>CM029560.1:29854960-32474960 GCA_017141385.1 Sogatella furcifera
AAGGAGAATAAATTTATATTTTTATATTTACCCCAGTAGTCAGTGAAGATGGAATCACTTCTGGGTACTCCTGAAAATAGAAATAAATGTTTTCAAAAAATATAGTACGGTGCAATTAGACTTTAACCGGAACATCCAAAGTGAAAGTCTTCCACCAACGCCAAACTGTTCTATACAACCCCTATATTGTATGGTAGAAAGTTACACCATTTTGTGCTTCAGATTTGTGGGGAGGGGGGTTGAAAGGTGCAAAATTTATGTTTTTTTAAATATCTCGAAAACTATGCAGTTGAGCGCAAACTGTGTTCTACACAAAAATATTTTAAGTTGAATTATTAACAAAAATGGTATTTCACAAAATTACGCTAAATTGAACGCCAATTGAAACAGGGGAAATAAGCGTAGACATTTTCCAGATTTATAGATGAATTATGACATTATCGTTAAGAAAAGTATTTTTCCTCATAAAAGCGCAAAGTTTGCCACATTTGTGAAAAAGTTTTACAAATTATCTACTCACCGGCAACCGGAAGCTAAATTTGGGAACTATCTCCGACGTTATTGGTGGAGATGATGCTGTATCAGTGGAAGAATCAGAATCAGATTCATCACTGATTTCAATTACTTCTTCACCACCAGGATAATATTTCTCCATCATACGATCCGAACGGGAAAACTCCACTTTACTCGACTTATTAAACTTAAGCCTATAATCACAAAATAATACTGTCAAATATACTATGCCAAGAAAGACGTGAAACCAACAAAATTTAAACCAATAAATGAACTTCTTTTACTGGGACTCATGTAGCTTGGTAAATTTCAACTTTTCGTATACATTGCTGGTTTTAGAGACTCCCTCTTTTCTTATGAATTGACAATTTCCAAACGATATTCCCCAACAAGACATGAATTCAAAGAATTAATGTTTGCTGTTTTTTCCTTTTGGGAAACTTAGGTCTCAAAGTGTGCATTTTTATGTATTAACAATTTACCAACAATATATTCCAGTAAACATGAAAAGAAGATATAAATATTTAAGCGATGCAAGTATTAATATCAATAAGATTCAATGCATCAACTTTATCAATTTATAAATGACAAAGTTTTTGAGAATATTTACCAATACTATTAGATAATAAAAATACTACTTACCGTTTACATGGAGCAACATCTTCCTCACTGCTAGATGTAGACGAGTACTGACGTTTTCCATTCTGCTTTTAGAAATTTTAAAATATCAATTAGTATTAAATTTAAAGACAAGATAATTATTATCAAACCACAGATTTATTTTAAAATTGAGACCACAACAAACTACTCAGCAAACATCGATTAGAATTCCTACATAGAAAATTCGAAAAAGTCCAAGTAAATTTTGCTCCAAGATCAAAATTGTGCATTTGTTATGTATCAATCTTGCGGTAATAGTAGCCTAAGTTTTGATTTGTATTAGTTTTTTTATAATTATTATTGGATCATTATTATTAATCATTCTAGCAGACGTTTTGTTGCGTTCTATTTGATGTGAAAGTACTCTAAAATACCAAATTGGTCCAAAAATTCTAAAACGACCAATGACATTCAATTTGTTACGACTCTTTTTTGACACTGTGAAGGAAGATTCTCCTCCTCCTCCGCCTCCTCCTTATTTTCTTTCCTCTCTCCTTCTCTTTTATCTATGATGTCAGACGAGATGCGCATATTACTCTTTTCTTTACCGATCTCGGCTGGCTCAATCTGAGGGAGCATCGGAAGTTTTTCATTCTCTGCTTGACTTACAAGTTGTTGGTTCTTGATGAGGAACTAGGTTAACTACGTGAATCTTTCACACTGATTTCAAGTGTTAATCCTGGACGAGGAACAAGGTCACATCAATAAAAGCTGCAAATTACATTGCATGTAACAGCAATTTTCAATAATTCTTTTGTGGTTATGCCCACAAGATAATGGAAAGGGTTGCCTGAAAATTTTGTTCAATGTGGATCATTGGTCACTTTTGAAAAAAGGGTCTACCATCTTCTCAGCAACTACCAAGCAGATAGATAGTAGGAAATTAAACTTTAAAGCTTAGAGCTATTTAAAACAATTGATAAATTAAATGAAAATCGAATACCCTTTTTTAAAAAAATTAAAATTATTATTCCACAATGTGACATGAGTTTAAGTCTCCATTCAAAACTGGACACTTCAGACCCAATAAATATATTTACCATGCTATTCTTATGGGGAGAGAATGGAGCTTCGAACTCAATTACTTGACACCCTGATATTTTTTCCATAATCTGAGACCTTATATGACATGAAATCTTTCAAACGAAAGAAACTTCCATCAATTAGAAATACAAATTTATGATTTCATATCCAGTTAAAATCCTTAATTGTTGAAAAATTCTGTTTTCAGAAATTATTCTCTGACTGATTCTTATTTTAAAAATTATTTTCCCAATCATATCAATAACCCTTATGCCCGGTTTTTCCAAGCACACTCAAAGTTGAGGGACCCTAAAATTTTGATGAACAGCTGACATTTTCTATGATAAGTATAGGAAATGTAATAAAGTGTAGTAAACTTGAGGGTCCCTCAAATTTGAGTATGCTTGAAAAAAACCGGGCAAAAAAGTTACAAACTTCCAAGTTCTAACTGGTTTCATTGCATTCCTTCTACTTCCACATAGGAATTGATAATTCTAGAACCCGAATAAAAACTCTAAAGATTATATATATTTTTTTGGAAAATGTCAATCTTCTGCCATTGATTCTGGAACCTGAATAAAATCTCTAGACTGGATTATATATTTTTTTAAATGTGAATTTTTAGACCATCTCGGTAACAAAGCGTTTTGGGAATATTTCCGATGGAATTTTTTGTCAACCTGAGTAGTATTGCATATTCCTCCTGAAACACCCTGTATGTATACTCACTTGCTTCTCTATTTTCACTCTTCTGGTCCATGGCGGAGGCGCCTTGCTCGTAGAGGCGATTGGCACCTCTTCATAATCGTCACTAGAATCCGACCCATTAAATGCAGCCTCTATACATTGCTCCACCTTCCAAAAATAGTGGGCTACCCTGGCCAGTATATGAAGTCCGCTTTCCCTGAACAAAACACAACACAAATCAATAAAGTTAACATGGATGTCATCAAGATTCGAAGTGATTTCAAATTTAGTCACATTTGTATAGTCTGGTTGAGCAAAAAAGAAATTCTGACAAGATAGGAAAATGTCTAAGGCTCGGTCAATATTGGTTCAAAAATTATAGATTAGAATATTTCTTACAATTTGAGACCAAATTTATATTTTTTGAGCCAATATTCACCGAGCTGTAGTCATTTTCCCATCTTGCCAGAGGGTCTTCTATGCTTGGACAGACTAGGTGCTCAACCACTAACGCTCAGTTGAAGTATAAAACAAAGTTTTGTTGATGTTTGAAAATATTTCTTTAAAATTAAACTTTAAACTTAGGGCTATTTAAAATAATTGATAGTATTTTATTCAAATTGATAATGGGCTGAGTCCCGAAACATATATGTGGAATAATAATTTTAAAGTTTTTTATAAAGGGTATTTGATTTTTCATTTAATTTATCAATTTATTGAAAATTATGTTTAGCTTTAATTTATTGAATTGTGATCATGAGGATCTAATAAAAAATGAACATATTTTTCCAAGATGGAGTTTGCCCTTTCCAACAAAAGAGCATGAAAAGTAAGGCCTGAATAGTTTCAGATATCAAGGTGCTTGGTACTATGACTATTGTAAAATAAGAAGGCTACCTCTACTTGCAGTATACAGCTCACTTAAAATATGAGTCACGGATGCGTTTCTAAGAATTTTGTTCATCCTCGACGATTTAAGCTCGAATTTGAGTGAAAAATTTTACTTTGGATGGAATATTATGATTAGATTATGAAAAAATAAATATTAAACTTACTTTTCAGGCTGGGCAACATTCTGATCGCCTGGACTTGAAGTAGGACGCGGTAGGAGTATTCTATCAGCCATCAGCCCAAACTTGAATTAAAAATGAAAAAAAAAACTATTAAAAACTATTGTAAGTTGAAAAACAGTTGCTAAACAGTACAAAACTTCATACTGAATAATTGACTTTAAACTCCTTCAAAGTGGAAACTGATTGAACTGATTGGAAAAGACTACAGTGTAGTTGCGGGTGATGTTTCCTCTAGGGGACGCACCGACCTACTGACAACTACGAGTCATGCGCTATGTCAATAGCGACTTTCAACATACATTTTCAAACTAAAACATGATTCATTTAAATAGTATTCTACTAAATTGCCGAGGTCTGGTCGTCTGGACATAAAATTAGGCAATTATAATTCGCCATTTATTTCGTGTTTGATACACTGATAAGTGAATTCACACTTGGAATGCAAACAATAATGAAATAATATCTACTCAAGAAAAAGTGTATAAATAGAATTTACCTGATTAAATTTATATAAATTTATAAGAAACGCTTTAAAAATCATAAAAATGCTGATTAAATTGATTTTGATTAAGAGATTATGTTGCAGAGCCCAATGTTTAGTTTTGGATATAAAATAATCTGCTCTATATCGAGTTAATATTGGGAATTATTTTATTATTGTAATTTACTTGAGTCATTTGTTACTCATGTGTTACCCAGCATAACAATAAAAATTAGCATTGATTATAACAGTAGCTACTAAAAATTCAATAGTTTATGTGTCTGTCATAAGATATAATTATTCATAATTTGAAAATCAATTTCTTTGGATGTGAATCATGTTGATAGTACTACTTGGAATGCATAACAAACCAAGTTTTTAATAGCTTCAATTTCCACAGAAAGTCATTATTACTAGCAATGACTTATACAAATAAAAACAATTTGTACAAACTAATTCTAAAATAGTTAATAAGCAATAATGCGTGAGTCACTGGAATGTAGAGCTTACCATAATGAAGATTATTCACCGCAATAAATCAAAGCTGAAAATCACTAACTTCCGTTTACTTAAATAATCTGCTCTGAAAGTTACAATTAAAAGGTGATTTCTTCCAATTTACAAGAGTTTACACATCAATAGTAAACTAAATTCACAAGCGTTTAGTTGTTAGGTACTTCGCACATTGATAAAAAACAGAGCATACAGCTCATTAAATACTACATCAGTACGGTATTTGGCAAAATAATTCATAACTCAAAGACCTACAAAATAAAAATAGATATTTATCAGTATTTTGAAATTTATAATTACTGTAAATTCAAGTCACTGGAAATATAATCTCAATAGAAACATGACAAGTCTCATCATACTCCTCCTTATCAGGTTCTGGAATGCTAAAAAATTAGATAAAAAACTGGAATAATTATTATAAAATGTATCATAAATACCTATGATAACAGCCTCTGCTGATGGACAGACCAAAGATTATTTTAAAACTTGTGTAAAGATGCGGTCAAGATGCAACAAGTCAAGTTGATTCGCTGACAACTGCTTCTAGACTATGCAACGTAAATGAGAGCGCCGCTTGGTTCTCCCACTTAAAATTTCATGACGTCGTCATGTCGTCATAGGTGCATAATTTAAATTCTCAAATAGAATTGCACTCCTTTCTCCAACAATGGTGACGTTTTTTTATAATATTTTTACTTATGACAATAATTATAACTGGGATAGAGCTTGGAACCTCTAGAAATCAGCTACTCCAACAAGCCACCCCTCTAATAAAGTGTTATAGTCTGTTCAAGCAAAGAAGACCCTCTGGCAAGATGGGAAAATGACTCAAGCTCGGTTAATTTTGGTTAAAAATTCATCAATTTGATCTCAAATTGTAGGAAACAATTCGATCTACTACTGAGACCACATCTATATTTCTTGAACAAATATTGACCAAGCCGGAGTCATTTTCCCATGTGGCCAGAGGGTCTTCTTTGCTTAGACAGATTATAATATTTCGTCCTACTTGAAGTTTAAAAATTAAATTTACAATTGAAGTCGGAATTTGAAAAGTTGTATGAAGTACAGCCTTTTCAACTCAAATTTAATTTCTTCCCATTATCTCAATAAGAATTTTGATTCAAAAATACTTTTAAATAGAGACTTAGAAAAATGGAGTTTGAAAAGGCAAACTTTTGTCTTTTTTCATCGTCATAAAAATTTTCTGAGGGTGATGCCCACATGAGCTCTTAGGCTTGTGTGTGGGTAATGATGAGATGATGACTGATTTTTAAACAGTCGAAACTGACGGCTAGTCACTGTCACCTCCTAGACGGGGTGGTCGTATCTTTGATTGTGCTGTGCTCGAAATCCGTTATCCGGTCAATAATCGAACTCGGAAACTATGGTTAGCAGAACGGTTTATCATTTACTCCAAAGAGCCACGCAAATATTTTTGTGAAGAATTTTGAGTTGAATTCACTAATCAAATTGTCGCTTGTCTTCATAGACCTAAATATACATTCAAGAATATTTCAAACCCAATTGAACTCAACCTCTGTAAAACATCAGCGCATTATCGTTCGATCCATTCATTGGTTCTTGTAGCATTAATTCTGACATTATTAATTAATTAATAACATTATTTCACCTTTCACGGCGATCCAAAGCCAATTGGTTTTTTGTGCAGCTGGCACTTATTTCTCAATCAGGAATTTGTATATTACTTCTAGAGAATTAGTATGAAAAAAGAATACGTGATTTTCATAGAGTTTCTCGTAATTGATTCAAAGTTATTGTACCAAATTCAACAAATTTTAAACATAAAAAATTGAAAATTCTAGCCCCAAATTGAATAATTATCTACCATCTAATATTAGTCTATAAAAAAATACATTTTCTTTCAATTATTTTTTAATTCAATTCTGTTGATGCAAAAGAATCTTACTAGTTGATAAAGAGAATCTTATTCGACTTGACTGATAGCAAACTTTCATAAATTGGATGAATAGAAAAAAACTAAAAAAGCTCTTAACAGGTGAGATGGGTATCTCCCTACTACATAATTTAGCTGAATTACCAGGATAATAATTATTATTCAAGTTAAGTAAGCCAAACACAAAATAAAATAAAATACAAATACACAGTTCTGTTCAAGCACTTCTCTATCTGAAAGCATGAATTGAGTGAGTTAATGACTGAATCCCTAAGACTATATACTAAAAAGCATAAATTACTCTAAAACACAAAATAAACTATAATACAACAGAAAATATTATTACAGCATGATTGAGCCGAATCAAACGTTTCAATAACTACAAGTAGTCTCCAACTTTGTCAAAAATTACAATAAGCAGGAATTATCACAGAAAAAATCAAACTAAAATACCTAAAACTGCAGGTTTGCTTATGTAGACAAATTCTGCATTTAATAGGATAATTTACCTTTATTCATATTAAATGACACAGAATGAGCCTACTACGCCTACTAATAAACATAAACTGAACTACTCTTATATTTTGACTGTACAGTCAGTCATCCGAAAATTAAAAATCTAGAATTTAAATTTATAGAGGAGATTATTGTGATATATAAATAGCTAGCTACATTAAAAAATAGTCTTCTGAACTATATTACTCACTTTGAGTCAAATATGGAATTTCAATATATTACATGAACTGTACTACCTAAATAACAAAGATTATTTGAGCTGCTGAAACTCCAAATTTAACCAGATTGAGTTGAATTGTAAGGTTGAAGCCATAGTTGCAATCTTTTTTTCCAACGTTCATCCCTAAAAATGAAAAAGAAAATTAAAGAATGAAAATAATTTCCTCTTGTATACAAGTATTAATTGTATACAAGGCACAATTATTGATTATCAACTGAGATCACAGGGAAATAAAAACACCTGTTATTGTATGATTAATTTATTCATTTTTTACAAAACGATACAAATATTAATATACCATCGATTCATACATTATCACAACGGCAGTAGCTTTATAACTAATGCCCAAAATAATGTAAGAGAACTACAATATAATATTATCGTTCAACATAATTCACATATATAGGTAATAGTTAGGGAACATTCATTATAATGAGAAATACTATACATTTAAACTATAAAATATACTAACTCATGATAAAATGCAAAAAGTATAACATTTAGTTTGTAGCAAACAAAACAAGTATAAAATAATACTCAAGATTTCAACATACTTGAAAATCCCAATAATATTTTGTACTTATACAGAAATTCTATGTTATATATTAATTTTAAGATGGAAGTTAACGATTGCTTAATAATTGACTAGTCGTCAATAGTTTTGATCAAAGTTTTCATCAAAAAAATAAAATAAAATATATAGCTACGAATTAGAGCTATTGCATCTAGAACTAATAGACTTTTAATAAGACGAGAACTTAGTTAATTTCGGTAGGATTTCGATAATCTGATACTTATTTGCAATTTATGAGAGAGAATCGTGAAAACAGAATAGACAAGTATTCAAGTTTGTTTATTTCTATGCTAATGAAATGCATGGATTAAAAAAAAGAAATTGTTAATTATTTTGGAATCCGAAAAACAAGAAATGCTGTTTGTTCAATTCTCTGAGTAAGGAGGAAACAATTAAATCAAGTTACTCTAATTGCATTAAGTAAATAGGTATATTGAAAATAGGTATATCAAACTGAAATTATATATTAGCTACAGAAGGTTGAGCTACGAATGAAAATAATTTTTAGACGATCCAAGTTTTTTAGGAATGATACTTCATTATTCAGGAATTGCGTTTCTATAACTGAATTGACATTTTTTTAATATTATTGGACAGCACTTTCTTAGAATATCTACTATATACGACAAATTTCATTCAAACATAAGTACTGTAATTCAAATTATTTGACAGCACTGCATATCGTGTAAAATTGAACTCTTATCAGTTACATCAAACTGAAGTTAACGTTGTTCTCGAATTGGAAAGTGTTTCTTCAAAAAAACCTTCAAGTGGAAAACTTACTATAACCAAATGACCGGCTACGAATGTACACTCAGAACATACAAAAGTGGAAAAACATTTTTTTGAAAGAACGAAAAAGTAATTCAAATTCATTTCATTTTTAATCACATTTTGCACATGCGGTACAATTCAATATTTCTTTCGAACATGGTACAGAAACATGTTGAAACAATAACGAACGATCATAAAATTTAATATTTTTCCTAGACAGTAGATATCACACATTTTGAATGGTATTTACACTGAAGTTACACATTTTTTGTATCAATTTTAAAGAGGGATGTATGAATTCATCATCATTAAGAATTATCTCAAACTTTTAAACACGAATGTTCATAAAGTATGAAGGATGAGCAGGAAATTACATCAATTACTTCAACTTGTTTTGTTTTGCAGTTCAAAAAGAGCTGGAATAACTACACCACTCACGCACACACATACATAATAAGAGTAATGTCAGAAAAATCATAAGATGAATATGTAGATACCATAAATGAACTTTTCCATTCACACTCAATAAATGTTAAAAGCAGAATATATAATAAAAGAAGATGCAATAACCGACTTCATGAGCATATATACTAACACTTTTAATGAATAATTTGATAGACACATAATGATTTAATTGGGAGAATGTAGAATATTTAGATAAAATAAAAACGGAACATTATTAGATATACTGAAAAAATGAGCATGAAAGAAAATTAATGGATACTGTTCTATTAATTACACATTTGAAACTACAAGAAACTCATTTGGAATACATTATTAGGATGATGTAGAAAAATAATATAAAGCAAAAGACAGTCTTAGAATGGATCTGAAGACGTTTCCTGGAGAATCTCTAATTAACTGAATCACCGGTGTTATACAATAATTAATCATTAAGATCACCATTCTACAATCTTGACACGTTATCAATAACAACAACAACACTTATTCTACTCTATACCATACGAAATCTTCAAGCAATAGGAATTTTCTTGAAAAATTAATTATAGATTCTATGTTAATGATAATGAACATAATTGATTGAAAATTATTCAATCTATTTCTTTTAATAAGCAAAATACAACACAAATAAGCAACAAAAGTAAAACTGGCATAGTATTCTTACAGAAAAATTTACAGCCTGGACATTTCTGAAAATTTTCACACACTATTCCCACATTAATCAGTTCCCCTTTAGATAGAATTAAAATGTATTGAATCAGTTTCACAAATTTGAACAACATAGTTGAGTGTTGAAAATGATTACAGCACTACTGATTGATAAACTCGATAGTTCGATCTGGATTTTAGTAACTTCAATACAGTTCAACCACAAAGCTGAACAATACTGTATACATGAGAATTAGAACCGATTTTTCGTGTAGATGCAGGTTATAAGAATATTAATTTTCATAAACGAGTGGGGAAATCTGAAGAGTTAAAAAATTCTCATTCTTGACACATAATTTTGTAGTATAAAGTTTTCAATGAATATCGAAAGCCAAATTTACTGCTTTCACAAAAACTTGTGGGGAAAAAATTAAAACTTAATTCAGTATAAAAATAATGAGTTTTCTAACTTTGATTTTTGCTTTTGAGCTATCCTCAAATCTGATCGGACAGTGATGTGAGGATTTACAAAAGGGTATCCTTTGTATGAGTTGAGTATTTTTCAGATTACAGCGAGCAATTTTCATTCTGTGGCCGAATAAATTGTCTTGAATGAAATTTCGAACAAAATAGCTACAATGATTTAAAAAATACAATAGAATAATAATTATTTCGTTCTACAACAAACCAGATCTTCTCTTGGACTTGGTAACAATCAATTTCATCAAATTTATAAAACTCTCAGCCGATTTTCACAAACGTGTGATCCACCGCATCACATTCACATAATAAAAAATAATGAGATCGTGAAAAATATTCTCATTTATTTTTCGGCAGACAATCGATTCGAAATGACCAGTAAAAAACAGCACTATAGATAAATTCACGCACATACATAACTTGCAAATAAGACATTCACTCCAACACATGCATTCATTTTAGCCTCGGATGCGAGTTCGAAGTTGATCAAATAAGTTTGCCCAAATTCAATTGAGACCAATTGTGCAGGGATATTGATCAACTAACTCCTGGAAAACTATATCTAATCCTTACAAAGATAACCATCTTCGTTAAGCCACTCAAAAATGGTAAAATTAAATCAACAAGGTGGCATTGAAATACTTTATGATAAATGTTACAAAATAATATTGAAAAATCATTATCAATAACTATTGAAAATGAATTGGGCTTAAGGCTAAACGGAAAACGAAATAAAATCGACCAATCACCCCCATTCAGCATTAAACCCAGTTTGGCACTTTGAAACATCTCACTAAACAACGTTATACATTAGATAACGTTTCCACTTAGGGACCAGAATCACTTAAAATTAATTCTACTGACTAAGCTTATCATTATAACATAATAATCATAACAGAAAATCAATAATATAGAAATGAACTGAAACAAAACTCTTGTCCCCACGTGAAGCAAATTCAAAAACCGAATAACTGAAGAAGAATACACAAAAGAACATCAAAGAATTGAATGTAAACTTTGCTCGAAACCAACAGATATTTGCCGAAATAGGAATAATTAGCTGAATTGGGCATCATAAGCAGGTACTGGCCATGACAGTAATAGCTATAGACAGTGGGCACGCCCCAGTCGAGATTCAAAAAGTTACAGTAAAGCTGTAGAAAAGATTATAAAATAGCAGATTTACGAATTCATTGGTCTTGACTCAAATTAACGAGATCACCCGATAATATCAGACTACTGAGTGTTCAAATCAAAACTACTGCACATTAAAATGTTTTTGGGCCAACATCTATTTGTTTTTCATCTCCTTGCAAACTACACTGATAGGAATTTTACAATCCAGTAACAATTTTAAGCGATGATAAAATGACTGAAGAGATCACACTGACTGGATTATAATATGGTCTTATAATTTACGACAAAAGTCTTATAACATTATATTTAATAATGATATACCGTTCCTCAATTTGTCAAACCAATAAAACCAATGGAATTCGTTTCCGATTACAATAGTATTTTCATAACTATTATACTCATTCATTCCCAAATCTTGTACAAAAGGTGCAGATTCTATTCGAATAGAAACATACAAATTTATCCAGATATTTTATAAATTTAAATAACAGTAATTTCAACTATTCTATTTGTATTGTAAATGTTGATTCCTACTATATGGTGCTCTATGCTTAAATAATTAAATTTACAACAGACACTGAAAAATAGAAAATTAAAAATCGACACCAAATAACGGCAATTGTATGAATAGAATATTGTACATATAATACTATTATAAATATATAATTATATAAATGTGTATTCAATTATATAACTATATAACTCCTTCCAATTTAATATAATATTATATATAGAATACATTGAATTCAAGAATTATGACACCTAGAAGCAATTGATAAGACATATATCTAGTTTTCATCATACCACTGAATAAGAAACATCTGTTTGACCATCTACTCAGACAATAACTGTACTTTTGCAACAAAATCATTTTTTTCAACTTCATACTTCGATGATTGGAAACTTTTCTTAGACATCAATTTATTATTAGTTAAGTTATGAAAACATCTACTACACTGACTGTACACTGGCTTGGGATGGTGAATATAATTATATTCAGCTGTAATGATTATCTCATTGTTTTCATTTCCAACAAATATAAAATATTTTCTGTTAATAAATGTTATAATTCATGTTTTGGAATCATTTTAAAATGCTTTTAAAATGATAAAAAAAATATTTAAAACTTTTAAATAATTTGAAAAATAATAAAATACACTGTTAATTATAACAAAACACGTCAATTGACAAAATAAACCATAACGAATAAATAATAATTCAGAGTTTTTCAATAATTTAGATCATCTACAATACTTTCTTTGTAAATGAGTTACTGTGTGAATACTCAACGTAATTATCCAATTTAAAATTGGGATACAGGATGCTAATTTTATAAGCTAAATATTCACCAGTAGGAAACTCTTCATTCTGTTATGCAAATAAAGCTAAAAAACACTGTTAATCTATTTGATTTTCTCTCAAAAAATTATTTGAGGTAATAAAAATAGATAAGAAATAACACTTGCCATATTATTTGGCTAGATTTAAAATTCCGAAAAAAATCAAGTTTCTCAAACTTAGCACAGAAGGTTAAAAAAAGTAAACTTGCAGTAGGAAACACCTACACTCACTCAAGTTGAAAAATATTTGATGTACAAATTATAAAAAAAAATATTCATTGCATATGCGCGTTGTTGGCTGATTAAACCATGATTGATTATATAATAGACCATTCGCATATGACACTTTAAAGCTTAGTCCATCAAGAAAAATAATCCGTTATCATTCTGCAGTCAATATCACAGTAAACAAGTCTCTCACAAACACACCAATTCAAACTCCATAACATCTTTCAATTTGTTTCAGTTCGGTTGAGGCTTAGTTCGGCAATGAATCAACGATCAGCACTAAAAGTAAAACTAAAAGTAGTTACTGAAGTTTCTACTAAAGTGAAACTTTAGTTACAAAAGTAGACATCTAAGTTTCTACTGAAGTGAAACTTTAGTTACAAAAGTAGACACTAAAGTTTCTACTGAAGTGAAACTTTTAGTAGTGTGTGTTGTTGATATAGCCGAGGTTGATGTAGCCCATTAAGGGGACGGTTCCGCTGCTGTTATTGTTACTGCTATCACTTTGGTCGTTTGAGGTTGAGACTGGGTTGGGTGGCGCGAACACCGGAAAAGCTAGATTGGTGGTGAGCGAGTCGTTGTGCTCCTCCAACGAGTTTTGCGCGTAATGGATGACAAGCGCCTTCAGAGACTCGTAGATGTTGTAGGGCTCGGCGAATCCGTAGCCGCGTTTCGTTTGGTAGATGATGCAGTGATTTGTAATGCCATTGCATCTGTGGAAACAACAACGGTTTCAACATTCGATCAACACAACTCAGCCAGACGTCCATGCAACACTTGAGCGGAAAGGTAGAGGAACAGATGACACTCATAAGGAAAAGGAACGGATGACTCATGTTTTGAAGGAAAAGGAACAGATAACTCATCTTATGAAAAGAAATAAGTTACAATAAAGAGGGAGGGAGAACAAAAGAAACACTGATTGGACAAATAATCAAGAGGAAAGGTAAATCTAAACAACAAATATGATGAAGGAGTAGACAAATTGAAAGAAAATTATAAAAAGTCAGGCAAGGAACAACACATGATGGAGTAGCCAAAAATCATTATTATTATAGGAATAAAGAGGGAAAGAAAAGACAGTTAATAAGATGAAAGGGATAGGCTACAATAAACATAATTATTATTATTATAAAATTATAAAAATAGAAAGGGAAAAAAGAAAGCTAATCAAGATGAGAAGAATAGCTAAAACGAAAGCTAATACATAATTGACAGATAAAATGAGATAAATCAAATACCCTTTTTAAACTTTAAAATTATTATTATTACAGACATATTCAAGCTTTAGCCCATTCTCAATGTCAATTGAAACCTCCATTAAAAAATGTCAATGACATTGAGAATGGGCTAAAGCTTGAAACATGTCTGTGTAATAATAATACTTTTTAAAGTTTAAAAAGGGTATTTGATTTATTTCATTTTATCTATCAATTATTTAAAATATCCCTGAGTTTAAAGTTTTATTTTCAGCTAATACATAAGCTAATAAAATAAATAGCTAAAACACTAAACAAAAAATATTAACATTATTATATGAATAGGAAGGGAAAGATAAGACAAGAATGAATAACTCTAAACAAAGAAATTCAAGATGAAAGGGATAGGCATAAAGGAGACAAGGACACAAATACAATTAATAATCATAATGATACAATAAACATGCAGTATGTTATTATAGGGACGGACAAGGAGAAGATTATTCACCACAATAAACGACAGAAAGACAACGTTTCAAGGAGAAGGCAGGATATTGGAAATAGAATCACTTTAAGAAAGGAAAAACGAAGTGCACTGTGAAAAGGTTCAGGAAGAATTTAGGAAGAGTTTGTAGGTGCAATGAACGACAAAAAACTGGAAGCAAATCAAGGCTGATGAAATCACTAAGCAAGATAAAAGGAAGGATTACAAAAGCCGGATTAAATGACGCAAACATAAAACCCACTACCAAAACCAAACCATGATTATTTGAAACAAATAACACTTATTAATAGATTAAAATATGAACACAAATGAATAGTGTTCAACTTGAAAAAGTCTAAAAATCATCAAATTAAGTTAATGAGTCAAGTCGACTTTCCATTGTATTTAGTGCATCTATTTGATCAAGTCGACTTGACTCGAGTTAATTTATATAATTACATACCGTTCACTTGGTTATTAGGGCTACAAATGTACAATAAATCAATAATGAATCACAGTATATAGCAATGACTATCAATAGTTTGAACTAGTTGTGAAAAAATTCAATTTATTCTCAAGGGTACTATGATTCATTATTAATTTATAATTACATAGCGGTATGCTTCTTCATCTATATAAATTGGACTAACAATAAATAATTTTGAAATTAAATACTTGGAATTTGTGACTTCTTTGAAAACGAACACACTTTAGAAACGATTTTAAAGTTATTCAAACCAGTTTAATTTGCCTTCAATTAATAATAATCACACAATAATTCAAAAAATTGATAGTTGAGCCCAGAATCAATGAAAAATAGAACAGAATAGAACAATAAAATAATTAAATAATGAATAAATAGCTACTCACGCAATAGACAGAGCGTATTGGCCCGAGCTGCTCGGACGCACGAGGAATGTTCCGTCCTTTTTACCAGCCAGATATTGCTCGGCATCAGTACGGGAACACTCATTGAGTAGCCAGGTGGCCTCATCCTGGTGCGGCAAGTCCTCCACGCCCAAAACCAAAGCCCTCACGCCTCCACCCGACTGCAATAACTGCATCAGGCGGTTCTGCTTCACTCCACGAGACACCAACCAAGCCACATGCTTCTCTTTCTGACGGAACAGCTGGATCACCTCCGGTTTCAGACCTTGCATCTCTCGCTCAATGGCGCGGCTGTAGGCCACCTGCTGATTCAGGCCGTCCTCCAATGTCTTACGGCTCTCGTTCATCGATTTCAAGCGGCACTTCAGGATCTCGATGTTCTCCATTACACTGTAACACACCAGAGACCGTTAACGTTATTGAACGTTATTTGTGGGTTGAGTGGAAAGTGGAAGAGGGGTCTCTTGTGCCTCAACTTCATCCACATCACTTATATAATGTACTAAGTGGAGAAATAAAGATATTCATCTATCTGTCTTATTGGTTTTTGATTCGAATATGATTCATGATTTTTACATAATGATTTGTAGGTACAAGTTCTTTCCGTTCACTCACTTAAAATATTTGTTTTGATTCAATAATTGTTATTAATTTTTCTTTCAATATGGAAATCTCTTTTGAGAATGTAAATTTCATTTAGTTATCTGTAATATTTATGAAATATAAAATGTATCAAGGAGACATTATAAGGAAAACCCTGTTGTCTCCATTTTTGTAAATAAATAGGTAAAATGATTTGATTTTTCAATTTATTTACAGCACAATCACATAGATACGGCAACCCTGTCTTTTGGAGGAGACGATAAGCCGTCAGTCCCCACTACCTAAAAAGTAGTCATAATATCTTAATATCTCATCACCATCCCTCTCATTGCCCATGCACAAGCCTAGAGCTCATATGTGTATCAATCTTAGAAATATTCAATTTTTCTTGAGCTGAATTCCCTCACCTTTTACCCTCATGAGGCTGCGCTTCCTTTTGGAAACGCTCCTGCAGCTTCATCTGATCTTCAAACATGAGAACGGTCTCGATAAACGCATCCAAAGCTTGACGCTTCAAATTGATCTCTTTGTTGATGTTCTCGAATTCTTCAGAGTACTCATCATACTGCTTGGTTTTTGCCACATACGTTTCATGAATTTCCAACAGCTTTGTAGCAACCTTCTCTATATCACTGGAGCTAGCAATCTCTTCCTCCTGAAAAATAAAACAATATTGTTAATATTTCATAAAATTCATGAATAATACAACTGGTAACCCTCTACTTTATATACACTTATGAGAATTTGTATGATAAAATTTGAATTCCAATATTATACATGAGTATGATATGAGTTCAATATTATACAAGAATTAAACAATGTTCACTGGGGCTTCTCATGATGTATTTGAAATGATGTTTCAATTAATAATTCATAATAATGTATAAGTGTATAAACATGTAATATGTAAATGTAATGAATAAATATATAAATATGTAATAATGTAATGTATAAATAATGATGAATTTAGCACTTGAAAATGACTCTAAAGTTGTATCATGTTATGTTGAAAGAAATACTGGAAGGGTTCTGTGATCTCCATTTTATATATTAAATGAATGATGCAACAAGCAACCCTCAACACTATACACAGATTAAAATTAGTATGATAAAACTTGAGCGTCATTCGCAATATATTCAATCAAATTCAATAACACATGAGTAGTACAATTGATAGCCTTCACACCCACTACTGTAAAGCGATAAATAATTGTATTTATTTATTGACTTTTTACAAAGGGGAAGTTAGGACTCACCAAGTCTTCCCTTACATTTATGATAATTAAGTGATATTCCTTAACGTAATAGTCTCTGTATGATTGTTAGCTTAATTTCAATCTTTCTTTCTGGAATCCTATTGGTGGATCAAATTGGAACTATTGAGTAATAATAATTCGGCTCACCTGTTGGAAACGTGACACAGGGTAGAGCAGTTTGATGTCGAGAGTGGCGTTGTACTGTGCAAGAGATACATTTCGATAAAAGTTAACCAATTCCACCACAGTGTTGAACTTGAACGGCTCAGAAAATCCGTATTTGCCGTTGCGATGTGAGATTTTGATCAATTTGTTTGAGCCACCCTTACGCAGGGTGAGAGTGTATTCTCCGGATTTTGTTGAAGCGTTTCGTACCAGAAAAGTGCCGTCTGGGGTATCCATCAACTTCTCATTGACTTCATCGCTGTTGAAAAAATAAATAAAATTTTATTGTAAAGAATAAAAAAATATTATTGCTAAGAACCAAATAAGTCACACGATTCTATTGATAAGGAAACAAAATAGTTATAAAATTCACATAAATGGTGGATGAAAGAACAGGCATTTAGTATTTTCAACACAATTATCATTAAAATGTAATCAAAAAGTACAAATGTCTACCCCAGCCAAAGGTTTCTCACTCAAATAAATGATCCGCAAGTGATTAATGGTCAATTTTGAATTTTGAATGTTGACTTTGGGCCTTATTATTGAATTTCTCATTTCCTAATGAATTTTTGCATGGAATTACGTTAGCAACTCTCATCTGCGCACAGGATTTTCCTCGCAGGTGATTGGTTTCTTGTATTTTTCTATAGTATCTGAGCTTCTTGTTAAAGTATGTTTTGTTTTGAAAAACCACAATAAAGTTATCTTGGTAAAGGTTTCTTGTTGAATGAAAAGACAAGATGTTGTCAAACCACTTATTTATTAAGAAATCGAGATACTGGTTTCGGTTGTTACACCATTATCCATCTCTGGTAAACATCTTGTCTTTTCATTTAATATGGATAACTACCACAATATCACCTTCACAACTACATAGTCAAAAAGTAAAGGTTTCTTTTTTTTAATTTATCTGAGCTTGTTCAAATATGTTTTGCTAATGAGCCACGATAAATTTTTCTTGTTCTATTTTATCTGAGTTTTTCGTTCAAAAATGTCTAGTTTTGAAGAACCACGATAAAGTTTTCTTGGTAAAGGTTTCTTGTAATTTTCTATTTTATCCAAGCTCTCTCTTGTTTGAAGCGCTACTTTTGTTTGAAGTACCTATGACTTGTTTTGAAGAAGTACAACAAATTATTGATTAATTTGATGTGTTTATTGCAACTTACCGGGTAATATCGCCCCAATACCACTCGGCATCACTGAGTTTGTTGCTTGGCAACTCGTCAGTGGCGGGTGGGTCCATTTCGGTGAGCATCTGGATGGCACAAGCCGGAGCGAGGCGTGATAGTTTGCGAGGTGGAAGCGCAGGCGCTGAAGCGAACTCGGGTAATTTTTCGCCCCAGTCACCGTGCAACAGCAGCAACTCCATGATTCTGATGTGAGCCTCGGTGTTATACACCACTTGACTGTAACATGTTTGAAATTTACTTAGAAAAACACAACTACACATAAGGAAACAAAGAAAAACTAAATTATAAAGTAACTACACAACATGAACAAATAGCTAAAGAGAGGAGTTGGCTAGATAAATGTAATAGATTCGATCAAATTAAACACTTCTTCAAGTATATTACAACATTCATCGGCTAAATCGGCTTGGATCTCTATTCAATCCAAGTGTTATCAATTTTACTTTGTAATCAAGCATTAGAGCCGCTGAATGTTGTAATCTATGTGAATAATGTGTAGAGTACGTAGACCTATTATTTTAAAAAATACAATTATTTATAATAAATTAAGAAAGAAGGTATGTAGGTATGTCTCATATCAAATGCTAGCAGCATTAAATAGTAGACATTTTGCCAGAGTGTCTTTTAAGCTAGATCTAATAATTCAGTGGAGGATCTTGCCTTGGAAAACAGGTGATGTGTAGTACCTTTTCCTGATACCTCTTAGTAAGAAGGGGGTCCACGGGACGTAACCCAAAAATCTTGGAGAATAGAAGCTCAAAACATGCATTTCATGATCTATTACACTAAGTATTCCTGAATGTTTAAAGCAACTTGTGGTTTTCTCAGTGATATTTCTGTAATAAATATTTTACCCCTTTCTCTATTGAATAAATGATAGCCTTTAATATAATGTGTTATTCACTAAATCATTCAAAGTATTCATGACTGATTATTGAGTTTATGAAAACGTTTACTCAATTTATGGAATTTACTCAATTGATTATTGGGTTCATCATATTGAAAACTTGAAAATAATATATTACAATAAAAAAATGAATATGTTGAATGAGTAGGTTAGTGAAAAGATATTTTACTTAATTTCACTCAATTTATTGAATTTACTCATTTTTTATTGAGTTAATCAAGTTGGAAACTTGAATATTATTTTGAATGAATAGATTGGTAAATGAATATTCTACTTACATGATTCTTTCCCAAGGAGGACGCAGAAAAATATGACAGAGAACTTGAATGAGAATTGTTGGCGCCTCTTTGATTCCACGGCTGTACTGCATTTGGCAAATGCGACAGAGATGCGACATCAGATAGGTGAGTGTGGATTTGTGCTGGTCTGGCAGTTCTTGGATCAGTTGCATCAGGCAAACGCTGCACTGTTCATCATCATTGCAAACCCCTACAAAACAACGAAAAATTACAATATATGCTTGAAGAAAGACCAATTACAGTTTATCGTCACACCTTTGTAAATAGGCCTAATATTACTTATATGATTCACACTTGAAAATGGCCCTAAAGAGCACGAAACATATTGTGTTGAAATTAAAAAATATCAAAAAGGGTAATGTGATTTCAGATTTTTATTTCCAACATAGAATCAAAATCACAGTATCATTTTAGTATTTATTATTTGAACACAACATTTTCGATCTCCTAGAAGCCACTCTGAAGTTTGAATGAGAAAATGAACATCATTAAATTATTTCTACACTACTGAATTTTTATTTATGAACATGTTTATGTTTATTCATATGATTTAGTTTACAATCTACTAATGTAATTTAATTTTTATCTATTAACATACATCAATAGTAGCCCTAGAAAAATAGGAAACATAATATTAATATTAGTTTGTTTCCTTTATCTTAGGGCTACTCTATTACTGTTTTTTTATTCTAAATGTTAATCACAGTACCCTTTTTAATCACTTTTTTAAAAATATTAGTTGTAATGTGAATTTTTAATAGGAGAAATAAGTTGTGAAAACAGTATTATCCCAACCGAAAGCAGTCCATAGTTTTCGTGACTGCTTCCATGTTCATTTTTAATGGATGAGATTGAATCAAGGAGATTTTCATAAGTCAAACTAAAAAGATCCAACATAATTAAAAAATATTGACACATTACTCACTTGATGCTTCCAGAAATCTGTCATACCACTGCACTGGGATGACAGGATCGGGTAGTTCCCTCAAATACTTCTTGAGGATACTAGCGATACAACTGGGCTCATACATGGACAGATCTAATCCAGCAATATCTGTTAACGAAACATTACTTCATTAGGTCACAACCAGAGTGAAAAATTATACACATTTATTTTATTGTAAGCTATGAGGACATCTATGGTATTAACATGATAAATATAAAACCAAAAGTAAAATATGAATATTAATCCAGTTTGAATAAGCTATTTACCAGGTTCAAAGACATAGAATCGATCACTAGCTAGTCAATGCCACATAGTAATTTTTGTAAAGGAGCTGGCAACATTTCAGTGGCATATACTAAAATTTAATCTCAGATGGTTTGAAATATGTTTGAAACCTTTTGAACCCTCAGAAAAAGCGAATAAATAAGAAAAACTAATAATATCATTGAAATATTGCAACTATTGATATTTATATAGGTAGCTAGAGCAAGAAGACTTCTATTTTTATAATTTTTCTCTTTCCGAGACAATAAAAATAGGATGATAACCATTAAACTCCAATACCGTTCCGACTTTAGGAACCAGCTAATTTCACAAAAGAGTGGTGAGAAAAAATTCTCTAACTGAATATTTTTTTGAAACTTGGTAGGCTACTGGTCACGTCCAAGCTCTGAAACTCTGCGAGGAATGCAATAGTGAATGTGTGCGTGTGAATATTGTCGACTGTGTTCCGTAGAATGGCTTGTTTAAACTGAAACTGGTTTGTATCAGTGTTATACCCCTCTCCGCTTCAGAGCTTGGACGCAAGCAGTACACCGAAGAGGATTTCAGTTTGAAAGTGAATGATTTTAATTTTATCAAATGAAATGAATTTATTGTGGAGTAAAATTTCCTTTAGTTTTGATTTGATATGGCACAATGTGTGCCATACCTTCACGAAAAAATATGTAGCATGATTGGTTAAAATTTTATGGTAGTATTTTTTCTTAAAATTGCTAAGTAGTTCGGTGAATTCTTCGAAAATCAAACTATTTCGGAGATTCAATTATATTCTTTAAATTACCCAGACTTTCGTTGAACATTGTGCGTAGTTCAGCCACTTTATCGGCGGGGGGCGATGAGCGATACATCTTGTAGAGGTCGAGACTGGGCAAAGACTTGGCTCTGGCCTCGATCTCCTGGGCGCAGCGCATCACCAGCAGGGGAGCCTGCTGATCTTTGGTGTTGAATTGACCGCACAGTCCCAGGCCAAAAACTGTAAAAAAGTTATCAATCTATTAATGAAAATTATACTCATAGGTAAAAACACAGACTCATGTCCAAATCATCTTCTTTCCTTAAGCCTCCTGTACACGAGGTTAGTAGTGGCGGCCAGTCGAATAGCTGTACCCAATCACAGCCTTTGTCATTAAGTTAAACAACAAGAGCTGTCATTGGCTACAGCTATTATTCGACTGGCCGCCATTACTAACCCCGAGTACAGGAGGCTTAATTTTGATAAGCCTAATCTTTAGTTATACTCTTACTCTTAGTTTTTATAGTCAACTTTTTTTTTGTTAATTTCTCATGTTATTATATTTTATGAGGAAGATAAAATCGAAGGCAAAAGGTTGAATTGAATAACGACAGTCAATGTTGACTTATCTACTTATCTATTTATTTATCTATTTTATTTATTTTTAATTGCGGATGATGCCCACATAAGCATTTTAGCTTGTGCGTGGGTAATGGATCTTGAGTGCTAAGGTGATTGATGAGGTGAAAAACAGCCATGCCACTGGGATTCACCCAGACCTGCGAACCCATTCGAATTCGCAGACCTGCGAAAAAAACCTGGACCATTCGAACCATTCCAGACCTTATTCATTTAGATATATTTATGATACTTATAGGTGAAAACTTACTTATAGGTGATACTTATAGGTCTTCTTTCCTAATTTTGATGAGAATATTTAAAAAAGATTATGTTCAAATTCAATATTTCAAAATAACAAATTTCCACTTCCGAATATAAATTAACAAATCCTTAACACCCATTCTACAGTAGTTCAGTGGTGCAATAGAAATAATAATAAACACGATCATATTTAGTGTAGTCAGGTCGAGCAAAGAAGACATTCTGGCAAGGTGGGAAAATGACTCTAGTTCGGTCAATGTCAATATTGAAAAAAATTATAAATTTGGCAATAGCAGAATGTTTCCTACAATTTGAGAAAAAAATTATAATTTTTGAACTAATATTTAACGAGCTGGAATCATTTCCCCATTGTGCTAGAGTGTTTCCTTTCCTCGACCAAACTATAATATGTAATGGATTTCAACGATAAACCATAAGTTCTTAACTAAAAGACGACTTCCGCTATTGCAATATTCATCTTTATTTAGTTATTTCACATCAAAGAGTACAACAGGCTTCATAGCCCAAAACTGTTCCTCTTAAATTTATACAAACAAACCAAACAAAAAAGGTTATATCATAAACCATTCCTAAAACTCTAAATTTTACACCGAAAGAAAAAATATATTGTGTCACATAATAATTCTTTCTTCTCTTAGCTTAAGATAAGGATGTGAATTAGTGATCGTGAAATTAAGTCACGAATACTGCAAACAGATCTTGGATGGGTGACCAGAAGTATGCTTTGGTTACTTTCTGGTCATCCATCCAAGAGCAGTTTGATGTGTTAGTAACTCTTTATCACGTAAATTTTTATATTTCGTAATGTACAAAGTGGAAAAATTAATTAAATTAATTAATATATATTCATTGGATTTGAATTTGAATTTATTGATTTGCAAGAAAATACATTGTGATTATGTGTATCATAATATAAAATACATCATGAATCTATCAAGATAATTAGAACTGTAATAAGGGTTCCGTACTTGATAAATGACTGATAAATGATCTAAGCAATCGAACAGAGTTGTTGAAATGCAACTAAAAATTGGCAAGAAAGAATATAGATCAAAATTATGTATTCTTTTAAAAAAAAGAAGTTTCCCATACAGCTTTCCATTCGTCTGCTAGGTTGAGCACATGTTATATTATACTCCAACAGCTTTGTTTTGTTGGTCAACTATTTTATAAATTTCTCATGAAATCGTTTCATAAGAAAGATGAATTGAAAGCAATGTAGTTGAATTAAATAACAGAAGTCGATGTTTTAAGACTCGATAGTTGATAGAATGTATGCCATTGATTGATTATCGATTGTCGATATAAATGGTTGACAATAATTCATAGCTTAAGCAATGGTCGACAATAATTGATCTTCCGTAAGTTAGATGTGTTTACCTGATGTGAAAGGGCTTCTAGCATGGCGTTCAGCTCCAATACCAGGCGGCAAACAATTGGGTAGTCCGGTCGCCGTGCATGTTCGGTGGGCTACAAGGCCACAATCTAAAAGATTAAGAAAAATATTTATTAGAATGAACTCGCATACAATCAATCCAACTAGGTGAACAAGGGCTACAATGCCATAATCTGATGAAATAAGTAACGTATATGTGGACCGTAAAAGCCAAGGGATCAAAGTGCAGAAACTTGTTTCTGAGATAATAGACTTGCAATTTCAGAAAATATGAACTACTTCAATTAGTTGGTACAGGGACACCTCGACAGATAGCAGCACCTTCCGAGATAATCACATGGATTCTTTTTCTACTCAGAAGATTCGATTTTCACTACTTATTTCTGCACTCAACAGAATTTACCAAAAATATGTCACTTTCACCCCTAAGCTTTCAGAGTCCACATATTAGAATCAACTAGCATACGACCAAATCGGAATCGTTGAAAAATCAAATAGATAAACTGATTTCTTATAAGCCAAAAACTAATACTAATGCAATTAATAAAAAGATTAATCATTTACATTTCTAAATACAATTCGTTTCAGAAAAACATTTTTTACGTTTTAGGCCTATTTTTAGTGTTTTGAGTGTGGAAATTGACCTACTCCACTATGGCGTCCATGTCCCAGAGAAGATTTAGATTTTAAGGGGGGATTAATTATGATTTTTTTCAATTTTGGAATTTTTTTATATGTCCAAATTATAAACATACATAAATATTCAATACACAATACTATTTATAAGCATCTGCATATAATACAAAATCATGTAACGCGAAAAAATCATAGGAACAAATAAAGCCCAAGGTAAAAACCTGGAAGGGAATTATTAGTTTTTATTAGGTTTCTTGATTTTGTATTATTTGGGTATGTGTTTGTTTGGTTATAGTTGATTGAAATAATGATAATTTGTTTAAATAATGTTTCCTATACTCTGCCTTCTCAATCTGCTTATCAACCAATTGCCTTGGTCGCGTACTACATTGCTTTGAACGTTTTAGAATGATTTATATGTTCAATGTTTTCAGTAGATTGCAATGGAAGTGGACTGCATTAAAAATTTTGGTGCTAGATGATTGAAATTAACAACAGGGTTTCAATCTCTTGATCATTTCTATCCTTTCATAATGAATTTAATTAATTACATGATGGAGTCCCAATTCATGTATAGTGTGCGCGCAAAGAGAATTAATTTTGATGATGATCTCAGAAGAGGAAATATTGGAACATTAAAAATAATATATATTATTCTAGTATAAACTGTATAACTAGTACTGTATATCTGTGAGCCCAACTGCAAAATTTCTGTTGGAGTTTTGGAGTAAAGACTTAAAAGATGAAGACAGTCTTCCTTTTGTACAGTCTAGCAAGTACATGCAGAATGACTAGCCTTTAGCAACATGGTAATTAGCAGTCACTGCTCCCAGCCAATTATTTCAACAATTTCTGTACAAGTGACATTTTTTCTTTTGAAATTTCTTTAATGAGAAACTTAATTCTTGTTACATGTCACATAATTTGAACCTCTGTCTCAAAATAATGATGTATTGGATTTTTGGTTGCTGATCATACCCACATAAGTATTGACTTCAATCACTAGACATCAAAGTTTAGTGCTAGTAGTGTAGTGTAGTGCTTGTATGTTTCTTTCCTTTAATACGGGAGTTCTAATTTATTAAGGAATAGAGCTCTCGTTTTGTCTAGTAAGTATCCACTTGTTTTATTTACTACGGAGATTCCAATTCTTTATTAAATAGAGCCCTAGTTTTATCTAGTGAGTCTCCACTGTTTTAACAGAGCCTAGTTTATAGAATCTGTGTACAATACTGTTACTTTACTATATACATTCAGCATCTGAACCCATGAGCTTTGCATGAAAAGTATCGAAATTCGCTGATCTAAGGTCTAGTTCAAACATTCCAACAGATGAGGAAAAGTCCTATAATAAGTAACATATCATACAGACCACAATCACTGTAATACTGATTGAAAAATTGAGCATCGTAATTCCCTTACCGTTTTGTTACGAATAGATGTCATAATTAATACAAGGGCAATAAATAATAAACATAAACACAACATACTAACAAACATATCATACGGAACTTATACCATACCCCAAATGTAATAATTACAATTTTAATTATATAGGTCATAAATAGTCATTACCTATTTTGTTATTAACTGGAAATACAAGTATATATGTTCAGTGCTATACCAAAATATCACAAGTCAACTCATAATATTATTTTAAAACAAAGTAACTGTAAGAAGTCGATAAAATATGTTCTGATTGATATCATGTTAAATATTTTTGGTTATAATAATTTTTTAATTTCACAACATTTAAAAACATTTATTTCAATTCAGGGAAAATTTCTTCATATTCTAACCGTTAAAGCGTTTTTACACGGTTCTAGTTACTTCTGAGATGATACACTTACCAGAATTGAATTGAAATATTGTATCATTATCTATTTCTTTATTTAGCGTATGGCTTTTGATAATGGGGAGACCCAAGGGTTGTTCCACTTTGCCAGGTAACCTCATTTTCCACAAATGGAGACATGAGTTATAGTTATTTTAAAAAGTAAATTTAAAAAATAATTTTTGATTTCAAAACACTTGAGACAGCTTATATTAATAATAATTATACAACAGTACCTTTTCCTTCAACTCTACGTAAAATTAATAATGATACAATACCTTTCAACTTAATTGTTCGAGTATCATCACTTTCACTTGATTATACATGTGTCATCTTTTGTATCTTATTTCAAGTATTATCCGAGAGTAATTTGAACCATGTAATCAATTAATAATCCAGTAAGTAGTCAGCCTATGGTCTTCTCTGAGGCGAGCTCTGTTATTCAGGTGTCAATCCTAATTACTAACTTTTATGATTGATTCTTCTCATGAAAGTTGCAATCAATGAGTAAGTTTTGGAAAATAAAATATCAAATAAATGAATATTACATTCTACCAAAAACTTGTAGCAAAAGTAGAGATAATATAATAATAAATTAAGAGACGATGCACAAGAATCCACAGTTATTGAATGAAAATACTTAGAATATTGTCTTTGTAATAAGCTTTGTCTCTAAGCTTCAATATTAGAATTACAAGCTTTTCTACGAAGGAGGCTGTTTCGTGTTTTCATATTAATTGTAAAATGATGTTCACTGATTTGACAATGAATCTTCTTTGTAAAAAATTTAAATACCTTGACAGATGTAGCCCTGGTGTGATAGACCTCTCAGGTATTTGTGACACTTGTCGCAGCGCTCTAGCGTGGAGAAACTGTGCTTTCTGAGGTAATGATCTGAGGCGGAGGCATTATTTTCCAGGCTGGACTCGTTCTGTACATCACCGCCTCTGCGGCACAACTCATCGATGCAGACTAGGATTGCCTTCAGATGAAATTCATCTTTGATGCCCATGTTCTGCAAAACAAAAAAAAAAGCCATGAGTCACAAAATTATAAAAATTCAAAAACCAATTTATATCATTTTTTTATCAATTCATTAATTAAAATTATTCAATTATTATTGGAAAATTGAACAGTAAACATATGAAAGTTATCTTTTATGCCCATTTTCTGCAGAACAAAAAAGAAACCATGAGTCACAAGATTATAAAAATTCAAAAACCAATTTATGTCATTCAATAATTAAAATTATTCAATTATTATTGGAAAATTAAACAGAAAACATATGAAATTTATCTTTTATGCCCATGTTCTGCAGAACAAAAAAGACACCATGAGTCACAAGATTATAAAAATTCAAAAATCAATTTATATCATTTTTTATCAATTCATTAATTAAAATTATTCAATTATTATTGGAAAATTAAACAGAAAACAATTATACGAACAATTTTTTATCTATTATTGTCATTTAGAATTATAAACTATTTTTTGTCATTTTTGGAAACAATATATTCAATTAACAACTTTTCCATAGTTAGAAGTACTTGAGAAAAAATTAGAACGGATAAACTATGGTTTTCCACGTTATCATAGACAGGTAAACTCGTATTAATGTTTTGGCGAAGTAGTTATTGTAGCATACTTAGATTCAGCTACTGATTCATCATAATAATCAAACATTCAAAATTTCCATATAAATTTGTAGAATCAGTTTTAGAATGAGTTGAAATTAAAATCGATAATAGGAATTTCGTGTTGTTTATAAATTAATCAGGATAAATGAAGATGATACGAGACATGTGACAGGAAACTTATTAGAAGTCAAACAGGAACTAACTTTGGTTCAAGTGAGGACAAACATAGAAACATGGTGTGATCAGTTTCACTTAACACTAGGAATAATTTTGGTTACCCTGACCTAATTCTGTCATCTACTAAGCAGTAGGGGGGGGGGGATTGCTTGACCCCCTCCTCTCATCCAATGTCCTCATTTAGAAAATGTTTCTAGTGATGATTTTTATAATGGAATTCTTTAATGTAAATCTGATGAACATTTGGATACAACCAAAACTGCGCGTTTTAGAATGCTTCAGCTAGTGAATCGATGCTTGTAATTCATCAGTCGTCTAAAACAGTAAAACTACTTGACATTCCATACCTCAATTACTTGAACATTCAATTCACGGTACATTGTCTATATAGAGACGGAATACTAATATGCCTACTGACAATTGAAACTAGCGATCTACGATTGGCGAGGCAACAAGCCATGTCGATTTTGAAGACAATCAAAGAACCGGTCAAGTTTTGATTGAAAATTTACAACATTCTCGCAATAAGAAAAAAGTTACCGCGGTGTTAATGAATATTTGGTAGTATGAATGCAAATGGATGATTTTTTAAAAAATATCATATTCAATAAACAAAAAACTCATTTATTAATAAAGTGAACATCGAATAAAGTAAAAAAATTCTAAAGGATGAAAAAAATGATTTTGTCAATTTCTCCATATTAAGGACAGATTTCACAATATCAAAATCAACTCTACAAATTATTGCAAGAGCAATAATTGACAACAGAGTGGGCTAGATAGCCGGAAGAAATTTATATTCCGTTGGGAATTTTATAGCTGTCACCAAAAGGTTAGGCCGTTTCCTAACTGATGTAATCTACTTACAGCTGATATGAAGCATTATTGTCTCTTTTGATTCCAAAAATATAATCTAGGCATAGCTAAATGACAAGTCTTATTATTGTCAACATCAGCTGTTGGAGCGCTTAAAGAGCAGAAGGAATCGCCCAACTTTTCGGCGTTAGCTAAGCATAACTTATTAAAATACTGAAAAATAAAGAATTTCAATGATTGAAAGTTAATCACTCTATATGAAATAATAAGGAGTAATTTAATAACTGATTCGATCCAATTTTATGAAAATATGGATTTTACAATCACTGATCATTTTGACCTCACCTTAGGAAACTTCAATCTTTTCACAGATTTGTTTTTAAAGAAATTATTTATTCTGAATTTAATAGCATCTTGTGTAATTTACTCTTTTCAGAAAGAAATTATTCAATGTATGTAATAGATAGAATAACAAAAATTGGTTATTTAGATCACTGAAAGAATTTGACCTCACCTCAGTAAAATTCACTCTTTTCACAATATTATTTTACATACATTCAAGTGCGTGTATTGAGTAGAAGAACTAAAATTGGAAAGTGCAATACAAAATGCAGCTGAGAGGCTGAGACGCCAAAACCATTAGGGGCAAACTAAAGTTGAACTGAAGGAAAATTAGCTCAGCTTGCCAAAGCCGGTCACTCAACTCACCACGTTAGTAGGGAATATGCGTTTTAGCTTCTGCCGGCCGGCATATTATATTGCAATTCGTCACTAATCCTTCTCTTTCTATTTCTACTTTATTTGCAGTCCGAATACCTCAATATATTTACACGTTGAATGCCTCTGCCGTCTGAATAATATTTGCAGCCAGACAAATTTATCGCCGCGATTCTTATTACATGGTCACACATGGAGGAAAAGACACCAAGACAAATATCGGCTGCAATATACTAGACAGTTCGATCGATAAAAAGTGCTGACATGATAAACGAGATGGTATAAGCGAAATTTTCAACCGCCATTTTCGCCTCATTTCGATTTGTCAAAGTATAAATTTGAAAAGCCATTTCAATAGGAAATAAGTTTCGTTTGTGACGCACTCGTATTCTCTTATTCGTTTTTGAATATGAAAATTGTGGGGAGTGACATTTGACAAATACATGCAGTGAGAAGGAGTCGAGAAATATCAATCTCTGCAGAATTGAATAATAGAGGTTAAAATCTACAACGTTCAAAACCCACACATCGAGAATAATTTTTTTTAGTTTCTTGACCCGACGAAGTTTGGATAAACAAGCACACTATAGATAAGTATTACATTAAAAATTTAAAAAGTTGGTTGTAGTGGAAAATGCAACTTCAACATAATTTTGCAAGTGAGAATAGCACAAAATGAACAGCTGTGAATTGAAGTCATCTGAATAGGCTCTACCAGGAGACGTCATTGGTTATCGTGCAATCATATACCCTGATTCAATTTTCTTCAAGATTGAAACCCGCTTTGCCAACATTAAGGTAATAAACGTGGAACAATTAAAATCTGGATATAAGTACTTTGAAAAGAGACTCAATCAATAGATTCCTAATGTAGCCTACAACGTTGAAACAGGACAAATGCTACAACAGAGTGAATAACGCATCAGAACTTTCCGGTTGTAGTCGCATTGACGGTATTTGGGATGTTTCATCAAAAAACAAAACTTCTAAATAATTTATATCATATTATTATGATGGAGCATGAATGGCTACTTTGAAACCTGGCTAGGTGAGGAAGGTTTGTTCCATTGGTTCCATTTGTTCCATTGTTTGGTGAGTTCTTTGTTGCATCTACAACTCACCACCAAGTTATTCTAGTTTGTTAAAATTTCCAAGTTCGTTTGTTAATCCTTTGTTCTCCAAATGCAAGATATTTTGAGGTTATGTTCTCCAATCTACTTAATTATTTGAAATATTTAAAAATGGAAGTTTGACAATGGATGGTAGATGGAAGGGCAGATTATATATGTACCCATCCACCATCTACCCTTCTTGAAAGCGGAAGAATTGAAATCACATATTAAATTGAAATAAAAGTATTTAAGCGACCATAACAGCTTATTAATTATTGTAATTTTTTAAAAACATCATTATTTCAAAAATTAATCGGGGAATGCAGTTATTAACGTTGTAAAATGAAGAGAAAATAACAATTTTCTAGAGCCTGGGTTGAATGGAGTTGTTGACTAAAAGTGTTTAGCAGATAACTAGACTTCCATGAACAACAGAGTGTGTCTGCTAGTCCACCATATTTGACTCGATTTGAAAAACTCCCAGTCAATAAACTGAAAAACAGCATTAATGTTGAATGTTGTAAAATTTTCAATCAATCATTTTCTAGCAAAATTAAAAAACAGAAGGCCTGTTGATGTTATTGTGTGCGTTCAGTCTAGACAGTTTTATCAATATCATGTTGACAAGTGATAACTAGACATGGTGTCATGATGTCATCGAGATTAGATTAATAATAATCGACCATCGATAAAAATCACACAAATATTTTTTGTTGAACAATATTCAACCATATTATTTATTTGCATCTATTTTATCCTATTCACATTATTTCACAGCTACAAAAATCATAATTTTTATGCTAAATGGTTCTTCATTGAATCTGCCCAGACATGGTCCCATAAGGTTGAAAAGATCAGGGACCAGGGTACAACATGATTCAAAATTTTCAATCGATATAAGAGTAGTATTAAAATCATTGGTGAATGCGATTTCATGCTACTGTCCATTTTCTGTCGTAATTCAATTTGTACGAACGTAAGATAATACAGTATTACAGTAAGTTTTATGGAAGATTTATAATGAAGTATGAGGAATCAGCATTTTCAAACCTGTTCAATCCAGATTTACTATGAAAATTATTGTCTCATAATATTGATCTTATGAGTCAATAGAATACTATCTATGATATACTATCTACACCATCTATAATATACTATGAAATACTATTGAAACTTAAAATAATTACAGAGTACCCTTTTTAAAAAATATTTTTATTTCACACAACATGTTTCGGCGAATTAGCCATTCTAATTCGAATAGAATAGAGTATAAATACAATAGAATGATGTTGTTTACTGTTATTTACATTTGAAAATGGCTAATTCACCGAAACATGTTGTGTGAAATAAAAATATTTTTCAAAAAGGGTACTCTGATTGTAATTATTTTAAGTTTCAACAAATACAGTAACACTAAAAGAAATAAGTATGAAATACTACCTATGATTAACTAAACCACAAGAATTGGAAGGGTTGAAATTTGTTGCATCTACAGTGCTATGGAATATAACTGACAAAACCACGTGGCAAAAAACTCAAGAAACTTGGTAATTCAGATTAAAATTGTTTTCTACAGCGCTAGTAATGTAAAATCTCTCTAATTGAATAGGAAGAGAGAATCTTTAATTTCAAAATTTGAATTTTCAATTGTCATTTCAGTGAAGTGGGTTTATAATGGTAATGCGACTGACTAACTAAACCTATTAGCATAACATTGTTTACTTTTTGAATAGGACCACTATCGTCTATCAATGTCTGTTATCAAATAAAAATTGGAATCACAGTTATTTGAACACATCTTTTGCACTCTTTGACACTGGAGAATGCTTCTAAAGAGTGCGAAACATGATTTTACCAACATTTTTATTCACCAACAGCATTACATTGTACAGCAATAGCAGATAACAACGGAAGTGATGAAAATAATTTCTGTTAATAATGCTCAAGTCTTTCAGGACAGTATGAAAGTGGTGTACGAGCGCGAGATGGTTTAGCTGAATCGCTATAGATTCTATATGCTTTCGCAGACCGCTCGCCGACTGTTATTACAGAGCTGAGCATTGATAAAATACATTCGCCAACCGCTATTTTTGTTGGCGGCTGCATGATATACTTGGTTTCAAAGCTAGCTTCAGCGCATAGCAGAACAAACATTTCAAGAAACAATGGCACTATTATCATACGAAGATTCAAGACATGATGTATGGAATAATTCATGTGAATTTGAATTTTCGAACTAGAATTTGTTTTTCAAATTGATCTTACCATCAGTTTGTCACGATCCAAATTGAGGAGATCTGATCCTTTGATGTCTTTGGATTTGAATACATCCGCATAGCGGTACAGGTTCAGAGCGGCCATCCATTCTACAACGTTGGCAGAAGTCCACTCTGTTATCGGCTGTAACAAACAAAAATCAAAAAATCAGTATATTACAAAAAATTCAAAGCGTTCCAAAGTCAAAATCACAGAAATCTGACAAAGAATAATTCAATAAAAAAATTGAAACAATTGAAAATTTAAATTATGTATGAAGTCATGGTCCTAGTCATGGTCTGGTCTGGAATAAAAGAGGTATAATAGTTTATAGTAATTGGGAAGGCACTATTTAAAAATCACTTGAGACGAAATAAACATACTTTTTGCGTGCGTGTGCGTGAAAGTATGGGGTGACTACCTTCGCCACGACAAACCATAAACAATGAACGACACATCGTAGATACGTCATAGCATTGGTAATGCGTATGTGTGCGTAGTACATTTTTTCGTCGGGATTGTGTCGTATCGTTGCTATAGTTTGCACTGGCGGCTCGTATCCACGAGACAGGTGAAGTGTCCGTATCTTTTGCTGTACAGTTTGCCATCGCAACAGCAGCCGCCCTGCTTGTTTAAGCTGGGGGTTAGTTTACTTCGTCACAAGTCATCGTGAATTCAGACAGAAGGGTTCTGCGAAGGTTTGAAAAAACATTTCCTTATTATATAATAAATATTATATAGTAGAGTACATAGTATGTAATAAACCTATGGAAAATTGAAATAGTAAATGTTTCGCAATTCACAATGCGTAATTCAAAAAAATGTTTTCGAATAAGAGTGTAACAGTTTACGATCTTCAGTCATACTTAGGTGATTGCTAATTCAAAGGGTAAATAATCACCAACAAGTCATTTACCCGCCCATCAATGCTATCTTCGATCAAGATTTATTATAGTTGATTCACAATCAAGGACTATAATGGGTGGAGTTCGTGCAAATAGTCGATATTAAAGTGAAGTGCGAGTTCGACTTCCGTTCCAGACCTTCCCCAACACGTAATAAAACTTTACGCAAGTTTTAATTGATTTCCTAGTTCATTGCACCGTCAACAGTATCGTATCAAGAATAGATTGTCGTAAATTCAATTTGAATTTACTCATGTTTCAAAGGCACAAACAGCTATTGATCGATCACAAGGCAGCGAGCTATGAAGAAAGAAATTCGGAATAATTTCCAATCGAAGCAACAATACAAATTTTGTGAGGGTGATTCCCGCATGAACTCTAGTCTTGTGTAAGAATATCGAGAGGGGTAGTTGGTAGGTGGTAGCAGGTCTAGTTTTGGATAGCTGAACCAAAATAGAAAGATAGAGTAGAATCATTAGTGAAATGAAAAAACAAGATAATGTCAAACCACTGATTCATTAAATAAATAAAAAATCGAGATACCGGGTTCAGTTGTTACACCATTATCAATCTGGTAAACTGAGTTTCATCTCGTCTTTTAATTTAATATGGAAAGCTACCAAAATATCAACTTCACAACCAATCAAAAAGAAAATCATTAGGTTTTAGAAAAATGAAAAAATGGTAAAACACGACCATAATGTTAAGTACCAAGAACAAAGGTTATAATTTTGTTATTTATGGGGACAGATTTCGAAACTTCTCACACTGACCGATCAAGATTTGCGAAAGATTTCATATTGTATATGGGTTGAGATTATTACGTGAGTAAAAGATTGAAAACTTTGTAATCTACAGAGGTACTGACAGGTGAATTATTATTACTTGATGTAAGTAGTAGTAGGATAGGCATAAAAAAGCAATTGTCACAGAACAACACAATGCACGTTTTCACTAACAACTAAAGAATATTATTACCTACTCACTACTTTTAAATAACGGCAAAGTTGATAGCTGATAATGCCGGTAACAATGAATAACGACTTTGAGTGATTCAGAGTCAAAGTAAACCAACATAATTAATCATACATCATAAATGCCATTGTGTTGAAACAAAGATAAAATTCTAATAAAAAAGCACAACAAATGAGTTGATAGCACTGTAGTGCTCAGCTCTGGAGTTATTGACGTTCTTATATTACAAAATCTAAATATTTACGAAATTCGTCTACTCACACATCCACTAAATAGCTGATGCGAACTCTTAACTGTCATAAAACCAACATTTCTAGTCCCTTACAATCTACTTGAAGTATCTTTAATGAGAATCTATATGAAATCTATTGATGAAAAATCTAGTAGGCTATATTAATCAGTGTTTCAGGAGGAATCTGCCAAACTTCTCAGGCTGATTAATTACACCAAGTATGGAATTCGACATCCTGTACATGGACATTCCATTATTGGCTACCAGTACAAATTCACATTTTGGAAAAATAACCAACCAGGAACTGATAATTGATAAACTAACAACTGATAAACGAAACAAACTAACTATAACTGATAAATTAAAAATGATAATTGAAACCAAGTCTAGGTATAAAACTGGATTTAAATAATTAATAATAATAACGGATTTTATAATAATAATGACTGGATTTTAATAATAACCTGGAGAGATACAAAACATTAAAATTAGGACATTCAATCGAAATTGCACAAGGTCTGTTACACTTATCTCAAAGAAAAATTAACAACGCAATGAGAAATCGAAGCACAATTCAGATCACTTTAGTGCTATCGGCCCTCAAGTCTTGAGATAAAAAAAATTAATGAGATAAAAGTAATTCCTATTTGAATTACATTTTTCCCCTTTTTTGAATGGTTGTGAAGGTGATATTGTGTTAGTTATCCATGTTAAATGAAAACACAAGATGTTGAATTTTCATTTTTTTTTCATTATATTTTTATTTGAATTTATAAAATTTATTGTCCTTTTACGAGAATTGTATTTAGGCACAAACTCCAAGGAAGAGTTTCAAAAGGCCGCAAATGATAAGGGAAGATTAATTCTACGACTGAGATTGCTGTAAATTGGCATCAACAATGTATGCCCTTAGGACAATAACGATTGGTTGAAATTTCGCGCCATTCACTGTGAGAGATAAAAAAAGAGAACGAGAGGGAGATTGTGTGTGCGAACGAGAGAGTCATGAAAGATAGAGAGTGTTTGAGAGAGAGAGAAAGAGAGAGAGAGAAGGACATAAAGAGTAAAAAAAGAGTGAGTAAGAGAGACAAAGAGAGAATTATGGCCCTATTAATTGTAGAAACGCAATTAGGTCCCGGTTGTGAAGGACATGAGCCACGAGCAGGCCAAAGGGCTGCTGCCCAATCGATAAGGTTTTGGCAAACGGACGCTAGGTAGCAGCACCAGTCCTGCTCCCGGGTTTGCTTAAACCTGCTCAATCACTCTCTCTCTCACTCACTGCTCTGTCTCTCTCACACACACTCTCTCACTCTGTGCCACCACAATCTGAGAGGGAACCTTCCACATCAACTTTCATATTCTTAATTTTTGAATACACTCTCAAGTGGCAAGAAAGTACTCCAACTTCCTGATAACGCCGCCTATCTAAAAACCCATTGCACAAAGCAAGCTAGAACTCAAGTTCGTAAGTTGCTGAATTCTGAAAAATTTACACGACTCAAAGCTTCAAAAACTACCACCGATGTGAGAAGAATTTTATAAACCCTACTAGTTACCAAAAGATAGAATTTTGGAAAAGATTTTATCAATTTGATTCAATTGTATTTTCTTGGCAAAAACCTCAGCTGAACATTTTCTGAAGTGCTGAATGCAATTTGATTAACGAGCATTATTGAGCTATTACTGTAACATTATACTCAGTATCGTGAGCTATGATGAAATAGCTGAATTCTCTCTGAATTAGCTCATTTTAATGTTGTGTTCAATTCAATGTAATCTATATTTTTTAAATTTTATGAAAATTAATTAAATAAATTGATAAAAGTAAAGTATTCTTGAATTAGATTTTTTGATAAACAATGTTGATTACTTCCATTTCAATGTCAAATATTGTTCGTTTTTCTTTGAATCAGTCTTGAATTGCAATTTCTGAAAAACGATTATAATTTAACAATTATTATTGCCTTTCCAAAGCGAGTTTTAAATAACCTTTGAATTTTCCGTGAGAGTGAAAGATCACAATAATGCTAAATTGAGAAACCTGGAACAATGCTAATGACAGTGATTCACTTTCCCAATTTGACTATTTTCAAGAAAAAAATGAGGCAAAAATAGGGCAAAAACCTAGAACAATAATTAACAAATCGACAAATGTTCAGTTGGTGACACTTGAAACTTAAGCTTTATGATGTCATTACATTGATTGAGATTGAATATTTCGAACGTTCCCACGATAAAAGAAGTCAAATCTTCTCAATTATTGAATTTAAAGAATCTCTCTAAGAAATCTCTCAATAGCATTTTTATACAGGAATACAAATTCAAGTGGAATCTTTTGAAACCGAAACTGAACTTCAATTTCATCGTACGTGCATCAATAAACGTTCTATTCAAGTTTTTATTCTCAAATGTAGACCACTTACATGATATAATCACGCAAAAACGGTTTCGCTAAGTAGATGGTTCAATGGCCTAGCCAAACGCAACCTCAGAATTTATTTAGAAGGGGGACAATCCCTAGAAAGCCCCCACAGCTATCATTTATCTTGTGCAAGGTACAGCACATACGCGTGGCGAGGGGGTATCCCTAGTCATTTGCTAAACTGCATCACCATTATTTATCTCAGAATTAAAAACAGATTAAACAAAAGCCTCCTATTAATGTTTGAAACTTTGGAAATGAAGTAAAGTTTGATCCAACTTGAAGTAAATTAAGTAAAGTTTGATATTGAAAAATAAGATAATGTTCAGAAATCTGTGGAGCAAATTTATATTTATGATAAACTTCATAAACCTCTTCAAAAATATTGCCCCCCAACCATCAATCTTGTTACTACTGAAGGAAGATCGTTGGATTCACGAACAACAATTATAAAAAACTTTTAATGATATAGCTTAGAAAAAACAATTTTCTTATAGCTTCAAGTTACACAACAACAGGTTATAGGCAGGGATTAAGCGTATTCCAAAACGGAAGTTACATTTTTAAGGTGAAGTTTGCTATAAATCACAAGAAAGAACACAAAATGGCTCATACCTTGTTCAATAAACGACCCAATCTCTTTCTTTTAGATTATTGAAGCTGTTAATAGTAGGCTTACTCTGTAAGGAGTTTAATAGTACTCTGCAGCTCGAATAGCTCTGTTGGGGCTTTTGTCAATAGTATTCCGAAGTAAACAGTTACCCACGGAAATATTAGCAATTAACGAAGAGCACTGGAGTAACTCTCACAACCGCAGTAGTTCTAATGTCATGTTGTTGGTGAGAACGTTGTTTTAAATGTGAGCATAAAAGAGGCATGTTGATGCTGTTAGGAGCTTACAATGTTGTTCTATGTTACAATGTTGATATTTACTCACTAGCAACTAAATAGAGCAAGGACTGAAATAGTTACTTGCATCTCAAATTCAGATGTTTTCAATCGAACATTCAAGATATCCCAGAAATAGACTTAAAATGGAAATCTCATCCAATCGAGTTTCCCCATGAGAAAAACTAATCTACACAAAGCGTTATCAATTGGATATGCGGTGGCTTTAAACATTCAACTCTAGAATCTAAATAGAGCAAGGACGAAAGTAGTTACTAGTATCTCAAATTCGAATGTTCTCAATCGATCAGTCAAGATATCCCAGAAATCGACTTAAAATGAAAATCTCATTCAATCAAGTTTCCCCATGAGAAAAACTAATCCACATCATTATATAAACTTGATATGCGTTGGCTTCAAACATTCAACTCTAGGATCTCCTCGTAACTACGGCATACCTCAATATTCAGATGTTTTCAATCGAGCATTCCAGATATCCCAGAAATAAACTTGAAATGAAAATGTTTTCCCATGAGAAAAACGAATCCAGACAAATCACTATCAACTTTCTTTATTCTTTCTTTACAATTGCGACTTGGTTTCCAAGTATTTTAAGGAAAGGATGAATGAGTGATGATGAAGGTTTAAGATGTAGGTTATATGTCTATCCACAATGTCCACTTTCACTTAATATTATAATTTCTCACTTCCAAAAATATTTTATCACAAACAATTTTGAAATTGTTATGCGTTGGCTTCAAGCATTCAACTCTAGTGAATCCTGATCATCATTTCACACCAAATGTGTTGAACAATGTGACCCTGGCCAGTATTAATAGCACCTTACCCTTAGACGGCTCCCCTAACCGATTTCTCCCCAGTATCATTGGGAAATAAATTGACCGGTCAATTAACGACTGATGGTGAGAACAAAGTACACTGATGCATGTGTGGGGGAACATTAATGTACAACTCGTGAACCAGAACTATGTACAAAATTAACTAATATCGACTATTTCATAAAACAAATGTTAGTTACTGAACATGTTACAATCGAAGGACAACAGTTCATCATTGCGTTCACGTATATTTCGATTTTTTTTGTAATAATTGTTTGTTTTTCTGAGGGTGAAGCCCACATGAACTCATGCTTGTGAGATGGATGATAATGATGAGAGATGACTACTTAGGTAGTCGGGACCTAAATTTCAGGAATCAGTTGAACAGAGTAATCGTGATCACTAACTCCATGATAATCAATATTTTTGCTTCGGAAATTTCACGAGAAGAGAAGAACAATAAGAGGCGGGTTGATCTCGATCTAAGAAGGTCCAAGTAAGAAGTAAGTTAGAAGTTGGATCTAAGAACTGTCTTAGAAGTAGAAGAGAAGGATTGGTGTTGAGAGAAGTTCACTACGGGGTCGTAATTTGCCAGTGATCATAAAATACAATATTATAAGAAGTGTATTTTACTTCTTATAATATTGTATTTTATGATCACTGGCAAATTACGAAGTTAAAGTGAAATCCAAGAAGGTTCAAGTAAGTAGTTAAAAGTAAAATCTAAGAAGTTCGAACTGTCTAACAAGTAGAAGAAAAGGATAGGTGTTGAGAAGTTCACTATGGGGTCGGAATTTGCCAGCGATAATAAAATACAATATTGCGGTCGCTGGAATTGACGCCGTTTAGAGAATTCTAACAACTCACTACTATTATAATTGATTAATAGTTCAACAATGTTCGAAAGCTCCTAAGATTTTTCTAATCAATTTTCAGATTTATGCATGACAAACAGCCGTTTAATCACGGCGTTATACTAACGCCTTAGTGAATTCATTGTGAGATTTAAACAGAAAAAAAATCATCAGCTAGATTAGATTACTATCACCATTAAACTCTTGATCTCCACAACGAAATCGATCTCTGCCTTTATACAGAAAATAATTTTTTGGATTCCTCTCAATTCCGAATAACAGTGAGAATAATCTGAATGAAACGTTTAGAATATGGCAACGTTGGCTATTCATTGGTAGTGGCACAAATAAGTAATTTCAAGGTGAACTGATCAAATAATTGATTTCATAAATTATTCGCAGTTTTCCAGACTTTATTAGAAATTGTGGATTAGGTATCAGATGAGGATTTTACTTGGCAGCGAGGCCTCATTCCTTCTACAACATAACATGCGCAATAAAAAATCCACTTCGCAACATGCGACGATACAAAACCTATAAAGCAAAATGAGCCGCAAAATCTATTTTATGCAACAAAATCTATTTTGCATAAGGGTCAGCAAAATCTATCTTGCAACATGTTCCGCAGAATTTATCTTGCAACATGAATCACCCAGAAACTAGTATTATCTCAACATTATTTCAGCTGAGGTTTTTGAAATGCAAATATCTAATGAGAGAGATGCTCTACATCGAGTTCCAATGGGAACTGGGTTAAAAGAATAAAAATCAACATTTTAGAATGAGTTGAAATAAAGAATTAAGAGACAGAGAATGAGCTGAGGGAAGAAGAGCAATACATAAAAAATACGTAAATATACGTAAAAAATGAGAAAGGCGAGATGGAATCAATGGAAAGGAGAGATGGTTTAAAGAGAGGGAGAGAGAGTACGATAGGGTGATGGGGAGATAGTGAGAGGAAGACAAGGGAGACAGAGGAGAAGAGAACGATTGATATTATTTTCATTGTTAATTAATAAGAGACAGGTTGAGAGGGGGGAAATTATAAGAGTGAAGGGTAAAACTGAGTGAGAGTTAGAGGTGTAAGAGATAGAAACGGAAAGAAGAAGAGAAAGAGAGAGAGAATTCAGATCTAAACAAGAGACTCTTTACTGAGTAAGAAAAGAGAGCAAGAGAGAGAGAGAGAGAAAGAGAGAGAGTGACTGAGGGGGAGCGATAAAGTATGAACTAGAAGACGATGGAGAGTGAAAAAAGTAGGGAGTGAGAGTCGGATTTGTGGGAGATTGGAGAAGAGTTGGCGAGGTGGTTGAACGTTGAAGAGATAAAATTCCACTTGAAATGCTTTTCTGATAGGAAGAAAGAGAGAGGAATAAAATAATAGAATAGTAAAAGTGGAAGAAATATTTTGGCTTTTTTTACAGCGGTAAGGAACGTTCAAAAATGATTCACAATAATCCAGGAGATGAAATTCCATCGATGAAATGAGATGGATTGTTCAAAATGCGATGGACACAGTTAAAAAAGGGGCAGTTTCTGAGATTGCAGAGCCAAGAGAAATATGGGTGAGAGTAGGATTAGGAGAATGAAAGAGATGAAGTGATAGAGAGGAGTAAACAGTTAAAAATTGGAGAGACCTTTCATGAGAAAGACGTTTCAAAATTATTTTTGTACAGAAAAGTAGAAAAGTGTATTATAAGACTATTGAGTAAAGAGTATTATAGGAGAGAGTGGAGACATACAAACATGATACATGGAGAGTCTAGAGAGTAAAAAAGGAAATCAAAAGTATAATAATATAGTGAAAATTGAAGATAGTCATGAAAAAGAAGAGAGTCAAGGGTTAGAGATTAAAAAGATATGTTCTATGAGAAAGACAGTGAGAAAATTGAAAAGAGAATTAAACTATCTTAAGTAATAACTGAGAGTGCAGAGGTTGAAGAGTGAGAGAGAAAACTCAATGAGATATCTAGATGGGAGTACAAAAGTTTGAAACTGGAGAATTATAAGAGAGAGTATAGTCAAAGTGAGAGATAAACATTATAGATAGAAAAAGAGAGAAAGAGATGGAAATGAGAAAAATAGATAGCCCAGAGAATACAGGCGAAAGAAGTAAGAGATAAACATTAAAAATTGAGGAAGAGGGATAAATATAAGAATGAGAGAGGAGAGATCCAAGATTCAAAAATGATAATGAATAATTGAGAGAGACGGATAGATGGATAGAGTGAGAGAGATATAAAAATTGAGAGTGAGAAACAGGGATGAGAGAGGTAATGAGTTAGAGAGTGATAATTAGAAAGAGAGAGAGAGATTCAGATTCAATCACTTTATCCATGTAGATTAGAGAGAGAGAGAGAGAGAGAGAGAGAGAGAGAGAGAGAGAGAGAGAGAGAGAGAGAGAGAGAGAGAGAGAGAGAGAGAGAGAGAGAGAGAGAGAGATGGAATCAGAGAGGCAGTGAGTGAGAGTGATAGATAGAAAGAGAGGAAATAATTGTATATTGGAGAAGTGAGACAGAGATTGTATAAATATGAAAGAGAAACCAAAAGAGAGTAGGCGACGCGATTGCCGAAATGCAGAACCGCCGTAATTCGGCGTTTTTTTTACGGCGAACACATGGTGAGAAACGAACAACGTCTGAAAAGCAGGTCTAGAGGAGCGAGTTCAATAAGTAGGTGGAAAGAAGAGGCGCAAATAAATGAAGTTAAAGAGAGAAAAAAAGAGAGGGGACATCCATGTGTCTATGTGCCTTGGCGCGGGCTCTATAGGTCAAATTTACCGCAATGTTGCCAGTTCGGTCCAAGGACATTCGTCGCACCGCTACTACTCGGCTTACTACGCGACCATTCGTCTGCTAGGCGGTAGGCAACACACACATTTCAATATCATCACCGGAATCAATTTCAGCATCATTTTTTTAATTTGCCAATTTATAGAACTATGAATCAATTATTCCAAATAAGATCTGCAATAAAAATAGGTTATGTCACTGATCGAGAAGTAACCAGAAAACTGAGCCAAAATCAAAATGAAAACTCAAAAAAGAAATCTTAATTTATAGAACTCACTTATGAAGCAGCCCGAGAAGAAACCAGAAAATAATCTGAACATAATGTAGAGATACTAGAATACTATATTGTTGTATTAATACAAAATTCATTGAAAATGAATATCCAATCTAGTTCGCCCTAAAAAATCAAAATAATATATCTTGAATCAAGTTTTCGTATTACTGTTACAGCTTAGTTTATCAGAAATTTCGTCTGTGATATCTGAATATCAGTTTATTTGATAAAAATAAATCATATAAATATCACAATCATGAATCATTGAATTCACTTTTCAATATTCAACATATAAATTTACAAAACAACATGAAACACGAAGAGAGTTTACAGTTTACAACAACTAATGTTTAATAAATATGATGACTCTTTTTCAAATTGCAATTACAAGCGGAAATTAATCGAGCTAAGCATGAATTCGAAGTCGTGAATAAAAGCACGTAGGTATGTTGTTGATACCATCTTTCCCAAGAAATTCCTGATAAAAGAACAATATTTAATGCGTAGTAAGATGATTTTTAATAAGAATCACTGACCAATGCTGAGTGTAATATTTCCTCTCTTCATTACAATTAGACTAGCACTTTATTATCTACAGCGATATTAGTTGGCTCAGCACTGACTATAGCACACTTGACTTTATGTGATACAGATGTGTGGGTTATTACTCCCATACTTTTCAAGAGCCCCTGCTACATCTTGCAGCTGTTAAACATTCTGACAGCTCATTATTAATTGCACTGGCGGCTCGTGCCCACGAAACAGGTGAAGTGCTGTACAGTAAAAGATACGGGCACTTCACCTGTTTCGTGGGTAAGAGCCGCCAGTGATTAATTGAATTTTAGATTTATCTTCATTTTTACTGAGACTGTCGAATTAACCAATGTTTTCAAACATGAATTCAAAAGGCTACATTTCAAGTTTCATACACTTCACCGAATGTCAGTCAATTCGAAGCAGTTCAATGTTCCCAATGTCGCGAAGAGATAACAGGTGGGTCGTAATAACCTCCAAAAAAGACATTTCTATTCTAGTAAAGGTCAAATTTGCTCTAGAACTTAATAAAACATATTATTCGTAAAACCAGTTTTCAAATCCTTCCCCAAAAAATAATACAAACCACCAACTGACATAATACATGTTCAAACTTTAATAAATCATAATAAAGTCTAAAAGCACAAAGAAAATATGCATTCATACAGAATGTAAGAACAAGATGAATACATAATAAGCTATTATTTTCAGTAAAATTGGTTCTTGAATCCTACCCTTGAGCAGCAAAACAGAAAACAATCTGGTATAAAATGAATGATCAAACTAAAATGAAGAATTGTCCGAAAGTACAACGAAGAAGAGTAGGCCAACAGTAGAATAACGGTAGTAGAATAACAAAATTAAGATCCAATACAGTAAATATTTTTTCAAAATTCTCATATCGTTTCTCTTAATCCTAAAATTTTTCCAAGTTTTTTTTGTGGCGTCAATATATTTCGACTTTTCATAATTTTCTTGCTAACTCCCTTTTGCTGCCCTACCTGGAGAGTTAACTGAGTTACTGAGGAATGTTCTTTATCTTTCTATTGTTTTAAATATTTTGATTAGGCCAACTGAATTTGTGCATTGTGGTAAAAGTAATAGAGAACTATGACTTTTGATTAAGTCATTTGTGAAGTATCTTGGTATATTGTATCTTTCGATAGATATGATACAAAATAACAGAGAACGGTGTCAACATTGGAAGCGATAAAAACATTGATAATGTGTAAATATCAGCAATAGTGGAAGGTGGAAGTGAAAACCACATTTGTGGGATGTGGATTGATATGTGAAGATAGATATGAATGAAATGATAATATTAATTAATACTAAAATAAACATTGCTGCAATCAATGCATTCTTCAATTTGATTTTTACAATTTTCAAAAACAGACCGTGATTTGTGAGAAAATATCGAAAAAGGTTTTATAATTTTTTTACTAGAACCCACATCCAATATAGTAGGTAATGTAATCATTCAGTGAAGGAAGTAGCACCCTATAGTAAGAATATAAAAAACACAATATTTTTAGAATAATATTGTGTCTACCATACAATACAAATTATCGGCTCTCAATTATGCACTAGAAGATGTACATAGGCATGTGAAAAGGGAAGTGGATAATTTGTCTTTTAAATTGAGAATTATCAAGGGAAATGGAGTTCTCTATAGACATTACGACATTATATTGGTTAAACAAACGTTGATACCAATTATATAATTGATAATATATATAATTATTGATCAAGGAATATAAGCGTTTTCTAAACAATATAAATTTTAAAAAACGTAGGTTTGAAATCATTTAGGTTGGAAAAAAGTTTTCATCACATTAAATTATCAAGGAAAATTGAGAGTTTTCCCATGACCTGAACAAGCATTTCAGTTTTCTCCATTTGAATGATCATGGATATGAAATTTTTAAAGATAACATTAAATTAGCTTGAATAAACAAAGTTTAGATTTTTCAAATCACGAAATATTTAATATCATGACTGTCAGATTGACATGGGATGCAAGATTGAATAGCAAGGATTGAACTGGAAATAGGAGGAATGCTGCGTGTTTTCTTATTCAATTGGTTTGATATTGTTTTTTCAAATCGAATAATAAATGAAACTTATTGGAGTTTGTTGGACTACTACAGTTGAATGCAAGCTACAAGCAACAATACTGACTGCATATCCGTAACAAGGGTATGGCTACTTCCTCTATGCGACGACCGACCTTTTTGAACTTAGCAGGAGATACCAGTCGGGGGGTATGGGGGGCGATGGGGGTTTGGGGGGATGAGAGGGGTCTGCGCAGTTGAGAAGTGGAGACTTGGCCCGACGGATAAACCGGTACACAAGGTTTTCTAGGTCGGTGAAATTCTTCTGATTTAGAGGAAACGCTGGAACAGTATCAATGTGATCAGAGTTGGATCGCGCCGTGTAGGGAGGTGACTCCGTAGTAACTTCGGCCACAAGTAGTAAGAGTAACCGACTTGGCGGGAGAGTCACCAGAGATCAGCGTGTTACAACCAACAGTTCTCATTCAATTTGGTGGATGGCGTATGACAATTATCTACGCAAAGAGTAGTAGATATCAGCCAGCATTTTTTCATGCGATAAATAGTTCAAAGCAGATTTATCCAATTTGGCGAAAACGAATGACTATTGACTATGCAAAGAGTAATAGAGATCTGCGATGTTTCATGTAATAAATAGTTATAGCAGATTTCATTTAAAAAATTATTATGGCTTTTAATGGGGGAGACCCTTACGGGTAGTTTCACCTCGCCAATGTGTACTTGGCCAAATACTGGTCACCCATCCAAGAGCAGTCCACAGTGGTCGAGACTCAACATCACGTTCACCGAGAGACTAATTGCCAGTACAGCAGATCTACTAGATCTGGAGCAGATTTCATCTAATTTGGCAGATAGCGTATAACTATTGCAGTCTGTCCAAGAGTAGCAGAGTAGCAGAGATTTGCGTTGATTCATCAAACAATTACAGAAGATTTCAATCAATTTTGCAAATAAAAAATGAGTTATTTATGATCAGCTGTCAGGACAGTGTGAGAGAGTTCTGCGAGAGTAGTGATTCAGCTGGTATTGCTTTCGACTAGCTGACCACTTGTAGTCCGACTATCCTGTCAGAAACTGTCAGTAATCTCAGTTTACCAGAGATTGATAATGGTGTAACAACCGAAACAGGTATCTCGATTTTTTAGTAAATCAGTGGTTTGACAACATCTTGTCTTTTCATTTAATATTAGAATGTTTTTGACGTGAAATACAGTATTGTGATATCAAGTTTCATAATCCTGTTTTGAACTGTGAAATAAATTGGGTGGGGGGCAGTTTTGGGCTCTAGCTTGTTTCACTCACCCAATTATAAAATTGAATAAATGATGATGATGATGATGATGATTATTACATGTTTCTCAAATTTCGGACAATTTATTTCTCATAGTAACTGATTTATTTAAATATATGGATTACTACTATTATCAACCATAATGTAAAAAAAACTATCCATTAATCTTATCAGTACATCTTGAGGATTTTTTATACATTTCTCTCAAATTTCGGCAATTCATTATTCGAAGTAACAACAGATCAATTATTTAGAAATAGGGATCACTGTTATTAATCATATCGAAAAATAGCCATCTATTCATCTTATCAGTACCAACGACTAGTCGGAGTACAAGTTGCAAGTCTTTGGTCTCTGACTGGATGGACCGGTTCCAACCTTCCAACACCTTCGACCTTGGCTATTTCCCCCCATCTTGCCCCTGTCCATCACTCGGATTTAACACTCCCCCCCTCCACAAAGCCAGACCGTCAGTTACAATAATTTCGACGTCACTAAAAATACGGACCAGACACCACATGCGTTGTTTCCGCGTAAAATTCTCAACAACGCACATGTGACTACTGATCGGAAGTAATTGCAGGAACAATTACAGAAAAAATGAAATATTTCGAGTGAAATTTTCGAAGAGGAAAAGAGGAATACGCTGTCATAACCAGCGACCAAAGAATGCATTATATTATGTGGTCAAGGTAATAAGTAATAAGGAAGTATTAAATGGATAATTATTGAAAAATCGGTATCTTTCATATCACTATTTAAATCCACGTTTACACCGGAGTAAATAACACAATTGTTAATAACGTTTATAAATAACTTATTATGCACACATTTATGTATATTAGCACACAATTGTTAATAACTTTTATACATAACTTATTACATAAAAGTTATTAACAATTGTGTTATCAACTCCGGTGTAAACGTGGCTTTACTTCTTACAACACATGTATCAGGTTCAATATTATTCAATAAACTCTGCGTGAAAGTTTTCTACACCTATGTAGACATTAAATCCCTTCAAATTAATGCATAGATTAGGTACGGTAGGTAACATTAATCACATTAAGTTACATTCTTATTGTTAAATCCTGTATTAATTATTATTCTTCTTGTTAATAATATGATTTCTGTTCCAAGATATATCGTAAGTAATGTATGTTTTTGGGAAATGAAATAAAATTCATTTAAATTTCAATTTCAATTTGACTTCAAAATCAATCAATGTCTTAATAATTATTCAAGTTTACTCGAGTAGAGTATATTTATTTATTTTTAGGGTCGTGTTTAATCAGTTATAAGTGTGTTTTTTTTAAATAAATACAAGAAGTAATTAATTACTCAATTTACAAGTTAACAATAACGCTCTACAACATTCTACAATGTTGAATTCATCGACTATATAGTTTCAAAGTAAAATGTCAGCATCGTAGTGGATGAATTCTCTTTCACAGTGAACTTAATCCGCAATCAACTGATAACGCTGTGGAGATGATAAGAAAACTAGTGCAAACTAAATAGTTATCGATAAAGTTACGGCTGATCTTTTACTTCACCACCATTATCTACTTTCAAATGATACCTTAGTAGCAGTAGAAAATTCCAAGCCAATGATTTTGACAAAAGAGCTTTAAATTCTCACTAGGGTAACTCACTGGCGGCTCGTATCCACGATACAGGTGAATTGCTCGTATATTTTACTGTACAGCACTTCACCTGTTTCGTGGGCACGAGCCACCAGTGGAGTAACTCCCAATCGGTGATTGATAATGAGATCCTCGTTAAGAAATAGACCAAATCTTAGCATTACGATGCAATGGATGGTATTATGGATGGTATGGATGGATACTAGCATATTATTGAAATAGAAGGCAGCAATGAGATAAATTACAGTACCTTAATAAGTTCATTACTTGCAGCCATTCAACTACGTGAAAAGAAGGTAGGATAGAAACAGAAGCATACGCAACTAGAGCAAAACTCGACAAGGAATGAAGGAGAACTGATAAGTCAAAGGAGATAATCAAAGAGATGGATACAACTATTTTCAATCGCTATAATGATAGGGATAATAATAGATGGCCTTATTCAATGAATAGGCTATATCAATTGAAGAAATGAAGAACAAGAGGGGAATGAACCTGAGTACAGAGGAAAACTATATATAGTTTGGAAAATCTTGGAAAATGGAAGAGACTCGAATACTGACAGTTATTACGGTTGTAAAAGCTCGCTAAAACCATGAGAAAAATCATTCAAGTAAGATGGTGTACGATTTCCATTCCAAATCTCATGAAGAAAATGAACAGGTGCAGATAGTTAAAAATTTGAAATAACGTTCAGTTGAGCTTCACCAACGTAATCAAAGAAAATGCATGGGAAACTAAACTAAAAACTATATACCTGATAAAGTCCACATAAACAAGTTATTCTCGAATAGATTGTGGATGGGATGCAAGTTATAATTTCAAAGGATTGAGTTAAAATTGAATAAATTGAATTTTGAATTTGCTACTACGAAGTACTATTATTTATCGATACACAATTATTCAATTCAAAGATGTTAATATGTATTGTTAAATATTGATTTGTTATGGGTATTATTCAACTAAAACCATTCATCTCCAGTGAGCTAAATTACATTGAGTAGAAGCAGAAGATTCTGGAGAGAATATTTTACTACTGTATTTAGAGTTTTCTGTCAGCTGAATGCGATTCATTCTCCGTGCTTATCGAGGTGAGATTAAAATGCTGAGCGAACTAGTTTCATTGTTCAAAATAATGGCACATTTCCAAAAATGTTTCGCCATTCATGTACGTACATCTAGACAGATAAACTTTTCCTATAATGAACAGTACTGTAACATTGAATATTGTTCTTGTGAATCGGGTCGTATGTTATGTTCGGTCTATCACACATTTGCGGCGTCCAAGTTCAATAATTAGAATATGAATTCATGAATGAAATATAAAATTGATTCATTAATTTTCCGTTTCTCCCAGAACCTTCTTCATGATTGAATACTTAACCGCAGTGGGTATCCCGAAAATTAAAACAGGAAAAAACTAGGAAACATACATAACATCCCATCTCAACATCAATGACTTTTAGGACTCGCTTCAACAAGATGGTCAGGGCCGAGACATTCTTAGCATGAAAGTAACTACTATAGTTAATCATGTTAAATTCATGAATATTTTTCATTTACACATTATATATATAATCAAGGCCGATAAGTGTGAAAGTAGAAACTAATAATGAAGTTAGTTCAGAAATATTGTGCTAATCCATCTACTCAAATCATGCAGTTTCGGAAGAAAATGAGATGATCTTCTCTATAATACACTACAAAAAGTACAGTAATCAAAGTGGTTCATTCCCCTTATGCGATTGAATAAGACGGGGAAAACTCCATGTAGTATACTGCGGAATAAAACTAGTAGTAGAAACTATTGGTGAGCAATCAGCAGAATAAATATATAAATTGCCTTTATTTAGGGCGGAGTTAATACTCTTGGTCCTCTCTACCACACAACCCTCACCTGAATCCTGAATGTGAGAGGCAATAGGCCGATTCAATTTATTGAAACGTATTCATTACAAGATATGGCGAATGGAAATAAGAAACCTAATTGAAAATGTATTGGATAATTAAGACACTATAAATACAATTGCAAGAACATAATGAATAATAACTATGAAATCCAAAACTTTTGTGCATAATCTACGATTAAATATTTTAGGGAACCCAGTTTATACAGACTGGTGATCATGTAGCATGTGCGCAGATATTTTCGATGGGTTAAGAAAAAATAACAAACTGAACAAATGATGAATTACTGTTACCTTGAAAAGTACGTAAGCCAGTTCCAGCTGAAGCTGTGGTAGCGAAAAACTAATGGGAGGAGACATTTTAGATTAGTATGAAAGAGAATAAATAATTTAGAGGAGACTGAGAGAGTCGACACGAGCGTCTCGAAGAAGCACTATGACCGGACTGACTCGAGTTGAGAGACAGGGTGGGGGAGAGGGCAAAACGAAAAGTTATTCTGATAACGCAGGCTATCAACGTTAAATTACAATGATTATTACAGAAAAACTACACTATCTAATCCACTGCTACCATTGAAATTTCACAAGTCAATTAGAATGAGACCAGGATTCATTACTAATTAGCTAGCGACGAGAAGTTAACGACAATCTATCTTTCTTTCGGTTGAATTTCTTCCATTTTTTAAACCAGTATCAACACAACACTTTTTCATTGATAATTGACTTTACAAAAATTACTGCACCATAATATGTGAAACGTATACGCGAATAATGACTGAAAATGAAATAATACATGTTTCTCAATGAAAATGTATCATGATTGTCATCTAAATTTCTGTAAAGTATAATAACACGAAATATAATTGCAATTGAAAAGAGGCTGAAAAGAATACTGTACTTATGATTCAACATATGATGATTCAACTTATTGATTTTATCAAAACATTTTTTGAAATTCTCGATAAACTTACCACAAATTTTTCGAGGTTGATTTTTCCTGCATTGACATTCAATTTCTGTAATATTTGGGTCCTCATATGTCATTGGGAAATAATTGAAATCTTTCAATAATTTACGTAACCAAAAAGATGAACTGGAAGATATTGTAATGGTGAGCCATGGTAAATTCCGATTTCCTATTGAATGAATACTGTACGTTTGAAAGTTCGAAACACGAGTCGATGAAGCTTGAATATGAGGGAAGCTTTTACGTGAAAGTGAACAAGTTGAGGTTTACAGAGGTTTGCAGCATGTTTTCCAAATCCGCTAGTCGCTAATGCACTCAGGTTGAGTGAAGTGAAAACGCAAGTTTCAAAGCTACTTTTCTCGAACTGTATTTAATTTTTGAAGTGGCGCCGCTTCTAAAAGCCGAAATGGGAAACAACAAATTATAATCCTCGAACTACTAACAACCCTTGCTTGACTTTGGAGCGGCGAGGAAATTACTGAAATACTGAATTACAGCACCAATATACTGAAATTTTATCTCTAAATAGAAATTCTGTTAGAATTTCATCTCTCAATACCTAATAAATCGCACCTTACTAGCCCGATACTCTAAAAATTGTAGATAGATTAGCTCCATAAACGTTTATACAGTACTTAAATGTTTAAAGCACAATGAAATGAGAATTGAAAGAATACAAATAGCATAATTATAATAAAGTACGCTGAGAATGTGTATTTAGAATATTTTCAATTTTTATCTTAGTTATTATTACTCAGTGGTTCATTGTTCAATTTGTGTTTCTACAGGCATGTTCGTTCTGTTTGGGAATGAAATACAGTAACTATATTCACTGGCGGCTGGTGCCCACGAAATAGGTGAAGTGCTGTACAGTAAAAGATACGAGTACTTCACCTGTTTCGTGGGCACGAGTCGCCAGTGACTATATTTCATAACACATCTTTACAATACTCTTATCAATAAAAAAGTGCGATGGTTGTCTTTATCAACTTTCTGTGGAGAGACACATTCAAGAAGGTTATTCAAGTTTAATGGAATTCAATGTGAAACTATTCTTTAAAGATTCATAAAAAAATTGTTTAGCCTCTTGACCAATTTTTCCATTAAACTTTATTATTTCACGGTACTGTAATTCAATTACTACTAATTAGTTAAACAATTACTTTTATGCGATATAGAAGTACATTGTCCAAGTCGTCAATAGCAAATACGTTAAGTGACTTACAAAGTTAAGCGAATTCTGAGCTGAGTAAACTGAACATGACCACATAATACAAGTTTGTATTTTGTGGTCGATGGAACTAAACCACTAGCAGACACTATAAATTGTCACGGAGTATACGACGATAATTATGTTGAGTCTATATCTATATTCACATGTAATGCTACTGTACTTGAAATCACCACACAAGCGAGCCAGAGTAGGGTATGTTTCCGCTTCATAACGCCAGTGCTCAACTCCTCCAATACTAATCACGACTGTACTGCGAGTTATAAAATATTTTAATTAAATTCACGGTGCGTTTTCCCAACTAAACAACGAAAATTCAATTAATTCATTATTTATAGATTGAAACTCTATTTATTCATTTTAGGTTGATCTCCTGGATCAGCCTTATTATATATTTGAGTCAAATGAAATTCTTTGTTTCGTATCTAATATTGAAATCTAGATTTAATTAAAACAAACATCATTTATTTAATGGAAGACAATCCAATTAAAACGCCATAAAACCAAGAATGACACTTGACACAAAGTCATACAAGTAGTGATTTTGAGTAGGCTATACGATCTATGATATCTCAGCATAATTGAAAAATATAAGTTAATGTTGAGGCCAAATTCAATTAAATTAGATAGATAGATTGAAAACTAGAACTTAACAACAAAAAATAATAGAATTGATTGATTAGTAGAATAGATAGATGACTTATACTAAAGTGCTGTGGGCGAAGTTGAGGCATCAAAAAACGGATAGTAATTAGGAAAATGATAATTTGGGGATCGGAGAATGATAATCCATTCGAAATACATGGAGAAAAGAGAGATTTTGATCGATAGAGAGAGACATATGGAGAGAGAGATTGATGGAAAAGAGAATAAAATGAAAAACAAAGCTTATTGTATACCTCACAGAGTTTTTCAAGTTTTTGTAAGTGAAGTAGTCTATGTGTTATAGAAAATCAACTAGTTCCAATCCCAAAGCAATTTTCCAACTAATAAAACAGTTTACCATATGTCTATACTGATTCAAGTCTCTATTTTCAATACAAACATATTTTTATTTGAGAAGGAATGAGTTCTCATATCACTCGTTCATTATTATTTATTCATGGTTTTCAGCTTCCCGTATTCCCTATATTGAATTTAAAAAAATTGTTCTTGGTTTAGACTGTTTTATTCAGAGTCGTGCGAAATAATATACTAGAGAAATATCTCGGGAGAATATCAGAGAGCTGTAAGAGGAAAATGAATTTAATATAATTTACACAAACTGTATTTCACAGATAAATCAAATAAAATTTTTCCAAAAGAAAACAGTAACCGTGCAGTATCTCATCGAAGCAGCGGAAATTGAAAAATTGTGGATTGATTCAATTTAGATTCGAATGATAAACAAATGATCAATCCTCATCTCCCCACTAATAGCTGAAGCTCAGTTCGTATCACTGAAATTCATTTCTGTTAGAATAACAAACACCGCGAGTAATCAATTCCATTTGAAGCCAATTTCAATTTCCTCTCAAAAGGACAGCGAGAGCAAGGAACATCACAAAGTTTACATTGCAATTGAGAGATTAATTTCCTTTATTGAGTCCATAAATCAACATCAGCCCTTTGATTTTCGCAAATTTTCTTATTTTCCAAACAAACACCATTTAATTATTAAACATAAGCGTTGAATATTGGCCTTTTACCTGGGACATTATAGAGAAATTCGAGGCCCAAGTGACTAGAGAAAGCCCAAACAGTGTTCAATCAACATTGGTAGCAGAAAATAAATTTTGCACAATTACTAAAATTACTGTACTCCATGTCTACATCAAACAAACCAACATTGATTTATTGTGAATGAAATTTCCAAAGCTTGCAAATGAATTGAGGCAATTTCAAAGCTTGAATTTGTATGTGGTATTGCAGGTGGTAAGATTTATTTAGTGAATTAAATTATCGTGAGTCATTAACAAATCTTACTTAACTAAATCTTACTAAGTACTATCTCGAACAGTCTGACGAGCATGCGGAAAATTCTGATGTTCTTTAACTTGCTAGTAATACTTTTAAAGCCGAATTTTTGCTGCATTCTCCAAAATTGATGCATATGTGATGAAACGTTCAAATTTGATTTCTACATGTTCAAGAATCACATTGTAAAGAGGTTAAGTATTTATATTTTAATGTAATCGGCTCTTCATTGCATTTAGAAATAGTTCACGTGATTAAATATCTATCGATTAAAAAAAGTGAAAAGTATGATATTAAAAGTTCAGTTCATGTTATAGAGTAAACTCTGCAAACGAAAATCTTTCTATAAGATTGGAGATGGCAGATCTATAACTTTTTTTTAATTTGAAATAATTGATAATATAAACAATTCTGAATTATCGTGGTAACATTCGTAGAATTATTCTGAACGTTCCGAATTCATCAATTGCAAACGGGAATGTTTGAGATTGAAAATACTGTATAATAAAGGAATGAATTTCAAATTATGAGGTACAGTCTCGTAGATTTATATGTTTCATTTTCAAATCATTTTATAGGTCAATGAAAAATGATTTGAAAAAGATTGGTGAGAACAGTAATCAGAAAAATAATAGAATCAAGTAATTCAGTTGAAAATTTGGTAGAAAAAGAACAGAAATTTTTCAAGTAAGAAATGAGTGTTTGAAAGAATAGTGTAATGAAATGAATGTAAGAAATCATGAGAGAATCAACCTTGTTGCAAGCTTGGTCTAAGTTATAATGATCCAAGCCGGTCAACAAGTAGCGGATAAAACTTGGTAGAAGTTTTAGCAAGGTAGAAGCAAAGCAAGGTAGAAGAGAACTATAATAGTATAGTATACTATATAGTATAGTCTGTCCAAGCAAAGAAGTAATTCTGGCAAGATCGGAAAATGAATCCAGCTCGGTCAATATTGGTTCACAAATTATAGATATGGTCTCAAATTGCAGAGCAGAATGTTTTCTACAATTCAACCAATATTGACCGAGCTGGAGTCGTTTTCCCAACTAAACAGAATGTCTTCTTTGCTTGGACAGACTAACCCGCACAACCTTTCAAAATTGCAGCATTGTCCTTATGGACTTACAATTCCTCATAGGAACTTGAGACTAAGGTAGGTTTTCTTTGATGCATCTACAGTTGAGTCAAAATACCAATTATATCCAATTACTCCAATTATACCAATTATACTCTATTTGATGTAATTTCAGACTTGGAATGGATTGTATTTCCTATCTTATAAGAGTTACAATTTTTCAATTGCTTGTACAACATCTTACTGTATTAGAATTTGTGAATTGTATTTTATTGGCGATAAATTTCAATTTCAAAGTTACACGAAGTCGTAAGTTACACTTAAAATTAGAATCTGACATGTAGAATGATCATGTAATGGAAAAATCTGAGTCATCCAGTATATAAGGTTTTTAATCTACTGTATTTTACTTTGTAAAGTTTCCATTTTTACAAGCTTATTTTTCTATTAATAAATTTCTGTGTCATAAATCTTTTAAAATTTGATAATTTTTGTTTGAATTTTTCAACTCAGCTGCGGTGTCGAATAGGGTGAATCAAGGAAAACCTACCTTGAGCTGTTCAGAATAAATTTGTTAACGCAAATTCATTACAGCACGAATGTATGAGGGGAATTAATGTGTTTATTGGTTGAGTGAGCTATTCAAGTGATAGAGAAAGAGCAAGAAGGGGTCGTTCTAATAAATTGAGAGATATAAACAGGAATACGTGCACTCCTAATCACATAAAAAATTCACAAAAATCACAAAGAAAATTCATTTCCAGAAGATTCCATGTGGCATTCTTAGGTGTGCACTGACTTTTAGCAAATTCCAGTTTTAAATAGAAATAGACATGAGATGAAGATATGTTTCTTTGAAAAAGGAATAAAGTAAATTATTTTTAAATATAGATTATAGTGAAGGGGTGAGAAAGTACCAATCAAATTTTGATTGAGAGGAGCCAATTTATGGTGTTACAATTGGAAAGGTTCCAATTCTATGAAGTCAATACACAAACCGCGAACTCCAATTCCAGCACACATGGAGATATGAAACAACAAACTTATATTTCTCACAACTATTCGAGTATTTTCACTTTTCACTATTTTCATTTTCACTATTTACACTATTCTATTAATCAAACAGCTATTCAAGTCAGAAGCAGTAATTAACCAAATTAGCTGAGTTAAGAGAAGAGTCAGGTTACCATATTCAATCAATTAGCGGAAAATCTGGAACCTCAGTTTAATTGGGGTTAAAGGTGCCTATCCGGTATCCCCATTTAATTGAAGGGGGATGGTATTTGATACCTGTAGACAACATTGATCCACTAATAACAGTGACTTAATTAAGCCATTTATGCCCTGTAATCTTATATCTGAAACGCACGCACTCTTGAAATCTTGGTATTTTGATAACTTGGGGATTTCTCGAAAATATTTCAAACCTATAATCGTGATTACAGTCGACAACAGATTCATCACATAGTATCAGTGTGCATATAGGAAAACAACTATTTAAAAAGAGAAAATGGTTTTAAAAAACTAATAAACATCAACGCACATCATGCATATCAATGATGATTATTATCAATAAACAAAAAAATAGATATTGTACATCAATTACAAACATGCATACACATTTCCAAAGCAATAAGCAAGCATGACGGGAAAGCCTGCCGATTGAAAAAGACCTATTAAAAAATCTATTCATTCACAAAGTTGAATTCTGTTCTATACATAAGTTGCGTTGTGTGAGTTGTGAGAGTTCACAGTACACACATTTACTTTTCAAGGATACCAATGTTTGCAACTGTCATTTCTGCTTCAAAATCCCTTATATTGTCAATAATGGTTGATCATTTTCCATTCCGAATTTTTTCAAATTGATATATGCAGCCTCACACAACAATTTTACAACTTTTATATAGAATTATATAGGAATTTTAATTCCTATATAATATAGTAATTCAAAATTCAAAAACATTCAATTAAAATAATATTTTAATGAAAAATTTTTCAATTAAGTGGATTCAATTATTGTTAAATAGTGAGTACTGAGTAGTATTCATTTTATCACGTAGAGTAGCCCATTATTCAAATCAATGATGATTTCAAAACTGTTGGAAAATGGTGTTGGTCATGTTATTGAATCTAGGAAACACTGTATGACTAGACAATCACGAGATAAATCGTTATTAGTGAAAAATTGCACAAATTAATCAGAAACCTATTACTAGTTACATCAATGGGGTTGAAAATGAATACAGCCTTATCAAAAAACATTTCCTTTTTTGTTATGAAAAATAGAAGAACCGAGATTTTCAATTACTGGGAATAATTCTGTTTTATCAATTGGTTATAAAAGTAAATACAGTAGGCCTAGTCTCTCTTCATAACGAATTTCTCTATAACGATGGATTTGCGAATGTTCATTTGGTGTCTGTATGTTATAAGACTCTCCTTATAATGATCTCTCTCTATAATGATGAAATTGTCTGGTACCCTCAATATCGTTATAAAGAGAGAGTATTGTAATATCAAATCGAAATCTATTTATTTCCTCATAATAAAACATATAACAGAGTAGATAGGAACCCCCCTGAAAAGACTACATGTCTGTGAATATATCCCTTGAATTACAGGAAATTATTTCGTTACATCAATGGGAGTTACATCAACATTGTAGACCCAATCATATTGATAAGCAGATAAATGTCCCACAGGTTTTTCAATAACCCAGCGAGACTCCAGAAAATCATTTCAAGAGAAAATAACTTGAAAATGTCTCTCGGTAACGCGCTTTTGATCTTGTTTACGGTATGAATATTCAATCAGGCAACATGTGGCGCGACATGTTTAGTTGACACAGATTTGCAGTCATGGAAACAAGTCGCAACCAATAATTCAATAAGGAACATTGGAAAAGCAACAGGGAAACTCGCCATGAAGAGAAAATAAGCCAGCACTGCAAGTTGATTAGTGATTAGTGAGACATGGTATAGTCTGTTCAAGTAAAGAAGACATTCTGCCAATATAGGAAAATGACTCCAGCTCAATCAATATTAGTTCTAAAATTATTAACTTGGTCTCAAGTTTTAAAAAACATTCTGATCTACAATTTGAGACCAAATTCATAATTTTTGAACCAATATTGACCAAGCTGGAGTCATTTTCCCATCTTGCCAGAATGTTTTCTTTGCTTGGACTTCTAGCTTTGCTTTGAGAGTTGCCTCATCTATGGGTTATGACCTATTCGACCCACGCCAGGCTATCGTCTGGGCCTTTTAATAATATTTATAACGATTAATACTTTTAAATAGCGCAGCCAATACGCTTTCAATCGATATCTTCGGTGATTAATGAATGCTACATTGTAAGCTGTGGTTCCGAACATCATTCACTAGACAAGATATTTGCGCCATCATTTTTCACTTTCATCAATTATATTAATGTCGCTTGTGACACACAACATGGATCAAAAACACAGAACAGTGATTGAGTATTAGATGAATTAACATACAGTTTACAGCTAAAATTTCTAGTTAGCCTGGATGAACATATATCCTTTAAATTACTGAGTGGATTACCAAGTAAATTACTAATGGTTAAGCTTGATTCATTGGCTGGCTTATCATTTCCTTATCAATTCCTAAGTAAAGCTTGAATTAGTAATTTATAATCGGATTTAACATTAATAGATTCGAAACAATGATGCCATTCCAAACAACTTGATGACTAGGTTGGAATTTGATGAATAATTTAAATGCCAGGGAACTTGATAATTGAGGAGGTTGTGTTTGAGTGCTTTGAAGAAATTAGATTAATGCCGTACAGTTGAATCAGTATTTCTTAGTATATAATAGTTACTACTCCAAGAGCCAATTGAATTTTCGAAATTATTTGTATTTATTGTTCAACAGAAAATTATTGTTGTTAGGATTCTCCTCAGCTTATGACAGAAAGTTCAGAGAATTAACAACCCTAGGAGAAAAAACAATGAAGTCGTTGATTTTATTGAAATGAGAATAACAATGAAATATTAACGAGAGAGATCTTCACCTTCACTCTGAATTCAGGAAATAAATAGTCCGAATTTAGGTAAAATTATATTTCAATTTTCATTCTTAAAAGTTTACATTCAAAGTTGAGTTTACACAGTTTACATAAGTAAATGTGTTGTTAATAAAAAATCTAAACCCAAGAAGAAGGACAATAAACGAAGCCATTTACTGCTTGGAAGAGCATTACAATTTCATTCATTGATTTACAATAAATTCAACCCATTCATCTAAATATATAGATTGAGTATTTACGAATTTATTACGTATTGCGATTTACGTATAGTGATAGTAAAATGATAGAGTGGATCAATAGTATGATAGTGGATAGTATATGGATCGTGGATCAATTAGATGTTTATTTTGCAGAGTGTCACCATTCTTTCATTCATCGCTCAACGTAGTGAAATAGAACTCGAAGTCCATCTGGTTTCAATCCATAAGCATAGTGACGATTCTCTGGGCAGTTGCAATGAGATTCAAGCAACTGAGCAGATTTTTTATTCTATTTCCAAGTGACAACTGCATCCCTCCTATTCCTTAACTGCGCAGTTGGGATAAATATAGCCAATAACCTATATATTGAACTGCATCTGACTGCAATCTAAAACGTCAATCAAAATAGGCATCCGCGACATGATTAGTTGGGATCTTTTGAGAAGTTGGATGTAAATAATTATACATATCTGTTTATTATTGATAATTTTCTACCAGATGGTGACGATGTTGGGGTGAGGGATTATTACATTTATTTCATCTCTACTCTCTACAATAATAGAGATTAAAAAAAATAAAAATATTCTTTTTAGGCGGAGTTAGGACTAGGAAGTCCTTTCTAACACTCAAACAGAGATCGATCTATAAAGATTGTCTCCCCCTCCTTCATTGTGTTTTCATTTTTAATCAGGTAATTAAAATTCAACACGTTTTTATAAACTGCAATCCATCTTACAATATTTTTGTAGGGGTGATGTCTAAGTCAGGTTTTGGTCCACATTTTTTCAACGTTAGACTGCTATAATAACTATGGTTTTGGAACTAATAAAAAACTTTTTTCCGACCTACATCAACTACTGAATGTATATATATATATATATATACAAGAGAAGGCCTAATCCAACTTAGGCTTTCTTATTCACATTTTATCATCATATTGCTTACGACTAAGACAATAATAAAAATTGATTAAATTTTTTATAATAGTTTGACAATAAAATTGAGACTACGATCTTTATGAATTGCAATGAACATGGTCATAGAGACTGTATAGGCTACTCTGGTATATCCATGAAAAGTGTTCTATAGCAGTGATGAGAGTTTTACAATCTCTTCTCTTCAATATACAGCAGTATTGAATAGTTTACAAATACATTTTGTGCGAGGAAAACGCACATTCAGAAAGTGGAAATTGACTGATTAGCGTAATTTGAGTGAGAAATCGATAGTGTAAATATAATACATTGAAAAGTTGACTGTTGAGGTATTCTTCTATTCTATCTATGAAAATTGATGCATATTGAATTAACACCAATATGGATGCTAGTTTTCTATTTGATTTAGGCTAATCAAACTAATATATTTTTAATCAATTAATTGTGAGAGAAGTTGTTCGATGTTTCTTACCACGAGGGCAATAGTAAAGTATAGGGAGAATAATATTCTCAAGCGGAACCCAGGAATAACATACAAGACGTTTAATGTAATAAATAAATTGAATATTTAACCAACCCTTCATTCAATCAATCTTAATATTGTATCACGGAGTACAAATAACTAATATTTCTGCAATTATTCGATTACGAGGAATAGGAAAATTGCAGTATTGAATACAATGAGCGGTTGCAGCAACGGTCCATAATTTATTGAGTATTCAAGTAAGAAACCAAACCTAGTCAACCTTGTAACACAGTACACAGTACAGTACTTCGTTTTAGGCTATTGAACTTTCGTTCTATTGCAGTAATTTATAGTACACAATAACGATATTGACTTAGGCTAATTATTCATGATAATGGTCTTTCTACATCCATTACAGAATTATTAATAATGTATGTTTCAGTAATACTGTAAAATACCTGCTTTGAGAATTGGAAGAAGAAGTTGCAAATATCTCATGCAGCGTATTTTTATGTACGTTAAATTATAAAATGAAGAGATGCATTACTCACGGCAGTGATTGAATAATATATATTATTAAGTCAAAAGTGTGTTCAAATCTGCAAAGTTTTTAAGGGTGATATTTGGATTAATAAAGCGATAAAAATCAGCGGTTAAAATAGAGAAAAAAGACGAGATGAATATGGAACAAGAGATACAATACAGACTGCATCATTGTAAACATGTCGATGAAGATGTTCATAAAAAACTGAAAGTTTTGTTTATTGTTCTAAACTGAAGCTGATTTGTTTAATTACGCGAACAAGCAGAGCCGTTATGGCCAGATTTATTACGGTCTCGACCTGGATATTCTAAAAGCGTTTTAAACGCGCACCATAATGATCAGAAATAGAAATATAAAAATGACAAATTGTCCCATAAAATCTTTAGTGAAGCTACTGTAGTCAGCACTCACAGCTGGAGCATCCATAAAATCTATCAATCATGATTAATTTGGCAATTTAGATTTTAACGAACTACAGATTTCCTACATGAATTTCAGCATTTTTCATACATCAAATATTTGAAATTGGAAGAGCTATCATATATCATACATCGTTTCATTAAGTTGTAATCCTATCATGATTCAATAACACCCTCGCTGGATTATAAATTATTCAGTGATCTTCAAAACATAAATTACAGTATCTTCCTCTGGTAAGTAATTGGTCAATAACTGTTACGATTAGAAAATGCAAATAATAATTAATTTACAAAATCCAACAGTACAGTACAGTAATATAATCGTATTATGAATAGTACTGAAACTTTTGAATGAAACTATAAAGGTATTGCAGATATACTCTGTCCATGAAAAGAAGACCCTCTGTCAAGATGGGAAAATGACTCCACCTTTGTCAATATTTGTTCAAAAATTATAAATGTGGTCTTGATAGTAGATCAAATTGTTTCCTACATTTTGAGATCAAATTGATTATTTTTGAACCAATATTGACCGAGCTTGAATCATTCTCACATCTTGCCAGAGGGTCTTCTTTGCTTGGACAGACTATACCATCAATCTCTAAATTCAACTAGGTCTTTTTATCAAATTACACTATCAATGCAGATGCATTGATATTCTTATGTTGGTAGTGCTGAAAACGACTGAATAATATTATTATTATGTTATTTAAACAGTATATTTTTGTAAGCATAGTTTCTGGGATATGAATTCAATTTATTTAGAAAGTTATGATGATAATTACTATAAATTTCCTCACCTTGTTCAACAACTTTAAGGTAGAGAAAACTTAACAACTTTAAGGTAGAAAAACGATAGTAATTTATATAATTTGTGAGTATTACTTGATTTGCTTCAACATATTACTTGAAAAAATTGATTTAACTTTTTATCAAGTAATATAAGAATATTGGTCAGGATTGGTCGAGAAATTTTCATGAGATCGCACCGACATAAAAATTGGAATTTCGAAAATTTGGCAGAACCACAGCCTAGAAAGTATGTATACAAAGGGGAGTAAAGTTTAGACATAACAGAATTAAAAGGCGTGTAATTTACGCTAAAATAGGTACTTGCAAGTGCAAAAATGACTTGAGTCGTACAGTTTGCTTAGGGGAGCGCGTGTGAATGGAAGGGTCTTGATATTCCTGGGGTCAATAGATTTAGAATAAAAACAGCATCGTCAAGCTCAGACAATAGGAGTCATAAAAATACAAAGTGAGGGTTAAGCTAGTCACAATTAGAATACGCATAAAGTTCCAAACAAGTTAGAAATGAAAATAAACTCACGAGTTCAAGAGTAGATGCCATACGCAAATTCAAGGGGAGATTATAGTATTGTTTTTTCTTAGGTTGGTGCCCACATACATGAGCTTGTGCATGGGTAATGAGAGAGCTGATGGTATGAGAGAATTGGCGTAGCCTATAACAAAAATGGATTTATGGGTCTGTCTAGAAGACATAAACTCATAATGTCCAATAATTTAAAAGGCCATGCAAAGATTTATAGTTGCAAAACTCGTATACAAGTTTCAAATAAAAAAGACTATTTCGAATCTTCCAAGATGTAAATGAAAAAGTATATAGAATTTTAAAGGACAGAATAAACTTTGAAATATTAATAGAATTGTAAAAAATATAGAAAACGTACATTTTTTCAATTAATAGAGAATTAATAACAGTTTTTTTTTCTAAATAATAATCTGGATTCAATTTTCCTGAAGGAATTTTGAAATGTCTGGCCATGAGGTAAAGTCTTTCTTGGGCCTCCCTATTTCTTGTTGAGAAAAACGGTTTCATATGAGGGAAGAAAAACAATCACTTGCGATGTGCTACTGAACAGAAGACAGTTACTGGAAGTTTTCAGTGTCTGCCAGACAACAATAACTGCGCAGCAGATATTAAATGACATATCTGGCCCAACTAAGTTTCCAATTCAGACTGTGATGTGCTAGACTGTGATACGGTGTGATATTATTTTCCAGAAATTAATCAATACATCGAGGAATGTATTGAATAAACACGTGTCCAAATTTTCACTTCCATATCTGTATTTCGATTGATTTTTATTTGTTGTGTCACAGATTTCTATAATTTATTGCTAAAATGCCAGACGCTTCGACATTAAATTTTAGATACGGAGAACTGTTCCAACCCCTGATGGTTTAAAAAAGATTGGAAAAATGATTTGGCTATTTTTCAAGAGACTTATATAACCCCATACCCCCTTGCAATACGTTTTAAACAACGGATTACTTGCAGTATGATGAAAACGGCTGTGACGGTAGACAGTAAACAGTTTTTGAGTACAGTAGTTGTGAAGGTGATATTGTGGTAGTTTAGTTATGCATATCGAATGAAAAGACAAGATGTTGTCAAACCACTGATTTATTAGATGTTGTTAAACCACTGAGTTTACCAGAGATTGATGTAACTGGTGACATCACAGAGAGATTGACTGGTGTAACAACCGAAACCGGTATCTAGATTTTTTAATAAATCAGTGGTACATCTTGTCTTTTCATTTAGTAAACTGTTTACTACCACGGCTTTGACAGTAGAACCAGAAGACATGAAACCCGGTATTAAACAAAAGCTATGAGTCGTTGTTTACCGGCAAAATAAGATGAATAATCAAACATTAGATGGAGTAAAAGCTAAATTGAAATGATTGCTTCAATAGGTAATCTACTTTTTTCCTCCTAGAGAATCTACTACTCGAAATACTCTGTTTTAATGAATAACAATGTTGTTGAATAAAGATAATAAATTGTGATTTAAACCTTTTCTTTGTGTTGCAAAAAATGCAATAAAATTGCGAGCTAAATCCTCATTATTCACGATTGAAGAACGGATATAGATTTTTTTATGCAGATCCTCACATGATTATTTATTACTTGATAATAACGAGGTGAAATTGATACGCTGAATACATGCCAGACGGAACAGAAATCGAACCCTTAACGAGTGTAACCCAATGAGTACTGTATTGAAAAACTCAACTGCGACAGAAAAAAAACTAATTCGATCATTGAACAAACACTTGGATAATGCGTACTCAGTTGAGACTGCTATGGAGCATTGAAAATAATGAGTAATTGACAAATGCAAAGTGATGTTGAAAGCTTTTCAATTACTGTTCAGCATTCGCCGGTTTCATTTTATGAGCGGACTTTATTGGAGGACAAATCTCCCAACTCTCAAGAGCCGCTTTTCTCGTGGTGAACGGGGGTGGTGAGCGAGTTGAGTGTTTGCAGTCAACAATAGCCAATACTAATTGATCAACTACCGCACCGGCTGCCTTATTTACCTCATTCAATAGACCCTACAAATAAATACGTCATTCAAAGTTTTCCTATTTATCTTGACACTATTCAATTGGTACGTTTTCCACAACACTTCAGGAGCCATTGGAAATAGAATCTAGATCAAGAAAATGTGAACTAGAAACGGGAAATTGGAAAACTACAGGGAAAAAAGCAAACAAATCATCGGCCAAAAACTTGAATGATGAAACATTCGATTACACTGTAAATCATTTACGGGAGGGAGTGGGGAGATTTTTTTGCAAAAATGTTTTTACGACCAAAAAACAATGAAAAGTACAACCACTTGAATGAAAAGAAAAATTGAAGAAAAACCTTAATAATATTAAAGTAGTACGTTTTAATTTCGTTTTTTGTGGGTGAAACCTACATGAGCTCATATGCTTGTGCATGGGTAAAGAAAGGTAGCATTCCCAAACGGCTGATCGAGCTGCGCTGTTCCAGCCATCACAACTCTATTCACATAACCATATTATAAATGTTCACTTTGTTATTTATTAGGACTACCAATCAACTATAGATCAATAAATAGTGGAATTCACTTGATAATGACTTGGAAAGGGCGAATTTCACTATTTATTCATTTATTGAATATTAGTAGACCTAATATCAAAGTGAACATTTATAAAATATAGTTCTGTGAATAGAGTTGTGATGGCTAGAGTAGCCGGGCAGCTCAAGCAGCGAATTGGGAATGCTACCTTATCGAACCCGAGTCCTCTTAGTTATCTACCGGCGCGTTATCACTTACTACAACGAGTCACCCATAGTGAATCAGCACTTATGAATATAAAAATTAGGATTAAATTTTATATTTTTCTGTGGATGATGCTCATAAAAGTAAATTTTAGCGGGGGTACTATGATGAAAGCCAAAAAATCTATGCCAGACCGAATGAGAATCGAACCCGTGACCGGTACAGCGATAGCATACTGAAAGACTATAACCAAAAACTATCTACTCTTATGAATAATAGTATACATTTTCTTTTCTATAATATTCTACTTTTAGAATTGTATCAATCTATGATGAAGTGTGACGCTCCAGGCCCCTATACTAGGTATATAGGATCGCCCAAGTAACTAAAAACTAAAATCTATCAAAAAATTTTTGTGATAAACTTATGGTCAGTGATGAATGTGATGGAAAACAATTTGATTCTTGATGAATACAATCAACGTTTGCAAACTGTAAAATATTGGTAATTAACTTCAGCGAATAAATAAAATATGGATTTGGAAAATTGTGAATCATATGACTCATCTAGCAAATTGATGGGGAAGGGGAACTAACACAACTGAAATATAGGAGCGCAACCTTCAATCAAAACACAAGTATAAAGTATAAGTGAGGTTTAAGTGAAGTATAAGTTAGATTAAAGTAACTGAAGCTACAAAGGTGAGAGGAAGTGACAATTGAATTGAATGGGGGGAGCAAAAGAAAATATGAAAATTAATTCATTGGACCCATCCAATGACAAACAGCTCGACTAAAAATGCTCATCATAACCTTTTCCAGCTATTCTCATTAAAACTGCGATACGATCATAGTATAAAAACACAATAAAAAAAAATATTTTAAAAATAAGGTAACCCTATCACTTCATATTACAACGAAATTGGACGAATTATGAAACATTCAGAAAACCGGAAGTTTAAATCCGGTATAAGAGAAATAGCAAAGAACTGCTAATACAGTATTTCAAAAATATTATTAATTATTAACTAGAGATGAAGTGAAAAGCAAAATGAGACGAATCTAATTGACAATGATAATTTCAAGTGCTAAAAACAAATGAAAGTAAAAAGTGAACTGGATGACCGTACTGACTAAAAACATAAAATCCAAGGAAAAGCATTCTCAGACAACATTTTCATTTCACAATGGAAGGAGAAATTTAACAGGGTGGAACTCCTAAACAGCGAATCGAAAAAGTTTCTCGATAAGGCGAGCATTATAAAAAATATTTTTCCTAAAACAAAAAACTTTTTTTTCTTTCAAAATCATACAACACCTTGCTAGATATCGATAAAACAATCAAAGATACTCAACAACTTCAGCCTCAGTGTTTGAGCATCAATAAAGATGTTGGCCAAAATGCAGATTCCAAATTCAAAAATATATGTCGTGGAGAGAATCGTTACGTGAATTTACAATATTGATTAATTGATTGCATCCGAACCCCAACTTCGATAAACTAATTGATAAAACGATCACTACTAATGAATTAAATCCAAGTTTCGTATGAGGGTAACAAAAATAAATTAACCGGAACTGTTTTTGTAATATTGACAAACTTGAATATTCAATCAGGAATATATTCCAAGAAAGTGAAAGATATGTGCGGCAAAATACGTTAACTGCAGCTGTTCAAGATAAAATCGAAAAGGTTTTCCCGAAGTATTAAAATTTGTTAATTATTTAATTTGATTTCATAATTATATTAAATGAAATCAAGAATACAAGTATTATTACTCACTTGTTGATAATGATAAATATTCGCGGTCAATAGGTGATCCACGTCCATTTTTCAGCTAACAATTGGAGAAGGTCCTGGTCAAATGATGGATGCACAGGAACTGAATAAGTTTCAGTCTGTCGATTGCTTATAAGGAGTGGGGACACATCATGACCAACCACCTCAAACCCTCCCATACCCCTCCCCCCACCATAACACTGAAAAATTATTGCGCATCGAGAAAAATAGCTCGTTATCAAGGGGTCGATCTGCGATAATTATCGAAGAGTAAATAGAAATTTTACCTCGAATTTTCTACAATGCAAAATATATTGTGTTAACAAAAAAAAAACAACATTGGTGTTGTGGGTTCTGGAACGCAAGCAATGAAATCATGACATGATACGGGGTCTCATAACAATAGCACAGGAGAAATAATGGAAAAAATAGTAATGTTGAAGAGGGTCGTTTGTCAAACTTTCAATACGCAAGCTCACATGCATTTCTTTTGTTCAGTTGGGTTAAACAAACTATATTTCCCACAAAAATAGAAACATTCCTTGTTTCATTCTTTCTGTTGACATTCCTTCTAGCAAAACAACTTTTCTCATCTACTTATCACATAATTCACTTCATTAACACAATCATAATTCACTCAAGGTAGAGTGACAGATGCTACTTCTGAATTTATTACATTTCATTGTTAAAGCTAATTGCTGAATTAACAACTAGTCACCCAAATATCCAGAGGGTAGCTTATCAATATTTTCTTCTCACAACTTCATTCAACATTAAATTGGAAATGTCGTGAAAATTTAGAAATACGATTTGAAAATTTTCAGTAATAAAAGTTATTAGAGATCATGAATTTCGAGTAAAAATTTTTAGGTCTTTAACGAATACCTACGAATTCAACGGAAAAAATCATTAATTTATAATTGAATTTGGGATACCGAGACAAAGAGTTGAGGAAATTTGAGCACGAGATTTTCAGAATTAAATAAAACCGATAAATAATTTCATGATCGGAGTGAGGGAACTTGTTATGTGGAGGGGTTTACTCCGAAATGATTTTCGAAGTTCTAAAACCTATCAAGGTCTTTCCTGTTCATGATTCCTAAATGATTATAAATGAATTTTGCACGGGAAATGAGGTAAGGGATGATAAACAAATAATTCCAGACAGCATAGGAATCGAACCCTTTATGCACTGGGAACGTTACTTAACCGAAGTAATAACAGTCTGAATTTTAGACTCTCCAACCCAACTAGACTAGGTACTGCGCATTCAAGCTTATTTTTTAGTTTCTCTCTCATTTTTACTTTGCATTATTTCTCATTTCAGTATTTTTCAGTTGTATTTCATAAGGATCTGTAGAGAATTGAGTATTACGTGTAGATTTCAAAAAGTTTAATTATCGAATTTTAACTGTATCTCATCATTTATGAAAATGTGCTTACTTCAAAATACATAAAATTTATGGCTTTTCAATTTTTACAATCTGAGAAATAAGTACAGCGCATCCAGTTTCATGAACTGTTCTATATTTTTTCATTTGATCAAATGACAAGTGTCTTCAAAGAGAAAAAAATCAATCGAATTTCAACATTGTAATGGAACGATAAGAGAACATTACCTTCTTCAGACTGACAAAGAAATACGATATTGTACAAGAGGAAGGAAACGAATCGACAGAACTAAAAATAGTCATCAGCGGAAAAATTACAACGGAAGCAATATGAATCAACGGTTAATTCACGTAAATTGGAAAGAAAACAAGAACTGTACTACACTACTGTAGTCGATTAAAAATTGTCACTCAACCAACCATATTGGTCTTGGAAAAGTCTAGAAACATTTGATTGTCAAATCATCAAATTGGTGGTTAGAAGGGGAAAAGAGAGGGGGTTAATGTCTGGTGGCATACTTTCCAATTTTCAGTCCCTTGGTAAATTTTGGCAAACCTAATGTCTACCAGAAATGCTGATTAAGCTAGATTGACTCGAAAATTCGAAGAATAATTAGCCCAGACAGTACTGAAGCAGCGAAAATTACTACTAACTCGCAGTTGAAACTTGAGCTTGCAGAAAAGATGGGCCTCAATTTTAATCAAGTTTTTTCTGTATGATGTCACGTTTTTTGTACTATTAACAAACTTTACATTGTTTGAAGAAATACGAAGGGATGTTTAGTGTAAGAACAATTGAGAAATTTAAAATTCTAAAATTTAGATAACAATGATTGAGATTGTTGACAAGGGTGACTGTGGACTTTTCACAAGAACTTTTTCACACTTTTAACTGTTCTAAATAATGTGATTGAATGACATCAACTAGTCTTTAATTATTATCTAATCAATCCCTGTTAAATGCTATAAAGCCTTCCTATCAAAACCCCCAAATAAGATTTACTATTCAATGTTACCTATTTACCATGTTATCACATTTTCTACAGTAATATACATTTACATTGAAATATTATAACGCACATTAATATTTGTTATTTTGGAGATGAGCTATGGTTGAAGTGTATGAATCGTGAATGAAATCCCTCAAAATCTATAAAATATACCTGAGAATTAATGAAATTTGTATCAACATAAAATGAAGCATTGATAATTCAAATAATAACAAAATGTTAGCAATAATTCAAGTAAAATCGGACAGTATTCATAATATTCGATAGAAAGCTGTTTGGATGAAATAACATCATGTGTAGGTACACCAAATAAATCAGACCAAAAGTAGCGATCAATAGAATAGGGAAAAGCACGAGGAAATTCAACATTTTGCGCGATTGTGCTTGAACCACCCCAACCCCACCCCCCACCAGACGGCGCACCCGCCCGATTTCACATGAGCACAGGCAATGGATTTTGCACAGAGCACGGATAGAATAAGTTGTCATGACAATGGAGAGCTAAATCTGGGACATCGCTTGTGCATTACAAATATGAACATAAATCGCGCTTCTTTTCGGGCCAAAAGCACGTAGAATTCGCTGTCATGGTAACGAGAGACATCGATACTCTACTCTGCACAATCTCGCAAATTACCAACTATTACATCAGATTCGTTTCCTACCATTTATTTACCCGGCATTGTGGATACAAGAGCACAGAGATTTTGAAGGACACAAACTAGTAGTAGCAAGCAAATTGAATACCGGGGCACGATCACAAATTTATCCTTACAGGTTCCTCCATATGCTGAATTGTATCTCAAATATTGATCAACAGATATTGATACTACAAGCGCCACTAAAAACTAAATTAAAAATTACAGAAAAAGTATATGACAGTAAAAAAACAGAAAACTATATAAGAGATCAAATTTATCAATTTTTATCAAGGAATAATTTCAATGTCCAGTTAAAATGTGCAACTCATAAGTAATTGGATTATTACATCATTGGTAACATTTTTTTATACATTAGGGTGAGATCCACTTTGCCGACTATTCTGCAATCCATATTACAAATTAGGATGAGATCCATTTTACCGACAATTCTGTTATCTATTTTACACATTAGGGTGGGATCCATTTTACCTACTATTCTGTAATAACAACTATTGTTTAGAATATTGATACTTTTTGGCAGACTGCTCCACAAAAAAACAAAGGATCAGATTCGAGTTTATTTATCAAGCTATCGAAGGGACTAGATGTCTGATACAGATTTAATCCTACAGCACGAACTCAAATATTGATTCGTTCTCTGAACTGAGAGAGAGCGAGCTCATTGTTGCTCCAGACTTGAAATGTCATGTTCCGGGTTTAAAAGATTAAATGCAAACGATGATAAAAATTTATGATTCAATTCTACCAAAGTGGATTACTGCCAGATATTTATCCACGATATTCGCAACAAGATGAATGTGGGGCCATGTGTTTTATGTATTACAGTACTACGTTTTAGGGACAATCTAAAAATGATTAGGATAGGTCACTATCACAAATAGTATAGAGAAAGCACTGTGCTTTCTATTCTTAATCTATGGTCATAGCGTCTTACAAATTGAACTACGACAATCCTTACTATACAGAATAAACGTATATTCCAACACTAGAATAACATTCATTCATGAAATGTTATCAATGGTGAAGTATGGAACTTGTAACAGACACGTATATTCCAACACTAGAATAACACATGAATTAAATTTATGAAATGTAATCAATGATGAAGTATGGAACTTTTAACAGACGATTTTAATTGATTCACTATTCACTGCTAATATCTGCATTGATTGCATGTTATTGAAGGGGATTAAATTAAATTTGAAGGGGGAAATTAAATTTTAAAAACAAACGGAATTCACGAAAGTATAGATTTTTATTAATGAAAAGGATAGAGATATTGTCAATACCACTTATAATTGGAGAATTTATAAATTCAGTACCTAGATTTAATGGCAGACCACAAAATCTCATCATATACAATCGATAGTAACTGATTAACTATTCACCACTCCCCTCAAAATTTCAGAAGAAAAGTTAATGAAAAGTTTCAAAAGGCTGCGGATGATAAAGTGATAAGTATTTTCCCACAGACACTTATTCGATATTGATGAGCAAATCCAGATCGCACTAGTTCTACTTGAGGAGTAGCCATTATCGAAAATAAACTCAATTGCTTTCACCTGCCTGGTATTATCTGATAGAATTCAATCTCACCAGGTTGATATCGTTCAAATTAATCTAGTTGAGCCAAAAATAAATAGATAAGCTTTTTGAGTAGTTATGGAGGTGATTACAATTTATTAAATAGAAGAGCCCTTCAGAAACTATGATAAGTTGGGAATCTACTCTACTTTCATATTTGATTAGTAATGCGATAATTTTTCTACAACTGTGATGAATCTTCACCAGTGAGTTCTGTTTAAAATGTATAAGTTGAGTATAATGCACTCGATCTATAACAAATTAATCGATTCATGAATTAATCAGTCACGTATTGAGGACTCATTAATAGACAAAGGGCTAATATAAATTGATCCTAGGAAATTCGTATTTATTCTCTTGGGGGAATAATATTCTATCAATTTTGATAAATAACACATAGAGTTTAAGATATGGAACTATTGAAAAAGTATAATTCAGTTCTGATGAAATTCGAGTTCTTCTGTAAAAATGAATTTTCTAACTAAGCGAAGTTTGTGAAGACGACCCTCAATTTCATACATCAAAGAATTAAAACATAAAACCTTTTTTCAAAGTATTAATTATAAGAAATTTTAATAACAAAGTTTTCGATCAAAACTTGTCCAAACTAAAATTATGGATATTACTTCAAATTAATTATAAAATAATAAGTATGGAGAAACGGTAATTCGAAAATAACATTCAATTAATTCAATACTGGGTAAGTAAAATGACACTAGTGTAACTGATCCTTATGAAAATGAATTGTGATAGCAGTTAATGGGAACACATTTTCTGGGATTTAGAATTGACAAACAGTGACTGCACAAAGACACTTGAAACAGTGAACAATGATTCGTTTCAACAGTTTGAGAGCATCCATTAGATGAAGTTTGATAGGTTCTTTTTCATACTGCTCAGGTACCATTAAGAAAGGGTCTACTTTTACCATTAAAGCTGCTTGGGACTTCAGATAACAAACTTGATGGGACAAGCTTTTACGCGTACGTATCGCCACAATAAGGAAAAATGTCAAGAAAATCTCTTGGAACGGAAAACTGTCAGGAAATCAGAGCAAGGAAAGGTTTCCAGTTACATTTGTTTATAGGACGAAGAAAAAGAGATCTCTGAAAGCTTTAATGTTGGTACGAAGGTTTTTCCGCCTGGTTATCAATGAGGTCAATGAATCATAAATAAAGTACACTATGCTAACAGAAAAGAGCTAAAAGAAGTTCTCTTCAAAGCAAAAGATCCTAGCTTCAACAAAGCATGAATCTATTGAACCATTGATGAGCTGATTTTGAAGATATTCAACTACACAAATTTCAATTTTATTCCTAAATTGGTCATTTTTCAAATACGGTACACAGAAACGCCATCAAGAGTATGTGAAGATTGTGGTTCTTTGATCTGAGTCCTGTTACATATATAATTTATGAGTACTTGAAATAGAAACGAAATAACTGGTTTCACTGGAAGAACGTGTAGTATAAACTCATTTTATTGGTAACTTACCAATACAAACTTTTGAGTTTCAACAGGAATCTGATTATCTAACCACCCCATGCTACTACTACAACTATATTATTATTTTGTTTGTCACAAATACGGAGAGTTTACTTGGTTTAAAAAGGTGAAAACTCAAGATATAATTTAGTTACAAACTAATTTTATGATCCTAAAGGTTTATGACAACAATGGTATTGATGATCGAAGTGATAAAAACAACAATAATAAATTAATAATATAGAGCGAACTTAAAATCGTATTTCAGGTACAATGTCCTATAACAAACAGCGGAAGCAAAAGTGTAGTCTAGTGGAGCATGAACACTACATAAACAGCTATTATAACTGATCGGTAATAGAAGAAAGTGTAATTACTGGCGATAAGTTAGCAGCAATGAATGACATTTTCCAGACAACTATAGTTATACTGCCTTATATTCCGTAGAAAATATAGTTATAATAATAATATGGTGGTGTAGTTGCATAGGTACAACAGTTATTACAAATTATTCGACACTACATGTAAGCTGATTGCTTCCACTCCGGTTTAGTCCTAATCCGTAACTAGTTTCTTCGAAAAAAACTAAAAAACAACGCTAATAGAACTACTACGTTCCATTTAGCATATGTCTCATGAAGAGGTAATTTCAGATAACACACAATAATTCTTAGCTTGATAAGATGTCAGTTGATTCCGGTAAGCCGTCATGTTAACTTAGTTATTTCAAAATTTTCTACAACAAAACTATAATCAGAGAGAATAGAATATAGAAATCATATTCTATTATCGTTGACTATAATCGTATAGATACGAAAAGGGAGGGGACCACCACACATCTTATGGTTATCATACAAATTCTTTTCTCACAACGTGAACTATTCGTTTGTTGACTATGGTAACAAAAGAAATTTTATCGTCTTTATATAAATAGATCACTTTAATATTAGAAATTGAAATGCAGCAATAGTATTTTACTAGGTCCAAGCTGGAAAAGCTATACCAATATATCTGGAAGAGCTGATATTTGAAACTTGACAGTGAAATTTCAATACTTACAAAACAAGGGTTTTCTGATCAGTTTTCAAGTGGATCTGAGCAGAGTGAGCAAGAACCTAATAAATCCTCACTATGGAAATTGATAACGTTATGAAGAATTGATAAATATCTTCAAAATAGCATAAAAATGTTCAAAAGATAAGGTTCTTAATTAATAAAGCATTCTATAATGAATCACTGATTACATACAAATATACGTCACATTCTTCAATGAACCACTGATTTCATTCTATTTATTCTGAACTCATTGTTTAATGTGATAATAAAATTTATTCAAGTCATTTTTAATCGAATGCAATAATGTTATTCGTAATCAAATTATAGGAACAATCATCATTTCAAAAATTATAGCTATGCAATTTCCGGTTCTTTTTCGGCTAAACTATCAAGTTGGAACTAGTTTACGTTATTAACGTTTATTCACGTTTTTGAGGAAAACTAATTAATAAAAAAATTTCAAGAACTTCTTTTTGCTGTACAGCATAATTTGGTGAAACCCTATTCACAGAATTTTGTTGATACAACAATTGATAAAGCAGATTAGAATGATTAAATGCAATTTTTAGTGTTGAGACCGAGATTAAAGGTCAAAGTCCAGGACACCCAGGTCTTCCTGTTAAGACACAGGTCCCCTGTCTAAGGATCAGTAATGAACAATTCATTTTGTACTTCCTACAATTTATCTTGTATGAACCTGCAGTATTCACAACTCACCAATAGCAGGGTTTCCATGTATGTATGGGTAATGGGTCCAAAATCTTTCAAATTGATCGCATCTTCAACATGGATCGCAAAGAAAACTCAACTATCTATCCACAATATGACTATACAATGTACCCAAGTTGTGACACTGCTGTTCCATGCAATTATCTATGGGAAAACTCATCAAAGAGTTTTCCATCAATGAACGTCCTTCTGTCAATCAAAATTTTATTACAAGATAATGTACCTTTCTGCAACAACTTGATTCATTCGTTTCAATTACTTATAAACAAGTTGCGTTAAAAAGTCAACAAGCTTGAGTTTATATCTATTGCGTTGACATCAGATTTGTTCTCGTTGCATTGGTTCCGTTAGATGACATCATTCGTGCAACTGGCCGCTAGAATTCAATCTGAGTGGAGTCTATATCCAATATCTTCTCTACATCAATCATCTCCTATGTCTCTTAATCTCTATGGTTTTAACTTCATAGTTATTTCAATATGAGTGATATTCTAGTTTCAATTCATCTCTGTGGAGTTCTCAACGAAAAAATTGGCGGCTGGTGAATCTCTAAATAAATTTGTTCTGTAGATGTCAAGGTTATATTGTGGTAGTTATCCATATTAGGCTAAATGAAAAAAGTTATTTTTATTTTTTTGAAAATAATAATTACGTACAAGGAAGACGCATTCATGTATATTTTGATGTATGTATTGAATAAAGAGATAGGAGATTTGATTTGAATATTGTCAAAAAATAGATTATTTATCTGTAATTGTTAGTAAACCTGTGGTTTGACAATACATTGTCTTTTAATTTAATTCTTAATAAACAGTTATGATGATTACGATGATACCCTGAAACAGAGGAAGAGGAAGATAGAGAGTGTTGATCTGAACAACTGAATGAGCCGCCAGTTTTTTTGTTGGAAACTCTCACACTCTGTGATGTGTGGTGCGTGGAAAGTGTCAGACGCGAGTTTCCTACCGGTGGAAACTCAGTTGTAGTTGGCAGTTGCGAATAGTGAATGAATGCCTTTCTGATAAGATCGATTAGAATTGGAGAGCAAAGTAAATGGCCAGAGAGAGGCCCGCCTCCGAACTTGGTGAAACTGTTCTGTAATAGAATAATTTAATGTGATGTGATACGATGGACCGGGGCATCCTAGGCCTCCACTAGTACAGACAGTGGAGTGGAGAGGAGAGCGGTCCGGCAACCGTGCGATTGCGCTGTTGCCAAACCTCTATTGCCGAACGTGCACAGGCTGAGGCGATGAGGCCAGGTAGCCCAATGCAATGCAATGGAAATGTCATCCGCTCTGCACAGTGCCGGTGCCCGTGCAAGCGCCCTCGTTTAGCCAAACTAATTACCGCCAGCGCCACAAAAACTTCAAACATAATCGATTGGCAACTATTTGATTCCATGCAAGGAATGAAAATGTTGGTATGGATTTCAACGGATTTGATTCAACGTGCGATGAAAATTTTGGCAACTGTCGGAAAATTGAGGAAATTTCGGAAGAAGATTGAATAAAAATTGGAAAATTTTCTACAAGAGGGAGTTGGAACGGGAAACGGTTGCAAGAGTGAGAATTAAACAACTCTAAGCTTTAAATAAAAGGTTTCTTCTGAGACATGCTAGAAGTTAGATGGATTATCATCGTCATGGATCAAGTTCAAATGAAAAGTTTTAAATAAAGTAAAAGGAACTTTGAATGGGAATTGATTTCAAGGAGGTTGATAATTGGAGAGGATTTTCCTTCAAGCAATAAAATATGAACTGGAAGAAAAAAATGTTCTTAAAACGAATAAAACGTAAAATGGGAAATTCTTGTCTCACAGTACGAATTGTAAGTATGCACCAGGAAGTTAAAAATTAGAGGAGAAAAACTCATTTTCTCTAATAATAAGGTATTTACCTACTGAATTAAAACTTGTAGCATTCATTTCTTTGATTGAATGTGGATGAATATCGAGTAAGGTGCTCTACCAAGTGATGGAATTTTGCAAGAGAAGAATTTCGAAAGAAAATAGATATGAAAATTAAAATAATACCTATTGACTGACAACGGACTTACGTGGTATTTTTTATATAAATACACTAAACTACATAAAAAATAAAGAAAGTTTCATCGGAGTAGAAGTTATTAATAAAATTAGTTGGAAAATTCCAGGAAAATTTTTCTAAGAGGGTACAAAATTAAAAAGAAATTAAAAAAAATTTGAAATTAAAAAGATTTCCTGTAATGGGACGTAATATTTTATGAGAAGAAAACTTGGACTTTGTGAGGAAACCTAGATGAAAAGCTTTAGTTTTAGGATGAAAATTAAACTTTGAGTACGAAAGATTAGCGGAGGATTACAGAAGTAAATTAACGAAAATAATTAGCTTAATGAACTCAATAAAATAATAACTAATGTGAAACTAAGCTCAATTCCATTCAGAGCTTGCTATGCTGTTTCAACAGAATATAGAATTGAGAATAATTTATCAATTAATATAGAACTTTGACTATGAAATCAATTAAAAAGATATCTTTTTGTAGCAGCTTGGAGAGCTTAATTTCTACTACCAGTTGATAAAATCATTGAAATGCTTGTTATCTCTACAGTATTTTTTGTCCGCCTGTTTCTAATAAGCGATGATAATTATTCACTAAGTTATCATAAAATAATTAAATTTTCAACGGTTAAATTGTTAATTTTGAACATGAGCAACATTCGTTTTACGTCGAAGTAACGCCATCAATCATTAAGTTTATTTACAAATCGTATAATCAATTTCCACAGTAAATGGTTACATTTTTATCGTAGATTTATTCCTATTTCATTAACTGGTAAATACTGGTTTCATTATTAGCTACATCTATCTACTCGAATGCTATATTGCGACATTAAATATTTTAAAAATCAATAATTTGTTATTACAATAGATTTTAGATCAATCTCTTATAAAACAGGCTGCATAAAAGTTCAAACAACATATTGCAACGCAAGTTAAATCGTCTAGGATTCATCTCAAAATGACCTCTCCCAGCGTGAAATTATTCGGAAAATTCATGGACAGAGAATTCTAGTTATAAATTTCTCCTGACTGAAACTAAACAGCTTGGATTGGACAACACTGAATCCTCAAAAAATAGATATAATGAAAATTTCTTAACAATGAATGAAGATTGAATTTGGCCTTTTTACTTCCTTCATTAGTAGAGATTTCAACTATTTATTGGGCGATCAATTTATCCAAATTATCTGGTTGTTCATCATAATTAAACGGGGCTTTTTTATCGTAAATTCATGACTCAAGTGATGAAATTCATAGGGCAATGTTCAATGAACAGGTAAGACATTGAAAAGAGTCATACTTTGTTTAAAAATTGTCTCAAGAGTTTTTAAGAATGATTGTTGAATCGATAAAAATGCGAGTTTCGTATCAACATGTAATATTCTTCTAACAAACTCATCTTCAAGTGAGTTTTGCTTTATAAATAGTAATATCATTGAAAATGAATTATTTAAATCTGAAATTAGTTGAAAAAGATAATTTTAAATACATGATCATCCTAAATTTGATTCTATTCATTTGATTTTTGCCTTGTCGACTGAAAATTGGCAGAAATTTCGGCCAACTAGATGAATTCCTAACACAACTTTTCTTTTTCTTCGTGGAAATTCACCAAAAGTCAACTACACTTCAGTTATATTTCAGCAGGATTACTTGAAAAAGTTAAATAGTTTCAAAAATATTTTCTGATTTTATTAATAGAATACTATTTTATTGAAAACTAAGTTGAGAAACTGACATTCAGCTATATTCGTTCTCCTTCGAGCAATTCATTCAATAGAAGCCGGCAAGCGGTACGTTTCACCGGCTTTCCAACGCAGTATTGATAAAGTAGGTTAAGCTCAGCTGCCAGATAACGAGAGTTTTGCTACAGAACAGTAATATTCTTTTAAAACTCAACCATCAAATTTTAGTTTCGTGAATTGAATTGTTGAAGACATGAAACAAGTTTCTTCTCGAATCTGGATTCTTATCTAAAGTCAGCAGACGTGTACACATTGAATGATTATTGTAATAATTATAATTAAGAATGGAACACTTTTCTAATTAACAGAAAAAAACAACAGTAATTATTATACCATAGACGAGACTAAATGGTGAATATTATAGTAGTTAGAGGCCTACTTTATTTTGCTCAATCTAAAAAGCTCTTCGTTTTTAGAATTTGGTATAAAACGAAATTTATGTAGAACACAAGTTTCCTGCATTCTGTCATTTCAAATTTTCGATTATTTTAGTGAAATCCATCGGTATCTCTCAATTACTTCCACCTTGAAAATAGGATTAATGTAGCTGTAAAGGATCAAAGTACAGTCATTTGGAATTAGTCTGCCCGAAAAACTCTGACTGGTGCGATTTCAATACAATTCAAAAGTACAATTTCATCATCATTTCAATTTTAAACAACACATTTATTAAAGCGAACTTTCTGTTTCATTCATCAGTATTGTGAAAATCATTGGGAAATTTGCAATACCTGAACGATTTAAATGCAATTGTTCCAGCATGCTAAATTTTCAAAGCATGCATGTTTTGCGAACAATTTAAGTAGGCCTAATGAACATTGACTCAATACATTGAACGTAAAATGACCAAATCACTGATTTCATGTTAATTCAAGTATACTATAATTGAATAGATTCAACTTTATTACCGAATAAATCGTACTTCATATGTCATACGTTTTACGTCAATACTAAAGTTGAATCAATTCAAGTATAATAATAGCCAAATGTCCAAACAAAATAATATCTTTAAAGGAAACTGCGCGCAATTTGGAGGTTTAACTAGTTGCTATGCGTGAAATGAAGTTAGGCTGATCATGCAAGATATGTTCATTTCATCTAGGAGACTACGTAATTTTGAGGGGGGAATTTATTGACAAATAAATTTTTCCAAAATAAATAAAACTGTTGTAGATTTTGAGGTTAAAATAGGTTGCGGTGCGTGAATTCAGGTTAGGATAATCAGTTCATAAAGTTTCATTCCAAAAGCTGCACGCAATTTTGAGGTTAGAATTGATTGTCACATTTAATGAAATCTTTCTTTAAATAGCGCAATTTAGAGGTTAAAATAGGCTGCGATGCGTGAAATTAGGTTAAGATCAAGCAAGATAGTTGTAAATGGACTGACCTTTTCCTTAGTGAGAGTGACGGGAGGCAGTAGGTCGGCGTTCCTCTGACAGACGTGGTCGCCGGCAAAGCGCACGCAGGCCGAGTGCAGACACGCGTGGCAATCTGCAGAAAATAGATTGTTACACATGCAGCAACAGGAAGCGGTACAAGTGCAGAACAGAGAGTGATAAGAGAGGGTTCTGGCACAACCAGGCGGCGGCGGATCAGGCACACGAGCCACAGAGTTGACGCTCTCGGTCACGCAGAACAAGTCGAGGTCGAGGGTGTTCGCGGTCGGCTGCAGTTTACTTGACTCGCCGCCCCTCAGCATGTAGTTATCGGCGTCAATGTTGAGTGAAGGCAACAGTGAAGGCGGCATTTTGGACGATTCGTAGCCGACTTTAGGATCGGCCTCCGAGTCGAGGTTGCCGTTGTCGACGGCCATGTTGGAAGTGGTGTCGGAGGCGGCCGGCCCTTCCCCGACCACTGGGATGTTGCAGACGGCTGCCCCCATTGCACCTGGCTGCTGCTTCACCCGCAGCATAACAGCGTTCACCGACTCCTCGGTCGGCACCGGCCCAACCTCCACATCACCGAGCTCCTCTCTTCTCCTAGCATACCACTCACACGCGCCACACCAGCTGCTCTATCTACTCACCTAACCCTAAACTCTTCGACACCAGACTGGCAACTGACGACCGGCTTTTGTTACAAGCGACTAGATATTCGCCGGCCACCGCGCATGCGCACAGCGCACCTTGTCAGCGCACAGGAAGGCTCCCGATCAGCTGATTAGTACACACTTTGCAATTCCAACACACTTTACCTTTCCATTCGCCGCTGGTTTGAAGTGCAAACGAAAGAGAAATAGAAATGATTAGGGATGAGTTTTCAGGTTCTCAGACAATGGTAAATAAGCTTTATTGGGTGGATTTAGTACTTACAAGTCATTTCTACCACTCAACCCAGACAATGTAATAAATAGATTTACATTGGTCAAACGAAAGATGAATATAAATTAGGGATTAATTTCCAGGGTTTTTTTCATGGAAGTGGGCTTTACTGCCCCCTTTCTTTACTGGTTAGGACTAGGAAGTCCTTGTAAACCATAATCAATCTTTAAATAATCTAATAGATTTACAAAGTAATTTATAATCCCAGACAATAAGTATTGAGAACTCGATGAAACAGAGTTCTATATAAAAGTCCGTCTGTATGCAAGATATCTAACGAACGAAAATCATACACTTTCGAAACTTGAAATAAGTTATAACACCTTTATAAATTGAGTAAAAAGCCTATTGATGATGAATATCGACGAGAAATATTATCGAAATTATTTTATCAATTTAATACTACCTTTTCATGAATTTAATAAACGCTATCGACAAAAATGAATCCTATATGAACTATCAATGTTACATTAAAAATGAAGACTCCAGCTTATAGTTCGCTCTCGATGACAGTGTTACACTGTCCTAACAGAGCTGAGCATTGACAACAATCATTCACCAACCGCCTTAATTTTTGGCACCAGCAATAATTATCTAGATTCTAGATCACAGCTGGTTCAAGTTACACTATGCATTCTTCAGCCGGGGTAAAGAATCCGCTGGGTAGTAGCCTACCTCTCTGGAAGTGAGCGATAGCAAGACTTTTACGAGTATTGGTTCAATTCCCACTAACGGCCATTTTTTCTTTGTAAACTGTTATTTCGAGTCCATACTCCGTTGTATGGGTTTATTAGTGTTTGTCAATAAACACGTAATTGAGTTCAATAATGTTGTGAATACAAACACAATAACTCATAATTATTGCTCTCAGAGAATTTACACTATCAAGAGCATGATATAAAATAGGAAAACAGGGATGGAATGAATTCCTAGATTTCCAAACAATAAAGTAGCTTTACAAACACTGACAATAATATGAATTTTTATACTCTACAAGTTTAAATTATGTGAGGCGACTAAAGAGAGAGGTTTGGGATGAATTTCCGTGACTTTTAATAATGTAAATTACTTGAATTAAAACTTTAATATAACACTAGCCGGCAGGCTTCGCTCGCCTTCTCCGCCTAACCAGGAGGCTCCGCCCCCTGGACCCCCGACAGTATAGGCAGTGTAAGTGAGTCAAACAGGCTCGCTTCGCTCGCCTGCAAAACCTCTGTCAGTGTCAGCTGAGACAAACAGGCTTGCTTCGCAAGGCGGAAGATATGCAACCCGCAACACATCTACAATTTTGAAAACCTGATTACTGGCGTAATCTTGAACGGATTGCAAAAATATTTCAACACAAAATTTCTGGACCTCATTTGAACCTGCCCACCAGATATCAACATTTTCTACCGATTGGTTCTCGAAAAAATGAGGAAAACGCCGAAAAACTATAGAAAAACTAAAATATTTGGCGTATCTTTAAAAAGTTTTTAAAATCCTTTCTTAGCGCGCGTCTAAACGTCCAACTGAACATGCCTGCCAAATTAGAACGCATTCGTTTCAGTGGATTTTTAGTTCTGGTGATAAATGAATCAGTCAGTGCCATTTCGCTTATATAGATACTAGCCGGCAGGCTCACTTCGCTCGCCTTCTCCGCCTAGTCAGGGGGCTCCGCCCCCTGGACCCCCCCCCAGTATTGGCAGTTTAAGTGGGTCAAACAGGCTCGCTTCGCTCGCCTGCAAAACCTCTGCCAGTGTCAGCTGGGTCAAACAGGCTCACTTCGCTCGCTTGAAAATTCCGTTCAGAAGGGGTTCGAAATTTATTGAACACAGCATTTCTTGACCTAATCTAGACCTGTTTACCAAATTTCAACATTTTCTGCCAATTTGTTCTCGGAAAATCTAAGAAGAATTCCAAAAAATAGTAAAACGCTAATATTGAGCGTAACCTTGGGAAGTATATCAGACATTGCTTGAAACTTGATTCAATGTTTTCTTAATTACTCCATCTATAATCTCGCTGAACCATTGAATTTACACTAAGGATTGGTCGTATCAAGGCGGAAGATATGCAACCCGCAATGCATCTACAATTTTGAAAACCTGATTACTAGCGTAATCTTGAACGGATTTCAAAAATATTTCAACAAAACATTTCTTGACCTTATGTGAACCTGACCACCAAATATCAACATTTTCTACCGATTGGTTCTCGAAAAAATTGAGAAAACGCTGAAAACTATAGAAAAACTCAAATATTTAGCGTATCCCTAAAAAGATTTTAAAATCCGTTCTTAGCGCGCGTCTAAACGTCCAACTGAACATGCCTGCCAAATTTGAACGCATTCGTTTCAGTGGATTATTGGTTCTGGTGATGAATGAATGAATGAATCAGTCAGTGCCATTTCGCTTATATAGATATAGATAGATTAGTCAAGGAATGAGCCACGACGTATATTTTATTGTACAGAAGTATGAACATGATTAGAGAAGCTAAATAAATAAACCGAATATAAACAACAGAATTGGAGAAGTAGCAAATGTAGTTTGAATGTCATGTACAACATAATCATACAATTTTCACATGAAATGTAACAGATATTAGCTAACACGGATACCTTTCCAAAGCCGATCGACCAACAACTCCTAATAATATTATTGCAACTGAAAATTCAACACATTATTCATCAAAGGAAAACTACCATGAAAAGATATACTTCAAGAGGGACTGCTGCAAGCTTTACATGTATTTGAAAAGTATACTGGAAAAAATTGTACAAATAATCTATGATGCTGATAAACGTTTAAATTATAAATGTCAAATTTATAGATTCGAAACTGTGACTCATTATAAATTACAAAGTATTTATAGATCCCTTGCATTTCTGTAAAAACTGTACATTACGAAATTCACCTTGTTCATTTTTCACCGAAATTCAACGAGAATTATTACAACTTCATTAATGAAAAATCTGCGATTATTATCATTCACTTGAATAATTTGTAAAAAGTGATAAAATTGATGTACAGTATATATATGAAGCCGTTTCAATTACGTGTACGAAATCATGTTGAAATTCTGTTTATTTACATCAGTGATGAAGAAGAAGAAGAATGCTTCTTTTGTCCGTGCTTATATGTTCACTCCAGATAAAACAGCCAAGGCTTCACAACCGGAAAAATCGATATCAAATTTTGCAGTTGTAGAATCGTTAAGTTCTCTCAATGAAATTACTAAAGATACTCTAGCTTTATGTAAACAAGAATGAATGAATTCGCAAGTCCACTAGTAGATACAGTATAGTAAAAATTGACCTAGGACAGTAAAGATGAATGAATTTCTGTAATCGAATTATCGTTTTGAATGAAAAGTTTTATGAATGATTGAATAGAAAATCGATGGAATCAAAGATGTAACCGAAAGATGGAGGAGAAATAATTGAAGAATCGGAGATAACGATGACAGACAACAAAAAACAGGCCGAAATCGCTACAACAACCATGCAAAATGATACAGTATTTGAAATTAGCAGGATCTGATACTGTACTAACAAATCAAGAGGATGAAAAATAACACTCTCACTCTTTCAATTCCATTCTAAGTACTGCAAACCGATTGTTTCAATCATTGATTGATATTAAACCTCCAATTGAGAAACCATAGTATTGTCTTCGAAAAATGCTACTACTTGAGTTATCAATTTGACCAGAAACGTACAGTAAGTAGCCTATATATTTGTGGAGTTAAAAACATTCTGACACTGGCGGCTCGTGCCCACGAAACAGGATAAGTGCTCCTTTGGGTACACCCACATTCGTGGGTACGAGTCGCCAGTGTATTTTTATTAAATGATTTTGAGAATCAAGATTAATCAGAGATATTATAATCATAATCCATTCATAATCATTATTATCAGTTTGGTGACGAAGAAAGGATAAACACTTAAATAATCTATGGATAACCTTGTGTAAGTTACTTGATTCATCCATTTTTAAAAAGTTGGAATTTAAACGTGAAACGAACAATTTTGCTTCCCTTTAAAAGATATCTTGAGAATTTTCTTATAATAAAATTTTCGTGGAACAGTCGAGTCCATTCTCACATGTATCATGCAACGGAGCTGGCAAATGCAACAGTATCACCGGAGTTTCCTCCAAAGCATTATGGCTGGATACAAAGAGAGAGCGGAAGGGTGAGAGAAAGGGATGACCGATCGATAACTTGTCATATCGAAAAAAGCAAAAACGTATCTTGAAGCATGTATGCAACCCTGATAAGGGTGAATCAGCTGTTTTGAGGCTAGCTCGCAAAACGTCCAAATATCAGACTGGTTTCGTTAGCATCCTAGCGATTTCATTACTTTTGTAAATAATAGTATGCATATATCAAAGAGTTAAGAGCAAATAACCTACATGAGGGGACAGTTGAGAAACAACGTAATCATAAACTTCGGTGAAAATTTGCGTCAATTACAAAGATTTTTCGCATAAGATAGAGCTTAATTATCCTACTTGTTATATTTCACATTAAATTTAGATTATTCAAATATTATAATTAACTTATTATTAATTTTTATTATTTTAAATAAAATGATATATAATATTTAAATACTATATCATCTTTGATATTCCATGAAAATTTTTGAAATCAGTTTTTTAAATTTTCTTAAGGTGATGACCACATGAGCTCTTAGGCTTGTGCGTGGGAAATGACAGGGATAATGATAAGAGATGACCACTACTTTTCAAATAGTCGTGACCGACGGCTTATCGTCTCCTCCAAAAGACAGGTATATAGTCTGTATAGTCTGTGCAAGCAAAGAAGATCCTCTGGCAAGATGAGAAAATGACTCCAGCTCGGTCAATATTGTTTAAAAAAAATTGATTTGGTCTCAAATTGTAGATCAGAATGATTCCTACGATTGAAACCAAATCAATAATTTTTGAACCAATATTGACCGAGCTGGAGTCATTTTCTCATCTTGCCAGAGGGTCTTCGTTGCTTGGACAGACTATATTTGTGTGATTGTGCTGTGTTCAAAGAATTGTTCCCCGGTCAAGATTCAAATTCGGGTCATGTTGGTTATTATCAGATCGGTGCGTTAACACTAGTCTTAATTTCATGACAAATGGACAATAATTATTGTAATCAGCCGAAAATGCTGAAAAGTTTATTTCATTCTAAACTGTTTTTGACTCTTATGTATGTACTGTATTTTTGACAGTTTGATAAAAAATCAACAATAATAATTTATTAAATCTTTTCCTACACCTTCGCCCATTTCTTGAAAATAATATGTCTCCATTTTTAATAATTCAACAATGTATTTCAATTTGCCTAGAAATTTGCAATGAGACTAGACGAGGAGTGGTCACTTTATGAGTGTTGGAAATCCTTCTTCGTGATAGGCTAGAATTGTCATTGAGAATATGAAACGTAAGACACTAGATTACACTAGATTACTGGATTACACTTATTACACTAGATTATACAATTAGCACACTAATTTCACTATTAAAACTTGAAACTATTAGTTTTTAACTTGAAAACGATAAATTGAATGAATTGTATTCAAAGCTATTAATGAATTATGTATTAAATATTATTATTCTAAATATATCGCTGATGCTAAGGCTCAAAGTGTAGATTGATAGATTTCGATAGAGAGTGATAGAGAACGAAGTGAACACTTAGTCAGCTGATTCATTCCCCAGTTTCTCATCAACTAATAATAGTTCAAGAATTTACACCAATATAACATAACCTTCAGGCCATTTTAAATACTACTTAAAGAGACGTTTTGGACTTAATTTAATTAATAATGTATTATTCTGTTTTATTATTTTTTGTATTATATTATTCATTGTCTTTAAACTAAAGAAAATTGAATTGAAAATTGGAATTGTCTGTGTTTTTATTATTGACTAGCCGTCAGGCTCGCTTCGCTCGCCTTCTCCGCCTAGCCAAGGGGCTCCGCCCCCTGGACCCCCGACAGTGTAAGTGTAAGTGAGCAAAACCTCTGTCAGTGTCAGCTGGGAAAAATAGGCTCGCTTCGCTCGCCTGCAAATTCCGTTTCGAAGGGATTCGAAATTTATTGAGCACAGCATATCTACACCTAATCTGGACCTGTCTACCTAATTTGAACATTTTCTGCCAATTCGTTCTAGAAAAATCCAAGAAAACTTCCGAAAATTCCAAAATAGTAAAACGACAAATATTAAGCGTAACCTTGGGAAGTATATCGGACATTCTTTAAACTTGATCTTCCAAGTTAGTTCATCTATAATCTCGCTGAACCATTGAATTTACAGTTAGGATTGGTCGTATCAAGGCGGAAGATATGCAAACCCCAACACATCTACAATTTTGAAAACCTGATTACTGGCGTAATCTTGAACGGATTGCAAAAATATTTCAATTTTTTTTTAATTGCGGATGATAACCACATAAGCATACTATCTTAATTCTGCGTTTTGGACTTGATTGTCTGTATTTTCATCCAATAAGTGAATTTTATTCTTTAAAATAAATAAATAATCCAGAAAAAAAATGTCTGAACGAGAGAATGGTCATTCCTTCATGTAGAATTACGTAATTCATGTATGTGATTGAATGATGAATCTGATTCCCAATTAAATTCGAAAACGTAGATGTAGAACGTAGAAGTTTCAGCACTTCACTACAGAATAAGTCGGCTGGAAGAGAGCTTCTATAGCGGCTGTGGCTGGCATCCAGTTTCAATGATCCCTACTCTTGAGTTTATCCGTTGAGTTTTTAATCAACCTACCCTTGAGTTAAATCACTTCCGCGGTTCCCCGTCACCTATTCTGTAAGTGCGCTATGTATAGCCGATTGAGGCTGTAAGTGACTCTTCAGACCCAACAATTAAATGCATTTCGGTCTAAAGAGCCTGCTGTATAAAACAAGAAGTGAGGTAGGTCGCAATCGCTTTCCTGACTAGGCTTGTACAATATATACCCTGATAATGACAGTTCTATCAACTATATAGTGATAGTTGATAAAGTTCAACTGATTGTAGAAAAGGTTCATTGAAGAATGAAGCTTGAACACAACAAACGCAACCCTTCAGTAAAATCAGGCAAAATATTGAGTGCGTGCTTTCAATCGATTACTCGAGAAACGTTTGTCTAGTCAAGACACAATCTATTGATTAACATTTAATAACTAAAATTCTGTAGATTTATCGAAATCCAGTTTTAGTTTAATGAGTTATGGATCATCGTTGATAAAATCGACGATTCCAACGTAATCAATCAATATCAATTTGATAACAGTTGATTTTTCAAAGAGAATCAAATTCAACATATTAAAAGGTTTTTCGCTCAACCTATTAACAAATTTTCTCAACGGTAAAAACTACTTTCCAAATAGCGGAAAAATTTGATTTACGAATCTACAGTAATATACGGTTCCAAGAAACTCAACCAAAAACCAGTGATGAATTTAAGTTGGTCTCCTTATTAAGTGGCAAAAATCTATAAACTAAAAGAATTGTATAAAGCATTGATACAAGGGGTCGAAACGGTTCTACACTCATAAAAATAATCACTGGTATAGTTAGTTCCCAACAACGAATCTTGCGACTAGCGAATGATGTTTTTCAGTAAAAAGCAGATTGATAGTGTCCAATAAAAAAAGGTGGATATTATGAAAAAGTTTGTCCAGTCATCTGGTTAATTTGCTAGTTTCATTGTCGGGAACTATTGATAGAAGAAATAATATGAATGCCGTTAGTTTGAAATTGATTGTTTAAATTAAATTTCATTCAAGGTGAATTATTGATTGATTCGTTCGTTCATCACAAAAAACTGGATAATTCGAAATTCGTAAGAGGTGTTTGGAATTTTTCTATTTGAAAATTTAGAATATTCTATCAAATAATTGACATTTTCATCTAGCCTATGTATCAAACAGCATAATTGGCATAACTAGGAATGATAAGTTTCGGGGCAGTTTTCTACCTGCAAAGTTACCTGGGACAGCTTGTTTCATCAACAAAAATTAAGAAAAGAACCTTTCTAACTCATTCATCATCTCCCTGGGTCGAATATTGCAAAAGTTTTGTTTCGGATAGTGGAGAAAGAGAAAGCACGTGTTTCCCCGAGTTGAAATTTTCTTTATAATTTGTTACGGACGGCGACTTCAGACGGAAAGAGAGTATCGAAACATACAAAAGAAATGTAGGAAATTTTTTGGATGTATTCAAGTCAACTTTCGTAAGCATTGTCATAATATGACAATGATAAACGACCCTTTAGAGTCCTTCACCCAATGAACGTCATTCTACAGCTCTAGAAACAGATTAGTGAATAATAAGCGAAAGTATCAATTGTGGACATTTGGAGGAAGGACACCTCATTTTCAAAATTATAACAAAAAGGCCAAAGAACATGACAAAGTCTACATAGATGCATTTTTTTGTCTTCATTCATCTAGGTTGATTTTTTTTCGAGGAAGATTTCAGCAATGAATACATGTGAAAATAACTTGGGGATGCTTCCCATGAAAATTCAATTAACGTTCGGTATGCATACAAAAGTTGCAGCATTTTTTCAGTATGAAAAAGAGCTTTTATCTATTTAGTTCCAAAACTGAAAACAAGATAAGTGTATGCCAAACATTAATTGGTATTTTCACGGGAAGTATCCCCAAGTTGTAGACCCACGAAGATTTAAACTGAAATAATACAATTCAAAACAAGAAACTCTAAAAATTCTTATATTAGATTGTATAAGATTATATTCTGATATTATTGTGCTGTAAAAAAGCTACAACAATAATTCTTCTGACAGTATTTTGCAGAAAAAACTAAAACAATCCACAACACAAAGTGAGTTGGATATGTTACAATGCATATTTTATAATTGTAGGGTCCACAAGTCATCCTAGGGTATAGCTACCGGTGACGCCAAAAAGTTAGGCGGTTTCGTCTGCAGCTCCAACAACTGATTTTGTCAAGTAGAGCTGCCTAGATGATGTTTTTAATAGACAATATCTCTCTGTTTCTCAATTTCTGATGTTTATCAACAACTGATGTACATCACGTACATGAGACAGACGAAACCGCTGAACTTTTTGGCGTCAGCTGTAACATCGAATAAAAATACTCGAGTTATCACAAACACAAATTTATAATTTCAATAGATTCAGATTAACCAATGATGTAGCAACCGAAAACGGTATTTCGATTTAGTAATTAGTTTTTGATGGTGATACAGTCAATTGCATATTTTCTAGGTGTGCATCAATCCTTAACTTCTATAATTAGTTAATGAATTATATAGTTCCCGATTCCATAAACCCTCCAACAAAGCGTTTTTTTACATGTCACGTTTTACCATCAGTATATAGGTAGGTATTGACGTTTTCTCTATCACCAATCATTGTCAGTCAATCGTTTCATCAACTCAGTTCTCTTCTCTATTTCATTTCATTGTTTTCTCATTCTTCATTTGGTTTTCAATTTTATTATCTACAGTGAGTCTTATCATAATTATAAATTATAATGTATTATGTACTCCTATAATTAAGAGGCACTAATCAAGTTAAATGCCAGCTTACCTGCGCTCAGGCTTATGCCTTTGCAGGTTTCTTTCCTATATTTGTTTTTATTCTAATGTATGCTATTGCATAAGATTTATTTATTATTTTTATTGTACATTCTAGCAATTGTGTATTTTTTTGCAAAAGGAAATAAAATTTGAATTTGAATTTGAAAGTTGTCCGAAAAATCAGCAATATCAATTGAATCACATGTAATGACGTTGGATAAGTTCATTCAATTCAGTTGTATTTTTCGTACAAGTCCTATATCTTTCATAGGATAAAAATTATTTGAGCTGAAGCCCGAATGAGCTCCAGGGCCTCTGCGTGGGAAATAAAAGATGATGATGAGAGATGACGACTACTTTTTAGGAAGTCGTGACAGACAGCTTAACTTCTACTCCGAAAGACCATATTTATACAATTGTGCTGTGGTCAAAGAATTTTTGCCCGTCAAAAATCGAAATCGGAAGAAATTTGTCAAACCTCTCAGGCTGAAGGAATAGCGCTGAATCCTATTGGCGTCGTTAATTAGACATGTTTTATGTAAAATATGCTGAAATTGAATGAGAACGACACAATAGTTTTGCATAAAAATGAGCACGATAAAACGAAAACATTTTTATGTAGTCCCAATACCCATGTGTATTAATGTGCATTATGTATGTTCATCAATACCCATATTTCATGCTTTTCTACTTTTTTCTCCTAAACTGTATACGAATTAAGATTTCTGGGAGTGGTTTCATTGGATTTTCCTACACATACCCATCTGATTTACTCAATTGATACTCTCAAGGATTCATTGTGAGTTAATTTATTTTACTTCTGGAAATAAATTCAATCAGAAATCTTAGAAAATGTACAATTCTGTAGCCAAGCTCCAAGTAATGACAGATATTTTTCGATTAGAAACCAATTTTAAATTATTGGGCATTTATATTGAAAGCCATTAAAGCTTTTTATGACCCATATTCATATAAACTTTTCAACTACTTTGATGTAAGGATCAGCCAGAAAACAAGAAAAAAATCCTATGGCTTTTAATGGTGGGGAGACCCTTACGGGTAGTTCCACCTCGCCAATGTGTACTTGGCCAAATACCGGTCAACCATCCAAGAGCAGTCCACAGTGTTCGTGACTTAGCATCACGTTCACCGATAGATCACCCTCACCGAAAGACCAATACCCAGTACGAATAACAAATAATTATAAATAAAGTAAGTTTAGCAGATACTTCCTTCAACACTCCCTATCTGTACTCTATTTGCAAGTTTTTGAGTGTGTATGATAATAAATAAATTAAAGTGAGTGTGTAGATAAATAAATATGTGTTTTTTATGGTTATGGTTATATAACATATATACAAATAGGCCGAAACGATTCCGCAAGTTTTATTGTGTGCTCAGTATCGACACTTCAAGTATGCCTACACAATAAACAAGTGAACTAATGATCGGAGTCAAAGCCAGAGAGCAGTTCATTGAATTCATGTCAATCCTACGCAGCGCAATCAACTCTGTAGCGCTGTAGTCGCTATCCGCCAATGGATAGAAATCGAAATGGAAATAGGCTTGAAATTGAGAAGAAGCAGTGCAGTTACTGCGTACTCCTTATAGCAGACTTCGGATAAAATTGGTTTCAACTTCCACCAGCACGACTCTCAAAATATTTCAAGGACTTGGGCAAGAATAAAAAACCAACCCGCACTCACACTACAACTGCACTGTTGTAAACAGAGAGAAAGAGAGGGTGAGTGTGTGTAAGAGAGAGAGAGTAAGTGAGAAAGTGAGTGAGAGATATTGAGAATGTGAGAAAGAGAGTGTGTGAGAGAGAGAGAGAGAGAATGCCGCTTCAAACAGCCAATCACTGTCCTCATGGGTAAATGAAAATGGAAATCGTTGTAAATCTACTTCATCGTCGAAATAAAATTGGCGTTTAATGTCACATACATGGGAAAAATTGAATAACAAACCTGACATTGGTTCAACGAAAGGGCACTAACTAGTCAGTGTTCAAAATTCGTTCTGAGGGTGGACTCCACATTAGCTCTCAGGCTAGTGCGTGGTTAATGACAACGGTGATGATGAGGTGAGTCATTTGGAGTCCCCAAAACGTTATATTAAAAAAATAGACTACTTTTTTGGTAGTCGGGACCGACGGCTTACCGTCTTCTCCGAAAGAGGGGATGGCCGTATCTGTGTTGTGGTCAAAATCTCTTCCGTCAACCAGGATTCAACTCGGGACCTCTGGATATCAGACCGGCGCGTTATCAACTACTGCAACGAGCCACCCCAATTGTAAAAGCCGTGTTCGTAAACTTGAGGCTTTTTAAAGTAGCATAATGTACGGAGCCAATGCTCCTCTCCATATAGATTTATTTCTTCGAAACTTCTACATGGCCGATTAAATGAAAGGCAATCACATTCAAAAGTTGAAGTTAACGATTGCGTTATAGTTCTCTTAAATTGCAATATTAGTTCTCTCAGATGACTAAATTGTACGGCTTTTTGTACGGAAATTGATGAACTGGTCGACAGTTCGTGGAGTTTGGAGCTACAGTATGAGGAGTATAGTCAGAGTTTTAGTCAAAATTAAAAAAACCCGTTGAATACGATACAATATGGGTTAATGGAATTGAAGCATTATTGGAATAAACATGATACCATGAATTATAGTCTGACAGAAACCATTCCTGCGCAAAAAATTCTCACTGAAACTGTGTGTGTGATACTGAAAACTGAACGGTGCTAGAAAAATCTAATAACAAGAAACTTTCAAACAAAAATGGACTGAACAAACGCACACAAAAGCACGCCACCATAAATGTTTATCTGTGTACGTGTGGGAAGGGCAGATTTGGACATGAGAATAAGCAGACATTGTACATGTTCCTTAAAAAACATCTACACTCAAACGAATCAACTGGACTTAGTATTCGCGTTTAATAGCAGACTACAATTTCGAAACTTACTAGGTTGTCACCATTTCAAAACCGTCGTAGAGCAAAGTAACAAAGGCGCATTTACACGCATTCACCATTAGTTTCTTCGACAGTAATCTGAGTAGGAATAAAATAGAAAAACGTAATAATTTTTTTCGAAAATAATGTTATTATGAATTATGAACCTTGTGGGGAGGGGTCGATACATAAAATATTGAATTGACTTCCTGAAAAACTATGGGCCTATTTTGAAATACAACATTCTTTGAGATTTTAAAATTATCTTGACCCATTAATCACGCTATTGGTCAACGCAAGACACGTTCCACATCTTTTCAAAACTCAAGTCACCTCATAAAGCGTTTGTAGATCAAAACCCTCAACTAATAAATATTTTTCAATAGTAAACAAGAAAAAGACGTATAGTGAAAAAACATAACTCTTTTGAAATCATTCTAGTCGAAAGTAGTAGCAAGGATTGAAGAAATTCATCATAAGAACAACATTGAAGACTGTGTCTTAACTATGCCCTGATGTGATAAAATTTATCATAAATTTAAATAATATTCAATATTGGGAATTATATTATACAGGAATTGGGATATTATACAAAATTCTAATATATTAAATTGATTAATAACTGTGAGTTACTTTACAAGACTTCATTGTGGGGAAAACACGTGAATCATTAATTCAATTTCTGAATGAAATATTAGCCGTCCATTTATCAAATAATGACAACGACTTTGAACATATCAACAAATTTAGGAAATAAGTGGAAAAGAATCGTCATTGATGTCCAGTTAACTGATCCTAGTACACTAACTTTTTCTAGAAATGAACTATACAGAGAAACCCGAATAATACATTAATCATCAATAATAATAGCCTACATCAATCATCAATAATAACACTGGATACCAGTTACAAAGAATATCAAGAAAAAATGCACTTATTCAACAAGGAGAAATTGCGAGACTTAGTAGACTAACGTTTTGTTATTGAATTACACAGAGAACCCCGAATAATTCATCATCAATAGAACCATACGAAACCAGTAAAAATATATCTAGCAACAGAAGTTGTACAACAGCTGTAAGATATTGTGAACTTTAAGAAGTTACAAAGGCAATTGGAAAAAGCAGCAGGATGTACAACAAATATTAGCCAGGAGTTGAATCTGAAATCAGGAGCTGCAGTGAAATCTTTTAGTCTGTCAAAGCAAAGAAGACCCTCTGGCAAGATGGGAGAATGACTCAATCTCGGTCAATATTGGTTCATAAATCATCAATTTGATCTCAAATTGTAGAAAACAATTAGATCTACTAACAAGACCAAATTTATAATTCTTGAACAAATATTGACTAAGCTGGAGTCATTTTCCCATCTTGCCGGAGGGTCTTCTTTGCTTGGACAGAATATACCAGAGAGGGAAAAGAGTAAGAGAAAAGAGATGAAGAATGAGAAGGAAGGAATTTTGGCACCCAAAAGAACAACAGCAAAATACCAATGATCAAAAACAGCTGGAAAGAGCATTGATTTCCTCAGTATTTTCACATCAGATGAAACGTAACAAAACGCATAAAAAATGTTCCAAGCTGTTTCGTTCCATCTGGCGTGAAAAGTCTCACCTACTTCACTGGTTTGAAGCAAACGTCTTCTCTCTCTCTCTCACAACCTCTCTCTTTCTTTCTCTACATAAATTAATTCTTTCTCTGGTGTGAGAGCACCCTAGGTGTTTAAAACAGCAAATAAACTGATCCAATAGCAACGGAGTACCTATCTAAGGACTTGACATGGTAGTTACAAAAACAGTTGAAATCCACTAGGTACTTCTAGTATTTCGAACAAGTCGGCAGGCTCGCTTCGCTCGCCTTTTCCGCCTAGCCCCCACTGTATAGGCAGTGTAAGTGAGTCAAACAGGCTCGCTTCGCTCGCCTGCAAAACCTCTGTCAGTGTCAGCTGAGACAAACAGGCTCGCATAGCTCGCCTGCAAATTCCGTTCAGTAGGGATTTGGAATTTATTGAACACAGCATTTATACACCTAATCTGGACCTCTTTACCTAATTGCAACATTTCTGCCAATTTGTTCTAGAAAAATCTAAGAAAATCCAAGAAAACTCCGAAAATTCAAAAAAATAGTAAAACGCTAATATTAAGCGTAACCTTGGAAAGTATATCGGACATAGATTGAAACTTGATTCAATATCTTCCAAATTAATTCATCTATAATCTCGCTGAACCATTCAATTCACAGTTAGGATTGGTCGTATCAAGGCGGAAGATATGCAACCCGCAACACATCTCCAATTTTGAGAACCTGATTACTGGCGTAATCTTGAACGGATTGCAAAAATATTTCCACACAACATTTCTAGACCTCATTTGAACCTGCTCAAGAAATATCAACATTTTCTACTGATTGGTTCTCGAAAAAATGAGGAAAACGCCGAAAAACTCTAGAAAAACTAAAATATTTGGCGTATCCTTGAAAATTTTTTGAAATCCATTCTTAGCGCGCGTCTAAACGTCCAACTGAACATGCCTGCCAAATTTGAACACATTCGCTCCAGTGGATTTTTAGTTCTGGTAATGAATCAGTCAGTCAGTGCCATTTCGCTTATATAGATATAGATAGATACTGAATGCAAAAACTCTTCTGAAAAAACAATTACTTTCAAAATTGTAACAAATGTATGGATAGTATTGTTTTAAACTTGGCATTAGTCGTACGATATGCAAAACATACCGGGACATTGAGTGTGAGATTTTAACGTTACAGGCATTGGCCCACGTAGAAACAAAGGAATCTGATTGGGAAAATGCATACTTCAACCTCGACCTGATGTGACCTAAAAAAATTCAACCCTTCAAAATTTTCCAAGTATTAATTTCGGATCATTTCTTTGAGTGGGAAACCTTCGCATGTAACAGAAATTTAGACTAATAACCTAAAATTTTGGACTATATTTAAAAGGAAATTGTGTTGGAAATAACATGGGCTATTTCTGTTGTTTCTTGCCAATGTGTGTTTGTCATTAGATTCAATAAATAAATTATAACAATACATTTTGTACGGTAACATTGAAAATAAGATATTTTTGCTTATACTTTTGTTAATCAACCGATACTGTTGAAATCAATACACAGGCTTTTTACCCAGTCTATGAAGCTATTAAATTTGAAATTTAAAAAATGTACCGTCTCCCGTTCATCAGATATCTTGCATACAGACAGACACAGGGAATGAATTAATGAGATTTCTTACTTAATAAAGCCTGGCTTTCATAAGTAAAGTGAATACTAGGCCACAATAGGGTTACTGATCAAGTACTATCAAGTTAACTCCTCCAATAAAAACATACATGATATAGTAGAGTACTTGATTGCGGTAGAGTTCATTGGAGAAGCACATAGTAGGACTAACCATGGAAGAGTTACACAGTTGATATGCCTACTACTCTCCCTCTAATAGTTGAATAACTTGATTATTCAAGTGAAATATGGAAAACTATAAAGGTCTCCTGCAAGTTCAAGTACAATTTGAGCTGTATTACACTTCAATCTTGAATCGAGGATGAAGCTTGCTGCTAGAGAGAATACAAGAAGTTCAGAAACCCAGAAATATGAATGGAAACACTATACTTCTTATTACTTCTTATAGTTTCCGGTATACTTCGATGGACAGAGATCCACAGATATAAAAGGCTTACTGATATCCATGGTATTTCCTTGGTTTCCAAGTATTTTTTGGCTGATGATAATAATTGATGATTTTTAGCATGAGCCAAGTCACCGTAGTTAGAAAAACAGTAGATCAGAAAAACAAAATAAACATTGAGACAAAATTAGTCAATGGTTGTGCCAGAACCAGTAGTGAAATGCTACAAGAAAATAAGAATATTGACTTAATAGTATCTACGTATAAAATACGTAGAACTATTTTTAAATAAATAATAGATGAGAAATACAATTAACAACTATTATTCAGTCGGGCTGAGAAGACATTTTGGAAAAATGATCTCTTGGACCAAATGTAACTGTGCACGCGCAGATCTGAGAATTATTGTGCAAATTTATATAAACTATGCACGTTTGCACTACCTATGATGATTCGAATAAGGATTTTTGGGTTGAGCCATGATTTACATAATCTGAAGCTATATTGATTAAAATAGATTTACTATATTTCAAAAGTATTTATCAACAATATACATTTTAGTGTCAATTGTTCTTTAGGGCTGATAATGTATACATGAAAGTTGGAGATCACAGCACCCTTATATTATCTATTTCGAAACATCTGAATTTAAATGAAAATATTCTTTATCAGGCGGATAAAGAATATTTAGGAGTTAGGAGTTAGGACTAGGAAGTCCTTTCTACCTCTTAACCTCAAATCTTGTGTTGAAATAAATAATAAATGATGCTGTTATCTCTCATTTTCATTTATAAATCTTATATTCTTCTACTTTGAGATTCTTCTGTCATACCGAATGCTGGCAGCATTGAACAGTGGTTATTTTGCCAAAATGTCTTCTCAGCCTGACCGAATGATACTAGTTATAACACTAGAACTTTGAATTCAATAGCAAGATTCGAAGTACTACTTTTAACTAAAGAACTTTCAACTTATGATTGAAGTACTTATTTTTCAAGTGAATTCATTCTATCAGGTATAATAAATTCTTAGTATCCAACTTGGCTTACGGGTTTCAGCATTTTTAGGAAATTGTGTGATCCAGACTTTCTTAAATAATGCTGGAAAACGCATTACAAGTACGATACAACACATTTATAACATCTGAAACATTAAATTTACTCCAAATTAATTAATTAATTCCAATGAACATAGTATAATTTCAACCTAAAAGAAAAAAAAATAAACATGATCATTCTGAAAAAAATTCTGATAATTCATTAAAGTACTGAAAATTAGAGCTTTATCACGACATAACTACATTAATGATGGTCGTAATTGAGTGTATAAAAGTCTAAATATAACAACATTTGTTACAATAATTCATAGTTGAGGCACATTCAAGTTGAATACACAATTTGTTATGAAAATTTCATTTTAATTATCATGTGACTGAAGACATATTTTATCAAATCTTTTGCATTCAATCAAGTTTATGTGAAATTGGGGAGAGAAATGTCTACAATGGGGAATTGATTGGGTGGATCTGCTTAAAGGACAGGCAATCTTTAAATTAAATTTTTTAGAATAGTTTGATTGTATTTTATAAAAAATAAAGTTAGTAGAGTACTTTCATTGTATTTGTTAATAAACTAATAAAATATCTGAATAATAAATATGGCAATCATAGTAATCCATTTGCAATAATACATGAACGAACCATGATCAGGAGTGTACAGAAAAATATCTCATTTGCGAATTTACAAGTTTTGTATTAATGTAACGATGTGAGTGCGTTCTTAACATAACAATATTCGATTACGTTCCTAAACGACTACAATTGCGGTTAGGTGGGCAGATAAATTACTTCAGTTATCGATAAATTACTCTTGTAAGGAAAACAATAAACTCGCAATAGAACTTTCACTCCTACCACTGTATTAAACCGTCTGAATACAATAAATCATACATTTAATTTCACACACAACTTACCAAGTATAAAGGAAACCCAAGTTCAGAAATATACACCTTGGTTAGTTGATGGGTTGTAAATAACAATGGTCATAATGATGCAGAATGGGAAGCAGGTTTATAACTTCAAGTTTAACTGAGATATAACAATAATAAACTAGGTTGCCAACAATTTTGAATAAGGGTGTGTTTGAAACTATTATTCAATGATTTGAGGCCAGTTTCATAAAATTGAAAAGTACTGTTTATCAGAAAAAAGCTTTACTTGACATGAATAGTACGGTGTAATAGAGCTTTACTGTAACTTACGGTTGAATTGAATTGGCAAGGCTAACTAATACAATTAATTTTTTGTTTCAATTTTTATAGATTATTATAAGATCAGTGTGAGTCAGTATTTGACCTGTATTGAAAAAAAAACTTCTTGAATAGTACATTACGCCACAAGCCTGGGAAGGAAAAGTTTACGGTATGAGGATAATTTCCCGGGCGAGGCTTGCCGAGCCTGGGAATAATTCCGAATACCGTAAAAAACTTCCTGGGCGAGTTGTGTATAATTTTTTTCGTTACACTTCAAATAAATATTATCAATCTAATTACATGAATGAACAAAACAAATAGGATTAATGAAATCTAAGAACAGCTAAGACCAGATAACTTACTATACTAGCTTCGGCTGAGCTGAATCTGGAGTAAGCTGAACTGCTAAGTATTGAAAGTTTGCATCACAATTTTTTGATTTAATCAAATGGATATTACTTAATAACTATCAGAATACTCGATTTTCTTAGTCCAGAAATGTTTAAGCTCATGATAGTTTTTGTACGATCATCCTAAATTGTACAATAGCAATACAAAGTTTCTTGTTTTTGACAAATTTCTGGCAGTTTCAAAGAAAGTGATGGTCCATTGTAGTTGCATTTTCTCTCGCTAGATGGCGTCAGCTGTCCACGCTTGGAAAGTGATGGTCCTTGTATGGAAAGGACTTCTTTCCGCTCGAGGACAACAGCTGATTGATTATGTATGTAAATGACGACTTCCTAGTCTACATAGGGACTGGTAAGCAGCTTATTTCCGTGAAGTGTAGCGAAAATAAATATACAAGTTATAACCAATCATAATAGATGAGCCAAATTCTATTTCAAGCAATAATATCAATACTTATTACGATATGAATATCGATACGACTATAAAAAGATGAAAGTAATTTATATTATCAAAGAAGAAAGATGAAAATAAATTTAATAGAAATGAGTATCACTTCAGGAAGTAAAGTACAGACTGAAGTAGGTGATAAATTCATTACTTATGAAAGTTTCATTTACTGTGAGACTGTCCTTGATTTTATCATTTCATTATGAATTTAAATAAAGTCTACACGTTTTTTAGGATCGATATTAGAATGAATAGTTGAAAAAAGAATCAATCCAAACATAAACTAATTATTTACTTTAATACTCTGAGATTCATTTATTTTGTGGAATAAAATAATTTGTATACGATAGAAATAAACCAACTCATTTATTCAAGGCATATCTAGTCTTGCCAATGTACAAAATTATTGAAAGGAAAGAAAAAATGGATTTTGTGAAGTAGTGTGTGTTTTATTGAAATAATTTTATGTTGAAAGTAATATAGTTTAAACAAAAAATATTCAGTTGCGAGATAAAATACTGAATGTATGCATACTGTTTCGGGTGGAATCCTACAGATATATTTATTGATAAAAGTGATTTAAAAGAGGAGTCCTAACTAATTACAGAGCATGAGCGATCTTATCCTAAACTATTTTGAACAGATAGAATAAAACCAAGCTTCTTATTATTGTAATGATGAAGAATGTTAAATTTTTTTTTTAAAAAGAACTTCACAATAAATGGTTTGATTTATGGAGAATACGTAGAAAAATACCATTATTTACCCACTCACTGGCTAAATTTGATACCTACTGTATCTTCCATTCAAATTCAATAAGTACTACTGTATATTTTTGAGATTTCAATACAACTGCAACTTTCATGTAATCTAACAATAGGTTACTGATCATACTCCTTTCATTTAATATGAGATAACTTCAAGGGCTGATATAGTCTGGTCGAGCAGAGAAGACATTCTGGCAAGATGGGAAAATGACTCCAGCTCGCTCAAGAGCTCAAGATTAGTTCAAATCTCAAATTTTAGAAAAAATTATGAGACCAAATTTATAATTTTTGAAACAATATTGTCCGAACTAGAGTGCTTCTCCAATCTTGCCAGAATGTCTTCTTTGCTCGACAGACTATACAGGTAAGTTGAGACGACTTGATCAAGTAGATGTACACTAGTATACTTGATTCAAAGTTTAAGTCAGTCCATATAAGTCAAGTCATCTATAAAGTCAACTCGTGGCCCAACATTTTTTATTGAATCAAGTAGATATAGCATCTAATTGATCAAATCGACTTGATTCGTGTACATTCGTGAACAAACTACTTCTAAATTCGCCTTGAAAATGGATAATAAAAAAAAGATGGACATTTCCATTGGATTAACATCAATTTGGTGGAGTGATCTGATAGAAAGCATTGAAGATTGACAAATTTATTGAACTAAAAATATTAATTAATGTTTTACTTACTCTCGCAGCGGACTCCAACCTTTCCAGTCCCCCATATGTAATCATTGCCTGTAAAAAAACAAATCATTTCATCATGGATTATAATAATAATAATAATAATAATAATAATAGAAAATGCTTCAAATGACCTATTAAAATAACTAAATTCACTGGGACAATTTTTTTTAATTGCATGTTAAGCAAATAGAAATGTACAATATTTCCACGAATTCAATTAGGTAATTTAAATTTCTACATTTATTAAATTTAATTCATCGGCCATATAGGTAAATTAAAAATTTTCCATGTACTTTATACTGATTATTCAATCACATAACCAATCCTATCCCCATTAAACAGATGAATTATTACAAAAATTAGAAACTTGATAATTTTAATCAAGAGAAAATTTAAAAAAGATCCAATTGAGATTTCTTTCAATGCATTTGCATTTGAGAGCTCAAGTATTCAACACATTTCAAGAGAGCAGTAATAAAATTTGAAGATTTGATATTAATTTTGTGGAACTGTTAGTAGAACAAGATTTTTTTCCACTTAGAATGCATAAAAAAGTATCAGTGCTGTGAATATATTGGTGATTGCATCCACTTCCACTTCAATAAAATCATTCATGAGCTGGAGATAAATATTCTAAGTTACTGATAAATTATTATTTTCTATACAAGATTTGAGTCGGGGATATATATCACTTGGAATGTGATACTCAGAGACTGAGTTTACCAGAGATTGATAATGGTGTAACAACCGAAACCGGTATCTCGATTTTCTAATAAATCAGTGGTTTGACAACATCTTGTCTTTTCATTTATTATGGATAACTACCACAATATCAATTTCACAACTACTCAAAGAGGTCAAGCAAAAGTAGAATAGTTTTGTAGTTTACAACATAGACATATCTATATTTAAATACATAAGGGAATAACCGATAAATATATCGATCTAGGATTCAACTGCCAGTTTCACAGGAACGAATTTGATTATTTTAAAGTAAAATTACGTCATCAAACGGAATCTATTTAATTATTTTTATCGCATAACTACCACTTTATCTACTGACCACTTGATAAAGGGGTAAAAGAGTTTGTCAATAAAATTTGTTATCAAACATAAAATGTCATCATCTATCTACTTGAACCTCCATCTTGAGATTTGTAATAATTTTTATACTCCTCCACTGAGTAGGCACAAATGGAAAGCAGGTCTTTTTTTTAATAAAAATCTGTAAACCTTCCCTGAAGCTTCTTCTATGTGAGAGGGCAATATGTTATACAATGCAGCAAAATAATTATTGGGCCCGAAAATTACGTCATCTCACGACGATTAAATTTATTTAGGATTTCATGCAACTAAACTGGACACATTATTTCAATCATTAATAAATATTATTAAATTCATAAAATCATTCTATAAAACAAATCTGTTCTGATTTTGAGTTCACATTGTAATGAAACTGAGAGTTTAATTCGACCATTCGATAGAGTTTGCATTGAATTTCAACCCCCAGGCGACGAAGCCTCCAAATGCAGAGCTCAAAGAGAGCTGACTAATCATGTTGTTTGTAAATTTGAAGACAAACAAACAAACGTTTCCTAGTTACTGTGCGAATTTCCGTTTGAAGTGGACCACAGCCAATCAAATAATTTGACAAATTCAGCTTGCCAAGCATACGCTGACCGTTATTATTTGATGGAAATTCTGATCCAGCAGTGTTTGATGACTCCATCAATCAGTTTCGATCTTTGTTTAAACAAAGGCTAGATTTGTCCAAGTTGCCTGAGGCATAATGCAAATTGGGGATTCAAATTCAACTTGTGTTTCACAGGCCAAGCAAAGAAGAATTTTTGGCAAGATGGGAAAATGACTACAGCTCGATCTATATTGGTTCAAAAATGATCAATTCGGTCTCAAATTGTAGAAAAAAATCTCATCTACAATTTGAGATGAAATTTATAATTTTTGAACTAATATTGACCGAGCTGAAGTCATTTTCCCATCTTGCCAGAATGTCTTCTTTGCATAGACAGGCTATAACACCACAGACACTTCCAAACATTATCCCGCAAAATGCCTTTGCTTTCATAATTTGATGCTTGGAGACAAAGAACAAGTTTTGATTTACATCAATGTTCGAACAATCCTGGAGGCACGAAATGCATCTGAATATTTTCCAAAAGCGTAGTGTCAAGTCCCAATGAGAACGTTTCAATAGTTGATAGATGATTGATTGATCAACTGTCTTTGTTGAGGGCAAAATTGGGAATTTGGTTATCTCTTTGACCCTTTACACAACACTAAAGGCCTGAGGGCATAGCAAAATTACATCAAGGTCTAAATTAGGGCTTCCACTGGAAACATGATTATGCACTATGCAGCCATCTAACTCAGAACTAACATCAGTAATCAGAATATTCTTATTTGCATAATTAAATAGAAGAAAAATAACAATAAAATTTAATTCGTGTCACATGGGTTGTTTGCATAATAGTCTACAAATGATAATGTTCTACTATGGATAATATTCCTTTGGATTATCGTTCCAATATTTCTATTACATAATTTTATCTATTAAATTATATTTCTATGTACATGATTCCATCTTTTCCATTACCCACGCATAGACCTTGATCTCAAGATAATTGATCATCATCCTTAGCAACAAATAATTCAAAAAACCTACATATGAATACGATTCTAAGGGGGTTATAGAAGAGGAATCGCTTATGCTAATGCTAGGAATAAGGGTGCTCATCCCTTATGGATATTATAGTGAAAATTAAAGTAAGAATATGAATTGAAAATCATAGTAATTAATGGCATTAGTTATGAGTGAAAAATTAAATGCTGTTTTTGGAGCCTCATCCTGTCTACAAAAAATCAAATCAAATCATATTTTATTCACAACTTCAAAAACAATTGAGGGTCCTGCCAAACCAGTAGGTTTTTCGGCGGGTGCCCAATCACAAAAACAATGGTTAGAACATGATTAAATAAGTTTACTAGAAATTTGTATGACATTTCAAAGAGGGAAAAAAGATAAAACATAATATAAATAATAGTATAACTAAAAACTTTACAAAATTTACGCATTTGAAAAATGACTGAAATTGCTTTTAACTGATTATAAAATTAACCAACAAGGAAATCCATTGTTAATACTGCATTTAAAGTTGTTTTATCTGCATAAAACAAACTCAATATTTCCCAACAAAAGGATCTCATTTCACTTTGAAATTATATGAACAGAAACAGATTTGCGCACAAAAGAATTTCACAGCCAACTAGAGCGTACCAGGTACTTACTACGCGTAACTTTTAAATTACAAAAAGTGAAGATAACAATTGTAAATATTTTCAAGTAAAATTAACTCACGTAAGTTACACGACTTAGGCCAAAAGTTTACTGGAACAATGATTTTAATCTTGTCTAGTGGTATATTTGACATTTCACTGTATTGTATTGCAGTTCTGAATGCATAGAAATGCATTTAACTAGGACAAAATTGTACTGGGAAAATGTTGTCAAAACATGATACTGCGTGTGAGTTTCAAAATAACACAACTATCTACATGTCTTATCCGATGCTTTCTTCCGCAAAAAGAAAAAAAGTTTCAAGAGATTCAATTGTAGGCCTACTATCTTTCTTATCCGAGGTTCCATCATTGAAAACAACTACGTAAAGTAGTGCGCTTGCATGTTTTAGATGAAAATTGCTCCCTATTGATAAATCTTTGCCAAGATGAGTTAAACGGGTGGTTGGCACATGCCTCAACAATACAATGAATTAATTATCCATAATACACTAGTCCTTCTCGCACTACAAGGATGCTTCAAAATCCGTATAAATTTACATACATGTAAATATTACTTTTTTCTCCTATTTAAAAATCTCTGAGGTCAGACGGTGACTGCACGTGTAGCCTGCTTGCGAGGGAAAAGAGAATTTAAACGAGATCACATTATTCTTTTCCAAAATACATTTGTTAACTGATAACCATATACAGGGAACTAAGTCCTACTCTAGTTTCATTGCGAATTTATTTGAAGAATAGCGACGTAACCACTTGTAAATTTATTGAAATTACTTTTCCTCACCCCTTTGACAACGAACAAACCCGAGTGGAAGCCATTAATAAGATTTAACACTGATGACGCAACGATTTCAAAATCACAGACATTTCCTTATCTTTTTGACGAATTTCCAGAATCTTACAAGGTACAGGTATTTGCAAAAATTGAATTAATTCAAATTGTAAGCAAATATATCTATTGATTAAGTCGAATATTGAGGATAGACTGCAATTCAATGTTTATCTAAGCTACTTACATTCGAATGTAATGGGAAGGAATGAGTATTTTCAAGTTGTTTAGAGGGTTTGAGAAGAGAATCCAATATAGTCGTCCAATTCCACTCAAAATAATCCACACAGGATATTTTTGATGGGTTGGAACGAAATCGATAGAATGGTAATTTTTTAATTACGGTAGTTTAATAGAAACCACTTTACCGAACAATAATCTTATAAAAGTTAATATTCAAGTGAATGGAGTACAGCGTATTGAGAAAAAATTATATAAAGTTCAAACAAAAAAGTTCATTGCTAGTCCCTAAAAAGCTAATCGAGTTCCTAAATTTATTACTCGAAATAATTTTAAATAAGAATCATTAATGTTTGCGGTCCTTCCTATTAGCTTAGTCATCTTCATTGTGATTCTTCCTATAACGACATTTTGTTATAAACTGATATGAAAACTTATTATGATTCTCAAGTGGTTTCAAACAGACGAATACTGCTCGTGAATAGTATGCCAATTAGCATTTTATTTCTCTATGACCTACTTCAAAAGCCAGATTCAAGTAACGTAACTATACAATAAATTAAGACTCGAGAATATTTGCAATCAAAAATGTTTTGTGTTCGATGAAGCCTTTCACATATTTTGGGTAATAATAATATTTTGGGTAAGATATTCCCACTAAATAATTCGTAAGTATAAGTGTAGATGCCGCCAAAACGTTAGGCGGTTTCGTCCATCTCTTGGACGTTGAGTCGGGAAAACGAGTCAGAATCTTCTAGAAAGGATATTCGTACAAAGTTGAAGAAGACGAACTTCACTTGAAAAATTCTCAGAACTGCTTGACCCTTGCTAGGAGTTCTGATATCGTTTAAAAAATGGCTATTCTCGCTGGATGAACTCTGAGGTTTGACTTTGAACCAGAGAATCAAACGAACTGTCAACGTATAATGCAAGATATCTGCGTCTTTCACTTTTTCTTTGAATACATGAATTGCAAAATATCTTGTTTCCTTTGGGGAGGACAAATCGGAGACATCGCATATCCATCAAGTGACTATTGAGCATCATTCATCAGATGACAGATTTCACAATCACCCGATATGAAATCGAACGAAAACCATTGTGCGACTCAGCATGCTGGATAGGGAGAGAGAGAGAGAGAGAGAGAGAGAGCGATTGAGTGGGACTGTCAGGGAGTGTATGATCGAAAGAAAAATCTAGAAGCTATAGCTGTCAATTTCTGCACGGCTTTTGTCAACAATATTCTTAGATATTCTCTTGGAAAAGAGACGTTTTGGACTCAATTTTATGTGTTTTATCCAATGTATATCGTATTCTTTCAAATAAATAAATAAAATTGTTATGAAACGACAATATGAGAAATACAATAAAGGTATAAAAAATTAAATTAGCAGGTCTCACCTTACCAACTATTTGATAAGATCGAAACAACATTAAATAGATAATTATAATTCCAGATGAAAGTTACAACCAAGCCAGATGAAAGTAATAAACAAGCATTTATTCCAGTGGCGTAACAGTTTTTTTCGGCCCCCCCCCCACAAACATATTTTCGGGCCCCCACAAAATGACTTAGTTTTGAAGATTTTTTACTATTTTGACCAATCATGTACCTTGTTTTAATGTGTATTGGATTGTTAAGTCTTCGTATTTTGATAATTAAAGATGAAAGCTTATGTCACATCCAACGATCAATAAATTATTAAGGCTTGCTAGTATGAAATCCCTTCAATTTTGCTAGAAACGAGGAAGCTTTTCAATCATTAGATGGTACATGAGCTTACAAATCATTTGAATAATTTAATTAATCACCGGATTAGTTAGTTCTTTATGAAATATTGTTATACATTAGTTAATTTAAAAATTTGTACACCAAAAGTAAATTTGATTAAGAGGTTTTCGTACAGTTACCATACACCGAAATATTGAATGTTTGTAAGTTTCATCTTTGCATAATTTCAATTGATGACCTACGTACATTACAAATGGAGACAATTTTTTACTACGAATATTTATGTAGAATAACAAACATTTAGTAGAGCATAAAAAATGTAATATCACGACAAAACTATTGTTGAACAAGAAAAATGTAGAAAAAAATGACACGAATTTCTTCACTTGAATTTCGCTGATCTTACTGAGTTGTGAAAAGCAAATGCTTGGAAGGTCTCTCAAATCAATTTCTCTAGCCCCTTTACTTTCAATACTGAGCAGAGCCCCACTAAGTCTTTCTTGTGACATGACACTTCGAAGGTAATTCTTGATCAAATTAAATTTTTGAGAATAACCTTTTAGCAGAATCTACCGTTACTGGTATAGTTAAAAACAAAATGTATGTTGTGCATACATCTGGGACACATGGGCGTACGCAGGCAGGGGCAGGGGGGAGGCAGCTGCCCCCCCCCTAGAAGTTGACAAAATTTATGTTTTAAATAAATTTAAAAATAGAATGAATTGAATAAAAGAATAATGAATATTATTAAATAGAATAAAAATGAATTATTGACTAAATGAATAAATAATAATTTTATTTCCTTAAAAAAGCAAGTAAATGTAATGAGTACAATTTAAATTTAAATCCAGTTGGTGTTTAAAGAATAAAGTTTTATTATTATTATTTTTTGGAAATTAACCTACTCAACTATGGGAAACCCATATGCTAGAGTAGGTGTAAATTTTGGGTGGAGGTGCGAATACTTTGGGTAAGTGAGCTCACATACTGTTAGAAATAATATTTTCTATGTGATGTCTTCCAGTTGTTATAATCCACTTTTTAACGACGGCTTTGAATTTTCTTGGGTGTTCTATCATCTTGATGTGTTCAGGAAGTAAATTGTGGATTTTTGGTGATAGGTGGTTGTAGTGTCGTTGATATGTTGCCTTCCTAGCAACGTTTGTGATCAATTCTTTTATTAATATTAATGAAATATTTGAATGAATGAAATAAATTCACAACTCAATTGGAGGCCGAAGTCACAGACTCACAGGCAGGGCCGGTCTGGGGTGGTTGGGGGCCCCTGGCGATTGATCAACTGGGGGCCCCACCTAGGGGGTGTGGATTCCCCCCCCCCAGCCAAGAGGAGGGTCCAGGGGTCCTCCCCGGAATCTTTCAATACTATTATTTAGAAAAAATCTTATTTTTGCTTGTTATTTGACCCTAAACCTGCAGTAACTTACTCCACACTTCATTGAGTGTAATAATTTTTCAGACCACATATTTTTCATGCACTTGACTAAATAACTTTTTTCAACAGGAATATAATTTATTGTTGTGGACTTATTTGGTCGACTATGAGTTTTGTGGCACTTTCATTTTCCGGTTGTTTGTAACTGAAAAAAATAAATAGCCGATAGATTTATGTAAGGATCTAGTTCATTTCTAGCAGGTCAAATCAAACATAGGCCTACACATAACACAGGCAGGGGAGGACTGGGACCATTCAGGTCCTCTGCTAAACCTCTCAAGGGGCCCCTACCCATACCCTGGAAGTAGGTTTTAGGGGTTTGAGGACAAGAAGTTTTTTTCAATTGATGGCCATTTATTCTCTCAATATTGGTACTCTTTATTTATTTATTTTTATTCTATTACTGTATCCACCAAAAAAAGTTTCTTATAATTGTCTAAAAATATTCTTCTCACTGATATAGTCTGTTCATAAGCAAAGAAGACCCTATCTGGCAAGATGGGAAAACGACTCCAGTTTGTTCTATATCTGTTCAAGGATAATAAATGTGGTCTCAATTGTAGATCAAATTGTTTCCTACAATTTGAGATCAAATTGATAATTTTTGAACAAATATAGACCGAGCTTGAGTTATTCTCTTATTTTTCCAGAGGTTCTTCTTTGCTTGGACAGGCTTTATAATTCAAGGTGTGCAATTTGAATCAAAATTCATACCCTGAAATGGATACCCAGATGGGGGGTGGTAAATTTTCACATAATTATAATATTACCCTATATGGTCAAAAAGAGCGTTGAATGGTTTCTTGATGAAAAATATTGATAGAAATGTTTCTTAGCTCCTTTTTTCTCATTTGAAAACACTCATATTGGAAGAAGTTTCCCACTAGATGACTCGTCAACAAATATGACGATAGGCTTAAACAAGAAGAATAGATCAGGGTCATCAGATTGTAATCTATTTTCCTAGAATAAATTTCTCAGGATCATGGATCACGCTCAATTCAATAATTACTCCGATAAAGAGAAAATTTGAGTTAAAAACCCAGAATTTTCTGCATTGGCCCAAGCCCAAAGACGATATTGAAGAAATATTTAATTTGAAGTCTACAGTGGAGGAATGCGAAGTTCATAAATTGTGCAATTGTAAACTTCATCAAACTGTGTGAAAGATTAGTCCTATTCAACTTATATTTTGTCATGTAGGTATTCTTGATACCATATTGTAACTTAACTTTTCACTATAATATGCTCTTACTCTTTCTACAAATATTTTATTTCCATATTTAGAAAGCGGAAAAGGGTCTGGAGATGTCCCTCTGAAGAGCTTTTTTCAATCTATCCATCCAAACTATAGAGATGAGAAAACCTTTGAAACGATATAATACTGTAATTTATAATAATTCCTATTCTTATTGAACATCAGCCTGTTGTGGATGACATTAGATGGTTCACAATGAACCGCCAAGGAGAAACCTGGGCCCCAAAAAAACCAAAATACAATACCGCTTAATAAGATATGCTAAGTAAATCCGCTTAGCTAAGAATAAATAAAAAATTATTTGAAATTAGTTATTCTTAGTTTTATGCTGCACAAGGTTTTTTTTAATGTGAACAGAATTGTCTTGTATTGAAACACTAGATGATGACAAACCTATTCTCTAACAGAATGTTACAAAAACACGAAAGAACGATGGAATCATACTTTGATAATAATTATAAGTAGGGGCTAATTTTGGCCCCAATGAACTAACAAAATTTAGATCAGCCTTGTGAGCTGTATTAAACTTTCATAAATGAAGGAGTTTGAAGTGGTTATATTCAAGAAGTATGCTATTCTTAGTTTTGTGCGTCTATTAATTCCTAAAATGTGAAACAAAATCGTAAAAAATAACTCAAAACTGCAACGAAACCGTTCTTTGGAAAAACGTAGGGGCCCCTCCCGCTATCGCGATAGCGTATACCTCGCGATAGCTCTAAATATACCTCGATTTCCGTGCAGATTGCGGTTAGAAAAACGATTTCTTGCACTTTATATCGTTTTAAATAAATAAGAATTATATATTTATAGCAATGTCTATTGTGAAATACAAGTCATGGCGTTAATTGAAATAATAAATACCGAATCATTTAAAAAGTGTTTTTCTAATCTCCCAGTTTGGGGGCCCCCTAGCTCGGGGGCCCCTGGCGATCGCCAGGTTGCCACCCCTGCCAGACCGGGCCTGCTCACAGGGGTAAAACTTCCAGCTGAGTCTTCAATTTGATACTGGAGAAGATCATTATTCAAATATTCCCTCATCTTGACTCTCTTAACAGTCATTGGAAGTCAGATTATCAAATTAGAATACGCTTGTTTTCTCTCTGTCACTTCTACATCCTTTATAGGGTTAGTCCATAAAACGGAAAAATTTGAAGAAATCACTAATGTGGAAAAAATGCAGCCATTTTACTGTTCAATGAGAGAAACAAAATATTTTTTCTAGAAATCAATTGTGCAATTAGAAACATCAATTTCTCATGTTTTTGGAAATTTGAATGACTTTTGCACTCATCACCTCATTTTTAGACGTGTAAGTTGAACAACCTTGAAAAAACTGGATAAATCTCTAACAAACGAGATGGGAGTGCAAAAACCATCGAACCCTTCTAAATATTGCTTTTGTTCAACAGACAATATTCCAAAGTTCACGCAAATCTGTCCTACAAGATGCTCTATGCCTTTGAATGGAGGACAATTCGCAAATTTTATATTCAGAAATTAATCTTTTCAATTATTGTCCAATAGAATACATTTAGCACTTAAAGTACTATTTTTCTTCATATTCATACCTAATAAATGATGAAATTGATTTTCTTGAAGAGTTGGAGATTTATTCAAATCTTTCCGTTTTACATGCCAACTCTCTACTCCAGAGAATTAAAAAAAAAAACATTTTTAATCTTCAATTCAGTTTCATGAGCTAGAATCCATTACTGCGAAGTTATAGCTGTGGTATAATGTATTTGAATAATAACGAAAGAAAAAAATTTAAGAGTTGAAAGTAATTGGAACAGCTAATTTTTTTGAAGCTGAATAGCCATACAAGTGTTTCAGAACTCCCTATCAATATTCTAGGTTGTTGTTCCTGTGTGAGAAACATACTCTAAAGTATCTCATTTTCAAACTGTCCGAAGCTTAGGATACCTTATATTTGACTGGTATTTCGAATCAAGTAATATTGTGAAGAATTAAATTTTGATGAATCAGCTCAGTTACCGTTTCTACTAGAACGCACCCAAACCTCACAAATCAGGACAATGCAGACAATGAAGGCAGTTTTGAATAGATTGCTTGTCTTTTGAAAGATTGCTTAATTGTTTACGTCTCCTTCAAATCCTTATTTTTGAGGTTTGGGTACGTTTTAGAAGAGAAAGTAACTGAATATTTCTTCTGAAATAAATAGAATTCAAGCTATTTGTGAGACAATCAACAGGACTTGTCAACTCTCCTATATGACTCTGAAACATGGGTACCGAGAAATAAAGAATGGAGCAAGTTACAAGTGGCTAAAATGCAATTTTTTTGAGCAGTAAAAGGGTGTACCAAAGAAGATAGAATTCGGAATGTTTAAATAAGACAGGACTCAACATAATTATTCTCCATGAGGCCGAATATCGGAGACAACAGAGCTGGAAAAATCATATTGAATGGATGGAACCATTCAACAATAAGGTATCCTATTTCTATCCCTTAGAAGTTGAAAAATTGAGGTTTCTTAGCTTTGATCATTATCTCAATAACCATAAACCGGTTTTATTGAATTTCTCAGCTAATTTAAAATGAGTATTGACCACTTTAATACTCTCTTAAGGCCATTATAAAATTTAAAATTCATAGAGAAATGTGAAAACCAAAATTCGGCTGTGTGAGTAATTGCTGAGAACTTTGGGCAGTCTCAAAATTATATTTAGATATGTTCCTTACCCAGGAAAAATGCACTTGAATATTGATAGGGAGTTCTGTAGCACCTTTTGGCCTTTATATCCTAGTTATAAAATTTTGATGAATTTATTTATCTAAAACTAGTTTTTAAGTTAGTTAGGGTACTTCTATACCTTACTGTATCCACCCATCCACCGAGTGTTCGGAGCAGATTTAATGTTTTAGGTAGGCTACCTATTATAACTTTATTGTACCATGCTTATAGATTTTGGTATTCGAACATTTTTGAGGAAAAACTCTTAATATGCAATGCTTTCTAAAAAGAAAAATACTGTTGAACTTGATCCAACCAGGGTTCAAGGAATTACAAACACCTGAAAGATTAAACTTGCTTTGAACACTCAATGAACAGAGAAATTGTATCACAATCAAACTTTGTGATGAAATTATTTAAAACAAAATGTGGGGCTTCTTAGTACCTACAAGAGACTTAATCTCATATAACTTCATGGAAAATTAATCATTTAAATCACAAATCATCCATACCTTATTATTAGCAATATTATGACTGACCCCCCTCCTCCCCCTCTTTCTATGAGGGGGGAACCTAGGACCAAGTAAGGGAGGGGTAAGGGTTGATCAACGTGAACATGGCTTGCCCCCCCCCGGGAAAAAATCCTGCGTACGCCCTTGCTGGGACACTGCAAGCAGTATAGTAATGGTTTCTCTCCTTACTGGTATACTTATTCTTCCTTATTCACTGGTAATACTCAAGCAGTTCACAAATTAATTCCTTTCACTATTTTGATATTTCTGATTGCAGAGTCCTTCTGAAACTTAGCATTCGATGGGGGAAATCTATGGTGAAGTCTTCTTCATATTCAGTGTCATTTCCAGCTCACCGGTTCGCGGGCCCCCTGTTACGCCACTGATTTATTCATATGAGAAGTCTTCTAAAACGTTATTTATTTTTTTAGAAAATATTCGAAGAAGGAATTGATAAATTTCAATAGTAGAATTTCAGGAAATTCAATAAGTAACAAACAATGACTACAGACTTCAATAATGACAATCAATTTCAATAGAATGACAAGAATTTCATAAAACTGAATAAGTCACAAGCAATGGAGATATCCGAAATAATGTTCGTATAAATACACATTCAATAGATCTGTGTAGGTTACTTGGAAGAATTGAAAAATAGATTTTTGAGGATTTATTTGTTTACTTACGATGCAACAGGAAATGTAATGGAAGATTTCCTGTCAATAGATGACAACCAGGATGCTAGGAAATGGTACCGATGTACATTAATATGATGTCAATCGAAAACAGAATGTCTTATTTGATTGATTGTAAAAATTCAGCGTGAATGAATAACTTTTACATAAAATACTTTCAAGAGCATGATAAAGATATTTGGAGAATCATAAACTGCAAAGAGATACCCATTCAATTTATTGAAGTGGAAGCGAAAATAACGAGAACAATATTGAAGAAACTTAACTGTCTTCAAATACAGTTATGTTTTTCTTAAGATGTATAGTGCTAACTGAATTGAACTCCTTGAAACGATAATACTTCAAAAGTACGATCACAGCTCTCAAGTTTAATACATGACACTTTTACTGAAAAAGGTTGAAGAACTCTAATAATATTCATAACCAGTTTTCACCGTTGGGAATAAAGTATCCATAAATATAAACCCTTTTTCAGATGTTGAAAGTGGTGGTTAGTTATGAAATATGAAGCATGCTAGCTAACCTGAGGTTTGTTTGAATAAAAACCAGATGTTATCTAGGTGACGTGTTTTTTTTTAAATCGCAGTACACTTTTCAGATGAAAAGTTCAATTTAAAGTAAAAAACAGTGATAGAGTAGCCCTAAGATAAAGGAAATACTACTTGTGATACTTCAGGCAATTATATCAATTGAGGAACATTAATTTTAAAAATCCATTGATATATATATATATATATATATATATATATATATAATTTTTTTGTGGGTGATGCCCACATGGGCTCTTGGGCCTGTGCGTGGGTAATGGGAAGGATGATGATGAGAGGAATGGACCTACTGCTTTAGGTGGGTTCCGAACCACCGGGAAGCGATTTTTGAGGCTCTTGAATTGAATTCAGAGGAAACGGTCACCAGTACAACAGTGGTGGCAGAGGCACGTCGCATATCTAATCTCACCGATTAGACGCTCTCTACCACTGGGACAAACCGCTTCCCAAATGTGTAAATATTATTTCTAGTTTGTTTTAATTCAATTCACCTTACTTCATAACTTATCATTGTAAGCTCGATTCAAACGGGTGATTTTTATAAAGATGGTTTTGGGCTTTGCCTGCAGATTAAAAACATTAATGATGGATCACAAACATTAATAATAAGAAATCACAAATGAACACCATGAATGGTTTCTCAATTAAATTTTAGATATTTACAAAATGGAAATATTTCGTCGTTACCACATAGAATAACATAAGACATTAGTCAAATGAGATTCCCATGTTTTTCAAGTAAGTATATATTTTCACTAAGTTTTACACAATCATCAATTTGAAAATTTTTATGTATTTCCAATTGATGTTCGGTTTTTCACTAACACTTTTGTAAACGATGCTCCAACTCTTCTATCCCCATGTTTTGAATTTTGCTGCCAACCCTTTGAGACAGATCTTCATTTTTTTCAGACAAAAACTATTATTTTTATTATTTAGCATAATTCTTCAGGAGAAGAATAACGGAAGTTTCAAACTTCAAATTGATCAAAATCACCAATCGGTGAAATTATAAAAATATATATCTGTCTATTGGAAAAAACCCAGGGAAGCTTATTTTACAAACGAGATTACCCACATTTACAGCCATATATTGACTTTCGAACTAAATCATCTGGATTGAAATCAACATACAGAATAAAAGCATTGACTTTGGATATAAGTCAATGTATATATATTGACTTATATTCATGATAATAGCTTGTACAGTTTACGTTTTTCAAAACATTCAAAAAGATTTTGAATGGAAGATTCAAACTTCTAAAAAGATTTCTTTGATTGGGTGAATTTTTAAGGATTATGGTGCCTCAAAATCCGTCCCATTGTGTTCCTTTCTGATGTAACTGCATCTATATATTTTTGTATAATAATCAAATTATTTTAAAAATAAGAAACAGAGTGTTTATAAATAAATTAAATATTTTAGTTTTCTCAATGCCTCAATATTGTAAACAGATTTACAGAAATCTAATTTCGAGCTTATATGTCCAACAAAATTCTTGTAAATTATAATTTTATCCTTTTTTTAATCGATGAAACGTTTTTATGAGATCGATTCAGGAAATAAGAGATATATCTTATCTTTAAAAAAAATTCATTTCCTATCTTCAAACTTCAAATCAATAACGCATGCTTTCAACACTGATAATGAGAAACGGGGTGATAAAATTTTTTAATGTGATTGCTGCATGTGCAATTGACTACTGTAAAGGAGGTGAGAAGGTTGGCAGTTACATCAATTTTACTCAGCAATGAGCACTGAAAGCTTTACATTAGTTTTTTCAAGTACGATAGACCTGAAGAAAGTTTTCTGGGGCTGAGTGGAACACGTGTTGGAGTATCATAAGGGAACACGATAATATTATTAGAGTAATTTTGTAAATTGATGTAGTCAGCTAAAACCGTTCTCAAGTTCGGTTACAGCAAGCAGCTAATGCTTGAAATGGGTCCAATAATAGCCTGATGTTAATTGCAAGCTCACAACACAAGCCATAACCTTCCCGTACCCATTACTGGAATGAATTTTACGTTTCCTGGGGCATTAAAACCTCTGCATGAAAAGAAAAGAAAATAAAAGATCGGCGAGTGAAAGGTATAGTACTGAACAGTCGAGACACATTCATTACTGTACCGAAAAAATGGAACAAGAATCATTCCTCTTGAATTTTCAAATTACTCTGGGTTCACTAAAAATAGCTGTACTTGAACATTTTATTTCACTGCAAATTTCCATGTAAACAGCTAGACTTTTACTTCAAATCCAATAATTGAATAAAGACTGCTAGCGAAAAATATATACCTATAATTAAAAGTGATTTGAGGAATCAGTTTAGTTGTAATGAACAAAAAAAATCTATTGAATGATGTTTCTATTGGCAGAGTTAAAATATTTTCACCTGAGGCAGTCGAACTCAGCTTTGGTGAAAAAATTCCGATTAATAAATTTACAAAATGAGATTTTGTACTAGTGGCAATTATGTCTTGTGAAGGAAGTGGCTGACATTCATATGATCGAATATAATGAGTAATAAGGTACTATAAAGTACCTCAACCTTACATAATAATGTTATATAACAAAAATTAATAATGAATGTTAGATTCATTCCCCATTTCTTGCCACTTAACTCAAAATATTTAAACCACAAAATTCTATTTGATTAATTTGCAATCGATCATTATTTCTTTATTGATATATTATTTTTTTAAAGAATTTTAGTTGAAATGTAGCTTATTGATTTTATTTGGGTGTAATCGTATTTATTAGAATGAAATAGCGTTTGTATAACCTCTTTACAGTCATTATAAAATAAAAATATGAATAGAATCAATTTTGATCAATTCGAATAAAATATTTACTTTAGCCATTGAGCTTCATTCATTTACAAGTTGAAAATCGTTGGGGATATCACCATCGTTCGATTATAACTTATTAGGATGAAGTAATCAAGATGGCACGGTCTTTATTTTACATGTGATTTATACACATCACATTAAACAATGAAATTCAAAGATTGCAATACGTAATAATTATGTAACTATTAAAATGACAAAATTGTCTATCTTGATATAAGTTGTAACTCCGTAGGGAAAAATAAATTAATAAAAACTAACAAACACTATTAAAATGACAAGATTGTCTATCTTGAAATAAATTGTAACTCCGTAGCAAAAAAATATAAACTGATGTCTTCATCACTAATATCTTGCAAGGGATATGAATTGATCAAAATATTTCAAAACGAGTATATTAAAAAAATCATCCAATTTTGTCAACTATGAAAAGCACTTCCTTCGTCAAATTACTTTTTGCTCTCGATCCTCAAGATTTTTATCTATCAAGATTTAGAATAATTGGGGTCTAATACTCTAATTCATCCAAATCTTTTCTTCTCAATCTACGTTTCATAAGCTTCAAAAGATGTAAGTTATTTCTACATTATATTTTTATAGAAGATTTTATAATACATATAATGTATATCACAATAGGCTCTGATTTTCAAGTGAAAAATGAACTTTTTAAATATTTGAAATTGAATTATTAAATTACTATGTTTCTCAAATAAAATAAATATAATATTTACATATTTGTGGAACAAAAAAAATAATATTTACATTATTTTGTTATTTTTCCATGACTAGGAGTACCAAGTTCCATTAGAGTGGTTAATAAAATTCCATTCTATCATTGTGATCAACTAATACAAAATACATTTTTTATAGGAAGTTCTTCAAATTTAATATGCCCTAAAGAAGAATATTAATTGATGGCTTGCGTTATTGTATGCTGCACTGAACACGTATCAATTTAGATTAGATAATGGTGTTTGAGTATCAAGCTTTTTCAATGCTCTTCATATGAAAAAAAAATTTGAAACAAGGGCATCTGAGTAATAAAGTTCTTTTTTGTGGGAAAATATAGACCACCAATGAAAATTGAAAAGTCTACCGATTATGATAAAATAAATCGATTAGCCTTGCGATTTTAAAAGAATTGTCTACAAAGAACTATTATGAAATTTAGTAGATAATCCAGTATAAACATTTAAAGCATCATTTAAAGCATGAGCTATTTGGTACAGTAAAATTAATGTTGAAATATTGGCTAACTTTTGGAAAAATAATTGTTATTTTGACTCTATACATGGAATAACCACGAATTATAGATAATAATTTACAATGGATTCAACATTTAAAATAATTATATTTATGATAATGAATAATCTTTATTTGAATTATTCACCGAATATTTGGTTATGGGCTTTGTGTCTGTGTTTCATCCAATGAAACTTGAGAAAACACACATATTAAGAAATATAATAACAATATATAAGCGATCTGCAGACATTTGAAATAAATCTCAACTTTAATAAGCTATCACTACTCCAGTAAAGTCTGAATTCATTTTTTGAATTGATATTAAGTAGACTAGCTATTAATAATCTATCCATTATAAAATCATAATCTATCATAACACACGAAAATAGTTAATTGTGTAACTAGTGCGTAAAGTGAAGGATTGCTGCACGAGTGAAACAGTTTTTTTCACGAGCCGAAGGCGAGTGAAAAACGTTTCTCGAGTGCAGCAATAACACTTTATGCTCGAGTTACACATTAAATTTTTCCTACAGTTACCATTGGGCCTGTGTGAAAAGTAGGAGAAAGTTTCAAATGTGTTTTTTAGTGTAATTTCAAGTATTTTTCATCGCAATCTCCTCAATTTATTTTGCCTTTGAAATCAATATAAGAATCATGTAAAGTACCATCATCTCACAATTTTTACAAATCCAAGATGGCGGAAATCTTGAGTTGGAACTTTCAATTTTAGAAGCCTACAATGTCCAATCTCATCTATTATCAAATAATTACTTTTATTTGAGTAATATGAAGTAATATAATTCAAACATTTCATCTATTCTATGTATCACAGTGACTATAGAATAATAAATTATTGTATTCACTGTACTTTATGGCTTTTGGGCCGGTATTGGACGGGCTGGGGCCGTTTTCCCATCATGCCGGGGTGTCTTCTTGGCTTGGACGGGCTGTATAGTAGAGTGAATTTGAAATTGGCAACCAGCTGGTAGGCCTAGGCCCTTCATGGGCTGTTGAGGCAGACATACATACATACTCACTGTAATATTTACCAGTAAGTTATGAGCTAAAATCAGTATAAACTACTTTTTGAGACCTTGAAATATTCCAGGTAACTGATAAGTGTAAAACACCCTTTCATACTTTGAATAATCATATTTACTAGAATTCAGCGCAAATTAGACTTTTTAAACACTATTTAATGTGACTGGAAGGGATTTAGAATCTTCTAGTTCACAATTAATCGAACTCATGGTTTTATTTTCATTGAAATGATAGCCTATATAACTTAATAGTGCTGTGAATACCGTAACATATTTTCATGTAAAGTACTGTATATTATTCTTTCTGGAAAAATTTTGTTGCTTCATATCACTTGAGACAAAATATCTCATCAGTTCCAGCAGGTAGGCTTTTGATTGATGCAACCCGTGAGTGATTAGGCTATCTAAAGCATAAGATAGAAGCTAAGCATAGAAGCTAACTGCTTCTATGTTAAAATTATGCAAGGTTACAATCGTTTTGCTTATGATTCTCAGGACTTTATCATGCTTTTATGCAAAATTATTTAGTCGTCGGCTGTCACCTGCATTGAATAACAGAATCCTACTTTATGAATTAAGTGCAAGGTTCAAAGCTGAACCAGCCAACAATGAGACTGAATTGAACTGAAGCTGTAATTTAATGATAGTATTAAATTAGAATGTTGCATTCACTATGAATTCTATATCATGCCTTCAACCACTTTCATTATACTGTATATTAACTTACATATATGGTAGTTAAAGTAGTCAGATCAAGTAAATGTGATCTGAGTTCATTTCATTTTAGCCTATGGTATTTTCAAAATCTCCGTAATTATGGTGCTTCAAAGTTTCTAAGTCTTCTTCAAACTTGTATGTATTAAAGTATTAAGTTACTTTCACATTTTAAAAATCATAATAATGTATTTCGCCACTGAATTCTGATAGCCTAAATTGAGTCAACTACTGTATGAAATGAACCAAATTCAAGATCAACAAATGACAATCATCTTACCGTATTCAAACAATTCAAGCCCAGGTTTGAACCAACAATACTGAACGGTATTCATAACATAAATCCCTAATCTCATAACTATTATAAAAGCTCTGAGAATAAATAGAACTTTTATCCCGTAACTTACTCACGGTATTGATATAAACAATAAAATAACCTAAAAAATTTAGACGGACGGTCTCACTCGGTCTGACCGGGGTACTACCTTTTGGTCGCAATTCCAACTTGCCGCTACCAGCTGATCGACTCCCGTTTGGTCGTCAGCTAGGGCTGCCGCCTTAATTTTGAATTCTAAATACGGAACATCCATTTGATACACTTACTATTTCGTGTTGTTAGGTTGCAAATCTGGAGTGCGTAAAAATTTTTAGGCACGCTAATTTTTACTTTACGCACGCTAATTATTACTAGTTCATGAATGGACCGTTTTACACACGATTTTCAGTGCAAAAACTGCAATTTTACGGACATCTGTAGGAAAACGTTATTTATTTTGTAAATAACACAACTAGAAAATGATTCAATTTGTTTATACTATTACCAATACCAGGCAATACAAATTCAGATCACTGGCGGCTTGTGCCCAAGAAACAGGTGAGGTGCCCGTATCTTTCACTGTACAACACTTCACCTGTTTCGTGGGCACGAGCAGCCAGTGATTCAGATATACTTAGATTGCAGCTGAGTTTCTTTTTATGAAGAGTTAAACAGATTTCATTCTTTTACAATTTTATTCATTTCCCTGTTACTCAACATGCTGTATGCTGTTGGCAGTTTGTATTATGAATAATGAATAGAATAGAATAACTTATTTATTTAATAACGTGGCGAAGTTTGGACAGTACTGTCCACTCTACTACTCAACCACATTACTTCTTAATACTGAAGAAAACGAAAAAGTCTCCTCTGTTTTGATAATTATTGTGGTTGTGGGGTAATCTTGAGGTAATCTTATAATTTTAAATTTGCATCACTTCTCCCTATACAAACGTTTTACATAGAGAAGCGTGCACTCTATAACATGACTTAGTTGTTTGTGATAATTATTTATCCCTAAACTACTATGTATGGAAACTGAACTTTAAAACTTAGGGCTATTTAAAATAATTGAAAAATAAATGAAAATCAAACACCCTTTTAAAAAACTTTAAAATTATTAAAACACAGACATGTTTCGGCACATTAGGCCATTATCAATGTGGATAAAAAAATAATGAAATAAGTAAACAAGATTAAAAATTAAAAATATAAGTCTAAATAATATCATATGATTGCAATTGAAAGCGTATGTTATAACTCCTATTTACACTAAAATCTAGGTTTTTAAAATTTTTTTCAAACAATTCATACTATGTATGGATTTGAGCTATTTAATATTGTACAATGCAGTGACATAAACGAATTATTCATAATGGATTATGAATTTTTCTATCATATTACAACCTAATACACATACTAAAATGGTATCTGAATAAAGTGAAGTTATTCATTATTATTATTATTTATGCTTAAATTACTATGTATATTAAAACTTTGAAATAATTCAAATCAAAGTACCCTTTTAAAAATATTTTCATTTTTCACAACATGTTTCCGCGTTCTAGAGCCATTTTCAAGTGTAAATAACATAATTTACACTTGAAAGTGGCACTAGTTGTGAACATGTTGTGAAAAATGAAAATATTTTAAAAAGGGTACTTTGATTTGAATTATTTCAAAGTTTTAATGAATATAGCAGCTCTACGAGAAAATGAGTATTACTATGTATGTATTTGTGCTACTAAATATCGTAAAATGCAGTGACATAAACGAATTATCGTTATCATAATGAATTGTGAAATTTTCGATCATATTGTAGCCTAGTACACTTAAGAAAATTTATCAGAACAAAGTTTTGAAAACAGAATTCAAAACAGAACATTTCAAAAATGATATCAGAACAAAATCTTGAAAACAGAATTTGACGAGAAACCCTCAGTCGATCGAGCTGCAAATCCTCAAGAGAAGATGAATACGTTGAAGAACGCAATGAAGGATAAATCACATTTTCTAGAATTCTATCAAAGAGTTATCGACCAGACATGAGGCTATTTACACCAAGAGGTCAGCAATCTGAAATTCTTCAATATCGATTCAAATTTCAGTGAAGACTAATAGAATTTTGAGCCGATTGAAAGCGTAAGAGATGAGATGTGGACATGTGGACGAAAATATTTGAATTTCAGATCGAGAATTTCCAACGACTAGAGACATGTGTTAAACAGTTCACAGAACTATGGATGGATGATATCTACCAACGCTTAAATTTAATCCGAAAAGAAAATGGAAAATTGTGAGGTGATAAAGAGCGCGTTTATGAAAAATATTCAAATGATATTCAGAAGGACAGATGGCCAATCGATAGGAGATTTTACATAAGAAGAAGAGCAGTACACTTATAAAGCCTTGAAAGCTGCATATAATTTACAATCCATGTTGCATCCATTATTCTCAGAGTTCACATTGAGACAGACACTGTCCTTGTAACCAGAATAATCTCAATACATTTATATGATCTTTTATCCAACCGATTGCAGCAAATTTCTCATCAATCAATCAATCGATCGTTCAATATGTCTATTGTCAACTTCTGACTTCTAGCCTTCAATGATAATAAAGAGCGGAAAACGTCATTTTCAAAAAAATTATACATCAATCACCAGCAAGACTATACTCAGGGTAGCCTAATGACAGTCACTTACTCATAGTTGTATTTTATTGAGAACACCTCAAGTTGTACACTATTGCAGAAATCCTAGATCGGATTATATTCCATACAAATAATAAAACAATTTAATCACAGTACCCTTAAGATATATTTTTTTCAGCACATGTTTCTGCTCTTTAGAGCCATTTTCAAGTGTGATTCACACTAAAAACATTACTTCAAGGGTACTTTTTATATCCCTCATGGGGTTTTTATTCAATAATTTATTTACTGATGAGTAGCCCTATTCAAAAAGTAAATAGTAAGAAACTTTGAAATTATTTAATACAATTAATATCGATTGAGAATTTTTAACTCAACTACAGTGTATGAGACACTTTTAATAAGTTTTTATTTATAAAATACAAAAAATATAAAATTTTGTAATATTTATTTATTGGTCTTGATAAAAATTAATTGCAACTCAATTTATTATGAAATGGCGCCTAAATCAATAAATATTTGATTTGATTTCCATTTGAGTCATCCTCAGATGACTCTTGACTCCTTTCAGCTTGGGGATATCTTCCAGCAAGGCAATTTATGCTGGGAATGAGCATCACTTGCAAAAAAGTGGGGTAAAACTCCTTTCAGTTTCATTCACCAGTATATACACACTATACAGAGTGTGTGAAATGTTTGGGACGGCTTAATATTTCTAAAACAAAGGTAATTTGACGGTTAGTGACAAAGGGGATCGTATCCCCTTTGAGTAAAATTCATAGTTTTACTCAACTATGACATTAAAATATTCTATTTCAAGACAAAATGAATGGCAAAAACCGCATATCGATATGTTGAGCCGTTTTGGAGCTATCAACTGATTTGTAGTAAATATATCTTATTAACAATAAAAAACTTTGAAACAGTTTGAGACATTGGTGTGTGGTTTCTTTAAGGGTTTTAAGATATTTTTTTCAAGAGTCTGCATCGAAATCATCTATAAAATGACCACGTTACCATTTGGATTCAATATGGCGGACAGATTCAATATTAATGTCAGAGTTGAGTAGATCTTTAGATTTTAATACGATCCCCTACCTGTCACCGACCAACAAATTACCTTTGTTTAAGAAATATCAAGCAGTTTCCAAACTTTTCAACCACCCTGAATAAGTGATATGTTATTTTTTACTATATACAAACAAATGAACTACTGTGGGCACGATCCCGTTCAACACTTCAAGCATACAAATTTCAGGCCGTTGAGGTTGGACCAGATATTAAAATTATTTCAATTACTGTATGTATGTAAATGACTCAACAGCCCATGTAGTGCTTGGGCCTACCAGCTGGTTGCCAGTATCATACTCACTCCATTCATATAGCAGAGGTGAATAATCATCAACCAGGATAAAGGTAACGTGTGGTCAGCACGTTGATCCTCTCAACCATAAGCAAGCTTCCGTAACAAAGTGACGGCGCAAAACACCTCTGAATAACATCCAGTTAATCAGTTAGTGTGTAATTCAACAATTACTATTCCTTCAGAAACGGGAAACGACTGCATGTCTTTACTAACTACAATATCACCTTCACAACTACTCAAAAAGATATTTCAAATTAAATAAATACAGTTTTCAACTTGGAAGAGCCACTTGCGAAGAGGCCACGTGATTCAAGTACTAGACCAGATCAAAATTTAATGGCTTCTTCCTTTTTAGCGTTCTCGTGAAACCTTCATTGTCCAGTAGTATTGCCTCAATGTTGATGTGATTGTTCGCGCCTTACGGCTGGTTCTTAACTTCAACAATTTTCGACAATTACCACAATTCGGGATCGATGAGTCAAAGCTTTCAAGACCGATCAAGACTGGCCCGCGGCTTGCATGTTATGCGCTGTGGGCCCAGGCCCGATTCCCCTCCCCCTTCCATCAACGGGGGTTCACGGGCATTGCCGATGACTCCTGTCAATCTTGCGCCCTGGGCCCGGGCCCACTGGGCCCTTATACAGGGTGTTTCAGGAGGAATGTGCAATACTTCTCAGGCTGATTCCTTACACCAAGTAGACAAAAAAGTTCCATGGGACCAACCCCCAAAAACGCTTTGTTACCGGGATAACAATTTAAATTTGAAAAGATTTTTCAAAACATATTAATTTTTCTAATTTTTTAGAGGCTTCACACAGGTTCATTGACAAAACATAGCACAAGTGATAAATTTGTGTATAGTAGCGATTTTCCGAGTTTCGATCGCTATTTCTAAGATTTACACAATCGCCGCCATTCAACTTTTTTTCAGAATCCGACTCTCTTCAACTTCCATTAATAAAAAATACAAATTTATGATTCCTTATTTAGTTATAACCCTTATTGTTGAAAAATGGCATATTTTTCCAATTACCTCAATAACCGTTAAAGTTACAAACTTGAAACTGGTTTTATTGAATTCCTCAGCTAATTTTACATAGGAATTGATTATTCTGGAACCTGAGTGAAGGCTGTAAAAAATTAGAAAAATTAATTTGTTTTGAAAAATCTCAATTTTCCGCCATTGTTGTCCCGGTAACAAAGCGTTTTTGGGGGTTGGTCCCATGGAACTTTTTTGTCTACTTGGTGTAAGGAATCAGCCTGAGAAGTATTGCACATTCCTCCTGAAACACCCTGTATAAAAGAGGCCCTCGATCAAGAAACTAGACTGACTACAAAAACAAGCACAATATTGGATTTCTTAATTTATAGATAGGAACCGGTCGAACGGCTCAGCCTACGCTCTCTTGTAAAGAAACTATGAACTATTTGAACTGAAAGGCGCGAACAGTGATGGTGAAGCCAAATAAAAAAATTATTTTATGATATTAAACTATTTATTATAGAAACTATCTATCAATTAACTATTTATGATTTTATCATAATATTATTTATCTATCGTTCAACACTTATTATTGAAAATTAAATTGATTATGAAAACCAGTTTAGCTGTAACATGATACAAATAGTATTAAGGTACAGACACAGAGGACGTTAATTAATCGATTTACGTACTCTGTGGTTCAGATACAAGTTTCATATTAAGGTGCATCGTGTGAATCGACATTTTTATCGAATTGAATGAGATAGTTCAGGACGTACAGTATGGATGATGTACGTCCTGCATCATCTGTATGTATGTATCATTACTCGTTTGTATGTCAATTGCTCAACAGCCTTTTTGACTCTGTATACATTCTGTACGGCTGAGAACGCACATCATGCCTACAACTTCTTTTGTCAATCCAATAATTTCATTTTTAATGGGATATTATTAATCTATTCTTATGGAATGGATATTGCGTACGAAGGTGATTGATGAGGTGAGAAACAGCCATGCCACTGAGATTCGAACCCAGACCTGGCAGTGCTTGCGGCCTGAAGGTTGTGACGCCCTAGCCCACTGCGCCAACCAGGCCAAATTTCAAATGTATAAATTACTGCATGATAACTTACAAAATTATTGTGGTTTTGTGTTACCTTACCAGTAGCCGCCCTCGAAATTGAAAGAGGACTACAAGAGAAAAACAGTTTAGATGAGGTCGTTCTCTACTTAATATACTATCGCAGACAGCTCGCCGACTATCCTGATAGAGTCGAGCATCAACATTAGTCATTCGCAAACCGCCAGTTTCAGTTTCAGTTTTTCAGGTCTTCGCCACAGTCAATAGACCAGGGAATCATCAAGTTTTCGTTAGCTTCTTCTATATTCATCACTTCATTATTTACTCAGGAGGTTCGAATCCCACTTATTCACTACTTGGTTCATCATATACACTACTTGATTATTAAAAAAGTAATTAGTAGTCAAAACTAATTAGTTGTCTAACTATTTGATTACTTGTCAATTTTTGCATAAAGCGGTTTGGTGAAAAAACATTGACATTATTCAATCACTTGTGATTGACATTATTCATTTTATTTATTCAACCACGAGTTTTTCAAATATTTTATAAATAATTTTCGTTAAATTAATATTCGCCATACGAATAACACCATTATACGCAGCTCAATAAGATTTTGGAGCATTTTCCATTAGACGCAGTTAATTTACGACGGATAAAATGAAATTGATTCTCAAGCAAATACCCAATACATATAAATTACTAGTGAGACAGAAATTTGGATCTCCTGTTGGCTACTTACCAGCACTTATACATATCAGCTACTCATCATTACCATAAATATGATTAATTCAAAACCAATAATTCGTCGACTGTAAAGTGTATTTACAATTTACACATGATGGATCTATTTTCAATTGATAATACTGATAATACTGTACAGTACAGTATTATTATCAGTATTATCAATTGTACAGTATTTACTTGGACAAAAAAAAATTGTAAATATTAAATTTCTTCTATTTGTTCGGATAGACTGTTCGTTACGCATTGTTAAGTTTGTAAAAAGTTGATTTGAATCATAAATTATAAATTCTTGAAAATAGGAAATTTTTTTCAATAATCGTACAATTTACAGTATTATAAGTGTAAATATAAAATGATCAAAAGTTACTTACAGTGCTTGCACAGAATTGGCGTGAGAAAATATACATGTGAAATGGAGTGCTTTCCTGCTCCTTTTGCGCGATCATTGTCTAAACTTTCGCGAGCTGAAAAATTGAGAAAATCTTCTATTAATACAAACATATTCACGAGATAAAAAACAAAGCATAACACAATACAAAAATATCAAGTTCAATCAAAAGTATTATGAGCTTCATGTCCTCTTGTACTGTATTAACTGTTGTGTGCACTTTTGTTATTTTTTGTGACGTGAATTGTACAAAGAATGAATGATTTTAATTTATGTTGATTTGAGTTTAGTTTGATAACATTATAATTTGTTTAATTATTAATTATAATATTTTGAAAAGAGTTCGAGCAAGCTGAGAAGACACCTGTTACAATCCAAAGTTTTATGTAAATGCGTGTCTTCTCAAACTATACTAATAAATTCAAATTTTCAAAATTCAAATTCAAATTTTTTATTCCGATTCACGAAGAAATGTAGTACGGAAGTGCAAATACATCAAATAAACAAAATTTATTTAATATGGTATCAAATATGCGCTAGCTGATATGCATTCTAGATATCATTGTGCAGTTGGATTCAAATTATTTGTAATTGAAAATAATTAAAAAAACAAAATAGTGAGCCTCAATGTATCAGCCTTCCAAACAAACATGTATTCTGTCAGTTTCAGAGAAATTAAATTGAATTCAACCACCGAAAAATAACGCTCTAAAAGTACAATTTCACCAAGAACCAATGAACGTATCAGACAGGATGAAATAAAATTATAATATGGATGAAATGACATCATTCTAAGGTTGTTAATCAAACTCAATCACGCTTTTTCGAGCAACTGACTTGAGTTGGTGGTACAGATATGTTTGGACCTCCAAGTCTTCTATTCTTTAAATTGTATGGGCAAAAATTGATGGAGTAAAACTTATTTCGTGTATATACTGTATATACAAGAAACTTTCTGGGGTCAACTGTGAAGTAGAAATATTATCTAGCTAGAGAAAAACATCAATTAATATAGAGTGATTATGAAACAGCACCGGTATTAATACATCAAAATATAAGGTTTATTTAAACGAAAAATTGGAAAAAGACTTCAAAATGTTCATCTCACTTTCCGATTCAATGAAAAATGATGTCAAGCATGTGTCCTCCTATAGCACGGTGGCTCGTATCAGCTCTGTCCATGAAATTTTCTATTACTGACGAAAAGTTTCCACTTCCATTCCACCGATAATCCGTCGAATTTCCTCCATCAAGTCATTGATGATTCGGGGTTTATTAACATGCACCAATAACTTCAGATTACCCCAAAAATAAAAGGATAGTCTGTCCAAACAAAGAAGACACTCTGGCAAGATGGGGAAATCACTCCAGTTCGGTGGTCACTATAGGTTCAGAAATTATCAATTTAGTTTCTAATTGAAGATCAGAATGTTTCCTACACTTTGATACCAGATTAGGTGTGGGTGGTAGTGAACGGCCAACAGCCAAACGGCAAAATGATGTCCCATAAAAGAACAATGTATTTTTTATCAATATCTTGGAGCAGATTGCGCCGTTATTTATGGACAGAATTTTACGTTCTTTGTGTCATTGGAAAGAGGATTCAATTCTCCAAGGGGTGGACTTTTTAATTTTTTGATTCTAACTCTATTTTCATAACTATTGTAGAATTGATTAACTATAAGAGTATTGAAGTCTAATTATTGTAATAAACTTAAAATAAAAAAAGTAAAAAATTCAGTCCCTGGAGAATTGAATTCTCTTTCCAATGACACAAAGAACGTGAAATTCTGGCCATAAATAACGGCGCAATCTGCCCCAAGAGATTGATAAAAATTATATTGTTCTTATGTGACATCATTTTGCCGTTTGGCTGTTGGCCGTTCACTACCACTCACCCTTAATAATTTTTTAAACAATATTGACCAAGCTGGAATCATTTTCCTATCTTGCCAGAATGTCTTCTTTGCTTGAACAGACTATAACAAGGTGTCAAGTCACACGACCTCGGTGGCCAATTAGACGGCGAAATGGAAGTTGAAACTTGTCGTGGACAGAGTTGATGCGTGCCAGAACAGTTGAGGAGGACCACATGCTTGACATCATGTTTCATACATGAAATCTGAAAGTGAGACGAAAATTTCGTTTGGATAAACCTCTCAATTCAATATATGAGAACCGGTGTTTTTTTTAAATCATTCTGTATATAGCTTACAGCTAACAATTTCAAATTTATTTAACAACAAAAGAAATCAATTACAAAGACAAATCATTTTATTCTTATCAAATATGTGTCTCCCTATAGGATATCCTGAGTAAATAAATTATTACTGATACAAGTTTATTGATACTTTCATTCATACACACATGCATACACACACGCATACCCATACTAAAATTAAATGCTATCTCTACGGAGTGGTGGCTACTTTTCTTGTATTATAATTTTTATTCATTGAACTTTAAAAAAAAACTTATATCATTCTCAAGTGCTGTTATTTAAAATTAGCTTAGTTTGTCAAAAACATAGTTTGCGTTGTCTATTTGTAACATGAATTTTTTAATACTTTTCTTAAGCGAGTGATGTGACTTTATTTCTCTTATGAATGTGGGAAGTGAATTGTATATTTCTATAGCTATGTACTTGAAATGGCGTCTGGAATGCTCTAGTCGAGGTTTTGGAAGATTAATGTTTTGAGATTTTCTGAGGTTTATTCTTATTTTCGTTTGATTATTACATAAATTATTTTCAAAAAAATCAAGAATCGACTTGTACAAGAATGAGTGTCTCACAGATAATATCGATAATTCTCTGAAAAGCTGCATGGAGCTGAATCGTAGGGGTTTGTTACAAATAATTTTGATTATATGTTTCTGGCCTGTAATCACAGGTTTGATATTAACATTGTACGCACTACCATAACATATTAATCTATTCTTGAATCAATGAGTGCATGATAAAGTTGCAGCAACACTTCTCCAACACAACATAAATTTCAGTCTGTATCTCCGCAATCTATCTATTGATTCCATTGATACCTAATGTAAAAAAAGCATTATTGAAGTTTTCTGTACCACCGTGTTAAGCTCAAGGGGAGTATTTGCTTTATACAAGTTTAGAGTAATTTGGATTTGAAGTTTAGGAACAATAAAATGATGGTTGTAAACTTTTTTCAACACACTATTGGTTACAAGTATAGTCACATATGATAAGTGACATATTTTAAAAATGCAGAAAAAGTATCAGACAAATTATTTACTTTTCTATTGATTATATACTAGATACTGCTCTTAGTATATAGTACATAGAAAGATGAATTAATTAGATATTTATTTTGAATAGTGAACTTCCAATCACCATGTGAACATCATCATCCACTCTCTCATTATCACCTTTGCTTAAAATACTTGCTATCAAGTCGCAATTGTAACAATAGATTTGATATATTTACGACTGTTTGGCTAAATAGCGGCGTCAGACAAGTCATGGTGTAAGCAAAAATGCCAAAAAGACACTGATAATGGTACTTGATAATGTTTTAAATATTTGGTCACACATTATTACTAAAATCCATACCAAAAATAAAAATAGACCTGCAAACTATAAAGGTACTCTTCCATTAAAAATAATTTTAATATATACAGGGTGTTTCAGGAGGAATGTGAAATACTTCTCAGGCTGATTCCTTACACCAAGTAGAAAAAAAGTTCCAGGGACCAACCCCCAAAAACGCTTTGTTACTGAGATAACAATGGCGGAAAATAGAGATTTTTCAAAACATATTATTTTTTCTAATTTTTTAGAGGCTTTACTCGGGTTCTAAAATAATCAATTCCTATGTAAAATTAGCTGGGGAATGCAATGGAACTAATTTCAAGTGTGTACCTTTAACGGTTATTTAGATAATTGTAAAAATATGCTAAAAAACGCCATTTTTTAACAATAAGGGTTATAACTTGATAAGGAATCATAAAATTGTATTTTTTATTAATGGAAGTTGAAGAGAGTCTGATTCTTAAGAGAAAGTTGAATGGCGGCAATTGTGTAAATCTTACCCGAATCTCAGAAATAGCGATAAAAAATCGCAAAATCGCTACTAAACACAAACACTTGTGCTATGTTTTGTTAATTTTTCGATTTGTCGATCGCTATTTTTGAGATTTGGGTAAGATTTACACAATCGCCGCCATTCAACTTTTTCTTCAGAATCCGACTCTCTTCATTAATAAAAAATACAAATTTATGATTCCTTATTTAGTTATAACCCTTATTGTTGAAAAATGACGTTTTTTAGCATATTTTTCCGATTATCTAAACAACCATTGAAGTTACACACTTGAAATTGGTTCCATTGAATTCCTCAGCTAATTTTACATAGAGATTGATTATTTTAGAACCTGAGTAAAGCCTCTAAAAAATTAGAAAAATTTATATGTTTTGAAAAATCTCAATTTTCCGCCATTGTTATCTCGGTAACAAAGCGTTTTTGGGGGATGGTCCCATGGAACTTTTTTGTCTACTTGGTGTAAGGAATCAGCCTGAGAAGTATTGCACATTCCTCCTGAAACACCCTGTATAAATTCACTTATCCTTTTATTCTCTCAACTCAATTGGCAGTACAGTCTGTCCAAGCAAAGAAAACATTCTGGCAAGATGGGAAATGACTCCAGTTCTGTCAATATTGGTTCATTAATTATAAATTATGGTCTCGAATTGTAGGAAACATTCTGATCTACAATTTAAGACCAAATTTATAATTTTAAATCAATATTGACCGAACTGGAGTCATTTCCCCACCTTGCTAGAATGTCTTCTTTGCTTGGGTAGACTATACCTAATATAATTTACTACCTATTAATTATCTATTAGTATTTACTGCACTACTCTTATGATGAGTTTATGTTTTAGGTAGATCCTGCCTTAGTGCCTGTACTAAGAGCTGTATATGCTTAGTTTTATTAGGTACTGCTCGTATGGTGAGTTTATTATGATGGCTTAGGTAAAGTCCGCGCGCGTTGAGAATGGAATACCTTGGTCAGTGACTCTGGTAAAGTTATGTCTGCCCTATACTACGGGAAGCAATACACAATATTACGGTGCTCAGTTTGGGTCGTTCCCTGACGTTCAGATGGATACTGTCAATCGTAAAATGAGAAAGTTGTTAGACTTTGTAACGTGTATAATTGGCTGAGAATTTTCATTCACAGAGTGCGCGGACTATAGATGCTGTCAAACAGCTTATAGCGATGTATCTACTTCATCTCGAAAAAGGTTGCAGATGCGGCTTTGATAACTTGTTCACTGGAGTCCTTGGGTGAAAAATATTGTATTTGATATACAGCTCAAAATGTGAAAATTTGCAGATAAAGCTTAACACGTCAGTATTAACATTAAGAATGGCAGAATAATGATATTAATCTAACATGAAATTGAAACTACTTCAAGAACAAGGCAGTATTAACATTAAGATTAGGGTACTCCCCAGAATTTGAAAAAAATGAATATTATAACTAAATAAATGTCAATCGTTATTCAAATACTTGGGATAGTTATTACTCTGTATGTATCTCAATTTATGTTCTTTAAATATATTGAAGTTTGATATTATGCTATTAATATGCAAATATGAAAATAAATGCCATTATAAATGAGATTTGGCAATAGAAATTACTTAATGGTTCATTCTATTTATATGAAGAATGTTTTCTTTTTAAATTGTCAAAACTATTCTCGAATTTAGTCCTTGAATCTTGACACTTTATAGCTATTCAAATACCAATATTAATTGAATCAAACGTTTTACTCGGCATAGAATAATTGGATAAAATAATGCAACAATATGAAAAGTGTGTAAGTAACATAACCTGAATTTGGACATTTTAATCAGAATTGATGTAGAGTTTTGGGCTAACGCCTGTTTTTTCTCTCCTTTACTGTATTATTCTGATGAAATAAATAAATATTAAATGAGTAACCAACTTTTTATTGAGAGTTGTAAATAAGAAGTGTTTATCTAATGTTGTGGTTGTTTTTTATAATTCAATTTCATTAAGACTTTAGATGGTTTCTTATGGATGTATTGTTTTAGAATTTATTTAAAGTTTTTTTCGTTGAGATCGGTATATGACATCGTGGTCCGCACAAAATTAGCTGGCGGTCCGCCATTTGGTGACCACTGTTCTATGCTATATTATACAACTCCGTGTTTATGCTGCTGCTCCTTGGTCTTAGTCTAGATCGTACCAGTTACCCTGGTCACTTGGTCACCATAAGATCAGATAATTTAGCTTCCAATATTTTTAATTAAATTTCACCACCATCTTAACAACTTTTTCAAGCTTTCAAGTTTTGAAGTTGAAAAGATTGCTGTATCTTAAGCTGCTGCCACACTGCCGGTGGGTAGATGGTGGCCGTTTAAAAACATAATTTTTTACAACGTATTTATATTCTATGCCTGTTTATCAATATAGAATATTTATATTCTATTCCTGTTTATCAATATAGAATATTTATATTCTATACATAAAATATCTCTATTTCATTATCTATAGAACAAAAAAAATCATTAGTATAGATCATATATATGTTTTTGAACAGCTGATCAGAACTAACCACCATTCAGTCACCGGCAGTACGTCAGCTGCACCTATATTTCAAGTAATTCAGGTTACTAATCAAATTAAAAAATTGATCATACCAATAACAAGTAATTATAATAAAAAATTGATATAAACTGATTGATATAAATGATCAAGACTATCAAGCAATCAACACTTATGACGCGACCACATAAGGTAGTTTTTGAGTAAAGTAGTTTTCATCAAGTTGGCTTGACTGTCAAAAGTACATCGTGTGGCCGACAATGTGAGTCAAAATTTCAGTATTTTTTGTTTTTATATAATAACCCAATAGTCTAATGCACTGCTGCAGCCGCTGTCTTACGCAAAATGAAAATTCAAGAAGAGTGCTGCTAAATTTTGGGCCCTAGGAATTAACTTAGGGAGAGCTTAGGCTCTGGGCTTTGGGAGTGTTGATGCGTAAGCACCTAACATCGGTTGCATAAAATAAGGATTTCAGGCAAGAGAATTCCTCCAGCCCTCAACTCCAGCATGTAACCTTCAAGAGGTGCCCCCTGTTACGTCGAGCAACCCAGTGGAAGATCGGGTAACCAATCCTGGTGGGAAGCTGGGTCAACAAACTGATCAATGGTGGGGGCTGTGAGCATGCTCACAGTGGATTCTCTCAACCCAACTGCTCAACACCAGTCGTCTCGGGAATGAACAGCCAAGAAGGAAATATGGCTGCGAAGAGAGAATCAAACCTTCTCCAGGGGTATTTACATCTGAAAATGAAACTGGGGATCAGTAGTCCCGAGATAACGGGGCCGGCGTCGCTGGGCTAATCACCCGCACGTGCGGATAACTGATTCAAAGAAACGTGATGAGCCTCTGAAATCGGACTGGAACTAAACGGAACAAATTGGACAAGACAAAATGTAGATTTGGATGCTGGAATGTTAAAACAATGACTGGGAAAGAAATTGAACTTGTTGAAGAGATGAAGAAGTACAAGATTGCTGTAATGGGACTGAGTGAGGTTAAACGAAAATGAAATGGTAGGAAGGAGATAGAGAATGGATATGTCCAGCTATATTCAGGAGTTGATCAGAAGGAAAGAGCGAAGGAAGGAGTAGGCTTGGTAATGACCCCAGAAATGAGTGACTGGGAAGCTGTTAGCTCCAGAATAATAACAGCTGATTTGGGCCTAAACATCAAGATAACTATTGTTTCTGCTTGTGCTCCGACTGAGGATGCTAATATAATCACCAAAGAGTGCTTCTACAGAGAGTTACAAAGGGTCACAACTAAAGCAAACGATAAGAACAGATAACAACCAAAATAGATCTCATGGTACCATTGGTCCTCATATTATATAGTATTAAATACTTCGGCTAGTATTTGAATATATTCAAGCATTCAACCAATTATATTGGAAATGAGACTGTTTGGATTAAAGAAAATGGAAAGAGGTTAATAGAGTTCTGTACTGAACACAATATGCTAGTAGGAAACTCCTGGTATAATCACAAACGTATCCATAAAATTACATTCTTGGCAGAGAGTAGAGATGCTGTGAGTGTCATTGACTATTTCATACATGGACCTGGAATGAGACGAAGCGTACTAGACGTCAAAGTTATTCGAGTAGCTGAATTGAGTACTGATCATAAACTGCTGGTTATGGATGTGAGGTTCAAGATTTTGATGAAACGAGCAAACAAAGAGTTTTCAAAATTAAAAATAGAAGTATTCAAGCAGGAAGAGAAGAGAAAGGTATATAGAGAAAAAATAAGGGAACATTTGGAAGAACTAAGAAGACACGAAGAAATGGGAGTGGAAGAGCTATCGATATGTTTGAGAATAGCAATGTTAGAGCAACAGAAGAAACTTGTGGTAAGATAACAATAAATAACAAGTTGAAGAGGACTAGATGGTGGAATGACATGTTGAAGAAAACAGTGCTTGAGAAAAAACTTGCTTGGCGAAGATACTTACATATTCAGTCTGAGGAAAGCAGAAGAATATATATAGAGAGAAGGAATAATAAGAGGATTGTGAGAGAAGCAAAGTGTAAATCGTGGGAGGAATTGGGCGAAAAGATTCAAGAAACTTACACAGAAAATCCAAAGCAGTTCTGGAGCATTGTTAAGGGACTGAGAGGAAGGAGAGTAAAACCAGTAAGAAACATAAAAAATAGAGATGGTGTACTAATTAGTAAGCAGGAGGAGGTATTAAAAGTTTGGTAAGAATTTTTTGAGGAGAAATTCAGAGAAGAAACTAAGGAGGGAACAGGTGAAGATGAGCTGCAAAGAATTGATGAAAATCTGGAGGTCTGCCAAGGAATAACTCAAGCAGTGGTCTAGTCTGTCAAGAAAATGAGATTAAATAAAGCTTCAGGATTGGATGGAATATGGCCAGAGATGGTCAAGTATGAAGGAAGTCTATTGGTTGAATGGATATGGTTACTATTCAGAAAGATCTGGGATGAAGGAATAATGCCAAAAGACTGGGAATACAATGTGATGATCCCAATATTCAAAAAGGGTAACCAATGCGATGTGAGAATTACCGTCCAATATTATATGCCTCTCTTCAGTGGTCTATGAGATGTATACTAGAATTCCAGAGAGCCGACTCAAAAAAGTGGTAGAGAATCTGTTAGAGGATGAGCAAGTAGCTTTCAGACCTGGGCGCCAATCACAGAACCACATTTTCACTCTTAGGACTGTGATGGAAAAGAGTATAGAAAGGTCAATGAATTTGTATGTGGCCTTCTTGGACCGGAAGGCAGCATTTGATTCAATAACAAGAAAGGAAATATGGAAAGGTCTAGAAGCAAAAAATTTACCAACAAAGCTGAGAAAAGCAATAAAGGCTGTCTATCACAATACAAAGGGCATCATAAGACTTAATGGTGGACTGACAGAAGAATTTCCAATTGAACGAGGGGTTAAACAAGGAGATAGTATAAGCACATTGCTATTCAAGGATCTAATGGATAAAATAAATAATATTTGTAAGACGCGAACCTCAATAACAGTTGTTGGAAATTGGAGAATGAGACCAGATGATGTGGTACTCTTAACTGACAGTAAAAATAAACTAAAAAGGACAGTAGAGGAATGGCATGAGTTTCTGAAATGGAAAGGAATGCAGCTTAATGTTGACAAAAGCAAAGTAATGCATGTTGGGAAAGATGAAGAGGAGCAAATAGAACTTTTTCTGGAAGGAAAACAAATGAAACAGGTAGATGAATATGATTACTTGGGAGTCAAAATAAGAAGAGTTGGAAGGATTGACAGTGAAGTTCTGAATAGAATCAAAAAAGCCAATAATGTATTCTATTGAATAAATAATACTCTATTGGGCGAAAGAGAAGACAGTAAAACGGTAAAGAAGAGAATATACCAAGCAGTGTATGTATCTTATATGGCACAGAAAGTTGTTGAAAGACATGCCCAGAAAATAAGAGTATCTGAAATGAAATTCCTTAGAAAGATTGTGGGGAAAAAAAAGGAGAGACATGATAAGGAATGAAGTAATACGGCAGGAAGTGGAGAACCCCTGGTTGGCCAAATGCAAGAAAGGCGGTTGAAGTGGTTTGGTCATGTAACAAGGATGTCAAACGAGAGAAAGGCCAAACAAATATGGGAAATGAAACCCATTGGAGTGACGACCAAGGATAACGTTTGAAAATCATGTTGTAAGAATGGGGCTGATAGGGGTAAAAACTGGCAGCAGATGTAAAGATTAGCGGAAGATCGTGTGGAGTGGAGACGCTGGGCCGAGGAATCCTCAAACCACCCGACGCTGTATGGCAGAAAGGGTATCGAGGAAGAAGAAATAGAAGAAGTGCTGCTTAATTTATCGAATCATCTGTGTATCAAGTGAGCGATTCAACTGACATAAGAGATTTTTTCAACGTTCTGGCACCTGTAAAGCTGAGGACGCACTGTTGATGGGTGGTGGGTGGATAGCATGGAGGGTGAATAGCATGGAGAGTGAATAGGCTGGATGGTCTGGATAGTGTTCAGCCACAATATTTTAATTCTTGAATATGGTCAAAATTAACAGTATGACGTCATACAATTCAAATAATGTATAACTATGGAAGTTGTAAATATCATAAAATACTTTTTGACTTCGATAAAAAAAATAAAGAGAAAATAAACTGCCTCTTAAATCAATGTTAATGTTTTTTAGACTAAAAAAAATAGAAAATAAAAGAGAAATGAATGAAAATGAAAATAGTGACATTCACTATCAAATTCCCTTTACATAATATACAGGTACCTTGCTTGGTTGGTGTTTTATTGCTGGTCTCATATTTCCGCTCAGATTCGCTTCTCCTCCAGGGACTTGCTCTTAATTTAAGAGTAGAAACTGAAAATAAAGATTTTAAATAATATATTATAATTCAAGTAACAAAATAACAAGCAGACATGGCAGTAGCACAACAAAAGCAATGAAGTTGAGTAATTCGATTGCAATATTGTTTTAGAAGAATTGGAGTTCAATTTAATAAACTGGTTAGCACATAAATAAAACACATAAAATGAATAATTTTCATCAGTAATAAATATTATGAAAGATTTGAATTTGATTTCAATGAATTATATTTCTATCTATCTAACTTTCAAATATCTAAATTAGAAACCTATAGCAATTTCTCATAACTAATTAAACTGTTCTGTATTCGAACTGAACACATAGGACGACTATCAAATCAATATTACAAGTACATAGTATGAAGAAAAATTAGTTTTCTTTTTAATAAAATCATTTGATCAGTTGATAAAACAAAATCAGAAATAAATTGATAATGATTGCCTCATGAGCCAAACACATGATCTGGTATGATTTATATGAGATATGTGATAATGGATTACCCTCCTTTGGGAGATTGGCTGTCGTTAGTAAAGACAGTCAGTCGTTTCCCATTTCTGGAGGAATAGTAATTGTTGCATTACACTCTAACTGATTAACTGCATGTTATTCAGAGGTGTTCTGCATCTTCACTTGATCCTCTATCCTGGTTGATGATTAAAACGGTCGGTTTTGGTTTGAGGGCTGTGGGTTCTTCTGAGAATTTATGGCTTTTGGGCCGGTATTGGCCGGGCTGGAGTCGTTTTCCCGGCTTGCCGGGGTGTCTTCTTTGCTTGGGCGGGCTTTAGCCTATAGTGGAGTGAACATGAAACTACCAACCAGCTGGTAGGCCTAGGACCTTCTTGGGCTGTTGAGCCATTGACAAACAAACAAATAATAAAAATATAAATCGGCAATTGGATTTTCAATTCATCAAGATAGCATTGTAGGTAACCTATATAGAACACACCGTGAATACTTGTAATGAGATATCTAGCCTATTGAAATTTTCATTCAAGTCATAAAAGATGTTCTTTCAAAATTGCATAAATGAAGATAAGAATCAAACATACAGCCAATACTTAAGAAAATCTAAAAGATGAGTACTACGAATATGAGGGAAAGAAAAAGAAGAAGATGGCGACGTCAAATGATAAGATGTGAGTAGAAACTATGATGAAAAATAGTCACTGTTGATTATTGTCAAGAGTTGTAAATGATCCTGTGAAACTAAATTTCCTTGGTCTTCTTTGCTTGGTTGGACTGTATAGTTTAGTGAATATGAAACTGGCAACCAGCTGGTAGGCCTAGGCCCTTCATAGGGCTGTTGCGCCATTGACAAACAAACAAATTTGATAATGGATATTAGCAACCTTTCAACTCTTTAGCCTAATCCTTTTTTCGTATTGATAATAAAATGAGGAAAGTTATAAAGTTATTGAAATATAGAATTTATTGGCAAAAAACGGCAAAAGGGACAAGCACCAGTAGTGGCCACTTGATTGGTTTTTTCTCTAAAATATGGGTTTGATGCTTTCAAATGGGTCCTAAACCTGCTAGAGGCTTAGCTTATACTATTTAGCAGCTAAACAGTTCAAGAAGCTCGGAGAGCATCATTAGAGATTTTTGAGAGAAATTCATTGTCGCTGTTACACTCGAAAACGTGGTTTCAGTAAGACATTCAGTTTTCTCTTAGACGTTTCAGTAAGAAGGCATGTATACAAATTGTTTTGTAATGTCTAGGAAGTTTGTAAATTTCGCTTTTCTGATGTTAGAATCATTCTCTAAAATGTCTAGATGATATTCAGATGGTTCCTAGCCAAATATAACTGATATTTTGGCGTAAAAGCAGACTGGCCACTACTATAGCAAGAAACTGTGGATAATCTAGTAGTGGCCACCTATTGGATATTGTTGTAGAAGTTGTAGATATTGCTGTAAAAGTTGATGTAATTTGGATCTATGCTCTCTTAAGACTGTTTTCAATAAGTTACAGAGGTAAAATAACTTTACAACATCAATTTTCATGTTTAACCTAACTTTCCTAGTGGCTTGTAACCAACAACAATACATTGCCATTTCAACTCATTTTAATTAAACCTATTATCATTTCTGGCGTTATAATAATGTTCAGGAATGTAAAATTAACTTACTCAAATTATTTCAACAATCAGCTTGAGAAATTGAATTTTTAATGAGCATAAAACATCATTTGGCCACTATAGAATCAGTACCTGGCTACTACTGAATCATAGTGGCCACTCAAGAATCAAAATTGAGTTCCACGAAAAATTTAATTACTCATTTGTTAATTGACATATTTGCTATTTCAAGGAATAGGTCAATCAAAAAGGATCTGGGCTACATTTTTATTGATTTTTGGATGAGATAACTGATAATATGGACCCACAATTCGACATAAACTATGAAAAATTCCTTAAACATGGCCACTACTGGTGCTTTTACCTCACTATTAGTTAGTGAATTTTTATACTGAAAGAACAAGAAATGTTCCCAGCAATGAGTTCAAATGATAGCCTACAAAAATTACAAATCTGTCGTGGAATGTGATCAGAAGATTCAAGAATTACTTCCAATATAAGTGATTCTCTCATAAAATTCCTTATTATGAGAAGTGAACGAAACAGAAATACTGTAAAAAGCTGCGGCCCCACTTAATTTTCTTTCAAGAAGATACGAAAGTCCTTAAAAATCGACTGTCACAAGTGAAGAAATTTTCTCATGATATTAGATCGGCCTTAGTATATTATTGCGGCTGCCTTGCAATGTGTATTCATCGCAAGGTTTCAGAGCTTGGATGCGACCAGTAAGTCTCACTTAAATCGTCTGAGTGTCTGTCTGAGCCCAAGATATCTAACAAACGGAGGATTATTCAGCTTTGAAATTTGAAATATAATATAATAATAGATTGACTATCATTGATCACCATAGATTTTATTGATTATGAACATTGAGGGTTGAATTTAAAGTTACAAGCAAATAATAGTTATGAACTGCATTGCTAATTGAATCACAGATTATTGATATTGAAACCCAGCAATTTCTCCACAAATCTATCGTGTCTCGGTGGGTTATTGAGAAGAGTGTCTGCGTTTGAGTTTGTAGGAACGTGGTTCAATTCCTACTGCTGCTAAATAATTTTTCAAGTTTTTTTTGTAAACCATTATGTTCAGTTCTTGAATACTCTGTTTTAATGGTTTATTATTCATTTTAATGTTAATTTCACCATAATTATGTTTAAAACAGAACCTAACTTTGGACATTAATTAATTGAATTGATTGACAGCTTTTCGACAATTGCACTATCAAATTTTTGACTAGTAATTTTTCATGGATCAGAGGCGTCCGTGTTCAAGAAACAGTTTGAAGCTTGTTGATCTAGAAAAATACAAGAAGTAATAAATCACTTGACTTACAAGTTCCAAACTTTGAATATAAACGAACTATACACAGCTAGTGAGGTTAGGTCATTTGATAACACCAAGAATCGGAAAAAGATAACTATTTTTTCTCTGAAAAGTAGTATTTTATTATTGTTTTCTATTCATTCAAGTTATAAAATAACTGATCTTTGTAAAAGTGACATCAAACCGTTTATTAATTGAAAATTAGAATCATCTTATTTTTTATTTATCCATGAGTGTTGATGAGATATCATGATTGAGTCAATATTTAAGAGTTGAGTATGCCTTTTAACACCCCTCTCCAAGAATGCATATTTATATGACTAAACTCCGCCATTTCAAGTAGATACATCACAAATTAGCTTACATTACCGTTAGCTTATTAAATTTCATATCTGAGTCATTTAGTCATATCTGAGTTTCCATAGACTATACTTAGCTAACTCAAGCGAACTGTGTAATTTTTAAAAAGTCTAATTTTTTTAGTCTAGTTTAATTTTCAAAAAGTCTAATTTTTTATTGTTATTGAGTTGGTTTTAAATCAATTTACTGTACAATATAATCTACATGGATAAATTGATTGAATCTGAGGATTTCTTGTAAACTTTTAAATCGAGTGATAAATCAATTCTTCCATTGCTTCCGAAAAACAAGCTTGTAACTTTCAATGAAACACGGCCCTGGCCACAGGTGAGTTATGGTCGATCCTGGCAAGATGGGAAAATGACTCCAGCTCGGTCAATATTGGTTCACAAATTATAAATTTGGTCTCAAATCGTAGAAAACATTTTGATGTACAATTTTAAACCAAATTTGTAATTGATGCAAGAATTATTAGATATTGCAGTACACCAACTGCTGGATAGTTATAATAATGATAATTGATTAGAATATTCAATTATTAAAATTTATAATTATTAAACCAATATTGACCGAGCTGAAGTCAGTGTCCCATCTTGCCAGAATGTCTTCATTGCTCGACCAAACTATCATGTCACCAGTTATCCTGTCAAAATTGATAATTCATTATTTTTTATATTCGGAAAAGGTAATTTGTGATTTTGAAATAGTGAATTTGAACATAACCATTTTTTCAATATATTCGTCAAATTAGGAAAGAAGACGATTTGTACTTCTTGTCACAGATGATTGAAACACAGACGATGTGTGTCTGTATTTTCACCTGAAGTCTGTCCAAGAGAAGAAGACCCTCTGGCAAGATGGGAAAGTGACTCCAGCTTGGTCAAAATTTGTTCAAGAAGTATACATGTGGTCTTAAAAGTAGATCAAGTTGTCAATTTTTGAACAAATATTGACCGAGCTTGAGTCATTTTCTCATCTTGCCAGAGGGTCTTCTTTGCTTGGACAGACTATACAAGTGTATTGTTATCTGTAATACAATTACTTACTTGGAACATATCCTGTGCAACCAGTGCGCCTATTATAAACATGATAGAATCCCGGAGGCGACTGCCCCTTCTGATCGAGAACATCTTCCGGCTCGACACTGATCTCTCCAGTAGCCAGGGAGGTAGGTGTGAACGAGCTGACTGCCCTGTACTGTACAGGAGGGAATTTGGTGACAGTCAGCTGCGGGGAACTGCAACTGCTTCGCCTCACCGTACTCGAACTCAACTCATTACTTACGCACTTCATACTCCATCCTCACCATGCGGCCGCCCAACAGAAAACTTATCTGCAAATTCAACAGAAATTATGCAATATAACAGAAAGTAACAGACAAGTCAATTGCAATAATTATAAATAGGAAATTATACAATCAAAACCAATAGAACAGACTATAAGTTACTTAAATTATACTTATACTACCTTACTAACATTATAGTCTGTCCAAGCAAACAATACCTTGTGGCGAGATGGGAGAATGACTCAATCTCAATCAATATTGGTTCAAAAATTATCAATTTAATCTCAAATTGTAGGAAACAATTTGATCTACAATTAAGAACACATTTACAATAAATATTAACCAAGCTAGAATCATTTTCCCATCTTGCCAGAGAGTCTTCTTTGCTTGAACAGACTATACAACTAGCTTAGTTGTAAGAGCTTATAACCCTCCCTTACTTTAATACGAACCACAAATACTAAATTAGTATAACTCAGTCTTGTCGAGCAAAGAAGACATTTTGGTAAGATTGGAAAATGACTCCAGCTCGGTCAACATTGGTTCAAAGATTATAAATTTGGTCTCGAATTGTAATAAACACTGCAAATTTGAATCAATTTGGTTAAAAAATTATAAATTTGGTCCTAAATTGTAGTGAGCACTAGAAATTTGAAACCAAATTTAAATTTGAATCAATATTGACCGCGATAGAGTAGTCATTTTCCCATCTTGCCGTTATATCTTCTTTGCATGACCAGACATTTTCCCATCTTGTCAGTATGTCTTCTTTGCATGACCAGACTATACCTTATATATTTTTCGTTATTATTATTATTATTATTTTTAGTGTTTCATTATCTTCTTTCGTCACGCAATTGCGGATAGTTTATGAAAAGAGGGGCAATATTTATGGAACCTGTTGGCATTATTTCTATTGTTGATGAAATAGTTTACCAGGATGTTGAAGTATTTGACGTATTATGCGAGCTGTGTCAAGCAAAACAGATTTCTGCATTTTCTCTTCAGAAAAATCATCTTACAGCTCCATTCACAGATATCACAATTGAGACTATTCTGTCATTTTTTAGACTATACATGAACAGTATTTGAGCGCAAATGATATTTTCTCAATTTCAATCTTTAAGGTGTTATAACTCTTTTTACTACGTCGCTTATCAGTGTTTTCCAGAGTTTTAGGGATGGCAGGAACCCAAGATAGCCAAGGCCACACTAGATGAAAATTGATTCAACAAATGTTATATTTTTTCATCTAACCTAACAATTTCAAAGGATTGAATAAGTTTGAGATAATCATGGTCGTTACATTCAACATGAAGATTATTTTTTTCACCAGTTCTATTCATCCAAATCACTAGGTTATGATTAAATATCCAGTTATATCCTCTAATGTTTGAAAATTAAGCTTTTTTAGCTTACTTTGCCCAATAACCATTCCGTTAGGAAAAATCTTTCAACTGTTCCCAGGATTTTTATTTCAAGTTATGACGACAATCAGTTTATAATGAGTTGTAAGAATAATTTAAATTGATGAGAATTTGAATTTAAAATTCTTTATTTTGTTAAATTAATAGACATCACCTCATTCAGCTGAAAGTGACTTCTGTATACAACAGCTGATCTGAAAATTAGACTTGGCTACAAGCCGAGATAATTGCAGAATTACTGCTATAGAATACAATATAAAATTAGTTCAGGTAAGACTGACTCGAGACAGAAGACTGGTGGTCAAGTCAGAATAAATTATTAATCGATAATTATCTCATTTTTACTGGGTTTGATCAGTAAAATCTCCAATAACATAGTTACTATTGTACTTTTATTACATACAGGATGATTCATATAGTATAAACTGACACATCTAGAGATGTTTCTACAAATAAAGATTAAGATAAAAGTTTCTAAAAATGTGTGTCCGAAAATGATTATTTACCGAGATAATAATAGTGGAAGATTTTCAAACTGTTAATTTTCCTTCAAATTTGAACAAATTGAGGCAGGAAATTAAGACATCTTTTTAGAGAATGATGAAAAAAAACAAGAAGTTATTGCTGTATAGGCTTACTGAGAGGTGGTTTGGATATAGAGTTCAAGATCAATGAAAAATCATGTGATGATTTTGATTGCTATTGCACTCAAATGGTTGGTTTCAATGAAATTCTAAGTAACTCACATACATTTTCAATTTTCCAAATTCATATTTGATCTTTTTTACATCAATCCAAACATAGATTTTGACATGAAATTTTATTTATTTGCATGAATAGAATATTCAATACATAATGAATAAAATATTAATTTGTTGTGGAATATGTTTTTATCTAGATAATTATAAGTTTCTGATTAGTATTTCCACTAAAGAATGGAAATACCAAACACTCATAAGGTAATAACAATTTTAAAATTCACCCCTCACCATAAATAATGAATGTTTATGAGGTCATGAAAAAATTTCCATCATTATTCATTTATTGTATGGCTTAAATGAAGGAGTCCAATGATCTCCATCCTGCTAGGTCAGGTATGGTGGATTTTTCTTCTTACGATTAGTTCTGACATAATGATAAAACCTACAACTTTTGGTCATTAGGATTTTACAATAGCACAAACAATCAAGTTACAGCAGTAGCATTCCTATTTTAACTGAAACATCATCTATATGCCTAATGTAGGCCTAAAACGACAAATTAATATTTTATTCATTATGTATTGAATATTCTATTCATGCAAATAAATAATTTTAACTGAAACATCATCTATATGCCTAATGTAGGCCTACAATATTATATTAATGGAATATGATTCTGAGTTGATGATTTGATACGTGTCTATCACTACTGAAATTTATAGAAAAAACGTAGAAATAGGCAGTGTGAGAGGGAGAAAACAAAACTTTTACATACTGCGAAGCAGAGAGTAGCATCGAGCCTCTACTTTTGACATCAAGTCTGAGATACATCTGAAAAAAAGGATCATTTGAAAAACCATCTATTTCATTACAGTATTTATTGTTGAGCAGGATATTATCGATGAAATTTTCGTGAATTTTAGTTTGTTCTTTCATGCATAATGGTGTTCAGTAAGTTACTTGATATTTAAAAAAATAAGGCATTGATCAATTTGGGAAGTCCGATCCCACTAGACGTCAAACCTGCTGCAATCATATGATAGTAAAAATCTGTAAAAGCAAACAATTTGACCAAAAACATTTGGACAAGTTTAAGGAAATGGTAAATTAAAAATACTGTACGGTTCATCAAGAGAGAGGAACACGTACCTGCCAGGCCGACGCATTTTTCCTAAAAGCGATTTTCAAAATTGAACTAAAAAGAAAATAGTGAAATCAAAAAGGATTTGGCTGGAAAGAAACATCAAAGAAAGAACATCTTTAGAAAGAATTCAGATGGATGAAGAGTTGGATACTATTGAAACAATTACATTTTCAAGTCAGTTATTTTCTTGAGTTTATAATGTTCCTTCCAAACTTATAATATAATTTCGAAAATGGGTACCATCAGATGGAAAGAATTAGGTAGAGTTTTACATTAAACATAAAATAAAACATGAGCGAACAATTAAACTATGAATCCTTCGCATGCAAACTGATTCATCAACAATAACATAATAATAATCGATTAGAGTGCACAAGAGTATTGGAAAATACCAATGCCAGTAGTTATAAAACTTGAGGAATCAATTTTTTGTCCGTTCGTGTCAGGTGATTATACTTGTATTATATGCCTAAATTAGAGAGGAATCAATTATACACATTAATACCAATGTCAGTAGTGTTATAAAACTTGAGGAATCAATGATACATAAAGAAAATCTCCTTCAACACATATCTGAGGACCTATTTTATAAAAGAATATATATATATATATATATATATATATATATATATATATATATATATATATATATATATATATATATTTATGAAATCTATTGAAGACAGATAGGCGGCTTATATCCACGATAATGCACAACGTAAAACTGTTGAACAAAAATGTATGAATAAAATGCTATCATTAAGTGATAATTACTATGCACAGTAATAATCTTCATGTTTGACAGAAGAATAAACAAGTACATATTTGAGTAGGGTAGACCCAAGGTCTTGGGTGAGGAAGCAAAGGATACATTGTAAAGTCCTGAAAATAGTATTACATCAATTTATTTGAAAAAATTACCCACAGAAAACCATGCCTAAATGCGTTAATGAGTCTCTGAAAATCCATTGATAGGAAAACTAAGGAGCGGCTAACACACTAAAACCAAGTTTCAAGTTTTTTTACATAAATAAGATATAACAGACTTGGAGTAGTCCAGAATCTGGATGCATCGACAGATGAAGCACCAACTCAAACAAAACTCACAAACTCAAATATAATAACTCGAGTCTCAAATTATAAAAAATCACAATATTTTTTGTAATATCGTTCTCCATACCATTTGAATGTTATTAAGAATGAATAATCTACCAGATATTTTACACAACTAAAAAAATAACATATAATTTTACATTTACACAATTATGAGTGAAAATTAATAAGTCAATGAAATGTCAAGGTGGGCCCATACAAACAACAGTGAAATATAAACATAACCTAACTTACAGTAACTTCCTCTTGAAAAATTCAATATATTTAAGGATGACATGGCTTCTAACATTTTATAATCAGCTAAATTAATCAGTTTCGTAGTTGGACGAATAGAATTGGAACTACTAACAGTAATATAGTGAGATATTTTGTCGACTGTGTTTAGAAGTAATAAGTGATATCATTCAAATGGTGGTTTGTTCAATTACCGTCCTCGATAAATCAGAGCAATGCCATAAACAACAATTAAAATTGTATTGAATATAGCATTATGGAACGAAGATGACATAAGCCACAATTAGAACGATAAATAATAAACAATTACACATATTACGAAGATGGAAGTTGATCAGATGAATTACCGATGATTACAAGAACCAAGTTACAAAATAATACGTAAAACATAATGGAATTGAAAACGTAGAAGAATTACAAACCTATTAATAAGATTATATTTCTAAATCATATTGAGTTTTAGGTCCAATCGTTAATCATAGATATTAAAAAATAATAATGTCCTTTGTGCGTGACAAGGAAGCGTCAATGTTAGGTTAGCCAATTACTAGACAGATAATGTAAGGAAAATAAGCCAGTAAAATGCATTTCTAATTGAATCCAACACACATATTATTGCTAGTTGATATGCATTTCCCATGTTACTTACCAATTATGAAGATATTAAAACTAACACTGACAAATTTGAACGAGAAAAATACAATAATATCTGGAACCAGCCAGGATTTGTGATGTGATGTGATTGCAAGGTTAGTAGAGCAATGAATACATAGACGGCAACTAGAAAGTAGATAGCCTAGAGTGGTCATGCATTCACAGACATTGTTTCCTTTTTTGATAATTTCGATGATAGAATCATTGAAAGCTATTTGGAAATCTGAAAAGTAAACCCAATTCGAATATTTTTAATGCATAATCAGCTCACTTGTCTGTATTCCGAAAAAATATTATTGCACAACCCACAAGGAGATCATGATTGGTACTGCTAGCGCTACCTGTCAAATCGATATTGAACACTCCTGTCCTGTTTGCAGGACAGTAATGTTTAAGTTATATTATAATTATGTAATACATTATTTATATTGAAAGATATAAAGAGTAATTTCACTCCAGAAAAATAAAATTGATCTCGGTCTGAAACCGTACAAAACGCACACCATATAAAGTGTACGAGTGTACGGTATAGTCTGGCTAAGCAAAGATGAAATTCTGGCAAGATGGGAAATTGACTCCAGCTTGGTCAATATTCGTTCAAAAATTATAAATTTGGTCTCATATTGTAGAGCAGAATGTTTTCTACAATTTCAATCCAAATTTGTAATTTTTGAACCAATATTGACCGAGCTATTTTCCCTTCTTGTTCAGAATGTTAGTTATTCTTTGCTTGGACAGACTATAACTTATTACTATAGGTACCTACCATTAGCCGAGTTGTGGCGTTACAACCTTCAGTCCACTAACGCTACCCGGTCGTGGGCTCAAATCCTACCTCATCAATCACCCTCGCACTCTCCATTACCCACGCACAAGCAAAAGAGAATATTACAAGGGGCGGTCTGGCCAGGTCGGCTGGTCGGGGATCCCCGAGGGCCCCAAGGCCAAGGAGCCCCCGAAGGGGGCCCCCAAAAAGTAAGGCCTGCCTTTGCAAACTCACTTGGACTTAATATGTTTTTTCGTAGTAACAAGGTAACAAAGCAACACTCAATTTTGAGCAACCAAAGCAAAGGCTCTTGTTTGCGCTTAAACTACGAAAAGTGTACCCGGATCTCATTACCAAACCCAGTACCGATTAAGGGTAGGCCAACTAGGCGCGCGCTTAGGTTTCCGCACCACAAATGAAAAAATTATTTGATTTTCTTAGAACTTGGCAACCTGCATTCTAGCAAACTGAGTTAATATCAATAAATGACCACTCAAAAAACGGGTGTTATATAATCTGTATCTGTTTAATAATATTATTATATAAAGTTGAACCTATTTAAAACCCTCTTGAACAAAATTATACTGTCTTTGTTGATAGGACTGCAATTAGCTGTTCACCTACCTGGTTAAAGAATTGAATTCAGATGAATTTTATTTGTTCAAAATGCGGATTTAAGCTAACAATTATTTAAAATAACATATTGTACAGCATACTTAATAAATGAGAAATCAATGCACTATTTAAACTATTAAGAAATATAGTTTTAGAGCCTTTTTTCTGAAAAAAATTTCCCTAGCGGGAAACATCCTTCTTCAGTCCATCATTGATAGCTATTTTAGTTTATGACCGTGGCAGGAAGTATGAAATTTTAGATATTGATAAGCTGTTCTGATAGTGAATAAAAAATTATTGCAATAAGTTCGCACTACCAAACTACCAAAATTGGCAGTTTGGCACTTATTGATTTAATGGAAGTTAAATTCAACTTTAAATGAATAAAATGAAAACTTTAAAATCGGAACAATAGTTCTGTCGGGATCAGTTTTGCCAAGTAAGCAAGTAAAGATTTATTGCTAGTAAAGACTGCAACATTGGAAGAATGAGTTGTATGATTTCAAATTTTATCCCAATCTCAAAGTGAACGAGTTTTCAATAACTTATCATGAATCTTTCTTGAATTTGTATTTGGTTTTGAATCTTAAACTTAAGATCGAACTGGTCTTAAATAGGCTATCATTATCAATATTTCATGCTCAAAGAATAGGGATTTCCTCATTAAATGGAAATAGACAATAAAATGGCTTTCTCAAACGCAATTTTGAAGTAAATTTTTACAAAATTTCCCTGATCAAATCCATACGTTATCTGCATTATCATGGTCTCAGTTTTGTGTATTAGACTACTACTACTGAACACTGACACTGGCCATACATTGATTCATTGTAATAACGCACATCCATTTCTTAAACAAATAACATTACCGAGCGCAGCCACATACACAAACCCTCTTGCTTGAGGACGACGACCAGATTATGGCCTACAGTTCTGGGTCTACATATCTAGGGCCTATTTTAGGAAACGTTTATTTATTTTACTTCCTCTAAAATTTAGCACCGCATAGAAATACATGTATGTTATTATATTTACAGGCTGTTTGTGTAAACTTTAAAAAAGTATTTTCTCATAAAAATTACAAAAATTTTTTAATAAACCACCAAATACCACTAATTTTTAGACATATTATATACGCCAAAACTGTGTGAAAATCAGTTATTAGGCATCAATTTATATAAAATTTTCCGGGGGAGGCCCCGCAATCAGCCATAGCCGAGGGCCCCCAGCTGAGCCAGACCGCCCCTGAATATTACATTTAAAGAATATTAAATATTAAAGAAATATATAAATATTTATACATTTTAACCGCTTTACATTCGTTAACTATTTGTTCATTTCTTGACATCTTTCGATTGATCTTCTACATTGTTCTGTTCCAACCGGCACGCTATCAATTACTTCAAGGAGTCACCCAAATTCAAAATTCAATAGTCCCCAATTCGCATGTATTGAATTCAAATTTTTATTTAATCACACTCGTTCTAACTATAGTCGATGGATGAGAATATAAAAATAGTTATCATTACACTGAGTTAGGAAACTCATATCAATAATGATAAAGAAGTCAAGTGAAAATACTATATAGAAGTCTTCTTTTAGAAAATCTGGAGGTCAATTTATAGGCCTGCATAAAATATTCATTCGTTAAAAGGACCAATAAACTTCCATGGAAAAATAGAAACTAATGAATAGATGCTAATATGAATTTGATGATAAGACTACAAATAATAAAACAATAATGTACTGGTGAGAAATTTTTTATTTATTGTAAATTTCTAATAATAATTTACAAAAATAATTAACAAAAACAAATAATCATAATAATGAAGGAAAATGTACTGATGAGACATATTTGATCTATTATATGTTACAAATAATAATAATTAATGGTAGTATCTTGGATCTAGGATCTTCAGAAAATCTGGGATCTGGACAACCAACTAGTTTTTATATTTACATTATATATCTTCAAGTTATATTTGTAGTATCTAGTTGCATTAATAACTAAGTTATACACTTACAAAATTAGTCTATCACAAAAAATATTCAATGGAAATTAATGAATAATGCTATTAGGTATTAGGAAAAATATGATAGTTTGAATTAGTGTTAAGTTGGAATGCCAAAAATATATTGCACGTATTCTCTTATCTATGGGCAAGAAATAATATCAGGAAAATTTTGTATTTTGAATTAGGGTTGAATATGGTTAAGGTTTAGCTGGAATGCCAAAAAATATATTGTACGTATTTTCTCATCTATCTATGGGCAAGAAATAATATAAGAAAAATTTGATGTTCTGAATTAGGGTTGAGTATGGTTAGGGTTAAACTGGAACGACAAAAAATAAAATTTTATGTATTTACTAATTGATTTATGAGCAAGGAATGATATTACAAGCTTGAACGATAGCATAATGACGGTATTTACTGGCAAGAAATTACGTGTATTCCAAAAATGTTAGAGTTAGGGTCACGTATGGAACGACAATCAGCATTCTGCTGATTGTTGTCATCCTAACCCCAACTCTTTAATGAACGAAAATATCAGAAAATATATACTAGAAAAAACTCAACTAGTCTTGACAAATAAATAAATCACATGAACTTATCTACTCATTTATGAAAGATGAATATCACTAGAAAAATAAATTGTTTTCAATTATTCAATTAGAGTATTGCCAAATATATCAATTTTTTCTAATTTGGGTGAAATAATTTTTAGTTTTTATTTCTACTGAAGAAATTTTCAACATTTAAATTATATCTGTAGTTTTTAATGTAATAATAACTGGGCTATATAGACTGAGCATTCATGATAATATATACTAGAAAAAAAATAGCATACTCAACTAGTCAACTATCTCAACTATCAACAATACCTTCACAAATTAATCTATTACAAAAACAAATATAACTTACTTATTTATCTATTTAGCCTATTCATGGAAGACGAATAACACTCGAAAAAATAAATTGTTTTTAATTAGGTTATTTCCTAATATCAGTTCTTATTTTTTAAATTTGGGAGAAATCATTCTTATTTAGTTTTTATTTTTACTTAACGAATATTCAACATTTAAATTATATCTGTAGTAACGTATCTAATGTAATAATGACTTGGCTACATAGACTGAGCATTCACGAAAACTAGTGTATCACAATAACAAATATAACTTTTATTTATCTATTAAGCCTATTTATGGAAAACGAATAACACTAGAAAAATTCATTGTTTTCAATTAGAGTATTGCTAAAAATTTCAGGTATTTTTTAAATCGGGAGAAATCATTCTTAATTAGTTTTTATTTTTACTGAACAAATTTTCAACATTTAAATAATATTTGTACTATCAAATGTAATAATAACTAGGCTCTTTGGGTTGGACATTCACGAAAACTAGTGTATCACAAAAACAAATATAACTTTTCACTTATTCATCTATTTATTGACAAGGAAAAATAAAATTATTGCTTTATATTTTAGAGTATTGCCGAAAATATTAGAAAAATGTATCAAAAATAAGCTGGGAATAGACCATACTTAAATATAGTCTTAATAATGCAGAATAATTTTAGTATTAAAAAAAGTGATCAAGGACTAGATACTAGATACAATTACTAGTCTTTAATGGACAAAAAATATCCTGGTAACTAGATTACTTGATCGACTCTCTTTATGTTACAAGATTTTCTATTTAGATTACTTTATTACTTTACTATATTAAGTAAGTATAGTCAGTCTCATACTACTTTTAACTATATATACATAGATTATAATATATATAAAAAATAAAAATAATAATAATATATTCATTCAAGTTAATGGATCAGCTCACCAACTCTCTAATCATCACAGTTGGTTCATCACAATTTTCAAATAACAATTACACAATTACTAGACTTCAAACAAACATTTTTCTGGCAACAATATAGGCTATCGAATGTGATGATATACTTTTGATTCAACAGCATTACGTACTGCTTACTATAGATCAACCAGCTTACTATCATAGTAACCTTATACATAATTATAATCTAGAAATTAAGTATTTAATAAAAGTATTTAGTTATTTAGAGAAATTCCAAATTGTATAAAATTTGCAATTATCGTAATGAGTAATGTATTACAATTTCTTAACAAGTAGAAAAATTGTTCAAAGTTATTTAATAAATTTTCCAAGTTAATAGACATATGGACGGAAGCCTTTACTTATCACCTCAAATTTTGAGGTTTCAATTTTTATCAATTATTTATTCTATATTTTTCTCAATATCCTTGTACCGTACTATATTATAATAGCAAAGACTTACATAGACAGAAATAATAGAAGATATAGAAGTCTAAAGAATTACAACTGGACAATAAACAAAAAATAAATTCTGCTAGATATAAGTTACCAGTATTTTACATTTTTTTCTCAATAACCTTGTACTTTTTCTAATATCCAAGCCTTTCATAGACAGATAAGTCTATGTTAGGCTTATCCCAGATCCCAGATCCCAGATCCCATCATATCAACTTAATAATAACATAATATTGCCAAGAAGTCTCAATCTATGGGGAAAATACTTATCAAGTACGTTTATTTTCACACTGTATTCAATTAAAAAAATGATAGAAAAGAAGTAAATTTCTCACCAATAATAATTAACCAAATATTTTGAATTCGGCTTAAAGCTCAAATTAGATTATAATGTCCCCATAGATTGTTTTGTTTTTGGTGGTGGGTTTCTTAATCACTGCTGTCGTCCTCCATACAAGATTCACAAACTTCACAAGCTTCCAAAGACTGTCTCACTAAAAACAGAAATTGGGAATCAGAATAATATGAATAAGATCTTATAATTATAACGAAAATTTAATAAAGGATATGTCCAGAAATAGCATACAATATATGTTATGCAGTGAGCATATTCCACTGAGCTATTAAAAACATTTTAAGCCAACTGCAACTAGAATATCAATGAAAACGTTGCTTTTCATTTGAAAATTAGGTTCCAATCACTCCATTTGTGGTTGTATAGGCCTATTTCCTAAATGTTAGCAAATGTAAAAATGTTGATAGTGCAGAAAACAAGGTTTCTCTTTCCAATGTTACCGAAATTATCACATGTTTTATACATTTATTTGCCAATGTAACAATAGTTTCCAGCCTGAAGCCCATTGAAACAAACCTGATTGAACAATAAATGCAGTAGATACACGTATATGTTACTGGTTGGTTGCAATATAGATGATTTAATAAATCATATAAAAATATAGAGGAAATAGAACACTACTACATATTAAAATATTGAGTACGAATATAAGTATTATATTCATACTCATACTCTTATATTAGAGTGAATGTGACTCAACTAAAAACCTGCGATCATTTTCATTTGATAACTTCTGTTCTCAATGGCCTCACCTCTCCATTCATAACTACAAATTAGCCAGCAATAATCGGTAAATATTACTTGTAGTGATGGCAAAATTTAAATGAGTGACCATAACCTCCTGTTATAAAACAAAAGGTAATTAATTATAGGCTACATGCGAGCATACAACATAAAAGTGAATGAAAACTAGGTTTGTACCAAGTTTGTTTTTAAACCAACAAAAATCATATTTCAACACCTAGATAATTGAAACGAACTATCGCTCAAACCTAGTTTTCGTTTTTAGTTAATTAAGACCCAAGTTATACTCGTAGCCTCACACAGCAACAAAAAAATATTCGTATGGCTTTTAATGGTGGGGAGACCCTCACGGGTAGGCTCCACCTCACCAATGTGCACTTGACCAAATACTGGTCACCCATCCAAGAGCAGTCTACAGTGTTCATGAGTCAACTCCACGATCACTAAAAAGCCACCCTCACTGAGTGGCCAAAATTTACCCAGTGACCAAAAGTACCCAGTGCTTCATAAAACAGAATGATAATAATTCATTTAATCCTGAACAGGATTTAAATAGAATTAATTTTTATAATGATTGCGATCAATCAGTTGATTGTACTGTGACTATAATCTGTTCACAGAGTGATCGGATCGAATTTAATATTTTATGTTTTGTAATTATTTGTGTACTGCTTTTATTGCTTTTCTAGTATTGGGCCACTGTTGAAAAACTCAATCTAGCAGGGTACAAATAATTACAACACCCGAAACATTAAATTAGCTTCAAAGACTTGGTGAACAGGAATATAGATGATTAAATCTTTTAAATGTTGAGAAAAAGACTTAGTTAACAAGAATATAGTTGATTGAATCTATTAAATGCTAAGAAATACTCACACTCTCGAGACCTCCTCCTAACATATTCTAGCCTCCGTGGACTTACGACTTTCCTCGGCTTACCTACAGAACACAAAAAGACTGTAATAATTTACAGGTAGATTGATTAAGCAAGTACAATTAAAACCGGTTGAGTTGTTTTGAAGGTGATATTGTGGTAGGCCTAGTTATCATTTAAAAATTAAAATTGTCATTGTCGACAGACTGAGTTCAAAAAACTTCTTAAATTGTTTCATTCTCTGAAATCTGGAATCTCTGATTTATTGGCTAGCAATCGCAACCCAACAATCTTGTTGTAGAAATAATTAAGATAATTGGTACATGTATCTAGAAAAAACCCAATCTCAAGTCTTATTGATTGACCAAGTCACCAAGTCTATCAATGGTAGTCAATGCTCTTACCTTCAGTTGAATGTGAGTCATTGATGATACATTTCATCTTTCATTGGAGACTACTCTATGTATACAAATCATTACACATTTTATTTCATTAGTTATTAGTTGGTACATTGAGAAAAACTGTTTCGCCCTTACTATTTCTATCCCCTATTTTGATAAAAATTATTTTTCAAGTTTCAAGAATTTCGATAAGTTTTCACCCCTTGAACGGTGTGTAGTCTACACGGTTCAATCTACTTTGATACATTCAAAAACAAATATCAGCATTAATTATAATACAATGCATACAGGAAATAATATATATTTCTCATAGATGTTGGGATTAATATAAATTGAAATTTCAACATAACACCTAAAACACAGATGTGAATAATTGAATATTTCATTTATTGTAAATTATTACAATGATCTATAATGATATTCACTGGGGTATATTACTGACAATGCAGAAAATTTTGACTGCATTGTCTGTAATTTACCCCAGCGAATATCAACACATATCACTAGCAGCTCGTCATGGATCAAGAAACCACCTTCTTCTATTATAATAGTTATCATAATTTGAAAGAGAATAACTAGGCTTATCCTGTACTATTTCTCTTTCCAATTTTGATGAGTAATGAAGTCCAAGACTTCACATTCACTTCACATTACTGGGTCCAGGAATTTTATATTATGATAAAAATTTACAAGTGATAACAATTTTGAATTCAGTATAATGTTGTTATGAAAACGGAAAACACTTGGAAGCCTACTAATTTCAATATTTTAGGTACCTAAGAGAAAACAATAAGGTTGTCAGATCCACAAAGTTTATTAAAAAACCATACTTAAGCTTCAATGCTCAGGGCACTTAAAACATTGAAACTTAAGTATGGGTTTTTAAATAAACTTTGTGGATCTGACAACTTTAGTTTTCACTTACCTAAATCATGAATAAGTTCCATGATAAAAGTGTAAATTTCAATATTATTGGATAATTGCCCGGAAATTTATAAATAATCGAAAGAAATAAAATCAGTTTGAAAATACTCACGTTTCTTAGGCTTCAAAAGGTATTGAGCCAGGTTGTAAAACTCATCTGTCGAGCTAGTCGGTGACGGTGACGGAGCGTAACGATTGTGACGTTCGCCGCTGATGTGAAGTCGTCGAAATTGCTCTTCCAAGTTGCCCTCTTGCAAGGAGGCTCGACGGGGAATGGGTTGGCCGTTCTGCCCATCTTCTGTATCAAAACCCTGATCCATCGGTGCATTTTTTTGCGAGTTGACTGGAGGATTTCCACCAGCGGCAGCGGCTTCGTCTCCACCCGCGGCAGCGGCTTCGTCTCCACCCGCGGCAGCGGCTTCGTCTCCACCCGCGTTGGCTTGGCTATTGATGCTAGCAGTATCTTTCCATTCAGCCATTATGTTATTGGTTATCTGCAACAAAAATTAAATTGATATTAATCCAAAAAACGGGGTTAAAAATTCAAATCAAAATCTTTTTGCTGAAAACATTGAACAATGTTATAACAATGTCAGTACGGCCAGTAGCTGAAAAAATTACAAAAGAATATGGTTACCGGTACAGTAGTACAAATTATACAAGAAACATGTACAGGAGCTTTCATTCGAATCATTAAATAGTTATCTCAGATACAATAAGACTAAGTTCGCACACACAAGTAAGTTAAGAAAAACTTAATGACACTCTATCTACTTATTGAAAAATCTCAATTCAAATAATCGTCAATAGAATACATTGACACTAGTTCACATATGAAATTAGGTTATTTTAGTGTAAATTTCATAATGCCATTAGGCCTATTATTTTTCTGCAACAAAAATTAAATTTTAAATGTCCATCTTCTTTAGTAAATTGATTAGATAGATAGATAGATAGATAGATAGATAAATGTCTTTAATTCCACTTTGTACAACACAAGTGATGTGGGCGAAGTTGAGGCACAACAGCCTCCTCTTCCACTTGAGCCACGATTAGATGGACTAGTTATTTAGAATTTATAACATATTGGAGGAACATAAATTATGTGGATGAATATCATTCAACGTTATCAAATGATATTTCATCTAATGATATTTACTGGAGACAGTAATAAGTAAGTAAGCAAATGATATTTCATGGTCACAAAAATTTATTCATATAACCATTATTAAACACCAATTTGATGCAAGGAAAATTAGTTGTTCAACTAAGTATCACAGTAACAATAAAAAACAATAATTTATCCAGCTCGGATAATATAGTATGTCAATTTGTAATGTGAATTATTTATATTATATAAATAGCAATAAAGCTGTAATGGAGTGAAAAGTTAGTGAGTGGTTTCATTCTGCTCAATTTTTTCAACTTTTATTCTAACTTTTGGACTGTTTGTACATATTGGAAGAGGCACAGTTTTGGGAGGAATCCTGTTGCACTCTCCATTGTAAATGATTTAGGATATTAAATGAAAATACAAGAAACCTGTTTACCAGAGATTGGTAATGGCGTAACAACCGAAACCGGTATCTCGATTTTTTAATAAATCAGTGGTTTGACAACGTCTTGTCTTTTCATTTAATATGGATAACTACCACAATATCACCTTCACAACTACTCAAAAAGTGATTTATAATAATGACCAAATGAGGACATCAGACCACGAAACAAAAGGAAATGTGTCTGGGATCCATACATCGGACATTATATCGCAAGACCAAAACCAAACTCGTTTACTAAAGAAGAACAACAAATAATGCATTCAATACCATTTTCTCCCATTACAAGATTGCTTCAAATTTGCCTTATAACGGGGTTTTCCTTTTTCGAATAATTTCGAAAGAAGGTCTTAATCAAAATGCTAGCCTACTTTCGCATTGTCACTCATCTGGTCAAATAATACCTTTGGGCTCTTTGGATGCTCATTTACAAGTCAGGTTATGTTATATTTATATGTGTTAATCATGTGACAAATGACCCCAAAGGGTTGATAGTATATTAATATCATTAATAAAATACAAAACTTATCTTTTCCACATTTTGTCACACACACAATTTTTGTATTTTTCCACATTTTTGTATAGGTATCTGAGTTTAAAGCGCATTACTTATAACATTACATTTAGTACAGTTGAGTATTTGGAGCGTTTATGAAATTCGTGAAAATAATTAAAAAAGAGCTCCGTCAAATATCCAATATTCAAACTGGATTATGCAACGCCGCCTTTTAATTAGGCACTTGTTCGTTGCATAGCCACATGTAACGTCCTAGAAAAGAGGATTCTAGGATTTATTCTAAGAGAGTTCTATTATTCTGTGGTTCTAGTTTCATGCGTAGCCAGTACTATATCAAATAGGTGGCAGTGTAAGGAGTTTGTTTACAACCCCTACCACATGAGTTCTGCTTTCAGTAGGGGTTGCTTCCTTATCGTGAAGCGTTTGATTCAATTTATTTATTCATTTATCAGATTCAATTTATTCCAGTACAATGAATATTATGGCAGTGGGTTATATTTTCAAGAGATTCAATTCTAATAATCTAATAAGAGGGAGTAAAGCTGGTAAATTTTGCTTAGACTAGATCTAGTAATCAGATCTCTGTGTGTAACATATTCCTATTCAATAAACTAACGTAGAAAATTAACTTATCAATCTACCAGATAACATTCTCTAAGCACAACTCTTTTTTCATGTCTAGAAGTGTGACTTGACTAAAATGATAGAGAAACTAGAAACTATTCATCCCAATGATCCTTGCTAGAATCCAGAGAGTTTGGAATACGACAGTTCTATTTTCTCTGCTAAAATCCCTTTCTAAAAAATCATAATATCTCTGATCTACAAAGGTCTATCTAATAAATTAGCTTAGCAAATCAACTGAAATCATATAAGGCATAAGCCTTGGACCTATATATTTCAATCTAATGACTATAATACATCTTGTAACGTAAGCATACCCCTATTTTCGCGTGACTTAAAAAATTATTTATAAGTTATAAACATAGAAATAATCGCAGTACCTTAATTTCTTGAATGCAATACTATGTTATAAGGGTAAGCAAAGAAAACGAAAACCACTATCTGAAGAAATGTATCTATTTGTGAGTTATGTTGGCCTATGTAATGAACTTATGTAGTAAAGCAACTTATTTCCTACTAATATTGTATTGTTCATATGATCATAATTATTAAGTAATCAGTTTGTTACAGTTGCAAATACAATGTTCTGACTTCTGACCAATCTTGAGACAAATGTAAAATTCCATTAGGCCTATTGTATTTTGATACGCCTTGAACCTAGTTGACACGTAAAAATCCAGAAATAAATAGGCTTAAACCGTTACTTTCCCTTACCACAGTAATACATATAATTGGCATATAGGCTATCACCATAGTAGCCAAGTAGCCATAGTAGCCAGAGTATTCTTAGCCAACACACAGTAGTAACCACACTATCTGTAGCCAAGTGTACAGTTCTATATCTATCACCTCCCTTCCATATCTATATCTATCACCTCCCTTCCATTCTTCCACACTCAGGTACGGACGGCTAGTCCGTTATTTGATGTCCAGTCTTCGGTTGCCAACCAAATGCGTGACATAGTGTTGAGTGTAGATGATTAGCCTAATATGTAAGAATGATATCCTTCATACATATCCTATCATCCATTGAAAAATTAAACAAATCTTGAATATTTTAGAAAGCTGTAATGAGTTGTTATGACAGTAATTCATTTTTAGACCAGGTATTTGAGCGAAATGAACCAACTATTCTTCAATTCTCAGTTACATCAACTACTCTTATTCAAAATGCATTGCAATAAACTTGGTGGTAATGTGAGTGTGATCAATTTTGAAATTTGGAAATTGGAATCACCGATACTTCTGAAGCAAAAAGGTATCCAACAATGAAAGGTAGGCTACATCAATATTATTTTGAAGTGCATGAAAATATACTAACGAAATTAAATTCAATTTTTTATTCTTAGTACCCTCTACATCGTTTAAAGAGACAGCATGGAAGGTAGATAGATGAAACAATGTTTCCCAATCAATTTCGACTTATTCGTATTCTTTTATCTAGTTTGTTCTTTTAAATCAGAAGCTGCAACAACTCCCTTCCACTACAATTCTTATAGAGGAGCCCTCCATTGCTATCCAAAAAATGTCAATCCCAAAATGGACACCCTCATTAATTATGTGAGAAGGGAAGTTGATGAGGGTTGGGGTTAGGGTATAGTTGAGTTAGGGTGTTCAACAGCCAATAAAATTTGGCCATCATAAACAGTGTACTTAAGCTTGAATAATGATCGCTATTAGTATGATGTATTACTCTATTAGTATGATTGGTTGCCTCCTTTAATTATGGGAGATATTGTAGAAATAATAAATAATCAGTGTGCTATTGGAAAAAAGGTTTGTAGTTGGGTCAATAATGGCCTTTATCCATCCAATTGATGTCAATCAACTTTAACTTAATTCATTCAATTGCTAGTTAATCATGAACCATCTTATTGCTGAATTGCTGTTAATCATTATTAATTTCATCGACCTATTTGATGATAATCACCATCGATTTTACTAATAATGATTACTTGATAACTAACTTAAATAGTAATAATGATTACTCCATAACTTTATTTTTTTAATTCTTAAAATTATGACCGATCTGATGAAGGCTTGAAGCAGAGGTGGAGTATTTACAGCAGAGTATTAATTGACAATTCAATTATTATTTTGCTTATTAGAGAATGCAGCAATAATCATGCTATAACCATAACTATCCGTATAATCATAACCACTTTATTGAAAATGGAAAAAAGACTTTATATTGTCATAAATGTTCACTTATATGAGTTGTAGCTCAAACAAAATGGTAGTTTAAATAAAGAGTTCTTTACTGATATGAAGGGGTGCCACCACAGCTATGACAAACCAACTGTGTAAAAGGTTCAATTCACTTTCAAGAAGTCAAGATTTAGAATATCTTCAACTTGAATAACTTTCAAGAAACAACGGAATTAGAATATCTTGTAAAATTATTGAAACAGTTGTATCAATAATGATGCATGTTTTTTAATCTGATCATTTCAATTAATACATGTTTCATACTGTGCACCTTATTTAATATACTACCATTGACTATGGATGTAAATAAGTGGAATAATATCCATAGTCAATGATACTACACATCATCTTTAAAGTTATTTGACTACACTGCAAGAAAGTGTTTACGACTCATTTACAACTGAGTGTATCGATATGTTTAGCTAGGGAGAAGGCCAATTTCTGTATGTATTCAGATAAAAAAGTGACTCGTTCAAAGGCACAAATTAGGATATTTGAAACCACCCAAGAATGAGAATGAAAAAGTTGAAAACCTTGAAATATAACTGACCCATCGTTAATAATGTCTGAACATTATTGTTTAAAATAACAAAATAACGGAAATTATTCAACTACAATAATTATGTAGGAGCACAATAGATTCCATTCTACCAAGAAAATGAAAAGGTGTAATAAATGAAATAACATGATCATTAATGAACTATCTATTATCTATAATAAAAATATCAGTCTACCTGTTGTATTTATTTTATCTTTAATAAAAATCAGTTTCAAGAGAGTTCTCTGTTGAGAAAAATTAAACTACTGTACAAGACCACAACGTGATTAGAGCCAAATATAATTATAGGGCCTAATATTCAGGATCAGGGTTTAGAACGAACTTGTCATTATCACTGTCAAGTGTCATTATCTCTCCCTTGAAAACGAACTATTTTTAGACAAAATTTTCCAGTCTAGACCCTTCTTCTTTTCATTTCTTTTCAGAGCTGTGTTTTGACTATTGTTCACGGAAGGAGACAGAATTTAGCAACTTCTCTACCTGAGAGGGTTGGCATTGAGTGTGTTTGTGTTTTTGGTCAAAGTATGCTCCACTGAATATCCCTTTTCTATAGTGACATGAACAATAGCTATATTGTTTACAACTTTCTTTTGGAAATCCCCAAAACACTCAGAAAGATGCCGCACTGCCGTGGTTAGATGGTAGATAGTTCTGAACGCATCTCAAAGATGAACAAATTGTAATTGTAATTGAATTGACAAGACAGATCCAATTATTTCAATTTTCGACGTCTTCATCCTTAGAAAAATTTCTATGTTCTCATAATGATAATTTATTTTTTGAGTCATGCATTTTTCACGAAGTAGAGGCAATAGAAAACGAACATTTTAAACGAAGCTTTAAAATGAGGTAATTTTAATAAACTGGAAATCCAATAGAATCCTTTTTTATCTTTTGATAAATGCATTACATAAGAACAACGTTGAAGTAATATTTTTGTATACTTTCATTCATGAGTTATACAGGGCCTATGCATTAATAATGATGATGGATCTTTGCGTGGACGGACTGTTTAGTGGAGTGAATATTGAACTGGCAACCAGCTGGTAGGCAGGCCCTTCATGGACTGTTGAGCCATTAACAAAAAAAAGATGATAGAAACTGGTTGTTGGATTTTCAATTCTTTAAAATAGCATTGAAGGTATAAATAACAATTGAATACTTAGAATGAGATAACCTCCTCTGGGAGATTGTCTGTCGTTTGTAAAGACAGTCAGTCGTTTCCAGTCTCTGGAGGAATAGTAATTGTTGCATTACACTGTAACTGATTAACTGCATGTTATTCCGATGTGTTCTGCGCCTTCACTTGGTTGAGAAGACTGGCTTATGGTTGAGAGGATCAACGTGCTAACCATATGTTACCTCTATTCTGGTTGATGATTATTTGGAAGGGAATTGTGGTGGGGTGGGGGTGGCTTCGGCTTTGTCAGTGTTGGTTCGGGGACTGTGGGTTCTGTTTGAGAGTTTTTGGCTTTTGGGTCGGTACTGGCCGGGCTAGAGTCGTTTTCCCGGCTTGCCGGGGTGTCTTCTTTGCTTGGGCGGGCTTTAGCCTATAGTGGAGTGAACATGAAACTACCAACCAGCTGGTAGGCCTAGGAGCTTCTTGGGCTGTTGAGCCATTCACAAACAAACAAATAATAATAATATAAATCGGCAATTGGATTTTCAATTCATTAAAATAGCATTGTAGGTAACCTATATAGAACACACCGTGAATACTTGTAATGAGATATCTAGCCTATTGAAATTTTCATTCAAGTCATAAAAGATGTTCTTTCAAAATTGCATAAATGAAGATAAGAATCAAACATACAGCCAATACTTAAGAAAATCTAAAAGATGAGTACTACGAATATGAGGGAAAGAAAAAGAAGAAGATGGCGACGTCAAATGATAAGATGTGAGTAGAAACTATGATGAAAAATAGTCACTGTTGATTATTGTCAAGAGTTGTAAATGATCCTGTGAAACTAAATTTCCTAAGCCGTCGGTCTGTCCCGACTGCGTAGTCGTCATCTCTCATCATCATCATCATCATCCCTCTCATTACCCACGCACAGGCCTAGAAGCCCATGTGGGCATCACTGTCAGATAAAAGGTTAATTATCTATGCTATAAGAAATACAGAGTAGGCTATGTTATAAGAGATACAGATGTTCACAATCACAAAAATGCTACACCAAATAAAGAAAACACTTAATATGAATCTGATTAAGTTAAGATGTTCAAAGAAAGCATTTCTTAATTTTTAAAGTTAGCATCAGAACATGAAACAATAAATGGGTAAGCGAATCAAAACTTGGGAAATTATTTTGTAAATTGTAAAGCCTCCTGTACACGGGGGTAGTAGTGGCGGTCAGTCGAATAACTGTAGCTAATCACAGCCTTTGTCTAGTCATTGAGTTGAACAATAAGAGCAATAATTGGCTACGGCTATTCGTCTGGCCACCACTACTAACGAACCTCGTACTTATACAAGAAGCTCAAGTTTTAGTGATGAAATCTAACTTTATTGGGAAATTCAGTTGAGTTTCCTCTATCATTGCACTGCTAACGATTCTCCGGATATTTCGAAATTTCATACGGGTGGAAATTAAAAAATCGTAATATCATATCGAAAAAATAATATGATTCAAAGTTCAGAGATTAATGAAGCATTCAATAGAATCTATACCGTGTAGCAGGGAGATAGCTTCTTTCAGCATCAAATCAGAACAGTGATAACTAAGAATCTTTTAGAAGGTACAATAAATCACAGAGATATTTGATAAGATAAAAAACTTCAATCGTCAATCTAATCAATAACCAAGAGATTACGTTGAAAAAATATGAGAAAATATCAAAAGACGCTACAGTAAAATCTGATACAAGCCATGAGGGGAAAATGGCGCCATTCTACAAACTACAACCCGGCATCAAATGAGTTGGTTTACATAAATCACATTGATATTTGACAAATTCAATTATCAATCTAATGAATACATAAGAACATACATTCCTAATGCAATGAGAATTTATCAAAAGACGCTTCAGTAATGAGTAAACTGATACAATCCAAGTGGGAAATATGGCGTCATATCACAATCCAGCAGATCTTCAGGTGAGTAGTGGAAGATTTGGTTATTTCAGCCAAATTGATCAATTCATCGCTTGAATTATGATTCTATCGTGAACAAGAATCCTCAATGATTAATAATTGAATGATATGAAATGGATTTGGTTGAAAAACTTACCGATTAAACTGGATTAACGAAGCAAAGTTAAAGGTGTTCACCAACCGTCACAGAAGCAGCGAGCAGAGAGAAGCTGGACCAGTAGTGGAGCCTGCTGGGTGTGGTTGCCGGGGCCGCAGAGCTGTTTGCAGGGAGCGTTAGTGGCTCACTCATGCGGCCGCTTTGCGAACTACTGAACTGGCTCTCATTGGCTGATTCCAACGTTTGAGTGTCTGCTCCGGCGTACTCCAAAGCTACAGCAACAAAACAACTGAATTGTTCACTAGAGGGGAAATTCTAGAAACTCCTCCCATACGGCCTTGCCTTGCTTGTTCAAATCTCTTATCAGAAGCGGAGAGTTCTATGCTAACTTTGACTGCAGTTTGAAGAGTTTCGTTCATTTTAAACGAAGGTAATCATACTTTTGGGGTTATACGTTGCAACGCTTGCAGACATTACGAGCGTTTGGAGCGTCCTGAACTGTATCTTTTCTCCAAGCAACGCGCCACAACTGACAACAGTAGCGTAGCCAGGGGGGGTCCAGGGGTCCGGACCCCCCCCCCACGAAATTTTGGGCAAATGTTTGAACTCTATTCCTCTGAATGAGAGATGACTAAGAAATAAATGCAGTCCACACAAAGTGTTCATAAGAGTTATGTTCACTGAACTTCTCAGGCTGATTCTTTCCATCAGAATAATAAAATAAAATTCTATGAAAATGGGTTCCAGTAGCGTAGCTAGAGGGGTGGGGGGGGGCCAACTTCCACCGCAAACTCAGTTTTCCCACTTGGAGCAAACTTTCGTCTTACTTCTTTGTCAACTGACCAAGTGGTGTCCAAAAAGTGCAGATTGTTTAGGGTTAAAATGCATAAAGCCCGCTTATGTATTTTGAATTTATCTTAAAAATGGAGCTCTATATGATGTAGAGCTTTACAATTTTGTACTGAACTGATCGAACTTTTGTACCCCCTGACTGATCGAGTGGTGTTGAAAAAGCTCATTGCTGGGGGTTGAAAAAGTTGAAGTGCATAAAGTGAATAATCTGAATAATACTTTGGATAATCATTTATTCACTGATAATATTCAAAGACAGAGTTTATAAACGCTACTTTAGACACACAAAATCGTTCACTTATCAGAACTTTTGTTGCTCAGGAACAACAGATGCTCAAAATATTCCGATTTTTGAGGTTTGAGCTGTATAAAGCGTGAATCTGTATTATTAATTTCTCTTTGACAAGTTTTGTCATTAATTTGTAAATTTGTTTTACAATGCTATTTTGGACACAGAAGTTTGCCTAAGAGCTCCCTTAACTAACAAGATTAAATAATGTTGAGGATTGAACCATATAAAGTAAATTTATTTATTTTTTTATTTAATTGGTGTACAAATATACAAGATGAGGAAAGAAAAAGCAGGCTATCGCCCAAAACCTGCTTTATTCCCACTTTTTATTAATAAGAAAAAGAGAGCTCTAAAACGGTATTTTGTACTACACAATTTTTTAATTTTCCCGGGGGCGAACCCCCGGACACCCCTTTACTTTGGGTTAACATAGTGTTACATAGGGTTGAACTCCATAAAGCCCGCATCTTGTATTTTCTCAAGATGTATTTTCAATTCATCTTGAAAAATGATGAGCTCTACAACTTTGTACTGAAAATGCCCCCTGAACTGATCAAGTGGTGTTAAAAATCTCATTGAAATGGTTGAAGTGAATAATCTAAAAATAATACTCTGGATAATCAATTATTCACTAGAAATCTTCAAAAACAGAGTCTAAAACGCTACTTCAAAGACAGAGATTTAAAACGCTACTTTGGATACAAGAAACCGCCCACCTAACAGAACTCTTGTTGCTCAGGAACAACAGATACTCAAAATATTCCGATTGTTGAGTAATTTTCCTCACAGCTCCCTTAACTAACCAGATTAAATAATGTTGAGGATTGAACCATGTACAGTAAATTTATGTACAAATATACAAGATGAGAAAAGAAAAGCAGGCTATCGCCCAAAACCTTTTTTACTCCCAATTTATATTAATAAGAAAAAGATAGCTCTAAAACGGTATTTTGTACTACATAAATTAAAAATTTTCCCGGACCCCCCTTCCTTTGGGGGGAGATCCCCCCAAGCCCCCCTCTGATCAGCTTTGGACCCTCCCCGAAATCGAATCCTGGCTACGCCACTGACTGACAACTCAACCGCAGGGGCTAACCGGGGGGGGGGGAATTGAGGGGATTTATCCCCCCCGAAATTGGGACCTATTCTACACTCAATAGAATTCTCTTTAAAGGAGTTGCAAAAATTTCTAATGACCACTTCTAAAAATATAGTTTTATGGTGCTTTTTTGAAAAACTTTTCCCTCTTACGGGCAGTAGCGGTTCCAGACCCGAAAAACTGGGGGGGGGGGCAAGGACTCAAATTTACGAGTGTTTTTCTAGTGGGAGGAGGGCTGGAGTTTATAAAAGGGTGTGTGGGTGCCCTTACCCCTACCCCAGATAGTAGGGTTCCCAGGCGTCTTTTTTCCTTGAGAAAAATTAAAAATATCATGACAAAATAAATAATTAGTCTACCTCAATTTGATTATTTTTTGAGCTAGGTCTAAAATCTTGATGCCTTGAAAACTTGACCTTATTTTATTTTCAAAAAATATAGTCTTGAGGTTCGAGAGTAGATAATTTGGCAATAATTTCTACTAACTACTATTGAATTAAAAATAAAATTTACACAATCACCGCTATTCAACGTTCTCTTCAGAATATCTTCTGATTCTCTTCAACTTCTATCAATATTGGAAATAAATAATTATGGTAGCATATTTGCTCTATTATCTCAATAACCATTCAAGTTAAAAACTCACAGTCATTGAATTCCTCAGATTTCACGACTCCATTTCACATGGGAATCAATAATTTTAGAATCTGAATAAAGCCAGTGAAAAAATAGAAAAATGAATTTTTTTTGGGAAATTAAAATTTTTCGCCATTGTTATCTAAGCGGTAACAAAGCGTTTTTGTTGATATGTCCCACGGAACTTTTTCCTCTACTTGGTGTAAAGAAACAGCTTGACAAGTATTGCACATTCCTTCTGGAACACTCTGTGTAGTCAAGGGCGTACGCAGGATTTTTTCCAGGGGGGGCAAGCCATGTTCCCTTCCACGTTGATCACCCCCACCCCTCTCTTTCTAGGCCCCCTCAAAGAAAGAGGGGGGGTCAGTCATAATATTATTCTGTTCACTACATTCTATAATGAAAAATTTTAAATAAAAATAAATTAACCATAATATTGTTAATAATTTCATATGGATGATTTGTGATTGAAATGATTAATTTTCCATGACGTTATATGAGATGCGGTATTTTGAACTAACAAGCCCCACATTCTGTTTTAAATAATTCCATCACAAAATTTGATTGTGATTCAATTTCTCTGTTCACTGATTGTTCAAAGCAAATTCAATCTTTCAGGTGTTTATTGTTGGCTGGTTCCATCCATTCAACATGATATTTACAGGTCTGTTTATTGTCTCCGATATTCTGCCTCATGGAGAATAATTATTTTGAGTTTCTGTCTTTTTTCAACATTCCGAATTCTATCTTCTCTAGTATACCCCTTCAAGCTACTGCACTCAAAAATTGCATTTCAGCCACTTGTAACCTGCTCCATTCTTTATCTCTCGGTAGGCTACCCAGGTTTCCGAGACATATAGGAGATCTGAGATTGGCCATCACTTCATAAAATTTCAAATTGTCTCTCTCCTGGCTTTATTTTTCAAAGTCGTTTTGATTGTCTCACAAATAGCTTGAATTCGATTTATCCCAGAAGAAATATTCAGTTCTTTTTTTTCGTCTTAAATGTACTCAAACCTCATAAATAAGGATTTGAAGGAGACAAACAATTAAGCAGGTGAAAGATACGGGCACTTCACCTATTTGGTGGGCACGAGCCGCCAGTGCTCTGTATGAGTTTATTGAGAACTATGTAGTATTAGATATTAGATTACTAAAGACCTCAAATTCAGAAGATAGTTTTGAAAACATTTCCAGTAAATCCAAAATACAACGTAAATTAATACATAGCTTAATGAGGATAGAATTAAATAGTAGGTAGTTGAACTACTACAGTAACATCATTTGCAAAGAACATATCCAATACTCTCTTTTCAATCTGGTCCTTGTTTCTTATTTTTAATTTACGATGGACACCCATTGAGCGAGATCCCGTCAATCTTTCTTCTACCATTGTGCTCCACTGCTCGCTGAGCCGTCTTTAGCATACGAAGGGTAAGCTTCCAAAATAATTTTTCCCTGTAGTTGCTGAGATTGGTGGGAAAGCATTTGAAATGAGCAACGTATGCCTAGCATACTTGGAAAAATATTTGCAAAAAAATTAGCTGCTCCAATTAGACTATCTCCAACTCTTCATTTTTTCCTTGCATTCAAATACATTATACCACAGCTCTAACTTTGCAGTAATGGATTCTAGCTCATGAAACTACATTGGAGATTCCAAATATTTTTTTAATTCTCTGGAGCTACCTACACTTGAACATATAGAGAGTTAGCAAGTAAAACGGAAAGATTTGAATAAGTCGTCAGCTCTTCAAGAAAATCAATTTCATCATTCATTAGTTATGAATATGAGGGATATGTACTTGATCGCACTTATGCACTTGAGTGCTTAATGTATTCTATTGGAGAATAATTGAAAAGATCAATTATTTATCATAATTAATTAATAAAATAGTTTTACCATCAAAATTCTCTATGTTTTTTCTGAATGAAAATTGTGTGAAATGAAACATAACCTGAATTCGGACATTTTAATCAAAATTGGTGTAGAAGAAGTTTTGGGTTAACGCCTGTTTTTTCTCTCCTTTCACTGTATCAATTTGATGAAATAAATAAAATATGGAAATTCGCGAATCGTCCTCCATTCCGAGGCATACAGCATATTGTTGGATAGATTTGCTTGAACTTCTCTGTTGAACAAAAGCAATATTTTGAAGTGTTCAAAGGTTTTTTTAGAGATTTCTCTAGTTTTTTCAACTAGACGTCTGAGTATTAGGTGATAGTGAAGACATTCAAACCTCTAAAACATGGGAAATTGATGTTTCGAATTACCTTGATAGGCCTACAATTGATGTCTAGAAAAAAATACTTCATTTCTCTTATTTTACAGTAAATGGCTGCATTTTTTCCATATTAGTGATTTATTCAAATTTTTCCGTTTCATTGGCTTACCCTACAAAGGATAGAATAGAATAGAATAGAATAGAATAGAATAGAATAGAATAGAATAGAATAGAATAGAATAGAATAGAATAGAATAGAATAGAATAGAATAGAATAGAATAGAATAGAATAGAATAGAATAGAATAGAATAGAATAGAATAGAATAGAATAGAATAGAATAGAATAGAATAGAATAGAATAGAATAGAATAGAATAGAATAGAATAGAATAGAATAGAATAGAATAGAATAGAATAGAATAGAATAGAATAGAATAGAATAGAATAGAATAGAATAGAATAGAATAGAATAGAATGGCTGCCTTTATTTAATAACCTGGGAGGGCGAAGTTAGGGCGCAGCCGGCCCTCTCTTACATTACTTAACCCTCCACTGCATTTCTGCACAAATACAACGTATGCCTTGAATAAAAATGTATTAAAATAAAAATAAACAAATTATAAACAATAAACAATAAGAAAACTATAGGGTAAAGTACCTATCATGTTTGAGGATAAATGAATGATAATAGTTATTAATAAATTTATTATTAATACAGTAGAATAAACTAACAGAAATCATATAAAAGTCCAATTCCAAAACTAATTACTTGAACTCAGGAAGGAGATGGGAAAGTGACAGAGAGAAAACAAGAGTATTCTGATTTGAAAATCTGACTTCCAATGGCTGTTAAAAGAGTGAAGATGAGGAATTATTAATGATCTTCTCCAGTATTAAATTGGAGACTAAGATGGAAGTTTCACCCCTGCGTGAGTCTGTGACTTAGCAATCTTTACAATTGAGTTGTGAAATTATTTTATTTTATAATAATTATTTTATTTTATAATATTCATTACTATTTTTATATAATTCATTTTATTTCTGAATTTATTGAAAACAAAAAAATTATGTCAACTTCTAGGGGGGGGGGGGGCAACTGTCACCCCTGCCCCTGCCTGCGTACGCCCATGTGTATAGTATGAAACATTTGGTATTAATTCAATAGTTGGTAAAACTTATTGCCAAACTATCTACTTTTGAACCTGAAGACTACATTTTTAAATAAAATAAGGCCAGGTTTTCAAGGCATTAAGATTTTCAACTTCTAAAAAATCATCAAAAATTAAGTTAGACTGATTACCGGTATTTACTTTGTAATGATATTTTAGATATGATGCAATCATCTTAATCCACTTCATTGTAGATCGGAGGACTCAATAACCTTAATTCATGTAAGATATCGGCAAGCTTCTTTGGCTGAAGTACCAAACTATAACATGAGTGAGGATTTTCAATTAGGCTTAGAAAGTCCATGTGTCCAAGAACTTGTTTTCAAGCTGAATATTGAAGCCCCCTCTTTTAAATAAATTTTTTGTTATCAATAATTCTTTTTCTATTAATTCAGTAAAGAAATCTGGAAAACACTATAAATGTTTAAATTATCTTTTTAAGAATTCTATCCAATTTTCTTTATAAGTTTTAGTTCTGCTGATGATTGAATCATCACCTTTACGATGGAATCTAATGCTGTAATGTTTTTAGGGTTGAGTGTATTTGGTTATTTGGCTATTATATCAGCAATTTTTTTTCTGAGGATGAAGTACACAAGTGCTCTGCGCATGTGCGCATGTGATGACTGATGACTGAGAGGGGCAATGCTGAGAGATGACACAAACTTTTTATGTAGTCGGGACCGACAGCTTTACGTCTCCTCCGAAGAGAAGAGAAACGCTAAAAAGTAGTCGTTATCTCTTGTCATCACTCCTCTAATTACTCACCCAATTGCCCTCAATTTGTTACAGTTGAAAAAGCTTTCCACGAATCTACATATTATCAGGCACTTGGACTCATTTTCGAATGACCGGTAGTGATTTATATCCAGTCCAGGTGTCGTTCCTGAATAACTAAATAGGGATATGATAGGGATGATACAAAGAAGCCAAGAAATTGATTGATTTACATGTATTTTCCAATAGATAGAGTTGTCTGATGCGAAGGGTAGCTTTCTTTAGATGCTTTGTCCCTCTTGTGACAAGAGTATTGTCCCAGATATTGTAGATCAACACTATAGAATTAAATTTCTGTAATAGAAAATATAGAAATTAAACTATTAGACTATAGAATTTTGTTTTATTCTTTCTTGTCATCGACTGAGAAGAGTGAGTACAATAATACTCACGCTTGCAGTATAAAGTGAATGAAAAGTATGAAGAGCACTGGCGGCTTGTGGGCACGAGCCGCCAGTGAAGAAGAGTTGTACGCAGTCTACCTTCTGAGTTATACCAAAATATGAATATTTTCAGACGGTCTGGAACTGTGAGCCCAAGGGTCGCGGTAGAGGGCGACGGTATGATCCATCTATCTGTATGCGATAAATATAACTGTTAAACTGCAATCGCTTGTTGCAATAAGCATACTCATAATCTAAAACAGCAAAAGTATGATGCTCTTTGGAAATTCTCTCATACCCTCGCACAAGCCAAGAGCTCATTTGGGCATCAGCCTCAGCCTCAAAATTGCGTATGTTAGCGTACACACTGGGACTGATGGATTACCTGATGGCTGAGGGTGGGACAACATCAGCTTTGAGATAGAGGTTCGATCGAAGAAGCGTAAAGGTAGCATTCCCAAGCTTTATCTGCGCTGCCTCAACAGTTTGTAATGACTAATAATTTGAAAAATTTATATTGCAGTGTCGTCAATAAAAATGCGAAAATGATACACTCGTTTTTGATGCTCTCAGGTGCGTGTCAGCACAGAGAAGCTAAATCTCTGTGAGAAGCTAAATCTCTAAGATAGAAATGGCTCTAGAGAAATCAATCAATGGCTAAAACACCCTATTGACAATCACTTGAGACGAAATAAACAAACTTTTTGCGTGCGTGCGTGCGTATGTGTGCGTGTTAAGGTAGGTTTTCCTTTATGTGAAACGGTCTGACGGTCGTCGCAGTCGAACAGCAGTATCCAGTTACAGCTCTTGTCTTGTCCTCGAGATGTGATTGATACACATGCAAAAATTTTGCTTATTTCGTCTCCAGTGATCGTGAATAGGATATAGATATAGGCCTGAGTCGTTTTCAAGGCAAGTCGTTACTGATCGTTCGCTACTGTTCTAGTTTCACTGGCGGCCCGTGCCCACGAAACAGGTGAAGTGCTGTACAGTAGATACGGGCACTTCATCTGTTTCGTGGGCACGAGCCGCCAGTGTCGTTAACTACCTTCAGAGCGAACAGGAGCGAAACGAGCTGCAACGAATGCAAATTTCGTATTTGAAATTGAGTGAAAATTTCACATTTGCTACTACTTGTTCGCTCCTGTTTGCTCGGTTGCAACCTACATTAAAGCATAGAAAACATGAAAATTATCAGTTATATAAATAATTAAATGACTAATCAACTGAACATAAATGATAGCAAGCCTAATCAATGACAAGATTAATATTTATAATTCATCATACATTATTAAATGACTAATCAATGACCAAATTATTTTATAATTAATCATACGCGATTCAATGGCTAATCATAAATGAAGAGTCTATGCTCTTGGATGAATGAAGCTTGGATGAGGCGGAAAGGAGTTAGAGATACTGAGAAGGAGGCGGTGATCAATTCTTTATCTCCGTAGTCTATAATAGCAAGCCGAAGCAGACTACTGGTCGGCTACTGATAACGGAGCGTAGACACTCCTATCCATCTACTGTATATCAATAAAAGCAAAATGGCCCTGACTGACTGATTCATTCATTGACTGACTGACTGATTCATCACCAGAACTAAAAATTCACTAAACCGAATACGTTCAAATTTGGCAGGGATGTTCAGTTGGACGCTACGACGTGCACCAAGATCGGATTTTTGAAACTTTCCAATGATGATCCAATATTTGCATTTTTCTAATATGTAGCTCTTCTGCGTTTTCTCAGATTTTTCGAGAACCAATCGGCAAAAAATATTGAAATTTTGTGGAGAGGTTCGTCTTAGGTCTAGAAATGTTGTGCTCGGAAATTTTTGAAATCAATTTAGATTACGCCAGTAATAAGGGGTTTTCAAAGTTGTAGATGAATCGCGGATTGCATATCTTGCGCCTTATCAAATCAAATTATCTTTTTGATAGAAGCGAAATGGCACTCATTCATGAAACCTTCTAATGCACACTTGGAACATATTTTTGAAATTTCCTAAGAATTTGAGTTTTTGAGAGTTTTCTCTGTGTTTTCTTGGCTTTTTTCGAGAACAATATTGGCAGAAAATGTTCAAATTTGATAAACAGGTTCAGATTAGGTCTGGAAATGATGTGTTCAATAAATATCGAAACCCTTCTGAGGTTACACCTGCAATAAGGTTTTCCAATATATGGAATCTGCACTTATGCATATTTCACAGAACTAAATACGTTCAAACTATATACCCAGGTTGAGCTGAGGAAATAGAACTAATTCTAATAAAGTGTTTAAAGTGTAATAAAGTGAGGAAAATAACTAATTCAGAACGATTACCCAAAATAACTTTGATAAATGATATGATGATCAAATGGAATTTGATCTTACTGACACTGCTGATACTGTCGGGGGTCCAGGGGGCGGAGTCCCTTTCTAGGCGGTCAAGTTGCCGGCTAGAACTTTAATAAATATACTTGAATAACTTTCGTATTGGTGAATACCACGTGAATTGGTGAATACTACGTACTCCTATACGGAAGTAAAATCCATTAGATTTAATGCCAAATCCATTAGATTTGTAGCCATGTATCATGGCTACAATGATTCACTTACTGACAGTATAGCTTACGAGCTAAACCTGTCCAAGTAGAGAAACTACCAATTCAATTCAAGAGTTGAGAAGCTCTCCCTATCTCTGTTGAAATTTTGGAAGTAGCAGCTTAGGGCATGTCGACTATCCTCCTACCTACTGAATATGGCTGTACGGCTTCTAAATCACTGACTCCCTCTTGTAGCTCTCTCCTAAACTTCGACAATTTAAACTAAGATAATGTGGGGAACCTTCCGGGGGGTCTGGAATAATGATTTCATATTCAGTTATATCCTTAATTGTTGAAAATTTGTGTTTTTTAGCAAATTTTCATAATTATTTCATTATCCGTTGAAGTTACAAACTTCTAACAGGTTTCATTGAATTCCGCAGCTAATTTTACATGGATTTTGATAATTTTAGAACCTGAAAAGAGCCTCGAAATTTTTTTTTTTTAATGTAAATTTTCCGCCATTGTTATCTCAGTAACGAAGCGTTTTTAGGGGTGAGTCTCATGGAATGTTTTTCTTTACTTGGTGTGAGGAATTAGCCTAAGAAGTATTGCGCATTCCTCCTTAAACATTCTGTATAAAGTTCTCTTCTATGTGGCCAGTGGCATTTGTTATCCTCAATTTAGAAATAAATACGGAATATTTTTGTCCTCGGATCCCCGGGGGGGGGGGGGGAATTGCCTCTGTGCTTCCCCCCCTTGGATCCGCCACTAGTCTCTATGCAGTGGCGTAACGTTTTCGAACCGGGCCCCCCCGCAAAACAAATAATCCGAGCCCCCTCTTCCAAAATCATACCCCCTTTTCCTACCCCCCTATTCTTAAACCCTCTCTACCCTCAATTTCCTCAATTCCAATTATTCAACTCTCCAAAAATGTGAATTTTTCTTAAATATTGAAATTCTGAAAGACATGTCACAGGCTAGCTATTGAAAAAATTATTCTTATTGAATTGAAAAAATTATATTTTTATCGCAAACACAACTTACTTGAATCACTTTCCACTTGACAAATTTTGCGGACACGAACGTGCATCCAGTATTGCGATTTGATACGAACTGAATTGGAATCGCAAATGAAATAATGAATTGAGTAGGCTATATTTACATTATCATCCATTTTCATAATATTCAATGTCGACTCTGCCACACTATATGCTCAGGAATTCAATGGAAAAATAATTTATTTCCTCTAATGTTTACTCGAAGAAAGAAATGGAAAGATAAGGAGCTATTCACTCTAACAATCACTTGCATGAGTTTTGTTTGAACAGTCCAGTCTGAGTCTGGACACCAGTTGTTTCAATCTCAATTTTAATGATTTGCAAACAACATTCCTAATTTCGCAATAATAATAGAAACTCACTACCAATAGACAATTGAACGATAAAAAGTATATTTGAACAACACTAACTTTGTCTTGTTGATGCATAATTTCTTTCTCAAACCACATTAGTGCTTATGACTGTATTTGCCAAAATAGAAATCATGCTTTTCTTGATAAATCGATATTTCAATTTTATTTATTTAGAAATTAAGTAATATACCATTTCGGGCTCCTACCCGGACCCCCTAGGATCTTAAGTGATTCATTTTTTAAGAAACCTATATTTTATATTTGGGCCCCAGCCCGGGCCCTCCAGAGCCCCGGCCCCCCCCCGCGCCGCGGGGGCTGCGGGGGTGTACGTTACGCCACTGTCTCTATGATTATAAAGGGGAATATGGGAGCGATTTGGGGGACTGTGAACGAGGAGGCTTTGGGAGCTTTGGGGAGGCTGTGATAAGAGGGGGCTGTTGTCGCCTACCGGAAAATTTTAGAAAAACTTACGCCTTTTTAAAAAGCAACGGCTTTCAAATTTCGTGGATGTGGTCGCCTAGTCAAAGAAAAGGAGGGAAATAATTCCTTACTCTCACATAAATTATTAAAATATTCTCTTACTGCAGCCTAAATCGTTGAAGTTAGATATGCGTAGATGATGGTTTTAAAATCAAAAATCAAAACAATAGATACAACCAGAAGACAATGATCTCGTCAATTGGCATCATATAAACTCGGTATATGACCAACGAATTCATCACATTAAAACATTTAAACAGTTTAAGTTGAAGTTTCCCCCAAATTACAAATTTTGTTTTCGAGTTTACCGACAGTTTATGAAAATGGATAATGGACATAACAACAGATTTATTATAAAAACGAGATACCGGTTTTGATTGCTACACTATTATCAAACTCTGGTAAACTCAGAGAGCTCCAGGTATCTCCGATAATGGGTTAGCAATCGGAACCAGTATCTCGATTTTCTAATAAATCTGTGGTTTGTAAATATATTGTATTTCCATTTACAATATACAGTATTAATTTATATTTATATACCTGAGGCCAAAAAGTTGGGCGTTTTCATCTGCTCCTTGTGCGCTACAACAGCTAATGTTGTCAATAATTAGAAATGTAATTTAGCTATGCCTGGATGATGTTTTTGATTGAAAGAGACAATAGCTGCTTCACATCAGCTGTTCATCCTTTACATATAAACAAAAGAGAGACGAATCCGCCTAACGTTTTGGCGTAAGCTATAATCAGAAGTAGCCTGAGACGCAGAGAGTATAGAATATTATGTACTGTATATATCAAAATATGAATATATATTAAATTAACAAATTCTATTCTCTCTGGTACAGTAGTATGTTATAGTATATAGTAGATAGATAGTCAATCGTTTCCCGTCATGGACTGTTGAGCCATTAAAAAAAAAAAGATAATAGAAACTGGTTGTTGGATTTTCAATTCTTTAAAATAGCATTGAAGGTATAAAGAACAATTGAATACTTATAATGAGATAACCTCCTTTGGGAGATTGGCTGTCTTTTGTAAAGACAGTCAGTCGTTTCCCATCTCTGGGAGTAATCATAATTATATTGTAATATGTTTTAAATGCAATAGGTTTTTCAAGACCTGGCATGGAATAAATCAATCAATCAATCTGGAGGAATAGTAATTGTTGCATTACACACTAACTGATTAACTGTATGTTATTCAGAGGTGTTCTGCGCCGTCAATTGGTAATGGAAACTAGCTTATGGTTGAGAGGATCAACGTGCTAACCGCACGTTACCTCTATCCTGGTTGATGATTATTTACCTCTGCTGTATAGGGAAGTGAATATAAAACTGGCAACCAGCTGGTAGGCCTAGGCCTTTTATGGGCTTTTGAGCCATTAACAAACAAAAGTAGGGGATGGATATGATCACTCTGCAATCTTCAACATCGTCAAATACTGGCTTGTATAAACAGAGTTTTCTAAAATTACGGATTACGCATGATATTAAAATATGCGGGATAGGAGACGGTGGAGTTTATACCATAGTAAAAATTACATTCCACAATTCACTGTAAAGATAAGAAAGTCAAATAATCAATGCAATTCAGTAATCAGTATTCAGAATTTTTTGTAGTTCCAACCATTCATGACTCACACTGAAAATTACAGTCATTTGAAGTTAATTGACCTAATTTTGTGTACTGCATACCATCAGTCATATTCATATATTCTATAAACTATTGTATGTACAGTATTATATTTATGACTAAGCAGGACACATTCAATTCATTCTATTCAATTCAAGTCTGCTTGTAAATGACGGTAAAGAATTTTCGAGGCATTTCCGTTTTCAAGCAATAATAACATTACACTAACCTTGAACAGTCTCCAGCAATACGCACACAAAAAACAAACAAACAAAACCTACTCTAGAACATGGTACGCCATAGTGGAGTAGGTCAATTTCCACACAGAAAACACTAAAACACGTAAATACACATTATAAGATGTTTCTGAAGCTAACTATTGTATATACTGTAATTGTAGAGTTTCTAATATTCTGTAATTGATGTAGTAGTTTTAGTTTTTTTAGGAAATAAACTTTTATTCATTTATTTATTTAATACAGTCTGCTAAAAATGAGTTCACAAAAACCAACAAATCAATTATGAATTATAAATGGTGAAAAACTCAAAATGAATACTATTTTGTCGTAAAGAGCCATTTCTATACAATAGGCCTATACTTTTCAACAGTGGCGGTTGTGAGCAGCTGCCCCCCCCCCAATTTTCATGAATTTTTTCAAAAAAATTCCCACTTAGTATCCTACCTAACTTTATCGAGGCACCACTGTATTACCTCCGCAAACTGAAGAAAGGCAAGAGGGAGCCCCACAGACTATTTCATAAACTTCAATCAGGGTCTTTTCAGCTAATCTTTTGAATTAGTTATTCTATCACCTCAGCTCAACCTGGGTATATGATTTAAACGTATTTAGTTGTAGTTTCCGTAAAATAAACAAAAGTGCGAATTCCAAACATTGGAAAACCTTATTACAGGCGTAACCTCAGAAGGAATTAGAAATTTATTGAGCACAAAATTTCTAGATCTAATCTGGACCTGATTACCAAATTTAAACATTTTCTGCCAATTGGTTCTCGGAAAATCTAAGAAAAACTCCGAAAATTAGTAAAAAGCAAATTTTGAGCGTAACCTTGGGAAGTATATTGGACATGGTTTGAAACTTGATCGTATATCTTCCAAATTAGTTCATCTGTAGTATCGCTGAACCATTGAACGCATTCGGTTCGGTAGATTTTTAGTTTTGCTGTTTAGTAAGTTTACTTTGAGAGTGCCATTTCGCTTTTATATATAGAGATAGGTCCGTATTATTAGTGGTAGTTTAACGATAATTTTATATTAAACCATAATCGGACTCGAATGAACAGTGGCGTAACGTTTCCAAACCGGGCCCCCCGCAAAAACAAAAATCCGGGCCCCTTTATCTGAAATCATACCCCTGAGAAGAAATGGGACCTTCCAAATCTACTGAAATGGTATAGGGCTTTATTATAATTCTGTCAAATGAAATATAATTATTCAAAAGACAATTAAGCCTTGCTGACTAGCTACTCAACTAAATAGGAACAACTGATAGGGAGTAGCGAGTATAACAAAGGCAGTACTGTAACTTCTTATAATAGTAGCTACTACTCGAAGTTACTAATTGATTGGAATCAGAAATGAAATACAGTACCTAAAATACCCAATGAATTGAGTAGGCTATATTTAATTTACTTCATAATTTATTTCGAAATTGAATGTCGACTATGCCACACTATACGCTGAGGAATTCAATTGGAAAGTACTTTATTTCCTCTTATATTTACTCAAAGAAATGAATGGAGAGATAATGAGCTACTCTAACAATAACTGAATCAAAAAATGATTTTGTTTGAGCAGTCTAGTCTCAGTCTGGACACCGGATGTCTCCATTTTAATTATTTGCAAACAACATTCCTAATTTCGTAATACAGTACCTAATAATAATTATAATAATATGAACTTGCTTATATAGCAGACAATTGAACGATAAAAAGTAGATTTAAACAACACTAAGTCACCAACATCGTTTTATTGATGCATAATTTCTTTTCAGATTATTAATCATACTACGCTAGTGCTTTTTGATGTACGTATTATTACCAGAATAGATATCATCATATCACACTTCTCTTGATAAATCGTTACTTCAATTTTAAATCTTTAAAAATGATGTAAGATATCATTCCGGGCCCAAGTTCTTATTTTTTCAGGAAACCTATATTTTATATACAGGCCCAAGTACTTCATTTTTCGGAAAACGATGAAACCTATATTTTATGTTCGGGCCCCAGCCCGGGCCCCCTAGAGCCCCGGGCTCCCCCGCGTCGCGGGGGCTGCGGGGGTGTACGTTACGCCACTGCGAATGAAACACATTATAATGAATGTGACCATAGTTTGATTTTACCCTGGGTTGATTCCAAAAAAGTCAATTAAATTTAAACGTCGTACAACGATTTTCGAAAAGTTAAAACGTTTATAAATTAATTGCTCAAAATAATTACACTTTCCAACTAATAAGTAAATTGATTCAATTAATTGTTGTTTACACTATACTCGATTTTAATTGAGGTGGATCAAAAGAGGGAAGGAACCCCAAACCAAGAATAATTGCCTACCCTACACGTGTGAAAAGAAACGCTGAAAAGGATGACTGTCACAATATGAGTGAGTTGAGTAGTTAATCACGGAACGCAGCTGTGCTAGTAGAAGTAGTGTGAGCAGATAGAAAGAAGGGAGTAGTAAGAAGGAAGACAACGAACCAGGGAATGGGGAGGACATGAAGGATACTACGAAAGACGCGAAAGAGAGGCGTACTTGATTGTGTGAGGGAGAAATAATTATTGCCGAAGTTGAGAAAGATCGGCTAGAGAGGGAAAAGAAACTGCGAAGGTAATTATGTTCGAAAGAATAGTCGAGGAAGATCGACTAGAAGGTAGGAAAGAAGAAGAAGAAGAAGACGAAGAAGAAGAATTATAAGAAGAAGAAGAAGAAGAATAAGAAGAAGAGAAAAAAGAGTCGAAAAGTTATGAAACTAACAATGCATATCGTCAATTAATAATAATAGAAGGTAATGAATTATTGTGAAACAGAGATAAGCGGTTGATGTTTATTCTTCATGGTTGAATAGAGTTGAGTTTTAGAAATAGTCTGCATGCTTGGTATAGTCTGTCCAAGCATAGACGATATTCTGGCAAGATGGAAATATGACTCCAGCTCGGTCAATATTGGTTCAAAAATTATACATTTATTTGGTCTCAATTTTAGAATGTTTTCTAAAATTTGAGATCAAATTTATAATCTTTGAACCAATATTGACCGAGGTGGAATCATTATACCATCTTGCCAGAATGCCTTCTTCGCTTTCACCTACTATAACAATTAGACTCATCTATTTTCCTTTCCATCACGAACTGCTAGTAAATGTTTCACTCTGAACTGTATTACACGACACTGCAGTCAAAAATGTTTGAATATGAGTAACATGAGTGTTGAAAATGGATTAACATCCGAGAGCTCCCCACATATAAGTAGAAGTTTATTTAAATTGATATTCAAAAATTTTTGACTGCAGAGTCGTGTAAAATAGTTCAGAGTGAAATATAACAATAAGGGTGAATACGACGATATGTGAAACTTATAGATGACTTACATCCAAGTAAATAGATATAATTTTATTATTGGCAAAACCGACTACAAAATAGGAAATACAATGTAATCCGATATGAAAGTTACATCTATTTCAATATCAGGAGAGTATAGGGCGAGAGTATCGTAATAAGAAAAACCTTTAGGAAAATCAAAAGATAGGCATCGTAGAGTGGAGAAGAATAATTATACGAATGTGGGGAGATGATTGTGGGCTTATTAAAAAAAGAAAAGAATAGAAGAAAAAATAATTACATAGAAAGTAAGCAGGCTATGGATAAGAGGAGATCTGTGAAGGGAACAAAGATTGTGCTACGGTACAGTGTAGAATGAACGAAAGGCAATGTGCGAATTAAAACGTAATAGTAGAATGAAGCGTAGAAAAAGAAAATTAATAAGTTATCCTGAAAAATTAAAAAAGAAGCAAATGAAAAATTTGTAGTAGGATTCTGGGTGGAAAAATTGTAAATCCAAACAGCCTACTTGAGGAAGTGAAAACGGAAAAAGGAAGGAGAAAGGTGAAAAAGAGAGAGAAATAAGCTTGTAATAATCAAGAAGAAGAAGAAGAAGAAGAAGAAGAAGAAGAAGAAGAAGAAGAAGGAGGAGGAGGAGGAGGAGGAGGAGGAGGAGGAGGAGAAGAAGAAGAAGTAGAAGAAGGAGGAGGAGGAGGAGGAGGAGAAAAAGAAGAAGGAGAAGAGGAAGAAGAAGAAGAAGGAGGAGGAGAGGAAGAAGAAGAAGGAGAAGAAGAAGAAGAAGGAGAAGAAAATGTGCAAAGGAGAAGCAATATCGAGAATACGAAAATCGAAGAGAAATCGGAAAGTTTAGGAAAATGAAAACTGAGAGCCGGTGAAAAGAGAAAGAAATGATAAACGAAAGATGGAAGGAGAGAGAAGAAGCTAAAGGTACAGTAGAACGCTGATTATCCGAACTAATTGGGACCGGGATCAATTCGGATAATTGGACGTGGAATTGAATTAAAGAAAAACAATGTGTTGAACTTGTAGTAAACTTTATCACATTAGAAAAGTAGAGTGTAGTGATGTTGAATTGATATGGTAAGCAAAGTAAATACTGTACTAAACTGCAGTACATTAAGTACAATTCAATTAGTACAACACATCGCCTCGCCGTGCTACGATCACGTCGTAAACGCTGGTTTCTAATTTATAACTTAATTATAAGTTTATAATTATAGCTTTAATTTATAATTTATCGCTTCTAGACCAATTCGGATAATTGGAAATTCGGTTAATAGGCGATCGGATAATCGGCGGGCGTTCTACTGTAATGAGAAAAAAGATGATAGTTTGACCAATAAGAGAAAAGATAAGAGAGAGGAAGAGAAAGAGAGAGAGATGTGGAAGGGTAGAAGACAAGTAAAATTAGGGGAAAGGATAATAGATAATGAGAAAAGAAAAGATTGATACTGTTGCAGGTGAGAGTTGTAGGAGTAAGTTTGTAAATGTAAAAGAAGAGAACAAAGATGATTGATTACGGGGTTAATTAAAATTCACAAATGGTAGGAAAAATGAGGTGGAAGAAGAAAAAAGAAGTGGAATAAGGAGAGATGAAAATACGATAGAAAACAACCTACGAGTATGGAGTACAGGATTGCGAAGAAGAGGAAAGAAGAAAAGAAAAGGAGCCTACGCGATAAGAACGAGGAGCAAAAGAGTAGGTGAAAGGTAGATGATGAAAGATGAATTATGAAGAAGGAAGGGACGAACGAAAGGAAAACAGAATAAGAAATGAGAATGGAAAAGGAAGAAGGAGAAGGAATAAGAAATGAGAATGGAGAAAGAAGAAGGAGAAGGAATAAGAATGAGAAATAAAGAAAAGGTGAAAAAGGAATGAGAAAGAAACGATGAAATAGACAAGATAAAATAAAACATTGTTGTGAAGTTGTTTGATTTTTCATAGTAATTGTGAAATAATAGTTGTAAACACAGACGAGTCATAATGAATGAAACCTTTTAGCCGAATTCTTGACGCCAATTTTATCGCGGAATTCCAAGAAATAGAAGTCTGGAACCGTGCTCTGTTTACTTTTCTCATGGACATTGAATAGTTGTTATTACTCAAGTCGACAGCCCTATTCGATTGGAACAGCTCGAGCACACTCGAAGAGCCTAGCACATAGACATATAGCACTAAGGTGTAATATAATTTTGATTTTTACTTTATCATGTTTTTGTACAATAAACTATTTGATTTGAAAAATAGAAACGATTATTATAATTTTATTTGCGTAAAACAAATCTCTTATCAATATTTTTACCAATCCGCTTTAAAAATAACTTGGATCCATTTTGGACACTATTAACTTGGACTAGAATAACTTAGACACTATTTTTCTCATTTTTGCAATCAACATATTTTTATGTTGCTAATTGAGGGTGATGCCTCGTGGGTCCTGGGTTTGTGCTTGGATGATAGAAGAGTGGTTTTGACAGATAAATTATTAACTATTGCACAAATGGCTCAGGAAAATATTTCAGAGTCAATACCAGATCGAACATCGAAGCCAAAGTTTAAAAAACAATTATGTCGTAATTTCTTGCCTAGTCAAAATGTACAAAATTATCAAGTACCTAAGGTAAATGTAATCGACTTATTAGTTTGGGGACTCTATGGTTAATCCTTATTCCTTAATATGGATTAATCCTTAATAATTTATAATAAGAGTCCAGTTTAGAATGATGAGCCCGCTTATACCCTGTTCAGCAATGTGTATTTCTGTCAATTAAAACCATATAATTGGTTATAATTATTTTCTATCTATGGTACTATGGACTGAATAATAAAATTCAAACTTGATAATTGTGTCTCCACCTTTGTCTATACCAAAACAATATACTCCATCATTTTGATACAACTTCCGATTTGGAATACATTGTATTCCCTATTTAATACTTGCTACGCTACGTCGGAAAATATAATTATTAAATAGAGTAACAATACAGTTGGTTCATGTAAATGACCTTCAACCTTTGGTAGTCATCAAAGAAAATATAAGCACAGTACGTATAAAATTTATTCATTACTTACCCAATTTGAAGTGTCTAATCTGTGAGGGCCGACTGCGCCTCAACTTCGTCCTCTCAGGTAGAAATAAGAGCCAGCGATTCTATTCTATAATTATTATTTATTGGTAACTTCCTTCCTTAATTTAGGTAAGTGAAAACAAAGATTGTCAGATCCACAAAGTTTATTAAAAAACCAAAGTTAAGTTTCAATGCTCAGAGCATCATCATCAATGGAAAACTTTTTGGATCTGACAACCTTTGTTCACACTTAGCTAAATTATAGATAAGTTCCACAACATCTCTGATAAAAGTGTAAACATCCTTCGTTGGTAAAGTTACAATTTAGTTATCTTAACTTCCATCCAGCTCCAGCGCTTCGATGTGTTAAAAAAATTCAATACCAAGGGCCTCTTCTAATAAATCTAGAACTCATGTAATGATGGAAAAAAGCGTCCTCATATTGATCTATATTTATTTATTTTATAATACGGCAATCTATAGATCTAGTGTGAGAACGTCTTTCCCTTAATTACGTATCCATCATCTATATTGAAAAGAGATATTTTTCATAAAAAATACCCAGATTACTTTTCTACCTTTGTGTGTTCTGTTCAAAACATGGTGATTTGTTTTTGGGCCGTGGATTGATATGCTTGAAGGTCTATCTTTTTTCTCTTTAAATAATAGCTTGCTCCAACGAACCAGTGACAGGCCTTCAACTTCATCAACCCCAAGAATTTCAAAAACAAACACCATATTTAATAAATTAATTAATAGTAAGTGCTCTGCCACCTACTTCCAAAACATAGTTCATTTGAAATTGTTGTTTTAATTTTCATGAGAGTGAGCTCAAAAGTTGAAAGGTTGAGATAATATTGTTGCTCTGCCACCTACTTCCAAAACATAGTTCATTTGAAATTGTTGTTTTAATTTTCATGAGAGTGAGCTCAAAAGTTGAAAGGTTGAGATAATATTGTTGGTACAACACTGGGTTTAAAAAGCAGTATGATTCGTTAATATCTTAGGTAAAAGCTGCATTATTGTGCTCTAAGGTTCAATGTTCTCAAGTGTATTCTATACATCTGTATTAATACTATTCTGTACATCTCTGTATTAATAAATGAGCTGTAATGTCGAATAAACGAGCCGAAATTTGTTAATCAATAATGGAGAGATGTAGGATTTATTATATGCTTCCTACGTTCCTACTGCCTTATATTTCAATTATTTAAAGCCTATTAATGAATAGTTTTATTGACTTCAATTTGAAATAGCATTGGCTATACTGTTAATTCTCAAGAACCAAGCAAAACGTATTTCAATAAATAAAATAAATGTAATAAACAAAAAACAATAAACAAAAATATTTGTTGGCTGTTATCAATGAGGAAGACCTAACCGTGAGACTGTGAGAGGTTCCACCTCGTATACTGGTTACATACTGGTCACCCATCTAAAAGCATTATCGAGTGTTCGAGACTTAACCTCATGATTAACGAGCAAGGAACAACCTCTATCACTTAGCAATCAACTATAACATTAATAATTGGAAAATTTCACAATAATATGAATCAGCACTTTTTTTGAGCAATAATGAATAATAAATAATTCTCAGTGGTAACACATGAAAGCCGATCAAATTCTACCGCCACTAAACTACGTCATTTTGCAAAGTTCGATAAGAATTTCATTGCATCAACTGAGTGAAATGACGCAAATTAACAGCATTTAGATTTGAATAGCTCAAATGATAACCATTATTAATTTTGTGACGAATTGGATACAAATCTGTAGAGTGTAGTTGTAGAAAAATAGAGTCATCTTCATGATTTTTGCAATTGGAGTATGACCCTATTGCTTCTTCTTAAAGTAAACGCCAATGAAACGGCGGTTTGCGAATGTATTTTATTTGCCATAGCTCTCTCAGGATAGTCTAAAAGCGGTTTACGAGAGCAAAACTGTTCAGCTGAGGTCACTCTTAACGTGATATGCTTTTACAGACCAATCGCCGTCGGTCCTGACAGAGCTGCATTAATAACTATCATTCGCCAACCGCCAGTTTTTTCAGTCTGCTATCACGTAAAGAAATCTTCTTACAAAGTATAGTCGGTCCAAGCAAAGAAGACCCTCTGGCAAGATGGGAAAATGACTCCAGCTCGGCCAATATTGGTTCAAAAAATATTGGTTTGGTCTCAAATTGTAGATCAGAATGTTTCCTATGATTGAGACCAAATCATAATTTTATTTAACAATTATCGAACGATCTGGATTAATTTTCTCATTTTGCCAGATGTTCTTTTTTGCTTGGACAGACTATAGGCCTATGTATGCAAGTATCATGCTTTTACACATAACATGCCATGTTAAGTGGATCAACTCATCTTGAAACACAATAATTAATATAATATGAGTAAATGACTGTCTTGCAATAAGACTGTATGTAATAATATTGCAACATGTAATAAGACTGCATTGTAAACTAGAGTTCCTGTAATGTAACGGAATTATTATATTATTTGTCGCAAATTTTCTCTGCCGAAAATACTTTTTTCTTGATCGAAGTAAATTCCTAGTTTTAAAATTAACGACAAATAATAAAATTTCCCTTCTGTTACATTAAACAACACAAAGTAGTGAGCTATATGAATAGTTTAGATGTTTACATTATTAATCTCTAGTAATCATGTAATCATAAGACTGCAATATTGAATTAATATGATAAGATAATTCTACTCATCCAACCCTATTCATCGATAGCATTTATTAAGTGAATCATGAGTCACATTTCCATGTACGAAAACTAAAATTAACTTAAAGAATTGTATGAAAAAGAATGATTGTATCAGTCTTTTTGGTGGAATATAATAGAAATTACATTTTTAATGCAAAACGTTCCAACAGATTATAGATTAATTGAGTATCGATGATTTGGTATTGATCAAAGTTATTCTTTTCTGTTTAAAATGATTCAGTTTTGTACTCCTCCAAACATTAAATATGGCAAAAACAATACCTCTCTTCGATTATGAATAGTGTGATTTATTGGGGAAACCCTTGTGGAGTGAAAAGTATTTTTAAAATAAAACACTGAGAGTATATCTTATAAAATTTTTCTATAATGAATGTAAGTTCTTCAGAATAGCTCAAGTTTATAAAAATGACAAATAAAAAAAACTTTAGTGAAGAGAATAATTATAAATTCCTTGGAATGTTCAATAATCAATATTATAATAAGAAATGTTGAAGTGTTAATGCATGTAGCACATTTTTTTAACTTTGGAGAGATTGATATGAAACATGTATATGTATAAATTTAGAAGCATAAAACTTCTATTAGAACATATGTTCTGGGATGATGATAAAAATGATGATAACAAAAATCATTAACAAAATTGTAGACATGAGATCCATCATGCAGAGATAAGTACTTCTTGCCTCAATATCAGCTGAGTCGATGGAGAAGCTCGAACCAGCATCAAAGCGCTGATAAGGGAAGAGATTGACACGGTCCTCATCTTGAAATTCGAATTCATTGATGTATCCATGGCGCAGATCGGCGTCATCTTCTGCAATTCCTTCGTTTCGAGCAGCCGGGCCCAAATGTTCGTTGATAATCACCTCGACCAATTCATGAATCATGGCTGAATTTAGGGAAGTTATCGAAGAACTCTCCATCAGAGGTATTTGGTCATCCTCTAAAAAATCTTCGGCGTCATCTTCTGCAATTCCTTCGTTTGGAGCAGCCGGGCCCAAATGTTCGTTGATCATCACCTCGACAAATTCATGAATCATGGCTGAATTTAGGGAGCTCATCGACTCAGAACTCTCCATCAGAGGTATTTGGTCATCCTCTAAAACATCTTCACTATTAGCGATAGAGTGATTGGATGTCAAATCAATAGCGATGGAGCTACTAGGAGATGATTTCAACGTATCCATCTCGTTCGGTGGAATTTCATCCAGAATTTCTTCTCCGATTGTCGATAACTGGCGCTGAACACTACCTTCGTTTATCAGTTGATAACCTACAACCGAAGAGCCTGGTTGGGGTGGAGTATCCCTGTTGGATAACTGGGCTTCGATGTCGTCAACTTCTTCAATCATTTTGGTAGACATGAAGTTCTCGTTCGAATTTTAGTTCTAATTAGATATGGATACGTTCTAATTAGATGAGTAAGAGTTCGTTAAAGTTCGTATGAGTATGAGTCAGTGAGAGTTCGTTAAGGAAGCTTGTCCTTTGGTAGGCTTACAAATTGAATTCACGTTCAAAATTAGTTAGATAGATGTAATGATAATGAGTTCTTTTTGAAGTAATTGGATCTAAAACTGAAGTTAACGTTCGCAATATAAAGTTCTGTTAGGAAGGGTTATGATGAAAAATGCGATAGAGAGTAACTTACAGCACCAAGTTTTCGTAGAAGTTGTTTCCGTACAACAGTCCACAATCACTTTCGGAATGAACAAGAAAAATTGTTAACCGCTAATCACAATCCACAAATTAGGTTACTCACTGTTGAAGCGACTGCTGATGCTGAAGAACTAACTACTGTGAGAAGAACTGTAGTGACCAGTGAGCTTTACCACCTCCAAGTGCTGTGCTAGTGCCTTCTGGGCTTCTGACGCACGAACCTTCCCCCACTCTAGTTCTTCGAGTAGTGGAAAAGTGGTGGTTTATTTTTTGGTGATGTCATAATCACAACCTCAACTCGCTACTGCATTGACAAGCGTCTCGCCAGAGGAATGCGCATTTGTACTGCGCATGCGCTCTTACCGATTTTGTTGGAGCAGTTCCGTTCACTGTGATAACTTACTGATACTGAGCAGTGAGTACTAACTAGTAACGACTGACTGGTATTCATTCAAATGAACCGATTCAAGAGGAAAGTCTAGCGGTCAAAATCTTCCTTGACCATACATAGCTCCAGCTGGGTTTTCCAGGTTCGAAACTTATTTTGTTCGATGCTGTAGTGGCTGCCAGTTCTAACCTTTCTGGGTTATCTAACCTAAGCTCGATAGGTTAGTAGAGTGATGATGTCCATGCTGTGGATCAGAGTTAGCTAACCTATGCTAGATAGATTAGAAGAGTGATGATGTCAATGCTGTGTGGATCAGGATTAGCTAACCTAGTGAGTATGCTAACTGCTAACTGAGCTGCTAAACCAAAGCAAGCGTGGTTTTCAAACTAAGCTGAATAAAACCGGGAACAAGACGTTGAATGAGAATGAGGAACACTCGGTACCGCATTTCACACTAGGCCCAGGCCTAGGGCGCAAAATTTTGGTGGGCGCAAATTTTTAAGAAGTGCACACACGAGTATGGATAAGATATGATCGGACAAACAGCTACTAGCAAATATTTATTCATCTCCAAAAGAAAGTATACTAACAAAACTTTAAATATCCAACAATAACAATGTAGCGACCGACATTCACTGTGTTATGAAATATGATTAATAGGTATCACACATGTTATTCTACACACCATCCGAATAACTTTTGATAGTGACAGTACAATATCATCAAGAATAATTGGTGTTTTACTAAGCTGTTAGCCTATATTTATGTATTTATTTAATCTAAAACAATTATGAGAAAAAAATGTATATGTATGAGGAATGGGGGTGTCGTCATAGTCTGTGGGAAAGGGGAGGAGTTCAGGTGTAGGGGGCGCTTTTTGGTCTGTTGGCCTACAGGCGCTGAACTCCTAAATGCCGCACTGGGAACACGTCAACATGAGGAGTAAATACTTGACATGTAGCCATTCCTGTATCTCTGTATCAGATAACACAACATTACCTCTTTAAACATAAAACAACCTCAAATATCAAAAAACATATTGAAATTTATTAGCTTGATCTCTGGGCCTACCCTCAATGGGTTAGTAGAGTGTCAGTGTTGATGTAAGTTATTGGTAAAAATACCAAAAAAGCCAAAAATACAACGAAAAATTTGACTCTAGGGAGGGTGACAGCCGACAGGTAAACTACATTTAGCCCTCAGGATTGGGCAGATTCAGGGAACATGGAATAAGTCACCGGACATGGAATAATCTACCAAATGTACAATGTACCAAGTTCCCATTGAACGCGGTACATCTTTGGTTCATAGCTGATGGCGGGCACTTTGAAATTGATTCTTATTAATGTGTTATGCTGGTGTATTGATTCCTCACAAAAAAGCATTTATTATAAACTTTCAAGTTATAGAAGAAAGTATTTTTAGATAAACGTTTATGCAGAATAACCAATGTATTATGGATGCAGCCGACCGATCTAGCGCATGCGCAGATCAGCAAGCAGACGCAATAGTCTTTCAACCAATGAGAGCCCGGTACAAGTAACCGCTTTTGGTAACCGTACCTCCAACTGTGGTTACTAACCGTACTAACCGCTTGGTACATTTACTGTCAAAATGCTCCCATTGGACGTGGAACAATCTACCGCTTGAGATTTTGAGACAATCTACCGGTAACCATACGTTCCCTGACCGTGCCCATTTATACGATTTTGAAGTAACAGTTATTTTCCGACAAGCAAGAAATGGTAACAGGGATCGACACTGCTCCAACAAATATGTTACCCACGCATGCGCAGTACAAATGCGCATTCCTCTGGCGAGACACTCCACTGTATTGTGCCATATTGAATTGTCTGATAGTGTGACGTAATATCACTTCCTTTCCCACCAACAATTCAACACGCTGAATAGAGCACAGATAGGAGAATTAAGCGCAATGTAGGTCTACTGTGTTGAAAAATCATGCTACAAACTAAATGGAGCATATGTGCAGAATATTTGTTGAAAAATGGTACGAAAAATGGCTGCTTTCATGTTTGAATTGATTTTTAACGAGTTGAATAAATTGATACACAAAAATATTGAATACTATTACAATTTGAAAACCCATTTTACACTCTCCCGACACTGTCAGAAGAGATTGGATTCATTTTGAAATATAGCCTATAATTCTATATTTTGATAAATGCAGTGGATGATTTGCCACTAGGAACACCAGGCACTGGCCTAGGGGCGGCACGTCTCAGGGGCGGCACAGCTTGATGATTTATATTATCTCGCAATAGAATATTTTGCAGCTTATATTAACAGCATACACACATTTTTTCATCTATTGCTGTTATAGTCCGCAGGGAATTTTGTGAGGCCAATTTCTGCAAAAGGTGGTGTATACGATTTTATTGTTTTAATTGCTTCATTAGGGTTCCAATAATGTGTATTCGAGAATTGCACACAACATTTCTCACCGCACAACTTTTGACAGCCAGAAAACCATGATTTGTTTTTAATTTTTCGCAAATAACTAAAAACGGTACACATTTTCATAGTATATTGTAGAGGATAAGATCATGCTTAGATTTAAAAAAGGAAATAAAAACGGTCGAGTAGATAACTTTCTACATTCATTAAAAAAACTCAATTTTTTCAAATTTTCCAAAAAAAAGGTTAAATTGTTATGTAGCTCATAAAGTAACAGAGAAATGTGTTACCTCTCTCCCTAAGGCTGAGGCCGCACTGCCGGTGGGTAGAGCCTGGAGGGTGGAGGGTAGATGGTAAATCTATAGAACATACACACCATCCACAGTAATAAATCGTATGAATGGTATGTGTTCAGCCGCCATCTTGAAATTCTTAAATATGGACAACATAACCTCAAAAAACAGTATGACGTCATACCATTCATACGATGTATTACTGTGGATGGTGTGTATGTTCTATAGATTCACCAACTACCCTCCACCCACCAGGCTTTTCCCACCGGCAGTGCGGCCTCAGCCTAAAAGCTGGAGAGCATGAAAAATTTAGTTCAGACAGTACAAAAAAATTTATTTTGATGTTAGGTTAGACAATAGACATATAAAGTTCAAATAGAGACTATCTCGTATTTCGTAGTCTACTTGGATCACTTTCCATCAGAATAAATACTTCACTACTCTAAATCCAATTTATTTTAGATACAAAGTACATTCAAGGATAATAGAATAAGGACACCCCTAACTTTCGTAAGAGTGAACGGATCCTGATAAACTATAGTTCAATTCCGTATATCATACGAAGTGACGGGCTGTAGCCTTTAGTAGAGTGAATTTGAAACTGGCAACCAGCTGGTAGGCCTAGGCCATTCATGGGCTGTTGAGCCCGACATACATACATGTTGAATTTGATCAAAATTGAAGAATTCCATCACATAGAGTACTTTGAGCTTATTCCTATGTACCGAGAAAAAGGCGACTTTTTGTGATCAATAGCGTCTACCTTAGAACCCATTGATGGGAAAAATGATCTCGTCTATCGTTTGAATACACATTATTGGGACCCTAATGGAGAAATTAAAACAATCAAATCGTATACACCACCTTTTGCAGAAAAAATTCCCTGCGTACTGGACTATTATTCCAAGTCTAGAAACATTGATAAGGAGGGATATTTTTTGTTATCTATGAAAATTTCAATATTTTGCGCTTCCTGCAGATTATTCCCGCAGTTTTTTACAAGCATATTCCAAATTAGCTAGTGAACGTGTTTCAGATTGGAGAGTCATCGGAGATATTTTGTCCAGCCGGCAGCCATGAAAATTCACAAAAACACATAACTCAGAATTGGCATTATTGACTCGTAAAAGAGGAAAGCTCGAAAAGCAATTTGATCCTTACATAGAAACTAAACAGAAATATTGGAAAACGTTTTGGAAAGAGTGTTTGCTGTTGTGAAAAAGCTGGCAAACAGGGGATGTCCGTTCCGGGGATCGGATGAGATGTTTGGGTCTCTACACAACGGTGAAAACATGATGTCACTAGAATTATAAAGTACTGAAAAGAATTGAGTCCTGTCTGAGATCAAGAATGAATGAGAAGAAACTCAACTTTTTAACTCTTCTGGACATTGAAGCTGAACTTCTGAACCGTGGCCGAATCATACAGAAGCGAAGCAACGTATTCCTATAATTATTTATGTATTGAAATAAATCCATAACTTGAAGACTTAAATAGAGGAGTTCAAAATTCTCAAAAGTGGGAAAAAATGTAAAGAAAAAATTAGTGCTGAACAGGTATTACTATAAGTTACACTTTTCATATAAATTATTATATAGCATGTTTTCACATTATAATCTTCACAGTATATTCGTTACATTGTAAAAGTTTTTTTCTCAGTAAAAGTGTTGTACAGTGTTTTTTGTGTAATTCAAATAAAATGAACTCTCTCTCAGTTTCTATGAACACGCGATAATAGATTCATTAGATTTAGTTTTTGATTTAAATGAAGAATTTGGCTCGTCATGTAACATGCTTTAGGGGGGCGGCAGTCAGAATAGTGCCTAGGGGAGGAAAATTTATAAAACTTGCATTAACTAGCTCTTTGACCAAATATGTTTTTAAAAAATATGATGTATTTCAAATCAATAATAGTGACTATTATAAACTATTCTTATTGCCTCTATTGTTCCTTATACCTCCTACTACAAATAAGGTGTGGGACTATTGAATGGGGAAGTAGTTGAAGAGAGTTGAAGAAGTATTTAGGTAGAGAGTTTTTATCTGGAGAACATAATGGAAACAACATTGAAAAAACCAGGTTGAATTTTTTGGGGGTTCAAAGATTAACAAAAAATTCCCTTTGCGTCTTGAAAAATGAGCTGAAGCACAGCTTGGGGTGAAGAGACTTTCCAATGGGGTCGTGACGAGCCCTAAAAACCACGCCCAAACCTTACTCAATTTCTTAGGGTCTTCACCAACAGTTAAACCGGATCGAATTTAGGTAAAGAGTACGAATTTTCCAATTAAATTAAATGCAACACTCTCTTTAATGTAATTTCCCATTCAATTTAAATACAATACTCGATTTAATGTAATTTCCCATCCAATTTAAAAGCAACAATCGCATTCGTTTCCAAAATTCGATCCGTTTTTACTGTTGGTGAAGACCCTATAGGGTCAATTTCTTATAAGAAATTGAGTAAGGTTTGGGCGTGGTTTTTAGGGGTCGTCACGTCCCCATTGGATACTCCCGTTACCTCAAGCTGTGCTTCAGCTCATTTTCCAAAACCCAAAAGGGATTTTTTGTTAATCTTTGAACCCTATAAAAAATCCAACTTGGTTTTTCAATGTTGTATCTATTATACACATGATTTTTTAATCAAGAATCACCAACCAACTCATTCTCACAAGACTAACCTACTTACTTTCTAACTCACTTACTTATCATTATAATCACTAATTTGCTAAAAAATAATTTGGACTAATTTGCCCTGAACCTACTCTAGGACATTGCACGCCATAGTAGAGTAGGTCAATTTCCATAAAAAAGAGAAAAAACACGTAGTCACAGTCATTACACGTTAGAAAGTCTTGCATTATTGTTATTGGTTTTTATTATTTTATTATATTTTATGTATGTATTTTGTTCTGGAAATAAAATTTATTTATTTATTATGTCCTCCAGATAGAAACTCTCCAAATACTTCTCTATATAACTACTTTTTTTTGTTAATAAGTAAATAAATAAATGAATGAATGCTCCTTTATTGAAATAAACGCTTCTTATTAGAATGATATCATTCTAGAATCAATATCATTTTAGAATGATATCTTATTTAGTTCGAAGTCATTGCGTCTTGGGAGTCTTCCTCAGCGCCAATAGTGTTCTGGCGGCCCGTCGTACTATTCTTTCCGCCCTTTCCCCGCTCGGCAGCTCCTCAGATCCTGAGTCAGAATCAACTCTAGCTGGCCGTGATGGAGCAGTGGCTGCAGAACGTGCTTTTTCAACAGTCGGTGGTGCATCTCTTCTTTTTTGTAGAAAATCTACCAATATGTCATACCTTTTCTTTGCATCGGGATCTTCGTCTTTCTCCTCCTCGATGACCTTTGATTTAATTGTTACAGCCTCCAATTTCCCCAAAATATAACGCTTGACAGTTTCATTAGCTATCTTCCATGGCACCGTATGAGGCGGTTCTCTAGGTAAGAGGGGAATCTGTCTTTTCCCCTCACTCTCCCAAGAAGCATTGGTATCTTTACCAGTAACTTCGTAAGCAAGTCTCTGCAGCAAAATATCGTTTGAAACTCGTCGCATTTCAAAATTGTATCGTTCATCTGATATATTGCACTTAGTTTGCCACTCCTTCAGAAATTTACGAGTTTTTTCATCCAATTCACCCTTGACTCTTTCATATGTTACAATTTTCGCGAATACATCTACATCCATCTCTCTCAGCAAGAGACAATAGTACTCATTAATATTCTGACCTTTCTGATATTCCATTATAAATCAGTTTAAGAAAAGTTCTGAGCTTCTGGTACTGTATACCGGTAGATTATGTAGGTTTACTTGTAGGTCCAACTGTCGGAATAACCATCTGAAAAAAGATAGTACCAGTAGATGATAGTGTTCCTGTGAATGATCTGCCAGTAGAAACAAATTCAGTAATCTGTGATAACATAACAGTATTTGTAGCAGTAACACTAAATCAATAGATAATATAAGATCTCTGTCACTACACTTATAAGTGTTACAATTTACACATAGGCATTAAGGCCTATGTGTTCCAGTTATGCGGAACTAATAGGCCTATAAATAACGAGGCAATAGACTAATTTTTTTGAGGTTCAATTGGAAATAACTTTAATAGGGTGCTTTGATTATTAATGAACTAGTTGATTATTAATTGGTTAATTGATAAAATAGTAGCCCTAATAACAAAGTGATCATGCATAATAGGCTATAGTTATGTGAATAGAATTGTGATAGCTAGAGTAGCGCAGCTAGAGCCGCGCGGCTATAGCAGCGCAGGTCGAGCTGCCATTTGGGAATGTTACCTTTAGCCCCCCCACAAAAGGATAGCTTGTGTGGGGGAATTTCCATTAGCAAATATCATTCAAGATGAAATTTTATTTAATAGAATAATTTAGTCTTTCAAGAATTGGGGTTTTAGTTCAGTAGTTGATGACGAAAATGAAATAAAATAATAAAAAAATAATAACGAACAAAATTACAGATTAGTTTCAGAAATGAAGAGTAAAATAAAATTCACAGTTAATTGTTAATGCATCTCTTTCTTATTAGAATATTGATATTAAAATTGACTTTTCTAATAGGAAAGCTTTTAGTTTTTGCTTGGAAAATGGTGTATTAAATATGGAAGGAAAAAGTATTTTTATTTTATTATAGAAATAAGCCTGTCTCTGTCCAATAATTTTGTTTTTAAGATGGAAATATGTTTTCTTTTCAAATCATGTTTATCTATTTCTACCGATTGGCTCTCGAAAACGCCAAAAAACTATAGAAAAACTAAAATATTTGGCGTATCCTTAAAAAGTTTCAAAAATTCGATCTTAGCGCGCGTCTAAACGTACAACTGAACATGCCTACTAAATTTGAACGCTTTCGGTTCAGTGAAATTTTAGTTCTGGTGATGAATGAAGGAATGAATCAGTTCCATTTCGCTTTTATAGATGTAGATAGATTTTCGTAATAGTCACATCTTACATTGAGAACAGTTAATTTTGATGAAGGAGTAGGGTAGGCAAAATGCAGTACACTGAATTAGATTTAATTGCTAATTATCAATTCTCATGAGTTGACAGAAATAATCTTGATGAAGGAGTAGGGTAGGCAAATTGCAGTGCACTAATTAGTTCTACAGTACTGTTTTGAGGTGTTGTAATAACATGTAATGATAGATTGTCATGGTCAGAGAGAGCTATTTATAATTATTATTAATGGTGACCGGGTGACTATAATATTTCTTTGATCTACAATTCTCTATTTTCTTAATAACCTAACCTAATTGGATACCAATATTCTCTAAAAAATTGAAAAATATCTATTAAGATTATATTATAGTCTATTATATAGTATAGATAGTCTAGTATAGATTATATATAGTCTATTAAGACTATATGATATCATTGTAATCACAACGTCTGGTTAGATGTCAATGATTGAAAAACACAATGATTTAGTCAACTTTCACTTTTGACAAATTAAAAACATATGTCATTTTAATTGACTTTTGATCTTCAGAGTGGCAATGAAACTTATATTTTAGGTTTAAAGAGACTGAATAATCTGCCACCCGAATTAAACTTTTTATTCCTGATCAAGTCTATAACCTATAGTGTAAGTTTCATTACCACACTGAAGATGACTCTAATGAGCTGAAACATGATTGTAATTTGTAAAATAAAATTGATTGAATTCTTGTTTTTAATTAAAACTGGCCGGCAGGCTCGCTTCGCTCGCCTTCACCGCCTAGCCAGGGGGCTCTGCCCCCTGGACCCCCGACAGTATAGGCAGTGTAAGTGAGTCAAACAGGCTCGCTTCGCTCGCCTGCAAAACCTTGTCAGTGTCAGCTAAGACAAACAGGCTCGCTTCGCTCGCCTGCAAACTCCGTTCAGAAGGGATTCGAAATTTATTGAGCACAGCATTTGTACACCTGATATGGACCTGTTTACCCAATTTCAACATTTTATGCCAATTTGTTCTAGAAAAATCTAACAAAAACTCCAAAAAATAGTAAAACGCTAATATTAAGCGTAACCTTGGGAAGTATATCGGACATAGTTTGAAACTTGATTCAATATCTTCCAAATTAGTTCATCTATAATCTCGCTGAACCATTGAATCTACAGTAAAGATTGGTCGTATCAAGGCGGAAGATATGCAAATCGCAACACATCTACAATTTTGAAAACCTGATTACTGGCGTAATCTAGAACGGATTGCAAAAATATTTCAACACAACATTTCTGGACCTTATCTGAACCTGCCCACCAAATATCAACATTTTCTACCGATTGGTTCTCGAAAAAATAAGGAAAAGGCCGAAAAAACTCTAGAAAAACTAAAATATTTGGCGTATCCTTGAAAAGTTTTTAAAATCCGTTCTTAGCGCGCGTCTAAACATCCAACTGAACATGCCTGCCAAATTTGAACGCATTCGGTTCAGTGGATTTTTAGTTCTGGTGATGATTGAATGAATCAGTCAGTCAGTGCCATTTCGCTTTTATAGATGTAGATTACATCTTTTAAACACTGCTGTCCTACATCAGCAGTTGGCTTTGCAGTTGTATAGCTGTAATTATCAGCTCTTTCAGGACACTCGGCGAGCTGTTTGTCAGAGTAAATTGAAACGAGAGCGATCCCAGCTATACTTATTCGCTTTCGAAGATAGCTTTAGACTGTCCTGACAGAGCTTACCGTTAATAACAGTCATTCACCAAACGCCTATAATTGTTGGGGCTAGATATACAGTACCAGCATAGTTTTGCTTTCTGAGGCTTATTTTATGCTTGTACGTAGGTGACGAGAGACGACCACTACTTTTTAGGTAGTCGGGACCGACGGCTTATCGTCTTCTCCGAAAGACAAGGTGACCGTATCTACATGATTGTGCTTTGGTCGAATAATTTTTCCCCGGTCATGACTCGAACTCAGGACCTTTTGGTTATTAGATCGGCATCAACTCACTGACATTAGATAAGATTTTACACATACTTGCCAATTTCGTTGTAAGTGTGAACGATCAAGTGGTCCGAACATAATTTATCAGAATACAGTGGAACCTCGATAATTCGTACCTCTATGATTCGTAATTCTCTATAATTCGTAGTGAAAGCTCAGTTCATTGAAATAGGCTTCCCTTATTAATAGCTTCTATAATTCGTTATCTTCCCTAATTCGTACCATGAACTACGAATTATCGAGGTTTTACTGTAATAATAATATCTACTTTCCGGTGGTTCTAAGCTCACCTTTAGAAGGGCATTGATATCTCATCATCTTTGTCTTCCTATTTACTTCCAGTGTAATAAAGTATAAATAAGAGAGTGTAGGGTCAACAAATATTAATTGTGAAGTATTTGATTACTGCTTTTTGTTTTCATTATTTGGAGAAAGAGTATGATTGTTGTGAACTTTAAAAGATTGAAAGTTGATAACTGTGGTAGTTAGAAATAAAAATATTGTCATAATTACCAGAATGTAGAGTAGAGTCAACCAGGCGAATTTCTCAAGGATCAGTGCAGAAGGTGATCAGTGCCAAGTCTGTTGAAAAAAATGAAAATAATTAGAAAACTATATTCTTAAATTCTTATTTAATAATTAAATAAAAATGCCACTACATGAGTATTTATCACTATTCACCAAATCGGATTCCTTCTCTCACAACAGCTTTTGTTAGCCTAGGTGGGCTTTAGTAAGCCTTCATGCTCTGTGAGTCGAGAATAGAGAAGTGTGAGCGCGCGAGTGCGTGAGAGCCCCCTTGCGCTCATCGAGGCCATTCACTCTCACCAGCCAATCGTGAGTCAGTATCCGAATATCGTTACTCACGCATAAAAGCAACATGGAGTCTCATTCATAACAAACCTTTCCACCACTGGCGGCTCGTGCCCACGAAACAGGTGAAGTGCTGTACAGTAAAAGATACGGGCACTTCACCTGTTTCATGGGTACGAGCCGCCAGTGCTTTCCACAGTTCTCACAGCGGAGAAAATAATTTGAGGTGGAACTACTTGAAATAGTTGTTCAGGATGTTAAGTTCCAGCTTATACGTATTGAATAGAGTTATTGCGAACAGCTCCTTTTGTGAATAAATCTTTCCTTCAAAGAAACTATCACTTCTCTATGTTGCACTGGCGGCTCGTGCCCACGAAACAGGTGAAGTCCCCGTATCTTTTACTGTACAGCACTTCACCTGTTTCGTGGGCACGAGCCGCCAGTGCAATTTGTTGATTTTAAATATACTATAAATATATTCACTATGAATATTGTATATAGTTATATATAGTTTGTTGATATGAATATACTATACTTATACTATAAAGTTTGCGAGATTTTACTTGCGACATGAGCGTAGGGAAACCGATTTCCCCTCCCACAGTGCCTAGCGTCAAAAAAGAAATGGATCGATAAGTGAAGTGAAGTGCGCTCCACCTAGTGCGTACGGATAGTGGGAGAGATTAGTAAAGGACAGAGCATCTGGCCTCTCTTTCTAAGAGTAAAATCTCGTAGACTCGAGAGCATAAGTTTTAATATAGCCTACGTTTACATAATTATTCTAATTATTAGACTACAATCATTGACGGCTGAACCGGGGTGGGGTTTAAGGTTATTTATAGCCCACCCCACCTTGAAAATGAATGAAAAGGTCAAGGGGCATTTCAGAGATTTATCAGATAATAGAGGTATTTCAGCACTTACTGAAATACTTTACCTACTTTATGAATCTGTAGAAACTCAAGTTCAGTTGATTAAACCAAGTTGTATTCGTTCAATGGTTGTGAATTAATAAGAAGTACTTATTTCAGCTTTTTATTTTTCAGTTCATTTCATAGTTCTTTCATGCAACATGAGTTTTACCACAGTTTTTTTGGCAACTCACTATTGCCGTTCATCAATAGTAATCGCTTAGTTATAACATGAAAACGATCTCCGCTCTGTCACACACATATGGCAGCTTCGTTCTCCATAAGCGATATGTTGTATTCTATAAGGTTTAAACGAACTACAGTTCCCAATAACGGCAGATTGAAACTCTTGCTAGGATCTCCTGTCTCAACGTCTCCAGTAATAAATTCAACCATCATCACAGAGTATAATTATCATAAATAATAATATGTGTTTAATGGAATCAGAGTTATAGAACATTATAACATTATTTAAGAGACTCTTATATGAATAATGCTAAGAGTAAGAGATGATTTCTGATGTTTCTCCGATGGATTTTTTTCGGTGAGATGGAGGGGAACCGTGGATGGAGTTGATAACTGTGACTATAAATTCCTACCACTTTCCACCTCTCTGAACGTAGCCCCTCCCATTCATCCGTCGTCTAGTTTCATTCAGGGGAACGCTTTAGATTAACTCAGGTGAGAGTGAACTTTGCTGAATGTAGTTCTGTGTTTATGGGAGGGTCCACCTTCAGACAGCTGAAAAGTGGTGGAGGTTGAGTCACAGTCATTAATTTAATCTTTGCCCTCCCTCCTTCCTACCTCTGGAGAATAGCAAAGTGGAACGCCTACCGGCTAGTATATTTATAAGGTGCAGGATTACGATCAAGAAGGCTATTGGAGTACCTAAATCAGAGAATAATAAAGAGAAGACATTTTTCATCTTGAATTCACTCTCTTAACGTATTGGAAATGCTATTGGCTCACCAATTCATATCATTTAATTAGACCTTGGAGCCAATTGTTTGAGCTTGAAAGAATACTATCGGTGTTCTTATCCAAGTTGAAGTCTTAATTCATGACTATACCCTATTCAAGATCACTTGAGACTAAATAAAAAAACTTTGAAAAGGTTGTGTGTGCGTGAAAAGGTGGGTCTTTATTTATCCGACGGTCGAACAGCTGTAGCTAATCACAGCTCTTGTTGTTAAAGCTAAAGGACAGTCCTTGAGCTTGAACAACAAGAGCTGTGATTGGCTAAAGCTGTTCGACTGCGGCTGACCGTCGTAGTAAAGTAAGACCCACCTTTGCACGCACACACCCGCAAAAAGTTTGTTTATTTCGTCTCAAGTGAACGTGAATAACGTATTGACTATAGCTTTACTATCAAATTTATAATTGGGTAGGCTATATACAGGGTGTTTCAGGAGGAATGTGCAATACTTCTCAGGCTGATTCCTTACACCAAGTAGACAAAAAATTTCCATGGGACCAACCCCCAAAAACGCTTTGTTACTGAGATAACAATGGCGGAAGATTGAGATTTTTCAAAAATATTAATTTTTTCAATTTCTTAGAGGCTTTAGTGAGGTTCTAAAATAATCAATTCATATGTAGAATTAGCTGAGGAATTCAATAAAACCAGTTCCAAGTTTGTAACTTTAACGGTTATTGAGATAATTGGAAAAATATGCTAAAAAACACCATTTTCAACAATAAGGGTTATAACTGGATAAGGAATCATAAAATTGTATTTTTTATTTATGGAAGTTAAAGAGAGCCGGATTCTTAAGAAAACGTTACAAATTGACAAAATATAGGACAAGGGATGAATTTGTGTTTAGTAGCGATTTTACGATTTTTGACCGCCATTTCTGAGATTAGGGTAAGATTTACAATCGCCGCCATTCAACTTTTTCTTTAGAATCCGACTCTCTTCAAGTCCCATTAATAGAAAATACAATTTTATGATTCCTTATCCAGTTATAACTCTTATTGTTGAAAAATGGCGTTTTCTAGCATATTTATCCAATTATCTCAATAACCGTTAAAGTTACAAACTTGGAACTGGTTCCATTGAATTCCTCAGCTAATTTTACATAGGATTTAATTATTTTAGAACCTCACTAAAGCCTCTAAAAAATTAGAAAAATTAATATATTTTGAAAAATCTCAATTTTCCGCCATTGTTATCTCAGTAACAAAGCGTTTTTGGGGGTTGGTCTCGTGTAACTTTTTTGACTACTTGGTGTAAGGAATCAGCCTGAGAAGTATTGCACATTCCTCCTGAAACACTCGGACCGGGGAACTATTACATCTTACATATTGTCATCCTGGATACATTCTACCACTGGCAGCTCGTGCCCACGAAACAGGTGAAGTGCTGTACAGTAAAAGATACGGGCACTTCACCTGTTTCGTAGGCACGAGCCTCCAGTGCATTCTACCTGACTGATTGTGTTTCAACGTTATTATTGTCACCTTGTATTGTATCTCTCGGCCTGTTCCTTCAATGCCTCTCTGTCTGTTTCTGGACCTGCTGTTTCTGTGTATACCTGCACATGAGACACAGAATGACACATTAGTCCACATATTAGTCATTAGTCCCCACCGCCTATTAATCATGCATCACTATTTATTTATTTATTTATATTGGAGACAACGGGTTTCCCTAAATATGTCTCCTTTACATTACAAGTTATGCAAAGGAATAGTAAAATTATTACAGACATAGAGTATAAGAAAAGTGCAGTTTTTTAAAGATTGAATAAAATTAAAGTTGAACCATTGAATATACTATCAAAAAGACATATCAATTAAGTAATCACATAATCACTGAACCTCGAGCCAAACCGTATACAGTCCCACATGCAACATACTCATCAATAATTCAACCACCGCTCAAGCCATATTATCAAAAAATGCTCTCAGGAATTTAGCGCGAGAAAAACTTTTAGAACTATTCTAACCTTATTTCTCACCTTGTCTCTCTGACTGCTCCTTCAATGCCTCTCTGCCTGTTCTGGACCAGCTGTTTTTGTGTATACCTGCACATGAGACATATATTAATAATGACACATTCAATACTTATTTTATCTTAGGGCTACTGTATTCATTAAAACTTTAAATTGATTCAAATCAAAGTACCCTTTTTTTAAATATTTTTAACACATTCAATATGATACGCGTTTCAGACAAGCATAATGTGTAATAAACCTTTAAGCCTAATCAGTTTCATTTATATTTTGATCAATTAAGATCTAGCAGGGTACAAATTGCTTTGAATCCAAAGTTGCATGAATTGGTCAAAGATTTTCTTAGAAAGGTTGTCGAATGAATGACTGTCAGGCATTGGAGAAGTCAATAGTTGCAAAAATATTGTCGGATCAAACAATCAATCAGTTTAATAGATTTTATTTAATAGACTCATTTAAATAGAGGTTATCAAGAATCAAATAAATCACTAATCGATATGATTGATAGATTTATGAATAGAGTAGATTTATGATTATTTATAGATTTGATTTATTGATAGGGTAGATGAAATTAGTAATATTCAATTATTTATTTCCATGAAAAATACAGAATTCCAAACCATAGACACCGCCCTTTAGCCATGCATCACTACTCACCTAGAAATAAGGTCTCTCTGCCTGCTCCTCCAATGCCTCTCTGCGTGTTCCTGGACCTGCTGTTTCTGCGTATACCTGGCGTACATGAGACAGAATGACATATTTAATTTGGTACGCACTTCAGAGAAGCGTGGTGTGTAATAAGCCCATAACTTGGGGAAAGCCATATAGAATATACAGGAAGCCTATAAACAGGGAACCTATAAGATGGGTAAGTTAATAATTGGAATATAGGCCTAATTGTCAACACTGATAAAACCAGTTTGATTTTAATTTGATCAATTGAGATCTAGCAAGATAAAAATTGCTTTGAATCCAAAGTTGCATGAATTTGTCAAAAATTTACATAGAAAGGTTGTCTAAAGAATCCTACTTCAAATATTAAAGTAATGTAATAAATAGCAGGCGAGATTCTTTGAAAATGAAACTGTTCAAAAAACTATGCCTGGACCGGAATCGAACCCGGTACCTCTCGGATCAAATTAGTTTGGAAGCCCGATGTAAACAGTCTACTAAAAATGCTAAGTTACATTGGTAGCATTGCTACAGTACCGTCTTGTTCATATTTCTCTCTTTATATACCTGAGGTGTTTCTATTGTACGATATCACATTTTGAAATGCACAAATTTGTATCCTAAAATGATGTAGGCCCAACAATGATATGAATTTCATTATTATTTTTGGAACATACTGTATAGTAGGCCTAGTGTTCGTTGATAAAATGTGGTATTCAGCCTTTAAAGCACTCGGTGGGATATTCAGACCACCCGTGCTCTCTTATTACAACCGTAAAATTGAGCTATTGGGTCTTGGAATAGACTTCAAGCCCTGGAATATTTGAAGGATATTTCCAGAGTTTTTTCCAAATTGGTATGAGAAATGGCAAAAAATAATAAATGCCGCCAATCTAGGAAATAACGTCAATTTGAAGTAGATGACAAAAATATGGTGATTTTAAACACGGAAGAAGAAATAGAATTCCATTCAAATTATTTTTAAAATAAAAATAGAACTTATTATTGCATAAAATAGATAGAAATTAAAATAATTTCTCGACATAACCTACACTTTGGACTTGCCAACATTTTGTGGTTTTTCCATATCATGCTGGATTCAAAATGATTGAAAACGTTTTCTAAAAAAAAATAATAGTACGGTAACTTAGATCCATAGATTGGAAATAATTGAAGTGGATGATCTTTAAAAATATGTACTTACCAATTAGAGAGTTATCAAGATCAATCACTAATCGATTTAACCTATAATATATCTTCCAATTTTCAGTAGCTCTGTTATACATCTCCTTCTCTCTGGTAACTCGCTGTAGGATATCTTGATGGAGCATTCTCACAGCATCTAGCGGAATTAATTCGAACTACGCTTGGAAATCGTAAGTTTTGGCCGAAATCTGCTCAGATTTAGTGCGACATGGCCGATTTTTTCAGCATTATTTATTGAAACAAATTCATATATCATATTTGTATATTTATTTACACGATTTTATGATAAGAGAACAAATTGAGATAGATTTTGTTGTCGATTGTAGCTTATTTAATCGTTTTCAGGTGCAAAACTTCGTACCTCTCGATTTGTCAAGATTTTTTTTGTCGAGATATGAATATATATAGAAGTTCTAAAAGAGTAGTTATCGGGGTAGTCCGAGGAGTTCAGTCACCAAATGGGCATAAGTCCAGTTTATATTAACATTTATACAGCCTTGCATGTAACGGTAGATCCGTGGGTATGTGACTAGAACTCGACTTTGACTACCTTTTTACAGTTTTTTACTCCAATGCAGATCTTTACAATATCTAATATCTATTATACTGTGTTTCTTTTTTATATAAAAGCGAAATAACACTGACTGACGGACTGGTTGACTGATTCATCGCCAAAACAAAAAATCTACTCAACTGATTTCTTTCAAATTTTACAGAACATTTCAAAAACAACATTTTGAGTGCAGGGACCAAATTTTACAAACTAAAGAAAACATTTTTCACTTTGCATTAAAGCAATATTACAGAAAAAAGCAGAAAATAAGAATCATATTCAGTTATTCTAATAATATTATTATTTATCACAATTCCTATCAATTACCTACATGTTGAATATAGAAATTCAGAGATTTCTTTGACATGATTATATAGAACAAAAACAAGCAAGCAGGCTCGTTTCGCTCGCCTTATCCGTCTAGCCAGGACCCCCCGTCAGTATCAGCAGTGTCAGTGAGCAAGTACAAATCCTCTGTCAATGTCAGCTGAGACAAACAGGCTCATTTCGCTCGCCTGCAAATTCCATTCAAATGGATTTGCTTTGATCTCATATCACCATCATCATCATCATCATCATGGTTAATCGTACTGAATTACTTGTTCATGTCCCGCGATGCAACTTAAACTTTGAATATCCCTGATTACTGGCGAAATCTCAAACGGATTTCAAAAGTAGGTATTATAACAGAACATTCCTATACCTAATCTGGACCTGTTCACCAAATTTCTATAATTTCTGTCTAATGGTTCTCGAAAAATCTGAGAAAACGCCGAAAATTCCGAAAACTAATAGAAAAAACGCTTGTTTTGAGCGTAACCTTGGGATGTATAGATGTATTATATCGGACAGAATTATGTATATCGGGCATAATTTGAAATTTGACTCAATATCTCACGAATTAGTTCATCTAATAATTTCGCTGAATCATTGAATTTACAGTAGATTTGTCGTATTAAGGCGGAAGATATGCAACCCGCGATACATCTATAATAATTTTGAAAAAAACAAGATTACTTGGCTACTCGCGTTATCTCAAAAGGATTTCAATAATTTTCGAGCACTACATTTCTAGACCTAAGACGAACCTCTGAGAACACGCAGAACAACTATTAGAAAAAATGGAAATATTGGGTGTATCCTTGGAAAGTTTTAATAATTCTTTCTTAGTGCACGTAATTAAAGAATTTGATTTAAGATATTTATAATTATGTTATTTTTAACTTGAAATTGTCAAGATACTAATTGGCTAGTATTTAATCCGTTATATAAATCCTTAATTGAGCGGAGCGAAGCTCTAGTGGATTATAGTCCAGTCAATGAGTGTTTTTTAGAGGAAAAAAAACATATGAGGTTAATTTTTCTCCCATCGATTACTATCATATAGACAAGTGTTCTGCCAAAAGTCCCCCCCCTACCCCTCTTGCTTCCCCCCCAGCACCCCCTCAAAGTTTCCATTTGCAAGGATTTTTTATATTGGATTTATCTCAGCAACCATTGAAGATAAAAAACCAAATTTTTTCTCATTATCTAGAAAATTGAATTCTCTTCATTTCATGTCATTATCTTCTCACTCTATCTCCTGTGGTTCAAGAGTTATCCATTTAAGAATGAGAGAAACCACTAAATATATGCCTGAAAATGCTATTATTTTCCAAATAAAAGTTTACCGGTTTGTTCTATTGAAAAATGTCTCATATAGGAGTTGTAGAGCTTTTCAAGACCTACATTTTGAATTATATAAACATATATTTTGCCCAAATTTAAGGGGGGAGAAAGTCCGTTAATATGCGATGAATACCACCTGGCGTGCCAAAATACCACGAATTGAGGAAAATTCATACGGAAATAATACATTTGGGAAAAAACATGTGAAGCTGATTTTTTTCACATCGATAACTAGCATATCGGCAAGTGTTCTGCCAAAAGTCCCCACCCTTACCCTCTTGCTTCCCCCCCAGCAAAAAAGCTCTAAAGCTTGAAAAGCTCTACAACTTTTATATGAGACATTTTTCAATAGAACAAACCGGTAAACTTTTATTTGGAAACTAATAGCATTTTCATGCATACATTTAGGGGTTTCTCTCATTCTTAAATGGATAACTCTTGAACCACAGGAGATAGAGTGAGAAGGTAATGACATGAAATGAAGAGAATTTAATTTTCTAAATAATGAGAAAAATCTGGTTTTTTATCTTCAATGGTTGCTGAGATAAATCCAATATTAAAAATCCTTGCAAATGGAAACTTTGAGGGGGTGCTGGGGGGTATGCGAGAGGGGTAGGGGGACTTTTGGCAGAACACTTGTCTATATGATAGTAATCGATGAGAGAAAAATTAGCCTCATATGTTTTATTTCCCCTAACGGGTGTATTTTTGCACTCATTGACTGGACTATTAGGAAAGTCACTCTTTGTAATGCTACTCCTCCGGAACCGCTTGACCGATTTCATTCAAACTTGCCATGGTGATACTAGACATGGACTAGCAGGTTATAGGCTATAGAGCATTTTAAAAAGTTGGATATTAAGGACGAAAAAGGAAAAAAGGATTGCTTACACACTATTACTATACACATTATTTGATACTATATTCATTCATACCCACCAATCAGGGGGGTTCGGAACCTGAGCAGAACATTTATTTTTTGATGATTATTTTCAACTTAGAACAACTTCCAATATTATATTACATTGTATTATTTTACATCAAAATAAAAGTAATAAACGACCTTTTAAGATTTGTTTGGTTGAAATTAAAAATTAAATTGTGAAGACTGGCTTATGGTTGAGAGGATTGACGTGCTAACCACACGTTACTTCTATCCTGGTAGATGATTATTCGTCTACTGTATTGCCTTTCCGGGCTGGGAGGGCATTCTGACGGGGTTGGGGTGGCTTTGGCTCGGTCGGCGTTGGTTCGGGGGCTATGGGTTCTGTTTGAGAATTTATGGCTTTTGGGCCGGTATTGGCCGGGCTGGAGTCATTTTCCCGTCTTTGTTTCTTGGACGGGTTGTATAGTGAAGTGGATATGAAACTGGCAACCAGCTGGTAGGCCTAGGCTCTTCATAGGGCTGTTGCGCCATTGAGAAACAAAAAAAAAAATGCTGTGTTCAATAAATTTCTAATCCCTTCTGATCGGAATTTGCAGGCGAGCGAAGCGAGCCTGTTCGTCTCACTTACATTGCCTATATATATTGCCACTATATTGTACTGTGTGAAGGAGGCAAAATGGGTTTTTTACCTGATGTCTTTATTAATAAAATTATTCATTTATTTATTCATTTGCAATCATTCAATATATTTTCTCAACATGCTAACAAACAATGGAAGCTTGTTGTGGAAATACACCAAAATTCTGCCCAAATTTCCTCCAATATGCTTATTTTTTCGCGATTTTTCAAGTTTATATTGATTTTCCTTTATAATTTGCTACTGAATAATTATTTTAAACAATCAGAGCACATTTGAGACCAAAAAAGGTACATTAGCCACTTTCACCATCAGCTAGGTTTAGGCTCAAAATACCGGGATCAAATTTTCGAGTCCACGCTTCAAAAACTTTTTGACAAAAAGAAAGCTCGCTCCGCTCAATTTGCGGCTGCCTCCGCATGCGCTTCCCTAGTATTTTAAAGAATTGAAAATCCAAGTAACTTACCAGTTTCTATCATATTTTTTTGTTAATGGCTCAACAGCCCATGAAGAGCCTAGGCCTACCAGCTGGTTGCCATTTTTATAAACACTCCACTGTACAGTCTGTCCAAGCAAAGAAGACACCCCGGCAAGACGGGAAGACGACTCCAGCTCTGCCAATACCGGCTTAAAAACCATCAATTCTCATACAGAACCCATAGTCCCCGAACCAACACTGACCGAGCAGAAGCCACCCCCCTCCCCCAGCCAGAATGCCCTCCCCGCCCGGACAGACCATGCAGCAGGCATCATACAACCAGGACCAGGACCAGAACCATAAAATCATCAACCAGGATAGAGGTAAAGTGTGGTTACTGGTTAGCACGTTGATCCTCTCAACCATAAGCCAGTTTCCGTAACCATGTGACGGCGCTGAACACCTCTGAATAACATGCAGTTAATCAGTTAGTGTAATGCAATAACAATATTGAATATTTTTATATATTGCTTATTGCTACTAGCCGGAAGGCTCGCTACGCTTGCCTTAACTGTCTAGCCAGGGAGCTCTGCCCCCTGAACCCCTGTTAGTATCAGCAGTGTCAATGAACAAACAGGCTCGCTTGGCTCGCCTTCAAATCCTCTGTCAGTGTAAGCTAAGACAAACAGGCTTGCTTCGCTTGTCTGCAAATTCCTTTCAAATGGATTTACTTAGACAATCATATCACTTAACAGGATCATTTCAGCTAATCCTTTGAATTAATTGTTCTATTACCTCAGTTCAACTTTGGTATATGATTTGAACGTATTTAGTTCAGTAGTTTCCGTGAAATATGCAAAAGTGAAGATTCCAAACATTGATAAAACTTATCCTAGACCTTATCTGGACCTGTTTACCAAATTTCAACATTTTCTGCCAAATTAATTGGTTCTCGAAAAATCTAAGAGTAGCACCGAAAATTCCAAAAAATAGGACATAGTTAGAAACTTGATTAAACATCTTCCTAATTAGTTCATCTAATAATCTTCATCTCGATGAACCATTGAACCATTCCGTCGTATCAAGCCGGAAGATATGCAACCCGCGATACATCTACAGTTCTGAAAAAATTACTGGCATAATCTTGAATGTATTTTAAAAATAATTTAACACAACATTTCTAGACCTTTAATGAACCTGCCAACCAAATTTCAACATTTTCTACCGATTGGTTCTCTAAAAAATTAAGAAAACGAAGAAATATATGAACATTGGCCACATTTGGTGGATATATTGGCCAATTAATTCCCTGGCTTTTTTTTAAATTTGGAAATATGTTACATATTTTGTTTTTTTTCTGATGGAAATAAAAATTCATTGCCACCTCACTAATTGATCTTAGTACCTTTGTACCTATAAGACCAAAGAGGATTGTAGTATAATAAAAATTTATTATTCCATAGAGAAATCTAATTTTCTATGCTAAGACTTATGAAAGATACCACTAAGTGGCACATTTTCCCGATACTTGAAGCTTTTTCAATAATAATTTAATAAAACAATTAAATTAAAACCAGGGTTTGCATATTAATATTAGCTTAGCTCTATTTTGATATTTTTATCAATCTCACCATAATCGGCTCATTCAAATGGGTTATTAAGAGTTTTTTCGTGATTTTTTTTAGAAAAAATTTTAAAAGTATTTTTGCTCTAGTCTTTTGGACTACGGCTGCCAAAGCTGTGAGTAATTCTAGTCAGATATCAATCGTTGTTATCAAATCTTTTCTCAAGCATAGTCTCCATTCACATGGGGTTGACATTATTTAAAAGATTAAATTCAATATTGAAATTTGGTCTCATATTTTATATGTTGAATACTCCATCAAGAGCGTAGCCATGTTTTTTTCTAGAGAGGGGGTCAAGCCAAGTTTCCGTACCCCCAATGTATAAGAAAGTTCCCCCTTCACCATCTTTCTAGTGAGAGGGGGGGTTTCAGCCATATTGTTGTTAAGTTTAATTGTAGGCCTATACAAGGGGGTAGAAGATTCTGGTCAATTTTGGAAGCTTGTACGTTGTTTTAGAAGGAAGAATTTTATTGTGGGAGCCAATATTGAATTGGAAGACTGGGTGGTACACTTCAGTCGTTTGCTTAACCCTTTCATCATGTCAGACAGAATACTTTATGCTACACCATACTTTGTAGATGAAATTTTAGATGCGCCAATTTCCCTACAAGATCTCAGCAACGTCCTTAAAAGAGTCAAAGAGAATAAAGCACCAGGTGAGGACCGAATAACCTATGAGTTTTTCAAGTATGCACCAGCCGTCTTTCTGGAAAAATTGGTAAAGATATTCAATGAGATTTTCAATTCTTCTGACATCCCAGAGAACTTCAAGGAATCCATCATATACCCAATCTTTAAAAAAGGAGACAGCAATGAGACTGCAAATTATAGAGGCATCTCTTTTTGTAATACAGTGGCAAAACTATTTGCAGGAATATTGCTGGATAAGTTGGAGAAATGGGCATCTTCCTATAATATTTTGAGAGAGTTTCAGGCTGGCTTCCGAAAATCGTACTCAACCATTGACAACATATTCAATGTTATGAGCATTGTGAATATCAAGCTAGCAGAGAAAGGGAAAAAAGTATATGCGTTCTTCGTTGATTATTCTGCTGCTTTTGACAAGATAGATAGGCATGCTCTGTTTTACAAACTCACTGAAATAGGAGTGTCGCAGAAGATGTTGAATACGCTGAAGAAGTTATATGAGGGGTCAACGTCAAGAGTGTGGGGACAGGAAGGCCTTTCAGAAAAATTCGAGACAAGTACAGGCGTGAAACAGGGCTGTTTATTGAGCCCACTACTGTTCTCATTGTTTGTTAATGATCTGGAAGAGTATTTAGATGGAGGGATCAGTGTGGGTGGCATCTGCATTAAACTCTTAGCTTACGCTGATGATATTGTTCTTCTTGCCCCAGATAGAGTATCAATGAGAAGAATGATAGCCAACCTGGAAACATATTGTGAGAGGTGGAATCTTTAGGTAAATCTTCAGAAGTCCGAAATCATAATATTCAGAAGAGGGGGGGAGGATTAGCAGGCACGATACTTGGAAATATAATAATGAGCCAATCAAAGTTGTTGGAAGCTATAAGTACCTGGGAGTGAATTTGTCATCTCAACTCTCATTAAGTCGGCATTTCAGGGAGAAAGCCTCTGCTGCAAAAATTTCCTTGAACGTGTTTAACGGTCTCCTAGCACAGAATAATATACAGTTCAAGCAGAAACTTGATTTGTTTGAAGCTGTATCAAGATCAATTGTGTGCTATGGAGCACAAGTTTGGGGGGGAAGGATGGTTGATGTGGTGGAAAAAGTGCAACGGCTCTTCCTGAAAAAAGTCTTCAACCTGCCAATGTGGGCCCCTGACTACTGTTTATTCCTTGAAACTGGTGTCAACCCACTGCTAGTCCACACTTTGAAGCTGCATCTCAAGTACGTACACCGATGTCTGAGCCTACCCGAACACAGATACCCCTGCATACTAATGAAGAAGGTGATAGAGAAGAAGATCTTTATATATAACGACTGGCTGGAGCTACAAGCTGTCTTCGACATCCCTGCTTCCAGCATTCCATCGTGCAACGTGCTGGAAGTGCTGAGCAGGGTCAAGGAAGGGCTCAACGAGAACTTCAGAAGGAGAAGGATGTGCAGCCAGAGATGTTCAATCTACCCTGAATTAGCAAACTTCACGGATTACATTCATCATCAGGGGGACTTCACACTGGTGAAGTGGTTCCTGAAGGCAAGAACTGAGCTCATCCGACTGAACAAGTACTCGTTTGGCCAGGCAGTGAAGATGTGCTCATTATGCAACCTGAAAGAAGAAGAAGATGTACCACATTTCATTGCAAGATGTCCCATCCTTTCTGAAATCCGGAGAAGACAACTGAACAATAGTATCCTCACCACACAGGAGCTGAGGTCAAGTCTGAATGGGCAGAACTGGGAAGCTGTTGGCCGGTACTGTAAGGAAGCGTGGCAGTACAGATACTCTCTTGTGCAGGAATACAACTTTTGAGAAGGAAAAAAAAACAAAACAAAAAACAAACAAAAAATTGATTGTAGATTAGTTATGTCAATTCCAATAACTCCTCCTGACGGCACTTTGCCATGGAGATCTGCCGACAAATACATACTGTATACTGATATTATGTAATGATTACTTTGAAATGTTCAATAAAGGCCTTTATTTAATTTATTTATTTATTTAATTTGTAGGCCTATACATTTTATCATGAAAAGTAAAAACAAAAATTATCAAGCAAGTTCTCAATTATCATCCAATCAAAGCAAGTTGTTGATTGTCTTCTCTTCGTCCATGTCTTCTATCAGTTGAAAAATATATCTTCCAATAACATTACAGTACTTAAAATAATGCTCTGGCTAGTTAATAAATAAAGATTTTTGAAGAAAGGATGACATGAATAGATTTGAATAAATAGAAAAATGAATATTTCTTTCAATTTTCAATAATCTACTAGGAAAATTTCAAATATTGAATAATTGAAATAAAATAATTATTTTGAATGATTGAATTGGTAAAATAAAAGATTTGATGAGATTGATTAACTAAAATTAGTTACGGATAACGTTATACAGTAGTAGCCTATTCGATAAAAATGACACCTGGGCCTTCCTTCATTACTGCGTCCATTACATAGTGGAAGAAGGCGTCAATTACAAAAAAATGGCAGTTAAGAAAATTTGATTTTCTCACGAGAATCTTATGATATCAGTCCAAGTCGTCCTCGGAAAATAACCTGAAATAATCTATTTATGATATGTTCTAATGGCTGATCAATATAATATAGTCCCTTATCAATTTGACACAATGGGTAGGCCTACTGATACCATCTACCCCTGGAGAAGCACTATTTTTCAGTTCACCAATTTCTTCTTTTATCTACTAAATTTGGATTCAGCAGCATGCTATCCACTGGAGGTGTATTTAATGATGGTAGTATTCCAATAAGTGATTATATAAAGTCCAGCAATATATTTTTGCAAACAAATTGATTCACAAAACAATTATTTATTTTTCTGGATTAATTTTTTAGACTCTCGATATAACCATTGAGTATAGATATAGATATAGATATATACTTTTATACTTATATCTATACTCAATCTCAATGATATAACTTACTCTCTCTTTCCATATCATTCCAGAAATACACTTTCATATTTTCTTGGTTTTTTTTAATATTCAGTGAATTTATGGTAGTAGTAAAAAGTAATCAATCTTAGTTTTCTTTCTTAATTGATGAGTTCAAAATATTTCTATCAAGGACGTACGCAGGAATTTTTCCAGGGGGGGGGGCAAGCCATGTTCCTGTTGATCACTCCCTCCCCTCTCTTTCTAGATCCCCCCTCATAGAAAGAGAGGGAGGAATGTCAGCCATAATATTGTTCAGCTCAATCATAGCTTCCTTTAATAGCTTTATTAAAGGAAGCTATGGTTCAATACATTCATGAAAATTAAAAAAAGAATAAATTATTCAAAATATTTCTAATAATATGGATGATTTGTGATTTAAGTGATCAATTTCCCATGAAGTTATATGAGATTAGGTCTTTTGTACTTATAAGTCCCACATTTTGTTTTAAATAATTTCATCACAAAGTTTGATTGTGATTCAATTTCTGTGTTCACTAAGTGTTTAAAGCAAGTTCAACCTTTCAGGTGTTTTTGTAATTCCTTGAACCCTGGTTAGATCAAGTTCAACAGTATTTCCCTTTTGAGGAAGCATTGCATATCAAAAGTTTGCTCAAAAATGTTCAAATTTAATAAAACTGTACCGAAATCTATAAGCATGGTACAAAGATATAATAGGTAGCCTTAGCATACCTAAAAGATTTAATCTGCTCCAAATACTTGGTGAATGGGTGGATTCGGTTAAGTATAGAACCACCCTAACTAACTTAAAACTAGTTTTAGATAAATAAATTTATCAACATTTTATAACTAGGCTATAAAGAGTGCTTCAGATCTCCCTATCAATACAAGTAACTTATTCTAGGGCATTGTTCCTGGGTAAGAAACATATCTAAATATTATTTTGAAACTATCCCAAAAAGTCCTCAATTACTAACACAGCCGAATTTATGTTTTCACATTTCTCTATGTATTTTATAATTCTGTTGGGGCCTTAAGAGAGTACTAAAGTGGTCAATCCTTATGTAAAATTAGCTGAGAAATTCAATGAAACCAGTTTGATGGTTATTGAGATAATGATAAAAATAAACTGAGAAAACTCAATTTTTCAACTTCTAAGGGATAGAAATAGAATACAGTACCTTATTGTTGACTGGTTCCATCCATTCAACAAGATCTTTCCAGGTCTATTTGTTGCCTCCGTTATTCTGCCTAATGGAGAATATGTTGAGTTCCTGTCTTATTTCTACATTCCGAATTTTATCTCCTCTGGCCTTCACTGCTCTCAAAAATTTATTGTAGCCATTTTTAACCTGCTCTATTCTTTATTTCTCGGTACCCAGGTTTCAGAGTCATATAGGAGAGCTGAGATGGCCATGACTTTGAAAAATTTCAAATTGGTCTGTTGATAGTCTCACAAATAGCTTAAATTCGATTTATTTCAGAAGAAATATTCAGTTATTTTCTCGTCTTAAACCTGCACAAACCCAAAAAAAGGATTTGCAGGAGACAATAAACAATAATAATAATTAAGCAATCCTTAAAAAGACAAGCAATCTATTAAAACTGCCTTCATTGTCTTCTGTTTTGTCTCCTTGAAATCCTGATTTGTGAGATTTGGGTGCGTCCTAGAAGAAACGGTAACTGAGCTGATACCTCAAAATTTAATTCTCTACAATATTACTTGATTCGAAATACTAGTCAACAATAAGGTATCCTAAACTCCGGACAATTTGAAAATATTAGGATACTGTAGTATGTTTTTCACCCAGGAACAATGACCTAGAATACGGTATTGGTATGGAGTTCTGATACACTATTGTATTGCTATTCAGCTCCAAAAAAATATCTGCTCCAATTACCTTTAACTCTTTAATTTTTTTCTTTCATTCGAATACATTATACCACACCTATAACTTTATTATTTATTGTTACAATTGCGACTTATATCAAGTATTTTGAGCAGTGGATGATGATGTTTAGGCTACATAGTGAATGAATGATGATGGATGATGAATGTTTACATTACAATTTCAGCTATTACATCATTAATGGATCACTGGCGGCTCGTACCCACAGAATAGGTGTAGTGCCCGTATCTTTCACTGTACAGCACTTCACCTGTTTCGTGGGCACGAGCCGCCAGTGTAATGGATTCTAGCTCATGAAACTCCATTGAAGATCAAAAATGTTAGTTTTTTTTAATTCTCTGGAGTAACACTTGACCATGTAGAGAGTAAGCAAGTGAAACGGAAATATTTGTATAAGTCACCAATTCTTCAAGAAAATAAATTTTATCATTTATTAGTTATGAATATGAAGAAAAAATGTACTTACTTCAAGTGCTAAATGTATTCTATTGGAAAATTAATGGAATGATCAGTTTCTGAATAGGTATAAAATTTGCGAATCGTCCTCCATTGCAAAGCATAGAGCATGTTGTTGGCAGTAGCGTAGCCTGGGGGGGGGTCCAGGTGGTCCGGACCCCCCCCCCCCCGAAATTTTGGGCCAAGTTTCATGTTTGAACTCTGTTCCTCTAAATGAGAGACAACTAAGAAATTAATGCAGTATCCATACAGAGTGTTCATAAGAGTAATGTTCACTGAACTTCTCAGGCTGATTCCCTACATCAGAATAATGAAAAAATTTCTATGAGCATGGGTTCCAGTAGCGTAGCTAAAGTGGAGGGGGGGTCCAGGGGGTCGAACTTCCACCGCCAACTCAGTTTTCCCACTTGAAGCAAAATTTTGTCTTACTTCTTTGTCAACTGACCAAGTGGAGTTCAAAAAGTGCAAATTGTTAATAAGGGTTAAACTGCATAAAGCCCGCATCTGTATTTTTAATCTATCATAAAAAATGGAGCTCTATAATGATGTAGAGCTCTACAATTTTGTACTGAAAATGCCCCAATGAACTAATAAAGTGGTTTTAAAAAAGCTCATTACTGGGGGTTGAAATGATTGAAGTGCATAAAGTGAATAATCTGAATAATAGACTACTCTGGATAATCAATTTGTATTAAATTTGTTTATATGTCAATGGCTCAACAGCTCAATAAGGGCCTAGGCCTACCAACTGGTTGCCAGTTTTATATTCTATACAGTCCGTACAAGCAAAGAAGACACCCCGGCAAGACGGGGAAACGACTCCAGCCCGACTAATACCGGCCCAAAAGCCATAAACTCTCAAACAGAACTCACAGCACCCGAACCAACACCGACCGAGCCGAAGCCACTGTAATAATCAATTGTAATTTTCAAAGACAGAGTTTTAAAACGCTACTTTGGACACATAAAATCGCCCACTTAACAGAACTATTGGTGGTCAGGAACAACAGATGCTCAAATTATTCCGATTTTTTAGGTTTGAGCCGTATAAAGCCTATGAGCCTTTATGATTAATTTCTCTTTGACAAATTTTGTTTTACAATGCTATTTTGGACACAGAATTTTGCCTAAAAGCTTCCTCAACTAACCAGATTGAATTATGTTGAACCATATAAAGTAATTTTAAATTTATTTATTTATTTATCTATTTTATTTATGTACAAATACACAAGATGAGAAGGGAAAATGCAGGCTATCGCCCAAAACCTCTTCTATTCCCAATTTTCTATTAATAAAAAAAAGAGAGCTCTAAAACGGCCCCTATGAGTCTGTGACTTTGCAATCTTTAGCCTACAATTGAGTAGTAAGTTTATTTCATTCTACATGTATGATAATAATAATAATAATAATTTATTTTTATTTTATTTTATAATATTCATTATTTTATCATTTTTTTCATTTCATTTTTGAATTCATTGAAAACAAAAATTTTGTCAACTTCTAGGGGGGGGGGGCAGCTGCATCCCTAACCCTGCCTGCGTACGCCCATGATTTCTATAATTTATGTAGTCTTGTTTAAGTTCAATATTAAACAGTCTCTTATTTAGTTTGATATGCATTTCATCCCTTTTGCGAATGGCATATTGCAAAAGGAGTAATCTATTTTTTGAAAGGTCTGTTTCTATGTGAGTAATTAATAATTTCAGTGACTTTATTAATATTTTCATTGATCTTGTTGGTAAACTTAGCGACTAAGGTGTCAATATCATCAGTAAAATTGTCACAAACTTCATTTCAACCCTAACTTTCAAGGTTTAATTTCAATGAGCTTATAACTTGGGAGGTACTAAGCTTATAACATAGTAAATACTAATAACTTTCAATTTTACAACAGTACTCACGACTTTGTTTCTTTTCAGACGCGTTTCGTGGCACTGAGCCACATCTTCAACGCACAATGAGTAACTAGATACTCTACTATTCTAGTCTAATTTCAGTTAATCACTAATAATTCTAGTTACTGTCTTACTTGAATTTGTTTTAGAATTGGAATCATGGTCTTTTTGTCTAATTTGGAAACCAATACTTAACTGTAATGATCAGAAGCCTAATTTTCTAAAGAAAGCCCCACTATCTTTTGGTGATACACCCATACTTATTGATATTTTATGGGGGTGATATATATACAGGGTGTTTCAGGAGGAATGTGCAATACTTCTCAGGCTGATTCCTTACACCAAGTAGACAAAAAAGTTCCATGTGACCAACCCCCAAAAACGCTTTGTTACCGAGATAACAATGGCGGAAAATTGAGATTTTTCAAAATATATTAATTTTTCTAATTTTTTAGAGGCGTTGGTGAGGTTCTGAAATAATCAAATCCTATGTAAAATTAGCTGAGAAATTCAATGAAACGAATTCCAAGTCTGTAACTTGAACGGTTATTGAGATAATTGGAAAAATATGCTAAAAAACGCCATTTTTCAACAATAAGGGTTATAACTGGAAAAGGAATCATAAAATTGTATTTTTCAATAATGGAAGTTGAAGAGAGCTGGATTCTAAAGAAAAAGTTAAATGGCGGCGATTGTGTAAATCTTACCCAAATCTCAGAAATGGCGATCAAAAATCGCAAAATTGACAAAAGTGATGAATATGTATTTAGTAGCGATTTTGCGATTTTTGATCGCTATTTCTGAGATTTGGGTAACATTTACACAATCGCCGCCATTTAACTTTCTCTTTAGAATCCGGCTCTCTTCAACTTCCATTAATAAAAAATACAATTTTATAATTCCTTATCCAGTTATAACCCTTATTGTTGAAAAATGACATTTTTTAGCATATTTTTCCAATTATCTCAATAACCGTTTAAGTTACAGACTTGGAATTTGTTTCATGGAATTCCTCAGCTAGTTTTACATAGGATTTGATTATTTTGGAACCTCACTGAAGCGTCTAAAAAATTAGAAAAATTAATATATTTTGAAAAATCTCAATTTTCCGCCATTGTTATCTCGGTAACAAAGCGTTTTTGGGGGTTGGTCCCATGGAACTTTTTTGTCTACTTGGTGTAAGGAATCAGCCTGAGAAGTATTGCACATTCCTCCTGAAACACCCTGTATATGGGGGCTGGTGCAAAATGGTGGTGGGGGTGAAGCCTTGTAATAAAATCACCCTGTAATAAATAAATAATAGCCTTCTGATAATTTCATACATCTGGGCTGAGCCCCCCCCCCCTACAGAAGTACATCCTGGATCCACCCCCAGCCAATCCCATTGCCTGTTTGAATGAACAGAAAATCATATGCATTATCATTGGTTCTAAAAGATGAACCATGGAATCAGACAAGAGGTGATTGGTTTATCTTTTGTAACGTTGGATGATGGGAGCTCATTATTATGAATGATAACAAAATCTAGTTGCTGGGCATGCTTATTGACATATTCATTTAGGAGGTCCCAGTGGCGTAACAGTTTTATGATACAAACTCAAGTCGATAGGCTTAGGTGGTAACACTTGACAGACACTAAGATTATTGAAATGGACTTGATGTAGCTTTTGACAGACATCAGAATTCAGTAGTTTCATCTTTCATCATTCAAATTAATAAATGAACGCATTTTTATTTTCAGAAGAAACATATTATATTTTACATCTACATATTAATAAAACAATGATTTACAACATAGCAATGTACCAAATATTGAACAATAAATTAACAAAACATATTGTCATTTAATAGAAATTATTATTTTTAGACATTTTTGGTGCTGTCAACTCAAGATAAACTTATGTGTTGGCAGTGAGCTGTACCTTTTTATATTTTTATATCTTATTAAATGCAGAACCCTTTCTGCTGTAACAGTAGTTCATAATATTATTATGAATTCAACATGATATACATCATTACCTTAATACACATCATGTTACCTTATTAGGTATGAAGAAGTTTATAGATGAAGAAAATATAAAATCGAGAATTGAAACTTGGCGCGTGAGCTAGCTTTGACAGACATTAGGATTCAATAGTTTCATCCTCTCCGCTTGGCACGCTGGAGTATCAAGTCACGCTTCCCATACGATGTAGGCTTCTCATTATTGATTTCCTATGTTTTATACAATATAGCTTTCCTCTATGGTTATGTATCTCTACGAACTGCGATAACGTGAGCAACTTTTAAAATCCAAATCAAATCAATTTCTAAACATCAACAAAAAGTGCTCTTTGTAGGCCTTTTTTAGTCTTTACCATCTAGGTAACTGTAAAATTTATTTATCTTTCATTTGAAGTTGAGCATTAACTTGGATAAGGTGAGCTGTTTTGATTTTATATCAACGTTATGTTTTGAAATATTTGTCTTACAATGAAATATTACCTTAACTATGATTATTTATAAATTGTTTTATATGTGTGTTGCATTAGTCTAGGTCTATCATTCAAAAGGTGTCGATGAAATTTGATCATTACAAATTATTGAAATTCAAATTTATCTCCTCAAAAAGAAATAGGTACAAAACCAAGATATCTACAATGATATTTTGAAAATACAATAGAGAAAGATCCTAAAAAACAATAATACAGCCAAATAAAAAAAAAGAACAGATTTTTTCAAACACCACTAAAAACTAAAATATATAAAAGTGGAATGCTATATATTATAATAAACTATATCAATAATTTAAAATAAAATTAAAAATACAAATTAGCCAGATTTCCTGTAGGTAAATCCAGAATAATGGCTTAGAAATTGTAAGAGAGATGTCAGAGATGACAAGAAACTAAATACAAATTCAATGTTTATTGTGATCTTATCAAAATATAAAATTATGAATATTCTTACTATTTACGAATGAACTTATAATGCGTACGCATGTCCCTCTCTTTATATATCATAAATGTACCATACCGGAACCGCTATTGGTATGCAGCCTAATTTTTTTTAAATAATTTTTTTATTGTTAAAAAGTACGTTAATAAAAATTATTTCATTATTAAATTAAAGAAACAGGCTAAAATTTTACTAATATGAACTTCAGAAATACAGTATTAAATAAACTTTAAAATTTCAAGCAAATATATGTGACCTGTGTGGCCACAAAACCATGATTCTATACACAAATAACTAATAGAATCAAAAAAATCTGTGTGTTTTTATTACATTATGTAACAGTCCTCCAATAATATCAGCAGTGCTTTAGGGCACGGCCACATGTGCAGCTAATCTGCAGTGAACCTGCTGCCCCCGATCTATCCAAATTTTAATAAAAATTATGTCATAATTTTTTGCTAATTCTATACTATTCCACAGTATTATACTCGTAATTCTTATTCTATGCTATTATATTGTGCCTCAAACAATTTTTTGTACTCTTTCCCGTTTCGGGATAAGAATGAACCAATCCTTTGACTTATCCAAATTTGGGTAAAAATTATACCATAATTTTGTAGCATATTGTACAAACAAAAAATAATTTTGTACCTCTTTCATGTTTTAGGGCAGAAGTGATTAAAAAATGGTGACTGGACCCCGGCCTGTTCTCAAGGTTCATATATAGAAGAAGGTGGTTTCATTGGTCCAAGACGAGCTGCTATATGTTAATATTCACTGGAGTAACACATTACCGACAAGTGCAGCCACAATTTTTACAGAAGGAAGCTGTTAGATTACTTTTCTGGAGTGGAGGCCTTTCGTGTTCCATGAACACATTGTCAACACTGAGTCCATGGAACACGAAAGGCCTCCACTCCAGAAAATTCATCTAACAGTTTCCTTCTGTAAAAATTGTGACTGCACTTGTCGGTAATGTTACTCTAGTGGATGTTCATGTATTATATATACCAAACTTGGCCTGTTCTAGCTTCTGTATCTGGCTTTTATTGCATGTGGCTCAGGCCACCATTTTAAATCACTTCTGCCCTGAAACATGAAATATGGCCGTGTCCTGAGCCAAATTTTCCAACTTTTCAAACTCTAAAAGGGATCTCATTGTTCACCGGCATTAAAAATTATGTAGTTTTTTATAGATAATTCGTTTCTGAAAATACAAGGTTTAGTAACTTTTCTAAAACTCACTCAAACCTCACAAAGATTCAAGGGCGACAAAACAGCAATCTTTTCAAATGTGCTTGTTTCCTTTAAATCATTATTTGTGAATTGTGATGTTTGTGTAGGTTTTACACAGACATTTTTAAATAATTTTATCTTCAGAATTAAATTCTCTACAATATTACATCATTTTGAATGCCGGTAAACAATAAGGTATTCCATTTATATACCTTTATACCTTTAAAGGTTTTTAGCATATTTTCCCATATTATCTCAATAGCGATCAAAGTTACAGATTTCTAACTGGTTCCATCGAATTTTTCAATTTTTTTACATTGGAAATATCAATTTGGTATTTGAATAATTTTTTTATAATTCTAAAATTTTATACTTGGAAATATACTATTTTCCGCCATTGTTTTCTCTGTGACAAAACTTTTCTTGGGTCATGACTAAAGAAACTTTTTCCCACTAATTATTTGGTGTAAGGAATCAGTCTGGAAAGTTCGTCTGTCTATTTTAGAAGCATTCTGTATAACATAGAACTATGAATACATGTATTACTTGTACCCAACACTGAGGCTTAAACAACGAGTTTAATTTTATTCTGTAACGTTATGGGTCAATATTATAGTACTGTATTTCTTTATCATTCTGACATTTTCTTTTACAGGATCTTCAAAGTGGCTGAGTTGAAGCCACTGCAATGAACATTTCAGAGGATTTATAAAGGATGCTTTTGGAACTAGGTATTACATGACATGTCGAAGGAAAAGGGCTTCACGGATGATATAAGAATGAACATACAGGTTTGGTACCTAGTATTCCTGTTAGTAGTTAGGTGGATCATATATTTCTAAAAATACCTATGAAGTAGAAGTGAATATAGTGATAATTTTGTATTTCACTGTTAATGTTTTAAATCACTCACTTTTGTGAGTGCATTTCACCCCTTCAACTGGAGGAGGAGCTTCATCAGCCTTCCACCTGGGGATCAAGCTCTTAGGGGTTGGACTTGGTGTGAAAAATTGTGTTGGATTCAAAATAGATTTTGTCATTGATGATGTTCTGTCTGTCTTTTTTTAATTGTTTGGAAATCCATACTGTTTTTGATTGTTCAGTTTCTGACCTTTGTTATTGATAAGTAACTTAGTATTTCTATGTGATTTTGTATAATATAATGTTAGTGTCTTCTCGACACCATCTGGAAACGATATTTATAGAAGACATAATATTGCTCTTTAAAGGAAATGCTAGACAATGAAAACACCTCCTTTCCGATTTTAATATAAAAAATACATAAAAGCTCACAGTTTGCAGGTAAATGGGAATGCAACAAGTGTTTCAACTTCTTGGAAGCATTCCCAAGCGACAGTTCGAGCTCCGCCGCTGTAGCTGCCCTGCTGTAGCAATACAACTCTATTCACATATATTTCAACTATATTTTAAACGTTTACTTTGTTATTAGGGCTACTAATGTATTATATATCAATGAATAATCAATAATCAATCAAAGTAGCCTTTGAAGTAATTTTCAAGTTAATTTCTATAGATGGTAATCTATATGAGCAATATATTGTCCTCTCTTTCAAAATAATCAGTCAATTGCCAGAAATATAATTGTTCACATTCCAAGAATGTCTCGTGAATTCCAATTGTTGAAGAGAAGTTCAATTAGATTCTATTTTTCTTTTCAGGATTTAGCTATTACTGTGACCAAGGGATCCGAAGATGGATTCTTGTCTTCTGAAAAATTTGTCAGAAAATTCAAAGCTTGTCTCACTGCCGAGGATAGGTGAGCCGTGCATGATTGTTCAATACTAAAATAATCAATGAAAAGATAAAATTTATTTGAGAATTGAGGATTAGAGAATTGACAATTAATCGAGCCAATTTCTATCTTCTTCGCTAATGTAGTATTTATCTGACAACATGTTTTCCTATACAGTACCAGAATTGCTCATTCGTTAAACATAATAAATCACTTTTCTACAAGATCACATAATATATCGCTATTCTACAAGATAAAATTAAAATTACATTTTAACTCATATAAAAATAACTTTTTAATGGAAATTAGTTTCTACTTATATTGCAGTAACTCAAGTTTTGACCTGTTATAGGCCAAATGCAATACCTGTTTGGCCATACAAAAGGTCGAAGTTGAGTTACTATAATGTAAGTAAAAACTAATTTCCATTTAAAAAGTTATTTTTATTTTATGTAGGCCTAAGTTAAAATTTGAAGTGGAAAACAGAATGGATATACAATACCATAAAATAACAATTTATTGCAGTACAAAAATCACTGTGTGTTTGATGTCTTTTAGTCTCTGAATATATGCTGTATACAGAATGTTTCTGAAATGTACTAAATCTGTTTTTGAGGTGTTTCCTTAAATCAAAATATAGAAAAAATTTCAAGGTCCTTTACATTCCTAACAAAAACATTGTGAAAATAATGAAATAAATCTTTGATAGAATCCAAGTGCTAAATATTTACAAAAGGTATTTCAATGGAAAGAAAACAAACACCGAGAAAATGATTTGTGAAAACAATCCTATTAGAAGTTACAATAATCATACACTGTTTCCTAAGGCTGAGTTTCATTTTTATTGAAAGTTGAGGAGAATATTTTTTTTTTAATTTTGACTGTTCCAGACTTTCAATTATAGAATAGGTCCATGTGGAAGTCTGAGTTACTTTTAATATGAACCAGTTTATAATTTTTAATTTTGACTATTTCAGATTTTCTATAATAGAATATGTATCCGCTGATGGAGAATTAACCGATGTCTTCAAGACTGATATGCCCATTGATATTTTGGGTGAACTGATCGAGGCATTGCTTTCTTTCCATGGAACTACGCAATCTATTGTTACTGTCTACAGGTTCTTGGAACATATATCAAAAGTTCAACGGTAATTCAACTTTTATTGTCTCATAATTACTCTGCATCCACAGATCGCCATAGTGTCCGCCTACGGTAGTTGATACAGGATGTTATAAATTGATAACTTCTAATCAAAGAAGCAATAACATCATAATTATTCTGCATTCACAGATCGCCATAGTTTTTTTTGCGTACGGTAGTTAATATTATACAAGGAGGTTCAGAAAATGTATACATTGAAAATACACACAGGTATCATTAGGTTTACTGTCAACTTTTTTTACCAGTATGCTTATTATTAGTACTTACAGTATAAATTATTAAAATATACATCCTTCCAATCTTACCGAATGAAAACCCTCTCTTACTTAAAACATAAATTTATATGAAAATAATTATTTATTAGATATTGCAGCTAAAAAACTTACTGGTAACCAATTTGCAAGAATAATTTCATTCCATTCTTTAAAAATCAAAAGAAAGCTGTGGGCTATAAATTGTACCTAACAGTACCTATTTTTACTACTGCAAATATTAACAAATAATTAAAGAACCAAATAATTCTATTCTCAATCTGGGCACAGTTTTTGGGCAGCTTCATTCGTCGAATCTCCTTATTCTGGTATTTATTAGTTCTGTTGCCAATATTTGCTGCAGAAAAAGTCTCCAGTGCTATTCACATAACTTTATTCTCTTGGGTTCTGATTATAATTTAATGAGAAAAAGAAAGTTTTTTATAATTATTATTAGAATTGTAATTGAATACATTATTATTTATTATTTCAAAAAATCGATGCTACGCTGCACCTCAATTGAATCACCTGTTTTCAAATTTAATATTTTTTACATTAAACTAAAATTTTACAAGATCCAATTGAGATGAATGAAATTGTAACAGCTGATATTTTCCCAAAACTGGAACTTGTGAATAGAATATTTCATTAGTGAATCTTACAAGCCCAGTTTCATGTTCCTCTTCGAAAAAACCATTTAATTTAAATTTTGGAACCACTCCATTTATGACAGCGATTTCATAAAATATTCATTAACCTTACAGCTTGTGATATTTAAGGCCATGGATTTCCAACATTCTACTACTTGCAGAAAAATCAGTTGTTTTTTATTTTGTACAAAATTCAAAACTATAATCATTTGTACAGATTCACTTTTGGATTGTTTTCAGCGACCCTTGACGATTTGTTTCAGGTTCAACCTGAGCCTGGAATTCTTGAGTTGTACAGAAAAACAAGATCTCAAAAAACTATTCGATAAGCTGTTAGCTTCTATGCAGGGATGTCAGCAGGATCTGGCTGAAGCTGGCATTACTGAGTGGGAAATCACATCTTTAAGAAAAATTTACAAAGTATGATTCATTAAGTACGGTACCCAATTTGTAATAATTATTGTTTTCAATTTTGTCATTAAAACTTGTAAAACTGTATGTGGTGTACACAATTATTGAAAATTATTCGTACAGACAATGTAAATTATTAATGAGTTTGAATTTGTTTATTACTACCAGTGTGTATGAATGGTAATTGATTTCATATTGAAATCGCCCACTTTCTTCACAAGACTTTTTGCAGGACAAATTTATGAAATTGACCGCTCTGCTGACACATTTTTAAATGATTGAAAATCACAATATAACTTAACTTGATTTTATGAGCGTTTACACCTTAGTTTTGATAATATATTTATATTTATAAAAGTAACACACTGAAGTTATTGCGACTTAATAAAATGCTCTGCAAGGCCATCTCAATCTTTACTGCGTTGAAGATTATTCAACTGAGAATCACATGCAGATTTTGTTTGAGCTTAAGTCATGCACATGAATGAATTAACAATAAAAAATGAAGTGTGGAAAAGGTAATGGAAAATAAAATATCATAGGGTACCTATGTAATAGCACAGAGGATTTAGCCCCTCTGTGGTAATTGCTATAGTTAAGGAGTAACTTGGGCTATTGAGATGGTGCAACATTTGACATTGAAATCTAACTAGGTAGGTACAAAATTCAAGTTTATTGTAAGTATTATCAATAGTATAATATCATCAAATTAATAATGACTAATGATTTTGAAGTAGTTTATTCTTATGAGAAGTCTACAACTTGCACAGACTCAAGGTTCATAATTATATTGGCACAGACCAGTATTAAGACCAGGCGTATGCTGGGTCGCATTCATGCACACGCACGCAAGCCAGCCAATCACAGCTCTTGTCTTGTCCTCAAAAAGAGCTGTGATTGGCTGGCTTGCGTGCGTATGCATGAATGCGTCCCAGCATACACCTGGCCTTAGATTTTTTAAACTTGCCGCTTCTCTACTATAATATCGATCTTTATCTATCGACATAAGGACTATCGATAAGAACAATTATCGAAAATGATCCCTGAAGATTAAGAACAATGGTTTCTATAAGAAAAAGGCAAAGTAGTATTTATACATAAATTTAAATTCCAATATGATGTCATACATCATATTATTCATTAATAAACCAATTTATATAAAATGTCCTTTCAAGCTTTTTAGTATGTAAGGTCGCCGTCTAGAGTTGCTAGTGTCGGCTCGTGATTATCGAAAAAAATCGTCTGCTGCTTTCGGTCGCAACCGCATCCCTTTTCTCTGCGGTGGTACAGTATCTCAGGTTAGTATGTCGTTTTAGTTTATTTTATGCTTATTTATTCATAATCTACTCTGATAATTCACATTTTGGGCTGCCAATTGTCTATTTCAACTATAGATAAATCGCTGGATCAGAATTATTCCAAATTTAGTCACTTGACTTTCATCAAGGTCCAATTTTAGCCTTCTTGTCTGGAGCCAATGGTTAATTATGGCCTTTCTTACTTAGTGGAATTAGTAATACATTCATTTTTAATAAAAGTAACTTTCCAATTTGTAATTATTATACTCTTCCTACAATCCAATTTGAAATTTTTATTTTTCAGATTTAACCTCTATCTTATTTTTAGCTAGGTTTCCATTGCCACTTTTCGCCCAAAATAGATGTTACAGTGTTATTGATGGGAAAAGCATATGGCATGTATTGTAGAGGAAAAATGCTTTAAAATACTATCATAAGTGAACAGCGAAATAACTTATGATCTCCATTTTGGGTAACAATAATGAAGCAATGTGATTTCAAAGCTAACCTATACTCTAGCTTATACATACCCTCCTCTATTAGTCTCTTGATTATTCCATCGAGGTTCTTACTCTCCACTTTTCTCGATGTCACAAAATCGGTGTCCGTCAATTCTAGGGAAATAAAAAAGATATCCGTAGATTATTGTTCTAGAGTTTGGGACAGTTTAGCATCTCTACATTTCTACCTGATCAGCCCAGAACAGTGATCTCTTTCCATATTGCTGCATATACCAGTACCACATAAGTAGGTTAAAACAAGATAGGCAGAATTCAATGAAGACAAATATGTAATAGGTTATCGATTATAATATGCAGTATACAACCTGGAATATTGTGTAATAGTATTGATAGTTATTTGATTGCTTCACAATAATTTAAATTATCAATCTCCCTCCATACTTTTCTTCGGGACCGATGGGACTGACTGTAAGAAAATGTTTTCTACAATAGCTCATACATTCAGTCTACTTGTTGCTGATGCGTTAGGCACTTCTTGGGTTCACCTCTGTATGTCCAAAGAGAACTTGCGAAATATATATATATATATATATATGCCTATATTATGCTCACTGAATTAAAATTATTTCCTTCTATTTTAATGGAAAGTGGTCAAGCAAACTGTTGAATATGTTGTATTCCTCTCCAGCCACTCAGTAGCTTGGTCACCTGCTCTGTGCAGCTCGGTCAGACCCCTTGAAAGCTGAACACAGGTCAGTCATTGTCAAGAAGAGAAATTCTAGGTCTCTTCACATACACATGGTGGATTGTCAGAAAATCTCCACCTCTTCGTACTCTGCACATCTCCCAGGTGATGTATGTAACCTTGATACTCACCAATGTTTGCGTTTATGTGTTCCTAGCAGCTAAGCTGTTGGGTACTTTATGATGTTACTATTTTTGTCCTCTGATGCGTACTACCAAGACGTGACAGCTTCTTCATAGTCCTGTCCATTTGGCATCCCATCCAGTCTCAGGTTACCTGACTCAGGTACCTTTAGTCTGATTGGAGATGGGTTGTGCATGTTTATCATAACATGTAGCTCACTCCTCTCCTCTCATGTTCTGTAGTTCTTTTTCCTCATCAAATCCCTGTAAAGGCAATGGTTAGGCCATTCCATACCAGCGTAGCATAAGCTACGTCTAATATTGTATTGTTTATGCGGCAAGAGTAGGCAAACAGCTGATAAAAGTTTCACTTGATTTTTTTTGTCAGCTGTTTACCTAGTCTTAAGTTTTTACAATATTAGACATAATAATCTCATACTACGCTAAGCCGGTCTGAAATGGCCTTTTAAGAGTATTTGGTACTAGTAATAATGGTTCAACACTTTGTCTCTGTGGTCCCAATTGTGTCACTTATGTTTTTCATTGTCTCATTCAGTCATGTGATGCATAAGTTATGTGGTTTTGTCTATCTCTTGTACGTGATGTAACATATCAACAGCTAATATAAAGCACCTAACGTCTCTTTTGATTTAAAAACGACATCTAGGCATAGCTAAATGATAACTTCAATTGACATCATCAGCTGTTGGAGTGCACCAAGCCTGCATCCATGTGGCAGCGCAATACTCAGCAGAACTGTATAAAAGAGAAATACTTTATAAATGCGCAGTGTACAGCTGACGCCTGAAAGTTGGGTCGTTCCGTCTGTCTCTTGTAAGTGATGACAGATAGCATCGACCGTCTCTTTTAATTTCAAATTTAAATTTATTTAACAAAAAAAATAAATAATCTAGGTATAGCTAAATGATAACTTTAATTGACATCATCAGCTGTTGGAGTGCACAAGGAGCAGACGAAACCGCCCAACTTTTTGGCGACAGTTAAACCAACATCACTCCCCCAGCTGGTAGCCTACCTGCAAGTCTACTGAAAATGTTATTCCTGCTTTTCTGCTGCTCTCCAGGCCATCCAAGAAATGATTGCCTTGGGAAATTATGGGAGAAGACTCAGTTGTTTTGTTCTCTAAATCCAAATACATTTTTCTTCTTCTCTTCATCTTCGTTTTTGTGCTTTTCCATATGAATTTAGAAGTCCTGTACCTGTACTGTATGTAACTTACACCAAAAATGATTAGTATGGCATCTCGAGATCATCTCTATACTTATGGGTATGGAGTCCGGCATATTCATATTCCTGTAATACAAGACTTCTAAACGAGTATTAAACATGCCCCTGGTCTGGACCAAACGTATAGTTTGTACATTTCTTTCAACTTGGCAGAACGCGAATGACTGTTATTTATGTCAAGATAACTAGAAATCTCATTACACATCTAGTGCAATCTAGTATTCCAATCTAGTCGTTTTTCTGAATGTTTTCTTTATTTGTGTCTGGTAAGGTTTTGTCACAAACTAACTATTGTAGAAACAAATTTTTACGGCAGTTGAGAATTTACTTTAGCTATTATTTTGCGGTTCCACTTGGAATTGTAAGTGTCCAATCATCTCACCTAGTTACTATAAATCTCACTGCACATCTTGTATCTAAATCGAAATCTTCCGTAATGTTTGTTCTATTCATTCTACAGACACACCTCACACTTTCTTGTGATTTTACCTATAATCAGATTTCAAAGTGCCTATTTATTTCATATAGCTACTAGGAGTGTAGTATAGTTTGTCAAAGTAAAGAAGACATTCTGACAAAATTTCATCAGCTAACTTCATCACTGATTGGAATAATATAGACAAATGTATTATTCAAGTGTGTGTAAAACTGTGAGTGAATGATTTTAGCATCAAAAATTTTTTTATGTATTCTACTTTCGAGCAAATTTTATAATTTAGCAAGTAGTATTTTGACATATTTTTAGCATTAGTTCTGTATATGAAACATTATTGATAAACCTTTTTTTATTATAATATATACATTTTCTTATAAAACTTGTTTAATTTGATCAATTGTATTTATATTCGTATCTGCATTTATATTTGATTTGAAAAAAAGGAAAATGACTCCAGCTCGGTCAATATTGGTTCAAAAATTATAAATTTGGTCTCAAATAGTAGAAAAATTCTGATCTACAATTTGAGGTAAAATTTATAATTTTTATACCAATGTTGACCGAGCTGGAGCCATTTTCTCATCTTTCCAGAATGGCTTCTTTGTCTGGACAGACTACTACTAGTACTATTAGTGTAGGATTATACACTATTATATATTATTAGTGTAGGATTAGATACTTCCAGTATTTCAAACTACTTTTTTCTGAATTTTTGCTGTATTATGTCTAGGAAGATGCTGTCTAGTAACGTACTGAAGAGTGGCCTGAAGGCGGCTCTCAGCTCCAAGAAGAATGGAGCCAAAATGGCGGCTGTCATGATTGCGCGCTCTGCCCACCATGGCGTTGTCGATTACGAATTGGATAAGATCGGCAACCGCGAAATGGTCGGCTATGGATTCAACGGAGACCCAAACTACGTTGACAGATATGACTTCCCATTCCCCGCCATCAGATTCAAGCCCAACGAGGCAATTCAGGTGAATAAAATACAATTTCTCTTATTAAGTTTGTATAATATTATTTACCATCAAATACAATAAAAAATATTTTCTGTCGAAAAACATGAAGCATGTTATAACATTCAGTCAATATATATTTTAGTGAAAAATTCAGTCAATATATAACAGTCAATATTTATTTTATAAGATTATTGAAATCTAATCAGAAAACCCATCAACTTCATACAAACATTCGCTTGTAAAAAGTTCCTTTAAAAAGTTTTGTAATTACTGGTAGTCATCTCTCTCACATTTCTAGGCAAAGCATTGAACAGTTTCACAGATATGTATAAGTTAATGTATAGCCAGTTCTACTGAGAACCTGGCTAAGTTCTGAAATTGATCAATTCCTACATTACCTCTATTCCTTGTATTATATCCATACACAACAGAATTGAACCTCATATCTGGTAATTGTTTTTCATATTGATAAAAAATATATTTTCTTTCAATGATGGTACAATCCCATGCTAATAAATAAATCCCTACATGGTGTGAGAGGCGGTTTACGACACAAAATACGTAAGTTGGAATTTTATTTAACCTAAAAAAATAATTGATAGTGGACTATTTCCCCACATCTAGAATTCAAGTGTTTTATAGTAAGTGTTGACAATGTTACCCCGACGCAGTGAGGCAACAGAGGAGAGAAAGAAATAGAATAGAATGACTTCTTTATTTTAATGACGTGGCGAAGTTTAGACAATGATGTCCACTCTGCCACTTAACCACGCAAGAAGTTGACAATGTGCTCGAGTAGCACGAAAGGCCTCCGCTCCAGTAAGGTAATTAAACAGTTTCCTTACTGTAAAAAATGCATTGTCGGTAATAAATCCCAGTGAATACTTACACACAGCAGCTCGTCATAGATCAAGAAACCACCTTATTACTATCCAAGTCTTGAAGGGCCAAGACGTACTCGAATAAATACAATACAGTATATGACTTGAGTCTTATTGATTTCGTGAAATATTATTTAGATTCAAACTGTAGTCATATGATAATTATTATTATATCATCTGTAGTCATAGCGAGTGAATTAGTGTTTCTATTGAGGCTTGAAAATTGAAATTTTATATTATATTTTTAAATTTTTTTGATTGATTAATTTGGGGCATTGATTTATTTGGTTTCTCATCTTTATTACTTTAAATAATTCAAAAACTTTACAGCATGCACTAAGTCTTTATGCATGTACATTAAGTCTTGTGTGAAGAGTGCATAACCAGATAGCCTTGTTTCGGACTAAATTATTCATAAAAATTTAGGAAATTAATATAGACTCAGTCTAGTTTTTCTATCCCAGTTCATTATTATATTCTGAATTCTGTTATTATTTCAATAAATGAATGAAATATTATTCTAGTCTCGAAGGAGGAACACGTACTTACATCAATATGCGTCTCCCATTTCGATTAAATAGCTTAGTTTCTATCATCTGCTCGATATAATATCTACTTGATCAAGTCAACTTGAGTCAAAAACGACCTCGTACTATGGTCTCGCCATTAAGACAAAGTTATACTAGCGCCAACTTGAGAAAAGAAACTACAGTAGGCTAAAAGTGATTTTTCTCAAATTTATTCAAGTATATTGTATATAATTTTAATTAAATCTAGAATACAATATTAATTAAGTCTCTATTATGTATTAGGTAATTAAATAGTAATTAATTAATACAATATTAATTGAAGTTCGAGTATCAATGAATAATGTACTTCTGCTTGCTTTGCAGCTCATTTACGATTTTTTTAGTCGCGGACGCGTTTGAACACTGATGTTCATCTTCGGCGCTCCTTGCTTGGTGATGATGAACAGCAGTGTTCGAAACTCGTCCGTGATTCAAAAAATCGTAAATGAGCTGCAAAGCAAGCAGAAGTACATTATTCATTAATATTTAGCACTGCAGTTACAAGAAGTATGGATAACCTCAACAATCTCACGAAGCCTGCGACTTCCTATCTATAATGCGAGAAAAAACTTGAATAAATACTATTGAAAATACTATGAACTGTGATAATCACAGATTTATACTAGGGAAGCGCATGCGGAGGCAGCCGCAAATTAAGCGGAGCGAGGTTTCTTTTTGTCAAAAGGTTTTTGAAGTGTGGACTCGAAAATTTGATCCCGGTATTTTAAGCCTAACTAAACCTAGCTGATGGTGAAAGTGGCTCACTCATGAAATGAGAATATAAAAATTAGCAACAACCTTCAAGTGAATGTTTTCTCAAGTGAGTGTTTATTTTGATAAAATAAGGCAAGATGAGAAAATGACTACAGCTTGGTCAATATTGGTTGAAAAAATATTGATTGGGCTCAAATTGAAGGTGAAAATGTTTCCTACGATTGAGACCAAATCAATAATTTCCAAATATATTGACCGAGCTGGAGTAATTTTCTCTATGAGTAGTTCAACTTTGTAAATACAGCATTTGACATACCTTTTTTGGTCTCAAATGTGTTCTGATTATTTAAAATAATTATTCAGTAGCAAATTATAAAGGAAAATCAATATAAACTTGAAAAATAGCGAAAAAATAAGCATATTGGATGAAATTTGGGCAGAAATTTGGTGTATCTCCACAACAAGCTTCCATTGTTTGTTAGCATGTTGAGAGATATTGCAAATAAATAAATAAATAATTTTATTAATAAAGACATCAGATAAAAACCCCAATTTGCCTCCTTCCCAAAGTACAATATTGTTATTTGTGTATCAGTGCGCGAAGAGTGATTTTGCTGCATCGAGAGAAACACTTGAGGAATAGTTTCTTAAGTGCAGCAAAGAAACGTTGTGCCCGTATTACACATTAAATTTTTCCATATTTAATGTGAAAGGTTGAAATTAAAATTAAAATTGTCATATCTCAGTTATTTATCATCGAATCCTGACAAATCAGGCACCATTTTATTCAGAACTAGCCGGCAGGCTCGCTTCGCTCGCCTTCTCCGCCTGGACCCCCGACAGTATAGGCAGTGTAAGTGAGACAAACTTACTCGCTTCGCTCGCCTGCAAATTCCGTTCAGCAGAACGGAATTCTGTCTCCTTCTCATTCTACTTTGCTATCACACCTTTCTTCATCATCCTGCTTCCACTCCATCGTAATATGCCACCAAGTTACCAAGAATACATTTTCTCCCTCTCCTTTCCACTCACCTCCCATCAGCCGTGTTTTGAATTTGCGTCAAGGAGTCCCCGCAGTGATTCATACGTTTCTTTCTCATTCTACGAATAATTCGTTCGTTTTTGTTATCCAATTTGGACCTGTTTACTTAATTTCAACATTTTCTGCCAATTTGTTCTCGAAAAATCTAAGAAAAACTCCGAAAAATAGTAAAACGCTATAATATTAAGTGTAACCTTAGAAAGTATATTGGAAATAGTTAAAAACTTTATTCAATATCTTCCAAATTACTTCATCGATAATCTTGCTGAACCATTGAATTTACAGTTTGGATGTGTCGTATCAAGGTGGAAGATATGCAACCCGCAATACATCTACAATTTGAAAAACCTATTACTTGCTTAATCTTGAACGGATTTCAAAAATATTTCAACACAACATTTCTAGACCTTATCTGAACCTGCCCACCAATAATATCAACATTTTTTACCGATTGGTCTTTGAAAAAATTAAGAAAATGCCGAAAAACTATAGAAAAGCTCAAATATTTTGCATACTCTTAGGAAGTTTCTCTTAGTAGGCGTCTTGTAGAGGTCCATCTGAACATGTCTGCCAAATTTTAACGCATTCGGTTTGGTAGATTTTTAGTTCTGCTGATGAGTGAATGAATCAGTGTCATTTCGCTTTTATATATAGAGATTTGAAGCTCTAAATTTTTGTAATGATACAGAATTTTATATAACCATTACTTTTAACAGTAAATTAAAAATTAATATTTCAGTCAGCCGTCATTTAAAAATTTTTAATTTTCAATTTTTTATTTTTTATTAATTTTTTTATTTTTTTAACCAAACAAATCTTAAAAGGTCGTTAATTACTTTTATTTCTATGTGAAATAATATTGGAAGTTGTTCTAAGTTGAAAATAATCGGCAAAAAAAATGTTCTGCTCAGGTTTCGAACCCCCCTGATTGGTAAGCAGTGAAATACTAGTCCACGTCGCTAACCACTGAGCCGATGAGGTTCGATGAGTTCGATGAGGAGCCGATTCTGCCAGTGATACCTACATGATTTCAAGAGCATAATAGACATTCTCTGACCAAGAACGTTTCTCAAAACTGATGTTAAGTTGCAAGCCTGCAGTGCAGAGAGCATGAATATAGTATCAAATAATGTGTATAGTAATAGTGTGTAAGCAATCCTTTTTGCCTTTTTTCGTCCTTAATATGCAAATTGTGAAAATGCTCTATAGCCTATAACCTGGTCGTCCATGTCTACTATCACCATGGCAAGTTAGAAACTTGAAAATCGGCCGAGCTGTTCCGGAGGAGTAGCATTACAAAGAGTGACTTTCCTAATCCATTAGAGCTTCGCTTCGCTCCGCTAAAAAAATATTGAGATACCGCTTTCGGAACTAACCAGCTCACCAGAAATTGATCATGTGTAACAACCGGAACAATTACTGTACTTCGAAATCTTGATGTATCTGTGTATATGACAATCTCTAGTATTATTGAGATTGTTTGTTGGAGTATTAATTTCATTAATTGAATTTTTCAGGCTTTGAAAGAGAAAGAGAAAGGTGACTGGAAGAAACTCACCATAGAGGAGAAGAAAGCCCTGTACAGAGCATCTTTCCGGCAGACCTTTGCTGAATTTGAAGCTCCCACGGGAGAATGGAAATCCATCCTTGGATGCTCACTGATCTTCGCCGCTATTGGACTGTGGTGCACATTCTTCATCAAACACTTCGGTATATTATCTATTCAATTTTCAATTATGTTACGTATTTTGCAATTCAACGAAAAGCAATTCAGCTTTTGTAAAGCTATGTGTCAACGATTCAACAAGATAAATTAAAGAAGGTACACTAGATGATGATGATGATGATACATGTATTTATTTATTGACTTTTGACAAAAAAAGAAATAAAATGAAACAAGTTTTACTTGAATCAAATGAAACAATCGAAAGTAAACATTTTACTGTAGTCGACCACAGATCATTGAAATGACCAATGAGATGAGATTTCTGAGCCCTGTTACCACTGTTCAACCTCACCCAAACAAAACATCACTCCTTCTCTCTCACACACACTCTCTTACTAGTTACCCCTCAGTACGAAGCGGCATCACTGGAGGGAGAAACAGGGAGTGGAGTCAGAAGAATTGGTTGTCCTTGGTTATTCCAATCATCTGTGGATGGCTATAATGATACAATACTATCTAAATCGATTGTATAATTTGATACATGCATCTTGTGAAAGGAGATTGAACCTTGGATACACAGCCAAAGTGTACTCACTACTCAGTATTGATATATTGCTTGAAAGCTAATATGGGAATTGGATTTTTACATCAATTAGAAAAAAAAAATTGAAAGCTGAGTTTTTTGGATACCAATTTATGTGATTCTTTTGATGTAAAATCAATTGTTTTAAAATTATTTTGTGCATGGTTCTATTCGTTCATTTATTTGAATTTATTTTTTTTCATTAGCAATTAACATTACGTTGCAGAATAATAATATTAGGCTACACTGTTATTGGACAAGCAGTAATCTATGCGCCAGATTTTCTTGTGCAGCTATAATCTGTCCATCCAAGCAAAGAAGACATTCTGGCAAGATGGGATAATGGCTCCAGTTCGGTCAATATTGGTTGAAAAATTATAAATTTAATTTCAAATAATAGAAAACATTCTTCTCTACAATTTGAGACCAAATTTACAATTTTTGAACCAACTTTGACAGAGCTGGAGTTATTTTTCCATCTTGCCAAAATGTCTTCTTTGCTTGGACAGTCTATACCATTATGGTTTTTAGGTTTCTATCAAATTATCAAGAGTCTCTTGTAGCTTTCTACAGGCCATCAAATGGGTCGAATCCTGCTCTTCTATACATTTACCCAGTGTTCTAATTACGATGTATACATGTTCTGTTGAAGCTACAATTACAACACGTTCTTTGAGAGAAAACTTTCCAATTTTCAGTTAAGAAAACCTCCCAATCCCCAGTCATCACTTCAACGAAATTGTTTGTAAATTAAAAAAATTGCAGGAATAATTTATGAAAGAATATTTAATTTCTAATCAGCTACGATAATAATTTATTAAATAATCTAATGTAATACCTAAAAGCCTTCAGCCTACTTGAACTATTGATTCAATATCAAAAGATACAAGTCTTTCGCTGCCAGCACACAAACTTAGGTTTTGCAGGCAGCGCCTACATAAATATATTGTATTGTATTGTAAGTCCATTCACCTCCGAATTCGAATAAATTTATTTCCCAAATTATTTTGATAATATATACAATAAAATTTATAGTTCAAGGAATCCCCCTACAAGACTGTGTGTAGGGGGACATTTTCCAATCACATTTGCCAAACAACATAATGGTTAGTACGTTTTTAAAGTGAATGTTAATTTACGTAAATCTCTTTAATTTTATATGTTATTGAATAAAACTTGATCTGAAACATATTTAATACGTTCAGAGATTATTCACCTCTGTTGTATAGAATAAATAGAATGGCTTCTTTATTTTAATGACGTGGCGAAGTTTGGGAAGTAATGTCCACTCTACCACGAATAATATACTCTACGTATAGTGGAGTGAATATGAAACTGGCAACCAGCTGGCTGGCCTAAGCCCTTCATGGGCAGTTGAGCCATTGACGAAAAAATTAATACAACTATGATTATTATTTTATAATTCTATTGTGTTTTTCTAGGATTTGGACCCAACTTCCCAAGCAGTTTCAAGGAGGATCGCCGTTCCGCCCAGCTACAGCGTATGCTTGATATGGAATACAATATCATCGAAGGTCTCGCCTCCGATTACGATTATGAGAAGGAAGAATGGAAAAAATAGAAGTTATTTGACGCTAATCTATTGTATATAAAAGAGTCAAAATATAAAAACTTATTGTACAATTTTTGAAGTTGCACAATAGTAGTAAAAACCCCGGTTATTATAGCTTTGTATGATTTCCAAAGACATGGCCTTGCAGTCAAATAATTTCATAATGTATGTTATCGAATCATGATAAAATCGTGGGCGTATAGAACAAAAATAATTTATTTCTAGTTTAAATATTATTTATTCGGATTCATTTAATGAAATCTATTCGGCTTTGTTACCAGTTGATATTTTTTCAACTTTATTGTTTGTAACTCAATTGTTAACGTTTTATCGAAGCATCAAGCTCTAGTGTCTAACACAATAGAGAGATGCCGTGCCCAGTTACTTGAATAATTAGTTTTTAAAAATTTCTGTGTAATTCTAGTTTCTTAATTGAAGCTAGATAAGTTACCAATGTTATCAAAGAGGTCCATGTTGGACGTGCTTTGGATTGAGAAAATCTATACAGCTATGTTGTAAGATGAGTTGTTTGTCTTATGTATCAATGGTTGGAAATAAAACGTAGTCAAATAAAGTAGTTGTGTGCAATGAATTTGGTAATTTCCTTTCAATTTGATAAGGTGTAAAAACATTTGCTGAATTCTTCTATTCCACTTTCCATGACGAACTTCTGGTTGATTATTCACTTTGAACATGTCAATTCATGGCTGTTGAGGTTATCCATGCTTCTTGAAACTGTAGTAATAAATATAATGTATTCTTCTTGCAGTACTTTTCACTTACAGTTTAAGTCATCAATCATCCCAACTCCATGCTTATAATGTTCACACCCTCTTCAACATCATCATTAACCTATCCGAAAATCCATCCAATATACAGCCTTTCTTCCTCTCCCTTCCCTACTCCAACTACTTCTACCTCAAACTAGTCAGTCCAAGAAAAGAAGACATTCTGGCAAGAAGGAAAAAATTACTCCATCTCGGTCAATGGTTCAAAAATTATAAATTTGGTTTCAAATTGTGGGAAACATTTTGATCTACAATTTTGAGACTGGTTTTGGCGATTTGAGAATTTATAACTTGTGAACCAATATTGACCGAGTTGCTGTAATTTTTCCATCTTGCCAGAATGTATTCTTTGCTTCCACCTCACTTCATCAACGCAATTCTGTCCCAGCAAAGAACGCTGAAGATGAACACCAGTGTTCGAAAAGCGTCCGCTACTCAACCCGTAAGTGAACTGTATTGCTATTAGAAGTATAATTGATAATATTTGCTAATTATTCATGACAATAAAACAAAGGACCCGAACTTGATACCCTGTTTGAAGCAATATAAAAAATTGTTTCCAACACGTAAAAACCGATTCAGGCAACATCCTTAACGTGCAAACAAACTTCCTCGTTGATCCTCTCAATCATAAGCTAGATTCCGTTACCAAGTGACAGCGCAGAACACCTCTAAATAGCATCCAGTTAATCAGTTAGAGTGTAATGCAACAATTACTATTAGGGGCGGTCTGGCTCAGCTGGGGGCCCTCGGCTATGGCTGATTACGGGGCCCCCCACCGTGGAGAGGGGGGTCCGGGGCCCTCCCCCGGAAAATTTTGTATGAATTGATGCCTAATAACTGATTTTTACACCGTTTTGTAGTATATAATATGTCTAAAAATTAGTGGTATTTGGTATCTTATTATTAAAAAATATTTGTTATTCTTATGAGAAAATAATTTTTTTAAAGTTTAAGCAAACAGCCTGAAAATAAATAACATATTCCTATGCTGTGCTAAATTCTGTGTAAAATAAATGAACGTTTCTTAGATAGGCCCTAGATATGTACAAAGAATATCAGTCCAATTAGGGCGGTGACAGGTGTCGGATAATCACCGGCGGTGACGGTGCCTGCCCGTTTTGTTCGGCAGGCAGAACTGTAGGCACTAATCTGGTCGTCGTCCTCAAGAGGGTTTGTGTATGGGGCTGAGCTTCATCTTGTGGTGTGGGCCCCTAAGGATCCTTCAGATAAGCGGGGGGTCCGGGGGCCCTTCCCCGGGAAATTTTGTAAAAATTTACTTCAAAATTGCGTTTGAGAAAGCGATTTTATGGTCTATTAAATGAGGAAATTCCTATTTTTTTAAAATGAAATATTGATAATGATAGCCTATATAAGACCAATTCGATAGTAAGTTTGAGATTCAAATACAAATTTAAGAAATATTCATGATGAGTTATTGAAAACTCGTTCACTTTGAGATTGGGATAAAATTTACAACTCATTCTTTCAATGTTGCAGTCTTTACTACCAAATATTCACTTGCTTACTTTGCAAAATTGATCCCGATAGAACCACTGTTTCGATTTTCAAGCTGAAGTTTTTATTAAGTTTTCATTTTATTCATTCAAAGTTGAATTTAGCTTCTATTAAATCAATAAGTGCCAATAAACTTCCAATTATGGTAGTTTGGTAAGGCGGTCTGCCAAAGCATATAACTTATTATTCACTACCAGGACAGCTCAGCAATATCTATAATTTCATACTTCCTGCCACGGTCATAAACAAAAATAACTATCAATGATGGTGAACTGAAGAAGGATTTTTCCCGACAGGGAGATTTTTTTTTAGAAAAAGTACTCTAAAACTATATTTTATAAGAGTTTTAAGCGTAAGCCTTATTATTGATTTCATTATTTGTTACTGTGATTAATAGTTTATTGATTTTTCATTTATTAAGTATGCTGTATAATATGTGATTTTAGGTAATTGTAAGCTTAAATCCTTATTTTGAACAGATAAAATTCACCTGAATTCAATTCTTTAACCAGTTAGGTGAACAGCTAATCGCAGTCCTACCACCAAAGACAGTAATTCTTGTTCAAGAGGGTTTTAAATAGGTTCAACTAGGTACCGTACTTGTAATATTATTAAACAGATAAATTTCATTCAAGAAATACAGATTATATAACACAGCAGTTTATTGTGTGACCATTTATTGATATTAGTTTGCTAGAATGCAGTGTAAGAAATTGAAAAAGAAATTTTTTATATTTTTGTGGTGCGGGCTCCTAGGCGCGCGCCTGGTTGGCCTACCCTTGAAGCCGGTACTGGATTTGGTCATGAGATTCGGGTACACTTTTCGTGGTTTAAGCGCGGACAAAGTAAGGCCTGCCTTTGCTTTGGTTGCTTAGAATTGAATATCCCTTTGTTACCTTGTTACTACGAAAAAACATATGAAGTCCAAGTGAATTTGCAAATGCAGGCCTTACTTTTTGGGGCCCCCTTCGGGGGCCCCTTGGCCTCGGGGATCCCCAACCTGCCGACCTGGCCAGACCGCCCCTGATTACTATTCCTCCAGAGATGAGAAACGACTGACTGTCTACTAACGACAAGCCAATATCCCAAAGGAGATCATCCTTATGACACCTATAAGTACTTTAGTGGGTGGTGTTGATCACTCAGTGAGAGTAGTTGCTTGGTGATCATACTCTTGGATGGGTGACCAGTAATCAACCAAATACATATTAGCGAGGTGGGTCCAACAAGCAAGGATTTCCCCGCGAATAAAAGCCATACGAACATTTTTATTGATTTTTTCTACCTATAAAGGGTTGAATGTAATAGAGCTGGCTGCTCCTTAACTTCGCCTTTCAAGGAAAAATTAGGTCAGCTATTCAAGTAGCCCTGATGAGCACTTTAGAGCTGCAGTTACTTTTTAAAAATCCGTTGACAGTATTTTCAAGCCTCCTGTTAGTAGTGGCGGCCAGTCGAATACCTGTAGCCAATCACAGCTCTTGTTGTTTACCTCAATTAGAAGACAAAGGCTGTGATTGCCTACAGCTATTCGACTGGCCGCCACTACTAACCCCGTGTACAGGAGGCAATAGGCCTAGGTACTGAAATTATTATGAACGCTCATACTGTCAAAAGAAAATAAGGTCTGAATCCTTTATGAAATAAATAAAAGATATGAATTCTGTATAATTAAATATAAAAATGACTTTCATCTATTGAAACCGTGACTTATATGATTTGAATTACTTTTACTGGTCGAGAATTAATTTGAGCAGTAAAGATCAACGAATTTTGTATTTATAACTGATAGATGGACTACAACAATTTACAATTTAATTCCATTGATATTACGCTCGAAATTATGTACGAATTCAAAACCCAAGCTGTCATATCTATTGAAAAACCGCTAATGAAAAACCTGCTGTTTTTTTTTTAATTAAAGAAAATTATTTATTTTTCCTTTCCCGTGTAACACTGCCTTAGAAATTATTTTTCCTTAAAAATATATAATTATGCCTACTGGATTATACGTCTAAAAGCTGAGATCACATAACGATTCAAAATAAATCAATTCAATTATTGAAATACCTTGAAGAAGGTATTGAAGAATTCAATTATTGAAATACCAATTCCAATATATTCGACATTAAATTAATTAAGGTCCTGCTACTTCAAGTTTTTAGTATAGTGAATCTGGCAATATCGTCTAGTGGTTTCAGCCGTGTGAATATTGCACAACATTTGTTCTTGAAAATTATTATATTGCTATAAAAAAATGATAGTCATCCACAGATCATTGAAATAACCAAGGACAACCAATTCTTTCGACACCACTCCCTGTTTCTCCCACCGGTGATGCCACTTCCGTACTCAGGGGGTAGCTAGTAAGAGAGTGTTGAGGAGAGTGAGGAGATAGAGGGTGGGCAACAGTGGCAACAGGGCTTAGCAATCCCAGTGACCTTGGTTATTTCAATGATCTGTAGTTCAGTATAGTTTCAAAGTTGCCTTCTGACTCCTGCTGTAAACAATTTTGATGCTCACTCATTCACTATGTAGCCTAAATATCATCATCCACTTATCATCTTTGCTTAAAATACTTGATATAAGTCGCAATTGTAACAACAAATAACAAATAATAACAATCAGAAATTTGAAGTGTGCATTCACAATCAGATAAATCGTTACACAAAAGTTTGTTTCACTGAAAAATTAACATTAACATTGAGAACAACACACGCTAGAAGAAACAAAACTGCAGTTTTGAAACAAACAGTTTGTGCGCTCTGCATTGTGTTCATCTAAGCCAAACAAAAACGTTTTGTTGGGTTGCGTTACAACTGTTGTGAAATCACCCTAAATAACTTTTAAATGTCTTAGGTACTAATTACTGCGAAACTCAAGCTAGTCGTTTTTATCGTATCATATTAATATTTGAAGCAGCAGATGCGAGTGTGAGCCATGCATCTTCTCCTTCATGCCATAAAAAACACCTGTGTTTTTCTATCGGAAATAAATCAAAATAATTAAGCTATTCGTCAACGATCAAAACATTATTGATTGGAATCTGGTTCACATTCACAGCTTACTTTCAAAACTGTCCAACTATGTAATGTTAATGATGTATGTTAATGTTAATAATGTTAATGTATGTTAATGATGGAGAGCATTTTGGAAATCATGGAACTGAGAGAAAATATTTTCTAATACATAATTTACGATTTCTGAATTATTTTTTATTTTACCTTACACGTTATGCTCTATCTGAATGTATTCCTGTAGAGCATACGGTATATTTAACTTTTTTGCTAATATAAAATATTAGTCAAGATATGAAAAACTATCTCATTATTTAATAAATTCTATACTTGAATATTACGTGCCAAAAATCACACAGCTTACAATGCAGAAGTGTGGCAGTGGAAGACCAACAAGACACTGTCAATGCTGATTTTCGATGAAGTCTTTAAATAAATTGAGAGTTGAGCCTTGAAGAATAGTTAATTGTCATCTAAACAGAAAATTAAAATAATCAACAATTCGGTTTGAAAACTCTTCTTTATTTATGTATAACACAACAATACATATAGAAAGAGCTTTACAAAAAAAACAAACAAACTTCATAAAATATAATCATAAATGAAACACAAAAACTAACCTCTAAGAAATATTAGTAAAAAATCATGTTGCAAATTTAAGAAAAAACGTGTTGAAACAACTGTTCAGTTTATAAATGAATAGAAAGTTTATTTTAAAGTAAATGTATTCAGGAATGTCAATTAAATGGCTGGGTTTAGTTGAAAAGAATAATTGAAAAATATCCAATATGGAATGAAACAGTAAAAGACTAAAAGAGTTTACCAGGCCAAGAATATCTCTAATATGGAATGAATAGTAAATTCTGTGAAAAGTATAATTAGCAAAAAATTATTCAATAATATATCTTCGTTGTTATTTGATAACAGTCTGCTTCTGAGCTCGTTTTAGCAGATCTATTTACAAAAATTAAATCAGTCTATTTAAATGTTCCAGAACATGTTCGTTAGTAGCCTGTACAAAAGCTATAATTCGTAGCTAAATTCTACAAATATTATAATTCGTTGTAAGATCAAACCGCAAAATAGTGGAGAACGATTTCAGCAAAATGAGTGAGATGAACTAAGATAATTTGCTCATCATTACATGTAGATTATTCAAATATATTTATATACAGTAAAGTAGATTCTGTTGTTTTCAATATAGATTTTTTTCATAACAGTATGGTTAGTAAATGGATATTCATATGAACAATAAAAATTTGTGTGAAATTAAATAAATTTTCATCAATAATTCACATTTTCCTTGGCTGTTGAATGTTGTGAGGTTTGTTGGCGCAGTGAATGGGCTTGCTATCAACTGGCTTCTCATGGAAACTTTGGACGGCTTCAGGAGGGAAATCCGCATTCCCGCGAACTGGCGCACCAGAGATGCTCACTGTTTTGGGAGGACTGTCAACAGAAATAAGTTTTTCATTATGAGCTGAATTCATTCATTCCAACTCCAAATTAACTCTAAAGCAGGGTGTACCGATTCAATTTGAAATTTGTATCATTGCGTTTTTTTATTTTAGAAAAGAAGAAAAAATCCTTGGATATAGTGGTATAGTCTGTCCAAGCAAAGAAGACCCTCTGTCAAGATGAGAAAATGACTCAAGCTCGGTCGATATTGGTTCAAAAATTATTGATTTGGTCTCAATCGTAGGAAATATTCTGATCTACAATTTGAGACAAAATCAATATTTTTGAACCAATATTGATCGAGCTTTAGTCATTTTCTCATCTTGGCAGAGGGTCTTCTTAGCTTGGACAGACTATATAAGTTATTCTAAACTGTATTATTATTTTTATCAATGAGTTCAATAACGATTTAATAATCTGCAAATGAATAATCGAGCTGAACATTATAACATTTAGTTCTATAGTCCATTCACGATGGCTTGAGACGAGATAAACAAAAGCTCTGCATGTGTGTGTGTGCGACTGGAGTGGGTTCGTTTTAGCCACGATATAAACAAGTCACAGCAATGCCGAAGTCCCGAATTTTGCTGTCGGGACTGTAACGAAAGCATTGACACAAAAACTTTTACTATAATTGTTTGTTCATTTTAGGTTCATGCAGTCGAGAGAACCGAAACAAGCAATTTCCCAATGTGTATCTATAAAAAAGATTACTTGAAGATACTTATTCTAAATTGCCTACAACAAAATTCGGGATTTCGGCATTGCTGTGACTTGTTCATGTCGTGGCTAAAACGATGCCACTCCAGTCGCACACACACACACACACACACACACACACACACACACACACACACACACACACACACACACACACACACACACACACACACATGCAGAGCTTTTGTTTATCTCGTCTCAAGCCATCGTGAATGGACTATAGAGCAATGAGTTAAATTTTCTTTCAAATGATACATTCAAGGTGATACGTGTATCAAATGAAGAGTTCGTATATTATTAAATCACTATTGAACTCCTTGATGAAGATAACAACACAGTTTGGAATAGCTTACACCACTACATCACGGTACTTTTTTTTAACCGGTAAATGGCTGAATTTGCGTTCAATGATTTACATTCAAGAATATACACAATATAAGTTAATAGAAGATTATTCAATGATAGATACAAGAAGTTTCATTCCACGAATCTCTTACAATACTGCTATTTATTTCTGTTGTCAATATTTGTACTACCAGTAATCGTGAGTACTATTCATACAGCTTTATTTGGAATTTTGAGTCAATTACTATTATGCCTTTCAATTAGATTGCTTTATTTCATACATATATCATCTTGTGCATCTCCTTGAATGTATCTTGAAAGAAAATTAAAAGAAAACCTCAAAAATTAAATGTTATAAATGTTCAGCTCAATTATTCATTTGTTATTAATTATGAAATCACTATTGCACTCCTTGATGAAAATTAGCACAGTTTAGAATAGCTTAAACCACTATATCCAAGAATTATTCTATTTTTTTCTAAAATAAAAGAGCCCGGTGGTACGAAGTTCAAGCAGTGTTATTTCAAATTAATTGTTTCATTTAATTAATTGTAACTAGCGTTTGAATATTCCAGTAATTTTCATTTTTATAACAATTATATTTATTTATTGATTAATAATTATTTAAGTTAAATAATGTACTTGTAGAGAAATGAGTTAGTGGGTTTCAATTTATCGACAGTTACGATTGTTTAAATCAAGATAATCATGCTGAATGGTAGCCATAAATTCATATTTAGAATTTTAAAACTAATATTCATATTTGAAAATTGGATAGAAAATTGTACTGTCAACACTTGTAACACTCAACAAAGTGTTCATAATAAAAACTTGACATATGCTATTCAACTCAAAATTTTGAGAATATTTATAATTTATTCTTTAATAATTAATGTAAAAATCTACTTGGCCTAAATAATTTATACACATGTATTGAGTATAAAGAAAAAGCTATCTCAAGTTTTTACAGCTATACTAAAAATAATGGTAATTTTCATAATTCTCACAATGATGTATGTTATTAAGCTGATTACTAATTATTGCTTATCAACTCACTGCTATATCATAGTAAACTTTCTTATTCTTTGTACTGTAATTTTAAACAAAATGTTTAGAAGTCATGCTATAGTGCTGACAAACCATCAATTGTTAAGTTTTGAATTTTAATTTGAAGAATCAATAAAATTGTACTCGATAAGATTAACTTCCATAATAATTGCAGCATTGATTTGAATTGCTTTTCTATTAGCTCTTTGTCTTCTCACATAAATCTCCCAACATTATTTTGTACAAAATTGCTTGTAGTTGTGCTCAGATAATAAGCGGGGGAGCTTTGCGAGTTACCTGTTATAGGATAACCTAAATATATAATAAAGTTATAAATTGATACGAATTTAATCATATCGCATTGGTACTTTGGTAAATATAGATATTACAAAATTATTCATAAAATCAATTATTTTAAAAGAAAAATTATTAAAAAAATCCCATAATTTACAATAGCTAACTTTGTAAGACTACATATATTGTTTCAATTGAATGATAATGGGAAAAACTCACCAATTAGAGACATTCAGTCCAGCATTATTGATTTCTCCTTCTTCAAAAACAGGTTTCTCGCCAGATTTCGGAGATTTGTGTTGAGTTATTCGCATTCCACCAGCTTTCACTGAAAATAATGTATTTAATTTTACTATTTTGTCAGTCGGAAACTTGCTCAGACAAAAATAATTAGCCTATTGATAAAATAGTAAAGAGATAGTCTTGTAATATTTTTTGACATAAGCTGTTGATTTTATTCAATATTGCAGCGATTAAATGCTCAAATGAAGACAAAAGTTTTCAAATTCAAGAAATTATATGATTTTACATTATCCTCATTCACAGCCCTTACATTATGTTCTTTCAAAAAAAGTATAAGGTTATAACAATACATTACATTACAATAATAAGATATAAATGAACAATATTGGCTGCATGGAATTCCCCCAAGAAGACTGTGCATCTGTGAATGGGGGAGAGTTCCTGCAAGCAGTACCTTACGGTAGTCTTAAAATTAGTATAAAGCAGTAGTATTAGAATTTATTATAATAAATCATTAGTATATTTGAAATTTTATTTTCTCATTCATACTACTACAGAAAATGCATGATTAAATAACATTTTGTAATCACCAGGTAAGAATGTGAACAATTGTGATTCAATTTTTAGATTCTAATATTGTTACAGAAGTTATATTACGTGAATATTTGAACAATTGTGATTATGGTGTACCATGATATTCCCCGTAGTTGAAGAGCAAGAGAACCCAAGACCAGCATAAATAGATAAAATTTAATTCAAGATTTCAATTTCTTATGTATTATGATTTCAATGTCTACCAAATACGTAAGCTTGATAAGTGAGCTTATGAATGATAATATGATTTTTGGTGGTAAATAAATATATTAATTTTTGATAAACGAGTAAAACCTTTTAATTGTAATTATATGAACAAATAAATCATTTAGAGAACAGTTATTTTAGAGAATTTAATTAAAGAACAATTTAGTTTAACTAAGTTTAGTAATTTAGTAGTAGTAGTTTAGTAATAACTTGTGTTAATTGTTACATGTACCTCATCCAGTTTCTATGTCTATTCATAGTCAAAAAGAATACAGAATCTAGAATTAACGTTCCCTTTCCTGTTTCTACGATGTCCAGTGAAGTGGACAGATGGTGTCAGGTGTCACGAAGGTAAGATTGCAGATTTAACTGTATTGACCATGAGTTCAACTGACCTATTGAAGATATTTCATTTGGTCTCACTGAGGTTGCGACGAGAGAGAGACTCTTCGATTTTTATTCATGGTCTCATCGGTGATCGTTTCTCTTCTCCTCAGCAACTTTCCTTGATGAATTTCCATGTTCCCTCATTCAATTCTAGGAATTGTCCCACCTTTGATCTTGTCAGAAAGGGGAACTCTCAGTGGTTTCAATGCTCTTCTGTTCAGTCCTCTCAGACTCTATAATGGGCTAAATAGTGTGATTGATTTGTTTGGGTTGGACAGTGTTTTCAGGTGGAATTTGAGAGGATTGTATGCAGTATGATTTTCTTCAATTTTATATGTTAATGTTATATTGAATTGAACTTGTATGGGCTGGGAGAGAGTACCTCCAATAGACACGATCTGTTTCTTTTCAGGCCAGTTGGAGGTGAGGGTCACCAACACACTACTAAGTTCATTATTCTCAAGCTTCTCAAAAAGGATTCCATTAGGTACTCAATCGAAAGCCTTCCTCAGATCTATTAGGTTCATCAGATGAACCTCTCCTCAAATAAGGCTTGAACGATGTAACCAATTATTTCTGAGACAGCTGTGAGTCTGTGACTGTACTGTAGACCGATTACTATTAAATCCATGTTGTGATCCCATGATCAGAGAACTTCCTAATTGGAATCTGTAGAAAATATCCAAAATATAAGTATGGTGGGTACTATGTATAAATCAGGCCAAATCAAGGGCAAGTTAAGAAGGCAATAACTTTTCATGGATTGAACATTTAGGCCTACCGGCTACCACAACTTTAAAGTATAATTATGGTGAGTTCTAAAGTTGTTCAAATCTTATAGATTCTGATGTTGTACTTACGAATAATGCGTACCTTAGCTTCAGTTGGCTCTTATTTCCGGTATTCTTACAGTACCCAGGCTATACTATTATCATCATCATCAGAGTTGTAACATAGGCCTACTGTGTTATCTTGTGTTACGTGTGATGTCCTCATCAATGAATAAATTAATAAAAAAGCTCTCTATTTATGAATAGGCCTACAAAAATTCTGAGTACATTTCAGACGTTTCCGCCAATTATGTCCTCATCAAATGAATGATAATCTTCTTGAATCGAACAATCAGTATGGATGAAATGAAATTTTTGTAGGATGCATTCTTAGGTCCAATTCACATAGGTGAAACAAAATGACTTGAAACGACAACGACAGCTGAAGGACCTGGACTGGAATGTGTTGAAAATAAACACAGACATATGTGGTGTTCATTGATTTCACCATGGCTACCCTGATTTGAAGCCAACATTTCGTTTTTTCTGGAGTTAACTGGACACTGGACCGAACAATAATAACAAAATTGAAAACTCACAGAACTTGATGATAGCATCTTTCCTCAATCTTTTCCTCTAAAATTCCATGAATAATTAAAAAGCTGTCAATTCTCTGTAAAATTGAAAATATGACAAGCAATAATGACAAATTACATTCAGTCCTCCCAAAAACAGATAAGATTAGTCCATATTATGTGGTACAGCAATGAATATTTTACTAACCTGCTGGTGGATGCCCAGCTTTCAATTCTTCTTTTCCGGGGGATGACATTGTTGTAAGTGATTAAACTTAGAAAATATTTATAAATAAAAAAACCACGATGTTTATCTTCTCTGATGTGTTGGCAAAGTTGCTTTTAAACTTCTGTCACGTAGGCCCCTAGCATCCTACTTTTTATTTGCAACGTAGGTGGCGTGAATAGCAAAACATATGATTGCAGTGACAGTTCCCATGGTGTTCCAACGAAGGCTTGAAACGCCAACAGCTAGGGCCGGACCAACAACTTTGGCGCCCTGAGACAAATATTTTCCGTCCACCAATCCTATTAACATTTGGCTGAGCATCTGTAAAAAAATCAAATATACTCCTTCAAAAATATTATTACGTATAATGGTATTGAAATAATAGAGTGATCTTGGAAAAATTCCATGGAGTGTAATATTTTTATAATACGGTACCTACTAAAATAAATACTACTAAATAAATTGAAATCAATATGATTAAAAAATACATAAGATGAATTTATACATTTTCCTATACAGTAGCAGCATAGATTGTTGTATTCCAAACCTATTCCGGTAGCCTATACACCAGTAACGATTCATGCAATGTTATTCACATTAGTTATACTGTGAATAGAATAATAAATATTCTATTCTCAGCGTGCATCGGTTTAATTAATTTTTTTTAGTTTACTTTTTCATTCGGCCCCAAGCCCCCCAAAAAAGCTTGTGCCCTGGGCCCAGGCCTACCAATACCAATGAGCTGGCTGTAAAGGAGCAGTATAATAAATCAAGCACTAATTTATCTTCAAACTGATTTGTGATGGCAAAAATTAAATAAAATAAATTCGGACAAGATAAATTTTAATTCCAAACAGAAATATTACAATTTCAAACAGAACAATATTACAGAAATGGCAAAACTGATTAAGAATGGTCAATTTGAGAATATATTCTTGTGTACTTTTCACAATGTTGATAGTTGAATATAACAGAGGCTAAATGAATATAATTTTCAAAATTAAATTGAAATTCAGGCTAATAATTAAATTTATTTCTTTATATCAGTTGAATATCAATCCACAATCCTTGAATTCCATACAGATAAATATCATATGTAGAATTGAATATAATCATAATATAATAATATGGAACAAGTTAATTATTAATTAAAGAATTATATTATAAATCATGTTTCATTTGTGCGTAGTTTGTTCCATGAGTTTTTACGAAGGTGTAGTTGAGCGAACAATATTTTAGACGGGAAAATTATTTGGCACCCATTTTATCGAGCAGTCTCGCGATTGCGGGGACTCAAATATCCGATTTATAAAAAAACAAAAATTTATAAATGATTTAATATAAAACTATCGCGATATATTAAAAAATAATATTTTAAAATAAATATATTGATAAATTAATAATTTATTAAAATTTTTAATAAATTTTTTAAAACAGGAAGTGAGTTCGTTTTGAGCCTTCATTGTTAGAAATCCCTTCACCACAGTCCACCACCTTCATCTTCTCTTTTTCCGGAAAGTTGTAGTGCGCAGATTTGAAACCTGATTGAAATAATACACTTTTTTCTTAGTATTTATCTAATGAATTAAAAATGCCAAGATATCGTTGCAATGTAGTTGGCTGTAGAAATGCAGGTCAACAAAGATTAGGTGAAATATCTTTTTTTGTCTTCCCAAGAGGTCCCGAAGAAAGACGAAAAGATTGGATCTCTTTTGCCCGGCTCGAGTAAGTCTTAATTTAGTTATAAATGAATGATTTCTGATTTTGTAAATCTTGATTTATTAAATACTTCAGATGCTCCTAATTAATAATTAAAAAAAAAAAATATTACGGCATTGAGAATTGAATAAGCAGCTCAAGCAATAGCGGTACTAACAGCTTTCTTAGTAATGAATTGCCGTTTTTTTATGTTGAAACGACTAGCTATCTACAATAATTAACTTTGAAATATACTTTTGATTTCGAGATTGAGGATGAATGTAAATTGAAATTCATTAATCTGAGTTGATAATCTTGATATTTTTATTTCAGTGAAGAGGGATGGGAGCCCAAAAGAAATTCTTCTGTATGCAGTGACCATTTTTATACGGGGCGGCCGCACCATGATGATCCCAATCATAGCGATTATGTCCCTTCAGTCCATCCGAGACGAAATGGAAAAAGGAAGCCGCGTATAAACTGGCAAACTGATATAAAACTCCATAATAGCGGACGAAAACGTAGATTGCGAAATGGGGTAAGTTTAGTAAGCATATTATTTTTTTATTTTGCAATATCGGGGATATTGTTATAGGTTGTAGAGCAAATTTCAGCTATATCAAGTTGGAAGATCGCGAATGACTGCTTGGTTGTGATTGTATTTTAATATGAGAGATATTGCTATAATATAGGTATATAGCAGACTCCTGCTAAGTTGGCGGTTCGTGGGTAAATGTTCAGCTCTGTCAGGACAGTCGGCTAACGTTCTGCGATAGCATATCAAGTTGGGAGCGATCTTATAAGATATATGCCGGCCGGGGTGGCCGAGTGGTCTGGGGCGTTACAACCTTCAGTCTGCTAGCGCTACCCGGTCGTGGTTTCGAATCCCACCAGAGGCATGGTCGTTTATGCACCTCATAAATCACCCTCGCACACTCCATTACCCACGCTCGAGTAAATTGGAATACTTATGTGGGCATCATCCGCAGCAAAAAAAAAAATATATATATATAGCTAGACCGAACTCTCAGCCAATCTCTTGCGGAAAGCTTTCAGACTGGTCGGGTCCGCGATCAAAAATCGAGATACCGGTTATGGTTGTTGAACTACAGTATATCATCAGCAATCTTCGGTCAACAAGTGAACGAATAACTTATTCAGAGCTACTCCATTATCAATCATTAATGTGTAACGTTGCCTATCTTGATTCTGAATAAATCTGTAATTTATTAAGAGGACCCGAGTTCGAGTCTCGACCAGGGAAAGATTTTTTGACCACAGCGCAATCACATAAATACGCCATAACGTCTTTTGGAGGAGACGATAAGCCGTCGGTCCCGACTACCCAAAAAGTAGACGTCATTTCTAATCATCATCCATCTCATATTACCCACGCACAAGCCTACGAGATCATTTCTTTTTCAACCTCAGAAAACAAAACAAACAAATTCTGGTATTTTAATTCAATATAGGAATAACTACCACAATATCACCTTCACAACTACACAAAAAGTGAGTACTCCAATAACGGGCTTATTGTTTATTAGTAATTTTTTTAAAATAATTTTTGATCACATTCTCAAAACTAGTTGAGGCGGATATAAGGTGGTATATAGTTCGGATTATTTTGGGCTCCATGGTAGGCCTATTTAACGGCTTCTTGTAGTTAGTTGATTGTCATATTTACAATAAAATAAAATATCTGCTTTGATTTTTCCTTTTAGGGCGAAGTTAAGGTAATCTGATGTCATTAATTGGGAAAGGAATGGAAATTACTTGTTCTTTTCCATTAAAGGGACTACATATTACATTCAATAAGAGACTACTCACATCTACAATTTGAGATTCATACGAAGTCCAACACAAATATTATACTGAATTCGCAGCCTTAAATTTTAATAATTCTCCATTTAGTCAATTGCCTACTTGTTTGATTGATGTTTAAGATTTGAGTTTCCGCCGCTGAACCCTGGAAAGGAGTCCCCAACCAGAGAGTTGGAGGAAATTTTATATAATAATTATTTAGGGTCATGCGTCATTCTATTCCCATTCTTTATTAAATTTGGTACTCTACATTTACATATTTATATTTTTTGTCACCTGAAGCAACCTAAATCTTAGGTTTTGAAGCAGAATTTGCTCATGATACCATAAGGAGTTACTAATCTATCTATCTTCTTGCTATAATTCACCCTTGCTGTAGATTCGATTGAGACCAGAAATAATATGATGAATTAATAATTCTATTGGATTTATCCTCAAACAAAATTGAGAAAAACTTCAAGGCATATCAAGATTCTGTACTTTAAAAACCATTAAATTTATTGATATTTTATTAATTTGATTTTCATTAGAAATTCTTCCAATCCATTTATTCATTGCAGAAAACAAAATATTACAAGAACATGCTCCAATATAATTATACTTTTTATACAACTTAATTATATGATCATTATCATCATAAATGAAAAATCTTATATAAAATGAGACATGAATTTTTTATATTTTACAGTGGAAAATCTATATACAATGCATTTCAATTAAATCAAAATAATCAATTAATAATGGACAGAGAAACACTATAATATTAAATACAGTATAAAGATGTAAACTGTAAAGTGAATATTGATGTTGTGGAATATTATTTAAAGAAACGGATACCATGGTGACATCAAAATTTAAAAAAAGTGGAATTGACAAAGTTTCTTTCAATGTAAGATATTTAAGTGCTATGTTTTAAACCGAAAAATATTCCCTCTCAATCCACTACTTTCAGAACATTTACAATCCAAATCAACAGGTATTGCATTGATCAGTTTACTGCTTGTGTAAATTAGTAATTGCTTTCTCGTTAATAAAAGCATTGTATGGTACATTTTGATTTTTTTCAAATTAGTTCTGAAATTATGTGTTTTTGCTCAGGTTTAGAAAGTTATTTTTACTTTTCACCTAGTATTTTAGCAAAGTAAAAATTTTTCATTGAATTTTCTTACTGTCAAAACATAAAATTCTTGGAAAATTAGACTTTTGGGGTAGTAGGTACGGTTTTCATCTATTCTTCTTCTCTATTTATCCTTGTTGTAGATTTAATTAAGAACAATAATATAATTCGCTATTGAAAATATCATTCCAATTGATGAGTAACAGTATATAATTTTTAGCAAGAAATAAAACAAACTTCATAACATTTAGCCTACCTATATTAAAATACTTTACTCCATATAACCATAAAATGTTTTTGACAACTATTTCTTTATTATTCAATTCATTTCTATCAATACTAATATTTTTTTAAAATGGATAATATGTGTAGAGTGACATAATAAATAGATTATTTTCGTTGTTCTATAAAAAATAAATTCATATTATAAAGGTATGTAAGTTATGTCAATGGCTCAACAGCCCATATGAAGGCCGCTTAGGCCTACCAGCTGGTTGCCAGTTTGATATTCACTTCACTATAAAGCAGAGGTAAATAATAATAATCCAGGATAGTGGTAACGTGTGGTTAGCACGTTGATCATCTCAACCATAAGTACTGGCGGCTCGTGCCCACGAAACAGGTGAAGTGCTAGTATCTCTTACTGTACAGCACTTCACCTAATTCGTGGGCACGAGCTGCCAGTGACCATAAGCTAGCTTCCATAACCAAGTGACGCCGCAGACAACCTCTGAATAAAATCTAGTTAAGCAGTTAGAGTGTAATGCAACAATTACTATTACTTCAGTTACGGGAAACGATTGACCATCTTTACTAACGACAAGCCAATCTCCCATATAAGGTATTGGTGCTCAAGTGGACATTTCTGTCCAAACTTTGCCATATCATGAAAGTGAAGAAGTTATTCTTTTTATAATGAAAGATTGAGTTCTGTTTTAAAATTCACTTTATAAACCGTAGTGATATAAACCGTACGGTGCTGGAATTAGAAATTTTGAAAGGTTATCCAATTGTAGAAGATTCTCTTCTCCTAAGAATCTAAAATGAATAGCCTGCTTCTAAATTTTATCACTGTGTGATAACATGTATTTGAACTTGGATTGTAGAATATTGTATATTGTAATATTATTTGCTCTTGTAATTACATAGAAAGTGTATACACTAATAGTGTAGCCTTTACTACCCTAGTAGTGTACAATATATTATTGTCTTATGTAACGCCCTTGATTTTCTATAGGGTTTCTGCAATAAAACGACTTTTGAATTTATTATTAGTCAAACTTGTATCACTAACGTGGAGAAAATTCCTAATGAAATAAAGTTAATTTTACTTACAAATGTTCCTTGGTCCTTGAAAATCTAAAGAGTTATATTAATGTACCGCAAAATTATACATTCTTGAGAGAAACTAAAAAAATTCAGTAATTGATAGCTCATATCTTTCTGACTTATAGCTCTAGTAGACTAATGAAACTTATAAACCCTCTGTCGATAATTTTGTTTTTCACCACTCGAAATGAAATTTGCCTTTCTATTTTGTATCGGATGTTTTTTAGTTATAGCTTGATTTATCAAACCAAGAAATGGAAATCAAACAAATCTTCACAATAATTATGGCTCATTTTTATCTGCTCATCATGACATTCTTAATGAATTTATTCATGAGCTATATACTATACATCAAATTCGGTAAAAATAAAATCTAATTATTTCCGAGTGGGTTTTGACTTTTCCCTACAAACCTAAATTGGGGCAAGTTTTTTAGATGTGCAAAGCCTATTATTACCGTATCTAAAAAGTCCTTGATAATATAAAATCGTGATTAGTCTCAAATTGTGTATTGTTATCTTTTATTATTTCATTTCAATCCCATTACTCTTAAAAATTTCCAAAAGTTTAGTTTCTGTGTTTTTCAGAAATTGACAACATTTCATCTATCCACTTCTTAAGAATTTCTTTAATTGGTCGAATGGATTGGAATATTTCCTAAATGCATTATTTTAATTAGTGGATTTAGAGGTCTCCCACTCCAAAAAGGTCTAGCTATATAATTACAAAGGAAAATTACATCTTTAATGAAATTATTTATTTATTTTTAGCATATTAAACTTTATTTCACACAATGGAACAGAGTTCCCTTCAATTTTGACCAAATATTTATTTCTACACAATTAACAGACACAAGATTGTACACTTCTGAAATGTGAAATATAATAATTATAATTACAGATGAGTAAGGATCCTATTGATTGTGAACATTGTTGGTTGAATTAATCAAATTAATATGCAAAAAATAAATAGTTGAATTAATCAAATTAATATGCAAAAAATAAATAGGCTAATATTTCAACTTTCTATGTTACAATACTCCAGGATTGCATTGCTATTATTTAGGTTGGTCTCAGTAGGTCGAGTTTGAAGTATGCATTTTGTCTTATTATTTTGTGTCCCAGTAGCTCTGCTTTCACGCTACAGATCCATGTTCAAAACGTCTAGTCGGGCAAATTATTAAAAAAAAAATCCGGATTTGCTTGCTCACTCCTGTCCGCTCAAGTCCCAGTCACATTTCACATCTGAGCATACAGAAACAAGCGAGCACTTATTAATGACTGCAAAATTTGCTCATAATTATGGTGAGACGAACGCCTTCTCGTTCTCAATCTTTATTTTTTGAATACTATCGATCTACTCTTTCAACGAAGCATCAGTTGATTACTGAAAAATTAATATTCGCCAGTTTCGTTGATAGGAATCATATCGAGTGACAGCGAGCACCAATAACTTGCCGTGTTGGCAGTGCTCATAAATATTTGTGCTCTATTTTGGTTAGTGACAAGATGAACCTAGACGATATAATAATAAAAATATTAGTTCTTGCTCTACCATTTCAAGTGTTTGTTAGGTGTGACAACTGACAAAGGTTTCAGATGTAACTGTGGCTTTCCTCTGCAATAGTGTACCACTCGGAGCAGCTGGAACGTCGAGGTACACGAGCACCGAGCCGCTTGAGCGAGTTGAGCGACTCGCCGACTCGGGCGAGAGTGTGAAGTAAAATACTGGACCATTATTTTCCTTCATTCTGATGGAATTTATTTCAATAAAATGGTTTAAGGCTAATTATTATTCCTTTATTTGAATTCGCATAAGGCCTAGTAGAATTCATAATCATATTATTAATAAATTTCTTGGTGTATACAATCAGCTGTTCTCTGCCATTTTGATTGCTGCCATTATCTCTTGTCTCTTGTCTTCTACTTCTGTGATCACTTGATCATTCTACAAGTTGAGCGTTTGGTATTTGCTTGCGTTTTCTCAATGGCTACAATCAGAGGAATTAAATTCTCGGATGATTTAAATGTAGTTTAGTGCTATTTGAAAGTTTCAAAGTGAATAATCCACATTCACAGAATACGGCTGTACATTGGGTGAGTATTTATGATAAATAACCCATCACAACTCACTGAATTGTTCATTTTAACGGTGTATTTTTCTGCATTCTCGGCATCAATTAGGCTGCATGATAAGGTTTACTTCCTAACTTCCTATTGTAATAATTGTTTTCACTGTCCATTTAATGTTTGGTAATACCGGAAGGTGTGATAATGATGCTATTTCGTTCATTACCGCATTTATATTCTACTTTGCAAGGCGATTAAGTAGTTATTAACTCTTAATCCGTTTAGTAACCCTTAGAGTCGCGCCATTCAGATGAAAATGTACATTTCTGAACAACAATAATGATCTCTCATTACTTGAAATAAGTTTTAAGTATCCTCCCATGTATGTTTTCTTTTGTAATATGCTGAATTGCTGAGATCAGGTAGTTACCCTACTCGAATTTCATGTGGTTAATTAGCATTTTGGACAATATAATCTCAATTTGCATATTCACTCAACCTACATCATTAATCAGGTATTCCGTGGATGACTGTCAAGTGAGGTAATTACTTACTCATTGAAAGTAACCTAAGGCATGTGATTAATAAATATAGTTATCATTTATTGTTTAATTACTTGGCTGGTTGATTTAATAAAAAATTCTCCCAACTCAGTTCTTATGCTGATGGTTGAGTGTTACGCTAACTATCATGTCCACACTTGGTATTATTGTTCTCTCATTCACGCATTTGATTTAAATAGAAGTATGAAAACTGAACGACATAATTTACCTAATCAGAATATATTCCTGAAATTTCGATCGACTCAGTCTTCAAGATTTGGTGGCTACTTAACCTGCCCTGAGTTGTAGTTTTAGTAGAATTTCTGTTTGTAATAGCAGGTAATGTCTTCAAGTCCAAGTCCTCCAACTTCTCGAGCTACTAATCCTAGATATATTTTTCTACACCACGTGGCTAATCAATTTTCTCAAATGAGACAATAAGAAGTGCTCGAATTTTTACTGATATTGTTCTTCTCAAACCTCTTGCTAGTTAACTTGAATCTTTCCTGAACTAGAATTTTCAACAGGATGTAGAATTTTTGATCAGGAAAAGCCAGAATGGATTGATTGATGAAATAAAAACATAGGTTTTGCCAATCCTACTCAGGTGTAGAAAATTGTATCATTTAATTTCATTAGCCTATGACACGATTTTACAATACCAACAGTGACTCATTTGGATGTTCATCCACCCCACAAAAATGTTCGTTGTTATACTCATTAAACTTCACTTAAAGTATATCATGAGTGGATAATCTGTATTGCTGCATTGCTTCCCATGTAGAGTAGTTAATTATTTTTGCTAATAATTCATCTTCATTTACATTTTCAACAGTGATTAGGCTATTATTTTACATTTGTATACTCCATCACCTTCTTCGCTGCAGTTTAGGGAGCGTCCGTGATCCGCATATAATCAATTAGGATGAGAACGTTATTTAACTTGAGTTCCAGACAGTAGATGGTTTTTCGATTTGCTTCAAACATTGTATAGTTCTATTATTATTAATGAAGCTCAATGCTAAATGAAATTTTTAAGAAAGATAAAATTCTACTCATCCCGACTTATATTGACGGCGATTATCAAATTTGTCTCTTCTTTTCTCTCCCATTCATTGAAGGTATTGCATTGGATGAAGTTGAGGCTATGTGAATTGGTTGAGGCCTACCACAAGTTCAAACACAGACACGTAAGTTATGTCTCTGTTTCTCTAACACTTTCTTGGGGCACGCTCATTATTTGTAGGCAATTGTGTTATTCCTTCTCCCCTTTCCTAAACCTCTTGATTTTCACTTATCAATGTCATGATAAGAAAGCTGTTACAAGTAATTACTTGGCATGAGAAATTTGGTGATAAGATATTCAAATTGTTTTCAATTTGATTTGGTCGCACGTTTCATTAGTAGATTGGCGTTGAATGCGTTAGTTCAGATGGTCTATTCAAGTGTGTTATTCATAATCAATTCCTTCATTGATTAATTTTCTTATGCATGATCAGTTCATGTTATTGTCGGAATCATTTAAACGGATTAGTTGCTAAATATTACTTTCCTGTTATTTTGTGGTCAGTTAATAAAGAAGTTAATCCTCTACAACTCATTGTGTTGGAACGGAAAACTGCGTAATCTGGCTAAAATACTTGTAGGACAATGGAATCAGATTTTGGACTATTCTTTTTGTTGTCTTAGTAACAGTGATGTAACTATATGTGATGAATCAGTAAGTTTTGTGTTGGATTGATTTCTTAGCTGTTGTCTCTGTCTTTAGTGTGCTTTTTCTTCACTTTTTTGTTGGTTCTTCTCATTCCCATTTCATGACAATCGCTTTAAGAACAATAATACATTTTATAGGCGTAATAAAATGAGGAAAACTTGGCTCATATAACTCATATTTTATTAGGATATACTTGATTTTGAATAATGGAGAAATTTAGGGTGAAATTGACGAAAAACAAAAACATTTTGTTCAGTCCACTTCTGAAGTTCAATTGTTGTGGATTCACACATATAGCCGATACACCCTCAAATGTGTGCTTTCCGAAACCACGCCGCGCACAGGCAGTTAGCGTACAAATAATTGATTTCCTATACTCTCATATGGAAAATGGTTGGTTCTGGAGCCGTACCACTAGTTAGCAGGACTACCACGCAGGTTCTGGAGCCGTGCCACTACATAGCAGAACTACCACGCAGCAATACTACGGTTCAACAAAACACGTAGGTTTTATTGTACGCTGGGTGCCGGCGTGGTTTCGGAAAGCATCCCATACCTTAATCCTCAAATTGCGTTCCTGATCTGTTATTTTTAACATTCTCTTTAGCATGTTCTTATTTGTTGTACTTGGACCCGCCTATCTATACCTACCTAATTGTGTATCTATCCTGCATCTATCAATCAGTTGAAATCATGTTCTTAAAATCAGTTGAAATCTTATTTTTGGAGCATGTACTCATACAAGTGTAGTACATAGTTATTGGCCTAAAATCATTCGCATGTCATATTTATTTAGCCTAATCAAGTTTTATAATGGAGTAGGTATTCTCAGTTAGTGTTGTGTTTCAAGGTGTTCAAAAGTGATTTTATGAAACTAATTTACTGCAGCTTTTATCAAAGAGATTTGGCGATATAAAGTTGAATGAAAATTACCTAATCTTACAATGAAGAATCACTCTTCAAGCTTAATTCATCTATATTCATATTTTTTTTCTATTTCAGGATATGGCGGGAGGGCAAGTGGTATCTTGCCCACATATGGTTCTTCGGAATTTGCAGATTGATATAAATCTCGATATCATCAATGATGTAAGTGGCCCTCGATTTGATTCACTGATGGAATAAATATTGTGTGTTTACGTCAATAAGATCAAATCGTAAATAATCCCGTTCTGTTGGAGACTTTTACTTTTTGACTATTGAGATTCTATTTGGAAGTTTGAAGATCTGGATAAGCTCATTCAGCTCATGTGATTGATCTTCTTGTTTAAAGGCGATAGATGAATGTGTCGATGTAAATATAGTCTGTCCAAGCAAAGAAGACCATCTGGCAAGATGGGAAAATGACTCCAGCTTGGTCAATAGTTGTTCAAGAATTATAAATGTGGTCTTAATAGTAGATCAAATTGTTCCCTACAATGCAAGATAAAATTGATAATTTTTTAACCAAAATTGACCGAGCTTGAGTCATTTTTCCATTTTGCCAGAGGGTCTTCTTTGCTTTGACCGACTATAAACATTAGAAATGGCAGAATCACTTTGAAAGGATCGTGCTAATGATGATGCAATTGTGAGCACTTGAAAACTCTTGATAGTTATTTCTTCTGATAAGATATTAGACACATTCTTCTAGACGTTGAATTGAGTTCAAACTGATCCCTTTGTTATTTTTTTAAATTCACATAAAGATTTTCTAAAGAAAGTTAGTTCAAAATTCATTTTCATACAAGATTATTATTATTTTATCAAACAATATCATCGTAACTAATTTTGTATTATTGTTTTATTATGAGGATGATTTTCTTATAAGCTCTAGCTTGTGCTCGGGTACATGTAAACTTCAACTTGGAAAATATATTAATCGGCCTATTGTTACTTTAACTTGGAAAAAATACATTTATTACTTTTTTAGCAATAAATGATCTGTTAAATTTGGCATGGACATGTGAAGGTCGCTCACTCGTTATTCTATACTTTACTTATCTCAAAATAATAACTGACCTTTACTTTGATAGTCGGTCGCATATATGAGTCGAATTCAAAATAGTTCGATTGTTTGAAGGCAAATAAATAAGATTAGAAAAATAATTATCATTTGGTCAATAGTCTACTGCATAAATTCTTGAGATGTGTAAAGTTTTCAGTTGTAAAAGCCATATTCCAACTAGGTAATCCTTCCCATTATCTTATTTGAAAATGGGTTTGCTTCAAGTATGTGAGGTAGCTCAATCATTTGATGCACAACTCACTTCTTCAATATGTAAATTCTATACAAACACATCACTTTTTTGTAAATTATAATCTCCGAATTCATCAAACTTCAAACATAACTCAAACTGTAAATTTGATTATTATTCGTGGCTTTCATCTTTTTATTACAATACAGCAGTGATTGTCTAATTCCTGCTCTAGATGTTTTGATGGCCATCTTTTGATATTTTAATCATAAAATTTTCTTATGAATGCTCTATAAAGTTTGAAACAATGTTTGATGAAGCAGCGCCGCTTCAATAAACTTGAAACTTTGAATACTCTAAGACTGGATTTGGAACAGAGAGAAGAGAAAATTATATAATTTCATGTACTTTACTTGCCTCAATAGGCTGAACGTTTTAAAAAATAAATGCCATCACACGTTGATCAATTTAAAAAAGAAATGCCTTTACACGTTACTCAATTAAATTATTGAATAAGAAGATCAGTTATTTTCAAACCACAGAATTACTAAATATTGAGTTACCGGTTTCGGTTGTCACATCATTATCAGTCTCTGGTAAACTATATATTGAAAAAATTATTTTGTTTTCTTCTTAGTTTACCACAGATTGATAATGGTGTAACAACCGAATCCGGTTTCTCGATTTTTGATGAATCTGTGGTTTGACTTGTATCAATCAATACATGAATCTTGTATTTTTATGTAATAATGTGGGTATCCACCTTAATATCACCTTCTCAATTACTCGGTACTTTATTAAATTACTTGATTGTTGGTCGGCGACTTCCTTTGCTTGAGTTGTTTAGTGAACACTCTAAAACCTAAAATATTGTTACCAAAATTCTGTTTTCCAAGTTTCAGCTACTTACTTAAGACATGAAAAGATGATTAGGTTCTTAAAAATTTACGTGTGATGGCATTTATTTTTTAAAACGTTCAGCCTATTGAGGCAAGTAAAGTACATGAAATTATATAATTTTCTCCTATCTCTGTTCCAAATCCAGTCTTAGAGTATTTCATTAGGTTCAGCTTAAATGGATCTGGAATAAAAGCAGAGATTGTTGAATTTCTGAAAGAATAAAAGTAATAAATATATTGATAATAATTGAGGCCAACTACTTTAGAAGTCTTTTTTTGAAGTCCATTGCTGAATTACTTCATGAACAGCAGACTGTAAAATAAAGGATTGTATAAGTCTATTGTATAACCTTAACGCAGTCACGTCGGTATGTCTGCCATGTCAGTCTATTTGTGTTTTGGGGTTCCATGTAAATAGATATTTATTAACTTGACATTTGAATTCAATGGACAACAATATCTTAAATGATGATGATATTTTCTTGTTTTCAGTCGCGCAAATGCAGTATCTGTCATGAAAAGGTCCAAAAGGGGGGAGATCTGTGGCTATGTCTCTTCAGAGATTGCTATACCAAAGTTTGTTGTGGCGAAGACGATCATCGCGAAACTCATACTTCGGTAAGCTTCAAGGACAAAAATTCAACAATATACTGTTTAATGCCTAAGAAAATGTTAAGTTCTACTTTATTATGAGGAATAAAACGGTGTTTTCGAATTACAAACTTTCCACTAAGTGTCAAATAACATGTCAAATAAGGTGAGGTTTCGGGCTAGGCTGCGGGTGCTACATAGTATATACATAGTTTTACATCTATATCATATCATATGATTCCTATATCGTAGTATCGTAGTATCAACCACCAGCCTAACCCTAACCTGCAGCCTCACCTTTTTGACATGTTCTTACTCTAAGGCGTCCGTTCCCCATACCTGAGCAATAAGCAACATGCAAATTTCTAGCATGGATCAAAGAAAACATAAAAGTTCGACTTTTAATTCTTTTATAATTACAACCCCCCATGCTTCTTCGACAACTATTGAAAACTTGATATTAAATACCGCTCGTCTTGTCGCTTTTCAAAATTACGCTAGATAAACGAAATTTGTCAAATGTGGCGATAATGCCATGCAGTTATGGTATTGTCGTGTAAAGAAGACTCCTTCAAAATAGCAGCTGTTCAATGCTGCCGGCAGTCGAAATGAAAGTAGTCCCACTCTTAGCATCTGTCTCTCATCACATCTCCCCAGTGGTTTGAAGTGATTTTAAACCGCAGATACGCGCATGCTTAGTTATACTCTCGACTCTATCGGCCGTTTTGAAGGAATGTCTTATTTCCTCGACAGTAATTTTCAACCAATATATCGTGCTGCCAGCGATATTTGTGTTTTGATAGACATTGATACAACATTGATAGCAAAATCGTATTCATACATTGCATCAGTGTGCGCGAGATCATTTGAGAAGCTTAATATTTGCTGGCTGCTTATTACTTCGGTGTGGATGGCACATGCGAGTGGAAATTTCGTAATATAGCATTATAACACGTAAAAAATAACCAAATAAAATCAATAACCTTATAATAGAGTTGAATTATGAATGATGAAAATCAGAGATCACAGCACCCTCATTTTATTTATTTCAATAAATATTTGGTTCTCGTCAGAATAAAATTTAATTTAAGTTGTGGTATAAGTAGTTTGGTATTTGTACTCTGATGATTTTAGTTCTTGTTGATTAATGATTGTTTGTTTTTCGTGTTCATAATTTTTATCTTGATACCTCCTAACTCCTATTGAATAATATGAGAGATGTATAAATCCTATGGGAGACTATACAGATGTTTCCTTTTTGTCTAGGGCTACTATCAATGTATGTTAAGAGTTAAAAATTAAAATCACAGTACCATATTTAGTAGTTTTTATTTCAACATAACATGTATCGTTCTCTTAAGAGGCAAGTGACTCTTGATAATGCCTCTTGAGATAGCTAAAGATGTTATGTTCAAATAAAAACTACAAAAAAGGGTACTGTGATTTCAGTAGACCAGATTATACCAGCAATCTTTTCAACAAATGATATTTGTTAATGCTCAATTTGCATTTATTGTGCAGCCGTTTTCCGTTTATTTATTTAATGCCCTCTTCTTAGCATACACTTTATTATATATTATACATTTTAAATTTATGTTGTGCACACATACACATAATTATTGTATTTCATTAACGGATAGATATCAATTTTGAATTGCCCGAGTATTTATTCCAAATATAGTAGATGTCATGAAATTTGTAGATGTCATAAAATTTTGGGTGACCAAAGAACTAATTTGTGTTGAAAATATATCATTTCGAATTTGTTGAATATGATGCCAAAGTGTACTCACTGCTAATACTGTTCCCTCATTCCGTTTTTATTGATGTTTGATAATATTATTTGTACATTTGGTTGCTCGGTGAGTACTTTTGCTAGGAGTTTGTTAAGTCACAAACATTATGGACTACTTTCGGATGGGTGACCAGAATGCGGCCAAGGCGAGTAGAATCTACTCTCACAGGTAGCTCCACCATAAGCATATTTCTATAATGATTTGAAAATGACTAAAAAGTCAAAACGTGTTATGTTAAAATGAAAATTATTTAATCTCAGTAGTTACCTACTGAGATTTACATTTATTGAAAACTTTGATAAGTAGCCCTAATAAAAAGGAAATATTGCTATATGCATATTTACATATACAATATTATTGGTGCAATTCTCATTATTTTAAGTCGGATCTACGATTTTTTTGTTCCAATTCGATTCTTGTTTCTTGGCAATATTATTAGTGTATTTTGTCATGGGTATGAATTACATAGTTTAATTGGAAACATTCGTGCTGTTATTTAGAAATTGAATATTGCTTGGTTTGTTTTCAGCATTACAAAAAGCACACCCTGTTCGTGGCAGTGCGGTCAATGCGAGTATGGTGTACGGTCTGCAAGGCCTTCATCAACGTCCAAGGCAACCAAGGCACCGTGAGGGAGGAAGATGCTGATGATTCCGACGACGACGAAGAGGAGATTGTTGATGATGGCGAGTGTCGGATGGATGAGGCTCATCTCAAAGCAAACGGTAACAGTCATTCAAAATCATAAGCCATCATTCCCATCTGAGCGAACAGGATCTAACGAGCACTAACGAATGCGAAGTTCACTACAAGCTTTCACCAGTGTATCGAATCAAAACGAGCACCAGTTTTAGTTTTAGTTTTGCAAGTTTCCTCCACAGTCAATAGATGGCGAAATCGTCAAATTTATATTCTGTCCAAGCAAAGAAGACATTCTTGCAAGATGGGAAAATGACCAGTTCAGTCTATATTAAAAAATTATGGATTTGGTCTTAAATTATAGAAAAAAATTCTGATTCACATTTTTGAACAAAATTTATACTTTTTGAACCAATATTGATCGAGCTGGGTCATTTTCCCATCTTGTCAGAATTTCGTCTTTGCTTGGAAACGAAACTTAGCTATACCAACCAATTCGATCGATAGGCAGTGTTTGAGAGTGCTTAGTAGTCGCATATTTGTGCTCGTGAGTGCTCATTCGTTAGTCGGTTCTCTAGGGAATGATCAAAGGAAAATCGATTAAAATGATTCGTGTGTTCGTTTGGTGTTATCTCTCAAGGTTTTTGCTAATGTTAAATTATTGGTAAACGTTCGGTTCGCTCAGGTGTGACCGCTGCTTAACGCATTCATTTGTTTATAACGAATACATAACTTAGTAGAAATTAGAATACACTGAAATTAGTAAACTACACACTTTATATATTTTACAGCTGCAAGTTAATGTGCTCTTATTACGGTCTCTGTCAACTAGTGTGAACATTTTTATGGACTCAATTATTTATTATAGCTGTCATTTATTTATTTTAAATTGACAATTTCCACTGAGTCTGAAAAGACCCATAGTGGTACAAAAGCAAAAATAGTACTGTACATTTATAGACATTTAACTTACATAAATATAATACAGCCCTATATTACTAAATGATATCGCTAAATAAATATAGTAAAATAGAGAGTTGAATAACATAGGCAAGAAAAATAGATAAGAAAATAATATAAAAAATAAAAGTCATGCAGTTCGAGATAGTTTGTGGAATAGAATTTCTTATGAATGTCATAATGTAATAATATGAAACACAACCCCTCCTCAATAGTTCATTCCCACTCAGCCACAGTTTTCATTCGATCTATCTCCCCCCATACCCAGCCATGAGAATTAGGTGCCGGTGGGTCGGTAGGTGTCGGTTCTTTCTAAATAAGGATAGGGATGGTGTTAGGATAATTTCCAGTGGCAAAGCATTCCACTCACGGGAAGCACTCACGCAGAATGACGCCCCAAATATTGCCGTTCGGTGCTGTGGAATCCGGAGAAAATAACAGTGAGACTGAGTGTCTCTGGCATGGATCTAGTGATGGCTAGAGCAGCGCAGCTAGAGCTGTGCAGCTCCAGCAGCGTAGCAAGAGCCGCAGCAGCTCGAGCTGCTTGGGAATCCTACCTTTACACAAAAATGTTCACTTTTTTCAGATTATGCTCACATAATAATAATAATAATAATATTCGTGTAACCTGGCTGGCTCAGGTCTGTTGTCAGAGTTTTCAGGTCTCTCCTGATCAATTTCAGGGCCTCTGACATGACTTAACGACTGTTTTTAGGCAGCCGAGACCGACGGCTTAACGTGTCCATCCAAAACACGGGAAAGTGGCCTGAGAAAAATTCCTGGTCTGACCTGGGTTTGAACCCGGGACCTTTGGGTTGCAACGCCAGCGCTTAACCCACTCACATAAGCATTCTAGCTTGAGCGTGGGTAAATGTAATCGACAATAAACAAAACTCAGATGGCTTCTTGTGTGTTAAATTTTATTCTGGTCTAAATTTTCCAAGTTTATTCAAAATTCAGGAACATTTTGGATATTTTTATTTAGTGATTTTGTTTGGTGAACTTTTTTGTGAACATATTTTAAAATTCAAAATTTGTCGAATTTTTCTTTTGGTGTAAAATTTAGAGTTTTAGGAATGGTTTATGATATAACCTTTTTTGTTTGGTTTGTTTGTATAAATTCAAGAGGAACAGTTTTGGGCTATGAAGCCTGTTGTACTCTTCGATGTGAAATAACTAAATAAAGATGAGTGCGAAGGTGATTGATGAGGTGTAAAACAGCCATGCCTACTGGGTCTCGAACCCTGACCAGCGGCAGCGCTAGCGGACTGAAGGCTGTGACGCCCCAGCCCACTGCGCCAACCGGGCCGGCAAATCCACTTCTGTACATGCTGTGTAACCAAGCTTATTGATTCCATACCTATTGTGAAATAATAGAACTCGTACTTGAGTCATTGCGCGAAAAGAACGTACATTCTTACCATTACTATACTTTGTTCACTAAGTGATTGGAGCAATATTATTCGTTGCAACCTGCTTAGATTGTGATATTTAACACTTAAAAAACTGTGGTCCAGTTTTTCTTAAACATATGTTGAAAAACTCAATCCAAACAGGTATAGCTGACGCCGAAAAGTTAGGCAGTTTTGTCTGCTCCTTCTGCGCTCCAACAGCTGATGATGCCAATTAGAATTGTCATTTACAAATCTGAGATTAAGATCTGATATATATATATATATAGCGTATGGCATTTTCTTTATTGTCAAGTCTGTATTTTTTCGCACTCATTATAAGCGCACGTCTAAATTTAGAATGTACTGTATGGCCTGGGGGCTTACTACAGTAAAATCATTAGCCTCACCCAGGTAGGCACGTCTTTCGCATTCATATACAATGTGCCTGATCGTTTGTTGTGGTGCACCACAGTCACATTCTGGAGAATCTATGAAGCCCCATTTAAAGAGAGATGCTTTGCATCTACCATGCATTGTAAGATCTGATTAGAGATGTTTTTGATATGAAAAGAGACAATAGGTGCTTCACATCAGCTGTTAGGTTATATCCGTACAAGAGACAGACGAAACCGCCCAAGTTTTGGCGTCAGCTATACAACGAATAATATCACATAAAATATTGAATTTGCTCCAATCACTCGGTGAACCAAGTATAGTTAAGGTGTAGTTAACTCCATTCTTCTAAAATATATCTCAAACATTCTCCAACTACTAAAATTTAAGCAGAACAATATCTAGAGTCAATTAGTTTGGTTACACTGCATACAAAGACGTAAAAATTTCTGTGTAAAGTTGAATGATTACTGCTTTACAATGGAGTGTTAGATGAAGAATTTGCCAAACTCCTCAGGCTCATTCCTTGGACCAAAGAAGGAAAAAGATCCATTGGATATACCTCCATGAATGCTTTGTTACCAAGAGGATGGTGGAAAATTGTATATTTAAAAAAATCATCTGCTTCATGGAGGTACTAAAATGAAGTTTGAAGTTTTTAACTTTAGTTATCATTGAGATATTGGGCTTAATATGCTAAAAAGTTACGTTTTCAATTTGAATACATGGAAATTTAAGCGAATTTAATTTTGAAGAAAAAAATTAAACTACGAAGTACGGAGTCTCACTAAAACCCACCCAAACCTCAGAAATCGCTCTTTAATGGAGACAAATCATGATTTTGCAATGGTGTATCTCATTCTAATTGCGGTTTTCGAGTGATGTTTGATCTTTATTGAAAATGTTTGGGAGAGGAATAGTACAGGCTATGCCTAGTTTTTTCTCCCAATATAAGTATTTGGTATTTATGCATGTATCTTTTGGTATAACGTTATAAGTATTTTGTATCTATTTATGTATCTTTTGGTATAAGTATTTTGTATATAATGTATGTATCTTTGTTTTTATTTTAAATAATTATCAAGTACCCTTTTTGAATTATTTTTCAATGCACGACATGTTTCAAGTAATTATAGTAATTTTCAAGTGCAAATGAACAAATTAATTCTGCTAGTAAGTAAGCCTACTGTATGCGATAATCAATCACATGTGTTTATTTTTATTAAGAATTTCATATGATTAGGTTATCACTCTGCTTAATTTCATCAACTTCAGGGTATAGATGCCTAGCACATTTATTTCTGTTATTTACACTCAAATTTGTAAAATTCTATCGAAAATTTGGTTATTTGTGTCAATCTGAATTATGTTTATCTTTTTTTTGTTTAATTTTGCTGCAGTGTAAATTTGGAACTCTTCTTTAATATCAAGCTTTCTGCTTTTGTTTTCATAATTCAAAATTTTCATGTATGTATCTTTTGTTGAGTTTTAGAGAAGCATGTATTATATGTAAATACTCATGACAAATGAAGTTCTTGATTCATGAACATTAATGTGTGTTTCAATGGTAGAAGCGTTTCACTGAATCTTCTCTCTGTATCTATTTTTCAGGACTGACAGGTCTCTCAAATCAGGGGAATACCTGCTATATGAATGCCGCCCTGCAGGCGCTGTCTAACACTCCGCCTCTAACCCAGTTCTTCCTTGAATGCGGCGAGACTGCCATTGAAGCCGTCAGCAGAGACAGCGCTGGCCAAAAGAGGCTGAATACCCTGAGCAAGGCTTACCACTGGCTTATGCAAGAAATGTGGGATCGCAAGAAAAGAGGATTCGTTGCTCCCAATGGCGTCTTGTACGGCATAAGAACTGTGAGTTCTAATAATCACTTGTTATGTTATTTTTCTGAAGGGACGAATTCAAGGATCCAAAGATTCACATATTCTCACACGTCAATATAAAACTCCTTGTGTAACCCAAGTACGTTAGTTGAGCAAACCAATACATGTACCTTTTACAAGATTCAGGATTTCTTTCCCCTACAATAGCTCACATTCATCACCTAGTTGCTTGTAGCCAAACTTAAACATAGCACTTCTCCTTGCCTCTAGTCTCTCGCAATCCAGTATGATATGCTTGGCATATCTTACGTACATAATCATACATATGCTTATGCCTGTCTGCTAGCAGAATTTTGCCAAGAGCCATTTTGTCAAGTGGAATGAAGCCTTTTATCAGAGTGACCTTGCCATTGCAGATGATGTAAGTCCTTGGAAGATTCTTTTATTGCGTAAAATGCAGCTGTTTCGCTTATGCCACAGCTTGGCTCTGGACCAAAGAATGGCATACTGGAACCTTGCTCAGTACGCCCATCTGCACACTCGTTGCCACCTTGTGGCCTACATGGCCAGGTACCCAACTAAGATGCACAGAGTTGAAAATCTGACAATTTTATTGCATACCATAGTACTGTATACTATTTACTATTAAAATTATTTTTCTATTTACTTATATACGTTACGCAATGCCTTTATTGGCACTAGCCTTGATGCCTAAAATTTCTACTAGACAGATAGTTCAGTGTTGTCCCAGACTTGCATAAAGTTTGGTTCTGGGTGAATCACTGTACACCCCTTAGCCAGATTTCCCTCCAATGAGAGAACCGACCGTCCGTGAACCAGACAAGGATACCATTGAAATAGTAGACAATAGACAAGATACCATTGAATTTCTCCTGGAATAGTGGCCCTTCCACTACTCTCAAGAACAGAATTTAACAGTAAAACGTTTAGTGAAAACATCTCCATACTCATGACATCTGAAGTCATTTCAAGCACAGGGCTGTGAGGAGCAACTTTGGTGATTGTGCAGTGGCCTGTTCCAGAGAGGCCTTCCCTCTATCACTTGAGGGTGATGTTATACTGGCGTGAAAAAACTCCATTTACCAAGGTGGTTCATGATTCATGAGTTCATTGGTGGTTCCATCTATGGTTTCATACGTAGCATATCCTATATATATCTTGTTTGCAGATTTTTTCGCTAAAGAAATCTACTGTTGTTTGCTCTTTCCTGGTCTACTTTCACAGTTTTATTTGAAGCTTATCCATCAATTTCTATCAATCCTATCCTATCCTATCCTTATCCTATATAATCTAGAAGTAAATCCTTAAACCTTATTCTTTGAATTAAAACCTTGAGTTGAATTGAAATGAAAACACGCTATATTTTTTTTTCATCTTCATAGTAAATTGAAAACTTGTTATTTCTACGTTATTGATAGAGCAAAAATTTTTAGCTGTAGAAATAGATTCTCTCTTAGAAATAAATAGATCAAAACATCTGATCTTCAGAACTTAAAAATAAACGAAATCGGTTAAAATGGTTTGTCCCGATGTTTTCATGGTTCATGAAACATTCAAATCATTCATTTCAACATGCATTCAAATAAGTAATAGCCTATATTATAAAATCTGCTGTGTGCCAGTGTGAAGGGTGCACATAAAATACAAACATATTCTAGAACATGTTTCTAGGAAAAATATGTGTAAAAATATTGTCATTCTATAATCTTCCATTTTCAGTAAATATAATGTAAAGTTATTTCTTATTTCATAATTTTCTAGGTAAATCCAACTTTCCGAGGAAACATGCAACAAGACACTCAGGAATTTCTGAGAAGTTTCATGGACAATCTTCATGAGGAACTGAAAGTGAAGGTAGTAGAACCCCCTCCTGCACCAATGTGTGGTAAGCTGATCTCAACTTTTTTTAAAATAATTTTACGAGACAAAAATATCAGTTTTCGTATCTTAGCAAAGAAAAAAATTGAATGAATAACGAATAGGATTCTTTGATATATTTTGCTAAAAGATCTCTGAAACAATGGAAACATTTGAATTTAAAATACTTTACAAGTTTCATACATATAAACCTCTCCATAGTCTAGTTCATCTTTGGAAATTTTCACCTAAGACAGAATATTTTTTCATGAAAAACTTTGAAAATCAAAATCTGAAGAGTAATACAACCTAGATCATTCAATTATCTCCAATAATTCGATGAACAGAGTAACATTACTATAGGCGAGGAGCTTGCAACTCTGGCGATTTTGAAATAAATGTATTTTATCAGTTATTTATATCTTGAATGTCGGTTTTTTGTTTTCTTATAATTATTCATCTCTTTTTAGCGCACACAAACCTCAAATTTCATATTACGATTTCATGCCAACCTGGTCGAATTTAGTCTCAAAAACATTGCAATCATTCCAATTCAAGATTTCCCTTTTTATTTATAATAATTGGTTTGTTCAAGCTGCTTTTCTAGAACCTAATCTGCTTGTAACTTCAGGCGAAACATTTTCTAATTTCTCAAATTTCAAGTTCCTGAAACGTCTTTGGCCTATCTTTGTACATCTTTTGGTTTTACATTATTATGATCGGTTTTTTCATTAACAGTAATTCCTTTACTGTAGCTTTTTTCTAAATTTGTTGAGTTATTTTTATTTTTTGTGATTTGAAAAATTGCTGAATAGTGATGGCTATGGCAGTTGTAAATTAGTTTTCATCAGTACATCTGCCTCCCATTATTTAAGCGATAAGAATTTATGTGTGCATTTGCTACTCAATGTTTTTAGCTTTCGTTTTTGTTTGTGTATCTTTTGTATAAATTTTTCTAAATGTTGCTTTATTTTCCTAAATGTTGCTATTTCTTTTATTTTTATAATCTTTTCTGTCTCATTCTATTGATCTATTTTCATTTCTTGAACTACTTTCTAATTTGTGTTTTCTCGTTTTATTTTATAACTTTCCTCATCAAAATACCTCTATTGTATTTTGAACACATGAACACAATCAGTTCAAATTAACTACCCAAGATTATATATAGTTAATAGTGATAATAATGATTAAAAATCTCAATTAGTTTTGTCTAAGTGGGTGCTGATTACAAACACCGCGTTCAGACTCTTTCCATGTATATTTGTTGGTGCTTAATGCAATCCTTTTTTGCGACATATTTTAGGACACAGTTTAATAATATCCTGCTAAAAGATTAATTTTCTACTAAATTTGAATTTTTGTGGAGGTTTATTCTGGGATTTTGATAATATTTGGAAATCTATCAACCAAATTGGTTATAAAAAATTGACTGCAGCAACAATTTATATGTCCCTTGTTTGTTCGATGTATTTTCTGTTGTTATTGGGAAAATTATTAACGGAGCTTATTCATCCTTGGTCAAGTTTTTTAGACGCATTTCTATTGTTTCAATGTTATCCAAGTTATGTTTGTGCTTATTTATGAAACAACTTTTGTGTTTTTGCTTTGGTTTTGCACATAAGTCTTAAGTTATCGTTCCTAAAGTATAGTACAGCTAAAACCCTCTTTCAAGAATAATCACTTACTTTAACCTGTGTGTTGATTATAAGAAGGATGAATATTTATCAGAGATGATCTATGCAGGTGAAAACTTAATTACCGGAGAGTAATTTAGAAGTTAATATCAAATTAATGGAGCTGGCCCCCGATTTTTGCAAAATGTTGAAGTAAATACTGTACTATACTGTTGAAGATTTGTACTTTGTTTGATACTTGAACTAGGTATATAGTCTGTACAAGCAAAGAGGACTTTTTGACAAAATGGGAAAATCTCTCCAGATCGGTCAATATTGGTTCAACAATTATAAATTTGGTCTCAAATTGTAGATCAGAACGTGTCCCACAATTTGAGACCAAATTTATGATTTTTGACCGAGTTGGAGTCATATTCCCATCTTGCCAGAATGCCCTCTTTTCTAGGACAGACTAACTTTGGACTGTACTTGTATCAATGAAATTTTATTGGGTAATTATTATTATTATTATTGATACAGAATTTCATCATGATGTTTCATCGTTACATCTCATTTTCCTCATCACGTCCTACTTCTAATCGTCCTCCTCCTTGTCCTTATTATTTTCCTCCTCTTTCTGCACCTTCCATGCTCCACTTGGTCCTTCTCTTCCACCACCTCCACCTCCATCACTACCCACTCCTTTTTATCATCTTCCTTCCCCCCCGTGGTTCTTTTCTTCCTCCTTGTTCTTATTTTCTCCTTCTTTTCCTGCACCTTCACTCCTCTTCCTTGTCCTTCTTCTCGACCACCCCCTCCTCCTCCTCCTCCTTTCCCTTCTCCTTCTGCATCTCGACCCACTCCTATTTTTCCTCTTCCTTGTCCTCGTCGTGTTTCTCCTTCCTCCTTCTCCTTCTCCTTACACTCCTCTTTATAATCCTCCTTATATTCCTGGTCCTACTTTTCTTCTTCCTCCTCCTCCTCCTCCGTCCCCCCAAGCAATCCAATCCAATGAAACCACTGCAATCCGTCATGCGTCGTTCACACATGAAATGTCGCTGTTCATTGAAAGTGTCATTTCTATTTCAAGAGTGTTCTTTACCCGAACAAGACGACGAAGAAATGTCGGATGCCGACAATGCCGAAGCTAGTGTACCAAATGTTACTGTCGCTGCCTATGGCGAGCCACACAACGACGTCCGTCCGCCAACCAATGAGAGCGAAGCCGGCGGCGCTTCTAGCCAATCAGAGGGCGAGGAGTATGAGACTTGTGACTCGGGTGTCAGCGAAAGAAGCTCGCTGAGTGAGGAGGCTACGAGTCTCGATGCTGAAAACAACCGTCCGCTTTCCAATCCGCCCTCCCCTCTACCGGCTAAATCCAGAATTGCGTCGGCTAGTGCTGGTGAGTAGTTTCCCTGTGGTGGCGGGAAGCACAAGCTCAAAAGTATGGTCCTCCCAATTTTTGACACTCCCTAATGCAATATGCTATTCCTACTCATTGAAAAATTGAAAAATGTGACAGCTAGTACTGGTGAGTAGTTCCCTGTTGATGGTGAGGAGCACAATCACGAACATTAAAAAAAATGTTTCGTCCTCTCCTCAAAACTCCTCAATCCCAAAGCACTTTCCAATATCATCACCTCCCCTTCTGTTGGTTGAATACCGAAATACGTCAGGTAGTGTTGGTGAGGATTGGAAGTGTTGTCAGCTCAGAAGTACCAAACATCAGCTCTATAACTCTAGCCTCTAGGTAGTCAAAAACTTGATCCCGACTCTCCTTTTTAAATTAAAAAATTATTTATTATCACAGCCAATGCCCAGATACATGATACATGTATAAGTTCCTCTCCCCGTTCTTAGCACTCTCCCTTATGCAATTTGCTATTCCTACTTATTGGAAAATTCAAAAATTTGAAAGCTAGTGTTTGTGAGTAATTTCCATGCTGGTGGTAAGAAGCAGAAGCAAGAAAGCTTGGTCCTCTCCCCAAAGAAATCTCATATTATCGGTACTTTCCCTAATGTAATCTGCCTTCCTTTACTGTCGGGAGAGTTCAGAAGTGCTGTTAGTCCAGAAGCACAAAATTGAGTTCACTACAACCTGACACTCCCTCCAGTGAATGATGTCCAGTTCTCGTTGATATCTATTGGGAAAATTCAGAAATGCCTATTGCTGAGTCAGACCCTTGTACTGGTGGAGGAAATCAGAAACACATTCAATTCAGTTCAATTCCCAATAAATGAACCCTCATATATAAGCTCCTATGTCTCTAAACCTACGGTTTTATTCAAGTTGAATACACACTGGTGAGTAAATCTTTTTCATTGTTGGTAATCACAAAATTCTCAGACATTGAAGAATTTGTACACAAGAGTATTCCTATTTTCTACTCTCTTCGTCCAGTATGTTGTTTGAAACTGTATGTCTTGAACTGGTAAATGATTTATATTAGTGATGAATATGTACCTTAAATAGCAGAGGCACATTCTAGACTTGAATCGTTGTTTGGCGATATAGTTCAGATTCTAAATTCTCAATCTCCAGCTGAATTACTTTAGTATTAATTTCATCTTATAGATAGTCGCAATGAGTGAAATGATCCTCACCTATTATCTTTCACTGAATTTCCAGAAACTCTTCAAACAGGAGATGTTAAACAATATATTTGCATCCCTATCTTCAACTCTCATCTTTTCTGTTTTTCATTCTAGTTTTCTTAAATTTAGAATCTATTCTAAATGTTTACTAACTTTTCTTAACCACATGAGGTAGTTTTTGAATCGAGTGAACTTGTTTAAGTCGACTGGACTACAAAAAGTAACTCGACTGTGGTCGAAATTTTGCGTTTTTTAATAGAAATTGCGCAACCACGCATGTCGATTTGGATGCAAAATTTCGATTACACGAGATGGCAGTTTCATTTGCTCAACTCATAAACGACCTCGTGTGGTCGACCTTCAAGACTTATTCAAGAGAATATTTCATATTTTCTATAGAATATTAATTCATATTCTGTATAGAATATCTCATATTCTCTTAGAAAAGTCGTCTCTGTGTGAACATTGTGTTGTCCATGTCTATGTCCTTTCCTTTAGCATATGCACTATATATTTTAGTTCTCACCAATACCTTTCGACTTGTTCTCGACCTTTAAAACTTTTTTAGAGAATATTTCATATTCTGTATAGAATATTTCATATTCTCTTAGAAATGTCGACAATATGTGAACATTGTGTTTGTCCATGTTATGTCCTTCATCATTTACACATATTCTAGTTATCACCAAGAAAATAGTGTCCAGAGGCCTATTTCATTAGTATAGTTTTGACGAGCAAAGAAGACATTCCTTCAAAATGGCTGAGTGAAGCGAGAGTGTAACTACGCATGCGCAGATCTAAAAATTTTAATGTAAAATCACTTCTGCCATCTTCTGCTGGTGAGATGTGATGAGAGACAGATAATAAGAGTGGGTCTATTTTCATTACGACTACTGGCAGCATTGAACAGCTGGCATTTTGAAGGTATGTCTTCTTTGTTTGACAAGGTTATATGTAGCAAAAATATTAGGCTCAAACAGGACTATAAGATGCCCACTCACTGAAAATTATTGGGATTTGAATGTCAAGTGCATGTAGTCAAGGGACAGGTAATGGTGGAGTATGAGTCTCTAATGTTATGTGCAAATTGAATGTATTTTTCAATAGGAAACAGGGATGCATTGGAGAGAACGTCCAAAAATATGAAGGACTGAGCTTTAGAATAGATTTAGTATGTTATAATTTCATTCTCGGGAAATGAATGTACAGAGCCTTACGAGAATCGGACGGTTTTCAATGAGATAATACTCGGCCATTATTGAAATCATTGCCTATTTTTCTACACGAAATCAAAGCTCATTATATACCATTTAAGTTGACAAAGCTCCCTACCTGCAATTTTAGTTGTATGTGTATAATAATGTCGTCGAAGTGATGTCTATCATTTTTCAAGTAGGACTCAAATATCTACTCAAAATCCTCCATTACACGCACTAACATTTCTGCAGTGATTTAACGATCGCATTCTTCAACTTGCAAAAATTTCGTGGTTTGGAGAATGCAATCAATCAAGGAATTGCTGCTATCACTTCAGAAGTGTTAGTCCTCCGTGTGAGGGAGGGTTTTGAGACGTAAGTTACACTTGACCTTACCTTGACATTATTTTTCACACATATCAAGAATTGCAGGTACTGTAATGAGCTTTGTCAACTTGAATGGTATATAATGAGCTTTCATTTCGTTTAGAAAAATAAGCAATAATTTAAAAAATGGACGAGTATTATTTCATTGAAAACCGTCTGATTCACGTACCCTAAGTCACCCTGTACTTGATAATTTCGTATATTGTAAAGATATTATAGGCGCCAAGGTATGTAAAGTTTTAATTTATGTAAACGTGGAAATTTTGAAAGTATATAATCTAAGCTTTGTTTTGGAAATTTATACAAATTTCTATTTAAGGCTTGTCAAAAAAGGATTTCAAACATTTACTCCTTAGCAAAATTTGGGAGTAAATGTCAGCTGCCAAGCGAATGACAAGCCAACTGGTTTTTTAAAAAATTATGAGATTACATATCAGTAATGTAATTAATTTCACATTCAGTATAATGTGAGGCATAATATTTTTATAAAATGTGTGATCCAAGAAAAGCACAGCCACCATTATTCATAATCATGTTTCACACAGTGTGAATATTGATAAAGGCTTACGATTGATCCAATAAATGCTCAACTATCAAAAGGTCTTCAGTCTATATGAACTATGAAAAATAGACCAAAACATTCAACTTCCAATCAAATTTGAGAATAGCTTTCAGAGGGGTCCTGATGGATCTGGCTATTATAGTCACTAACCTAATTAAAACTGGTATACTCGATCTAAAAAATTCACTCAAATTTGAACAATTAAGAGATTTGATAATAAGCGAGAGGACTAAGTTCAGAGCGCCTCAAGTATTTCAAGTTATTGTAATTTATTATCTTCGAGGATCTTTTGTAATCTTGATTTTCTATTATTCAGAACCACCAAGAACACCTTCTGCAACATCTATCCGCAGAAAAGCTCAGACGCAGTTCAGAAGTATTATTTCCGATGTCTTCGATGGAAAAATCCTCAGCTCTGTGGAGTGCTTGACTTGCAATAGGGTGAGTTGATTTAAATAAACTAATTCAATTGAATTATGATTAATTAATGAAATTTGATTCAGAGCAACTTTCTTTCAAGTCACTATTAATTCAGGTTTTTATTTTTATATGGTACAATTTCTCATAATATTTGCAGATATCCACAGAGACCTGAGCAAAATATCAGCTTTGAAACGTACAAGGAACAGACTTGATAATAAGACATGATAATAAATGTCCCCATACACGTTCGGGCCCACTCAATGTCTGGTTTCTCCGGATTGGCCGGAGCTGTGGTCTCCCCACTCACGTACCTGTTGGCCTTCCGGCCTGTGCATCTCAGTGGCTCTCTCTGACTGCAAAAGTAACAAATATTAGATTAAAAATTGATAGTTTTCAAACCACTGATGTATTTTAAAATCCTAAGTAGTGTAAGAGTAAAATCAAATCGCTACACTCCGAAAACACCTCTAAAAGGCACATATGTAGGCCAGCATTACACGGTAATATTTCTATTATCATATGTAATTATTTTAGAAGAGATTAAAATACAAAATCATATTTTTATCTCTTTTATTTATATGATTTCATATGATAATAAAAATATTACCTTCACATATCGGCCTTAAGACACCAATAAACTTGGGTGACGAGTTGACTTGAAAGGTTTAACCAACACTGAAGCAAATTACGTGGTGGCACGTGATGACTGAAAATATGGTGGAGGGGTAAGAGATGGTGTATCGGCCGGCCGACCTGCCTTGAGGCATCGCCACACACGTTCAGTTCTGCCTAGATGCCAAGTTGCCTTCAGGCTGGGCCTCAGTGGATTATCATCCGGCTAACGATCTGCCTTGAGGCATCGCCATACACGGTCTGCCTTCACTCCAGGACTACTGTCCGGGCCTTGAGGCCGAATTGAACTCCTAATTCTGTTAGGTCTAAACCTCCTTAATTTTATTGCGAACTCTATAAATCTCAGTCAAGCCCTGATTGTTATTCATTATCATTATTCATTATTATTATTATTATTCCATGATTTGTAATTTTGAATTGTAAATGATGAGTTTTCTTTACAGATCTCCACCCGAGTTGAAGCATTCCAGGACCTGTCACTTCCAATTCCAAATCGTGACCACTTGAATATCCTGCATCAAGGATCGGTCAATATCAACACGACACTTGCGAAATGTTCTGAGCAACTCTACTCAGTCGAAAACGTAAGTATTCTAAATTTAGGTTCGTATAGACCACTCTCGTTCGAACCAAGTTTTAGTACAGTTTCAACTGTATTCAAAATTTAAGCATCTATAGCAGATTCTAGCGTAATTGGCGGAACAATAAAATGTTTGGAAGTGACAAAATAGACACAATGTTAGTTTTGCACAAGAAAAAAAATGGCGAAGTTCACTTAGCATTATTCTAGAATTCAACGAAAAAACAGGCGTTAGCCCAAAACTTCTTCTGTTCCAATTTTGATAAAAATGTCCAATTTTATTTTTATATGATATCGATGATGAAAGAACTAAGTTGTTGTCACAAATCCACTTCATTTCTATCATCTTAGTTCTTTCATTATAGAAAAATTCCACTATATCAACATTCAATCAACAAAATTTATTAATATCAATAATAAATAATAATAATATTTCACCTTTAAGCACCATAAGTGTCACCTTTAAGCAGTAAATGTACCATAACTTTATTACAAACACCACACTAAATAACCCCAGTTATGGTCCCCCATAACTTTTGCAGACTATCAACTGAGAGCTGAGCGTGGCATCAGCTCTTAATATTTTATTATAAAAACCGTCATTCGCTATCCGCATATTTTGCTGGAGTATGCTGTTCTGTTAAAACTGGTTTTGTTGAACTTGGCTTGGACGAAGATGGTGTATACATATATCAGTAATTAGTAACCTATCCTTTTGAATAATCAGAAACCTTATTTGGTTATTTTTATATGTATTTTATCTAGTATAATATGTGGTGATTCAAAAAAGCGCCGGTTTAATATTTCAAATTAGGAGGTTCATTTAAACGGAAAACTGAATAAATACATCAACATGTTCATCTGACTTTCCGATTTCACGTATAAAGAATGATGTCATACATGTGTACTCCTCTACTGCGCTGGCACGCATCAACTCTGTCCATGTTATCCACTATTATAATCTAGTGGAGCAAATAAGACATTCTGGCAAGATAGGAAAATGACTCCAGCACGATCAATATTAGATGAAACATTGTAAATTTGGTCGCCATTTGTAGAGCAGAATGTTTTCTACAATGTGAGACCAAATTTATAACTTTTGAACTAATATTGACTGAGCTGGAGTCATTTTCCCACAATGTATCCTTTGCTCGACCAGAATATAATAGTGAATTACATAGACAGAGTTGATGCGTGCCAGCGCAGTAGAGAAGGGCACATGCATTACATAATTTTTCATACATTAAATCGGAAAGTCATATATATGATCATTTTGATGTATTTACTTCCAATTTTTCTTTTATTTAACCATCTTAATTTGGTGTATTTAAACTGGCGCTTTTTTGAATTTCCTCATATTTGTACTTGTCCAACCCCTATCCTTATTATTACACAATTCGACTGATTCCTTCTTTCAACATTCAAAATTATCCTTTAATTAACAAGAATCCTGACATATTTCATTTTTGTTTTCCATTTAACAAAGAATTTTAATTTCATTTCTCATTCCTATTCAATGTTCAGGGAAAGTAATAAAATGTTTAAAATTTATCTTGAATTCAATTTTTTAATTTGAAGATACTATGTGATTTGATTTTCATTCAGAATGACCCTCCTCAAAGTAGAGGTCGAAAAATTATAAGAGGTCGCAGAAGGTTGACACGTAGAACAAAATCAGCTGCCCGACATATACCTGATGAAGAACCACAACCTGGAAGGTCGGATGAAACAAGTACAGAAATGAGTGAACAAGTAAGTAAGCGCGAATAGCTGGTTTCTTTGCCATTTTCGGCGTCCGCGAAATCTGTCGGAGTCTGGAAATCTAGTTTCATGGAATGATGCTAAGGCGTGCTCGCGGAGCTCAATGCAGAATTAATGGTGTGACATTTGTTTGGTGGCAACATCTGTCTGTTTGGTGGTGTGGTCCGATGTGTTGTTTTGGACAACAACATCTCCGTGCAGTAAATTGGTTCTAGTTATAACTTCTCACAGAATAGGTTCAATATATAAATAACAGAATAGTTTCAATAAATAAATAAGTATCATCGTGGACGTTAATCTCTCTATTGTTACATTGGTAACACTATTAGCTTATGAGGAATAGTGTGTTTTATGGCTGCTGTATTGCTACTGAATTTCATTAATTCACAAAAATACAATATTGAGTCTCGGAATGTACCAAAACGGCTCACATAAATGACCATTCTCATTGCATGCAGATAATAATTGCATGTTCTATAGAAATTGATTTATCCTTTCCCGTGTACAAAATACTATGAAAAATTTTTAAGAAGTCTTTTTATATACCGTACGTGGGGGTTATTTTGTGACACGCGGGGTAACTCTGGGACAGTGGCCTCTTATCAACTTTTTCAATCACTACACAATTTTATGCTTTCTACGAGTATGAAAACGGCCAGAACAGTTGCTCTATCTATTGACCACTTCTCAGAAGTTATGGGTGAAACAAAGTGGCGGATCTAGCTATACTTTGAAATACTCCTATTTTCAATGTCGTAGAAAATTTGGAAACTTACTATTGCCCATCGATCATTTTATGGTATATACTTCTAAAGTTATTATGATCTTTTCATATATTTGTTGACTTCAATCTAGCGTTAGAAACATTTGAAAAAATTATTTTGTTCTCATTTTATAGAGATATAACCAAGCTTTCAGTAGATTGCTTTCCTAATAAATTCATTGAGCAAATGAGAAGTTTTGTACAATGTCACGTTTTGTTTTCAGTTGAAGACCATGTATCAAACTATGCATTAAGTTTTGATTACTTTTAATTTCTATAGGGACGAATGCAAGTAACCTGAGGTGTAAAAAGCCAATTGTCCTTTGTAACATACTTGAAACCAATTCAGTCGATTCTCAAATTTTTTTATTGTTGTATAATGTTATCAATCCTTATATTTCCCAATTTTCACTGATTACTTGGATATATAACGATTAATTGAAGTTGAAATTATTAATTTTATAGGCTGCATTGTTGTTTTCATCAATTTACATACATTTTAAGAAGAAAAATCGATTTTGTCCCAGAGTTACCCCGCATTGCTTCTTTTGAATTTGACATTTATTGTGTTTCATTAATTAGATTATACCTTCATACTTGCTCTTCATGGACATTGTATTGCATAGCCAAAAAGTGTAGCAATCTTTTGTGATGGTTATCTCTGAGATTGGCTGATTTGTATCTCATGTATTCATTGAAAACTAGGAAAACTGTCCCAAAGTAACCCCCATCGACCGGTAGGTAAATTCCTGCGGATGAGAAGCATCTATGGTCAGCGCTTAAATAGAACGGTCTTCGTTACCGTTACTCTGTATACTAGCATTATGTATAAAACTTCAGTATCATAATGCATTTTTATGTATCTTATACGTGCAACACCAATATTCAGGCTATTCAAGTCTATATTACCATCTATCAATTACTATATCACTATCAATAACTATCTATTCAAGTGTAGTAATGGAATTCCAGACCGTTCTCTATGCGCGCTGTACCATAGTCAGCGGTTATTTCAAAAATATTTTTATCCTTACGCCCAATTCTTTTGGGAATGAAACTTTTTTTTAAGTTTATTTATATTATTTCCTCCAAAAGTTAGATGATCGTTATTTCAACTTGAGGAATCAATTCGTAGAAATAATGAAATATCATCATTCACTAACAGCTTGGTCATGATAACAGTCAAATACAGTACGGATTAGGAAGTTGCTATTGCACCCTGCAGCCAAATCTATTCCTCATGTAATGGGAGGGGGGGCACGGAAATATCCCTGACATGTAAATACTCCCCAATTATAGCTTTTAAAGTGAACTCTAAATAACCAAAGAAGTTGGAACAGAACTCAACTTGATATTGGGGTAAAAAACTCACATCATGGGCCTGTTTCATGAAGTTCTGGAATTCTTGTAGAACAGGGAAATGGTGAACATAAACAAATCCGACTGATCAGCTGCAGTAACGTCTAATAGAATATAGTTTATTGTCCAAAAATATACAAATGCAAAAGATATGATAGGTAATAAAGTAACAGGCTAAACAAACAGCACAAATTTCAAAATTTATATACCTGATTTACATCAAATTCAAAATAATCATTCAATGAATTCAATCATGGGAATTCTTATTAAATAGTTAATAAAAATTCAAAACTTTTCAAACAGTCAATCCTTTTAAAGGTGTAATAAGTAATAGTTTTTCAAGTCCTATTCAATATTTGTGAATATTTTCAATTTGTTATTGTTAATAATCGGTACAGATTTGAAATCAATATCTGAAAAGATGTTTTGACTGGTTTAACAGTAATTTATGGGTTGACAATCAAAACTGGTACCTTTATATTGTGATAAATTGGTTATGACAACGTGAAGTCATTTTGTTAAAAAATGTTTAGCTACTACATTATCACCTTCATTGTCATTATACAAAAACTCAATATCACGATCAACGTTTGGTTATGACAACATAAATTAATTCTATTCAAAATATATTATTTCACATTCTCTTCATTGCCTTCATTACTTCATAAAAATGTATTGGCCATAAACTAAATTTGAACTTTCATTGTGAATTCGCCATTCCCCCACTGTTTAACAAAATTTCTAAAACCTAATAAAACAGACCCGGTGAAGAATTTTTCAATATTAATTCAATGAAGTTTATCACAGTTCGTGGTGTCCTCATTTGTAATAAACTGCTGTTGTAATGTTCTTAAGTCTTAATTCCTACACCGTTTGTTGAAAACGACCAACTTTATTTCATCTTGGGTCCTAGGTCGATGTTATCATCTTCTTAAGATTTGTTCGATGTTCTTCTTTTTCTTTTTCTTAACCCCTTTCTGTCTTTACAGCGTAGGTCCTCGATGTTTTATTATTCAGATTTCGTGAAATGTAATCTCATTGTATAAACGCGGGTGTATAAATGCTGCTGGTGCACGGGTGAAGAATGATTTGTGATTTACCCTAAAACATGTCTCGATTGCAAAAGTGTGTTGCTCATTTCCAAGTCAATAAACGGAGTGGACATCACTGTACAAAGTTCGCCATGTCAGAGAAGTAAAGAATTCTATCCTATTCTATTCTTCTACCAATGACAGTGCCACTAATTGAAATTCGAGCAGTATCACTCCTTCCAATCCTTACTCCTATAACTATACCTCACATCCTCCATTCTAAGCTCCCACTCAAATTTATTTCCTCCTTGAAACTAAACCAACCAAAACGTAAATACCTAAAATATTAACTAAAAAACTCCTTCAGCACCCTTCCATGATTCATATCCACCTCGGCGAATGTTTCCCTTCTTATTCAAGGACTATCCTTGGACCTATTATTTGATCTCTGTTTGTTTGTTGTTATGAGGGTGAAGTCCACATGAGCTCATAGGCTAAAATCCTTACATTCAATGAAGGAGATGTAGTAATCCTTACATAAAATTTTTCATTTTAATGATTTTACTAGTGCCAGTTGCATGAAAACCAATTAAATTCGAAGTTAAAATTAATTTAAACTTAATTTTGAGATGAATGACGTGATTTTAAAGTATATTCATTCTAACGATCCTTCGAGATTTCATCACATTGGTTTCAGTGCATAAAATAATTTTCACGATAGATAAATTTATTTGGTTTTCGTGCAACTAAGCATTCGTCTATTCTATCTGATCCAAACTAATCTCATATCATTTTCGACTATTGTATCAAGAGTTTTACAATTCTATTTCTTATTGTTATTCAATGTTGAGGGATAGTAATAAAACATTTATAATTTATTATAATTTCAATTTTTTAATTTGAAGAAACTATGTGATTTGATTTTCATTCAGAATGGTCCTCCTAGAAAAAGAGGTCGCAGAACATTAACACGTGGAAGATTATCAAAATCAGCTACCAGACAAGTTCCTGTCGACGAACCATCTGAACCGCAACACCAAGAATCTAAAAAAAGTACCCAAAATGAATCGGTACCGCAAGTAGGTTCAACTGAACCGGAACACCAAGAATCCCAAAAAGAAGTCGACCCACCACCTGGATCCCTAATTGCACAAAGCAAAGAATTACTGAACTATCCAATAGTACACCCGGTAAGTAAGCGCAAACACCAGAATTCTTTGCCATTTTCGGCGTCCACGAAATTTGTCGGAGTCTGGAATCTAGTTTCATGGAATGATGCTGAGGAGGTGTCTGGAATTATAGTTTCATGAGATGCTGAAGCTGCTACGTTGTTATGTGGTAGAATAGATCAAACTTTGTCATGTCAGAAAAATAAAGAAACCATTATATTCTATTCAATTCCATTCTATTCTATCCTTCTATCAATGACAGTACAGTACCACTAATTCCAGCAGTATCACTCCTTCCAATCCTTACCAATCCTATAACTAACATTCTCGATTCTGAGCTCTAACTCAAATTTATTTTAAATGAAAAGACGGTTGTTACACCATTATAAATCTCTGGTAAACTCTGATAATGTTGTAACAACCGAAACCGGTATCTAGAAGTTTTAATAAATTAGTGGTTTGACAACATCTTGTCTTTTCATTCAATATGTATAACTACCATATCACCTTCACAAACACAAAATTTTCCCAGCACTCTTCCATGACTCAGAACTCCTTTCCTCCTCCTTTTTTCTTTCGAAATTGATAAGTAATAAATAAATTGTAGCAAAATTGTTAAAATGTTGTAAATATCAACCTCGAATTATTAGGTTGGTATTGTCTGGTCGATCAAAGAATACATTCTGGCAAGAGGGAAAATGACCCCAGCTCGGTCAATATTGGCTTGAAAACTATAAATTTATTTTCATAATGTAGAAAACACTCTGCTCCTCAATTTGAGACCTACAAATTAGATTTATAATTTTTGAACCAATTTTGATCGAGCTGGAGTCATTTTCCCATCTGTCCAGAATGTCTTCTCCGCTCGACAAGACTATACAAGGTTTTTTATTACTAATAGGCTATTTAGAATATTATTTAGTATAATATTTGATATCACCAATAGTTTTTACTATACATTATTATTGTGTGTCACGATTTTCGAAAAAAAATCGATTTCGATTTTTCACCTCAATGTGTTGTGTTCCGCTCTTCAAGTGATCTGAACTCGAAGCGTGTCACAATTCACGTGTTTACTTCTATTTCTCAACCCTTTCGCTGTATTCACTCCATTTGCAGAGTCTTTATCAGCATTGAGCTTAATTTCTAGCGATAGTCTTTATGATGGAATTCAAAAATTGTTTGTGTTGTTATAAAACGTTTCATGAGAATCCTAGCGACAGTCTTCATGTTGAAATTTTGATATCATTCCGGGTGTTATGAAATGTTTACATTCTTTTTTCCAAGTGGGCTAAGGAAATTTTGTCGACAAAAGTGGGGAAAAATTCCTTTCATTTTTTATTCACAATGGAGACAACGGGTTTCTTTGTCAACACACAATACAAATTTAGTATAAAATAATAATTATAAGAAAAAGTTATGTTTTAAAAAGTAATTGTCATCATTCATCATCATTGCTCTCATTGCCCATGCATAAGCTTTAGAGCTCATAATATGGACATTACCCTAAGATAAAAGGAGATTAAATTACTAAGAAAATAATGAAGTTATTACTAAAGTAATGGATTACTAGAGTACTACATTATTTATTAAAGGAGTAATTCATTATCACCTTCATTCCTATTTAACCTTTCCCATACCTTTACCTTACCCTTATAAGGTTTTGCACCAGTCATTTGATACTGATTCGATATTCAACCTTCTACAAATTGTTGCGCGGTTGCTTTCTCACTATATGGTCTTCAATCAACGTCGTTAAAAGAAGAAATACGGCTTCCGATTGCTAATTGTCTCCTCTTCTAAGATCTAAATCAGCAAACAATGGAAATTCGCGAATCAACTGCATTACCAGTGAGTGATCTGGGTAGCCTGTTTCATACACTTATGAGTCGCGCAGTACAGCAGATTCTCTTTTTCAAACGTAGTTTAAATTTAGAAATTTAATCTTTCATTCTTACCTGGGTGCTTGTTCCATCCATTTATAAGTTGTTTCATTCATTTATAAGTAGTTTCAAACAAGTCGTGTTATACTGGAGAATACCTATTAAAAAAATCGGTGGTAGTTTATCAGTAGAGAAGAGAATTAATACACAATTTGGAATCACTTCAATAACAAGTTCTTTTTCTTCATGTAACAATCTTTGTATAGAAAATTGGAGCCTGTAAAACCATAGTCAATCAGTATATTTTAGAAGTCTATTTTCCTATATTGCGCGGCTCACTATTTCTATGACACAGGTTTCATAATATTGTTCATAATGTATGACAGTGTTATCTATGTATGACAGTGTTATCTATGTATGATAATGTATGACATTTTCATTTTCTTATGGAATAATGCATGCATTTAAACGTATGAAGCTTTGTCATTAACTTGTTTCTTATTTTTAGGGTTGGTTGAACTGGCTCTGGGGTTGGCTTTGCAGCTGGTTCTGGGGTCCAACCGTAAGTCTTCATGACTGTCTTTCCGCATTCTTCAGTGCAGACGAACTGAAAGGAGACAATATGTACAGGTAAGTTATTTTCCTGTATTTCAAACACTGGCTAAGTGACTGATGCTATTGAGTGACTTGAAAACCTTTCGCCAACGTTCTTTACGCCATTTAAGTACCCTCAAGTAGTTAAAATGGACTCGAAATCTCCCTAAGATTGCATCAATTTAAGGTTCGTATTATCAATCAAAGTTTATAAGTCGCTCAACCTTAACGTTATATGAAGTTGACTTATGAGTACACAGCCGATTCATCTGTATGACGAATTTCGTACACACGATGTATATTTCAATGAATGAACCTTGATTTTCAGTTGATTGAAATATCATTATTCGTAAACCTGTATCACAAATTGAACACGATGTATGCTATCAGATTTACTCGCTCTCTAAATCCATATGACGTTCAAGTTGAACTTCTTTCAAACTTTGATTGATGGTTTTCAAAATGGCGGCTGTTCAATGCTGCAAGCAGTCTAAATGAAAATAGTCCCACTCTTACCATCTGTCTCCCATTACATCTCACCAGTGATATGTTGGCAGAAGTGATTTTACACTAAAATTTTCAGATCTGCGCATGTGTGTAGTCTGTCCAAGCAAAGATGACATTCTGGCCAGATGGGAAAATGGCTCCAGCTCGGTCAATATTGGTTAAAAAATTATAAATTATTTTCTCCAATCGTAGAAAACATTCTGCTCTACAATTTGAGACCCAATTCATAACTTTTGAACCAATATTGACCGAGCTGGAGTCACTTTCCCATCTTGCTTGAATGTCTTCTTTGCTTGGACAGACTATAGTTACACTTAAGCTTGAATCTGTCATTTTGAAGGATTGTCTTTTTTGCTACAATATATAAATCTGGCGGGCCATATTAAATTTCCAATTCAAATTATTAATCGAAACATCTTAATATTAAGATGTTTCGATTATCATGTTGATAGTAAGATGATGATATCATGTTCACTTGATTTACAGCTGCGAGAGATGCAAGAAACTACGCAATGGCATCAAATTCTCAAAGCTGCTACAGCTACCAGAAGTGCTGTGCATCCACCTGAAGAGGTTCCGTCACGAAAATATATATGCATCGAAAATCACCAGCCATGTCACCTTCCCCATTGAAGGCTTGGATCTGAGGCCGTACCTGCACAAACGTAATTATTACATTTTATAAATCATTGTCTATACATTGAACTTGAGGACCTACTTCCATAGAAAAGCAATGCATAGAACATATTCAAATCAAATTTTCTCTATTTCTCGAAAAAATGAATTTATACATTTTATATTATACAATAATATACTTGTTACAAATGGAATGGAATACCCCTGACAAAGGATACACATGAATGTGTAATATGTGAAAAATGTATATGGACTTACATAAAAATACAAGAAAGTAAATTATATATAGTTTTCTAGTAAAAATATACAATTCTATTCTATTCTAATATTAAATTTTTTTTTGAGGGTGATGCCCACATGGGCTCTTGGGCCTGTGCGTGGGTAATGGGAAGGATGATAATGAGATATGAATGGACCTACTGCTTTAGGTGGGTTCCGAACCACCGGGAAGCGATTTTTGAGGCTCATAAATTGAATTCAGAGGAACCGGTCACCAGTACAATGGTGCTGGCAGAGGCACGTCGCTTATCTAATCTCACCGATCAGACGCTCTCTACCACTGGGACAAACCGCTTCCTTGTTAATATTATAAAGCTTATACAAGTATTTGAACGTTTATATTTTTAATAACGTTTTTTATTTTGTGTTTATTTTTTTCACTTGAAAATGACTATTCGTAATTCGAAACTAGTTGTGATAGAAATAAACTTATTTTAAAGGGTTTTGTGATTATTTATTGTACATTCCTAGCCCTTGATAATGTTGATTGTTGTTTCAGACTGTGTGTCAACCGTGAGCACATACGATCTGATCGCCGTGATCTGTCATCATGGCCAGTCCTTCAACAATGGCCATTACACAACATACGCACTGAATCATAAGAGTGAACGTTGGTATGAATTCGATGACCAGTGCGTCACTAAAGTCTCTGAGATGGTTGTGCGATCATGCGAAGCCTATGTCCTTTTCTACAGGTAAGTCCTCTTGCAAATATTTCACTTTCTTCCTGTCTTGGGCAGGCTTGAAACTAAGTTACATTCAAAGAATTTAATAATTATTATTGTTAATCATAAGGCTTTAATGGACTTTATGTTTGTGAGCTTTTGTATGTACTCAATTAACAACCTTAATTTTCATTAATTTGTCGTTACCATTGCGACTTGATAGCAAGTATTTTAAGTAAAGGTTATGATGATGATTACATGGTGAATGAAAGATTAATAAATAAATGAAAGTTATGTTCTGTTAACTCTATCCATGATCTTGTAGAGGTAATCTAATGATTGGCTCATGCATTCATGTGTCCTTGGATCAAGAGAAATATCCATCATCTGCAAACATTTCCAATGCTATTGAAATTATTATAGAATTTTGATTAGAAAATTCATTTTTTAATAACATTTGTAGATCTGATGTTGATGTGAAATCTCTTGAGGAAAAACAGTTGATATCAAAATTTCACTTTATTATAATAATGCAATACTTTAAAAACTTTTATTATAATGAAAGTGAAATTCTGACAACATAGGTTTTTCTTATTTTCCAATAATTTATTTAATGATGAAACATACATGTTGAAAGAAAGATCAGGCCTTGGAATTTCTATGAAAATTTTCATTAAAATCATTATAGTCGAAAGTTTTAGGTCAAGTCCAAATTTCTGTTCCGTTGTTCGAGCCGAAAAGGGTTTTCACTCAGAGAAATGATCATGAAGTGAAATGACCATGAAGAAATGACTCATGAAATGATCATGATTAATGGTTGATTTTGAATTCTGGAGGGTTGATACTAAGCCAACAAAACAGAATAATTCCAAACTTTCATTTTAAATATTGACATTAATTGAAAAATTCAGAGCTCAAAATCACACATCCACATTCACTTATACTATGGTAACTTTTTTATAATATGAATAGAGCAGCTGGTAGGCCTAGGCCCTTCATGGGCTGTTGAGCCATTGACAAACTATATGAATTGAACATAGAAAAAATTTGATTACTCCGCTCAGTGTTTCGAACTGATATGAGGTAAGGTATTATAATCAATACCAATGAGAAAGTCAATAAAGTTTTTTTTATTTTATGTTACTTATTTGTTGATAATGATACGAATAGAATATTCCCCCGATTTGATTGATTGAAATTGACTTTTCAGAAAGCGCAACAAGCAGGCTAATCAGGTCAGAAACAGGGCGTACAACCTGATGCAAAGAGCAGGCTCCAAGGAGCCATTGACTGAAGTGTATGCCGTATCGAAACGCTGGATGACCCGCTTCAGTACCTTCGCCGAACCAGGACCCATCGACAACACCGACTTCTTGTGCCATCATTCAAGGATCTTGCCTGGCAGAGAGCGAGACCTGCACCACTACATCACATCGATGCCAGCTCCAGTCTGGGACTACCTCTACGAAAAGTTAGTCAACTTATTTATAAACTAATCTATAGAATTAAACATAACTATTTACGATTTTTTATCTAAAAAGAGCACCGGTTTTAATTGTAACAGAATTGGGTTTTTATTGGACTTTTATTTTATTCAGTTTATTTGAACTTTCCAAACAGCATCAATCAATAACAGTTTACAAATTTCAACTATAACCTACATAGTTTCTCATGTTTCCATCTAGTGAAAATTAGGTTATATGGCGAAGTGGAACAACCCTTGGGTCTCCCCACTACTGAAAGCCATACGCTAAATAAATAAATAATTTTATAAGATAACATCACATCAATTAAACGTCTTGGTTACCACCAACTAAATTATCAACTGATGTTTTAATATACATCACACTGCCTCCTCCTTTAAAAATGTCCCAGAACAACATCTGGTTCATCCAAACATTCCCCTAGCTGTTATTCCTTCTTGATTCTTCTTCTTTTTCATGGGTTGAACACACAAAAAGCAGTTCTGATGTCTTTGGATTTAAACACTTCCTTTGATACCTTTGATTATTTCAACGAAAATTTGGAAATAAATACATCAAAATGTTCATTTTATTTTCCTTACGCTGGCACGCATCTACTCTGTCCACGACAAGTTTCAATTTTCATTTCGCATTGATGACTTGACGCCAAGGCGAGTGACTTGACGCCTTGTTACTTTCTTTTTTGGGGTCATCTGAAGTCATTAGTACATGTTAATGAACCCCTAAACATTAATGATTTTTGGACGATAAACTCCGGTTTATCAGCGAAATGGGAGTAGAAATGTTTTAGGCAGTAATAGTGAACTTCGTGAACAGAGTTGATGTGTGCCACCGTGCTAGAGGATGCCACATGCTTCACATTATTTTCCATACATGAAATCGGAAAGTGAGATGAGCATTGTAATGTATTTATTTTAAATTTTCGGTTCATTAAACCTTTTAATTTGATATATTGAAACCGGCACTCTTATTGAATCACTCTATGTTAAAAGTATTTTAATTAACCAATTTATTTTAAAAATTAGTTTTAAGAGCTACTTATTCTCTATTCACCGAATATTTGAAGCAAATTATAATGAAATCTTGTGATTTCGATGTTGCGCCAGATTCAATCAGTATTGCGGCGCTTACGTGATAGAAGAGGGCATGGTGCATAACTGTACTCTTTTCACTAATATTTTGGAGAAAATTTAATTTTATAAATTCATTTTCATTTAAATTTTATTATCTTTCTCTATAATTACAATTTAATATCACGTGCTAATTCGTCGTTCATATAATGTAAATTATTCTTGAATTATGTTTCTATTGACACGATTTTTACATTGGTCAAGAATTCATAGTTTTCTAGCGATATGTTAAATTTCTTTTAATCTATTTTTTCTTATGCTAGCTCAATTATAACGTAATTAACAGGATAAGAATTTTATTCTCATGTATTTTATTAGAGCCGAAAAGCTTAGGCTTATTGGTAACGCTCTATTTAGTTGTTTTTAGGTGTAATATTTTCTGATTTTATCTCTATCGAAAAAAGGAAACTTGTATTGTATTCCATATTAATGCTGTTTTAATTTTTATTTATTAATTTTTTTAATACTATCATTTTTGTATCATGATTCTGATGTTGCCATAGGTCTCCTCAGACCTGGCAAAGGAGATTATAATCAATCAATCAACCAATCTTCTAAAAAATACAAAACGTTATAACTCTTGGTACCCTGCTTGGATTGCGTTTTCATATACTGTATATTTTTAAACTGTGACACTACCTGAGTGATAGATTATTTCTCAATTTTATCCGATCGTATTCGATTTCTAGATACACTTGAATGTTTAATACTTTTCCTCAATATATATCCCATTCCATTCTACTTTGTTAGATATGATCAAGTGTTCTAGATTCTAGAGGGTTTCTCAATTCTTTATACCTTTCTATTCAACTTTTAGATATGTTTCAATCTTTAACATCTTAATTAATAATTGGATATAGTCTGGTCGAGCAAAGAAGACATTCTGGCAAGATGGAAAAAAGATTCCAGCTCGGTCAATATTGGTGCAAAAATCATAAATTAAACAGTCGTGAAAACATCCTGCTCTACAACTTGAGACCAAATTTATAATTTTTGAACCAATATTGATCGAGCTGGAATCATTTTTCCATCTTGCCAAAATGTCTTCTTTGTTTGAACAGATTATAATTCACTTTATCAGATATGATTAAGTGTTCTAGAGTTTTTCTTCATTCTTTGCACAGGTCTATACAACTTTTAGATTTGTGAGATACCATTCTATTGTATTACAATTGTTTGTTTGTTTTTAAGAGCTACCTAGAGACTTAACAGAGTATGAGAATTGTCAATACTAATTACAATCAACAATTAACTAATTGAATGTTTTAGATTTCCTCTTCATTCTCCATTTAATTCTGTTCTAGTTCTAGATGCATGTTCTGAATTAAGAAAAAAATGAATTTTATTCTGGTTTTAGAAGCACATTCTGATCTTTTTTTCTATTTTTCACATTCTATTGTGCTTTTAGATACGGAGGTGGCCCTGTTTGTACCTTGGAGGACATGGTTCCCTGCGAAACCTGCGCAAACAACAACTTGTCGCCGGAAATGAACCGATCGGCGCTGGAACGCGAGTTCTGGCGACTGGAACAGGAAATGCTCGAATCGCCGTCCATGAGCTCCTCCAACGTGCTCACTGTGAGATGGTTCAACCGCTGGAATCTGTGGATCAAAGGAAAATCCGTCGAGCACCCTGGACCCATCGATAATGATGAGCTCCTCATCGACCCCAGAAAAGTAGTTGCAAACGGTAATAATCTTTTATCTCTATAATAATCATATGACTGCAATCAGCTGAGGTTGGAAAAGCATTCAACTAAATTTTAAGTGTAATTTGATATTTAAAAATATTTTTATCAATTTTTTGTTGATATTCTGACTTCTTAATCAACATTCAAAAGTATATATAGTTTTCAATATTGGAGTGTAAAAAAATTGTGAATTATGATGAGTGTTCAGAAATATTTTGAACATAACCTCTACTATTTTTAATAAATTAATCAAAATTTGGGAAAAAGATGATTTGGACTCTAATGTCTGTGTTTTAACCCTTTATTGTGATTTCTCGAATAAATAAATGAAACTGTACGTACATAGGTGCTCGGTAGGCAGCCGAGAGCACGAGCCAGAGAGAGGGATCCAAATTATTTCAGTTGGCTAGAGAGAGATACTGTGACCAGCTAAAAAATATAGAATACTAGCTTACTCCAACGGAATTGGAGGTTGACACTTGTGTTATTAATTTTCAGCTCTTTCAGAAGAGTCTGAAAGCGGTGTGCGAGAGCGAAACAGTTAAGCTGAAGTTTTTTGACTCAATCTGCTATCGCAGACCGCACGTCGACTGTCCTGACAGAGCTGAGCGTCGTGATCTCTGCTGATATGTCTTATTTTCTGTTAGACTTTCGTCAATAGTCAATTTAGTTGAGCTCTGTTAGAAAAATTATTGTCAACTTATCATGAGTATGGGTTGTATTGTATTTTTCTTTCAACTGTATTGCATTGACTAGTAAATATTGTTTAGTAGTTGGGAGGATGTATGATCTATTTCTTATTTTCTACAAATTATTGGGGTTTTTTGTGCAAAATTGGATTGAGTACACAAGAAATAACCTTGAGTAAGCAAGAATTAACCTCTCTGTACACAAGAAATAACCTTGTTAGTAAAAGATGAAGCTCGATAGACCTTTGTGTTAATGAGATTCTAAACTTACGCTCTCTGCTCAACCCTCAGGGCGTTTACTCTTGACAGACCTGGTGTTTGACAATCATTTCCATTTGCCACTCGGAAAGCATTCAGTGTAACTTCAGTGTATGTCAAATGCCATGTCTGTTAAGTTTATAGCACCCTTCGAGCCTTTTGTTTAGCTCTGTAGCTAATTTCGAATGGTTGGTCTGCAGGAGAATACAGAAAAATTTCCAAAGCTCAATGGGACTTCTTACTAAGAATGTACGGTGGAGGACCCGAAGTACTGCTCGTCCTTGATCAGAACCAGTTGTGTATTGTTCCTGCTCCGCTCCACGTGAGCCCCCCTCGCTCACAACGTGACTCCAGGTATCATTTTCATTTTCTTGTTTCATATTTTTTAACGTTTGTTGACAGTTTATCATTGAACTTGCACGACTTGAAAATGCGTATTCAATTGTTTACTGTGACTAACCAATTAATTTTTTGTTGTTGTGAATATTCAGTAGCAATTAAAGTTTCATGAGAATGAATAATATACTTCTGCTTGCTATACATTTTACTAAGACTCTTAAGGCCGGTATTACACGATAATAGTTCTATGATTATAGTTGATCATATGGAAAGAGATTTCGTATTTTCATCTCTTTCCATATGATCAGATATGACCATAGAACTATTATCGTGTAATACCGGCCTAAAGCAGAAGTATATGATTCATCAATATTTAGTACTGCAGTTCCTAGAAGTATGGAAAATCTCTACAATCATAAATTTTCATTATCTCCATTTGTAATAAATTTTTGGAGAAATATAATAGTGAATTGATTAAATCCATAAATAACATTAAGAATCACTTCACATTTATATTAGTTTTCTTGTTTTGTAACTCTAAATTGATTTCGCGGTAATAAGATTCTAATAAAATGCATGGTTTTATTGTTTTCTCATTTTTTATTCTGGATTCTAGACTTCATCTGTGAAACAGTAAGGTTTGTGTACCTTAAATTATTCAACTAAAACATTTTAGCCATATATCAAGTCAACCAAGGCTTCCCAAACTCATTCATCATGCCATTGAACTGCGGCCATACTGCCCAATAGTTATAATCTGTCCAAGCAAAGAGTACATTCTGGCAAGGTGGGAAAATGACTCCTGCTCGGTCAATAATCTTTTAAAAATGATAAATTTGGTGTCAAATTGTAGGAAACATTCTGATCTAAAATTTGAGACCAAATGTATAATTTTTGAACCAATATTGACCGAGCTGGAGTCATTTTCCCATCTAGCCAGAATGCCTTCTGTGCTTGGACAGACTATACCTGAATGATAGAAATTCAACCACCACGTAACCACCCGGCAGTGAACCTGAGTCATACTTCGCTACTTTATTAGCTGCTAGCAAAACAGCTGACTGAAAGTAGCAAGAGAGGCGCAGGTCAATTCTAATAACTATTACTTGAAGCTACTGTTTATGTCACATTTGCTATTTAGTCAAAGTCATCCTGGTAGCAGCTGGTGAAGGAGAGGGGTGTGAAGCAAGCTTAAATATATCAAGGTTGTTTTCATAACTATTATTTAAGTGTCTATTGTCAGTTCCAAATGATAAACTGAAATGACTCTAATGAATAGATGAAATAAAAATAAAATCAAATAACCTTTTAAACTTAAAAAATATTATTTTAACACAAACATGTTTCGGAGCTTTAGCCCATTCTCAATGTGATTAAATACTGAACTAAATAAACATGATTGAAATTTAAATCTAAATATTATCATATAATTGAAGTAGCCCCAATTAATTTAATTTTCGAATGAATAGACTATTTTTATATTACACTCTGTTCATATAATAAGCTTTATTCTTTCATGGCACCAACTATTTACAAAGTATTACAACTATTTATATAGAAGTGCTCTACCGTAATAACAGATTCCATTCATATATTTAATATGTATTTCAACGATATTTCGCCTCAATAGGAATGGCCCAACTTGGTTACAAATTACCCAATAAGTTACTATATTTTTGCAGCAGTGACCAAGGGCCTACCTCTGAAGAAATGAGTCAAATACTTGAAAGCATTGCTGACGAACCCCCCCGCAATAGGGGTATTCGCTTTGCGGATGACTCCGAACCCGAGCAACAGCCGATCACAGGTAAGGTCTTGAAAACAATCCCACCAAGTATCACTTAAAGATTACTTCAATCTTAGTTAACAATTCCTACAATACTAGTGCCCCAATAAGATGGTTTCAATCTCATTTAGCAATCCCTCTAAGTGTCACTATAAGATGATTTCAATCTTATATAACAATCCCTCTAAGTGTCACTATAAGATGGTTTCAATCTTATATAACAATCCCTATAATATTGTACTATAAGATGATTTAAATCTCAGTTGATAAAATTATTCCACTTAGTGCCTCTGTAAGATTATTTCAATCTTATTTAACAATTCCACTCGGAGATATTTGATGGCGATTTCAATCTTGGTTAACCATCCCACCTCGTGCCACTATAAGATTATTCCAATCTTAGTTAACAATTATTCCACTTAGTGCCTCTGTAAGATTATTCCAATCTTATTAAACATTCCACATAGTGTCTTTATAAAATGGGTTCAATCTTATTTTACAATTCCACCTAGTATCTTTTCAAGATGATTTCAATCTTGGTTAGAATTCCACTCAATGTCACTAAAAGGTGGTCTCAATCTTAGTTAACAATCCCACCTAATGCCACTATAAGATTATTCCAATCTTAGTTAAAAATTCCACATAGTGCCACTATAAGATTATTCCAATCTTAGTCAACAATTCCACATAGTACCTCTTTAAGATGATTTCAATCATGAATGATTTCGTTTTGAAAGGTGTACAGACAATCATGAAAGGCATCTGCTGTTACGCCAGATAGTTGAGCGGTTTCGTCTGCTCCTTGTGCGCTACTACAGCTGATGTTTCACTTAGATCTGTTGTCATTTATCTATGCCTAGATGATGTGTTTGCAATCAAAAGCGACTGTAATGCTTTACATCAGTTTTTTGTAGGTTACATCACGTATAAGAGACAGACGAAACCCCCCAACTTTTTGGCGTCAGCTATTATATCTTCACGGATACAAGAACAAATACTAATGGTTATAACAATACTATAGGTTATTATCTCAAGATTTATAGTGAGAAAGGTTCATGTGTGTCAATTTCTATTCTATAAATGGATATTATCTCCTCACAAATGAATTCCTAAATGTCTTCAAGCATCTAATATATATTGTATTGTATATATTAATGCATCTGCTGACTCTCAAGGAAGGATAACCCTCTTTTTTGCGTACTAATTATGCTTGTCTCATGATGTTTGTGTTTTGTGTTTGTTTGCACCACTCTTGGAAATGTCTTATGGATCTGGATGCGTGTTCATGTAGGTAGTTTAGTGTGCTATCTAATCAGTAACATGATTTGATGATCATATTTCAATTGAAATTTTAGTGGTATAGTTGTTAACAAAACCTGGCAGTTGGAAATAATTTTTAAATACCAGAAAAAGTTGATTAATAGTGATGGAAAAAGTGAAAGATAGAGAACGAAAAAGGGTTTCGTCTAGTCAACTGATTCGCCAGATTATTTGTCCCTAACTATATCTAATTCCTGATAAACTAGAGATTGACGTCGAAATTGTTCAAATTTCTGGTTGAAGCAAAATTTCATTGGGCCGCAATTTATTTCATTCAGTCATTTTTATGACTATAGGATATTCATAAGCTATAGGATAACTGATTCCTAATAAGCATTTGTAATAAATAAATAAAAATGTAATAAAATTATTCATTTTTATGACTATAGGATATTCATAAGCTATAGGATAACTGATTCCTAATAAGCATTTGTAATAAATAAATAAAAATGTAATAAAATTATTCATTTTTATGACTATAGGATATTCATAAGCTATAGGATAACTGATTCCTAATAAGCATTTGTAATAAATAAATAAAAATGAAATAAATCATTTTCATGACTACGTTTTTATGCTACTTGATGAGTATTTATGAGTTTCTTGCTCATCTTTGGGAGTAGCAAAGATTAAACGCAATACAAAATCATCATAACTCTGAAAACTATTACAAAATTATACAATTACTTAATCGAAGCTATCCAAATTATCCACCCAGTTACCTTGTTACAGTTTTTCTTCATTCGTTTGAATGTATTGTAAGTGATTTTGGTAGGTTTATTAAAATGCAATTAAAATTGAAAATGGAAAAATAATTAAATCTATAATTATTAAAAATATGTAAAACGTAACAATTATAATTATTAAAATGTAATTTGTTTTAAACTGATGATTACAGTGAATAATGCTTTTTTTAAAAATTATGTTATTAGTATAGTGTTATCTCTTATGTTTCTTGGTATTAACTCATGTTTGTTTGAATTCAGTGTCGGTAGATGTCCACGTGTCACAAAGCGGTGCAGGAGAAGGAACAAGCCGTTCACAGGCTCAGCAGGAGTCCGTCGCAATGGAAGTCGAAGAAGAACCTGCAGCCGAGCGCACGCGAGGACGCTCGCGTGTCATGACGAGGTCGGCAATGCGAGCCGCGCGTTCTCGAAAGCCAATCCATTACAGGACACTTTCTACATCGATGGTCGATATCAGAGTCGATCCAGACGGAATTCAGGTGAGATAAACGCACACTATTTGCTCCACTTTACTTACTCTTATGTCTTGATTTCTTTAGCAAATTATTTTTGGGAATTCATAATAATTTTCAGGAACTTATATCACAAGCTTGATTGGTCGACATCAGTGTTTGATTAATGAAATCCCGATTGAATGTTTTCTACTTTAAATAAAAATCGCAGTACCCTTTCCAATTATTTTTATTTAATTAAAAAAAAAATTAAGTAAAAACCAGTGATGAAGTAGCCCTAAGATAAAGTAAATATCTCGATTAAACTATTATACCAACAGGGCTGTTAGTAAAATAAGTTTTCTCAATTTATGGGTCTCCCCACTATTAAAAGCATCTATTTCAAGTTGTAAACCATAATTTCATTTGCTATTCACGTACATCCCTGGAAAGCTTTATTTCTCCTCCACTTTTCTGTATAAATGCGATTTTTTGTCAATAGAATTCAGTTGGATCACAATTCGTTTTTGTATCACCTCTAAAAACCTAGTTTTCTCCATTTTGACAGTCTAAAATTCAAATACTGACAAATTCTTTGACTCTAATGTTTAGGGTGATAAGTAGTGCCTCCACTTCACGCTGGAACCAAATGATAGGTCTCAAAAACGGAAACTTGTTTCAGGCCAACGAATTTCAAACCCAATCAACGGGTTTTGGGTCAGAAAGGACAATAATTAGCTCATCATTTCAAGGGACCATCAGTCCACCACAATCTCATATCGGTAAAGTGAGTCCATTAAAACTTTAAGTCAGGGCCGTGCCTCATAAACATTTACAGCTTGTTTTTTAAAAGAAAAGAAAAAGGGATCGGGATTGTAGATTCACCAATAAAATGTTCGATTTACAATGTTCGAAATTTTGGAAAGAATCAGCAGTTGCGAATGATTAGCACGAATCGACCCAATTTCAGACGCTGAAAATACATCAACTTTGACGAAAAACGAAAAATGACCGACTTCGAGGTTTCATATTACGATATGCTTTCTAGGTTATGATATTATTTTAGCGATAAAAATTATTCCTATTCAAATCTCACAATATAAATAATAATGATAGATTTTTATATTCATAATGATATATATCAATTAATTAATCAAAACCATTACATTGGAAGCAAATTTTTGGTTTTCTATTGTCAACATTGGACTATTTCGGGATTCTCTCTTGAGGTAGAATGGCTTTCATGTCATTTTTTTCTAGTCAGCTGATATTGTAGAATTCTCGTTTTATTGGAAACGTTTACGGGACAGAAACACCAATAAAATCCACGAGTTATGAGTAATTGTAGATTGTAAATCTTTATGGGACACGGCCCTGGTCTAAAAGCGTCAAATGGGAAAACTTAGCTGCAGTATAAGTTAACCTCATGACAATGCACGTCCGCACGTCTCACGAAAACCAAGGACCTCCACCATGTTCTGATGGACTGCGGTCTTTGCTATCCACCCTGAATTTCTGTTTCGGCACTTTCCGTCTATTAAATCTGCCTGTAATTGAGTGAACACAGCAGCGGACTTGAATTCCGACGAACAATGAAGTGAGAGACAAAGTTTGTTCCAAGGGGTGAAACGAGTTGGTGGTGGAGTTTTTGAAGAGGTCCTATAAATTGAATCGTGCTCCTACTGAAATGCATCAACAGAGTTGCCAATTGAACTAAAAGCAGAAATTTAGAATTTCAGTGACGCATCGGGATTGCTTATTAAGACTTCCAAAAAATTGAGGAAAATTTATTATACCGACACGCTTAGTACAAATAAGAGAGATACTTTGAAAATTCTTGTTTCAACATATTTTTATATCTTTTTTGAACTTGCATTGTGTGTGACAATAAAATAATGAGACTGAATTTTTGTAAGATGTGGCAACCCTGTATGCTTGCATGGAGCACAATATCTTTGACTCTGGTTTACTAGTTATTTAACGCTCAAGACCATCGATATAACTGTTCAGTCGTGAGTTGTGCTGTGATAAGTTAACATGTGTTTGCTATCCTTTTCACGGAAATTGTACCTTTTTATAAACAATTCCTCAAGTTTTTGAAGCAAATACAATTTTTCAAGTGATATAATATCCCTTGTTTAGGTTGCGCTTCCCAACATATTTTGGGGAAGACTGAAGCCCGATTTCTCCTAAAAATTGCTGAAAATGTAATCCAAACGAAGCCTTAAGAATTATAACACTCGAAAGATTGAATTTGCTACAAACAGTCGGTGAACAGGGTATAGAGACTTATGCGCTCTGGTACGGCCAAGACTAATAAGATGCAGATAGAAACACGGAGTTGTATAGTACACGGTCTTGGTTTTAGCATTGTGTGTTCTTTTTTATGAAACATACCGTATATTTATGCTTTTCATCAATTTGAATCTAAGAGAACATTGGCTTGAACAAGTTTGTTATTGGTTTTTAGGCGGTCGAATCTGTACCAGTGACTGATAACGACAACGAGGTCAGCTCACCTACCCATGGCAGTATGCCTACCGTGACGCAGGGGGATAATTCTTCACCTGAAGCGTCAGGAACTGATTCGACAACAACCAGCAGTGACCTGTAAAGAAGCAGCTTTGAGGGGGAGGAAGTTAAATTAGATAAAATTAGAAAAAGTGAGATTGAAGCTGGTGAGATAAAATAACAAGACTTGAATATTATACTATATACTATATTTTGTTTCTCATACGAGACTTTATATTTTCCTGAATCCTTTTACTCGCTCAATTTGTATTCTAGCATTAAGTGAATCTGAAAACCCCATATTTCAAATAAATTTCCTAATATTATGTATAGTCTGTTCAAGCAAAGAAGACATTCTGGCAAGATGGAGAAATGGCTTCAATACGGTCAATATTGATTCGAAAATCATAAACTTGGTCTCAAATTGTAGGAAACATTCTTATCTACAACTTGAGACCAAATTTATGATTTTTGAACCAATATTGATCTACCTAGAGTCATTTTTCCATCTTGCCAGAATGTTTTCTTTACTTGGACAGACTATATCTTCGCTGTTTCGTCTTTACAGTTGACGCATTTAATGAGTATAATTTTTTTTTGTAGTCACGATTTCAAACGATATTGTGGTAGTTATCGATATTAAATGAAGAGACAAGACATTGTCAAACCAAAGATTAATTTAAAATCGAGACACCGGCCTCGGTCGCTACACCATGATGAATCTCTGGTAAACCAGCTCGTGAGAGTTGACCAGGGATTGATAATGGTGTTGCAACCGAAACCGTTGTCTCGATTTTAAATTAATCTTTGGTTTGACAATGTCTTGTCTCTTCATTTAATATCGATAACTACCATAATATCACCTTCAGAACAGCCCAAAAGTGATACACGATTTCTTGATTATAGACACACTGTGTGTTTCATCTAACTAGATAAAGTTGTTTCTACGTCAATTTTCAATTCCTCTATTTTCATAAAACATAATTGCGTAGGCTAGATTACGTTCAAATTTAATTAAACTGTTTTTATCACATCTTTGTGGCTTGTATCTATTTCGAAACCAAAAATAATGTTAAAATATTTTCTTAATGTGTATTTTAGCTCCTTTGAAGTGGAGGAAAATTTATCTTATTTCGAGATAAAATATGTATAGAGACTAAGGCTGTTTGATCAAATTGAGATCAAGATCAAGTGAGCCAGTGAAACCATTGACACATTCCTAGCCAGAATTCTTTCCAATTATAATTTTCTGTACAGTATTGGAAAAATAAGGTCTAGTCAAAATGGTGCAGTTCTTTAAGTTCTTTGATTTACCTGCAGTAAATAATACTGTAGAAGTTTATTGATTCTAATAATTATTGGTGTTATTCCAAGTCAAGTAATGTAGTTCCATGTATTAATATGTTCCATACTATGTTAATACATCTAGTGAATTAAGAGTTACCGAGATGTTATATTTGTTATAGATGTGTGTTATAAATATGTTTCGATGTTCGATTTAAGGGTGGGCGGTAGTGGACGGCAAACTGCCGAACGGAAAAATCAAGCTCCATAAGTACAATATAATTTTTATCAATCTTTTGGAGCAGATAGAGCCTCTATTTATGGACAGAATTTCACGTTCTCTATGTCATTGGAAAGAGAATTCAATTCTCCAGGGGCGTGACTTTGTACTTTTTCGATTTTTAGTTTATTTTAATAATTATCGTATAATTAACTATAAAAGTATTGAACTCTAATTATTGAAATAAACCAAAAATCGAAAAGGTAAAAAGTCACGCCCCTGGAGAATTGAATTCTCTTTCCAATGACATAAAGAACGTGGAATTCTGTCCATAAATAAAGGCCGTATCTGCTCCAAGAGATCGATAAAAATTACATTGTTCTTATGGGGTTTGATTTTGCCGTTCGACAGTTTGCCGTCTACTACCAACCACTCTTAAATATTGATAAAAATTAAATTTCATTTCTTCATTTTGATAATACTTTTCAGTATCTTACTCACTATTGTACTTACTTATTTGTTCCAATTAAATATTTGATTTTGTCATAGTAATTTTTCATAAAATTCAAGTATGTTCTTTATTATTGTGTTTGAATTCCTTAGTAACGGATAATAGACTACATAAATTTCATTTCATTTTATTAATTGTATTGAAGTTTCCAAATCAAGTGAGAGGGTTTGTTTAATTCATCAGTTAAGACTGTACTTCGAAATGGTGTCTGCTTTGGAAAATGTATTATGCAATCAATATTATTCACTTCAGAAACACATCTTTAATTTCAGTTTTCTTGAATTTCTAATAAGTATTATAAAAAGTAGTTTGTTCTTTTCGTTAAATTTAGTTTTTGTTCATTCATTTATGTTTTCGTTCAAATTCATGGTTTGATAAATTTGGAAGTTGTTTGATATATTGTTGTTTTATTTCTGTGTTATACCTTTTCAATAATGTAATTCTTTTTAATATAATAATGTTTATGTTCAATATGTAATTATTCCGACTATAGTTTCGCCGTTAATTGGCCATAAACATTGCGGGATGAAGGAGTTGTATGCTTATAGATTGTTGAGAAAAATTAAGGGGAATCGTTGTTATTAATTCTTAGCTCTGTCAGGACAGTCGGCGAGCTGTCTGGAAGAGTACATCGAAACGAGAGTGACCTCAGCTATACTAATTCACTCTCGAAGACATCTTCACACTGTCCTGACAGAGCTGAGCATTATTAACAGTCATTCGCCAACCAACTAAATTTTTGACGCCAGATATACCAGTAGAAATTGAACATACTTCCTTATAGTCTGTCTATACAAACAAATATCTTAATGCAAACTAATCTAGTTGCATTTTTTGCAAACCTTCTCAGTAAGTTATACCGTAAAATGTAACTTATAGCCATTTCAGCTCACGCATTATCTTTAGCTCAATCTCCTGTTCAAAATCACAAATCCAATTAGTAATAGAAGATTAGCTTCAATCATGGCAAAATTGTGAATGTTTAAACTTTTGTGCTCTAACTAAATTCAATAATTTTCTGTCGGATTAGTGTTTTCGACTTCTGTTTTGAGGTTTCTAAACTTTCTGTATTTAAAATGACTTTTCCAGAATCCAAATTACTATGAACATCATTAAGAACTTTCACCATGTTGCCTATATGTGAAACAAGGTTATGTCGGCGAGGTGGAACACCTTCAGGTCTCTCCACAAATGAACCATAGGCTAATAAATATACAGTAATAAGCTTCAATCAATTTCTGTGCAACCGGATTTACGACTTGAGTTGATGATATGAATGAATTTGAACTGAATTCACTTCGCATCAACTAATCAATTATTGATTTTTAACTAATCAGAATGTTTTATAGAATTTTATACCCAATTTATAATTTTTGATCCAATATTGACCAAGCTGGAATCATTTTCTAAACTTGCCGGAATGTCTTCTTTGCTTGGACAGACTATAAGCCTTAAGCCGTCGGGTTACAAACTTCAGGTTTCTATGGACAATCCGATCTCACTAGACAACAAATTTGCGATACAAGTGGAAACTAAATACTGTCTCATGAAATATGTGATAGTGGAGACTGTCGATATTTGCGACCTCACTTATTCATCATAGTACCTAAGACTCATAACAGATAGCGCTAAGTGGCATATTTCCCCTATTCTTGAAGTTCTTTCATGTTATTAAAATAATTCAATGAATAAATTCAATTAAAACCAGGCTTTGCATATTTTTGTATATTAGCTTAGCTCTATCTTGATATTTTATGCAAACTATCAAAATCGGCTCATTACAGGTAAGATTACTGAAATCTATGGTTATTTTGAGTATGTTTTGTGATTTTTTAGATACATTTGAAAAAAGTATTCCAACTTTAGTCTTTTGGGGTACGGCTGTCAAAGCTATCTAAAAATTTAACATTGAAATTTGGTTCCACATTTTATTACGTTGTATACTTCAACAAGGACAATAGGACATATTAGCCAGATTTTTTCCAGGGGGTGGGATGGAAGCCAGGTTCCCGTTCCCGCAAAATATAAGAAAGTTGTCCCCATCTCCCTCCCTCTTTCTGTACTGGGTACTGGCCACCTGGTGAGAGTGTCTGCTTTGTGATAGTGAGGTTAAGTCACAAATACAGTGGACTGATCTTGGATGGGTGACCAGTATTTGGCCATGTACAGGTAACATGTACTTTGGCGAGGTGGAACCTACCCGTAAGGGTCTCCCCACCATTAAAAGCCATAAGCATATTTTTTCCCCCTCTTTCTAGTGTGGGGAGGGTCAGCCACAATACTGTTCAATTTAATTCAATTTATCATGAAAATGGTAAATGAAAACAAATTTTCAGTTTTTGATTATCATTTAATAAAAGCAAGTGGGCTTCTTTCGGATGAGACGATAAGCCATCGCTCCCAACAAATTAAAAAGTAGTCGTCATCTCACATTATCATCCATCTCAATACCCACGCACAAGCCTTTGTGCTCAAGTGGCCTTCAACCCCAGAAAATAGACAAAACAAGTTGTTTAAATTATTTTCTCGCTGATAAAGTCAATGTCCAGGTCTTCTTTTCAGTTAAAAGATATACTGTCCAATAACCTTACCAAAATAATGTTCTGGCTAATTAAGGAGTTTTATTTATTTTTGAAGAATGAAAAATTGACTTGAATAATTAAAATAAAAATGATTGTTTATGAAGCACAAGCAAATGAGAAAAATTTCGTGTATGAATTGCAAGAAGTCTGAATAATGTAAATATGAAATTCTGAATTTTATAGAATGTAGAAGCTTAAATATTTCATCAATCAATGTTTATAATAGTACATTAAACATTGCATTGGTAAAACTAGTGGATACAATATTGAGGTTAGAAGGATGTATTTTGAAATTAGAACCACAATAACCAAACATTAAAAAAATCTGATAGTAAGTATAGTCTGTCCAAGCAAAGAAGACCTTCTGGCAAGATGGGAAAATGACTCAAGCTCGGTCAATATTGGTTTAAAAATTATCAATTCGATCTTAAAGCGTAGGAAACAATTTGATCTACTATTAAGACCACATTTATAACTCTTGAACAAATATTGACCAAGCTGGAGTCATTTTCCCATCTTGCCAGAGGGCCATCTTGGCTTGGACAGACATACCATTTGCATTTCAAAATCATTGATATCACTGATAAACCATCACCAAAAAATCTGTTGATTAATGAAGATGGTCAAGTTAAAATTAATTTAATAAACATTGATAGACAAAATAATTATAAATAGTGTTAGAATTAAGGATTAATTAATCATTCAAGAATTAATTAATTGATCAATTAATCAAGAATTAATTATTGATAAATAATTTGTGATTGAAATTATAAATCTTCCATGAAGTTTTATGAGGTGAGTCTTTTGCGCTAAGGAGTCCCACATTTTGTTTGAAATGATTTTATCATAGAGTTTGATTACGATTTAGTTTTTCAATTTTCAATACACCACTCTGTTGACCACTTTGAAATTGTCGAATCACTAACACCATCTGCGTCTTATTCCGCTTGAATTGATCACATCCAAAGAGTAAAGAACAAAATGTTCTGTTCTATTCTCTTTGATCGCATTTTGCTGCTCTTTTTAATATTGTTTTGCTCATCTCTAAGTATTTTTTGTTTTTCGACATCATCTTTGCAAACATTTCTATATAAGGCTGCTATACCTGCCTATATCTATCTTGCTAGCAAACCATATTCAATACCTCCACAAAGCCACATAATCAAAAGAAATAGGCTAGTAACAATTAAAAAAACCGAGGGACACTAAAAATGTAGAATGAAACGTCGTTGTCCGGTTATAGTGGCATTTAAATATAGATTTACAGTTGCATATTCATTGGACCATATCGATCTTTCAGCTAGTTAGCCGTATACTCTTCATAAGAAGATTCTTATTGAGCATTGCGGTTTCAGCATTGGACAAAAACTTGAAGGAAACTGTGATCATACTCTTTCGAGATGCAGAATTCCGCTACTGTAAACGCACTTCTTAACATCTTAAGAAGGAATATGCAACGGTTTAGTTCATATTTTGTTCTGAACTTGTTGTAAATTCGTGCTCTACATATGCTGAAAAAATGAAATAAATTCAATTCAAATTTGAATTTGCTGTGTAGAGTATTAAGTTGTGATTTTCTTATCCAATCGTTCCCATCCAATACAAAAGCTCCCTAAATAGCCTGATAGGAGAGTACTGAATCAATACACTTCAATTATTTATTCGTACTACTGTATCTCATTCAAACTTTGAATGTTACTCATTTATGTATTATTTTTTAATACATTCTTAGCATCAAACGAAAGCGCGCTTTAAATATTTACCAAGTTTTTGATATTATCCTCCAATTCTATTATTTATTCTTCACTTCTTCAAATCCTAACTCCGCCCAATAAAGGATATTTTCATTTCATTTCAAAGCGCGCTTTAAATATTTACCAAGTTTTTGATATTATCCTCCAATTCTCTTATTTATTCTTCTCTTCTTCAAATTCATTGCCTAAGCTTATTTCCTCTTAAGGCTACTGTATTCGTTAAAACTTGAAAATAATAAAAAATCAAAATACCTTTTTTTAATATTTTTATTTTGCACATTGCCTACGCTATATGAAAAATGCTATTCACTTGTACTTTTACGACATAGATGTTCACTTGTACTTAAACGACATAGATGTCATAAATTAATTTTATAAGAACTATTTCTCACTATTTCGTGAGAGGAGGGGACATACAAGAACATGGGCAAATCCCGATGTAAAATGACGTCATCTCACAAAGCTTCATACTGGGTTCTTCATTTGAACCGTTAGATTATGTCTTAGTTTTGATCATATGGATTTAAAGATTCCGACAATAAGCGTGATAATGATGAAGAAGGAAAATCCGTTTGATAGAATTCTATGAGCTTTGAGTGTAATTGGCCATAAGAGTTTCAAAACAAGTTCGATGGAAATGTTATCTGGTGGAGGAACATAATTCATGCATATTGCTGTTACCGGTACAGAGGAAAATTTAACGAAGCAATCAAGGCTTGATGAATAACTAGACAAGAGATTGCCATACCCAATGTTTATTCAATATGAATAATCACAACAATATCACCATCATAACTAGGCTACTCAACAAATTACCATCGCATACTGTATGACATCTCCTGTGATACATTCTCTTTTCTTGATTCTAAAACTCTCACTTTTTGTAAGCAATGCTGTAATGATATAATTCGCAACAATATATTGTAATGATGTGATGTGATTACAGTAAACAAAGCAAAAAGTTTTTGACTTGCCAACAATTATGTAACACCTCTAAATCTAGTGCACAATGGGGTTCAGTTGATTTTTGAGGGTGGGCAGCCCTAAACAATCACCATGGGAGTGAGCCAGGGTGTTTGGGTAGGAGACAATATGTTTTAAAAAGAGAAGGGAGGGTTGTTTTGAAGTTTGACCCCAATAGTTGCATCTAGTACTGATGAAAAGGGTCACAACCCTTTCGCCTCATTAGTTATTTTGAAAAACAGCCGTTTGACCTCTTACTTGATCTATTTAGTGTTTTACTAATTTTGATTATTATTGAGTTTTCTCCCCAATTTCTATTACTATTGAGTTTTCTCCCTATTTTTTATTTGTACAATCCATTTTCAGCTACTGAAAAGAATTTTCAGCTGTAAGTGAAGATGATAAAAAACCAATGTTGATAATCGAGGTAATGTCATAATTGTTATGATGTAATAACCTTGGGAAATTTGCCTATCCCTTATAGAAGTTGAGTTTAAAAAACTTTGAAGAGTTGTATTGGGTATCGAGTTATAATTATTATATTGTTAGTATTATATTATATGAAGTATTGAGTTTTTCCAGCTGGAAAAACTCAGTCTCAAACTGATTGGTTGTATGTAACGTATGCATTTTTACTCTTGTATGACTTATTGCATTTCTGTTTTCATTCATTGTGTTCTCTTCATTGCGAACCAGTCATTAAGACGAAGTCGAAGAAAAGTTTTCAACTTGATAATTGCCAGCGTTTCCCTTATATTAATTAATTTTGTATCTCATATTTCTACTTCCGGAACACGATTTTCCCCAGAATAGCTTACTTTTCTAAAAATTCTTGCTGCTTTGTATGCTTCCAGCTATCCACAATGTATAGGCTAATCTGTTCAGCAAGTGATCGGAGTAAATTCAATGCCAATACAATTTTGGATTACCTTGTCTACCTTGATTGAATTGTATTTTCCAACTTTTTGTATTGGAAACTTGAACCCAGTAGACACTAGAGCCCAGGGCCCTCGCGTGGGGTGTCCGGAGTGTGCGACCGCGCAGGGCTATTAATTGGGCTATTAGAATAATTTTTTCACTATTTGATAGAAAACCTATTTTATCATAAACTTGAATCCACAAGAAATTATTTCCTCTGCATAAACTTATTCATCATAAATCAATAACTTATAAATTGAAAAACTACGATTAATGTATGAAGCAAGCCAAGAAACGCCCCTCTAAAATGTAATTCTATTGTTGGCTGACAATCACCTTACACTCTGTCGACCAATCACAAGCCAGTTTCCGATAAAAACTTCTTCCTAATATTTTGACAGAATTTTTGTAGTTTTTCAAACTTTTTCTGGCAAGAGGTCGTGATCATGAATAGTTTGAGTTCTATTTCATTATATTCATCGTATAAGAAATAGAATTAATGAGTATAAGATGGGAGTGCGAAATCATATTTCCATCTCATTTCATACAGCATAAAACTATTAATCTAGTACTGGCCCAAGTTACGCGATAAAAGTAAAACTGAGTCTAAATTCTATAAATAAATTCTTCAAATACTAACTTGATAGAATCTTACCAGCTTGAATACATGAATAAGTATTATATTAGCACAAGATCGTCAATAGAAAAAAGCGTAATTTTTTGTGTATGATACACCATCCATCATTTTCTTGCTAGCAGGCATTTTCTAAGACAGAGCTCACGAAACACTGTCAACCAATAAGAAAAGAGCAGGCGGGGCTTGAAGGCGTGTCCAAGTCAGAACTGAAACATCACTCGTCAACTGCTGCCATCTACTGGTTCAATTTGGAAACTTTTCTAAGCGATGTTTTCAGCCATTTTGATGGTAGGCGGAGCTTGGAGGCGTGTCCAATGGAAGTCGAAGCAAGTCAACCTATTGCTACTACCGTCTGCTGGCTGAATTCTGAACTATTTCGAATTTTATTCAAGAAAGTTGGGTAGAGCAGTGGAAATGGCTGAAATATTCAATTTGCTTGTTATTGAGTTTCCGATTTTCAATTTAAGCATCTTTATTTCCAGTAAAATGAAATTTTTATGATAATTCCCAATATTTTTCTGTGAAAAATATATTATTTCCTTTCCTATGTTCTTTCAAGCAAACTAATAAAATAAATTATAAATTCAATATTTTAATGATAAAGTACGGTACAATGTGACAGTTTTGCTCAATGTAGATAGCCTTTAGTTTTTTTAAATTAATTCCTGTAGGTTTTTGCTTATCACGTATTCAATACATAACAAATAAATACGAAACATTACGTTGGGATACATTAAAATAAGCAAGTCCCCATAATCCTTTTTGCCACACCACATGCAACATTGTGATTACTTATAAGAAAAATGTGAACATGCAAAGCAGCTAGAATAATGTTTGGCTTTGAATATATTAAAATACGTTTGAATAGATTCAAATATGTTTGATTGTATTCGTCTGGTAATGGGAGGGGGCAATATATTAAAATACGTTTGAATAGATTCAAATATGTTTGATTGTATTCGTCTGGTAATGGGAGGGGGCACCTGTCAAAATCTCGCACAGGGCGCCAAAAACCCACGCGAGGGCCCTAGTAGAGCCTAAAGTAACCGAGTAAGAGAACAAGGATAATCTCTGGTTTATACCGTATTGAATTAGGATAGTTAGTCTACTATGTAGCAAGAGATTAGAGTAGAACACTCTATGATATTGGTGCTACTACTTACTACTGTATACAGTGGCGCCGACTTCATCAAAATATTGGTGGGGCAAACTGAAGATTAATGAGAGGCGGGGGGGGGGGTGCCATCCAGGGATGGGGAAGGGGGTTGTGAGAATACACAAAAATACACAAGCAGTGAGACTGCATCTTTGCATGTGATTTCGTGCTGAATTCTGTAATGTAGAGATAATCTGATTCATTTCACTAGTTTGAATTCCCTATAATTATTATTACCCTATCATTAATTTAATTCAAATTGGCCATTATAATCGTGATTCTCGGAAGTAAATGAATCAAGTTTCTCCTCCAATTTTGAACACAAAAAAAATATTTAGAAATAAAAATTTATATAGGTAATAGTTAAGGTACTGAATTTATTCTGATATGTAGGTTGAAGGAAAATGTTCATCCAACTTACACATAATAAACATCTAGTTCGTTTTTAATTAGAGTTTTTACAATTTCCACTCACAACGTTAATAAACGGTTATAAAAAAATCGCACGAAATACATGAAACACGAATAGATGTGCCATGTGCTAACCACCACTCTCACTAGTGGAAATGAAAACTGAGTAATTCTGGCTATGAATGTTAGTTCCATTATTGTGTAATTTGTTATGTTTATCTAGATTTTGTATTTATATAGACTGTATCGTATTTTCAAAGAAAGAAGAGTGGGAGAGTTTTACATTAAAAAATTAATTAAGAATGAAGTTCTTGTAAAATGTTGCAATTAACGACTCATATGCGGCTCTAACAATCCCAGACGCCTAGCTGGGTAATGCAAATAATAAACAGGAGACTGATCGTCTATTTCTATGGTTTGTGGACAATGTGGAAGTAGTATTTCAAAATAATAATAGTAGACCTATATCATTCCACACTATCATAGTCCAGTTTCCAGTTGTGAATATAATAAAAATTTCTAGACCATTGTTTAAAATTGGTTTCATTTGAGCTATTTGGAATTGATGATGGCAAAAAATATTCTTTCAATAGGCCTACTTATTGATAATTGATATTAAAAAAATTGATGAAAATTTCTCTAGTAATCTATGAATATTGGGGGGGCAAAATACACGCATTGCCCCCCCTGAGTGATTATTGAGGGGGCAGAAAGTGCCTTGCCCCTCCAAAGTCGGCGCCACTGACTGTATATGAATTTTCTTGCCAAAACGACCAAACGATGTGAAAATAAAGAAAACTAAGGATTTCTTCTTTCTCCTTCTCAATTTAATCTAAGGATTAATCCGTTTCTCTCTCCAATGAAATTGACAATTGGTTCATTGAGTACATCAAATTCAATGAAACCTTATTATGGGATTGCTCTATACTAGAAATTCTATCCTCAGCGTGCGCAGCCTATTCTTCTCTACGTCGCTGTGTGCATCCACAGACATGCTGACTGCTTTCAGATGTGTCTTCGTGTCAACGCTTCTACGTCGAATTGGCAACGGAACTTCTTGCCCGCCCATTAAGCCCCTCCGTCCCCCCTCTATCGCCCCCCTACACCACCAAGGATGACCAACGGGTAACCTTAATTGTTATCCTAGCTGGGAGCATATCAAGGACCCGTGTCCACTACATACATCACCAGCAATCATTTATGGCAACCACTCTTTTGACGAAGAGATATCGTTGGGCTATTATCAACAGTGACAGAGTGACAAGGAGAGAAAAATATACATTGGTGGATGTAGAGAGAAAGATAGAGAGAGAGAGTGAGAGATTCACCAAGTCCTCCTTGAGCATCGACTGTCGTTTAATCACATTATCGCTCTGTCTCCTTCTATCTTAATCAGTCCGAGTTTTCCTTCATTTTTTCTTCCTTCTCTTACTTATTATTATCTCCTGAGCGCCATATTTGATTGTAGGTTTTGGTTGGAGATTCCTAGTCCGACACACGGACAGTAAGGATTATGATGATAGTTGGAAAGAGATTTGAGAGGATGTCGTGATTTGAGAACGAGGTGAATGGGAATGTGAAGGAGGTTGGTGAAATAAGACCAAACGATGTGAAAATAATGATAACTAAGGATTAGTTCGTTCTCTTTCTCAATTCGAACTAAGGATCAATTCATTTCCCTCCCAAATTGATAATTACTTCATTTCCCTTCTAAATTGAACCTGATGCTTGATTTGATATTTTATTTTAACATCTTACGTTGAGAAAGAGAGAACACAGACTGAGAGACTGTGAGAGAGTTAGTGTGTGTGAGTGAGAGATGTAATTGAAGATCATTGGTAATAAATATAAATCAACTGAGAAAGTTCTATAAACAAAGTTCTAACTTATTGAGGTAAAACCGACGAAGTTATCAGCTGATTCAAGTTGAATCAAAGAAATGATTGAAATTAGAAGAACATTTCAAAAAGGATAGAACAATAGACAAATAAGCGTTTGCCCATTTCTTGGCAAGGCAGTATATCAACCGAGAATTAAGAAAAAAAGAGAAAGAAAGGCATTCTCTAATTCAAAAACAATAACTTGAAAGAAGTTCTAGATTACTTATCAGCTGTTGAACGTAGTAATTTACTATTGCTATTGAACATGAAAAAGTGGTATTAAATAAGCTTATTTCAAGCTGAAAAATGAAAAATATTAGTCACATTAGTTATCACTGAAATCGATCATAGAAATTATAGACAAGTGGATGTACAACTTTGTGATAGGTCGAGATCATATTTTCTGATTGACAGTAATAGTAGACTGAATGGGAAAATGGCGAATACGCCTTACTAGTATCTATACTCTGTTTACCGAGTGATAGGAGTAGATTCAATCTTCCAGGTAATTTAATGGACCCTGCTTGGTTGCTCTTTACATTTTTGGGAATGTTGGTTGACACTTTTTTTTGAAAACCGTTAAAAACGTAATTAAAGTAAGGAAGAGTTAAAAAAAACTGGCGAGCGAATCAGCTGACTAACATTCTATTGTACTCCATATTCCTCTTTCACCAACCAACCAAGTCAATCAATCTCCTTTTTTAGCATAGAAAGAGTGGATCAGCTGTTTAATAAAAAAAAACATTATTCGCCAGTCTTTATTTTTTCAGTTGGGAAAAATGGTAACATTTGAATGATTGAGTTCGCTTCAAACATTCTGTGAATGGAATACAGTATTTGTGTATAAGTCTGTCCAAGCAAAGAAGAAGGCATTCTGGCAAGATGGAAAAATGACTCTAGCTCGGTCAATGTTGATAAAAAAATTAAAAATTTTGACTAAAATTGTAGATCAGAATGTTCCCTACAATGATGCCGGGTTTTTCCAAGCACACTCAAAGTTGAGGGACCCTCAAATTTGGATGAACAGCTGACATTTTCTATGATAAGTATAGGAAATGTAGTAAAGTGTAGTAAACTTGAGGGTCCCTCAAATTTGAGTGTGCTTGGAAAAACCGGCCATTAGAGACCTAAGTTATTTATAGTTAGACCTTTATAGTTTTTGAAGCAATATCGACAGAGCTGCAGTAATTTTCCCATCTTGCCAGAATGTCATCTTTGCTTGGACAGACTATAATATATATTATGTACTGTAGTGCAAAACCTTCTACAGAGTACGATAGAGTACAGTATCTATTATGGTGTGTATCCTACATGGATCCCTGGCGGCTGTGCCCACGAAACAGGTGAAGTGCCATGGATGCGTTAGTATAGTCTGTCCAAGCATGGGACAGTAATTAGTTAGTATAGTCTGGTTAAAAAATTATAAATTTGGTCTCAAATTGTAGATCAGAATTCTTCCACTGGCGTTCCGTGAAAAGGTGAAGTGTTGTACAGAATAAGATAAAGGCACTTCACCTGACGAGCCACCAGTGAATTCTTCCTGCAATTTGAAACCAAATTTATAATTTTTGAACCAACTCCGAGCTGGAGTCAGTTTCGTATCTTGCCAGAATGTATTCCTTGTTTAGACAGGCTATATTCACAAGCCAGCTCCCGCTTAGCACACTATGGAGCTAGCGTAATGTCAAAGTATTAATTTAATATTGCATTGTGTGGACTGACGAAGCGGTGAAGCTTGAGGACACGAATCCAGCAGGCCTCCGGTGAAGGAGGCCACCACACACAATTCAGATTCAAAACGACATCTCGGGTCAAGCGCTATTTCATCACTCGAGACAAATAATCATTCCCGTTTTCCTCGTCTCTCCTACACTTTTCTCTTCATAAACAAACCGTGTGTCCCCTCTCCTTGGGCCAGAGAATAGAAATCTCTTACCAAGTCCATTGACCGTTACCTCCCAAACGACATCGGATCAGATACTGGCAGATCACGTGATAGCTACAGCGATAGGTGACACGAATACAAATTGATTTCATTTTCGCATTGAGCTTATATGGACGCTCAACTGTCTCCTTCCCCCACTCCTACGTCTTACCATTTATTCCTTCATTCTTTCTTTCTCATTTTTGCATAGATTTGACTCCTTCAATCTTAAGGTTCGGTCACATGCACGAGATACTTGTATGAGATGTTTGTTTCACATGTGGATTAATGCTTAATGCTTGCTTAAATGTTTGAAAAACATCTTGGCTCTAAGATATCTTTCATATCCTATTATGCTCATATTGCTATTTAATTTATCTGTGAGCTCCAAAATAAGGTTCACACAACTACAAGTAAATGGTTTAAGAGAATTTCATCCATTCTTTTGAGCTTTGACTATTTATTACAGGGTATAACATCAATGACACAATATATTTCAAGGTTCGTTCACACTCGAGTACATGTACGAGTTACGTTTGTGAGCTGTTTGTTTCACTACGTATATCACTCTAATGTTTGAAAAACATCTTGGCTCTAACATATCTTTTATATCCTATGATCCTCATATATTGCTCTTTAATTTACCTATGAACTCCAAAATCAGGCTCACACGAGGACACAACACTGGCGGCTCGTGCCCACGAAACAGGTGAAGTGCTGTACAGTAAAAGATATGGACGTAGTGTCCATACTGTCTACACTGGTGTAGTACCAGTACGAGTACTTCAGTACAGTACAAGTACACATCACAAGCACTTCACTGTGCGACACAAACAAATTGTTTAAGAGAATTTCATCCATTCTTTCAAGCTTTGACTTTGTACAAGGTATAACAATAATGACACAATATATTTCAAGTCGATTGCATACTTGATTACAGATTGCAGAATTTCGATTACATTTGATATAGCTGTTGCCAAATAGTTAGGCGGTTTCCTAGCTGATGTAACCTGCTGTGAAGAATGTATTGTCTCTTTTGATTTCAAAAACAACATCTGGGCTCAGTTAAATGACAATTTTAATTGACAACATCAGCTGTTGGAGCGCACAAGTAGCATACGAAACTGTCTAACTTTTTTATCGACACATTTTTCATCATGTCACCCATTTATTTCTATTAATTTTCAAATTATTCGTGTATTTATTCAAATGTTAACCGAGCTTGTTGGCGTCAGCTATGAGCCTATGAATATAATTATCATGTTGTGTAACTTTTCGAGTTTTTAGTCTTATAAACTGTGGACACACTGCTTGGAAAATTATTATTGGCACTGACGGTTTAGGAAAGTTGGAGCTGGAATCGAATCCATAGAGTTCGAAACGAAGTGATGAAGTTGTGATTAATCTTCCAGAGACCACTTGCCAAGAGAAAGAAGAAAACAAGGAGAATGTGGAGGAGGAGGAGGAGGATGAAGAGGAGGAGGAGAGATGTCTCAGCCAGTAGCCAGTGAACTGGGAGAACCAGGAAGTCCTTTCTTCTATCAGCACTGATCAGTATTCTTTTTGGATGTCTCCTGGGCTGATATGAAATTCAGGACGCTTCTCCTAGGAGAGAATGCTCTAAGGAGACTCTGAAAGAAATGGACGGATCAAGAGAGATAGATAGATAGAAAGGGATAGAGAGAGAGAGAGAGAGAGAGAGAGAGTGAGAGTGAGAGAGAGTGGGAGAGAGTGAGAGCGCGTTGTAGAGAGACTACAAAGGTACGATGGTATGATGACCACATCGCGTAATCGGGAATGCCATGCAAGTGCGGGGCTTTCTACGAATCTATGATTGAGATGTGAACTGCAACCGATTGCCACTAGACAATAAAAGAGAGAGAGAGAGAGAGATAAAAGAAATGAGTAAAAGAGAGAGAGATAGAAATTAGTGTGTATGAGACAGAGGTGGTGATTTTGAGTATTCGTGTGGAAGATAGAGAGAGATTAGATTAGATTACTTTTCTCGGATGTATAACAAAATTTAGCTTAGATTTTACATTGCAATATAAAGGACCAAACATATTCTTCAACAAATTTCACTAAATATAATCTTCTAGTGAAAATTTGAAAAAAACTGTGATGGAATGAATGCAAATATATACAAATATTAATTCGAGGTTCTGCAAAATGGATTAGGAGTATCAGTTATCTAAGCTGAGGATATCCTTTTCGTTAACACCTGCTTCTGAGAGAGAGGGAATGAATGGGTGTTAGATATATTTTATATTTATTTGATTCAACTTTTTAATCTGATGAATGAGAAGAAAACAGCCCATGCAAGAGATTAATAAATATTCCAAGAAAAAGGTAAATATAGTGTTTCCTTTATCTCAGAGCTACTTTTATCACTGATTTTTTATTTTAAATAATAAAAAATAATTACATAGCAAAATATATTCACCTCGATTTTTATTTTTAAATAATATCACAGTACCCTTTTTCAGTTATTTTTACTAAAGCATTACATGTTTCGATTATTAATAGTCATTTTACACTGAAAAAGGGTACTGTGATACTATTTAAAATAAAAATCAAGGTGAATATATTTTTCTATGTAATTATAAAGTATTAACGGAGCGAAAAACATCAAATATTGTTGACGAAAATTAGCAACCAATAAAATATCATTTACATTTTTCAAAATACTATGGATAACTTGAAAATAGCTTGAAAGAAATGAAGAGAAAAAGAGGGAGGTAGATATGGTAGAAGGAGAAGATAATTAGATGGGATAAAGAGTCTGTCTAGAAACTATGATACAGTATTATGAGACTAAGCAAGTGAAGTAAAATTATTATAGTAAAAAAGTTAGGATACCATTGAGAAAGCAAGGGATTGTATGAAAGAGATAGAATGGATGTTAATAAGCAAAATAACTAGATGTAGACTATTTAAAAAGAACGATAAAAGTGAAGAACTGTAAGAAAGAGATAGAATGAATGTGAATGAGCAAAAGAACTCAATAATGTATTCGATATACAAGGCGAGCTAAAGAGAGAGAGAGAGAGAGAGAGAGAGAGAGAGAGAGAGAGAGAGAGAGAGAGAGAGAGAGAGAGAGTGAGAAGGAGAGAGAGAGTGAGAGAGAGAGAAAAACCTAAGTTTTGTTTCATACTGTACTTCATACCAGTGAATCATTACATTCCTACTGATCATTATAACTTTTGAGAGGGAATAAACCAATATAACGGAATATCTGAGGACCCTGCACACTTAGAGGTGAGAATATCTATTAATAGCTTTCAAATTTTGTAAATTCAATTCTAATGTTAAAAATTCTAACTCAGTGTATAATTATGATATTATGATCAATTTAAAAAGTTAACGATTTGGTATACTGCACTGGCGGCTCGTGCTCACGAAGCAGGTGAAGTGCCCGTATCTTTTACTGTACAGCACTTCTTCTGTTTCGTGGGCACGAGCCGCCAGTGGATACAGACAAACAGACAAAAGTACGATCTTGATTAAATGTTAATCCTCATATTTTAGAAAACCTATGTTTTGCTTATAACTTTTATCGAATTCAACCTTCAATGTTAAAAATCTGTAGCGTCTTACTCTATCCATGGAAATGTTATTATACCGAATTTCAAAAGTGAACAATCTCCCATACAGACAAACGAACACAAGATTAGTATAATCGCAATAATGAGTCATATGAGTCATCATAAGTCTGTTATGAGATTATGATTCATAGTCTCAAATAGGTAATAGGCGATCAGGTTGGGAATACGTTTCGATATTTTTGTCATAGATAACGCGATAAGATAATAAGTATAAGTGAAATACTGTCCAATAAACAGCTCAGAAATTTACAGTAAAAATTAAAAACTCCTTCATCGGAGGCACAGGCGGTGCAAGTATAAATACATTTTGTAATACAAGTAAATTTTGTAATAAAAGTACAGGTATATATTTTTTTGTAAATCAGCTGTACCAGTAAATAGATGAACGAGTTGATTGATTGTCGGGCATAGTTAGGACTCTTGATTCTCTTTACCACAAACCGTGCTGTAGATACGAATACATACAATGTAAGAGCTGATTGTAGTTTACTTTCCAAAACATCTTTCGTTTTTCCAACGAAAGAGTTCAGTTCCAGTTTTCAGAACAGAAACTCGTCCTGATTAAGAGTTTCTAGATATAAAACTCTTCTCCTGAAACTTGGAATTAGCTGCTTGCTTGCCAGCAAATCTAACTGATTAACAACGAGACAAGGAATTTTTGTCGTCTATTGAAACACTTCCAGTGTACAAGAGAGGATGTATTCTGAGGTAATGTTCAGAGTTCAAGCACTAGAAGCTAACATGCAAATAAGTCAACTAGTAGGCTGCTGTACTATATTTAACGATTCTTGAGCTGTAGTTTGGTTGCTGGAGCGTCAAACTCCAACTCAAAAACATAGCATTTCCATTAGGCTTTCATGCTAAGGCTAAGGTTGAACCAAGACAGGGAGCTGTTTTCTCCTTCCTCATTTTTTCTCGCAATTTCTGCACAAGAAGCATCTTTCCATTATCTTCTTGTATTCTTCTCTGTGAATTGTTCTACATTAAATCACTCTGAAACACAAAAGCACTTCTTGTAAACTGTTTCTCCATTTGAAGCTTGATGAAACTCAGCTGAAACTCGATACTCGACTGATTGGGACAGCTTAAACTCTATGGTGCATGGATATTTTATGAGAAGCAAATATTGTGATATTATTTAAAAAGTAGCTCGAGCTCTTCTTAGAGTAGTAATGAACAAAACTCTTAAACTAATGCAACATTCAAAAGGAGTTAAGAGTAAACGATTATTGCGAGACAGACCTCGCCACGTCAAAAAAATGAAGGCTATGAAGAAATGATTCTGTAATAATCTATTCATCAGACAGAATTCAATCAGAGTTGTACTGTTGTTAACAGTTACAATTCAATCGACTAATTGCTCTAAAATTCAGTTTATCAAATAGGCACAATTCAATCAGAGTTGTACTGTTGTTACCAGTTACAATTCAATCGACCAATTATTGCTCTGAAATTTAGTTTATCAAATAGGCACAAATCAATCAGAGGTGTACTGTTGTTAACCGTTACAATTCAATCGACCAATTGCTCTAAAATTCAGTTAATTTGTAAAATGATGTCATATAACGTGTCCATTGCAACGGAGCACAATAAACTAAATAAAATTGAAATTTATTGCAAATAAGTTGTTGAGATTGATTGAAGAATGTTTGGATAAATATATGAATAATATGGAAACGGATGAGAATAAATTGATAAATTTATCTGACGCCAAAGAAGTCAGCTTAAGTGTGCTTTGACTTAAATAAAAAGTAACATACATGCTATTATTTTATGCTATCATATCATGCTATTATATTATATGCAATTATAGCTGAGGCCAAAACGTTAAGCGGTATCGTCTGCTGCTTGTGCGCTCCAACAGCTGATGTTGTCAATTAGAGTTGTAATTTATCCTATATGATGTATATAAAATCAAAACAGACAATAAATGCGTTACATCAGCTGTTAGTAGGTAAAATCTCGTACAAGAAGCAGATGAAACCCCAAACCCTTTTAATGTCAGCTATATACTGTCAGTAGATTGATAGTGTTGGAGAGTGATAAAGATAGAGAACCGGTTAGTGTTAATCCGATCACCTGTCTCAGCCGCTAGTTATTCATTATTATTTTTACACTTTTATCAGAGATGTTGTGGAACTTATCCATAATTTTTCTAAATAAGCTTTGTGGATCTTACAAACTTTGTTTTCACTTACCTATATTATTATTATTTTTTTTATTGGGAACTACTATACCTTCTTTTTCATTGTGAAGCTGGTTCCAACAATTAATGTTCTCAATTCTCAGATCTGGCAGGACAGTCGGTGAGTTGTCTACGGGAGTATATCGTAATCAGAAAGAATCCTGCTACACTGATGATTCGGTCTTGAAGACAGCTTTAGACTATCCTGAAAGAGCTGAGCATTAATAACAGTCATTCGACAACTGCCTTAATATTGTTGGACTCAGTGTATCAAATTACAGTAATGACAACAAACAATACTAGTCAAAATCAATTCTTTCTCCATCCCGCGCATAGTTTACAGCCCCCTCGATTTCCTTCCTGGCTATGTTTGAACTAAAACTCCCTCGACAAGATATCACTGACATTTGACGGTGGTCCATCTCTACTCTTGCGGGTCTTCCATCCTATTTCCACCGAGAAGAACAGGACAGAAGCAATACGATACCTTCCTGTATCCTGTTCTGAACGACAGAGGAAGTCGTGTAAGTCATGATCACATAGAGGGATGGTGTATCGGGTTTGGTCCAGTGATTACCTGGTATGGCATCTACATTGTCACCTAAAGGTACGATTCCCAAGTGGCAGCTCGAGCTGGGAGCTCTAAATTCGCTGCTAGAGCTGCCCAGCTCTAGCTGCGCTGCTCTTGCCATTACAACTTCATTCAAATAACTCTATTATAGATGGTCACTCTGTTATTAGGGCTACTAATGTATACTAATTCAATATATATATAGTGAAATTCACCCTCTTTAATTCATTTTCAAGTAAATTACACTATTTATTGATTTAGTATACATGTGTAGCCCTAATAACAGAGTAAATAAGTATAATATGTTATTAGTTAGTTAGTTAGTTTGAGACAAGTTTGAGACATCAATTCTGAAGAATACAAATCTACATTATTAATAAAAATTGAGGAAAAAAGAACATGCTCAGGCCAAAAATATTACTCTTCTAAATCATATTTCTATGATTTGTTTCTATACTGTATGATTTAATGAATAAATAATGCTTACTTAGACCGTTTAGCACAACTTAGTCACAAATGAATTCAAAATATAAGGTGTTTTTGGGCTTAAACGCTGCTCTTTCTATCCCACTTCATATGAGTTTCATGAACTAGCGTATTAATGAGTTTCATGCCTCATAAATAACATTTTTGTAGTTAGTTTAGGCTATCTATAATTTTTAATCTTTCAATTTTTTGAAAAGGTGTGCCAAAGAACTGAAATTACAAAACGTGACCAATATTTAGCTGCTTTTAAATTTAATATTTTACATTTTACTCTATTTCTATTATCCCATCCTCTTATAAAAGATTTTCTATCTATTAAATAGCTAACATATTCAACACACTACTACAGTATATTCAACAATAACTATAGACTTTTCTTCTCAGAAAGTACTGAAGAGAACATTGAAGAAAAGTGAGTACAACAGAAGTCAACCTTTATGTTGGATAGAGACAGAAAGAATAACTGATGTTTGAAGGGTAGAATGAATAGAGAAGAATAAGAATTGTTGGAAGAGAATGTAAAGATGTGGTTTAGCATGAGATGGAAGGGCTAATAATTTTCTTCTGTCTTTTTTCACTTAATACACCTAACGCTCTCAGAACCATCCAAGTGACGTCCAGTCATCTATCTTACTTCTATTCCCTTTCCTCCTCGTCTCCTCTCGTTTCTCCTTTTCTTCTTACGCTACTTCCTCTCTTTTCCTCCGCCTCACACCCTCCTCCATCCGGCGGAAGTCATATGGAACAGGAGAACATAGAAGTAAAGATACTTCCCAACGTATTTCTATGTTGAGACAAAGGTACATAGGGTATGTATGATGATGGTCCACGCGCTCTCTGAATAAAATGTTAGTTTGGACATCAGCAGCTTAGAGTGACAAAATAACAGTGCATAAATCATCTTAATACTGGAATAGTTTAGTAAACGGCTCTCTATGATGCCACTTGGATCACGAAATTCTATTCTCAGCTTGTGTGGAGTATAACTCTGTTCTATGATTAATTTTATTTTATTTATTTATCAGAAAAAAACTGAAGCCTATTGAAAACACAGAAATTCAAAAATCGTACTTATAATAGTATTATTGTAAAATAATCAAAGAGTATACAGTCAAATTTGAATCTTATGTAATAAAAAAGTCGAAATAATAAATAAACAATTAATTTTTTTAAATAAAAATGAGTAATTGAACAATGACTTAGTACTTCTTGTTCTAATAGTGAAGAGGAAAATAAAATTACAGAAAAATTATCAATAATAAAATAATAATGTATCAATTTTCAGAAGAATTATAGTCCACTTCTATTTCATGGAACAGTTCATGATTGTCAATGTTGAACCTTCCTCTAAAAAACGTCTGGGAATTCATCCCTTCTAAAAAGACAAAATGCAAATGAAAAGAAGATGTCATTAAGATTGAGGAAGTGAGGGGTGTGATTATTAAAAAATGTGTTTAATTCATTCTTTCGGATGAGATGAGATCAACGGAAACTATACAAAGAGAAGGTCAATGCTGGAAGATAAAGAAAGGTTGGCATGCGACTGTATCCCTCCCACAAACCGGTGAGCACAACACCGAACTTTTTGGCCGTTGAAAACTCCAATTAATTGGACCGGTAATTGTTATGCACCTGTCGCCTTCTACTACAGATGATTAGAGAGAGAAGGAATTCCACAGATGACTCTGGATTCAAAGAGAGCGTGAGAGAGAGAGAAAGTGAGAAGGGAATAAAGAAGAAGAGCGCTAAGGCCGTTGGCGATCGCCTCAAACGATGGAGATGAAGAGATAACGTTAAAAATACCAACTGTCATCTGATGATCGGGAAAGAGCTGTCATCTCTTGATACTTCAAGCCAAAAAAATTGTCCGTTAAAGTCACTATAATCGCTTCGCTCGCCTTCTCCGCCTAGCCAGGACCCCTGGACCCCCGACAGTATCAGAAGTGTCAGTGAGTCAAACAGGCTCTCTTCGCTCGCCTGCAAAACCTCTGTCAGTGTCAGCATTCCATTCGAATGGATTTGCTTTGATCATCATAGGGCCTTTTAAGTAATCCTTCTGAATTAATTGCTCTATTACCTCAGCTCAACCTGGTTATATGATTTTTACGTATTTAGTTCAGTAGTTTCCGTGAAATAAACATAAGTGCAGATTCCAAATATTGGAAAACCTTGTAACAAGCGTAACCTGAGAAGGGGTTTGAAGTTTATTTAACACAGCATCTCTAGACCTAATCTAGACCTGTTTACCAAATTTCAACATTTTCTGCCAATTGGTTCTCAAAAGATTTCTCAGATAAAGAAGCTTAAAGAGAAAAAATTTGATAGAAACTCAGAAAATTCCGAAAAATATTAAAACGCCAATATTGAGCGTAACCTTGGGAAGTATATCGAACATAGTTTGAAACTTTATTAATTATCTTCCAAATTAGTTCATCTATAACCTCTAGTTTTTTAAAGACTATTTTTGTTTTTATGGTAAATAATATCTATAAATTTATATCTTTATCGATATTTTATAGAAGAGAGGCTTGAGTGAGAGGCATATCTTTATCACTGAAGCTAGATCAAGAATTAACTTAGCCTATTGAAAGCAATTAATGACGTAAAAGCGTTTCATCAAACCATTTCCGAGACTATTGACGTGTATCACCCAGCATTAAAAAGTGAGCGGAGCTGCGTGATCTCTTTAGCTTCTGTTCTGTTCTCCCCTGACTCGAGCGATGGGTTATCTGATTAATAATTCAACCCTAAATTAATTAGAACAGTTCCCCCCTTTCAACTACAATACCATGGAAGCGACGCATGTTTTTTTAAAGAGCTTATCTTGAAACAGATGCTCTCTCACAGGTGTAACAACTGTCTAAACAGAATTTGCGTCTGGTCGCGTCTTTTAACAGGTGTACCACCACACTTTTTTACTAACTTTTACGAAAAACGTTGGATTATGAACAAAAATCATTCATTGATCTCATTTCCAAATACTGAATAAATCCTACCAAATAGAATCGGAGAACTAAGTCGAGTTCTCTAATATCTTTGTAGCCTAAAACTCAAACAGCCAGTTGCACAAAAAATTGATTGAATTTAACCATCGCAGAATGACGTCATTAAACTAAGGTTACATTATTTGCTTATTGGTTCTCGTTGTAATAATTCCGTTCTATGGCATTATTTTACAGCGCGTAAATTCAATTGTATTCTTTATTGTTAAACAGGCTAAAACAGTCTGAAGTTGTAAAACTCAATGAGTACTTTAAAAGTGGGATAGTCTTTATTCTTATCCTATTATACCGTTTCCATTACTAACGCACACGCCTAGAGCTTATTTGGGCTTTACCATCGGAAATTAATATAAAATAGCGTTGAGTTTCTGCATACACTGTCATGTTTCAACAACGAAAATTTCCATCACTCACATTCCATCACGTCAGAAAATCATATGGGCATCACTATGAGATAAATATAAATAGAATGTATAATAGTTGTGAAGTTACAGCATACACGGTTAAATTACATCTTGAAACATTTTTTCTGCGCCTCCCCTCCACCGATTTTAGAAAATAATCTGCAGAGAAGAGAAGAGAAAAACATAGACACCTCTAATCGGATAAAGAGAAGCCCTCTTTAGACCACCCCACCCACTATTCATCACCCTTTCCATCGTCTCTTGACATTTTAGGAGAGAATCCGTTCTAGGTTGAAATTCAGGGGTATCGGGTACCTTCGACACTCAAACAAGATAATGTGCCAGATTCCGTTTCAAAGTAGCAGCAGTATGAAGAAATAGAAATCAAGACTCTGATTTACTTGTTCATAATAGGAAAATATTAAGATTTCAGATTTATCGATAATTATTCTCTCCTGATTGATTCACACCAAACTTGAAGAGATATTGTCATGGTCATATTGCCAAACTTGAATTCATTGTCGTGGTCTTGTAAAGAAAAAGACAATAAATATAATGACACAATGAATCTCTTATCAAGAAAAATATAAGATATCGTAACAATATCGGTTAAGGTTTGAAATAAGATTTAGACTTCCTTATCCAATAATATTGGAAATTTTTATTCTTGTACGTCAAAACTGGAAATAAAACATTATTTATCAACATAAATCCGGTGTTTCTGCATTTGTTTCTTGTTTTTGTTAGCGATAAGTTCAGGTGATTCAAAACATTTATTTGTTCCAGAATCATGTTTTGTTTTCAGTATTAACACAGCTTTAGAATAGAAATAATGTTTCTTTGATCTTCTCTCCTGGCTATTATTTCTCTCGTATTACCTCTTTATTCTCTTGTATTACATCTCTATTACCTCTTCATATTGTGTATGGCAATTTATTTATTTATCGACTTTTTACAAAGGCGAAGTTAGGACTCAACGGTCCTCTCTTACACTTGAACTTAAGATATGCATGTGCATAATGACTTTATTGATCGTATATGAGCGTGACAAATAATACCCAAAAATTGTCTGAGGGACAGCGAATGAATGGTTGATATTGATTAAAAATTGAAGAGAAAGAGTGAGAGAGAAACATAAGAGAGTGAGCGAAATAGGATGAACATGGCTAACCACGTTCAGATGTTCATTGCATAATTATATGCTATTCTGAGTAACCGTCAAGTGAGAGAGCTATTGAACAAACTCACTACTCACATCGATGAAGGTACCTTTCTCATATCCTGTCTCATGTTCCATTCTCTCTGTATGTTTGTCTCTCTCTTATCACACATCTCCCCCACATCTCTGGTGTATTAACCTCTCTTTTTTCACTCCAACGAACGATGACTTCTAGCGCACCTGTCCCATATATTTGTTTCTTAACCGTTCTTACCGAACAAATTTTTTTTTGTTATCCTGAATATTGAACCTTGATGTGTAATAAAAATGCTATCAGTACAGAGTGGCAGTATGCGAAATTTGTCCAAGTTTGTTTATGTACCTGAAAGATCAGTACTGAAAAGGGAAGAGACCTCCTAGAAGAGTATCTGAAAGAAATAGAATCTGAGATAATAGAAAGTTTCTTGACCAAAATTTTGAATCAGATAACTTTAGGGATATTCAACGATTTGCTGTCAGCATACAACTATGGTTTGGTTATGGTTGAAATTTTATATTTTAGATCTAAAACTTACATTAGTTACTTTATACAAATTGTTGATGAAACGGTCATTCATTAGATTATATTCACCAGTATGACAATGATAGATAGTGAACAGAATAAGAGTGGATAACCATACCAGCATTAACTGATGAGTGGTTGAGTCAGTATTGTAGTGACTGTTACGATTTGAATCAGCATCGATTAAAATATGGCTTTCAATAATTTTTGAAACATGTATAGTCTCAGCTGCATTGTGCTAACTGATGCACTATTAATATCTAGTGCTTTTAAAAGTAGTGCATGCAGAGAAAATAGAATTGAATGTACTGTATTCATACTCATTTATTTATTTTCAGAACTCATCCTATACTCACTGGGTGTATCACCAGAAATTTTCAACTCTCCAATGACTAGGGCAACAAACCTTCATCAAATACACTAATACGTATCTCGCAACTTACATTCTCCCTTCCGTCCATATACTGTATGTTATAATTATGATATACTGAAAACTATGATGACTCGAAAACTTATAGGAGGATTGATGACTCAAATGATCTTGCTCTACTGCAGAGAGACCTTGATGCCATCTCTCTGTCGTGCATCAATAATGGACTAGAAATCAATGTTAATAAGTGTAAATTCATGATTTTCACCCGTAAACAGGGACCTCGCGTTGGGTGTGTGACCGCACAGGGCGCCACAGCCAAGGGGGCGCCGCGGCTGCCGGAGCAAAACAGGAATTTTTTAAAGTTCCAATTGGGCTATAAGAATAATTCCTTCACTATTCGTTTACCAACAACTTGAATCCACAAGTGATCATTTCCTATGCATCATTTCTCTGCTCCAACTTATTCATCATAATAAATTGATCAATTGGAAAACCACGATCAATGTATGAAGCGCCTCTCAATGAATGAATGCGACCAAGAAACGCCTCTCCTAAATTGGTGGCTGACAACTACCTTACACTCGTCGACCTATCACAAGCCAGTTTTCGATTGAAACTTCTCCTTAATATATCTTCTGAATTGTTATAGTTATACAAACTTTTTTCTGACAATAGGGCGGTAATAGATCATGAATAGTATGAGTTCTATTTCCTTGTATTCATAGAATGAAATATAGAATTTATGAGTATAAGATGAGGATGCGAAATCATATTTTCATCTTATTTCATACAGCATAAAACTATTGAAGTCTAGTAATGACCTTAGTGACACGATAAAAGTAAGACTGAGTCTAAATTCTATAAATTGAAAAATAAAATGAAAATCGAATACCCTTTTTAAAACTTTAAAATTATTAAAACACAGACATGTTTCGGGACATTCAGCCCATTATGATCAGCGGACTTCCCGGAACATGTCTGTGTTTTAATAATTTTAAAGTTTTTAAAAGGGTATTTGATTTTCATTTTATTTTTCAATTATTTTAAATAGCCCTAATTTTCAAAGTTCAATTTCCTATAAATTCTTCAATTACTGACTTGATTAAATCTTACCAGTTTGAACACATAAATAAATAGTATATTGGCGTGAAATCATCAGTAAATCAGCGTTATTTTTTGTATAAAATGATACACCATCCATAATTTTCTTGCTAGCAGCCATTTTCTAAGGCAGACCTCACGAAACACTGTCAACCAATAAGAAAGGATCAGCAGGCGGGATATGAAGGCGTGTCCAAGTCAAATCTGAAACATTACCCGACAACTGCTGCCATCTACTAGGCTAGTTGAATTTGGAAACGTTTCGAACCGATGACATTGGTCAATCAGAGCATGGGCGGAGCTTGCAGGCGTGTCTAATAGGAGTCGAAACAAATCACCCTATTGCTACTGCCATCTGCTGGCTGAATTCTTAACTATTTTGAATGCTTATCAAGAAAGTTGGGGAGAGCAGTGAAAATGGTTGCAATCTTCAATTTGCTTGTTATTAAGTTTCCGATTTTTTGTTAAAACATGTATATTTCCAGTGTAGATAGCCTTTAATTTTTTCTACATCAATTCCTGTACGCTTTTGCTCATCACATAATATGTATTATCAGAATACGTTCCAATACATAAAATAATCCTAAAAATACGAAACAATACATTATAATGAGCAAGTTCCGATAGTACTTTTGCCACATAACGTGCAACATTGCGATTGCTAACTGTGAAAATGCAAGGCAGATTGAATCATGTTGGGCTTCAAATATTATTATATGTTGAATTGCATTCGTCTGGTAATGGGGTGGGGGGCGCCTGCAGACATCTCGCACAGGGCGCCAAAAACCACGCGAGGGCCCTGCCCGTAAACAAAGATAGCCTATAATATTTTCAATCATAGAGTTGATGATATTCTCCTTTCTAGAATGGATAGTTGTAGGTATCTCGGAGTGATATTTGACACAACTCTGTCTTTAGCACCTCATGTCAACAATTTGGTATGCAGAGCAAATAGAATGCTTGGGTTTACACTGGCGGCTCATACCCACGAAACAGGTGAAGTGTATCTTTTACTATACAGCACTTCACCTGTTTCATGGGCACGGGCCGCCAGTAGACTTTATTATAAGAAGCACCTCTGAGTTTAGGGAAGCCCTGACCTGTTTATTTACTAGTTTGATTAGAAGCATGATGGATTATTGTACAGTGGTATGAGATCCCTAGCAGAGTCCTTACGATAGAAATTGAAAGAAAAATACAAAATAAATTATTGAGACTAATTTAAACAAGAGGACACAACCATGCATGTCCTATGGGATTCCCATAGTTGTTTGATCATTCAACTTTGGAGTCCAGGCTTAAGGTATTGTCATGCTTGTTCTTGTTAAATCTCGTGACAGGAAGAGTGAAATATCTTAATTTGTTGACAAAACTGAATTCCAGAGTTTCTGCCTCCAATGATAGAAATAGGCAGGAATTTTCCATTAACAGGTTCCTCACAGTTGTTCATTATTATTCACCTATGAATCGAATTCCAAGGGATTTCCCCGGTTAAATGGGAGGGTTGATCTCTTCACCATTACTAAACCTGCCTTAAAGAGAAAGTTGAATTCTTTTTACAATTCCTGATAAGGGATTTATTAAAGCTGAATACATTACAAGGCAAGTTATGTGTAGATTGTTGAACTCGCAATTCTGATTGAATGTAGATATCTTTATGGAATAGGCATCTATAGTCTGTCCAAGCAAAGAAGAGCCTTTGGCAAGATGAGAAAATGACTCCAGCTCGGTCAATATTGATTCAAAAATTATTGATTTGGTCTCAAATTGTAGATCAGAATGTTTCCTACAATTGAGACCAAATCAATAATTTTTGAACCAGTATTGAACGAGCTGGAGTCATTTTCTCATCTTGCCAGAGGCTTTTCTTTGCTTGGACAGACTATTTAGGCTATACATCTTCTCCTAATACCTATCACTTTGAGTTATTACATTTCTATTCAGCTCTCTCTCACTCCCTCCTCTCTTTTTTATCATTTTCCCCCATGACTTATGTCAATTGCCTACTATGCATTATTTCAATTTTCTATTTCAAATACTGATAATTTTTTTCTCATGATATTATAATGAGTTAGTTGTATTGTATATCTTACATTCTAACTGATGTAATACGTTTCATGAGTGCATTTGGCTACGTCTCTAGTACTCATATATGTATGTACCAATAAATAAATAGGAGTAAAAACAAAACCATCTCAGCTAGTAAGGAAGATGATTATTAGTTATTAGAGTAAAAGCAAAAACATTCATAACATATACAATAAAAAATATACAAATAATTACAATAGCTACTAATAATCATTAAAAGCTATTACAATAATTACACAATATTTTATAAATTACATTTCTATTCTCTCTCCCTCTATGAACCGTAAACTCTCTTTGAATCTTTGAACCGTATTATGTAATGTACATGAATTAAGTGATAGAATCTGAATCTGTTGGATAGAGAAGCATAATAATTAATTTATAATACCTATCCAATTATTTTTATGACCAATTCTAGTCTAATATCAAAAACCTCCTATTCCATTACGATTACTATGATTTTTTGTAATCCAACCATCTGCAACTACCTTTCTACTCTTCAACTTCGCTTCTCTCCTAGGTTGCAGATGTAGCAGTTGGCGTTCCACTAGAGAGAGCACAAGTTGGAGAGACAGTGTTTGTAGGTGTGTCCCCGCAGTGACTCCCATAGCAACCATCAGTAGAACTACGGGGTTTTATCGATTCCGTCAGACGGTTACATGTTACTCTGAGCTGAACTACAGAGGCTAGAGACAGACGGAGAGATAGTATCTGTCTCTAGACTCCAATCGCATGCTTTTCAACTCTCATAATTTTTATCCCTCCTAGCATTTTTATCCCCCTATTCCCTGACGGGTGTGGTTGTGTACATTGTATGGACCCCTCGGCTGCAGAAGGCAAACTAAATTATCATTATGATGGAGAGATAACAATGATGAATGGAAATTAATTAAACTAGAAGGCATGTACACATGAATTCTTCACATATCTGTTGACCTTTGTTTCACATATGTAACTATCTTCAATAAAACATACATCCGTTTAAAATTATTAGAGCCTACATGTGCCAATATGTGAAGAACTTTAATAGTACATTTGTTTCAACTATCTTTAATGAAAGATACATTGGTTTTGAATGATTGCATATGTCAATGTATAAAGAAAACTTCAATAGAATGCATGATGTAACTCATTATAGCGTCAAATTTAACGCTTGAAAATTGTGGGAAATGTTCGAGGAAGTAAAAAAACGTCGAATTTCAGAAGTCAAAAAGTATCACCCTCAAATTCCAGCGTAATATCTCATAGCCAAAATCTCATCCTTAATCTAAGCTCCTTCACATAAGCTTCCTTATGCTGGAATACATTCTATTCTGCAACCTGTAAAAAACATCCTCGTTTATTCAGAACCTTCGCGAAAAAATTTCAAGTTTTTTTCGGTTTTGTAGTTTAGGCATGATGATAATGAGAGAATCGAATGTGTAAATAGATTACAGATATATTTTGGTAATTTTTGAGATAAAAGTCTCTCTTGCTCCACCTTCTATTGGCATTACATTTACGCAGTTTATATCAATTGGCAATATAGCCTCATGCCATTATACGTATAAAAACAGGGTTCGCCAGTGAAACGGAACGATTTGAATAAGTAACAGATTGTTTAAGAAATTGTATTCTTGTGTTTTCAATATTATAAATTGAAAGTGGAATCATTTTTTGAATATAACACCTTCTAAATGTCCTTCATTGGAATCTATGCATTTTAGCAGCCGGGCCTGGAAGAAACGGGTAGATTTGAGATGTAACCGAAATTAGTTTGTATATGATGACTTATGTTCTACATCCCCAATAAGGGATCGAAACTGGTATGATCAACATTGTAATATAACAAAGCTTTTTGCAATAGCTTTTGTCAAAGATTTAAAGTAATAAGATACGTTATAAGAAATATTTACAATTGGTATCATAGTCTACTATACATAGCCTATATAATTATTTTTCTATCAAACCCCTCAATATCATAAATCAATAGGTATAGTATTGTTTAAATAATGAATATTCCAGTATCTAGCTTGTGTGAATATTTTTATAGAAAATAGGTTATGTTATGATTTAATACTTTTAAGAGATGTAATTTTCGTTGAAAGTTGGAAAGCCTCAATTGTTTTCAAATAATACTACTTCATCTCAAAACATCGATCAAACCAATAATATAACAGTTCTGTAGCACCCAAAACTCTAACTGAAATTCTCGACTGAAGAGGCATTTTTAAAACGTTTTTAGCTAAAAGGCATTAGTTCTCTAATAAAATAATTCATACTTCCATTACTCTACTCCTTACACTAATAATTAATTTTTTAATTCGATTGCCTTCTGAAAAACAAAAATCCGAAAATATACATATTTCATAATTCGAAACATGTTTATTTCTTAATCTTTAGAATTTTTTTTTAAGTTGACAAATGAAAAGTGAAACGTCAAACGTCAAATGTCAGTCTCATATCATCTGTCAAAACACCTGACGAGACTCGTAGGGAACTTGAAAACAAGTTTTTTATTCATTTAGAAATTTCAGACAACACATTTCATCAACATAACATATTAAGCTTCTCTTCAATTATTTTATAATATGTTCATTGTGATATTAATAGATTGCTGGGGGTTCGTCCACATTGTTCACGTAGAAAACACTGGCGGCTCGTACCCACGAAATACGTGAAGTGCCCGTATCTTTTACTGTACAGCACTTCACCTGTTTCGTGGGCGCGAGCCGCCAGTGATAGGAAATGATTATAAGACTGCTGGATAGAGAGATTTATTTAGCTTTTGTTTAAGTCATAGTTTTGTTTAAGCCTAAACAATTTTTCGTAACGACCTAGAATAGCAAACGTAATTCAAAATATAGAGCCTGTAAAATGTGCAAAGGAGCGAAGGAGGAAATATATTATTAACAAAGTTGGAATTTTCTGAAATGCTGTACCGTTGGATATAGCTAACTCCATCTCTCCTGACTACAGTATTACAGTAGTATTGTTTTTTACGTGCTGTATAATTGTTATGGATTATTGAATGTTACTTTCTTCAAGGATCAAATATCTTATTGAGTTTTCTCGGAGTATATAGCTATATGATCATCCATTTTGAAAATTATTGAAAAATAATTTTATTATTATAGAAGTAACATTTATTAGTTCAACAAGAAGGGATGAAAAGTAGTCACATTAGAAAGGTACAATTGGAATAGTAAATGTTAGGTTGTCGAGAGCCATCAACGGACGCTTTAGCTCTTGAGAGCACAACATTACGGTTTCCATGGCAACGCAACGACGCTTCGGTATCCAAGGCACACAGACAGATGGGTGAGCTATACAGCAGGTGCCAACAAAACTGGCGATTGGTGGATGACCGTTATTAACTCTCAGCTCGGTCAGGACAGTCGGTAAACGGTCTGCAAGAGCAAATTAAGTTGAGAGAAATTTTAGGTGAATAATTTCGCTTTGGTAGAGTGTTTTCAAACTGTCCTATCTAAGTTGAGAATTAATAACAGACATTTAACAAACGACACTATTTTCGGCGTGGATAATATCAATCACCTATCTAACATACATAATGAAGGATTGGGCTATCATCGATCTTTGTGGCCTGCGCAGTGCATATCTATACACAGAGGCATGCATCTATAGAAGGTGTATTCTTTACTAATAGAATAGACACCAGCAACGCTTGTGATTGGTGGAGAGAGCCGGGTCGGTCCCAGATACGCACAAGTGCAGAATAATGTAGGGGCAGACAGATAATAATACAGGGGGAAAGTAGAGGGAATGGGGAAACAGATAATGTAAACCAGGCGTGGGAAACGAACGGACAGGTGAAAGGGAGTTGTGTAGGGGAAGGGGAAGAATGATGATAGGAAATGTAAATTGGCAGAATTTGCTGATTGAATTGGCGAGAGCTTGGAGGGGTGGAGTGGTGTGGAATTGTGAAGGGATGTTTTGGAGAGAGAGAGAGAGAGAGAGGATAGGTGCTTCAAAAAAGGAGGAGGAGAGAGTGGGATAGAGGGAGAGAGAACGAGTAGGAGGATGATTGACCAGAAGTAGTAAAAATAGAACAAGATAAAGAGCATGAAGAAAATGAGAAAAATGAGGGGAAAATTGGAAATTGTAAGGAAGTATGAAAGGAGAAGAGTAAAACAATAATGAAAATAAGAAGACTAATAGAAGAAAAAATAAAAAAAACAAATAGGGCTAGATCTTCTAAGGGATGGCATTATAGTATTATTATTATAGAACAATGGGACCAATGAAATAACTTGAAGCAAGAGTAAACAAATTCCCGTGATGATATATGCACATCAAAATACAGACCCTGATCATCAATCATTTTCTCAAAAGACTGATGATGAAAAATCTTCAGTACAAGATGAAAAAATACTTCAATAAATCAGATTTTGTCAATAGGAAAAAGAGTACATCAACTACAAAAATAAGATTTGAGACAACTTCTTAGTTCTTTTATTATCAAAAAATAGACTACATGAATATTCAATCAACAAATTTTAATGTAAAAAATGTGTAACTCCTGGAGAAGTTCTAAATTTCTGACAAATGATGAAAAACGGTATTATATTTTTTGTCTAAAGCTTATTATACCTACAATCAAAAATATCTATTGATATGGCAATGAATTGAATGAACTGTTGAAATCGAGAATTAAAATAGGGAATTGAAATCCCCTCTGGTTAAAATTAAAGACCGAAAAATGTAAACGGATGATCAAAGGGAAGAAATGAGTAATTTATAATTAATTAGTTGATTTTATCTAGGTTAATTTTTTTAACTTGTCAAAATCAATATTTGAAACAGTCAAATAGTAAACCAATGAACTTCAAAGAGCAGGAAATTCAATATAATAGCCATTTAATATAGTCAAGCTCAATTTCAAAGCACACTATTGCAAATAGTCGGAGGAAGGAATATAAAATAGAAAAAGATAATGAATTATTAAATAAATAAAAACAAGATATAATGAAATCACTTAATAGACTAATGGCACGCAAAAGTCTTCAAATATAATGATTTAAATCTAAACAGTAATAAGAATAATGTAATGAAAACTAGATAAATATTGAAAATGAAAAACTAATCAACTTCTGTACTTTTAAGTAGCGGTAGTTGGGTGTGTTACTATTTTGTAATTTTTCGTAACGATAAGTTCTTGATAAGTTTCCAACTACGATTGATAGTTAAAAACTATACAATACATAACTCATATTATGTAGTAATGTAGATGTTACTCATGTACGATAGTGTATAATGGTGGAGTAGGCTACCTATTAATTAGTATTAGGACTTCTAGTACGCAATTTTTATCACCTTGAATCTTGAATACTAATGACGTGAAATTAAGTCATCTCATTTTACGGAACCAAAGTAATGAAGTCAGCTAAATGAAGTCATTTTTCAGCACTTATATCGATTTGATTGACTTGCAGCCAGCCATCAGTGATGTGCATTCATTGTTTGGATTTGCGTGATTGGAAGATGATACTGAAACTTTATTTTTTAGGATGATATCTAAATTAAATGAGTGCTAAAATCGCTCGTGAGTATTTTCTTGAGAATTCACGTGATGCTATCCATGATAATTATGGACATTATGGTTACAATTATTATAATATGCTTATAAGATAGAGCTTTATTTCATATTTTTGAGATTATAATTATTGTAAGCTTGGGATTTATGTGTGGGAGAGGATTTCGATTACTTTTCTGTAACGTCTTATCGTCTCCTTCAAAGGACGAGGTGTAGGCTAGAAATTCAATTCTGTATGAGGCTCACTCATTGAGTAGTGGGTGGGTGAGAATTTTACAAAGGCAAATTTAATTGGAAATTCTCTTCAAATTTATGGTTTGAGATGACGAATGAATGAAAGAGTTTCGCTGTATTCAGAATTACCGCAAAGAGAAATAATATAAAGAACTTTAAAACAGGGCTGTTTAAAATAATTGAAACATAAATAAAAATCAAACACCCTTTTTCGAAAACTTTAAAAATTATAAAACACACATACATGTTTCGGGATCAGAAATAATATATTACATAAAGTATCAAGATGCATGTCAACTAGATTTACTGGCTAGACTAGCTTATTATAAACTATTTTGTTCTTAATAAGTGTGAATGAATAATATAGATAATGAATAATGAGAATAATGAATATAGATGAATGAATAATTAGATTCAACCTCTCAAAATTGACGATTTTAAAGTGATCTTCAATATTTTGATTATTTTTTTGGCAAAACCTGAACAACTCAGGTTAACGATAATATGTAATTAATTATATTATATTCACTATATTATACTCATAGGGTTTACTCATATAGGTTTACGGTCTCATCCAATTATACTTAATGTAAACTAATGTAATTTATACTACATGTACTGATTTTATTAGTACACACTACATCCGTTCATCCCGCATCTTTTCAACGCTTCATCTGACATTTGAAGATGATCTCCACCGTGTATAATAATAGCTGTCACAATAGCACGGTACTGTGATTATCACGCAGCATCATGATTGCTCCCCTCTAATATTGTTTCGCTACCCTATCAACACCCCACTCGGCATGCTTGAGTCACTACCGGGATCACATCTTGCTTCAAATGTCAAACGAAATGTCAAATGCCGTAGGCTGAGAAACTTCATAGCTCACCCTGCAATGGATTCTGTATACACGTTGCTAATCAATAGAAAAATTGGGATGTTCTTTTAAAGTTTACAGTGGATATGGATTATTTGTATAGTTGTCACCAAGACTCTTGGTTGTTTGAATGGTATACGAGTAGATAGTTCTACCGCTAAATATGCTCTATAAATTAACCATCATCTAGGTCTAATCAAAGTAGACGTTCTTGCAAGATTGAAAAATGACTCCAGCTTGGTCAATTTTGTTTCAAAAATGAGAAATCTGGTCTCAAAATATAGGAAATATTCTGATCTACGATTTGAGACCGAATTTAAGACTTTCTATCTATATTGACCGAGCTGAACTCATTTTCCCATCTTACCAGAATGTTTTCTTTGCTTGGACAGAATATATCTGGCGAATGGATTAGGTTACAAGACGAATACCTTTTCGTGTACACCGTACACGGTGCTAATCAATAACAAAGACAAATTTGTTGGGATGCTTGAATTTTAAAGTGGGTTTGGTTCATTTGTGTAGTTGTCCATGGGCGTATCCAAGCATGGGCAGGGGGGGCAGATGTTCCCCCCCTAGAAGTTGACAGATTTTTTTAAACAATAAATTCACAGCTAAAATAAAAAAAATTAATAAATGTCATAACATAAAATAATAAATTATTATTAAGATTAAATTCAATAATTTCACAACTAAATTGTGAAGATTACGAAGTCACAGACTCACAGGGGTAAAACCTCCATCCGACTCTCCAATTGAATACTTAAGAAGATCATTGATAAATGATAATAATTCCTAATCTTGACTCTTTAAACATTCATTGGAAGTCAGATTTTCAAATAAGAATACTCTTGCTTTCTCTTTTCTCCATCATTTATAGGGTAAGCCAGTTAAACGAATAAGTCACTTATAATTGTTTAAGAAAATCAATTGTATATACTTTTCTCTACTTATTTAGTCCAGTGGCGAATTTATAACGTGCCATGAGGGTATGCAGGCAGGGGCCGGGGGTAGCTACCTCCCCTAGAGGTTGACAGATATTTTTTTTAAAACTAAATTATGATTATTTTGAAATCAGAAACTCACAAAAATTATCCTCCATTAGAAGTTATCCTCCAAGTATCCAATTCACTAATTGAATTCCGTACTTGAGAATTTAAAAGATAATTCCTTATTCGAATTCCTCTCTTAATCAGTCATGGGAAGTATTTTTTTTCAAATGAGAATACTCTTGCTTTCTCTTTTTCACTTCTCCATCCTTCAAATAAATAGTAACTCGAGAGAACTAAAATACATTCTGAATTTTTATGAGCTAGTGACTGTGGAATTGGAGCTGTGGTTTAATTTATTTGTAAAAAAATAAATAAAAATAGATGAGTTGAAGGAAATTAAAGTTTTTTCAAATAAATAGTAACTCGAGAGAACTAAAATACATTCTGAATTTTTATGAGCTAGTGACTGTGGAATTGGAGCTGTGGTTTAATTTATTTGTAAAAAAATAAATAAAAATAGATGAGTTGAAGGAAATTAAAGTAGCTAACTTACACTTTTGAGAAGGCAAATACTTTATCAAGTAGAAGGCATGGTCTGCTCATTCTATGACAATGTTTTCCCATCAACCACATGACTACCCATCGTGAATTTTTAAAGGAAAACAAGGACTAGATTGAAAAGAGAGTATTAAATGATTTCTCAGCAAATCCATCAAGAATGGTGTTAGCCTACTGTAGTTGAACTATATCTATTTATTTTACCTTGATTGATCTATGAATTTACTTTGAATTTTGTATTTGCTTTCAAAACTTGCTTTTGAATCTGGGGTCTTCTGCACTCTCTACATTTTTCAATGATCTCATACACTTCTGAATATCCATTCTATAAGTTACTTGATATGGTCCAGTAATTAAATGTTGATGAATTATTTGAGTTGAACTAGTTTGAAAGCTATCCACATCCACCAATCCAAAGAGTTCAATATTTTATTCATTCATTTACAATAAGTACTATGAAGAAAATCAGATATTATAGCTCTTTGTATCCTGCTTTAATTGGGTATTTGAATATATTTCAGGAAAATTTGTGACACAATGTTTCTTTAAAAAAAGTGATAATGCTTATGAACTTAATAGGAGGAGGGTTCAAGGAATTATAAACACCTAGAAGATCGAATTCGCTCAAAAAACTCAGTGAACAGATTTATTGAATCACAAACTTTGTGATGCAATCATTTCAATGTGGGGTTCTTTAGTGCAAAACACCTTAACTCATAAAACTCCATGGAAGATTAATCATTTTTATTACAATTCATCCATATTTTTATCAATGTTATCATTAGGTAATTTATTATCTATCCAATTTTTATTCTCAAATGAATTCTTGATAATAGTAAATCAGCGTTGCCAATGAATTCAAATTGCAATTATTTTCAGTCAGATTCTTTCATGTTTGGTTGTTGTGGTTACCACACAATTAATTTTAACAAATTCTTTTGATTGAATTATAATCCACAACTTGATTTTTCCAATTTTATGATAAAATGCAAGTATGTACTGGTACAGCGTAGCCGCTATAATCTCTGAGTACTCGTTACTCCTGTAATAAATCATTTAAATTTCTTATTGAAAATCTGGAGGAATGATGGTAATAATACTCAACTAAAATCTTTAAAATAACTCTCAAAATGAGTTTTGAGGAGTTGAAATTCCATCTTTTCCGGGGGAGGAACCCCCACACCATTTTTCCGCCTCCGTACCAGAGCCTTTAATTTCACAAATTAAGCACTGATAAATTTTTTTCACCATTTAAACTGAAGTATATTATGACTGACATCCACCCCCCTCCCTCACTAGAGAGAGGGAATAGGGACAACTTCCTTATATTTTGCGGGAACAAAAACTGGCTTACGCCCTTCCCTTGTAGTTGTCATTAACTTAGGACTATTTGGCGAATGAACCAGCTGACTGGACAATTACTTTCTACATCTATATATTTTTCGTTCCAGACTAACCTTTTTGTCAGATAGCATAAAATCAGCCAGCCGTTAATTGAAAAAACATCATTTTTGTCAACTGCTAGCTTTGTTGTGGTGAGCTGTAGATTGTTTTTGAGAGATTTTGTTCGATTTCATAATGAAGTAAAAATTGTTGAATAGGCAATCTAAGTTACAGTATTAGGTTACTGTAGAACCCATGCTACTGTATTTAAAAAACTCATTGTATGAATTTCAATCGTTGCAATATTAGTATTATTTCCTCAAGCTTGTGTTGGTTTGGGCAAGGAGCTCCTTATATTCAATTTGCATAATTATTGCAAGTAATTCATGATTGCTAAGTGCTAAGTACATTTTTTTCATTGTAGCCTACGGTATACTGTTGATTTTTCTATATTTTCTTTTTAATGTACTTACTGTAATATGTTTGTCCTCACGACGTGAGAGCTCTCATCAACGAATGAAGTTAGTTCAATAAGTTGGTAAATGTTTAAGGGGTACACAATTTTATGATAAGATAACCATTTTTCAAGGCGGAAAACAAGAACTCAAATTTTAATATTCTAAATAGAACTATTCAATTTCTACTAACATGATATATCTATCTATATCCATCCCTCCACTTATGATTAAGTGTGATTGTTTTTGTTTCTTTCTATGAGAAAAACTAAGTCTCATGAAAACTCTTTTTCATTTATTGAACAGCTCACTAGTTTCGCTTGTTAATAAGCCCACTAAATCTCACATTTAGATTCATGTATTATCATCTCCGTTTAAACCAAGTATGAATTAGTTCAGAATGGAAAGTCACATCTATTACGATGTGCTTCATTTAAATCAGCTGATAGTTTAAACTAATATTCATATTTAAACTGGTTTAAATATTCCAATATTCAAAACCTCAAAATAAGTTGTCAGTCGGTAGACAATTTTCTGGTGATGTATTATACTCGTACAGTAGGCTATATATATTCAGTATTTGTTTTTGCAATGCATTTAAAAGGACAATTGGCTCTGGGAATAATCTCATAGGTAAATCACAAAGACATAAGTTATTTACTGCACTTGAAATTCATGAAACTTTATCATACAGTAGGCTATGAATTGTGACAAATATTATAGATACCATGGGAAATTAAAGTATTTCGTCCAAATAAATTCCTGATGTAGAAATAAATCGTATACCGGCTCTGGCTTCAAAAGATCTATGTAAAATGTATGAAAATAATTGAGGGAACTCTAGAAAAGTTAAAGAAAATAAAGGTACATTGAGAGAGCAACTCTCACATTTTATCTTGGAACAATATAAATGTTACGCAAACTTCTAAAAGATTCTACTTTCAGTTTGATGCATCTTTTTACAGAACATGTCCAAGCTTCAACAACTCATGCAATTTGAATGACCAAAATAATATTGTTCCAAGACAAAAAGTGAGATTTGCTCTCTCAATGTGAATGTTGATATATTTTAGTCGAAAATCATACATTACCGATTACAAAACTGTATCACAAATATCCAGAAGAATATTATCAGAGGTTCCAAGAATGAATTATAATCATAGGCTTAGGCTATGCCTATGTTGGAGTGACTCTGTTGATAAGTGATGCAATAAATTTCAAATGAAACATGAATTCAATTATTATGACATTGAACTATGACTGGACGATGATAATTTACATGAAATTACCCAAACCATTAATACATAATACACAGCTATTCATAATGAGTTAGATATTAAGATATTATATAAAATACTTGACAATATCAAATGATACACCAATTTTCACAAGTCAAAAATAGTTCATAAATACACTGGCGGCTCGTTCCCACGAAACAGGAGAAGTGTTGTACAATAAAATATATGGGCACTTCACCTGTTTCATGGGTACGAGCCGCCTACTGATAAATACATAAATAGTAAGTTACGTTAATCCCATACAGCTGGTTGGGTTCAAAAGACGAACTAACGCATTATCAAGCCGAGAATCCATTCAGGAAACAATGAAATGGTATTCAAACTCGATAATCGATGAATCAGAAATTGAAAATTCATAAAGCGTTGGATTCGATGCGTCACTACAGCTCCCAGACCGCAGAGGAATCTTGGGGAGCTCTATTGATTAAGGGGGGCTGGATCGACCCGAACCCAGCATACTGGAAAACGTCTGCATAAAACAGAGGATAAGCTGCGAGAGCAGGCAAAACCTTGGAACGGAGAGAATGGGAAAGTCGGTGAAAGGGAGAGGTATTGTGGGTGGGTGGAGAGGAGAAGGTGTTCTAGGAGGAAGGTGCTCTAGGAGAGGAGAAGGTATTCTAGGGTGGGTACTTTAGAAGAGGAGAAATAGGATGAACTCTCCCTAGTCCCTAGCACTCTGGGTCTTCAGAGATCAATATGCCGCTCTGACTTCTCCCGCCAGAAAAGCTATTTCGCCCGGGAAAGGCCTCCGACCTGACGTTGGAAACGGCTAAACGCTGCAGTTGACATGGCAACCATGTGTTGTGGACGCCCAGTTCTCTTTTGGCCACAAGGAGCACTTTTCCAACTGACTGTACCACTGGCGGCTCGTGCCCACGAATTAGGTGAAGTGCCCGTATCTTTCACTATACAGCACTTCACCTGTTTCCTGGGCACGAACCGCCAGTGCACTGTACCCCTTCTCCGGACACTAACACTAAGATTGTTTGATCCATTCATCCACAGTCTCTACTTTATAATTATCCCTATCAAGGAAAATATGGCAGCACTTTTCTTAATAGTGGTTTCTATCCGGATAAAATGCCATTTTCGATACTTAATAGAGTTGTTATTCCCACTATTGAGATTCATTACAGTAGGAAAGCGATTTTTCAATATAGATTATATTGTCCCATAATTGATACTATAGCCTAATGGTATCAATGAATACTTTTCCAATGAAGTCAACGGTATTAAAAAAATTAGCATGATAAATGAAATGAAAAATTCAAATACCTTTTTTTAAAAAAACTTTAGAAGTATTATTTTTACAGACATGTTTCGGGACTAAGTCCATTTTCAATGTGATTAGAATATTACATTATACATATGTCTATGTATAATAGAATGAAATACTATGTATAATGTAGAATGAAAAAATGGAGAAAAAATAATTTTAATGAAGAAGTGAAAAAATCAAATACCCTTTTTTGAAATACTTTAGAAGTATTATTTTCACAGTCATGTTTCGGGACTACATCATACATAGAGTATTATTCTAAACACATTGAAAATGGGCTTAGTCCCGAAACATGACTGTAAAAATAATACCTCCAAAGTTTTTTAAAAAAGGGTATTTGAATTTTTAATTTCTTCATTTTATTTATCAATTATTTTATATAGCCCCAAGTTTAAAGTTTAATTTTCAAATTAGCATGACTAGTAAGTCTCCAATGCTAGATAGATAAAGGTGTGCTAGATTATGAAGATAAAATGGCATTCATTCAACGGAAAATCACCAGTCATGACAGTCGAAAAGAGGTACAGGATTAATAATGAATTGATGAAATTTTCTAGTTCATGTCTAATATTATTTAAAAAGCTGTTCCTATACGGTTCAATTTACTTTCAAGAATATACACAATAACAAATTAAATAAATGAAAAGACAAGATGTTGTCAAACCACTGATTTATTAGAAAAACGAGACACCGGTTTCGGTTGTTCATCATTATCAATCTCTGGTAAACTAAAACTTAACGGACAGAGCAGCAGTATATAAATCAGTGGTTTGACAACATCTTGTCTTTTCATCTATTATGGATAACTACCACAATATCAATTTCACAACTACTCAAAGAGTAACAAATTAAACATACAATTTACTTTCAAGAATATACACAATGACAAATTAAACATACAGATATGAAGTTCCTGGCTGGCTAGTTTTCTATCTTTGTATCTAAATGAAGTATTAAACAAATATTTAGCTGAAAAATATAATAGAGAATTATTTTTTTCAATAATTATGATTGTGATTCCCGGGTTTCTGAGTGGGTATTTGAGGGTGATGATTAGATAATTATGATATTACATTACAACGCAATCAATTTATTGACACACCTGCTATTCAAGTATTATTGATCATTTATAATCATGTATAAAATAGGCCCACTTGGCCATAAAAAACATTTTGTACAATATATGACAAGTGTATATATTTCATCCAACTACTTATTCATTAAATTCTATGATAAATTCACGTGTAAAGTAATAAGTTTTCTTGAAGATAATTAATAAAAATTGATCTATAGAATCCCTTATCATCTAGTATACGAAGTAATATGAGCTCTTCTATATTACTATTATTTTCTACTATCCAGTTATTGTAAAATAACTTGATAGATGGCCTAATAGTCGTCCAAAAATGATAATTATCGACTATAACTTCATGGGCTCATCTACGGAAAGTAGCGTAGTTGAATTGAAATATTATTTACATTTTTGTAACATGATTTGATTAACATTCAATGTTCAAGTTCTAGTTCAATCGTGATTCATACTAACCTCTTTTGAAGGTGGCAAATTCTTCTAACAAGGTCACTTCATGTAGCAAAAGACAATCTTCTACTTATAGATATTTACTATCTACACATAGACAATTGTGTAGACAATCTACAGATGAAATGTAGCCTAGTTAATGCAACTAGAATAGTATTGCGTTACAGTAAGCTACAATTTATAGGTTACTGTAAACAGTAGGTCCGAAACAGTTCAAAGAAAAGTACGCAACTGAATGTCCTAGGAATTAGATCTTCCTTCTACCAGAGTATACCAGGAACTAGCGATAGAGGTTATTACTCTGATAGAAGATGTTGCAAAGATGCGCAATGAATGATAGCAGGTAAAATTTGGTGAAAGTTAAGGAGAGGGCTGACCGCTGACAGGTGATTGCAATATAAAGTAGGTGACCCTTCACCTGGATAGGACATAGGTCAATGTGCATTACGCAACCTAGGGCAGGGGACCTAGACCCTACCTGGAGGTGCACCCTTTAGTGTAGATTGAACGGAAGGGTAGAAAGGAAAGTACAGGTGTCAAAGGACCTGACCGACTTGAAAACTATTTTGAATGAGGACCAAAACCTCTACAGGTACACCAGGAACCGACGAACTACTTTCCTTTGATCCTTGACCTTTTCAAAGGCGTTCAGGAAGTCCTGTCCTCTACCTGCTGACCGGTAGTAGACCATCGTTTGAAACTGTAACTTCCTGAAATCATACTTCCAGGTATAAATTGATAAGGTCTTGCTCTATTTATGAATTTGGGGTACCTTTGAACCATGAAGAAGCTACTCTTCTTCCGCCCTAGCACCGAAAATCCCACGCCTCTAGATCGCCAACCAACATGGACATTCAACTCCCAGGTAGTGGCAGATGATTCTGATGTCCAGAGGAGGTTTTCTATCTACTTCCAGGTAGAAAATTCAGTAACGGTCTATTTTCTTGTACTGGACTATTTAACGAAAGCCCTGACCCCCACCACACCTCATCTAGATCAAAATATACGTTACATTTTGATCCTTTTGTCAATAAACTAGGTATTCGCGTTTGAAAACGTTGAGAATGGCGGTTATATGCTATCTTGTCACTTCTACGCTATTAGTCTTTGTGAAACAGGTAACATGAAGAAAAACCTCTATCATTACTAACCACTGACCCAAAATTAGTTTTTTTTTCAAAGAAACTAGTGATGTAACATCAGCTTGCCATATACGTTACAATTCAGTTAATTCATCTACGATTGGTAATTCTCACTGAGCAAGATTCTGGGTTATCCAGTTCTATCCAATAAACAGCATTGTTAGGACAACCTCTTCATCATGTTAAGACGTTTCTGTGGCACTTAGGTGTCCAACCGTTATACCCAGTGCTTCTGATACTAGTTAAAACATGATAATCAAGGTTATATAATCTTTTTCCAGTAATTTAGACAAAGAGAACATAACAATAGATTCATATCTATTACCTGACAGGTTTTCGTCCATATTTATCAATCCTTTTATAGTTTTGGATGTGGAACAAAACAAAAAACGCTGTCTTATTGTAGATTCAATCTATGAAATTGAAAGATTTATTTCTCGTATAATTTTGCTTTTATAGATATAGACTATTATACCTGACAGGGTTTTTTCAGTTCACTTCTTTCATCTTTTGAATATGGACCATAACAACGGGCTTTGTATTTCTGAAAATAATTAATATAGATTTGTTTATTTTTCTCTTTCTCCTCTTACCAAAAAAAGTTTATTCTCTCTCACTTTTCCTAAATTTTCATTTTGAATTCAATTAAGCAACATAATAACTCGATTGTGCAAATTTACATCAAGATCGTAAGAAAATTTCAGAATGTTAATTAATTCTGATTCGTTATTAATTCTGGAGTTAATTAATTCTAAAAACCTTAGAATAAAAAAATGGATTGCCAAATTTTGAAGCTGAAAAATTGGAGGTGGGCCCATTGCATAGTATCAAATCCATTTTATAAGAAACTCTTGATTAAAACTTCAACAGTTTCTGGTAACCTCTGTTGAACATAATCTTGATAAAGTTGAAATTCAACTTAGAAAAGATGGCACTTCTTCCTAGAGCAATTTGAAATAATTAAGATTAAGTTTTAAACAGTGGGAGAATATTGTTAGTATCAGCTCATAAAATATGACCCAGCAGCTACTGCTATCTGGTGGGCGATTCCAGAGTCAACAGCCTTTCAAACCGTCAGCCAATCAGGGAAGAGAGGGAGGAGCTTGCTGGTGTGTTGCTTATGAACAAGTACACAACCCAACAGCTACTGCCACCAATTGGCGGAATCCAGAGTTGACTTCTTTTCAAACTGTCCACCAATTAGAGAAGAAAAGACAGAATTTGCTAGTGTTTCCTTGATTGACAAATATTTCAACTCAACAGCTAACGCCATCTACTGGATGGATTCAAAGTGAACCATGTCCCCCAATTGGTTAACAACTGTTTAGTTAACCAATATAGACCTGAACTTTTATTGCAGTGAAAATTCCAATGAGTCGCAGTGGACGTTGTAGAATTGCTCCATGATGAAATAAAACACGCTGATATTGTCGATTCAACAGTTCATTTTAGTATGATTTTTTGCATATTATTTGATTCTCTGAACTTCTACTCTCCTAAATTTAAATCCTTTGTACTCTCATGAGGTGAATAAATCTAAATTCCCATTCATTTTTATATCAAAACATTATGTAAATTAGAAATGTACTTATGAGTAGCTATTCCAAAAGCCTTCTCTGAAATATAGTGTTGAATATTCTATACGTTATTCAATCAATTTGATAAATAACTCGAGTCAATCAGGAACCATCATCTCCACCATTCACAGAATTTTTAACAAATTAAAATAAAATATCTATCTATCTAATCTCCACTCTTCAGCAAGTCCATTTTTAAATTATACTTAACATCAAATATATAATGCTTCGTCTTTCTATACATTTTTGTCTAAATCAAAAAGATTATGGAATTAATAATTCTCCATGTAACTAGAAAGAGCTTTAGTTGAATGGTGTGAAATGGGATTTATCAGAATCTGTGAAAAAATAACATGGAATAATAATGCAGCCAGTTCATTTTCAACATTCTTTCAGCTAGTACGAAACATTTATTCTATGCAGTTGTATTATATGATATATTACGTGATTACATTATATTATGTGATATTTCTCATCATAGAATAAGGAAAGAAAATTTAGTTTCTTTATATCACAGAGTTTTTTAATCCTCTCTCTGGTTTTATTTCATAAAATTTATAAAAATTAGTGGAATGAAGAGTCAATTCAACTTGAAATAGATAACACTTAGATCTCTTCCAGTATCACAGTAGAAAGCTTATACTTTGCGATTTGACACGTATACGTTGAGTTTCAGGTCATTTCTCACGTTTGGACAGCAACGTTGGGAGATAAATAGAGGGGTCAGACCGTTTTCCTTCAACCTAGCCATCAAAGATTTGGGTCACTATTGTGATCCATTTTTATTCTACGCTCGGACCCCTGAGTTAACCAACCTTCATCCAAATCATTTCGCCCCTAGAGATTAACAAAGGGTTAGTTGCGCTTCGATTTCAAAAAGGTCTCCTATAACAGTAGGATGAGTGTATTCAGAAGGATGGACACGTAGTAAGAGGATTTTTTTCAACCAGGGGGTCGGGGGTCTGAAAGGCTACTTCAAATGACCGTTGAATTCAGGGATGCCCAGAAACGTCTCCAATAGCCTTTCCAAGAGAAAGAGAGATTGAGATAGTGAAACAAATAAAGAAGAGAAGGAGAGGAATAGAACGAGAGAGAGAGTGTCTGATACAGGAAAAGTTTAGGCTGAAGAGGATATAAATTAAAATTAATGAATAAAAAGATCCTCTCTCACACTTAACCTTAATGCTCCCCATCACAATATCTTTTTTGCATTGATGAGAGTAATAATTTACAATTTTAATCTGTGTTTTCTGTTTATAGGCTACTGGGATAACATTACAAAAAATTGTGTTTTAGAGTATTTATAATAATATTTCGAGGATAGAGAATGAAAGGCTATTCTGGAAAGAATATTATCTTATAGTCTGGTCAAGCAAAGAAGACCATCTGGCAAGACGGGAAAACGACTACAGCTCGGTCAATATTGATTCAAGAATCATCAATTTAATCTCAAATTGTAGAAAACATTCTGCTCTACAATTTGAGACCAGATTGATACTGCTTGAACCAATATCGACCGAGCTGGAGTCATTCTCCCATCTTGCCAGAGGCTCTTCTTTGCTTGAACAGACTATACTAGATATTGAACACGAGTTACACGCTTTTACAAGAAATCAAGAAACAATGAACCTGCCATTTCTTAGCATGATTAAGTGTATTATCTGATTGACTTCTTAAATAAGTAACCTTATAAAATATGCTAAAGAAGTTTAATCAATAAGGCCTATAATAGTAAAAGTTAATCAATATAATTTTTTATAGTCAAATGCAGGAGATTAGTTTATCATTGTATGTAAAATGATCAGGAACGCCTATCTTGAGACTGTAGAATTTTATTGTGGGTGATGCCCACATGCGCTCTATAAGCATGTGCGTGGGTTTTAAGAGGGGTGATGATAAGAAATGACTGCTTTCTCGGCAGTTGGGACCGACGGCTTTACGTCTGTACGACTGACGGCTTGTCTCCTATACAAATAAAACGGAGTATGGTAGATGACATTGAAACTGGCAGATGAATCAACTGACTAGACGAATACTTTCTCATCTCTCTATCTGTGTCTATCTCGAAGAATATCAATCTACTCTTGAAAAAAAAAAATACTCTAAAATAATATTTTTATTAGAAAAAAATCATTCGCCAACTGCCACTTTCGATGTTATGAACTATAATTTATTTTTTTGGTTTCATTAAACAACTTATTGATTATGAGTTGTCTACAAAATTGACATTCTACTCAGAGTTGAGCTTTTAAAGTTCAAAGTACTGAACATTGAGTCAATTTATAATGTTGACTTATGGTTGGATGAAAACCCTTCAACCATCGACAGTTGATGAAGATGAATATCTAATATTTTTCCTAATAGGAAAATTGTAATGTGTAATAACCAAATGAGATGCGTTTAATAGAGAAGTAATTATGAGAATTATGACTGCTTTTAGGTAGACAAGTTTGCTCGTCATCAATTATTACTTGTTATAATAAGAACACGTGTACTTTTCCATACCTATTCCCTATTATTGAGCCAAAATTGGAATATCAAGAATCACTCTTCGAAATAATTTCAGATATTTACAAAACAATACGCAAGTTTTGCAATGCATGTTCATGAATTTGACGACCGCTTCTGTAACAGCGCAACTACAGTTCACAAAAAAGAAGACGTTACGATAGAATCAGATGGCAATTGTTGATAAGTCTCGAGCTAGAACTGTCAATTTAATTAAGGAGCCTCTTGAATCAATTAACATCGGCTTCAATTCAATTCAAATCAGCCCTGCGGCTTGAGTACGCATTTCCAGAAGCGTGGGTCACACAAGGGTCAATCTTGAGGTCCGTCTCATTCTCTTTACAAGACTCAATTCTCTTACATCGACATTTCTCTTTGTTAAACGTCTCTATCCACAATAATTCTTCCGGTATCCACCAGCTAAGGTCATCCCAAAGTGTCAGTCAGCTCTGCGCTCTTCTGTCTCACACTATCTGTCAATATATCTCTTTTTCTCTCTAATTGACAGGACAAACAAAGAGAGCTGATCAGAAGAGGTCGAAATAAATAATTATATTCTTTACCGGGAGTTTCTTGTCTCGCATTAATTATGGTAAACAGAGTTCATAGTCTGTGAAGGCTCTTGCTTGGCAAAATACACAATTGAAATAAGACGTTGTTGATGACGAGTTATGGTGGAAAATAATTCCAGTTGTCAACATCATCGCTCGTTTTTAGTGCGTTATTCAAGAAATATGATAATGATTTGAATTAGTTTTGTTCTGAGTACTTCTAAACGTTACTGAGGGGTTTCTTATCGAGTACTCAGTACGGTTGAACTTGAATACTCATGCATTCGATGCTCTTGTCATTTATGTTGTTGAAATTATGTTCTTGGCTTGTGCAGGAGCGTTGTTATCAAAATGAGGGAATTGGAGTAATTTCAAATTCACCTGGCGTAACTTAGTGAAAAATTAGTAAAATTAGTGGGTACCGAACTCATTATTATGAAAATTGAAGCGGTTATCTCAGGAAAAATTATCTTTCTATTTCAAGTCTGAATTTGATCATGCATTATAATATTTTATATATTTATATTAAGTATATATTATGTAATTCTTTATTCTCATTGATCTATGAAGATCGATGATTGATTTATTTCTGGATCTCTGTGAGGGTATTTTCCAGGGAAACAATTATCACAGTAGTATTTTTAGTTACTCTTGCATTCCAAATTGAATGCAACACAGGTGGAATAATTAGAATCATGAACGCAAATATAGATTTTGTAGTATAGAAAGCATGATAATCATCAACCTCATAATTTAGTGGTCCATGGCGAGTGTAATTCCTTCCTTTAGTAATTCAGCGATCAAGAATAAATGTCGATTATAATGATAAGATTAGAATTTAGATTTGGCAAAAGACTATTTTGGCTAGAGACGCTTTAGTGAAGTTCTCAAGAAAAATGACTACTGATTCCAATATAATTTGTACGGCCAAATTCACAGATATTATTTGATCTGATATAGTTTTATCACATCTTTATAATGACAATAATTTATACCTTTGAAAGAAAATAATAAAGGGAGATTGGATTTTCTCAGCTCACTATCGTAAGCTGAATTAAGAGTTCTCAATTCAGCAGAAAAGTGAGTAGGATAATGAATGTAAAAGAAGTAGATAATGATTTATCTATAGAAATTCTCACATCCATTATTTTGCAGCATCCAGACAGCATTCAAACAACCCGTCATCTGTCATCAACTTAGTGATTCACTGGTTGTGATTATAGAATCTCAGCGTTGAGAATCAAAAGGATGGTTATTCAATACTCTTAGTCCTCTAACAGAACCTTAAAAAACTGAGACATACTTGCATCAATGAAGATAGCCAATGTGTAGGAAATCTCGTGATGGGATGAAGAAAAGATAGTAGCCCTACTTTTCGATGATAAAGGTAAGGATGCAATCTCGACTATAAATTGTGGAAGGGTTCAGTGTCCCTTTGAATGAAATATAGGCCACTTGATGTTTGTAAGGGTGTGGAAGGGTTGTGCCTGAGGGTATTTGGATGCGCCTTATATAATCTGGGTCAACACCAGCTATTCGCATCAATACAGCGGAAGGACAATGGTAATTCCATCGTATCTATATCGCGAACCGAGGGGGTCCTAAGATTGACCCTTTGGGACACTGGCCATCTCACCACGCGGCCGCATCATCAAAAGCATTGTCCACATCGAAAACTATAACACGGCGCTCACTATCCCACGACTGGACTATCTTTTCTGACCTGAATATCCTTCCGTTTGACCTTCTCACCATTCTTCCTATTTATTTAGATTTCAACCGACATCAACAGGTAGAAAACTTTTCTTCCTGCTCCAGTTATCCTTTGGGTCCGGTTGAAAAATCACCTTCCTCTTCCTCCTCCTCAACCCTTTGATAATTCCTTCTAAACATCTGTCCATTATCCTAATATCATCCTTCTTCAATGTTACGTCTGACCGTTGAAACTGTAACTGAATTTCCAACGGTCAATGTTTCATAAAATAACAGGACCATACCTTTTTGTCCTGTCAGGTATCAGGTAGGCTACAAAAGATAGTCGTAAATAAAAAATACGGCTATGCACCTATACAATTCATGTATGAATAATTTGGTAATTCCAATTCATCCAAAGTTGATTTCGCTGAAGGAATGCCAATTTTTATAGAAAATCTTCACTAGGAGAGTTCTGGACTCATTTTTCTATGAAAGAGGTTATTGGGTAAGAGCGTTAATTTATCAAGCCATTGAAAAACGAAAATCATCTAATTAAAATACATGACAGGGTACTGTATATGTATTTAATGCACTGTACAATTACAACCATAGCTTACGCTCTTCACATTTCTCTCTTTTATACAGGGTGTTTCAGGAGGAATGTGCAATACTTTTCAGGCTGATTCCTTACACCAAGTAGACAAAACAGTTCCCTAGGACCAATCCCCAAAAACGCTTTGTTACTGAGATAACAATGGCGGGAAATTGAGATTTTTCAAAAAATATTTCATAGGCTCTAATGAGGTTCTAAAATAATCAATTCCTATGTAAAATTATCTGGGGAACTCAATGAAACCAGTTCCAAGTTTGTAACTTCAATAGTTATTGAGATAATTGAAAAAATATTCTAAAAAACGCCATTTTTCAACAATAAGGGTTATAAATGGATAAAGAATCATAAAATTGTATTTTTTTATAATGGAAGTTGAAGAGAGCTTAGGCTCATTCCTTACACCAAGTAGACAAAAAATTTCCATGGGACCAATCCCCAAAAGCGCTTTGTTACTGAGATAACAATGGCGGAAAATTGAGATTTTTTAAAATATTAATTTTTCTAATTTTTAGAGGTTTTAGTAAGGTTTTAAAATAAGCAATTCCTAGATAAAATTACCTGATGAATTCAATGAAACCAGTTCCAAGTTTGTAACTAACGGTTATTGAGATAATTGGAAAAATATTCTAAGAAACGCCATTAGCGATCAAAAATCGCAAAATCGCTACTAAATACTAATTCATCACTTGTGCTGTGTTTTGTCAATTTTTCGATTTGCCATTTCTGAGATTTGGGTATGATTTACGCAATCGCCGCCAATAACTTTTTCTTTAGAATCCAACTCTCTTCAACTTCCATTATTAAAAAATACAATTTTATGATTCTTTATCCATTTATAACCCTTATTGTTGAAAAATGGCGTTTTTTAGAATATTTTTTCAATTATCTCAATAACTATTGAAGTTACAAACTTGGAACTGGTTTCATTGAGTTCCCCAGGTAATTTTACATAGGAATTGATTATTTTAGAACCTCATTAGAGCCTATGAAATATTTTTTGAAAAATCTCAATTTCCCGCCATTGTTATCTCAGTAACAAAGCGTTTTTGGGGATTGGTCCTAGGGAACTGTTTTGTCTACTTGGTGTAAGGAATCAGCCTGAAAAGTATTGCACATTCCTCCTGAAACACTCTGTATTTCCAATAGCTCTTACCTAATGAGTGGGAGCTCATAAATTTATCTATGATATTATGGTAAGCTGAATTGAAATATTCAGTGTGTTGCAGAAGTAATCTACCTAACTTCTCAGAACAGAATCTGCAAAAAAAAACAAATTTGAAAAATCAGTGTTCTGTCTCATATTTATTACCCTATTGCAGCTGTTTATGAAATTGGAGAATTTTACACAATCTTGGCCACCTCATTTTGGTTTCAGGATCAAACTTCCAACAAGTTCTATCAATTCGAAATTCGAAATACTAGCTTAGGAATACCTTGTTATATCCACAACACTGGCGGCTCGTGCCCACGAAACAGGTACGTGCTGTACAGTAAAAGATACGGACACTTCACCTATTTCGTGGGTACGAGCCGCCAGTGATCCACAAGTGAATTTTACATAATTGAAAATGGTCATTCAGGAATTTAAATTAAGCCCCAAAAGTTATAAAATTATAGATTTGATGGAAATTTACTATCTTTCGCCTTCTGTTGTCTCGATCTTTTCCTTTATTTGGTACGAGGAATGCAGAAATGAGCCTGAGAAATTTGACAGAATCTTCCACTCCTGAAATATTCTGTATAATAATTATTATGAAAATAAATATTCATGCATGCGAATATTCAGGCGAAATACTAGCTACTGTTATCATTTCAAAATCAGTGGTAAAAATTACTAACCACCTCTGTATGAAACTTTTTCATGATATTGATTATTAATATTACTGTATGATCCTATTGGCATGTAACGAAATATTGCAGCATTAAATAAATACTTGAATACCTCAGTATGAAACTTCTTTAAAATATTGGAATATTATGATTCAATAGTATTTTAATATAATTATGATTTAATTCTGCTAGTAGGCTACCACTCATTATTTTGAACCCAATCCATACAAACCACAAAATAATTTAATTTCAAAATTGAGAACAAAACACAAGTTTCTTTAGAAAATTTAATTGATCAAATTAATAGGAAACAATAAACAGGATGAAGAAGGAAGCAGGGAGACTTCTTTGTAAAAAAAACAAGGACAAATAATATTCTCTCTGGACATCATTGAAATACTGCGACCTCAGCATTTTCCAAGCGTTAGTACTGTTTAGTTACTAGTACAGTTTGTTAGAACAGGTATACTCAGGCATAAGAAAAATCATCATTTCACTAAAGATAAACTTATATCCAGGAATATAACAATGAAGAGCATGACACATTGATCCAATGTTTTGTCTGCTGTTGCAAAACATGAAATAAAAATATTTTTCACATTAATTGCTTTCCAATTCCGAACAAATATGAGCTGTATCCAATGAAAATCATCGGAATACTATTTTTCAAATAGAAATAGGTATCTTTTATATCATTGATGGTGATGAACTTGATCTATAGACAATCAACTAGAGCAATAAAACTTAACTGTAAATGGTGGTGAATGATGATGAGAGATGATGTAATCAATTGAGACGGGTGGATGACTTGGGAATAATATCAACATAAATAGATAGATGTATTAATTAGAATATACTATTTCAAATAGACTAATTATGGACATTCACGTGTATTCAATTATATTTAGATGTACCCAGATTTACCATGATATTTTCAATTTATTCAATGAAGAGCATGAATAAGTTTTTTAAAACTTTAAATAATTACAATCAAAGTACCCTTTTTAAAAAATATTTAAACGAATACAGTATTTAAAAGAAAATAAGTATCCAATGTTTTGTCTGCTTTGGAAACCTCTTCTTCTTGTATATTAACTATTTCTATTATAATTGCTCTCGTCTTACACATATTATGACCTTATTTATTGTAGTTGCCCAATAGTATTTCTAAAAAAATTCATGAAAATAAAGTGGAAAAGGCTACACAACTTAGGCAGGGAGAAGCACAAAGGTAATTTAATTTTTGAAAATTAAAAAAGAATAAGCTAATGAGAATGTTTTAATTTTACCAACTGATCACTATTGTTATTGTAATGTTTGGAGTGGCGACACTGTGTGTAGAATGGCGCGTACTGCCATGGAACTGTTGAGTGAGTTGTATGAAAAAGATGTTGAAAGTTTTTGTAGTGTGTTGATAAAAAATAAATGAGTTATGTGAATCAAAAGTGCATTTATTACAATGGCGACGAGTACAATAGGGAGTTTTAGTGAATTCAAGTTGAAAGAGGATAATTTTGAAGTGTGGGTGGAGAGGTTAGGATCCTTCATCGAAGTGAACTCTATTCCAGAGGAAAAACGAACTCATTTACTAATAACATTAATCGGAAATGACACATATTCGCTGTTAAAAGACTTGGCTCTTCCAAAATTAGTGAGAGACTTAGAATATGACGATATTGTCAACATTTTGACCCAACATTTTGCACCAAAAGTAAATTTTCTTGCGGAACGATTCAAATTCAAGCATGCAGTACAACAGGAGAGTGAAAATATTTCTGACTATTTGGCTCGACTCAAGAAAACGGCCAGTGGATGTAAATTCGGCAACGCTTTGGAAGAAAATTTAAGAGATCAACTAGTGTGGGGCTTAAAAAACGAAACGGTCAAGAAAAAACTATTATCTCATGAAGATTTGTCGTACGCGAAGGCCATCGAAATCGCTTCAACTCTTGAAGCTACTTCCAGAGACATTAAAAGTATGCAGGATCAAGATGTTAAGTTCCAGGATATCAATTACACTAGCCGAAAAATGTCTAACAATAGGGCTGGGCCTTATCCAAATTCAGAGAAACGTTCGTCAACAAATAGATACAACTATCCAAACACTGAAGTGACATGTTTTTGCTGTGGACGGAAAGGACATTATAAATCTTCATGTGCAATGAAAGACAGAAGTTGCAACGTGTGCAAGAAGAGAGGACATTTAGAAGCAGTTTGCAGAAACAAACGACCGGAGAGGAACCGTCAGAACTTCGTCAATGAAACTCATGGAGAAAGCGCTAATGAAGACAGTGATACTGAACAGCTCAACTTAATTTTGACACTGAATGAAGCAAAAAGTGATACTTCGAAAACTGATATAAATTTTGTGAAACCCATAAAGGAAAATGTAAAGGTAGGTGGTAATTACATTAAATTTCAATTGGACACTGGATCAGCAATTACAGCTATTGCTTTTGAGGACATAGATAAATTTAAGTTGGGGAATATGAAAATTTTTCCAACACAGTTAGAATGTCAAAGTTATAATGGGGGTCAAATTAAACCGGTTGGCATTTTGAATGTAGAAGTGGAAAAAAATGATGTTAAATGTACTTTACCTATGTATGTGATTAAGAATGGTGGTCCACCTATAATGGGAAGAGATTGGTTGCTCAAATTGAAAATTAGTTTGAATTTATTCAACATAGAAAATAGTAAGGAATACTTTTATGAGAAATATCCGGACGTTTTTACGGATAAGCTAGGTCATTACACTGAAAATAAGTTCAAATTATATTTGAAAGATGATGTGAAACCAATATATTTCAAACCAAGAGTTTTACCGTATGGTTTACAGGAGAAGGTTTCAGATGAAATTGATAGATTAGTTTTGCAGGGAGTCATTCAACCAATAGATAATACCGAATGGGGCACTCCTATTGTGCCAATAATTAAACCGGACAAGACAGTAAGATTATGTGGTGATTACAAGGTAACACTAAACCCAAACATTGTTGTGGATAAGTATCCTATTCCAAGAATAAATGATATATTTTCACAATTGAAGGGTAACGTATTTTCTAAAATTGATTTGTCTCAAGCATATATGCAAGTAGAATTAGATGAGAGCTCAAAACCATTGACAACAATTTCAACTCATAAAGGTACATACATGTTCAATCGTTTACCATATGGTATAAGTAGTGGGCCTGGATTATTTCAAAAAGAAATGGACAAGATTCTTAAAAATATAAAGGGAGTTTGTTGTTTCTATGATGATATTATAATAAGTGGGAATACTATTGAAGAACATAATAGAAATTTAATGGAAGTATTGAATAGATTGCGTAAATTTGGTATAACCGTTAGGAAAGACAAATGTGAACTGGGTAAATCATCATTGGTTTATCTAGGGTATGAATTGACAAAAAATGGTATTAAAATACCAGAGAGTAAGGTTAAAGCTATCAAAGACTCTCCTGAACCTAAAGATAAAACTGAAGTAAAATCTTTTTGGGTTTTGTGAATTTCTATTCAAAGTTTATTAAAAATATGTCATCAATTGTTTATCCTCTGTATAGTTTATTGAAAATGGATACAAAATTTGTATGGGGTCGTAGTCAAAGGAAAGCTTTTCAGGTATTAAAAGAAAAAATAATATCTTCTCAGGTTCTGATACCTTTTGATCCAGAAAAAGCATTAGTTCTAACTTGTGATGCAAGCCCATATGGCATAGGAGCTGTATTAGCTCACAAGATGAGTAATGGAGAAGAAAAGCCCATTGCTTTTGCTAGTAGGACTCTAAAAGTAAATGAAAAACAATATTGTCAATTGGACAAGGAAGCTTTGGCTTTAGTTTTTGGTGTACAACATTTTCACCAATATTTATACATGAACAAGTTTATATTGAAGACTGATCACAAACCACTCCTTGCAATATTTGGTAAGAAAACGGGCGTACCAACTATGACAGCAAATAGGTTACAAAGATATGTTGTTTTCTTAGCTATGTATGATTATGAGATAGAATTTATTAAAGGTGAACAGAATAATGCTGATGTTTTATCACGTTTGCCGTTGAATGTGAAACAGAACACAGAAAAAGAAAGTACCTATTTGAATTTTATTATTGAGGATATTCCATTAATTAATGATGTTAACTTGACTGAGGAAATTCAAAAAGATAGTATTTTACAGAAAGTGTACCATTTGGTTTTGAATAGTTATTGGTCTAATGAAGATAAGGTAGATAGTGCTCTGAAACCTTTTTATAACAGGCGTCATGAAATCCATATTGAGGAAGATAAGTTGATGTGGGGTCATAGAATTATTATACCTACAAAACTTCAACCTTTATTTTTACAAGAATTGCATTTGACTCATATGGGTATAGTCAAAATGAAGTCCATTGCTCGCTCTTATGTATGGTGGCCAAATATTGATAAGGATATTGAAAATATTTCCAAAACTTGTAATTTATGTTTAGCAGAAAACAGTAACCCTCCAAAATCAATTTTGAACAAATGGCCATGGCCAAATTCTCCAGGTAAAAGAATACATATTGATTTTTGTGGACCAATTCAGGGTATGATGTTCATTGTTATAACAGATGCTCATTCAAAGTGGATCCATGTCAAACAAATGCGAAATATCAATTCTCATAGTACCATTCAAGTTTTAAGAGAATATTTTTCAAATTGGGGTGTTCCTCTAACAATTGTAAGTGACAATGGTACTTCTTTAGTTTCTGATGTAATGAAAGAGTTTCTTAGAAATGTTGGAGTAAAACATATCACTATTGCTCCTTATCACCCTGAAACAAATGGAGCAGCCGAAAATTCTGTCAAGACTTTCAAATCGTTTTTAAAAAAACTCTTAAAGGTTGACAAAGACATTGGGAAATTGATTGCTAATTTTATGATACAATATAATAATTCCGTGCATTGTACTACAGGATATTCACCAGCAGAGTTACATATTGGGAGAAAACTTTTCACTAGATTGGATAGAATATTAGCTACTAACAATTATGAAGCTCGTGAACAGATACAGGTATTAGATACACAAAATGTAAAGCTAATGAACAGAGACAGTTAGACAATTACAGAGGAGGGAGAAATGTAAGATTTGCTATTGGGGAGATAGTGATGATGAGGAATTATAGCAGGGGTAATAAGTGGGTAGAGGCTGTTATAGTGAAGCAGTTAGGACCTGTTACCTATGTAGTGAAAGATGTAAAAGATTATAGTTTCAAAAGACATGTGGACCAATTAATAAAGACGAATTTAAAATGTTTGGGGGAAAAGAAGGATAGGGTTCAAGGTAGAGTAGTAGATGAAGATGATGATTTGATGATAGAGGAAAAAGAATTTCAAATGGATAATGAAGGTGATATGAGGGAAAGGGAAGATGAAATTGATAGGGGTATGGAAGGTAATGAGATAGTAATGGGTAGAGAAATAGAACAGAGAGAAATGATTGAAGGATCAAAGTATGAATTGAGGAATAGGAGTAAGATTAAGGCTCCAAATAAACTTAATTTGTAAGATAGAATAGTTGATTGTATGACGTAGTTGATTCTCTGCATTGAGTTGTATTAGTTGATTATTTGCATTTCTTTTGTATTAGTATATAGTCTTATCATTTATAAGGAGAAGGGAATGTAATGTTTGGAGTGGCGACACTGTGTGTAGAATGGCGCGTACTGCCATGGAACTGTTGAGTGAGTTGTATGAAAAAGATGTTGAAAGTTTTTGTAGTGTGTTGATAAAAAATAAATGAGTTATGTGAATCAAAAGTGCATTTATTACAGTTATCAATTTTATTTTCGCAATCATCATAATTTAGAATGATGATAACTTCTCTTACATTAAATAATAGCCTCTATTTATCGTCTGAGCCATCTGGATTCTGCCACATTACGTAAACACATTTCTCTTCTCTTTCACATTTATTTTTGCAGCTGAAAATATATTTTTTCACTTGTGAAGCTTTCTCAAAAATGAAGCAAAGGGGATATACAATTTATTTGAAATTCCTAGGACTCTATTTCCCCTGGGGATGGGAGACTGAGACCCCCCTCACGTAAGACTTGTTAGCTTCAAGTGATTCAAATGAAACATCAAACAGATCCATTTGAAAATAATAACTTTACTGTCTACTAACTCTTTCAAACGAATGTGTGAAACTAATTTGATAGACTTCAATTCATGTACGCTTGTATAAGTCTCAACTCTGTTGTAGTTCAGGGGTTGAATTGTAGAATACGTTTCCTGTCTTAAAATTATAGAATCAAATATTTCATTGTATAGCTAAGGCTTGTGGTGGATGAATGGGTTCTCTTGAGGAACAATATTAATAGTTGTATTGAAAAGATAATCTTGATTGAGAACAGTTCATCAAATTACTGTAATATAGGAAAATCAAGTAAAGTATGTCATTAACCAAAACTAATTCTAGACGTTGAACATGATGACGCAATAATATGTAAATATACTGTACTTTGTTAGATACAATGTGTAGGTTTATTATACGAATAACGGGAGATTTCGATATCAATTTGCAAACCGCCTGGCCTCATGTAGAAGCACCTCATTTCAATGATAATTATTATTTGATTCGGCTTATTTTTAGATTATTTCCATTTTCAAGGCACATTTCACAGTAATTTACAAAAAACCTTCGAACATCGCATATACAGTTCTTCTCTGCAATAAGATCATCATAGCTTATGGATAAATAAATATGCAGATGAAAAACTCATTTCACTCTTAATAAAATGAAAGAGGTCAGTAACAGTTGGTAACATTCAATAGAACAGTCGATAATAACCAGCAGAAGGCGTTTTTATTACTGAAAATCCATTCGTCTTGTTTATTGAGAAAATATCCAATATCAAGGTCATTATTGTACAATGACACGTTGAACTTGCAAAATATGAAGTTTCTATCGGTTCGCTGATGATGATAAAAAGATACTATTGTCCTTATGATAGTGATGACATTGATATCTATGGATTTTTCGAATAGTAATCTTTTTTCTAGAACTGTTGAAAAATAAATTAAAGTACCTTCAGTAAGTAAAATACGAATTGCCTTCTATCCCTAAAATACGAATTGTCTTTCATGTGAAGGAGTTCACTATTAGTTATCATTTAACAATTTTTTTCCATAAAAAACAATAATAGACCTATATCCATGATATGAGTAGGCCTATGTAAGATTGTTCACTCAAAAATTGTTTTTTGATTCATTAGATAATTTTATTTTCTTCGATAATTTGGTCTCATTGTTCAACAGGTGATAACAATTTAAGTAGAGAGTTAACTATTATGTATTTATACTAATTTTAGTAATATTCGAAGCTGAATTGAATTTCAATAAACTGATCTACTGGTTTTGAGTAAACACTGTTTTATGTAACACGATCAACAAGAATAACAATTCACGTACAACATTATAGCTTCATCGTTTACTCTGCCGGATTCACTCTTTTGTTACTTACATGAATAGCATATTATTAATATATTTTGTTGTGCTATTGACCTCATATTTCTGTTATTGGCTGCAAATTTCCACTATGAGGTCATTGGCTATCAGGTATCTCACGTCTACCCCTTTATTATTAGTCTATATGACTCATGTGGGACTATTTGTTATCTTGCCAGTGCACTTAAAAGCTGTACTATCTTTGACATCGGTTGATGATTGAATTTGTTATCTATTTTCTATTACTGTACTTATTGGTATTTCTATTATAAACGTAAGTTGCTATTGGTATGCCTCTTTTATGTTAATCAGTCATATTAAACCTATATCAACAAACTTCTTATAACGCGATATATATCTGTGACAATAAAGGATTTTTTATCCAAATTTGAGTTATTTTATAATAACACAATTTATATTTTCTCATTCATCTTTTACTAATTTAACTCTGGTTTTGGATTTTACTTATTACTGTGATAAAAGTTTTGGTTGTGGAGAAATTTAATCTGAAAATATGTTTGATAAATCAATGTATCCATTGTCATGGAACATAGATTCTACATTTATAAGACTCCCAGTTTTGAATGTTTCATTTTTGTCCCAGTCCGATCTCTCTAGACGTCAAAACTGCAATCGTACGAGAGTAGAAACCAAGCAAAGCGCAAAGACTATCAATGTAGAAAATTGAAATCACAGTACCCTTTTTAGAAGAGTTTTAAAACAAAAAGTTGCAGTCACTCATGAAAATGCATCTAAAGAGTGTGCAAAATGTTGTGCTCGAATAAAAAACTTCTAATATAATAAGGTTACTACTGTGATTTCAATTTTCTAGTAACATTCCAGTTTCGAAGTATCTCGAAAGGAAGAGGCCTACAAGGATGGAGTAGTTTGAAAACGATCGATAAGTTCTCTTGAAGTTCACACACGAGCTTCGTTGAAGTGAAAGCTCTGACAAATCATCAAGTTGGCCAACTCGTGTTATAATTACTCATGAAAGAGAATATCTGTAGGAAATACCTGGCGGACAATTACAGCTATCTGAAACTGATACAAACTGTCTGTTCTGTAGAGTCGCCTTATTTGAAATGATTATTATTCTTATTCGTTATCTAATTTCTGTTCTCATTGCATTTTCTACACAGAGTAATTGTTGTCGTTTCATATAGATAAAGGCCGGTTACCTCCCTCCGATGAGTTGACAGCCAATGGAATTCATAAGTCGCATCTGAGTAACGAGCGAACGTTTTTCTTTATCTTGCCGGAGCTTTTCACGCGTAACGAGATAATGTTATTCTTATGCGATGTGCACCTGGGGAGTCATTGGCCCTCGTCACCAAGAAAAATGAAGAAACCTTTCACGCTTGTTTTCACGCTCGGATGGCTTAGCCAGAGTAAGCCTACAGAATTTTTCAGCTGTAATTATATACATGTATATTATTGCCCAGTTGGCAATCTATCAGTGACTTATGTGAGTGAAATTTTCAAACCCGCATTGCTTGCTGATGCTGATCGTTCTCTTCCGCTTACTCTGTTTTTATCACTCTGGGAGCGAAAACATTTTCCAACCTAATCTTGTCCTACTCTACTCTGAGAATTTTCAAAATAACTTTGCTATACAAACTACCTATTTGAATTGTGTAAAAGCTGTTGATTGTTGTTTCGTTAAAATTCCAACACAGAATCCAAGTCTATATTTGGACCAAAATGTATAATAATGTGAAATTACCTATAAAGCTGATTGTATTGTAGACTAGTTCCTGAGTGATGATAAGGACCAATATGATATACTAAATATACTACATACTATGTGTATTTTATATGCACTACTGCTTATTTGAACTTGAGAATATAGGTCCAATGACACCAAAACATGTGTTGCTGGAACAAATACTCTAAGGTTATTGTCATTTTCAATTTTTATTTCTAATATCCTACTTTAAAACTCTGGCAACTCGTGTCCACGAAACAGGAGAAGTGCTGTACAGTAAAATATATGGGCACTTTACCTGTTTCGTGGGCACGATCCGCCAGTGTTTTAAAACAATATACGTTTCTGCAATAAGTACTTATTCGACCATGATGATGAGGAGAAATGGCAAGAGCTGAATAAACCTATAGTTTTATGTATCTTCCAAACCATTGAGATGTGGTTTGAAGGTAACCACACTGATACCCACTGATAGTTAGCTTGATCTGGAGTGATCACCCATCCAACGCCAGTACCGAGCCCGCGTCACTTATCAAACTTAATCCATTTTATAACGTTAAAATGGAAATAACAACAGGTCTACTAATTAGTCTCACTTGTACAAAAACTCACGCATATTCATTGTCATGAGTCCGAAATAAATACACTTCTCTGCGCCCCATTAGATAGTTTGAGTAAAAGGTTTGCCAGGAATCCATCAGTTTCAAGCCGTGAGAGTTTAAATTTTCAGAGAGTAGACCATTATATTCTATCACACTTGTATTAGGTATGAGTTCAAGGGACATGGGCTATTATAATTGAGTTATTTATAATACTGTAAAACTGATTGCTAATAACAGTTCTTCAAATAATATTCTTATTTAGAGTCCAATTGTTCGATTCGTGGGAATTTACAAGTGCATTAATGAGAACAGCAACTTGTTGCTATAGTACTTGACGACCTAATATTATTTCTATTATTAGTAAAAGTTTTTTCAATAGTATATACTAGAGACTAGAGTCTAACACAGACCTATTACCACAGATAATTGGTTACTATATGATATTAGCCTACCTATATCAAGAGACTAAATACCAATAGCCTATATGAAACTGATTGCCATACGCTATTGTAGTTCTAACTGAACTGACGAGTGAATCAGCTGTTTAGAGGGAACATTTCTCGTTCTCTTTACTTCTCTTTCTCGAACACTATCAATCTACTCTTTCAGCATAGCATCAGCTATGCATCATTGGCCAGTCAAGAGACTTACTGCCAATAATTACTAGGGAAGCGCATGCGCAGGCAGCTGCAAATTGAGCGGAGCAAGCATCCTATTTGTCAAAAAGTGTTTGAAGCAAGGTCTCAAAACGTTGATCCCGGAATTTTAACCCTAGCTGAACAACGGATGGTAAAAGTGGCTAATATGGATTTTCATTCTTCCGCACTTGGCACCGAGGTTCGGTATCGACGTCTGTGAGTTACTATCTTATATACAATTAACAACGAAATGAAGCAAAAATAACTAAATGATAGGTTATTTACCTGCCACTCACTAAATCATTCGCTAATTTACGAGATTTGAACAGGGAGAAACCAGAAGGTATCCAAGTGGTGAGGCTGAGAACAACTATTAAAAATTCACTGGTTCACTGTTCTGGAGCGAGAGATATGAAAAGAAAAAGCTATGAAAGAAAGAGATATGAAAAGAAATTGTATTAATATGAAATTGTAAATATTGCATACCACTCTAATCCTTTACTTGAAAAACTCAGCTGTATGGTAACTGAGTTTACTATGATAAACTTAGTTTATAGTAAACTCAAAGCCTATCATATTTTTCCCCTGTAATAATTTTTGCACATTGATTCATCTGAAATATCTCAGCTAAGTTCAATTGGAGTGTATCATCTGAAGTAGATATTTTTGATAATTTTTCTATTGAATGTCATATCACATGTTGTTTCAGTAATATTAACATGAATATAGTATCAAATAATGTGAAAGCCAATCCTTTTTTCCTTATTTCGTCTTTAATATGAAAATTTTAAAAATAATTTATAGCACAAAATTTGGTCATCTATGTCTACTACCACCATGGCAAGTTTGAATCAAATCGGTCGAGCGGTTTCGGAGGAGTATCATCACAAAAAGTGACTTTCCTAATACATTAGAGCATCGCTTCGCTCCGCTCAACAATAGATTCCAATATTGTCCAACCATAATAATATTCAATTTAAAAACCATAATTTGGATAACATTGGCATCCTGAAAAAAGGGCAATCAATGATAATTTTCAGCGGAATTTGTAACTCCAGTTGTTGAAGCAAGAGATAGGATCAAGAGAGGAAATCAGATCTCAGCTCTCATCTCCAAACCAGAAGTTCAATTCGAATCAAAGTGGTGTGCTCTTCTGAGATTGGTGGGGGATCTGTCTTCTAATCCGGTTCTGCTCTCACCAAAAAAGGCAATGAGTGTAGGTTGTCCCGGCGTATTGAATTAGCCGTTCGTGAATAAAAGAGAACGAAGATAAAAAAGAATTAGATGACAAAATGGCGGTTGTTCAGCTTCATTTCATCAGTAGAAAGTATAATTATAAACTTATAACTTACTAATAATAATAGCAACTTATTATTGAGGGTAATTACTAATAGGTGACAATATTACTATCAGTTTGTTTAACTTGGCTATATTTTTTGCAAGAGCGAGTAAACCTATGAACTTGAAATAGTAACTTAATCTCAAGCTCCTTCTTGATTATTTAGGTTGGCTCGTTTTGAATAATTCATTCCGTATGATTATTAATAATAAGGGGAAAATATACGATTTCATGGGTGTAAAGCCGTGTGGCCAAGGTTCAATTGCGTTCTAATTTAATCAATTCAAGATACGCAAGACGATTCAATGTGATACATGTATCGTATTTTGAGAACCAGTTATCAAAATAGTACAGTAGTATTCTTTTATTAGACATGAGTATTGCTCATCAGAGAGAATTTTACATTTCGATTATAAAACTATGGTGATTTATAAATAAATTCATGATAATTTATAATCTATTCCAACAAGGGTATCGGTACCTAATATAATGTTTATATTTTTAGCGGCATATCTAATCTCTCAAATATCATAGTACTAGAAGGATGAGTGCTTGACGTCAGTTCCACTGAGAATCAGTTATTATTTTAAAACCCGCTAAATTCTCAAGAGTTCTCAATTCTCGGTACACGTCTGAATCGATATTCATTTATAATCATGATTCTCTCCAGTATTGTAGCCACAAAGATAACATAATATTCGCCTACACTCCCACAAATATAGAACTTATGTAGGCTTCACAATCACATATCATTATTGTAAGCGAGTACTTTATTTTATGGAGCCACGAGGAATACTTCTTTTAAGATAAACTTATTTTAAAAAGTTAGATAAAACATTAAAAAATTAATAGTACGGTAAAACGATCTTGGTTAGTTTATGGAAAGTTTTTATAGCTCAGGTATTATTAATGAGCTAAAGAGTCTTTCGGAGGAGACGATAAGCCGTCGGTCCCGAGTGCCTACAATGTAGTCATCTCTCATCATCATCCCTCTCATTACCCACGCACAGTCCATGTGGGCTTTACCGTCAGAAAAAAATATAGCCCAGCTTAAGTTATATAATCAACTTATATGTTATTAAGAGATGCAGTATGTAATACGAAGGAATTGGTGCATAGTTTCTTTAAATCAAAAACAATCAATGTAAAAGCATTCTATTTTCTAAGTCTATTTACTTCTACTTTACATTCTACTTCTATTTCTACATTCTATTTACTATCCTTAGTTTACTAAGGAGTAAACAAGTATACGAGTAAGAAGCATTGAGATTCGTATTTCAAAATTATTTTTCTAGTAGCAAAGTTGGCAAACCTTTGCAGTAAGTAGGTTTAACAGGCATGCCCCCCTCAGATAACAGGTGTCAATTATTATCAGTTTTTTTAAGTTGGCTATTGTTTGTGAGAGCGATTAAACCAGCGGCAAACTAAAGAAAATTCACAGACGGTCGAGAGAAGCTACGAACTGGCTTGAAGGAAAGAAAAACTGTCAAGTAAAAAAATGACGTGGTCGGCGTGATGAAGAGAGAAGAGGAGGAAAGAGGAAACAAGAAAATGGAACAACAGATACGAGCAAATTTATCCTAGAACGAAGACACTATCTCTGTAAGAAAATAATTGGCGATTATATTTGACGCAGAGGTGACTTTTTCAGGCTAATTGTCCGCTGTCAATCGTTATTGATAAGGGTTCTGTTGTCCAACGTTTGCAGGCCTTGAGACTTTCTACACTGAGAAAACGGAAAATGAGCTCTACATAGATTATTATTGCACAATGACGAAGTTGAGATAGACTTTAAACACATTTGCTCTGAAAATTCAATACTGGTTTCTCATACACTCTTTTCTGAAAATTTCAATACTGGTCTCTCACGCACTCTTTTCTGAAAATTTACTCATCTACTTGAGATCATTATTGCACAATGATGAAGTTGAGATAGACTTTGATCACATTTGCTCTAAAAAAAATTCATTACTGTTTTCTTCTACACTTCTTTCTAAAAAATTACTTTCGTTTCTAATTTCTCAGTTTCAGTGAGACATACTGATATATGATTGTAGTTTGGGTAATATTAAAATCATTTATCAGGGTAGACTGGAGACGGAATGAAAAAATATAATGTATTGAAATTGATTAACATGATTATTCAATAACGAAATACTAAATAACGTAGGGTTGTGAGGAGGAACGTGCTAACAATCAATAATAATTCTTCTCATTATTTATCAATCTGTTGTACACCGCATGTAGGCCTATTAGCATGTAGCTGCAGTACAATAAGGAACCATATTTGTTTTTTAAATCGACAATTATTTTAAAATTTATCTACATGAAGGAGGAATCAGTCATTAAAAATAATAATTGAGTCTCTACCTAGGTAGTATGGTAACATTGGAAATATGTTGCAAGCTATGGGTAATTGCAAGTCATTCAATTCTATATCCTAAAGTATCCGAGTAAAATCAAAAAGTGATTGAGTTCTTCCTCATCGGGTTACTTATTTAATTAATTCTATGTGTTGAAAAGAGCGAAACCATTTTTTATGAATTCCAAATTTAGTAACTACGACATCAACATAAATCAATGTATCTCACTTACTCACCAATTCACGTTTTTACCTTTTACAAATCATCATATTATTATATATATATTACAATCATATATTATTTATGGCGCTTCTACTGAAGCCCGGCTCAAATACTGCTACAGCTTTTTGTTAAAATTTAGTTTCATTTTGACGTCTAGTAAAACTTGATCACGCAAAACATAATAATTAATTAATCATAATTATGCAAAAAGTAAGGCAAGTTTATGTTGCAGAAGTATCACGTGAGACGTTGCATACGTGATCTAGACGTATCACGTATGACGTTGCATACGGAAACTCTACGTTTGACGTTGAATGCGTAAAATTTCATCAACTAAAAAAGCAACTATTTCCTTTTTTAGAACTAGTTATTAATGATTTAGATACATTTGATGCTATTCTGGTGGAAAACAAGAGAATTATTATTGCATCGGTGTAAAATCAAGTTGACTTGTATCCTAGTTTCAGCCGTTCTACTGGGAAAACCAGTAAAACCTTCTGCATGATGTTGATGCGATGAAAATCCGCCCCTATTCGTGGGGGTGATAGAGGCCCAGCATGCAGACTCCCTCAATCAACTGAGTATCGGCGCTGAGAGCTACACGCTCTGCCATTGGCTGATGGTGGGTCACGTGGTCTGTCAACGGTGGCGGAGAGTTGGTAGGACTGAGTAGTGAGGGGCTCTCAAGTAGCAAACTCCACAGTCAGTCTCCGCCGCTCCTGCAGGCCAGATCGACCGAGTGTTGTGACTGACTTCCACCCACGAGCGACCGACCACCACTTATCTCAGTTGATCTGATACTAACTAGCTGGACTTGTATACCCCCTTCCTACTAGTCTACTACATTACCTGGCTAGCTCTGAAACATTGTGCGTTTTTAGACTGGACTATGAGTGACAATAATTAATTTTATCAGTGACTTTTTCTGGAGATACTGTGAAGTTTGTGGACATTTTGCGACTTCGCCTCCAGTTTCACGTTATGGATGATCATCCCTGTTTGATTTGAGGTTAGTCTACTTTATTTCAAGCATGCACGATTTGATATTTATCGATCAATCTTGATTTTTCTACGACTGTCATTATTTAACATATTGTGATAATACTTTTTCATCATTTTTTTAAAACTCAGTCTTATGTTTTGACATGACTTGATCACCGCTCTATTTAATACTTAAGTATTCGGGCTATCTATATAACATCAAATTGAATAGGTACTGCATATTAATAAAGGCTAATATTCAAATAGAATAAGAATACATATATTATTTTCAATTATTATTGAAAGATTCTAAAATTATTTTTTCATTGACCGTGAATCCTCTATGATAATTTGGTTAAAATTAAAACCTGTCTATTTCGTTTCATCGTAGATAAGCATTCTTAATAATATGATATTGTGATGAATTAGTATTTTTGATGTTGAGTATAGATAATTATCAATATGAAATTTGGTTTCGAAATTTAATCTGTAATTACCAGTATTTTGAGATTCTACCTCAATTCGCATTCGATTTTATTAGTTTTCGATTCTATTAGAATTGTTCTATTAAGTTTTCTTATCTCAATAATAATACTTCTTTTTTATCCCATTCTACTTGATTTTACGCTATTATGATTGATCCATTGATTCTCTTTCTCTTCAGATGAACATTTGTTATTGTAGCTTGATGATCCAAATCAGTTTAATTGTGTAGTGTCAGGTGTCCCACAACTATTTTTTATGAAATTGAAAACTTTACCAATTGAATTGAACGCTCATGCATCCCTCCTGGTCCATACTTGTCTGTGATGATTAAATCTGGTTTATCATTTTACCAGTGTCGTCATAGCAAGTGTGTGAATTTCTCATGAGCCTCTCAATTCTTTTGATTGATCTGTATCAAATTAGTTTTACTAGTACAAAGTAATTTATAAATTCAATTTGAAAACATGGATCCTTCTACTAAGTTTATGACGATTTTTCGTAGCGGTTATCCCTATAATTTATTGTTATTTTCAATCTTTAATTGCGCTTTTCTAGTCTTCAATACTCAGCTTTCCTCATTCTAATAAATTTGTTTCTGATTCAATTTTAAATTGAAGAGGAGTGGAATTTGGTCAACACATGAGCTCTCCCTCTCTGTTTCTCTTTTTTTTACTTCACCGTATTCTAGTAATTATCAATTGAAATTCCATTGACTACTTTCTGTTTATTCTTGAATTTACCTCTGCCAAATTCAACTAAAAGAGGTTGATTTTGTTTTCATTCTCATTGAAATGCACATAGTAGTAGGTGATAGTTGTTAGTTGCTGAGTTGCGATTCTCACTTGTCAACGTACCTGTCGTAGTTTGCACTGGCGGCTCGTGCCCACGAAAAAGGTGAAGTGCTGTACAGTAAAAGGTACGGACACTTCACCTGTTTCATGGGCACGAGCCGCCAGTGGTAGTTTGTTACTTTATACACTTTTGGTGACTAATTTTCCAGCAACAGGTAAATTAAATTTGCGAATGCATGAGTAACCCCAATTTTATTCCAGTTTTTGGCTTGATCTGGTAACTTTCCCATGGGAATACATTGTATTCTGGATTCCCTCATACACGGATAAGGAATCTATTCAAGTTCTTATAAACATTTGATGACTTTTAATAATTGTGATTGAAGTACCGTTTTATCAGTATTTTCAAATCAAAAAGTATACATTGAAGAGCAGGATATTTAAATATTATCTGTCAACCTAGATGGGATGTATTCCACCTCGATTAAAATTAACTAAACGAATGAGGCGGGCGAAGCGAGCTTTCCGGCTAGATATGAATAAAAGAATGCAGTGCAGAATAGTTACAATCTTCTTCACTTCAATTCACAACTACCTCTTATCTCAAGATAAGGACAGCATCTAGCTCTAGTAAAGTGCCTCATCATTGGGATGAGCAATTCAGTCCTCACTTTCTAATGCAGTTTTGTAGTGTACAAAAAAAGAAATAATACTTCTTATGTACCTGCTATTCCCATTAATTCACCCCTTTCATATCGCGCGTGATACATGAGGGTAGATGCCAATGATTTGATTCTTCTTCTTTTTCTTCTTCTTCTTATTCTTTTTATTCGTCTTCCTCTTCATCATTAGAACCGTTATTCGGTTTATTATTTAATCAATTCCAAGTCACAATCAATTTCATGTGATCACAATTCCTTGAAGTAGATACCTTCAATAGATTCGACAAACGTGGTACCGTTGGTACTTTCCAAATTAATTTCGTTATAATTATGATGAAATCAACAATATCAAATAGAGGAGGACCGTTATCAAATTACTTAAGATAATAAAATAGAATAATTGAAAGATTCTTGATTATGAACTATAAGGGGTGATTCTAAAGCTGGAATTCTTTCTAATTGGAAGATTCTACCCGAATAGATTCTCAATCTAGCTTTTTCTACCTGCAAATTCGAAGATAGAGTGATGTCCGTATCTAAAAATGCAATAACGCAACGAGAATAGCTAATGTAATGGCCCTCTATTAAATAGAATTGATGGTGCTGCCGTTTCATTGGGAATCAAGTCATTTTTCGCCTCTCTCTAACCATTCGCAAATATTTTAACAGATAACCACTTTTATTTGGCGAACAATTCCGTGGTCGGTTATTAATTGTACCGGGGTTTTGTTATTTCTGGAAAGAAGCTAACTATTATTCGTCGATTTTCGTGGTATCTCCGCCTTCCATTAATAATTATTGTTTTCCTTCGCTATGGAATTCATTCACACCTATTATAGTTTTCCAAGTCTCTTCTAATCAATCCGCCCTCTACTGCCTCTTATCCCCTTACAACCCAGCTGTAATTAAAATTCTTATTTACTGAATAATTCTTTACCTCTTGTTGAGCAAGTCCCTCTTGGTAAAATGATGACCAACACATTAATTTTTGAATGATATGATAGTTGCAAGAGTAACCAGTTTTTTTGCCAGTATAAAATTTAAACAGAATTTGAGTTCTTCGTCTTTGCATTGGAACAATCAATTTCTGGTGGTTCAGAGCCAATTTGAAACTATCCATCTTATGTCCCAATCATACTCATGCACAAATCCGCGACTCAAGAATAAATACAATTTAGTAATCTTGTAATTATAATGTCTTCCATGATGATTTTTTATTGAAACAGTTTCGGAAATAAGCCTGTTGTAATCTTGTTAGTAGGTAATCCAAGGTTTTGATTAGTAGCCTAATTAAATTTATTCGTTGATTTCATACCGAGTTTATACTAATATCGGTCAATAGGAGAATTATTATAACGATGCTAATTTTAGAAGTAGGGTTTCCTCAACTCCTCAATGAGACTAGTTCAACCAAACAATGAGACTAGTCAAAGTCAGCTCTCACCTAATGGGAAGTCAAACAAAATCTTACTATAGATTATTCATAGCAAAGTACAATACATACCATATACTACACGTATGCAGTATGGTATAATGCTACAAACTATATTTCAAAACTATATACATTATGGGAAATTGGGCGTACTACTATATAGGTATATATTTGGTATGTGGTGTTATTAATTTGAGGTATTTATGGAAATTCCAACGAGTTATACCACAACGATGAGATCTCCGGAATGGTTGGACGTGAGGTCATTGAACCATAGAGTAATGTCCCAGCGTTATTGGCACTATTTTTACACAATTAGATCAGCAAAGATTACAAAGGGTCATTATTAGACATGAAAGGCGATGTCTTAGTCAACTAATTGTCCCCAAATCGGCTGACAACTCATCATTGAACACTGAATCTAAATGCTATCTTCACATCTTCCAAATTTCGTTGTTTGAATCTGGAAATTGGATAGCATCAAATTCGGAGCTCATTTGATTTCATACGACTCAGCATATATCATCATAGTTTCAAGAATGCAATTACTGAGAAATGATTGCCTAATTTAACTCCATCAAAAATCGAATTCGTTCATTGTCCTCTGGAAAGCGTTCTAAATTGCAATAATGCATGATAGAAAATTTATCGCGTTTGATTCAATTCTAATGATACTGCTCTAACAAGAAACATTATTTTTCACATAGAATAATCCTATCACAATTCTAATTTCAATAAAAACCACCATCAGATTTCAATGTATACGTTAGAGAATACAAAATTATAAAAAATTCCCGATTCTTATATAATGCATTTAAAATGCATTCAAATTATAATGCATTTAAAAATAAAGTGTTCTAATTCTCAATTTTGAAAGTTGTTTTAATGGCATATCATTTTTAATTCACAACTTATTTTATGTAAGTTATCTATTTCTGGCTGTATCGAATTTGAAGTGTGGTCCAGACATTTTGCAACACAGGAAATGAATTTGAAAAGACAGACACCAGACGCAAACAAATATGACGCAATCAATAATGATTGATCATGTTCAAATCATTTGTGCACATTAACTTGATAGCATTACTCTTCTACTAATCGCTCCTCTGTGATTTTACGAATTCACGTCTTCCCCTTTACATGTAAATTCTATTATTGTTTAGATTTCAACTCCAGCTAACTAGAAAAATTTGTTTACTGCACTTTAGAATCATAAAAATTCTTTATAATAATTCTCCAGTCAACTGTAAGATGCATTTGACATTCGTCATACTTCTAAATCTATCACATACCCTATTACGTTCTGAGATTAAAAAAAGCTATGTAGAGTGGAAATTAGTCTTCTAGTTTCAAGTTCTCTTGCTTTATTAGAAAATATATATTTGAAAAAAATATATATCAACACGAACTCAACTTTAAAGAACCGCGTTTCTCAACCAGCTGGTTTGAGACATTTGCCTCACATCATATCTTTGCTCCTCTTTTCAACAGCCAACTTGAGGCAAGCTTTACTATCAAACTCTAGAACTAGTACCAATATATCTTTTAATACCATTTCTCTCTAGATCTCTTAGCATCCAACTTTTGTTTCTAGATCTCTATGCATCCAAAACTCTTCTCTCACACTCTCCTCTGTGCTGCAATCTTCCCTTTCGCCTACCCTACGCTCTCCAACACCTATCCTATCTGCATGATGAGTTACGCCGCGCCGTTTCCAAAACTTGTCAAACTACTTTTTGTCTCATCCTAAACCCAAACTTAAACAGCGACTGCGTTAAAAGAAAAGAAATGATAGAGAAAGCCTTCCACCCTTGTGTTTAATTACGACGGTAGCAGTTTTAAAATAATTGAAAGAACCGTTAGGCCTAGACGACCTTGCCATTATAAGTATTGTAGAACAAAGCCGTCGGGCCCTTGAATAAGGTTAATATTATTGGGTGGTGATTTCTTGACGATTTTTTCGGCTTCTCTGTTGCCTGCTAACCTGTGAGAATATCTGCGTCTCAACGGTTTTACTGGACCTGTTTTGGCTCATCTTTTCCAGTGTCTACAAATATTCATTATCAACATCATCACCTAATGTATAATCATTACCATCTTTCTTCTCATAATCATCATGATCTTTCTTTTCATAATCATCATTCTCAACCTCTTCATAATTGTTGCCTGAACTCAATTGATAATTTGGCAACATAGTTTTGGTATAGAATAGGGGATAATAATTAATAGAAATAGGGGTGGAAGGCTTCCTCTATCATGTCTTTTCTTTTAAATAGGGATAAATAGGGGAAATTAATTCTACTCAATCTGATTTACTGATTAACCGGTCAGTCTCTATTAATCTATAGTTATTGACACACTATTTCCTTAAAAACTGAAAAAATACGGAATTGTAAGAAATTTCTGGAACTTTCACGTTCAAGATCGTACACTATTGGCATTAGTCAAAATAAATCTCATTTATTATGTATAAGTATAACTAACGGCTATTTATCTATAACTATCAGCAGGTAAAATATTAGAATAAATCTGCCCAAACAAAACTTCATATCCACAGTTCTCAAATTAAAGTTCTACCCATAAGAAAGTTGTCACAACAAATATCGGGAAATTTCTTCTCAACAAGGCTTCAGTGTTAATTTATAAATTTGCTACAATAGAGCGGCTGCAGTCAAACAGATTTAGATTGCGTTGGAAGGTAGTGTAGCATTTCTCTTGGGGCTTTTTCCTAGTAAACAAACAATACTTTAAAATAGTGGTACTATGTGTACCAGGCTCCGACACGAGATACTATTGTTGACAACAATGAAAAGGGCAGAAACTCAGAAATCTGGCAACGAAAGTACTATGAGCCTCAGCTGTAACTAATCGTTCTCTGAAATTGTATTGGCGTCTAGAGACATATATACATATAGGTAATATATCAATATATAGTGAAGTCCCTCTGAAGATGTTTGGGAATGTTTTGTTTGTGTTTGAGTCCTGTCAAATAAGTGAGCTGTCAGGTGGAGCTCTTTTCATCCCGCTATCCGTAAATTATCGCCCATGTCCTCTGTTTTGTCACTCATTTTGGAACTGTTGACTTCTCTAGCCCCCTGAAATTTTCACAGTGCTATTGAGATGATCATGCTTCCAGCATTCAAACAATGGAAACATGTTCTCTTTCAGAAAGAAAGCCGCTCTTCAAGACTGGAAACCTTGGACAAGTTGGCCTTGAATTTTTTCCACTGAAAGATCCCTCATAAAGTTGGAGAGAATTGAAAGTTCAATATCCATTATCTATCTCCATCTTCTTATTTTCGTAAAAAAATTTCTGACCATTTTTCCATCCATATCAAATGGGATTGTAGCAGCAAAATTCAATTCAAACTCACTCACTTTGCTTTTGTTAAAACAAATCTTTGTCAGCCTCTACAAATCTACGAGAATTGAACTTTCTACCTAATATTATGAAGAATTTAGCGACGATGCTCTGGAAATCGAAGGTCTCTCAATCCACTTGAAAAAATTGTTTTTTGTGTTTCAGAGATACATTAATTGCGGATTTATTCTTACTGCTATTAAAACTGTTATAAATGACTAATGATTTAAAATGTAGCCGTTAGAGAACATTAGAAAAATAATTCCATCCTCATGAAGTGCTTTCTCTGGAGATTCCATTTCAATTAGATAATTGTGGAATGATGATGTTGATTTTGAATTTGTTGAAATTGATAATTTGTTTTATTGATTTGTGATAGAATAAAAAGAACAATTTCTATATTTTTCTGACATATTGGAGCTTGGAAAGTAATGTCCACTCCACCACTCAACCACTGCCACAATAATGAGATTGTAATAGATAGGCTAATTTGTGTTGTCACAATTTGTAAACCAATGTGTTACATTTGCCACACAATTTGTGTTGTCTGATAGCTAGAACAAATCGGTTTATAAACAAATTCCGGACCAATTGAAAACTACCCCTAATTTCGGTAGCAGAAGATGTAATTCAACGGTGATCTGCATTGACCTTTTCAACTTACAACCCCTGACCGTTTCTGACCACGGGTCAATGGGGCGTTAGGGCTGATAATCCCTTCCTATCATCCCGTAAGGGTGATTTTTAATTTGAAACCTGCAATTCCTTTCAAATAAACACAACCCTGTAGCAGGAAGGATTTCATGGCTTATTTATGCATAGTAAATTACACAAGGTAAGCCCATGTCACACAAGTAGTGTATTGTGCAACCATTGTAGTATGTTATCCCTTACCCCCCGCTAGCTAAACATGAAGAAGATTCAGTATCGGTATGCGTTCAATCGTTGTACAATAAAGGGTCAACATAACGGAAGTAGAATCTATGGGGATGAGGTTTACTGTTCACTGTTACTATAATATTGTAAAATCTCAGATGTATAATGATACATTTCAAAGGGTACAAGTGTAGTCCAGAGGTCTGTGCAGTAGACGCGTTATTTATAATAGATATGATATCAAGAAATCTAATTCTAAAAAAACTATTGTGTAGTATACGTAGAGATTGAATTTAGCAGTTTATAAATTTTTTGAAAAATTATTGAATAAGCTATTTAACAAAAATCAGCTTATATTAGAGTCATACTCATAGAGTTAGTTATTCCAATAAATTAGAATATTTTAGAATTTACATCTTATTGTTAACTAGTCAATTTGGTTTTCGAATTGATCCAATCTACTGTACATAAATCGGTAATCGTTTTCATTTCCTATCAAATTCTAACCAAGCATCATCAGTAGGAAGTTTGAAGAAACATTTTTATCAACTTCAACTCAATCAACTGCACTATCTTTTATTATAATTAATATTGAATCAATGATCAATGGAACGGAAGTAAAATCCTTGCAGTCCATTCTACCTATTGTTTATCGCGTTCACTGTTGTCTTTATTGTCTTATAGAGACTGTAATCTTACGCTCTTATCAAATAATGTCTCTAGACGTATCAGTTCATGTGTAGGCCTACTACAGAATTGCTTATTGTAGAATTGTCATAGTAGAAGTGTCTACTATGTTTGTCCAGAGGAACTGTTGATACAGGTTTATATACTCACTTTTACTTTAGATCAATTTATTTGAAGTTATGTTCACCATATTATAACATGAATAAAGCATTACTCACTTTCTCTATGATTACACATAATAATTACACATAATACTTTGAAGATCGTTTTTAGCTCGTGAATGAATGGAAATGGATGTTTTTGGAAAATTTTTAAGTTAAAACTTTTTAAAAAAGTTTTGATAAAGGAGAGGTTAATACTCTATAGATTCAAGAAGTTTTTTCACCTCAATCTTAATTTCAATTTTTTTAATTTTGGAATTAGTATTTTTCAAATAGATTGATCAAATTTAATTTCTCTCAAATTAAAAAACTCCTAAATTTTTCTATTTTAGAAGATGGTAAACTTCTTGAATGTCTTTGAACTCAAGAAAACGTGAGCTGATCATAAATAAACAATCGTTTCTCCTGGTTTAGCAATGCATGGAAAGATTTTTTATCGTGAATACTGAAAGTCAAAAACAAAGCAAAATTTTACACCTTTGCTATCAAACAGTAGAGTGAGCTTTCTTCACGAACGAGAAGATACTATTTGAAAAGAGGAGTAATATTTGATATACAATACTTCTTCTGTCACGTATCCAGTGTAATCATACCAAAATAGAATAAAAATAACAGAGATACATTGTTGTTTTTGAATTTGAGATAAATTGAATTTAGGAAAACAATAGGATAATGATAATGACCACCCACAAATATACCTAAACCTTGTATTCATCGTAATAAATTGATTTACAAATATAACGAAATTCTCTCAAATTAAAAAACTCCTAAATTTTTCTCTGTTCTATGATTGCATTACCGTGCTACAATATATTTTTTCGTCTACGAAAAATAAAAACTAGCCTATTTTATCCATTTCCATCAATGATATTGATAGAGTATAGGGCCTCAGTAATCTCATCCACTGAAGTAAATTCATACTTATTTGACGCTCTACAGCCCTGGGTTGGCCTTGGATCGAGTATTATTCATTTAAGTTTTGAAGACTGATCAATTTTGTTCTTATTAATTTGAGTTGAACTTGAGCTGTTCATTTGCTAGGTAGCAGTGGACATTTTCAATTTCAATATTCATTTTTATCAGTTCTAGTCACAACTGATCTGTTAACTGGCCAAGCGTCTTCAATTAGCAATTAAATTTGAAAAAACCAAATAAAAAAAACATCCAAAGAGCGGCGTCTGATTATCGATCGTTCTATAGCATGTCCAAGCAGAGAAGACATTCTGGCAAGATGGGAAAATGACTCCAGCTCGTTCAATATTAGTTCAAAAATAATTAATTTGGTTCCAAATTGTAGGAAACATTCTGCTCTACAATTTAAGACCAAATTTGTACTTGTTGAATCAATATTGACCGAGCTGTAGTCATTTTACCATCTTCCTAGAATGTCTTCTTTGCTTGGGCAGACTATAGCACAGGTAAAGGGGGCGAGTATGCAACCTGCCGAGACGTGGAGCTGCGTACTCTGTATAGTGTGATATAAATGTATAGAGAGCAACATACTCAAGCATGGGCTGTTTGAGAAACAACCAACTAAAAAACGAAGGGAGAGCAGATGGTGTACTCGCTCCTAACTTCCGGTCTGGAGTTCACCCGGGCACGCGGCCTTAATAATAGGAAAAAGGGAAGAAGTAGAAGAAGAAGTAAGAAGAAAAAGAAGAAGAGGTACCACCATGGGAGTGGTGTACACACCGGACATATAGGACCACTATTCAATGTAACCGTCTCCTGCACCTGTATCAACGTATCATCACTAGGTTTTGTTCTAGTTTCGAATAATTTACATAGAAGACTTTCATACTGAATCATGTCTATTATTACGAATATTTCTAATCAAAATGCTGGAAATGAATAGTAAGTCCATATTTTTTCTTCCAAAAATGTTTAGGAATAGAATGTAAGTCATTAATGAATAATAGAATATCTCTCCAAGACTATTTTCGTTCTCAACAAACACTATATTATATTATATGACCATATAGAAAATGAAGGTAAAATGATAGCCTAATAGAAACTATACGTTAAGAAAGTCAATGAATCTTGAACGAAAAAATCTACCCGTTTCAGGTTCATTAGGGTGGTATGCCTAATTGCCCCTTCCTTTCTCTGCTCAATTACCATCATTAAGAGGGTTTGAGAATACTGTATTCAGGTATCTTTGAAGTCATTAGCAGCAGCCCATCAGCTTCGATTTGGGAAACCCCGATTCCAAGAAATTTTTGATTTGGCAGATGATAACTCGATTGGGAATCCTGGGTTTAAGAGGGTGTTATTCTCTTTATTCTAAGATCTGTTGAAGTGGTCTTAATGATTGGAAACCCCTGTTTTGAGAGTCTTGGTTTGTGCTGAAATGTGCTATAAATTATGGGAAACCCCTGTTCTGAGAGTTTTGCTTCGTAAGATAAGAATGAGAATTTCATTATGTAAAGATGAGAGACTTCTACTACGAACTGAGAATGTAAGATATGAATTCAAAACAGCAGGTAGATGGGAAATTTCCAGTTTAAATTTATAAGATTACCAATATATTTGTGTTGGAATAGTATTGATTGACTAGTGAATGGTTCTCATTCACGCTTCGTTTCCTCGCGAAGGCCTAATTTGCTTTCCGTCTTTCGAGAATTATTCAGGTGGACTAATTATCATGAGAAGAGTTAACAATCAACACTGAATCACACTTATAGTCAATTCATTTAAACTAACAAACGTCATTAATATACGAGTTGTCAATGTAGTTTGTTGGAGTAATGAGCAGTCAATATTTGACAATGCTGGGACAATCCAGGTAGTGGTAATTTCCGGGGAGGGGAAAAGTCTGGTTTACCGTTTGGTTCAATCTATCGCGAGCGGTAAGAAATGTGGGAGTCGTTCGCTCATCCCATGTTCTGGACTTTAGCTAGCTTCCGGTCTAGAGATTATAGAGTCATAGCGTCATAGAGAGAGGTCTATAACACAAATTTGTCACGTCCATAGCTAACGGTGCAGTGCATCCAGCATAAAAGTTCCATTCTAGGTGTTCTCTCCATCTTCTTCGTCTCTGTCCTAACCCTTTCCACCTCTTTTGTTAGTCACATTCTTATTCTTGACGTTTGCATTCGCATTCCTTTTGTTTAGAAGCCTGCAATGTTCTTGTGTCGAAATAGGTGTCTTTGTTTTCTATCTTCACACGTGAAAGTAATATTTTACCACCATCCCTTTTCTCGCGAAATGAGACAATACCTTAACCTCATGGAAAAAGAGGAACTCTACCCCTTAGGAATAAAATCCAGTTAAAAACAATAATAGGAAGTCAATGTTGGGGAGAAAGTTAAGAAAGTAACGATTGTTCGAGAATCTTGGGAGAGATCATCCTTGAGACTCGATACATAAAATTTTTGTGTACTAGATCAACTGACTTATGTCTACATGATTAATTGCTTGTATTCATCAATATTCAAAGCCTTAAGATTCACACAAGCCTTTGATGTCTACATGAAAATGGAATTTTCCATGGAATGTTATTTATAATATAATACAAAATTTAATTATTATTATAATGGTGTGATAGAAGATATCCCGTGTATTATAATAGATTCAGTAACTGATGCAATATTCCTCAGATGTTACTCTATACGCTCTATTAGCAATTTTATTTTATTGAAATGCTTTCTTCATGACTCTATTCAGTAATAATGTAACTAGAGTTTCCGAACTGAGGAATGAGTGCATGAAATCGATTTCAAACTCTCAAAATATCTCTTGCAAATATTGGAATGGAATTTCACAATTTGGAATTAAGGTCAATGCTCGCTGCAAAAAATCAATACGAATGGTAGATCAATAATTTCTTTGAACGAATTTATTTACTGTCGATATCAGCACAGTTTTTGTCTCAAATTTACAGGCTCTTGTGTCTTTGTTTTCGGATTCATTTTTAAGCATTATTTTGCATTGACATTAATTTCACTAAAGCATCATTGTTCTTTGATTCGATTCTTGAAACAGGTATCATGAATTTTGGGAAGAATGGTGTCCATTTCATATCTGTTCTAGAACAATCAGCAAAGCCTAATAAGTTTCCAAACAATCAAATCATTTCTAATTGAATTTCTCCCTTTTTACCAGGAGTTGAAATTCTACTACGATGTAACCTTCTTTGGGAAGTAGCTCTAGAGTAGCCTTGTTATTAAATTACAGATCTGATTGATGAAATCTAATTTTGATGATTTTCAATCATATCATTTTCTCGTGAAAACCTTTTAAACTGTTTCATGTTTTTCCCTTCTTTAAATCTTTCCTCATACAAAAAGTATACACTGACTTGAAGTATTCAATATTTTCCCCAAATTTCCTATTCAGCTTGTTGTATGTACATATATGCTCTTCTACGAAAAAATATAATTTATTCATTTATCAAGCTAGTTTCTAATCGTTGAATACATATTTTTATCAATCTCCACGTGAGTAGCACTGGCGGCTCGTACCCACGAAATAGGTGAAGTGCCTGTATATTTTACTGTACAGCACTTCACCTGTTTTGTGGGCACGAGCCGCCAGTGGTGAGAAGTGAATAATGTTCTACGTGTTTACAATCTAATTAATGATATAATAATATCATTATCATAGACACTTCCAAAAAGTTGAAAGCATTATTTTTTTAATAAATTACCCCGACATTGATATTACACTGTCCATGTCAGTAATTTTAGTAACTCAATCAAGGTTATTCACCTACTTAGCGAATGGTCTATTTCACAGGATTATAATAGTTGAAGTTCAAATTGGAGAATTAAAAAACATACCCCTGTGATATGTTATCTATACATTTTAAGGTGAGGTAGTCGGATGATTGGGAAAATTTCAAATAACACTTCCTTAACCGCAAAACCTCGATTAATCGTTCTTCATTTATTAAAAAAGAAAACAATATTTATTTCAAAGGCTATCTGTCGGTCGATTGATAGTATAATGTGGTTGGGATAGTTATCATAAAAGATAGGTTGGTATTTTGTGGGTGCAAAATACAGTTGTTTTTTTAATGATAGTAAAAAAATATTTACTGACACAGGATAATGGTTACTGATGTATAGATTCATTAAAAATGAGTGTACATACGTAAAAATTCAGTTGTGATACACAATATTGATTGCATTATGAATTTATTGTGCTAGTGTGAAATGAATATATAGATATACTTTCGTCGAATTATAATTTGCATTGAAAAACCTCTCAAACAGTGATAAGTGAAATTTCAGTTTATCAATACATATAACATTAGAGACAGAGACAGGATATTGGAGGCTACAAAACTGAAGAAAAGAGAAGGAGAGAAATACGATTTCCTAAAAAGGAAAAGACAATAATAAGAATGCTCAGAAAAGGAAATGATAATATAATATTTTGATCATTGCGTTACATCTGAATGTTAAAGTCAGACTGGGGAAGTCCGCTCGAGATGTGTTAAAACAATTATTCAGTTCGAGAAGGTGTACTGTAATGAAGGAGAAAAAACTAGGATTTTTCCCAGAAGACGGAAACCATAGAAAAAAGATCATCATGCGAAAATAAAACTAGATGCCATTCTGATAGGCGCATAAAATTGTTCCAAAACTGAAAAGCATGTTCAAAATTATTTGAAATGCAAATTATCGACTGATGAGATCGTCGAAAGAGATCCTGCAACTTTTGAACGAGTTTTACGTAATTTATCATTAGACATTTGTAGCTGTCGGCAACCTTGCCTCTAGTTTAACCTCTCGCTCACTTTCAATGTCAATGTCGTTCACTTCTCACCTAACTTCTTGGTCTCTCAGACGCTATTCTCTTACCCAGCCGACCGGCAATTATATATTATCTCATTCTCAACAATGGCAGATGTGGGAAACTAGTAACGAACAGGTGATGCAGCCCGTGTAATAAAGCCACCGGATGTTCACTGCTCAGGTGAGATCAACGCGAGATGAACGCTGAACTGAGTCTGGGCTGTGAACACTCGTACTTGTTTCTGTGTTGTTAATTCGGTGTGGATGTACTGCTTCAAAAGATCTCTGTCTCATTTTTTCTCTCTTTCTCGTCCTCTTGAAAACGCGTGCCCCAACTTCCTTCCACCTACGGCTACGGTCAATGTTGATAAAGGTGATAATAATTATTGTGATGTATTATCGATCCATTTTTTTATATCATGGATGAATGTCTACTACAAATGCTTCACATGTGCTGCTGAATAAGCTATCATTTTTAATAAATTTTATTAATTTAGAATGAAAATGGAATGAATAGGAATTGAAATTAAATTAAATAAGAAAATGAAACTGGCGAATGAATCAGCTGACTGGACAAACACTTTCTCCTTCTCTATCTTCCTCCTTCCCAAACAATATCTGAATTTTTTCTTGAAAAACGTCAGCTGTTCATTAAAACACCATTTTCCACTGGCGGCTCGTGCCCACAAAACAGGTGAGTGCTGTATCGAGCACTTCACCTGTCTCGTGGGCACGAGCCGCAGTGTCATTTTCCAATCGCAAGGTTCGTTGTGAGTAACTCCATACATGCATACTAACTGTACCTAAATCTTAGATCCTCTCTCGAAGTTTAAATATAGGTAATAAAGTATAATTAATTTTGAATCTCTCTCAAGGTAACTATAAAGTTACAGTAAAACCTTCCCCAAAACACTGGCGGCGCGTGCCCACGAAACAGGTGAAGTGTTGTACAGTAGAAGATACGGGCACTTCACCTGTTTCGTGGGTATGAGCCGCCAGTGCCCCAAAATAACCCCTCCCTCCTCTCGAAATAACCCCCTCACCGGTGAATTTTGATGATCCTCACCGCTGAAAAGCTTTTCTGGCGACGTCACTGACTTTCGTAGAATACAAAGCTTTATGCAAAAATACTATACCAGTAATAGAAGATTTTCCAAAATGTTTTAGATTGAAAAGAAGGATAAATTATTCAACAATAAGATGAGTGCAACAATACAACGGAAACAATACGAAGAGAGAAAAATTCCAGCATCTTTTTTCTTTTCCTAGAAGGAGGGTGGGTAGTCTATCCAAGCAAAGAAGACATTCTGGAAAGATGGGAAAATCACTCCAACTCGGTCAATATTGGTTCAAAAGTGATAAATTCAGTCTGAAATTGTAGAAAACATTTTGCTCTACAATTTGAGACCAAATTTATAATTTTTTAATCAATATTGACTGAGCTGGAATAATTTTCCCCATCTTGTCAGAATGTCTTTTCTGCTTGGACAGACTGTAGCCTCTGTCTCAATTCTGTCCCTTCGTATTCGTCCAAAGTCATTGGTTCCAGTTGTTCTTTCCCCAATATAGAAGAGGAGTGTAGAGTGGAGATCTTTAAATTTTCCCGGTAGTTGATGAATCAGTCTCGGCAACACACCTTGGCAGGTATGCCGATGACAAGACAAGAGATTCTGACACTGGAGTCGAGGAGTCGCCGTCTTCAATAGCAGCAGCGGATGTTGAGTTCCTTCAGATCTCCTATTGTCTCTCCTTCGTGCTTTCAGTCTCCTATCTCTCACACAACTTCTTTATTCTCTCTCACACACCCATACTCATCTCTCTCACATTCTGTTTTGTCACATTCTTACCTATTGTTTTATTCCTTTTGTTTCGTCTAGAAGCGTCTCCACTTCCTCGCCGTGATAAGAATAAGATGATGCTGCAGTCGTCTAGGAGATTTGTTTTCGTTTTACCCGACTGTGAGACTTGGTGGGAGAAATCGTTTCTTCAACATTGGACCTTGAGATGTTCAATACCTTTGAAGATTTTCCCATACTCTCTTATCCAATGTATTATTAGCTGAGTAATCTGATAAGCTAGTAATATACTTTTACACATTACCTACAAGTAATCCACTGAATCCGAATCATATATCAGAATCGCATCATCAGCACGAATAACTACAGTATGTAAATTTATAATTACATTGCAAGCGCTTCCCTACTCAGCAACAATAATGTTTCAATCACTGTTCTATTTATCTAGCATTCAAGTTATCAAGGGTTCATTATTTGTATCTATTTGATGAAATACCATCCAGCATCAAGTAATTCTCTCATAAATGAGTGTTTAATCAATTTACCTTGGAAATAAAATCACCCTTTTTAAATTAAAATAATATCAACCTTTAGCATCAAGTAATTCTAATAATAAATTAGTTGTTCATTCATTCTAATTTATATTTTGTGAAATGACATCCTGGCATCGTAAATGACACCTGACTCATGTAATACTTTTTGTTCAGTACTGCCTATTTATGATTATTTTTGAAGATAATATAATAGAACTTATACTTTCTACTTGTACATTGATCTCTCCTTAAATAGGATGATTGAATCAAAAGTTAATTAGATTTATAGAGGATACACAATGAATATAAGCTTTCTATTCACTGTAGACTTATTGCAACTTTTATTCTTCATTTCATGTCTGGAGAATAATGACGTATTTATATGCGAGATGCTTAGCTCACGCATTCTTCAGTGAATATTCTGTGGAGATGAAAATATTTACGAGAATGCCTGCTACACGTGTTCTGTATCCGAAATGAGTCTGAAGCGCAGTATTGCGATTCACTCTTTGAACTGACTTTCAGAAACATTAAATTTACCCTTTCTCCCTCCGGAATAACATTACGAAGTATTTATTAATAAATTGGAAGAAAAATTTGGTTTCGAATAAATGGATAGTCTTTGAAAAGAGAGAACACATATAGTTATTACGTTGAGAGAGAACAATCTTTATAGTTAGTATCAACATTAACTGATCTGTTCTGATGTACATAAAAAATAGTGATTTTCTATTTTTTGGTTATTCTATGCTGCTACTTATTTCAACCATTTTTCCTCTCCACATAACGATTACAGAACATGTTTGGTGACATGGTATTGAGTTTATTGAAACTAATACTCATTACCTCAATCACATATCAATTTGATTTCAAATGACGATACAATAGCTTATGGGAAATCCCATTAAGACTCATCGCAGCATCTCTAGATCTTATTGGAAGTGCAATTGAGGACTCTAAAGTATTGACGCAATTAGAGACGTCTGAGAAGATACCTGAGATGGGAATAAAATCGAAATCGGTGCGAGATAATTTTCAACGATAAAACGTAATTCATCTCGTAGCTGGCGCGAATGGAAGATATTGATTTGTGTTCAAACCACTTGAAATCCTATCTAATCTCGGGAGAGGCCTGGTTCTTTCCGTCTCTTAAAAATCGTGTTCTCTCCACTACTCTCATCTGTTTCGATCATCGTATCCTAATCTCGTCCAGATAAAGACAGCCTGAAACGGAGAACAAACAGGCACACCTGTAGACCTGTATTATCCCAGGGCGCCCTCAAGTGTTTGTTCTAGCTCGATAGGCAAGTACAGGTCGAGAGCTGGATCATGGCACGTAATGAGGTGTGATACTAAAACAACTTAGGATACCCGATAACACTCTTGATGCCGGATAGCTGGAATTGATCGTGATTAAACACATTCGAGACACCGAATGTTTCGCGAGATTCAAAGAGACGCAGAGTGTTTAGATCATAAAAGTGTTGTAATGAATGCTGCACATTGCACATAAAATTATGATCATATTATTTTGTAAATAAGATGTGTTCTAAATTGGCTATCCCTGATTGAACTTATTAATTACGGTATATATAATTTTTAATAATTTTATTCAATAACTTTTTCCCATTAAATCGTATCTATATTTTGTATCATAATGCTGTAAAAATTAATTATATCGTTCAATAATATTTCAATATAACAATGATAATATTTCACAATATCGATCTGCAATTGACTAACAAGAGTGTTTCCTAGGTACTTGGTCATTCTAAGTCTCTATAACTGAATATTATGGTACTTCTAATAAGTCTTGAACTTTCAAGATTAATGTGTAAAATATGGTGGAATGTGAACGTGTTATGGAAATGTACCTAATAAAATTTTTTTTACTTGTTTCACGTGTAAATTGGCAATCACTCTATCAATGGATTTCAATATTTTCCTACAAAAAGTCCACTTCTCTTATTAAAGGAGTAGAACAGTTTATTTTGTGAGTAATCTCTCGTGCTGCAGTTCAATACTCTCGACAAGCGGGCCGAATTCATTGCTAGCCTCAATAATAATCGTAGGTTACGAGAAGACAATGACATCGATCAAAATTGCTGACCATCCAAATAAGGCTAGACGTAAACGAGACGATTCAGCCAAACAGGATCCCATTCTGTTTGTCATAGAACGATTCTTGTTACATCATTTGGGATTGTTCAACGATAGTAGAATTAGAACGATCATAATATGGACTTATTCTGGCCTCTTTAAGTCAAGAGACATTTTAGACTGGATTTCAAGATGATAAAATATCAGCTGTCAGGTTCTCATTTTCGGTGTGAAGCTTGTATCTTATTTTCTCAATCTCAAAAGCAATACGGTACAATATTTTTCATGTACATTTTTGTATATTTTTTATTTGTACATTCGATTTTCTTTCCACGAATGATTCACCATCACTATTATCTAAATACGAGCAGAGGGAATAGATTTAATTCTATTCTCTCTAAGTACGAGTAAACATAATTCTAAACGAGTTATTCATATTATATGTAATTCTAAATTCTAATAGGCTATATTAACAGTAAACTCTTTACAAATTCGTTAGAGTATAATACAACTCATCATCTTACTAAGTATAATAAGTAGAGTATAATCATCATACTCTTATTGAACTATATATTAATCAGTATTGTACAGTGGTGGAAGAATTGTCGTGGGAATCGGCTTGATAACGTGATTATCGTACTTCTATTGTTGTGAACCTCAACTGATAGAATTCACCTTTATTGATATCGTACACTGAGCCAGTCTTGATATAAGTTATTTTAAAACCATCAATCGTAGGCCTTATTTCTGATATTCTCTGACTGTCTTTGACATTAATAGAATTTATTCAATACATCAAAGGAAAACTCGTCAACGTCAAACAGATTTTTAACTTTATAGTATTGATAAAATGTAGATAATAATAATTATTACAATATAGTTTTCAATAAGAGACATGGATGACAGAAAAAGATCTTATATGCAAAAGAGAACCTAAGTTGATTATGTTGTATCTTCATAATTTTTGTTTTTTATTACAATATGAGTTATTGAGTCATAATATTCTATAACCTTCTGATTTTCTGTTTCATATTGTATCTAGTTTTAATTATTGGATTTTGTTGTAAACGCCGTTTTAAATCGGTATGAGATGAGTGCTGATTGGTGTGAGATTTTATTATGACGTGTTCCAAAGGTTATGCATGACTTATTCAATTAAAAACTTCGATAATATCAGATTAGGTAGGCATAAAAGTGGGTGACCTTCTATTATGATCATATTTACACTACAAATGTACAGTAGTATGAGAATCAGGAAACATACTAATTTTATCCACTATGGAAACCTTATATTTCTGTTTACTATTCGGGTTAACGCTTACAAACCTATAAATAAACAATAACTCTAAGCAGGTCACTTGTGAAGCCCTGTATCAAATTAATTTGCTTTTGTTATTGCAATATTTTCAAATTTTAAAAATCTAAATAATGCTGGCATTGAATTGTTCTCGTCATATGAGATGAACCATAGATTCATTTTTATTCAATTTCGCAAGTATTACGAAAGTACCCTATGTTACGTGCTCCTTAGATGTTCTCAATAGTTTAAAATATTTTGTTTAATAAAATAATACCTAATTCTGAAATGCGGATGGCAGTGTAAATTGATATCTATGATATTGAATACTTATCTAGATCCAAATCTAAGTATAGAGGCTTCCTTATCTATCGATTATATACAAATAACCAATGGACAAAGCTGAGTAATGTAACGGGAATTAGTTGATGTCTCAGTCTAGAATGCCATAATTTATTTAGTCTTGGTTTAGGAAATTGCATCCCGGAATGTCTAATGGATGGATTTAATTTGAATTTGTCATAACTGTCTTCGACGGAAGTATGATTATCAACAATATTTCCATTCCAGTCTCTGATTAAAGAGCAGGCTTGCAGTCATAGATAAATTGATTCCTGCAAATACAAGAATCAAACTATCCTCTTTATGAGACATTCTGATTTTGAGTAATTTCAATCGTGCAAATGCTAACAATTGATAAGTAGTCACATTAAGCGACTAGAAAACAAGACACATTAGCCTAGAATGATTATTTCCACGCCTCGTGAACATTTAAAAAAGGGGTCTCTTTGAGCAAACATATTTTTTTTGCTTAATGAGCCAATAAACTCAGTACTTCTTCAATTAATTCTTTCGGTGGAGAAAAACTTCCTGATAGGTACTGCTTCTTCGAACAGTATGATTCAATCAAATCATTATCAAATTTATAGAAGGTTTTCAAAAAATATCAACGTAAGAACTAACTGTTTGAATAATTGATACAGTAGTACTAAAAAAATTCATATTTGTTAATTAATCTTGTTCCTCTAAGATTTGATCTCGTAGAATTTACACTCTTATTGTTAGTAATCATTCACTCTCCTAATTTTAAAAGCACTGATCAATTTCATCGCCCTCAAAACATTACTATTTACTAATTTAAACCCATTGATTGGAGCCCATCTTGTTGACCAGTTCCAACCTTTTTCCTCAAGGGTTACATTTCTAATATTTGGAAGAAAGGTGGGACACCAAGGTGGGGTAGAAATGGAATTTACTAAATAAATTCAGGTAACGTTTAGTGTATGTTTTAATTTATTATTCAAAGCTATTTCATTAATCCAAAATTACATTTCAAAAACATTATTTTAAATACATTTCCAAAACCGTAGTAGTTTTCAAGACGAGAAATGTTTGAAACGATGGTACAGAAAAATCATTAAATCTGCGAGCTCTGTAAACATTTTATGTTGGATTGACAATCGGAGTTTTTATAATTCAATTTTTAAAAGAATGGTGAACTTGCTCGACTTGAAGGCGGCTCGCGGAGGCTGAAGACCGATTAGAATCAGTTGTGACGTAGAACTCAGTATACTGTGTTCGAGCATTATTCAAAGCGATTCCTGAGCTTGTCTTTATGATCGAATCCGCAGAGAGGAGCCATGTTTCAGAATAATAATAACAGTGGGAACCTGAAGATGAAGTAGCGAGACGGATAGTTTAATACCCGAAGACGATAAGAGAGAAAGAGAAGTATGTATTTAGAAGAAGAGGGAGATGTCAAAAAAATCAGCAGACCGTGAAACACGCAATATAGGCCTAAGGTGAAGTCTTCCTTTGAGCTCATTCTCATCTGATATATGTAATTTTTCTTAGATCGAAGGTCTTCAGCCAGTTACAGGCTCTCTTGGACATTGTGGGAGGAGGAAAACGAATAGAAGAAAGAGGAAAAAGAACAGAGTAAGAGAGATAAAATAATAGAGAACAAAAAGTTCCCAAACGAAATTGTTATGTTGTCATAGTGGGGGAAACAAGTTTTGTCCATCAAGCAAGTGATTTTGAAGACCTTCTTTGTTTTATTAGCTTCTCCGTGCATGTGGGAGTGTAGCAAAATGTAGTAATAAAGAGGGCGGATAAGGAAATCAAAAGAGAAGAAAAATGAAAAATCTTCATGGCCATCATCGCTTCTCTATTGAAGCTTTGAGATTTTTTCGGACTCATCAACATGGTTTTTAATTGGGTAAAGGTTTTAACTTCTAATAACAAAGAGAGCATAAAAATCAAAGTTGAATCGATAGCTTCTGAAATGGACTAGGAAAATCTTGTGAAAAAATCTCTTACACCAGCTTCCACAAGTTGAACTCATCAAGTAAAATCATCAGAGTTCAAAGGGAGAAGTGTATTTTTGACTAATCAATTTAGTGTCTTGTCACATCAGCTAATCTCGATGATCCATGGAAAGCTAATTCTGCTACTGGTTCTTTTGTGTTATTACTCATGGAACACAAACCCGAGTGCATTCATTCAATTACTATAATATGTATGAAATTCAAAGATTAGTTTTGAATTATAATGATAAGTAATAGCCTATTTCAGAAGAAAACTATTCTCATTATTGTTTCCTCTAATCATTTTCAATATGGTTCAAATTTATCATTACACTGTTCTATTCTATTCCTTTTCCCTCAATATCGCCTCATATGATATTACTATAGTTATAAATGATTTCACTGTGATTCCAATCCGAATGTTATCGATAAGAAACTATGATCAGCAAACCATCAAATTGGAATAAGTCTTGCACATTAATCAGGCGATAAATCACATGAAACTGAATTTCGTTGATAATATCTTAGCTTGTAGCACTTTCCTAAATGAAGAGCAAAGATTATTACTATTGCGGAATACGTTTCACAAATTCCGTTAGGAAACGTATATCTTCAGATGCATTCATGCAACACTACATATAGATTATAAATATACGATTACTGATACCAGTTTCCTTGGAGAAATTTCTGCTATTTAAAGAGTTTATACATTATGAGCAACACACGTTCTGCCTCAAATATCTAATCCGGTCCATGCTAATTCATTTCCCATACAACTTAATAAGAGCATGCAACGTTGATTTCAACCTTCAACGCGTGTAGAATTATGATAATATCCTCGAAAATATTAACGAACATTATCAGTATACTGCAACACCCAATACCAAATTTATTGCAGTTTATTGGGTTTCTCTAATACATCAGTGGTGGAATAACCACAGTAGAGTCCTTTTAGAAACAGAGACTTTCGTGTAAAGATGAAAAGTGTTTCCTAAAGAAGAATTATCCTATATTTCTTGATAGAATAAGGTAGTGTGAATTTGAATAAGTTGCTAAAACTCACTTCTCAAGTACCATGAAATACTTGGAAGGTCAGACTTGAAATAATTTTTATCCATGTTCCAATGTAATGAAATATTGACATTGAGTGATAATCATTTTCATCATAATAAGAGCCGTTTAATCTTTCCAATATATTCCTACTCATGATTCATGGAGGTTCTTTTTCTCCTTATTATTTTATTTCTTATAGTAAATTGATCCCCTACGCTGTAGAGGCAGAAGGGGTTCAAGAAAAAGCAGAAGAGGAGAGAAGATAGTAAATTGATAAACTTGGAATTCCATAAATTAATGCAATCGACACGAAAAAGAAGAAATTGTCACACAATCTCACAACTTATAAGACATCATCACTTTTTTAATAGGAACTTTATATACTGCTATGTTCTTAACAAGAATACAATTTTACTAAAATAATTTCCATAATATGTACAAATATGAGCAACTCTTATCTGTGAAAAAATGTCCCTCACATGGTGACTAATTATAAATACTTCACACTTCCATGGAACTTCCGTGGAGATTCATTACTGTAATGAATAATGACTGAAATTCATAGCGAATATTGACTCCGATTGACTTACTCATAGGTGAGCTTTTTTAATGGATAATCCTTTAGTATGATTTATTCCAGTGATTGACTGACTCAGTATAGGTGAGATTTTTTAGTATGATTTATTCCCGTAGTATACCTGTTGAACTCCTGTGGATTTACAATATAGTAATGGATAGGAGATAATAAATTCTTATTGAATATTCTCTCCGACATTTGACTCATCATAGGTGAGCTTTATTATTAATTCTTGTAGTATTAAGATTCCCATGGAATGACATGTGTCATAATAAATCGAGAAGAACAGGGAGAGCCAATGGCAAGCGAGAGAATAAGACAATTCTCTGAAATAGACATGCTGACTGATTTCTAAATTCCTTACCAGGATCTGAAGAGACAGTAGCTAGCTACAATGGCCTCTCTGATCAGACGTGCCGTTATTAGACAATGATGAATGTCTTTGGGGATGGACGCATTTGAAGAAATGCTCTGCGGACGGAATATTAATAGCTGATGGCCTCATTTTGCCACAAGAATAGTTGTGTTATTGGCTAAGCCTTTGAACACTGGATGGTAGTGGAGTAGTTTCATCAGTTTATTCTCCATGCACCAACTGTGATCAGAAATTTAATATTTGTCCACTGAATTTTAATCTGACAGCCAATTGGGTTTGTCCAACACGTTTCCATATCTGAACAACTAGAGAAACTATAGTTTATTACTTTTCTCTTCTGTATATGAGTCGCAATGAGTGTCTAAAAAGAGTCGTAATTTATTCGAATTGTTCATTGAAAAGTTTTGTGAAAATTGGAGACTTCAAGAGATTCTCGAATAAAATTAGGCCTGTTGTAGTATATCATTTTACAGTCCTCTATTCTTTTTCAATTGATTTTCCAAATATTCCATGACAAGAAATGAAAAATAATATGCCATTACATTTCTTTATGTCTTGATTTATTTGACCTATTGCAGTTCATGATTGGAAATGTGTAATCCAAAATCATACTATTGTTTTTTCTCTCCTTGGATACTTATAAATTTAATGTATGTGTATTATAGTGTTTGCAGTGATTTTACCCTTCTGATTTTTGATCGAAGTTGTTCATAAATATTCCTTTCAAGCTTCTTCCACCATTACGACTGTTTTATGTTTCATCTACAACACAAGATCAGATATTTTCATCAAGTGCCTAAATCTTGAAAAACAATTCCTCCCTATCCTGCGAAAGTTCCTCATTGTCCCTTAAACTTAATCCACCATTTTAACCAATCCTAAGGTGTATCTACCATCGACCGTCTATCCAACGTCTTTTTCTTTTTTTTATTTATTTCCTTCGACCGTCCCCTACTCCATTTCCGTTGAGGCTCTCGCCGCCTCCATAAGAACTACAGACGTCCCCCTCGAGTGCGTTCATGCATCCAGACCTGAGATTCCATCAGCCAAAGAGCAAAACAACAACCTCCAACTTGCGCCTCAACAAAACCGGTTACTATGACCATGTATCTGACTAAGTTGTTTTTGCTATAGCATCTTCTCCTGCTATGAAATCGACCAAGCATGAAGCACTTGGAACTTGCAGCAACGTGTAGGCAACTCCTCGGTTTTACGTATTTTGCAGACCTTTCTACAGATTCTACAACTGGTCATTTCACTAACTCTCCATCACGTTGATAAAATATGAGATTTTTCGAAAAAACGTTTGGAGAAAACATTGACCCTCGTTTTCCTAATAGAAGTTGCGTGGTCAAGTGATAGTATGAAAGTTACATTCCAAACTTCGCCACGTCAGAAAAATTAAAAGTTCATTCTATTCTATTTCACTTTGAATAATTTGTCTACTTTTTGTTTAATGCATAGGCGAAAAGTTGTCATTTCCATGCATTAAATTTTTGCGAAAAGTTTATTGTTGTGGGTATTGTTGTTTTCAGAACGCAAATTAGAATTTAATTGAAATCGAGTTATCAAATCAATATTTTTTCAAAATGTGGGTGTAACTGCATTATCTGATCACTTTATTATTTCTGTTCTTAGTCAATTATAATCATGATTTACTTTTTAACATTTGTTAACTACATTTTGTCATATAGATGATCTAAGAATCATCAATTTCCTACTCTGTTTACGGCTTACTCTGTATACTGCCTAAGCTAAATTTAGCAAAAACCGCCCTTGTCTGGAAAGGGGGGACTCACAGCAGATGACGAAATTACAGACTGGACTGGTGTACGTTAATGAGAAGAATTTGTAAAGCCTGCTTAGAGTTGCATGTTGTGACTTCAGTTTTTGGAGAGACAAAGTCAATTAAAGGAAAGACAAGGAAGATAAAAGGGTGCGGAATGAGAGAGAAATCTGATGATGAAGAGAGCTAACGAGGGGTGAACATTAGAACAATAATTACTATCGATGGAAAAAGAAAGAAGATGTGAATGGTAGTAGATTACTATTGGGAAAGGATTTTGAAGAAAATATAAGGATTACACTAGAATCACTAGTCACAAATGAGAAAGAGAAAGTAAATGATGTAGGAAGGATAAGACAAGAGTCGTTATTGAAGAAATAGAGAGGATAGGTCGAATTCTGCAATTAGAGCGATAAAGATTGGGAAATGACGGAATGGAAGAGATAGAAAAATAGTTAAAGAGTTAAATACGGGAATAAGTATGGAAGAGAATAAGTTTCAGAGTAGTCCTCAAAAGAAGAAAAATTGAAGAGTAGGAAGCAGAAAAGAGAGAGAGAGTGGGAAGGTATGAAGAGAAAGAGGTGGAGGAGAAATAAACAATAACTAATAGACAGGGGAGAATGAGAGAGGAAAGAAATGTGGGAGGAACTACACGTAGAAGAACAATAAGGAGAAGAAAAGAAAGTTATTGAAAGGAAGGATTGGAAGAGAGAAATAAGAAGAGGAAGTGCATGTAAAGGAAAACGAAGGAGAATGAAAGAAAGCTATACGATTTGCAGGTAGAGGAAGAAGTATAATAAAGTGGAATAAAAAGAGAGAAAGGTATTGGAAGAAAGAGAAAAAGGATGTGTAAGGAACTGCTTGTAAATGATAAAAGAGGATGGTACGGTATTGAAGAGTAAGGAAAAGTACTCCGGGTAGGAGAAGAGAAAAATGTTGAAGAAACGAGGGATCAAAAAAGAAAACGTAAATGAGAGGAGGCGACCAAGAAAAGGAGTTCATTCAAAAGAAGGAATTGACCAGAGAAAGAAAAACGAACATGAGGTAGAAAGGAGAGAAGAGTTTCTAATGAGAGAGAAAGAGAGAGTAACTGAGAAGGGTGGACTATGAAGTGGTTAGCGTTGCCTGTAGATCGGTGATAATTCTGAAACGTGAAGTTGAACCAAGCGCCGAGATTTCTGGGATAACTCCCCGAGACGAATAACCAGTGCTACCAACCACTGCGCCTGACTTCTCCGCGCTCCCTGATTGGCCCACAGCCGAGCTCCCCTGCCCCTTTCCCATTGGTCGGTCGTGATTCGGCCCCTTCAACTGATGCTGTGTGAGAGATGAGATTTGCGCGAGCCCTATTCTTGGAATGGAGGGTATTCAGTGTCTCACTCGACAAAGGGCTGATTCAGTCGCTGGTGAACTCTCGGATGGTCACCACGTTCGGAGAACTCTAGCCGTATCGACCCCTTTCCAGGGAATGTCCAGCTGAATCACCTGATTCCCGCGAGTCATACCCCGGTGTTCAGGTCTTATACTTCGTCTCCAAACACCAGCGCGTGACTATATCAAGTCAAGTGCTGTCAGCTGTAAAATTACACATACGGAGAATTACGGCTTGATCAGCTTAACATTCGGTAAAGCAGTTCATCAGTGACTACTCAGTGAGCAGTTCTCGTTCAGCTCTCGTGACATTCAGTTCTCAGTGAGCAGAATATACTCTGAATATTGGATTTCAGTGCTCAGGGAATGAGGTTAGTGGAATTTCAATTGATAAGTTGAATTTTTTCCAAAACGTGTAATTCCACTCTTTTCTCTCATTGCTTTACTTCTTACGTAGTTTTGAAGGTGGGTTGTTGAAATATAATAATTTTTTAAACCTCCTTGTAATTCCACGTTTAATTTTAATTGGAAGCTATATTTGGAGCTGAGAGTTTGAAATAATTTTTCAAGTTTTTCACTTTTAAAAAATTACTGGGTTTGCAAGACATCAATTCTTTAACATTGACTTCTGCCTCAAAAGCGAAATGTTTCAACATTAATTACCAATTCTTAACAGAATTATCATATTCTTATAAAATTTCCTAAACTGAAAAATTTTGAGCACATTTTCCGAAATTTATAAAGATCCTTCCAAATCTCCGATCCCCAGCCGCTGCACTGCTTAGCATTGACACTTGGACAGCTTCAACTATTATTCACCTGACAAGATGATTATGATTGTCGTGAAGGTCACTGGGACTGCTTGCTCCAGTGATAAACCTGTTGAAGAATGTCATCCAGATAGCTAAAGACCTCTCAACATCTGAATGGGTGAAATTCTTCACTTCGAAACCAGTTATCTGTCTCATTCACACTGTTATATTCTTTCGTGTTTTACGCAAGTTAGAAAATTACGTTCTGATTCATTCAGAAATCAGGATGACAGTGTGTGTACTCTCTATATTTCTCTCTCTCAATCTTGCTAACAACTCCTATTTATGTTTGTGTGCTTGTCACATGCAGCCTCCACAAACTCATTTACAAGTTTTTAAAACCGGAGATTGTTGAACCGCTCCGTTGCTCTCATGAAAGACATGTCTTCCACCAATTATTATCATTGCGACTGACAGGAAATTCTGAAAAATAATCGAATACTTGTTCCAGCGCAGTTTTACTGTAACACTTGCATCCCGTCACTAAACGCTGATTTCAAGTGAAGAGTCAGGTTGCAGCATTTGACAATGAATTCCCAATTCAAATTCCGAATCAGTTTGTAATTCTTGTAATATCCATGTCATATGTCAATATGTCATATTCGATTGAGTTCAATTAACGCTTACAATATCAAATAATATACATACTTCTCTCTCTCTCTGAAGAGGAGTTGCGTGTGAGAGAGGACCTGCAAGTCCTTAATTCCTCTTATTGTGATTAATAAAATAGATGATGAAAGATAAATAGATAAATAATATACTTCCAGCAATATTTGTAGTTCAATGGAAAAGATTCCTTCAGTACCTTGTTCAACATTATCAGGTCTCATCAAGTATTATTCATCAAGTTATTTCTTTTAAGTATCAATGATTTTTTCGTATGAATCACATTTTTGTAGAATAATTGAACGTTTTCATAATAATACCGCGCGCACTCTTCGATTTGAGATTTTATGGGATGTTTCCTTTGAAGGCTATGACTGTTGTATTGAAGCTAGAACGTAATCTCATTCATTCGAATGAGAATGAGAAATCAATACTTGCCAATTTTCCTTTCATGTCCCTCTCTGTTTTTTATGGATGAATAAGACCACATTGCAATGGCAATATAATTTATAACTGTCTAATTCGTTTTCAAATTGAGATTTGGAATGTGTTCTTAATTCTTGTAATGTCTATCTATAGTAGAGCATACTGTGGTATTTTTCGAATAATCTTGCAATCCAAGTTCCTTTTGCAGAAGGAAGCATTATGTTTTGTTCAATTTACTTCTAAATTCTATTGTTTATTGTATTGAGTATCTGATACATAACTTCCACATAAATATGACCGATTCGATAATAATGGATGGTAGTTTGATTGATCTCTGAAATGATCATTATCACTAAAAACCAACATTCACATCCTCTTTGTATGTTGAACGATAAAATTGGGATGAAAAAGCTAAGAAATTAACCGTTTGCTAATAAAATAACTATGATGAGGTCTGGTTATTGGGAGCGATCCCAATAAAAGTCACCGACAGAACTTTTAACGGTCTTTTAAAACGGTAGGTCTATAACCGAAAACACGTGATGACTAAATATATATCAGCAGAGACGGTTTTTTGTTGCCAGGTGTTCTGCAAGGCAGGTGGTTGGATCCCGGCTGCTTTTTAATACATAATAATCTATACAAGATAGCAGGCTGACTTCCACCCCCCTATCCTTGTCCAAGCCCCCTACTCCCCCCTTCGTCTAGCCGTGTTCATGTGTTTCGTTGACGGTTACTTTCAAAGTTGGGATGCGGGGGACTATATAGCATGCACTCTTGGTTTTCACCACGTACTTCCTCTCAGTGCCAGGAAAAGAGATCGAAAAAGAGAGAGGAACTGTCTGTCTGCTAGCATAGACGACAGAGAAAGAACATGACTTAGAGAGAGAGGGTGTGAGTGAGTTACTGATGTGAGAATGAATTCTTCCCCCATCTAGTTCAATGCTAATGATAGACGATGATCATTGCGATCGTGGTAATGATGATTATAATGATGATGCTCATGATGACGACAATGATTATGATGTTGATGGTGGTAACAGGGGAATCGTTATCATCCTCTTTGTATGAGGTGATCGTAAACCGCTTCTTTTTATTTCCATTTGTTTTTCTGTTGGGTCGTCTTCGTTATTTTCCTTTTCCAACGTCCAAGTCTCTTTTAGCAAGTCAAAATTACGACCGTTAAAGTAGATGTTGTAAGGTGTCATGCATTAAAATGATTTTGTAGCTAAAAATTCGTTTTCCAATGTATGAAGAAATTTTCATGTAAAAACGGCAATATATTGGTGAAATTCTTCAGTATTCGAAATTTTTATTGTAATAAATATGTTCTTTTTTAATCCAAATTTTTACTTCAATCTAACTTTTAGGGCTAATCAATCGTACAATCTTTACCTAAAGATCAAACTGCTTGATGATACAAAATCTTCCAACTCCATTCTGAAAAATCACAGCTCATATTGTACAAAATACTAAATAAACAAATTCCATTACTGCACCCACTAAATTTTATACGAATTTCATAATCTATCATATTATTTCAAGACGTATCTATTCTCGCAATCATGATAAACGCAGTGATGCAGAAAATATTTATGAAAACTTGTTCAAATGACCTTTGTATGGTGTGAGTGCCGTAACGAAATGGCCAATAAAATAATATCGAAGGGGAACAAATTAGTAAATAGCGGTTGACCCGTGATGTCTGGATTACTAGTAGAGAACCGGCTAGAAATCCTTTCGAATGTTGCAAAAAGAGATGATCGAGTTTAATTGACAGGGGATGAAACGCGTATCACGAGATAGGGTGCGACCCTACAATATAATAACCATTAGGATGACTAACTAGGCGGTGCGGGGTGTCTCTACAAACACTAGCCTACTTCCTTTTTGACTTCCAGACCCCCTTTGGTGCAGTACCTATCCTACTGTTTAGGGTGTTTTTGTCTCGTCACACTATTCATGACGTGTTACGGTTGATCATGATGTTGACACTGGTCAACTTTAATACAATTACAGTACTCTGATCCTCTGGAATATCTTTCTTATGAACATTCAATAATCATTTAGCTACGATAGCTCTGATGTTACATATCTGATCATCTTTCTTTTGAATATTTAACTATAATCATTGATCTATTGTTACAGCGTAGTAGAGTGAATCTTCTGAAATAACTTTCTTATAAACATTCAGCTACAACCATAGGTCTAATGTCACTTCGGAGTAGAAGTAACCATAGCTCTAATCTTACTACATAATGCTCATGTCATTTTATACATAATTCTATTGTCATTTATACATAATATCAATTTCTTATGTTATTTATACATACTAATTGAACTAATGTTAGTTACTTCATGTAAATACTGGCAGGCCTAGGTCCTTCGTGGGCTGATGAGTCGTGGACAAACAAAAATAAAACCGACAAATATTATAGCTGCATATAAGGACTCAGACATTCTTTGTACAGTAGTTTGTTTCGAGAAGGAAGTAATAAGTTAGCTTATTCTCGCTGACATTTACATTTAGAGTGAACAGTCTGCTTCATTGAAGTCTAGTTAGACTTACCTAGACGGCTCTTGACTACATTGATATTATTTTATCATTACGTTGAGCATTGTTAATCTACATTTGCTATCTTAATGTAATTTTCAACGTCTGCCGCTGATGAGACAATGATACAATGTGGTTCATTCTTTGATGAATCGTTCAAAGTAATAACGAGCATTTCTATCAAGTTAGCTGATTCAGGGCGTTTTATTATTAATCTCCGTATGTAAGCATATTTATCAAAGCTATAATAAAAGCTAAGTGAAAGATTAGGTATGGATAGTATCCAATCCACCCTTATTCCTGTGGGATATTATTCCTGTAAGGTGGGATTGAAAGCAATTATTATAATTATAATTACTTATAATCAGCCTCTTAGGCTTCGAACCTTGAAAATTTTTAATTTTTTTATTTCAATTCTTGAACCTTGAGAAATTACTCTTGGAAATTTACAGTTTTGATCAAAATTTTCTGACCGAACGGCTTTAGAATAACCAGAATATATTACATGAGAAACCTTTTTTGATTGACTTTTCTATTCGAGTATATGGTCAATATCGGAGAATATGGTCAAATCTGAAGATTTTGGTGAACTAATGAATCGAAATTTTAATTTCGAGTAGAGAAATGAACTGAAGAATGAGTTTTTTTTAAGTAAATAAACCAGTCTAGGGTTTCGATGTGGTGAGCATTGATCTGGGTTTTAATCTTAATAGAAATGAAACTGTATTCATATTTCCTCCCACGTATCTCTCCAGAAGTCAATGTTTAATGTGTAGCTAAGCAACCACGAGTGATTTGATTATGGCGAGGTGAATATCGATCTCGGGCATTGTTTGATTGAGAGGGGTGGGATTTGAAGTTTGCGTAAAGTATAGAATGACCCTCTGTCTGCTGTAGGCCAACATTGATCTTTTTATCGCTACTAGTGGGAGAAAATTGGAGGGCTTTTACTGCAGATGAGAATGAACGATGAATTGAACACGTGAGAAAATAACAATTTAGGAGTCAACCGGAGGAGCTGAGCAAAGAAGACAGAGAGAGAGAGAGAGAGTGAGAGAGTGTGAGGGAGGAAACTATTAACAGTATTACTCGGGTGGTGACTAGGTGGACCCTATGGCCATATACATCTCCACCTCACCTATTTCCACCCTTTGTTTGCGGGGAGGGGGGACTTCCACGTCGCGTCGACGCCACAGATCCCCCCTCACCCCTCTCAACCACTTATAGATCTTCCTCCCGTTAGGCAATCCACCCTACCTTTCCCCCTGGTTTTCCATAGCAGATGGTAGTCTCCCTGCATGATTCTTCCCACCTTATTTCACCTCTAACTATTTTCACTGTTTTCTTCTTTCCTTGTCGTTTTGGTCCCCGGTACAATGTTTCCTCTGCACGATTCTTCCTTTCTCATTCCACCCCTGAACCTAACCAATCTCCTCTCCTTTCCGTGCCCTTTTGGTCCCGGATCCGTCAGTCTCTCTGCATGATTCTTCCTCCCTTACTTCACCTTCTCTTCTTGCAGTACTCTCCTTTCCTTCTCCTTTTGGTCCCCGATCCATAATTATCAGTGTGGGCAGCGGAGTCACCCACCCCCCTTCTCATCTGTTCCAGATCTATATTACTCACACTCTTCCCGCCGTTTCCCCAATTTCCCCAGACGCTTTCCGCCTAATCTCCGTTCGTTCTGTGCGCTTTACTCGGGCTTCTGATCCGTAATCCTCCGCGCCGTCGTCCCCCCTCCCCCCTCTGCGATCCACCTCTGCAAAGTCGAGCTCCTGAATTGATTAGATTTGTTTGCCCGGTGCCGTGCGACCGTTGCCATAACGACCGTACCTTGCAGGGCGTGAAGCCCTTTGGAGTGTTTCCCCTTTGCAGGTGCACAGAGGCAAACAAATGCCCAGATGACCGGTGAGGGGATGATTCCCCCCCAACAATGGCAAGGGGATATCCCGTGAGTAATGGCAAGAAAGGTGACGCCCAAGGGAAGCAAATTACACAAATGTTTGTTGACTGAAGTTACGTAACCAGATCCAGATTTCATCATTGGACACAATCGCTAAAATTTCGATCGCTTAACTTGATCGCTCATTTTTAAAACATTTTCCTCTACACAAAGAAACTCGCAATCACTTGATTTGAGTTTCAATGAGTATCATTATCTTCAATATAACAATTTCAGTTCCATAAATATAGAACTGTTGCAATGTACATTTGAGAATATATTCTAAAAATCATGAAAATCACCTACATGATTATTATTTACACTTTATAAATTCTCTCGGAAAAGGAAATAATATCTGTTCAAAGACATAAATCCTTGGAGATGTTGACCTTTTACTTCTCCTTTGATTCGTATGATCAATTATTCGTATTCAATGATTCTTGATTATTTCTTCAAATTCATACTACATGGGGAAAATCATCATTTTATAATCATGACTCATTCTTATTCATCGAAGCTCTGGTTCAAAAATTGAAATGAATGAATAATTCCGATCTTATGTTACTTCATTACTATTTAAGACTAAAATAGTTTTCTTCTTCTTCTGTTTCAGTGGATGATCTCAAATTGACGGTATGATAGACATGGCTTCGGGAACGATACCATGTCAAATGACTGTCGCAATGATCCGTGACCCAAGTGGTGAGTAATCGATGAAATTAATTTCAATCAATATAATAATGATAAAAAAACAACATCTTATGACGTATTCATATTCAAAAATTGATAAATTGATAATAAATTATAGATTTTTATCGTCTTCGAAATTATCGATCTAAATTTTCGATAAAATGTTTTAAAGGAGATTGCGTAGTGTAGTCTGCCAGGTGTAAACTCAACAGCTGAACCCTGTTTCCAAGGCAACTGATTTTTGTTTAGGGACGGGCAACGAAAATTGATTTAATCCACTCAACCTCATCCACATTAATATTCCATCAATCCCATCTCTTTCTCACGCCCATTTTCATTTACAGTATCTCTTTCTACCTCATTGTTTTTGCATTGATTTTTCAATTTGGTTACCGAGATCTACCTGGAGTCATGCCTCACTAATTCTGTACAAATCACATTACCTCAAAATCGAATAACATTGATTATAATCTATAATCATGATTACAGGCATGGATTACTCGGCAATCTATCGTGTTTTTAAAAATCCTATGAAATGTTTATAAAATTTTGTTATACAATTTGTGATTGAATAAGCGAATCCTTATTATAATAATGTGAGCATTTATGTTGCCTAATTTTTAAAATATTTTAGAATCATTGATTATGATTGGATTTCTAGATCTCATTTTTGGATTGGATAATTTGAGAGTTAGGAATTTAACCTGTTACTTAGGCTATTCCAGGTAACGCTGATAATATCACCTACTCTGAACAAACTTATTTACTTACTAACTTATTTCAAAGAATTATATTTCTTGACTAATAGCAAAAGAAAAAAGAAAGCGAACTAAGTAATTCTTCTACAATTTCTGCTAATAGAAACATGTTTCAAGCTACCAAAAAATTCTGCCTTGTAATTTCTGTTATTCATCTCATTGATAATTCCGATGATTGATTGATCTCTGATTGATTATTCATGTATAACTCTAATAAAATCTAACAATTCTACAAAACTATTTCACTTAACCACACAAAGATTTTAGTGATTCTTCAGCAGTCGCTACTGGATTGTGTCCGAAGGCACTTTGTTATACTTTAATTAATTCAAATATTATTAATTAATGAAATAGAGCTTCGTAATAATTGACGAATCTCTCAGCTTGAATTCGAGAAGGTAGTATTTTGAATACATGCAGGCCCAATAAGAATAGCCTAATATTGAATTGTGATTTATGGATATACCTTTTTTTGGAGATACTCTCAGTTAACAGAAAATCAACTCCTCTATTTTCATCAAGTTTATTGAAACTCGATTCTATTCAACAGAAATTGAAAGTAAATAGAGTATCCGATTATATTATGTTTATAATGAAGGATACAGTTGTAATTTTTGTCTTTGTCTTGCAGATGGGATATTTGTTTGGAATTAGAGAATTATCATTCAAAAGAAGAGAGAAATTCGATATTTTATTAGATTCTTGTTGGAAGTTCAACTTTTCGAAACATTTTTAGATCTATCATGATCTCTTTGTTAAAATGATCCTTTGTATATTGTATAGCCTATTGGATCTTCCTAATATTTCAAACATATTTAATTATTTTCATATGGATAATTCATATTGAAAAGAAGAGAGGGATTTGAAACTTTATTAGTTTCTTGTTAAAAGTTCAACTTTTCGTAAAATTTTTAAATCGATCATGAACTCTGAGTTGGTATGATTCTCTGTGCCTATTAGATCTTCCTAATTCCTAAATTTGCCTAAATATTGTAAAAAGAAGTATTCCAGTGCAACTAATTCCAGTAAGTGGTTGGATTTTGAAATAATTGATATACTGTTTTGAATTTTCAGAGCCTAAAGCTACTTCATTACATATGACAGACGAGAGCGCTAGCCGTTCAAAGGAAATGACTACATTTGAAAAACAACCAAAGTTTGCTGATACCAAAGAAAATGATGAAACAGCTGACAAGCACACCAAAGAGCCAGATACCCACAAGAACAACGATAATTGGACATCGAGAAATGGACATACCAAAGCCTCCGACAATACCGAAAGAAACGAGACTGATAACTTAGGGAATGGATCTTCAACGAAAATCAACTTAGATAAGGTCAGTTGCATCAGAATTCGTGAATTCAATTTGTTTCGATATGATAATAATTGTGTGAGAATTAATTATTGATGGAAATTAACATGAATCAGTTTCTTAGTTTGAAATTGATTTGAAACTTTTCGATGCTGGTCGTGAAAAATAACATGAATGAATATTTCCAACTCAGAAATTGATGTTCGTGGAATAATTATCATTTTGAGAGACCTCTTCACCAAGAGTTCTTATGAATGTGTTCATAATTACGTTTTTCACCATTTCGCAACATTTTTTCAACATTTGTTATCGAATCTATTTGTAATCTCCTTTACTGAGTGATTACAATCAGTTCATCTCTCAAAGAGTTCAAATTCACTAACGCTCCTCTCCAAAGTTTAATATTATATAAATACATTCAGTATGGATTCAGTTGTTGTAGATGTAGATGATGAACATCTGAATTCCTGATCAGCTCTTAAACACTCTTCTCAATTTTCTCTCCTCTTGGCTTTTTTCTGGAGGTACAATCTCCAAACTTTTCACTTCAACAGTACGGTAGGCACTTTTGTATGGAAAATATTTTACTTTATCATATATGAAAACATTCTCATGTGAGCCAGTATTCGATAAGATATTTCTGTAATATTTTTGTCAAAACTTTGATTAAGCTCACCCAAGTATGGCCTTCAACAGGAGGCGTTTACCATTCAATTTTCAGGTCATTTCATGCTTTAATTGAGCTAATTGCTTCTAGATTATCTAAAAAACGACTTGTGGTCTGTAAATCACGTTTTTCTAATCAATTTGCTGGATTTTAACCACAATAAACACAAAATGAAGCTTGTATTATCGACGAAACTTTTAAACAATCCCACGATTTTTATTCAAACTCTCCCACATAACTTGAAGAATCTATGATAACCATGAAAAATAGAATCAATTATTAACTTTGACATTACTTGATTATTTTATCAATCTTAGTGGTTAATTGATTCACATGTGAAAATTGTTGTCAGAACAAATGGAACGTAGTTGGAGAAAATTGTGGAGTTTGAAGTAGCAAACTCCACCAAACGTCTTCCTTTACCCTTTGCAGTCATTTTTAAAACATTAATGAGTAATATATTTATGTTGTTTTTGTGGAATAAATAACAGATGATTTTTCAATTAAAAATTTTCTTCAGAGAGATTTGAATGTAATAATTCTCATAGTATCCAGGCTTGTCTATGGAGAGTTCTGGAGTCTTATAGAGAGTTCATTGAGAGCTGCATAAAATGTTTTGTCAGTTAATGTAAGATCCATCAGAGTAAAACATTTTCCACGATTTGAGATCGATACTATGACTTTCAAATTAAGATGATTATCATTGTAAAAACGTTTCAGAATATATTTGTTTTGTTTAATATCGATGAATAATATTAATAGTCTCTCAGGCAACGTGAGTTGACGTGTTTATTCTTAGAGAGCAGCTTCTATTGAGACTCTCTAGTATGCTTTAGTATGTATTTAGTTGAGATTTCAATTTTGTGTTGAAATTTTTGTGTTTTTATTCCAACTTGTTTTGTTTTTATTCTTACTTGTTTCATTTTTATTACAGAAATATCAAACATCAGATGAAAAACTCAGACAGCGAATCTGTTGAAGCAGACAACGAATATGATAATGTGAGCCGATTCATCTGCCCGATCTGCAACGTGCTTCTCACCTCGCAGCATGAGTTCACGCTTCACATTCGTTCACACAATAACAACAACGGAGATGCATCCAGCAACCACACATCAGGCGAAGACGAGTGCCTTCTCCCAGGAGGAAAAGGATACGGTTGCTGCATTTGTGGCAAAGTTCTCAGCTCATCAAGCTCATTGGATAGACATGTATTGGTACACTCTGGAGAACGCCCGTTCAAATGCAGCATCTGCAGAGTGAGTTTTACAACAAATGGAAACATGCATCGTCACATGAGGACCCATAATTCAACTGGCAAGGGAATCAATAATTCGCCAACAAATAAAATGAACGGTGGCAATCCTTTGGAGAGCAGCTATGAGAGTGATTGTGGATCAGACAGTTCTGGAACAGGTTCATCATTGTCTCCTTGTTTGAAACGGCGTAAAACATCTAATAACAGTTTCCACGGAGGCGCTAACACTACCATCGATTCAGTTTCAAAACAATCGAGAGATTTAGAATCGAAGATGGAGACAAACTTTAACCCTGTGTCCACTCCCACCACTAATAAGAGGAAAAACGCAGATATCGATTCTTCATTGGATGACAGTGGAAGCAAGGAACAACACACTCGATTGTGTTCGAATACAGTTGCCAGAAACACTCCCACAGTTACTTCAACAGTAGCGAATTCTCGCCGTAGAAGCTCGAAGAACAGCTCTAGCTCAGATGGAGAAGATCGCAGATTAGTGAACAAGTTCAAGTGTCCAGTATGCAAGCGTGAAGACTTTTCGTCACTTAACCTACTAGAGACACATCTAGAGGCCAAGCACCCTGAGTTTAAGGCTTGCTGTGAACCATGCAACTTGGAGTTCAAAAATCACCGTGCATTGAATCTACACCGATTTATGAAGCATCCAGATCATGAGAGGCCGACCAATGGAAGAGACATCGTTGGATTCGACGATCTAACATTTGTTGACTTCTCAAGTGAGAAATTTCCCTACATTGCAAAAACAGTCTGTGAGAAGAGTCTCCATAAGGCTAGTTCAACACAATTGAAATTTCAATGTGAAATCTGCCAACGAGCTTTTCCACTTGGATCTGCATTGGCAATACATCGACAAAGCTGCTTACAAGTTGCTAAAAATAAAAGTGGCTGTATTATAGAGAATGAGCTGAACTGTAGAAAAAATCACCACAAATCAAAAGGAATGCTGACCACTGATGCATCATCAGAAGATGAATCTCCAGAAGTTTCAACTCCTTACTCCAAAATTTCTTCCTATGATCACCATACAGAAATGTCAGAGTCTGAGGAGAGTGATGAACAGAGGCGAGATAGTTTCTTTGCCAGATTGGATTTGAAAAATAAACTAACTCCTGATTATCTCTCACCAACGAGTGATGAAGAGCTCATGAATAATTCTACAAGTTTGCAACCGACATCCTCTCAACCGCCTCACATCGATTATAAACTCAGTAGTATTATTTCTCAGAGCTTGTTAAGAAATTCGGAGATTTTATCATCCAGATCCACAAGCACGTCAGTCTTATCTGAAGTACGAGACTTGGCTGATATCCAGAGTATCATCTCAGTTACGTCAGCTGGAAATACCATGCTACCAGATCTCTCAAAGAGTCCTCAGCCATCAACCACCATCACCGACGTCACCCCACCCGACTCAGCATCAAGAGAAGAGGAAGAACAACAAGACTGTTTCGCTGCTGAGTTCAGGAAGATGAAACTAAGAGGAGAGTTTCCCTGCCGCCTCTGTACTGCTATATTCCCAAATCTGAGAGCACTGAAAGGTCACAATAGAGTACATCTAGTGTCTTCCAGCTCTGGTACCAATCTACCATATCGATGCAACATGTGTCCCCATTTCAGTAATGACAAATCGGCGCTGATTCGCCACATGCGAACTCATAATGGTGATCGTCCATACGAGTGCAGTATATGTCATTATGCTTTCACCACCAAAGCAAATTGCGAGCGTCATTTGAGAAATCGTCATGCAAAGATGACAAGGGAGGATGTCAAGAAGTCAATAATCTACCATCCTTCAGAGGATCCAACAAACGATATCAATGGAACAAGCCTTCTGTTCAAGCCTGAACTCAACTGCAACGATATCAAAAGAACACTGTTCTCAGATCGGATCAAAGAAAACATTGTATCATCAAATGAGTCCTTATCTCTTGACTGCGACAAAGAAGCGATGAGAAATTATCCAGCAATCAACACCGACTTGCCAAATGGCATGCCAGTGGTTAGTGCACAAACTGTGGAAGCAAGACCAAACAAGAAGGCACAAAACAATATCACTCCAAACTTGCTATCACGGCTCTCATCGAATATTGGAGTCAAGTTTGAACAAGAAAATAATAATATAATTAAAGAGGAATATCAAAGTGATGGTGCTATTGTCAATCTGACAAGAGATATGCAAAACAAACGGAGGAAGAGTTTGGATGTGGCGACAATGACATCTGAAGAAGACGTAAACAATGATGAAGATGATGACGAAAATGACATGGATGATATGTCCGATTTGACTAATAAAAACGAAGACAAACCGTTGGATTTGAGCATGGACGCCTTGGATCTGAGTCGCAAACGTCAGGACTTCGTAAAGCATGACTCTACGGAAAGTAGGAAATCTGATTTTAGAGGTTTTGGCGTGAGTGAAGATGATGCAAGTAGTATTGAATATGATAGTCATCCAGCAGACGTGCCTCAAGATTTGAGCAAGAAGAAAGTTGTAGAAGTGACTGATGATTTAGAGGGAGATGAGAATAATGATTGTGAAGATGAAGACATGATAGATGTGACAGGAGATGAGGATAAAGAAGGGGATGTGATGCCAAAACAAAACAATGTTTCTTCTGCAGAAATTGATGAGTTGCAGCGTCTCCACCCAGGCTTAGAAAATGCTGAGCTCCTCAACTTCCCGAAATTGAACCTTTCACAGTTCTATGCAGCTGCTGCCGCCGCTGGCAACGTTGCAACTGCTCTACCATCAACATTTTTCTTGAACAATAATACTACTAATTCCAATAATAACAATAGTGCTTTCTCGCCATTTGCTGGAGCCCCGAATCCAGCTGCAGCTGCAGCTCTCTTCTCTCCCTACTTCCTGGCTCCACACCCAGGAGTCATGTTCCCCAGGAATCTCACTCAAGACTATATGCTGGAGATGAAGGAGCGTCTGCACAAAGACCTCATGAGAGGACTCCAACTCTCATCTGGTGGCTCTCTCATATTGGATCAAATCGCCATGGCTACAGCTGCAGATCGTATACAAACACTTCATAACCAAGCGCTCATGGAGTACAATCGACGCATGGAGAGCTCGGTACCTCTCAATTTGATTGATGCTTTGAACCAGAATTTCGTTGGAAAGCCCAGTGATTCAAATGAGAATAATAACAACAAGACCAGCCCAATACAGCAGACAGTGATCAATTCACATTCCACTCCTTCCACCTCTCCACTGTTGAGAAACGTCACATCTCCCAATACATCTTCTTCACCAATGGGATTGGTCGATAAATCTATTCCAAAGTTCAACAGTGGTTTCAGCTTGGCACGAAAAAACGTCCTAGTACCAGGTATGAATAATCCAGTACAATCTCCTCGTGCACCTAGCTCAACCAATAACAATGTAAGTAGCGATAGTATGTCACCTTCATCAGCTTCATCTGTAAAAATGGTGATCAAGAACGGTGTATTGATTCCGAAACAAAAGCAACGACGTTACCGCACTGAACGACCGTTCTCCTGTGAACACTGCTCAGCTCGCTTTACACTTCGTTCGAACATGGAGAGACACATCAAGCAGCAGCATCCACAGTATTGGACCCAGAGACAGAGATCAAGCCACGGCGCGGGAAGGAGAGCACAGTCCAGGAATAATCTCCAACCGACTGGCAGCTTGAACAGTCAACTGTCCTACTTCCCGCATCTTGCTGTCAGCGGATCTGATAATGAGACCAGTCGCCCATGTTCACCGCGAGAAGATCCCATCAAAGAGAATTCTGTACTCATGGATGTGGGTAGGACGATATCCGATGAAGTGAAGCATGCCATCGCCTTGCAGCTCAAATCGAAGAACCCCGCGATCCAACACGACAGACAATCTCTTAAGAGTAAAGAAGAAAAAAGCGTCGATCAGAAACCAATCAAGGACATCGAAGAAGATGACGACGTGTTCTACGCTGAAGAAGAGACTAGCGAGAGACTGGTGATTGATGAGGAGAGAGCAGTTAGTGACACAGAAAATGACGATGTGGAAATGAAGAATGAAGCAGAAACTAAGGTAGAAAAAGACACTCAGGTACCCTTACCTAAATTTCTACCGTCAGCTAAGAAAGAAAGTGAGAAAACTCCATCACAAAAAGATGAAAATCTGAATGTCGATTTGGCGTCAGTGTCCAGACTGCTTGACAATGCTTCCACGCAGACTTTCAAGGAATATTTCAATAACGATGACGACCAGATTCGAGATGAGAATAGTGAGGAGGATGAGGAGGGCCTCGTCGCAGCCAACAGTGAGGGCAACAACTCTGGAAGTGATGAAAACAAGTGAGTAATCTATCATTTTCAAATTTATTTGTTTCATAATAATTTAATCTATCGAATTAATAATATACTCGAAGAGTTGTATTATACTTTTATTGTGTTTGAACTCTTCCAGTATGGGTCAAGGAGTATTCACTGGAAAAAATATTCTATTCATCAAAACATATATAACTGGTTTATAGCAAAATCGATGAAAGTATCAATTACAAAGCGCAACTCTCTTCAATAAGTTGTAAGTTCAATACTGTAGAACACGCTCTCATAGTTTCTAGAGGTAAAATAATGTGTTTAATGGAACATGATAATTTCAGATACATTTTGTACATCAATGACCAATTTTTGAAGCTGAGGAATATAATGTTATAAAACACTGTTGTAAATGTTGTTACAAGTTCAAATTTTAAAATTCAATTTACAATTAATGGTGATACATTGGATTAAAGTAATATTTTTAAACTATTGTAGAAACATTTCTAATTCTCACTTCTCAACTACTTGGTGAAGCAGGTGATTTTATATTTCTCAATTCAAGAAATATTCCTTACAGATATTTATTTTAAGAATACATTTATATACAATGAATATCTCTCTCACTGTGACATTCAATTCAATATCATCAAATCCATTGATGATAAATCAATTGTCTCATGGATTTCGAAGGTTGAAAATGTAGTTAAGTAATAATCTTCATTATTCAACTGAGAATTTCCATCACTTATGATAATTCATCAAAATAGCTTCAGTGATGCTACTAGTCATACAATTTCTGTCTCATGAGATGAAATAATAATTTGTGATCATGATGATGTATTTATAGTAATTTGTTTTCACCGTGCTGTAAAAAAGTTGATTTTTTATACAATAATTCCGTATCAATTTTTCATGCATTGTAATTTTGGAGATACGGTAAATTATAATTATTCTAATCGAAATTATTCTCTTACAGGTCTGAATCAGACACGGCGGGTAGTAGTACGGGAAACCGCCAGGGTGAGAAAAAGAAGAGCGCATACTCCCTGGCACCAAATCGTGTTTCCTGTCCTTATTGTTCCAGAAAATTCCCGTGGTCATCATCTTTGAGGCGCCACGTTCTCACGCACACCGGCCAGAAGCCTTTCAAATGTTCGCATTGCTCCCTACTTTTCACCACCAAATCGAACTGTGATCGTCACCTTCTCAGAAAACATGGGAATAACAACAACACCAACACGAATAACAACAACAGTATCACCAACGATACCAACACCACTGGGGAAGAAGTGCAAGGTAGAGTTTTGGAGAATGGTGTTTCCGAGGATTGTTACACGATGAGAAACGTGCCAGAAAGACCCTACAAGTGCAAATACTGCCCCAGTTCGACATTTTCCACTCTGAGCAACCTGAGGAAGCATATCGCATCGAAGCATCCGAACTGCAGTATTCCTGGGTTCAAGGGTGGTGCTAAAAGAAGCAGTTGCGATGGGTATGAAAGTCAGCAAAGCTCTACAGAAGAAGTGGAGTCTGATGTGACTGTGGCAGAGGTGAAACCCAGTCAAGACACTATCACTCCACCTAAAGTAATCGATCACAAAGTAGGAGTTGAGTCGAACAGATTACCTCTACCGTTGCAGAATATTGGTGCTACTGAAACGTCAGGGTCAATCATTCCTCAAACGCCTTCGGATCTACCATTCAAGTGTCATCTGTGTGACAACAGCTTTGGAGAACGTCAAGATGCCTTGGATCACATCAGAGAGACACATGAATCCGAGTATGCGTTACTCGCCATGAAGGGGGCTCTCGACTCTGGTACCGCCGATGAAGCGTTTCATCTGGACGACCCCAATGGAGAAGAGAGTCTAGAACAATTGCGAGGAAAATTTCCGGACTATGCCAACCGGAAGGTGAGTTTGACATCATTGATCAAAATATTCATGATTTACAACATTCAATATTACATCTTTTATAATTTAATTCTATAAATATCATTTCATGGTTAGGTGATTCAGATTAATTTAATTTACTCAGGTAGATTACAAAATATATCGGCTTTAATCTTACATTATGAAAATTAAAAATTGGACTAATTACATAGTTCTCATGAATCACTAGTGATGAGATAGTAAAATGAATTATATGTACAGTTATCCTGTAAAATACAGTCTCAGTAATACTGTTAAATACAAAATGCTGCCTCAAGTAATACTGTCAGTCTCAAATAATACAGATAATACTCCTGGAACAGAAACAAATCAATTTCCATCATCAATACAAAACTTCATATTATTTTTTTCAATATTATTCACAATATTCATGTCTCATAGATTATTTTCTCACAACTTATGTCTTGCTAGAGAGAATTTCATATTGCATTATGACAACTCAACAAATCAGAACTGAAAATTCTGTTTCGATTTATAATTGACAATAATTCAAAGAAAGCTATTTTTTAATTTGATTATAATTTATACTAGGTATACATTTTAATTTAATTACAATTAACAAGTTAAGTTGTAATCTATATCAAAACCCTTTTCAATTTCCAAGTTCGTGTAACTATTTCCATACCCATTTCGAATATCTTTCTTCTTATTTACATCTAACGTTTTACCAACGTATTCATCCAACGTTTTATAACTAACGTTTTTTTATTATATATCAAACGTTTTTCATTTCGATTCATTCACAATTCATGTATTTTTCTCTGATTTCCATCTTGACGTTTTTCTATTATTCATCCAACGTTTCCTAGTATTCATCTAAAGTTTCCTATATTTTATCTAACGTTTCCTAGTATTTATGTAGCTTTTTTCTATTATTTGCAGGTAATGTGTGCGTTCTGCCTGCGTCGTTTCTGGTCGGCCGAAGATTTACGCAGACACATGCGTACACACACCGGCGAACGCCCGTTTTCCTGCGACATTTGCCGCCGACGATTCACACTGAAGCACAGCATGCTGCGTCACCGCAAGAAGCACTCGCTGCAGAGGACAGCTGTCAACTGTCGTTCGCCAATGTCGCTCGCCAATGAAGCAAGCGACGACGAGGCTAACATCAACAACAACAATCTGCCGCTCACCCCCACCAGAAAACCTGGCAACGAGGAGTTCGATCTAATAAGCAATCTGCTGGGAATCGGAGATAAGTCTATTGTTGATGAAATGATTAGAACAAAATCAGCTGAAGACGCTGCTAAACTTCTAGGTGTGCTGAAGCACTAGGTCGACATATCTAATTCTACTCAAGTTATGATTGCTACAAGTATGATTATGAGTATACTCGTCATTATTTTGTCAAGAAGTTGGGTACACACCACTCAAATTATAATACATAGTGAGCCATAAATCACTTGAAAAATTGCATTGCATCAGTAAGTATTTTTGTCAAGGGACTTATGGTCCAATTTTTGTTATCACAATACAAGGTGACTTAGGCATAAGGCATTTCACGAAATACTCACTGATTTTGCAATGCAATGCATTTTTTCAAGTGACTTATGGTCCACTCTGTATTATAATTTGGCAAAAATACATTGCAATAGTTAGTATTTTTGTCAAATCTTGTATCATGATTACAAAATTCGACTCTCACTAGCCCGTCTCGTCGCCGATTTTGGCGTTACTTTCCTATAAACGTCAATTTGTCTGCATTTGTGTACTCTGAGCCCAGTACGGTACTCTGAGATTATTTCATGCGCATGCGCGGAAAAATTGACTGTTGACGGACTGTCAAATTCGGTGAGGAGACGGGCGATCAACTGTCAAAGACGAGAATCGACTTTAACTCATAATAGTATAACGTACTTATTTTTGCCAAATTTAATATGAGTATACTCTTATAATGTGATCATCATAATTACTCAATCTATGATTGCCAGTATCTAGATTTTATTTTAGATTCAGTACCTAATTATTCTGGACTGGTGCAATCTATGACAAAGGCATCCGTGTCTTCTAAAATTTGACAAAAATAGCCAGTCTGGAGTAAAAAATACAGGGAACCAAGATATAAAGTTGGTTTGTGAATTGATAACTTTCAAAAAAGTGCTACAAAATTGAGTAGATAACATACTCATACCTACCAATGCGAATAACTCGTCTTTTTTGAGGCCTTTTCTCAATTAAGCGCATTTACTCAAAGGGGTTTGCAAAATCAGGCTTTTCCATTTGTCTGTTTCTTCAGTGATGTTCTTGTCATTATAATTTTTCTTTATTAGCTCCTTAAGATTGAGTATAAATTTGTAGTATATATTGATTGTACATATTTACACATGGGTTACTAGTTTTCTTCCTCTGAAATTCGTGTCAATGGATTTAGAAAATTTGCATGAAATTTCCGATTCTCAGTGTGAATTATATCTGATTCATAGTATCAAGCAATGTGTACTTTATTGAATGTCCTTTTTTGTCTATTGAATGTTTGTACTTAATAATATCGATTTCTTGATATCCAGTGATTTCTGGAAATGGATGATTAATTATTGATTTTTTGTTGATTATTTTGTAAGTATTCAGAACAGTATCAGTGGATACTGAGCTGTGAGTTGTATCACTTTGTAGCTAGAACAACGATTTATACTCTTAGTCAAAATTTGCATGGTGTTAGGAGGTTTCTAATGTAACATAAATTGAAACTGGTGAGACTCTGCGTTTATTCCAATGGAGTAGAATCAAATTGGTTCAACTTTTAAGTTGGAATACAGTTTTGAAACGCAAAAGCCCTATCCAAAAAAACTCCATAAAAATTCACAAAGAATAAAGGTTACTAAAATACATATCCAAAGGTTCTTGAGGAATGAAAAGCAATCAATCGTTATGTAGTAGCGATGAAAATCAATGATAAAAACTAATATTGATAAAAAATAAATAAATAGTAAATTTTCTATAGGCTACTCAAAATCTCTCGTGAAGTGAAAAATAATAAAAATATAGTAGTTGATCTGCAATAAAGTCAGCTTTGTACTCATTTTTTGTTCATATATTTAGTCATACATTATAAACTCTATAAGATAATATTCACAAAATGCTAAAAAAACGCTGAATGCTAAAAAAGAGCTGAGTACGTAGGTGTGCATGATCGTAGATGAAAGTTGTGAGATTCTATATACAGTATGTACAAATATTATATTATTATGGGATTTAACCAATATACTTACTTATTATATACTACATAACCATATACACATCCATAACCATACTTATTATACATAATCAAATTACATACATATTTGAGAGTTATAATGCAGAAGTTACGGTGGAAAAAATGAAAAAATGAAGAAACTCCTGTAAAAAAGATTAAACATAAATATGGAGGGCATGCAGGTTATTATTGAGGCTCCTATCAAATAAAAATAGAACAAAAACATTATTATTGAAACTCTTATCAAATCAATTCACACAAAAAAATAGCCCTAGATTATCTGATTTGAAATCTTTGAAATGATTGATTCCATTTTTAATTATTTCGTGCTCTAGACTCTTATATCATCAGGCAGATAAATTTTCAAAAACAAAATACCAAATGTGAAAACATAACAAAAATTCATACAATTTTTTACTCTATTAATCATATATTTCACATGCTTAATACTTCTAACTTACTTCGAATTACACGAGAAAATAATAAAGACAAAAAATATGTGTTCCACTACAAAAAAAACTACTTAATCTTCACTTTCTGATATTCTATACTCATTTTATACTAATTATCATGCATACCCTGTATTAACATGCTCATTTCTTCATTATTATAACTCATATAAATATATCCCAAAGCATGTTTCATATTTACTGTTTTCAAAGTAAAAAAACATAAAAATCATACATTGCATGTTGAATAATGCAAACTGATACTGAACCTCTTCTAATATTTATTGTTTATATCTTATTATATTATATCTTCCGCTAGTGATCATACAACGGGCTGCTCGAATCAGTAGGAGTCTAGCATGTGGTAGAATTGTGGGGTAGATTTCAAAATTTATTCATAATGGTGCATTTATAACATAATCAATAATGAGCTTATTCAAGTTTTCTACACCATAATATCACCGGTGAAGGGAGTTGACTTCCAACTCGTTATGAAAACTATTCAATAATTATTATAAAATCATCAACGTTATGAATTACTGGTTCGAAGTTGGGGGATTTAGAGTATTCTACGTGTACAAATTATGAAAGGTTCATTGGGATTCTTGAAAGTTGGTAGGAGTTGAGGATATATTTAACCAGAAAACTCAAAAATATAGGACCAGCCAGGATCGAATTCTACTCACATTTATAACGAAAAAATTTGAAGCCATCATATTAGATTGAAAAAAAGACCCAAAGTTTTGAGTTGAACCAATTTGATTCTAGAATTACACGTACAATAACTCGAAACCTCATTTATGTAAATATAATTGAATGAAATAAAAACCAAAGAACTGGTAATTATAATGATTATTTGCAGAGTATTATATAAGTATTTAAGAAAAATATTATTATAAAAATATATAAATATATTTATCAAATAGTTTTGAATGGAGAGTTTTTATAAAGTATTATTATATTAATTTAATGATGCTGTAATATCAAGTTAGTGTTGTAAGTTACTTGTTCTAAATTCCATTGCAATAATATAATTAAATCTTATTGTCACGATTTGGAGCACATTGTAATATATTAGTTAATTAGTGTACATGATCTGCCATGAAAGTATTGGGACTTAGATAATTCATTGTAGATATTCTGACTATTATATCCTCTTGAATAGCATTCCTCAAGAATACGTCACCATAATATATATTGAGGTTGGATATCCAAGGTTCTAACTCTGTAACGCTTAGTTACTACTTGATGTAATTTATTGTTTGATGTCTTAATTTTCTGTAAATTATTGATTTCTTGGCAGGTCAATAAGTGATATTATTTTTGAATCGCAATAAGAATCAAGTCCAATACTTGAAAAAAATATTCTATATTCTTCATCATTGATTTGTAATTGTCAAAATATGGAGATGTAATAAGTGTTTACCGTACCAATATATCAAATGGGTACATGAGTAACCATATCCAATCATTTTACTTTCTGGCAGACTCTGGATGAACTGTTTACATAAGTTGAAGGATGCATTTTTGTTTACTCGATTTCTAATATGTAACATAATATTTGATTACTCAACAATTCAATAGTCTATTACTATATCAACAGGTGCTCAAAAAGTACTGAAGTTATATATTACAAACTTAGACAGTGTACTAGTATTCTTTAATATAAGACTCAGATTTCTTAATTCTATTTATATGCTTGATTTATCAATGATCAGATAGGTTTAGATAACGTTTTGCCAAAATAAAGAATCATTAGTCAATATTTAATTACTCTCACTTATCAATACTCAACTCATTTATCTCCTGAGTATTTATTACTATTCTATTTTGACATTGGGGCTTGTAAATAAATAGAAAAATTTCATTCAAACTCTTTAATTATCCCCCATTAATTATCAGAGGAAATTTCAAGATGTATTCAACATTCATTGAATAATCAGTATGCAAAAATTATGAGATTACTTTGATATTATTTGTTTTTCATAGATATTATTCAGGATCAACCTCCCTGTAATCCATTGATATTATTTGACATTACATTCTAGTAGGCTATACTAAAATCTACCTTCTGAAATTGAGATATTATTCCTTCTCTATTTACGTTTCATTAATTATTGTAATGATTTTTTAAATGGATATCATCATGAAAATTGTTATTTTTCGAATTAATGAAAGTGGAAATAGTATGAACATATTACAAGATTGCCATATTTTGTTGACAGATTTGTGAGTTGTAAGAATCAATATAATTACTAGATAGAATAATCACTAAAAACAAGCTTAAAATTCCTCTGGAAAAGTCACTAGCTGAATCTGAATGATATTGATAAGATAAAATACGGTGGATATGAAGATCATTCTAGAAGTTATTATGAAAAGAATTATAATGAATAGAGAGGTATACCAGGGGTTTTCAACCTTTTCATCAGTGAGTTTAGTTGGATTTTCGTATTGATCGTTGTAGAGGAGTTCGGTTATCACAGATGTGGTTATAATTTAATAAGTAATTGCAACTTGCAATAGAAGAGTATTATATTCAGCTTCCAAAATTTTGATCTCTGGTCCAGTGAAAGTTCCGTAAGTTTTTCAAATAAGTGCGGAATAAATAAGATAATAATTATCAGACTAGTCATGACCCAGGATTGATAATCATTTACAAAATATTGATTAAATTTCTCACCGTTGGAAACCCCTGGTAAACAATATCATCAATATAATTTCACAAAAATTATCGTTTTCTTTTTCTAATTGCTCCACAGTATTTTATCTTAGTGTCGGATATTTTTTATCACTTAATCTATCCATTAAAAATGAAATGTATGTTCAAATTTTATCGTCACACTGATCCATTTTCTAATAATAAACCAGTTGGACCTTTGGTATTCGAATATCAGATCTTCAAAATCATTATGACAACAATAACAGCCAATAGTCAACAATAAAATGAATTAATATAATCATTTATCAGGCTCTGAAGTCACTTAGCTGGCATGATATTGAAATTCTAGTACAGTATTTTTCAACTTTCAAGAAATTCGAAAAATGATTTTGATAATAATTATAGTTCACATTCGAAAAATATATTTTAAATAAATTATTAAATGTTATGTTCGAAGTCCTTTAATCTATGTTTTGATAATTTATTCATATTATCAACGTTACAGTGTCAATATTTTTGTATTTGTATTATTTATTTATTACTAAAATGAAATAGTTCAGGTTAATTGGGGGGTTCAACTATTCATCCCTAAAGGAATATTATAATATGAATTTATATAACTGTGTGAGTAAAACTATCATATTTATTTCATTATTCTTTCAATTATGAAGATTTTCCTGAATGTAATGTTAATATTCCTAGTGATCATATTTTCTCCATTTGCGGGATAGATGTTAGGTAATCATCGATATTAAAAACAATGACTTTTTCATATTCTACTCAATGTATATTTTAACATTCAAGTTCCCAAAAATCATTGATAGTCAACCCTTAAATATTTATCTAAATAAATTCAACATGTTTATCTATTTACCTTCTACTGGCGTATAAAGTACAATTTGATACTTAGGAACTGTATAATATGATTGAATACACTTAATTGAATTCCATTGCACTGATGTACTTAACTAAAATAGGTACTTTAATAAATAATATAGTGATAGTATAAGCATACAAACATGTTAATGTATAAGTAAGTGGAATAGTTTATTATTTTTGGGAAGAATAACTGCTTGTCGCCATCTTAGTTTAAACATATTTTTCGCCATCAAATTGCTTCCAGATATGTACAAAATTCACTTTTGTACAAATCTGAGGGGTGATCTTAGAATGCCAATAAACGGCCATATTTTTCAATTTATTTTTAAGATTGCAATATAATTTGGTTGAATATTTTAAGTTGAGAGATACTTCACCATTGCGTTTCCAAACCTGATTGCTTTTATTAGTAATGTTTTCATAGAATTATCATGATGGAAAAAATTGATTCTAGTTTGTTAGTTTTTTGTTCTCAGATATTATTTACTCGTTCTAACCAAAGAATTCTCTCAGAATCCACTACGGATATACTGAGCCATCTAAAAATATAATGATTTGATTTTTGTTGAATGGTAGATCATGTAGTGACAGTTATAAATTTCTGAATTTCTTTAATATAATGTTTTATGTTTCTATTTTGATTTCATTTTTATTTTTTTACCCCGTACTATACCTTTTTTTTTGTTCGTGGAATTCATATTAATTGGTATGATCAATCTCATTTGTATCTTACATTCTGATGTAGGTTACTTTACATTCATGCCACTGAATGATTGTGTTGAATTATCCATTCAGTTTCCTAACATTTGGTATCATTTCACATCTGGAATTATTTTTTATTCTTCCATTTTAAATCTGTTAACATTTTTCAAACATCAAATTCTAGAGTCAAAATTCGTAGATCATTCATGGATCTCAAGTTCTCATTATGAACTTTATTTGGTAAGAAAAATTCTGCTCTCAGGTGACACAATGAAGGTTCAAGTGAAAGTAGAAATTAATATATTTGTCGCACTATTGGCATGTATGTATTCCACTTATTCGATAGATGAACATTGAATAATAGGCATATTATCAAAATAAAATTGTATGTGAACTATAATCTACGGCAATATTTAAATCTTAAGATGATGAATAAGTGACCTTTCATGTTTGTGATTGTGCCTTGAACTATCAATAATGTTTTGCTTTATTCTTATAATTAATTTACAAAAAAATTAAGTGATTACACAACTTGGCAACCAACAAGTGTCTTATGCATAAAGTGAGCCCCGATTTAGAAATCATGGGCTTTTCGATTTTTTAATAAGCCATCATTTGCAGCAATTCTTGTAGGCTGTGTATAATGTTTGAGAGAGAATTTAACGTTAATTGAATATACTTTGTTTTTGAATAATGTGTGATTTTGGACATTTCAAAATTGTAAAAAAGTTATTGTTTGAATCACAACTAACGTATACTTTATTTTTCAACTTCTCAAATTATGTTTTTGCACCTTACATCGTGCACTTCACCCTCCTATCCAATATTGGGGCCTAATTCACTCAATTTAAGTAGTCCTGTAATACAGTTTTAGGGCGGCTGCACACTGAGTATACAGAGTGTTTCAGGAGAAATGTGCAATACTTCTCAGGCTGATTCCTTACACCAAATAGACAAAAAGTTCCATGGGACCAACCCCTAAAAACGCTTTGTTGCTGAGATAACAATGGCGGAAAATTGAGATTTTTAGAGGCTTTAGTGAGGTTCTAAAATAATCAATTCCTATGTAAAATTAGCTGAGGAATTCAATGAGACCAGTTCCAAGTTTGTAACTTTAACGGTTATTGAGATACTTGGAAAAATATGCTAAAAAACGCCATTTTTCAACGATAAGGGTTATAACTGGATAAGGAATCATAAAACTGTATTTTTTAATTATGGAAGTTGAAGTTGGGATAAATGTATGATGAAATTGTGTTTAATTCACCGCTACTATAATATTTTTCAAAATATAACTTCTGACTTGGAATACAATGTTTCTCTAGCTTATACTTCTTGCACAATATCGGAAGTTACTTGAAAAAGAGTACCAATAGAATGTACAGTAGGGATTATGAGTAAGATGGACAGAATTTAATGAAGCTATGCATATTGATAACCAAGGAATGATTTTATGTGACTTAAAAAATGACGTTGTTATGATACAAATTTATTGCATTTTCTAACAATAAATAATTTGACATGGTAACAAAGAACGGCTAAGGGTGACTTCACACTTATCAAAATTCAGGCTGGAATATGAATGTGGTCCCTACTATAGAGACTTTGATTGGCTTTTGATTGGTCAGCTCGGTGATATCCGCCATACTTCTGCCAAGTCTCATAAGATTTACATTGAAAAGACTCGTGAATCATCTGTTTTGTTGAAGTGAAAAATTTTCAACCTAAAATTCACCTATGCCACTTTGACAGTACTATTTTCTATCGAATTTAATCATTCAACGTAATACTAGAGGTAAAGAGACAATTTCAAATTTCAGAAAATTTATTTTCAATAACATTCTTCTTGGAAAAAGTTTGACAAAAGAGCTAATATTTAAAATCTAAGTGTTGAATCTCAACAGAATTTGAATGCTTGGCAAATGTATGGTGGCTGGCGGATTTTTTTTTATCTCAGCATACTGTTATGAAGCGTTTCACACCAATGGCCTCACTATGATTACCTATTACAGTCCCTATCATGTAGGCTAATCAAGTATTCGTGGTAAAACGCATACACAAGTTTCAATGGCAAGTGAAAAAACTTATTGGCGTTCACATACATGCTATTTATTTCAGTACAAAATAATACAATCTCAGTCAAAATAAGAAACACGCCATTGCCCAAAACTCCTCTCAATTCCTAAATTAAGTTGAATTAAAATATAGTCCAAAATTTTTAGGCTATGAAAAAATTTCATTTTTAGTCGAAGGTTTCCACCCCAAGAAAGAAAATCCAGAAGTAATAAATTAGTTTTGAATTTAGAAGGGTTTATTTGAAGCCAAATAACACAAAATATTGAAATAAATTGAAAATTTTGAGCAGAAAATTACACGATCAATGTGAGTCACATGATACATGTAGATACATTTTATCAAAATGGTTTTTGCTCGAGACAATCCTGGAATGTATACTGTATAGCGTCTTGAAAATGTCATCCCAACTCAATTAATATCACAACAAAAAAGGATGTTCTAAGTAGAGTATACTTGAATGTCAATGAGAGTACAGTAGATTTCTGTGTAGTGGGGTGGCGTAGCTGACTGGGTTAAGTGGCAACCTGGCAACCCAAAGGTCCCGGGTTCAATCCCAGGTCAGATCAGAAGTTTTTCTCAGTCCTCTTCCCGTGTTTTGGATGGACACGTTGAGCTGTCGGTTCCAGCTGCCTAAAAACAGTCATGTAAGAGGCCCTGAAATTGATCAGGAGCGACCTGAAAACTCTGACACCAGACCTGAGCCAGCCAGGTTACACGAATATTATTATTATTACTGTGTAGGGCAATGGACAATGTTCCTCAATATATCTTATACCTTCAATATACTTCTCAAGTAAACCAAAAGTGAACCAACTTCTTTTTCAATAGACCAATGAAAAAATATGCGGTATACCTTACGAGGCTACACCTCCTCAATGTGTAATTTTTCTAATACTATAGCCTAATAACTATTTCAAGAAAGCACAGTTTTCTTAATAAATAATAGAGAGGGAAATTCACTTTACACTGTTAATGATTGGTTGAACAAATTCACTATCATACAATTTGGAAATTGGTGAATTTAAAATGTTCATGGCCCAGCAAGAAGCTATTTTGTTTCAAACGTAGTTCAATAATATCTATTAAACTTATAAAACCTCAATTGGCGACTGGCGTGATATGAAACATAATCGATTCTGCAGATATCCGTTGAATTGGAAGTAATCTGACTGGAATATGAATAATAAAGCATGATAAATTCAATCAACAAATTTTATTTGACTAGAATAGAACTTCGAAATTTCAAAACTACTATACATAATCTATGATAAACGTTCAGATAAAATTTTGATGCAGTAAATTGTAACCTTGCACAAATATATTTGAATATTGAAAGCTTTTTAAATTATTTACAGAATTCATACATTGATTTCAATCTAATTCAACTCGATTAATTCAATTTATACAAATCTTCTTAGTTGGTCTAATAGAATTTGATTTGATGAAAACTTTTAAATGTATTGATGGATATACAATATGATTTCCATATGATATTATTCTATCACTTCATATGATAATACTTTCCCGGTGATTCCTTCATATCTTAGTGGCATTCCATTAGATGTCTGAAATAATAGTTATTATGTCGATAAAAATTGATAGAACGAAGCCTGCAGAACGGGATTCCACCATCTTCCTTCGAATAGGTTGGCGCTTTAAACCTGGAAAAATAAGTGATCCAAATTGGTTAAATGAATTTACAAAAAACAGTACATTATTTATCTTCCAGGTAACCAATTGAAAGCCAATTGTAATAAACCAGGTAACAAATTGTAATATTTCGACCATGTCCTAGAACAGACTTTTCTTTATTGTACAACATAAAAAGTGAGACTACATAATTATCGATAATCTGTCAGGAGTATGATGGAATTTCATTTCAAGGTACATTGTGGTAATTTTTGGATTGAACTAGTGACTAAGAAATACTCAGTTTGCAGTAAGAAGCTCTATTAAAATTACTATGAAATTACAGTAAAATTTCTCACAATAAAATTATACTGTGCTCGTCTTGCCATCTGAGCAATTGAACTTTATTTTTAGACACAGTTATATTTAAAAATTCGACCAAGAAAAATATGAAAATCTATTTTTGCGGCTGAAATCCACACCAGCAATGTTTATTACTTGTGCGCGTGTGTCTGTAAATTAAGACAATGACCTCTTATTCATATCATTGAATGTTGTTAGAATCCAAGAACTATGTATGGATATATTACTAATAGTAACTTATACATTTAGTAAATCATGAAATAATTTCCTAACAACGCTAGACAATACTGTCAAACCCATGAGAAACAACAAAAGTTTATTCATTGTTTGCAAAAGTGATGTTAACAGGTATGTAGGAAGCGTAAGAGGCAAAAAAATGCACTAAAATGGTGCAAGAGGCAATGATATACTAAAAATACTATAGAAATATATTTTATTGTGATTCTATAGGAATAATTAAATTAATTTTCATGACGAAGCGACCGTATAAATTAGGGTTTGCACGCTACCGCAGAACCACGTTTTCTACTCGTGAAACTAGAATTGAAAATTGAGTATTTTGTTTATAATGTTATTACACTCAATTGGATTGGTACCAGATTTGAAGGCCTATATACTAGCCTAACCGATTTGAAAAGGAAATGATAGATGAAGCTATTTCTAGTGACTGAAAATTTATGTTTCATAAAAAAATCAAAAGAAAATTTCTATAATCTCACATTCATAGAAATCTGAAGCTATAATAAACTATTTTGTGAAGTTTTCTTTTAAATTGGCAAAACTTGATTGTATTGAGTAGAAAGTATAATTTTTCAACTATCAATACCAATATTTCATTAAATATAAAGAATTACAATTTTTAAGTGAAATACCCGGGCTTTTTAGGGGCGACAATTGTTTCGTACTGGTATTGCACATTATCAAGCGGGTTTGGCAATTTTTCTCCAAAGTTGTAATAATTAAATTTTTATTCGATGTTATCAGTGAAATAAAAACGACGAACAACAACAAACCACTATTTTTATCGTTGGAGTTTCCAACTAAAACATTAACAACTAAGTCTGATGATTAGAGTAAGACTTTCTTGTTGTCTATTCTCCTCTTTATCCAACACTATCAATCTACTACTGTTCCAGTAAATCTACTGTTCCAGCATCATCTGTTTACTGGAATAACATAATTTACCAACTGCTAAACTTTTTGTTAGGAGCTTCAACTGGAAAAAGGAGTATAACATCTGAATAAATGTGTCAATTGAAAGTCATTTCTCAACAGAAGATGTGATACGTTTCAACTTTTAAACTAAAGTGAGAACGATTCTCTATAGATTATAATATTCAAGATATCTGTCCAGCCTAGACCCGTGTTCAACAAAAAATAGTTTAATCCAACAGCTGACTCAAATGGAACACATTATAATGAATGAAATAATATCTTGATTCAACCCTGGATTAATTTATTTTTCGTTATTGTTATTGATAATACTGATCCTAGTTAGCGATAAGTAACATGGTTCATCGTGATATTATTATTAGAGGTGAAGACTGAAAATACAAAATTTACCTATAGAAAAAAACGACCAAACACTCTTATGCTGCAGGAGACACACATGTTGGTATGGTGTTGGACCATTTTCCATTTCTCAAACATCTCAGCATAGCTGCTCCCTGCATTACCAGGCCATTATCACATGTGAATGTAACTGTTTCTCCAATCTGGTAGTAGAATTTTACAGAACTCATGCGTCCACTTATTGCAGTTCCAGGGTAGGAGCATGCTTGAACACCTGAGAATTAAAGAAAATGTATTTGATTATATAAAATTAAACTCTCACAAGCAAATCTTCAACTATTTTATATTTTATAAAAATATACCGATACAACGGAATATCTAAGGACGCGGCATGGTAGTTAAATAAAAACCACTGGCGGCTCGTACCCACGAAACAGGTGAAGTGCCCGTATCTTTTACTATACAACACTTCACCTGTTTCATGGGCACGAGCCGCCAGTGATAAAAACTCAGCTCTGCCAGCCCGATTTGAACCTCTGAGCTTGAGAATTGCGGCCTCGCCCTCATTCCCAAAGCCATCTAGACATTGACTTAAAATTGGAGAGAAAGAAAAGTAGGCTGGACTATATAGGCTATATATAGGCTATACTACAGTCTGGACCAGCTTATGACCTCAATAAGAAAACCTTTCAGCAATGCAGTTTTTATATAACCTATTCCTTGCTTGTAACTTCCTCCGCATATTCAACCCTCAATGTTCGAAATCATAGGCATCTTACTTGACCTAATTAGGATCTTTGAATCCTTGGATCTCTGAATACGTCCCTTCTGTCACAATACAATTCTTGATCTAGGGTATAATAACATACCGTACTCAAAATTAATTGAACTACGTAATATTCCTGGCTATAAATTCTATAATTTTGGAACATCATTTAAATACTGTAATCCAAAAAACTGAATAAATTGAAATAATTCTATACAAACAGTAAAACACAGGTAAGCTGAATTGTAAGCCAAAATAAATTTAAAAAAATAATGTAGGAGTGTAGTTATAGTATATTACTCCTACATAATAATGTAGCAGTAATATAGTAGGAAGCATAGTTTCAAGTAAAAACGTTCTCGCAAACAGAACAGAGTACATTGTTCAAAGTACAAGAGATTCAACAAAAAATCTAGAAACTAGTAGAACGAAGAGGAATTGAACTAACTTAAAATAGAGGAATACATAAACTCAACAAATAAAACATACATGTGTATACACACTTCAAAAAAACATTTGACTTTGAATAAAACAACTTTTTATAAGTTACAGTTAGCCTAATGAGTACGAATAGAATAATATTATGGTTTCCTTTTTGTATAGTTGTGTATTATGTATCTTCAAAGTAATCTTGTTCCGTTTTACGAGCAATTCAACAAGAATCTGATCTGAATTTTCATTACAAGAACTAAAATGTAGCTATTTTAGCAATTTAAAAATGTTTCACTGATATTGAGTTAATAATAGCTTTATTAGTGAGCAGTATTACTCATATTGTGAAAATGACTCCAAGAGTCCGAGTCGATAGTTCAGATAAAAATTTGAAGTGTAAAATTTGTTACTCGTCAGGGATCAAGATAATTATCCACAATCAATATAATAATTCAACTGAGTTGTGGTCGATATTGTAGAAACGTTCCATGATAAAATAAACATACAGATTATGTCAATTTTCTACACTATTTATTGGTACACGACCATGGTTTCATGACCACACAGGTCTCATTTTCAAGCTGACAAGCGTGACCTGTGTGGTCATGAAACCATGGTCGTGTACCAATAAATAGAGTAGAAAATTGACAAAATCTGTATGTTTATTTCATAATATAATAATTTATAGAGAAGCGTAGAAAACTGCGTAGAGATTATAAATCCAGTACAAGACTTACAGACATACATCTTAATTACATACAAACAGAAATCTAGAATATGCTAGTAAATAAAAATTGAAATCAAATTATTTTCACAGTTTTATTTCATTTTAACACAACATGTTTAGCACTTGGGAAAAATGTTGTTTTAAAATAAAAAACATATAAAAAAGAGTACTTTGATAGCAATTTTTGTTTACTAAAATTCACTGATAGTATCTCTAACCAAAAAGGAGACATCTAGAATGTACATACATCTTGGAACCGATCCAGACCACCTTCCATTCTCTTGGCAAGCAATAATGGGCTGGCCTTCCATCATATGATCTGGATTACAGGAGAACTGCACCAAGTCTCCAGCTTTATACGTTCCTTGACCTTGTATAAAGCCATTCTCCGGAATTCCGGGTGGATCGCATTGAACCTCTGGTTTGTAAATGAGCACACAGGACACAAACCACAAAAATATTGTTAGTAAAAGTTACTATCACTCATGCATCATAATGTTTAAATATTGTTATTTGTAGAAGAGTTACTGTTAATATCAATCATGCATCAAATGATGTTCATAATTCAATCAATTATTAATCAATGTTATTGGAAATAAATGATTACAGTGAAATTACTCACAAAGTTAAAATAAAATAAATATTAAATAAAATACATTTGGCTTATCTGTTGTAAATTATAAACAATAATCTTAACAAGAAATGAAATAAGAAACTAATATGTTGCTGAGAAAGCTTGGCGCAGTGGGCTGGGGCGTTACAACCTATAGTCCGCTAGCACTGCCTGCGGTCAGGGTTCGAGACCCAGTAGGCATGGCTGTTTTCCACCTCATCAATCATCTTCGCACTCATTATACATTAATCCACGCACAAGCTAAAATGCTTATGTGGGTATCATCCGCAAAAAAAACAGAAAAACTATAAGGAACATAATAAATAAGAATCAAGAAAAATAAAGCTGATAAGTAGCATTATTAGCCCTTAAGGACGATAAAGAGTGAATAAGAACAAAAAACGGAAGGAAGGAAGGAAGAAATGTTTCATACTACTAGCGCTGTTCACCAAATGACCCACCCACATTCCACAGGGCAAAACAACACTTTCAACACACAAACAACACAATTCTATTTGAAGCATTTTTATGATTGTTACTGAATGGACTCAACTGTCTGTGTTTTGATTTAATCAAGTATTTTGCATTAAAGATGGAAGAATTAGCAGATATTGCAGAACACCAACTGCTGGATAGTTATTAATAATTATTCTGCATTATTTCTTCCAATTAAATAAATATGTTGGGGAGGAAACATCTGAAGATTTTGTGATGAATAAAGATAACTTGATAGGAATTCTTAAAAAATATCAATTAATAGTCGATTATGATCAGTGAACTTTTGGATGTGTACAATTTATAACAAAATGATATTCAAGTAAACAATATAATATGTTATGTAAGGCATTCTTAAAATATTAAAAATAGTTCATTTCAGCACTGTCACAGCATAATTATGATGAAACATTGATTGCTATAAATATATTATTCCAAAAGGCATTTTAAAGGAGCTCATCAACAAGTGATCAGGCTATCACTTGTGATACAAGTATACACAAAACTTGTAATACACAAAAAACTTGGTGACATCATAGCACACAAAAAACTTGATGACAACATAACACACCATTACTTGATGACAACATAACACACCATTACTTGGTGACTTTGTCACACAAACTAACTTACCGCGACAAGTCGGTAATGGTGACGCCCATTCTCCTGAAGGCTGACATGTAGAGTGAGCTGGACCGACCAGACCAAATCCTTGACTGCAAGAGAACATCACCTGTCCACCCACTTCTCGACTCAGAATTGAAGCACGAAGGTTAGGATCGGACAAATTGATCAGATCAGGACATTCCATACCTGGAATACAAAAATACTAAATAAACCTGGAATATACATAGGCCTACCTAAAATACAAAATAAAGAAGTATAGCAATATTTAACTTGGAAATGAGGTTGTATTAATGCTTGCAAGTGGAGGCAACTCAATAGTTTATACTAAATAGTAATATTAATACTCTATTTATCCAAGATGAACATGTTTAACTAATTTTTGTCAAAATTAAAAACCTCTCTAAAGGTGAAGCCTTTTTTAATTTTGACAAAAATGAGTTGAACACGTTTGTATTGCATAAATAGAATTGAATCTGTCATGAAATTTATTTTCAAGTGGAATAAATATCTTTCAAACACTGAAATAAATGAAATAATTCCAGTCGAAATGCGAAGGCTACTTTACAAAATATGTGAACATAGATGGGGATGAAAAAGAAGAAGAAAGAAGATCTAGTGGGGGAAACTTGATGTCTTAAGTAGATTTCATAATTTAGGTAAGAAAAACAAATGTTGTCAGATCCACAAAGTTTATTTGAACCAAACTTAAGTTTCAATGCTCAGGGCATCATCATCAGTGGAGAACTGAGGCTTTGAAAATACTTAAAGGCTTACCTAAATTATGGATAAGTTCCACAACATCTCTGATCAAAGTGTAAATTAGATTTCATAAGTTTTAATCCTTTCATTGAAACTTTGAAACTGAAATTATAAGAAGATTAACATTAATTTCATGAATCTGAAGAGAGGTATTATAGTCTAATAAATTACAATTGAAACGCATAACTTACATTATTAAATCTCATGCATAAGTGCACAACACATAAGTAAAAACACTCATGTTATTCTAAATAACACTTCTAAAAATGAGTTTTCGTTACTCCTAGTATTTTCTTTTGGTTAACTTCTGAATTTTCTGAAATATTACCTTGTACCTAAGTTATACAGAGTGTTTCAGGAGGAATGTGCAATACTTCTCAGGCTAATTCCTTACACCAAGTAGACAAAAAAGTTCCATGGGACCAACCCCCAAAAACGCTTTGTTACTGAGATAACAATGGCGGAAAATTGAGATTTTTTTAAAATATTAATTTTTCTTATTTTTTAGAGGCTTTAGTGAGGGTCTAAAATGGTCACTTCCTATGTAAAATTAGCTGAGGAATTGAATGAAACCAGTTCCAAGTTTCTAACTTTAGCGGTTATTGAGATAATTGGAAAAATATGCTAAAAAACGCCATTTTTCAACAATAAGGGTTATAACTGGATGAGGAATCCTAAAATTGTATTTTTTATTAATGGAAGTTAAAGAGAGTCGGATTCTCAACAAAAAGTTAAATGGCGGCGATTGTGTAAATCTTACCTAAATCTCAGAAATGGCGATCAAAAATCGCAAAATTGACAAGAGTGATGAATTTGTGTTTAGAAGCGATTTTGCGATTTTTGATCGCTATTTCTGAGATTTGGGTGAGATTTACACAATCGCCGCCATTTAACTTTTGTTTAGAATCCGACTCTCTTCAACTTCCATTAATAATAAATACAATTTTATAATTCCTTATCCAGTTATAGCCTTTATTGTTGAAAAATGGCGTTTTTTAGCATATTTTTCCAATTATCTCGATAACCGCTAAAGTTACAAACTTGGAACTGGTTTCATTCAATTCTAAGCTAATTTTACATAGGAATTGATCATTTTAGAACCTCACTAAACCTCTAAAAAATCAGAAAAATTAATATGTTTTGAAAAATCTCAATTTTCCGCCATTGTTATCTCGGTAACAAAGCGTTTTTGAGGGTTTGTCCCATGGAACTTTTTTGTCTACTTGGCGTAAGGAATCAGCCTGAGAAGTATTGCACATTCCTCCTGAAACACCCTGTATAAAACATTATAGAAAAAATGCAATACTTACAGTACACCCAACCTTGATTCACGTCTTTAATGTAAAGTATTTTTTATTTTGTTGTAGTATATTATTATTTCGTGAATAATGAATTTGAAATGTGACTTATTCAAATGAGTTGGAGAATATAAATATTTTATCAATCATGGAAATTATAAGAATTTGAAATGAAGTCGAATTTCCTCACTTTCACAAACTGGCATTGGAGCACTCCAATTTCCTGACGGCAAACACACCAGCTCAGGAGCACCAATCAGAGAGTTGCCATTGTTGCACGTTAGAATAACCCTCGTGTTCATTTTTGTATTTGTTGTGCTCATCTTCAATCCTCTCCTAGATGGTAACTGGTTACAGTGGACGGCTGAAACATCATTCATTCAATGCAAGATTTATTTAAAATTATATGAATTTCACCTCATCAATTACCCTCGCACTCGATACGCATTACCCACAAACAAGTTAAAGGCATCATCCGCTATAAAAATTCCCAAATTTAATTTTCGAAGATCTTCAAATTGATTTCAAGGAAATTCATGATACAGACCGACGGTTATCAACCAAAGTATAGTCTGTTTAAGCAAAGAAGGCATTCTGGCAAGATATGAAAATGACTCCAGCTCGGTCAATATCGATTCAAATATTATAATAAAAATATTAAAAAAAATAAATATAGTTTTCTACTATTTGAGAGCAAATTTATAATTTTTGAACCAATATTGACCAAGCTGGAGTCATTTTCCCATCTTGCAAGAATATCTTCCTTTCTTGGACACTACTGTAATTGAACTACATCTCCATATTGTAGAATGTAAGTGTTCACATACAATTGATAAATTCAAATTTATATCCAAGAATGCCGTCCGGTACCGATACAATGATATTGTATTTATAATGAATAGAAATCACAATACATTTCCATATATTTATTGGAACATGACATGTTTTGCATTTATTATAGGCATTTTGAAATCCAATTCAAAGTACTGTACTGTGATGTTCATTTATTATATTTACATCAAAGGTAGCCTTAAATAGAAAATTGAATATTAATGATACGTTACTGTATCTTGATCATAATTATTTTAGAAAACTATGTTCTAATACAACTGATTCAGAGTTCACAAGTTTTGGATGAGCGGTCATTAGTAGATAATATTCAGATATATCTTTATTGTTCAGGAAATTCATCATAAACAATAATCCCATGCAAGTTCACTAAAATAAGTCTAAAAATTGGCAAATCCCGTTCAACGTAATTAAAACGTGAAGCGTGCTTTGTCGTAGGAGTAGTTTCAAAATGAGAAAATGAGGTAGGCTACCAGTAGGTACAATTTTTACATATTTGTGAAAATCACACACCACCAGAGATCAGAAATTTTCATTTGCATAATTACATAGAACAAAAATTCTATCATTATAATTGGAGTAAAATCACTTACCTTTCACTTCGATTTCGACAGAATGCGTATGCCTGGTAGGAGTGATACAAGTGAAAGTGCCAGAATCATCTCTACTTGCATGGAAAATGCTGAGCCTGTACTCAAGTTGTGAATCTCTACCAGGGTCGCTTGACCAGCCTTCAGGATACTTTCTGCAAGTAAAAATAGCCATCTTCACATTCAGGTTGTGTTTGATTATAGCGATAATTGAAAGAAACTTCGATTCCTGCAGTACTTGATTATTAAGAGATGAAAAATATGATAGCTAACTATAACTAAAAGTCTATAACTAAATACTATGAGCCACCATTGAACGAAATAAGTAGTACGAGATGATAAGAGACACGATTTAAAATATTGTTATTATTGTGAGTCTACATTCAATATTTATGACATACTGAAAACCAATCAAGTTCTAAGGAGTAAGAGTAAGCTTTTTATAGGCTTGGTTTGTTTGTAACTCATGAAGGAAGAGAGACTAAATGTTAATTTTCTGGGGGGATGGGAAACAAAATAGATTAAAATAAATGAACAATTATCATGATTAATTATTATCAGTTCTAGATTAGGCAGATGCATTAGGCCTATAAGATGGTTTTATGGTTATACCAGAATCAATAACCTAGTTAAATTCAATGGAAGTAAGTCTTCAATTCCAGGAAAGTTTCTTTTTCTAATAATATAGTGGTTGAATTCAATTCGTTTTATTTGTGTTTTGCATTTAAAATGTGATTTACAATATATTTGGAGTTGAGTGTTATTTATAAGTTATAATACGCTGAAATAATGAATTCAGCACTAATTCCTTTTAAATAATGTACACGATTTTCAAAATTGTGAATATGCAGTTACAACATTGTAGCAATGGAATATACAAATAATAATTTATTAATAACAAATGAACATTACTTTTTCTAAGAAATTTTTGAAAGAAATAAAGGTTGATTCGAAAAGAGCGCCGGTTTTAATATATCAAATTAGAAGGTTTATTTAAACGGAAAACTGAAAATAAATACATGAACATGTTCATCTGACTCTCCGATTACATGTATGAGAAATAATGCCATGCATATGTCCTCCTCTATGGCGCTGGCACGCATCAACTCTGTCCATGTGGCATGTGATTTAATATTATAGTCTGGTCGAGCAAAGAAGACATTCTGACAAGATGGGAAAATGACTCCAGCTCGGTTAATAGTGGTTCAAAAATTATACAATTGGTCTCAAATTGAAGATCAGGATGTTTCCTGCAATTTGAGACTAAATTTACCATTTTAAACCAATATTGACTGAGCTGGTGTCAATTTTGCCATTTTCCATCTTTCCAGAAGGTAACCAGTCTATAATAGTGAATTGTAATGACATAATTGACCCGTGCCAGCGCAGTAGGGGAGGATATGTATGCATGAAAATTCAAAATTCTCAAAATTCAAAATTCGTTTATTTGCAGAATCTTTTTTCATACATTTAATCGAAAGGTAAGATGATCATTTTGATGTATTTATTTTCAATTTTTTGCTTAAATAACCCTCTTAATGTTACACATTAAAACCAGCGCTCTTTTTGACACACTCTATATTATATAACTTACCTATAGTTGTGTGAAACCGCCCACTTGGGTGTACCGAATCGCCTTATCCATAGGCATTCCATATGGAGTATAGTACCGGGGTAAACTATTAAAGTACCCTGATTACTCTGTGCTATTGGACCAAGTTGATGACGAAACAGTATTGTCGGTGGTTTCTCCACTGAAAAAAGAACAAAATATTAATTTATTTCAAAATAATTTGTCATAAAACATGGCGGCTCGTGCCCACGAAACAGGTGAAGTGCTGTACAGTAAAACATACGGACACTTCACCAGTTTCGTGGGTGCGAGCCGCCGGTGAAGAGTAGAGCTTACAAGAACAAGAGAAAAATGATTATATGAAAAATAATACTACCTCATTGCATTATAACTTCAACCATATACTACATCCTAATGACAAATAATACAATAGGCTACAAAATTTTATTACAATCAAAGTACCCTTTTTTAAAAATATTTTAAAGTTTTAATATTTTTATAAATATTTATAAAGTAGGCTACACTTTACAACACAACATACGGGTATAAGTATAAAAACATCAAGTTTCTCTAAAATCTAGCGAGTAAGGAAAAATACATAATTTTTATTATATCCTTCATTAATTTATTACCCGTTACTTTTTACCTATAACCCTTTACTATTCACCTTTTATAATCAGCACCTCTATAAATCTACTCCTATCACTCGAGTCAAATACAGAAAAATACCAGAATACAAGGCAAGTATCCTATACAAGAAAATCCTATTCTTGAGATAATTCCTAGAGGCAAAATTTTCGAAAGTGAATCAAAAGTACAACCCAAGTCCATGAACTGCAGAGAAACTCCAACTCAAACACTGTTCATTGATAATGGTTTTTTAAATTAGACAAATGGAAAATTGATTATTCTATTACCTATTCAATCACATCCAAAAGTATCACTATACTGTATAGTTTCCTCTCTGAAATAAACTATATGCATAAACTTTGAAAAAAGGACTTCGAATATGCCTTTAATGAATAGGCAATATAATGTATCGAAATAATAAATATATTGAGAACTATAGCCTACAGAATGGGTTGAATGTTTGAAAACGGCTTATAATTTTATGAACGAATGTACCTAATTGTATCATGTCAAATAACGTTATGTCCACATAATCCAGTTAAAAATCGTGGAGTAAGAAGAAAAAGAAGAAGTGAAAGAAAAAATAAGAAGTAGGAGAAAAAAGAAGAAAAAGAGAAAGAAAAGAACGGCCTCTGTTGCTACTGAAACCACTGGACTCTGTAAACATCACCCAATTTTGCACAACGCTAGTCGCTACCTATTGTACAAAATTAAAACTACTATAAGCTTTTCTCTACTGGAATTTCCACCAAGGCTCTGTTACAAATGGGTATTTAAATCGTATTCTTACGAAAATTCGTAAATAAAATTATTGATGACTATTTACCGGAACATTATAAGCAATTGTAATGAACCTGCATTATATTAGCATCGATATTCTTGTGAATAATTAAGATTTCGACTGCTACCTCTCACTGATTCTATAGTAGAAAAGTGACATTTAAGCCATTAGAACGCAATAATTATTGCTTTCAAATCATATTAATCTTAATTTTTTTGGAGAATCATAGAGGAATCCCAGGATTGATTGCAAGGCCCTGGGGTGTTTCCTCAATGATTCATCAATTGAAAAATGGATATCATTAGATTTATTAATACACTACATTACATCCAAATCCAATGGCGAAAGCGCAACGATTCACGACCAGGCTCCGGATCCCTCCCCCTCTCCCCCACTCCAAAATAATTTCAAAGAGAATGAATGGAACAATAATATTATAAAATAAAGTGAAATCACACCACAACAGTTACTCACACTTTATTAACTTAATACTGAATATTATAGGCTACCCAGAAATTTGGGTGGGAAAGTAATGTCTTAAAAGTAATGATCTTATCATCAGATTGTTATCTTATCTTTCTTAATTAACTGATACTACGCATACTTCACTCTGTCTATCTGTATTCTTTTATATCTCATTCTGACTGAATAGACTTCTCTCATTCACTCACTCTGTCTACCTCGCTCCAGTAGACAATCCGCTCTCTCGCACACTACCAAAAATTCGTTCAAGAATAACAAATTTCTTTTCAGCTCTGTAAATTGATAAGCCATTCAACGAGATGCGATTAATAATTATTTTTCTTACTGTACGTTCATTCAACAAAACTCAAACAATTTCATACATAACATAAAGTGGCTATTTTATCAATTAATTTCAGGTAAGTTCATTACACGTTCAATTATTTAATAAACGCAACTTTTTCAAGTCCTCACATTTAAAAATTCAGATTCCTCTTCCCGGAACTTTGACACGGCCAACTTGGCCACCCCCTCGGTCTGCGCCTCCTCAGCCATAGCGAACAACTTCCTTCGTATTGGTGTTATTGATTGGTTCAAGTAAATGGTGTAATTTCCACTCAAGTTTATGTAGTTTGTAGAGAAACTTTACACAAGCGACTTTTTGTCAATAGGGTGCTCTTATTAGTTATCATTCCGTCGAACAAATCAAATAATTATTTCCGCAGTTGGCATATTCTTATTTTTCGACAGCTGATGGCATGCGAGATGCGACGTGTGCATCAGAATTATCATATTTGATCTCCAAAGACACATTTACCAGGGTCCAGCATCCTATCATATACTATGGTTATACCCATCATATTTATGATAGTCGTCACAAAATGTTTTTCACATCAATATGTCAAAACGTATTGATATATTTACTGATTTGGAGAGAATATCTCAGATCAATGAATTTAAATATAATAATAATAATTAATTCGAATCTGCATTTATTGCTATATAAATAGACAAAGGACTTCTGCAACTGCAAATATATTGTGTGCCCACACAGTTTTTTGAACAGCTTCATTCAATGGATCTCGCCTGCTATTCACTGGCGGCTCGTGCCCAAGAAACAGGTGAAGTGCTGTACAGTAAAAGATACGGGCACTTCACCTGTTTCGTGTGTACGAGCCGCCAGTGCTGCTATTAAGTACATTGGTCAATATTATTTTTTGCAGTTGCAGAAGTCCTTTGTTATTTACATAGCAATAAATGGAGATTCGAATTAATTATTATTATTATTATTATTATTATTATTATTATTATCCAGCAGTTGGTGTAAGTTACTGCAATATCTAATAATTCTTTCAAGTTTAAATATCTTCAAAACAGTAAAACACATCATTGCGCGCCATTCATTCTCTCTTGAATTTCCGAATTGAAATCATGTGTAACATGACCACATTTCCATTTGAAAAATGAACTTAAGACTCAAAATGGGGTACCAAATATTTTGAGCCACAATACAGACACAGTGAAATTTTTAGTTTGAGAAGTATCTCATATAGAACGTATTGTCCAATCATCTACGTTTGTTTATAAAAAATAAACAAATTTATACTTATTTAACAATATAATTAAGTTGTTCTAAACATTTACAACCACACTGTGTATAATAGAGAGTATTGAATCTTTTTTTTTAATAATTCAAACTCACATGCATAATCATTTTCCTGATTTAATCCAAAGCAAACAGGTCTTTGTCCGTCCCATTCTCCTTGTGAACATTTTCGTCGCTGAGATCCAATCATTGCATACTTTCCTATGTCAGCACATCTGAAAAGCTAGTAGAGAAAAGTATATAAATATGGTTGATCTGAACCAAATATATCAGTACAACATATTCTAATTTCAGTACAACGTAGTTGATTGCTCCAGTTTTCAATTGAATTAAAATGGAAGCGCAAATTCATTATATTGATAGGTTAATATATTACCTCATAAGTCGAAGATTAGATTTAGTCTCCAAGAGTAGGAATGTTGAGTAATACTCATCTATTTTGTTTTCCATTACGAACTGCTAGTAAATATTTCACTCTGAGCTATTTTACACGACACTGAAGTCATTAATTTTGAATATTAGTTTAAATATAAACTACTATTCACACTAACACTCCAGTGTTAAAAATGGAGTAAAATCCAAAAGCGCTCCGCACGTGAGTAGTAGTTTATATTTAAACTAATATTCAAAATTAATGACTTCAGTGTCGTATAAAATAGTTCAGAGTGAAATGTTGAGTACCTGCAGTTGATAGCAATGATTAGCCTATAGTAGAATCTACACTATTCAGATTCTTCATTTTTTAGATTCATTTCAAAAGTTGTCATTGATCATCACTGTAAATTACACTAGGTATAATTTCCTAGATACTTTTTCAATTATTATTGATTATTTCAAACTTTATATTTCACAACCTTCTTTCTCAATTGTTTAAAACTTTCGTGTTGATTCTTATACTCAGTTCGTTTCTGAGTAATAACTCTTCGTTTGATATTGATTTAAGTTTTTTTTCAATTTTTCAACTGTATAATATGTCATGATTGTGGCAATCATAATAGTTCTTGGGGGCTAAAGACTCAATTGTGCTCTTTGCATAGGCGTAATAAGGGAGCTGAATTCTAATTTTGTATAGATTGAATTGTATAGATTTAGTATAGATTGATTTGGTTAAGTGGTCGTAGTTAAGTAGTAAGTAAACATTACTGTCCAAACTTCGCCACATCATTAGAATAAAGAAGTCATTCTATTCTATTCTGTATCATCAAAAACCCTCCTCTGAAGTCTAAATCATTGTTGTATTATTTTGAAAGGTGTAATGGGCCTATCAAAACATAGCAAACTAATAAAAAATCAATCAATTCTAATAAAAGTAAGGATGTACCTGGTATCTAAAAAGTTTTTAAAATGAGAATACTTACCAGGATAGCACCAGAGGGAAATTCAACCTGTTCCTCAGTAACTGGTTGATCCCTGTAGAAAGTGGACACATTGGGCTCAGTGTTTCTGAACGTACAAGTCGAGTTATCCTTGACTGTGCTTGTAGAGTCTTGTGGGTCTTCAACATCTGTTCATGATAACAAATTAAAACTATTTGGTAAGGGAATTCATAATTTATCAAGAATATTTTATAATATGATGAGTTCTCAGAAGAAAATTTTAGAATTTATAATATTCCTCAAGAATATATATTTTAAAAGACGATTGTAAATAAATAAATAAATTTTATTAACTAAAGAATTTGTTACACAAACATGGAGTATTGTCAAAAATCAATTATCATTATTATAAGGTATTTTCAGTTTTAGAACCATCATATTTCTAGTTTTAAGCTCTACCCAATATCAACAGTTGTTACAAAACGAAGTGAACGGCTCAAATTAATTGTTGTATACGATAATTGAATTTTCAAAGTTTGAGAATTGTTTATTCATTTCATTTTCTTAGATCAAAGGGAAACTGAGAAGCTAGATTCAAACCATTATTAAATGAACATTGTCTGTATACTTTTGTAGAAGTAAGTGACTTGAAGTTATTGATTTGTTATCTTTTATAATTACTAACGTTGTCTATGCTATTTGTTTTTTTTAAATAACATATTATTTATTCAAATTTTGTTGCTTCAATTACTAATTGAATTCTATTAGTCTACAAAATTATTAATTGCTGATAATTCCATTATATGCCCGACACAACTTATGATTATAAAGTCATTTCAATTATTGATAATTCAATTTACGTTTGCAACCTTCGCTCACCACAAGACAAAGCTCTCCCCAGCCAGCTTCCGTCCTCACACACAATGCGCCAAGAGTTCCTCTCGCCCATAATGGAAGCGATGCAATTGAAAGTCACCTCTGTGCCATCGGGAAAGCTTCGTTCAGCTTCGGCTAACGGCTCACCGTTGCGAAACACGAGAGACCCCTGCACGCGTGCCGGAGGTCCACAGGACCCGCGCAGCCCGGTCAAGTAGTCCACAGCACCCATCTCGCCACCAGCTTTCGTGATGTCACCGCCTGTTATGTACTCGCCACCATCTGCAATATTCATTTATTTATTTAGGAATAATACAATACATGAACACTTTAATAATTTTAAAGTTTTTTAAAAGGGTATTTGATTCTCATTTTATTTATCAATGAACACTTCATCTCTAATCATTATCCTTCCCATTACCCACGCACAGGCCCAAGAGCCAATGTGGGCATCACCCTCACAACAAAAAAAAACTACTCCAACGAGCAAACATAATTAAAAATAAATAATTATTATGGTATTGTGTATCCATACTTTTTCCACTTTAAAATTTAAAACTTAATAAAAATCACTTATAAATGGAGATGGCCACCACAACAGGTCGAAACTAGTTACTACTATGTAAGTAAAGTTTATTTCCATTTATGAGTGATTTTTATTAAGTTTAAACACTTCATTATTTGAGAACGAAAAACAGACTCAGCCGTTTCTATTCATAATCATGTACAATTAGAACAATATACATATATAGTATACAATATACATAGTATTTCAGGAGGAATGTGCAATACTTCTCAGGTTGATTTCTTACACCTAGTAGAGAAAAAAGTTCCAAGGGACATATTCCAAAAAAAAGCTTTTTTTTAATTTACACTTTTATCAGAGATGTTTTGGAACTTATCCATAATTTAGCTAAGTGAAAACAAAGGTGATCAGATCCACAAAATTTATTTAAAATACCATACTTAAGTTTCAAGCCTCAGTTTTCCACTGATGATGATGCCCTGAACATTGAAACTTTAGAATGGTATTTTAAATAAACTTTGTGGATCTGACAACCTTTGTTTTCACTTTTTTTGTCATTCAGGTTCTAAAATGATCAATTCCTAGGTAAAATTAGCTGAAAAATTCAATAAACCCAGTAAGAAGTTTGTTACTTGAACGATTATTGAGATAATAGGTAATTTATTGGTAATAATAATTTGAATCTCCTACAGACGGTACTTTGACGTAAAGTAAATTTCCCGACAGTATAAATATTTATTCAACATTCTGGCGAGGTGGGAAATGACTCCAGCTTAGTCAATGTTGGTTTAAAAATTATAATTTTGGATCATAATGTTTCCTACAATTTGAGACAAAATTTATAATTTTTGAACCAAAATTAACCGAGCTGGAGTCATTTCACATCTTGCCAAAATATCTTTCTTGCTTGGTATGGTATACATATTACTGCATTTTTTTTTTGAAGGCCATTTATTTTCATTTAAATAATTTACATGAAAATTTAATCATACCTTTTTTGCAGGAAGGTGAACGAGGTCTCAGTTCTCCCAGCACACAGTTGAGTGGATCGTGAGTGGTGGGGCGATAGTCGGCATCACACTGATAAGTAACAGATGATCCATTACCAATGGTAAGTCCAGCTCTGTAGCCCAGCAGGTATTGCCCATGACTGATGTGAGGTAGCTCGCAAGGTGCTGTTAAAATTTTTGACAAGCGCATAGCATCATTCCTATCACATATCACATCTATTGGATTTACGTGTAGATTTTCCAGAATCCGTGTGAAATTAGAATGGTGATAGTATTATTATTGATAATGTCTTCAATTGATTCTGTTCCATGCATTGTTCACCATCTCATCAAACGTTTATTCTTTGTTTGTTGAAAAACAATTGATAATAATATTATTAATGATATTTTCCAACAAACAAAGAAGAAACGTTTTATAAGAATGTTAACAATGAATGGATCAGAATCAATATTAAATACATTACCACACCAATGCTTTTAGTTTATTGATGTTTGATATGTTTCCTTTCTCGAGTAAGTTACATGATGCAGCCTATAACTGAGTTATACGATTAATGAGTTATGTGTTGTACAATTTAATGATGATTTGATGAAAGGATTATTATTAATGTTGATTTATTAAACAAAGAAATAGTCAAATAATTAAGTTATATTATGATGCATTTATACGATTAGCAATTCAAATACAGTACTAAACAAAACAAAAAAAAGAATCAACCTAATTTTTTAAATAGAATTTACGATTATTTGAAAAAATTGTGATTACTCGTCTATTAATTGTGATTAATTGTATATTTTATTTTCTACAAAATAAAATAGATACGGTAGAAACTCTACAAGAACAAGAAAACTTTCCACGAAAGGACATTTTCATGATGAATGTCGTATGGTATACAGAAGGGTATTCATGTAATGGGGAACAGCTAGTATTAAATTAAAGCTTCATTTTTATCTTTAGGAACCATCCTAAAGGTATAATTCCCAAGCCACGCCGCTCGGGCTGTCGCAGCTTTATCTGCGCTGCTTGAGCTGCCCAGCTCTAGATGCAATGTCTCATAAACATCACAACTCTATTCACATAACTATATTATGAATGTTTACTTTGTTATTAGGGCTTCTGATGTATAATATTGGTTAATAAATAGTGAGAATTATTTGAAAATGGTTAAAAAAGGGTGAATTTCACTATTTATTGATTTATTATACATTTTTAGTCCTGATAACAAAGTGAACATTTATAATATAGTTATGTAAATAAATTTGTGATTGTTAGACATTGCAATCGTGCTGCCGCTTGGGAATGATACCTCAATAAGTTTGAAAAAAGTTTAAAATTGAAAATAACTGAGCTCACCAGGCGAGCAGTCTGGCAAAGATGCAACAGCCCAAACTCCATACCAGCACTTCAGATTAGCAGGTCCCTGAATATTGTATCCGACGGAACAAGAGAATTCCACCACTTGATTGTGAGCAACCTCTGTTGTTTCGTTCAAAACCATACCTGCAGTTTTACTGGAATTGCCACTCGTGGAATCTCCGTTACCATTTGATGACCTTGTATAAATACCATGCTCGCTGGCAGGTACACTACAGGGTTCTGTAAAAAACAATTTCAAATAATGAATAAGTATCTCGATAATACACCAAAGTTACTATAGAAGGTGTCAAGGTAGATATAGACTGTCCAAGCAAAGAAGACATTCGGGCAAGATGGGAAGATCCAGCTCGATCAATATTGGTTCAAAATTATAAATTTGGTCTCAAATTGTACGAAACATTCTGGTCGACAATTTGAGACCAAATTTATAATTTTGAACCAATATTGACCGAGCTGGAGTAATTTTCTTAAATTGCCAGAATGTCTTCTTTGCTTGGACAGACTATAGCAGAGATCCAAAATTAAAGTTGATGTAGGCTAGCTGTGTAGTGTAGTGAGATATAGCTACCTAAGATTATGTGTAGGTATCATCCTATAATAATTGAGAGCTTGGCTACACTTCTAGTTGATCTTTTAAGAATAGCTGGATTTGTTGATTAAAATAGTTTCACTCTTCATCAATTTATTAAGAATACACTCAAACTGTACTTTTATGATTCTGAGAATTCAAAAACTAAACCGGTTTCGTCTGTAATCCAACAGCTGATGTTGTCTGCACATAATCTGAGAAATTGTACCGGACCAGCTGACTGGAGAATAGAGTTACAAATTTACCCTAGTAAGCTGGTCTGGTACAGTTGTTTACACTGTAATGCATAAAAAATCAGCTGATGTTGTCTGCACATAATCTGAGAAATTTTAACGGACCAGCTGACTAGAGAATAGAGTTACGAATACACTCTAGTAAGCTGGTGCGGTACAGTTTTTTAGACTGTAATGCATACAACATCAGCTGTTGGAACGTACAGTGGACAGACGAAACCGGCTTGATTTTTAGCACTAGCTCTACCTTTTCCATACACTAGCCTATTTCGATATTATCATGTATGATTAGAATGAATAAGATGATGAATGATAAATTTCATTACGATATGTAATAAATCATTTGTGATTAACAACCTGTTTTCAACTTGGTTTGTTTATTAATTGTATGTATGTATGTCTAGCCCATGAAGGGCCTAGTCCTACCAGCTGGTTGCCAGTTTCAAATTCACTCTACTATACAGCCCGTCCAAGCCAAGAAGACACCTCGGCACGACGGGAACACGGCCCCAGCCCGGCCAATACCGGCCCAAAAGCCACAAATTCTCAATCAGAACTCACAGTCCCCGAACCAACACTGGCCGAGCTGAAGCCGCCCCCTCCACCCCGCCAGAATTCCCCCCCGGCCGGACAGACCATACAGCAAGTAAATAATCATCAACCAGGATAGAGGTAACGTGTGGTTAGCACGTTGATCCTCTCAACCATAAGCGGAGTCTCCACAACCAATTGACACCTCCGCAGAACACCTCTGAATAACATGCAGTTAATCAGTTAGAGTGTAATGCAACAATTACTATTCCTCCAGAGGCGGGAAACGACTGACTGTCTTTACTAACGACAGCCAATCTCCCAAAGGAGGGTTTTATTAATTGTATCAGTTTGTTCAATATTTTCTCAGTTCAAAATTCATCATCATTACATTAAAACATCTAATAGTTCATACTGTTTTATTCAACATAGTTTACAATACGAAATCTACAACCAAATTCCCTATACATTCCACAAAAAAGGAATGATAATATGAAATGGTTGGATTTGCAAATGGGTGTAGAATAAGGTTTACTTGGGTCGATGAAGAATTTGAAAAAACTTACTAATTCGACAATGGGGCTTGTCTGGCTTCCACCTTCCTCGTATACATCTTGCTGTAACATTTTCACCAATATTAAGCGAATAGCCCCGCGAACATGTGATTCGTATGATGACACCAGTGGAATACGTCACGTTAGAATCTCGTCCTTCCTTCAGAATAGTTGTTGACTCTACATTTTCCTCAACAAAAGCATCACAAGGTGCACCTGCAAGCATTCAAAGACAAATTATACCGGAATTTCATCAATCAGGAATATTCTTCATACAAAATTTAATGAGTAATATAATATCAATAAGTGTATACCCTATGAATTGCATTCTATTGACCTCCCTGTATTGGACGGTTTTCATTTATTATTGTGTAGGTAATTTTGAAGGTAAAGTAAATTTTCTTCTATTACTTTCACTCAGCTAATACCTATCAATGTCCTAATCATTGGTGGAATTAAATATAATTTGTTTCCAAGTTAAATGTCGCAATTAACAACATGGTTAGCCACTACTTATCATTTTCAATATTCCGTGATCAGTATTTGCAGTTATTGGAATTCTCAATGACTTATTAATCATAACCACTTAATAGACACAGAATAATAAATTTATATATAAAGTGAGTAGTAACAGATCTACTAAATAAATGACTTGATTAAGACTCTTCTTGATTTTTTTATTTTATCTCTTCACTAACTACTATATTCTTTACTTCTCTTTATTATCACCGTATTTTTTCTGAAAATTCTGTTGTCTTTAGCAGAATGTTTTTTTGTTATTGTTGTGAATACGTAAATTAGCTTTTATTTCTCCATCCTACAGTTACTTTTGTAGTTACAAATAAATATTACATTTTACACTCATATACTCCAATTCAAAATAATTTTTGTCAATTTTTTGTTAGAGAATCAGTTTTTGAATCAGAAACAGTTTTGGGCTGCGAACTGTTAATTCATGTCTGTATGCATTTTGCATACTGTAAATGTAAAAATAAATAAGCTGCTTTCGTGTTTAGGAAGTGAGTATTTCAAAATTCATTTTCTTGTGCTCGGTAGAATTTACAAGAAAATAAATAAGTTTCTTTGGAGTGAATAGGATATTCTAAAAGTTCACTCATTAATGGAGTTGTATGTTGTTGGCAACCCTTGAATATTTCAGGTCTTTTTCTCAGCCGAAACGCACCGGAACGGTGTTTAGGTACCTCTTTGCTGGGCATAAATAAATGATAAATGAAGCGACGTTCTGGTACTTCTCAGCTTGAAATATACAAATTCTATGTGTATTTCCAGATAAAGAGTTTTAAAACAACATTTTCTATGAAGAAAGCTCTGAATATTACAACAAAATTGTCTTTTTTCAAACTCAACATTTGACATTTTCTATCATGAATTACCATATGAAATGTTTTATATAATAATTGATGAAATGTGTGAATGGTATTGTAATATATCTAAATGATGTTAGTAACGGTTTTATAATTCAACATGTAAGCATCATCATCAACTAGGCTTAAAATAGTATCTTGTTTATTCAAATTTTATTTTTGATAGTATAAATAAATGAACGTACCTACTCAATAAATTAATGAACATTGAAAAGATTATCGATTTTAAATTTTGAATGAAAAGTGATACAATGTTACAAACCTTTTCCTCGACTCACTGCTGACGTTGTTCTGTTACCCTGTTTCGCTTTTTTGCCCCCACCTTTTGCTTTCTTCCTTCCTTCTTTGGTCGCACCGCCTTCCTGGCCATTTCCATTCTCTTCGTTCTCCTTTTCATCATCTTCGCCGCCCTCTCCTCCCTTCTCACCTGGTTTTGTAGTGGGGGAAGCTCTCCCGCTTCCGGCGGCTCCCGGCTTGGAGGATGACGATGATGAACCTAGAATAATAAATGAAAGGAGAAAATTTCATCGTCAATAATACACTTACAGAAGACACTTACACTTTAAAGAATCAAACATAGTCAAGTATTTGAGACACAATATTTTAGTAAAGCTGTAGTTAAAATCATAGAATAAATAATGAAAATAAAGTTTTTCAATGTTCGAATCACATGTAGCTAAACTTGTATTTACATAAGTAAATCTGGAATTACAATACATTTAACCAGATGTTTAAGCTGCAGTATATTAAAACATATATTTCAACAAGGCTTTTTCAAGAAACTTGAGTTTTATTCATGGATATGGACATATTCAGCCTGCAGTCTTGCAAACTATGGAAACACTGTAGGAAACTTCTCCCGTTAATCGATCAAATTATTGTGGTTGATCTCATACAGTAATTAATATAAATATATAACATGTCTTATAATGAGGTCTTTTAAAGGAACTATACTATTGACATTGTTTTATTACCTGTTGATGTTTTACGCATTACATGCGTACTACTAGAGCCTGACAAAGCTCGCTTAGCTCTCAATAGAGTGCGTAAACTAATAGTTCTGTAGATTCTTCTAAATTTTGCAGCTCTTTTCTCTCTTACAGATCGACTCCACCTTAAACGTGGATGCTGTCCTGGTACACACCTGAAAATAGTTTTAAATTAAATTTTATAAATAATATTTTTATGAATCTTATTTATTAGCTGTATGCCTGTATATTATCAACAAAAGTTAATTGCATATGACTAAAAATAATGCTTTGTTAAAATGTGCGATACTATAATATGTTATGAATAATCGGTAGCAATATCAATATTTATAGAAGCCTCCACCACATTTCCAGTTAGCGAATGTCTTTTATCAACTCTAAACTCTATATTTAATAAATTGAATTAAAGTTATAGGACATTCGGCGATTGGACATTTGAGAAAGAAGCCCACGAAATACAAAATTCAGTGTAATGCTTTTTCCCATGCTTCTGGAAGCCTGCTGTGTTTCAATTCAACACAATATTAGTCTATTAGTTCACAAATGCTGGTTTCAATACCAGGCTACCAGGATTATGGAGAAGGTAAAGTACTCTTTCTTATTTCGCGGTCTTCTCGACAGCTGACAACTTACTTCCCCAGCTGCAAATACAAATCTCTGGAAACTATGGCAACCGCTATCTTGGGCGGCAAGCATCTAAACTTTCTCCAATTCATTGTCTACCTTCTGTTTGTCATTTCAGCAGCATTAATGGCGGTAAATTCGAATTGTCACTGATTTCTTTCGTGGGTTGGTCATCAGCTGACTTTTTCTCCATTAATTTTACTGATTCTACTCGGCTCTGATTTGGCGGGCTCTTCAAATTCCAATATTTTCTCTGAATTATAATTATCAGAAACAGTGTTTTATGGTCTTGTCAACTACAATATTTTGATTTAAACGCTATAATTTTTACCTTGAACCTAGATTTTTAGGGTAATTTTGCCTATTATTTCCAAAAAAGAGATTTGGGGTTCTTCTACTGCGATATTCTTATAGAAATAGGCCATTTACAGGAGACTCAGAGCTACAGCCTTCCCAAGGTTCTGATTTGTTTCAAATCACTAGAGTGATTTCCCACCACTTTTATTCTATTTATTGGAAAGTGCCTACAAGATTGAAAATGACCCAAGTAATCTATTAAGTTCATGACTGCCAAACTGTCAATAGATGTACAGTATCACAATAATCATTCACATTTAGAGCAACTGAGCAAATATCCACAGTTACAGAGTTTGTGCTTACATTACCATTGTACTGTACATTATTCTGGACAAAATAACTATCAAATACAATAATTTAATGTGGTGTAAGACCCGTGGACAAAATAAGGCAATCAACATTAATAAGATTGGCTTAGTGCCAAAGATTTACTGGTTTTTGATAAGTGTAACTGTTAAACTTTAGATAAAATACTCTACCTGGGAAGCTGTTTTGGGCTCCAATGTCCCCCAATGCAGGTGGCTCCAGGAGGTCCATCAGCCAACACATAACCACGATTGCAATCATACATGATTTGCTTGTTGTTTGTTACTTTACGAACATATGGTCGATAATCATAGAGTCCCATGTTTCCCACCAGCAGGACTTTTCCATTGTCAACATACCCGGGGAATGGGCAGTACACTGAAATAAAAAGACTTGCAGTTGATTATTTGGTTAGAATAAACAATTGATTCATTGATATTTCTCTAATAAACATTTTATTCATTCATATAGTAAGTGCATATTTCATCCATATTGAGTATCCATTCACCTTAATTTATTTTAAATTATAGTTGAATCATATTTTCAAGTAGCCTATAGTATTAAAATAGGTCCAGTTTTGAAAATAATCATTAATAATAATACTATCATCATAAAATTAATACTAATATATTGAGAGTAATCATTAATCATTGGGCCTAATTGCATAAAAACTTTCATGGAGCTTATGAAACAGGGAAAATCGACACACAAATTGAACATCAATAATTATAGCATTGCCTACTCATTCAGGAGTATGAGAATATTATTTTTTAGAACTTTTATAAAACAGGCCCTTGTGCTTGCTTAGTAGTTTAAACTATGTTACTTTCTTTCGATTTCCATAACATTGCTGATAGATGTGAAAGTAAATTATATTACATTGTTGTGGTACAAAATTAAACCAAATAAAAACTTGATATAAACCCTCAAATTGGTCAATATTGATGAAAAATCATAAGTTTGGTCTCAAATTGTAAATCAGAATATTCCCTTCAGTTGAGACCAAATTTATAATATTTGAACCAATAGCCTATTGACTGAGCTGGAGTCTTTTTCCCATCTTGCCAGAATGCCTTCTTTGCGTGGACAGGCTATAGCTCCATTTTACAATATTTTAAAGTTTAAATGAAGTTCTTATTTGGTTTGGTTTTACCAGCCAGACTATACTCATATGATACTTACCTTCTTGACAATATGGTGGCTCACCAGTCCAATTTCCAAACTGACAAAGTGTGGTGCTTTCACCACGTAGTGTGAAGCCATCTTTACAAGTGTAGCGCGCTTTCATTCCATGCTCTGTCTTGGGTGCAAATACCATTCCGTTCCTTGGTGCTTTGGCCATGTACTTACAACGAGCTGGAATAATAGAAATCTTATTGAGAATAACTGATTGGGAAATATTAGAAATATATTGTGCACCTTGAAGAATATGGAATAATTCTCAATCTTCTGCATGGAGTACAAGATGATATTGTAGTGAGGAGAATAAGTGAGGTTCCTCAATTAAACTTATTTAAGTTATTCACTCCATTAAGGAGAAGTTCCACAACATATCTGAGGAAAAGTTTGAATAATTTATCATTAAAGAAGCCCACCAAGAAACCTACAAGCTTGGCAGAACTATGAAATACCAGATCAGAAAGAATCTACACAACACAACCCTGAAATTCCTTGATAATGAGTAAAGCCTGCTGTTGATACTTGATGGGGTAATTAGTGGCAGCCAGTCGAACAGCTGTAGCCAATCACAGCCTTTATCTTGCCCTTGAGTTGATCAAAAATAGCTTACTGGATAGATAATAGCTGATAATTGAATAGTTAATATTAGTAGCTGATTGGATAAAGCTGTTCGACTGGCCGCCACTACTAACCCCGTCTCCTGCAGACTTGATGAAAGTTTCTATTTTAAATAAATCTCTTTATGAACAGACCTGGTTGACAGCGAGGAATGTAAGACCATGTTCCATTGTTACATGTTATCGGTGTGTTGTTCAAAGCTGGCTCATAGCGATCCTCACACTCCAATGAGATGTGGTCCCCATGAGACACCATCACCGAGTCTCCGGTTGAAGTCATATTCGGTCTTGTAGCGTTTGCGTCGATGATCACCTTTCCCTGTGTCACTTGCGGAACAACGCATGGAGCTGCAAACGTTAAAATTTTTCATCAGAAAGGGTCAATATCAGGGTTCACCAGTAGCTTAATCAATAACACCCAGACTGACATGAATCGTTGGTTTACATGTAACAAAGAAGTGCTGCAATGTTCAGAAGTTGACACAAAGTTTGGAAACAAAGCTGATATGGATTGTTGGTTTACATGGAATAAAGAGGAGCTGCAAATCACTGGCGGCAAGAGCCTACGAAACAGGTGAAGTGCAGTACAGTAAAAGATACGGGCACTTCACCTGTTTCGTGGGTACAAGCCGCCAGTGGCTGCAATGTTCAAAACTAAACATCAAGTTTGGAAACGAAACTGACATAAAATGTTGGTTCACTTACATAGAATAAAGAAAGTGTAAAGAGCTCACCACAGCAAAAGTTTAAAGAAATAAGAAATTAAACATCAAGTCGGAAAACGAGAGGCGAGACATAAATTAATCGCGAGTTCTTCATAAAACAACAAACATGACATGATACACACACGTTCCATGTGTGTAGGTTCTACATAACCTCAAAAAGCTAAGATTACTGACCACAGAGTGTAATGATTGTAGGTACACATTTGAGGGTATTCCATTAAGGGGAGACAATTCGATTCAATTATATTCAAAACATGATAATAATAATATGGTACATTACATAATAAAATAATTAATATAAATTAAGTGGAGGCGTTGAATAAAAACTATCATGATGGAATATTATATTAATATAAAGACAAAAATTAAAAAGGGTATAAGTGATGAAAATATATATCTTACAGTAGTATATATATAACAGAAAAGAAGAGGAGAAGAACCAATAAATTATATTAATTAGTAAATTTGTATAAACTGTGTGCCCTGAGTATTTCATACTACAATTTTCTAATAAATTTATTTCTTCTATAAACACTCTAAAATTAAACTTTTAACTTAGGGCTATTCAAAATAATTGATAAATTAAATGAAAAAATCAAATAACTTACCCTTTTAAAAAAAAACAACTTTAGAAGCAGTGTTTTTTACAAACATGTTTCAAGACTAAGCCCATTTAAATGAGCTTAGCCCCGAAACATGTCTGTAAAAAAATAATACTTCTAAAGTTTTTTTTTTTAAAGGGTATTTGATTTTTTCATTTTACTTATCAACTCTAAAATTAATAACTTTTGCGTTGATGGAAATCAGCGTGAAGAATAAAAATAAAATAATGATGATCTACGGTAAATAATATGCAATTTACCTACAATTCAATAAAAAATACAACATAATTATAACGTTAGTCAGTATTATTGCATGGGACTTCTCTTAGATATACAAAAATATAATTGAATATGGCATGTTTATCAAATAATGTTGAGCTACATCATTCTCGTAGGTTGGATGGAGATGTAACAATTTTGTAAATTGGAAATGAAGAGACATCTACTTCACAATCCAAGGGCAGATGATGTGCATGCTTTGGGGAAAAATCGAGCATTCATATCGATAGGTACTACTCGTTCGATACATCGATAGGTGCTATTTTTGATACATCGATAGGTACTACTTTTGATACATCGATAGGTGCTACTTTTGATCTATCAATGGGTGCTATTTCCAATAAATCGATAGGTTCTATTTTCGATACATCAAAAGATACTATTTTCGATAGGCCTACATCGATAGGCGCTACTTTCGATACATCGATAGGTATCCTTTTCGATCAATCTATAATATACTCACCCATACATAAAGGAGACGGATATCGCCACTTGCCATCGATTTGACAAACTGTCGATGTATTACCCAAGAGAAGCATTCCTTCATGGCATCTGAAGATGATTGAGGCTCCCAGTCCGGTACCAGCCTCGATGTTCTCAAGCCATCCATTGTACAATGGACCCGGGTGGCCGCAGTCAATTTCTGCAGTCGATATTGGACGACAGTCGAGTTTGTGACAGTTTTCAAGTCGTGCATAGGGGTGCGTGAGTGTGCGCGTGCGCATTTGATGGTGTGCAGTGAGTGATGGAGACATGGAGAGAGAAAGAAAAATTGTATGAGTGAGAAATACTTGTGACAAATGTCCATGGTAAATGGTAATAATGTCCATGGTAATAATAGCATACAATAGAGTAATGAATGGTCAAGAGTAGGCTAAAGATTGACTATAGGTACATGACAGGAGACAGTTGAAGAATAATGTAGACACATATTTAAAATACTATAAGATGCAATTTTGTTAACTTACCTTTTGAACGAACTTATCAAACCTCTGTGAGTCACACAAGCTAGCTGCTTGCAAGTGTGTGACACACATGAATCAAAGAAATCTTGTTTCATAGTGTGACATGGATAGTATAGGGAAGCGGTTTGTCCCAGGGGAAGAGAGCGTCTAATCGGTGAGATTAGATAAGCGACGTGCCTCTGCCACTACTGTTGTACTGGTGACCGATTCCTCTGAATTCTATTCATGAGCCTCAAAAATCGCTTCCCGGTGGTTCGGAACCCACCTAAAGCAGTAGGTCCATTCATCTGTCATCATCATCCTTCCCATTACCCACGCACAGGTCCAAGAGCCCATGTGGGCATCACCCTCAAAAAAGTAGCTGCTGAATTACAAGCTACTGAATATGTCACACATGCTACTTATTGAATCAGATTCAAGTCAGCGAGGTGGATGCTATTAAATAGCAAGTGCGGCATTAGTAGCATTCAAAGTAGCTGCTATTGGAAGCTATACTGCCTATTTTAAACTTTGAATCAAGTCATCAAGGTAGCTATTACTAAAAAGCAAGTGTGTCATAGGCAGTGGCTTCTATAATGGTAACTTCTATTAGAAGATACTGACTATATAAAATTTTCTATTAATTAGTTATAGGTATACCTCATTAACTGATAATATAGTAGCTTGTGTGACTCAGACTTGATTGTAAATATGCTGTGTACATTGTATAAAATTATTTGAGAATTAATTTACATAGAAATACAGTGCTGATCAGGAAACTTATTCTCTGATATTGTTGTATAAGGAGAATTATTCATGCACATTCAGACTTAGAATTACAGTAAAATGTGAGACATAAGATTAACGAAAGCTGCAATAATATTTGTTCCAGTCTACATGTATCAATAAGATAATAAAAATAGATATTATTTTGATAAAGAGAAGTGGAATTAATTGAGTTTGTTTTCATTAGTAATAAAAGATTGTAAAAGAGTATCAAACCTACATTGATAAACATGAAGAGAATACCAGGGTAAATGTCAAAAATTGTACATAACATGGATAAACCAAAGGGTATCATACATATGAATTAAAATAAATATTAAGTAATATAAATTATTGTAAAAGTTGCTAAATTCTGGGCACCAGTATTTGTATTATATTTCTACAAAGTAGAAATACATTATTATTTACAAGTTTATAATCATTAGTATAGTAGAAGATAGGGTAGAATTGTAGAATTTTTCAACAAACCTCATTGTATAAAAATCGAGTGAAATAGGTGGATTGTTTGTGAATACAGTAGTTGCGTACTAACAAACCTCTGTACTACTAATGTAGTACAAAACTTACGAGCATAATTTGTTGGTTGTATAAAGGTGATGAAACAAATGTGCTATCATGATTAATAAAACTATAAAAAACTTCTTGCATTACAGTAGGCTACTTATTTCTGTCAAATCATTATTAGGCGCTTGTTTTTTAATGATAATTGAAAGAAACCTATACGGCTGCCTCTACAAACACTTTAAATCTGTATGAAGAGGCTATAGAAGTTTGAAATACATCTTTATTTAATGTGAATATGTGGTTGATATCAACTTGAATATTGGTTCTTGATCTTTGCATTACAGGATAATGTTGTAATCAAACCTTTTTTGAAGGATTTTGTTAACGATGTTTGGTGGCAATAACTGAGTTGATTTGAACGCAATTATAATTGCCATGGTACCATACCGAACCATACTTTACCATACTGTGGTCAGCCCAAGCAATGAAGACATTTTGTCAAGAAGGGAAAATGACTCCAGCTTGGTCAATATTAGTTCAAAAATTATGAATTTGGCCTCAAATTGTATTAAAAATTCTGATCTACAATTTAAGACCAAATTTATAATTTTTGAATTAATATTAACCGCGCTGGATTCGTTTTCCCATTTTGTCAGAATATCTTCTTTTCTTGAACAGACTATACCATCATACATTGTACCATAGCCTCTACCATACACAGTACATACACTATGACTATACCATACACATACACTGTACCATATTGTACCATACTGTAGGCTACTATATAGTATTGCACCTCTACTGTATTGTGAAATAGTATGGCACTCACTATATTACTCTTATACAGTATTAGAGTAACATAGTGAGTACCGGTACCATAAATATTACACATGATTCATTAAATACTGTAACATACTGTATTGCAGGACGTTTATGTTCGTTTTAATGAATCGACTAGACTCTATATACTACTTTGCAACAGTTTTTAGCCTACTTAAGGGGCGCTTTCCGTAACTACGCCATTTACAATGAAACCTACCGTGTTCTTATGAACTGTAATAGTGATTTGTGATAGTGCTGCTATCTAGTGGCACACTCCAGAACCAGCCAGTTCCCGTATGAAAGTATGGTAACTCAATTGTTTGTATGCTACGTGCCTGTGCGCGGCGTAGTTTCGGAAAACAAACCTTTAGCAACAACAAACCTTGGCACTTGGGCGCAATGCCGCTCCACTTGCGATCCGCTCCGCAGCGCCGCGTCGTGTCCCCAATCAGCGTGTAGCCGTACTTGCACTCGTAGCTGACAACTGAGTTATAGGAGCACGATGTGAATATGGCGCGGCCGTTCACCGGCTGGTCAGGCTGAGGGCACTGCACCGCTGTAACCACATCACAAACCAAACCACACAACAGAAACCGTCCCCAAAACACCGTTGTGCGGGGCAATAGGTCTTAGACTGTGGTGTGCTGGCCACAGTTTGAGACTATTGTCCAGCTGGGAAAATCATCGAGATAGTTGGAAGGGTTTAAGGATAGGAGGAAGAGAAGGAGAAGGAGGAAGAGGGAGGAGTAGAAGTAGGAAGAGGAGGAGGAGAAGGAGGAGGAGGAGGAGGAGGAGGAGGAGGAGAAGGAGGAGTAGGAGGGGGAGTAGGAGGAGGAAGAGGAGGAGGACACGGAGAAGGAGGAGGATAGGAGGATAGAGAGGAGAAGGAGGTTGAGGGGGAAAAGGAAGATGTGAATGAGGAGGGGGAGAAGGAGTGTGAGGAGGAAGAGGAGGAAAAGGAGGAGGAGAAGGAGGAATAGGAGGAGAAGGAGAACAGGGAGAATAAGGAGAATAGAGTGAAGAAGGAGGTTAAGGAGGAGGAGGAGGAGGAGGAGGAGGATGAGGAGGAGGAGGTGGAGAGAAAGAAAATAAAGAGAAGAAGAAGAAGAAGAAGAAGAAGAAGAAGAAGAAGAAGAAGAAGAAGAAGGAGGAAAAAGAAAAGTAATAAGAAAATTAAAACGGTAGTTGTGGTGGTTAAGCAGTGCTCGATTCATCACATATAAAATTCATTAGAAAATATTTCAGCTAGTTGTTTAAAAATGCCCATGAAGCCGATGTGCTTGGAAAAAATCTTAAACATTGTGTAACGGCGGTACCTGTCCAAGGTTCAATTTACTTTTAAGATGACATTACATTCTAGACAATATACAGCAAAATAGTGCATGTTCGAATTGAACAATTCAATTGAACAAACATCATCGATACAATACCAATTATTCAGATTGTTCAATTAATACATGATCATATTGTTTAACTATCTTCTTGTGTCACTTTCAACGTACATTGTATACAACATATTATAATAGAGCGGCAGTATACTGTGGTATCGTAATTAATAAACTACAGTTTGATTCAAAATAATTTAAGAAATTTTGAATATTTTTCCAGAAACAAATTGACAAGATTCATTAGATGGTTAAGCAGTGCTTGGAATTAAAATCTAATTTGATGACTCCAAAATGTATGTGGGTGTATATTGTAACTAATTAGGCCTAGATAAGAAGTAGATATTTCTACATAATCTGCATTTATAAATAATGCGGATTTTGTCTTTATCGATTTCATGACGTTACACTGTTATAAATTGTACGGAGTTATGCAGAAAGGAACCAACCCACAATCAGCTACTTTTGAAATATCGCGTACCAAAGATGAAACTGCAATAATACCTCCAATTTTATTATCCAATAAAATATTCTGATTTTGGGAACGTATATGTGCTCTTAATATCATAAACTAGATATTTATATAGAAAAAAAGCATTTATTCCCCATTTTATGGCATTTATGTGGGTTGGTTCCTTTCTGCAAAAAACAAATCCTACTTTATGTGTTATGCAGAAATGAACCAACCCACATAATTGCATAGGAACCAGACTAAAATTTTAGTTTTTTCAGAGAAAAAGAATCATATGAGGCTAATTTTTCCACTCATGGATTAATATTATAAAGAAAAGTGTTCTGTCAAAATTTCCCACCCCCACCCATCTTGTTACCCCCTCTGCAACCCTCAAAGTTTCCATTTTTAAGGGTTTCTTACATTGAATGTATCTCAGCACTCATTGGAAATAAGAAATCAAACTTTTCCTCATTTCTCAGTAAATTAAATTTTCTTTATTTTATGTCTCACCATTTCATTGTAGCTTCTGCGGTTCAAAAGTTAGATAAATGGAAGAATGGAGGGATCCCTTAGATTTCTGCATAAAATTTTAATTATATCCCAAATGAAAGTTTACAGGATGATTCTACTGGAAATGTCTCTTATGAAACTTGAAGAACTTTTCAAAACCTTCATTTTGAATGATAGAACATATATTTCTCTAAAATTTAACGTAAGTGTAAGTCAGTTGATAAATGATATAGCGCATATCAGAAGCGCTTGGCGGATAGCCTGATATTATGGTCTATCAAGGAGTACTAAAATACCCCTTTTAATTCATAAAATTTTGAGATAATTCATTTAGGGAAATTATATGGAGTTGATTTTCTCCCCATTCATAACTAGCATGTTGGCAAGTGTCCTGTCTGAAGTCCCCACACTACCCCTCTTATTCAAGAATTCTTATGCGGTATCAAATGTGTCTCGGTACTCTATAGAGATAAATAGTTGAACTTTGTATCATTATTCAGTGAATTCAATTGGCTTGAACTCAAAATATATGTTTCTATTATTTGTGAAGTAGATATATAAAAATTCTCTACATGTTTCATAGTAGACATTTCTCAGTTTACTTTTATTAGGGAAATAATGAAATTTTTAGGCAGAAGTCTGTACCTATGTGGGCTTCCATCATACTTCCATGCAAATAACTCCTGAACCACATGAGCTATAGTGAAATGGTGATGACATAAAAAAAGTAAATTTAATTTTCTAAATAATGAGGAGAATTTCAATATTTTATCTTCAATGGTTGCTGAGATACATTCAATGAAAGAAATCCTTGCAAATGGAAACTTTAAGGGTGTGTTGGGAGGGAAGCAAGACGGGGAGGGGTGTAGAATTTTGGCAGAACACTTCTCTGTATGATAGTAATCAATGGTTGAAAAATTAGCCTCTGATATTTTTCTCTGGAAAAACAAACATTCTAGTCTGGTTCCTAATAATAAAATTTCATATTCCATGGAAATTATGTGGATCCTTTCTGCATAACACATAAAGTAGGATACTTGTTTTGCAGAAAGGAACCATCCCACATAATTGTCATAAGGGTTGATTCCAGTGATTTTTTTTTCATCCCAAACAGTTACCTAGGGGTTCACCAACCCAAATATTGAAAAATCCGATTTTTTCATTTTTGTGGATTGGTTCCTTTCTGCATAACTACGTCCAATTGAGGATACAAAAATTTAAGGCTATCGGAAATTATTAGAGCTTCAACAGGATAAACATGGAATGAAATGCTTGAAAATATGCCATTAATTATTGGAAAAATATTCTTATTTGTTTCGTTACAAAAAATAATCTATTAAATTCAACTAGCCTTTATTCACTGCATTCATCAAAACACTCATAAAGTAATAAGTTACAAACAAAAAATTTTAACATCAATGGATATACTTTGATTTGCTGTACAGTGTACAGTACCCATAACTTCCATGAATGCAATCATAACCTCATCAATCACAAGCTTTTGCTTCATTCTTATGAAGAAGGTATGGATCGTCACTGTAATGTTTTTTAGAATGGCTATCAACAACCTCTATGTTGAATGGTTTTTCACCATGAAGTAAAAAGTTGATCTTTCAATTTTTATAGCCACTAATTAGCAAAAACTAATTAATTAAAAATACTAGCATCAATATTTCATATCCTATGTTTTATATAGGCTATAATAATAATTGGAATTTCCATATTTTGCTATATAAATAGACAAATGACTTCTGCAACTTCAAATATTGACCAATGTACTAAATAGCAAGCGAGATCCATTGAATGAAACTGTTCAAAAAACTGTGCCCGGACTATGAATCAAACCCAGTACCTCTCGGTTGCCGGCCGAGCGGCTTACGGATACTGCAATATCTAACAATTATTCCATCTTATATAGGCTACTCTATTCTGGAGGCTAAATGTTTTATATCCAGTATTTTTCTCCATGAAGTAAATAATTAATCATTGAATCTTTCTAGTCACAAATTAGCAAAAACTTATTAATGAAAAATAGTAGGATCAATATTTTAAATCCTCTGTTTTATATTATTTATTCTTCTCCGTGAAGTAAATATTAATTAATCTTTGGCAAAACCCAATTAATGAAAAATACTAGCATCAATATTTATACCCTCTATGTTATATCCTTCATTTTAAAGGTTAAATATTTTATGATCACTATTTTTTATTCATTACCGGTATCCATTTCCTATGAATTTGATTTAGTACTTAGTAATTGATTAGTACAGATTAGTATGGATTGATTTGTACTATTTGACTAGTACAAGGAGTAGATTCTATCAGTTTAGATACTTACGCACACAGGCAGGAAGCTCTTTGGGAGCCCATGAGCCATCGGCTTGACAAAATCGTTCATTGCGTCCAACAAGTTCAAAGCCATCCGCACAGTGATAAGTGACCCGACATCCATAAGTGTAACACTCTCCTGCATGCCACCCTTGTGCTGTGTCTTGGGGAGCTCCACAGGATCGTGCTAGAATAATAATAATAATAATAATAATAATAATAATAATAATAATAATAATAATAATAATAATAATAATAATAATAATAATAATAATAATAATAATAATAATAATAATAATAATAATAATAATAATAATAATAATAATAATAATAATAATAATAATTTTACCAATTTTAATGACAATTTCATTCAATTTGCAGATAAGTGTGATAAAAATGTTGAAAGTATAATTTTTCATCTTCAAAGCGAAGTTATGTAGATAGGGAATACTTGCCTATCCTAGGCAGGATATAGAATACCTTTAGGATGCCTATAGGATTGTTGGACATTATTATTCAATGAAAATTGAAGCAAATTCAATGATGAAGAGAAAAATGTTCAGTTTTTTTCTAAAACTCACCTGAAACCAGTCATGACTCTAAGTCACTATTTTATATAGATTCCTTAGCTAGTTTTACTTGGGAATTAATAATATGTTCATATTTTTATGAGGCCAACAGAACATTATGATAGATTAAAAATTGAAACCTCGGTAATGATGCATTTTCGGTAACTTCATGCAAATAACCTTGCATAAGTTATCCTAAATTATTGTTGTGCCTTATTAAATTTTACTTGAAATACTTCAAACAGAAAATAAAAAATATTCTTGATACCTACTTTGAGCTGATGCTTTAAATCGTTCAAGCTTCATAAATTGAACCAATAAATTATCATTTACATGCCTCAATTATCTATAGTAATGATACAATGACTTGTTGAATTTTCTCAAAGCTTTTAGAAGAATCCTAACCCTCACAGATTTCTACCTTTCCAATCAGTTGATTGATAGCTGAAATGGCTTGAAATTATAAAATCATCATACTACTAGTAATTTGTATGATAATGAAAGAATACATCACAAGTTAGTGAAAGTGGAATAAAAAACAAGGATAATAAGTCGAAGACGATGGCGATTAGAACTTTAAGAAGAAAAAATCAAGTTTAGATGTTGGCGTGGAGAGTTATACGACAGCTCTGTGAACTTTGGAATTGTTTTGGATAATTTTTCCGCATGCATAAAGCTGAAAGTTGGGATTTTTTCTGAGGCAGAAATGAATGAGCAAGAACAATCGTCCCAGTTAAATGGGGGATGAAAAAGTTGACGACAAAACTTTTCAACTCGAGCTAGATAGAACAAATGAAAACTTTTCAGACAGCCTCGAGAAGAATGGTCCGCACTTGCCAACTTGACAAAATGATCGATCATCCCTGAGTTGAACATTTCTCTCCCGTCCATTCTTTAAATCGAGCAGAGTTGATAGCATGCTCTAAGTTGAAGTTTTTGAATAAAAGTTTTTGTTAAATGGCTAAAGACCTGCTATACTTTTCTCTATTCTCATCGAAGCATTCAGATATTATAATTTTTTGTACTGTATTTGGAGCTTGCAAAAGTTTGATGTAATTTTATTCTCATATTCATTTTAATGTTTATTTATTTACAAAAGAAAAATGTTCATGTAATGGATATAATAACAAATGACATCACCCTCTACAATTTTTTATTTGAACACAATTATAATAGAACCCACAAAATTAGTCCATAAGATGTTACAAAATCAGCTAATTCATTCACATTTTTATAATACATCTGAAGAATTGGCAATGACTGTGATTTGTGGGGGGGGGCTTGGTACTGTGAGTACTACTATATAGTTTTTCCTTCCTGAGAAGCATTCTCAAATGTAATAACATATAATGAATAAAAGGAATGTTGAATTTCGTTACAAATTTCAAATATTTTTCAAATTTACAGTTCTGACACATTTATTTTGTTACTGAATTTCAACTAGTATAACTCACGTTCACAAGTTATGTCTGGTCCAAACCAGGATGCTGATGATGCTCCATCCATAGCTAGACATTTAGCAGTGGGAAATCCATTTGTAACAAATCCATGAGAGCATTGATATTGTATGCTTGCATCCAAATCAAATGTCAGCTGCTCTGGAAATGCATTGTGTCTAGCGTGATCAATTTCGGGGGGCGACTTGCAATACACTGAAATTTTAGAATAAATTTGATAGTTATAGATCATAAATAGAACTATAGATAGATTATAGATTATTAAGTTCAGAATAAATTCAATAGTTATGGATAATAGATTGAACCAATAGCCAGCATAGTACAGTACCTTAATAAATACGAAATACAGTATGGAAATTTAATTTTTCCATTTTTCATAGATTACCATAAGAATATCAATCAACAAGTTGACATAAAAGAAATTGATAAAAATATATTAAAATATAACTTTCTTCAATCAAAACTTTCAAACAGGGATATTCACACTCCTGTGATGTCATGCTAAGTGTGCTAAAGACAGACATCTGATCATATCCCAGATGTGCTATTTTGCATGGGAATTTCCCGATCTAGTCGGGACCGACGGCTTATCGTCTCTCCGAAAGTATCTATGTGATTCAAAGAATCGTTCACCGGTCAAGAATCAGGTCGGGAACCTCTGGTTATCATACCAGAGCGTTATCACTTACTTCAACGAGCCACCCAAATTACATTCATAATCAAATTTGTACTCTTAAACCACAGTACTCGAGTGGTACTCTTTTGTACTCTTTGTACTATTACCACAACTGTATTAGTGATTATTTTTAAAATCGGAAATTCTCACACACAAGCAAATGAAGCTCCTCTTCAGGAATGAAATGCATCCCTCTCCACTATGCCAGATAAGTAAGTAGCTCTGGCGGCTCGGGTCCACGAAACGGGTGAAGTGCTGTATAGTGAAATATACGGGCACTTCATCTGTTTCTTGGCACTAGCCGCCATTGGCTAAGAAGGGCTTTAAAACATTCACAGTGAAATACAGTTCATCATTCATTTTTAAGTGTTTATTGATATTCCTACATCAAAAGCAACATTAATTGAATTTAATCACTCTATTTAAAAACATTCAACTTAAGGATTGAAACCAATAGTAAGATATATAGCGCAATAAGTTATATTTTCAGTCCTGACTGATAGAAACAATCTTGGACAGGGTCCAAGAAATAAGTAAGTGAAAGTTTTCCACTAAGCACTACGCTAGTACTTTTGCTGTCAAACACAATGACCAACTTTGTGTAAATAATTTGTAATTGTGACTCAACCAGATGGAAGTCTCTTTCCGGAGGCGGATTTGTTCTAAATCCTATTCTCTTTCAACATCCTCCAAACTTTCCCTACTCCATTCTCTTCGACAAACTTCATACAAAGTTTTAATTCCTTTAAAGTTTTCAATTCAAAGCCAAGTTGCCCTGAATTTCAACATTAAGCCAAGTTCCACTATACGCTTCTAGCGTAGAATCCAGTTAGCAATGTAATCCAATGCTAATTACTTTGTCCAATATCATTTGTCCTTCCACATACGAGTAGAGAGATTTACTTTGCTTTACTCACAGCAATGTCACTGTCAGGAACACTGAAACTCAGGGTTCGTTAAGACTGATGAAGTTCGTAAGTCTATTTAGAACAAGTTTTGTTCTTAATTAAGTCTTGAACTTCATGTAAATCTAAAATAAATGTATTGGAAGTGAATAGTACCGAGTTCCGAGTTTACAAATTATAGTACTTACAATTTAATCCAGTAATTGGAACTAGAGTAATTGTATACAAAACGTTCAAAGCAAAAATGAGAGTAGACTGTTCTACAGGCTATGTTGAAGAAGTTACTATTAATGCTGTTTCTATTATAAGAATAAGTGAAAGTTAGAAAAATAACTAATAAAGTTGAAGTTTGCCTGTAGGCCCAATTCAGAATTAGAAAATTTATAAGTATGGCGTCTAGCGGTGAAATATGATCTCAGAAAAATGATGCGGAACGCTTAACACCAATATCCACTCTGAGAGTGTACAGTTCTTGTAATCCTATTCATCTAACTTTATTGTATTGATTGCTTCTGAATGTTTACGGACTGATTCCCAATATTAAATGAGTACATATAGATGAAAGTTTTGGAGGATAACACAAATCGAATCCTCAAAATAATTGAAATTGAATTGCAATTAACAATATTCATAAATCATTATTACATCAATTATATCACTTTTAATCAACTAGTGAGTATAGTCTGTCCAAGCAAAGAAGAGCCTCTGGCAAGATGGGAAAATGACTCCAGCTTGCTCAATATTTGTTCAAGAATTATAAATGTGGTCTTAATAGTAGATCAAATTGTTCCCTACAATTTGAGATCAAATTGATAATTTTTGAACCAATATTGACCGATCTGAAGTCATATTCCCATCATGCCAGAGGGTCTCCTTTGCTTGGACAGACATTATTCAAGTTTTGAAGAGTAGTTCAACTCGAATCCTCTAAAATAATTGAAATTGAATGAAATATCACTTTAACATTTCAAGAATTCCATTATTCCATGATTACATCAATCATTTTATTTATAAGCAACTGAAGTGTATGTAATACGTTTTTGAGGTTTCAGGAGATGCAATAAATGCAATAACCTTACCATTCTGTTTACAAGTAGGGGCGCCTCCTGTCCATTGTCCATCTGCTTGGCAAGTTCGCTCTCTAAGGCCGACGACATGAAATCCAGCTTCACATGTGTAGGTGGCTTTATCACGAAATAATTTTCCTGATACCACCACTCTTCCTAGATGTGGATTTTCCAGGGCTGGACATTCACGTTCTGCAAATAAGGAAGTTGCGAATGAAGGAATTGCCATGTATAACAGATGATGAATTATCATAATTCATCTTATATCACAATTGCCATATGAATCATCATAATTATCATAATTATGATTATCATTAATAATAATTATCATTATGATTATCATAATTCATCATATTCTGGTATATATGGCAATGAACATGATGTTGTCAACATGCTCTAGAACGTCAAGATCTAAAATAATCTGAAAGTTTAATTTTCAGTAACCTCCCAACACAATAGTAGATCGTCTAGCAGGGTGGAGTTTTTAATGAAAAACACATTAGTTTTCTTTATTCATGTAGATGGCAGAAATATTTTACAGTTATTATAGTAATATGTTAAATATAGTATATTAATTAGTATAGTTATAGTTTAGTAATAGTATGAACTATATTGAACATTTATCATTCTCATGTCTGTTCATTTTCTTTACTGCAATAGTTGCTTGTCACTACCAGCGAGAATGGAATATGAAAATATTATATTATATATCTATTATAATATAACTAGCCGGCAGGCTCGCTTCGCTCGCCTTTTCCGCCTAGCCAGGGGGCTCCGCCCCCTGGACCCCCGACAATATCAGCAGTGTCAGTGAGTCAAACAGGCTCGCTTCGCTCGCCTGCAAATTCGGCTCAGAAGGGATTCAAAATTCATTGAACACTGCATTTCTAAATCTAATCTGGACCTGTTTATCAAATTTCAACATTTTCTACCTATTTATTCTCGAAAAATCCAAGAAAAGCTCAGAAAATTCCGAAAATTAGTAAAACGCTAATATTGAGCATAACCTTGGGAAGTATATCGGACATAGTTTGAAACTTGATTCAATATCTTCCAAATTAGTTCATCTATAATCTCGCTGAACCATTGAATTTACAGTAAGAATTGGTCATATGGAGGCGGAATATATGCAACCCGCAATACATCTACAACTTAAAAAATACTGATAAGTGGCGTAATCTTGAACGGAATTCAAAAATATTTCAACACGACATTTCTAGACCTTATCTGAACCTGCCTACCAAATATTAAAATTTTCTACCGATTAGTTCTCGAAAAAATTGATAAAACGCTGAAAAACTATAGAAAAACTTTAATATTCTGCGTATCCTTGGAAAGTTTCTAAAATCCGTTCTTAGCGCGCGTCTAAACGTCCAACTGAACATGCCTGCCAAATTTGAACGCATTTGGTTCAGTGGATTTTTAGTTCTGGTGATGAATGAATGAATGAATGAATGAATTAACAGTCAGTCAGTCAGTGCCATTTCGCTTTTATAGATATAGATAATAATAATAATAATAATAATAATAATAATAATAATAATAATAATAATAATAATAATAATAATAAAAATAAATAATAATTTTCTCCTGTAATAAAATTATTTATTTATTTATAATAATATTAAACATTATATATTTTATATTCTATTCTCGCTGGTCACTACAACTGAGTATTCTAATAATTCAACACGATTGAAACTTCATAATTATCCTACAAAAATAAGTAATGGCGAAAATTTCAGTGATATCATCCAGACGATTCATTTTCAAAACTCCCACAAGTTGGCATACTGATCCCAGAATGCAAAGCGGTGGCTACAATTATTATTTCAGTAGAGCATATCGAACAAAAGAAATTCAATTAGAGAGACGGGAAAATTTTATTAGTCCAGACAGACGGAGCGTGCAAAAAAAGAAGAGGTTGTGATGGTAGAAGGGATAGAGGGGGATAGATGATTGAGGAGGTCGGAGAGCTGAAGAGGGAGTGATGATTGAAGAGAACGGAGAAATAGAGAGAGAGTGACTGAAAAAGAGTAATAGAGAAGGTGTAAAAAAGAAGCAAATAACATGGTACGTTGTCAACCTGATGTTCGCTTCAGGAAAACAGTCAAGGAAAGAGTCAAGTGAAAATGTGTGAATCTTGTATGATGCGAGTGTATATTCACATTACTATTTAATCAGAAGTCTCATTTTGTTTCCTGAAAATTTTCCAATAGTTTTCTGAACAGGATTATTCTCCTCAGCATGAACTTGAGCCCCTTGATTCATTCTACATGATTCATTCTTTTTATGTTTATTCATTGCACTTGATTTATTCTCTTGATTCATTCTACATCCATGATGAATTTTTGTCATGAAGCATACATATTATAACGAATTACTATAGATATGACATAAATGAGAAACGCAATAATCAAAATGTTGTAGGAGTCTGAACTGAGTTTATTATTGATGGGAAGTTTTAGATTGTGGATTGGCCTGGAATGATCGACTATAACACTCTTGTGATGAACAAAGTGAAAATATTCATTTCACCTGTTTATATATGTATCTATCTGCGAGGTTAATTACGGGAGCAATATTAATCCAAAGACACTAGAGAATAGACGTATTGTTTGCATGCTCTGCCATCATATTGAACAATGTAAATGAAAAGCTCACATTTCGTATTGACAAAAGAAATATCATTCACCGTTTGTTGTTTGTTCCACATTTCCTCATTTGCAGGAAATTTTAATTCACTGGCGTATGAAAAAATACCCTTGGGAAAGTTCAATGATGACTGGTAGAACAGGGAACAGTGCACGATTACGGTACCATTTTCTCTTCAAATTGGACAGCGAGCAGAACAGCAGTGCTCTTAATCCAGCTCACCTTCTCAATGTGAACCAACAAAAAAGCTACATTTGTCGTCTTGGGAAATCTAGGAAAAGCCCCCTGCCACTGAAAAAGAGAAAAAAGAGCTTTCCAGTTTACGTACGTATCTCGTCCTTTTATTTTTCTTTCACGTCCCGTGTGTAATTTTCCGAGCCACGTTGTTTTTCTTTGTTTTTCACCAGAACAGGACAGGGGACCGATAAATTTTCCTGTTTCGGGATCAGTGGCGCTTCGGAAAATGGGGGGGAAGAGAAGCGTGATGAAAACTTCAACTGGGATTTTGGATAGTGATTCCTATCTCGACAGTACAAGTTTGCATAGAAGGATATTATGCTCTGCATGAGTGTGCGTGTGTGAGAAGGAGATTGATCGAGAGATTATTACTGTGAACACATCGATCTTAATGCATGTTATGGTAGGATGAGAGAGAGGATGGAATTTAATCATCCACGACAAGCGATGATAGAAGCTGTTCAACGAGCTGGTTATATATTTCAATATTAAATTTCCCGAGAATTTTGAAAATAATTTGACTGATGAAAGTATATGAGCATTAAAATATGAGGAAAATTTCAATAAAATGACCAAGTTGAGATTTCCTCCAATCTGCCTTTGACAACTCAAATAAGGGGTGTAAGTAGTCCCTCGAACTAAGAGGCCACTCAGGCTAAGCGGCTACTTATTCATATTATTTTTATTCTCTCTATATTTCCAATTTACTCAACTCATTTTCAAAAACATTTTGTGACAATTTAGACTACATGGCTGAGAGGTCGACTTATTCTTATAGAAAGTAACATACTATATCATATCATTACTGTACCAATGAGCCAACCCATACATGATAATACATTTCTAATAGCCTACATTAGTGTTAGTGAACCACAGCTGTAAGTAAGTAGACACTCTGGTTGCACACTATTACTGATTGCGCTGCAGGTTCGTGGGTCACGTAGGCTATAAGTTACGAATGATATGCAATCTAAAATGTTATTATTATTATTATTATTATTATTATTATTATTATTATTATTATTATTATTATTATTATTATTATTATTATTATTATTATTATTATTATTATTATTATTATTATTATTATTATTATTATTATTATTATTATTATTATTATTATAAGAAATCTTATTATTTTTGACAGACTTCTTGTTAGACAGACAAGATTCAAGTTGGATCAAGCATGATTGTGAGCTATTGATATTCAAAAAACGTTTATGAAACATTTTGAAGAAGAGATTTGATAAGAAATTGATAATGATAATTCTCAATGAAAGAATAGGGATTGAGCCCAAATACTGATGTCAAACTAATCAGCTTTTATGTATCAGATAGGGAGAGAAGTGATGGAAATGTGGGGAAAACAGCTTCCACTTTTTGGAGAGAAGATGAACAAATATTCTTGAATGTTTTCCTCTTCAAAAGTTTCATCCCCAACGGCTCTTAAAATACTGACGAGCTCTTTAATGAAGCGTGAGAATCTTGTAAGGATGAAAATATTGTAAGGAAGTTACCGAGGAGCTAAGCTCCCCTATTTATTGTTTAGTCTGGTCACAGTCTAAATATAAACGAGGATATTTGATCCCAAACTCATCCCCTACAATTCCAGCAGCTCACAACCGCAAAAGCCCCTTGACTGTCAACTCCACCCTCTTAAACTCGCGTCCCTTTGCTTTTGAGTAGGGCTGAAAACATCTCTGTCATGTACGTTCACAACTCACTATAAAGGGCTCACAACTTCTAGTGTTCCACTGAACAATCTGGGGCACCCGTTTGTAATCTTATGAGTTGATCACTTCATGAGACTCCTATCTACTTAATATAGGACGGATTGTATTCTCTACGATCTTCATAAAATTAAATTTCTTAATTCCATATTTGCGAGATTATAATCAACATAAATGAATGAATTAATCGACTAATGAATGAATTAATCTACTAATAAATCTATTAATAAATAATACTGATAATCGATTAATAAATCGAATTAATGAATGAATTAATCGACTTGAATGAAAGAAAACAATGATATTGAGTACAGCTGAAAATGTGTTGGTAAACGTGAAACCTTGGTACTGTAAGCAGTTTCATAATGAATGAGTGAAATTTGACAATATCCTTGTTTTTGTATTATGGAGAGATTTCACAATAACACCATAAATTCTACCAGTTTTATGAATCTTTTTCTCACTCCAATAATTATTATTAGACCTACAACTACAACAATATTTGGAAGTGAGAAATTGTAATATTAAGTTTGATGATTTATCATAACCTTGTTTTGAACTGTTGTAAAAATTGGTAGAGGAGCAGTTTTAGGCATCTGCCTGTTGCACCACCTATGTGTATAATAATTATTGAATAAATAAATATCATTCAATAACAATTTTATCCTAGAAAATTGTGAAAAAATATTATTCCAGTTAAGTAAGTTATGTATTACTAATCAATAAATTAAGACCATTATTTTAATGGATACTTGATGATGAATTCAGCAGACTTTTCGCTCTACCCGAACTAGAGAGAGATGGAGATAAAGGTGTAACAATCTTCTCATGAGCTTCTCACTCACAAGAAATTCATTTAAAGCCAACTGAGTTCCTCAACAGAATAATGGATTCTGATAAAGAAACTGAAATATTCTACAATATTATTGTGCTTTGTTTCGTTTGAGGATTTTCTGAGGATTGGGTAATTTTTACTCGATCACGGCTTAAATTTTCCTTCAGAATTAAATTTTATTCTAGTTTTATTCTTCTAGAATACCAGGTAATGATCCAGTTACATATCCAGTTATATCCTTCTAATATAAAGTTATATGTTTATAAAGTTTGATATAAGACTCAAAGGTTCAATCTACGAATGCATATAGGCCTTAGGACCCTTTGATGACTTGAAAGAGCATAGCCTAATATCTTCCGTGCTCAAAATTTATCTTGTAGTCAAAGCAAAGAAGACACCCCGACAAGACGGGGAAACTACTCCAGCCCGGCCAATACCGGCTCAAAAGCCATAAATTCTCAAACAGAACCTACAGTCCCCGAACACACACCGACCGATAAAATATGTTTTATTTGAAGTTGCAAACTGAATGTTTTGCATGATTTTCAATTGTTCAATTCTTACAAGTATACTCCATAAATTGCTAAATTTTAATACCCTCTGTTGAAAGTGTCAAGTTAATTCATGATTACGACCTGTTAATTATGTCTACCTGTGACATCAACTGTAATAACCTGTGACTGTGATTATTGGTTAAATAATAGGGCAACAAACCTTTTGGACCTTTTGGACAAACCAATTAATGAAGTTATACGAGTTAATCTACGTCGTAATATGTTGACCCAATTATTAACCATAGATTTTCCTTAATTCTGAAATTGAGAGTGATTAATATTATTAGGTCTATTGAACACTGTCCAAGATCTGTTGAACTTGCACTTGGAAACGCAAATTAGAGGTCAATATCCCCCCTACCTTTCGTTTGCCTATCTTCATCTCTCATTATATACACTTTTTATGATTCTCTCTCTCTTTCATGTTATTTTCTCGCTCTCTTACACTGTCAGACATTGTACTCCTATTGTTTACAGAAATAGATTTTTGTCGACGAGACTGCACGGAGTCTATTTCCATCATCATTATGGGACAATCTCAAATAGGTGTGTGAGTGTGTGTGTGTTTTTTGTCATCTTTTCTTTTTACTTTCTTTTGTCTGTCTCTTCTCCATTCTTCAGATGCTTTCTACCCATCTGGCAGAACAAAGAATGTTTGATGAAATGCCAACGTAATTTTTTACCATCGTAATTACAAGCTTTTTCCTACTCCAATCCCAGCCCCCCTCTTCGTCTCTTTTCAATCAATTTCGGTTTCATCTCTTTAATTAGCCCTATCGCTACGAGTAAAGGACACTTGTTGGAATATTCAGGAGACAAATTTATCCACCGCATATGCGAGACACCTCATGAGTTCATGGCGATCAGTATTGATTATTAAAATGTTGAAAAATTCAACATAAGTGAAAATCACAGAAAACATTTTAGATTTGATAAAATATAGAAATTTCTTCAAGTGGAATACTTAACCTCAAAGTTAATATTGAAATTTTCCAATGAGTATTGTAAATCATAGTAGACATTTCAATTAATTTCATTTTATATGAGTTAAAATGTATTAATGATTGAATCCACTCTCATTTTCAAGCAAGTAAAAATTTTAGAACAAGATTAGGCCTATATTATAGCTTCAAACAAAGTACAAAGCTGTTCCAAGAGCATTAAGAATGTTTATTATAGAAGGAATAAGTTGGATTTATGTTATAACTAGCCGGGAGGCTCGCTTCGCTCGCCTTCTCCGCCTAGCAAGGGGGCTGCGCCCCCTGGACCCCCGACAGTATCAGCAGTGTCAGTGAGTCAAACAGGCTCACTTCGCTCGCCTGCATAACCTCTGTCAGTGTAAGCTGAGACAAACAGGCTCGCTTCGCTCGCCTGCAAATTCCATTCAGAAGGGATTCGAAATTTATTTCAGCATTTCTAGACCTAATCTGGACCTGTTCACCAAATTTCGACATTTTCTACCCATTTATTCTCGAAAAATCCAAGAAAAACTCTGAAAATTCCGAAAAATAGTAAAACGCTAATATTGAGCGTAACCTTTGGAACTGTATCGAACATAGTTTGAAACTTGATTTAATATCTTCCAAATTAGTTGATCTATAATCTCGCTGAACCATTAAATTTACAGTAAGGATACGTCGTATCAAGGCGGAAGAAATGCAACCCGCAATACATCTACAATTTTGAAAAACCTGATTACTGGCGTAATCATGAACGGAATTCAAAAATATCTCAACACAACATTTCTAGACTTTATCTGAACCTACCTACCGAATATCAAGATTTTCTACCGATTGGTTCTCGAAAAAATTGAGAAAACATTGAAAAACTATTGAAAAACTAAAATATTTGACGTATCCTTGAAAAGTTTTTAAAATCCGTTCTTAGCGCGCGTCTAAACGTCCAACTGAACATGCCTGCCAAATTTGAACGCATTCGGTTCAGTTGATTTTTAGTTCTGGTGATGAATGAATGAATCAGTCAGTCAGTCAGTACCATTTCGCTTTTATAGATATAGATAATTATGATACAAGTATAGTTAAAAGTGATTTTTTAAGTTGACTGCGACTCGGAATGATAATTTTGATTTCAAATTTAGATTTCAATTTTGAGATTACGGCGATGGAAATGTTCTTGATGGGAATGGTTTTAAACTAAAAAGATCATATTTCTAATACATAAAAATATAATTCAATTTTGATTAGGTACTAGCAACGTCGGTTGTTTGTCTATGAAAATTTCGTGAAAAGTGCAGAATTTGGAAACGAAAAATGGAGCTGATCCGAGCCCTACGTAACTTTATCATCAAATGAGTGGAAAGCTTCAGATCAACTTGAAACATACTTGATGAAAGACAACATGGCCCGGAACGCAGTGGGACGACACCAAAGAATGTTGAAAGAAGTGATAAAGGATTATGAAATAAGACTTGAGCCCAGTATTCAAAATTATTATCATAGATATCACCGTATTTATTTCTTCCTTATTTTCACAAAATGTTTACTCATAAATTAAAAGTCTTGACATTATGGAAAATATTGATTTTTGATGTTGTGTATATGAATATTGAATATGCATTATTCTCATAGCTGGCTTAGTTTTATTCTATTAAAAACCATCCACCTTCCATGTTATTGTTATGAAAAATTGAGATGAAAAATATAAAGAAAATAGTTAAAGAATCTATCCTATTACTTATCGTATCATATATGCCTTGTAATCAAATGCTATTCAATATTGTACTGTTTTCACGAATGTGCTAAAATTATTGTCAATTTGAGATTAGACTTACTGTGCTACTTGGAGCTTATGTTATCAACTTCTCTGGCCATTCAATTCTTCCAAATGAGAAGCATCTTCTCGGCGAGCATAAAGTTACGTTAAAATACAGCGATTATGTGTTGATGTCTATGTTGGTGCTACATAAATGTTACATTAGGGAATAAAATGGAGCCGTTTTTGTGACCTTTAGGCACTAGTAACGGCGCTTTACGTTTTGCGTTTATCCTCCGGATGGGAAATTTGCGATAAATTATGGACCAGTAGAAGTAGTTAAGAGGAAATTCAGTGTTATATATTCAGCGGCAGAACAGCGCACAACAGTCAGCGAAAGATTAATAGCCCGAATTTATATATGTATTTTAAGTATATAGGAGAGCCAATTGGGAGATACTCCAATGTTCGAGAAGAAGAGCACTAGTGCTTTTTTCATGGTCTCTATATTGCCCTACAGGTCCAATTTCAGTGGCAATGTTTCTCTTGGGAGCATTCCAGTATTGCCTTTCTCTCCACACCAACTTGTGCACCAATTTATAGTTACAGCGTGTGATGGAATCACTCTGGACCTACCACACGGTACGCCAAACTTTGATTAACTGCATAACTAGTTCATTCTAGTCATAAGCAAACTACAGCCTTAGAGGATACCTTGAATGTTTAAAAATCTCATTACTGTCTGATACGGGAAAACTGATCACAGTCACCGCAGTCATACAATATCAACAACTTCTAGTTGTTTCATTTCGTATGCAAAACTATAGTCTGTTCAATCAGTTCAAGCAAGGAAGACAGTCTGGCAAAATGAGAAAACAACTCCAACTATGTCAATATTGATTCAAAAATTATAAATTTGGTCTCAAATTGTAGGTAACATTCCCATCTACAATTTGATCTACAAATTTTATTATTTTTGAATCAATATTGACAGAGTTGGAGTCATTTTCACATCCAGAATGTCTTCTTTGCTTGGATAGACTATACCGCAATATCACAACCACACGGAATGTATTTTAAAACTCAATTATCATGGTAATGTTCCAAAATATGATGATGGTAAAATTACTTTGATAGTGATTGTTTGAAATTTCAATTATTATTCAAATTATTAAAATTTTATTATTCAATTATACGGCAGTGGCGGCTGACAAGGAAATCGAATAAAGTAAGGAAGTTACTAAGGAGAAGGGAGAGTTTTAAGTGAAAAATATAGGAAAAACATGTCAAAAAATAAACAAGTATGAGATAGGAAATACAATGGATTAAACTTTGAATAAGCAATACAGTATAGTTTCTAATTCCTTCTTTTCCTATTCTCATGTTACCGTTAGAAGTTACTTTCCCTTCTCTCTTTATTCCAATATTAATACTATACAACTCTTCCTCACTATACAATCTTTTCTTTTCTGACTCAAGTTCCAATTTCATCTCTTTTCACATTATTTTATCTAGTGCGCTCCTTCTCTTTCTATTCCTCCTTCTGCTCCTACTCTTTCTCCTTCTCTTCCCAATCCTCCTCCTCATCCTTGTCCTCCTCCTTCTCTTCTTTCTGCCCTCCCTTTTATCCTTGAACTCAACTCTATCTCTCCTTGAACTCAACTTCTGGGTTATTTGTTTCTTTTTCCTCCTTCTAATCTAATTCAGCTTCCTATCTTCCCTTCTATTTATTCCTTTATCTTGTTCCTCTCATTCTTTTCTCATCTTATTTCTCTACATCTATCATCTTCTTCTGTCTCTCATTTCTTTTCTTATCTAACCTCTACCTTTTCAAACTCATTTTTTCTTCTCGGTTCCATCTTCATTTCCATCTGGATTGCCTCTCCTCCCAATCCTTTTTTCACTTCTTTGTTCTTCATCTTTTCATTCCGTTTCTTTTCTTCTTTCTCTTACTCTTACCCTCCTCCTTCTATCTTGCTCTAAATTTAACCGTCCCTATTTCTTACATGCACGATTCTATTTTAGCATAAAAAGAAAGATCCCACTTTTTCTTTCAAACTTCTCGCGAACTTTAATTACTAGCTATCTCATTTGAATTAGAAGCCGTTCCACTTTTTTCAGACATTTCCTTTTAAACATAAAATCTCCTCTTTCCGTTTCCCATCCCCTATTCCATCACACTTTCATTTCCACTTCCAGGGACATGGCCAACCTACATTGTGGAATCTGAATAATTGAGATGTTTCTGCTAGATAAGATCAGACTGGCATTTAGCCCTCACTGGAATGCTCATGTATGCAAGCGCGTATATCATGTCTAACCCCTTCTCCCTTCTTGTGAGCTTCGTCAAATATACGTTCATCAGATAACTGACATTACTGAAATTAGTGGCGTGTACTTAGACCTCATAAAGGGTGGAAAAACACACCAACAATACATCCCTAGTAATCTATTAATTAAATGAAAAGACAAGACGTTGCCAAACCACTGATTTATTAAAAAATCGAGATACCGGTTTCAGTTTTTACACCATTATCAATCTCTGGTAAACTCATGATAATGATGTAACAACCGAAACCGTTATCTCGAGTTTTTAATAAATCAGTGGTTTGACAACGTCTTGTCTTTTCATTTAATATGGATAACTACCACAATATCACCTTCACAACTACTCAAAAAGTAATCTATTAATTAAGGGCTTGGTGAAATTATTGGGCTTACATAGTTCAATTCAATTCTATTTATTAAAACACACAATTAAATACAAATAAATTTCGAGAAACAAATATACATTAACAATGACACATTAACCAAAACACAGGCTTCTTGGTTGGGTGTGCTGGAAAGAAAAGAGAGAAGAAATAATACCTGACCAACTGTGTTTTCCCATGTAATAGGAATGTAGGGTGAGAGAGGAAGGAATGGGATGGGGTGAGACATTGAGAAAAAATGTAAGGAAGAAAGAATACAGAAAGAAGAGCAAGCAGAAGAATTATGATTTGATGTTATAATAAACAAAAATTTTATACTGCATTGTGCTGAAATTGCGGAGCCAAAAAGGTCAACAAAAAACAAAATATTCTTGAATCCGCTGTGGCTGTGTATTAAACACAACGAAATAAATTAAATTGGGCATTTCATTTAATGAACTTCATCCTCATATCAATCTTAATTTTTCAACTCACAATGGATCCACCCTAATGAAACAAACAAATGTTTCAATAATGATACATTACTGTTTAGTCCGAATGCTTCAGTTGTAACATTTGTTTGTTTTGATTGTTCCATTAGGGTGCATTCACTGTGAGTTGAAAGATTAAGATTGATATGAGGATGAAGATCATTAAATTATATGCCCAACTAAATTTATTTCGTTGTGTTTAATACACAGCCACAGCGAATTCAAGAATATTTTGTTTTGTTTGTTTCTTTTTCTGAGGGTGAGCCCATAGAGCTCATAGGCTTGTTCGTGGGTAATGAGATGGATGATAAACATAAAATCTCCTCTTTCCGTTTCCCATCCCCCATTCCATCACACTTTCATTTCCACTTCCAGAAATACGGTCAACCAACATTGTGGAATCTGAATAATTGAGATTTCTGGTAGATAAGATGAGAGATGTCGACTACTTTTTAGGTAATCGGGACCTAAAAATCTCCTCCGAAAGACTGAGTGGCCGTATTTAAATATATCATCTTTAGTCACATTTTCATCTTAGTCTTCATCTTTCAACTCACTATTAATGCACCCTAAAGGTAACATTACCAAGCGGCAGCTTGATAAATCGAAAAATAGTGAAATTCATTATTTGATGGCTAGAGTAGTTGTGATGGCTAGAGCAGCGCAGCTAGAGCCGGGCAGCTCTAACCGCGCGGCTCGAACTGGCGCTTGGGAATGCTTCCTTTAGAAACTTGTATCACCTTGAGTATTTCCTCGAGATGAATGTTTAGTCGTGGACAAACAGCTTCACCGAATCATATTTTTCCTCAACCACTGCAATAATTTTCATCCATGTAGTTATAGGATGTAGTTATAGTTCAAAGTTAGAACTGAAGTTAATACTTTATTTCTCTAAGATCATCAGAATCGCTTATCGCCCTTCATAATTGTGCAAAACAACAAGGATGAGAACAGTTTTCGGTTACAAGATATCTCTTCCAGTTTTTTGTTTTTGAGATCGTTTCAAAGTTCAACAAAATTTAAACCTAGGAGAGATATAACTATAATTATATCCATAGAGATAGAACCCTTAATCTATATGCCAAAATTGTATACAAAGATATCTGTATACCAAAATTGTGGGAAATATTTTTATTCCCTGGTGTTCAAATGTGTATCTATGACGTATAATAAACAGTAAACTATCATATTGTTAAAAATATATCTGATAATAGTAAAATCTGAAACAAACCTATGTTTCAGAAGGTGACCTAAATAGGGGATAAACTATTTCAATAATGTCACATCCAGGAAAAGTTCCTGCTGGTTTGCCACTGCTCAATAATACCAGAGAGTATTTCTGGTGAGTGTTTTTGAGTTATTCTATAATGGAGAACTGTTGCAGAAGCTCTTACGAATATTGGATAGGCCAGCAACTGCAGAGTAGAGCGACATTATTTCAGTATAGTGTCAATCGAGGGCGCGATCAGCGAACGTGCCTCACATACCAGGCTCCGCCGATTTTCTCTCTTGGAAAAGAGAGTTTATCGCTCCCTCTCTATTTGAAAAGAGAGATTTTCTCGTTTTCTCTCTCTAGCTCACTGTCTCTCTCACTCCACATTTGCCCCGTACAGGCTCAGGGTACAAAGATCACGTACCCCGAGCTCCCAGACGCTTCTAGAGCTCTATTGATCAACTGATAACATCATCGGTTTTTCCGTTTTAACTCATCGGAAAATCTGCGGCTCGAACGGAAAACCCATTGAAATTTCAACGTGTTTAACGAGGCTTTCAAGGGATGAACTGGAATTGAGAAATGGGGCACTGGTCTTTTCAATTTGTCGTCGTGTTTGAGATGTATTGAGCGGGTTTGCTTCTACGGATTCTATAGGCAAGGGAAATACGGATTTTCTAGAAAGGCGTCTTCATTTTTGAAGATCAATAAAGGAAAGTTTAAAAAGGCCTATGTGACCATTTTGTGAAGTTCATGTTGATATAAGTCAAGTTATTCAAATCCAACCAAGATTCAAAATTCTCTATATTTTTCAAGCGTGTTAAAAAAGGTTGCAGAAAAAGAGGCAAATAAAAATAAATCACTTAACACTTGCTCAGCTTGAAACTTTATCACAAAAATACTTTCATAAGAGAATATTTCTATCTCTTTTTCTAAAATTGACCTATTTTTGGAATATAAAAGGATTAAAGATTAATTATAACTCGAATGATAATAGATCTCTCAACAGTTTAAAAGTGTTTTCAGCTTATTGCAACACTATCACAAGTGAAAGATACGCTTTTTAGTGTGACTCGAAGATAAGGTCTCTTATCTTTGTGGAGATCTAAGGTCTTTACCTAAGGTCGCTTTTATGGAGGTAATGGGCAAAAATGTATGAAATAAACTGACACTAAACTTTTAAAATTTTAACAATTTTTCAATTCCCTTACCAATTATCAATAATTTATTTCACTGGCGGCTCGTGCCCACGAAACAGGTGAAGTGCTGTACAGTAAAAGATACGGGCACTTCACCTGTTTCGTAGGTACGAGCCGCTAGTGTCAATAAATCAATCAAAGTCCCTCTTGGTATAGAAGATTAAATACAGCTTGACGGATGTTTGTCAATGCTGGGCTCTTTCAGGACACCGTGCGGGCAGTCTGCGATCCATACTCATATTGATGTAATTTCTGACTTGGCGTAACGCGTATAAGATGGGGACATCAATGCATTTCTAACTGAAAGTTACATTAAATAGAGTGTATCTACGTTACCGGAACGTACTTGCAAACCGTTCGTAGACTGTCTAGCAATCATTTATGAAAGAACCACAGAGAAGGAGAAAGGTTTCTTCTCTGTGAAAGAACATAAATATTCATGACACGCGATTTTCCTCGACAAAACGTGTGAAATTAATCTATTCAGTGATAAAATTGAGCTTTAAATAATATTTGTCATCAACATCGTGAGAACAGAAAAACTATAAAGATGAGCTAACAGACTAAAGAAACAACCACAAATATAGACAGCAAATCGAACCCCAATCTTGAATGGAAAATGGGAGGATCAACCACAGCTATGGCAGACGCAAACAAAACTTGCGGTTGGCGAATACCTGCCATCAATGCTCAGCTCAGTCAGGACAGTCAGCGAGCTGTATGCGAGAGTACAACGAAACGAGTGCATTATTTAATGCAAACTATATTCTTATTTAACGCAAATTATGTTTTTATTCATTATCAGCGCATTATTTTAATTTGAGAGAAAATAATATTGCGCTAACGTAGGCAGCTTCCAAACATTCCTGACAGAGCTGAGTACCCACAACAGACACTTGGCAACCGCCACTTTTGTTGGTGTAAGGTTTAAACCATACCATAAACCTATTTCGCTGGGAATTGCCGCGGACTGTTGAAAATAGATACTTGAAAGTCGCACATGTTCGTACCGAACCGTACTTGTGAATGACATTTGAGATTAAATATTCACCCTTGCTAATAGCCATTCGCTGTTCCAACGCCACTAAAAGACGTTTAATTGTGCTAAAACAGAAACTGGAATCGTGTTAGAACGTTTCGGTGTTCTCTTTTAATCACATCACCGAGTAGATTGAACCACAAGTTGTTGACGTGACACGATCCCTATAGTTCATCCATGTAGAATGAGACGGACGAATTGATGTGGATTTTGGAAAACATTGGAGTTCAACTCTACATATTACTATTATTCTAAAAGAAATTCATAAATCAATTGAATAATATTGAATATATTTTGTCGTAATTACAATCAAATAACGTCATTCAAATTAATTTGCCATTCGTAATGTAGAAGAAACATTAAGTAGAATCCAAACATCTCCAGAAAATTATGGACCTAAAATAACGTTATTGATTCGAAAATTATTCTCATACAAGTATCAAGTATTATTAAAATCGAAGGTAATTGGAAGTGAAAAGGTTTTCGATTAATATATTGTCCCCGAATCTGATGAGATAATTTCAATTCCCCAATTGTTCCGATGCCATCCAGCATACTCTCGAACTTGTCTCCCCGATTTCATTATCTACGCGCAAACCTTTTAAAAGCTTTTCCATCCCTTAATATGATTACGGTCGCCATGCTTCGTTGGGGCCTTTATATTTCGCAACACTCTCCTCTCTATGCTTTTAGATCTTACAAAGTCAGTTGACATCCATTAAGGAAAATGAGAATTTCCTTCCATTGCTCACAGCTTTCAAAAGGAAAGGATTCTTCTGAAGTGTAATGGAGAAATTTAAGTACCCACTTAAGTCTCTGAGCATCTGGTATAAAAAGTTGGTGGTGAAATTTCTGTACTATCATTATGTCTTCTATTCTTATTGCTACAATAACTTGAAGACATTCTGCATTCTGGCAACATGGTAAAATAACTCCAGCTCGGTCAATATTGATTAAAAAATTAAAAATTTAGTCTCTAATTGTAGATCAGAATTTTCCTACAATTTGAGACCCAATTAAAAATTTCTGAACGAATATTGACCGAGCTGAAGTCAATTTCCCATCTTGCCAGAATGTCTTCTTTGCTTGGACAAACTATGATGTACTTTCTATCATATTGATTCTCTCCTATCGCCCAAACTTAGGTTAGATGATCCTTTTTCATGTAAAAAGATTAAGTGAATTATAGGAAAAAAAATTATTAGGAAATTAAAAGAATCTCAACTTAAATGTGATATACAAATAAAAATTATAACCTACGGGTTATCAAATAAAGGCAGCTATTTTATTCTATTCTATTTCAATCGTGACGATAATTGTACTTATGTGCTTCTTATTGTATCCAGGGCCCTCGCGTGGTGAGTGCGGAGTGTGCGACCGCACAGGATGCCGCGGCCAAGGGGGCGTCGCGGCGACCAAAACAAAACAGAACTTCAGTTGAGCTATTTGAATAATTTTTCCACTATTTGAAAGAAAATTTTTCCACCAACACCATCAAATTCACAAGTAATTATTTTTCTGCATCATCGCTCTGCATTTCCTTATTCATCATTATGAATTGATCAATTGGAAAACCGTGATCAATGTAAGCAGAGAATCGTCCTTCTTAAGGTACGATTCGCAATGCCCGGCTCTGGATTCGCTGCTAAAGCTGCCCAGACTTTTCACACTTCACATACACTTTTCAAGTGAATTTCACTAATAATTATTGATTCATTATACATTAGTAGCCCTTATAACAGAGTAGACATCTATAATATAGTTATGAGAATAGAGTTGTGATGACTAGAGCTGGGCAGCTCTAGCAGCGAATTTGGGGTCGCGCGGCTCTAGCTACCGCTTGGAAATCGTACCTCACACTACTCAATGTAAGCTGAGGAACGCCCCTCTTAAATTAAATTTTATTGGTGGCTGACTACTTCCTCCCACTCTGTTGACCAATCACAAGTCAGTACAAGTCCACGCCCACAACGCCCTCTCATTGGCTGATGCCATAACGTCATCATGGCCTAGCATAGGCGGAGCTTGAAGGCGTGTCTAATAGGAGTCGAAGCGAATCACCCTATTGCTTCTGCCATCTGCTAGTTGAATTCGGAACTAACTTATTTCGAATGTTCTCTCGAGAAAGTTGGGGAGGGCAGTGGGAATGGCTACAATCTGCAATTAGCTTGGTATTAAGTTTATAATTTTTTGTTAGGACAAGTATATTTTCAGTGGAACTCAAGATTTATAATGATTCCTAATATTTTTTCATTTATAATTTTTTCCCTTATGTGCTTTCTGACAAACAAATAGAAATGAATCAATCTATAATTAAAAATTTAATAATCAATAAGTCGCTGAAAATTTTTCCGTTTATTAATACAGTACCTAGTACCTAGTAGAGTATTTTCACTTCCAACTGATCCCAACCAGAGTTAATATCCAAGCATCATTTTAAGTGCTCTCAATGATAAAGTACAGTACAATGTTATAGTTTTGCTCAATGTAGGTAGCCTATACTCGAGTTTTATTCATTCCTGTTACGCTTTTGCTTATCGCGTATCACAAATACATCAATACATGAGAATACATGAATTTATGAGCATACAAAAAATACATTAGAATCAGAAAGCCCTGATAATTCTTTTTTGCCACACAACAAGCAACATTGTGATACAAATGAGTAAACTGTGAAAATTAAAGACAGCTTGAATCGTGTTTGGCTTGAAATATATTATATGTAGAATTGCATCCATCTGATAATGGGGGGGCACTTGCAGAAATCTTGCACAGGGCGCCGAAACACCACGCGAGGGCCCTACTATAGTAGGATACATGCAGGGCTTAGGATACTATAGTATCCTACTATCACATTATAATTATTGAAACTTTCATTTGCTTTTATTGTTTCTCTCATCAAAATATTTCCATCGTAATATTATTTTCATTCGTTTCAAATATTTTCATCCATATTCGTGAATCATCGTTTGAGTTATTCCACAAGACAATATTCTGATGAATAATCAAAATTATTGAAAAACTTCACGTGAAAAAACTCGTAGCTTAGTTTCCAACTATGACTTATAAAGTAAGCTACTTACACATTAATTTGAAAATTAACATGCGAGTGAATGAACAAAAATAAATTAATAGAACTTACCAGGTTTTATGCAAGAGAGACCACAGGAGCCGTCACATAAGCACTTTTTCTTTTTACTTTTACAGTCTTCATCTGAAGAACATTTCCTGAGACATTTTTGGCCCTAAAAAAGAAGCAAAAGTCTAATATAGAAACTATACCGGTGTATCATTTTTATAGTGATGGGTTGGAAATTCATTATCATCGCCTGTTCTAGGAAAAGCCTACTTAAACCCATACGATCGAATAAACTTACAAAAAAAACAGAAGTATGGATTATTTGATAATTTGTTTGATGATAAATCTCTATATATAAAAGCGAAATGGCACTGATTCATTCATTCATTCATCACCAGAACTAAAAATCCACTGAACCGAATGCGTTCAAATTTGGCAGGCATGTTCTATTGGATGTTTAGAAGTGCGCTAAGAACGGATTTTAAAAACTTTTCAAGGATACGCCAAATATTTGAGTTTTTCTAGAGTTTTTTCTGCATTTTCTTAATTTTTTGAGAACCAATTGGTAGAAAATGTTGATATTTGGTAGGCAGGTTCAGATAAGGTCTAGAAATGTTGTGTTGAAATATTTTTGAAATCCGTTCAAGATTACGCCAGTAACCAGGTTTTCAAAATTGTATATGTGTTGCGGGTTGCATATCTTCCGCCTTGATACGACCAATCCTTACTGTAAATTGAATGGTTCAACGAGATTATAGATCAACTTATTTGGAAGATATTGAATCAAGTTTCTAACTATGTCCGATATACTTCCCAAAGTTATGCTCAATAATAGCATTTTACTATTTTTTGGAATTTTCGGACTTTTTCTTGAATTTTTCTAGAACCAATGGGCAGAAAATGTTGAAATTTGGTAAACAGGTCCAGATTAGGTCTAGAAATGCTGTGTTCAATAAGTTTTGAATCCCTTCTGAACGGAATTTGCAGGCGAGCGAAGCAAGCCTGTTTGTCTCAGCTGACACTGATAGAGGTCTTGCAGGCGAGCGGAGCGAGCCTGTTTGACTCACTTATACTGCCGATACTGTCGGGGGTCCAAGTCGGCGGAGAAGGCGAGCGAAGCGAGCCTGCCGGCTAGTGATGGATATACTTTGAATGAATTGAATGTTTGAAAAATTCAAAAATGAATCGAACAATTGATCGAATCGTATTTACTATTGAAGCCTGTATATATTCAAACTCACTATTCATCAATCGAGATAGATAATTCAAATTTACATATCGAATCAGATAATTATCATCGCGAAATATCAGTTATCCGGTAGGATAACTGATATTCTTCCTTTATTTTTAATTCTTATTTTTAGAAGTTCTTCTTTTTGTTTTATTTCTTCTTCCAACAAAACGTGAAAAAAACAAGAATTTATACATATATTCAACCAAAGAGAATCCTAGGAATTATTATTCTATGATTCTATGCTCTATTATTCTATGATATTTAATCCGTTTTTCGGGACTCAAGATACCTACCCAAGATGATAGATGTATTGTGACATTGTTTCTTGTATTCAAATCAAAATATCATTAATGTATCAATACTGTCGGATTTCAAAAATGTTTTAACACAACATTTCTAGAACGTATCTGAACCTGCCCAACAAATATAAACATTTTCCACCGATTGGTTCTCGAAACAAATAAGAAAACGCTGAAAAACTATAGAAAAACTCAAATATTTGGCGTATACTTATGAAGTTTCAAAAATCCTTTCTTAGCGCGCGTCTAAACGTTCAACTGAACATGCCTACCAAATTTGAACGCATTCGGTTCAGTGGATTTTTAGTGCTAGTGATGAATGAATGAATGAATCAGTGCCATTTCGCTTTTCTATAGAGATTGATTTAATCCGGTTGAAGAAAAGAATCATTGGAGAGTCCGGTTGAATCCGGAGATCTTTGAACCGCAAAGAATTTGAGCACTTGGTTATCTTTATTCATGAAATTATTATTAATAAATCTTTTTTTTCATTTTTCATCCCATTGACCACCTATGAAAGGGGTATACGGATTCGTCAATTATATTTCAAGTCAACAATCTTCAATTCAATCTTTGCATTTCATACTGCTAAAAGAATTCTTCACCGGAATAAGTAGAAACCTGCAACAACTCCTCTCTCACCTTAATTCTAAATTTCTCACCTGTTAGAGCCTTAATGTGTGCTTATTATTAATTCTAATTCCTGCACTCTTCACCCCCCCTCTCATACATACTAGTTCGATGAATGTGAAGGTGAAGGTGAATCTGAGGTGAAGGTGAAACAACTCTCCTGTATTGAACCTATCTTTATTCCTATCAATACAACAAAGAACCTCCAAAATATATATACCTGCTAGTGGGAGAATTTGTTTGATATAATCTCTACAACTCCCTCTAATAGATTCACCCACCATCACTCTAACTGCCCACTTTTGAATCCTAAATATATGTATGGCATGGGTTGAATTGCCCCAAAATACAACACTGTATGAAAGGAAAGAATGGAACACAGCAAAATAAACACTTCTAAGCGTTTCTGTATCGAGCAATTTCTTTAAGAACAAATACTGCCGAGTTGAGTTTGCTTTTTAGTTGGTCTAAATGAGGTTGCCAGGAGAGTTCAGAGTCCAGCACCACTCCAAGTACCTTTGCTTCATTTGTTGAACCTATGTTACCATCTCTCGTCTCCAATACTGCTTCCCGAGCCGTCCTGAATGGAATCTGCATAGTCTTATTATAATTTAGTGCCAACTTATTTGAGGCCAGCCATTCTTCTAGTTTTTTTAGAGCTCTTCTACTTTCAGACTCCATGTCATGCTGACTGTTACTTTTCAATAAAATGCTCACATCATCGGCGTACAAGACACAGTGAGCTGGTTTAAGGTGTGATGGCAAGTCATTAATATATAGAAGAAAAAGCAAAGGACCAAGGACTGATCCCTGAGGGACTCCTTGCCTGTAACCATTCATTGCGATCACCCACTGTAAACACTGTATGGAAACTGAAAAATGAATCAGTTAACCAAAAAATCATAGGCCTATAATCTTGTTCGTGTTCTCTATCTTTCTTTTTCCCGTATACTTTCGATCTATTTTTTTAGTGTAGCATCACCTGTTTACTGGAAAAACATCATTCGTCATTAGTCTTTTTTGTTGCCAGTCATTCTTCAATATCTTCATATCTTTCAATTTGAAACCAATTTATAGTAATGCATTTTTCCATATATTAATGACTAATTGCCTAAATGCCTAATGTCTAATTACCTAATTACCTAAGTGATACCGGTAATCTTAAGGTCAGCACAAAGTCCCACATTCCTAATTTTGATCTTCAAAATATTAGACATGCAATTATCTCCTATTAATTAATTAAGCCAAAAATCCCTGATTTATATTATGTTCAATCCTTCAGATAGCCGAAAATTGTTATTTAATAACGGTAATACTTTTTCCCTTATCATAATTTCAGTCAAAACTTTGCTTCTGAAAATTCAAAAAATTTCCTCTCACCAAAAACAGAGCGAGCTCCTCGTCTCTTGGACAATCGGGACTCGGCGAGTTCCTGGGATTCTTGTAGATTCGGCCGTCATCATCCAAACCCCCATCATCCTTGTAGTCTTCATCATCGTCGTCATCATCATCGTCAGCTGCCTTGGCCCCAGCCGCCTTCAGCGATGCTATCGAAGAGGGATGTACCTGGTAAGAAGCAGGCTGGCCGTTCTCTGCAAGTTACAACATCAAAACAATATAGCTCAAACAAATACAGTATAAAATATGGCTTTTATTAGTGGAGCCACCCTTACGGGTCGGTTTCACTATGTCAATATGTATTTGGCCAAATACTGGTCACCCATCCAAGAGCGGTCAACATTGTTCGTGACTTAACTTCACAGTTACTAAGCAACCACTGTTACCGAGAGACCAATACACAATACACAACTATCAAGACCATGAAAAGAATCGTGGCTCCTTCTGGGGTTACATATTGTTTACTCAACATTTTTATCACAAATGGTGGACCATAGACAAAACTAACAAGACCATACAAAGAATCGTGGCTCCTTTTGGGGTTACTTATTTTTCACTCATATTATTGATGGGTTTTCGTGTTTTTGAGATGAGTAGAGGGTAGCCTAATAGAATAATCACCAGGAAAACTACGAAGACATGTAGAAGTACTCACGCACAAGCTAAAATGCTTAAGTGGGCATCACCCACAAAAAAACGACTTTGGGTCCTAGAGAAACGGGTACTCATGGCTTATTTGAAACACTGGGTTACAAATAATCTTGATGACTCTCCTATATGTTATACGGTGAACGGTGATTAATATTCAATTGGAGGAAGATAAGAGAAGAGAAATGAATGTCCAATCTCATCACTCAATATTGTTATCACCTTCCATAATATAAGTTACATTGGACAATAAACGAACATAAAGTGAACATAAGTTACAATAAACACAAAACGAAATTTAGGGTTCGCTTTTTTGTGGTCAAGGGGTAGAGTGGACTGTTGTCCAGTACAGTAACTCTGTTATGTTATTACATAACTCTACTCGGTAGAGTTAATGTTCAAACTTCGCAATGTGATGAAAAATATGTAATTCTATTCTTAATGAATCACAAATCCATACATGGAGAATTAATTGGTTTTGGTTTTGGTGGATACATCCTGATAAGTGTTCGATCTCTTAGGAATCTAATGATTCTAATATCTAGAGTCTCAAAGTCAAATTATTCATAATTTGTTACAAACAACTGAGAAATTATGAAGAATTACCCATCACTGGAACGGAAGGGTAGGCCTACTTCATCGAATATCATAAAGTAGGCTATTCGTTCCAGTTCCTTCTCGAAGAATATCATATTATTGTATTCCCATAAAATTTATTATTTTATGGTATTTAGCTGAGAGTGTTTGTCATCCCACTATAATAGTGTTGCATACAACTTAATAATCTAACAATTCATACAGCAGATTCCAACCAATGTGGCGGTTGCCGAATGATATTTACTTCTGTTACTCAAGGTCCATTCAATAAGGATTCTCTGTAGTCTCGACAGAGACGTGGAAGAGAGTCCAACTGATCGGGCTTAGTAGAGGGGTTCTTTACCGTTCAGGAGCACTGTGGTTCAGCCTCCCAAGTCCATTCGTTCAGACAGGAGGTCTGTTTTCGCGCCGAGTGTTCTGAGAGCGCGTCGCAGCTGTTTGGAAGCCAAAGTCAAACCATCAGAGTCAAAACCCTGCGTTTTACAGCCTGCGTCTCACAGCTGCCTTTTCACTTATGGAAGTGAAAAGAAAGTCAGGTGAATTGTTTAGATGCTGCACAACAAAACAAGCGCATTGTGGCGCGGCGCCACAGTTGGCAAATTCCTGACAATTTTTCTCACGACCAAATCATCCGTTTGTCTACAAGACCGTTCTTCTCACTGATAAGGGCGACTATTGTACGTCTGTTAGAGTCCAAAACTTATTCCGTTTTCACCAACCAAGCCCTAGCTGAAGTTCAAGCGTTTGTCAGGCGTCAAACGCAAAACTCGACTTCAACGAGCTCTTAGCATTCCTGAAACATTTTGTGCCACTGAAAAAGTCTTGCGCGACTTGAAGAGTCTTCCTCGTATGCGTCTTTGACAAGGGAAAGGATCTCCGACGCGAATTTTTTATGTTTGAAGCAAAATTTCACAGCGTGGTGTTGCTCGATGCTATAAGCTCTACATGTTGGTGCTGTGACGGGAGGCAAAAACACTCGGCGAGGAAATCGACCTCCTGCATCAACGAATGCTCGCAGGTAACTGAATCAGTATGATTCTTATTCGATGATCCCATCTATCGATAGCCTCCGGTCGAATCCCCTTTTTAAGCTCGGTTGAGGCTACAGCGAACCAGTCTCCATACTTATTGAATGGAGTATGTATGTTGTGCTTTGTACTTTTCTTTACTTTGTTCCTAAATTGAGTATGTTCAGCTCTGTCAGTCTGAGAACGGTATGCGAGAGCGAAACAACTCAACTGAGATGGCTCTCGAATCGATATACTCTTGCAGACCACTTGTCGACTGTCCTAACAAATCTGTTAATAACTAACAGTCATCCACCAACAGCCAATTTACTTGGTGTCTGCTATATCCAGGGAGTAAATTGCCTTTGGTTAGATATTGTATCCGACCCAAAGCTCACACAGGGAGCTGTAGTATAATAATTGAATATTGACTTCCCTGTTTGTTGATTAGACCTATTATACTCGTATTGAATACGAGGCTTTCATGATTGCAATCAAAGCTACGGGATTACTACATTGTAACAAGGCTACTAGTGTATGTCTTGTTAAATTAGCCTATATTGTTCAAAAGCTATATTGATTGAATTCAGAGATGAAAATTGGAGCCGACTAGCGTTATAACTATCTTTCCAAAAGTGGTCTACAGCATAATAATAATAATTATTATTATTGGTTTATGTCATGTATCTGATTCTCATTTTACCTGGCATTCATTGTATGAATCCTACACCTAAAATAACGGAAACATGATAGACATAGAGCTATTTATATTATTTATTAATAATTATTCTCTATTCACTCACATCTTGGTGAATTCGCTTTGTGTAAGTAGGCCTATGTTTTTGATCATATTGTATTCAGGGAAGAAACAGCCAAGGATATTTTCGGATGTTACATATGAAAATAGTTGTCCTATCCATCTTCACTGTAACTATAGTTTAATTTAAAATTACAATACTTCGCAAATTACGCAAAATACTACTTAATTACTGAACTAGAGCTCCTATACAGGGTGTTTCAGGAGGAATGTGCAATACTTCTCAGGCTGATTCCTTACACCAAGTAGACAAAAAAGTTCCATGGGACCCACCCCCAAAAACGCTTTGTTACTGAGATAACAATGGCGGAAAATTGAGATTTTTTTAAATATTAATTTTTGTAATTTTTTAGAGGCTTCAATGAGGTTCAAAAATAATTAATTCCTACGTAAAATTAGCTGAGGAATAGGAATTTAATGAAACCAGTTCCAAGTTTGTAACTTCAACGATTATTGAGATAATTGGAAAATATGCTATAAAACGCCATTTTTCAACAGAAGGGTTATAACTGGATAATGAATCATAAAAATGTATTTTTTATTAATGGAAGTTGAAGAGAATCGGATTCTGAAGAAAAAGTGGAATGGCGGCGATTTTTTAAATCTTACCCAAATCTCAGAAATGGCGATCAAAAATCGCAAAATTGACAAAACATAGCACAAGTGATGAATTTGTGTTTAGTAGCGATTTTGCGATTTTTGATCGCCATTACTGAGATTTGGGTAAGATTTACACAATTAATCTGTAGGCTATATAGGCAACCAGCACTACATCGCTCGGTAAGTGGAGTTCGGGCAACGCGCTTGACGCTCGTGTACAAAAAGTGTATCAATGTCATTCCGTCATTCTTGCAATCAAGGCAATCCGCATTAGGGTTAAAGAAGACAAAAATCACATTTGAAAGAAGTATTAGTGTTTCATAATAATTATTGGTAAAATACCAGAGTTATGGAATCGAATGATCCATTATCAATTCCACCTATTTGATCCGATATATTGGAATACTATAGACCAAAAACTCCACTTTCATTAAAAATGCAAGTCAATTCGGCTAACAGGTAGCCGAAGCGCCGACAGGCGCGTGGCATCATGGGCTTGTGAAAATTTCAAATCACACACAAGATGAGCCGAAGCGCCGGTAGGCGCGAGGCGTTAACGGCGAGTGCAAATTTCACTATAGCAATTTCTATAATAGTCTAATTTTAATTTATAGTCTGAAATCTATATTATGAAATTTGCACTCGCTGGTGACTAGGTGCCTAGGACTAATACAAGATATAGTCTATCCAGGCAAAGAAGACCCTCTGGCAAGATGGGAAAATAACTCCAGTTTGGTCAATATTTGTTCAAGAATTATAAATGTGGTCTAATTTGTAGATCAAATTTTCCTACAAATTGAGTTCAAATTGATAATTTTTTAACCAATATTGACCGAGCTGGAGTCATTTTCCCATCTTGCCAGAGGTTCTTCTTTGCTTGGACAGACTACATTTGTATTAGGCCTACGCAAATATGAATGACAAGGAAATTTGTGTGAGTGTACCACACCAGATTTTTGAAATAGGGGCGCTACAGTAGGCCTACCGATTCTCATCAACTTCGAAGGCAGCTCTGTCACCATAATTTTCAAATATAGTCAAAAATCACAGAGTTATGATTTATTTTTGGGGACTTTATCAATCAGTGTTGGGATGTTCAGATACTCAGCTCGGTCAATATTGGTTCAATAATTATTAATTTGGTTTTAAATTGTAGATCAGAATGTTTCCTACAAGTGACAGTCTGTTAGTCTCTAGGATATATCTTTTTAATAAGTTGGATACTACATTGAATTTGTCATTTTATCCTTACATTTTCTAACTTCAGGAACGCTTTGTCCAAGCAGGGGATAAATACAGGTACATCATATGTAACTTCTAAAATTCATGGAGCAGGCTTCTTGAGTTTATTCTTTTCATTAAACTTGAATGAAAATCTCACGGAAAGTTGGAGAAATAACTTTTTTTTTTAATAGAATTACAGTATTTAAGTGAGGAACTTAATAAATAACAAATCATTGTTTTTTTATTTTAAATAATAATCACAGTACCCTCTTCAATTCTTTTTAATGCATTACATGTCTCGACTTTTTATAGTCATTTTCAAGTACGAAATTTTGCATTACTATTTAAAATAAAAAAATAGTGATGAAAGTAGCCCTGAGATAAAGGAAACAATAACAAATCATGTAAAGTAATAATAGTTTCTTTAATTGACTGGAATTTCTTTAATAATTAATAATTATTCCTAATTAAATTCATACGCGTTTTCGTTTCTGCCAGTATTCAAGCATTTAAATAGGATATGGTAAGGAAGTATGGAATTTGAATAAACATTGTACAATTGCAATGTTATAAGTTTATTTAGAATACATTCAATAAAACACAAACTCAATAGACAAGCACACAACAATATTACAATATATAAGATGGTTTAAACAAAATCAGACTATATAAGCAAACAAACTGTATTTCATTTCAAGAGGATAAATTCAATCATTGAAAAAATACAGAGAAAAATTTGGAAAAAAATGAAAGATTTCAAAACTGCTACCAAGTCTTTGTACCTGAATATTCATATTATGCAAAGACTTTATCTAGTAACAGTTTCAAACATGATTTTGGATCTTTCATTTGAATATAATGGAACGTGAAAAAATATATTTCAGGAAAGGAGTAATCATTCAATTTAAACATAATTTTAAAACTTAAACATTAATTCATCTGTTGTTTTTAATTTCTTGTAGTTCTTCTCTTTAATTTGTATATCCTTTTTATTTCATATTCAGATATTTGATTTTGTCAACAAGAAACTTTAGCATTCTGTACCGGAATTGAATTAGTTTGTAAATATATAGATTCATACCATTTTCCTAATGCAGTTATTCAAATTCCAAAACCAGTTCATTATAATTTCAAGCAATTTGTATCCATTAAGAGGATTTAAAATGAATATTCCGTTTCTAAAAACCATGTAAGCTAATTTATTATTCTAATCAAATATAATTTTATTCTTAGAAATTCAATAGTAATAGCATGAGTGACTAGAACTATTTTCTTTCTCAAAAATAATCAATTTAGTCTTCCTCTTTTATAATAGTATTGATTAGTGCATATATGTAGGCCACATAAGGCCTTATGTAGTGCACATAAGCTAGGTTCAGACTAAAGTGATACAGGAGTTCATAATTTATTTTTTTCATTATCAATAATATAAGAAGTTGAATCAGTAGACTATACATGTGGAATACATAATTTTTTAAATGTCTCAAATGTAGGCCTAACATTTTTTTGTTTATTTAGTATTATTAGCGAAAGCTCAAGTCAAATCCATTAAAAAAATGCATAATTATTTTGTAACATTTTATTTAATTTTATTATTGTTGAACTTATTTTTATGTACGGTACAGTATAAAAGTTTACAACAAGCAATGTAATTTAACTTTTTATCTTCAACTTTCATATAAGTTGTCTTCATAGATATGAGAATATTGTTGATTGAACATTTCAGTAGTGGTACTGAGATATTCATCATTAAATTTTATCTATCATAAACTGATTATCAACAATGGAAATTCATGACATGCTGGGAAAAGTGATTTTTCAATCTGAAAGTGATGACAGAACAAATTGTAATTCATTTGTTTTAATAGGACCTCACCTGCTGCTTCCAAAACACCGATCACGGTTGCCAACATAATGGACAAAAAAGCGCCAAATCCTAGTAGCCAGCTGTTCATATCGACTCGACTAAGGAATCTTCGTCAGACGGATGCAAAGTCTGAGACATGCTTACATCGCGGAATCGCAGATGAAACTACGGGTCCAGAAGGGAAGCTACCACTCTAACAGGGAGCTGCCAACATCCCAGACAGGTGTGGCAAGCTGAGGGAAGAATCGATAAAAAAATTACCCGCTTGCCGGTAATATTCAAATTTGAACTTGCGAAGGGTTGAAATGCCAAACTGGTCAATGTTGATTATGTAGTTGCATCTTTTTTCCATGGTTGCTTAATTAATCAACGATCTTCTATTATAATTGGCTCAGAACAATACTATATCTAGTTTCCAAAAATATTATAGGCTTAGAAATGATAGGTAAAGTGATATTGTTGTTCCTACAAAACCTATAGTCAAATATTGTTGATTATTCAAACTTGTTAAAAAGTTTTTTTAAGAAGGATTCTATGTAGTGCAAGGTAATCGAACGTATCGTACTGGTCCTGCACTGTACATTCTCAATTTTTTCAAATGTTTTAAAATATATGGATAAATAAGTGTTTTGCAACAAATGATTAGGCCTACATTAAAAATGCATTACAACTTCAAGTCAAACTATAATATTAATGAACCAGCAAATTAATTCAATAGTAGTTAGCCTACAAGTCAGAAGAGATACAACAAATGAGGAACAGTAGTCAACATAAATATGATAAAGCTAATTTTATACCCACAAATTAATGCTCAGATCTCAATGTAATACTCAAGTGATTATTCCCTCTCTACTATAATTAATCTAGAAAAATTCATCCATCAGATAAATAAAATTTTATGCCAATATTGTTTTCAATTTTTTTACATCTGGAAAGTTCTAAGATTTGAATGGAAAGAAGTAGAATATCATTGAATTTTATTGATGTATGATGTATGAAGTATGAAGTATCATCAGCAAAAAAAAAAAAAATAAATAAATTTTAAATATGATTCCAGGTGTAATTATTTATTGATAAACCTGATAAAACCTGAATATATTGCCCACAGCACCTGAGAACTCACATAGTCTCAATCCATCTCTGCAGGGTGTTTCAGGAGGAATAATGTGCAATACTTTTCAGGTTGATTCCTTACACCAAGTAGAGAAAAAAGTTCCATTGGACATAGGTACCCCAGAAAGGCTTTGTTACCGAGATAACAATGACAGAAAATTGACAATTGAAAAAAAACATAATTTTTAGAGGCTTCATTTAGGTTTTAAAATGATAAACCCCAATTGTTGTAAAATGGCTAAGGAATTTTATAAAACCTATTAGAAATAGACAAAACATAGAACAAGTAGTGAAACATCAGTGTTTAGTCATCTTGCTATTTTTGATTGCGATTTCTTAGACTTGTGTAAAATTTACACAATTAGCCTACCGTCATTCAACTTTTTTTCAAAATTCGGTTCTCTTCAACTTCCATCTATCAAAAATACAAATTTATAACCATTGTTGAAAATTTGTTTTTTATAATACTTTTCTCAATTACCTCAATAACCATAAAAAACTTCTAATTGGTTCAAAACTACTTCAAACTTGCATAATATTAAGTCTTAAAACCCTCAATAAGAATCAATGTCTAGCATCTTGTTCCATTGAAATGCATTAAGAGGCCATGAAAGAGTTCCTTATGTTTTTCAATCTTCACTAAAGACCAAACATTTTTCTCAACCCCACTAAGTCCACATACTTGGACTTGGTGATTGGGAGAAAACTTCTGCAAAGCTGGAAACAAAGGCAATAGCTGGAAATATAAAACTCCACTTCCTTATATCCTTACATAAATCGACACAAAAAATAGTTTTACAGAAAAATTGTGATTTTGGTCCAAGTGGTTTTTATAAAGGGGCTACTACTAATAGTACCGTACTACTATAATAACGAGCTAACCAGCTAAACGAGCTACTACTATAAACTACTACTGAAGCAGTATTTGAACCCTCTTCTATACCTACTACACAGTTAACAATAGTAGGTAGGTAGTTTCTGCAGATCAAGAGATTTTTCATTCTTCAATAATTTCAGTTCAAGCTAAATTCCAATTCAAACTTGGATTCTATAAATTATATAATTTTTAAATGATGATGCAACATTTCAGTAACCTTGAAACCGTTTAGCTAATCCAGTAAGACACTTGCAGTCTTGCATGTTCAACAATTTTCTATTGGCGCGCGTGCTTCTATTAACAGCTGCTATTATTATGATTATTCTGTCGATGTTCTTCATATAGCTTCCGTTCATGTCGATGTACTGTCCATGTTTACGAAGTTTGATTTAGTTCTCTATTTCGCCGCTAGATAGCAGAGGCTGCCTTGTAGGATAAAACGCGGTTCATTAGATGGATTCTGAGTTTGTTTTTCTTACTTTTTGTTTATTAAATTTTCATGTATTTCAGATATGTCTGGAGTGACTTGAACATCAAATTATATGTAAAATGGACCGAGGAATCGAATAAAAATGGTTTCAGAGTTGAAAAAACATTGGTTTTTGCATAAACACGAAAAAAGCTTGAAAATGAGTGGTTTTAAAAATGTATCTAAAAAAGTACTGAAGATAGTATTATGAAATACGTCTTAGACGATTCCTTAGGCAATTTTACATGACACAAGAATATTTTGAAACCTTCATCTTCCTCCATCACTCCAGGAAGAATAAAAATAACAAGGAATATTGGCATTTTTGAAGGGCTGTAGTTTGATAGGGGTTGATTTCTGGATATGAGTTTATCAGATGTTCCTATCCTAGATTTTCAAGATACATATCCTTCTAAAAGAAAATCTCGATAAAATGATTTTTTTCATTTTTTTTAATGTTTTATTTTTATTGGAAATCCCTCCCATCCTACGTCTTTAGACATGTGCTCAATAGATTGCTCATACAATTTACTATTGTATTGACATTTTTTAAAACCTTCTCAACTCTCACAAATTTCAGGATAATCGATTTTAGATTTTTTAAGGCTGGGCCTCCTCTGAAAAAATCGATCATTCTGGAGCTTGTAGTACGTTATAGGTTATGAAAATGCACTGGGATTTAGGAAATGAACTAAGCAGTCGAATAAAAATAGTTTCAAGCATGTCACTTGCATATTTTCTGAGATATGAATGTTTTAATTAGAAATCTATAAAATTCATAATTGAAATGATGCTTTTTTGACAATAACTCGTGAACCATTGCAGCTATGAACTTTAAACTGGTCTCAATCGATTCCTCAGATCATTTCTAATTTTTCAGTACCTGACTAGTCACCTATCAAACCCTAATAACGACAGGAAAAATTAAAATTTGTGAAATTTGCACAAACTTTCAATGATTTTTTACTCTATAAACGTGCATTTAGATTGCAGAGGCTGCCCTGTAGGATAGAACGCGGTTCATTTAATGGATTCTCAGTTTGGTTTGTTTACTTTTTGTTTATTTAAATTTTCATGTATTTCAGATGAGTTTAAAGTGACTTAACCATCAAATTATATGTAAAATGAACCGAGGGATCGAATGAAAATGGCAACAGAGTTGAAAATACATTGGTTTTTGCATAAATACGTAAAAGTTTTGAAAATGAGTGGTTTTAACATGGTATGTAAAAAGTGTTGAAGAATACATTTTGAAACACGTCTCAGACGATTCCTTAGACAATTTTACATAACACAAAAATATTTTAAAACTTTCATCTTTCTCCATCATTCCAGGAAAAATAAAAATATCATCGAATATTGGCATCTTTGAAGGGTTGATTTCCGGATATAAGTTTATCAGATGTTCCTATGTTAGATTTTCAAGATACATGTACTTCAAAAAGAAAATTTCAATAAATTTGATTTTCACTTTTTTAGGGGTGGGGGTTCATTTTTTATTGGAGAACCCCTATATCCTACATTCCTAGTCTTTGATTTAACTTTTCTTTGAGCTATTCTACATAGTAAAAAATTAATTTAGAATCTTCATCCTTCAACATAGCTCTAGGAAAAATATCAGATCCAGAAACGCGGAACATTTGAACGGATTTTGTTTTTCCAATTCCCATGTATTTCAAATGCGTCTCAAGTCGTAGCAATCATTTTTCCTAAGTCTCAAATACATTAGTCAACATTAATACATTATGTTTAATAGAAAATATTTTACTTATAACAAAATTTGATTTAATTAATGAAGATTGGGAAATGAAAGAAACAACAGATAATATGATAATATTTTTTTAATAAACTGACATTTCTCTTATTCTCTAATTTCTTATTCTGACAATTCTTATTTCTCTAATTCAAATTCATGAGTATTTTGTCATTTTCCATTTATTTGTAGAGGAGAAAAGCTAGAATTTGATTTTACACAAAAAATTGGCCTGGGAAGGAACTGCTCGAGGCCATGTAATAAAATGGAAGTATCAGTTTACAATTGTGAGATTTATGGACAGAAAATAATTATTCCGGTTGATAAATTAATAAACTAATCTTTGCACACTCTTGATATGTTCCTAACTGCGAATAGACTTGCTCTTCATCACTTATGAATACAGTACAAACTTAATAATGTTTCTTCAAACTACATGATCTAATTATTTATAAATGATCCAAAAGATAGTAAAAAGTGACCAAGAAGCCGCGCAACCCAATGTTTGAAGGTGTGACAGAAAAATTAAAAAATAATTATTTTTGCACATATTATATATATATGTTTAGTAAGTGTAGAATGTGGAGCTAGAAAACACAATCAGTGTTGATAGTAAACCTGGCAAAAATGAAAGTTTTCAAACAGAAACAAAATGCTTTTTTCTTAAGAGATTTAAATGTCATTTCAGTTCTGGACAAGGGTTCTTCAGCGATGAAAAGTATGGTTTTATAAATTAATATTAAAGCAATATCCTCCAGATAAACCACTTGGAATTTCATAAACAGTCATTGGGCTACGTCAGTAAAAAAATGGAGGATAGGCCTAAATGTGGGCGTACAAGTTTTTTTTGAGACTATCAAAGGAAAACTTTATTTTTATCACAAATAAATAAGATTTCCAAAAAATAAATGAATAAAAAAAAATTAGATGTTACATCCTGACAAAACTTCATTGTTGATTTAATGACGTTTAATGTTACATCAAGTTTACACAATAAATAGCTAGCCTATGATAGCTTTGTGTTTGGTTGCTCGGTGAGTATGTTTTTTGAGTGATCATGAAGTCAAGAACACTCACGACAACTCTTGGATGGGAGACCGAAAACAAAAATAATGTTAGTCGGAACCTACCCTAAAGCCCCCCCCCCCCCCAAAAAAAACACATTCTTATATCTAATTTAACATTATTTTATTCAATGAGTTGTTTTTGCTGAAAGTAGATTTCGGATCTGATTGAAAAAGTTTATTATTGCCGAGATAATTGACACCCAATAGTGTGATTTAGCATTAGAGCCACACTCTGCACTTATAAACATTTTAAAATCTTTGTACAGATCATACTTTGAAAAATTTCCTCTCACTTTTACATGGTTTTAAACATTTGGTTGCGCTACCTTTTGATCATTCTGAATAAACAGATTGAACAACAATGAGAAACAAGAATTTAATATTGTACATAAGATGAATAAAACATGAAAGCTATACATATAATGGAATGAGCTCAACACATGAACTTCAAATTAATCAACGTGCATTGAATTATTGAGTTTTCCGTTTGTGTACTTTACTTAGAACTAATAAAACCAAATAATATAATGTAAAAAATAACAAATATCAATCCTTGACAGTAACTTGATAAATGTAGTAATTCTAATAGTCAACTTTTATTTAAATGTGAATAGAAAATAGAATAGTTAATTTTTATAGCAGAAAATTGAATAACCGGTTTATTGGATAAATTCGTATTTTCAACTAGCCAAACCAAAGTGAAAGTTTCTTTTATATTGGCGTTGATTAAATAATCAAGAGAAATTGCGAATACAATTCATCATTCAAAATCTATTGAAAAATTTCTTTAGGAGCAAAAGTAGCTATGTTCAATTGCTGAGTAAACTCAAAGCAATTATTTTTTACTATACTTTCAACCCAAGTTGGGAAAGGAACAGTTAAGGGTTTGATCCTGTTTCTCCCTTTCCTGGATCAGTATACGATTCTGTGAGTATGTGGCATAACAGTATGCATTGAAAGGAACATGAATTTTGTTGAGAAATATGGAGAATAAAAACACTTGAAGCTAAGACTTGAAATACTTTCCCAGGATATAAATATTGATTGTTGACAGAAATCTAATCAATAAAATCGATTGAAATCGACAATTCCGAAAAAACATAGTAACTGTCTGTTGGAAAAAAGCTCTAATTCCTTCAAACAGAATTGTTATTTGAAATAAGAATGAAAAACTTAACAAAATTGATTCTTGTTTACTGAACGGAACTATATCTAAGCAATGAGTTAGTTGTATAGAGTAAGCTTTAAGATCGAATATCACACGATTGAGCCTAATTCAAGAGATTATCAAACAAACAAATTTCAGACAAACACAAGTGATAAATAATTTTTAATTGGAAAAGAATTAACTAAAAATAAATTAAATAATGGGTAGTACAGCATATAGGATATTTGTAAATGAGGTGATGTAAATTTAATATCATATTCACTTTTAATTAGAAACCTAGTCTTCATTGACGCACTTGAAGATGTTTAAATATAAAGCAAATATTCGAATTTTAAAGTTTGTAATATCTTTGAGATTGACATGAAATAAATAAAATTGACGAAAAAATAAATATTGAACTTCACCATAAACGATCTCAAATCCTTACCAAAAATTTTAAAGATTAACACTTTTTCATAGGAGCCCAAGTGACACTAGTTTTCAATTTTCAGGTGTTGCAAATCTCTTACTGTATTAGTCTACTATTAATCGAACCAGCGATATGAGACTTGGTCTTCATATTTTACGCACTTGAAGACATTGCAGTATAAAGTTAATATTCGACGAAGTTTGCAGTTTAATCTTGTTGAGACATTATTGACAGAAAACAAAATTCCTCAAAAAATAATATCGCACTTCTCAATATAAAAATTCATTTCATAAAACTCAAGTCGAGAAGTAAAAATTGTAATATAAGAACTTGTGTAAAATATGGTAAACAATAAGAAAAAATATGAAATCCATAAAGGACATTTCTGAGAAATTGATAACTGTATAAAAATACCTTAAGAAAACTGCGGTTTTAAAAAAATCAAATACACGATTAGACTAAAAATTCGTCGAATCCAACAGTATTCAATAGCTTATTAATGTATTTTATACATTTTTATTATAATCTAGTATATTATTGAGAATATTGATATTTAATGCATGGTTGTTTTGAAAATAGTGATTGGTTCAAATAAATGTCGGTGAACATGTTCATCAACCTATTTTATACGACTCAAGACTCAAAGTGCTCCAAATAAATAAAATTAGAATCCATGAAGTGATGCTTGTGAGAAAAAAAACTAAAAAATTCCTTCTCCATTAACTTTTAAACCCTTCATTTCACTTAGATGCTATCTCTTCTACTGCAGTTACTGAAATAACGAATTTCAAAGACATCATTCATCTTTTGTAGTATTATTCCTTGTTCTCTTCGGTGCAGGTTCTCGATCTTCATCAGACTGTAAAATACAAAAAGAAATTATTAGAAAAAACATAAAACAAAATCAATTCTTCAGATGATAGTAGGTTTGATTGCAAACGTACAAATGATTAAAAAAAAAGTACTAGTAAAATTTTACTTAATTGATGTTAGTAAACTTGATAATTGTAAAACTATGTCAACGGCTTAATCGCTTTGATAAATTCAATAAGATAAAAAAGCTCATCATAATATGATACATTATTGACCGAACGTAAGTGAGGTCTAAGATTCAAGTCGACGATTTTGCATTTGTTTGTATGTATGTTCCGCATTTACGACTGAACGCGGGAATACATACTGATGAAATTTTACAGGGATGTTCTTCTTGAAATCGCGCGTCGATGTATAATTTTCATATTAAGGACGAAAAAAGGAAAAAAAAGAATTGAAATATTCTCTGATATAGGTATACTCCATAAATGATTTGATAGTATATTTATGTTGATATTACTAAAACATCTGATATGACATTCATAATAAAAAATTTTCAAAAATTTCTACTTCAGATGATATACTTTCATTGAAGTCAGCTGAGATATTTCAGATAGGTTTTAAGGTAAGTTTTTCTTTATGCGAAACAGTCCGACGGTCGAACGCAGGCTAACAACAAGAGCTGTGATTGGCTACAGCTGTTCGACTGCAGCCGACCGTCGGACCGTTTTGAATGAAGGAAAACATTATCAAAATAATTATAGAGACTGGCCTGGTTTTCCAAGCACCCTGATGCCGACATAGAGCGTGACTGTGGCCACTGCCTTGCTGACTTCCTCGCGCCGACTTTCGGAATCGACGCACAATCTGAACGTACCGTGAATACAGACAGTGCTTCTATGACTTCGTGAGGTCTACCGTTCACAGAACTACTAGTATATATTATATGATACATAATACGATAAGTACGATTCAATACGACACAAGATATTTCGATATGATACAAGGTCTTTCAATCCAATGGTTTTAATTGTATAATGTATCATAACAGATCGTCTAGTGTATTTTATTAAATATATCCAAATGAAAGAAAAATATAGTAAGTTTAAGATATTACAGCCAGCACTCACTCAACGTTAACGGAATGGAAGATGAAATAATTTTGTGTGAATAAGATAAATACCTTGAGAAATTGGCTAAACATATACAGAGTGATTCGCATAGAACTGGTAATTTGGGACCTAATTCTATAAGTGAAAATAAAGAAAAAAGTTCCTATAAGGTGTCCAAAGCTGCTTCGTTACCAAGATAATGATTTCCTCCGTTTTTCAAGATAGTGATGTATAGAAATTCCGTGATGAAAAAATACAATATTCAAGGTTGTGAGTCCACTTCATTATGTATTAGAGCACTACGCTCTCTAAACGGGAAGTGGAATTGTTAACTTAAAATCAAGTTGTTTTTTAATAGGTGGAATCTATTTCTCCTAGTGTAAAGGTTTACATTCACATAATAGTAGTATAGTATTCGACTATATGGTAGAAAATAGTATTTATCACACAATATTATTATATTACAAATAGCGGTCATTAACTTTTATCGGAACTTTTGTATGTTTAACAACTCGTAAACAGTCTGTACCCAAAATTCGAAGTAGCCATACATTAATTGCTGATATGGATGATTTTCATTAACGGATGATTTGTTTCATAATATTGATAACAGTTTTCATTTGAATCATTTTTTTTTGTTTTCTCTCGTTTACAAGTTTATTTATTTCATTTATGTATAAATATACAAGATGAGGAAAGCAAAAACAGGCTATCGCCCAAAACTTCTATTCCTAATTTAGTCACATGTTAAATTGTCCAAATTTCCAGGTTATGTATGAAAAATGCAAATACTCTTTTCAAGTTTCTACTATAGGCCTACCGATCAATTTTGCTTATTCCAGTAGTGCCATCTTTATGAAATGTATTATGCATTTCAAAAGTTAATATAGTTTTCTAAGTTATAATTCATTATAGTTACTTACATCTTCTATCAGTCCTGGTAATTGGATTCTGGTTTCGGAAGCCGCAGCAGGCTGTGAATAAAAATAATTTCCAAATTATTTTCAAGGTATTTTTAAAATGATTGTTAAAATTGGAGAACAGAAACATCTTCAATAAATAAGTTAGCAATACCTCGATTAATTGAATAATGAATAAATGATTATATTTTGCAGAAGAAAAACTTATTGGCCCATCTTTTCCATAATCTACTCTTATGTTTATGTTTATGAATTTGATAACCAATCAATTTTCATTTAATAGAACTTCAAGGTAGGAGCAATTGGTATAATGATTGTTGAATTGAAATATTAAACTGTTTAACACATGAACAATAAGCAAGATAAAATCCAACTTCATAATAATTTTTCTATTCATAAATTTGAAAGACGATCAATTCTTAATTATAATGAAGGGTGTTTTATTGGTAATCGCATGATTTCGAACAGGCCATATTTTTTAAATATTGAACAAAAACTTTGACTCAACATGATCTTGAAAATTGTAATTTTTAGAAGAACTCCAAAAACTGGCTGGATAGCAAAAATGACTTGTTTATACTGGTTGCCTAACAAAAATAAGTAACGTTACATCATAATATTGAATCAGAATGTATCGTTTTGTGGCAATTGAAAGAATTTTTTAGTCATTATGAAGGGAAACATTAGAAAATTAATCCATCGGACCATTTATGCTGTTCTTTTAATATTTGTTTCTAGTACAGTACACTAAGAAAGTATAATACTGTGGCAGGAAAACCATCAAACCGTAATAAAAAATGATTAATATAGTGCTAATCAAAAACATTTTTTATTCTTATTTGGAGTATGGAATTTTAAAACTAGAAGGTATCGTACAAATTACAGAGGAATGGTCTGTTATACTGCACTGTACTTTGAAAAGCTGAATTGCCGTGAGCATGTGAGCATAAAAACATTTCCTGCCTAACAATAGCCTACAACAAACCTGTACAAAAAATCAACATATTGTTACCATTGCATCGATGAAACTGCTTTTTAATCCTTCCGCAGGCTTGAAATGAAAAAGTTACAATTAGTTACGAAAATCATTGAAAAGATGAAACGGGATGCAACTGCATAAAGAGATCTCCAATTAAGAAGAAAATAAAAAGATTTTCTTCAAATTAAGACAAGCCACACGCAGTTCAATTACTCTTTCAATAATAATATTTCGAGAATGTGGATTATTTCCGTAGTAATATTTTTACAGTGGTTCTACTATTGTAATACTAGTCTTCTGTAAAATAGGGTTCACAAGACAGCTTTACATTTTTATCAAGTATTATACATGAACTTGAAGCTTGAATCTTCCGCTAAAAAATATTTATATGGCTTCTAATGGTGAAGAGACCCTTGAGGGTAGGTTCCACCACGCCAATGTGTACTTAGCTAAATAATGGTCACCCATCCAATAGCAAACCACAGTATTCTTGACTTCACTATACGATTACATAGTATCCACCCTCACCGAGTACCCAGTACTATTTTTCAGTTAATCTATTTCTGTCTTACCCATAACCGTTCCTATTTCAAGAAGAAATGGGTAATTCATTCTATAGATGACCTATGTAATAAATTTCACAATTCGTTTATATTTTTCTTAGCCCTTACATTCTTTTCCAAGCTGTACGGCCGGGCGTATGCTGGGACGCACTTGAAGCAGCCCACGCGAACTAGCCAATCACAGCTCATATTGATGACAAGAAAAGAGCTGTGATTGGCTAATTCGCGTGGAATGCGTTACGTGCGTCCCAGCCAGGCTTAAATGCCTGAAACTGATTTCAAGACACTTCGCGTCTGACGGCCAAAAAATATCAAGAAAAACTAATTAAAAGTGTTGGTAAATATTGCAATGCTAAGTTGAAATGGGAAAATAGCAAGCAACTTGCACAATAAAGCTTTTTAAAATGAATAAGTCGATGAGAATGATTAGATTAGACAACTATTTCGAGAGTCGATTGGTCGATTATGATTAGATAAGTTGACCATTTCGAGAGTCGATTGGTCGATTATGATTTGATAAGTCAACCATTTCAAGAGTCAATTAGTCGATTTTACTCACCTCGACCTCGAACTCAGGAGACAGGTTGGAGGAAGATTTGAGACGACGCTTCTGACGGGTGTTGGCTGTCAAGGATGGTTGATCATCCAAGAGATTCATTGTATTCGCAGGCTTCTTCTGCAAAATTACAAAAATAAAATAAAATCAATGTACAAATATAATTTTTTAATAAGTGTTGAAAAAGGCTTGTATTTCAAGCATTATACTTGATACATCTGCAAACATATGCTTGTATTTGATACATAATATACAGGGTGCGGTAGCGAATCGGGCGATTTTGAAATGAGCGTCAAAAATTGATGATACTGTTTTCAGAAAAATTATTAATGCCATAATAATCTACATAAAAAAGCACTGAACAAACTCAATTTTTGTAAATCACGTCGGCAAGGTGACGTCATTCTCTCATCAGGCATCCCTCAAGCCGCTGATGAAAACTGTTCATAACTTCCCGTAACATTTGCTGGGGTATTCGTGCAATCTCTCGACGAATGTTTTGTTTCATTTCATCCACTATCATCGGCCGTTGGTCGTAGACTTTACTTTTGAGTTAGCCCCACACAAAAAAGTCACATGCCGACAGATCGGGCAAACTAGCGGGCCATGGAATCGTTCCGTTTCAAGAGAATAAACGATTGGGAGAAACGTCATTCAGAAGATGAATACTCATTTGGGCTGTATGGCTTGTTGCTCCGTCTTATTGGAATAATGTTACATTGTTTATTTCGTACCGAGGTAGTTGAGGAAAGAAAAATGTGCGTAACATTTCGAAATACCGCTCAGTTACAGTTTCCCCATGTTCATTTTCGAAAAAATGATTCGAAATGCATGATGGAGACGAGACGAAGTCTCGTACACTAAAAGTCTACGAGCAACGGGCTATGACAGTGAAATATAAATGCTTCTTTATGTAGATTATTATGGCATCAAAAACTTTTTTGTAAACAGCTTCATCAATTTTTGCCACTCATTTCAAAATCGCCCGATTCGCTGCCGCACCCTGTACATATGCATGTATTTCAAGCATACAATCAATATGTATTCCTCTTTAAAAATCTTAAGTTCCTCCATGGAAGCAACATTTTACATCACCGTATCTTACACTGGCCTTGCCTACCTTTATTTAACTATTATTCATTGTGAGCATATTATTAATTATTACTCTTATTCGTATCTATCATCATTGATACTGTTGGATAGAAGCCAGAGATCCAGTAAATAAATGTTGAATATGGTAGGCAATACAAAGACAACAATTTTTTAAACAATACAGCAAGGATGATTTGTATAGTGTTACTGGCTTTTTGGTAGCTGATTCTTGGATGTTTTTTCAATAGTCATAGAACTTTGAAATAGAAAAAAACAACATTTTTTCCTAGGTTAAATTGTTTGGAAGTCACTTTAATTGAAAAATAATTATTTTCAAATTTAATATGACTTATTCGATATAATCGCCTTGGCTCGCTAGGGCGTAAGTGTAACCTGAAGTTCAAATTTTTTATGACTTTTCCAACATTTTCGTATGTACAGGGGTAATTTATCATTTTCAAATTGACAAATGTTGCCAGGCTGGAGTTTATTGCAACAAAATATTATATAACATGTTACAATAGTTGAATCCCCAGGTAAAATAATAGAATATTCTAAATTGAAAGAAAACAATAGAACATAATTATTGTTATTAGGAAATGAGTTACTGTAACAATGAATAATTTTTACATTAGGTTTACACAAAATGACACTACCCATGCACAGAGATCTACAATGCTCTTACAGGAAGACATTTTTAAAGTGAAAATTGTAATGTAAACTTTCATTCACCATGTAAACATCCTAATTCCTCACTCATCATCACCTTTGCTTAAAATACTTGCTATAAATTCGCAATTGTAATCATAAATCAATAAATTGCTGCTCGAAGCGTCAAGACGTGAATCAGTATTTCCGCTATTTAGTACGATACAGAATTCTGTGCATGGGTTGTAAGTCATAATTCATAGTATAAATCTCAGAAAAAAATCAAGAATCACTGTTATTATCAACTAAGCAATACATATCGGAAAAGAAATTATAGCTGAAACTGATCTCAACCTTCATTCCAGGAGAAAGATAATATAACTTACACTTTCATCAGTCACTTAATTTGGGTAACTGAAAACAAATATTGTCAGATCCACAAATTAGTTTATGGTGCCCTGAGCATTGGAACTCAAGTATGGTTTTTTTAATTAACTAATTTGTGGATCTGACAACATTTGTTTTCACTTACCTAAATAATGAAAGATAATATACTCGTATAAATCATGAATCAATGTAAAATATGTTAAACTGAAAAAACATCGAAAAAATGTATAGCTGAAACTGACCTGAACTTGCATTTCAGGTGGAAGATAATTCTTGTTATTGGCAGTGAGATCGTCCAATCGTTTAAAATACATTTGAGGTATTTTAGGTTCTGTCGGGAAGTTTCTCAATTCGAAATTGACAGTTTTTAACACAAGCACCGACATGGCAAGGTCACATAGCGCCCACATTCTCTGTTAACAGACAAACATTTATTCGTCAAATAACATTAAATAGCAAATACAGTACAGAAACCTAATATCAGAAATAGAGACATTAAAACTTAAAACAGGCATGACATCATAGACATAATAATTATAGTTGTATCTTTCATTGTAATTTCAAAAATAAATTGAAATTCTAATTTTTGTGAATTTACTGTAGAGGTATGAAATTATAGATATAATTTTTTTGGATTTTTAACAAGGCATTAGCAACTTAAATGTCTCACGAACCGGTGATCAAAATAAAATGGAAAGTACGATAGAATTATATTGAAATAATATTACCGTAACTCATTTTAATATCACAATTTACATTACTGTGGTGGAATATGTTATCAGTGAAAAAAAACTCACGAAGTTGACAGTTTCGTCATCATTGGCAGTGGTCATCTGATGATTCTTCATACGTTCGATGACCTCCTTGTAGAATCCAAAGCAGTAGGTCTCTTTTTGAGCAATCAGGGGCTCCAAAATTTGAACTAGACAACTTTGCATATCGGTCAGTTGGTCTTTGTCTGTGTGCGACGTGAAGGTGGGACTGTGAGTTAACACGGGGATTGCGAACGTAATCATCAAATCGGGGATGATGTTCGGTAGTTGGCTGAGCACTTTTGGTTGAACAACAGCTGAAAATGAAGTTTCTATTAGCATTTCCTTCAAATTCAAATCAATAGCAATGAACAGTATCATAGAGATATTATTGTTAAGTCTATTACTAAGATTTTACTAATGTCAAGGCTCTTTCTCTTTTGCCTAGTTTATACGATGCCAATTGGCGAGGCAATTGTTATAAGACAACTGATGCCGGAGAGCAAACAGCTGATATTGTCAATTAGAGTTTTTACCAAGCCATGCCTAGATGATGATTTTAAAATCAAAAGATTCAATATATACTTTATATCAGCTGTAAATTTCAAGAGACAATTGTCATGAGCCAATTGGTATCGTATAAACTAGGCATAAAGGCACGATTCCTAAGCGGCAGTTGGAGCCACGCGGCTCGAGATGCCCGGCTCTAAATTCGCTACTAGAGCTGATCAGCTCTAGTCATCACAACTCTATTCACATAACTATATTACACTATTCACGTTATTATATTATACTCGGAGATGTTTACTCTGTTATTAGGGCTACTAATGAATACTGAATTGATAAATAGTGAAATTCACCCTTTTTAAGTCATTTGAAAGTGAATTTAACTATTTATTGATTTAGTATACATGAGTAGCACTAATAACAGAGTAAACATCCATAATATAGTTATGTGAATTGAGTTGTGATGGCTAGAGCAGCATAGCTAGAGCTGGGCAGCTCTAGCAGCGAATTTAGAGCCCGACAGCTCGAGCTCCCGCTTAAGAATCGTACCTTTAGAAAGTCACGCCAGATGCTCTGTCCTTTACTAATCTCTCCCACTACCCGTGCGCACTAGGTAGAGCGCACTCATTCCATTACTCTGTTGATTTTTTTACAATAATATCAACAATCTCGGTTCCGTAATGAAAAAATATTGTGCTAAATAACCCAAATTGTGCAATAAAAATATTTTGCAGCTCTTATCATGGTCCGCAAACAACTAAAAGAAATTCGATTTTCAATAAATATTTCTAAAATACTTACATCCAGGCGGCCCTCCACCCGTTAGAGACTTCGCATACTCTCTCCTCTTTGAAATGTCAGAAATCATGAACTGTCTAGCCATGGTCTTCATTCTTTTGTCGGTCCATAGACCAGTCAACGCATAGAATCCCATAAAGTCCAAAGGCAGACACTTGTTGGGTATTCCTCTATTGAGGCCTTTGTGGAGTTTTAACAGGAATCTTTCACGAACTTGCGGGACTTCGTCCAGGAGGAGATGAGAAAGCTGACAGAACTGTTCGGGAGAAAACTGGTCGCCGACACCCTGCTGCTCGCAGATTTTCAGCATGGCACAACCAGCTGTCAACCTGCGACAAATTTATTTATTTAGTTTATTGATTTATTTGAGAGAATACAATTTACATTTACCATTCAAATACTACTATCACTCAAATGCACTTTCATCTGGCATACGGACTTACTATCTCTGGAAGTACAACAACGAGCATTCTTGATACAATACTATTACAATTCACAAAATAACACTTAAAATATAATGATGAATTTGAATCGGTGAAACTAGTTTTTCCCACTTTGGTACATAAAATCAACAATTTATGAGCAATATATTTTGACTTGCCATGTTTTAACCGAACTATATTTCTCAAACTGAAAACATGCCTGCAACACAAGGTTTAGAAGGATAGCGGAGAGGCATAGCGCATAGATGAAAATTTTATAAGAGACACTATATGGAGAGAAAATTTTCCAATATGCTTCTAAGAAAGTAGCAGGGAATAGAAGAGTTTGAATATCTAAAAATAAGCGAAAAAATATAATTGGTTGGACTATTCCTATACTCCATTAGTATAGGAGTATGTCAGTTTAAGATTTTAGAATCTTGTTATTTTTTCAATTGTAGTTTTATTATTTCATTTTGAATATTTCAACACCATTTGAAATGTATTTATACATTTTGAGTTTAGTTTTACATTTATACAGTTTAGTTTGTATTTACACATACATTTTCAAGTTTTTCATTATATTCTATTCTAACCTAAACCAAGCTTTTTCAGACCAGCTAAATATCTTCAAGTATTTTGTCTCAATTTAAAATGTATTTCTTTTCCACGGGACGAAGATTTTACGAATCAATTTATAATCACCGTACCGTAGCCTACCCTTGAAATTAGTTCATTTTTCTCAACAACTTTGAAGTGGAATTGAACAAAATAAACCTTGAAACTAGTTGTGAGGAGGAATAAACTCATTCCAAGGGTACTGTGATTATTTATTGATCTATTATATTACATTAGTCGCCCTGATAACTTAGAGATTTTGCATAATATTCAGCTCTAACCTCAGCCAAGCCATTTCAGCCTTGCTCATTCTGCCGGTCTGCAGCAGATCTCCCTTGTGAATGATGAATGCGTTGAGCATTCGGAATGTCTTCTGTGCAGACACAGCGTCCTCTTTCAAGCCTAGCAGCCATCTGGCCATGGTTTTCAGGCCGTCCACTTTACTGCGCGTCTCATCAGGCAGGTTGTCCTCGCTGCACCAATCCCTGTCATGCGGCTGACCAATGGGCGATAGTTCACTCTCCTTCACTAGCAGTTCCTTCACTATCTGCAAAATTCAACAATCCGTCCATTAATATAGAAAAATCCTTCAAAAAATATTTACTTTCATTCTAATTTCTCGCATTCTAATAAACTCGCAGCTAGCGCACAAGTTTTCTTTGCTGGCTGTGCCAAATCATTTAGATATATTTTAATTTAAATTTATTATGTATTTTGTATGTATCATTCATATTTTGTAATCAACTACTGTATGTGTTTTTTGGCGAAATAAATATATTATTATTATTATTATTAAAAAATTTCACTTTATTTTTCGACTCAAGGTTAATTTTAATTTTGAGCTTTTTCAAATAAAGTTCACTTAATATATGATAACTACAACAATATTATCTTCATAACTACTCAAAGAGTAAAGTTCACTTCATTTTTCTGATCTTATTTCAAAAACATGATTTATTTAAATTTAAATTTCAAGTTCAGCCGAAGCTCATTGTTTGTAATATAGTCTGGTTTGTTATTTGCATGGGAAGGAAATCATCGCGTGTTGTAATCCTCCAGGTCCTTCTTCCATAAATATTTACAAGTTACAGTGTTTCGGTTTTAATAGTTGATAATTTTTGAAAATAAAAAATATTTTTTGAATGACTGTTAAGTGCAAAAGAACTATAACCTACATGGTTCTTCATGTTCCCATCTAGACAAAAATTATTATAACTATGGAAAAGTGGAAAAACCCTTGGATCTCCCCACTATTATAAGCCAAGCAAGTTACAATTTTCAAAACTTTGGTGGTTGCAAATGACAGAAAGGCTTGCTGGTTTATAGACCAAGTGAGTTGGCAATAAACAATGAAAATTACTCACAAATATTGAATATTGAGTACTTGAAGTGTTTATGCAGCTACTATGATGTGGTTAGTGGGAGACTATTGATAATATTTGATTCACTGTTAGTTTTGCTGGGAAATCATATAGGGGAGGAGCCCTGTTGTAATTTATAAAAAATAGTTTATAGTTTTCATAGTTTTATAGGCAGATTTCTAATGGAACAACCAGCTACGTATATACAGTATGAAAATTTAGATCCAGGTGCCTTTTTGTATTTTATTATTGCACTTGTTTCGATCTCAAGAGTAGTATAATCAAATTCAACTCAACAAAAATAAGCAACTAATTTTCACTCTGTTATTAGGGCTACTAATGTATAATAAATCAATAAATAATCATAGAACCCTTGAAATAAGTTTATTTGCATTTGTGAGGAAAAATAAACATATTACAAGGGCATTGTGATTATTCATTAATTTATTAAGGTTGAAGTAATATTGATTAATGCCAATCTAGAAATTAATGTAAGGGTATAGTCAAGTCCAAGCAAAGAAGACAGTCTGGCAAGATGGGAAAATGAATCCCGCTCGGTCAATATTGATTTTAAAAATTATAAATTTGGTCTCAAATTGTAGATTAGAATATTTTCTACAATTTGAGACCAAGCTTATAATTTTTCAACTCGTAATATTGACCGAGCTGCCGTCATTTTCTCATCTTGCCAGAATGTCTTCTTGGACTGACTATACCTGGAATGTAATTTAAATTTCAGTAGAGATTATCAGTGGTACCTGTGATGTATAACAAATGAATAAATTCAGTATTTGCTTGGTAGTTACCTTTCTTGAAACAATATTCTTGATATGAGCAGGATATTTGTCAGGAAGTATGTAGGCGATGTGGCCCAATGCCACGATGGCGGTTCGATAGTATTGCGACTCGGCATTCAGGTTCTCCTTGATCTTCTCCAATATTTCGCCAAAGATAGACTCGTGAAGTTTGGTAAAATTGGCGAAAATACATCGAATCGCCTGTTTGGCCTGTTTTGGTGTCCCACATTCGGCAAGTCTCTTACAAATTGGAATCAGTTCATTGGATATCTCTGGGAATTCCTCAGCTGATCATGAAAAAGCACAAACACGACACGTGAGAATCACTCTTAATTCTAAATACAATGAAATTATTACTGTACTTTTAAATAATCAAAGAATTTCCAAGGAGCTCTTTTGTATACGACTATGTCTGAGCATGAAATTATCTTATTTTGATAATTAATATGGAATGTGTTTTAATAAATAGGTAGGATCGAAAATAATTTATTTGTGGAATCTCAAAAAAATTCTTATGGCTTTTAATGGTGGGGAGACCCTTACGGGTAGTTCCACCTCGCCAATGTGCACTGGGCCAAATACCGGTCACCCATCCAAGAGCAATCCACAGTGTTTGTGACATAACATCACGTTCACCGATAGATCACCCACGCCGAGAGACCAATACCCAGTACAAAATCTCAAAAATAATTGTCAAGTGTGTATTGAAGGGAACTACTACACAGAACAGACTACTCTTCAATTAACTTATGTCATAACTGTATTTCATTGGCTTGATTATATCAAGTCATTTTATTGACTCAAGTTATTTCATTGACTGAATTATATTGTGACATTTTATATTATTACATTATGACAACAATAAGAATATTTTAATGGTTATTCAAGTGTTCATAGTTACTATTTATCAAAGATTTTTTCACAATTGTTTTACTGAAATAAGATTATCAATTTTATTACCTATTGGTTTGTTTCTGAGGCCAAGGTTTCTCAAAATTGATAGAACGTAGGGCGCAACATTCTCATCGTCGAAGTCTAGGAAAGACATGAGTTTTGAAATGATTTCCTCGTGAAAGAAGTGCGCTGGGAATATGTATGATAGTAAGTCAAGCAGTTTCAGTCCTTTCTCTCCAGCAGTATTGGGATGAAGACCTATCTCTTCGATTAGGTTTCCTCCCTGTAGGCAGTCTTCCACGCACTTTATCAGTTCCTGTGAATCAACAATCATTCATATTACTTTTAGGCATTGTTTTATTATAATGATAAATATATCATATTTATTTATATAATTCATGTTTTGCGATAGGAATAAATTGTGCAATATTGTGATTCTCGGTTTAACCTGATATAATCTTTTTCAATTTGATTATGGTTACACTATGAGTTTAGATTTTTTGAATTTCTATTATGGTTAACACCATGCGTTGATATTGATTATGATTTTGGAGAAACGGGATTTTTTTTCTTGATAAATATAGCTATTTTCTGAAAAACACTAGTAAATATATGATATAATATTGCTGTAGAACAATTTAAATATTTAAATTTAAACACACATAAAGACACAATGAATAATATAATACAAAAAATTAGTAAAACACAATAGAATGAATAGAATAGAATGAAATTTATTGTAGCCTTATCTGAGGGCATCAGATAAAATACAAGCGTCAAATAACAAATACAATATTTCATACAAAGTACAAAGATATTAGTAAGTAGCACTGTCAATAAGCTATCAGTATCCTATATCACATGAATTTGAAACTTATCTATATCTATAAAAGTAACTTAATAAGCCTACATATTCCGAGCTAACATATAAAAATCTTCTATTTTGTACAAAGGATTGGTAGCCAAAAAACGTTTGATATGAGGTTTAAACATTCTATTCTCCATATTCCTGAGGCTTTCTGGAAGTGAATTGAACAATTTGATGGAAAAGAAAGTTTTATCGACATTTAAGCTCAAAGTGTTTTTATCCAACCATTCCTTTATATGAGACATATTCTGTTCGGCTATGGTATGCACTTCCTCCCATGAATTACCGTGGAAAATAGCTGCAGTGTCATCCGCAAAGGATAACATTGTTGAATTTATAAGTCTCAAACTCAAAATGTTGTTTACATAAACTATAAAAAGCATTCGAGATAGCACAGATTTGGCGTTATAACTTAACTTCTAAACGATGATATTTTAATAGCCTATTGGATGAAATCATGGTTCATCAATGAATATAATAAGAATATATTCCGTTTGGACAGCACTAGTTGAGAGCGATTTAAACACGAATTTAAACCACTTGAGTGTTGTTAATAATGCCTTCGACCATTGTTTAGCCATTACCAGCGGATATCTACGAAATTCGATTATCTGCGGTATTGATACAAGTCGATAATCGAGAGTTTAGCATAGTTAAAATTCTCAACAATAAAATACTTACGATCAAGGCTAAATGGTCGATCATCACTGACGATATCCTCTCCATCAACATTTTCAGTGTATTGTAATAGAGATTTGTCATTATTGGTTGTCCTAGCTTTTTCAAAATAAGGATCATAATCTCCGCACAATCCTTGCACGCAATATCCGGTCTCAGAATTGAATCCATGCCAAGCCATAAAGTCTGATCTTCATAGAGATTGATGGAAAACTTGGACAGAAATTCTTGTGACTTTATGGGCTCAGGGAGGTATTTGGAAATAGCGACGAGTTTGTTTGATATCTCCTTAGAAACCTCGTCGGTCACTGGCCGTTTATGCAATTGCACCCAATCACCGACTGTTTTACGTAAGCTGCAAGAAATAAAACGATTATAATACAAAAATTCAATTTGTAGATAGATAAAAAATGTAACATACGAAAAATGAATTCACAGTTCGATTCCTTTCAACATACAAAGAAAGACATATTTTAGTCAAATAACATTTTGAAAGATTCAGAAATTTAAAGTTCTTCATTAATTTTGTAGACCAAGGGTCAGTTTCATAGAACTTAATAAAATAAAGCGAACTCAATAACATGGAGAAGAGACAGAAGGAACTCAGCCTTGAAAATTGTTCAAGTTTTATTCTATGTTAATATTTTCTATAATTTATTATTAATAATGCTTTCGATGAACGTTTTTAGATTTGAAGCAAATTATCTACTTATGGTTAGCATTTCAAAGTATAAATTTGATATGTATTGGGAATCTTACTTTGTACATTCAATACTGAATGTGTGTTCAGCATTTCTCTTGTATTATTTCAGCTATGAAGGTCAATGATACCGACCTCAGATTTTTTGGAGAAATGCTGATCCAATAACCATTGAAAGAAAATACAAAGATATTTCCGGTTTTAGAATTGTAGTATTATTTAATAGTACTGGCGTCACTAATCTTGGGACAGAGATATAGAGACATAATTGGAACCTTAGCTACGCACCAATAACAGTCATGGCAAATGGCAAATTTCGTTGGAGTATGTGATAATGTTCCAGCTCAAGAGCAACCCAGACGATATAGTAATCTACTGGAGAATTTCTCTCGAGAAAACTTAATACTTTCTAGGGAATACTTACTACATCTGATGCTTGAGTAGTTCAATGAATGCTCGGGTGGCATTCTCGTCTATTGTGCCGAACAGATGATACAATTTCTTCATTCGTTCGTCAGGCGGCAATTGGTAAGGAACAAGTGAGTTGTTAAGCAATCGCTCAACTAGCAGTCTAAAAAACAAACAAATTGAATGAGAGAACACTGGAATAAAAAATACAACGTTTAACAACAAGCTCAAAGGTTTCCACTTGAGTGGAAACTTGTGGAGTAAAACACACCAGAGTGAAACCAACAAGGTTATGTTTAAATTTGTGGAAGAAGTTCACACACGATTTATAATAATTTTGTGTTTTGTTTTATATTTCCTTTCGTCAATAATTGTACGGAGTTATGCAGAAAGGAACCAACCCACAATCAGCTACTTTTGAGATATCGCGTACCAAAGATGAAACTGCAATAATACCTCCCATTTTATTATCCAATAAGATCTTCTGATTTTGGGAACGTATATGTTCTTTTAATATCATAAACTAGATATTTATATACAAAAAAAGGATTGATTTCCCATTTTATGGCATTTATGTGGGTTGGTTCCTTTCTGTAAAAAACATATCCTACTTTATGTGTTATGCAGAAAGGAACCAACCCACATAATTGCCATAGGAACCAGACTAAAATGTTTGTTTTTTCAGAGAAAAAGAATCATATGAGGCTAATTTTTTTACTCATGAATCAATATTATGAAGAAAAGTGTTCTGTCAAAATTTCCCACCCCACCCATCTTGCTACCCCCTCTGCACTCCTCAAAGTTTCAATTTGTGAGGGTTTCTTACATTGACTGTATCTCAGCACTTATTGGAAATAAGAAATCAAACTTTTTCTCATTTTTTAGTAAATTAAATTCTCTTTATTTTATGTCTCGCCATTTCATTGTAGCTCCTGCGGTTCAAAAGTTATATAAATGGAAGAATGGAGGGATTCCCTAGATTTCTGCATGAAATTTTAATTATCTTCTAAATGAAAGTTTACAGGATGATTCTACTGGAAATGTCTCTTATGAAACTTGTAGAACTTTTCAAAACCTACATTTTTAATAATAGAAACATACATTTTTCTGAAATTCATCTCAGAAGCGCTTGGCGGATAGACTGATATTATGGTCTATCAAGTGAGAACTAATATACCCCTTTTAATTCATAAAATTTTAAAATAATTCATTTGGGGAAATTATATGGAGTTGATTTTCTCCTCATTGACAACTAGCATGTTGGCAAGTGTCCTGTCTAAAGTCCCCACATTACCCCTCTTATTCAAGAATTTTTATATCACATGTGTCTCAGCACTCTATAGAGATAAATAGTTCAACTTTTTATCATTATTCAATTCAATTGGCTTCAACTCATAATATATGTATTCATCATTACACTCTAGCTCTTGAAGTTGAGGTTATTCATGGAAGAATATGAATGAAAAACTATGTTTTCAGCCGCTAATTTTAATTATTTTTCAAATAAAGGTTTACAGAATTGTTCGACTTCTAGTATTTTTTTCATAAAACTTGTACAGCATGTCAAGAATAATTTTTAAAATATCAAAATTTTTCACTGGAATTGAACGTCTCTTCAAAATTTTCTGTAATGTTCAATTTGCCGTGAATTCTTGCAACATGCGGCCAGTCTTAGACAAGCCGTCAAGCGCTTCCAAGATCGTGATTTTCGTAGGTACACGGACATATACTCACGTTAAATTCTAACAAAATATATGTTTCTATTATTTGTGAAGTAGGTATATAAAGATTCTCTACATGTTTCATATTAGACATTTCCTAGTTTACTTTTACTGGGGAAGAATGAAATTTTGAGACAGAAGTCTGTACCTATGTGGGCTTCCATCATACTTCCATGCAAATAACTCCTGAACCACATGAGCTATAGTGAAATGGTGATGACATAAAAAAAGTAAATTTAATTTTCTAAATAATGAGGAGAATTTCAATATCTTATCTTCAATGGTTGCTGAGATACATTCAATGAAAGAAATCCTTCAAATGGAAAATTTAAGGGTGTGTTGGGAGGGAAGCAAAACGGGTAGGGAAATGGAATTTTGGCAGAACACTTCTCTGTATGATAGTAATCAATAGTTAGAAAATTAGCCTCATATGATATTTTTCTCTGAAAAAACTAACATTTTAGTCTGGTTCCTAGTAATAAAATTTCCCATTTCATGACAATTATGTGGGTTGGTTCCTTTCTGCATAGCACATAAAGTAGGATATTTGTTTTGCAGAAAGGAACCAACCCACATAATTGCCATAAGGGTTCATTCCAGTGATTTTTATTCATCCAAAACAGTTACCTAGGGGTTTATCAACCCAAATATTGAAAAATCCGATTTTTTTATTTTTGTGGATTAGTTCCTTTCTGCATAACTACGTCCAATTGAAGTCTGCAGGTTGAGTTGGAAACCAAAGGGCCGGTTTCATAAGTATAAGTACCATTAATAAGTTGAATAACAGTTTCATAGAAAATCCTATTAACAACCAACAGCTGACACGATTTTCACACATTAGAGATTTACTAGAAACAAGAACAAACATACTTCATTGATAATAAATCGGATGAAATCGACATAAGTTTAGAATACTGCTAACATTGATCCAAGTCAATGTGACAACTCTTTAATTTTTGCCGGTTATTTTTAGCGGTAAGAAAGTAGATGAAATATACTACTAATAGAATACCAAGCCGCATATGCCCATTAGAGAGTAAGCATCTTATTATCTGGTTTTCTAGTTCGTTTTACAGGACTTGTAAAACAGTGGATATACATCTTTTCAGACTTCAGATGTTCCTGTTTGTTTTACAGGATTTGTCTGAATACTATAGGTTACAATTCATCATACCTCACTGGCTCACTCAATACAACCGTCCACTGAGTTTTCTAAACACACAATCTGACTACCTTCACTATACTGAAACATGATCAATGAACACGGGAACCCAATTGATTAAAATTTCAGAGTAGATGTTGATGCAGTGGAATATTTCCATTATTCTCAGAGAATATTCAATTATTACGAATATTTACATTACAACTTATCAATTACACGTAACAGTATTTACAAATTTATTTACAGTACACTGGTACTGTACACTGTGTACACTACACATCTCCGACTGTAGGCTGGTATTGAAAGCAGAATGCTTCTATTACATTTTTTTTTTAAATAAGAAACATTCTGATTTCAAACAATAGACAACAGTTGTTGAAGACACAAGATGTCTTAGTGTATACGAAACCACGGTTTATCAATTTGTGAATAAAATGAGATTGACAATAATTTCAATAAGGTCAAGTACCTCAATTATAGCCTGTCCAAGCAAAGAAGAAATTCTTGTAAGACGGGGAAAATGAATCCAGCTCGGTCAATATTGGTTTAAAAATAGTATATTTGGTCTTGAAATTTAGAAAACATCCTGTTCTACAATTTGAGACCAAATTTATAATTTTTAATCAATACCGACCGAGCTGGAGTCATTTACCCATCTTGCCAGAATGACTTTTTTGCTTGGACATACTATTGTTGCTCACTCACCTGTCTTCCATAGAGGTCATGTAATATCCATGAAGAATCTTGTCTTTCATCCACGTGACTGCTTTCTTGGTAGCCTGAGGCACATCAGATTCATGCAAATGCTTTCTATAAATCAGCGCAAGACCGCTCATAGCCTCTTTCCGTATTTTGAACTTTTTATCACGAGTTCTCTCCTTGACAGACTTGAGAAGGTCCTCAGATTCAGACACGACTTCGAAGTCACGCTTGGCCGTCGATACGATGGCCATGACTACCTCGTAGCGGACGGACTCCTCCGCATCGTGTTGCCTCGTCAGGAGAGTCTCCGTGATATCTGGTCTAAGATCCGGATGATTGAGAAGGAAGTGCATAGAGTATTGAACGCATTTTGTGCGGATTTGTACACTAATATCATTGAACCTGTCAACAGAAATCAGTTGTTATAAAATTGAGATTGGATCGATATAGATTGTCAATAAAGATCAATTGTTATAAAATCGCAATATCTGATAATCATTAGTCAAAAGAGATCAATAGTTATAAAATCAGAATTGAATCAGTAAGGATAAACGCGCTTTGGTACGACCAATAGAAACACGTATTGTATAATTATAATCTGTGCAAGCAAAGAAGAAATTTTGGCAATATGGGAGAATTACTCCAGCTCGGTCAATATTGGTTCAAAAATGATAAATTTTGTCTCCAATTTTAGATCAGAATGTTTTCTACAGTTTGACAATAAATTTATCATTTTTGAACCAATATTGACCGAGCTAAAGTAATTTTTTCTATAATATTTTTTTCTTTGCTCGACCAGACTACACCTATATAGCCTAATAAAGCTATAATCTTATAAATTCTGAGTACATGGTTGTATAGTTTTGAACCTTCCGCTAGTCTAGTTACATATTCTGCCGCTAGATGGTGTTGATGGAAGCTTAGGCTAATTGTCCATTGTCGCTGTGAGATGGGGACAGGCTATTTGCTTGGACAGACCACGACCAAGACCAATAACATGCAATAGAAACACGAATTGTATATCAGGAACATCAAAACATTTTATGTAAGTATCATCAGCCAGAGAAGTTTGTAACCTTCCTCCTGAAACACACTGTGTACATAAGTAAACCAAGTTAAAATTGCTGAAAAATTCCTTACCTGCTAAGAAAAGCCCTCCAAAGAGGTGGGTGATTTTTGGCCAGGGTTGAGTCTTTTTCAGAAAACATTCTCGCTAGTAATCCGACCGCTTCCAGACGTTCCTGCTCTTGATTGGATTTCAATTTACATTCGAGCTGCGGAAGGACCTGCGACAGTATGCTCGGGCAAATATTGTTCAGCTCATAGATCAAGCTGTACACTTTGGAGCAGATACTGATGCCCTTTTCTTCTTTGCCAAGAATTAAAACGTGATTGAAGAACTGAAATTGTAATAAAAATTTATTACTTTTATGATTATTATTATCATGTAATTGATTAGTCATTCAAAATTGATACTTCAATTATTAGTGTAGAATAGGAGATTTTCGCCTAACACAATCTCAAATCTTATGGAATAAGGTGATATTGTGGTAGTTATCCATATTGAATGGAAAGACAAGATATTGTCAAACCACTGACTTATTTTAAATAAATCGAGATACTGGTTTAGGTTCTTACACCATTATCAATCTCTGGCAAACTAAATCATCTTATGGAATAGATGAATAGAATAGAGCCTAGAATAAAATCAATTTTCTAACCTATTCTACTCAAGATGTAATACACCTTGAATTAATTAGTGAAATTTGATAAGCCTTAATAACATTGATAGCGTTTAAAGAAATTTTAATAAACTACATTTGGAGAATAAAATATCTTCCAAGAAAAACTTTCATCATGAAAATTCAAAGAGTAACATCTGTTAGCTTGTAATTGGATAATCACTCGTCATCCTACATGGTGAATTGAAATCAAATGCATAACTGATAAGAAATAAAGATTGATAAAGAATAAAGTGAGGTGAATTATTCAACTTACCCCTTGAATGTAGGGTTCCAGAGTATCAGAGCACTTGATTACTAACTCTTTAGCTAGGCTGTAGGAATTTTTTCTTTGTGACTTGATTGGTTCTACAATGTTCAGCAAAATAATATCCAAAAGCTTATTGCTTACGACGTCTGATTCAGTTATTAGTGGACAAAGTACATCCAGCATGAAGGTTTTTACTTTGCTAGAGTGCTCGTCACTGAAAGTAATTGAAGATTTTGACATTACATATCAAATTACAATATTATGAAAGATTACAAAAAAGACCACAAGATATAGCAAAATTTATATTGAAAGAGTTTCTTTCATACAGTATTTAAAATTTGAGAAAAATCAATAATAATAATTAACTAATTACTGAAATTCAATATAATACGCCCGATATGCAAGCTCAAACAATTCTTATAAATTTTTATAGATTTAAATCAATTTAAGTTAATGAATTTTGAAGTGAATTATTGTAGGAATATGCAGTTCCTAATATTTCAAAGTAAAAATCATGACAAGAGTCATAGCTTTATCTAAGACCTCGCTATAAAAACAGAGTTTAGTAGCTTTACAGGATGAAGAGAAATGTCATGCGTTTGCACTAACGCAAGACAAAATGAAATTGGATTAGCAGAATTAAAATGATCGACAAGGCAAAATAATAGGAATGTTCAGTAGACATATCTATAAAATCGGAGTTGCTCTAGCAACTTTTGAATTCTAATTCAATTTTAAATAACATGAATTACATTGTAATCTCAGTAGCAATCCATTTAAATGTGTGGATGAAAGTTTTATTAAAATGGTAAATAATTTATTAATCACTACAAATCAAAAGCTACTATTGAATATTACACTGTTATAATATTTTCAAAAGCTATAACTCATTGTTTGAAGACTTTCAACTAATTTAAATGGAAATGATTAATCATGAATTATTATTGGAAACTCATAGTGTCGAATGAAGTAAGTTAATATAATTATGTTGCACTTACTTTACTATTTTAAACATCAAAGTAAACAGGTTACAAAATATTTCCTGACAGTCCTCGAGCTCGAAACACATATTGAAGGATTTTACATAAGCCAAATTTTCAAGTAGATAGAAATATCTTTTGAATGCTGGATCTTTGGGATCTCTCAGTCCACCCAACTGTTTTATTATGAATAAGAAGATTGTCTGTAAAAGGAAATAGAACAATCAGTTTAGTTTAGACTACAGAATAAATTCAATAAATAGCAGATTTCGTTAAAATTATTCACAACTTACTTAGGGAGAACTTATCACAACAATCAACAAATTATCTGCAACTTACATTGATGGGAGAATGTCATCAATATTATAGAAAATTTAATCACGAGAGAATCGTATTCAAAAATTTGTAAGATCTGGAAGCATTCAAAGAGTTTTTAAGTTACAGGAAAATTAAGATGGTGCCAAAAATTGAGTTGGTTTTGTCTTGTGCGCTCCAACAGTTGATATTTTCTGCAAATATTCTGCTTAACCGTGTCCGTTACAGTTAAGCAGAATATTTGCAGCTGACCGAGAATAAAGTTACGAATATACTATTGTCAGCTGGTCCAATTACTGGCTAGGAACGTACAAGGAACAGACTAAACGCCTGTATTTTTATCACCAGCTATACCTTCACGTTAGATAGAGCTTTGGTCACCCAAATCCTAGAATAATTTTTGCACGTTTCAAACATTTCCAATCAATTGTTAATTTCAAAGTTATCTAATTTCAATATACTTCTGGCACTCAGAAGAGTATTTGGAAATAGACCTAAGTGATGTCTAATTAGTATAACTTTTCATATCAAAAAATGTGATTATTCTCTGTAGAAATCAAAAACATTTGTTACTGAGTGGATTCTAGACATTATTAAAAAATCAATACAATAAAACATCTTCTAGTAGAACACTTACACAGTATAATACATTATTCAATTGAGTAATTTTCAAACATCTATTATTCTCAAATGATTTTCCCCAACATATAAACCTACCAGAATGTGAAAATAGGTGTTGGTTGGACTATTAAAAAATAATACATACTCAATACAGAAATTGAAGAAATGGCAACCGCATGTATCTTACTCAAAATAATTTGAGAAAACTATATTTCAATTACGAAGAATACTACCAGGTGTTTCATAAATCAGTTTACCACACAATGAGCACGAATGAACGCACATTGGTGCGACAAAGACAAATAAATAAGATGCAGATAGAAACACTGAGTTGTATAGAGTAACGCACACTGGTCAGCTGATTTTTGATTCGCGTTGCTCATAAAACTTTTCACTGCATCTCATTCGTTTTGGTCGCACAAATGTGAGTTCACTCAAGCCGGCTCTCCTCGGTAAGTAAACTGACTTATGATACACCAGGTATCGTCTGTCCAAGCAAAGAAGATATTCTGGCAAGATGGGAAAATAACTCCAGAAAAATATTGGTTCAAAAATCAGAAATTTGGTCTCAAATATTAGATCGGAATGTTTCCTACAATTTGAATCAAAATTTATAATTTTTGAACCAATATTTACATTTTCCCATCTTGTCAGAATGTCTTCTTTGCTTGGACAGACCATACTTTTAATTTTTGTACATTCCACTAAAGATACAGCTGCAACTATTCATTCGAATTTTATTCATAAATTAAAAAATATTTATACATTTTCATTATGGCATTTCAATAATTATGTGTACCTTACCTTTACTTGATCCGGATCTTTGTATGGTGCATCAGGTGCATATACCCTTAAAACGTCAGCTATACAACAGGCTATAAGAAGCTGTACATCCCTGCTAGGGTGCAATAGAAAAGGGTCTTCTGCTAAATGTATTGCCAATGGTATGTATTGCTGGTACATTCCTTCATCCTGACCCATACCTTGTAGAGTATGGGCCAGTGTCTGCAAAAAAACAACAATTATTAGTGGCATCATTTAATACAAATTGATAGTAATCAGCTGATTACACATCGTATCCATTCAAAACTTGAATACAATTATCGCCATCTAGCTATGCTTCGGAAAATACAATACATCCAAACTCAACTGCTACACCACTCAATAAAACTAAAATCTCATCAAAAGTTTTGAAATAGCTCCTGATATGATTATGATATTAAAATGAATAATTTAATACTACAAGATGTTTCAAAAAGGGCGCACATTGAAGGTTGAGAATGTGTTATACCGCATAAAATTATAACCTTTATTATAATATTCAAATTACCTTCAAAACTTCAAAATGACTTCCTACACTAGTAGGCCTAATGCAGGTTCGAACACATAAAATATTGCCTACACAGGAGATATATTCCTCAAACTTTGATTTGCGTCCTTTTTGAAACACCCGTTATAATAAATCAGTGTTCAAGCAAGTAGAAAGTTTTTGAGTTGATGATATAATTCGAATTTCTGACATTGAACTCTCCTAAAGCTTTCAAGCGTATTAATTCTTTGTCCAGCTCCAGTTAAAGCGCGACATTTATGCTATACCAGTCTGATAATCTATAGACTGTCCAAGCAAAGAAGACCCTCTGGCAAGATGAGAAAATGACTCCAGCTCGGTCAATATTGGTTCAAAAATTATTGATTTGATCTCAATCGTAGGAAACATTCTGATCTACAGTTTGAGACCAAATCAATATTTTTTGAACCAATATTGACCGAGCTGGAGTCATTTCTCAACTTGCCAGAGGGTATTATTTGCTTGGGCAAACTTTACTTGTAGAGCAGAAGCCGACAAAATTGGCGGTTGGCGAATGGCTGTTACTGATTCTCCGCTCTTTTAGGCCAGTGGCCAGTCTGGAGCGGGCTAGGAGAGCGAATCGGGTTAGCTACTTTCGATACACTCTCGCAGGCCGCTCGCCGAATGTTCTGACAGAGCTAACCGTTGATAACAGTCATTCATCGAACATTAGTTTCGTTGGCGTATGTTATACTTATCTATACTGATATACCTAGTGATGGTATACTTAGACATATATGAAACTAAAAATGAATATTATAATTAGTTATTATCGAATAACAACTCTTTTGAAATTTATTGAACAGTTATGTAACTTACAAATTCATGGTTGAAATAATAAAAATAAGGGATAGTAATAATAAGTATTATATTAAACGAGTATATAGTAGTAATAATATTATTATTTTTTAGCCTATAAGTATTTTGAATGTTAATCACAGTATCCTTTTTCAATTATTTTTATCCATGCATAATATGTTTCGACTATTAATAGTCATTTTCAAATGCAAATGATCAAATAAACAAATTAATTCTATAATAAGTAAGCTTACCGTATGCTAATCAATCACATGTGTTTATTTTTATTACGGTAAGCATACTTATTATAGAATTAATTTGTTCATTTGATCATTTGCATTTGAAAATGACTATTAATTATTGTCGAAACATGTTATACATGGATAAAAATAATTGAAATAGGGTACAGTGATTAACATTCAAAATAAAAAACAGTAAGAAAGTAGCCCTAAGATAAAGAAAACATAGTATAAGTACTATATAAGTGTATAGTATAGGCTATAAGTATTAAAATATAAGTATTGTATTTCAAAATCACCTTTAAACAAACTATGGGATCAACATATTCGAGATATAATAAATTCAATTTGAGTTATTTTAGTTGTACAGGTAGACAAATGATAATAATAAGCTGATTAATAGAATTTACATTCTTCGGCATTTTTTGCACGGCAAAGTCAAGTACTACACTCGACAGCATTGTTGAACAATGACACAACAATGCAGTCTTCTATATTGGTATCTCTTTGATGAATGCTTTTCGCATATCAACTTCAAAGGCTATAATTCCTCATAGTATACGGCATAGTCTGTCCAAGCAAAGACGGCATTCTGGCAAGATGGGAAACTGACTCCAGCTCGGTCAGTATTGATTAGATTTATCAAATTTTAGATTAGAATGTTTCCTACAGTTTGAGACTAAATTTATAATTTTTGAACCAATATTAACCGAGCTGGAGTCATTTTCCCATCTGCCAGGATTTCTTTTTTGCTTGAACAGACTATGCAAAAATTTATCACAGAAGCTGAAGTAGCATCAACTACAACGGTAGACTATACATATATAAATTGTCAACTAAACGAACCATATTGATATATTATTTGGATCATGTGTTTGTGTTTCAGTATTTTTTATTCATATTTATAATTAAAACAGAGAACAAAACAACACAATCTAACTCAACTCATTCGAATGTAGAATTCAATCAATAAAATCAATGATCATCAGCCCAAGTTTCATTACTCAATTTACGAATACAATCAAATAGATATTTTCAAGTCGAGTTTGTCAATGTTGATATCAATACTAAAATTGTTGCTATAAATAACAAGGACTGTCACTACTTCATCACAAACTGAAAATTAACACAAATACAACGGTAGTCTACACATATAAATTGTCACTGAGGGAATTATAGCAGACTATTGGAAGCTTTATTTTACAGAAGTTATCCTCCTTCTGTAAAATAAATCTTACCCAAACCTCAGGAATCGCGATAAAAAGAAGATAAAATAGACAAAACACAGTACTTCAAGTGGAAGAAGTGTTTAGTCGCGATTTTGATATTTTTGATCGCGATTTCTGAGATTTGGGTAAGATTTACACAATCACCGGACACCGACATTCAACTTTTTCTTCAGAATCAGTCTGAGAATTATTGCAAATTCCTTCTGAAACACTCTGTATAAATTGCAAGACTAATTCTAGTGAAGGAAAATATTGGTTACCTTGAGTCGCCGAATAAGCTCATCTGGCCCAAGGGTCTCATCGACTGGCCTGCAGCCTTGTGGGTACACTATTTCGTGCGGCATTGGACTACAACACACAAAATTTATCCTTCATTAGTAATTTATAAAAGTACCAGAACATACAATACATTGGACAGAAATTTGTAACTTAGTTTTAATTGATATACTCATTGGTTCTAATTGCACAACTCAGAATGGAAAAGTGAATTAAATTAAAAGATTTACAAACCACTGATTTACCAGAGATTGATAATGGTACAGCAACCGAAACCGGTATCTCGATTTTTTAATAAATCAGTGTTTTGACATCTTTCATTTTCATTCATATGGATAACTACCACAATATCACCCTTCACAACTACTAATTAAAAATATAAATGTGACTCTCGACACCTTATTTATTTAGTTATTTTGAAAAATTTGACGAATGTTGCCAGGCTGAAACCTATTGCAACAAAGAATTACACAAAATGTCACAAAAATTGAATTGAATGTTTCTAAAATAGACCGATACACTTCCTAAGTAGTTTCCTGACATTAAAATACGAAAATAATTCAGCAAACATGGGTAATACGGCACGCTTTTTTACCGAAATGATTATGACGGAGGATTTAGGCTAACACTTTTCTACAGATTTACAATTTATGAATATTGTGGCGCTCATAAGGATATTCATTATACTCGAGTAAATTGTTCATTTTAAAATAAATTTAGCTTATTGTTGAGCGGTTACTTATTTTGAATCAATGGAAGTTGAACATGGATAACTAAATTCTGAAAAAGATGCCCAGTCATTTTTTTGGCTAAAACACACTCAAACGTCATAAAACAGTACTCGAAGGGGGCAGAACAAAAGATAGCACATTGTGTTAGCAAAAATCTGTGTCTTAATCAATAATATATCAGAATAAGGGTTGAGTACGTTTAAAGTGACTTTTCAAAAAGCATTAAGCATAAGCAAAAAGCATAAAGCATTTTTCTTCAAATCATCTACAATTACCATTGATTAAAGATACTGCTCAACATTAAGTATTCTAGACTATACTTTCTATACTGTATTGTAGAAATACGACAAGTATTAAAATTGAAGTATTACGTTCCTCACCATACTTTTTCTATCAAGTTACGGTATATGAACGACAATAATTATTGAAGTTACATCTCAATGGTTCTATTCAATCTCTCAGCTAATTCTAGATGAAAATAGATGTATAATTAAGCATTATTGATGATGATTAAGTATCCTTACAGACCGCCACAAATTTGAATAAAAATTTGAAATCTTCCACCATTATTATCACGGTAAAAGGCATTTCAGGGCCTATGTTTACTGATACTTTTTTCTTCATTTGAATGAGGAAATTACTAACGAAGATTGTCTATTCATTAAAAAAAGTTGATTAAGATGAAAAATAGAAGTTTGTCAGCGAATTATCTAAACCGTTAAGCATTTGTAGGTTGTAACTATGCTTCGATCGGATTGATTACTTCATTTATGTAGATCATTGGATATGTGCTTTGATTCGGCCTATTTATAGAAATCATTTCAAATGAATGTAATTAATGATGAATTCTACGAGTTATTTGTAAATATCAATGAGTGAGAGGAAATATGATTCAGCGTTACAACTTCAATAATAATTTAGTTCCCGTGTGATTCAGTTAAATTATCATTAACAAATCACTTTTCAGACATTTTCCAATCATAACTAGTTCAAATATTGTTGAAATGGTTTCAATAATTCCAAGTAAATTTGGTATGAAGTTATGACCATTTCTCAAGACATGACTAATAAAATAACCAATTTAATTCCAGACAACACAACTAATAAAAGTATCAATTAAATTTTGTTACAAAATTCTTCGCCAGACTTCCAAAATCAACCAAATAGCGTTATGACAAATCGCTCTATTCACATACGTAGGAGGCATTCTCATATTTTCCAATATATTTTTTGTATTATATTGACTAAGTAGAAACAAACTGATGTTTGTAGCTTGAATAAAATAGTTACCCTGCACTCAAAGTTAACTCAACTAATTTATGAGTAATGAGTAATCTCAACAGGAGTTGAGATTGAGACCCTATTTGCTATCTTAAAAATTATTACTGAATCATTTATAGATGAATAACTCAATTGAAATAAAATTGCTTAAAAAGTACATTTCTCATCATCACCCCTCTCATTTCCCACACTTACACAAGCTTATGTGGGCAACACTCTCAGAAAAAATCTAGGATATAAAATAATTCATTTCTTTCTAGTAAACTATTCAATTCCAGTACGAAAACAAAAAAGTAAGGTTAGGTTCTTAAGCAACATAGCCCGATTATTTCACGATTATTAACACGGTAGATTACGGTACATGAACTAAATTATATTTTTCAATCTATTTTAAATTCAGCCATGATATAGTACAACCACCCTTCATTCAATCAACATTCGAATATTGTTGTTAACTAAAGCAATACAAATGCACAGATTAACATACATCATCATTTCGAAATTCATCTAAATTCATTCTTTTTGTATTCAAAAAGGCATACAAATTAACCAGTAGAGATTCAACAACTTATCTTCTATTTATATTACTTATTATATTTGTAAATCATAAAACCAATTCAAATTTGAAGTATTCATGTCAATGGCTTCGCCTTCGAAGAAAGCAATTGTTTTGATTTGGTTTACTTCTGCTGTAAGTTAATGTTTTGTGTGAAAGCTAGTGAACTATGCAACTACTTGAAATTCTAACAGATCATAAATTATCAAGTTTTAAAATAATTACAGGAATGAAGTCTCATTGATCAAAATAATATTCGAATTCTATCAAGGTATAACAGAGGTTACAAACGTTGTCTGCTTGGTTTCCTCGAAGCAAATGACTGAAACTACGAATGCACGCTACGCATGTTGTTGGAAACTAAAGAATAGTCTAGAACTGAATTAAAGTACTAGTTACTCACCTTTATAAGTTAGCATTCATATAAATTGAAAAGAATAATATTGTTTCAAACAACCGTAATTGAGTTCAAAATATTATACGTCACAGTAAAGTAATGGAACCGACTAAACACGATGTAAGTTTATTTGAATTTCTCGATGTCAGTTTGAACATGATTGAAGAAAATTATCACAAATAGAGATAGAAAAAGCACTTCTAATTATTATTTTACTCTACAAGTCAAAACTTGAAAACATTTTATAAAATTAATTCACGAGAATGGATGCCGTAACGCTATCCTGTTTCGACATAAACTACATCTGCACAGAAAGCTGCACACTGCACACTGTCCTCTTGTCGATTGCGAACTTAGCGCTGAGCGACACTAGCGCTAAAGTATAGAACTAACGTCAATGTGCTCGAACTTTTAACATTTTTATTTACATTCAATTAGTTTCAATAAAGAATAATAGTTTTCCCTACTATCAATAGAAAACCAGCAAATTATAGTGGATCCTTCATTAAGGATAGAGTCATTTAATCGAAAAGTTTTTATCCACCGCCAAAATCTGAATTCTCACCAACGCCATTACGACCGTAAGGCGCCAATATTTAAAAAGAATACTCAAATAAATACCTATTGATTTAGACTTTGAATGAATTGTATGTAAAGTTAATCTTATTATGAACGTTAATTATTCTGAATGTATCTTATGTAACCACAGATATTCTCACTGAATTTTATACACGGTTTTTTGTCAGAAGGGCCAATTTTGCCTCTGTGATCAATCATCTTCCTTTTAAAGGTGATTTATCACAATTATTCTAATTTCTCCTTCACTCTGAAACAGCGATACCGTATTCATTCTGTTGACTACATTATACCCCTACAGATCTGTCATGCTATATGATAGTTTTTCATGAATCTGTTGACTTTTAAAATGGACATTCATCATTAATCCAGCAGCAACCAAGTAGAAGTGAAGTTGTAACACATGTGTCGATAAAAATGTACAAAATAGATGAGTACTAGAAGGGTGAAATAAATAACATCTCAATCGTCTGGTAAGATTTAATTGAATTAAACAAAGACATTTAATTATTATTATTATTATTTTAAATTCAACATATTGATAAGTACTTGTTCCAGCAAGTAGTGATTAGATATTATACTACGAATAGGTTTGTTGAGTAGGATACATAGAAAATAAACTTTATCGGATTTATTGATTGATTACATGCTAGACAGATAAAAAATTGCGAATGCTGTCCGTGAATTGAGCTCTCTAATGAACAAGAAATCCACGTTTAAATTCTCGCCCCAGAGAAAAATAAATAAAGTATTAATCAGTGAGGTCTGAATTTTACAATAATGCAAGTAATGCTGGGATATCTCAGCAGTAGTGGATATTAAATTAATACCGAAGAATCTGATAAAAATGTGTTTTTACATCACATAAAATATTCGCTCCAGAAATAATGTAGGCCTAACCTACTAAAAATTCCATGGAAGCATGATAAAATTACATTTATGGAATGGAGTTTAACTGCGAAAATAATGCGATAATTGAAAAGAAAAAGTGTCTCAACATCACATTGACTAAGTTATTCAACATAAGTCGTTTTTCACATATCACATACCAATAACATTTATAATTTATTACAGAAATGGTAAAATGATTTTAAAAAATAAAAAAGCTAAAACGCTTTCTACAAAAATGCAAGGGGATATGAAAAAAAGCAGGGGAAGGGAATAAAGTTGATCTAAGAATCTCAACATTGAAGTTAGTGTAAAAATTATATTTGTAAGGCATAGGAGAGCTCAATTCAAGAACACCTGTCAAAATAATCAAAAATACATCAAAGTCGATTGTACAGTTGATAGCATTTGCTCTTCGAAGGATTAAATTAGTTTAAAAACAGTCTTAATTCAAGGTTCGACCTTGAGCAATTCAACATCGAATATGAGGGTGGCGTTGGGAGGGATGATGCCGGGATGACCGCGAGATCCGTAGGCGAAGTCCGGAGAACAAATCAGGCGGGCACGCATACCAACGCACATCTGGAAAATCACAAAAATACTCTCATTATTTGAGAACTGGACAAGATTTTCTCACAACAATAATAGTGCAATAAATCTATAATATACGTATAATAATTAATAAAAATCACTGTACCCTTCATGTATTTACAATACTGGAATAAATGTCATGCTAAGAGAAACTATCAAATCCAAAGCCTCTCAATATGGCGATACATGTTATGTTCCAATGAAAACAAAAAGCGTACTGTGATAACGATAACTATTTATTATAATTGGAATTTTAAAAATTATAATAATTTTTAATTATTATTGCACTATCAAATGCAATACCTCTCAAGATGAATAAGCATGCCATGTTTCAATAAATACATGAAGGGTACAGTGATTTTTATTTAACGTACATCGTAAATCAGTGGTACTACTGAATTAGAACTATGATACGTTTGAAAAGTTTGTATGTTTCAACCTCATTTAGAAGTTGCTCTAATGAAATGAAAACACACAGATTTTGTAAATTCTCCTTTTCCAATTCTACACTTTATTTGTGAATATTGTGATACAGGGCCATGGTTCTGCACAGGAAGAATATGAACAATTATTCTGTGGAATTTGCAGATACGGTTTTCTACTTTTGTTAGTAATAATATTGTGTTCTAATTAATGTTACTTTCACAGACTGTTAGAGCTAATACAGATCAGATTCTCACAATGAGACCCTTTCAATCAATTAAATTTTATGATCAAACTCTTTCACTCTGTTTTTAGAAGATAACAAGTACATGATTATAATAATATAAATTTTTTCTAATAAATTGAAGAAATCATACACATTGCAAAGTCGTCAAAACTTCCAATAAATAAATTTGAGGGTTATAATTCTATTTGAGGTTTGTTATTTGTATTACAATACAAGAAAGTAAGGAATTTAATATTATTCCTTTAATATTAATTCAATAATTATTAATATTTATTTAATATTCTTTATTACAAGAAAACAGCAGCAATCAATATCAAGCAGCCTTCACCGGATGATTGGAGAAATAAAATTAATCAATTCTTCGGAATTGAATAATATTATTATTTATCAAAAATTCCATAACTATTCTACTATTTAATTGACTAGTTTCAAGTCTATTCAATAACTGTGGTACCTAGTACGATGTAGATGCACTTAACTCAAGTCTCACAACATATTTCCAAGTAGTATAGAACAATTCAATGTTTCAGATAGACAAATTGCAAAAGTTCCTGGTTGCAGTCTTGCAGATAATGGGCATGATTAATTGAATGATTGGACAATAATTTGAAAGTCAGATGTATTTCACATGAGGAACCATAATAAAAACAGAAGTTTTATTCTTCCGTTCAGACAGTTCATCGAAATGAAACATGGGTCGCCAGTATTTACTGTTCGAGTTAGATTACTTATCGACACGATAAGGTGGAGCCCATCTGACTTTTTTGAACGGTCACATACTTCTCAAAGCTTACAATGGAATTGATTAATGCTGTATGAGAGTTTTCAAGGTGTTAAATAACAAGCTTATTATTAATAAATGTACGTGATAAACTGTCCAGTTATGGAAGTAAACAATGCTTGTTAATGTTTCTGTTTCCAACAAAATATTAACGTAGGAGTTCTGATCACTGAACTATTGTTTATATATCTTCCCTAATTTGGTAGCACGAATGGTAGGAAATACAATGTTTTTAAAAAATGATAAATTTACCATAGTAACAAGAATTCTGCTGTTGAATTGGTACTTGATACTTGTATTGTTGTTTTGACTTTGTTAATGTATCAATTGTAAAAATAAGAACCAAACAAAGGATTGAGATCTCAACGGAGAATGTAAAATTATACTCTTGTTTTTCTTTCGTGTCAAAAGTCACTATATCAAGTCATTTTTTCCAATATGTTGCCAGTCATGAATTAAGACGACGATCGACTTTTCTTTTGGATTCAACCAAGCCATATCTTTAAAATAGTTTATTGATGAATTTTTATTACCTGAGCAACACCTTGGTCCCAGCCTTTGATGACTTCTCCCTTTCCAAGACGGAACTTGAAAGGTAAGCCCCTATCCCTGGACGAGTCGAATTTCTCATTATTTTCAAGAGTGCCTGAAAAATGCAATTGAGCACTGTTAATTTATAAAGATCAATAAAAATTATAATTATTCCAAGCTAAGTTCTCAATCGTTCCAGATTTGTCAACCATTGAGATACAACGCAAAATGAATAAGTTATTTAGTTTATTTGGGTGGCTCGTTGGAGGAGTGATAAAGCGCCGGTCTGATAACCAGGTGGACCCTGGTTCAAGTCCCAAGCGGGAAACAATTTTTGACCACAGCACAATCACATAGATACGGCCACCCCGTCGTATAGAGACGATAAGCCGTCGGTCCCGACTACCTCAAAGTAGTCGTCATCTATCATCCATATCATTACCCACGCACAAGCCGATGAGCTCATGTGGGCTTCACCCTCATAACAAATAAACAAAAAAAAAAGTGAATAGTGACTAATTCAATCGATATTATTGATGAAACTTGAAATAATTCCAAGTAGAATAAAGCTTGTTACCAGTGTCATTCCAAGCAACACTCTCTTGGAAATATCAGTCTATTCGATGAACAATTTATTCTACGTATTTTTATCACAAATTGGCAAGAGTATAATTTCCCATGAAAGGGTGATCATCTCATATACATGGAGTGCGATTACATGGTATCCCATAGTAATCACAGTAACTAACTCTATTCATACTACTGGGAGCGTGATTCATATCTGAGGTTTCTCAAACTCTTTTTCTGTCGTTAAAACCGGAAATGATCTAGTCAGTCAAGGAAACTAGGACATACTTGCTGATAAAATTGCTCAATTCCATGATAGTGTAGTATAATAGCTGTTATATTATGAGCATACTGGCGCCAGCACACGTTCACTGGCCTTCCCAGTAGTAAGTTTATTGGCCTGCCGAGAAAACATATTTAAATGAGGGGATAATTTACCTATGAATAAGAAACGCAAAGTATAATTCCACAGATTTCCGTATAAATTATCATGCATGAGTTGCATAACAAAGGGAAAATCGATGTCTAGAACGTATGCCCCAAATACCTAAATTATCAAATTGATTGATTGAAACCGAAACAATATTGAACAAATTCAAGGAGTCAATGAATGTACTTCATGACATTATTCGATGAATCTATTGTTTGATTATTACTCGATCACTATAAACCTGTAATCCGTTTTTTGGGAGATTGGCTTGTTTTCTTCTTGCTCGAAGCTTCAATTAACATAAAATTTGTATTCTTATTTAAAATTTCTTCATCAAATCACATTTGATCTACTTAGACTACTAAGAAGACTAGAAATTTCAATTATTATAATTGACAGAAAAATTCAATGTACCGTAAACGTTTTTTCTGTGCATTAGAAGAGTTTGAGGGAATTTATTTTAAGATTGGATTGATTTCCATTTATAAATAAGTTATTGATTCGCAATCAGAGACAAATAAAATGAAATGGATTGGCTACAACACTTGGTTGTGGAGACTGGCTTATGGTTGCTAACCACACGTTATCTCTATCCTGGTTGAAGATTATTCGCTTGCTGTATGGTCTTGCGGGGGGAGGGAAGCATTCTGGCGGGGTGGGGGTGGTTTCGGCTCGGTCGGTGTCGGTTCGGGAACTGTGGGTTCTGTTTGAGAATTCATGGCTTTTGGGTGGTATTTGCCGTGCTGGAGTAGTCTCCCGTCTTGCCGGGGTGACTTCTCTGCTTGGGCGGACTGTACAGTGTAGTGAATATGAAACTGGCAACCAGCTGGTAGGCCTAGGCCCTTAGTGGGCAGAAGAGCCGTGGACAAACAAACTATAAATCTGTCTGAAATTTATTAGTTTATTAGGATAAAACGGAGAATCAGAACCTCAGAAGCCTCAGAACATATTCAATCGTGTAATCAATTTAAATCCATTAAAAAAATGCAACCATTTTTTCCATTAAAAAAATGCAACCTTACAACTTGAAATATACTGCGGCTGGAATAAGGAAATAACTGTCAAAAAAGTGAAAAGTGAAGAAAAACTGTGTCTAGTTTTTTCTAAAGAAATGCTGAAAAACACAATTCGACCAGCGTACAAATAATTATAACATCTGAGAAATTGAATTTGCTCAAACTGTCAAAAAAGTTATTTCTCAACCCTTTACTTTGATAAAGAATGAATAGCTATTAAGAATCTAAACCTATACATTTTTACATTTCGAATACTATGAATTAAAAAAAAAGTTTCAGCTAGGAGCTATTTGCAGATTACAAACAAGTTATCAATCTGTTTATTTTTGCGTATCATTATTCCACCAACTACACACTGTTCACAGAGTGTTTGAAGCAAATTCAATTTCTCAGATGTTATAATTATTTTTACCCTGCTCGAATTGTGGTTTTCAGCATTTCTTTATGAAAAACTAGACTCAGTCTTTCTTCAAAGAACAATTATAAATTAACACCTTAAAGATTTGCTCCATTCACTAGGGGAAAAGTTATAATCATGATAAAATTCTATACAAAACCAGTGAAATATAGGCTAACAAGGAAGGCTTGGAAAAATTTGTAAACTAATTTTATTTATTATTATTAGCTTATGGCTTTATTTGGTGGAGAGACCCAAAGGTGTTCCACCTCGCCGACATAACCTTGTTTAGTAGGAAACATGGTTGAATTTCTTGAATATGTTGACAATTAATTTGATTCGGAAGGGTTATTTTCAATTAGAAGGTCCAAAAACACCAAAGCACAAGTCAAAATTACTAATCGAAACCCGAAAATTTTTGAATTTAAGAAAAACTTGGAGCACAAAATATTAACGTGTTTCAATTTTGCCATGGCAACCATATTTATTTATTGATTTCATCACAATTACAATGATAAGTAATGAAAAAACAGGCGTTAAAAATAGTTCAAGAATTTACGCTAGCTCCTCAGATGAAAAAAATTGACCGTCACAAACATTACGATTATCTGAGTCTCATCTCAGTATGTTCATTGATAGTCGGACAAGATAGAAATAATGAACAACTGTATTTAAACAGACGTACAAGTTTCAAGGTTACTGAACAAGAACAAAGTTTGAGAATGCGTTAAAGATTCGTTAGAAGGCAACAACGCTCAACCCACAAATATTCTAAAACTTCCACATAAGAATATGCACCTATTTAGATAATATCATCGATATCCTTATGGGTCAATTGGAGTACATGAGTAAATAAATTAAGTGATAACGCCTCCCTGATGTTTTATCATCACTCACGCTTGTGACTCATGTGGGAGCCACATTCAGAGAAAAAGAGATTTCAATGTTTTAACAAATAAAGTGTTATGGGCATACTTAAAATAATACTGGGAGGAATTCTTACAAATCAAAACAAGCTGTTAGGAGTTATTAAAAGCAAACCATAAATAATGCTAATTGCTAACCTATAAGATACTGGAAGAAAAGAGAATATATTCAAAAGTAAATTAAAGTCCAGAAACAAAGAACTAAGGTTTATTATAGAAACAAGAAAATAAGAGTTTTTAAAGCATGAAACCCTAGAAAACCTGCCATATTCCAGTAATAACCTCATGTATTAACATACTTTGAATATTACAGTAATCATATCCATGGATTAAGATACAGTGCTTTGATCAGGAATAAGGATTCAATTTTAATTTGGATGTCATGCGATATTAATTGAAAGCTAATAAGAACACGACACAAACCTATCATTAAATGATCAGAATCCAAATTTCATCTTTTGAATCGATAACTTGATAAGAAAATAAGTTGGAATTGAAAAATTTTATGACAATATACTATTAAACTCATCTAATAATGTGGCCAGTCCAGAGCAACTGGTCGAAATAGGCGTGAATTTAATAGAACAATGTGTTAATAGAACGGGTTATCTTATCAAAAGTTAATCCATTTTTCCCCTGTAGACTTGAATAATTGAAATAGTAATAAAATTACCTGTGTAGTGGACTACAACGGTTTGTCCCACCTTAGGGAAGGTCTGACCTGGAAATGAAAAAATTATATTTTACTGTAAAAATGTAATAATTCTTAATACTCAGTCGAAACATGTTATGCACAAATAAAAATAATTGAAAAGGGTTCTTATTTAAAATAAAAAACAGTGATAAAGTAGGCCTAGCCCTAACATGAAGGAAACATTACACTAATAGTATGCTAACAACATTATTATTACTAGGCACGAGAGTAAAAATGGAATTTCGAGAACTGATCCAGTCAGCGGATTCTCAATGTATCAACTGTTTATATTGGTAACAATAATTTATAAATACTTGCTCAATAAAATAGGATTATTTTTAAAATAGCGATGCAGTAAATAACAGCAAATACAGTGGACATAATTGTCGAGCTTGCTCGAATATAATGAATACGTTTTGTTCTTTTTAGAACAGTAAGAAATATGAGTCATTTTAGAATAGTGGAATATGAGTAGTAGTTGTTGTAGGAACAATGGATTGGAAATAGAACAATAAAAGAAATTATTCCATGACTGTAAACGATATCAATATTAATCTTAAAATTGCTTTGTGTGAAAATTTAAACTTTAAATTTAGGGCTATTTAAAATAATTGATAAATTAAATGAAAAATCAAATAGAATAATAATTCTTAAGTTTTTTAAAAGGGTATTTGATTATTCATTTAATTTATCAATTGCTTTGTGTGTTATGAATCGTATAAATCTATAACATAAATAATTACAGTAGGCTATATTCATCAATTCTTCTCTGTAAAATATGAGTTTATTTACTAGTTTTAGACATAAGATTTTTGGAAGTAGATTTTGAAATAAGTCTCAAACAATGGCTACAGGAAACGCAAAAAAATGTGGCGGTTGGCGAATGACTGTTATTTATATTTCAGCTCTGCTAGCACAATCTGAGAACGGCCTGCGAGAATGAACAGTTTAGCCGAAGGCGCTCTTGACTCGAAGGCGACGTGACTCAAGCCAGATAGCTCGCCAACTGTCCTGTCAGAGCTGAGCATTAATCATTTCACCAGCCGCCACTTTCATTGGCGTCTCCTATATTATAATTTATTGCTACTGAATAAGTTTCTTGAGAGACTGGCAGCTACAAACGAGGTTGCATATTATGAGGCGTCAATTATACATTCAACAGATGGACTCAGAGATTACCGATCTGTCGCCAATCGCTCAGAAATCGATGCTTTCAGGTCATACATGAGCCGATTTACTGATGCAAAAATTACCATGTTTAGAATCAGCATATATTCCTAGAATAGAGGTCATTCAGCTATTCTAGGCTGCATGACATACGGTACAAGGCTCAACCTACAATGATTCTACCAATCTCGAAAATTTTCAACTACCATCTCGAAAGCTGAACTCCACACACCAATTTCAGTTCAAAAATACAGTTTACGATACCGTTTTACAGTTGTTATACATTTTCTATAGCAATTATGTTAACTATCGAACTTCAACTATCGTTAACTAGCTCTCTTCAACAGATTATGATGGAGATGAAACAAGACTCCTCCAATGACTATCAGTTTAATATAGAAATGAGATTTGTTTTGTCTACACAATTGAAACAACATTTCTCGTTTCAGAACATGCTAGCAAATATTTTGCATAGACGCAACCAAAGCCATTCATGAAAGATTACAGTGCAATATATTATCTTGTATTAGATTTATACAATTCTTTCTAAAATATCCCACAATATTTTTATACTGTTATCACAATAATAATTAGAATTTCAGGATATGAGGCCACAAGAATTTCTACTCAGCTATTCTCTTTGTGTGATGGGAATGTGATATTATGCTACAAAATCATACTGGTATAGTCTCCAAGCAAAGAAGACCTTCTGGCAAGATGGGAGAATGACTCAAGCTCGGTCAATATTGGTTCGAAAATTATCAATTTGATCTGAAATTGTAGAAAACAATTTGATCTACTGTTAAGACCATATTTATAATTCTTGTACAAATATTGGCCAAGCTGGAGTCATTCTCCCATCTTGCCAGAGGATCTTCTTTGCTCAAGAGCAAAGAGCTAATCAAGCTTGTACCCAGCTCGATCACTGAAAAGTAAAATATTATAAGGTGAAAATTGGTCAATGGTTAGGGAGTTGTCCAGCCAATTAATTGTAAACATAAATTTTTAAAAATGTAAAAAAGAGATCACTGAAGATGGGCCCAGAATGAAGGATATTCCCAGAGAAAAGTGAAGTAATAAATGGTAGAGGAGAAAGAGAACGATATGAATGGATAGAGAAAAGAGAAAGATTGGAGCAGACAAGTCTAATCGTCTGGCACATATGAAAGATGAGAACACCACACATTTCAACGATAAGAATTCGACGTTGGGTTATTTACTGACAATAATTGCTGTTCAATTCTAGTAAAAAGTGACAGTAAATACGCAAGACGGATAAAAGATTAAAATTTTTACGCGATGATTTAATAAAGGTCTAGACGATAATAATTTAGAAATAGCACCAAACAGCTTTTCATCAACAGAGATTATGGTTTGAATATTCTCGATCATGTTCATTTTTGTAGTTTTGTAGATTATGAATGTTCTAATATAATTATTATATTATAATTATAAAGCATATTATCTGATGAATTAAATGTTTTCCATGATTTTATTTTTCATAAATCACAGCTTAATTTGATTATAAATATAGATATATTGAATATATATTCATTACCTATTCTGTTCACTTTGTTATTAGGGCTACTGTACTTAGTTTGAAAAAAAAAACTCATTTTAAAGGGTACTGATTCATACCGTATATCATTACTCATCTCATAATTATTATGATTTATATTTACCTTTATTATAATACTGATATTATAATACCTATTATATAATATTATGTTTTGTATTAAACGTAGTACATTATATAATATTTTTATTCGATGTAATGTTTGTTTATCATGGTGATTACAGATGCTAGATAAAATGTTTCATGTTTGCTATTTTCTAAAATTTCACGTACTTATCAAATATTAAGCAAGCATTAACCGTCATGGTTAACAGCGTTAGCATTAAAATACAATAAACATAAATGTCAACGAACAAGTTGATACAAGTTTAAGTGATGACTTCATGATAAAATTGAATTAGGCTTGAAACAAATCCGATTTCCAAAAGAAAAAGCTGTAACTTATAAATTTATAAATATTTGAATCAAGAGGATTTTGATGATACTGTAACTATAACTTTGAACATTGAAAATACATTTTAAGAAAATTACATCTTTAATCTTCAAAATGAATTTATGATGATTCTAGAAAATGTTAATAATAGACTTGAATAGACACGAATCTAACTAGACTCATGCAACTAGATATGAATAATGAAGCAGCAATGGTATAAATGAATTCAATAATATGCACTATTAATCAATCAGTATTTTTATCTGTTTGACTACTATTATATAAGTTAATCAATTACAGACAATGTTTTAATGACTTGATTATCTGGTCATAACAGACTACCAACCACAGCTATGAGATATGGATTAAGGGTTGGTGGAACGATAAAAATAATAATTGATAAAGAACTCTAACAATGTTTCCTATTATTATTATGTCGGAGAGGTGGAACTCCTTCAGGTCTCTCCACCAAATAATAATAGCCATAGAGAGAGAGAGCACGCGCCTGGTTTTGTAACTCATGCGGGGTAGTTCAGGTCCCCAATACAAAAATATATAATTTCAGCTTGCTGGTATTGTGGTTTTAGATGACGTTATGGTATTTTTTGGATCTGCTAGAAAATAACTGTATTAGAAGGTGGAAAATAATAATATGTCTTACAATAATAATATAAACTTTACACATAACATGCCAACCTCAATGAGAACTCATCTTCTACACAGGCTCATGACCCATGACATTGCTCCGAAAAGTCTTTCTAAGCTATTTTACATAATCGAGAAGTAGAGAAAAACTATGCGGTTGTTAAAGAGTTGAAAAATCCATCATAAGAGGAATAGGTACTAGCATTACTACTATGATAGGCTACAGTATTGCAAGGGTAAATAATTTCAATATTCCTAAGGTTGGGATATCAGACCTGTACTTTCTTGACGTTCATAATTTATTTATTTATTGTTTATAATGATGTGGTTCAGCAGACACTCATCTGAAAAATATATTTCGCGGGCAGCTCGCGCCGTGTACAAAAAGTGTACTAACCTTGTAACTACTAACAATAAGCTTAATTCTTTTATTCTGTTAATATTTTGCTAATTTATTCAATGACAAATAAACGTTAGAATTGTTTTTTTAATGATTACAACTTATGGTACCTCTTTCATTGTAAACATGGAATGAAGGGTCTAGGATTAGTTCATATTACTAACATTAGAGAGTGCACTGATCAAATCTCCAGCCAACTTCTGCTGAAGCTTTTTTCAACATAGGTTGGTCAACCTGCTTACAGGCTACGGCAACGACTACGGCTTACAAGTTTTTTGTTAGCTCTTTACTCGTTAGTATTTGATCAGCAATTTTGGAAAAAATATTTAATAGTTTCTATAGCTTGTTAAAGGCAAAGTTGGCTGCTGTTGAGAAATACTGAGTTCAACTGTCCACTATTTGAATAATACAGATGAGGCCTTTGTAGTTAATTAAATGAACAATAGGAATTTCGCAGCTCACTGAGAGGCACACATCTAAGCATAATGCTCAGGGGCTGCAAAACATGTTCCCGGAATGAAAAAAAGCTTGAAATTGAAAAAAGTTTGCAGTAGTTACAGACAACGCTGCAAACATCACTAAGGCAGCGGAGACTACGTTTGGGAAAATGAAATATATTCCTTGGTTTACCCATTTACTGAATCTACTCTGTACCAGAGCAATTGAAAATATGGAAGAGCGCTGAAACAAACTATTAAAAAAGTTGAGGATATAGTAGGGCTGTTCCATCACAGCAATGTGGTATGTGATGAACTGAGAAAAGTTTAAAAAAAAACCGTGATTCAGGATGTTCCAACCAGATGTAACTCTACTTATAGTATGCTGACAAGATAAATCGAACATTGACCTCACATAAACGAAATTGTGGATAAAAATACGACAGCTCCACCCATGCTCTCAGCCTCAGAGATGGAAGTTCTGCAAGAGGTTTGCCAGATTCTTCAAACTCTATGCACAGAAACAATCGACATAAGCTCAGAAAGTCATCTTACAAGCAGTATGGCAATTCCTGTAGCTGCCATCCTAAAGAAATCTGTCGAAAATCCAACCCCAACACATCCTGTTGGGAAGACCTTGAAATTCTCTATGTAGGAACAACACAAACGACGATTTAATAAGATTGAGTAGACTGCATTGTTGGCTACTTCGTGTCTTTTGGATCCCAGATTAAAAAAAAAAAGTACTTTAAAGATCCTTCAGGTTTGACCAAGGCCATCCATATTGTTTTGAAAAGCATTGGGGGAATTCAAACTTCAACATCAAGTGAAACTGGATCACCATATTCCTCCTCACCTTCTTATGAAAGATGTGAGCAATAAGTTCTGGCATTGAACGGCCACTGAAGAAACCAATGGGAAGGACTCAAAGAGTTTGCTACATTTTTTAAAAATTTATCAGGCCAATTTATTGTCAATCAGGGTACATTAGTATTAGGCTACTATAATCATTAGTATTAGTCTCAACCTTTTAATAATAGTGTTAAACAATTGGTAATCATTAGTACTAGGCTAAATTTTTCAATAATAATACAATGGATGTTGATGAATGAATAATTTGTATGGATGTTGAGCTACACGTCCTGAGAAGTTTCTTCTTATTAGTTTTTTAGATGTGTTGAAAAATGATCTCTCTCTCTCTTGGGTTAACAGCCGTAGGGCTGGTTGGCAGCAACTCTCCATGCTTTTCTGTCGTCCGCTTTCCGCTTCAGCTCGTAGTATGATCCACATCTCATATCCTGTAGCAATTGTTTCATATACTCCAGTCTAGGTCTTCCTCTCATATTCCTTCCCTCAACCATTCCCTCCATTATCCTTGTCAGTAGAGTGTCATGTCTGATGATGTGGCCAATCAGCTGTGCTCTTCTTTGCTTGATCCACTTCAAGAAGTTCCGGTTCTCTCCCACTCTTTCAAAAACTTGCTCATTTGTAATCATTTCTCTCCAACTGATCTTCATCATTCTTCTGTAGCACCATGCCTCGAATGCAGCCAATCTTCTTTCCTCACTCACCCCCATTGTCCATGCCTCACTTCCATATGTTGCAGTACTCCATACATACGAAAAATGATCATCACCATGATAAGATATGTACCAAGACAATCATTGCTATAAAATTAGTATTATCAAAGCCTTCTTTACAACTGAGAACCTAGAACTATATTTATTGGCCCATTAGGTGAAAACAAAACTAGATAACTTTTAATTATGTACTAGAAGTTCATAAAGTGATTTGGGAAGGTCTCCAAGAATTGGCTAAATTTTTTTCAATTCAATTTATTAGACTAAATTTCCTTCAATTAGGGTACATTAGTATTAGTCTACATTTTTTAATTAGTGTTTGACTACTAGTAATCATTAGTATTAGGTTTTATTGTTAGTATTAATAAATTTCAATATATATATATATATCGTTTGGTGAAGCAGTACCAACATTGAATAAAAATAGAATTCCATCAGATTTCGCCGGAATTGTCAAAATAGTTAAAATTAGACATTAAAATTCAGGTCATCCAGCCAGAGTATGGCTTCGTCATCAACCAGATGTAGTTTTTGCAGCCCTCCAAGAAATCGTGTAGCAGGACAAGCTACTAGAATGTGGTCCATGGTTTGTATCTCCCCGCATTCACACAGAGGGGAATCTGCAAAGCCCCACCGGTACATACTATTCTGGCACCTCCCTTGCCCAGTCCTGAAACGGTTCAGGGTCACCCACTGTCGCCGTGGCAGCCCAAATCCATCCACTCTCTTAGCGGGATCTGTGACCAGCTCTTTGTTTCTAACTGATGAAGATTGCCAGGTCTCAGCCCACATTTGCATAATTGGGAGGGAATTTGCATTTTGCTGGTGGAATAACCATATAGGCTTTCTGGATTTAAGCCGCAGAGGAGTAGGGTGGCCAAGCTGTAAATCCTCGTGTATCGGAAGATCTGGCATCTCACAAATTCTTCTCATCTCCCTGCCTGCCATCTCCTCTCTCCTAAGCTGTGGGGGTGGGATGTTACACAGCACAGGGAGCCAGTCAGTCTCAGTCGGCATCAGACATCCTGCAACTGTACGCATCGCACTGTTCAATGCCACATCCACCTGGCGTGTGTGGCAGCTGCTCATCCAGACAGGGGCACCATAATCCGCAGCACTGTAAACAAGAGCTATAGCCGCTGTCCTCAATGTATCAGCTCTGCTACCCCATGAGGAACCGGCCAGTCTCTGGAGGAGATTTACTCTGGAGAACAGTTTCTTTTTCAGCTTTCCTAGATGTTCTCGGAAAGTGAGTGCTCTATCCAAAGTGATTCCAAGATAGCTGGGATGGTAATTGTGTTGAATCCTGCTATTACAGAAATTTACCATGGGTGTTACATGGGCCTGCTGATTATTCAGATGGAATGAGGTGATGTTGGTTTTGCTTGGGTTTGGCTTCAAGCCCCAGTACCGCAGATAATTCGCCAAGATGTTAATGTCTGCCTGGAGAACTCTGCCAGTCTCCTCAATAGTAGCTGCCTGGGCTGCAAGGGCAATGTCATCTGCGTACATGAATTTTTTGCTTCTAGTGGTTGGGATGTCTGATGTATAGATATTAAATAGAACTGGAGACAGGACTGACCCCTGTGGGACACCATTGTTCAGCACCTTCTTCCTGCTCATTTGGTCCTCCAGATACACTCTATAGATTCTATTTGACAAAAGACTGTCAAATAATTTTACAATAGATAAATTTCAATTATTTATAATTTCTATGGTTGCAGTAGGCTAATAATTTCTAATGAATAAAATCTAATAATCTCTATACAGTAGAACGCCAATTATCCTAATTGGGACTGGGATCAATTCGGATAAGCAAAAATTCGGATAATTGGACATGTAATTGTATTAAAGAAAAACAATGATTTAAACTTGGAATAAATGTTATTTCATTTGAAAAGTACAGTGTAATGATGCTAAATTACTAAGGAAAGCAAAACAAATACTGTACTAGACTACAGTACAGTACTAGTAGGTCTACGTACAATTCAAAAAAAGCTCCCTTGTTCTTCTGAGGGGTCGGCTACACACTCTAGAAGAAAGAGGCCAGATCCACAACCACTTCACTAGAAAGCGTGACAACATTGATCTTTCCTACTCAAGATTGGCTAAACTACATATTTGTTATCCAATGCGCGCATTAAAAATTTACAATAGACTTCCACTACATGTGCGAGAGCTGGATAAAAAAGTGTTAAAGAAAGTGCTTCGAGAGAAACTGTATTCTTTGAGTGAGGAGGAGATTATTAGTTTTGCCAGTCTCTTTGATCTGCCATCTTGAAACAAGTGTAAATATTTGGATTTTTGTGATTTTTTCAACTAAACGACAATGTCTATCCAGTATATACACTGGTCACGGACAGAAGAAAAATTGAATTGAATCACTATTGAATTGAACAGCACTTTAATAAGTTATAGTCTGTCCGAGCAAAGAAGACATTCTTGCAACATGGAAAATTGACTCCAGCTCGGTCTATATTGGTTCAAAGATTATACATTTGATTTGAAATTGTAGATCAGAATGTTTTATATATCTATTCAACCAACATTGCACGAGCTTGGGTTATTTTCACATCTTGTCAGATCAGAATGTCTTTTTTGACATTAATGTAAGTTGACAAAATCTTCTTATGATCTGTATCAACATTGAATCATAAAGTACCGTAGGTAGGTAAGTTTTGATCTACGGTAATAAGTTATAACGTAGGCCAAAAACTGACTTTTTGAAATACCACATTAGGCTAATTAGTTACATAACTTAGTTGAAATACATGTTCTGTAATACATGAGCCTAATGACTTCTTCAACTTCATTCATAAATGTCCTTTTTGTTCTTAGCTGACTAGTGACTAATATATTATATTATTTCATCCTGATTGGATATAAACACAAAATTTACAACATCAGATTCACTCTGAATTTTAAATTATTTATCATTAAATAATTTTTCCATTGGGAAACCAGAGAATTCAAGTTTAATACACCTCAGAAATTTATTTCTTGAGGTCTTTTCCATAATATCATAATTATTATCTCCATATTTGTGACGCTACATAACCTAACCAATGTGATAGCCTGTTTTGAAATAGCATTTTCAAGGTGGGGTTTCAACAAAATAACTCAATTACATTCAGGTTCCATAGTTCAATGTAAGCTTAGGCTACCTCTCAATTTTCCCCTGGGTTCGCCTCTGATACACTTTGGCAACCCAACTGCTATCAGACTATTTAGCAACCCAATATCAGGGTCTAAATGATAATGATTTTATTTCCTCCAAGCCATTAAATACAGCAAAGTTAACAAGGTAGGTACTAAAGTTGATTTGTAATAAATATAGAGTTCTGTATCAAAGTACAGAAATATCACAGTAAGATTCAGGTACTTGTGTAAAACAAATTGATCGTCCTTTCAGGAACACTGAAAAACTCATTCATTTCCTATAAAGTGCACCAGAAAAACTCATTGGTTGGTAGACCTACATAGCTGCTGTCGGAAGTCTATTGAAAAGTCTGGCATTAAGATGGCTAGGGCTATTCCTCACTCTGCCCAACCTTGTGAATGGAATGTCGACCTGGTACCTGCCCCTGGTGTCAAAGTTGTGGATGTCACTACGCAGTCGCATACTCTCCACAGAAATATAAATTACTTTATTCTATATTACTATATCCCGAGGTTGGCGTAGCTGAGAGGGTTAAGTGCTGGCGTTGCAACCCAAAGGTCCCGGGTTCAAACCCAGGTCAGACCAGAAATTTTCCTCAGGCCACTTCCCCGTGTTTTGGATGGACATGTTAAGCCGTCGGTCCCGGCTGCCTAAAAACACTCGTTAAGTCATGTCAGAGGCCCTGAAATTGATCAGGAGCGAACTGAAAACTCTGACACTAGACCTGAGCCAGCCAGGTTACACGAATATTATTTAGGGTCTATATTACTACCCAACAAAATGACTGCTAACTTAACTATTATTCTCTTCTTATAATTTCATACTTCCATCACATCCATTTTGGGTTGTATAACATCCCAAAAGCAATATAATATGCGGTGGACGCCCAGGGTTGTGATAATCCCAAGACTACTTTTACTGCTGATTACTCCGAAGCTATTGCTCACCTGATGGCTATTGGTTCTGGAATGTACAATCAAGACTACTAAAAAGTTTTAGCCCACATGTAGGTAGAGTCCCCATCTTTTAATAAATATATTGTTAGTAATAAATGAAACAAAAGTGCTTGGGATACAGTACACCTCATTGTTTCTCATCAGGGTCAAGTATTTGTACAGTAACTTATAAAAGGACGGTGCAATGGAGTAAACTGGTCTCACCTAAATCAAGTTATCCTAACTTACCTCACCAACAATCTCAAAGTAGAACTTGAATCAAGTCATTTTATTGGACTAAAAACTTTTTATCCAAATTTTACCTTATCTCGAGGCAGGTTATAAATAGAAAATCTTTAAATCACGCTGACGTCTGAGAAAACATGGGGTTCTGTCATTAGGTTGGAAGCTGGCCGCTGGTCTCAATAAATTTTGTTAAATGAGGGTTCATTTTTCTAAATACCAAAAACTTCAATAAATTAATGGACTGGTAGCAGTAAAGTCAACTTTTGAGTTAATTAATAACGTGGTCAGCAAGTGTGGTGATCAATAGTAAAACAATGGTTAATGAACCGGGTTGTGATTAAGTGAAAGAAACAATAATAACATTAACTTACCATCTCCGGGAGAAATAACTTGAACTTCTACTCCCATCGTGTTGTTGGATTGATCACAGGTGCAAGAATTGAATAAATAGGTGAACTTTTCGAGCAGATCTAAATACCTGTCTCACACGCCCTGAAAGCTTCAGTTATGAAGAAAAAATGGCGACCAACCAACGACCAACGACTGGACTGGAGTCTGGAGCTGAGGAGCCGACTCCAAGTCTGCCAGATTTGATGACCCAGAGGAAATTTCCCTACTTTGATTACGCATGCGTTCACCAATAGGCGCACTCATCGGCCAGCCGATCCTGATCAACCATTATCAAAATTCCAAACATTAACAGGGAAAACTAACAGATTTCATCAATTCCACATTAATTTGAGAGTTTCTAACAGTATTACATAGATAACAATATTTAAATACATCTCAACATATTGATGATTCACATGGCATGTGGAGGGAAAAGCGGGATCATTTGAATTTCAAAAGCTGTTATAGTCTGTCAGAGCAAAGGAGACGTTCTGGCAAGATGGGAAAAAGACTCCAGCTCCATAAATATTGATTGAAAATTATAAATTTGATCTTAAATTGTGAATTAGAATGTTTCCTACATTTTTAAAGTCGAATTTATAATATTTGAATCAATATTGACTGAGCTGGAGTCTTTTTCCCATATTGCCAGTACCGTATGTCTTCTTTGATTGGTCAGACTATAAACACAACTTAATTTATTGCTCAATTTACAGACATTTAAAGTTACCAAAATGATTCCATGACATAAGTATAGAGATGGAGATGGAACAAACCCCGCCTATTATCATCCATTAGCCTTGTAAGCAATCTATAATAAGAATACAGTTAGGTAGGCTACACGGTTACTTACCTACGTTGTTCCATATCGTAATAGAATAAATTCAATTTAATACAGATACCGATATGCTTTTTGATAAAATAAATGCACTGAGGATGCCATGGCTGAACATGTGAATAAAATAACAAGTAGGCTACTTTTAACATAGATGAAAAATCTTCAGCTGCATTTTAATAGGTACTTATATTGCTAAGGCGTATAATGATACCGCATAAATATATTCTTCAGCATTTCAACCAGCTTGAGAAACTTGAGAAAAATAGATTCCGTGATCCGGTATTAAGACTACCGCCACTATCGGTACGGTAGGTACTTGCTAGTTATTAGGAAAACATTACACAAATAATTATTTGGGATTGGGGAAGAAAGTTAAATATACAGAGTGTTTCAGGAGGAATGTGCAATACTTCTCAGGCTGATTCCTTACACCAAGTAGACAAAAAAGTTCCATGGAACCCACCCCCGAAAACGCTTTGTTACTGAGATAACAATGGCGGGAAAATTGAGATTTTTCAAAATATATTAATTTTTCTAATTTTTTAGAGGCTTTAGTGAGGTTCTAAAATGGTCAATTCCTATGTAAAATTAGCTGAGGAATTCAATGAAACCAGTTCCAAGTTTGTAACTTCAATGGTTATTGAGATAATTGGAAACATATGCTATAAAACGCCATTTTTTCAACAATAAGGGTTATAACTGGATAAGGAATCATAAAATTTAATTTTTTATTAATGGAAGTTGAAGAGAGTCGGATTCTGAAGAAAAAGTTAAATGGCGGCGATTGTGTAAATCTTACCCAAATCTCAGTACCGGTAATGGCGATGTAAAAACGCAGAATCGCTACTAAACACAAATTCACCACTTGTGCTATGTTTTCTCAATTTTGCGATTTTTGATCGCCATTTCTGAGATTTGGGTAAGATTTACACAATCACCGCCATTTAACTTTTTCTTTAGAATCCGACTCTCTTCAACTTCCATTAATAAAAATTACAATTTTATGATTCCTTATCCAGTTATAACCCTTATTGTTGAAAAAATGGTGTTTTATAGCATATTTTTCCAATTATCTCAATAACCGCTGAAGTTACAAACTTGGAACTGGTTTTATTGAATTCCTCAGCCAATTTTATGTAGGAATTGATTATTTTAGAACCTGAATGAAGCCTCTAAAAAATTAGAAAAATTAATATATTTTGAAAAATCTTAATTTTCCGCCATTGTTTTGTAACAAAGCGTTTTTGGGAGTTGGTCCCATGGAACTTTTTTGTCTACTTGGTGTAAGGAATCAGCCTGAGAAGTATTGCACATTCCTCCTGAAACACTCTGTACATTTGTCAGGGTTTGGCATATTGCAAGAAACATTATTATCAAATTCAAATTCATTTATTCAACTTATCTATATACAAACATATGATATTTTCGAAATACAAGTAAAAACTAGAAGTAGGTATACAATTTACTTTCTAAAGAATTTAGATAAATTTAAAAGAGAGCTGAATTCAGCAGCTATAAGATATATGGTTGCTGTCTCGGGACAGGCGTAGAAAACCTTTTTCTGAGATTAGTATAAATAACTTTTTTTGCATTTTGTTTGCTCAGCTACAGCTCAGTTGAAGTCTTTAGTTAATTATTGTATGATGTTGGAACACGTAGTGCCCCAAACAGTTTTTCTCGGGGTACTAAACCTTTATTCAACTAAGATTGTTAATTTTATTTAGATTTTTTATATTATGTACCATAGCCTACACATAAAATAGGCTCTTTTTTACTTTGGAATTATTATGGACTTTGGCATCAATTATGAGTTGCTCTTTGCATCCTTTTGAACCACTGCTGCAACCTTTTTGTTCTACACATTTGACCGGTTCAATGTACCTATTAATATAGGTACTATACTCATTTAGTTGATCTAATGTGCTTAAACAAGATGAAAAAACTAAATTAAACACTACACGAACAATACCGGAGTGAAGTAAATAATAATAATAAATAACTAACATTAAAAAATACAAGAGTAAGAAGAGATCAAAAGAATATAGATTAATATCAAGGGAAATTTTTTCAAATAATTCTAAATTAATGTTAATTCAAATCAAACTTAATTTCTGGTAAAAATCAATACAAATCCATTAATTTAGATCAATATTTTTATGGTGAGTCAGAATAAATGAATGAGGTACTGAATTTATGAATGTTGTGCTAATATGCATTAGCTGTCTACATATTAAACTTAGACTACTTATGGAAGACTTTGATAAGTCTGACTAATAAATACGGTAAGTCAGCCGTGCTTTTCTACGGGATTTGAAGAATGCTATTAAAAAGGGATCTCTAATAATTTATACAATTGATTTATCCGAATGGAAATGCAGAACTGCAAAAATTCCATTCTTTAACGAATCTCTACAATGTTTGTTAATGGTTTAACTGCTGTTTTCAATTTGTTACACTTGGTATTTAGTAATTTACAAAATTCTATTGAATTGAAAACAAAAGTCGATCAATATGTCTCTACCGAGTGTTCCTAAAAGAACTAACTCAAATACTATCACGGTGTTCTTCGAGCTTAAAGAAACAGAACATGCCATTGGCAAAACACCGAATTCTCCTTAGTCTTCCTCTAATCCGCCATTCTATTATTTTAAGACTTTCCATCATACCTATATAGATAATGAATAGACTCTACGTGAAGTTTCAATATAGTATGTATGGTTTTCAGAAATAAATAAGGGAAAGTTATTCCATCCATATTTGTAAATTTGTTAGAATTGTTCAGTTATTAGGTCTAATAAGTATACTCTGAATTCTTGCAGTCAAGTCGTCTTCAACAAGTAGGCCTACGTTTTTATTGGAGCATTGGCGGCAGCAGAGTTGCGGATAATGATGTATTAAAATATGAAAACGATTGATCAAAATATACCTTACAACTATAACCTCACAAAAAGGGATCATTCAGTATTGAATAAATCTAGGTATCGTGTTAGTATGATTTGTGGTTCATATTTTTGAATAATTAAAGCCGTAAGTTGACTTTTAAAGTTCGCACGCGAGTTCTTCAGCCCATGGTGCTCACTAGTATTTTTAGATATATTTGCCTTAAAGTCATAACATGAAAATCCCTGAAGACTTGCTGGGTAAAATAGTCTTACAGTAGTTTTAATTAAAGTTTTTTTGAGTTACAAATAAACTATTCAGGTGAGTGACATAAGTTCCTCATCCCCATACTGCAATCCCATATCTTAAAATGGACTCAACCAAAGCATCATAGACCGTTCTTATTTGTTCTCTATTTAATATTCTATTAATTTTATAAAACTTGTAATTGATGAATTTTAATTTTTAATTGATAAAATTTATGTGATGATTCCATCTGAGGCATTCATCAACAATAACACCCAAATATTTTATGGATACGGTACTACATTTTCAAAGATAGGACAGCTGCAGTCGGAAAACATTGTAAAATTTTGAACTCCAGAGACTATCCAACTACATCTGCAGAAAAAGCTAAGTTATATATTTCGGCCTACTAAGGTTCAGACTAAGTGTACCTATGTTGGTCGAGCCAGTTCTTTATTAGAAACAGATCATGTTCTGAATTTGAATATGCTTTCTGCCAACTGTCATATGAAAAAATGACTGCAATTGGTTGCTCCTCCATTAGCTTGTGTTCTACAATTGTCCTGATGCTCTGAAGCTCAGCATATGTTATCTCTGAATTATATCTCTCTTATCTCTGAATCAAACATTATCCAATCTTTCTAAAAAAAAAATAACAATAAATTATCTGATGCTTAATAAATTCAAGAAGGATATTGATAGTGGTATCCCACTAAAAAATTGTCTTATCCAAGAGGAAATCTCCTACACAAATCCTGTTTTTTGTAGAGTAGGGACTCCAACTGGTAACTTGTAGTATTTTACTTTATTCTGCTGTTAGCAGTCAACGCGAGAACTCTTCTGTTTCATTGTGTGGGTGTGCGTGCGTGCTTTCTCCAGTACTTGTACCCACATAGTACATAGTATAAAATGGATCCTTACGATTGGATTAGTTAGTTTGACTGGGTGAACGACGACATCATCCCCATGCCAGAGGGGTGCCTATTGATGCATACGTTCTTCCAGAGCCAAGAGGAGAGCTGAGGAGGAGGTCGTGCCAGTTGGCAACGAAGATGCTGACAAACCTAGCTGCAGCTGACAAGGAGGTTGCTGGCGAATCTGTAGCCGTTGAGGAGATTGCTGCACCTTCCCCGCCACCACCAGCCTCTTCATCTTCTTCGTCTTTGTCATCGGCCTCCTCATCCTCATCGGCTTCTACTTTATCATCTTCCAATGAAGAAGGGTGACATCACAGACTGGATTATGTAAACAGAGGTGAGCGCTCCAGAGATAATGGGAGGGGACGTCCTTCATTAAGAAGGCTTTGTAGGCATAGAGATGCCTATATATTGCTAGAATAAGGGAGGAGTGCCCCATCCCATTACCGGATGCCAATATGATTGGGGCCGAGGAGGTGGCACGCCGCCTCATTCAGAATAATAACCATAAACTCTGTTGGCGATATTGAAACTTGATGAACGCCCTTTACCTTTACAGACCATGCTATTCGACAGACAGACGTGCAGCGTCGATGGTTTTGAGGGTGGCGTTTGCCATGTTCAGTGGAGCATGCAGTGAGATCCTTGAGCCACATCTCCTTCGTGTTGAAAGGAGAATATCTATTCGAGTTCAGGGTAGGTGGCCTAATCTGAATTGAGCATTAGATATATGCTAACTATCCTGGATGTTGAATTATGTCTTCTCCTTTTGCAGGGGGCGGGGGTCCAGGGATTGGAGTGCAGAAGGAGACCGTTTGAACGTGTATTAGTGTAGCCTATCTAGGAATACATTTTAGACGTCGTGTAAGATTGGATGTTCGACCTCGACAGCATCATCCAATATTATGATGGATTACTTAAAATTTATTCTGAGATAAGTGAATGCATGTCGACCCCAATTGTATATTGCTGTCAAAATGTAAGACTATTTTGTCTATCTCATGTAGCATATACGGTATTGATAATTTTGATTTTTGGTGTATGAGATAGATAAAATAGTCTTATGTTTTGACAGCCGCTCAAGACAAATGGACTGACATAGTTTTTCTTCTATTATTATTTTAACCAATTTATTTTTATATTAAAGGACTAACTAACTCACATTAACATTTTGTATATATTGTCTGCTTGTTTCTTAATCATTCATTATAACACACATTATTGTTCATTAGTATTTTAGTTAATATAAATATATATTCATTCATTTTTAAGAAATACTTTTCTATTCTTCACACTCCTCTTGTCTTATAACTAAGCTTATGAGAGGAGTATTCAGTCATCTTCATCTCATTTCTGTTCACTTGAAGTAAGAAACGCTGGATACTGATTAGATTAACTACTTGACTGGATAATGCAAGTGAACAAATATGACTTGAGATAGTACTCCTTTCACAAGCTTATATCATACTTTAATGCAAGAATACTAGATTGTCAAGGTTATATGCTTAAGGCAATAAAAGGAAGCAGTTGAATGCAAAGCATTTATTTCTTCTTAAGTTGAGACAACAATTTTAATATTCAAATAGGTACAATATTCCTTTGATATCACAATCAGCAGCAACAAAAAAATAACAGCAAAGGTATTATTTCAATGAATAAAATACATTAAATTGTATTAAATAAAGAAAATACATAGTTGACTACAAACAGTTATTTATTATTAGACTTTATTGGTTTTGATTTTCTACATCCATTTTCTCAAGATGTTATGCGATTTTTTAAGAACACCAGCTACCATTGGGTTTTTGTGCAATCTCGCCCCACCAACTTGTTTTTCAGATTCCATAAGTTTTATTATGGAAATGTTGTAGAGCCTTTGTATATTGTAGAGCCTTTTCAAGACGTTATAAGATTGTTTTAGAACACCAAGCTGATGAAGAAAGGAGGGAGCCCCACAGACAGTTTATTTTATACGTCGCTCGCACCAGGTCGTACAGGTGTCTCATCCACCACAGCTAAATCTAATATCACAGATGATACAGTTCCAACTCTGTCATAACACATTTTTCTTCGCGCTAAACGCATAAACTTCGAATTAAAGTTTCAATTGATTTTTTTTTCAATTGTAATTTAATTGTGGTGGCGGTAGTTGCAGTTTACTGTTATACAGCTTCCCCACCGCGCGAAGTTATTACACAGGATTTTCTAACCACTCCGATCTGAAACAAAGTAAAATCAATGTATTAGGAATCAATCACGTGCTTTCTAAGGAAATTATGCTTATTTGGAATGGAATTAGTTTTTTTTATATGGTTGTCAAGATTTTGGAGAGGATATCCATTATTTAAGCATGTAATCTCTTTTCAAAATCTGAAAAAGTAAACAGGCCTGATTTGATGAATTCAAGTGGACTTTCAACAAAAAATTCATTCCAGGTCTTCTATTATTTGTGTAGTTGTGTCATAAGACCATGAAGGAGATTTTACCAAGTTGCCAGCATTTGACAAGTGCGAAAAGACTGTAGCACTTTAGCACTTCAACAATGAGTAGGCATTACATCAAATTTTTATTGCTCAAAATGAAAATTTATTGACGAAATCGATTTTTTAAGTAGCTGATGCCTCAATACAAATATATCATAAATTTTTTAAAGTAATTTTGCTGTCATTCAAGAATAATGGTAGCTTTTACACACAAAGGCAGATAAGCTTAGCAATATTCATAAATAAACATACTTGATCATATAACATGATTAATTCTTGTATGACTTTACAAGAATTTCGGTTACTTAATACAAATTAAACTAGTTCAGTAGTGAAACAGTAAGTATGGAATATCAAAAGATGTCTGGCTCAACAGCCCATGAAAGGCCTAGGCCTACCAGCTGGTTGCCAGTTTCAAATCCACTCTACTATACAGCCCGTCCAAGCTAAGAAGACACCCCGGCACGACGGGAAAACGGCCCCAGCCCGGCCAATACCGGCCCAAAAGCCATAAATTCTCCATCAGAACACGAACCAACACTGGCCGAGCCGAAGCCGCCCTCTCCACCCCGCCAGAATTCCCCCCCCCCCCCGGGCCGGACAGACCATACAGGAAGCAAATAATCATCAACCAGGATAGAGGTAACGTGTGGTTAGCACGTCGATCCTCTCAATCATAAGCCAGTCTCCGCAACCAATTGGCGGCGCAGAAGACCTCTGAATAACATGCAGTTTATCAGTTAGAGTGTAATGCAACAATTAATATCAAAAGATAATTATTATAATATTGATTGCAGATAAGTTGGCAAAATCAAGTTAAAAATTATACGACTGTTCAAGAGTAAGGTTTTCGAGAAATCCTATTTGTATTGATACAAATATATTGATATTACAATATATATTCTAATATATTGATATGATAAAATATTTGTATTGATATTTTCTGATTAGGCCTATATATTTTTGGTGCTCGGGCTTAAAAGAAACTTCTTGGATACTAGGCTTTGAAATCTTTTTCATAAAACTCATGGTTTCAAACTAAAGAAAAATCAATACCAATATAGGTAATAATTTACTTTGAAGCAAAGGCGAAAGAATGGGAAATACAGTAGATGTATTTTTTTCAAACTTTTTCAGATGTATTTGAGAAAGTGTAAATATTATTGTAATTGGGAATATCTGAGTGAATTGTAATTTAGAAAACAGACGAAAAATGAGAATGTAGGAGGGTAGCCTACTTATTTCAACAAGCGATTGGAATGTTCTGTATTTCTGTTCAGGTAGTTTTGGTTCAAACCAGTTTTCGGATCCTTTTTTGCTAGAATAGTTTGAATATTCTTGGAAAACAATATGACAAGTTGCTTCCAGCTAATGAATGTGAGAATGGTGAACATGGACAATCCATTATATTGATAAAGTAATGAGCTGAAGACGGGAAACCCCAGAGAATTGGCGCTTTGTATTGTATTGTATTTTATCGGAGGCTATCCATGTCAGGCTACCAAAATATGCGCGATGAGTTCCAAAGATTGAATATGAGGGGAGTGCGACATGCGACCAATTCCCTCGTCTCGTTTTACTGACCTGTAGCATTGAAAACAGATTCATGTTACTAGCTTTCTCTGTGATTTGAGTCAGGGGGGGGGGGGGAAGGCGTTGCTCATAGATATCTCTCATTTCTTCTTCTGTACCCTCTCTTGGGGGAGATATCCAGGGGATGGCTCTTCTTCTCTCCCCTCTCTGGGGGAGATTGCCTGGGGATGGGGATATGGGGATAGCTCTTCTGAAATTAAACGGAACACTAATTGGCAACTGATAGAAATGATTGCTGTTAAAAATATCGAAACCACAATTAGTAAAGACATGCATAAGTTTTTATACACAGAAGTGAAGATTCTACAATAATAATAACTATTATCCAATGCGTATAGTCAATAACTTTGATGTTGCTGTCATAGATTGTTTAAATTATTCCTATTATCTTGAAATCATGAGATTCAGAAAGAATCAGGCACAATTGACTCCTTACATAAAAGATTGCAAGTTACAATGTTCAAATTTAGGTACCATATTTCCAAATGATGGAACAGCTACCTCACAGGGAACATTTGAAATTAGATCATGATCATAACATATACAAAATGCTTATTACAAATTTTATAATGTGTTCCGGGTGGAAAGTGCCAAACTTGTCAGGCTGATTCCTTACACCAAGTAGAAAAGAGTTTCATGAGACATGCACCCAGAAATTCATCAATAACGAGATAAGAATGGCGGAAGATTGACATAATTCATTAACTCTATATTATTTTGCTGGTTCCAAAATGAACTTTTTCAACTTTATACTAGTTGAGAAATTCAATGGATTCAATTTAAAGTTTGCAAGTTGAATGGTCATCAACATAATGTGTCAATAAATAAATAAGATTGACATTTGATCAACCTTTGTTGAACTGTGTGAGTAAAACTGTGATAAAATATCTTGGTTTACCTAAAGACATGCACAAGTTTTTATACATAGAAATGAAGATTCTACTGTAATAATAACTATTATCCGCATTGGTGAATACTGTATCAGTTCAAAAACAGATAATGAACCACATCTAGTGACCAATAGGGCAGTGTCTTTAATGAGAACATAAAATACCTTTATCGATACTAACCAAACCTCTATGCATTATTGGCCAATATTAAGAAAAATAATAATATTAGAATAACTGATCTACAAAGAAGCAGATTTAGAAGTTACTATTCTCAATCACTACTTCAGCCTTCTGGTTGAAATTTTCCACCATGAAGTCTACAAGAAGTCTTAAGTATTGGTTTTTGCAATGGTTATTTTACTATCATTAAATTTGATTGAAGCATAGGATTGTTTGATGCTTAAAATCCAAAGTTTTTTACTGACCTGTAACATTGGTAGCAGATTCATGTTTCTGGCGATTCGTGGGGGGAGGGGTGAGTCCAGACCCGGGGACCCACCCCATTAAGTCACTTCAGAATGTACTACACCAGAATTTTGCACATCAATTGACCTGTTTTCATTGTTATTGCATAAAAACCCTTGACCACGGAATCATACTCACTCCTAAATATTCACCTGAAAAAGAAAAGTTGTAAGTAAATCTATATAAATAATAAATAAATAAATTTCATTTCTCAATAAACAAAAGTACAGACATAGTTATAAAACTTCTGTGACATTTATACAAATATGTACTCTGAATACTGAGAATAGACACTCCCGAGAAAATTCTATGTGGGAGATGCCATCAAAATACAAAATTTTAAATTATTTTTCTTGTAAGAAATAAGAATGATAAAAAAAAACTATGCTAGCAAAAGAATTAAGGATAAGGTTGAAACTAAGAATAGCAAATATTTGCAAATGAGTTTGAATGCAAACTATATTAATATTCAACTATTATTTTTTTTGTCAATGAAAATTTTCGGCCTGGTTGGCCTAGTGCGTTACAACCTTAAGTCTGCTAGAATCTTCTGGTTTTGGGTTCAAATCCTGCTAGGCAAGGATGTTTTTAACCCCATCAATCACCCTTGCACTCAAACCATAATCCCCGTTTTAGCAGAATGCTTATGTGGGCATCATAAGCAAAAAAAAAAAAAACATAAATCACAGTTGTGTCTGTTGAGCATGGAATTCAGTAGCTAGTTACATCTTTTTGTATTCCATTTCATTCTTCTTTCCACATTCAACTGCCCTTTCTGTTATTGCTCCACAGTCATGAACATAGTTAGAGCAATATATAATATTGCAATACAAAACTAATAAAATAATGGAAAATAGTCAATAACTTTGATGTTGCTGATGCTGATCCAAAGATTTCATGCAGATCCTAGTATCTCCTGGCCGTGGGTTCAAATCCTGCTAGGCAAGGACGTTTTTCACCCCATCAATCACCCTTGCACTCAATTCATTATCCCCGTTTTAGCAGAATGCTTATGTGGGCATCATAAGCAAGAAAAAAAGAACCATAAATCACAGTTGCGTCTGTTGAGCATGGAATTCAGTAGCTAGTTACGTCTTTTTATATTCCATTTCATTCTTCTTTCCACATTCAACTGCCCTTTCTGTTATTGCTCCACAGTCACGAAAATATTTGGAGCAATATAAAATATTGTAATACAACACTAATAAAATAACGGAAAATAGGCCTAGTCAATAAATTAAATGTTACTGTCACAGATTGTTTAAATTATTCCCATTATCTTAAAATCATGACTCCCAGAAAGAATCAGGCATCATTGACTCCTTACATAAAAGATCACAAGTTACAATGTTCAAATTTAGGTACCATATTTCCAAATGATGGAACAGCTAGCTCACAGGGAACACTTAAAATTAGATCATGATCATAACATATACAAAATGCTAATTACAAATTTTATAATGTGTTCCGGGTGGAAAGTGCCAAACTTGTCAGGCTGATTCCTTACACCAAGTAGAAAAGAGTTTCATGAGACATGCACCCAGAAATTCATCAATAACGAGATAAGAATGGCGGAAGATTGACATAATTCATTAACTCTATATTATTTTGCTGGTTCCAAAATGAACTTTTTCAACTTTATACTAGTTGAGAAATTCAATGGATTCAATTTAAAGTTTGTAAGTTGAATGGTCATCAAGATAATGTGTCAATAAATAAATAAGATTGACATTTGATCAACCTTTGTTGAACTGTGTGAGTAAAACTGTGATAAAATATCTTGGTTTACCTAATATGGTTTGATGGCATGCATACAAACATTACCTACATACATTGTCTTCATAAAACCTTCCATGAATGGTAAGTCTACAGATACTAGTGGAGGTAAATGTCGGCTAAGAAGTTACTGTTCTCAATCACTATTTCATCCTTCTGGTTAATATTTTCCACCAGAAGTCTTAGTTTTTGCAATTACTATCATTGGAGTTGATTGAAGCATAACATAGGATTGTTTGATGCTTGAAATCTCAAGTTTTTTTACTCACCTTTAGCATATTGCAGGCAGATTCATGTTAGTGGCGATTCGATTGCCCCAGAAAGTGCCGATCTGCCAATAAAAAAATTCACAAGAATTAATATAATATTGCATTATGACATGTCGGATTGTTATCGTGATGGCAATTTCCTCATGGATTATAGATGTTATTTTATTGATAATTTACTAAAATATAAAAATAATTTCCGCGTTTATCTATCAACGATATGAGGAAACAAGCTTTCATTGAATACAATAAACAACTAGGTGATCAATAACTATGAATTACAATAATAGTATCAAGATTAGCAATATTACAAGATAAGCTAATGAATAAGACAACTTTAAGTCGTCAGGCATATGATAACATAATACCAGAGACCCTGATCTTCGTCGCACACACCATGAATTTTGAACATGATGTGTACCAATACTTTATACTTGTAATATGTTTTGTAGAGGGGTTATATGGGGGTTTAGATAGTCTGAATATTCATATTCATCAATTGACCAATAGGACAGTGTTTTTACTGAGAAAAATTCATTGATATCGTTTAAAATTATAAAAATAACTAAGAAAACTGTAGGATATGGGATAAAAAGAAGGAACCAAATTCAATTAAGAATAATGATCAACTGAAACAAGAAAAAAGGTAGACAATAATTCATTAAAATTAGGCATGTTTGCAAAAATCATACGTGCTTAAAAAGATAGAATAGCAAACTCAATATTGTTGGGTCTAAAAACTGTAGGCTAGTTAACCTTGCCTGTGTATTTGTTAATCATTCTCTTAATGTTTCTCAGTTGATAATATTCTGTTATTCAATATTTGAAACTATTTGAGAAATAGGGCATTTAAAATGACAGAGAATGCATGTTCGCCTGATCTGATCTGAAAAAATGTGTCAATTTGGATGACTAACCAAGAATTGAGCTCATAAGAAAGGAACAACTGCTTGAATATAGGTAATGAAACTTTTAGCAGATAACTTATTGCATATGAGATTCAGCTTCTATCGAGAAAGTATAATAAAAGATTCCACGTCATTCAATATGAATAAAGGCACTTGATTTCAATGGATGATGTGGGATGCAGCTAAAATTAATTAATATTGAGATATCTTTAGAAATGAAGGCTGAAACTGGTGAGCTGGTATCATTCATAAAGGGCGATTCAAAAAATTTCCATTATGAATAATTTCACCAGCAAGTTTTTTTGACCAGTGACCAATATACTAATAATATAGTATCATAATATTATGGAGTTTTACAGCTTCCTAAAAGTGTTTTGGGTGTGAGTCTGTTGGACCTTCAACTGAGTATCAATCATATTGCAGGTGTTTCTATGTGTATTAATAAGTGTAAACGTGACATTAAACCGATTAAAAGTCAATGTCACATTCAATATGAGAAAACAGGAATGCACATAAAAGATAATTATAATTTTTCCTGGTCTCGGACATAGCATGGCATTAGATCGGCTTTGCTCAAGTTGGTTCCCAAACTGATAGTTAAATGTCAATTTCATCTTCATGAAAGGAGCCTCATTGTTGAACAAATTAGGTGGAGTAGTGGATGTAGCAGTGTTTACTCTATTACATGTACCTCACGACTAACTTACATGCTGTAGCGTTTAAAATGTATTCCAAATGAGAAGTTACATAAAATAAGGCAAGTTAATATGTAAAAAATGATAAATTCCAAGTTTCAACCCCATCAACAATTCCCATAGGCACTAGAGGCCAGAGAGTTCATTATTCTATGTACCACTGTGCCCAAGCATCGTGTTCACCCTCTTCTCAAATTTCTGAATGTGTGTAGGCCATGTCCCTTGTCCATTGATTGATTGATTCTCAAAAGTTAGAAGTGGGCAGTAGTGGTCGGCCATTTGCCAAACAGCAGAATCATGCCCCATAAGAACAATGTAATTTCTATCAATCTCTTGGAGCAGATAACGCCGTTATTTATGGGCAGAATTTCACTTCTTTATGTCATTGGAAAGATAATTCTATTCTCCAGGGGCTGGACTTTTTACTTTCAAGTTTATTCCAATGATTGTTGTATTATTAATCAACTATAAAAGTACCTATTGAACTATAATTATTGATATTTGAATCTTAAAATCAAAAATGTAAAAAGCCTAGCCCTTGGAGAACTGAATTCTCTTTCCAATAGCATAAAGAACGTTGAATTCTGTGCCTAAATGAAAGAGCTATCTGCTCCAAGAGATTGATAAAAATGGCGCAGTGGGCTGGGGCGTTACAAGCTTCAGTCCGCTAGCGCTGCCTGGTCTGGGTTCGAGTCTCAGCTCAGTGGGCACTGGGCATGGCTGTTGTTCATGTAGGCTCATTACAGAATTTAAGGCTTTATTACATGTAGGCTTTATTACAGAATTGTAAATAAAAGTTTAATCTAGCACTGTATTATTCATAATATTGCAATCATCAGAAAATTTAGTCTAGTACTTTAATTATCTATAAGATTGTATTATTAGTTGATAAAATATTATTTCATGTACTGTATATTAATTGTGGAATGAACGAGATTTTGATTTGATTTTTTTGTTCACCTCATCAATTACCTTAGCACTCAATATCCATTACCCACGCACAAGCGAAAATGCTTGTGGGCATCACCCGCAATAAAAAAAATTCTGCCGTTCGGCAATTGGCCGTCTGCTACCATCCACCCTTAAATAAGATTATCAAGTCTTTTAGTGGCACAGTAAGCTAGGCTATACCAATAGTAGCCTACCTATAGTAAAAAACTAGGTTGCAACCAATTCAGCAAGTCATTCTAATGACAAAACCAATAAAAATAACTAGTTCAACAGTAGTTTCCAAATGAATAAAGTTCCAAATTTTTTATTTTCCCTCCAACTGTGGGCATGAGGATGAGATAACTTACATTATTCTTTTGATAGTAGGCTTTAGGCTACCTATAACTATAATGTTAGTAGCTAGAACTAACCTCTCTTTGTTTGATTAAAAATTAGATGAAACGATTTATACAGATCAAAAGTGCTACTTTCAATAAAATTACTAGCTAGAATAAATTTTAATTAAAACTAGACCCTAACTTAATCTTACCAATTGTTGACAAGCCACTCTGCCAATTGCCATCAAATCTCAAATCAAAGATCAAAGGACGAGGCGAAAGGAGCAAAGAAAGGACCAAAGCCAAAGGAGAAAGAGATGGAGGATGAAGGATTGGTGATGGAGCATAGAACACTGGAGGGTTAGAGTGCCTGCTATTACTGTCTACTACGGACTGTACAGAAAATGACGCGTTCACACTATCATAGCTGGTCGTTTTTCACGCGAGTAGCCTTGCAAGCCGATTCAATGCTATGTTGAGAAGATGGATGGAAAAGCTGGAAATGAAAAAAGTATTGTGATGCCAAATATTAATTAATGAATTATTATCAATTTTGAGAATGAATGGTTTCTTCTACGGCTATTTTAATTTTTAATTGTTGATCATACGTATCTTCTTGAGCAACGATATTTGTGGAAAAAACGACCAGGTGTGGATGTTCCATGATAACTTGGAGAGTACTTTTTCAAATTGCGACAATTTAAATACGATGGACGTCCATTTCCGATGGACGCCAATCACAGATTTATTCAAGCTCATGAACTAGAAAAGAGCTGTGATTGACTCATAAGGCCAACTGTCAAGTCCTGTTGTGTATTGAAAAAATTCCTTTGCTACTTTCTACCTATATAAAAATGATGGAGGAATTCAATGGTAGACTACTACTACTACTACTACTACTACTACTACTACTACTACTACTACTACTACTACTACTACTACTACTACTACTACTACTACTACCATAACTAAGTTATTTTAAATTAATAGCCTATACAAAATTCTATTTTGAGGAAAAGATTAAATTAATGGACAATCACTGAAACTCACCTAAACCTCAGAAATCACTATTAAAAGAAGGAAAAACCAGTTAAAATGAGTCATAATATTCGAAAAATATCTATACCTAAAACTTCTTTATGTACTGTTATATTTAGGTCTATTGATATACCAATTTTCTTGATATTGATATAAATTTGCTCCTATGTTTTTTCTATATTTTTGATTTATTAAATGTGATCTAAGATTAATGAATCATTATAGGCTACTTTTATACTATTAATAAGTTTATTAATTATAACTATAGTATTATAACTAATATCATCATAATTATCTACTATATTATCTAAAATATTGAGAAAAACTTCTACTCTTGTTTCAAAGTAGGTTAGTCACTACTTTGCAAAAGAAATACAGTTTCAGTATAAAGGAGAACATATTGTATTATTTTGATACTTATTTCTCTTAGGGCTACTATATTCATTGAAACTTTGAATTAATTCAAATCAAAGTACACTTTTTTAAATATTTTCATTTTTCACATGTTTTGGCGTTCCAGAGCCAAAAAAATATAAAAATATTTAAAAAAGGGTACTTTGATTTGAATTATTTCAAAGTTTTAATTGTATTATGTTATAGGACTATAAATATTTTCCCGTTAAAAATAAAACATTTAAATCAAACTCAAAGTTGTTGTATATAAACGTAAAGAATAAAAAAATTAGTGACTGAGTTGTACAGTTTGTCGTTGACCATCTTTTGTAGCATCTCTTCAATAAGGAAAGCAATGCCTCACGGATTAGTTCTTAGCTACAAATACATAAAAGTAAAAATCAGTTTTGAATATTTATGCTATTCTTCTTAATTTAATGTTCACATGACTAAAATCATCCGATGATTATTATTTTATCATAAATTATTTTTATTTCATCTGTTTTTTTGTCATGATTTAACGAGCATTGCTTCAGCAAGAGGAGGCCATATTGGTGAATGAAAACCGCCAAAATACATATCAAGAAAGTTACAAAAATAGAAAATTTCTTTTAGAAATTGAATAAATTCGACGAATTCATGTAGTTGCGAGTTATTTTAAAGAAAATTTTTGTTAGAAATTGTAGCTGAAGTGAGTTGTCATCGTGTAAAACAGCGAGATTGGTACCGGCATCTGAATGTGTTACTTGACTGCAGAAGTTTGAAGCTGGATAAAAAATAGAAAACTTATTGTTTAGTGATTTTAAAACATTACCTACTTTGAACAAATATAATGTGATCGCTTCTACTTTTTTATATTATTTAAAAAATACGGTACTTATATAGCCTAGCGAATATTCTAGCTGGGCTACAGTGAATGATTGAAAATCAAGCTTCAGTTACACTTATAGGATTGACATTGAATAAGTGAGTTTTGTCTTTAATTTAGCCTATCGATTAAAGCAGATAAGTGAAATGTTTGAAGTGGATGACGAACCGTCGTCTGACTCTGCCTCTGTCGAATTTTTGGCTGATTTGCCCACCTCTCCATCCACCAGATATGAGGTTGTGGGAAAGATGGGCCAAGGTGGGTATGGGGAGGTTCTCAAGGTATACATGAAAGAAAACATAAATTTTGGCTACTTTGCCCTCAAAAGAACTCGACATGACTCTATCAGGGGTTTGATAACAAACATCGATTATGCCGAAATAAGAGCTTTGAGACTTCTTGATGATGAAGTCAACGTCGTGAAAATGATCGATATTATCAGAGACGACTATGAATTCGGGATAGTTCTCGAACTATGTAAATGTGATCTACGTAAAGTACTGCACAACAAAAATATCGATTTGTCATTGCCTGACATGAAAAATATGTTGAAACAACTTTTCACGGGAATAGAGGCAATGCACCGGCACAGAATTATGCACCGTGATATGAAACCCGGGAACATTCTCCTTTCGATTACTGGAATTGTGAAAATCAGCGACTTTGGAAGTTCTGCACTACTGGGACGGAAGTCTCACTACAACAGCAAAGTTTGCACCTTATGGTATAAAAGCCCGGAGCTACTGTTTGGGCACACAAAATATGACGAGACAACCGATCTGTGGAGTGCGGGGCTGACCGCTGCTGAGTTCTGGTTGAGAGAGCCGGCGCTTTTCTATGGAGATAATCTAACAGATCAAATGGAACGAATATCAAAAGTATGTGGATTTTGCAGTAACTCGATTTGGCCGGGAGTGAACGAGTTTCCACGCTACGAGGAGTTCAGCAAGAAAATGAAGAAGTACAAACAAAATAAGCTTGAAAGCCGATTGAAAAAAATTATCAAGAATGACGCCGTGGCTGTAGCATTCGTTGCGAAATTTCTGAAACTGTATCCTGGAGACCGAATGACCGCCACCGAAGCCCTACACGACCCATTCTTCACCTCTGGCCCTGAGCCATCGGCCGATCTCTATCAAGTCATCAATCAAATCCCATAGGAAATTGGTAAGTACTATCAAAATAGAATTTTATCTGAGGTCGATGCCCACATTAGCTTTAAGCATGAGCGTAGGCAATGAGAAGGTTGGTGATAAGAGATGAATACTGTCAGTGAATACTGTATACAGAGTGTATACAGACATCTCTCTATAATCTCTTTATATTCTGCTACTGTTTATCAGGCAGTCAGGAACGATGGCTTTACGTTTTCTCCAAAAGACGTGAACAATTTATAAAAAATAATAAAAATTCATTGAGATGCTCACATAAGTCCTTTGTAGAATTGTGTATGAGTGGATTTCTTCAATACCGGTACTATCCACTATCCACTTGAAATGTAAATTCTACAAAAATAGTTATTATCAATTCAAAATTCAAATTCAACCATGCAGTAGTAACTTGATGTACGTTATAATCAAAAGTGGATTAATTTTTGAAGGGTACCGTATTTGAATAAATTTATATGACTCATATCGTATCCCCAATGTCAAAATTCAATTAATAAATAAATAAAAGTACTTAAATATATGTACTTAAATAAATAAATCAAAAATAAATATATGAATTGCGTAGAGTGAATTCTGATTATAGGCTTATGAGAATTCATTGAGACAATTTGCTTTGATAAATCTGTGAGTGAGTTACCATACCAATCATATTCAAATGAAAATTTTTAAAATTACTTATTTAAAAACTAGTTCCAATTCAGTGGGTACTTCATTAATTCTCTTTCGCCAATCTGAAAGTTTATCATAGATAAGATGTGAGAAATGAATCTGAGGTCAAATATTATACAAGAATAATACATGAAATTAAATTGCAATAAAAAACATGATTTTCAATAATTTTATAATTAATAAAAATTAATATTCACAGTAACCTTTTAGAGTTTTTATTTTAATTTTAGTATTTAAAATTCAAGTGTGGAAATACCTCTAAGGAGTGCAAGCACTGCAAAACTCTCGTTATATTTTAAAAAATACTGAAAGCTGAGATTTTAAATTTATTATACATAACTTACATAAACTAAACTACAAATTGGATATGATTCTAAATTCATTCATACAAAATTTATAGAAGCGAAGTAGTTCGTACAAAAGTTATAAATTAGAAAATTACTCAACTCTTTATAAAAGCACTTAGCCTACATAACGTTTTCTTTATTAGAATCATTTTTTGTCTGTATTATTTGGTGATATAAGTAGAAACCTGGTGGTAAATGAATATCATATTCATAGTAGTTCTATTACTATCATTTGTTTAATCCTTTTCAGAAATTTTTTGGATGGAACATTGAGAATGATACTTAGAAAAATCAATGTTTCTTTAATCTTAGGGCTACTTTATTACTGTTTTTTATTTTAAATGTAAAATCAAAATTTTTATCATTATTTGCATTTGAAAATGACTATTAATAGTCGAAACATGTTATGCATGAATAAAAATAATTGAAAAGGGTACTGAGATTAACATTTAAAATAAAAAATTAGAAAAATCAACTATAGTATGATAAACAAGGTTCTAGTTGATTAAAAAAAAGAGTGGCGTTGTATTATTTTGATAAATATGAATTTCTTCAGCTTTCACAAAAGTAACTCCAAGAATTTTTTTCAGATCAATCAGAATTTCCCAACATCATTACCAGGATGGCACAGCTTGATATTCATTCAAGAAGCAACAGATAATAATACTGGTTAGATTTCAAAAAGTGAGTGAGAATTTATTAATACTTACGTTATTTGTTTTTGCTAATGTTATTAATAGAATAATGTATAATAAAATCATAAATAGTTATTAGTCCTGTCACTTATATCAGTCTATTAATTTTCTACTAAGATTCATTAGAACTAGTTAGTATTCTTTTAATTCCTTCATTTATGGACAAAAATTTCATTCACAGCATTCCAAATAGCTAATGATTTTTCAATCCAATTTTTCTTTAAAATTTGTAGGTTGATCTTAATTTTTCCATCACTATTCGTCTGAGAGAAAGTGTTAACCATAATTTAAATATTCTGAAAAATAACATGAGGATATAAGTTAATATTTCTATAGAGTTCAGGATGATTAATTTTTAATACTTTCGAATAAACCGGTCTTTTTTAGGGTTGAGACAATCAATATTAAATACTTTTAATTCTATAATATTCTAAAATCTAGAAATGATTGTGAAAAATTGGATGCAACTTACTTGGAAATAATCGAAATATAATGAAAAAGGTTTCCATCAACAATTTGTCTGAGAAAAAATCTCCACAGTAATGCAGCAAATTATTTAAAGGCTTCTCTGAATTTTCAGTGGTTTTATAACTTCACCCAAAGTCTTCGATTGAACAATGACTTTTTTAGAATATAGAGAAAAGACTGGTAATTTTAATTAAATACTCTCAACTATCCGAATTTCCAGACATTCACAATAACCTACCAAGTTATTATGAGCAATTTTTGTATTACCTACTTAACAATAATCAAAATATATTGAACAAAACGTAAATGCACATTACAATTTGTTGAGTGAAAATTTCAACAGTAGGATACAGTATGTTGATTTCCAGCGGAATGTAAATGTGAGTTCAAACTCACTTTTAGAGCTTAAGATAACTTATTTCCAAATAAATATTTTCCACAGAGCAATAGGCTATACATTTTTAGAGTGAAAATTGAAAATTTACTTCCAAATATATGCTAAGTTTTTTGAAAAGTCTTGATATTCATGATGATCGATTATTGTGATGAACATTTTGTATCTGTCAATGACTTTCCTTAATGCCAAATTCAATGATAAGTCACGATAGAAAAGAGTTTATTTTTATCTCTAGATCAAAATATATTTAGTGTCAATCATTGTTTATTTGTTTCATTTCGTTAATTTTTTTGTTATTCCTTATAAGTTTATCAGTTGTTTTTTGTTTCAAAGTTCCCATAATAATAATTATTCTACATTTACGTTATAGTGAGTTTAATGGAATTCCAAAGTTATATAGCCTATCAAGCAATGATTCATTTTGGAAGTTTGATTGGGGTTTCATAAAGATTTACCGTATAACCGTATAGCATTTCGTTCATCATTTTCTAAACAAGTTGAATTGTCAAGTCTTAGTTGATTATAATCGTTCATTGAAATATGTTCAAGGGCAATAAATACGGTTCTTTATAAAATGAAAATACTGTGGTACCTACTTTGATAGGATAGTGATTCGTTCATAAGCATTACCTGTGTGTGTTGAAAATGCCAAAGTACAATTTTTTTCCAAAAAATATGTGTAGGCTACTCTGATGATAATTACATAGGCTACTTCGTAGATTAAAAATGATAATATGATGTAGAGAGTTTAATACAAGATTTATAAAGTTCCCAAAAAATGTGATAATTGATAAAATAATTTATTAGTATTTAAGTGTTTTTATTTAATTCATATTCTGTTTTTGTTATGTAAATATGCAATTCTTCAATAAATACGGTAATTTAAATAAAAAACGTATTTCATTGGTGTATTTTAATTTGTAATTTCAATTGCGTATGTAATGTATGTAGGACATTCAAAATAAAAGTATGATGATGTTAGAGAATTAATTACAGCATTCAAGTATAGAGACTCAGCCTCAGAATGCCTATGTCAGTTAAATTTGAAATACGGTACATACATTTAGTTCACCCAACGCCTTAATACTTTAATAGGCACAAATGGGTTGGATAAAGGAGAAGAAAAAGAAGATGATGATAAATTAGGCTATTAACTGTATATAATTAAAAAAATAATAAATCTTAGCACCCTTTTGTGATGTTTTATCTTAATACAACTAGTTTCACACTCAAAATGAAAAATGAAAAAATATAACTGCTAAATTCTAATTTATTTGTTTGACTGATTATTCATAATGATCAAATTCTTTAATTGAAAAGTTTTTAAAGTGTAAATTATGGTTGGTTACTCCGATTATTTGTATGACCTATTTTCTTAAACAGCGAAATACTCTAAAAAGGGTTATTCATGTCAAATTGGATTATATTTATTTAGTAACAATGTTATAAAAGTTGAAATAGGAACATTGAAAAGGGTGCTGAGAATAATTATTCTATTCATTATTACTGAACTAGTAGCACTTAAGAATAAAGTGAAAAATTTGAATTGTTAGAAAGTATCGACAGCATGACAACTGTACTGAACTGTACTTATTAGTTCATCATAGGCAATTATAAATCGGCCTTTCAATAATTTTTCTACTTCTGAGTTGAATTTGTTGTTCAGAGTTGAGAGGTGAATTTGCCTTTGCCACCTGAACAAATATCTGAAGAGATCTATTAGGGTGATGTCACACCCGGTCGGACACGAACGAACAAAATGTCCGCTTTGAACGAGAGGAAAGACGTATATGAACCATGTATTGGAGTTGGTGATGTCACACCAGACTTATTCGAGCACTTTTTATATGCGCAGTGCATACTGTTTGTGATGAGTCCTACCCCGTGCAATATCACTACCGTATTACATAGAAATCTGACAAAAAATATTAGGCTAAATCATGTGCTCGCTGAGAATAGATCTCACTAAAGACAGCATCTGCATATAGGGTAACCTAAATAGCAATGCACGGATCGATCATCATCATCATCATCTCTGATATAGGCCTTTACTAAACTAAGTTAGCATAATAGTGTTTCCTAATCTATAAAGCTGCTTTTAGATCATGAAATTCTAATTTCAGTGTGCATCACGGTCTTAACTTTTATTCTTTTTGTAGATTCAGTCATCAATGTTTCTTGATAGGAATTTTTTATAGTGCTCCTCAACCTCACACTCTACAACGTAGAGGCAAGCATCAATGTAACCGCAAAAATGTAGATATAAATCATTAAGGATTGATGTATTTTTTAAAATATTATTGGTCATCTCATCAAAAATATGTTTTAAAAATTGTTTGTATTTGAGTATTGATGGAGTAATATCAAGGTTCCAATTTCCATTGTTGAACGAAGATGTTCAATCGAAACTTCATTTCACAATCTGAAAAATGAAGACACAAGTAATCTTACGTACGTAAGTTATGTAACTTACTGTTCTGTAACTTACTGTTCATTTTAACAGAAACGGCATAATTATAACTTAATAATCAGAAAAAGATTCTATTCATGTTAGATGAAAATGAATTCATGGTGAATAATTTGAAACTGTCCAAATTTAGAATCACTGTTTATAAAAATAATAATTACCTATCGACTTCGATAATATTTATCCATCAATAATAAAAAAATAGTTACCTACATTTAGAATAGCCTATATTAAAACAAGTTTAAGGCAAAATGAAACTACTGGTGGCATTTTCCACAATTTTTTATTAATCAAATAGAATTACATCAATGAATAATCCATCACACTTAATCTATGTATTCCATACCCAAACCATTCACATCATTATTCCTCCACCATATTTATGAGTAGGTATTGTACCAAACTCATTTTCTTTATATTTTAAGTAAAACCACACAGATCCCATCCCACATGCAGTGGCGTAACGTACACCCCCGCAGCCCCCGCGGGGGGGGGGGGATGACCCGGGGCTCTGGGGGGCCCGGACTTAGGCCCGGATATACTGTAATAATTATAGGTAACCTGAAAAATTAATTACTTGTACTCCTAGGGGCCTAGGGGAGCCCGAAATGATATATTACATAATTTATAAATGAATAAAATTAAAGTAAAGATTTATCAAGAGAAACATGATTTCTATTTTGGCAAATACAGCAATGAGCACGCATGTATTCTGATTAATAATCTAAAAAGAAATTAGGCTATGTATCAACAAAACAATGCTGGTGGCTAAGTGTTGATTAAATCTACTTTTCATTGTTCAATTTTCTGTTGGTAGTGAGCTTATATTATTATTGCAGAATTAGGAATATTGTTTGCAAATCGTTAAAATTAAGACTTCCGGTGTCCAGACTCCAGACTCAGTCGACTAGACTCATGAAACAAAAAACATGAAAGTGGTTGTTAGAGTAGCTCGTTATCTTTCTATTTCTTTCTTTGGGTAAAAATTAGGGGAAATAAAGTATTTTCCCATTGAGCTCCTGAGCGTATAGTGTGTGGCAGAGTCAACATTATAATATTGAAATGTATGATAAAATAAATATAGCCCACTCAATGCATTATTTCATTCGCAATTCCAATCAGTTCCAATCAAATCGCAGTACAAGATTCTTCATAATCATGAATATTGTATTTGAATGGATTTTTTTCTAAATAGCTAGCCTATGTTTTTCAAACATGAAAAATGTACGTTAAAATTTTTAGAAAGTTAAATGATTTAAATTGAGGGAGTAGGGGGTTGAGAATAAGAGGGGGATAGAAAAAGGGGGTATAATTTCAGAAGAAGGGGCCCGGAATTTTTTGTTTTTGCGGGGGGGCTCATTGTGGGAACGTTACGCCACTGCCCACATGTAAGTTGCTCATAATATACCGTAGTAATATTATTATCCCATCAATGATTAAGTCTCACATACAGTCAATTCGATATGCATAAAAACACATCATATCACATTGAGATATTCGAAAAATAGAATGAACTCCTAAATATCAAAGTATACATCTATCTATGCAGTGCCGGATTTCCACAACTAGTGACCCTTGGCCAAACAACAACCCAATCCAAGCGCGGCTACCTTTCTAACATAGAGACCGGGAGTTCTCCCTGGAATCCGATTCCAAACTAGAGGGATTGATTTCTGCCCTGTTTCAGCTCTTATGAGATGGAATTTGCAGAATTTTGTTTGAAAAATTGATATTTTCAAAACTTGATTTATAAACATAAGTGAATAAAATTGATAAATAAACATAATAGTGAATAAACTTGGTAAAGAAACATAAATGAATAAACATAAGGTACCTAAGGATACCAAGCTCATGTCATGTTGTTCAATATAGTCAAAAAACAGTATAATTAACGAAATGTAGCCTTGTGCCTGAGTTTTAGTAGAAAACTCGACCAGTGGAAAAAATATTTTGTTCGGATAACTTCTACATTTGTGTAACTTAATATAACTAAATATAACCAAATACCGTACGGACGTTTGTGCCCCTCTCCAGCATGCGGCCTAGTCGGCGTAGTGGTAAATCCAGCACTGTATCTACTTCTATGAATACACAGGTTCATTTCGGAAATGCGGCGATATTTATGCCAAGGGGAGACTTTTCTCTACCCTTTGTTTCCTTATGGAACCATAAAATATAGCCTACGTTCTACTATACATCTACTAATGTGTACTCAACTCATGGAGGCTTGGAATTTACTTTACTATACCTTGAAGGCATAGTGTAAAGAGGCCTCGAGTACAATACTGAAGAGAACACCAACTTATAAATTAATACATTTTCAGTATACGATATGACAAGATGTACTTGCAGATCATCATAACTTATTATTAATCTTCTTTGACATAACATGCAATAAAATTCAATGACACAGGTCAACGTTGACGAAGAGGTGGCTGCGGTTTATACTATCATGTAATATAAGTACTACCTACACTACCTAAGTATATTATCACTACCGGACTCCATTGTCAAATTGATGGAAATTTGAGTCTTAACTCACCAATATCCGATCTGAGATGAACTTCAGATTGAATAATACCTTCTTATGAGGTAGCAAGAATTTTTCAAAACTAATAAAGGGCCTCTTTCACAGAATTCCCAGTTTTCTATACTATATCAATCAATGGTATCCACTCATATATTGGAATGGTTGTAAATGCAGTGGAATGAACTGTTTCTGTTTCATAGATTGTATGATTGAGGCCCCAGAGTTCAACAGAGAGTGGCAGTGACAATATGAGCTCGTATTTTTCACTAATAAGCATTGGAATCAAAGGACAGGGTCAAATTTAATTCTATCTCTTAACCATCAAATATGAATATTACACCAGCTTAGTTTGAGAAGTACATTAACATCGAACAATTATTGGTAACAGATAACTCACCTACCGTTGGACAAATATCTACTCAGAATCTCAAAACAATCAATAAAAACTGATTTTTTCAACTTATTATTGACATATATATCAACATTCATCTTAAGTATCAGTTTAAATCTCCACTTGGAAACTTGTGGTAAATCCAAATTGTTAACAACAATTATATTCCAAAAGACAACAATATATAATAATACATATAGCCAACTATAATTATTATTATGCGTTTTGATTTGCGGGTCAGCGGCCTCTCAGTTTTGATACAGTACTTCATGTACTGTATCTGTACCTGATCATACAACAATACAAATATATTGATAAATACAAAACACAGTTCTTAATCATCTATTTATACAGACCGTGTCAACCTATTTGATCCCAGGAATTTTTAACTACATAGGTACTGATTATTCTTACCATAATTTAGGTAAGTACTGACGAACAAGTTCCAGTAATTTCAAATCGTTCTAGAATCATCAAAAAGTGGCGAAAACTATCAGCAATACTGATAATACTGATTCTACTGTCTACAATATTTAATATGTTACTTGGGTAATTTTGAACTGCATAGAATTGGTTGAAAATTGAGTGTCATCTTCCAGTGGACGTGATAAGCTTTTTTTAATAAGCTTTGTTCGAAATTATGGAATAATAGAGAAATAGGCTACCACTAGACACTCATAGCTTATTATAAAACACTTCTTTGAAACATTAAAAACTCTTATTTCATGCAATTTAATAAGAGTTTTTTCGAAAATTCTCTTGTCCAAATAATTTAATTATTTGATACAGCCTATAAAAGTCCTGGGACCAGAATAGATTAATCTTATGTACGGCTCCACATATGAATTGAACAATTATTACTCCAAGTTCCATTAAAATATTCATATTAACAACATAGACATTCACAAGAATTTAATATTAAATAGGCCAACTACTACTTGTTCAAATTATGGAAAGCAATAATAAAAAAATTAAAATACCTATGTTTCATAGGATTTGGTACACAACATCTTTTGATTATTTCCACATATATATGAGTATATTCAGATGAGACGAATGGTAATGTAAACGATCAATTCTTGGATATTGGGTTTATTTATATTCATGTATTCAAATGATTAGATTTGATATGATGAGATGAATGAAAAAACTTAAAGTATGAAAAATTGATCAAAATAAGTCGCATGAAAATTCCCTTCTTTATTGATATATATACACTATTTTAAAAATCTTCTAGTTGTTTTTCTGCTGAATTTTCCGCCAAATTGTTTTGCAATAAAGTAATTGTTGGCCCTTCAGAACAAGTTTGATGACATGAAACGTAACCAAACACTTGAAACAATTTATTTCAACGAATCAATATTTCACTAACAAATTATACTTATTTCACAGCACTTGATTTTTTTAACTGAATTGGGTTTAGAAAATTTCGATCAACTTCCACGGGGAATGAATTTGAATATTTTAACGTTACAAATAGAATAATATTTTATTTGATAGATGAAAAATTGAATAAGTCTCATAAAATATAGCTTGTAATTTAATCAATATAATCACCTTTATTAATCAATATTATGATCAATAATCAATTATAATCAATATTATTCACCTTTTCGAGTATCTCTCAGGAATGTATTTTACTTAAAAATATTATTATTATTATCAGCCTCAAAAGTGGTGTTAATTTCACCAAAGTAAGAATTAGTCAAAGTGACAATATCTCATTAAATCACATTGAGATTCAAATCGTTCCTTATGAGTTATAATCGCACCTTTATGAAGAAAATTATAGATGATAGCCGACCCAAAAATTCCAATCAATCAATTGTGGAGAGTAGGCCTATATTTATTCTAAGATTCCAAATAAATATCATGATTAGGCTACTATAAAACCATGTATTGAAATCAAAATCATTGGTTTCAAAAACAAAAAGTAAAGATTACAGGGCTCGATTTAAAATAATATAGTTGACGTTTTTGAAATGGAATATTTCAAGTATGCAAAATAAGAGATCTATCTTATTGAAATTATGTTGAATAATGCTTGTACAACTGGATGTGCCTATCTAATTCGCATAGCACACAAATATTCATCTGACAGCCATGTTCAGTGGTATTTTATGCTATTAAAATAAATTACTTGTTCGTTATACAGTATTTTGCTGAAAGTTTGATGGATTTACATCGTAATTATAATTATAAGTTTCAATGAATTTGAACTTTGATGAATGCATGACTTGTATGAATTGTTTGAATGAATGTACTATGATTTGAATGATACATACTTATCAATCGATTGAATGATTTTGATGATGACTTATCTTTAACAGCAATTCAATACAACATATTTTCAAATACATATTAACTAACACTCAACACCTAATAAATTGTAGCAACGGAGGGGAACAATATTGGTTTGCTTTTCTGAAGCAAACCCTCTAATGAGGATTTTATTATTGTAGCCTATTCTAATTGTTTAAATCCATATTACTATTTAATAATCCAACACATATTCAATAAGATATATTTCTACTTTGAGAAATGAAGATATTTATGCAAGATACATTATTATATATGACAAGTTGGAACTGGAGCAACACTCTCCAAAGGGTATCAGACATAGAACTGTTTATATTTTTATCATAGCAGTTTTACAAATGAAACTCTTGGATTTGAAGGACTTAGAATTATAAAAACGACATTTCTGGGAAATAGTATACAATTGTTCTATCTTGTATAGTACAAGATAGTCAATATAGAAAACTAACAAGCTTCTGTATCATTCAATAAAGAATCATGATTTTTATTATTTACACCGAGTTATTTATCCAAGATTTGGTAAGAGATTGATGAAAAGAAATAGACTGAAGGAAAACCAGTGGAAATGATCATGTTGTATAGAAAACTAACAAGCTTCTGTATCATTCAATAAAGAATCATGATTTTTATTATTTACACCGAGTTATTTATCCAAGATTTGGTAAGAGATTGATGAAAAGAAATAGACTGAAGGAAAACCAGTGGAAATGATCATGTTGTATAGAAAACTAACAAGCTTCTGTATCATTCAATAAAGAATCATGATTTTTATTATTTACACCGAGTTATTTATCCAAGATTTGGTAAGAGATTGATGAAAAGAAATAGACTGAAGGAAAACCAGTGGAAATGATCATGTTGTAAAGATTTTCAAGGATAATCTATAAAAGCGAAAATAATAGTAGGTACTAATCTTCTCATAGGCTTGCAATTTTGAATTAATTTTTGGTTGGCTCTGTTAATGATTGAAAATATTTTCAAGTTTTTCTGACATTTTGAGTAAGACAATAGCAATTTTGATTTAATTTGCCGGCCAGATTGACTGAGTGGTCTGGGGCGTCACAACCCATGGATATTTTCCATCTTTTCATCATCCTTGCACTTTCCATGGTCAAGCAAATATGCTTATGTGGGCTTTATCACCATTAAAAAACTATTTTTGATGGTTAGAGGATTTTGAGCTCTAATTTGAAGTTCAAATAATAATTTCTATTTGCTATGCAAGCTGAAAGCTCGATTGCTGGTTCAAATGAATAGGAGTCTATAATCTACGAACTCAGCGTTTACCTAGTCATTCTACAGTTTCTCAATGATCAGCTCAATAATTTCAAACGGTCCGAATGTTAATGATTGTCCTCAGCTGAAATGACATCCTATTCAATTTGAATTTGAACTTAAGGGAAGAAGAATTTTTCTGAGATCGTTCAAATACTACTACTTATACCAGTTTTAACTATTGATTTCTATTTTTGAAAATAAATAAACTATATGAGCCGTAAAAAATTACTTTGACACTCGTGAGTTATTAAAATTTTAGTCAATGTTTGATTACTGTAATTATCAGCCTTGAAATTCAGTTCTGTTTATTTTTTAAGCTAATCCTCATAAAATAGTTAGAAAATTTGCAAATATTTTGCTATAAGTGGGCCTATTTCTTGAAAATTAGTTCTGCAAAATGAGCGAAGAGATGATACAAGAATTATTCAATCGACATCTGCTGATTTGACAGATTGAATCGCTGAAGAAAAATAAAGGTTATCATTCTCCTCTCCCGAAATCATGATGATTTGATGTTGTTTGAAGATTTAAGCGATACCGGTATCGATGACAACAGATTGAAGCGGAGCGCATTGTTTCTTCTCACTCATGCAGCGAACAGGAGGCTTCAGATCAAAACTGCAACGGGCTTCACACAGCTTTTCCTCCTGTCAAAGAAGAACATTCGATTTTCAAATAGTTAAATTGTAATCAACAGTTTTTTAGAGTTTTCAAATCATATTATTCATTAAATTATAGATGTTTGATGTATTAAAACGTTGTATCAAACAAACGTTTGATTGATAGGTGAACATTGGCTCACGTTGTGGAGACCTCGAGAGGTAGGCTATATGAATGAACGATGCCAATGTCATACGTGACATTTCCATGATCCACCTTGAAAAGGTGGACGGTCTTTAGGCCAGTATTACACGATAATAGTTCTATGATCATAGTTGATCATATGGAAAGAGATGAAAATACGAAATCATATTTTCATCTCTTTCCACATGATCAACTAAGACCATAGAACTATTATCGTGTAATACCGGTCTTACCTTGGTGTGCGAATATTATTTACCGATTGAAAGTTTCTTATGCTTGAAAATTATACTAAATTTCAATAACAAACAACATTATTACACAAATAAATATGAATTTAATTTAAAAACTCAAAATACTGTCTACCATTACTCCATTATGTCGATATTATCCCCCTCCGCTAAAAAATACATGGAACGTATTAGAAAGCTCGATCAGTACATTATTTTGCGTACTTATTCAGGCCTATTATATATACGTGCATTGGTAGTAGCCTTGAAGAAAAAAAATGATTCAATGTATGATGTTGTGATGCTTTTGACATTTCTGAGAGAATAAATTGAATGCTTTCAATATTCGGATCAATTAATTCAAGATAGAATTATAAATTGTTTCTAGCAATTGAAACTTATGTCAAGAGCAATATTAAAGATTTCTGACAATTTCAAATGTTGTTAGGTTATTTTTGTACACATAAACTCAAGGCTGAAAAAAAATCAGATCCAGATCGAAATTCGAAACGATTTATATATAGACTATAGTATTTTCTGACAAGATACAATTTCAATTTTTATAACTTTTTTGCTAGTGGTAGCCTGATTTGCAATGATTTCAATTCAACTCAATACATAATTATGAGAGGACAATATTAAATACTGAAACTCAAATTCTGAAACAATATTTTGAAATTGATCGACCAAATAATAAAAAAATTCCTGTCAATATCAGGAATGCTTTACAACGAAAATCATTAACCATGATCGGTTGTTCAAATTTTTGACTAGCTTTGTGATAAAGCTTTGCTATAAAAACATGTGAAATTCTCCGATAGACGAAAATAGTACTCATTGAAGGTAATGCCTGTCTGATACACACTATAACATCAAAGGAAAGCGTGCAGGATTTAAGTCTATATTGCAGTACGGTACTTTGTAGGTACAGTGTCAGTAACAGAATATGTCGGGTGAAAAAGGGCAAGTCAATCAATTGCTGTTCAATTTCAAGGAAACGAGTCGAGTTTCATTTTACATGGAAGCGGCGGTTGTTGACAGCATTTGCTCGTGATTGAACTGAAAAAGCCCCGCAGTCCTATTAGTTCTATCAGCTATCTTAGAATGGAACAGCCCGGGGTGAAAATAACGATACAAAGTGGAGAGAGTTCGAGATAGACATGCGCTTTCACTCTAATAAGCTTATCATCATGTACAAACAGTGTATAACATAACAGACGCTCAATTTGAGAGCTTCAGATCATTTGATGTGCAAGATTTTCTCCACTCGTATGGAATTATTATTTGCAAGGACAGATTTCTATTCAACCGTTCGCACGAGGCTGAATAATACGTCAAAGGCATTTTCAGGATGATTGTTGAGTTCGAAAGAAGATGCGCTTCAAGATTAATACTATAGTGCTTCAGGAATTAATGAGAAGAAATGAAAAGCGATATAATTAATTAATGAGAATCGAGAATCAAGATTTTGTTAACAAATGAAAGTGGGAGTTCTGTCTACGGTATATTTTGTAGCTCACACACTCACTGCTTATTCATAATCTCTCATTATATCAATATAAGATGAGTGAAAGATCATTCCTAGAAACAAATGAACACGGATTTGTTCTGATTTGAAACTATTTGTAATAATAATAATATATAATTCGTTTATTCCACTACATTTTCACAATTATGAGTCACAAATAAATACATAAGTAGTAATTAAGGAATAATTTTTAAGCATGAAAAGTTATATTAAAACAAAAAATCCACAGTGCATCCTTCATTAGGTTAGAACTGTGAGGAGGGATTGCAACTTAATCTAATGCAATAAAAATGTTGAGGTATAGCAAAATATTAAGTAGGTATCATAAAATACTCGTAATAATGTGTTATTTACGCCACTACAAAATGCAATAATGTATTCAATATGGTAAACCCCCAATTTGAAATTGAATAAAGACGAACTAAATTTTTTAATTTAATTCCACGCCTCTATTGCTATGGAGCAACGCGCACTAGTCAACTCATTTTTTATTTGCGTTGCTCCATACAAATACGTGTTTCTATTGCATCGTGTGCCCGCGTCTTGTAGTAATGGAGAACTATATTAAGGGTGCATTTATAAAAAATTAAGATGAAGATGGAGTTCATTATATCATATGCTCAGATAAATTTATTTATTTGATCACTACAGCTGATTCATGAAAATCATCTTTAGTGACATCTTCATCATCATCTCAATCTTTCAACCAACCTTATGCACCCTAATAATCAATTACAATCATAATTTGTGAAAGTTCTATGATTTAAGCATAATTAACTCTATCAAAATTGAGCAGGTGAACGGTATTTTTTTTATCTAGGATACAAAATGATTTATCACTTAAAAAAGATGTGGAACACTTCTAAAAGTTTCCCGTGTAGTCAAATAGGAGCGTTGAGTTGAAAAAAAGAAAATGAACTGCGTGAAAAAGTAATTTTTATTTGCTCTTTTCAAGCCTGCCGCATAAAAAATGTTCAGCTGGTAGACTGAACACTCTCATGCAATATAGCTGTCACCATAAAATGCTGACCATATGAGAAGTAATATACATGAATAACGTGCACCCATGTATTATAAGTCAGACACTTTGTTTATTTCGCATTATACACGCAAAATACGCTACAAAAATAATAAAACTCAAATTGTTTTTCTACCACTATCAGTAGATAGTAAAATTCACATTCCACGTTTCATTTCTTGCAGTGGTGAACGTTTTCTCAGGCCAAAAAGGTCGACCATTTTAATACTCTTGATTCAATCTCGTATGAAGATCTAAGATTATTTTGTTATTTGAATTGTGAGATCCATCCAACACTGCTTTGCAGAGTGAATGGAATTCATTGTTATAAATTGATAAAGGGATATCGATAATGATAGTTGATTCCATGAATTTTCAAGTTTGATACAATCATGTTATTGCTGTGTATAATTTTATCCAATTATGTCAATTGGATAAATAAATTTCAGTGGTCGAGAGAGAATGAGAAAACCCCACTTCAAGGAAAAGCATGGAAGAAAAATATCAAAAAATCATTTGAGAAAATTTGAGATTGAAACAAAATCATCTCAGTTGCACGAAGGTATCTGAAACTTATCAGAATGATAGAAAATTTATCTTTTCTACAATAGTGGAGGAAATGTAAAAAGAAGAGGAAGGAGAAGAAGAAGAAGAAGAAAACGTGAGTGAAGAAATTGGCGTAGTGCAATTTCAGGAGGAAGTAAGGTGCTGAGAGAGTAGTGAAAAGCCGACGAATTGTATAGAATACATAATGTATAAGGTAGAAACTGGCAAAGTATCAAATGTCGAGCCCGATCTCCTCATGGGAATCAAGTGATCCAAAAGTGGGAGAATGACCTACAGTTTTGACTGACGGAATGATCCCTGCTTATTCGGTAGTAGCGCCTAGTTACAGTTGAGTGGGAAAACGAATAGGGACCATCTAGTGATTCCGCATCTGCTATTTTGTCAAAGTAATCGTCAACTTATTAGAAAAAGATTTGTGTTTTCTAAATCTGCTGTTTACAAAAATCAAACAAATCATTTTCATTACACGTTATTAACATTTAATGAGATTCAGCTTGTGGGAGCATTTGAATATAGATAGATTTTCTGTAAAGGAACGACTTCATAGTCGATGTTTGCTGACATTGTGTTTCGAGTTGATTTTATTCTATGAGGGTGATACTCACGTGTACTCTGAGCATGTGCGTGACACAATGTCAAATAAGAGTTAGTAGAAAATGAACTTCTTCATGTTCTTCTAAATAAATTTCATTACTTAGAAGATGTTACTTGTTTGTTAAGCACTAATTATTAAGCACTAATGACAAAATATACTATTTTGTTTGAGGCTTATTTTGAAGAATGTAGCTCGCGTGTAAACAAAATCTTCCAGCTCTAGTTTTGTAACATAATATAGTAGTTTTTCTCTAACATAATATAGGGCGATTAAAAAATAGCGCCGTTTTCAGTATATCAAATGGATAAGTTTATAAACGGAAAATTGAAAATAAATACATGAAAATTTTCATCCTCTTTCCGATTTCATGCATGAAAAATGATGTTATTTATGTGTCCTCCACTACGGCGCTGGCATAATTGTTACTTCCAATTATGGTGTCATCTGAAGTGATTGGTGCATTTTGATAAACCCCAAAACATCAATGACGAAGGAAACACGATGGGTTATCGACGAAATGGGAGTGGAAATTTTTCGTGGAGTAATAGTGGACTTGATAGACAGAGTTGATGCATGCCAGCGTAGTGGAGGAGGCCATCATTTTCCATACATAAAATCGGGAAGTGAGATGAATATTTTGATGTATTTATTCTCATCTTTTCGTTTAACTAACTCTCTTGATTTGATATATTGAAACCGGCGCTCTTTTTGAATCACCCCTATAATTACACTCTATTAAACTATAGTATGTTATAATATATACTATATACTATAATATACAATATAGTAAACTATAGTATAGTCTAAGCAAAGAAGACCCTCTGGCAAGATGGGAAGTGATTCAAGTTCAGCCAATATTGGTTCAAAAAATATGAATTCGCTATATTAATATAAATGATAGGAGACATTCTGATCTGCAATTTGAAACAAAATGAATAATTTTCGAAACAATATTGACCGAGCTGGAGTTATTTTCCCATCTTGCTAGAATGTGTTCTTTGCTTAGACAGTCTATACTTGGGCCTACTTCATTACTTACTGAAATTTGTTCCTACTTTATTACTTACTGTAGTATGTACTTACATCATTTCTCACTGCAGTACTTACTTATCAGTCTGAGACTTACTTCATCATAATCGTTAGGTCTAGTGGCGCGATTGAAGTCGGCTGCAGCGGAGGTCGATGCCTCTTCTCCTCCAGAAGCGCTTTGACCCATGTTATCATTGACAGTGTTGGCGTTGCTGATCTGGACGATTTCGGTCTTGGGAGTGGTGAGGGAGCCGACGGTCATGGTGGTGTAGCGGCACACCATGGTGCTATCTCCACGGCAACGGGAAGCCGGCGGGTTGGCATCGCGCTTGTACAGGTTGGCGAAGGCGCGTTGGAATTCTTTGCGAAATTTGCCTAAAACACAAATCAATCATCAGTTACATGGTATAGTCTGTCCAAGCAGAGAAGACATTCTGGCAAGATGGGAAACTTACTCCAGCTCAATCAATATTGGTTCAAAAATCATAAATTTGGTCTCAATATTGTAGATTAGAATGTTTCCTACAATTAAACAAATTTATCAATTTTTAATCAATATTGACCGAGCTGGAGTCATTTTCCCCATCTTGCCAGAATGCCTTCTTTATTTGGACAGACTATACATACTTGTAGCCTACGTGAAGCCCGTCACTCATTTTTTGCACATTCATAGTACATAGGTAGGCTGCTATAAATTCTTATTCTCTATAAGGGTATTGAAGGGATTAGACTATTTCATTATTACAGGGATCGCTCTAAGAAGAGTATTATGACTTGTCTGTACCATGTTGTTTTTGAGTCAAACGACTTGATAAAGAAGATACATCCGATTAAGTTCATAATAGAGAGATTTCAGAAGAATCAATTTGAAGAATAAATCAACAACTTTATTATCGTAATAATATTCAAGTGAATTATATTTTATAAACATTTTTTTGTATTTTTTCCAACAAATTTATCGGATTTGAATGAATAGTTTTGAAGTCTTTACTGTAGCTTAGTAGTTCTTTGTGTGTTTTTCTGAGGGTGGAGCTCACCTAATCTCATTGGCTTTTGCGTGAGTTATGAGATTGATGATGAGACATGACGAGACGACTACTTTTTAGACGGTTTATCGTCTCCTTCAAAAGACGGGGTGGCCGTATTTATGTGATTGTGCTGTGGCAAAATGATTTTCCCCAGTAGAGACTCGAACCCGGTTCCACCTAGTTATCAGACCGGCGTGTTATAACTTCCTCCAACGAGCTACTTGGTTTTAATAGTAGTAGTAGGAGTCTTACATTCTTTGGATCTTTGAACAATACTCATTCTAAATTCCATTTTTTATATCTCTCCGACTCAAAGAACCCATGGTTCTAATCTCATTATAGAGAATGAGATTAAAATGAAATGAGATTACATTGCAATGAAATGATACTTAATTCAATCATCAGCCTATATCATGAATTTGTTCATAGCAGTAAATTGATTTTTGTTATTTTCTCATTCAAAGACTCATCTATATCTATAAAAGCGAAATGGCACTGACTGACTGATTCATTCATTCATTCATTCATCACCAGAACTAAAAATCCACTGAACCGAATGCGTTCAAATTTGGCAGGCATTTTCAGTTGGACGTTTAGACGCGCGCTAAGAACGGATTTCAGAAACTTTCCAAGGATACGCAAAATATTAAAGTTTTTCAGCGTTTTCTCAATTTTATCGAGAACCAATCAGTAGAAAATTTTGATATTTGGTAGGCAGGTTCAGATAAGGTCTAGAAATGTTGTGGTTAAATATTTTTGAGTTCCGTTTAAGATTACGCCACTTATCAGTATTTTTTAAATTGTAGATGTATTGCGGGTTGCATATCTTCCGCCTTCATACGACCAATTCTTACTGTAAATTCAATGGTTCAGCGAGATTATAGATGAACTAATTCGGAAGATTTTGAATCAAGTTTCAAACTATGTCCGATATACTTCCCTGGGTTACGCTTAATATTAGCATTTTACTATTTTTCGGAATTTTCGGAGCTTTTCTTGGATTTTTCGAGAATAAATAGGTAGAAAATGTTGAAATTTGATAAACAGGTCCAGATTAGGTCTAGAAATGCTGTGTTCAATGAATATTGTATCCTGAATTTGCAGGCGAGCGAAGCGAGCCTGTTTGTCTCAGCTTTTACTGACAGAGGTTATTCTCTGTTTTACTCACTGACACTGCTGATACTGTCGGGGTCTAGGGGGCGGAGCCCCCTGGCTAGGCGGAGAAGGCGAGCGAAGCGAGCCTGCCGGCTAGTACAATATACGTACTCATTTTCTTTAATGAGGATTAGAGTATCTATTCTAATCCCAAAGCCCTACTCTAATAATACTATCCGGTCTCTACAACAAAACTACTCGAATATACGCAATAATCTATTCCAATACTAGGCTATAGTGAGATTCATACTATTTAAATTATAATAATATTATTCCACGAAAGTAGAATAAATACGGACAAACTTGATATCACCTACAATGCTTGTTCAGAGACAGAATCCAAATACAAATGAGCCCACTCTCATCAATTTTCTAGATGAGTTTTAGTTCTCTGCTCTTTTCTTAATTCACTAATGTGTAGTGAACGCAAAGCATTGTGAAAATTCTAAAGCAAGGAAAATGACTTGGACTTTTTCCAATCGAACGTACAAATGGAGAAATGTCCTGAAAAAGCGTTATATGGGAGCGAAAGCGTATAGAGGGTTGGATAAGGTCGGGGTTGGGAGTGGTAAGAATAGTGGGGTGGCGGTGGGGGGTACACGGTTGGCCTTATCCCATCCGTAAACTTTCAATGTGAGAGAGCTGCTTTGTTTAAACTCAACTCTCATTCAACTCTGCCTCTGTTCTACGCGATTTCCGTACAATTAATACGTTATTCCATTATAAAATTATTTCTCACTTAGTTCTTATCCTTCCGTTATTGTTTTGGATGAATATTCAACTGTTAAACTTGAACAAAAACAGAGTCGGAATAGTGTTTACAATAAGTTTTATCCAGATAAAAGCGCTAGTGGTTGAGAATATGGGCTCATCTTCAATGTAAGATATACATGTATGATCAGTAATAATAATTCTGAAGATCTTATCAATTAATTCGTGTAACATGGCTGGCTCAGGTCTGGTGTCAGAGTTTTCAGGTTGCTTCTGATCAATTTCAGGGCCTCTGACATGACTCACATGTAAGATGAGTTTCTCAGTGTTTTTATGTCTTTAAGTGCTAGTTTTATCTTCAATCTATATGATACTTAGACACAAGAATCTTGATAGAATGTACATTTTAGAATACTAGAATGAAAATTTTATAATAGAATAGAATAGAATGACGCCTTTATTTTTATCAATTTTTCGATAGAGATATACTTTTTTCTTAATTTTCTATTGGAGTATGAATATTATAGTGATAATAAATCTATTTATGCCTCGATCACTTGCCTTAGATTGTATTAATTGAAGAGTATACGCCAAAAATAAAGGCGTTTGGCGAATAACCGTTATTGATGATCAGCTTTGTCAGTTAATCTGAAGCTGTCTCCGATAACGAATTAGTATAGCTGGCTATAGCTGCAATAATTACAGTTCAAGTAGGAAGAATAAAAAAGAAGAATTCTGATAGAACTATACATCATTACAGCTAAACATTTGATGTAAAACCACACATGTTAGCTGTGCACCCAAGTGCTAAGTTATGCGTACAGCTTACACGAAGTAAAGTGTACATCAGCTGTACTCGAATTTTGAAAGTCAGTTATTGTTCTAAGTGTACAGCAGTTGTACACTTAATAGCCAGAATGGTACTACCACGAATGAAAGCGTTTCCGCGTTTTCAAGCTTGAGTTATACCTTACTCTGTGCGGAGAAATAGCTATGTGTGAATGCAGATTTATATACCACCTATAGAAATTTGTCAGCGCGGTAAATCGTCGTGAAAGGAAGATTCGGCCTGCTTGTTGCTCGGCGCAATTTATTTCGCGCCGGGGAGGTCTGAGACGATGTAACATTCGTGCTCTATACTGAAGAAGCCGTAGAAATTTCCATTAATCAGTCAGTCGTTTCTAGAATGCCTCCTGCTTATGGCAAGAAACTCGCGACTGCCACAGGTGGTGACTCGTATTGGCTGCAGACTGTCACTCTAATAACGATACTCAATCGATTCACACCTTTGCTGCTAGGCATGACTCAAACTCGCCCACTACACTTTTGTCATGTTTAATATGAGAATAAAATTATCTATTTTTAATGTTGACTTTGTTATCAGGTCTATTAATGTATAATAAATCAATAATTAACAAAGATATCCTTTAGGCTGGTAGGCCTAGGCCTTCTTGGTCTGTTCAGTCATTGACAAACAAACCCTTTAAAATAGAAGTACCTTTCAATATTTCAGAAAAATAAACTCATTTCATAGGGTACTTTGATTAATTTATAGATTAATCAAATCTCTCTGAATTACAATCTTGTTATGATCTATCTTGTAATGTTCAAAGTGAATTATTGTAAACGATTTTTCTATCATGATACAGGCCCACTACACATTTGTAATGTTGAAAGTAGAAATGTTATATACATATCTCACATATTTTCTCGGTGTTATATGGATGTGGTGAAAATGATATGATTGAAATTCATCTACATAAAACTGTTGAGCTTGATTCATTGTACACTCTCGTAGAAGATTATTTCTGTAGCAGAAGGATATCCACAAGGTTCCATTACTCAGTTGAGTGAACGAGAGTTCACAAAACAACAAATGGAACTGCTTTGATGAAATTTAAAGATAAATGATCTAAAAACCCTTTCAATCCCCATCACGAATTCCTGTTGAGTTCAATGAATGTAGCCTACGTATAATAAGTCATAAATGTTGAACTACTTCAAGTTGTACCATCACATTCTCCATGATTCAACCCAGCTCTTCACAAATATTTTCATGCATGTGTTGAGAGACTGCATTATTGTTGGCTTCGATTGAAACTTGCGATCCTAGAATACTCTGAGAACATCGCGATATTGAAAGTAGATTGAAAAATGATAAAAACTTATTTGAGTAGTTGAGAGTTGGTTCTGCTCGCTTGCAGACGATTCCAACATAGTTGAATCAACTTGTCGAAGTACAAAAGTAGAAAGGGGTGGCTTCTGTCATCGTGTACCGTACACTGTAAAATTGTTGCTCCAATTTTGTAAACTAAACATGTAAACTTTATCTAATAGATGACGTATTCATATTTGTAGAATTTATAGGTTATGTTTGTAGAGTGTGGAGTTGCTTTACATTCTAATTTTTTTTTATCGATTCCTTCTACCTCTTCTCCCACTTTTCTTCCTCCTGATTCTTACTCATCTTCTCTTTATTACTCGTATTCTCCTTCCTGCTCCAATATAACACCCCCTCCTCCCAACCATCTTCCAAACTCTTCGAATTTCCTTCTTCTCATCAACCTCATTCTAAACTGTTTTACATTCATAGAAAATTCACTCCCTCTTTCCTGTTAACTTACCTGATCTTCTCTGGCTCGTTTACCTCCTTTATGAAGAATACGATAGCACCTTGATGAAATCGTCCTTAAAATTTAAAATATAATATCTTCATAGATAACGTGAGTAGCCTATCGATTCAAATTATTGACATTTGTGTTGAACAAAAGCTACATCGGAAATAAATGTAATAAATAATACTTAAATAATACATAGATAAAATAAATAATAGGCCTACTTAAGAACTTCGCATTCCTTTTTTCCTCAGACTAGATCTCCTTCCTCCATTCATTCCTCTTCTTTCCTCATTTTTCTTCACTCTCCAATATTATCTTACCGCACATTCTTCACAACTTACTTCTCCCCACACTCCTCCTTAGCATACTTCCTTTTCTCTTTCAATGAATTGTTTCAACCACTCTTACTCCTCCTCCTCCAACTCTACCTTCTCTGCATCCTACATTTTCCATTATACATTATTTTTTATTGCTTTCGTTGTCCTACTCCTTCAACTCTTATATTTTTCCTCCACTATTTCCTTCATTATATATTTCCCTTTCTGCTCTCCTTCTCATACTTCTCCACCATCTATTTTCTTTCATATTTCTTATCTCCTCAAGTTCATCTGATCCATCGCTGTAACTTATTCCTATCCACCAATCACCACTAACCTCTCTCTTCCTGTTTTCTTCATTTTATTTATTTTTACTCCTTCATATCTCTCCCACCTTTCACACATCCCTCAATTTTTCACATTCTCCTGTTCTTTAACTCTTTGTTATTCCTCAACATCTCACACCTATCATTCATTCCATCTATCACCACTTTCTTTTTCTTCCTGTTTCCTCCTCTCTCTTAATTTTCCCTCTCACCCTCCACACCTTAATCACGTTCTTACTTTCTTGTTCTCTCTGCCTCCTTATTTCTCCTGTTTTCTCCGTCTTCTTTGTTCTTTATCTTTCCTCCTTTATATCTCTCCACCTTTCACACCTCCCTCACTTTCTTAAATTTTTCTGTTCCCTACCTCCTTGTTCTTTCTCATCAACCCCCCTCACCCTCCTGACCACTCACACTCTAACTACCACCACGGTGGTAGGAGGAGACTTGTACGATGCAAGCCGATTCTCATTCCAGCACTGAATGAAACTCAATTTACAGCGCGGCATCACTCTGTCTCGGCGGCAGCATCCCTCTTGCTCCCAAAGTTTTGTTTGCTTTTGGTTAGTTAATTTTTGCCACGCCGCGTAACTGACTTTTCGCCGACGGATGCCAGCAGTCGCGGCTGTGAATGAGAGCGGATGAAAAGTGTGCAATCTAATAATAACGCGGCAGATCCCTTCGAGTGTTTTCCTTCAGCGCGTGAGTTTTTCAATAGCTGCTTGCGGAGTTTTCCTTTTGTGTAGCAGACAACGAAATAACTGGCGGCTGGTGAATGAGTTTATCTACGCTCACCCCTATCAGGACAGTTAGAGAGCGGTCTGGGAGAGAATAATTAATCGAGAGGAACCTTATCTAAACAATCACGCTCTCGTAGTGCATTTTTTAACTGTCCTGACAGAGCTAAGAATTGATAACATACACTCGCCAACCGCCAACTTTATTGGCCTCTGCTATAACGGCCGCGATTGGCGTTTGTGTTGATGTTCGACATTGCTTTATGTAGGAGTTTTGCGTTTCTCGGACTTTCAAAGAACATCGTCCCAACACAAACTTAAAATTCACACTTTCTGTGGCGAGAACACTGGCTAACTTCAGAAATTTGTGTACTTCCTTTGAAAGCATTTCACAAAGGCTACACTCTTCTACTTCAGTCTTTCCTTCTTTTATATTTTCAGCTTCAAGCTTGAAGTTCATTTTCCTTCTTCGTTGCGAGGAATAGATTCAAGATTCAAGATTTTTCTACTGCCACAAACATTCATAAAAATTCATACCATCTTCAAACAAAAATCATGATATTGCAAAGACTTTCAATTTCATTCCATAAATAAAATTGTAAAACAATTTAGCAATATAAATTTCTTGAGAATAAAACAGTATGGAAAACATCATACATTTTGATAATTTTATTTAATGAATCTACCAATTTCAAAATAGAAGTGAGCCAACTCTAGTTTTCATCAGATCAACTTTACTACTCCTAAACTAAGTTCGGAAGTATCTTTGTATATGTGATATCCTTTGAAGGTTTTTCTCATAGAGCAACATAGTTTGAATAAACTAATAAAATTGTTATACTCCAGCACTGTCACCCTACATCTCAATTGTGATATAATACTGTACATAATGTGATCTTATTGATGAACTCGTTAGGATCGTACTTGTGATGGTAAGTTTACGTGTTTACGCGACATCGTGTTGGTCTACTAACGGAACTGGAAATATTAGTACCTTCTTGGATTATGTAGCCTATAGTCTGGTCGAGCAAAGAAGACATTCTGGCAAGATGGGAAATAACTCCAGCTCAATCAATATTGATTCAAAACTTGTAGATTTGTAGTCAAATTGTAAAAAACATTCTGCTTTGCAAATTGATAGCAGATAATTATTTTTGATTCAATATTGACCGAATTGGAAAAACTCTCCCATCTTACCAGAATGCCTTCTTTGCTCGATCAGACTACATCACACCTATCGAGTTCGAGGACCTTCAAAAAGTTACAAACAAATAATAGGCTATATGTATTCTAAAACTCAATATGCCGACTAATAAACAAAAATTACATCGTGAAAGATCATTCCATTATCAAAGTTGAAGATCGAATTGGATGATTATTCAATCATACATATCAAAAATACTCAATACTAATCGATTAATTCCATCACATTTTTTCCTGAACATTTTTCTAGAATATTCATTTTCTACGATCTTTATTGGTGGAGAGACCACGGGGCTCTCATAAAAATGGTTCACCTCATTTTTCCCTCTTTCTTTACCCGTTTAATTCAAGAGCAGTTTCAAGTGGTTTGTGTTTTAAACTCATGATCACTAAGCGACCACTCTGACCGAGCGACCAAACACATTATACATGATTTTCTAATCTTATTTAAAATTGACCCAATTGATTTAATATAAATCAAACAGAAAGAACGCACAATATTTCATCTCTTAACTAACAAATTAAATTTTTATCTTCCTATGATGAAATCTACTGATGATCAATTATGTTTATTGAAAGTGTTTGTATGAAAATTTATCTATATCTATAAAAGCGAAATGGCACTGACTGACTGACTGACTGATCCATTCATTCATTCATTCATCACCAGAACTAAAAATCCACTCAACAAAATGCGTTCAAATTTGGCAGGCATGTTCAGTTGGACGTTTAGACGCGCGCTAAAATCGGATTTTAGGAAATTTTCAAGGATACGCCAAATATTTAAGTTTTTCGGCGTTTTCTCAATTTTTTCGAGAACCAATCGGTAGAAAATGTTGATATTTGGTAGGTAGGTTCAGATAAGGTCTAGAAATGTTTTGCTGAGATATTTTTGAATTCCGTTCAAGATTACGCCTGTATTTTCAAAATTTTCAGTATTTTTCAAAATTGTAGATGTATTGCGGGTTGCATATCTTCCGCCTTGATACGACCAATCCTCACTGTAAATTCAATGGTTCAGCGAGATTATAGATAAACTAATTTGGAATATATTGAATCAAGTTTCAAACTATGTCCGATATAGTTCCCAAGGTTACGCTCAATATAATTGTTTTACTATTTTTAGGAATTTTCAGAGTTTTTCTTGGATTTTTCGAGAATAAATTGGTAGAAAATGTAGAAATTTGGTGAACAGGTCCAGATTAGGTCTAGAAATGCTGTGTTCAATAAGTTTTGAATCCCTTCTGAACGGAATTTGCAGGCGAGCGAAGCGAGCCTGTTTGTCCCAGCTTACACTGACAGAGGTTATGCAGGCGAGCGAAGCGAGCCTGTTTGACTCACTGACACTCCTGATACTGTCGGGGGGCTAGACGGAGAAGGCGAGCGAAGCGAGCCTGACGGCTAGTATAGAATAAAGCTTGATCAAAAATAACAAATAAGGAAATCCAAATGAATCTCTCTGCTTGGGTATCTTGTTATGCTTTAAAGGCATAGTATCACAAAAAAAATAAGTAGGCAATAAATTATCATGTAGATTACAATAAAGAGTAGTTTTTTCTGAGGAGAACTACTTAAATTGGAGTGCTGTATAAAAATCCATGCTGTATAAAATCCATAAGACCTTGAATAGATGGAGTGAAGTCAAAGCTACGCCATTACAGCTTTTCTAAATATCATGAGGAAAATGAAAGAAAACTTTTTTCTGTTTCTCAATCTTCAAACTCAGTAGTACCTGTATTTGCTCGAAAATGTGCTATAAATTGCTGAAAATGCAATACCAACATCAAAAAATTGTTTTTGTTTTGAATTCGTAAGTAATTTTATGAAAAGTATCTTTCTAAGAATTTTTTACTAATAGAAGGAAGATGGATAATTATGATACTGATAAATCTATCCATGTAGAATGATAGTGGAAAATTTTATCAAAAGTTGTGTCTTTTCAAATTTTCATACTTGTGGAAAAAAGAAGGATGAACAAAAACACAAATAAAATATTTCCAAATCGAGAATTCTAGAGTTCTCAATATTTGGGATACTCATCTTCTATTTATAAATAGAGTGAAAAGGCTCAAGAAATCCACATATTTCTGTGGAATCGATAGAAGTGAAAATTACCGCTAACGTAGCTTTTTCTATCCCTACTCACCTCCACAGAACGTTCACTGTGAAAACGTTCTGTGTTAATTGAGAAAGGCAACTTGATATTCTCGCTTAAAAAGAGTGGACTACACTGAAAATCGTCTGAAAGTGATGAGTGAGACAGAAACAAGAGAAAGAACAGAAAAAAGGTTGAGGGAAGAGATTAAAGGGGAGGAAAGAGGAATATTTGCTGGGGAGTGGAGAGAAGAGAGAGAACATGATACAAAGGGGAAGGAGTGATTGGAGTGGGAGGGGAAGGTAGGAATGGAAGAGTGATAGGAAAGGAAGAAGTAGGATAAGGGAAAGGAGTTAGAAGGAAGAGGGGGAGAGAATGGTTGTGAGATGAGGAGGGGTAGGAGAGGAAGAAGTATGATTAAGAAAGTGAAGAAGAAGGAAGAGGGGGAAGTGGAGACCAAAAAGTTTAATACAATAGAAAAAGATAACAAAGGGGAAAGTAGAGAGAAGGAGAGAGGGAGAAAGAGAGAGAGCGAAGAGGGAGAGATAGTGAGATTGATTGCTTTTATTGGGGTGGATTTGGGACTCTGGTTCCTCTCTATCACACGTCATCAGCAAAAAATAATCATAAAGTACAGTAATAGAAATGAGAATACAATAATAAGAAAGTAAATGAACAAGATATACTTGTATCCATTATACTTGGATATACTTGATATACTTGGATTTCCATTTAATTTTGTGAAGAAGTTGTTGAGAAAAAATTACTTGAGATGTGAAATTTGGAAGGTGTGAGCGATAAAAATGGTTGAAAGATGTGGAGAGGAGAATGAGAATAGGGTGGGGAGTAATGAGGAGTGATAAAAAAGGTAAGAAAAAGAGATTTGGTTAAGAATGCGAGGAAATAATGTTGATGGATTAGAATGAGGCAGAAAAGAAAAAAGAAATGCAGAACATGAAAGAGAAAGAGAAATGGACAAAACATTAAGAGAGAATGGGATGACTATTCTTGAAAGAGAAAAAAGAAATGTGAAAGAAAGTAGTGGGAGGAGAGAAGAGAAATAGAGTGGCTAGAATGAGTAGGAGGGGAAGAGAGTAGATACCTGAGAGAAAAAGAAAATGCAGTAGAAAAAATAGGGGAAGAATACAATTGTTCTGAAGAGAAGGAGGAGAAGGAAAAAGAAAAGAAATCGAAAAAAGGAAGTAAATGAGAGAGCTCTCTGAAATCGTCCACAGCTGAGAACAACTAACTGTTGCTTTTATATGAGACGATAGGAAAAGTAGAGTGAATGGAATTTGTTTCGTTTTGTTCGAGTTCTGAGAGTCTTCAATGGCACAGACACGATTTTCGAAGATCGCTGCCGAACGAAAAGAAATTGGAAAATAGCACAAAGATCAAACAGATGAAGCAGATCAGTTTGCATCTTGTTTAGGGATAAAGGTCACCATGAGGAAAACAGGTAGCATAAATAAAGCACCATTCCATTCGCAATCATCCATTAAAAATTCCATCTCTGTCAAATAAGACAGCGCAGCTTATTTTCTTTGTTACATCACTTTCAAAAGACTCTGGAGGTAGATTCAAATACAGTAAATATTCCGCTTGTCAACCGAGGTCGAGAAATTATTCCTTCCCATTTCCAAAGAACTCATCCTTGACTTCTCCTTGTCATTCTCATAATCATAGTCATTTATTCAATAATATACATTTCTTTTTAAAAATTCAATAGATCCTTATCCTTTCAAATCATTCAATTCACGGGTGATCTAGCAAAGCCTCGTGCCAAGAATCTTGATAATTGATTTATTATACTGATACTCAAATAATTATTGTTTCAATCATTTGTAATTTGGATGCTCTAACTCGACAATTTTGAAATATTGAAATCGAGAAGTATGCTTTTATACTGGAAATATTGAGGGTCATTGAAAAACTCAAAAGCTTAAGGGGTCAAAAGATTAAGATTCTCAGCTCAAAAAAGTAATACGGAGAAAACATAAAAAATCACTAAGCTTGTAATAACACTGTAAATTCAAAAGATGGAGAAGACAACCGTAGCTTCTAAGAAGATACTGTTTGGAGAATAACTCTTAAAAACGAGTACAATCTCGTAGAGTAACTTTCTTACTTGTATTTGATTTCTGATGAAAAAAGCTACTAAAGGTCAGTGCTCCACTCTGAATGTCTCACTTTCATTACAGAAAATATTCATGCATGAAGCAAATCAAACACGCTATTTGAAATGTTCCTTCCTGTCCAAATAAAAAAGAGACATTTTCCAATCTTGACTGGAAAAACAGCTTGTTTTTCCATTGTTCCCATACTCACTGGCAATTCCCAATGAATTTCTCTTTTTCAACGATTCGTCTGTGATGGATAAACGATTCAATAGTTTAATTGTTCAGTCGCTTTTTGGTGCGCCCTGCCGAACTCTCCATCGTCATTACATCGTGACTTTTTCTGACCTTGTGAAAGCCATTCCAAAAAACAAGAAGAGAAAAAAGTCAGCCAAATTAATGGAACATCACAAACAGACCGAGAGGAAGCGTCGGAACAGTGGCACTCTACTTTTCCATCCTGTCTCATTTCTGTCCATCGAGTAAGATGAGAATTCCCATTATTATTCCTGAATTTCAGATTAGCCCTAGTCGGTTTCGCTGTAGCAGCGGCGACCTCTAGTTCGATACACCGCCCAGCCCTTCTACTTCAATAACCCTTTCTCTAATCAAGGCTTGAGAGTAAATAAAGGCAGCGAGAGCTTCCTAAGCCGGACTATTTCGGAATTCTACAACGGAGATATTCGGATGAAATATTCAACTGAGCCCGAGGGCCTACCAGTGTTCTCGCCGGGATTTGGCTGTAATAGAGCGCTATCTATCGGGAATCAGACATTAGATATGAAAATGGCTCACTCGATATTCATGCTTGTGTAAAAAAGTGAGCGATCGGAAGCGGTTTAGTAACACGAGCAATATATATGTGGATCTACTCACTGTTGTATGAGTTAACCATGAACACTCTAATCTCGAAATACAGTATAGTGTGACCTATGATTCTATCTATTATGCGGTGGCTAATTGATGGTGAAATTCAGCCAGCTCAATTAGAACTCACTATATAGCTATTCATTTTGCAAAACCTACACCTAGAAATATGAGCTATGAGAGATGAACGCTACCAAGATTCAGAAATACCTTGAACAGCACTCTAACTGTAGAGTGGATGAGTTACTTAATAGCTTTCAATTTTCCAACCAAAACAGCACACCTACGTCAAGAAATGTGAGCTTGTCTATGGAACGTTGAATTTCTCCAACCTAATTATTGGTATTTGAGATGGTGAGACCTCATAGAGCTAGCTATTCTCCAGCTTCATTGTCTGTTTACTGTTGATGAACTACAGTCAGATAAGACTGAATATTTCTGGACCTCTCATTAATTCTATAAGCTCTGTAGAACAGGAGAAAGACGTCGAATTTTATAGGTTTCATAGCATAGAATTACAGGAATTTTATAGCATACTTTATAGGTTTCAAATTTCCTCAATTCTCCAAACAAAAAAGTGCATAAACGTCAAGTCATATTATATTGAGTGTAATAATGGTTTGGAAAAGACATGATAAGCTATTTCTTTGAAAGCTATAATTTGATACTAGTTAATAGTGGAAATCGAACTAAAATTGAGTAATAATTAACTGTGATGTTAAACATTTCGTTCGCCATTTTGGTTCCGCCATATTGAAGCCAAGTTCACTTTTTAAATAAGAAGATGTTTATGAGTGTAATAATTTTTGAGTTGAATGCCAAAAACCATGCATCCCTACCTCAAGCATTTATGTATCCAAAACGGTTCACCTGATATTTGATGCTTTCACCATTCGTTTTTCTTTGAAGTTCCGTATTGGAATCATGTATCACATATTACCATCTCAACATTTGGAAAATAATGCATCCACTAGGTAGTTCGTGCCTTAGTGGAGTAGAAAGGGTTGTAGCGTGGAGATGCTCTGTTGTCCATGAATTATGTTGATGATGTGTGACGTGAGAGTAATGCATTGAATGATGATGTGTTTTGAACATTATTTGAGAACGAATTTCTAAGACAATATGAATGCTGAAGGCCTCAAATCAATCAGTCAAACCAGTTCGGAGATATCTACTGATGTGGAGTAAATTTCTCTCATGTGAATATCTACGGTTCAACGTTTAAGATAGCGACATGTGGTTGGTTATCGTCATTCAACTTCAATATCATGAAACGAATAATCATATTCCCATTATTTTATAGAAATCAACTTGTAATCAATATGGTGGACCAAAATTTCTATCTCACAAATAAGAAGATTTTAGTGAGATATTCATTGTCATCTACCTTCAAATCACCTTTGTAAAAGAAATACCAAGCCGATTCCAAACTTTTTACCCATCCTGTAGGCATATGTGTTTATACCTATGATAATAGTCAATTCCTATAATATTGTATGCCCATATCCTATTGTACATTTACACTTATAAACCACTGGCGGCTCGTACCCACGAAATATGAGAAGTGCCTGTATCTTTTACTGTACAGCACTTCACCTGTTCCGTGGGCACGAGCCTCCAGTGTTATAAACCGTTTGATTGATGTTCACATTAATCCACCTTTTTCCAATTTCGCATCACCTCTAGAAATTTATGGAACAGGTCCGAGAACACAAAATCGGCGAGTATGGAGTGATGAATGCTTATTCAACAATTATCTTCATGAACCTCCCCTTATGATTCGCCGGTATTTAACGTACAATAAAAAATCCATTTGATCACAGAGTATTAGAAATGGGGAAAATGAGAAAATAATCAAAATAAATGAAAAAAGTAGGAAAGTCATGTGATAACAGCCTTGTTAATATTACTCACCACTCATGAAGTTGTAGATAACCGGGTTCACAGCGCTGTTAGCATAGCATAGCCAGTGGGACACAATAGCAAGAGATCCAGTTACTTCGGTTTGTTTAATGTCCATGGTCAATCTGAAATATAGAGATATTTTTTGTATTTGCGAGACTCATTTTTATGAATTATTATGTGGGGTTACAATACTTAGTATACTTAGTGCAAATGAGGAGCAATTACATCTGCTCAAGTATGATTTTTCAGATGAGAATATCTAAAATAATTGTAATAAATTGTAGCTTTGTAGCTGTCATAGTCTTTTTAGAGTCAGGAATTCCGCTGCTCTTTGAAAGACTAGAAGTCTTCTAGTAATAAAATCTTGATACAAAGGTTTTGTCAAATATATGCTAGTTATCAAATGGTTGAAAGATAATTGTTTCATGACTGCGCAGTTCACATGTGTAAAACTAATCCAATTCCAGTAGTATGTGATATAACTTGGATCCAAGTTCAAGGATCCAAGGCAGTCATGACGCAGACAATACAGGTGCAGTTACACCAGAAAGTTATCAGTTCGAAACTTTTTCAAGTCAGGTATTGGAAAATTTCAAGCAAGCTACTCCGCATTCCCTTTGTAGATAAACGAGTTTGGTACGGTTAGTTTCTTTCAACCAGACATCCTAACACAATCCTAGATTGCTTAACGCTTCACGCTGTCATAGTCTTCTTAGAGTCAGGAATTTCGCTGCTCTTTGAAAGACTAGAAGTCTTCTACAGAGACTAGAAGTCATTCACGAAGACTAGAAGTCTTTCAAAAGGTCTTCGGAGATTTGTTGGATTATTCGATGTGGCACGTTATCGGAAAAGTTGACAAACAGTGGAAGAAATTGATTTTTCAGAAGAAACTGACACCTTCGATGCCTGAGGTATTTGTTTGTTATCTGTTGAATTGTACGATTCCAACTAATATGATGTTTTGAACGAATAAAGTGGATAAATGTGTGGAGAGGCAGGAAGTATTATTTATATGTTGAGTAGCTCGGCCAATATCCTTCAAACAGGAATTTGAGATTTTTGTATTGAGCCAGAGACGATCTGCTGTTACAGTTCTTCTTACAATTACAATTACATAATACATATGCAGTTAAAGTAAGAGTTGGGTGGCTCGTTGGAAGAAAGTACTAGCCGCTCGATAAAGCCGTCGGTCTCGAACCTATCAGTAGTAGTCTCTCATCATTTTTATGTCCAAACTTCGCCTTTTCATTTAGATATTTTGATGCACAACAAGTAAGATTGCAAGCAAGTAGCATATTGTTTGATAATTGTTCTATGATTTTTGCATTCACATGTAACCTCTCTCATTGAATAGATTATAGAATAACCTGTATAAATTGTAGTGTAAAATATTGAAATTAGTGTGTAACTTGTAAAAATAATAGAATAGGTGGATTTAATGGTAACTCTTGTAATCTAGAAACTAAGCATAAATATTTTGTTGTAATCTAAATGAATAAAGAAATCTAATCTAATCATTACCATCCATATCGTTACCCAGCCTATTATCGTAAGCCTATGAGCTCATGTGGGAGTGGGCTTCACCCCCAGAAAAAAAAACAAGTTACAGCCACTGTTAACAACGGATAGTATTGAATAATCCAACTAAAGTTGATAATGAACCACTTATGAATATAGTGAGAAGTCGAGTTCATTATGTAGAAGTAGGTTATCTTACTACAAGAAACGCTTGACTAAGACTGTAGAGAGTACAACATTGAGAGAATACAAATTGAAAAAAGTGATTATTTCTAAGAAACAAATTATTATTATTGGAATATTTGAATATTCTATTAAGATTATTTGGAATTGTGAAACAAAATATTTGAATGTTTAAGAATTGAAAAACAACGGAAAGATTGGAGAAATGAAATACAATATTTTTGTAATAATGCATTATGTAATAATGTAAAAATCTAATAATGTAAAAATCTAATAATGTAATTGTAATAATGCATCAGAGTAAGATTCGATTACAAAAAGAATAAACTCTCTTGCATGTTTTTGTTTTGATAAATTATTCAACAAAATTCTTGGGATTATGTCTTATCAACATTTCAACTGAAAAGTAGAAAAGTTATGTAATTTTTCTATTTCTTTGTGATGCATCCAGGGCGAATCCCAATTTCAACAATCCAGCTGGATAATGTGAAAGTGATGTAATTCTTTCACTGTATAGACAAATGCGAATTTAAAATACAGTTTCAAGCAAAAATGTCTGCCTGAAAAATGAACACGGCTGCAGAATAAAGAATGGGGTAATTGAGATTGGAGTTGCAGGTTGATGATAAGATTGCCCCCAAGGTGAAGGTTAGTGTATGGTTGAATCTTCAAGGAGGTTTGGAGCCGCCGTTATATAATTTTGGTGGCGCCAGGAGGGTTCCTTAATCAAAAGTCATGAAGCAACCAATCAAGAGACTCGTCAGCGTCTTCATTATCTCCAGGGAATTAACAGCCAATCAATATCACTGTCCAGTGATTCATGACTTTCATCAGTAGCTGCAGCTATTTGTGAATCAACTACTGAACTTGAAACCTCAGACGGGTAGCGATTGGTTATCCCAGACCTAGGTGGTCAAGACTCTGATCATTAAATCGACTACGGGTTACGGTAGGTCAACTCATCAGCCACCATCCAGTATTTTCCTTATTGCCAATAATTTTACGAGGGATATTGAGTAAATGCTACCAGAACCGAATGCGTTCAAATTTGGCAGGCATGTTCAGTTGGACGTTTAGACGCGCACTAAAAAAGATATTTGAAACTTTTCATGGATACGCGTAACATTTGCATTTTTCTAATATAGTTGTTCTGCGTGTTCCCAAAATTTTCAAGAACCAATCGGGAGAAAATATTAAAATTTTATGGAGAGGTTCGTCTTAGGTCTAGAAATGTGCTCGAAAAGTTTTTAAATCCTTCTGGGATTACGCCAGTAATATGTTTTTCAAAATTGTAGATGTGTCGCGGGTTGCATATCTTCCGCCTTTATACGACTAATCCAAATCCAATTCATTGGTTTAGCGAGACTATAGGATAAACTAATTTGAAAGATATTGAATCAAATTTTAAACCAACGGACATGTCCGATATACTTCTCAAGGTTACGCTCAATATTAGCGTTTTACTATTTTTCGGAATTTTCTGAGCTTTTATTGGATTTCTCGAGAGACAATCAGAAAATGTTGAAATTTGGTTAACTGGTTCAGATTAGGTCTAGAAATGCTTTTTTTCAACAAATTTCGAAACCCCTCAGAGTTTACGCCTGTAATAAGGTTATCCAATGTTTGAAAACTGAACTTTTGCATATTTCACGGAAACTACTGAACTAAATACGTTCAAATGGTATATTGAGGTAATAGAACAACTAATTCAAAGTATTAGCTAAAATACCCTGTTAAGTGATATGATTATCAAAGTAATAGTTCATTTGAGTGGAATTTGAAAGGCGAGCGAAGCGAGCCTGTTTTTCTTACTGACACTGTGATACCGATGGGGGTCCAAGGGGTGGAGCCCTCATGCTAGGCGGTTAAGGCGAGCGCAGCGAGCCTGCCGGCTATATTATATTACAGTATAGATAGACATAACTATATTTTACCTATTATTAACTGTATTTTTTTGCATCTCTAATGCTATCATACAGGGTGTGTGTTGTGTTATAAATAATTCAGACACATTCATTATTAAATTAATCTGGAAAAAACACTAAATACAAAAATTAGTTCAAAATTTCTTATTTCGGTCAATGTTTTTTTACGCCGCGTTTGTTGATTTCCCCACAAGCGAACAACCAATGCGTGCCTCTATGTCTATAGGCCTACGTTTAAATGAAAAACGAAATACTCATGTATCGTCACCCTCAACCATGATGTATGGCCACTGAAACAAAAAATAGGTCTCTTGGCTCGAGATTTTTTGTACTTCAGCCGGTATCGATTTCCTGTAACTGGAACCGAATTTGTCAATGCCTGGCGTTGCGAATGAGTAATTTGAATTCCGATGCGGAATAATTTCCAAATAATATATTATGGACGTTGATTATAATAAAACATGGTCATCGTAGCCCAACATTTATATGAATGAGCATGAAATCTAACTTGATTAAAATACCCCAATTCTAATATTTAATAGACCTACAGTATTTAAATTAAATTCTTTAGTCAATTCCATAATACATAAAACTTTTCAACAGAAACATGCAATATTATAAGTAGGCCTATGTTCTCGTATATTCAATGTAAGACTATGTAAGACAATGTAAGACATGTATATATACATACACGTGATAGAACGTAAAATCTTTCGTCAATTCGATGTTAAACTACTTGAACATGATAGAACGTGTACGTTTTGATGAGTCGTCTGTTAAAATTTGTCTGAACAATAATTAGTATGCATGGATCTCCCAAATACTTTCACAATGACGAATTATATTTTTCACTTACTAGTATTAGGTATGATTTTACAAGGTTAATTTGGAACTTACGTTTAAATTCTATTGATGTGGTGATATAACCATAAAATAACTTTTGAAAACTAACTTTTCATTAAAGTAGTAGAGAGTTATTTTATGGAATGTATCACTGGAGGCTCGTGCCCACGAAACAGGTGAAGTGCTTGTATCTTTTACTGCATTGCACTTCACCTGTTTCGTGGGTACGAGCAGCCGATGACTTGACAAGAAGGAGTAGAGTTTTTTATGGAGAGTATTGACGAGAAGATATAACCATGGAATAGCTTTTTAAAAATTGTAACTTGTCAATAATGGAATATAGCGTTTTTTGGTGTAGGTTCAGAATTTATTGAGGCAATAGGCTAATGCATTTACCTTGAGAATTTTGTTTTGTAGTGGAAAAGATAAGATTGAGAATGTATAAATTTTTTTTTAAATGTATAAATCTACGTGGATAGTCAGGGAGAAAGTTTCACAAGGTATGACAGAATATGGCTTTATTGCTGAGCGTCAGAGTTTAACCCGTCTTTTCCCTTTTCCAATTTCCGGGCTGCAACTGGGTTTTCCTTTTTGTTTTCACATCACCAGCTCGCTTGAGTTTCCACGTAAAGTTTACGGGGAATTTTCATTGGTGTTAGCCCTTAGTTTGCCACTGACTATTTGATATGCCGCTTCACCTTTGCTGGACATTTGTTTGGGATGTTGAATGCGGGGGTAAAATATGCAAACGCTATGCGAATAAGCAGCAGCTTGCTGCCTTTATCTCTAAAGAAGCCTTTCAGTCTGCGCTGTATCTCTTGCAGGTTGAAACGATGTTATAAATCGGACGGAACAGGTAAACTGATGCTATTTCCCATTTGATAGAAGTGAACGGCAATACTTTTGCATCCATCAATAAAACAAATAATAATATTTGCAACTTAATGTGAGGAGTTCATTTATTTATTTGAAAGAATATAATATACTACAAATACAGATAATTATGGTACTATCATCAATAATAATCAGTTTTACAGCTGCAGGTATGATTAAATTCGAATTCAAATCAGTTATACATGGAAGATTAAGAGTGTTTTTCATTCTCTCATTAGATAAAAATCAATTATGCATAAATGATTTAGTGTATTATTCTCTGATTAGATTCGAATCAGTCATGCACGAAATGAAAGATTCAGTGTATTTTTCATTCTCTTATTGGATTCAGTATGATTTCGTTGACAATAATTCTGTGAATGTATTATTAATAATTATCCAACCATATAACTAAAGCTTCATACTTGGGCAGTTGGCAAATTTTATTAATGATATATATTTTTCCAGTCTCTAATTAATAGAATATTAATATAACGTATTTCTTTCATAGTAATTTAATGATAACTTAACTATTCATCACTCTAGAGTGATAATGGGGAATTCAGATTCTACAGCTGGAACATGGAAAGTTCTATAATCTGAAGAAAAAAGCTGAAGAGAGCATTTATTACAAGAGTTACCATCCCACAACTAGACATAGAAGACTATTTGGGTGTATAAGTGGAAAAAGTCTTGATTTTAACATTCTTATCATGGGGAAATAACAATATTGTGTATTAGCTTGGAAAAGGTCAAGGGGACAATCGCATTGGTTATGGTTGCTGATACCAGGAGTACAAGGAACAAGGAAAACTTTCCTTTTGATAGAAAATGATGAAATCCACTAGGGCTTCAAGAAAAGAGGATTTAGCTTCTTGTGCTTCACCACTCATTCGTTTGTCAAGACTTTCCGGTAAAAAGTGTGTACGTACTTATATACCCTGTACACAAAGAACAATGACTATTTAAAGTTCTATTTCTGGAAAGTCTTACATCACACAGCATATTTTAATAGTTCGCTCTCTCAGCTTATCGTCCGAGGAAATAATGGGAAAGCTTTATGGAAACATAGGTTTAGGAGAGCTTTGTTTCAGAAATGAGAAGAAATGAAAGAGAATATTTCATTTAAAACAAAAGGCTTGATAATAATGCTGTTTGATATTGTACTTGATCTTGAAATCTTCTCACAACTAGCGTTTTTATATTAAGAATCCGGAAAAATCATGATAAATTTAGAATCTAATAAAAATCTTTTAGTGAGATCTGCAGTTGAGTTAGAATAATAAGGAAAGTTCAACTTCGCGAGGTTCTATTATTTTCTAGTACATAGGTCAGAGTGTAAACTTTGTTCTTGTTCAAAGATTCTTCAAATAATAAGGTCGAGAAAACTTCAATATATTGTAGATTAAGACTTGAAGACATTCAAAATCATTTTTAGGTACTCATCAACTGAGATTTGCGTGGTAGATTATAATCTTTTATAGTCCGATTCCAGATTATCAAAGTGCTCACAATAACAAAAGTTTATAATGAGATTTCTCGCTTTATGTGACTAATAATGCCAGACATTGTAGACCAATCACAATCAGGTCATACGATAGAACATGAAAAGAGTTCTATGTTTGATTGATGAAGGCGTAACAGAAGAAGACATGGACAGCAAAGAGTTTAATGAAGAAATCATTGGAAAAGTTTGATTGGCTTTCTTAATTTCTTGTGTCGTGACGAGGTCCAGATCACTCTTCAATGAAAAAAATAATTAGGTGATTGAAGTTTGAGGCATCGAATGCAATCTCAGGCCCTTCGACAGCTGCTAAAAAAGCGTCGCATCTTCCTCGTTGAATCTTTTTTTCTTTATTGGAAGCTACACAGATAATGACTTTGTTTTGCTTTTCATCATTACAGCTCTGATAAAAATGTTGTACTTGATCATGGATCGAAAAACTTTACCTTTTGAAAGAGGAAGAAAAGTAGCAAAAAGAAAGCAGCATACCTCAATGACGAATTAAGTGAGATGTACAAAGAAACGTGAAATTCAAAAACACAAGATATAAATGGGGGAAAAAGTGGTATAAAATTACTGAACGAGAAATAGGGTGGATGATGAAAATGCAATAAATCAACTTCTACATGGAAATTAACTAAACATACCCTTACCCAAAAATTATAACTTCAATGGATTATTCATGGAATATCAGCTCTCCTTCTAGTACAATGATATAATTTATAAGCCTTGTTCAAAAATATGTATTCTGCCGCCGTAAGGGTTCACTATTACGTGGATATTAGACCTTTCAGTTTATAATTTTTATAACTAATAATGAGTGAGTGAAACTATTATCAATACTAAATCCTATATACTGCATAAATACATTTCCTTTCGATGCTTCTTAAAATTTTTGGAATAAATTAGCACATGATCAAAGAAATAATATAGTGTACTGTATTCACTGTATTCTTATTTGATTGAAAGTCTCCAGATGACGATTGATTTGAGTTACAAAAATATTTTTTGTTTTACTAATTCAGTCAACCAAGCTGAAAAAATTTGAAGAAAATTTATTTATATTAATGAAGATTTCAGTTATTTGTCTCCAATTTCAAAATTACAAATTTAGAATTATACTTAGTAGTATACGAGGTAGAATTATACTTATAAGAGTACTCTTCTTTTCTCTATATTTAAAAGTTACACCAAATCTATGGGGGGAACAAACTAATCAAAGTTCATTTTACGTTTCATCTAATGATCCATTTTACTTCTCATCTTCCTTTTTAAACTCACTATGAACGCACCCTAAGAGTTTCATACAGGACCTATAATAAGACTAATATAAAAGCTTACTAGTTTACATATTTTCCAAGTAAAATTATTTTTCTGAAAAATCTGAAAAATGAACTTGTCTGTCATCATCTGTTGATAAATGATCAAAACACAACAAATACATTAGATTATTATCTGAAGCAAGCAGCTTGGAATACATTAAGAAAATATAAGCATTATGCAGCACAGGTATTATTTTGAACGTGAATGGAAATCTGAAAGGAGTGATGAAAAGCGATCTGACACGAAATAACTCACGGTTGAAACGAGAAAAGGAAAATTATAAATAAAGCAGATAGGCATTGTTGGTTATCAGGTGAGTGAGGGGGGTTGGTTTTGGGGGGGTTTGATTGTGGATCCTGCTATTCTTTCCATACCGCTCAGCGCATGCGCAGAAAAGTATCCTGAAATCCATTAAGATAAAATCCATTCAGTTTGAGGCGAAATCGATCTCAGTCGACCTTGCTCGTTTTTGAATGTATGATGACATCACTGAACAAGCTTTCCGAACCGTCGTCCTATTCAGAAATGGCATGGAATCAACCAGCAGTGTTGTCAAGACGTCTTTCTTGAAATCCGAATAATTTGTTCATCACTTTTACAAAATCATTGTCTAAATTCACTTGAATTTACGAACTTGGTTTTTTGTAAAAACGTGGGTTACTTGTCATTCCACTTTCTTCAATACTAAAAATGAGTACCAACCAAGAAAAAAATTGAAAAAGGAGAAATAAATAATTTCTGTTCTTCTCTATTGATATCTGTTTAACACATTGGAGTTATAATTGTAGATTTACAGAATTCAACTAATGAATTGCTGAATATAATGGTGATTGTGTGGAACTCACTCCAATCTCAGAAATTATGATAAAAAAAATACATAAATAAAATAAAATACACTAAACATAGCACAAGTGAAAAATCAGTGTCAAGTCGCGATTTTGAAACTTTTCATCGCGATTTCTAAAATTTGGGTAAGATTTACACAATCACTGTCATTTAACTTTTTTCAGAACTTTATCCTCTACAGCTTTCATCAATTTAAAATACATTTTTTTAAATTTCATATCCAGTTATAACTCTTAGTTGTTGGTAAATTGTGTTTTTTAGTATATTTTACCTACTATCTCAAAACCCGTTCAAGTTACAAACTTCTTACTGGTGTCATTGAATTTCTCAGCTAATTTTACATGGGAATTGATAATTTTAGAGCCTGAATGAAGCCTCTCAAGATTTAGAAAATTGAATAGATTTTGAAAAATGTCAATTGTCCGCCATTGTTATCCTTGTTAAAAAGCATTTCTGATAGAATGTCAATGGTACTTTATCTTTACTTGGTGTAAGGAATCAGCTTGACAAGTATTTCACATTCCTCCTGAGACTCTCTATATACATTGGCCTTTATAAAAGCGAAATGGCACTGACTCACCAACAGAATTAAAAATCTACTATATTGAATCAATTGGTACCAGCTGATCTTAAGTCATGCAAATTCAGCTCCTCTCCATTGATCGTTTTCTTCCACGCGTAAGTGGGATAATTTATTTTGCTTGTAACAGAATTTTCGTCGGAGTCCGTTGGTTTGTCAGTAGAAACGTATTCGGTTCTATGCAAATTCATCGTTTTAAGCAGTGGGTAACACTTTGACGATGAGAGAAAGCGGGGAATTTATGAGTCTGAAGAGAGTAGAAGGAATGGATCAGTGAGCGAGAGATTACGGGGGAGAAAAGAGGTCACGGGTCTCGGATGAAGTAAAGCAGCTCACGAGGAGCCCCCCTGTAACCAGACGGAGGGGCCGGAAATAAATTTCCAAAACTCTATTATCAAACCCATTTCCGGTCTAGGCGAAACGGGAAGACTTAGAGAACGTCTCTTCATCACACTCTCTTTCTCGCACTCTTTATAAACACCTCACACACACTTATATACATGGTGTTTTCCCAATTTCGCTTGATTTTGATAATTCGAAGGGCTCACTGGGTTGTTTGAAATAGGAAGCACTGTTGGGACATTTTCACTACAAATGACATTTCTTCCAACTCAGGGGACAGGTTGAGAATTGAAGAGTCACCATAAGTAACAATGGAATACCCACCAGATGAAGCCAAACGTCTTGGAACATTTTGATCCCAATTGATCCGGATTATCGACGTTCTACTGTATATATAATCTCCTTATAATGTTACATATCACAATGTAATGTAATACATAATTATCATGTAATGTAATTGAAATCACATTCTATTGATATCTTGAGAACTTGTGATACAACATATACTACGAATATATTCTCTTGTATTAAAATTAGAAAATGGTCGGTACAAGTTTGTTATGAAATTTATCAGATTGTTTGTACTTCATGGTACAATGAACAGAAACCACAAAACGCAAGTTTGGTAACCTATTTTCTCAGATTGGATCTTTATCACAGCAATATAGCTTAATAAACTTAGCCTGATTCAATAATGATTTGATCAAATGACCAGTTGTCATTAAAAATTGATTGAAAATTGCTATTTGTCTGTACGATTTGACTTTTAACCTCACTCTTGCAGTGTGGAAACTCCATCCTAAGCTCGATGAATTGTTTATCTGACTTACCTAGTAAAGAGAGTTGAACAGCAGCTTAATTATTTTATAAAATAATTGCTTCAATAATTCAATTTACCAAGACAAAATAGCTATTAAAATGAGCTCTTCCGAAAATACTGTTTTTATTTATACTTATACTTTTAATCCAATGTCCAATCTCAAACGATCTTAGGGATTTATTTCCTCGCTTTTCCATTTTTGTGTGAAATGATTCACTGTAGGAACTGATTAACTCTGGAGATAGAACTTATCCACATCAGATGCTCAGGTGTTCTTGCTCAAAACTGAAACTCTTCATTCATCTTACAAATTATTGCAATTAATAATAACTTGTCCCCTCTTCTTATAAACCCTCACTGGTTTTCTCTGTAGCCTCCTTCATTTTTGAATTGAGCAGCTTCGGAGAATTTGACTTGAATAAGAGGTGCATGTTTTATGAATAAGAAAACATGTTTTAGAAGTTTTTAATGACTAGACCTAGACCTGAATGATCAATATTCATAGACATCCTGTTTCCGATAGAGTTGTAATGTTCACAAACCTATTATATCAGAGATGGGAGAATTCCTCTCAATTGAACAAAAACTATTTTTATTTCGAAATTTTGCATGTTGCATGCCGACTTGCTGAGTCTCCTTTGTACCATATTAGTTATGTAATTGTACAGTGCAGCAAAACAAGTTCAATGAGTAACCTTATACTATAGTAGATTTCCTAGTACATGACCTCTATCATTATTTTATCCTTAAAAGATAGGAGTAGCTGTCATTCCTTGAATGATTGTTATTTGCAGGAAAACATGATATTCGAAAATATGCTCGGTATATATGAATATGTATGAATATGCGAAGATATCGATATCAAATTTGATTATCCTGGAAGCCTACAAATGAAAATTAAAGATTATACAGTGCTATGCTGAGGTAATGTTAACAGTAAGTTCTTTTAGAAATCCTATTGAACTATTGCGGAATGACTTAATCAACAACATACTTTGCAGGAATGAGTTATATCATACCTCCTTTTAATGGCCTTTTAAAATAGTAACATTGCATAGTAGGTGTAGTCTGCATTTATGGAAGCATTGAGTACAGCTATATATCATCCATGTTGAATTAGTTTCATCTAATTTATGCATGAAACGTTTCTAATAAAACTATTTTTGTGTTTTCTGTACTAGGTTCTAATATAAATTTTCAGAAAATATTTAAAATAAATAAACCTAAAATTGGGTATGATTTGTGGGAAAGTCAGATGTAAACGCATACTAGGAACGCTTCCATTGAAACAGATGATTTAAAAATGATGAAAGAAAGCAATGATGCTTAAATTAGACCAAATTACTGCATGCATAGAACACTTTCAAGGCCATACCTTTTTAAAGGTGGCTACACAAAATTAACAAATAACTAATTTACAGCTGTTTTTGATAATGAGTTCATTAAGAGTAATCAGAGCCTATACTTTTGAAGCTTCCTAATACGTTTCACGGTGTACGGTGAATGCTGTATCGCGTTCAATTACAACAAAATTTATGATCACTTTCACAAACCATGGTGTTGACAATTTCAGCAGGTAGATCATTTGTAATCCCCCTCTGTTTATATCCACACACCCACTCTCAAATGTCAACTGCGTGTTTATTCATGAGTCGCTAACGCAACGGGTTCTGTCAACCTGCAAAGCTTGAAATTTATATTGGGGATGTGGGCTGTTGGTATAAACTTGTTATAATCAGAACTGTAATATCTCTAAAGAGAGGTGAATTTTAACGTTTGTATTACTATTTACAGATCCATCACTGCCGGCTCGAACCTACGAAACAGGTGAAGTGCCCGTATCTTTTACTGTACAGCACTTCACCTGTTTCGTGGACACGAACCCCAGTGGTTTGCATCTCGAACAAATTACTCGTGTTTCCAAACACTGAACAATAAAATGTTTTAATCGATGTTGCTATAAAGCAACAACAGAATTCAAGCAAAAGCAGAATTCTGATCGTTGGCATGTCGGCTTGGAGGATTTTTGTCAGTGTTATGCGCCTTCACTTGGTTGTGAAGACTAGCTTATGGTTGAAAGGATCAACGTGCTAACCACACGTTACCCTTATCCTGGTTGATGATTATTTGCTTGCTGTATAGTCTGTCCCGGCGGGGAGGGCATTCTGGTGGGGTGAGTGGTGGGGGTGGGGTGGTTTCGTTGCGGTCAGTGTTGGTTCAGGGACTGTGGGTTCTGTTTAATAATTTATGGCTTTTGGGTCGGTATTGGCCGGGCTGGAGTTGTTTTCCCGTCTTGCCGGGGTGTCTTCTTTGCTTGGACTGTATAGTGGAGTTAATATGAAAGTGACAACCAGCTGGTAAGCGTAAGCCCGTGAGATGTTGAGCCATAGACAAACAAACAAAAGCTGATAACAGCTGCTGAAGTGTTGCCAAACTTTGAATGATTCTAGACATTGTCTCCGTAAACCACGGCAGGCAAGACATCGTTTCAGCAATCGCGGAAGTATTGTCTAAAAATCTAGCTAGACGTTCAGTCAATGATCATAGATATCGTTTTTGCAATCCAACGTGAATGTTTGAAGAGAAGGCTCAAAAGGAGAAAGCCATTTGAACTATGTACTTGAATCAAGTATTTTGTTTCCCGTGGAAAAACAGAGCAGTGAAGATGAGTGAGACCCGCCTTTGTACTACAAAAAATGTACCAAGATTGATGATAAAATATGAATAAGAGAGCCTGAGTAGGAATACTCTAACTTGTATAAGGTGATAAGTAGTAGTAGCCTAAAGGTCAGAAAAAAGTTGCTTAATAGTTCTAGGACTTGATAGCAATTCATCGTTCGAAAAAGGTTTTATGGATGTTAGAATACTCTTGGGGGTTTTCATGTTAAAATACTATTCCAATCCTAACTTTTCATTATTATGCCTTCGCGAATTGAATATAATTATGAAATAATAGAGAGTGAAGTATTGCTAATGGAAATTTTGTCTCAACTGTAAAACTTCAAATTAGATTAGAAAAGTTCATCCTTTCATAAGGTACTATATTGCATATGGAGTGAGAAATTTACTATTAAATTATATTGAGTATAAATTGAATCTTGGAATATTATATTTTTTAGCATTTAATTTATTCCCCATCCAAAGACTGATACTGAGTAGAGAGTGTTCAGCTGCATGTTCGGCTATTTTTAATGCATTCATTTAATAAGTTTTTTGCGATCTGAAAGGATCGTAGTAATTAATAATGAATCTCTACCAGCGAAAAAGTTTTGCACAAAGTAATGCCACGCATCAATGATAGGAGAGGACTTCCCGTATTGAAATTAGATTGAAAGTTGCAGCTGATTGAGAATCTGAAAAGGAAAATTTCTACTAGTACTGGATTATCTTATGTCCTCTGATATCATGGAAGTTTGAAGAGTTATCGAGTTCATTAAATTGAATATGATGAAAGTTTAAAGAGAGACCTACATTAGTTCCATACACTCAAAACTAGTGATATCCACGTGGGAACAAAAGAAAATGATTGGTGGTCATGTTTTGAACTATATTCAACTGAGGGTTCGATAAGTTGAATGATAATCCAGATCCAATTATATCATGAGAGGAAATTTGCCAATATAATTTGAAGCTCTCAAAGTTTTAAAGTCTGAAGTGGGCAAAGTTTAGACATTGAAATTTAATTTGAAAGGCTCTCCGCTTTAATAAAATCTATTAAGGCTTATGTCAGCAGCAGATTGGCGTGTCAGAGTTTCTATGAATTCTAAGTGATTCGCTCCTTTGAAAAGCCCACAAGTTCCAACTGCAAATTGATTTCTGAACTGTTAGTAGGCTCAGATACTGTCAAAGATAACCCAGATATGTGGTGAAAAAGCTGACTATATGACTTGAGCAAAAGCTCTGCAAGACAAATTAGGTTTTATTTCAATAAGGGAAGACCTCACATTCAGATGTCATGAATATCAAGAATACAAAGAATCCTTTCAGGTTGACAGTCAATATATTGACTCATATGACTTGAGTCATAGATATTCTCAAATAGGAATAGATTCTCAATCCTAATGGAAAAAAGAATAAGTCAATGAAAGAAATCTTATGAGACGTAGACAATACTTCAATATCTGAGGAATGGAAGCCACTCAAGCACATTTGAAATCATTTCTATGTCTTGGATGTGAGATTAGGAATGTGTGGAATTATATGATTTCCAATTGATGGAAACAGATGGATAATCCCAATACACAACTATTCACCGAGTAAAATATCTGATAGACTCAAATATTTAGATGTGAGTGTTTCAAGTTTAAAATTTGCCCGACTTCTCGGGATGATTCCCAACACCAAATGGTGGAAAAAGTTCAATTGGACTGCTTTAAAATAAAACAATGAATGATGCTTTAAAAGGCTTTGTCACAAATATATAAGAATGGCGGAAGATTGTACATTTATCAACAAATCATACGTTTTCAGCTTCTTAGATGTATATAATTTGATTATTTCTTTCGCATAATTATCTGGAACAAGTTAGAAGTTTGAAGCTCCAAGATAATATTCTAATCCTAAGAAATCACGAAGAAGACAAAACGTATTATTCTTGAAAAATCAAAGAAGTTTAGCAGAATTATCCTGGCTCAATGTAAAACATTTTAAAATCCAATAGAAGTAATTTTGAAGAGGTGTCTAGTATGATGAGTAGGAATGATTTTTCGTGCATTAAAATATAGGCCTCATTCATATTTCGTAAAAGTAATATTTTTGTCATAAATATAATTCATGATGTGCAGAGAAAATGTATAGCCAATAAAGAATAAAGACAGCCTTGCATGAAGTATTCATCAAGTTATATTAAAGCTTCTTTAAGGTAGATACATGGACAAGTAGGTTAGTACATAGACTCCATTTAAAACATACATAGCTAAATTTCCTTGTCTACAATTCCCATTTGAAAAGAGTCCGTGCAGGGATAATCTTTTTTGAATTGCTTCCATTCCTTGCAGACTCCACCTTCCCGTGCAATATGCATTATGATCAACATTAAAAAAATATTATTACAGAAAAATTGCTGGCAGGGAGCTGTCATGCGAGTTTCTCTTCATGATCTTAATCCCTGTTGCGCTGTTGTAGAAGTTTGAAATTATCCACGTTACACCAGGAGGATGGATTTCACCAAGAAAACTGTTCGTTCGTCATCCTGACTCACGTATTAGGCTCCACTTAGACTTGCGGCAATTTCATTTATAAAAATAGAAAACGCACTCCTTCCTTACCTTCTACTTACTCTTCCTTACTCTTCTCAACTCAAACACATACGCTTCTCTTCATTACTGTCTCCTCTTACACTCTTTCACTATTCAACCCTTTCTCTTTCTCTTTTGCCAACTCCCTCTCTCAATCACTCTCTCTCTCTCACACACACTCTCTTACTCTCTCTCTCTCACACACACACACACACCAGCCCACACTTTCTACGATGGCTCTCTTAATCTCTCATACTTTGTCAAAAAGCAATTTAAAGTTTAAAATTGGTCTCCACACACATCATCCTAAACATCATCCAAAAGTTTCGCAGTAATCAGAAGGTATGGTAATTAATGGCTACTGAAAAGTAATATTGTCAGAATTGGTGAGCTCGACAAAAATCTGTGAGATGTTGAATTTTGTTTTCTATTAGGGGTACAATTAAAATTCACTTGGATAACATAAAACACAGATTAATTGTTTGGTTTTTTTAGAAATTCCTGAATAGATAAAATCAAATGTGGGAAACACCAAATCCTTCACTTAGAAGTTTTATTGCTGCTTTGAAACTAAAAATGTACATGCTTTATATTTTAAATATGAATAACAGTACCGTTTTGAAAATATTTCTATTTTCACTTTCATTACGCTAAAATGGAAATAATTTCAAAAGGGTACTGTGATTCATATTTTAAATTGAAAACATTGATAAGTAGCCCTGAGAAAGATCTACATATTCTAGTATATGAGTTGATATTCTTCAAAAAGCTGCAACAAACCTTGATATTTACCTGTAATTTATTAATTTACAAGACTCAATCACTTTTTGAGGAAACTACATAATTGTTTAGGAGATAATATTGCAATTTCTCAAGGTTTGATTTAAGAGTAGCCTATAAAGAAACAGGGTAAAAGTATTTTCTGTACTTCTCCTGCTGATCTGATCTCCAAAGAGTATCTATTTGGAATTCAATTGAGTCGGAATAGCTTCAATAAAATCTGTAATATCCGGCAAACCATTGTACGAGACATTCGTTTAACTTTCTACTTATGGTAATAGAATTGGAATCGACAGTAAAAGTTTTCTACTGTACCACAACAGTGCAGTTGAGTATTGAGTATCAGAAAGTTATTATTGATTGGAATGAGGGGCTTGAAATTTCATAGCTATGATCGTGAAAAGCAGAATATTTTCCCTTTATCATCAAGTGCATACGATAAAAACGTGTATGGAGTATAAAATTGTATTCCCTCGACAAATTTACATTCTACTACGACAATTTTCTAGTCTTTTTCGTTAGATGATATTCATATAGGTCTACTCTCTACATGATCTGATGTTATTGTGTGTGCAGATGATATTTTTAACTCATTGTACTGACATAAGGGGAGATTTTATGAGAAGTTGTCCTGAATTCTATTTACAGTTTTCTCTGATATGTTCAATAATTGCTCATTTTGCTACTGGATTTTCAAAACATTTTTACACATATTCTTTAGCTAACTTTTTCGAAAGCAAAATAAATGGTCATGAGAAATATTTCTGTGAGAATTAATGAAGAATGAATCACTAATTTCCCAGGGTTGTTGAGATCTACTTTTGTACAGAGTGAACCGAAAGTCACGCAGCCTAATGTAAGTTCGTGTAAAGGGACTGTTTAAAGTGAAAGGTTCTTTAAAATAGAATGTTTTGATCAACTTATGCATATATTTTAAGTGTAGAGTGTTCCTTCAACGCTAGAACACAACACTAATCAATCGAGAATGAGCCGGACATCAATATTATTGTTCAAACAAATCCAAAATTTTGTTTTAGCAATAACAACAAGTATTCTTTGAATAAACAAAAAAATTGTAAGACTATTTTTGATGGGGAACCCTTGAGGGTAGGCTTTGGCTCACCTTATTTTCATGTTTGGTCATCAATCCAAGAGCTTTCAAAAGTGTTTGTGGTTTAACTTTGTTATCAATCAACAAACATTCTCACTGTTTAACTATATACAGAGTACTCTGGGCTAATTATGAGGGCTAATGTTGTGAGGCTGCTACATTATGAAGCTAGCAATGATGTACCGTCAGCAAGTCACATTTCTATAATCTTCATTATTTATTTTGCGTATTTCGTATTGATCCTGGATAAGAGGTATAGCGTGTAGTGATTAATACATTATAAGTTTTTAGTTAATGTAGACCGATGGAAAATTCATTGGCACTCAAAAATCTTGAAAATTAAATAATAGATAATAATTGATTAGTTTCTAGTATGATGAACACTATATCCCTTAATTGTGGTATTCTCAATAATTTTGGTATTCTCGATATTGAGCAATATCGGTTTCTGGTATCATGAACGGAGCATTGTGATTGCTTCTCCCAAATTAAGAAATGAAGATCGTGCACTCAGCCATCATTTGTCCAGAACCATCTAGCTAAATCTTCTGTTTCTGTTTTTTGTCGGGGTTGAAAGAAAAACACGAAATTGCTGTGGCATCATTAGAGGAACGCACAAACATCTTCGTTCACTCATTAATTGCTGATTTGTCTTGTGAGTGTGTATGTTTGCAGTTTGCGCCATAGCATGCGCATGCGCCATGCGATATCGACAGTCCACTCAGAACACACATTCGCACACTCACTTGAACAATAAACAGTCAAGAACATTAGCAGACAACGCGGTAACTGAATTGGAAGGCTTCCTGATTCCCTTCTATATTTATACATAATAGGAGTAGGTGGTGTGTCTTTCCTTTGTTCTTCGAAACAATGGCGGAAGCCCATTAGAGTTTGCTGGGGAAGTTGGGGAACCGCAGTAATCAACAGCAGAGATCTGTAGATCGCGGTTATATCTGTGTGCTCGTGAAGTAGTTATGGGTGTTTGAGGCAAAGGTAGGCCGCAATGTGTGGTAAAGCTGCTGTAGGTGTTGAGGTCATTCAATCAATGATGAAAGGAATGCTTGTCAATGGGTTTTGATGGGATTAAATGAGAGAAATATGTTTATTGTTTGGTCTACTGAGTCTGTCTGAAAGTGTAGCCTATGTGAGATGGAATTAAGAGAGAGGAAGATGTTTAGTCTACTGTGTCTGTTATAAGATTAAATAATGAGAGAAAGATGTTCAGTCTACTGTATGTGTCCGTTTGTCTAAATGTGTAGGTGGAATTATTGAGGTTTTGACGGAATTAGGAAGAGAGACATGTTTCTTGAGTCTACATAATGTATCTCTTATGAGATGTTCAGTCTACTGAATGTGTCCGTTTGTCTAAATGTGTAGGTGGAATTATGGAGGTTTTGGTGGAATTAGGTAAGAGAAAGATGTTTGTTCTACTGAATGTGTCTGTTATGAGATTAAATGAGAGAAGATGTCTTTCAGTCTACTGAGTGTGTCCAATTGTCTGGATGTGTGGGTGGAATTGGGTTTTTACGGAATCAAGGAAGGGAAAGAGAAAGATGTTTAGAATATTGAGTGTGTCTGTTTGTCCGAGTGTGTCCAATTGATGTGAGTCTGTGAAGTTTGATGTATTTGAGGAATAATATAAAATTATTTTTGAATATGAATAACAAAGATCCCAAATTATAACTGAAATATTGTATTATTTTCAAATTTCTCAAAGGTTTGAGTCATTATCAGTTTGAAACATTTTTAGAGGTGAACAATACAATGTATTCAAATAATGCTAAGTTTATTTGTTCAAATGATGTAGTATACGTTGCAATGTATTTGTGAAAGTTGATAAATTGGAAAAATCGAAGTGGTTTAGTAACATATGAAAAATATAAGGTCATATCACAAGTTATTATCATTTCCTAGTTGTACATTTTTTTATTCTCTTCAATTAATCTACTAAGATTCTTATGCTCAATAGCAGTAGTTCAAATATCATTAACCATCAGCTAATTCAAATATTGAAGACATTATAATAAATGAGACTATTCATCCTGAATAATTACTTTATATTTTTGGTGATGGTGCATATTGAGCTGAGGAGCAAATAAATTGAAGTGAAAATAGCTATTTTTGTCTTTCGCTTGCCGTCTCTATGAATTTAATAATGAGAATAAATGCAATGATAATATTATTGAAATTGTTGGTGTTGAATAAATTTAATTTTTGAAGTTTTTTCTTACCTAAGCATGTTGAGGAGATGAACGGGAAAGTAGCAAACAGCAAACATGAGCACAACGGCGACGAGCATCTTGGCGGCCTTCCTACGGGATCTCAGTTGTCCTTCAGTGCTATTGTTTGCCATGCGTCTGCCAGTGCCTGTGGAAGTAATAAAAATATTGCTACAGATCCATAATCAGCATCAAAAAAAGTACAAACAGAAAATGTTCAATAACCTTTTCGTCTAAAACGTACCCCAATCTCACAAATGAGGATCTAAAGGAGTTAACAGGCAAAAAACATTTTTGAAAAGATTAATTCGTGTCCTTTGAATGTATTGTAGGAGACGAGACGTTGGTAACGTTGGTAACGACTGACAAAAAATAGTCGTCATATCTCATCACCTTCCATCCCATTATCCACAACCAAGCCTATGAGCTCATGTAGACTTCACCCTTACAAAACAATAATTCTCATAAAATTGGTAGGATTGATGGTGATATTGTGGAATCTCTTCATAATAAGAAAACTTAGATATTGTAAAATTTCACAAAATATTCCGTGAAATTTGACAATATCCAAGTTTTCTTATCAACAATAATTCTCAATTGTGAGGTTTGGGACAAGAATTTGTCCCATTTGGTGGAACAAAAATTTGCATCATTAAGCGCGTTCTGGACAAATATAATATTGTGAAGAAATTGTTAGACGAATATCGTTTCAATTGTGATAAGAGTGCACCTATGCTCCTTATATGTTACTGCTCCATTAGTTATGAATCTTTGATGTTTGAAGCAACGTGCAAATTGCTGCAGCTTCTCGAAATAGCCGAGCATCGTGGTTGTGCACCATTCATTTGCATTGCACATGACGTGAAACTTGTTGGACCATGTACTTCCCCTATCTGTGCACCAAGAAGCTCAGTAAATACGATCCTGTGTAGAGCAAACTGAGAGAAGCAAACTTCCGAAAGTGGAACAAAGAGCCAACAACGGAGCGCGGAAAAGCGCAAGTCAACATTACTGGTCAGGTGACATTTCAATTATTAGTACGTCTTGTTTTCCTAGCTTTTCTCGCCTTTTCCAGTTCTCATCCCTTTTCTTCCTCTCTGATCTCTTTTTTCTCATAATTTTCCGTCTTCCTGATCCAACTTACTCGATTTTCTCCATTATTCTCCAGATCTTCCTATCTGATTTATATCAGATCTATTCTCTCATAATATCTTCCCATTCTCTTTATATCAATTCTTGCTATCATATTCTTCCATGATATCAAAGACAATCTACTCTTGAGATTAGGATAGTCTTTTATAAAATATATGGCTGAGGGTGTTCATGTGTTCCCCGAAAAACAGTTCAACGATTTAGAATTGTCGTTCATTTTCCTATTGTGGGAGCATTATTATACAGAGTGTTACAACTATAAATGTCAACTATTTTACTTCACATTTTCAGCAATAAAACTAATGATTACATTTCCTTTATTCACGTACGTGAATAACACTCTTGGATATCCTTATCGATTCATGTTAATTTCTTCTGTAAACAATGGAAAAGCACACTAGACTGTCAATATACCACTATTTGTTTTGGAACTGTGTCTTGAATATTATTTCAGGTGGCCTCTAAAATAAGTTCCTACTATTCATATGGAAAGATGTTAATGTTCATAATCTTCTTAGATTATTTTTTCGTTGAAAATTTTTATTCCCGCATCTATTCGTTTGAAAATCAATGCCCAACAATAACTGATAACACACTACTTTTCAAGCAATGAACCTCCCCCATCCAAAATATCCGGTCCCTGTTTTGTTTCACTTTTTATTTAACCTCTTTCTCATTATGATTTATGATATTTTATGATTTTTAACTTATTTCTTTATTTAATTTAAGCTGCAAAGTTACGGCCTATTCTACGTTGAACACTACATTATTCCCTGAACTGGAAACTATTTTACCTAAAAAGTATCACTTTCAGAAATGATTTTGGAAATAATCCTTATATAAATCATCATGTGATTCCACTTTGTGATTTTTCTATAGGTTTCTTGAGGCCTTACTTATTACTCTTACTTCCAGGGTCATGATTGTATGAGATGACATTCCAGCCTTTATGCTGGTGGATTATTATTATTATTATTATTAGCGTATGCCTTATCTGGTGGGGAGTCCTAAAAGGATGTTCAACCAGCAAAATAACCACAATAATTATCCTCGATAGGGAATTGTGGTATTTCTTGAAATGATCCACGGAGATTTAAACGTTTGAAAGTTTTTTCAATTTGAGAGAGTTATGGTGGATATTAGCATATTCTTCTGTATACCTAAAAGCCACTCCAACTTCATGTCATATGTCTTCTTGATACCTATGATTTCTATGAATCAATCAATCAAGCGGTCTCTTCTTGTTATTTCTGTTTATTCATCTTGTTGCATTCTCTCCTTGATACGAACTCTCTCTTGTTCTCATATTCTCACTCTCGGAACACAGCTTCCGCTTTCTGTCTGACTAATCTTCTTACTTCACCACTCTACCGCTTTTCGAATTTATATTGTTGTTGGTTTTCTCCTGCTCTTCCTCTCAACCACCCTCTCCAACCCTCCTAGCTTCCTTTTGTACTTGTCTGTAGTCAATTCAAAATAACTTGTGACAATATAAACAAATCTATCCAGGGTGGCGACTGTTGCGATGACAAACCATAGCAACGATACGACACAGTCCCGACAAAAAATATTGTGACACAACACTGCCACGACAAACCAAAAGACCGGAACGCCACAGCAAGACGAGCACCTTTATTCCAAGTTTTGAGATGGGAGAAAACAATAATTGTAATTATTACATATCACTTCAGATGGGGAGGGTACAAAAACATTGAAACATATCGTTGAGAGTGACCCATAATCCCTTTGTCATAACTTTTTTGTGTGCTGCATTGCATGCTCTATAATATGAAAGCATGAAAATATTAGCCTATATGTTTAGGCACTGGTAGCATGCTACGTTCTAACTATTAGATATGTAATATACTATTATATTACAAAGGTATTCTTGTATCTTCGTTTCATCAGTTTCTTTCTATATTCTTTCAATCAATCTTCATTATATCATCATCTCCATCATCTTTCCGTGTCCTCCTTCTACCCATCTTACCTACTTTATCTTTTTTCGTTTTCATAATTTGCATTCTTATTATCTCTTCTCCTTATTTCGGTTACTCCTCTCACCTATCAAAATTGTATTGCCTTGAATCACTGGATAATTATTATCATTCAATGGATATAGAGATGAGGAAGGTATTAATACATCTCAATGCTACAGAGAAATAGGGAGGTACAGTACGAATAAAAGTAATGAAAGGTAGCCATTCAAATCTGTTTCAATTTTTCCTCACTTCCTTTCTTTTTCTAATCTTTTTCCGAGCACATTATGCTTATTCTTCTCACTCACTCCTGTCCTCATAATCCATCTTCATCTTTTATAACCATATTCTCATCAAATTTTACCAGATCCTCTTTCTTTACCATCTCTTCTTCATCCTTCGAATCATCTCCTAGTTATTCTTTTCCCATCAAATATAATTCAAATATCCTCCGTCTTCTCTTCTTCCTTCCTACTACACTCCCGTTCCTCATCTTTCTAATTCTACCAATTCTCTCAACAACGTTTATTCTATTCTCTTGCTCTATCAACGTTTCTCCCCAACCTCCCCACTTGTAATCCTTCTGCTTGTGATTCCTTTTTTATCAACTTTCATTTTATCTATCTTTTCTTCAATCCATATTCTATTGCTTACTCCATCACTTCCCTCTCCTAATCTTTCCTCATGCACTCTTCTATTATCATCTTTAATTATAATATCTTTCTCTACCATTTCCTATTCCCCCTTATACCTATTCTAATCCTAATCATTTTCACTGTACAGTACTTATTTCCTTATCAGATTTCACTTTTTCTTATGTTATCTTTTTCAGTCTAATCTACTTCCCCCACCATCTCTTTCTACCCCTTGCAACCCTCCTAATTCTGTTTTTATTTTATCTGAACTCAATTTTATTTTATGAACTTTTATTTTAATAAAATTTTATTTTTATGAACTCAATTTTCATTTCTTTGTAATACTCTTAATGGTTCTTTTATTCCTTATTCTTCTACTTCTTTCCTTATACACTTTCATTTTCCTTCTCCCGATGTTTTCCTTTTTTTCCTTCTTCCTGACCTCCAACTTCCTTTACGTACTTCTTTCCTCATCCAATTCGTCTCTTCTGGTCCTTTTCTTATCATTTATTATATTTATTCTCCCTTTTTTTCACCCTCCTCCTCACTTACTCCCTCCACATTCTTCTTGTTTTTCTCGTCCTTATTCTCTTTCTTTGTTGTCACGCCGTAACTGTAGCGATGCGACGGTGCATCACATCCACGTGGAAACAGAGTCGCGAGACAGATGCTGTTTCCGGTCTGTTATTTCCGGCTGTGCGCTGACAGAAATGGCGGGAAATTCAGCCGCCAGCTAGAAATGGCGGGAAATCCACTTGCCAGCCAGGATTGGTGGGAAGTGTCGGCTGGCCTGAATCCTGCAATCAAGTGTGCTGAGAGAGGATTTATCAACCCACTTCATAAAAAACATTTTTTGAAAAACAAATTTGGTAACTATAATGTAAAGATGACCTGGATCGCTTATTCTTTGAAAATCTCCTCCATAGTAACCAACAGTAAAGACTGTTAGCTGAACGTTTTAGATGAAACAATTCTTCTACTCCACAACGTTTTAAACACTGCACCCTATAAAATAATTAATGATTTACGATTTACTCTTCAAATAAATGAATTAATTGATTACTCCAAGCTAAATTTGAATAAGAAGAAGTTGTTGACAGAAGGAAACTCGTGAGATACCGCGCAATCAGGAAAGGATGACAGCAGAGACAGTAGCTGTATAGAGTGGAATAGCCTAATTCCATTTTTGGTGTATACAGTATGTAGGCCTATATTAAAATAGGTTCAAACGAAGACAATCTAAGGATACTCTATGTTCAACTTCTATGTTTTACAAAGTTTGTTAGTACGGTGATAGTTGGAAATCATTTAATCTTATGAACTTGACTCGTTAGAAACATTTTTGTCATTGGAATGATACAGAAGAATGTGATGCTGAATATGTTGCAACCAGCGAGAATAGAATATATTCTATAATATATATTCTATTCTCGCTGGTTGCAACAGAATATTTGACTCCACCCAATTGGACCAGTGAAAATCTTACTTTATGCAAACTTACAATACCTTCTCTACTTCCCGCTTCTACTTCTCTAGTTTTTATTATAATATAAAACCATCTTCTGGCTTACTCACTCAATGAGAGACTAGCACGTCCCATTGACTCGATCATGATAATTGGAATGAATAATTTCAATTTTTCACTTTCTTCCACTTTCTGTGGGAAGCATGTCGAGAAATGTCGAATTTCTGATCATAAACATGATTCGTTTGCGTTTTCGGTAAAAAAGTAGTTTATTTGTGTTGTTGGCTCAAGTTTATAAATTAAAGAAAAACAAGCCAAAATCAAGTTCATCTTTGATGAAAAATTGAATGATTGTAGGACTGATGATCTAGCTCACCAATCAATGACGGATCTACCAAAGCATTGCTTGAAGATGTCATAGTGATTTTAGCTCCAAAAACATCGGGTCTCCATTTGGACGATGAGAGTAAGAAGATGAAGATGAAAATGAAAATAAAATATGATTAAAAGATCTTGTTGGACGTAAAGAAGAAACATAATAATTTAAACCGAGTTTGAATCAAGTTTTTCGGCAGAATGTCAAGCGGAACTGTAAGTTATTCTACTTATTATTATTATTATCATCATCATTGTCATCATTGTAGTCATTATTAGAATAGCTATCTCCATTCTGAACATTTATTCCACTAGAGAATACCCTTGGGAACTTTCCCAATATAAAGAAATAAATACGACGCTGGTACGAAATGAGGTAGTCGTACCGTTCCCTGTTGAAAGCCAAGAAAGTTTTCTTCTATTTCATTTCCGCGGCTCCCATTGAAGCTCTCGGCTCCAACCCACACCAAAACTTTCCACCTCCCCCCCCATACCGAATGCCCCTCTTTTCAAGCCCCCTCGCAGTCAAAAAGGCGCGAGTCGCTTTGGGACTCCTCTTGAGCTCCTGCTGGTACTTCACAACGTCCGCTGCTAAGTTGAGATTAAACAGATAAGTGCGACTTAATTCTTTCTACTATCCTCAAAAGTTTTTTAAACGTTCAGCGCTTTATTAGCTCTCTATACCGTGGCATCGCTGGGTTGATTTGTCTCATTTCTCTATTAGAAACGTTGTTCTACGCGAAAAGAAAATTTTTCTCTTGCTATTTTTTTGTTCTACACCCAACACCAACTAATTTTGAAATTATTTAATGAGAAATTTAACACTGAACAATCATAAATAATTAAAATTACCATTAAAATTTCATACTGTAATGGTATTATGGTATCATAGAATGTAGTGGTATTATTGTATTAAAATCATTAATGTCTATTCTTCAATATTGATTAGGTACTACATAGCGTACTTAGAGGATAAGGTGAGACAGTCAGTCTCATATCCATGTTTGAAATTTCTGGTAAAAATTAATGAAGGAATATTAAAATAATATCTGTTACCATCTTAATAGCCTATGTAAATTGAAAATCGATCAAGAAACGATATACGTAGGCCTATTTCATTTCCCGATTGAAATATTTTTGTAAGTGATTTTTGAGACTGCATTACTTAGCATATTCTAATTTTTAATTTTAACTAATGACTCATAATAATTGATTAGATTATTCTTATATATTGGGGTTATGTTCCTCAATTTTTGATAGTTCACATTCACAAATAATGGACAACGACACTTTCGGTTATCTGTTGGAGAAAGTTCGGTCACATATCGAGAAGAACTTTGAAGAACTCCAAGTTGCCTTTGTAAAAAAATAATAAATCACCGACAAAAATCTCAAATTAGAATCATTCAATTTTATTTCTATCCCTGGATGTTTACAAATAACCACGTTCAAGAGTGGCAAAAATTGAGGTGATTAGTCTTTTCAACTTACTGAGAGTCATTATAACACACACATGTTCGTAACGGTATTGGTAGGATTATTGGATGGCTTGGTGGGATGGATTTTCATCCTGTCAAATTGGTCGGACGGCTTGGTTCAGTCTGGTAAGGTAAGATCAATGTATGAAGCGCTTAAGAACGACTTGGTTGGTTTTCTGTGCGATTCAGGATTTACTAGTTGCTTTGGGATTACTGGTTATGGGATTACATTATTAGAGTTACTACTGTTTGAGTTCTCAACTATCGTAATCTGTAATCAGTGCAGGAATATTTTGTTACACACGTGAATAAAGTGATTGAATTTCATCTGATATATCGAGGCGACTGTTTTATAAAATAAAATTAGATGCATCTACGGGACGCGTCGAAAAGTTCAAACAACCATAGCAGAGTGGGTTTAAACATCATACATTCAAATGTGTTACAAGTTACAACAACATCATTATTATATTCCCTTCAACAGAGATCCAAGAAAACGGATTTAGCCTGTCATTATTGTTCTGTGTGAGCTTACAGTTCTGAGAGTAATATTGCCGTTTCGTATGTAGAAGCATGGAATAATGAAGCTAATCCTCTTTAGTAGAAGCTAATATTGAATCTAAGTTGTTATGATAAATAAAATTTAATTAGGCTACTTCTTATCCGACATCGGATAAACCGACCGTTTACAAAAAATGTAGAATCTTCCGCCTTGAAGTTATTTGTTTCAGTATTGATCCAAGAAAATCATTCGTCACAACAGGAACAGTTCAAACGTAAGCCAATTCCAGTTAATCAGAAATATTCAGGAACTTATTTGATTGTATTCAACACACATGGCAACGTATTATTCTCCCATAGGCCTATATTCTTATATTCAGGGTTTGCCAATGAAGCGGGACGATTTCAATAAGTAACAGATTGTTCAAGGAGTTGTATTTTCGTGACTTTATTATTATAAATATAAAGAAGAAATGTAGCCATTAAGTTTACAATGGGTTAAAAATCATTTTTTTGAATATAACATCTTCCAAATGTCCTCCATTGGAATCTATGCACTTTTGCAGCCGGGCCTGGAAGTTTCATATGACATTTCGCAGCGAATTGATTGGTATACCTTCAATCTCATCTCGAATTGGTTGTTTTGGAGCTGTGATAGTTCTGGATGGATCGCTCTGAGAAACTCTCGATTTTAAGTAGCCCCATAGAAAAAATGTCACAGGTCAAAAGACAAATCTGGGGAGAGAGGGGCCAAGGAATATCCCTGTTTCGAGAAATGACGCGGCCTGGAAACAAAGCATTCACAGCATTCATGTCAATTCTCGCAGTTTGGTTCTCGCCCTAGTGTAGCTAATTTGAAACAAGAGTTTTCCAGAGCGATCTACCCAGAACTATCGCAGCTCTTGAACAACAGCAGATTCGAGATGAGATTGAAGGAATACCAATCAATTCGCTGCGAAATGTCATATGAAACTTCCAGGCCCGGCTGCAAAAGTGCATAGATTCCAATGGAGGACATTTGGAAGATGTTATATTCAAAAAAATGATTTTTAACCCATTGTAAACTCAATGGCTACATTTCTCCTTTCTATTTATAATAATAAAGTCACGAAAATACAATTCCTATGCTGCGAAGTGTCATGGGAAACTCCTAGGCCCGGCTGCAAAAATGCATAGATTCCAATTCAGATTCAGATTCAGATCCAATGAAGGACGTTTGAAGGGTACTACATAAAAAAAATTCTTCACTTATTTTCCACTGAATGGCTACATTTCCCATTTCTATTTATAATGATAAAATAACGAAAATACAACTTCTTGAAAAATTGGTTACTCATTGAAATCGTCCCGCTTCATTGGCGAACCCTGTATTTTCCATAGTATTGGTTGACCTTACGTTTTTCATTGTTAGATAATGTTCCGGTCCTGAAGTATTCAGTTTAGAGGGGTTCTACAGAAGCCATTTTTGAAATGGACAAGAACGGAAGCTCACAACGAGAGACATTGTCATTTCGTATGAAGAAGCTTATCCAATTATATGATAAAAAAGACACTCACATAAATTTCACATGAAAAAGTCAATTGAATAATTATGATAGACACTTACCTTCTCCGGATTGAACGAGTGCGGTCTCAGAGTGTCCTGGTATGTTATCGGAGCGCCACAGCACTCTCACAATCTGGCAGTAGGCAACACTCATGAAAAGAAGCGGGAAAGTGTACAGAAGCAGAATTCTAGCCAGTTGAAACATTTCCTCAGTTCCTGCAGACCAGGTAGCACTGCATTGAGTGAAAAATATCAGATCCATGTTGCGGAATTTTTCATATTTCTTGGTTTCCAGTACAAGCAGTTCCGGAATGTCTGCAAAAATGACAATCATAGAAGCTGAAAACAATTATAATAGCATTAATTTTTCGTTCAATTCACACAATCATAAATAACACAGTACATTAAAGACAAAATATCAAGAGAACATTGAAGTGGAAATAGTGTTAATAAGAGTTTAAATAAATTTTCATAAGAGTTTAAAGCTCGATAGAATCAGCCACGCCCATTATAATAAAACACATTCTTTTCACATACTTTGGACCGGTTGTTCGTAACTTCGTTAAGTTTTAACGCCGTGCTTAACCTGGATAACGACATCTTGTAGCGACGGCAAACTAACTCAATTCAAATGGAGAATAGAAACATATAAATTATTAAAAAGCTTTGAGTTTCAATAGTTCCATTTAAAAAACTCGATGACACATCATTTACATTAAATTTTATTGCCTAAACATATTACCAACCTTTAATTCATGAATCGATTTGAGAATATTTCAAGGTGGGGAAAAATTCTTTTCTCAACACATAACATTCATAAGATTATTTTACTTATGTTAAATTCATTCAATTCACTCTCATGTAATATTATCTTTCAAATCTCTATGATCATCCTATACTTCATGTTATGTTATTGTTCTACGTCAGAGTACTGGGAAAAGCTAAAACAGTGGAAATAAACTTCGTGGAGATAAACTTTCAAGAGAAAGTGCGTGAAGCAAAACTTTTGCTAAGTAAGTAAGAGTAGGCTTCAAGTGTAGTGGGAAATGGAAGCAGCCATTAGTACTCTGTAAAGCTCTGATAAGCCGATTCTTAGGAAAATGTATACTAAATTGAGAGAATCAGTTAGGCATATACCTGCTCAAACAATTTGCATTCAAGACTTGTAGAACACTGGCGGCTCGTACCCACGAAACAGGTGAAGAGCCCGTATCTTTTACTGTACAGCACTTCACCTATTCATGGGCACGAGCCGCCAGTGTTGTAGAATGCTATCGTCTTGGAAAAACTTGGGAAAGGTTTTGAAAGAAGCATGTAAAATCTTGAACATACTTGACTTTAAGACATAAGTTTCAAATTTACAAAACTTCAGATTGAGATATTATGAAACATGATTTATACTAGGTATAAAGTGTAAAAATAAAAATAATGTAATAATCTCACATGTATAAAGTGAGATTTTAAAACTATCATGATCTATTTCACATTAGTAATAATGTTTGTTCATTTGACATTGAGATTCTATAGAGCGGAATATAAGAGTGATCCATAAGTCAGGTTGTCCCAAGCAATAAATTTATGCGATGTTTTCATTCGACATTTCCATTTCTGACAACTAACTCATGTGCCACTCTGCATTTTTCAAAGGAAGATGTGATATTTTTCCTGAAGAGGCCTGGACATCCAATGAATAATTCCTATGTAGCTTTTCCTAATGCTGAAGTTTATAAAAAATCATGCTCTATGATGCAGATATTAAATAGCTCATATTGGAATGCAGCTACCATATTTTAATGGATGAAATGTTGTAGATTTTGAATATGGTAGAGTTGTATAATTAATTCCTTTTCCAATTTAGATGCCATACCAAAGTGAACGAGCTATGTTTTATACGTTTATTATGCTTTCATAACTGATACGTTCTATACATTTCTATTGCAATTTAAATACACATTTTTTTATTTTAAGTAGCGCATTCATTCCGACCCCATTATCACACCTTCAAAATTATGTATGAACAGCTTTAATATGTTATTGATTAATTCATTCTATTTATTATTTTGTATTTATGCATTACTATGTATTGAGTTATTTATTATGTATTAATATCATTTCCTCACTGGCGGCTCGTGCCCACGAAATAGGTGAAGTGCCCGTATCTTTTACTGTACAGCACTTCACCTGTTTCGTGGGCACGAACCGCCAGTGCATTTCCTCACAATGATACCCTCTCACAAATCAAAGATTTATTCCAGAATCATAATATTCCTCAATCTGCCCATATTGCATTTTGGGCAATATTCATGGAGGTAAAATACTAGTAGATTTGTATTCGTTAACAAAAAAATGTTATAGATTCACCTTTCTCCCGTCTGCTACGTTACTTGGACAGTTGTCTTTTTTCTTGAGAGATTAAATTAAATATAAAAGTATTATTAGAATTTATTAGATTCTCACGGTAAAATTTACGATTGTTTAAAAAACTGTTGATAAGAACACTGTTGTATAAAAGCAGATCGTGTGTGTGTTTGTAGTTTACCAACCCACAATTTGAATTTGTTGACATGAATCACAACTGTATGTCAAAACGAGTCGATTACTAGACGAAGTCGAAATAAGTGTCATGAAGTCAAAATGAATGTCAAACGAAGTAGACGATTACTGGACGAAGATTAACGATTATTGCGAAACATGCATTAAGCTAGCTAGCATCGTAACATTCCGACAATAGCTGTAAATAAAGAAGTATGACAAATGGGAGCGAAGATTGTCGGTGGTTGCGAGGGAAACAGGGAATAGGAGGAAATAGAAGGTTATAGAGACTTAAGGTGTCCCGTTACGGCAGTATGTAACCAGATAGGATGTATCCCATTCCTGTATTCGTAGCCTACAATATTATACGCTAGGCTGAGACTTTGGCGTTATTAATGGGGGGTGCCTTCCACCATGTACCCCCTTTACCAACCCCCTGAACCGGTCACGTGACCCAACGACTATCAGAAAAAGGCGTCAATGATTAATGGCGTACTTTGACACAGAGGTTTGTGATACGCAGATGGCTTGTAACTAATTTTTGGCCATGTCAAAATCAGTCGGTTGATGTAAGCGATGGATTAACAATGGCTATCTCGTGCACCGACTTCGAATCCTTTGTTTCACGTGGAATTCCCTTATTTCGAATCTATTCCTGTTTTGTTTTTCCGCTAAAGTGAAAATTAAATTATAGTCAACAATAGAGGGTTTCCATTCGAATTAAGAAGGAATGAATACTGAAATCTTGTGGCTATTATTTTGTTCTCTAGTTTACTGGTGGCTCGTGCCCACGAAACAAGTGAAGTGCTATACAGTAAAAGATACGGACACTTCACCTGTTTCGTGGGTATGAGCCGCCAGTTTTTTAGTTAGAACTCTTCAAATCAATTGCTGAGAGGTGTCTTGGTTTACAATGATCATGACGGCTTCGAATTGAATAATTCCAAAATATAAAATCTATGATATTGCATCAGTTCTTATAATATCTATCATTGGCTTAGTCAACCAATGATAGAGGTATAGATGAAGAGCGATCACAGTTTCAGTGTTCTTCCATGAGATTAGCTTGATTCAATGATTGTTTAAAATAAGGTCATCTCCACTGTTTCGAGACATTGATTTCAGTTTTCAGAATAGTTTAATATTGATTTCTATCAGGGGTTTTTCATGAGAGAACTCAGGCCTATACTGTATTAGATTATGTATGAAGAGCTCCTGCATGACCTTTTAGCCAATACATTTCATTTTGTCTCATTTAGAATATCTTAAGAGCAGGCTAAATAATGTCATCTCAGGATTGAACGGTCTACGGTCGAGTTTCAATTTTTACAGAGTATGTTCAACATTTTATTGCATCACTCTATTGATTCGTTCTCTGATACGGTACCTCATCTTATTTAAAAAAGAGAACATTCTTCATAGCCAGAGATATAGATGGAGAAGTTTGAGAGATTATGATGGGTGGAGGTGAAGCTTACTTTAAAGAATTTAATCACTGCCGACTCGTGCCCACGAAACAGGTGAAGTGCCCGTATCTTTAACTGTACAGCACTTCGTGGGTACGAGTCGCCAGTGGAATTGATAATATCGCAGTTGCACGTTCCTTGAATTATTATTTAATAACAATAATGATAATATTATTTAGTAACAATTCAATCATTTCGGTTTTGAAAATTCTAATATTTTTGCATCGATATCTTTTTTAGCTGAATTTAACCATTTGAATATGCCATTCTGCTTTGAAAAATTTATTGTATTTATTTCATTGATATCCATTTTAGCTTAATTCAACCTCTACTAATGTAAGAAAATTTCTCAAGGTTCACTAACTATATATTGATATAACCTTCTTAATAAACCGTAGGGCAGCAGACTTCATCTGTGAAGCCTTATCTCTTACTTGATCATATCCTTTGCCCATAAAAGACAGTTCGGAGCAGCAGCATCTTCATCGTCACAAACTTTCCCTTGAAACCTGCGGTCTTTAATGTTTCGGTCTCTCACTTCGTGAAGGGGGCAGGGAAGTACTTAACCTACTTTCGTCCACTACACTTATTACTACACTTTCCAGGTGTGCGTTTCCCTTTTTGTTGACTACTCACTACTGAATTTCCCTCCCCTCTCCACATAAACAGACCTTTCCCTATATTTTCACCCAAATATCATAATCTTTCATATTTCACCATTTTCTAATAGAAAAGTCTGTTCAAGCAAAAAAGACATTCTGGCAAGATGGGAAAATGACTCCAGCACGATCAATATTGGTTCAAAAATTAAAAATTTGGTTTTAAATTGTTTCCAAATGTGTAAGGTAGACCTGGTAGACGAGTGGACTAATAATGTTTTTGGTAGTAAAATAAATATTTATTCTAGTAATAATATATGACCTTTATTTGTCGTATAAAATTATTTAATTATAATATTAGAATACAAATAGTTTTCTAATTTATTATTTATCTGATCTGAATACATTCTGATTCAGAATGTATATGATCTACAATTTAATACCAAATTTATGATTTTTGAACCAGTATTGACTGAGCTGTAGCAATTTTGTCACATTGACAGAATGTTTCCTTTGCTTGAACAGACTATACCCTTGATATCATTTCATACCTCGCCATCATTCAACCGTCTATTTACGGTAAACTGACGGTAAACCGTCTATAAAAAGTAGGAAAAGTTAATTTTAATCAGTGAAATGTTCAGGTGGAATAAACTTTCAATTCGGTCATACTCTAAACTCACATGGTTATGATTAACTCATGTATTAATAAGTGAATCAACAAGCTTTATAGAATTATTTATCAGTTCAATAAGTGAGCTCAATGAGTTAACATGAATTGGAAAATAAACAAAAAGTTTATTGATGAGTGAAATAGGAAGATTTTTATTTTAGAGAATAAGACTTCCTACACTTTGGGGGCTCGTCCGGGATTAAAAAGGAAAAAATCCGGAATAGAAACGAAGAAGATTCGTCCGGGATCGAAAAAAGAAGATTTGTCCGGGATCGAAAAGAAGATTTGTCCGGCATTGGAAAGGAATTGAATTGTGAATTGTGAATTCGGAGAAAGTGAATTGTGAATATGGCATATTTAGCCAGAGCAAAAAAAAGTGATTTATTGAAGGTAGCGGAGGATTTGGATATTAATCTGCCTACCAATCCAAGAGTGGTACAATTATGTACATTAATTACCGCATCAGAAGATTATAATGAAGAAATTATAAAAAATTTGTTGGAGAGAATTAAAGAAGATAGAGAACTTGATGAAGAAAAGGAAAAAGAAGAAGGAACGAGAGGAGAGAATGCTACGTGAGAAAAAGAAAGAGAGGAGAGAATTCTACGTGAGAAAAAAGAACGAGAGGAGAGAATTCTACGTGAGAAAAAAGAAAGAGGGAAGAGGATGTTTTCTTTGCAAGTTGAAAAGGAGATGGAACTGAAAAAATTGGAGCTGGAAATGTCAAGAGAGACAGTAGTTGACAATGCAAACGTCCAAGTAAGTAGGAATAATGATTTTATGAAACTTGAGACACGATTTAACATGGATAGTGTTATAAGCAGACATTCAAACTCATATGAAAGACAAATTAACAGGACCAACACAATCAAAGAAAAATTGGTTCGTGTTAGAGGGAGTAATGTTGAAGAGAGACGTTCGTCTGTGACCGAGGAGTTTTTCCATTCAGATTTTGAGGTGCAAACAACTTTTGAATTATCCGTGCTTTCTAAACAAGAAATAGAGGACGAATGCAATATTTATTGCGACTTGGACAAATTACCATTCAAAGAATTTGAGTCCGGAGAGTGCACGTCTTCTGACAATTATGAAGCTGTTAATGCATTGAATGTGGAAAAAATTTCCAGCCACAAAATTGACAATATGATGAATAATTTCAGTGGTAGTGAGAGACAAGATTCAACTCGTGAACAAATCAACAATTCGAAGAGAAAGGTCCAAATTATGAAACTATTGTATAAGAAAATCAAAAGTGTTGGTAAACATAAAATTGTACAAGAAATATTAGCAAAGAATCCAGTTGATGAAGACAGCAGGGATGAATCGTTGGAGATATTTAGGTATTGTGTGGAAAAACGAAGAGAGAAAAAACGCATGAGGATGCTTAATAAAAGAGCACATCTTCTCAGAGTAACAAAGAATAATGATTATGTGGAGGCTTTAAAACTGAAATCCGAAGTTGTTTCAACAAAAAAGAAGAGTTCAAAAACTCGAACACTCAGTCCAGTAGTTGTTCACTGGAAAGTTACTAAAAGGGTAACTGTAGACTGCAATTCTGTGAATTTGAAATCAAGAATAGTTTACTATGATCTGAGACGTTTGGTTCAGAAAAAAACAAAATCTACACAAAGACAAATATGCTTCATCAATGCTTGTACAGAAAGCGTGTTCCAAGATATCGTCACGTTGTAGAAAGAAAGGACGTGATAAAGTGAACTACAAAAAGCACAGGAGTAAAGAGGAAAAGAAATTGAGGAAGGCCAAGCGAAAGAAGCGGTGCAAATTTAGAAATAGGATATCTTGATTTTTTGTTTTGTTTTGTTTATTTATGTTTCTTTTGTTTTATCATGTTAATGTTGATGTGTGGCTTGAGGGCAAGCCAAGCGTCAGAATGGCCGAATGTAGGAAAAGTTAATTTTAATCAGTGAAATGTTCAGGTGGAATAAACTTTCAATTCGGTCATACTCTAAACTCACATGGTTATGTTTAACTCAAGTGTTAATAAGTGAATCAACAAGCCTTATAGAATTATTTATCAGTTCAATAAGTAAGCTCAATGAGTTAACATGTATTAGAAAATAAACAAAAAGTTTATTGATGAGTGAAATAGGAAGATTTTTATTTTAGAGAATAGGACTTCCTACAAAAATACTACTTTTACAAACCTCTGGATTCTTAAACTCTCTTATTTAGTTTTACATTTGGATCAAGTATAGAATTCTGATATAATATAAAGAATTTCATTCCCAATTTTTATTCGAACAAGTTATTCTCTTAATCAAAAATTTTTTAATCTTGGGGTTCTTATGTGGTGTAAATAGACAAGTTTTTCAAGAAAAGTATCGTCTTATATGTAATGAGCTATTAGATGAGAAATTACTTATTCATTCGATAGAACTCAAACTACTGGAAAACTCACAGTTCATATAAATATTTCACATTTGGACTATTTTCTCATTTGATCTCTTCAACAATAAATAAATTTAATAGAGTATTGAAAGTTTTACAGCTTTCAGAAAGATAAGGCATTAATGGACCAAGAAAAATAATATAGGCCAAGATATAGAACACTGCTTGGGTTCAATATGAACATGATCTGTAAATATGGAAACTTGATCTCTTCCTAAGCGATGGAATTATATTCTCATGGATTGTCTGACTTGTAGATTATTCTCATAGCGCAATATTATTAGCGATCATACATAGCGATTAAAGCGATTATAATGCGTTATACATAACGATTATTCTCATAGCGTTCTCTTTAGCAAAGATTATTCTCATCTACCAGTCACTCACAAAACATGAAAAACAGAGCGTGAGTTGAGAGCCGATAATACATTTTTTTTTGAAAATGGAAGCTATTACTGGAAAGAAATAAGCCGATTTGTAATGAATACGCGTATGAGAATTGAATAGGATTTTGGCTAACGTGGACGAGAAGCCATTATTTTGTTCAATTTAATCGGATGAAATCTATCAATTACCAACTGGCTTATTGTCCACTCTTGTTCAAAAATCATTCAACGTAATTTAAGCCTATTAAAGCGTGTAAGAAGGATTTTGGATGAATAATCGATTGACAATCCGAAAAATAAAAAAAACAGAATGAATAAACTCAAAATATCCTTACCTACAGATTGTAAGTCCAACAATATTAATGATGTCCATACCAGTAGTCTAAACAACATGCAAGCTAATGTAAAATGTTACTGAAGGCTAGGTCGGCAAAATGTGCTTTAACAAGGAACCCACGGAGGACATCATCTGTGTACAGAATTTTTCACCTCTTTTTTCCCTAATTAGTTCTTCTAGTCGGCTGGCTATATAAGATTACAATGTTTCATGTTGGAGCATGCCTTGCGCTGAGAAACCCTCGACAGTTTTGTGTCTAAATTATAACGATGAATAAAATTCCGAAGACTCATATTGCATGTATTGCAGAATAAGAAATTAATGAGATCTGTTGAAAAATAAAAATTCCAAATAAAGGCTTTCCTAAAAGCTAACCTACTCATTATTATGAAAAAAGTTTGCATTCAATTTATTGGTAGAAATCACAAAATAATTACAAAATTATATAGATTGTGGATAATAATAGAGTATTATAATTATAGAAATAATATACAATAAAAGTAGCTGGTCTCAAATCATTGAATGACGAATGATGTTTTTTTGATGAACAGCTGATTTTCTGCTCAGGTGTGGGGATAATTATTTGTGAACCATTTGGGGTTACATCCTTGGGTTGAAAATTTAATTGATATTGTTTCTAATGCGAATAAATTATTATAGTAATTCACAACATATAACATGAAATGAAAATAAGAGATAACAATAATTATTATAATGCAGAGTTATTTATAGTTCAAGTTTTAGAATCGATAAGTAAACAATGTATGGTATCTGCTATATTCTCTTAGTACTTCAGAAATAGTAATCTTTATCAATATCATTTGTCTTTATTGACATTTAATTCTGGAAATTAACAAATGGGAGCAACAATGGAAGTACTCACGACTGGCGGCTCGTCAGGTGAAGTGCCCGTATCTTATACTGTATTAAAACTTCACTTTTTCCCAAGGCACGAGCCGCCAGTGGAATGCAATCATTCACGAATCCACTCATTCACAGATTTACTCAATCACCAGCAGAAATAAAACTAGACTGAACAAGAAACTTTCAAATTAGACAGTGTTATTGGATTTCAAGGCGCGGACTAAGAACAGTCTTGAAAAATTCCCCTTATGTACGTTCAACATCTGGGGTTGTCCACTGGTTTCCCAGCTTCCTTTAAGTTTCTTTTTCTTGTTATCTAGTTTCCTCTAAGCTTTAATGCGCCTCCTATTCTAATCTTCAATAAAATAACTTGTTGACTGATGGGTTGAAAAATAATTAAATAGAATTATAGGAAGATCTAATAATTATTCATAATTTAACAAGTGGCACCTTGATTGTACCTTATATGACTGCGTGTTAACTTTTTGAGACAATAAATTACCACAAACAGACGTGTGAAATAGTCAAATTAGTCACAAATAATACAGATTTATTCAGGATATTTTGTGGATCTTCTCCATAATTATTGAGGTGAATGAGTAAAACAGAATGTTGTAATTTTCACAGAAATTGGTCCAAGATAAAATATTTTTTTGTGAATTTGTTTGAACCTGATTGTTGAGAAATCGATAGTTCTGAAATTAATTTGTTAGATCAAGCTATATTGTTGTTGAACAATTGCTGAGGTGAGCGCGAGCAAGATCTTAGTGAGACAGGAAATTTGCGAATACTATGTTTTATGAATGTTTGTAATGAAACATCACGATTATTAAATGTGTAAAAACAGCATTCCTCCAATAGTATGTGCATCAATATGTGTTATCAAACACATATGTTTAATTAGAAAAGAGTATAAATACAATAGATTAATGTTGTTTAATATTATTTTCTCTTGATAATGGCTATAGCCTATCGCAGAAAAATGTTGTGTGAAATAATTTTTTTTTTAATAGAGTAGCCAACTTGATTGTTATTTTCTAGAGTTTTAAAACAGATGCAGTAGCCCTAAGAGGGAATAAGTATTGTGTAGTCATAAAGGAAGTAGGCTAATATCTCAAAACATTTCAATACTGCTTGGTGTTACGGAGAGAGGATGATATCTTATATTTGTTAAAAGCCTTAATGAGTGGCAATACTTCATTCCAAATCCAGATTCCTATGTAAGATGAAAAAGCTATAAATTAAATTTATATTAATTGTGTGAAATTAAGCCAAACCAATATTATCAGGATAGCGTTTCCGAGCTTATTTCGGGTGAAGCTTCCAATTTTCTCTCACAGCTCGAGAAACACCAGAGTTATTAAGAACAGGTTATTTGTAGAGCAGTTTTAAAGCGATGAGATGTATAGCGGTTGGGAGTGATGTGACGAGGAAATGGAAGTGAAGGAAGATGAGGAGAAGGATGAATGGGTGAGGAGGATGAGAAGGAGGAGGAGGAGTAGAAAGAGGTGAAGGGTGGTTACGGGGGGCTGATGAAGACGATTTATAACAGAAGCAGCAGCGAACCAAAGGAATAGTTTCTTGGTGGAAGCATGACAACATTCAGCTCTGCTCCAAGGCAATCTTATTCTTAAACCATGAATTCAATGACAAATAAGAAAATGATGGAGAGGGGAAAAAAGTTGTAGAGAGAGAAGAGGCATACTGAGTAAGAGATAGGTATGATAAGAAATTCAATAGAATAGAATAACTTCATGCACGTAATAAACGTTATTGGAATAATATAACAGAAAAATTCCATTTTACTTGAATAGATTATGTATCGGCGTACACGTATAATATACACATAACATAATATGTGCGTGGAAGTTACATCCATTTTAAAATGGTTCGCATAAAGTCATGTATAGATAAACTGAAAAACTTTTATAAATTGGGATAAATGATAAATGGAAAGAGCCCTATAACACAACTAATTATACATACAGCTGATTTATACATTTCACATGGTTGAACGGATCTAGGAAGTCCTGTCCTACACTTCACTTTCATAATTTCACTAGAAAGAGGAGAAGGAGGAGGTGGAGGAGGAGGAGGAGGAGGAGGAGGAGGAGGAGGAGGAGGAGGAGGAGGAGAAGGAGGAGGAGAAGGAGGAGGAGGAGAAGGAGGAGGAGGAGGAGGAGGAGGAGGAGGAGGAGGAGGAGGAGGAGGAGGAGGAGGAGGAGGAGGAGGAGGAGGAGGAGGAGGAGGAGGAGGTGAAGGATAGAATGAGAGGGGAGAACGAGGGAAGTTGGAGGAAAAAGAGCTGGACAAGGAGGGCAAAATAAGATAATAATAAGAGAAGCAAGAAGGAGTATATTAGGGAGAAAAGTGGGTAAAGGGAGTTATTAAACAACAAATTATTGTAGGGCTAACGAACCGAGATGAGAGATGAGATAGAGATGAAAAGAGATGGAAATGGGAAGGGATGGAAACGGTAATGAAAAGAGATGGATAAAGAATTGAAAAGGATGATCGAGTAGTAGTGGAAAATGAGAGAGAAGATTATGAAGGAGAGAATAATAATTATGTGAAGATTGTGAAGAAAGGAGGATGAAAGGTTGTGATCGGGAGGGTGAATGAAGGAGGAGAAAGAGAAGAAGATAAGTAGAAAAAGAAAGAGAGAGAGTGAATAACATCAAAGATGTACGTATACGATCAGATCTAGTATATCAAACAAATGATCAAAGATTAGACACAGATCCAATATTTGGTAATTAACTTCTCAACACCTGAGTCGATCATTCATTGTATTGCATTTATACGTACACTACATAGTACGAAAATTGCCGAGCATAAAATGGCAAAGATCCCTTGGCGGCTCGTGTCTACGAAACAGGTGAAGTGCTGTACAGTGAAAGATACGGGCACTTAACCTGTCTCGTGGGCACGAGCCGCCAGTGCAAAGATAGTGTAATAGTTGGACTCATTGAAGCGATTTGAAATGAACAATAGTAAAAATGAAATGGGCATCGCCCATTTTAATCAAATTGGAATCGCTCGAGAATAATTGGAGAGTTGTGAATGGAGTTAAAATAATGTGACTGGCACACAGTTGTAGTGAATGTCAGCCCATATTCCAAGATGAACGATGAATCTTCACAGCTTTAGCAATGAGGTGTTGAGAAGACAGATGGCCCAGCACAGTTTTGTGTCTTATCTTGCATCGGTTTGATTGAGTGGCTTATGTTGCAGCAAGCTGTTTCCAGCGTCCACGTACTAAGGACCACTTTAAGGTCTGCTCATAAAAAATTGACATGATATCTTTGTACGAGAAAAATTGTAGTAATAACCTTGCAAGAATGATAGTGTAGGAAATTAACGCACTACGTTTCTACCTCCTGCATATGAATTTTAATATAATAGTACAATATTTCTAATACAGTATTATTATTTCAGCAGAAAAATAAAAAACTGAATGGTCTGTCCCTCGTTAAGCGGTAAAGTGGGAAACCTTCAATGATTTAGAATTAATTTGTGGGAAATAAATAAGATTCATTCATTCATTTATTAGATATAATTCACTCTACTTCTTCCACTTATTGATTCAATTGTGCTGCAACTATGATCTTCGTTTTTGAATGCCTATAAAAATCATTCTGGCTAATTGAGCTTCACGGATCTCTTTTCTGTATGAAAATGTCTTGAAATATATATTGACTGAACTATGACTTGGAATGGAAAACTAGAATTGGAATAAAACATTTATTGTTAACTTCTTGTAATGAGTGAGAAGAGAACCAAATTCTTTTCTTGAGCTGTGATTGGCTACAGCTATTGGAATGTGGCCGACCGTTCCGCGTAGAAGAAGACCTACCATCACTGGCGGCTCGTGCCCACAAAACAGGTGAAGTGCTGTATAGTAAAAGATACGGGCACTTCACCTGTTTTGTGGGCACGAGCCACCAGTGCCTATCATTACACGCGCACAAACGCAAAATTTTGTTTATTTCGTCTCGATAATAGTGTTATTCTATACTCACTATTATTGTAATTGATTCATTTAATGCTAGTTCTCCATTTCAATTACTCAATCTGGTTTATGCTTTCTTTATGCTTAACTTAAATGCTTCCAATAGGATATACTTCTGCGGAGATAGATTGGTTTTTTTATCCATTCGAACCCGTGCAACCATATCGTATTGACCTCTGGAAGTTTTTTCATATTTTATTTTCACATGAATGAGTTTGGAAGGAATGTGTCAAAAATGCGCTCGCAGGTCAGCACCTTTCTTCAATATCCGATGTTAATTAAAACCGAATGCCGGAAGTTATTGACCAAACCGTTCTGGTCTCAACATTTTTCCGATTAGGATTCGTCACATCGAAGATTAATCCGAAAGGTCATGGTTGAAGATGTAGGTGAGAATACATCCACGTTTCTGTGGTAACGCTCTCATATCGAATAAAAATCGGACGAGATTCTACTCTCAGTTTTCAATATCGTTTTGAACATTCTGTTCTATTCCTGTGCCAATAATTGATTCTCACCAGGTATTCTTTTACCACAAATGCCACACTCTCTTATGAAAAAATTCAATTTTCTCAGCGCTCGAAATAAAAATGTGTCGTGTCTTGTACGTTCCATTTATTCGAGATCTTATCAGCAGTATGCAGATTGAAGCATTTCAAGAGGAAAAAGGTAGGGAATTGTAAATAATTCGATAAAGGAAACACTTCTGGCAGTTCGCGAATCAAAGGGCCTGACCATTTCTGCTGATACTTTCATCAGTACTGCGTAAATCGAATTATAAGAGGTATTTTCAGCCCTGTTAATAATTATTGCTCGACGGAGTAGGGAGGTGAATTGAACGTTTTGGGTTGCTTCAGTGGAAAGAGGAGAACTGTAGGATAAAGGAAGAGAGAGTGAGAAAAAGAGGAAGGAAGAGAGTGAGAGAGAAATTTAGGGAGAGGAAAGTCTTGGAAAAGGAAATAAATTGATAGCTACGATTTTGAAAATTTCAAAGACGAGTTGAGAGTCCTGTGTTGAACAAGATTCTTATCAAAGTAACCTCTTGTTAATTACTAATAAGGTAACTGAGTTGAAAGAATCGTGAAAAATTATGGTATAAATCAATTTTCAGAACATTTAGGGTTCAATATCAATAATATATTCGCTTAGCTGCGTTGAAAAAAATGGACAAACCTTTGAAAGAGCTATAACAGCTAAGGTGATAATAAAATGTCAAACTATCATATAGGAGAGAGCTCGAAGAATCTCATCAACAATGAGCTTTATAAACAATAACTTAAATTTTTCTCCATCTACATGGATTATTCAATTTTCCCTGAAATTAGTCTCATCTCGTAATGTTTGAAACGCTAATGAAAACGAGGAATTCGTGGATTTATCCACATTAAATTATATAGTATTTAGCACAGAGATCCTCTAATGGATTTCTATTCAGCATTGTATAACAGGAAAGAGAATGCTTTCAGCAACTCCGAAAACTCTAACGATTCCCTCAAAATTTCGGCTGATAATCGAAAAGTTTCAATTCTATTTAGTGGCACTTGACTACAAATAAGCCGCATGTGTGTATGAGTTGAATGACCTATACTAGAATGATCAATTTTCCTTATTGGAATCAGTTTAAATCTTTCTCTGCAAATGATTCAAATGTTGGGGATCAATACAGTTTTCAAATAAAGTTGTCAGCTTCGGCTCGGTCAGTGTTGGTTCGAGGACTGTGGGTTCTGTCTGAGAATTTATGGATTTTGGGCCGGTATTGGCCGGACTGGAGTCGGTTTTTCGTCTTGTTTGCTTGGACGGACTGTATAGTGGAGTGAATATAAAACTGGAAACTATTGACAAAACTCAATCATAGTACCAATATTAGATGATTGTATTATTGAGTTACCGAAATCTCATTGGCATTGCACCTATTTCCGATTTGATACTTTATATAAAGCAGGTTACTACTGTATTGAAATAACTATCGTTCAAAATTTTGATTTAAAGGATGAAGAGAGGCTAAAGCTAAGTAGCAAAATAATTTTTCAAATTCCTTTGGAAGCTAACGCGCTGTGAGATACTGAGATACGTTTCTGCCTTCATTTTCTCCGTATCCAAATACTTCTACTCTCAGGTTTACTTTATTGTTCATGAGTTTCGCTGAGTTGAAAATCGCTATCAGTGTGAGTTTAGCTCAACTATGTTAGTATTTTTGTGTAACGCCTCTATACAAGTCACAAATTCGGGATCGGGAAAACAAGATTGTGAGCTCATACAACGAGATATCATTTTTACCCTCTATTTATTAACACAAGCAATAGTGATCACCTAGTGCCACTGGCACTACAGGTGAACTACCCGTATCTTTTACTGTACAGCACTTCACCTGTTTCGTAGGCATAGGCCGCCAGTGCCTAGTGCTCACCAAGTGAGCATAACCTTCAGAGAAATGCCTAATATTTCTAAGAGTCGCTCTTTGTTATCTAGTGATGAAATCATACTTATAATTTATTTGGGTTATCATACTAATCAATTTGGTCCCAGTTTCCTTTTTCTAACTCTCGCATATATTCTCGTAAAAAATGAATTAATCTTTATTCATAAAAGAGATATGGCACTGACTGATTCATTCATTCATTCATTCATCACTAAGACTAAAAATCCACTGAACCGAATGTGCTCCATTTCAGAAATTTCATTCTTTGTAGCCTACAGTACTGTAACTGAATTTGAATGTAAATTGTATCTACTCATTGTATCTGCTTGCTTTTTTGTCCATTTTGAATGGAATAAATTTATTCTTATTTATTTATTCCTAATATTATTTCTAATTTTTTATTTTATTATTTTTTTTATTAATTATTTTTATTTTTTTAATATTCTAATATAATTTATTAATTATTTTAATTTATTAATGAAATAATATCATTATTTTCAATTTTTATAATTATTAATTATTATTCCTAATTTTTTTTATTATCTTCGACATCAATCTTGAAATACATTTTTGTAATTTGTTGCCTACCATGGAACTCTTCAGACCTGGCAAATAGAATAAAATCAATGAATATCAATCTTAAAACTTTTCGTGATAGCATACATGAAAATAAAAGTTTAAAAAATAGATAGAGCACATGAGTAGGTCAATATAATCAAGATTGTAAACTTTTTCAATTACTTACCAAAGCAGATACCAAGCATCCAGATGATCATGATAGCAGTTTTGGCTCTTCCAGTAGTAGACTTGAATTTCAGCGGGAAGCAAATTGCATACCAACGATCCACAGAAATGAAGGTCAGAGTTAGAACCGATACAGCCACTGACACGGTCTGAAAAAAGCATCATAATATATCAAAATATTGATTTATTGCAAAGTCACATTGAATTTTCATTGATCAACAAACACTGATAAACAATGTACCGGATATTATATAAAAAATATACCGGGTGTTACAGAAGGAATGTGCAATACTTCTCAGGATGATTCCTTACACCAAGTAGACAAAAAATTTCCATGGGAATAACCCCCAAAAACGCTTTGTTACGAGATAAAAAAGGCGAAAAATTGACATTCTTCGAAAAATAGTTATGAATTTTTCTAATTTTTTAGAGGTTTCATTCAGGTTCTAAAATTATTAATTCCATGTAAAATTACTTGAGAAATTCAGTGAAACCAGTTTGAAGTTTCGAAACTCAACGGTTTTTGAGATAACGGGAAAAATATGCCAAAAACGTTGATGAACGTTTCTTCGTTTAGTGACTTGTGAAAGATTCTTTCTTTAGCCACTCACGAAAGAGAGTAGGAAAAATTGGTGTTTCAAAAGCCTAAAAAAGCTGTTTCCTTTTAAACATAAAATTTGAGATTTGTCAGCCTCAATAGTGTTAATAGTATTAGTAGTGTTAGTGTTAGTGCCTCTATATACCAGCCTCTATCTATATACAAGCCTCTATATGTCAGTTTCTAAATACCTCGATGGTATTTGACTCTATACACCAGCCAATATACCTGTAGTCTATAATTTGTCTATAAACCTCAACGGTGTTTTGAAATGACCACCATCAATTAATTAACATTGTTTTCAGATATAAGTGTCATTGCATATCTCGGATAAATTAATAATGATAAAAATTTTTGATGTTCAATATATAAATCAATTATAATTTCTATTCATTATCTTTATTTCAAATTAAAAAAAATGCACTTAAGTAAGTGAATGCACTTTGATACTTAAGGAATAGTGATTTACACCGTAATATTCACATCCCCTACGTGATCAGTGAGATACAATGATTAACAGTGAGTCACGTCTTGATCAGCACGACAACATAGAATTCATACAACTAGGCAACTCACAAGAATACTGAACAGAAAACAAAAGCACTTCGAGTTGAGCTAAAGCGAGTAAGCCCTCAAGACAAGTTTCAATGGCATAAAAATTCTAAATTCATTTTACCCCTCCATAATACCATCATTCCTCCTTATACCATTAGTTATTTCATAGGAAATTCCCTTATTAGAAACATTGAAGATTATTTAATCTCATATAGCCTATAAAATTTCATGGGAAAGTTCAGTCGGAGAAACGAGCTGTTACGTTCTGCGATTATAAACTTAAGTTCTGTGTGAGCGAACATTGAAAAAAATAAACTATCGTATATACAGCTCGAATTATTTATTAATAAATACTTATGAAATCCAAGAACTTCGTTCATCAAATATATTTCCGAATTTAAAATATTGATCGATATTAACGATTATAATAATATATAATGCTATATTGAGTAATGAAATAATGTCGATAGTAGCCTTTCAGAATATGTTCCATAATAGCTCGACCAAAATTATAATCGTAGAAAAATTAGAAATTTAAATTATTGAATTTCGAGAGTCTTGACTTGTCAATAGCTCTGTATAAAATCATAAATATCATCAATATTTGATTTATCCAATTAAATATGTGATTAATCTCCGTCCTTTTATGTCATTTCATTCTCTGAATAGTAATAATTATTGAAATTCTCGTGTCAGAGAGGTTCTGGGAAACAATTTATTAATTTTTAATTTTGTAGCTAGCTGAAAAGTTGGATGTTGAATACTAAAATGAGAGGTATTTGATCAGATGGATCATTCAGTTGTTTGATAGGTTGAGAAATGTTATCAATAAGCAATTCGACAATATGATCTGCAATATTAAGAAGTGGGCTATAATTTGTTCACCTTCATAACTCATCAATTTCATTATTCATTATAAAGCATCCTGATTTCTGACCTTGTGAATGATAAAATTCTATACTTATCGAATCTATCGAGGCTATAAAATTAATTATTGGATTAATTTAAATTTCTCTCATAAACACGTATGCAGCTGTATTTATTATTCACTTTGAATTTATTGTTAGCCAAAACGAGCTGCAAGTGTTCAAATTGAGTGATACACATGAAAATGTAATAAAAAATTCTATTTGAATGGCGTAAAAACTCTACTCTCCATTGGACACAGTCAAGTAGGTTGTCAGACTCATACATTGAAAAAGCATGGGTGAATAACTATGACAAGTTTGAGTGAAGTTACTGTGGATTATTATTGAATTATAAATTGTTACCAAATTTTCCAGAGCTATTCACAGGAAAAAACTCGTTACTTCTAATCTATTTGTTTTTTACTAGGCTTCTTTCCTGGTAAGGTTTTTACGAATGAGTGAGCTCCTCTCAGAGTGTAATGAAAGGCGTTTGAACACTTTATTTATTATAATTAACAATATTATTGTGGAAATTATTGTATTTGTTATGATATTGAACGAGATCCAAATAGGCCAAGAGAAGTGTGAAGAAAAGAATTTATTCATTTCATCAAATTAGTTCATTGAAAGGGGAGAAAAAAGAGGCGTTAGCCCAAAACTTCTTCTATACCAATTTTGATTAAAATGTCCAAATTCAGGTTGCGTTCCTTTTCACACTTTCCACTTCACACAATTTTGACTCAGAAAAAAACATAATAATAATTGTCATTCAACTTATTCTTTGTAAGCATTCTATTTTATATTTTAAACTACGAGGAACATAAGGAACTATAAAGAACATAAACTATAAGGAACATTTGACCACTAAGCGAGTGTCATGGTCTAGAAGGTGGGAAAACAAAAATTCAATATTTTTCTCGTTTATTTATTTTTTGGCTTAACAAAAACAAAGTGCCACCCTTTGACATGACGTTGCTACCAACTCAATGATAATAATAACTAACAACTTTTGTGTTATGGGACTATAGTGGATATATTATAAGTATAAATTATAGTGGATGAATTATAGTGTGTTGATGGGTGGTGGTTGAATTATAGTGAGTGAAGAGACAGTGTTTGCCTGGGGTAAAATTTATCAGAAGTGAAGAATTAGTTTATGCTTCTAACTGTTATTTATAATAAGGGCCTGGAAGATCCCACATCATAGATTTAGGAGAATTTTAGACTTCTGGTGAATAAGTTATATGCTATTCTGCTTTCATCCATGGAGAGTTGAGAATGTAGCATATTAACTTGAAGTTTTTGGAATATCAATAATTGTGGAAATAGATTGGTTGTAGGTTGGAAAAGGACAATCTATGTTGCTAGTTCAGGGCTACTTTTCTTCTCTTCTTCTTTTTCTTCTCTTCATCTTTTTCTTCTCATCTTCTGAAATTATAGCGTAGGGGTCAGGGCTACTCTTTGTTAGAAATTTTACTCTCAGACTTTGATACGCATCTCTGTGCAACTCTGGTGAATTAGGTAAATTATGTGGGCATCAACCTCAGACAAAAAATTTCAAGAAAAGAAGAACAAGTTTTGAATATGAAGATGATACATTATGCTTCTGATAATGAGATAACTGATAGAGGCCTATCAGACTTCTGACGAGCTAGAGTTCGGAATCAATTATCTTAGTCTACATGCTTGTAAGAGACACGACACATTTTGTAATGAACCTCTGACAGGCTTCAGACAAGTGAGAAAGATGATGACATCAGGGTATTTTACAGGCCGGTGACTATTTCGAACGATGGGATTTGAATAGGCTTTATCATTTCCACGTCAAAAACTTCGCAGTTGACAAGGGGGTAGCTGGGTTGACATTGATGAAAGACGGAACGAGAGAGAGGATTGCCAAGAAAGGAGAGAGAACGAGAGAGGATGAATGTATGAAGAGAATGTGGGTGGAGGAGAGAGTTAGCTTGAGAATGTATTAGAATGAGAGTAATAAAAGGTTTGAATTTAGTGTTAAATTTGAGTGTTAAATGTGTTTTTTGTGTTGAATCTGCGTGTTAATTTGTTTTTTTGTGTGAAGTTTGAGTGTTAAAAGGAAAATGGAAAGATAAAGAAAATTGAGGAGCGAGAGAGCCTAAGAGGAGAAAAGAGTGAGAGGATTAGTGTCTGCTACGAGTAAAGGAGAATAAAGATATACAGAACAATATGGATATATTTATGTAGAATAATAATCACCTAGATTCACGATTTTGATGAATGATAATAACATCAAGAAGAAGCTGCTTAATCAACGGTGTAGAAAATTAATGCACATAAGAACATTCATTACTTCGTGATAAAAGGAAGTTGAAAAAAAGGATATAGTGAAATTTTCCAATACAAAAATTGATTGAATGAGAACTAATTGGATTCAGCTACCATAAGTCATAAGTCATAGCCGTGCAGGATTCAAAGGGAATCTTGTTGCGTTGTATAGGTTGAATTAAAGAATTCTGAAGATTTATTAAGAAATGTAGCAATTTTCCGTGAACTGTTCGATAATATTTCAATGAATTATAAGTTAAGACCTTTTCCAATTATTATTTATCAACTGCATGACATGTTTTGACTCTTAGAACCATTTTCAAATGCAACTGAACAGGAAGACACCATTGAAATAATAATTTTGTATTTTCTATACTCATCTATGAACATAATAATTATTATGAGTGTGCATGAAATTTGTTTTAGAATTCGGATTACGTTCTGTAAATATTAAAACCTTAGAGTTCATGTAAGTTCAAGTCAAATAATTTATAGTTCCTTTCACTGTATTCTCGAGTTTTTAACAGTCACCGATTTACAACCCATACTTCAACAAAGTTATAAAAAGGTTTTTGATTACCGTAACCAGTTTCGAAAGTTGCCATATTTGTATACAAAATTCACGATATTAGCCAAACTATAATACAATTTAAACACTGTAGATGTTGAATGAGTATTTTGTACGTGAATTTTTGATTCGTTATTGCTTGGTAGGAAGTTGAATGGAAGCGTATATTCTGGAGAAAATTGAATGAAGCTAGCGATCAGTTAATTACTCGTAGAAAGGGAGACTCGCCAATAATAACCTGTCAAAGTCTAGAAGCTTCGATAAGCCTGTAAATTGGATCACATTTGCTAACCAATAAAACCGCAGTCTTTCCCGTCTCACTCAATCTCTTCCACTTTTGACCGGTTCTAATTATTGAATTGAGGGTGATGGTGCTCTCTCTCACCCAGACTCAGAGATAATGAATCAAAAACACAAATTACTTTTCCAAACTTCTTGTTCCTTATGAATCTCAGTGATTTCAATTTACCACCATCGATTCACACCAATTCTATGCTTATTGAATTCTGGCTATTGAATATTCATTATTCAATCCTTCTCCATCTTTAACGTGCTTGCTCTGTTTCTTCTTCTTTTTTCTGCTTCATAACAATTTATTTCTTATTTTCTTTTCTCTCCTTCTCTCTTTTTTCTTTCCTTTCTCCTTTCTGCCCATTATTCATTCTCTTGGTAGCCGAATGAATAATTTTACCCTAATTTAGTTGAATTGAAATTCAGTTATAATAGTGGGATATTTGAAATTATCTACTCTTGATTCAATCATCAGTATTTTAATTGAAATCACTGGCGGCTCGTGCCCACGAAACAGGTCAAGTGCTGTACGATAAAAGATACGGGCACTTATCATACTTAATACTATCGGTTGAAATTAGGTACATAATCCATTTTTATTAATTGGTATTAACTTCAATTATTATATCTAATTTATTTTATATAATAACTTTTTCTTCCAATTCATATTTCAATTTCAAAATGATTCCATTTCTTAATATCATTTCATTTATAATTCTTATTATTCGCGTTCATTTCCACTTATCCATTTGTACTAGGATTTATATACTGTATCATATTTATGTACCAGTATTTCACAGTATAAAACAATTACTATGAAATAGTGAAAAAACTACAAAAAGTGATTCACAATTCTACATAACACCGAAAGATTATTTCCCAAATTCTCATAGATGAGGAATAGAACATCTCTGGTCTGAGCTTACTTGTGATAGCACTATAATCTATATCTATAAAAACGAAATGGCACTGACTTACTGACTGATTCATTCATTCATTCATTATCACCAGAACTAAAAATCCGCTGAACCGAATGCGTTCAAATTTGGCAGGCATGTTCAGTTGGACGTTTAGACGCTCGCTAAGAACGGATTTCAAAAAATTTTCAAGAATACCCCAAATATTTAAGTTTTTCTTTAGTTTTTCGGCGTTTTCTGAATTTTTTCGAGAACTAATCTGTAGAAAATGTTGATATTTTTGGTAGGCAGGTTCGGATAAGTTCTAGAAATGTTGTGTTAAAATATATTTGAATTCCGTTCAAGATTTTTAAATTGTAGATGTATTGCGGGTTGCATATCTTCCGCCTTGATACGACCAATCCTTACTGTAAATTCAATGGTTCAGCGGGATTATAGATGAACTAATTTGGAAGATATTGAATCAAGTTTCAAACTATGTTCGATATACTTCCCAGGGTTACGCTCAATATTAGCGTTTACTATTTTTCGGAATTTTCGGAGTTTATCTTGGATTTTTTGAGAATAAATTGGTGGAGAATGTTGAAATTTGGTAAACTAGTCCAGATTAGGTCTAGAAATGCTGTGTTCAATAAATTTTGAGTCCCTTCTGAACGGTGTTTGCAGGCGAGCGAAGCGAGCCTGTTTGTCTCAGCCTACACTGATAGAGCTTATGCAGGCGTGCGAAGCGAGCCTGTTTGACTCACTGACACTGCTGATACTGTCGGGGGTCCAGGGGGCGGAGCCCCCTTGCTAGGCGGAGAAGGCGAGCGAAGCGAGCCTACCTGCTAGTAAAGGCTATAAAAGAAAAAGGCTAAATACATAACGCACAGGAACAAGCAGCTCTGGTTTGCTTAGAGAGTATTCATGTTATCCGACATCAGTTAGGGTCATCAGCTTTGATTCTACCGGACAAAACTTTGGTGAAAAGCCTGGAAATTTCCTGTTGAATCACGACGTTAAATATTCAAATTTGTCAGTCACCGTTCCTGCTTTATGAATACTGCATACGTTATGAAGCTTGTTCGCTTCACTACTTCATTGGAATACTGAAGCTTTACACTCCTATCCCTATCTCCTAGCCCTATTTACCACTTGATCATATTTTACAGGTGTTTTACCTTATTAAGGAGAAGAGATTTTCAGTTGATCAATAGGTGGTAAGTTCCTCACATAAGGTAAAAGCACCAGTAGTGGCCATGTTTAAGAAATTTTTTATAGTTTATGCAGTATTGTGAGTCAATTCCATCATTTTATCTCATCTTAAACATGTAGCCTAGATCCTTCTTGATTGACTCGTTACTTAAAATGGCTGATATCTCAATTCAAAAAAATAATTATTAAACTTTTCGTAGAACTCGATTTTGATTCTAAAGTGGCCACCATGATTCAATAGTGGCCAGGTACTGCTTCTATAGTGGCCACATGATGTTCTATGCTTATTTAAAATTCAATTTCTCAAGCTGCTTGTTGCAATCATTTAAGTAAGCTAATTTCACTTTCCAGAACGTGATAATAACGCCAGAAATAATTATAGGTTATATTAAAATGAGTTGAATTGGTAATGCATTGTTGTTGGTTACAAGCCACTAGAAAAGTGAGGTTAAACCATAAAATAGACGTTTTAGAGTTATTTTTTCTCTGTGACCTATTTGAAACCGTCTTAGGAGAACATTAATTCGAATAACATCAACTTTTACTCTAATATCTTCAACTTCTACGACAATATCTATTGGGTGGCAACTACTAGATTATTCAAGGTTTCTTGTACTAGTAGTGGCCAGTCTGCTTCTACGCCAAAATATCAGCTATATTTGGCTAGAAACATTCTTAACAACATCTAGACATTTTACGGAATGATTATAACACCAGAAATTGCAAAATTTACCGACTTTCTAGTCATAATACAACAATTTGTATGCATGCCTTCTTACTGAATCGTCTAAGACAAAACTGAACTTCTTACTGAATCCACATATTCGAGTGAAAAGGCGACAATAAATTTGTCTCAGAAATCATTGATCATACTCTAGGAGCTCCTACTTGAACTATTCAGCTGATAAATAGTATGAGCTATAAGGTCTTTGAGGCTTATAGGCTCTATGAGGCTTATAGGTCTTTAGAGGTTTAGAACTCATTTGAAGGCATCAAATTCGTATTTTAAAGGAAAAACGATTCAAGTGGCCACTTTACTGAAGCAGTGGCCACTACTGGTGCTTCTCCCTTATAACGCAACAAATTTGTAATTGCCGAGACTGAAAACTATTTTCTTGGTCTTACAGTTCATGTCATATTCCGACTGGTGTTGCTCACTGTTTCAAGGAAATATTTTATTTGGCGTACTAAAAAAGTAGATCACACTTCGAAATACTCAAAATAGGTCAGTAAGTCTCCTACATATATCTTTATTTGTTATAGATTTGTTATAGCATAAACAAAAATCTATCCCGTTCAATACAAATTATAGATAGAGGTCAGATACAGTATCAGTAATGAAATAAAACCTGTTCAGTGCTAAGCTTTTTTGTTGTTGATGCATGCTGCAGCACTCAAACGATATAAATTGATTTTATGCGAATCCAAGCAAAAATTAATTTATTCAGAAGCATACGCTATCACGCATTGTCTATAACAGTTGGTTTATTTTCATCTTGGGTACGATTCCCAAGCGGCAGCTCGAAATTTTATTATTTTTGTACAATTTATAGTGTTAATTGGACTATTAATATAAATCAATAAATAGTGAAATTCACCTTTTTTAAGTCATTTTCTAGTAAATTTCACTTCGAGTGAGTTTCGCTTGGGAATGCTTCCTTTATTGAATATCATATTCTGATTATCGGTGGAGGAATTTGAAGGCGGTCTCCAAAAGTATTAAAGAATTGCTTATAATTCATTCAATATGAATTATGCATAAAATGGTAATGTCTAGGTGTAAATAATTAATCGTGTTCATTTATTAATTTATATGTATAGCTTTTCCACTAAACACTATAAATTGTACCCTACAAGAAATAAAAAATTGCATAAAATTTGATGGAAGATAACACGAAATTACTAAGAAAACAGTATTAAATCGATCTCTCACACCCTTAAGCTGAGGCCGCAATGCCGGTGGGTGGAGGGTGGATAGCTTGGAGAGTGGATAGGCTGGACGGTCTGGATAGTGTTCAGCCTCCATCTTTAAATTCTTAAATATGAACAACATAACTTTGAAGAAAACAGTATGACGTCCATGGCATTCATGATTTTTTATTACTATGGATAAACCATTCACCCTCCATTCTATCCACCCTTCACCTACCGGAAGTGTGGCCTATAGAGGACCGGATCCAGATTTTTTTAAAAGGATGGGATTAGATGTTATATGAGCTGTACCGGTGGGACTAGGGGCTCTATTTCATTTCAGATAGGAGGGAATTCAGGGTACTTTGTGAAAAATGTAGAATATAATTGTCAAGAAGTGTTACATGGCTTTCGAAATAGCAAATCTTTATAAATGAGGTCACTCTTTTATTAACAAAAATAGTCTAGCGGCAGTTTTAAAATCATCCTTCTTTAGGAAAGAATGAAATCAACGTCCAAGACGTGACTGTGCTTGCCCAAACGTTTTCCTGCTACATACAAGTCCTGTCAGTGTAACAACAGAAATATAGTTCCATCGACTAGAAGTAATCATCAAATTTTCCTCTACATTTACTCCTTGGGCGGGACGGTGGATACTAAAGTAGAAATGGCTTTTAACAGGACAGAAATATGGGGATACCAGGTGAAATGTGTTTTGTGAGCAAGGTAGTATGTGAAAAAGACTAAACTCATCCAAGTGTTCAAACGCATGATTCAAAAACTCGAAACAAAAGCGTTATGGTGATTACGTAAACATAGTCTACTCAAAAAGCTCTTTCAATGAGTTCTATTTTACAAATATTTGCAAAATTGTATTTTTTATAAATATTTTACACCTTTTTAGTCTGGCATTCTTAAATTTCTCCTTTTATATCATCGATTATTATCTGATACATCTCGCTCAATTTTACTTTGTTTCACGTTACACTTTGCTTACACGGTCATTCAATGTGACTGTAGAACCCACAATCACATTTGGATCAATAAAACTGCCATAAATTCCTACTAAAAAATTATGAATAACTAAATTTGAAAAAGTTTTATAGTATTCAGGAGCAACAATTGTGTATTCAGGTTTATTGATTAAAGGTAGGAATATAGTATTCATTACTCATGAGGTTCAACTATCAAAATCTAGAAATTTATTTAGCGTATGGCTTTCAGTAGTGGGGAGACCCAAGGGTTGTTCCACTTCGCCGTAGTGGAATTTATAAGGGTTATAGTTCTTTAAAAACAGAACTATCGAGATATCGTTCTATCGAGGTATGTCCTCATATATGTGTGAATGTCCGTCTACTATGATGCAATCTAATAATTTATTAAGAATAAATTATTGAACATCAATTATTTATAAGTAATTGCTATTGAGATATTTATGTTGGATTGATCTTACTTTTCTGTCTCTACCTGCTTTATGGAGCAATTCGTTATAATCTGCTGTAGTAGTGTGAAAATTGAAATTTATTATTGTGTTTTTTTGTGTGTTCTATATTTCTTTTTTCCAGGTTATTGAACTGTTTGGAATTATGAGAATGAACTTTGAGTTTTGAAGTAATATTGTTCAGTGAGCATGGATTATGTTCTATTTAAATTGCTAAATCACTGCTTATGTATCTGAAATAGTGCAATTTTCATGTTTTTTTGAGTATCTGTTTCGATTTAATGTTGAAAAGATATACTGTACTCGGAATTGCACGAACATTGAACTCTTGAGAAATTTTGTTGGTTCAAATGAAAGTTCTGCTCGTGGAGCCGGCCGGGTGCTATTGGAAGTTGGAAGGGGAAATTTTCATTGGAAAAAGCAAGGAGTCTCAGTTCAGACACGGTAGCAAAAGGATGTGATTCGTGGACAGGCCTCGGCTCTCTGAATGGAACTGCTTCCATTCAGAGGGACAAATCATCGTTCTTTAGAAAAGTTAATAGTATCAGAAATTTGATTTATAAAATAAGATTAAATTAAAGTTAAAATCAGAAATTTAATTCTAGTTTGGTAGATGGTCAAGTACCTAATAGTGAAAGTTTTTGAGTCTTAAGTATGGTGAGTGGCAACATTTTCGTTTCGTTCTCTAGCTCAAAATTTTAATCAAATGTCAGTAGTCAGTATTTTTTAACCGAGGCCTTGATATAGTTCCCAATTGAAAAAAATAAAACAGTAATTATTAACAGTTGATGAAATAACTTTGTTTTGGAAAATTTGATGTAGTAGTTTTATTTTTAAATTTAAAGAAACGTTCAATTAACCGGAGTATAGAATATCACACTAAATATTTGTTTTTCCTACAAGTTCCTGTCTCATAGTTGTACTGGTAGTTGCTAAAATTAGAGGAGTTGAAAATGAATTAGAAATAATCTGGCATTTGGAGGAACGAATCCACGTAATGCTCCCAACCACTTAAGGATTCGAAAAATATTTAGTTTCAGGATTTTTCAAAATAGTATATCTGGGGTCACCCGTTACATTTGGTCTCGTGTGTAAGGTGAAAGAGTCAATATAATTTCCAAGGGCTACACCGCAAAGCGGTCTTTTGTTATTTTCAGATTGCCCGATGAATTTTTTCTGGTAACCATTTTATCCATACACCCAACAAATCGGAACTAAGCTCTCAGATGAATCGTTTAATAAGTACAGTTTGGATGAAAATGATATTTCATTAACATTATACCAAGTATTTCTACGACTTGATTTAGCTCACAGACTGTTTTATGTAACGGCCCCTAGTGACAAATAATATGAGTCATTGGAGGGCATAGTTACCAAAAATTTTCAACTTGTCAGAATGACTAGTATTCACAGTTGCCTGGTAACGGAAGTGGCAATTTCATGAGAGCTCTTCTAATAAAAGAAGACCAATAAATTATTTATTCGTCAAAAATATATCAATCTTTCAAGTATTTTATTATTAGTTTTGTTTGAATATTCATGTTTTTGAACGTTAATGGGTTTGAGCACTTGAATTATATAATTCAATATTTAGATATTTCAAGCAAATCTGTGGAAGTGAAGATCCAGCAGTCAAAAAGTTAACTAGAAATCAATATGAGAGAAATTGAATTTAATATCAAGTTAATAGCAGCTGTGATGACGTTTCTCTGTTGATTCATTTGTTTTATGAATTTAATTTGAACAAATGATTTATTACAATCACATAATCAGCATGTCCGCGTCCCGTCTATTGTCCCTTCTGTGTGAATGGTCAACGTCCCGTCCATGTCACGCCCTCGTCCCGTCCGCGTTACATGTCCCTTCTGTCTGAATGGGGCTTCAGAATTACCAAATTATCCAATCAAGAAGGGATTCAATCATTATTTAATAGTATAACCATCTATTTTATAATATGCTATCATGTTAAAAATTCATGCTACTACTGTACAATGTAAAAATGTCTCGTAATATAACAAACGGTGTAAAAATTTAGTACTTCCAGAAATTTCTACGCATATTATTGTAGTGGTTTCAAAAATAAGTTATTCATTACTTTCGTTCATTAGGTTATTAGGGTTATTGATTAATGAATTGTTATTGTGAAGGAAGTAGGCAATCAAATTTCAATCATTATATATTATAATATCAAACTTCATAGTTTTATTTGTGTATTTTGATTGGCTTGAACTTAACTTAAAATGAACTTGAATTTGATTGTGAATCATTCAAGGTTGAGTGGTAGAAAGGACTTTCTAGTCCTAACTCCACCTAATAAAGAATATTTCCATTCATTTGAATCAAAAAATGTTAAAACATACGCTGGTCTCTTTTTCTCGATACTCATGACAGAATTAATTATCGATGTTTGAATAATAATTTATATACTTTTTTTCCGTACTCAGGCTGCAAGCAACCTATGCAGTATTCTTACTCAGCCAGGAAATTTATGTAGAAATTTTCTAGAGTTGACTGTCATAAATAGCCAATGATATGCCAATTATATAATGAATTTATTTTTGGTCCGAGTGAACAAAATATTTGATTTAATTGTTCTGAATAATACAGAAATAAGAGAATAACATTTTATTTCGTTTGATTCTTCCGGACAACACAAGAATTACAGTACTCCTCTGTGCTTCAATCACTTTTGATCGTGATTCCATTGGAATGTGTAAAGTCTTTTCAACCGCCTCTATCAGTTCATTATCCATCCCTTTCCGATGTAAGGGAACCCAGATCCCCCAAATCCATACATGGGGCATGCCTCTCCACTCTCCACAAGTCCTACTTGAAGACAAAGGGGCCACCGCATCTGTTGCCCCAAGTGCAATATTTCCTTGTAATATTTTACGCGCTCAAAGCACGAAGTTTCAGCTAAGTCCCTTGTACAAAGGAATGCTCTCCCAGCCGGAAGTTGTCCCCTTGTAAGGATACTGCGCCTCACCTCAGCAAAATATTTGAAAGGCTGATGAAAAAAGGCACACAGGGAACAACTCTGTTTTGTATGTCACCAAGAAAAGCTCAGGTTCTCGTATTCCGTTCTCATTCAGTTTTTTGTGTTTCCACAATCTTTGTCTCAAAGATTTATAGTCGAAAGAACTCATCCTGTGCTGGAACCGTTCAAGAAAAAATGATTTACTGGTTGACACACTTTTCTATTGTCTTATGGGTGACTTGAAACCAGATTTGTTCAAAACAGTCATGGCAAGTTTAACAGGATGCTTAATGTTTCTGAAATTTCCACAGAATAAGCTAATTTCTCCAACACACGCGTGAGTTTTCTAGTTCATGGAGAATATAATATTGTTCATTTTGTCAACAGTCTAGACTAGAGAAATTGTACATTGGACTTGCTTGTCGGGACGAACGGGATGACTTATATGGTACTAGGATGTTTCCTAGACACCAATGAACCCTATCATTCAATTCAACCCCAGAATTATCGCTAGCAATGATTTGATGCAAGTGAAAGATAATTAGATGCTTTTTTGAAATGAAATTTATTCACTACTAGTTTTTAAATGATCTATCTGGGAGGAAGTAAATTTACAAAACATTTTAGTGGATGCTCTCTTTCAATGTTAGGTCTAAAATCCTCGAGTGTATCGAGTACACTTTATAGTAGGCTATATTATGACTTTCACAGTGTGGAGCTTCCCATAAGTGTAGGTTTCATTTGCGTCAATTACATTTTGGTCACCCAACCAAGAGTAGTCCATAGTGCTCGATGTAAGGTCAGATAACTCCACGAGAATAAATAGTCATACATTATTGAAATTTCATTATTAACCACACTATTTCAATGTAGGCTATACTTAAACACTATGGAAATATGTTTGGAGCATCATATGGATTATTAGAATGTAATGTTTTTGAGAGATTATAAGGAAGAGGAGGGGTTAGCTCATTTTATTTAATTCATATAAATTCAAAATTTTTCAATTTTTCAATTTGTTACATAGTTTTTTGAATTAAATAAAATCATAAAGGAATTTTTTTTTCTCATAGGCCTATACAACAACTTCTATCAATATCAGATCATCCAATTGCTGTTCCACATTGTACCAATACGTTGCATTACTAGAAATGAATCTTCAGTGAAACTGAATCTGCCATTTAACTCTTGTCAATGAATGAAACTATTTTGTTGGATTTTTTTGTTAAGATTGAACAAAGGTTGCCTACTTTGGAGATCCTCTTGTTCTCTGTTCTTGTCCTACTTTGGAGCTAAAATTGTTCGTGTAAGAATGAACTAATTTTTTGAAAATTTCTAGTTTTCTTACCAGGTCTACTGATTTTTCTCAGTTTCTCTTCCCATCTTCTTTAAAACTTTCTGATTCATCATCAGTGTAATAAAGTACACTAATACCTGAATGTTGTTTCCAGTTTGTGGAGAAGAGACGTTCCCTACGATCCATCTCAATTACTGGAAGACAAAGTAAAGAGAAGAAGAGAATGGAAAGAAGGAGACAAATAAAGAGAAGAGAGGCGTCAATGAGAAAAGTGAAATATCTGAAAATGTCACCACATATCCAGGACAGCTCGAAGAATTGACGCAAATTGAATTATCGCACTTCTTCCCAATATGGCTTGCCTTCAGGGTGTGCGCTTGCCTAAGACAGGAAACTTTCAAACTTGTTACTAGTGCAAATGTGATGTTTATAGTTCGTTGTAGTTTTTGCGTGTTACCAGTGAATAAAAATTCTCATTCAGAATGTATATATATATTGACAAATTTCAATTTATTGATTGAAGTGGATTCGGCTCATAACATACTTATTTTTCTATAATATAGTATAATAAAATTTTTTTGCATTTTGAGAACTGAATCATATAAATAAACAAGCACATTTTCATAAATAAGAATTCAGTGTAAAATTAATTAATTGCTCAACTGAGTTGTTATTGTAGAAACGTTCCATGATGGAATAAAACCATGGTCGTGTATCAAATAAAATTGTGTAGAAAAAATAAAAATGAAATCAATATAAAGATGTAGAAATCACAATAAAGATGTGTAGAAAATTGACAACATCTATGAGTTCTTATTTCATAATTTAATGTGGTTTATTTGTTAATTCGCACTTCAGAATGCCTCTTAGGATAGCGAAACATGTTGTGTTCCAATAGAACATCTACTAAAAAGGGTACTGTGATTAAAAGTTTTGTTTATTAGCATAATAATGTGGTTAAGTGGTAGTCCACTCTACGTTTGGATTACTGTCCAAACTTCGCCACGTCATTCAAATAAAGAAGTCATTCTATTTCATTCTATAATACATGTATATGTTTATAGTTATCTACAAACAGAAGATTCCCTTAGAAGATTATCCCTGTCAAAACAATTTCGAATCAAGAGGGAATGTCTTATAGTAATGAATCGTACAGAGCTCCCAATAAAAAAATGTTCAATTGACTTACTCTCGTCAGAAAACTATGAGATAAAAGGAGATTATATATCGTGAGAGGGTGGCGTACTGAGACAAGCCTGTCTTCAACTAATCGATTATCACTTCTTTCGATGCCATGGAAAAAATGGGGTGTCTTTCCCAGACATTCTCGAATCAATAAACGTTTTCCTGCCTTTTGATTTTATAAGAGGTTCAGTTCAATCACTAACTCAGGTATTGTCCTACAGCCCCCGCAATTTTATTGCTCACCTACAAAGTGAATCGAAGATTACTGCTCAATCCAGTCTGATTCATTTCTGATATAGATCAATTTACTATAGGAAAATAAACATTAATAATAAAAAAACATTATTTTATCATAAAATTTTAAAAAATACATAATTTTTAACATAAATTAAAATTTTCTACTCATGTTGAATTTTTGAACATTGGGTTAACGTTCTTATACATTGTATACATTTATATTGTACATTGTAACGTTCTTGTAGAATTTTTCGGTGTCATGTCACTGGAATTCAACTGATCTTGATTTCTCTATCTCAAAAATTGCATGAAACAACAACTGCATCTCAATAAGCATGAATTTAATGTGACCTAAGGGAAAATAAACGGAAACCTATTATTACTTGCCTTGATGGTATAAGAAAGAACTGGCACAAATAACAAGACTAATAAGCTTAAATAATGTCCCTGGAATGGTATTTACAGTCTTTTTCGCTATCTCGCTAATGACTTAAAGAAGATTGTCTCCTTTTCGAAAAAACTCGATCAGTTTCAATGTCATTCATTCAGATTGCATTTAATTGTCAATGTTGGAATACTCATTCGCAAACCTCACAGTAATATTATTCAAGATTAATTAAACTGTGTAATAGAATGTTGATAATTTCAGTTTCATTCAGTTAATTACAGTTATTTTAGTTACTTCATTTAATGTTGTATGAGAGGGACGCCATTACTGAATTATACAGAATAGCTCAGAATAATTCAAGGCTATTTCTAACTTATAGTAGTTTATATGTTTGATATGTTTAGTTGATTATATGTGTAGTAGTTTAATAGGCTATGTTTACTAGTCATTCACCCACTTCTTCACAAACTTCTTCTTACTAATAAATATTCAAATAATATTACAACTCATTTGCTTGTAACAATAACTGATCACTGAAAATTCATGAGCCTTTCACCAATTTGGTTGATAATAACCGAAAACGTAGGTTACTGTAATAAGTACTTCGAAAGTATTTTTAGGCGAAAAATTCATTATCGATAATTATGAATCATGACAAACTATATAATATTTTTCGGAAATATAAAAAAATTCCTCTTTCAATTTTGATTGGTTACCTATACCAGTGGTCAACAATTAAGTTTCATGAAGGTCCGTTTCAAAGTCTTAGCGAGCTTCCGCGGTCCATTCAGGGGAAACCAATGGGGGGAGTTACTCCCGGAATTTGAAAAAATGAATAGTATTACTAAATTAATTTCAATCATTATTCAAATACTTGGGATAGTTATTACTCTGCATGTATCTCAATTTATGTTCTTTAAATATATTAAAGTTTGATATTATGCTATTAATATGCGAATATGAAAATAAATGCCATTATAAATGAGATTCGGCAATAGAAATTACTTAATTGTTCATTCTATTTATATGAAGAATGTTTTCTTTTAAAATTGTCAAAACTATTCTCGAATATAGTCCTTGAATCTTGACTCTTTATAGCTATTTAAATACTAATATAAATTGAATCAAACGTTTTACTTGGCATAGAATAATTGGATAAAATAATGCACCAATATGAAAAGTGTGTAAGTAACATAACCTGAATTAGGACATTTTAATCAAAATTGGTGTCGAAGAAGTTTTGGGATAACGCCGGTTTTTTCTCTCCTTTACTGTATTATTCTGATGAAATTAATAAATAAATATCAAACGAGTAACCAACTTTTTATTGAGAGTTGTAAATAAGAAGTGTTTATCTAATGTTGTGGTTGTTTTTTTATAATTCAATCTCATTAAGACTTTAGAGGGTTTCTTATGGATGTATTGTTTTAGAATTTATTTAAAGTTTTTTTCGTTGAGATCGGTATATGACATCGCGGTCCGCACAAAATTAGCTGGCGGTCTGGATGCGGACCGCGGTCCGCCATTTGGTGACCACTGACCTATACCAATGTAATGTGAAAATAAATTACTCAGTAGATAAAACACAGACAATAATTGTCCAAATATTTTTAGATTTTGTTGAATATTCCAAATCAAGGTTATGTGCACAATATCCACTTTCACTATACTCACAAATTCCAACTTACAAAAGTTAGTATGCTAAACATAGAATAAACACAAAAATTTCAACTAGAGATAGATGGTGATGGATCTGTGCTTCCTTCAGTTCAATAATAAACTCTGTCCAGATTCGTATAGCTGGAAAGTGAGTGAATAATAGTCTTGAACTACCGATCAGGGAGGGCTACAACATTAAGAGAGACACCTGGCTGCCTATTAGTCAGTGTCTTGTACAAGTTGGAGCATCAGGAGTGAAGATAGAGCATCTAATCGATCCCCAAGGCTCCTGGCAGAAGCTTCCTTGAACCCACACCCTTCAGGTGAGAATAAAAGGAGTAAGAATCTGTGAATGATAGAAGGGGAAGGGTTGAAGAAAAGCGTGTAGTTAACAAGTTAACAGGCATAAATATATCTCTTGGTGCATTAAGAGCTCTAAACCTACATTGTCTCACTAAAAGTTTAAAAACTTTAGTTCCCATTATCAACTATTGATAATAATTTACTAAATCTAATTTTTATCATTTACTATTGATACTTTTGTATTCATCTATTAATCTACCTATTTAATTTGAAGGTGTGAAGGAGTGACAGAAAAATTTTAAGATGATTATTTCAAGCATTGAAGTCACATTCTACCCATATAAATAATGAAAAATATGTGTGAAAATCCTACTTTAAAAATAATTATCCTCTTACTTTCACATGCTTCTAAAGCATTGCGCGACTTCTCGATCACTTTGTCTGAAGGGATGGAAAATCAAAACGAGTAAGTAGATAAAGAAAGGAACAAGGGACGAGAGCAAAGGATTGAAAAGTGTGTACTATTTATGTCTAAAAGTGTCTATTCCCTTTAAGGATAAAGCTAGCTTGTCTATCTTCCTATCATTGGTTTCGTTTCTTGCTTATAGTCTACGTTTTATCTAGATCTTGTTTCCAAAGCTTTTTCTTCTGATTGCTCACACTTCCCAGTCAAATACAAGATTGTCAGAAGGCTTTCAGATGCCAAAATTTGTTTTGAGCCCGGAAAGATACGCGCAGGGGGATGCGAAAGGATAGGGTTTCCGGGGATATGATATCTTTCTAAGGGCGATAAGGGGGTTGTAAACCATGCGAACGGGATGCCCCCTCTGGCGTTTTGGGCATTACAGCGCAGCTGAAACGGATTCTTCTCCTCTATCAACTACTTGAACACATTGTAAACCGACTGAAACTCCTCACCAACGGGAACTTTCTACAAGTACTAGAATTTACAATATTACTTGGGTTGAACAGCACGATTGAAAAAATTTCTTCAGCTTTCATGACTGGAGTGAATAATTGTTGATTAAGTTTTAGAAATTAACGGATTATAGTAATTTTCATCTAGAAATATAATGAATTTAACTTGATACAGCTAAGATTATAATGATTGGAGAAAATCCTGGGTATATAGATAAGTTTATTGCTCTTTCATCAAATATTGTAATCAATTGGAAAAACTAGAATAATCATTCGAAGTACACTAAATCATTGTGTTTCAACTGCTTCCAATCAATCCTGATTCAGATAAGACAGTCCACTTAAAAATGTGCATACAATGGAGCATCGTTCAATGTTAAAATTTTTCATAATTATCAGTAAGATATGTTATGTATTCTAAAAAAATATGTATTTTTGGAAATGGTATATTGATAAATGAATTATTAAGTTCGAATTTTCAAATATCAGTAGATAGCTTCTCATTGCTGAGCATGGAACTTGAATCACGGTGGTCTCTGCAATCACTTTAGAAAGTTTTATTGAAAAATCCTTGTCAACAAAATCTGTCTATCAAATTTGTAGAATTTATCTAAGACATTAAAGCTTATTAGGTTATTGGTAAATATATATTGAAAAGGAAATATTCTTCATCAGGCGGAGTTAGGACTAGGAAGTCCTTTCTACCACTCAAACTTCTTGTTACTGTGCTGAGGAACATAATTATATGGCACTGACGGCTCGTGGCCTTGAAACAGGTGAAGTGCTGTACAGTAAAAGATATGGGTACTTCACCTGTTCCGTGGGTACGAGCCGCCAGTGTTATATGTAGCCTATAGGTTTATATGATAATTTTGGTCTGTTGATATTCTAAGGAGCTTATTGAAATTGAAAAGCTCTCCATAGTTATCAATGATTAAGTAGAAATTTCTATATTGTTTCACTGTTATAAGTGAGTTTGTTTGTGGTAGTGAGCCCTAAACAGCATTGTTGAATGTTGAAAATTGGAAAACGTTTAGGGAGAAGCGGATGCAAGTGACAACGTGCGAATGTGTAAGACAGAGAAAAAACTGGGGTAGTAAAGAAGACAGAATCGATTTTCGAGTGGTACGTGGAATGGAATCCAATCTTGCTTTCAACCAAACTGATATGGAATACTTTGAGTGTGGCTGTTGAATTATGGAATTCCAAAGTTAGCTTTAATTGGATTCTTCCAAATAAGAAATATACTTGTGAATGGCATTGAGTCTTGAAATCTGCGTCTTTAAATGATAATAACATGGTCCACGAAAAGTATTCCCTTGTTTAGATGAATGTTGAACTATGGTGAAACTTTTCTTCAACATGTTTAATGTGCTATTCGTACAGACTGTAACAGGATAGGACGTCTTACTCAGTTACATTGATTGGATCTTGCATTAGTGATCTCGCTTGATTCGTCACGGTGATATGATTTATATTATGATATTGAGAAGGTCTCAGATATTTTTTATTCATAAAAGCCGTTTTTGGATCAATTACTAGAGACATCTATTGGTTTGGCAGATGTATGTGAAACTGTGGAACTTTTACTCTCATATCCACAGAACATAGGCTATTCGTTTGCATCAAGAAATTCACAAGAAAATTGGACATATTTGTATATTTCATCATAGAACTATTTTCCATAATCATAAACATATTTATCTAATAAAACTCCCAACAACTATAACACGCGAAGGAAATTGAAAAAAAATCTTTAAAAAAGGAAGTAATATTTATCTGTAGAGAAGGAATAATAAGGAACACATCATAGTAACAAATGTGATCTTCAATAGTAGCCTATATGATCGTTGTTAATGAACAACTAGTTTCTAGAAGAATCATATCATGTAGCCAAGACTATCGGATTATAATACTCATTGATTTTTTTTTTTTTTTTGAAAAAGTTCAATTCTATTATTGTTATAGATTTTATATCATGACTACAAACACATAAATGATGTTATTTTTTGCTGGAGGGAATTAGAAGAAGATAAAGAAATAGGAAGGAGAGTAGAAATAAAATAGGGAAATAAAAGCGGAATAGAAATATGATGAATATCATTTCCAACTGACTCTTCGATTAGACTTGTTTGAATGTACACTAGCTGTAAATTCTTATTATTCCTATTTCGCTTTACCACCCTTATTATTTCTACCTTTTTTATTCTTACTTTCCCTCTTCTAATGATTAGAGCAATGGTTCAAGATTTTTGTCACTTTCCAATAAATTATGATAAGCCTAATATCGATTCTATCTCTCTGAAGAAACCAAATCACATGATGTATCACATGAGATCGCATATAAACATCATCCATCCAGTGTAATAAAACGTATCGCTACTCATAATTTATTAAAAATTTCAATCACTTTCAAATCTATAATGGGGGAACTACTATCTGAATTTGGATGTTATTTATTAGTGGTTGAATATCTGTTATCTATTGATCAAATCACATAATGTACCACAATTATATGTGAATATGATACTCACAAATTATTTATTCGAAATCACAGACGTTTCAAAATCTATTCTTGAGTAATGGTGGGAAAGCTACTTACTCAATTTCATGTTTCCTATTAGTGGAAGAAGCTCTTTTCGAACTATTCATAAGTAATGGTTGAAAGCTATTACTGAAAGCGAACATTCGAACCATAAAAAGGTTGAGAAGGATGGAGTTTCACTACGAAAGGACCGGAAGCGTCGTTCCGAATAACGGCTCTAAATCACAATAAAATCCACCCCGCCGCGACAGCCCACAAGGCAATAGTTCGCGTTTGTGAGTGTGAGTCTGCCTCTGAAACAATACAAAGCGTGGACGCGATTTTTATCACCTCGTCATATGTCGTACGTTTTCAAAACAATCCATGATGCTACACAGCGAAATGACAGGAAGCAATACTCGTGTGGCAGAAAATAATAAGTTATACGCCCGGGCTGTAGTTGAGCACTTTCGCTCGAAAAATTACTCTCAGGATTAACAAAATCACTCACTCTAACCATACAAATCATTTCAAGATAAATCTGTTCGATTATGAGCACCGTGAACTTGAAAAGTGATACAAATTATGATTGCCATTAACTTGCAAATATCTTGATTATTGACAAATAAAGAAAAATTACTTCCTCATTAGATCGATAAGTGACTGGTAGTTGTTGACGAAAGCCCAGTAATTTCTGAAAACATTGAACATTCCAATTTCGATTTTTCTCTTGAGCTACCGACATGCAGTCCTTTTTGTTATGTAAAAATTTCAAGTCGTTGTGGAATCAACCGTTGAACTCATTCCTTCGCACAGGCTCTCATGCATAGGCGGGTATTATATTTTTATTTCACCGATAGATTGGAAATTGTTTTGTCAACGTTTGCATATTGAGATAAATACATTCGAGTTTGAATTTTAATCACATTGACTGGAAATTTCTATTCACTTCAAAATGCTAATAACAATCATTCTATACATTCAGTAAGTGTGAATAATTGTTTACATTACATCAAATAACTCCATATTAGTAGTTGAAATGGATAATCTATGATGAAATTTTTCATGATGTCCAAGTAAATGACCGTTGTAACACCTCGTTATAATCGTTAACCTTCAATAGATTGATGCCTCTTGATTCTCATGGTGGGTTTCACCGACGAGGATCAACTACAGTATTTTGAATCAGTTGATCCTATTTAATGAGTCTTGTAGTGATCTTGGATCAAAGTTGATCTTACTTGGTGTAGCCGAGCAAGTTTTTTAAAGATAAAAAACATAATAATATGGATATTAGTAGAATCATAAAAATACATTCTAGTATTTTTGTTCTTGCAAAATCACACAGTAACATTGGTATAGTCCGTCCAAGCAAAGAAGACCCTCTGGCAAGATGGGAAAATGACTCCAGCAAGGTCAATATTTGTTCAAGAATTGTAAATGTGGTCTTTATAGTAGATCAAATTGTTTCCTTCCATTTGAGATCAAATTGATTATTTTTTAGCCAATATTGACCGTGCTTGAGTCTTTTTCCCATCTTGCCAGAGGGTCTTCTTATCTTGGACAGACTATACATTGAGAACGGTGAGAGTACCGTTGGGCAAGAGCTGAGGGAAGAATGGATGAACATGCCAGATTCGCTTTCAAGGTGAGAAAATCCAATATTCATCAACCTGTCTCTCACTTCTCAAAACAATTTTCTCTGGAGCTAGAAGGTTGCAAACATAATAAGAATACAGCTGATATGATACGCATAGGATGACAGCTAAGGGTGATATTAGAAAGGATTGAAGAGGAAGTCCAGGGTTAGAATACTCTTGAAAATCTTTCCACACCAAGATAATAATCCACCTTTGCGCTCCTGGTTTCACCCAAAATACAAATTCAGATAGACGATTCATTTTAAATATACAATTAACAATTCCTTTCATCTAGATCAGCGATGCTTTTTTTCAATCAGCAAAACAATACAAGCGACTCTTCATTTTATTTCCAATGGGATCATACCTCAAACTCATTTTAATAAAATTTAATTGAATGTTTACAAGATGATAATATTGTGGAATATTACGGAAATATTGAAAATCTTATTTTCTTTTTAAAGGATAAATATTATTGTAAATCTGATCACTGATTAATTTTTATAAGAGGGTGATGTTATTGAAAATCTCATGCTTAATCTACTTCTTGGGGAGTCCGATCCCACTAGACGTCAAACCTGCAATCATAAGATAGTAGAACTCCGAAAAAGCAATTCTAATCCAGCAACACTCTTGCTCGTTGATTATCAATCAATTCACCCTATTTACAAGAGGGAGAACATTCAGATTAATTTTATCTTGGAAAATATTTAAGGATAGGTCAATCATATTACACTCTTTTGAAAGCAGTCAGATCCAGATTGATTGCATTGAATTATGTTTGATTACTGGAGAGGCCTACAAAGCCTCATCAAAGAATGCTTCATTTGTGAGGGGGAGTTCTTAGAGGGTGAATTAGTATCTCTGAGTCGGTTTGTTCGAAAAAGAGTTGTTCTTTCATCTTTTAATAACTTGTGAAGAATTCTCCAGTTTTTGGTTGAGATGTTATCGCAAATAGAAGGGGATTACAGAAGAGTGTACATTGGAAAAAGTTCATACTTATGTGATAAACTGATTAATCACTGGAAAACTGATTAATTTTTTTATCAATTTACATGAGCTCTTTGTGCAACAGTGAAAATAATAAATATCACGGAAGTCATTAGAGAACCAAAGGATATATTAAGAAATATTATATTTGGTTTGATTCACTGGAATAAATGGTATTTTTTCCTTAATGATAAATAAAGCTGCGATTTTTTTTATCAAAATCATGAAGAAGGAGTTGACTGTTCCATATTCATGAACCCTCTCCCAAATCAAAATCCTGTTACTGCTAGGAAATTTTGAGCACATTTTTTATGTATTGGGAACCTCCCTTTCCTATCATCATCCTAAATATTCTTTTCAATGTGTGGTATAAGAAGATTTGGGATTAATTCTTAATGTTTTGTGATATCATTCTGAATCATAATATTATATTCATATGGTGTTGAAGTTCTAAAAGATTGAAAATATTTTAATATGCTTCCACGATAGCTCAAGTTTGAGTTTGAATTATTTTCTGGTTGCAACATATGTGTCAAGTGTCATAAATAATAAGATTCGAGAAGCTTGGAGGAAAAAAGATTTTCTCGAACAGCTCCGTTCTTGGAGATTTTATTTGAGGTACTCGTATAGCATTACGTTGTAATCCCAGTGACTATTGAACTGAAAGTTTGAGCTGTGTAGTTTTTATTGAAAAAGTTTTTTAAACTTGTTCACAGAGTTTGCTGGCAAGCTCATGTTATTTGAAGACAAGAAGACAATACCTTCGCTTGAAGAGTATGTCATGATACTGATTGGTTCCGATTATTGTATGAAGAGTTGAAGGTTACTCATTTTAGACAGTGCGTTAATCATGTTCAATTTTCATGTTCTTGTTAATCATGTTCGTGTTAATCATGTTCAATTTTCATGTTCGTGTTAATCATGTCCAAACTGGGTCATGAAATTTTGGGGCACAGTATATCAAATAATTAAATCAAATTTGTGAAAGATGCCATTTGAATAATATACGCTCTATAAGCTATCACGAAATAGAATAAACTGACTTATTTTATTAATGACGAGGCGAAGTTTGCACACTAAAGTCCACTCTACCACTCAACCTCGTCCCTAACGTAGAAGCTTATAAGCACAACATGATATGAATATGTAATGAATATTAAGATCTCAGGAATTGCAGTAAAATTCGATAAAAATAAATAAATATCGTGTGACCTTGTTGGCTAAGGCCTGGTCACAATATCGATTGAAAGAAGGAAGATTCAAAACTTGATCTGCTTAATCTCAAGTTTCACTCGGATCCGAAAATTAAACAAACTTACATCAAGTTTATCTTGTTAAATCTCTATGGAATTTGCAATATTGATATCTTGTCATGACCCATGAGGTAACTTCCTGTTGATATTGCACAAAAATTGACATTAATAATATAGTTATGTGAATAGAGTTGTGATGGTTAGACATTGCAGCTAAAGCCGGGCAGCTCGAGGAACACGGTTCGAGGAGTCGCTTGGGAATTGTACCTTATGTCTTTGAGTTTTAATTTGTAATCGTATACAGAACGATTCCTCCTTCCTACTTCATTTTCTCAAGAATGAAGCACTTTGGGGGCGTGGCCTATGGCTCAAGCAATAGCAGACAGGAATCGTCAAGTCGGCCACCTGTTGAATGTCAGCAATTTTTTTAGGGGGCGTGGCTACACACCAAAAACTATCTCTACTTCCCCCTCCATTTTCTCAAGAATGAAGCACTTTGGGGGCGTGGCCTATAGATCAACCAATAGCAGGCACAAATCCTTAAGTCGGTCACCTATTGAATTTCAGCAATTCCTTCAGGGGGCGTGGATACACACCAAAAACTATCTCTACTTCCCCCACCATTTTCTCAAGAATGAAGCACTTTGGGGGCGTGGCCTGTGTCTCAACCAATAGAAGACATGAATTCTCAAGTTGGCCACCTGTTGAATGTCAGAAATTCGTTTATGGGGCGTGACTGCACAGCAAAAACTATTTTCTGTCCCCCCTTATGTAGCACAACGAGGCCTATGGCTCAATATTATTTGGTCTTGTAATACGATCATCCTCCAGAGTCCCCAGTAGGCAACCCGCGTGACATTCATGCGTTCAGGGTAGCCTCCTTTCTGTCAACCGTCCGTTATGAGGTTTCATTCAAGGTTCTATACAACAACCCTTTCAGATTCCAAGGTAGGTAATCCGCTTGACTCTCATGCCTCAAGATGCGTCGCCCGTTTCTCGACTGTACTTTCTGTTTGCATTTCGATTCGACTATAGTTTCACCTCTAACGTCGAAACTTTTTTCCACTATCCAGTATCCACTATCGTAGTAGCTATTCGAAATCTCTTATTGAATGGTGATAAACTTTTCCGTTAAAATTTTATTTCCCTTTCCAACTACCGATAAGAAGATAGATGCTTTGATAATTGGTGGAGATCTGTTATAGTGATCATCTCACTAGACTTCCTATTACATTATACACTTTTTTCTCTACTTCTAACGTGCCATGTATTCTCGATTATATTTCAGAACATATACCACATATAAAGTTCTGGTTTTGTATCATCTGATAGACTTGGAATTGATAAACTATAGAAATGGTTCCAAATAACTCATCACGGATTAGAGAGGATTGTTACTATCATGGCTGTATTCATCTACCGTACGTGATTAGAATGGAAAACTATTCAAGGCGTCATAAATCATGAGTAAATTGATAACGCACAGAAAAATTAAGTAATGGAATGAATATAGTTATTGAGAGTTGAATTGAATTGGAGATGGAGAACAAGACGTTCTGCCTTCCAAGGTTTTCTTCATGGGAGAAGATCTATCTATATAACCTGCATTCATATTATTACTTTCTTGAAAAAGTGATTATCAGAATTCCTCAGTAGTGATAACGTCGCACCTCGAGTTTCTGGTGGAAATAATTAAGAAAGTTTATTATAATCAAAGGACCGAAAACTTTCCGTTGGTGTTACGGAATTTCGTTCTGATTTCAATTTCCTTGATGGCGTCGATCTAAAGTGGTTCCTGAAGCGTTAATTGAGGTCCAAAATAATTACAGCTCCGATGTTTTTTGATCCGGAAATTGTGTAAGATGATCCATAGTCGATGCCAGTTTCTGGTTGGAATTTTCAATGGGCTACCTTACTAACTTTGGACACATAAGCTATACAAGATAAATTTATTTTTAGAATAATATGTATTGGCGGAATACGATTCTATTGAAAAGAAGATGTGAAAGTTGTAACTATAGATGTTAAAGATGTAAAAGAAGAACATGTAAAAATTAAAAGGATGTCTGTTACCACAATAGTTACTACATGAGCCTTGAGCGAAACGAGCCTGATAGCTGTTTGTTGATGTTTGATCTATTGCTTCTATTGTGTGAACTATTGAAATAGTATTTGATTTGAATAGATAGTATAGAAGTTCTATGAGTCGCAGCTCATAGAGTACAGGACAATATTAATGTTACAATCAAAGACAATAATTTTGTTACATTCAAAAATGTTATAAGAAAATAAATAATAATAACAAGTCTATTTTCCAAATTCTTGGATCCCTGAAGCACTAAAATTAGTAGAGAAATTCAGCAAGAACTATGCAGTATGAGTATGATCTAACTCACACTAAGTGTCCATTGATTTGGGCAAATAATTTTGTCGAAATTGAATATGGCTGCTTCCTCATACATGCTATCAGTATACTTGAATGGATGTTACAGCCGTCTATAGGTCTACATTGTATTCCCTATACACTACTAATGTATTTCACTAATGTATCTTTCAGCAAGATTTGCGTTTTAAAACAAATACCAGTTACAAATTTAAGAAATACGAGAATGCGAATTTTTATAGATTTTCCGGTATTAATCATCTGAATAGAGCCTAATCGGAACCCACATCCAGATCACTTATTTGCCACTGTCTTTTATGCATACTTTGATCACTTAATATGGTACTTTTTCAAACCTTTTTTCATCATTTTTTCTTAGGCAGTCGGACCGACGGCTTATCGTCTCCTCCGAAAGACGTGATTGTGTGTATTCATGTGATTGTGCTGTGAATTGTTCCCTGGCTGAGGATTGAACCTCGGAACCTTTAGCTATCATCACTTACTCCAACTAGCCACCAACGTTTATTCGTTTTTCCATTAAGGTAATATACGTTTATTCCGCATTTGTTCTAGTCCTGCATTCAAATTTTGAAAACCACCAAAATATGTAGAAGCTGAGAATTCATTGATCATGATCCAATTCCGTTAATATAATCATTCGCATGTATAAGACTCAGTGACAAGGAAATTGGAAAATGAATCAGCTGACAAGGCGAACACTTTCTCGTTTTCTAGCTTCCTCTTCCTCTAACATTATCAATCTACTTTTCCAGCGTAGACACTGATTTTAAGATTGGTATACAACACAAACTTGAGTAAATATTGATGAATAAAATGAAAAATCAAATACCCTTTTTAAAAAAAACTTTAGACGTATTATTTTATAGACATGTCTTGGGACTCAGCCCATCATCAATGTAAATAAAATAGTTATTTTATTATTATTGATTATTTTATTCACATTCAAGTTTTTTAAAAAGGGTATTTGATTTTTTATTTTATTCATCAATTATTTAAATAGCCCTGAGTTTAAAGTTTAATTTTGAGTAGATATTTTATATTTTATGATCCATTATTACATATCATAAACCTATCATTATCATTTCATGGACGTGTAATTCTATGGGTCAAAATATCCAAATTGATCTCAATACAGAATTATAGTATTGAAAAACATTATTCGCCAACCTACTGTTTTGTTATTAACAACTATAGCAGAAGAACTTCTATCAAGGTCACGGTTTCTCCTATCAATGTCATGGTTTCTCTTATCAAGGTTATAGTTTCTCTTATCAAGGTTATAGTTTCTCTTATCAAGGTCATGGTTTCTACTATCAAGGTCATGGTTCCTCCTAATAAGGTCATGATCGATTGAGGAAGATGAGAAGGAAGGTTATCTTTGGAAAAGGACATCATGCGCTATGTTCGTTCAAGGTTCGGAATAGATGACACTGAGATGGGTTGCGTGTCAGTGGGGTAGAGGTGTGAGGTGTGCGGCAGCTAAGCAATAGGATCTCTCATGGGACTTGTCTCACCAATCATCTTGATGATGGTGATGAATCCAACGTTAATGATGCAGAAAGTGTTACGACTCACTTGAGTCTAGAAAGATGTAGTACTCGTGATGGGCGCAAGTTTTACAATCATCCTAGTGTAATTGTATATTTTGTACAATGGAAAGAAATGAAAAATTTCGAGACATACAAAATTAGAAATACGAATTTAACTATACAATACAAGATATCGATATACGAGTCTTGAAATGTTCAAGGGAATGTTATTCACTCTTGCCACAAGGAAACAAGTAGCAAAAATCACGATTGATGAAGAAACACTCTGTCAATATCTATTGTAAATTGGTCTGCAATACAAACTTGAGTGAATATTTTATATTTCATGATTGATGATTATGTATCGTAAATCTTTTATTATCATTTCAAGTGTAAGTAGCGTGTAAGTCTACGGGTCAAAATATCCAAATTAATCTCAATATTGTAATGTAAATTTCGAACTGTTTTGTGATATTTGACTTTGAATCAACCCTTTGGAATGAAACATTTATTTATTGCTTCTTGAAACCTATATTGAGAAGACTTCAGCCACTTAAACCTGAAAATAGAGAAAAAATTCACTTCGAATTTGTGGAGGGGGAGATTATTTCTCCTGTGAGCCCATAATAAAAGGACTCTATATACTTGGGTAGTTGGTTTTAGGTTTGTGTTCAAATAGATATTTCCAGCCCCCCAAAACAAAAAACTATATCTGATTAGTGGAATAAAATACCCATGGTAAACCTTTAGAGCTGTGTTAGGATCCAAATTTGACTGAAACAGTCCTTGGAGTAGGGTAAGCATGTTCTGGACTTCCTTTATGTGTCTATTTCATTTCAAGTTCGTCTGCAATTCAACCCATAAAAACATTGTCATATCAAAATCATTCCATCACTGCTAGATCATTTTCATTACCTCTTACGGGCATTACAAAATTTGCCCTGCTTAAATTCAGCTTGAGTGAATTATTATAATGAATTATCACAGTGGATTATCACTATTGTTGTTTCAGTAGTTCACATTCTTTAAAAAATATTTCCTAATTTGTTCTCTTGTTAGTTTTTGTGTATTCGAGACGGATTTTGTTATTATTTTAATTAATTCCATGCTCAATCTATAAAATTCAACTTTATGCTTTCTTTGTTTTTTGTTACACTCGGCTCCTGCGCTCAGGCTTTGCCTTTGCAGGGACCTTTCTTGTTGATGGTTATTAACTTCTTATTCTAAGATTGTATTTCAATCTTGTTAATGAATAAATAATAATAAATTACTGTATTTTTTTATTTCAAGTTTTGATTTTGATTTTTGCTCTGTAAAATGTATATGCTGTGAAAGGAATAAGTAGATTGAATTTGAATCACCTTTTGATTTGCTGGATAGGTATCTTAGCCTTATCCATTACCTCTCGATAATGGCTTCCTCCAAGTAAGATTGATGTGTCATCAACATATAACGCCAATTTACCATCAACATAGTAGGGCAAGTCGATAAATAAATTGAACAAAGTAGGCCCTAAGGAACCCCTCACTTAACTTGCTGTCATTCAGAAAGCACCTCAGAGCCATCGTAATGAATTTTCACAGCCTGATATTTTTATCTCCAAAGTATGATCTCAAAAAAAACTCTGCATGACCTCCAAATCCATAGAACGTGAGCTTACTTGAAAGAAGTTTGTTATCAACCATCAAACTTTGAGATTGTTGGGCTATCTTCATTATGGGAAGAGTGAAAAGATTATAAATACAAAACAAAAACAAAATTTGAATATGATAAGAGAGAACACATGGCTTTTTCCATGTGTGAGAAAAAACGTTCTGTTCAAGGCCTGGAAAAAGCAATTGATTTCAAATTATCCAAACATTACTCCTTATCAGCTAATCTAAACAGTATTCATCTGCATAGCCAGTTTGTTATTATTCAAGCTTTCAGTAATTGACCCAGTCAAAGGCAGTCGATCTGTAGATTATCTCTGTGAGTTTACAGATCCATCATATTAAGCCATATTTTTTCCTGTCACTTATGAGAATACTGATATTGGTTTTAAAAGAGGCTCTATAGAAACGGGGTCAACGCAGCATTCATAATATAAATTGATAATGAAATAAATAAACAGTCAAACATTTGATGATGGTAAAAAATATCCACGAGGTATTGCATCATGATGGGGGATGCTGCGTCTTGGGTGTTTATAGAGCTCTAGTTTTGGAAATGAATATTTAACAGATACGCGAAAAAATTATGGACTGAGTGTGTATGTCATAGTGAGTGAATAATATGACAACAACTAAATGAAAAATATGAGCGATAAGATAAAGTCGATCTGATGCGTGATCTGTTTGCTTCATGGTCAATTCATATTTCAATTTCCTGGATTTCAATATCTATTCACTTCCATCCAAAGTCTGATTCCATGTGATTCATCATCACAATTGATCTATACATTTCAATTTTCAATTTTGGTAAAAGATTACTCTCCCTGGTTAGAACTGGAATGAAATCTGGGTAATTGGGAACAAAGGCTGTCAGACCCACATTTTTTATTTAAAATACCATACTTGAGTTTCAATGCTCAGGACATCATCATCAGCATTGAAAATTAAGTATGGTATTTTATCGAAGATAAACTTTGTGGATCTGACAACCTTTGTTTCCACTTACCTAAATTATGGATAAGTTCCACAACATCTCTAATAAAAGTGTAAATTGAAATGAAATCTATAAAAGAAAAGTGAGAGACTTTGGACATTTCTATAATATTATATAATACATATTATATAATAATAATATTGAATAACTCTGCTGTACATCAGAATAATATTCTTCATTTCTTATACAAGAGGTCCTGTCGATTTTTAAATCAATGACACTATAGGCCTAAATGTTTAGTCAACATACTTGAATGGTGTATTGAATGTGATGGAATAATATTTCCATGGATAGTTTAAACTCAAATTATAATTAAACGTTGTTTTAAATCTAAATTTTTTCATCTACTCTAATGAGGACGTTTCCGTCAACATTTCCATTATTAGCCTACAACTATCATTGAAATTGATAAACAATTTACATGTAAAACAACTTAACATTATTTTTATGAAGTTAAAAGTGGGGTATGAGTGAGAGAATTTGATGCTTGTTTGAACGAGGTTATATAGAAAGGTAGAGTTATACACTTCAATGAAAAACTATTTGGAATATGGAAATATGCTACTTGAAAAATCCTGTATACATTATTGAGGTGAATAAACATTTTAATTTGGTAATTCGTCGTAACCCCATCATTGAAGAAGTTGTAAGAAATTTGAGGCTAGTATATAGGTAAATATACGAACCATAGGCAAGTCCCTTACACTGCTTGCTATTATGGGAACAATGGTTGGAGCCAAACAATGAAAACTAATAAAGGGACAACCAAATAAAGACGCTAGGATTTTGTGTCATGCAAGAAGTGTGTCCAAGGTATGCTGTTGTCAGGAGACCAATAATAATTGTTGTATTGGGCCCATAGAATACTTCCACCACATCCACTACAATACATACATATAAGTATGATTGGATGAGGTAGACATAAAACTTGCATGAGTATGATAAAAGAAAACATTAAAATAATCCCAATGGAAAATGATTCTTATTACACTCCCAATTGTTCATTTGTAAACCATTTTATGAGAGATCAACTCGCTCTTATAGAAGTGATGCATTGTTACACTCATAATATAATAAAATTAGTTTCAGGTATGATCTCTATTCTATTTAAGTTTTATCTGACTAGATTAGTACGACCACTACATTAAAAACCTTTATCGTGTTTCTTAGGTCCTAAGAAGTGAAGCCGTCGGTCCCCACTGCCCTGTAAGCAGTCGCTAATCATTTTCTATCATAATATTTATTATATTAATAGTAGCCCTAAAAACGAAGTGAACATAATGGGATAATGACATGTAGTCTGGGATAAAATAAAAGAAAACCTTAGAATAATATCATCACCCAATATTGCTGCTCTATCTATACTTTCCTACTTTCAAGTATTTATCTCCTCAGAGTTGATTTCGGGATCAAGAATTTCCTAGTAAACTCACATTTAATAAAGTTGTTATCTCCCTTGGCTCCCCGAAACTTTCCAAAATACTTGTGTGGGGCCATTCAAGTCTCCACAGTGGAGAGATTCTTGAGACTTCACAGTGGACTACACAACAAGAAACACGTGATGGAAAGATTCAACAGTTGCATGACTAGAAGTCACTGGCGGCTCGTGCCCACGAGATAGATGAAGTGCATGTATCTTTTACTGTACAGCACTTCACCTATTTCGTTGGCACGAGCCGCCAGTGCTAGAAGGGTTCAAGAAACTTGATTAAGGAGATTCAAGGAAGCTTTGCCAACTTTCATTATCAATAGATTCACTCTGTAATGGAATATAATCTGAAGAGGGCTAGAGCTGGCTCTTAATCAAGTATATACGAGGAAATAATGCCAAATTTGCAAATTCAACGAAGGAATTTGGACTATGAGAGTTCTGCACTAAATCAATGATGTACAATATACAAGGAAAATTTGGGCTTCAAAGTTCTGAAGTATGAACTAGGAATGGAATGATTACAGGATGGGTAAGAGTATATTCGAGCATCCTGGATGATTAGCGAGTCTCAAGAGATGGTCTTAATAATCCTCAGTGTTTCCAGTTACAAAATAATTCACAGTAGCTCTTGAAAATTCATTAGGAAGTGATATTCAATATGCACGAGACTATAGATTGGACTGATCATTATGATTGGAAAAAGGAGAAAGATTTGATTTTTCAAGTTTCAATCTACGAAGTCAGCTCTAAGAATTGCTTAAAATGAAATGTTCTTAGTAGTTCTCAGAAGACCATTCAGATATTGATTTCTACTTTGAAGCTACAAAAAAAATTCATTCAACTGTGCTAATAAGGAGACTTTCCCATTGACTTATTTACTTTAAAAATAGTTATCCATAATTGTAACTAGATGGTTTGAAAGAGGGTGAATTGCTAATTTTGACATTTCTACTGACTCTAAATTGAATTAAATTTCCCAGCTAATACAATAGGTAACTTTTCATGTAATTTATAACCTATTCAGACGCAATTGAAATTTTGAAATCAATTGAAAAAGACAGAACAAAAATTGTTTCAAGTGTTTAAATGGATTTAATTGGAAGCTTTATTCTTTGAGACATCTATGTTATTTCCCTAGAACTCAAATCACGATAGTAGTTATTAAAAATTAAACTCAAATTAGGGCTATTTAAAATAGCAAGTGGTTATAAAGTACAATAATTCGTTTTTGTAAAGTACGAGTATGAAAAACTGGTGTGAAAATCTCTGCGAATTCTACTCATCACAAAGATATAGTAATAACTCATAGATATGTGTGTTGGACACAATGTTAGAGTAGTGATAATCATGATTGGGATTTGTCAAGAAACAGGTGCAATTCATACTCATGATTCTTGAATGTTCATTTTTCGATAAAATACTTGAATCAACAAATTTGATTGAAAAAATACCTTTCAATCAACACTGTAATAATATTATTATAATATCAGTTAACTTTGATCAAGCTTCATCTTTCATTTTAACTCCCATCTGTAAATTTTCACCTTTTTATTGGTGGTTGTGGAAACTCTTTTATACTTGATGGTAATAGAACTAACTATTGTATCTTTGGCTTCTTCCATAGCCTATTTGTAATTAAATCTGACTGATGTGAACGTATTCATTTCTATACTCATAGATCAAGACATCCGCCTATTGCAATGATTCAATTCGCGAAATAATCAGGAGCAATGTCGTGGTTAAGTGGTAGAGTGGACATTACTGTCCAAACTTCGCCACGTCATTAGAATAAAGAAGTCATTCTATTCTATTATATTTTATCAGTAGAATTCATCCAGAGCTCGTGGATCAAGAGATCTATCTATCTTAATGGTTGAATTTGCGGAATATACTGGAACACTGTCAGTTTTCGAGTATAATATACCCAGAACTCCTTGAAGCTAGGAGGAAAACAGCCCACTCAACTGATGAGGTGATTCTGCTGATATGAGGCGCCCCGATCTGCTGTTGAGCGTAAAATCGCCGTAAAGACTGTCCACTTGAAAATCCCCTTCATTTCCCACTCCAACAAACAGTTACCATTTCATTGGCGCTCTCCGTTCAGCAGATGAATCTCAGCTCTAAATCGGCTTCTAAAGGCTTTGCTGCGCTCCCAAAACTCATGTACGGTCCGATGTAGTGTGAGATGGAGTGCAACAGGGTCCTCGGCTAGGACCCGTGCCTACTTTTATACCCCGTCATTCACCCTCAATTCTGTTTCTATCAGATACGGTGGCACACTCGTCCTTAACACGTTCTCCACCCTTTCCCCTTCCCACATCATCATCAAGCGACACCAAATGTAATCTGGCTAGCACAAAACTGCTCCAGGGAACTAGCCGCAAACGCAATAGGCCACCGTTGCCATGGCAACGAAGACATGCACTTCCATCTGTTTTGCTTCACGCTGAGCCTATGATCCACGTCTTTCGTTTTATCTCAGCAATTGCGGCTCGTTACCCAATAAATTATGCTGTGATTGCATCCATTCCATTGAATTCGTCATTCGTCAACTTCAGCTTTTATTGGATGATCAGCAGTCACTAAATTCACAGTCAGCTATGTTACTACGTGGTCGCTGGGATATATAGAGCAAAGTTTATCTATTCATTTATTGGGCATATATAGAGCAGAGTCTATCAAACTTTTAATATTAATGAAGATCAAAGTACCCTTTTCAAATATTTTTATTTTGCATCATAAACATAAGCATTTTATACAGCAGCAAAAGCAAACAAAGAGAAAATAATCAATATAATCCAGTTTGATAAAAATAATCAAATTTTTTAGAGAATTTCACTAATTTGAAGGTTAATAAAAGTGCAGTAGCTATATTAGGTACCTAGATATTTGATGGATTTAATATACAGATTGAAAACGAAATCATATGAAATTTATGCTAAAATCAAACACATGTGTTCAATTTGAATAGAGTATAAATGGAATAGATTAATGTTGTTTATTGTTTATTTGCATTTGGCAATGGCTAATACGCTGAAACATGTTATGCAAAATAAAAATATTTGAGAAGGGTACTTTGATCTTCATTATTAAAAAATTTGATAAATGCAGTAGCCTTAAGAAAAAATAAGAATTAGCAGAGTTTATCTGATTATTTATTGGAAACTGGAATATTATGTGATGAATACAACAGATCGAAGCTACATTTTGCTTCCATTCAGCAATAAATTGAAAAAGAAATCGTCTTAAATGTTTAATTTGTTTGTTTTTAAGATAAAAAATCATAAATATATTATACATATTCTTATTCTTATCACACACCGATATTATATTATACACTTTTATATCTTGAAGTGTGTAATAACTTCCAATATCACCAATTCGTACTTTCAAAGAATTCAGAAATCTGAAGGAATTATCAATGTTTCTTGAATTTATTCCCTAATAAATGTACACTTTTATCGACTTTGTATTGTATTATATTCATCCTTTTTTGTTACTTTTCATTCTAGTTCATCGATATAGATTTGAAAAATCCAAATTTCAATAAATTGACAGTAAATATTAACAATAAAAGTACGGGTGAGTAGCCTACCATATAAAGGGTTGCAGCTATGGCCAGGACAGTTTCAAATATCGCACCTATTCAATATAAATCATATAAAAATCATTAAATCATATGTGTTACCCTCAACTCCTGTCTGTGTGTGTTCCTATCCGAGAAATCAAGATGAAAATCCAGTCGAAACTCAAACGCCATCAGAGCAGCACGTTATATTGGTTATAAGCTCTTTCAAAGTAACTCAAATTTATCTTCATTCCAGTAATCACCGCGGTCCTCCGTATTCAGTATAATCCTCAACACAGATCATATCCAAAGTATAAGCATGTTCTGAAAAATTTCATTGTATACATAAAGGCGTACTTGAATAGTTTCACATCAATATTCAAATTCAGAAATTCATTATTCCATTTTTTAGATCAATAAGCAGACTTGAAAAGCTATAAAATTTTACTTTGATGTGCATATATATGGATTAGAAGATCACTTCAAGTGGCGTATTGTATTGCATGTGCTCTGCTCGTTACCTCAGACAATTTAAGGTGTAATATAAATCTGGATTTCGCATTTAGGAGGCAAACTAATTAGTTTTTGCAGGTTACAGCTAAGAATAAAACTGTCAAAAGCCTTATCAAGATTCCTCTTCTGTCAAGTCATTCTGTTATTCGTAGCTCGGCTCAGAGTGAATTAATTGAGAGCATTGCATGCTGTCAGAATGGGCGATTGTTTGCGTGTCCAGCTAGTCCTAGTCCACATGATGCTTGACTAACAACCTAAGTATAGTGCGTTGTTTGGGGGAGTATAGTTTGTTCCTAAGGCTTAGGAGCTGCTGGTCTCCATCATATTTGACAGATTGCTAACTGGAATATCTTCTCTTGTAGCCCCTTATTGATTGTGATTTATGACATTCTACTCAACACAATATCTAGGCCACTGTGCCTGTGCAACAGGTCTTGTTTAGCTCTAGATACCTGGATTGGAGCACGTTCGCGATTTTGCTATTTTCTACTTCAAGACTCAATATGAGATATCTCCATTTGCTCATTGAGATAAATGATTCTTTTTCAAATTGATATGAATGTGTTCAAGCATACCCAACAAACTAACATAGACAGCATCTTAGACAGCATCCACATAATTTTCATTGTTTATAGCATCAAATCCGTTGGATATGTTTTCTTGAACTCATTCATATCAATTCAATTGAACTGAATTTCAATCTCCTATGATATTATTTCCAAGCGTATTGGAATACGTCACCTCTCACAAGTTATTGAGAATTGAATTTGTCAATGGAAATGGAAATTCCATTGGGGGTGGAGATGAATATAAATTGATGGAAGTGTGAGGTTTTTCAACTCGAAGACCAATATAGCAGATGACCTTCACCTGAAGTCGGGAGTATCACAGGATTTTCTTATTTTGCAAGACTGATTGAACACAGCTAAGGTTTTCCAATACCAAGTCGTCCCTAATTTGATATCTTGCGGTTGTAATCTTATTACGATTATAACGAATAGTAGCGCCGGTTTCGAAGTAAGTGATCAATACTGATCCTGTTAGGTTTGGAAACATTTGGAGTGGAAAGTTCAACGTAACGTGATTTCTCGATCGCAACTGAGAATAATAAAACCAATTCCGGTCGGATGGCGCTTAACGAGAATTGCACAAGGAAGCGAATCATGGAACAGCAAGATAATGATAGAACTAAGGAGAAGGTAGCGCAAAGAAAAGACCAAAGTCAGAATAGAGTGAGAGTTGAACTGACATACAGAAATTGGATTAGATGAGATGGAGGTAGAACGCAAATTGTTCTCCCGTTCTCTTCAATTCCTATGAAAACAGTGGGTTAAATTTTGTAGGAAGGACAAATTGGAACATGATAGGATCGATATTGTTGGGACAATAATATCAATTTCGATTCTAACTCAATTTTGACTCACACATTTTTCTTCACAATTTTGAATTCTCTGACAATTCTTATTTATTACACAAAGTGGTAACATTGTTTTCATTGTCATTGTTGATCGTAAAGTATCATTGATTCTTGGGAGTGAGGTTTTGTGGATAATACGAGTCATTCCAGTTAGTGGTAATAATGATTAGTGATACTAATAATAACATTTTCCAAGAATCGATGGAAAGGATTAGATAAGATCTTCCATATGTATGGCGGGCAAAACTACAATAATTATCATTGTTCCCCAGTAATAATAGTTGATTTTCACTTTTAATCTATTTACATCAATAATAATCTTTGGCGAAGACATGAGAAAATCTGGATTGAGCATGCCAAATGTATGAGTTTGGATATACATACCAAAATGGCCTGGAGCTACTGGAATCAATATGAGCTGTCTTTCTTGTTCGTTCAAAATATTGTAATAGGCTTCACTGAATTCTATTTTAACTTCTATCTGTGTATATGTAAGCCTTTATTTCTAGCATACAAGGAAAATTGAGTAAAAAAAATTCTTGAATACACATTGTTACTCGTGTTTTCAGCAAATTGCTGGTAGAAAGTAAATTGACAGCTGGGTTTATTTGAGTGATTTTGCCTCGTTTCTATTGAAATCTCACCAGGAGAAATTCCCAACTAATATTGATTCTCTGATAAAAGCGCCAACCTTATGTAAACGAACCGTTTCAACAAATTCAAATACATTTTTTGCTGATTCAACAAGATGTGAAAAGAAGTTGATATCGTATTCATGCTCAATTTACATGAGAAATGTTTGTGAAAGTGTTATTGGGAAATCTAACTTCATTGAATGAGATTAATTCTCTAAAACAGTAGATCCATTTGGATCAGGGGTGCCCAGAGGGGGGTTAAGCAGCGCAAATGCGCTTCTGTGTTTTTGGGGGGATTCTATATTTTAGCTCATTTTCTATAAGTTGGGGGGGATTTTTCATCATTAGCCCTAGAATGTTTTTGTGTTATATTCAAGCACTTGTAGAAGATTTTATTTCTCATATTCAATTCTAACATTGTTAGGGGATTGTATTTTTAGCTTTCATTTTTAAAATTGGGGGGGATTCTTCATGACTATCCCCAAAATGATTTTTCTTATATTCATTCAATATTCTTCTGAAATTTAGCTAGTCTAGTATCGGATGAGTTCCATTTTCAGTTAAGGTCTCTATCTTTTAAGTTTCGGGGAGTTTTGTTTTAAATTAAGCTCAAAATTTTTTTCATATTAAATATTCAACACTCGTTAATTTTCTCCTATAATATCTTATTCGATTATCTGTTTATACTTTTCAAATCTTGGGGGGGATTTTTTAAAAATCAGCCCTCAATGGCCTAAATGGCTTTTTGTGTTATATACATTTTACTATTAACACTCATAAAAAATTCACCCCGAAATAAAATTATTTCAAAAAATTGAATAATTCTATTTTTATGGGGGGAATTCTGTTTTCACCGTATATTTTATGAGTTTGGGATTTTATTACAATAAGCCTGAGAATGTTTTTGTTTTATATTCATACCGGTGAAAAAACCTTATAATTATATTTCAATTGGTAACTTATTCTGTTTTCAGGTTATAGTTTTCAAGTTTTTTTGGGGGGGGATTTTTATACTTGTAAGAGATTTTCCTCTGAATTCAATTTATATATTTTAAGGAGGGATTTCACTTTCCGCTTATATCTTCCACGTTGGGGGAAGGAGATTTCATAATGATCCCTCAATTTTTTGGTGTTATATTCATACACTAATAACACTCACGGGAAATGTCTTTATTTGATTATTCAAAAAGAAGAAAAATATTTTTTTCCAAAGAAATAGAATATTATGTTCTACAATTTGAGCCCAAATGCGACTTTCCCCCACCTATGGCTTCCAAGATGGCCACATTTCAACACAAATAATGGCAGCCTTTTCTTGGTACATAGAAATGTACTCAAGATAGTGAAATTCTTAAATTTCGATCAAATTAAACAAATTATATATGCATTTCAAACGCCTTCATGAGCTGAGAATAACAAACTTTGGTTTGTCAAGATCAGTTAACTTTTACGAAAGTCACGGGTGTCCTTATTTTAGTTTATTATCCTTGAAGAGTCTTCTACTGGTAATATTCTGAGTTCAGGGCGATATGTTAGGTATACTATATTAAAACATGATTTCAGAAAGCTTTGGAACTCGTCGCAAATTCATATTAGACTTATTTGGAATGATCAAGGACGATTTTCTTATTAAATCTTATCTTTTTTTGGGGGTAAAAGTCTTTTCATTCATTTGTTTGTTTAATATCACCCTTAAACTTACACCTCACCTCCGTTCTATCACTTCATTTTCTACTCAGAAACGTCTGTAAGCCCTAGTATTACTTACCCATTCATCATCACTATAGGGTATCTGAATGAATGAAAAGTGAATGGGTGAATAGAATAAATGTGTAACTTGGGAGGAAAATCCTTGAAATTTTATGTAATTAAAAAATATAATACAGTATGGAGAAACTTTTGAAATTGATGAAATAAATTTGTCTGATGATTATATCATCATTGAATATGTTTACTACAACCGACAACCAGGGCTTAATCTTGGCGGTATCTAGTAGTATTAGTAATATCTTGGCGGTAGGGAGAGTAAATCATTCTAATTTTCTAATAAAAATATGGAAAAATGATGGTAAAAACACACAACTAAAAGCTCTAAAATTACTCTGAAAACGGGTTTTAGAGAGTTGAAATTTCATTTTTTCCTGGGTAGGGCCCCCGGACCCCCCTCCAACCTACGCTCCTTCCTCCGCAATGGAAACTTTAATTTAACAAATCAAGCACTGACTACATCAATAATTTTTCAACAAAGAAAGAATTAGGCCTATACAAATGATCCACTATCTACTCCATTTTGTGACAGTTTCATATCAATAGATCATATGATTGTATCTCATTCTAAACTTTGTCAATTTTATAGATCCTATGAACCGCAATTTAAATTATGTCTGCGTGATGCTAATATTTTGTAATCTAGCTGAAAGTAAAATAAAACGATTGATGGAGACGCATTGAATCAATGGCAAAGTGAAAAATATAGCCTATCAATGAAAGATCCTTTGAAGGACTTCTTCTATTTTCGTACATCAAAAATTCATTTGAGAAGACTTGATATTGTATGGGAAAATATATGTTTTCTTTTATATGAAGACTGTTGAACGCCTTTTCACTCTTGGGAATTCTTAAAAATTATTCTTAATTATAATTATTAGGATTATATTATTTGGTTCAAATTGCTAATTGAACTTATATTGGGAGAGGACAGGTTACCGAATTGAAATTGGGGGGGGGGGGTTGGAGCAGTTGAAAATGGGGGGGATTTGCGCTTCTGTCCATGGGGGGTATGGGCACCTCTGATTTGGATTCTGTGTACTCAAGTGCTAAGTGTTTGATTAAAGTCCAGTTTCAAGTGATAATCTCCATATTTATCATCAGTATTGGTCATGGTAGTTGATTATCACCATGAAGTACTATTATTTAGATTTTTTAGAATTGTATACAATGTGTAGACGACAGAAAGTCATGATAATACTGCAAATCACACGCTTAATTGGGTTAGTCTTTAAACTTACAAAAAAGCATCTATCCCATGTATATTACATTCTTCATCATTGATCGAACAATAATTTGATAAAATGTATTAAATTTGAAGGAAATATTATAATCAAACCAAGCCTGTACACTACTCGGAATCAGATTTTCTTTGAAGAGCTATCAGAACTTTTTCTAGATCCGAGTTGAATGAGACTACTTTCGATCAGATGTTATTTTAATGAGTAACAAGAGCAACAGCAAGAGTTGGAATGGTGAGTACCTATTTTGATTTTATGAGGCTTGTGCTTGGGTGATGAGATGGATGATGGATGACGACTACTTTTTAGATAGTCCGGACCGACAGCTTATCGTGTCCTCCAAGAGACGGGGTGGTCGCATTCATGTGATTGTGCTGTGGTCAAAGAATTTTGCCCCGGTTGAGACTAGAACCAAAGTCCACATGGTTATCAGACCGGCGCTTTATCACTCCTCCAACGAGCCACCCATATTTAGGTGTTCATTGGATTGATTTTGAGGAACACTTGAACATGAATAAAATAGTTTCCAAGTGAAATACAGTTACTTCTTTAGTAAGGTAGTAATCTACAAGATTGATTCTATAAAAATCTACATGAGTATAAAACATAAGCGTATGAATAAATATGATACAAACTCATGAATAGTAGTTGATTTGAAAAAAAAATTGGTATTGTAATCCATCATACCCTATTAACAATGATACCTCAGAATTAGATAGATGGATATATAAATGTAAAGTGTTGTGGGCGAAGTTGAGACACAAGAGCCCCCTCTTAACTCCCACCCCCCACATAACCCACAACGAATTACTTTTGAGGGTGATGTACTTAATACTTTATCTAGAAATAAATTCGTTATTACTTTTTCCAATCTACGTATCAAGAGGTTTTCATTCGGAGTAGACTATCTATACAAATAAAAGGTAGAGTAAAACGATTGATATGAGTGATGAATGCATCTCGATAAGCGATGAGATGGCAAACACAATTCCAGTTGGATAAAAAAAAAGAATTATTATAGCAATGGAGATCAACAATGAAGGTCAAAACGATAGTTTGTCCGTGTGGATGCAACATTATGAATTTATGTCACACGTTTTACGTTTCCTATCAAAATCGTTCTTTTGAGACCGAGAATCGAATCCCATGCAACTTCATTCTACAAAGCTAACAACACTTGGACCACTATCATCTGAATTATGTATCATCATCCTACAAGATTCAACTCTATCGTCGAATCCTTTTATCCTGTTGGTGAGGACGTACGAATTCGACGAAATCTCCGCAAAGGGAAATCCACCTCGGCAGCATCACAACTCATGATGGGGTGAGGTAGCCCTGACTTTCCCTCTCCCAATGGAACTGTCCTGGGATACGTATTGAGATTGCTGAATGAAAATTTCCCTTTTTTGCCGTCGCATCAGACAAGGATAATCCCTTCAACCCTGACTGCAATTGAAGCGAGATGTAGAAGAGAAAGAAAACGTCAAAAAGAGTTCTCATAGTGAGAGGTCCAAAACGTGACTTTGGAGAAGAGAGATGGTAGATTCAAAAGCGAGTGAGCAAAAAAGCGCAATAAAGATTTGAAAAACAGGAACATATTGAGCTAGAAAAGGAGAAGAAGAACGAAGAAGAGGCTCGTAAACGAATAGCTGGAGTTTGAGGGGAAAGTGATAGAGCAACCGTCTTTTAGGTAGCTGATTCCATTGACAGAGGATGAAAATGGATTTGAAGAAATAGTCACTGAGATCAATGGATTTCAAGCTAACCTATTTTATATCTCCGATTCAGGCTTGATTCATCCTTTATACTTTAAAAAGAGATCTGCAATAAGTATCATTATTATTATGGAGAGTCTGCCAATAGTTCACTACGAATAATCAATCTCTCATCTGACCTGTTTTTGATTGATACAATCATCTACAATTGCTTAGAATTTGTTTACTCATGATGCGAATCAAGTAGGATCAAATCATCTTCTTTCTTTAGTTCAAATCATGCACTGATGGAAGAGGAGCTTTAATTTGCTATTCATTGTAAGCAATGTAATAGATAGTCTCTTAGATGAAAAATAGGTTAATATATTATATGGAACTAGGATACGATATGACACCATTCTATTAGTAGATAGTCTGTATTTTTTAAATTATGATTGAGTATAGGACTTTGAATACAATTCAATTGAACTACGATTCCCATTATGACCTAACTAGGCCGACCTCAGTATAAGAATTATCAAGATATTTCTAAACTTTTCACCCACTATGTATGCATTGATATAGATAAAATTATTGCTCTTCCAATCAGCAATAAGTAGTAATTTTCAAAAATAATTTAACCTATTTTTCTAACTTACTGTTTCAGTAGGAAGTTGAAAAAAAATTAAAAATAGAATAATCTGACAAATTATCAAACTTTTGAATGAAACTCTGACTAAGGTTCAAAATCTTTGAGATCACTGGTGAGTGCAGAGCCGAGCGAGGGTGAATAAAATTCACCAATCCAAGGAGGAAGATTCCCTGAGGAAGATCTACAACCTTAAAATAATTCACTAACCTGAGAAGGATTTCAAACCTGTAAAATCACTAACCCGAAAATAATTCCTAGCCTGAAAAATTATGAGGGCTCAGGGAAGCGAAGCCCCTTGACGAGCACAAAGCGCGAGTCAATAAATTTAAAAACATAATAATCACTAGCCGGCAGGCTTGCTTCTCTCGCCTTCTCCGCCTAGCTAGGGGGCTCCGCCCCCTGGACCCCCGGCAGTATAGGCAGTGTAAGTGAGTCAAACAGGCTCGCTTCGCTCGCCTGCAAAACCTCTGTCAGTGTCAGCTGAGACAAACAGGCTCGCTTCGCTCGCTGCAAATTCCTTTCAGAAGGGGTTCGAAATTAATTAAGCACAGCCCCTAATCTGGACCTATTCACCAAATTCGAAATTTTCTACCAATTTATTCTCGAAAAAAAACTCTGAAAATTCCGAAAAATAGTAAAACGCTGATATTGAGCGTAACCTTGAGGGGAACTATATCGGACATAGTTTGAAACTTGATCTTCCAAATTAGTTCATCTATAATCTCGCTGAAGCATTGGATTTACAGTTAGGATTGGTCGTATCGATGCGGAAGATATGCAACCTGCAACACATCTACAACTTTGGAAACCTATTTACTGCCGTAATCTTGAACGGATTGCAAAAATATTCCAACACAACATTTCTAGACCTTATCTGAACCACCAAAAATCAACATTTTCTACCAATTGGTTCTCGAAAAAATGAGGAAAACGCCGAAAAACTCTAGAAAAACTAAAATATTTGACGTATCCTTGAGAAGGTTTTAAAATCCGTTCTTAGCGCGCGTCTAAACGTCCAACTGAACATGCCTGCCAAATTTGAACGCATTCGGTTCAGTGGATTTTTAGTTCTGGCGATGAATGAATGAATCAGGGCCATTTCGTTTTTATATATAGAGATTATATTTGATTATATTAAACATAATGATAATATTTGTTCTTCCAGTGTTTATAAAAACTATTGTTGAATAGCTTCTTCTTTTTCTTCTTCTTCTTCTTTTCACGGTTAAGGCATTATTGCCTGTTCCGAACCTCTTCGCCCCTATAATCTTTTCCTTGGACGCCCTCTATCTCTTTTTCCTACTGGTTGGCGAATCAAGGCCTGCTTGGTTCTCACTCATTCTATTCACATGTTGAAATCAATCATTTCTACTCTTATTTATTATTTTTATGTTCTTGAAACGGTCTTCTCTACTGCACCCATATGTTCTATGCAGAAACCTCATAGTTAGATAACTACCACAGTATGTCCTTCTTATTTCCACATGATATCGAAAATGATACTCAATAGATCACTAGATAAACAATATTGGGGAATGAACTGGAGAAGAATATTATTCCAACCAATATTTTCATATCTTCGATCGCAGCAAGTGGTCCACACATCAATATCTTGCCTATCATGCTTCAATTTTCAAAGGTTGAATTTATCGGTGAGTTTCAGAATGAAAATGTCTAAAATGAAGGTTACCATTTGTGTCAAACATGATGTATCGATATTGTAACTTCAAACTTTTCAAAAGTTCACAGCTCCATTTATTATTCAGTTGTATCAGAAGTTGAAGAAAAGTTAGTTCCATATCTTGAAACATAAGCTTTGCAGTTTTATAAAAATATAATTGTGTGCCTTGTAGGAATAGCAAAATTCCCCTCAACATCAAAATAAGATGAATCATAAATTTACCATCAATATAACTATAAGAACCATCAATCATAAATTTACGATTGAATCAGCTGAGTAGAGAAGTATTTATAATATTCCATTCAATACAAAAAGTTTATAAAACATCTCCAATAGTTATAAGGGTGTTTTAGGAGAAATGTGCAATAATTTTCATGCTGATACATTTCACCGAGTTGTAAGAAAATTTCCATAGGATAGACTCCCAGGAATGCCTTGATACCGTGATAACAATGGCATAAAATTGACATTTAAAGAAAAAAAAACTTTTGTGTAATTTTTTATGTAATTGGCATGTGAGTTAACATCCTCTTTAATTCCTGAATTTCATGTTACGAAATAAGTGCCCAAAATTTAATATTACTAGATATACGGTAGATATATTTCAAAGCAAATTAAGCCTTTTATTATCTACTGTAAAATTTTATTAGTATTGTTTCAGGAAAAATATTTTTGAGACTTCTAGTTATATAGTTGAATACGAGATCTAGATTGTTTGTATCAATTAGTTACAAAAGTAATAAGAATTAATTGATTAATAAATCCTATCTGTATTTAATGAGTCCTTATTTTCTTATTATTTGTTAATATTGTATGAAAAGAGGGAAGTGGAAGCTTCTGATCAATAAAATATCAACATTCGTGAAGTTAATTTTGATTCATTCAAAGTGAATGTATTACGCCAAACAACATTCAGAAGAAATTCTCTTTGCTGGAACTCTGCTCTCCCAAAATAACAAAACAAACTTAAATAATTTCCAACCATCTGTTTACTCACTGCACCGAATTAGCACTTCCTGATTATATTCTTGGAGGCTTTTACCTAGCAGGCAAGATTAAAGTTTGACAGATTTAACAGATTGAGTAAAACGTAAAATTATTTTGCAAATTATATTTCGGATGCAAGTTATTGATTGAAGCCGGAAACGTACACCATTTATAAAAATCTGTGAAAAATAAAATAATATTATTCTACTTGAATCCATGCATTAGTTTAATTCTTATGTCACAATCGATGATTCACTATTGTCTTGTTATTCTTTATTGTCAATGTCATTGATTTATTCATTGTCTTGCATTTATTCATATTCTAGGGTTTGATTAATAGCTGATAATGAACCAAACAAACTCCAAGAAAATTCAACAACGAAATCTCTCTCGTGCTCAAGAAACCATCACGAGAAATAGATAGATTGAATAATGTGTTGATAAGATAAGGATAAAGTGATGATCCATCAAGTCGATCTATAGATGAGTTTTTCCATCTATTTCTTCTCAAAATCCCTTGATCAAGAAAAATGTTCATAATATAGGTTATAGTTATAAAACAGAAGGTTAGTATTATAAAAGAAGTTACAATAAAACACTATACGTATTGAGTAGTTGTAAAGGTGATATTATGGTAGTTATCCATATTGTGTGTAAAGGAAATATATTCATTTTCAACCCAAATTTTCATTATTCATTCAACCAAACACTATAATTCTCATTTCTACTAGATAGTAGAACATTATAACTGTAGGTGAGTAGACATTGTTTATCTAAGCTATCAATCAGTCTAGCGAAGTTCCAAGATATAAGTGGCTGAAGCAGTCTCGAAACTCAAACCAAGTGTTCAAGAGAGGACTCAGCTGACGTTGTTTTAATGCAATTAATGTCTCTCCTGCTTTCTCATTTTGGACAGACTCTTTAAGTAATTGGTAGTCTCCCCTCCACAAAAATAAAAATACATTCATTGTATCAATTATTTTAACAGTTCATTATAAATCATCGATTCTTCTGGTTTGTATCGACTTCAAATCTTGATTATCCTACCATTTTTCGATATGTTCGGTCGTTTAGAATTGTACAGCTCGTGTGGGAGGACTTTTTTTAAATTTAAAGATGATTCTTCCAGTGATGTGCTAATTTTCCTTCTCTTGATAGCGGGATAATTTCTGACCCCCATTATCAAGAGATGATTCAGTCAATGATTCACTCTTTAGAGTGTGTCTGAATGCCCAACTGATTCAAGTTTGATTGAACAGAGATACCCAATATTTGAAGTTTTATCCTAATCAACTAAAAATCAAAGATACTGTACTGTACATCAATAAGTATGTGGGATTGAATTAACATTTATAAAAAAAATCAATATAGTAGCATTCTCTTGAATGAGAAAATAGTAAAAATATTGTTGAAATAATTTTAAGAACATTCTCTTAAACTTTATAATATCCTCTCGAGTGATGGGTAATCTTGTTTATTTTTGACGGAAATTCAGGCCTGTCAATCATACATTATATTTATTGATTTTGTGAATATCATTATTTTAAAGTGAATGATATTCACAAATATGGAAGTCATGGTATATTTCAAGGGTTTTATTAACATTCAAGTTTTAGAATAGTCATTCATTTATTTTATTTTCATTTATTTAGAATAGTCTTCCCGGAGTGAACTTTATTAGAACTGAAGCCTTGGCTTATCAATTTAAAGTTTGTGTAATTGTTACATTGAAAAAAAATTATTTCCAGAGTAAACTGTTTTGACAAAGGTGGTTTTCTAATATATAAAATGAAAATAATAATAAACCTATTTTGAAGTTTTTTCGTGTGCTTAAAAAAGATTTTACCATGACTCTAATCCATAAGAGCTGAAGTGTACAGCTAGTGTGTTGTTATAAACATGAATAAAGAAATATAAATCAAATCTAATCGATTCGTATCTAGAGATTCCCCTTATCAATTTTGTGGCAGCTGAGCAATGACTAAGCATTTGACTGATGTGTTTACTTGAAAAGGGGAAATTAGGGCAAATTATCCCCAGAGTTCCTAGTGGAGTATGAGTGTGCTACAGCAACTTCTCAAGCCGAAGGACACATAATAATACAACTCAAGATATTAAGATTGATTATCATGATCCAGCAGACTATGAGGGAGAAGATTATTGATATGAGGGAAGAGATAATCGATATTAGGGAAGAGATTATCGATATGAGGAAACAGGCAAGGGGTTACCGATATGAGAGAAGAGATTATCGATATGAGGGAAGAGCTTATCGATTTTGGGCTTTCTCAACCACTTCTCTAAACTATTTAATCACATGCACCCCTATCCTTGCCAACAACAACTACTACTGTCTAGTGTGTATCTGTGTATGTTTGCCAATTACTACCACAGAGAACGGAACGGAAACGGAGCGAGATACGAAGTACACAAGGACTGCCCAGCAGCTTGACTCCTCTGTTATAAGCTTCTACTTGTCTAGTTCTCCGCCCTTTGCTAATTCCAGCACAGTGGGAGCATGTATGAACAAGCGCACGACACTTGATAGAGTGTCTGCTTTTCAAGCACTGCTTTAGTTTTACTATTATTTTTGTTTGCTATAGTCTGCCCAAGCAAAGAAGACATTGTGATGGGAAAAGAACTCCAGCTCGGTCAATATTGATTCAAAAATTATAAATGAGCAGGATATATTCTACAATTTGAGACCAGATTTATAATTTTTGAATCAATATCAACCGAACTGGAGTCATTTTCCCATCTTGCCAGGATGTCTTCTTTGCTTGAACAGACTATAGCCATTTCAGCTTTCACACTCTTGGGTGAGTTGCCTGCTTCTAGGGCACGAATAAAATTAGGGATGTGATGTACAAACTGTTGAGCTGAGGAAGCACTGTTGGTGGGTGGTGGGTGGATAGTATGAAGGGAGGATAGGCTGGATGGTCTGGATAGTGCTCAGCCACCATCATGTAATTTTTAAATGTGTAAAACATAATCTCAAAAAGCAGTATGAAATCATACCATTCACATGATGCTCACATGAATTCAAGTATTTTTTTACAAATTACATGTGTAATTCGAGTTCCACTTAGGATTCTGTATGCTCTACGGATAAACCATCCACCCTCCACCCACCGGCAGTGTGACCTCAGCTTCACAGCTTATCATCTAGGGAAAGATAAATATAGAGGGAGACGAAAAGTTGGAATAGAGAAAGATACCTAAGTCTACAATATTCATGAGAACATAATCAGCGATAGACTAGAATTACAAACAGAATATTACTAAAATGACGTAGAGGACTATTCTGGCTGTGTATTTCGAGAGTTTGGTATGACTGGAATTGAAAATAAATATTCCGGGCTGCAATTGAACAGTACTTTTTCGGGCTTCTAATAGAAACAAAATCACTCTAATGATTCCCAATTTCTGATAGGTGAAAGTAAGATGTATGTAACAATCATCTAATAATCTATTCTCAGTAGATCTCAGGAAGAAGCCAGGAATGTTTGTTCATCTTCAGTATAAGATTGGTCTCAGACACTGGGGGCTCGTACCCACGAAACAGGTGAAGTGCTGTACAGTGAAAGATACGAGCACTTCACCTGTTTCGTGGGCACGAGCCGCCAGTGGTCTTAGAACAGATCATGAATAGCTCTGATTTCTCACTCCATCTATGGGTACAACCATTAATCACTAGGCTACCCTTTGGGAAAGATGGCAAGACATGTGCGACCATTATAATGTTGTGGTATACAGTATCACTGGATTTGTATTTTATTGCTTTTACAGTAGCTACCGTTACAAAAACAGAGTTGGAAAAAATTGAGCTCAAAATGTTGCGACCTAGATTTAAGATCTAGTACTGAATAGTTACCTGCTTTTAAATTCTGATAAATGATTGAACAAACATCAGAGTATTACTTTAAAGATTTTTAAATAAGATCGAGAATATAACACATTAAAAAGTATTTCCTTTTTATGGCAATTCATGAAATTTTGGTCATATAACCTTCTTTGGAATCGAATTTTATATAACTTCTATTTGATTCAAAATACTTAGTTGCATGGCAATTATTATTGAGTGAAGCTCAACCAAATAATTATGAAAGATTGCAATTAAAAGGAGACAGAACTTCAAATAGAATAATCAAGATTTTTGAGGTTTAGGTGAGTTTATGACAATCACGGCCATTCAAATTTTACTTTGAATTTAGATTTTCCAAGATTTAATCTATTTAAAATGCTTGGTTACGATTATGTATCCAGTTATATTCCTAGTGAGAATAATAAGTTGAAAGTAAGTTAGTAAGCTGAAAATTTTTTATAGCATATTTTCCCATTATTACAATAACTATTGAAGTTACAAAACTCTCACTGGTTCCATTTCTTAGATAATGTTTCACATGAAATGATCATTTTTATTATATTATAATTTTATTAATTATAAGTTTGATGAGAAATCTTCCGCCACTCTTCTCTATAAGGGCTAATTCAGACAGAAGAGACGCGGAAAAAACAAGGTCCTGCTGATCCTATATGATCATTTAATATACTTATTAAATAAAACAATTCACATCGAAAGAAATGCCACACACGTCCGTTCACAAAGGAAAATGAGACATTGTAAGACCAAGAAAGAATCGGATGCCGGAACAGGCCAATAGAGCCTAATCCCACTGGCGGCTCGTGCCCACAAAACAGGTGAAGTACCCGTATCTTTCACTGTACAGCACTTTACCTGTTTCGTGGGCACGAGCCGCCAGTACCTAATCCTTGTAAGCAGATGATCACACTTATTCATGGTATTTTATCCATATTTTGAAAAATTTTGAAGTCTCTCGCCCTTTTTGTAATATGTATAAAACTCAAATCAAATTAAATTTTTTTGGTCAAATCATCAATATACATTTTACTTCAACTCTTTACTTTATTTATCTGTATTGCGTCTCTGGTCTCTCACCTCGTTGGAATATTAATTATTGGACGTTTTTTCGTTTTCTGTGAGTCGGCCTATTTTTTCGACATGATTGAGTGCATATCACCTTGATTATTTTAATGAAGCTATTCCGATAATCCGTTGCATAATACGATCATCAATCAGGGGGAAAACTGATCGGGGTCAATCTAGACTATGTTGGACCATGAAGTTTTCCAGTGTCGTTGTTCTGTTCATTAAAACAAAACCCTCAGTCGTTGGCACGGGCGATTAATCCGTTTACCATATAAAAAAACTAGCCAGGGATTGTAAATTCATCATAAAGTTCGTTGGACCTGTATTTGTATGCGAAGCGGCAAGCTCGTTTAGTTCTATCGAATGCGAAACTCAACGAATGAGTTGAAGCTGGCCCGATCATATTATTCGTGCGGATTATAGATAAGATAAGCCATGTGCATGATTCCTGGCAGCGGACCAATGGGGATGTGGGGGACGACGGCAATCAAGTGTTTGTTCTTCTGGGGTGATGATCGTCGGGGGGGTGGTATGGTAAAGGGGAATCGTAGCACGTTAGCACACGCCACCACATAAGTTCAAACAAAACAAATACACCCACACACACACACATACGCACACTTGGCCGACACTTGTTGAAACTTTGCAAGGACGCCTTATTGATCGCAGTTGGCACAAAAACCTCTCAATCACTACCGATGGAGTTCTTAATCTGACCGTGAAATTGTGACTATCGGATGTAATAAAGTTTGTAACATTTATAGCAGTTGACTTTACAATGTGCGATATTATGGGATGTGTACTTTGCAATGTGAGATTTCATGGGATTTAGATTGGCATGAGGGCATAGGCCTATGGTGAAATTCTTATCACATAGTTTTAAACGCTAGAAAATTCATCCGATTCAAAAAAAAAAAAAAAAAATTATGTATCGATTTTTATAATGACTCAATGATTAGGTACTCATTATAATTTATTCAAATAGCTGTTAGAAATAGACCTAGCTCAGCCTAGTTTTTCTATTTCTGATTATAATTTTCTGATTAAGATTTTTGCAATTGAATTTATGAGTGAATGATTAATGAAGTATTTGTATTATTTTTCCCTCAATTTATTGAGATCATTTTAATCACATTCAAGAAACTTTGGAGATTTTTAATTTTCATAAATTTGGTCCTCTTAAGACCTGTAAAAGGTAAATAGGAATAATCACCTCATGAAGATTATAGGGGATTTTTTTTATCTATAATAGAATTAGTTTACACAAAATAGATGGGAATATTTCAACTTATAAATCAATAAATAACTGTTTCCTATATATAATTGTAATATATTTCTAATATATCGGCATCATGACCATGATGCGATGAACGAATGGATTCCACTGTTGAAATGCGGCATTTGCCGCGCCTAACAAGATAATTTGAAGTTTGTATTCAAAAGCCTTCCAACTTGGTAGTCCAGCCTTCCACTTGGAAATTCAAATGATATTCTATATGCCGCCAACCGCCATACACACTGATTAACCCAGAATTAGATCAAGGGAAGGTGAGAGAGACCCGAGAGAGGAAGAGCGAAAGAGAAGAGGGAGAAAGAGTGAGGGAGATGGAATGTGTGATACTGCAGGAATATACAGGGAAGCATAGTGAGTTGAGAGGTGAGAGATGAGAGATTATTGAGTGGGTGGGAGAGTGAAAGGAAGGGAGTAAGAGAGAGAGCTTGATTTGTTTAAAGGAAGTGAATGGACCATAAAATGGTTGGTTTATCACGTGGTGGCTCCTAATCCCTTCATTTGATTTCGGTGACCACATATTCATGTTTGCTATTTCCAAGCTGTTGTTGTCATCAAACGTATTCTCCTTGTTTACATGTTGGTAACGCTACAAATTCACGGAGCATGCCTGTGTTTGATGCTGGATATGTCGTTTATGTCGATCTGTTTATGTCGAATCCATACTAATCGAGTCTCAAGTAACAGATTCATATTGTGAAGAGCTTCAATTTTAAATGCCACGGATCCGTTGAATATGATCGAAAGTTTTTTTAATAAATGAAAATTTATTATAATTTATCGGTCAGCTTCAAAAATTTAGAAATTATGTAGAACAGAGAAAAATTACACTTGAAAAATTCCTTGAATTATTAAATTTATGTCTATAAAAAATAATTCAATTTGAATAATAGTATTATATTTCAATTCAATAATTTTATTTATATTTAAATTTATATTTTATTATGAATTAATTTATAATAAACTATTACTCCTTTAAAATTATAATTCTCCATAAAAATTATTATTGCTAAATTATAATTAAAATTATTGCAAAGTACCAAGTATGTACAAATTGTGCAATGTTTGTTCGACTATTTCTGTTTTGCAGTAGTGTTAAATTTCTGTGATAGCTCACCACTGTCTCATTTGATAGTTCATCTTCGAGGAGGTTATGTTATGATACAGTGATAACTTTCAATATCATTTATGCTTTCTGACTATGGGGAAAGGATGTTTTGAAGCCTTATCTAATCCATTCATCAGGCATGAAATGAAATGAAATGAAAATATCCTTTATTAGGAGGAGTTAGGACTAGGAAGTCCTATCTACCACTCAACCTTAAGGCATCAGGCCCATCATAAGTTGATTATAGAAAATATTATTTTCTTACGTTCATGTTGTATTCTATGTGTTTATTTTTTGAGCAATTTTTTTATTGATAGTACTGATTACCGGCAATTCCAATTATCTTGGGTTTTCTCGATAATGGTTTTAGTAATGTTAATCAACAAGACACTTGTTCATCTGACTAAACATTAAATTCCTATAGAAAAGTTTACAGCCCTTGAACCATTTCATAATTTGGGAATTTTCCATTCACATTTTCTTACAATATTCAATATTTTTCTTCTTATTCTTCTCCATCTTCTAATAATTTATTTACGAGCAATCTTATTCCATCCGAATCCGATTAGTGTTAGATCTAACTGTTACTAAAACATTAAAAAAATAAAATGTACGTAAGCTACTGTAATAGAAGTACCGGTGAATGTGGGAATAGATATGTTTTGCTAAACATTTCACGCCATGAAAATCATTCTGGTATATGTCTCTCTGAAGTGTTTATGAAAGTGTCTCAGTTTCAAGTTTCTCTATATATATTCGAAGTGAGATAAATGTGAGTTATACAAAGCGCGAGTGCCACGTGCTGTGGGGCATTCTTGCGAGCGATTGTCACGCCACTGGGTCCAGACGACCAGCTTTCTTCATCGGCTGCAAACATTTCCTCGCATAGCCTCGAAGAGAAACAGAGGTAACAATTCAAAGTCGAAAAATTGCACGTGAAATATAGCCCGAAATAACCAAAGGTCAGAGGCGTAAATTGCACATCCAAAGCATAGTAACAAACCACACCGTGAATGATAGCCTTACCACCTGACACCATACTCTCAAAATCTCTCTCTCTTTCTCTCTCTATCACAATCATCGATTCCACATATCTTCATCCGTTCCCTCCCATCCCTCCTTTCCGCACCTTTCACGTCCCACCCTTGCTTTTTGTACCTTCCACATTTTTTCCATTTCCCTTCGCACTTTGATGTGTCGCCCCTCTTTTCACACCCTTCCCATTATCAAACAGAAATAAATTCATTCACCTCACATGTCCACAACCAATTGAAATAATCTTTATAAATCTCACTGTGAGGCACAATGTCTGTGACACTATCAATGTTTTTCACGTATTCTACTATCCTTGACGGTAAACAAACTTCTTCGAAAATCGAATATTTAAAGATTCGATTCTAATTTTTCAGGTTCCATTAGTAATTTCTATTGTGGTATGTTTCGTAACCGACCATTATTTATAAAAAATCATTTTCTGTAATGTGTAACCGACTATTTTTTTATGGAAAAAGAATTTCCAATTTCATTAAAATCTGTGATTTTGGTGAAATTAATATTTTATTCTACGATACTCTATTTACCTAGTTTTGATAGGGTTATATCATAGACTGATCATCATCAATAAACTGAAATATACTTATTATATGAAATATATATTTATAAAATATATAATATATGTAAATAAATATATATATATAAATAATATATAATATAAAATTTACTTATTATTTAGTATATGAGTCATAAATTATATGGACATACAGTATCTTCCATCATTCTACGTGATAGAGGTTTTCCGATGAGACATTTCCTGTGAGTTTTTATTTTTTACAGTTGTTATTTTAAGTTCTGTCTTGTTTCAACCCTTTTCTCTTGTACTGATGATTCCCATATAAGCTCATGGCTTATGGGTGGTTAACGGTTTATACTTTGTGAAAATTGCATTCCTGCTCCATTATCTCGAAATTTGAATAATCGAAGTTGAAGAGGATTGTCATGATACAAAACTTGAGATTTGATACCACTAATGAGCTACCCGAAGCTCCTCTTCAAAGCTTCCACTGAGTTTACATATCAGCTTTGAGACTTTTTGACGTATAATGTGATGGATTCTAGTGGATTCACTCTATAACGATTTGATAAGATTATGGAAGGTCTATGAAGGGAAGTTTTGGTTACCTTAAAAAATCCTATTTGATGAGCTTCATCTTCATCTGTTAGGAGCTGCACTCAAGGAGCTGAACCATTCTGATCAAAACGATTCTCAAACTATCATAAAATTTTTAAACTCTTTCAAGATTTTTTCTAATAAGAGAGATTTTTTAAACAAGCTGTGAAAGAAACAAGATTATCCTCTTTCTCAAGGAACAAGAGAAATAGGTATTTCTAATCAAAGTCTAGAAGGAAGATGTCGAAATAAGACTTTCTGTTATTTCCATTCCGAACGATCTTCAGAACTAGGCTTTAGAAGCAACTCAATTGAGAACATAAAGTTTAGAAAATAGATGAATTATATAATGTCTTGACAAATGTAAGTGTTATACATTGACTCCGAAAATCAATCAATTTATCGCTTGAATTTTCACTTCGAAACTTCTTTCCAATGCCTAATGTACAGTTTTCAAAGATATTATACGCCATGTCGATGGCTCTGCAGCCCATTAAGGGCCTAGGCCTACCAGCTGGTTGCCAGTTTTATATTCACTTCAACATACAGCAGAGGTGAATAATCATCAACCAGGATAGAGGTAACGTGTAGTTAGCTCGTTGACCCCTCAACCATAAGCTAGCTTCCGTAACCAAGTGACGGCGCTGAACACCTCTGAATAACATTCAGTTAATCAGTTAGAGTGTGATGCAACAATTACTATTTCTCCAGAGACGGAAAACAACTGACTATATTCACTAACGACAAGCCAATCTTCCCAAGGAGGAGAACTATATTGTATAGAATAGTATTATATTCTATTATACTATAGTAATATTATATTCTATAATACTATAGTAGTATTCTGTGAGGGTTGATTGGGAGGTTCTTTACACCAGAAATCCAATGTTCACCTGTAAATAATGGAGCTTTCCGGATCCTGAGTGAAAAATATGGCAAAAACTTAAGATAGCACGGTTTTGTAAGGCAACCTTGACACAATGGAAATTTGAAACTGATTCATTTTGAACTTAATTATTTAAATGAATTATATCTTTGAGGAATCTGTTGATATGGAGTGATGTATAACAGATAAGGCAAGCATATTTATCATGACAAATGATTTTCGGAGTCAATGTATAATTCACTTACATTTGTCAGGACTTTGACATTTGACCAGTCTATATTTTATTGCTGTACAAGGTAATGTAGTAGAAAATAATTATAACCTGTTTATTAAGTGCAATTTTTTTATTTCAACAACCTTAGGGAAAGAAAGAACTAGGCTCCAACCATGACTGGAGTGGAGAAGTTTTTAAATCATTTGCTGGAGATAGAAATTCTATAGAGATGAAGAGAATGGAAGAGAATGGGGCAACAGCGTTGTTTTCTATTACTTCCATTACATCCCTCTCGAGCCGCTTCTTATTGCCTCCTTGTGGAAGATAAGCAAATAAATGTTTTTCATGCGTAACAGCGAAGGTCGCTCAACCACTGGAGATTACAGCTTAGTAGTTAAGAATTTACTCCGAGTTTGATTACAAGCCTTTACCGCATTACGAAATAATACGATGAGAGTATTTTGATATTAATTTGCCAAAAGCCTTTTATTTTCATGCTGCATAAAATCGAGATGTATTACATAGCAAACTATAAACTCGTTCCTATTCCTTTGTGAGTCAGCTCAAGGCTGGAATGCAGAATTCATTTAGAAAATATTATTGAATTCAATAACTATAACCTTGTCATTTGGTATGAAGCTGAGGGGTAGCAGTTTACTCTTGTTGAAGTTTCTTTCACTGTTGATTTATACAGACTGGAGTGATTTGTGAAGAAATTTTAACGGAATAAAGAGATGGTTATTGGAAAATTAATTGCACAAGTCATCGATTGAGAGATCATGAGGATAAAATATAATTAATTCACAAAGCTCGAAATCTTACTAAACCATCAAAAGGTTTACTTATGAAATTCAAATTGTTAATATTGTAAATATGTTATCAAAATTGAGTGGAAATAAGCATGTTTCTATGGAAATGCAGTTCATTGTTGCTTATAAATCATCTATTGGTTTGTTAAATCATTTTTTGTTCAGTTTTGAAAAAAATTATCCAAAAATAAATCAGCATACAGATAATGCTAGAAAAATTGAATTTGAATTTCAGCAACTTCTTTCTGAGATTAATAATGAGAAAATTTGTTGCTAGGCAACTGAACTGATATTGTTATTCAAAGAAACAAATATCTAAAAGCAGATAATATCCTCAGAATTTGATCAGAATATTATAATACCAGCCCAGTTTTGTACCTGCAGTTTTGCTTCTTCTGCTAATATATTAGCGGATGTGAATTTGGAGATAATTATTTCGCTTTGAACTTTGAAGTTTTGGGATTCCTTGTTCAATTGTTGAAATTAGTTCAAAGTGAGTCTAGGAAAGGGAATTTGAGAAGTAGCATACACTTCAACTACAAAGTGATTATCTGAAAACTAAAGTGCATGTTAAAGAATTGAGGAAAGAAGAGGAACGAACGGACAACTGTTGGAAGGAATTTTTCATTATGAGAATACTGATCCCTTTCAAGAAAATGGTGTTCAAATGACACAAAGCATTAAAAAGAGTGCTTCCAGAATTAAGAGTTTCTAGAAGGTGAATAAATGCAGTACTTGAGACAGATTAATCCTGCAAAAGTCTTTCATGGAGAAAATTCGGTACTGATTTGACAGAGACGAAGCCATTTTGTGTTATTTGAAGGGGAAACTTCACTTCCACTAGGAAACAAATAAGATTTTAATGTTGAAGCCGTCACGACTTTTTTACAAAATTGTGTAGGAAAGAATCAACAACATAATAATTTCGGTCCAATCTCTCCATTCCTACTAAAGCACTAGAAGCGCATGAAGATTGAGTGACATAATTTTAGCATTATTTTTAAAAAATATTTTAGTATCCCAACCCTCTCTCAATATTTTTCATATTCTATGTTTCATCAATCATCAAGGATTCTCATTCATCATCGACCCCTGAAGAAAATACGAAAATACATTTTTCATGAAATCTATAACACTTTGTAATCAAATAATCGATTCCTGTGTGGAATTAGTTGAAAAATTTAATGAAACCAGTTAGAAGTTCGTAACTTGAACGGAAATATGTCTTAAAAAATTTTCAATAATCAACCCATCAGTGCCGGTTTCCCAAAGAGCAATTTGAATAATTTCCAACTATCTTTCTTCCCATAACTTGAATAAGCCTAGGGATCATCACACTCAGAAAAATATATTCACATACTATTGCTGCTTACTGCTAAAACAAATTATTTTTATTTTTTTCTAAAGTAAGTTTATGGATTATCACTGAAAAATACACTATTCAGCTTGAAAACGTTTTTAATAATAATTATAAAACACTCACTGTTCTTATAATTATTAGGTTTATTATGTTCCATTTCCTTTTTTCTCTGCAACCGATAAATTTTCCAACTCCTTATCTTATCCTTCTATTCCACGCATGAAAGTTCAAGTACAGAGCCATCAGTATTGTTTGACTTATTGACATTGTTTGTTTGATTTTTAATTTGATCATCTTGACGTTGTCCATGTTCTATGAATTTGAGGACAATTAAATTATATTTATTTATTCATTTATCTTATCGAGAATACTCTTTGGAGATTATTGGATGTGTTCCTTAGTTTTTCTCGCAGAGTTACTTGTTTTTGCATTCTCGATTAGCCTTATTCCTCGTTTCTCTCTCCATTCTCCCCGTCCCATTCAGAATATTATCTCGTTGTCAAAGTTATTACCCATTCTCCCTCCGATAAAATATGAAGTCGCTTCAAGACGACAGCAAAAATGTCGGAGACCCTGCTACTCACTGCTTGAGCATGAACAAAATCACACGCATGTGTTTTACATTGCCGAGAATCCACTTTTATTACGAAAATATATCTTCCAGAAATTTTATTAATTCCCCCTTATCCAAAAACAATTTGATATGATGCTCTTATAACTTGATATTGCAAACAGCATCATTTGCAGTTTTAATCTGCTTGGAATAAATTGTAATTTTCAATTGTATCTTATTCCAATCATTCTTATAAATTATGTACGTGAACAATTTAATTCACTTTTATAATGAAAAATTGCTTCAATCTTTTCCACGCGAAAAATTCCCATCCGAAAGTTTCCTCAAAATAGGAATGATTAAGTAGTTAAATGATAAGCTGTGTGACTGTGTCACCGCTGTATGGGAATCATTTGTATCGATTCTCAATGATTGTGAATCCAATAAAAATATTACGCTTATCAATATCCGATTAATCTACATCAGTGGTCACCAATTGAGTTTCATGAAGGTCCGTTTCAAAGTCTTGGCGAGCTTCCGCGGTCCATTCAGGGGAAACCCCTGGGTGGTAATGTTTTGAAAATTGATAGTTTTACTACATTGATATTTTAATAATCATTCAAATATTTGGGATGGTTATTACTCCATATGTATTTTGATTCTAATGTTCTTCAAATAAATATTGACGTTTGATATCGTGCCATTGATAAATAAAAATAAAAATATAGGCCATTACTTCAATAGGATTTGGCAATAAAAATTACTCTATTGTTTATTCTATTTACATGAAGAATGTCTACTTATGAAACTGTCGAAACTATTCTCGAATTTAGTCGTTGACTATATTTCTTTAGCTATTGAAATACCAAGATAAATTGAATAATAATTATAATAATAATAATAATTCGGTATAGAATAATTGGATGTAATGATGCAACAATATTAAATAAATAGCCAACTTTTTATTGAGAGTTGTGTGATAAGAAGTGTTTATTTTATTGTTGTGGTTGTTTTTTAATAATTTAATTTTATTCAGACTTTAGAGGGTTTCTTAAGGATTTTTTGTTTTAGGATTTATTATGAGTTTTTTTTTCGTTGAGATCGGTATGACATCGCGGTCCGCACAAAACCGGATCCGGACCGCGGTCCGCCATTTGGTGATCACTGATCTACATTTATAGAAGCGAAATGGCACTGATTCACTGATTCATCACCAGGAATAAAATTCACTCGACCGAATGCGTTAAAAATATTTGGCAGGCTTGTTCAGTTGGACGTTTAGACTTTGGACGCCCACTAAGAAAGGATTTCCCAAACTTCATAAGGATACTAGAGCCAAATATTTGAGTTTTACTATAGTTTTTCGGCGTTTATTCGAGAAGCAATCGATAGGTCTAGAAATGTTGTGTTGAAATATTTCTTTAATCCGATCAAGAATCCGCCAGTAATCAGTTTATTTTTCAAAATTGTAGATGTATTGCGGGTTGCAAATCTTCCGCCTTGATACGACCAATCCTTACTGTAAATTCAATGGTTCAGAGAGATTATAGATAAACTATTTTGGAAGATTGTGGAAGTTGTATCAGATGTATTAAAGCAATCAATTGCTCATCGGTTGTCATCGGTTCAATTTTAGTGTATGATGTATATGGTTCATCGGTTCTACATTATATGTATATGGAATTGATATAAATAGTAAATAGATATAGATATAAAGACTAAATAAACAGTTATATTTAATATAATATATTGGCTGCATTGTCGGTAATGGGTATAATATACGTTATGATGATGTAGGTATCCTATATGAAGTAACTAGCCGGCAGGCTCGCTTCGCTCGCCTTCTCCGCCTAGCAAGGGGGCTCCGCCCCCTGGACCCCCGACAGTATCAGCAGTGTCAGTGAGTCAAACAGGCTCGATTCGCTCGCCTGCATAAACTCTGTCAGTGTAAGCTGAGATAAACAGGCTCGCTTCGCTCGCCTGCAAATTCCGTTCAGAAGGGATCAAAACCTATTGAACACAGCATTTCTAGACCTAATTAGGACCTGTTTATTAAATTTCAACATTTTCTACCTATTTATTCTCGAAAAATCAAAGAAAAGCTCAGAAAATTCCGAAAAATAGTAAAACGCTAATATTGAGCGTAACCTTGGGAAGTATATCGGACATATTTTGAAACTTGATTCAATATCTTCCAAATTAGTTCATCCATAATCTCACTGAACCATTGAATTTACAGTAAGAATTGGTCGTATGAAGGCGGAAGATATGCAACCCGCAATACATCTACAATTTAAAAATACTGATAAGTGGCGTAATCTTGAACGGAATTCAAAAATATTTTAACACAACATTTCTAGACCTTATCTGAATCTGCCTACCAAATATCAACATTTTCTACCGATTGGTTCTCGAAAAAATTGAGAAAACGCTGAAAAACTATAGAAAAACTTTAATATTTTGCGTATCCTTGGAAAGTTTTTAAAATCCATTCTTAGCGCGCGTCTAAACGTCAAACTGAACATGCCTGCCAAATTTGAACGCATACGGTTCAGTGGATTTTTAGTTCTGGTGATGAATGAATGAATCAGTCAGTCAGTCAGTCAGTGCCATTTCGCTTTTATAAATATAGATATTATTGAAGTTTGTATGTTTTTGATTGGTAGTTGGACTCATTTAGCATATTGTGTATCTAATTGAAAGGGAATCGTTTACCGTGGATGCACAGATTTGGGTATTCCCTATTCATATAACTTCATGTTACGTATAGTATCTCTGAACTAAATTCAACTTATCGTTGTTGTAATTCATTCATGGTTGAATTATATATGAAGTAGGCTACTATCAGTGATATTCGAGGATAATCTTGAGCGTTGTGTCTGGAAGCAAATCCAAACTTCCCTTAAGCCTCCTGTACGTGAGGTTAGTAGTGGCGGCCAGTGGAATACCTGTAGCCAACCACAGCCTTTGTCTTGTCATTGAGTTAAACAACAAGAGCTGTGATTGGCTACAGCCATTCGACTGGCCGCCACTACTAACCCCATGTACTGGAGGCTTTACAAATTCAAAAGTTTCTGATTTAGAATATTTTTTGATAATTTAAATAGAAATTTAGAAGATAATTAATCTACATGATTATAAGAGTGAGAGACTGACTTGTCGCTTTCATATCGGTCATCAGAATAAAAATTCCTAACGCTTAATCAACCAATTGCAGAAAAGATTATTAGTCAGAGCAGAATGGAGGAAATGAAGAATTACGATAATAGTAAGTTGAATTTGGTACAGAGATATTATACGTAACATGGAGTTATATGAATAAGAAACAAAAATCCAGTCTAAAACATCGTTCATCGTGCTTCAACCATTATTTGGTCAACCCTTCACTCTTTACGCGCAGCTCTCCAAGTTCGAAATTCAAGAGTGTGATTTACACTCAACCTCATGTCTCTATTTATCTTTCCCAGTGCAAACTCATTCGAGAGTTCGTATAGTTCGAGGTTAACGGACCTTTCCTCCACTTACATGAGCAATTACGTTTATCATAAAAATCAACACAAATCGAAAAAGCATGAATGGATTGCATAGTGACACAAGAAGGGAAAATTGAGAGTTCTCTATCAATAAACCCGAGTTGCATAGGTGGATTTTTTGAGGAGGGTTCGAAAGCTTTCTGTCAGCATTAATGAAGAGAGTACTCGATTCAAGCTCAAGTGTTCTATTCTATTTTATTGACTTTTTGAAGGAAATTTTGATGACTCTCCATAAAAATAATACCAATGTTAATCTCTAATTTTCAAAGTTAATTTTTTCTCCAACGCTGTTAAGGCATGATAGGGAGAGACAAAGAAGAAAAAGAAGAAGTAGAAGAAGAAGAAGAAGAAGAAGAAGAAGAAGAAGAAGAAGAAGAAGAAGAAGAAGAAGAAGAAGAAGAAGAAGAAGAAGAAGAAGAAGAAGAAGAAGAAGAAGAAGAAGAAGAAGAAGAAGAAGAAGAAGAAGAAGAAGAAGGAAGAGGAGGAGGAGGAAGAGGAGGAGGAAGAGGAGGAGGAGGAAGAGGAGGAGGAGAAAAAGAAAAAGAAGAAGAGAAGTTAATCTTTAAAGCTGAGGCCGCACTGCCGGTGGGTAGAGCCTGGAGGGTGGAGGGTAGTTGGTAAATCTATAGAACATACACACCATCCACAGAAATACATCGTATGAATGGTATGTGTTCAGCCGCCATCTTGAAATTCTTAAATATGGACAACATAACCTCAAAAAACAGAATGACGTCATAAGAATCATACCAATGAATTACTGTGGATGGTGTGTATGTTCTATAGATTTACCAACTACCCTCCACCCTCCAGGCTCTACCCACCGGCAGAGCGGCCTCAGCCTTAGAGTTGCACCATTCACCATTGCTATGAAATTCTTCCACACAGTGTAATTTATAAAAATGTGAAAGTTGTATTGAAAAGATAAATAAAGACATGGAGTTGATCGTATATCACACTCTAGAATTTTTCTACTGTAATGAATAAACATTACTATACTGCAGTAAAATATTTGCTATAAAAAATTTTAACTGTTCATCAATATGACTACATTTGTGCCCTAGGTATCTATTTTAGTGAGAAAAGTGTTGAACATTTTTTTCGAATTCACTTGAATTGATTCACACATGTATGATTGAGGAATGTAATTTAGTTAGTCCGTTCTGCCCAGTCACCCGTAACAAAGCACCACTAATTTGTACCATTACTTTTCTCGCCACTTGATCATTTGTCTCATTATTTGTTATCGATTTATTTCCTCTCACACACACACACACACACACACACACTCTCTCACTCTTTCTTCTCTCTCTCATTCTCTTTTTCTCGTGTTGTTCTCCTCTCCACCTTCATCCACTTCTACTTTCTACTCTCCTTCCTATCTTATATTTCTCAAAAGATCTTTGCTCTTTCATTCGATTTGCTCTGGGCTATGAGCCGTTCTCAGCTCAATTTATTTGTCACCGAATAGCATTTCTCCCCCTCAGAGGCGATACTACACTGAAACCTGTTGAAGAAGAACGTTGATGACTCGGCTCAAATAGACGTACGTTTCTTTGTTATGTGATGATAGGAAAAGAATCAACTTTCGTTCCTGATAAGGGAGGAAAAATTTCCTATCTACTTCCTTTGTCACAGATCGCCATTATTGTTGAATGCTCATATTATCGGTTTACAGTCGTCCACTTGATCCCAGTGCAAACTTTATTTGAAAGCTCAATCGATTCAACCGATTTCTGCGAATTCACACAGCTGACAAATTAACCTGATATTTGAGTTGAAGCAGTGAACATGACTTTCTAATGCAGGACGGGTCTCCACCCCGGGACTTCGTGCTGCTTACCAGCGACCAAGGGCCTCCAAAAAATTCAATCAAAGGAACCCTGAGAGAAATAGTGAAGCTGCAGGGTTCCTAAAGCTGCTACAACAACAACAACAACTTTCTAAAAGAGATTAGTAGGAATTTAGTCCAATTATTTCATATTCGATTATGATCTAATTTTTCTACTCAGTATTGAATTTCTAGACTAAGTTTATTGTTCTTTGGGCTACACTAGACTATTGCTCTTGAGGAATAAAAATAATCCCATCACTAACAATAGATGAAAGTTAAAACCTAATTGGAATTAGATATAATACTAAAAAAACAATACAAATATCTTAATACTTTTCAAGAGAATACTCAGCTCCTCAGACTGTCTGTCCTGTATTGACATTAAAATCACTCACCAAGTTAATCAAAACTGATGAAGGAAATTCGGTTCATTCAAATCAGTATTTTCCCAGTCTTCCAGGTGCAAACCTTGTACTTTTCTAGAACAATAACTTTATCCTATAAGGTTATAGGAGCACAAAAGCAAAGGACAAACACTTGAAGCGTCCCCCCCCGCAATAAGTTGATTGTTGATACATTGCAGAATTGAAAAAAACGTTGTAAAAATATCGGAATTGGGTATGGTTTAGAGCAAATTTGGGAACTAATAAATTTTAAATCATTCTCAATTCTATCAAACTGACATATAGAAGACTCTGAGGCAGTATATAGATGTGCTTTCCTAGCAGCGGTTCCTCAGCGGTTTGCGTCACACAAAGAATTTTTCAATAATTGACGACTGTTTTAAAAATTTAGGAGTTTTAAACACTATTCGCTAACTTTTTGCGTAGAGTCTCTCCAATATTAAAGAAGTGCAAAATTTTATCGTTTTATCATGAATATCTGGCTTCGGTCTGAAGCTGCGGCCGAACTGTTGAACTACATAAATGACTGTGTTAGTGTAAAAATTAAATTCAACATTGATCACTTCTACACGTTTTTGACATAAACATGTGTTGTAGACTCGGATGTAACTCCATTTACTCCCGCTAGCGTTGGTAAGCTAATGATATAATAGCCTAAATTAAGTACTTCAGAGTATTTCCGAAGGAATATTTAATTATTTTATTAATCCTGCCAGAGAGTTTTCCTGAACATGAGACCTGGTGCAATCTCATTTTTCCATCACGGTTATATTACATTTCTAATTTCGAGGAAATCCTTAGAACCGTTTTCTAGATCCGTGGATATATACACTTATAAACATACAAAAATATAAACATACATACAGAAATTACTCGCTTAATACAAACATACATACATACAGAAATTACTCGCTTAATATAATAGGAATAGCTCATTCCTATTCATTTTTATAAAATTTCCATATCGGTCCCTGGTATCAATTTCTATATAATTTCTAATCCAGTTCCTGGATTAAGTCTTATGAATGTTTGAGGAAGCGGTTAGCTCAATGCTCATGCCGGATTCTGATCACTCAGATTTGATGAGAGCTGGGCATAAGAGATGTGTTCTACATATGACCAATTTTGAGCCTTCCTTTGTTGAATATAATTCATAATCATCAAAGCACCTCATCGGTGATTCAAAATCCTCCTAAAACTGTGGGTAGACCTTTTTGAGTGGTTGTGAAGGTGATATTGTGGTAGCCATCCATGTTAAATGAGAAGACAAGATGTTGTCAAACCGATGATCTATTAAAAATTATTCGAGATACCGGGTTCGGTTGTTACAACATTATCAATCTATGGTAAACTAATTAAGATCAACTATTTGAGATTAAACTCTCACCATCATCAGCTCAATATTCACGCAGAAATTAGAGCGTGTTTGTGCATCATTACAACAATAATAGTTATTTGTGCAACTAGTGCGTAAAGTGAAGGATTGCTGCATGAGTGAAACAGTTTTTTTCACGAGCCAGAGGCGAGTGAAAAAATTTCTCAAGTGCAGCAAGTACACTTTAAGCTCGAGTTACACGTTACATTTTTCCTACAGTTACCATCAAAAGTTAAAAAAAATTAGAGGGGTGTTGATTCAGATACCTATAACATAAACTGGGGGTTGTAGGGTCACCAAGAAGGGTAATTATATTATATGATCTCACTCAACTGATTATAATACACTATATACAAATGGAGTAATGGAATGGACTAATAGAATGGACTGATAAAATAAACTGACATACTGGACTGATCAAATTGACTGATTGAACTGAAAAAAATGAACTAATAAGATGGACTGGAAAAATGAACTGTTGGGATGGACTGACAGAATAGACTGATGGAATGAACTGACAGAATGGAATGATGAAATGAACTGATGCAATGGAATGATGGAATTAACTGACAGGATAGACTGATGAAATGGACTGACAGAATGAAAAAATTAATTTATGAAATGGACTGATAGATTGGTCTTACAGAATGGACTGATGAAAAGAACTGACAGAATGGACTGATGAGATGGACTTACAGAATTGACTGATGAGATGGACTGAAAAAATCAACTGATGAGATGGAGTGAAAAAATGAACTGATGGAATGGACTGACAGAATGGACTGGTAGAGTTAACTGACAGAATAGACAACTGACAAAATGGAAAGATGAAATGGACTGATAAAATTGTTTGACAGGATGGAATGTAAAATTGAAGAGACAGAATAGACTTATAACATGCACTGAGAAATTCACTGAAAAAATTGACTGATTGTATGGACTGATGACAATGAACTGACAGAATGGACTGAAACAATGGAATGATGAACTGAACTGATGGATTGAAAGAGTGGACTGATAGGATGCACTGAATAAATGAACTGATAAAAAATACTGACAGAATTGACTGATACATTGAATGTACACAATCCACCAGTTTTGGAAACACATTTTTAAAACTTCCTCTTCTGTGATTGGTTGAAAATCTGGAAAAACCAGATTACTTTACGCACTAGTGCGTAAAGTATTTTAGTCACTTGTTTGAGAATGGCCCATTTTAGAAACTCAATTCAGTGTGTAAAGAAGCACTTTTATAGCTAGGAAAATAAATATTCAAGTATTAGCGCAGTCAAAATTTCTGTTTTGATCAAAAGGGTACAACAAATCAATTGTATAAGGAACTAGCCTAATTGATGAAACAAAAATATTATCAGTTGGCTACAATAGGTGGAACTGGCTAGAATAAAATAATGAGGTCACTCCTCAAAATTTCCATCAAATGCACCTACCTATTCCCCCCTATGAAAATGCTTTTCAATACAGATATGGTTCTATTATTGCTAGATATTTCTATTCCAGCTGGGGGACATATCTCAACACTGTATTTTTAATTTTTAGTTTCAATAAGAAATGTCCTGTCCAAATCGATGAATATTCAATACGACTCATACTTAAATCGTTTTCAAACACTGACCGGTACTAAGCGAGTATGCTGGTACCAGTACTCCTCGTTTTAAATGGAAGCTATAGTCTGTCCAAGCAAAGAATACATTCTGACAAGATTGCAAAATCACTCCATCTCGATCAATATTGATTCAAAAATTATAAATCTGATCTTAAATTGTAGATCAGAATGTTTTCCACAATTTGAAACTGAATTTATAATTTTTGAACCACTATTGATCGAGCTGGAGTCATTTTCTCATCTTGCTTGAATGTCTTCTTTGGTTGGACAGTCTATAATACACTGCACCTTTTCCAGTAGTTGGTGAATGGATGCACATGTGACTCCCATCTCATCCAATTTTGACATCAGCACTGAGAGAACAAGAAGACATCGAAGCACTCACTATTATCGTCGTCATCATCATCGTCATCGACATTGACATCCTTTGATCGCGTAGCCGAGTTCGTAGCTAAATTCTCAATTCAGTCATGTGATGATACGCCTTCTACCGTCTCGAGCAACTTTCTTCTCTTTCTACAATTCTCTCTCTGCTTTACTTTTTCTCACTCCCACTCACTCTCCCTCACTCATTTTTTCTCTCTTCCTCATTCTCTAACTGCATCCTTCACACCTTTCTCAGTTTATCATTATTATTGTTCATCCCTTTTGCTTAAACTCTGTTCCATTTCCTTGCTCTGTCTTACATCCCATGTTTATCTTGCTCCAACTTTCATTAAAAGTCTCACCTTGCTCTAACTTTCTTTCTACCCATCACTCGAACTCATCATCAACTAACACTCCACCTATCACTCATTCCTAATAGCTTATAATATTATATTAACAAAATAAAATTTACACTCTTATCAGAGATGTTGTGGAACTTATCTATACTTTAAGTAAGTGAAAGTAAAGGTTGTCAGATCCACAAAGGTTCTTTAAAATACCATACTTGAGTTACAATGCTCAGGGCCAATGATGAAGATGCCCTGAGCATTAAAACTTAAGTATGGTATTTTGAAGAAACTTTGTGGATCTGACAACCTATGTTTTCACTTACCTAAATTAACAAAATAACTTTTTCCTCCACCTACTATCTAAAGTCGCATTTCACTCCCCGGAATCAAATGATAAAGCTTCAGATTCTCTCCCTAGGAAAAAAAGTAAATGAAATTTCCCTAGGGAGTAGAGTAAACCCATAAGAATAACATGGGTGACCGTCTTCCATCAATACAGCATATGAAAATGTGCATTTTTATCTGATCATCTCCTCTTCTTCATGTTCTTGCTGTTCTTTTTCTTTCTCTTCTTTTATTCGTTTTTCTTCATAGTTTTATTCTTCATATTCTTCGTCTTTTTATCTTTCTTCTTCTTCTTTTTCTTCATCTTTTCATTCTTTCTTTTCTTCTTGATTTCCTTCCTTCTTCTTTTTCTCCTTTTTCTTTACGTTCTTCTTCTTTTCTTCTCTTTTCCTTTTTCTTGTTTTTGTCTTCTTTTTCTTCTTCTTATTCTTCTCCTTCTTTTTTCAACTAAACTGTATTTTCAGGACCAGAAACAGGAAATAGCTGCAGCTTTTCGATTGTGATGTTATGTCATCTCTACGACAGTATGGTAGATTAAACTTATTACATTCTTATAGTATTAATTGGTGTAGGTGGAGGAAAAATGTTGTGTGCATCACGGGCCTAAAGTACTTTTTCCCCCTCAGGGATAATTTAAGTGAATTAATATGAATCTGAATCTCTCTCCTCCTTTGCACGATTCATTCTTGACAATTTCTCATTTTTATTTCACTTAGTTCCTTTTTGAATGGACATTTATATGTCAAAATCTTCTTCCAATGTAATTACAGCACCAGTTATATGACCGTTAACATGATTATTATATCCTAAATTTAAATTATTTTCATGTTTACATAGTCTATACTCAGTTATTAGAGCGAACGACGTAATTAGTATCATTCTTAATTTGCATGATGTAGAATTTGAGCCGACATATTATACATAGATGAAGTGAATCACCCACCCCCTCTCTCCCTTTGTACAATTAATTCTTCAGAATTTCTCATTGTGTGAATGGCCAAGCTCAATGTGAGCCGCTGCTCATGGTAGGAGCAGCAGTGTGAAAAAAGTTAAGTTGGCTAAAAGATATTCCATCTTCATAGCATTTGTTCTCAAACTCATATTCATCCATTTCCTCTTTAGAGTTTTTTTCAATACTGATTATATCAAAGTATTCGGTGGAGTATTTCTCCATTTTGCTAGTGAGCATGTATGTGTGTGAATGGTGAGTTTAAGGAAATATATTTTTCATATTTTATTTTTAATTCATTAGAAGTTCTTATTACTCATTTTTTTCTATTTTTGTTTCATTTACTTACTCTATTGAATATTCATTTTCTATTTTATGATCATTGATTTTCATCATTGTGTATTATTGTACATATTGTAAATGGTTGTGTAGTAGAGAGGACCAAGAGTCCTAACTCAGTCTTCAATCAATTGCAAATGAAGGCATTCAATCAATCAATCAATCTCCCTCTGTACAATTTATTCTTGACAGTTTCCTCATTGATATTTCTCTTTGTTCCTTCTTGACTTTTCTCTCCTTCATTTCTTGTTCCCCCGGTTCCTTTCTTCCTTTCCCATCACTCTCTTCCTCTTTACCTTCCTTCCCTCTGCGCGAATAACGTTCATAAACGTAGCTGCAAATCCGATCACGCTAAAAGCGTTCTCTAGTCAGTACCAGATGACAGGCCCTTCGAGTTCAATTCCTCGGATGGTGTCGAATAAACAGCGGCCTGCCCTTTCCGGGCCTTTCCGGCTTCCGGGCCTCTAGCTGTTGTTGGCGAGTGAGAAAAATGTACAGAGTTGGACTGTTTCTGCCGACCAGCAAGTGAATGGCATTGTCAGTTTGGCAGGTTGCCATTGATGACTTCCATGTGCACTGGTAGATGCCTCTTTCACCGAATAAGCAATGGAAATATGTTATCTATAGTAAAGTTTCTTTATGCTCTCACTAGATAATGAATAAAGATGGCTTCATGTATCTTTCCAAATAGATAACTATAGATATGAATAAAGATGATTTCATGCATTTTTCAATGTAGATTACTATAGGTATGAATAAAGATGCTTTTATGCATTTTTCAATGTAGATTAGGCTACTAAAGATATGAAAAAGGTGATTTCTGCACCTTTCTATGTGGATTACAATGGATATACAGTAATAAAGGTGATTTCTGCACCTTTCTATGTGGATTACAATGGATATACAGTAATAAAGGTGATTTCTGCACATTTCTATGTAGATTAGGATACTATAGATATTATTATAGAGTTGATTTTCTGCATCTTTCTATGTAGATGTCTATAGATATATAAATAAATGTTTTTCTGCATCTCTCCATACAGATTACTATAAAGCATCTTGCATTCGTGTATCTTTCCATATTTATATGAATATAGATGCTCATCTGTCCATGATACCTAAGATGCGAAGTAGAAAAGTAGAAAGTCAATGAATCATAACACAACACAGCACTGGCGGCTCGTGCCCACGAAACAGGTGAAGTGCCCGTATCTTTTACTGTACAGTACTTCACCTGCTTCGTGGGCACGAGCCGCCAGTGCAACACAGTGAATTTTTCCATGTTCTCCAACCTCCTATTTCCAACTTATATAAAAAACCAGTCTTTGGTTCAATGGAGTTGATATTCTATCTACTCTCATTGATACAAGCATGATTATATGAATCACTGGCAGCTCGTGCCCAAGAAACAGGTGAAGTGCTGTACAGTAAAGGATACATGCACTTCACCTGTTTCGCGGGCTCGAGCAGCCAGTGATTTTAATAAATCAGCAGCTCAAGTCTTTGCTGAGGTTATACCTTAAACATACCATAACTTATATAGTTGTTATGGGAGTTTGCTTCTTTGATAGTATTTTTATTATTTCATTTTCTCAATGTTATAAGTATTGTATCATTATATTGTTCATGTTAGGAAGAAATAAATTCGATTTGATATTATTACAAAGATAGAGAAATATTAGGCTTGGTGCAAAACACTTTCTTCACCAAAATTTGGTGATTGTAGAAGAAGGCATAGCTGACTATATGAAAAAAGTCGGAAATTGAGTACCAATCCACAATAGACGTGGTGATTGCTTGTGTATATAGCTTGTGATTAGTTTTTCATTCCAACTTGCCAACAATACGATTGGGGGGAGTGGAGGTTACATTTGAATGAATTATAGAGCACCACTTTGAGAAAGTATCCTTGGAGATACATAGTGTTGGCTGCACTATAGAATGCGTTCATTTAAGTGTTGGAATGAAGAAAATCTTAGCTTGGCGTGATTGTGGCTTTACGCGTTGCAGCGTTTGAGAAGATCTCATTTCAGATTTGGCGCATGCTATTCTTGTAATTTGTAACCAACGAGCTCAGTTGGCTTAAGAGCAGTCTTTTTCATAAGCTCCAGTTTTTAGAAAGATAATTTCTCATATCAGAGCCGTTGCACTGTATACAGTATACACTCACTCTATTATCCTTTTTTCATTCCTGACATAACATCTAGCTTATTTTGAGACTGGATGTAATCAGTATTGAACGAGAAAATTGATTTTTTCAACTTGAATAGATTATTTCACTGTAAAAAACAGTTGGAATGATTGGTTGTATAGTCTGTCCAAGCAAAGAAGACCTTCTGGCAAGATGGGAGGATGGCTCCAGCTTGGTCAATATTTGTTCAAGAATTATAAATGTGGTCTCTTTATAGTAGATCAAATTGTTTCCTACAATTTGAGATCAAATTGATAATTTTTGAACCAATATTGACCGAGCTTCAGTCATTTTCCCAACTTGCCAGAGGGTGTTCTTTGCTTGGACAAACTATAATAAGGCTGGCTAAAACCGTTCTATAAAATCTCACAGAATAACTCAATTACTAGGCAAAAATTGAATAGTACTTTCAGAAGCTTTCAATGAGCATAGACTCAATCTCAGTTCCAATAAACATTTTCAATAGAAGAAGAACCACTGCTTTGACAAGAAAATTGTTTGATATCGATATTGTTATAGAAGATCTTAAATTTAGGATAAGAGTAGGCTGCTCTGATTCAATGACACGAAAATCTAAAATCAACAATATTAATTTTACACTTACTGAGTTATGTTACCAAGCGTGTCACAAGAATCACTTAAGGTTCCTAGAAAGCATTATGAGGGATTTTGAAAACAATGTTTTTATTCAAGTGAATTTTATTATATCTAATGAGGTACGAGTATGAAATACATTGAATGTTCTATGTTATTATCATATTGATCTCAGTTTACCAATTTTTCATAGCAGGAAAAGAATTATAAAAATATACTGAATTGAATAGCACGTGTACGTTCTATGTATGGATGAATAAGTTCGTATGTATGGATAAGTGTCCAATTAGCAGAAAACAATCGTTTCTAGATTTTCGAGTATTCAGCTACGGGAATTTCTGAAATATTCTCTTGTTTAGATTGGGATTTTCAATTGATTCGCCTCTCCAGTCTCAAGTACGTGATACTAACGAGGTTGTTTTGTTATGTTATTTTGAGCCACTGCATTCTTCCACTACACGAGAAATATCTGAAATAATCGAATAATTCACCCAATTCTCTGAAAAGCTTCAAAATGGCATGGGAGAACATATACGTGCCATTGTTCTAACTTTAGTCATTTTTGATTGGCAACAGTAAAGTTTTTAGCGATTTTCAAGAGCTGCGAAAACGTTTTCAACTATAAGCTGGTGGATTGATAATGTTGAAGTGACTCAGAAGTAAAGTAATGCTTAGAACCGTCGCAAACTCAATTCACCGTTAAATGCTTGTTGTTTCAAAGTTATTTCAGCTGTATTGTTCTTATCACCGAGTTTATTTCCTGACTTAATGAAGAGCTTTTCCATCTCGCTCCTAAGCTTGTAAAAAGGAACTCAACCCGATTTCAACAATAACAGCTTTTGTTAGGAATTTTTCAATCAATCATGCTTGAGGGTGGTAGATACGTTTCAAACGCTGTATAGCCTACGTTTTAAAGCGGAATGTAAGAACCAAGCTAATAGATAAATAATCCAAGAGTCATATTCTGATGAACAAGTACTCCCCCATTCACAGACGCACAGTCTTCTTGGGGGAATTCCACGCAGCCAATTATGTTCATTTATATCCTATTATTGTAATGTAATAACCTTATATACTTTTTGTGAAAGAACATATTGTAACTCAATTTATTGTTATGCTATGTGGAAAAATAAATTGAATTGAATTGAATAGTTTATCCAAGCAAAGTAGACCCTCTGGCAAGATGAGAAAATTACTCCAGCTTGGTCAATATTTGTTCAAGAATGAACAAATTCAAGAATGTACAATTTGAGATCAAATCAATAGTTTCTGAACCAATATTGACACGGGCTTGAGTCATTCTCCTATCTTGCCAGAGGGTCTCCTTTGTTTGGACAGACTATAACTGATCAGGTAAGATCCTTGTTTTGTTTGTGATTATATCTCTTTTAATCAACTGATATGGTTATTTCATTATAAATGGAATTTAATAGTTAATCTGATCATGTACAAAGTTGGACATAAACTTTTACTTGGTGAACAAATAATTGTTGTAGGTATAGGCATAGGTGTAGGTATATAAATTACGTACCAGGCGTACTTGTGATTTGAGTACTTCTACCTGGTTTACTTGTGATTTCAGTACCTAAATCTACTTGCGATTTGAGTAGATAAAAAAATGTTTTACTAATTTTATCCATGATAAAAATTTCATCGGCTTATTTCCATACATCATTGAAGAGCTTGATTTTTATAATCGCCATTCTGATCAGGCCAAAAAAGTCGAAACAAGTTAAATCCCCGAGCTATAATGGGATTAAAGGGGAAATTTGCTCATCAATGCAATAGACCATACCACCAACTCAAATTGGTACCTTGAGTTCTTGAAAAATGATCCGAATCCACCGAACCAGAAACTCTGAAATTTTGTTTCACACTGAAAAAAAAATGAGAGTAAGTTATTTTTATACACGGCCCCAGTAGCTTAATAAACACTGTTGTGTTTAATATGGATTTATTTTTCATCTGATAAACTGAAAAAACACGTTGAGGATGAAATAAGTGATAAGCACTGGCGGCTCGTACCCACGAAACAGGTGAAGTGCTGTAAAGTAAAATATACGGGCACTTCACCTGTTTTGTGGGCATGAGTCGCCGGTGGTGATAAGAGCAAATAGTCGATTCAACCGATGTTAATCCTCTCATATTCTGTAGTTGAAACAAATAAATTCACCGTCGTTCGTTTTCCTGAGTTGATTTTCGGCAGTCAAACAGAACAGACGGTTTTTTTGTTGTGCCGTTATCACAAATATAAATTCCAGTCGGTTCAGAGAGCTTGATTGGAGCAAGTGGATTTCTTTGAACAATCAATAATCTGAAGAAGTGAAAATTCTACTAGTTTAAGTGAAAATTTGAACAAGTAAATAATTATACGAATTGAATAAGAGCCCTACTAAGTTTCTATTACTAGTAATGCCAAATTGATCGCGATGGACAAATTAATTTCAACGCAACCAAGAGGTGAAAACTTAAGAGTGATTAGAATCAGGAAAAAGGATGTGATTCGCGTATGGTAATGATGTAACGGTTTTAATTTTCGAGGCTAGAATAGAAAAACTGTTCGGCGAGAAACTTAGTGTTTTACAACCAAGGACGATATAGCAGAGCCCAAGTCACTAGTCATAGGACTAGTAGAAATTGAAAAATAAAGAGCTCAAAAAGGAATTCAACGCTTAAAGTAGGTGAATTGACTATCATAGTAAAGTTACTAGCAGTTTATAATGATCTATCTGCCATCTGCAGAGATAAGACAATGCCACTTACCAAGACAATGTTATCTGTTTGTTTCATTTTTTTGTTTGGTTTTATTAGTGTGAAGCCCACATGAGTTCATAGACGTGACGTGTGCGTGTGCGTGGGTAGTGAGATGGATGGTGGATGATGACTACTTTTTAGGTAGTCGGGTACGACGGCTTATCGATTCCTCTGAAAGACGGGGTGACCGTAAAATAATTATTTATTTATGTGATTATGCTGTGGCGAGAGAATTTTGCCCCGGTTGAGACTCGAACTACAGTCCACCTGGTTATCATACCGACGTTATCCAAACTAATTGTGACCGGGATCAATTCGGATAAGCAAAAACTCGGATAATTGGACATGGAATTGTGTTAAACTTGGAATAAACTCCATTACATTTGAAAAGTACAGTGCAGTGATGATAAATTAATAAGGAAAACAAAACAAATACTGTACTAAACCAGTGAATATAAAGTATACATTCTCTCCATATTCTTTGACTAAACTACAGTATCCAGTAAATATAATTCGAAAAAAAGTGAGAAAAGCTACGATCACGTCGTAAACGCTGGTTCTTAATTATTTTATTACTACCCTTAAGACCGATTCGGAAAATTGACTTAGATAATTCGGTTAATCGGCGATCTACTGTAGTATGTGCTGTGTCACTTCTGATGCTTATGTAGAATTCGAGTCTAACCTCTAGAAGAAAGAAGTATTTTCTAATATAGAAAATTATTCCTCTTCTATGATTTCGGAATCATTCCATCTATTTAAAATGAACTGTCGAAATCATCCAAGAATTCCAGCCAAACGTTCGATTACTTATTCGGTTGATTCGATTCGCTATTCGTTATTCATTCAATTTATTCAATTTGTATCATGTCTCCGCTCGAGACTCGTGTAGGCTTGTCTCTTATTTGGGAATGGACATGATGCTCGCATGCTCCATATCAAACATATGGGAGAAAACACTTTCTCCAATTTCCATTGCCGAATATCAGTGGATAATCGAGTGGATAGTCGAAAATCAATGAATTGATTTTTTGGAAACTCTTCACCTTAAAATCTCTTCTTTTTTCTGAGAGTGATGCCCACATTAGCTCCTTGGCCTGTGTGTAGGTAATGAGAATGATGATGATGAGAGATGACGACTGATTTTCAGGTAGTCGGCAGCGACGGCTTATCGTCTCATCCGAAAGATGGGGTTGCCGTATTTAGGTGACTATGATGTGGTTAAAAACTGTTCCCTGGCTGAGAATCGAACCTCTGAACCTTTGGTTATCAGACCGGCGCGTTATCACTTCCTTCAACGAGCCACTCAACTTTTATTGATACTTCTCAACATCTTGAAAGTCACTACTAATTATTGTGGATCCGTAAAACTAATAGGCTATAATAATTATTTACATAATAATAATAATAATAATAATAATAATAATAATTTCAATTTCAATTTCAATTTATTTCAATTTATTTATTCTTCAAATTACATTAAATCATACTACACTCAGTGCTTTAGTAACTCCTCTAGCTTAGAGCTAATTGAGGAGCCTTCAAAAGTTATTTACACATAAATTACATTTAGATTCTTTTTTTCATGAATTTCAGTTCAGTCCACATTGTCGGTATTACACTTTTGTAGCATCCACTTATTTTGATACCCAGATAGTCTATTCTGAAGGCATTTGTTGCTAACTTGATTTTCATCGTCTAACCACACATATACACAAACTACAACCACTCATTCTGATTTCAACTGTTTTACAATCATAACCTCATTTTCATCAGATTCTAACAAACACAATATAATTATTAGAAATCAAATATTACAAGAAATAAAATCAACATTTAATTTGTTTTCTCTATTTAAAATTTTGTAACCTTATCTGCTCAAATCATGTCTAAGTGTCTATCATGTTTTATGTGTTTCAATTTAATCTTGTTGAATAACATGAATAATTTGTTACGAAAGAGAAAATAGATCCACTTACACAAGGCTTAATTCAGTGTTTATAATTAGTATAACATCTTGAAAGTAAAACTACTGGCTTCAAATGAGTTTCGAACCATAACTAACTTACTAAAACATTTAATCAACCTCACTAACATTCACAACCGGTAAGTCATTTAACAATTTCATTTAGAATAATCTAATTTTAGGCTAGCCATTTTCCTATTCGTTATTAATTCTCATAAAATATGCCTTTAGTTTCCTTTTAGCTTCACCTTTTCTTTCCAAATTTCTTAATTCAATAGGGAGAGAGTTAAGTAGACCAGGAATTCTATTATTAGGTAAGCTTTTCCCATAAATATTATTAAACCTCTGTACTCTGTAATTTCTTTGCCGCAGCCCATAACCAATTTCATTTAATACTCTATATTCCTCTTTGAAATAGTTCCTTGACAAATCATGGTACTTAGCTAATGAATCCAATGACAAGATTCCTAACAGATTGCGTTCAATTCCATTGAACAACGTTTGAATAATTCTTCTCATAGTATTTTCCAATGACAGTTTTATATATTGAGGGGCTAGAGAGTAAACCGTTATTCCATAATTAATAATACTCTGTATCATTGAAAAATATATAATTCTTTTCGTATTCACTGGGAAGTAATGGCTAATTCTGGAACATTTGTAAAGCGCAACCTTCATTGTTCTTGTCATTTGATCAATATGTGTGTTAAATCTCATATCTGAATCAAAGTTTATACCAAGATGTTTAATACTATCATTAAATGGAAGGCGTTGACAATTACATCCTATTCTATTATCTCTCAAACATTCAGTTTCATGACACACCACATTGAGAAAGTTATAAATATTTACATTTATTCTATGGTTCTTAAATACAATCATTTGAGTTTTCTGAGCATTCATCTTGATAGAATTATTGTAAAAGTATTTCACTACCATATTCATATCCTGCTGCATGTTTCTCAAGCCTATTTGTAAATCAGTATGTATGACATATAGTAAATTGTCGTCTGCATATTGTACTATTCTACCTTTGAATGTTAGGCTAGCTAAATCGTTGACATAGATATTGAAGAGGGTCGGCGAGATTATGCTGCCTTGAATTAATCCACATGACTGATCATAACCACTACTTATTGATCCACCTATAATGACATGCAGTTTCCTATTCCTAAAATAATCCTCAAATATCCTAAGTAATTTTCCACCAATGCCTATTAATTTTAGTTTGGATAGCATGATCTTATAATTTACTAAGTCAAATGCTTTGCTCAAATCTGTTGCCACCGCTATTACAAACTTATTATCATTAAGTGCACAATTGATGTCATTTGTCATTCTTTCTAACAAGTCAATAGTAGATTTCTTATTAACAAATCCGTATTGTGAGTTATTCAAAATATTATGCTTATCTAGGTATTGTTGTAACTGCATACATAAGTAGTGCTCTAAAATTTTCATTATAGCGGATACAGAGCCTACAGGCCTGTAGCTTTCTAAACTTTTTCGAGAACCCTTTTTAAAAATAGGTCTAAGGTAAGTCACTTTCATTAATTGCGGTATATTCCCAGTATCAACAATTCGTTCAATCAAATGCATCAAAATCAGTTTCAAATAAAATAAATTGAACTTTATATCCTGCGGTCTAATTTTATCAGGGCCTGCAGAAGATTTATGATTAAGTTTATTTACAGCTTTAATTAATAATTCCTGATTAATTTTTCTCAAATGCATGCTCATTTTATCGCCAATAGTATAATTACCCTCCTCAAATTTTCCCGTCAAGTCAAATAGCTCTCCATTCATCTCATGATTTATTTTTTCAACACTTTCTTTGAAACAAGATTTAAACCCTTCAAGTAGATTAGACATTTGATGATCTTCATCAATCTGGAAGCTACTCTTCATTGCATCTAAAATAGTAGGTTTCTTTTTCTTATTTATAAACTGATTGATAGCCTCCCAAGTTTTCTTACTGTCATTCAAATTATCAGAAAATATCCTATGATAATACAATCTTTTCTCATTACGAATCTTAAATGTAACCTCATTTCGAATCTTCTTAAATTGATCTCTCAATTCCAAATTGTATTTATCTTTTTTTAACCTACTCCAAATATATTCTTTCCTATCTATTAAATTCTTAATGCTATCATTGAACCAGGGATTTTCTGTCTTACGTCTATTGAATTTAACTTTTATTGTACTTTTTTCATATATATTTGCAAATTTATTCAATATCTCATTGTAGATCTCAGATGGGTCTGTGATATCTAATATAGGCCACCAATTTTCGTTTTGAATAAAATAATTAACTCGTCTATTCAAAATTATACTTTTACAGTCATCAATATTCTTGGTATGGACATACGAATCATTATTCATAACAACCTTCAAACCTATCCAATAATGATCAGCAATTTTATTTTCAATAACAAAAGATGAGAATGAGCAATCATCATGCAATTTAACATTAACATGGTCCAGACATTTTGACACCAATACATTATCATATAATTCCTCTCTAGTTGCTTTCTGAATAGTGTTATACAAACAGTTTGAATACAATACACTTAAATAATCATCTGATCCATACATGCCTGACATATAACAAATATTAATATCTCCCATCATAACAATATTTTTTCCATTTTTAATCCTTTCCAAGGATAAAAAATACTCTAGCTCTTCATTGAACAAATTGACATTTTGATTGGGAGGCCTGTAGAATGCTACTAATATCATCTGTTTCCTATTATTATTAATTTCTATACACATCATTTCCGCTGATTTAAATTCTATTTCAATCTCATCAACATTCCAGCTATCTCTATAAAAAATTGCCAATCCTCCCCCCAATAATTATAATAATAATTATTATTATTATTATTATTATTGATTACATAATAATAATTATTCATTAATTATTTAAAAAGTGGTGAAGCATGTGGAGTGGGTACTTGAGTGGGTTCTTAATATTGATGCATTCCAGTATCAATTTTATTCCTGTAAGTACTATTGCTAGTTTTGAGACTAATGAGCTAGTTTTATCTAACCTATCATACTCATCATAAGTGGAATACACTGAAATTCTCATTAGAATATTTTACTAATAATTATTATTATGTACACTTAATATCTGTACGACTTAATCTATGTTTCACTCAAACACTGCGTTGCTTTTTCCACTGGACACTTCTTGCACTACACTAATTCAACTGGTTTAATCTTTTTCAGCCTCCGTGCCAATCCTCCATTGTCTAGCAGCTGGATTGACTCGACGTTGTTGTGTTAAATGGAGCCGTACTTCATGACTCTGCATACCGCTGAATCTCACAGGATATCAGGTTGAGTCCCATATCTCAATGGATGTCACTGTTCCGCACGTACCAGGGAGCATCAACGATGTTTCTGAGCACCTTGTTTTGGAATCGTTGCATGATGTCGATGTAACTGTTTGGTGCAGCCCCATAGTTGGATACCATATGTCCAAACAGGTTTGACGATTTGTTTGTACAGGAGCACTTTGTTATGAGATTCTTCCAAAAAGGCAGTAGTATCTCTTGAGTTTTTTCCTATTTTTTGACATACTCCTTCCAGCGAAAACTAGCATCAAGAGTCATACTTAGATATTTAGCAGAATTTTCATGTGGTACATTAATTCTATGTACTTATTGGAGCACTTAGCTCTCTTGTTGATGAAGTTGACTTGCCCTCATTGATTTAAATTGACTTGGTGTAAATTTAGTAGTGCTATGGATTGTCTTATTGTATTCTGATGTGCAAGTTTTCGATTTCATCCTTCTTTTCCTGGTTCATATTGAATTTTGCCAACAGATCTTTGGAGCTATCTGTCACAATATGAATCCTGCTGTCGACTGCTAGTAGGGCGGTGTCGTCTGCAAATGTGGCTGTGGTATTCTCCTCCAGATTTGGAATATCACTTGTGAATCCAGTAACACTAATAATATAATTCATTGAACGATGAGTACTTCAATAATTTAAACTTTAAAGTGATTGGAAAATATTTTACTCCAAAATCACAATATAGCCTACAGGGAATCTTATAATAAGAAATTTAGTACAGGAAATCTCCTAACACATCCACTGTGCGTGTTTCTATTCCAACAGTACCAACTTTTTTCCAATATGTTTTAGCATTTCGACATTTTTGTATTCAATACACACTCGGCGTCGGTTTGGGAAACTTTCAGCTTGATAGAAGAATCAGCCCCCCACATTTCACCCTCCATTTCCTTTTAATATACTTGCTACTTTATCACTCTTGTCTCTCTCTCGTTCTTACTTTTAACTCCATATACTCTCTGCTTGTGTCACTCATTTTTCAGCTTCTGCCTTCAAATATATCCTCTCTTATACTCAGACGACGTATAATATTGTTACCAACTCTTTTCTCTAGCTCTGCCCAGTACCCAAATTCCATCTCTCTTTTTCTCACGAACTTCTATATCTCTTAGTTCACTCTATGTATCTTACTATGTCTCTCTGTCCCTACTTTTATCAACCACACTTTCACCGATCCTCGAATTTTAAAGAACATCCACAATATTATAGTATTCAAGTATAGGCCTATCATATCATTCTATCTGTCCATTTTTCTTTTCTGGTTTGTGTGGTTCTCAAGAGAACATGCGAACTTACTCTCTCTTACAATCATCCTCTTTTGACTTCTCCTACTCATTCAGTTTATCTTCTTTCTCGAACAACATATGTTTATACTTCACAATCTCTTCTTCCTAATATAATCTATCAATCTCTGAATACTCCCATCCAAGTTCAGAGTGATCGAAATATCTTGAAACGTCGTGTGAAGTGTCAGGAAACTTTTAAAAGTATTATTCCTGCATGGATTTTCAATTTTTATAGTTTAGAATGTGGCTTTCATGCTAGATGACACACACCATTGAGTGATAATGAGCCCAGTCATAATTTTCAAGAGTTAAAACAGATCCGAGTTGTATTTTAAGCAGGAACAAAGCGTATTATTCACGAAGAAATTGTATGGGAAGTTTAGTTGGGGAGGCCTTGAAGATTAGTTTAGATAGTTTCCATCATATGGAAGCTACCTATACCTATTTGATTACCTATACAAGATTTATCGTGAGCGTGAGTGACATAATGAAGAATTTGGCAATGTGTGTGAGTCTTAGTGCGTACTCAACCACACGATCACTCAGCAACGTTTCTCACTGAGTATCCGTGAAGAGATTAGTCATTCAACTCACAGGCTTCGTGAGGTTGCTGCATCATGAGATTACGTTGTTCCAGGCTCACTGTAATTCTATAGTTTTATAATACTCATACTTACTACATAGAAACAAACTAATAAGAATGTATGCAGAGATCATCCTTTTCAAATTTTCCAGCCACTTCTACAACACGCCTTTAATCATTTGGTTACGCGAGTTTTCTATAACCCGTTATATACACATTGGAGCATATTCAAGTATATACAATCTCTCTCAAAGTATTTTTCTTTCTTAGTTTGTTTTGTTCTCACTCTCTCACAATCACTCTCTTTCGGAGTTTCCTTCTCATACAGACACACACATGCTCCCTCTTATTGAGTTTCACGTTGAAGACTGATGTCCTCACGTACTATATGGACTACCCTAGTAGTCAGCGCCGTTATATTGAAATTCTTGACTCGTGATTGGTCTCTTTACAGGAGGTGCCATCATGAATCAACAGAATACCCCCAGCAAATTGAGTGGTGGTCCAGAATGAAGAATTTGGCAGTGTGTGTGAGTCTTAGTGCGTACTCACAGAACAACATTGTGATTTAGTGTGCTTGTGTATGTGCTCCTTGCGATACAGGTGTTATTTGTTTATTCATATATGTTTATTGCTTTTCCATGTCGTGAAAACACAGCAGCACATCTCGTCCACAATGGAGCTCAATGAATAAATTTCGCAGCCCTCTTTAGTTCTTGAAGCGGGTGATTGACATGAATATGAAGTCACCTACTTACACAACTAAGTTCTGAACCCAGTGAACAAGGACCCACAAGGCTCTTCCATCACAACTTAATATAATAAAAATAAGTTTTTAGTCCTGAAGTAAAGATTTTACAGGATTCTGATGAAAAACGTCCAAATTCATGATTAAAAATTTCCGAAATAGACGTCCTTTGCCGACAAATTAGAATGAAAATCAGAAAATTTGTAGTCAGAAATTATTGTTCTATATTCGTTTACAATAATATCTTTTGTAATATGTGACTCATGAAGGGCTAAAGGAGTCTAGGTGAATAGTGAGTAGTGGAATGATTTATTCGGGAGTAATAATTGAAATAATTCAACAGGAGTCACAAGAGTAATAATCAAATTGGGGGAATAATTAAAATAATTGAGGAGTAATTCAAAAGTGAGCAGAGGACTGAGGTACCGGTGATATTCCATTCATGATTACTTAAGATGACTTGAATTATGAAATTGATAATAGATGATGAGAAATGGGGAATGAGACAGATAATTCCATTCTCCAATGGAATCGAAAATCTTTTCCTAACATCCACTTCTCCAAATGAAACTTTTTCGAAGTTTTTCCTGTTGGGACACATTATTTTATTTTTCCACAACAGTTGACTTCTTTTGGGTTGATCTTGGATCTATCACTCAACCACAATCATAGATCAACAGATTCAGATAATAATTTATTCAGATCTATTGAATTTTTTGAGTAGTTTCAAAGGACTCCACTGTAAGGACCTATGGAGAGAATAATTATAATGAGTGGTACTGAGAATGAGAGAAGAGCTAGTTGAAATATGAACAGCATAACCCATCAACATTTGAAGAACTGATACGAATGAATCGAAACAATGGAATCGCCTTATGATCCATAAGGTCTTTGAGTATACTGATGCAGCACTTTGAGTATTTTATGAGACATTCATCTAACATTTTTTGCTCTCGTAAGATCTCTTATTTTATTATGATTGCATCAATAGTAGCCCTTGATGAAAAAGTTTCAAATATTGAACTGTATACAAACAAACAGTGCAATGCACACCAAAACGGCTGATTTAGGAGTGCTTTGTACTGCCGACTATACTATAACTGGTTATAGTTCCATGACAATTGCAGACTGCAGACTATTTGTCTGTATACAGTGTTGGTTATATGGAAAGTTGGTTTACACTGTAGAATTTTTACAGTGAAGAGAATTGTTTGCTTTTTCGGATTTCTACTATCATATGATTGCAGGTTTGACGTCTAGTGGGATCGGACTCCTCAGAAGAATAAAAATTTCGGGGAGTCCGTTCTCACAAGGTGTCAAATTATCTATCGATAAACTGAAAAACTTAAATAAATAACAACCAAACTTCGAATTTTTACAGTACCGTAGTTAGTAAAGGAAAGACAAGATGTTAACCAGAGATTGGTATAGTGTAGCTACCAAAACCGTTAACTCGATTTTTCAATAAATCAGTAGTTTCATATCATATTGTCTTTTCATTTAATATGGATAGATACCACGATATCACCTCTACAACTACTCAAAAAGGTTATCACACGCTCGCTAGATGTCTCTTCTGTCTAGAGATCCCTGCCTAGCTCAGTTCAGATTTTTTCATTCATTTTAATTGCAGATAGATTATATTTCAAATGAATAAAGTATAGAATAAGCAGATCCCTACCTGGAAGTACAGCACAATCTTGCAGACCAACGTGCCCATGAACCAGGTCTGCGTGATGTCCCAGAGCACAGTAGGTGGCAGGCAGAAGAGGATGACCATGAAATCAGCCACAGCCAAGTTGACGATGAAGTAGTTGGTGACAGTCCTCATGGATCTATTGCGGTACACTGCCGTGCAAACCAGCGCGTTGCCAATTAATCCCACCACGAACACCACACCATGCAAACTGATCAGCAACCATTCACTTTTCGAAGGCAGAATATGTTCCACAATCATATCGTAGTACTCTTCATCACTGATGCAGTACTCATTTGTGCAGTTGGCTTTTTCATCTTCGGCGTTGTAATCCTTTTCAGCTTCGTTGGAACTCGGTGGAGGTGTAGTGGTGGACAAGTTCTCAACAAGTTTCGGGGACTTGGAGCTGTCAAAAAGGAGGTAGCCTCTTCCACTTCCTCTATGAACTTTCTTAGCAATTTTCTTCGGCTTAACTGGCTCCATAGGGGGATAGAAATTATTGCGGGTTACCACTTCACTGGTAACTGTCGATGTTTCCATTTGTGCCAAGATCTTTTTCAGGCGACTCATCCTCCTATTTGGATTCAATGCGTAGTGCTGTTCCGCAAAGATGTCTCCGTCATCGTCGAAGTTGACCCCGGATTCATTCGAGGGATACAGATTCGTTTTTCCAAAGCTGTAGAAGAGATCGTCGAACTGCCCGCTGGCAACGGACACAAGCGATAGATTGAGCACCAGCATGGGAAGAAGCATTTTCGTGAAGCTCATGCCGAAAGGCGTCCTGATCCACATTTCAAATCCGAAGTAAGCTGAAAATAAATAGAGTTTGGTGTTAGATCAATTCAATTTCAATTTATACGAACACACGTAAAGACAGAAATGAATATCAATAATTCAAAATAATAGCCTATAAGCTACTATTATTACATACATTACATACATACTATACAAAAAAACATGAGCTTCATGATTGGGTGTGATGAAAATAAATAGAGGAGGAAAAATACCTAACCAACTATGGTTTTCCAAGAAGGCTGATAGACAGATAGATGATTGGGGAAAAAAGTGATAACGAGGGGTTAAAAAACTAATGAAAAATTAGAGGAAGACAGAATAAGGGAAAATAATAGGCAATTTGATTTATTATTATTTATTGTTACAATTGCGACTTGATAGCAAGTATTTTAAGCATAGGTGATGATGAGTGAGGTGAAAAGTGAAATGAATCTACTTATAACTAAAAAACTATATAAAAAAAACATTCTACGTATTAAAAAGATTTGGGGAGAGTTCCATGAATCTAATATAAATTGAAGAAAAACTACTGTAGGCTATGTTAAGATTTTTGATGCCAACGAGCATAAGCTGAAATGCTGGAAAGCTACTCTCTTTTGTGAAAGTTATTCACTTTAAATTCAATTGTGACGGCTGGTTTCCACGGCCTGCGCGACCTTAAGCTGCATTTCAGCCTTCCAATAAAAAATGCAAGTCATTCATGAAAAAATCACTTTTCGAAGCAAAAAATGCTTCTACTCTGTTCAGGAGTATTTCACGCTTTAATTAGTGTTTGGTTGTGCTTTTGTTCAAATCAAATATAAAGTTTTTTATTGTTGAGGTTATCCATACTTCTTGAAACTGCAGTACTAAATATTAATAAATAATGTGGCCCACTCCTGCTTGCTTTGCAGTTCACTAAACAATTTTTTCAGCAAGAAACTGAGGATAAACATCAGTGTTCGAAACGCGTCCGCGATTCATAAATCGTAAGTTAACTGCAAAGCAAGCAGAAGTACATTATCTATTAAAATTGAGTTTTTGCTCCTAAAGAGTCCTATAATACTTGTTTCTTGTATTAGTATTTTGAACACTGTATATAGGCCTACTGTTGTAATTTTTCAGCTAATAATAATTGTTAAGTATTGTTCAACGTATTCAGCAATAGGGATTTTGATTTCATTTAATTTGGCTTACAAGTAGCCAACTAATAACATGGAGTAAAACATATTAAGAGTGGTAGAAAAATGCAACATCCAATACTCATGATAAAGAATTGGAGCGTTTTGTTTAATAACAATTTGTGTAAATAAAACTGCTTCAAAACAAGATGATCAGAATTGAAAAGGCAAGGCAATGTATTCAATTAAATTTCCATTGATGGAAACATTTCTTTTGTCCACCTTGAAAAACGTCTCAGCAGTGCATTTTTTGCAACACTTCTGGCAACATAAACGTCTTTGCAACATCTTCTGGTTCACATATTAGATGTCGTTCAGGGACTAAAAACTTGCTGGACCAAGAAAGACAGCTTTTGCCCTAATATCTACCAATTGAAAGAAAGTTCTCCGTCATCAAACGGAAAGTAATGTTACAAAGAAGCTTAAAGTTGGTTGTTTATTGTGTTGTTGAGGTGCTGAGGGCAAAAAAGAGGGTGAGATTTGCAGAATCCCAAGAAAATTGTGCGGACAGCTTCCGCACTTTGTTCTGGGAAAGACAAAAAGTACGGAAAACTTTTCATTTCAGGGCAGGGGGAAGCGATCTAATGTGTATGGTGTAGGCCCTCCTTCCAGATCACCTATACTTTTCACGCCTCTTACTTTCTCGCACTTCAATCTCTATTCAAAAGTTAGAGGTCACTAGAATATTATTATCATAGTAGAATGATGAACAGGGCCGTAGACAGACGGGTTTTCTCGGGTCATTTGCCCGGGGCCCGGGCCCGGGCCCATAAATTGTTGGCAGGGACCCGGAAAAATTAGGTTAAAAAATGGTTCAATCAATCATACAGGTTCATAATAATTAGCTATGAAAACTATCATTTGAAATAAATTAGACTTGATTTCTTTAACTACTCAACGATTAATTTTGAAGACACATTTCTTAAAAACTGGAATTAATTTTGAAAACTCCATGAATATCTAAAAGCATATAATATTCCTATTTATTCAGGCCCAGTGAGTCCGTCCTGAGTGGCAACCTGGCAGTCGCCAAGGGCCCATGAGCTGAGGCCCCAGAGAGCTAATAGCTCTCTTTTCCCGGTTATAGTTGTTATATTAATACTAACCAGGGCTTGATTTCAGGGGGAACGCGTGGGAGCGACGCTCCCACACCTTTTTTCCCAAGAAAAAAATTCAGAAACAACAATAATTTTTCATGTTTGTTTTCTATTTTTAATGTTATTTTTGTCAGTCACTAATTCTAAAATGTTTAAAAACTTTGTATTTAATTAGAGCATGATATTGCTTGTTATTGTAGAGAGTTGTTATTTCAACACAATGCAATTTAATTCTGAATCATGTTGTTATTCTTGAACCGGATGTTTTAAAACTTGAGGAATATTCAGACCTATGTAGATTATATAGTGTTGTGGAAATGGTAAAAACCATACTTGGTCCAAGACAGCTTTATGATTTTTAATCGTTCTTTAAAATTTTATTATTAGTTCTATAAAACACAGCTTCAAAACATTGCCCAGACAAGCTGAAATCGCTCCAATTCAAGTGTGATTTTGAAAAAATTTCCGTGGGGAAGACTCCGGACCCTTCCCCGTGAGCCAGTTCAACCACCGCTCCCATACCTATTTTTTCCAGAAATCAAGCAATGATACTGATACTAACTACTTCCATAAGCTCACTTTCTGTAGGTACAGCTTCTAAATTTATGTTCAAGAATCCTTCATGTTCAATTTTTGCATTGTATTGTATAGTCTGTCCAAGCAAAGAATACCCTCTGGCAAGATGAGAGAATGACTTCAGCACGGTCAATATTGGTTCAAAAATTATTGATTTGGTCTTAATTGTAGGAAACATTCTGATTTACAATAATTTGAGACCAAATTAGTAATTTTTGAACGAATATTGAACGAGCTGGAATTATTTTCTCATCTTGCCAGAGTGTCTTTTTTGCTTTGACAGACTATATCATATCTTTTCAACCCTTTTAGAATAGGACCTATAAAATGCGAGTGATGGGAACATTTTAAATCTGCTAAGAGGGGCCCGGTCATGTGATTTTGCCCGGGTAATTCCTGTCTACGGCCCTGATGATGAAAGATTTCTTCGAGGGAACTCAAAAAACGTTCCACTATGCGCAATTAAAATAATTCTCTGTTCTGGAACAATTTCAAAATTTTGAAAGTGCAAAGTATTTTTCAAATTCAAAATTGTAATTTAATTTTTCCTCCATCATCAATCATCATCACCTTTGCTTAGAATACTTGCTATCAAGTCGCAATTGTAACAATAAATAAATAGTATTTTACATAATGAGTGTGGGAAAGGCGGTTTTACATACGAATGTTTACAATCGAGCCAATAGGTGAAAGTAACTTTTATTTTTTTCATATTTTAGTAAAATTTGTTTAATTTTGGCAATAAATTTTCCTTTCTTTCTTTGGAAAATAATTATGAGTTTGTAAACCTTCCCACACGAATTATGTACATTTCTTTTCGTCATGTTAGTCTGAAAAGGATTTATTGAAACCTCAAACAACTAAAAACATTAACTGAAGTAACATAACCTACAACGTGCGCTACAACTAGCGCAGAAGCACACAGTAAACTATCATGGCGGCTCGTTTGACTCGTTAATTCATACGTCGGAATTCGGAATAAAACAGCTGGACTATATTTTCAGAGCTGTAATTATCATATTGAGGATGATTAGTGCTGTAATAATCATCAAAAATATTATTTCAGTATTCAGTACAGCTTATGTATGATTCTCTGTTAACAGAAATTTTCCAAACGCAAATCTAGCTTTAAAAGTTTTTCATTACATACAAGTATGGCGGAAAATCAATTAAATCTTCATATTGAAGAAGACAATGTTGAGCAGGGCGAATAGAGTAATTTGCGGTTGTAATTTTAGAGGCTGAGTGCCATAATTTTCCAATTTGGAAGTAGAATAAAAAATAATCAACTCTATAAAACTTCGGATAATCGGATTTGAATATACGAAAATGTTAACCGCAATCCACACAACGTTCTTTGAAGTTATACACTCTTTCTACCTTGTCGACTTTTATTCTGGCAATCTCAGCGTCAATATTTGTTCCATGATGCTCAGACGTTTGCAGTGAAACTTAAACTTTAGGTTACCTCAAAGGAAAAAATTGGTGAGTAAGCCTAAAGCAGTTCAGGAAACGTTTGATTTAAAACAGTGTCTACTTTTCTTGGACACACCTATTTCATTTTAAACATGGAATGAAGTGTTTGTTTGTTTTTTTTAATAGCCTCCCAGAGACTCTTAACAGAGTATGAGAATTGCCAAATAAATGCATGAAAACATTACTTTCAATATTTTTTTCGAATTTGGAATTTTTCGAATTTCCTACGACTTTTACCCTATAAGTAAGGGAGAAGTTTGAGAGAAGGATTAGATTAGATTAGATTTGATTCACTTTATTCAAGTAGAGTACAGCATTTACGATCTTAAATCCTAGATTCTAAAAATTAAACATAAATCTAATTACACGATTGGTTCAAATAAGAAATACATAATTATACAAGGTACTTGCTAAATTACAGATATATAGGATTCAATATTCTTACTGTTATAATATGATTGTAGTGTATCTACATGAAATGGCGGAGTTTGGACAAAGATGTCCATTCTTGGAGAAGGATATGCAAGGATATCCCTCCCATTAACACTCAACCGTAACACATTTTTACTGATAGATGGATTCGACTGAAAATTTATTTAATGAATTTTACTCTACGAAATTGTGATAACTTGAACAAAAATGTGGAATGGATGATGAAAAGATGAATGAAAACGATAGGAATGATGAATAAAGTTTATTTGAAACTGGAATGTTGATTAAATGAGATTATTATAGTTGAATTATAATTATTGAAGCTAATACCACATGAGCTAGGTATTTGGAAATCTATTCTTAAAAAAGTACTATGTTTTGATATGAAGATTGATAATAATAATTGAGACTTAAATAATTCAATTTGATTTAAACGTACTTGAAATAAAATGATTAATTCCACTATTAAAAGCAAGTGAAGTGGGGTGAAAGGGAAGGGAAACTGCAATGTAGCCGCTCTAATGTTGGACCGCCTCCGTCATTCTCTCAAAAAGATGCTTTCTCAATTTTGAAATGAAGCCCGCTCAACTCTCAATGGATTTAATGGAATTGGGGAGTGCATTCCAAGCACGACAAGCGCTAACAAGAAATGATTTATTATAAATTGTAGTTCGATGATTAGGTATCCTTAAAGTATTTTCTCCAGTCCTGGTGCTTGAGACATCTAACCTCCTACCTTCGGAGACAAATTGAAAATAATCTTTGAAATAATAAGGCTTGCCATACTTTAAAGTGTCCCTAGTAAGTTTCACTATTCGGAGAAGTCTTTGTTCTGGTAATTTAAGAGTTGAACTATCAATGTGTGCTTGGGTGATCCTTTCATGACGTTCAAGAGAGTACACAAACCGTAGGCAGTAATTTTGGCAACGCTGAAGTTTATTATTTAGAGTAACTTGCATGTCATTAAGAACAGAATTGCAATACATAAAGTGTGGGAATATCAACGATTTAACAAGTAATAATCTAATGTGTCTTGGAAGAATGTCTTGCAATTTTTTTATTGGCTGAGAAAACTTTTTTACAAGTGCTGTTAGCTTGCTCTGACCAGTCTAGAGTTTTATTCATGAGAATTCCAAGATTTTTTACTGAGCTGCAGTAGGGTATTTCATTACCATCAACAGTGATTTTGTGGATTGAGTTAAAATCAATTTTGTTAACTATGCGTGAATATCCAATAATGATAGGCTGCGTTTTGTTGGGGTTAAGTTTCAAGCCATTTTTCCTAGTCCATTCAACTATAAGAGTTATGTCCTCGTTCATTTTGTCTTCTGTTTCGTTAATTTTTGTTATGGGACAGCTTGCATAAATCTGAAGGTCATCTGCATATGTGTGGAAGCTAGAGAACTTGATAACAGAGGAGATGTCATTTGCATACAGCGTAAATAGTAGGGGGCCAAGAATAGATCCTTGGGGAACACCATGAGCAACATCTTTCCAATCTGACCGGTTTTCATTTACAGATACACATTGTTTTCTATCAGATAAATATGAACTAAACCACTGCAGTGCTCTTTGATGAAATCCTAGAATAACTAGTTTCTTCAGGAAAACTTCATGATCTACAGTATCAAACGCTTTGGAAAAATCAAATAGACTTAAAACCGTACATTTTCTCTGATCCATAGCTAGCCTAATGCCATCAGTCACACGCAATAGAGCGGTTTCAGTTGAATGACACTTTCGAAACCCTGATTGAAATTCATGAAGTTTGTTACCTTGTTCTAGGAATGCTGATACTTGTGTGTGAACAAGTCTTTCAAGTACTTTAGAAAGTGCAGGTAGGATACTGATAGGTCTATAGTCTTCAACTTTATTAGGAGAGGCAATTTTATTTAATGGTCTAACCAGAGCTAGCTTCCAATTCTCAGGGAAGATACCACTATCAAGAGATTTATTGAAGATGGATGTGATGATTGGTAGCACTGCAAATAACATTTTTTTGATAAATTTTATTGGTATCCTATCTGCCCCAGTAGCATTACTACGAACATGTTGAATTGCTTTGTGAGTTTCTTGTTCTGAGATTGGATGAAAATTAAACTGATCAGCTAGAGGTATGTTCAAATTGGTTATCTGGTTTTTCAGATTATTAATATGGTTGTTAATAACTGTCTCGTCTCGTTGATTTGAATGTGAGGTGAAGTATTCATTGATACGGTCGAGTGGTAAGTCAAATATGGTTTGAGTTTTCTGTTTACCTAGGCCACATTCTTTTATACCACGCCATAATAATGATGAGTCTTGTTTGTTGTCAGTTATAAATGAGTTCAAGTACCTAATCTTTGAGTTACGTAACTGTTGTTTAACTTTATTTCTGAGACTTCTATATTCATTTAAGCTAACCAAATTATGAGTCTTTTTAAATTTTCTATGCGCCTTGTCTCTTTGTCCCATCATCTTGAGTATATCATCTGTCATTCAAGGTACACGTTGTTTTCTATTAATTCGTTTGGTCACTTTGGGTGCATGTCGGTCGTATAAGTCAAGAGTAAACTTTTCAAAAGTTTCAACCATTTCATCAACTGAGGGTAAGAATTCAATCAAATGCCATGGAGTATGATTCACGTCAGTCAGAAAGGCAACTTCGTCAAAATGTTTGAAATCTCTATAAGTTAAATATTTTTGTTCTGGTTTGAGTGGTTTGCACGATAGTACACAATAGATCAAATCGTGTCCAGAGATAGCTGGGACCGAGATTTGCCCTGTGTTAATAACTTCATTGGGGTCACTGACTATTAGTAAGTCTATGAATGTGTCCGAGTCATTAGTATGATGAGTTGGGTCTAATGGTAAAATATTCATGTTTAGGCATTGGAAGATATTTGTCAATTGATAGTAGTCAAAGTTGCGATTAGACATGTTGAGGTCCGTATTAAAATCACCCATAACTAGGACACGTCTATAAAAAGGCAAGAAGGTGATCAATGCATTTTCGAAATCTGTAAGATGACCGATCTTTGGGGGCCTATAGCAAATTCCAACTAGTAGTTTATCGGAAACGGATAAAGATAACTCGAGTAACATAAATTCAGGTCTAGCAGAGTATTCTTGTACTGATGTACTTAATATTTTAGTTTTTATCCCCTCTTTTACATAGACAGCTACACCTCCACATCCCTTATTCAAGCGATCATTACGGTATAGTGTATATCCGGGCAAATTAACTTGATTGGATGGTATACTAGGCTTCAAAAATGATTCAGAAATTCCAATAATACTGAAATTTTGAAAACGGAAGATAGCTCTGAGTTCATCCAAGGGATTGAACATTTAGGTGTGCAGCAGTTAGTAATTTATTGTAAGATTGAAGCTTGGTTGATAGAAAGAGACCTGAGTCTTGGTTGTTATTATTGTTGTTGAGGTTATCTCTATTGTTAGAAAGTGCGAGCGAGCAAGCTGCATTATCAGTAGCGGGCATTACAGAAGAGACAAAACGACAATCCAAAAAGAGAGCAAGCACACATTGCAGGGAAGATGAAGATGAAAATGAAATAAAAACTAATGATGCTTAACCTAAGTGACTTAATAGTCAAAGCCTCTCGATGTAGCGAGTGCATGAAGGATGTATAGATAGTTCGGCTCTCTTCATCTCTTAAAACTACATTAGTCAGTTCGATTTTCGTTCTTCGGAAGGGGTTCGTTGCAGCCCTAAACCAGATGGTTTTCGTGAGAGACTGAGATACCAGCAAGTTTTGATAAAGTTCCCAGTTGAACTGGAAGAAAAAAAAAGCGAGCAGAAAAAGCAGAATACAAGCTGAAATTAAGAGACTAGGCCTACTTAACACTTATGGCGCCATTTAGAGTATTCAAATAAATAGAGAAGTCATGTTCTTTTAGATTGGTGGTGCGCATAAACAAAACAATTAAATGTAAAAGGGTTTCAATATTGTAAATATACAATATTTACTCATACTAACTTTTAAGTATTCACTCATATTGCAAAGGCAAGCGTCTGTAACTGTAGAATCATGCATTCATATATATGTTTATATAAACTATAGTCTTCAATTTGCCGTGAAGTAAATTGGCGAGATTGATAATTAGTATTGAAAGAGATTGTTTTTCGTTAATTACTAATTATATTATCTCCATCACTTCAATAAATGACATTAAGAAATATTATATTTGAAAATAAAAGTAGTGAGACTCAGACTCAGATATTGAAGTAATCAATATAAATAATAGAAATCACTAATCGTCATTAATTCCTTGGGCGGTGTTATGCATCACTAGACCAAGCGCCAAATATCAAAAGTCGAGGTAGTGGCACATTCTGGTGGTGAAATCTGTAGAAGTTTAAACTATCTATGAAAAAATTGTCATTGTTCTCCTAGTAACAGTTTGCATAGAAAACAAAAAAAGACCAAAAGCCAAACCAAGGAATAGAGATATTGCAATTTACATCACTAGACCAGACGCCACTAAACAAAAAAAAGATTAGCATAGATAGACCTACCGCCAACTGCTGGCGCTTAGTCTTGTTATGCTAAATTCAGATGAATTTGGATAATTTGAATAAATTATTGGTTTTCCCTTTGTAAATTCTATAGCCTTGTATTCATGATAAAATTTGCTGCTTATTCTATACTAGCCGGCAGGCTCGCTTTGCTTGCCGTCTCAGCCTAGCATGGGGGCTCCGCCCCCTGGACCCCCTCCAGTATCGGCAATGTAAGTGAGTCAAAAAGGCTCGCTTCGCTCGTCTGCAAAAGCTCTGTCAGTGTCAGCTGAGACTAACAAGCTCGCTTAGCTCGCCTGCAAATTCCGTTCAGAAGGGACTCGAAATTTATTGATTACAGCATTTCAACACCTAATCTGGACCTGTTTACCTAATTTCAACATTTTCTGCCAATTTGTTCTAGAAAAATCTAAGAAAAACTCCGAAAATTCCAAAAAAAAGTAAAACGCTAATATTAAGCGTAACCTTGGGAAGTATATCGGATATAGTTAGAAACTTGATTCAATATCTCCCAAATTAGTAAATCTATAATCTCGCTGAACCATTGAATTTACAGTTAGGATTGTTCGTATCAAGGCGGAAGATATGCAACCCGCAACACATCTAGAATTTTGAAAACATGATTACTGGCGTAAACTTGAACGGATTGCAAAAATATTTTAACACAACATTTCTAAACCTTATCTGAACCTGCCCACCAAATATCAACATTTTCTACCGATTGGTTCTTGAAAAATTAAGAAAACGCTGAAAAACTAAAGGAAACCTTGAATATTTGGCGTATCCTTGAAACGTTTTTAAAATCCGTTCTTAGCGCGCGTCTAAACGTCCAACTGAACATGCCTGCCAAATTTGAACGCATTCGATTCAGTTGATTTTTAGTTCTAGTGATGAATGAATTAATGATTCAGTCAGTGAGTGCCATTTCGCTTTTATAGCTATAGATGTACTTCATTTTTGGATATATATTTTTATCATAAATAGTAGTGATTTAGAAATTAATTAATTTTTATTGACACTTTATTTTTAATGTTTTGAAAAGTTGTTAATTCTCAAAGAAAGATTTTTGATGAGCCCTTGATTAGCATGTCTAAACGTTTACAGGCAGGGGTGCCCAGAGGGTGGTTCAGCAGCGCAAATGCGCTTTGCGATTTTTGGGGGGGATTCTATTTTTTAGCTCATTTTCTATAAGTTGGGGGGGATTTTTCATAATTAGCCTCAGAATGTTTTTTGTGTTATATTCAAGCACTTGTAGAAGATTTCATTTCTCATATTCAATTCTAATATTGTTAGGGGATTGTATTCTTAGCTTTTATTTTTTGAATTGGGGGGATTCTTCATGACTATCCCCAAATTGATTTCTCTTATATTCATTCAATATTCTTCTAAAATTTAGCTAGTCTATTTTTCGGATGAGTTCCATTTTCAGTTGAGGCCTCTATTTTAAGTTTCGGGGAGTTTTTTTTTAAATTAAGATCAAAATGTTTTTCATATCAAATATTCAAAACTCGTGAATTTTTTCCTATAATTTCTTATTCGATTATCTGTTTATACTTCTCAAGTCTTGGGGGGAATTTTTTTTAAAATCAGCCCTCAATGGCTTTCTGTGTTATATTCATTCACTATTAACACTCATAAAAATTCACCCCGTAAAAAAATTATTCCAAAAAATTGAATAATTCTATTTTTAGGAGCGAATTCTGTTTTCACCGTATATTTTATGAGTTTAGGAGTTTTTTACAATAAGCTTGAGAATGTTTTTGTTCTATATTCATACCGGCGAAAAAAGCTTATTTCAATTGGTAACTTATTCTGTTTTCAGCATATAGTTTTCAAGTTTTGGGGGAGGGGGGATTTTTATAATTAGCTTTGATTTTCTGTGTTTGTTCACTATCAAAACTTGTAAGAGGTTTTCCTCTGATATTCAATTTTTATATTTTCAGGAGGGATTTCACTTTCCGCTTATTTCTTCCACGTTGGGGGGAAGGAGATTTCATAATGATCCCTCAATTTTTTGGTGTTATATTCATACACTAATACCACTCATGAAAATGTCTTTATTTGATTATTCAAAGTTGAAAAAGGAATTTTTATTCAAAGAAATAGGAGATTATGTTCTACAATTTGAGCCCAAATGCGACCCAAAAGCCCCACCTATGGCTTCCAATATGGCCGCATTTCAACACAAATAATGGCAGCCTTTTCTTGGTATATAAGATAAATGTACTCAAGATAGTGAAATCCTCAAATTTCGATCAAATTTTACAAATTATATATGCATTTCAAATGCCTTCATGAGCTGAGAATAACAAACTATGGTTTGTCAAGATCAGTTAACTTCTACGAAAGTCACGGGTGTCCTTATTTTAGTTTATTATCCTTGAAGAGTTTCCTACTGGTAATGTAGCTCAGGGCGATATGTTCGGTACTATATTAAGACATGATTTCAGAAAACTTTGGAACTCGTCCCAAATTCATATTAGACTTATTTGGAATGAACAAAGACGATTATCTTATATTTTTTTGGAGGTGAAAGTATTTTCATTCATTTGTTTCTTTAACATCACCCTTAAACTTCCACCTCACCTCCGTTCTATCACCTCGTTGTCTACTCAGAAATGTCTGTAAGCCCAAGTATTACTCACCCACTCATCATCACTAGGGAATCTGAATGAATGAAAAGTTAATGGGTGAATAAAATAAATGTGTAACTTGGGAGGAAAATCCTCGAAATTTTATGTAATTAAAAAATATAATACAGTATGGAGAAACTTTTGAACTTGATGAAAGAAATATGTATGATGATTATATATGTTTACTACAACCAGGGCTTAATCGTGGCGGTATCTAGTAATAATAGTAATATCTTGGCGGTAGGGAGAGTAAATCATTCTAATTTTTTTATTGAATATATGGAAAAATGATGGTATAAACACACAACTAAAAACGGGTTTTAGATAGTTGAAGTTTAATTTTTTTCCGGGGGAGGGCCCCCGGACCCCCCTCCAACCAACGCTCCTGCCTCCGTAATGGAACCTTTAATTTAACAAATCAAGCACTGACTGCATCAATAATTTTTAAACAAAAAAAAATTATACAAATGATTCACTATCTACTCCATTTTGTGACAGTTTCATATCAATAAATCATGATTGTATCTAATTCTAAACTTTGTCAATTTTATTCAAATTTATGAACCTTAATTTAAATTATGTATGCTTGATGCTAATATTTTGTAATCTACCTGAAAGTAAAATAAAACGATTGATGGAGACGCATTGAATGGCAAAGTGAAAAATATAGCCTATCAATGAAAGATCTTTTGAAGGACTTCTTTAATTTTCATACATCAAAAATTCATTTGAGAAGACTCAATTTTGTATGGGAAAATATATGTTTTCTTTTATATGTGGACTGTTGAACGCCTTTTCACTAAAATATAAGGGAATACTAAAAAATTCTTCTTAATTATATTAGGATGATATTATTTGGTTCCAATTGCTAATTGAACTTATATTGTGAGAGGACAGGTTACCGAATTCAAATTGGGGGGGGGGGGTGAAGCAGTGGAAAATGGGGGGAATTTGCGCTTCTATCCATGGGGGGGATGGGCACCTCTGTTTACAGGTCAACTACAAGTGTCATTTTTCAGTGTTTTGCAATTTGGTCATTGGTTGATAATCTGTTTATTTCTAAATTTAGAAAAAACATACAAGAAAAGTGATGTTATATTTTGGTCATATTTGTTATTATTATTATTCTTGTTTTAATCCATTTCTTTAAGTTTTTTCTATTTATCTTCAAATTCGAATTATCCAAGTTCCACAAAAAAAACAGAATAATAACCATACCTCATGACAGCTGATATTTTAATACATGTGTATAGAAATCAAGAACCGAATTGGTGGTGCCTCTGATTTTAGAGACAACTTCTAACAAAACCTTCATTTCTGAAACTTTTGGTTTTGGCGTTTGGTCTACTGACGCATAACGGCGTCCACTTATACAACAATACTTGAACATGATGATTCATCATTGTAATGACTGTATGACATAATATTATTATCATTTGGTCTGATAAGAATTGGTAAACAATACATACTATCTGAAACTAAAAACATGAAACTATCTACAACATAAATAATCACTAAATGCTTCACAAAGTTGAAAATTTGAACAAAAAAAAATACAAAATTTGAAGCTCTATTCATAATATGGTTCAAATCCTTTTTCGGCTTATGAAAATTAAGTTTGTACTCTCTGAAAATCCTCCTATATATTTCGAGCCCATACACTCTTCTTCCAGACTCTATGATCTTCTGTTTGTATGGATTATACATGGTGGAAATATTTAGCTCCCCAATCGGATCTCCGGGGGGAGCAGGTTTGAATGATAGAATGGAAAATTACAAGATTAAGACAAGACAACCCAGAAGGATATGTACTTGGAACGTGAAGACAATGGCTCAAGCTGGAAAAATTGAATGTGCTCTGAAGGAAATGGATCAGCTAAAGATAGAAATAATGGGCATCAGTGAGATGAGATGGCCTGATGCAAGTTACTGCGACATGAATGACTATAGAATAAAATTATACCACTCTGGAACAACAGATGGAAGATACGAGCATGGTGTAGGAATGATGGCTCAGAAAAAAGTGGCTAGGCACGTTATCAATTTCATACCATACCTGTGAATGAGAGGATTATGCTTCTTAAAGTAAATACATCGCCTGTGAATACTAACATAATCCAGATTTATGCACCCACCACAGACCATAGTGATGAAGAAGTGCAAGAGTTTTATAACAAGATTCAGGACTTGATAAGAAAGTTGCCAAAACATGAACTCCTTATACTAATGGGTGACTTTAACGCTAAAGTGGGCCAAGGAAGAACAGGCGAACATATTGGTCCTTATGGACTGGGAGATAGGAATGACTGAGGAGAAACTCTCAGTTTATTTGCAGTAGAGCACAACCTAGTTATACTGAACACATTCAATGAACTACCACCAAGACGACTATATACATGGAAATCACCCAAAGATAACGGAAAGGATGTCATCATAAGAAATCAGGTTGATTAAATTTTGGTAAATCAAAGATACAGGAATAGTTTTACCAGTGTGAAAACATATCCTGATGCTGATTTACAATCCGATCATTACCCAGTTATAGGAGAGTATAGAACTAGATTGAAGAGAGTACAAACACAATGCCCTGTAAAATACAACATCAAGAAACTCAAAGACAATACCTCACGAAATCAGGTAACCCAAATCCTTAATGAGAAGTGCACCCAAATAGAGGAAAACGTTAATGATCCAAACCAGCAAATCCAGGCACTGAACAAAACGATGAAAAATGTAAAAAAACGACTCAAAAATTATAAGGTCAACAGAAAATCTTGGATGACAGAGGAAATCCTACAACTCATGGAAGAAAGAAGTAAGCATATAAGTGACATTGTGAAATACCAACAACTCAACAGACACATACAGAGAAAGATCAGAGAAGCTAAACTGGAGGGAATGGAAGGAAAATGCCAAGAAATTAAAGAGTTACAAAGAAAATTTGATGAATTCAATGTGCATAAAAAAATTGAAGAAGTAACTGGAATGTATAAGAGAAAAACTGTAGGTAAGCTATTCAATGAAAATGGAGAATTGATTGTTGACCAAAAAGACATAAAAGAAACATGGGAAAAATATATATAATCTATTCCATTATAGAAGGGGAGACTCACCAACCAAGTAGATACTGGTCCCATAATACTAACTGATGAAACTAAGGCAGCCATCATGTCCTTGAAAGGAGGAAAGGCTCCAGGGCCAGATGGAACACAATCAAAATTTTTCAAACTTCTTGATGACAAATCTGTGGGACTACTGACAAACATTTTCAATTATGTCTATTACACAGGAATCATCCCAAGAGAATGGCTTATTTCTGAATTCATGATGATACCAAAGAAAACGGGGAGCCAAAACATGTGGGGACAACAGATTAATCAGCTTGATGAGTTATTTGTTGAAACTATTTCTCAAGGTAATTCACCGGAGAATCTATAGGTTATGTGAAGAAAGGGTAGCAGAAACGCAGTTTGGCTTCATGAAAGGAGTTGGTACAAGAGATGCCCTGTTTAGTCTACAAGTGTTATTTTAGCAATGCCGTGATGTGAACTGCAACATCTATGTTTGCTCAATTGATTATTAGAAAGCGTTCGACAAGGTACAGCATGAGAGGATGATACAAGTATTGAAGAATACTGGAATGGATGTCAAGGATATTGGAATCATAACAAACTTATACTGGAATCAAACAGCTATCAGTCTAATACAGAAACGCAAGTCAATGCCATTGCTATACAATGTAGTGTCAGACAGGGATGTATCCTTTCTCCTTTGATCTTCAACTTGTACTCTGAGGAAATATTCACTACAGCCTTGGAAAACACCAACAATGGAATTCTACAAAATAGAGAGTGTACTAACAACATTCGTTATGCAGATGACACTGCTGTATTTGCTGACAGCTTGAATGGCTTACAGGAGTTGAAGAATAGGATAAATGTGAACAGTGAACAGTATGGTCTGCGCATAAATATTAGTAAAACCAAGTTCATGGTAATAACTAAACAAAATATCCAAAACTGTCAACTTTCCATTGAAGGCAGACCAGTGGAACGGGTTTCTAGATTCACTTATCTGGGAACAGTAATTGATGAACAATGGGACAAATCTCAAGAGATTAAATGCAGGATAGAGAAGGCAAGAAAACCCTTTAAAAAAATGTTGAAACTTTTTAAAAGCCACGATTTGGACCTGAATATTAAAATCAGACTCTTACAATGTTTTTCTACTACAGTAGTTTTCTCTACACTCTTCTATGGGATGGAGTCATGGACGGTGACTGGGACAACCCAGAGAAGACTCGAAGCATTAGAAATGTGGATGTACCGAAGAATTCTAAGGATTTCATGAGTTGACAGAGTAACAAATGAAACAGTGCTTGAAAGGATGAACAAAGAAATAGAAGTCATGAACACTATAAAGAGAAGAAAACTCCAGTATCTGGGCCACATAATGCGAAATGACAACAAATACCATCTTCTCAAGGAAATACTCCAAGGAAAAGTACGTGGAAGAAGAGGACCTGGGAGACGAAGGATATCATGGCTGAAGAGCTTGAGAACATGTTTCTCTCAAACAGCAACGGAATTGTTCAGAGCAGCCGTGAACAAAGTAACAATAGCCAGGATGATCGCCGATATTTGAATCGAATAGGCACTAGAAGAAGAAGAAGAAGAAGAAGAAGAAGAAGAAGAAGAAGAAGAAGAAGAAGAAGAAGAAGAAGAAGAAGAAGAAGAAGAAGAAGAAGAGAAGAAGAAGAAGAAGAAGAAGAAGAAGAAGAAGAAGAAGAAGAAGAAGAAGAAGAAGAAGAAGAAGAAGAAGAAGAAGAAGAAGAAGAAGAAGAAGAAGAAGAAGAAGAAGAAGAAGAAGAAGAAGAAGAAGAAGAAGAAGAAGAAGAAGAAGAAGAAGAAGAAGAAGAAGAAGAAGAAGAAGAAGAAGAAGAAGAAGAAGAAGAAGAAGAAGAAGAAGAAGAAGAAGAAGAAGAAGAAGAAGAAGAAGAAGAAGAAGAAGAAGAAGAAGAAGAAGAAGAAGAAGAAGAATATTTAGAGAACTATATAAATATTTGTATTCTGAAGATTTCCTGCTATAGTGAGACTCCATTTGAGGAAAGGAAAGTGGAACTCTTCATTTGAGGAACTCTTCATCATCATTCTTCATCTTCTGAGGAGGGGGTTTTCGACCTCTTTGATCAGATTGCAGAACACCACAAGTAGATAATTTATTCTTAAAAGCACCTCTATCTAGGCCTTCTGTTACATTAAGAGTATCCAAGAAGAAATTCTCGCAAACCACATTCTTTTCACCATCACAAGCGAATGTATATTTACAAGTGTTTTGTCTTTATGAGGGTCCAACTATCGTCTGCCAGGCTTTTGAACTCAATGCTACATGATTTTTAATGAATTCACGCTGTTTATGTTGGTCTTACAGATCTCTGAACCCTTTTTGTATTTGTTGTCTTTTTTCATAAGGTACATAACTGTTGCAGCTGTGATTGGGATTTTTTGAACATGGATGTGGCTTTAATGGCCTAGCAGGTATTATTTTTCCTCCTCCTGTTGAATATTCTTCACCCTTGAGACGTTTCATATGCTCATATGAAACATATTTCTCGTTTTCACTTAGTAGGATCTGACTTCTTTCTTTTTGGAGGCTGGTTGTTTTCTTGTAGGCCTATGATATTGAGATCATCTTCATTACTCGTAATTATGGTGTTCTGCTCTAGTTGAAGTTTTTTCTTGTTGGAATTAGTTATGAAATTTACAAATGCTTTTTACATTGTTTCTTGGTTGGAATATCTGTTACAATGTCTTCATCAGTATCTGGAAAAACAAAATTGTGTAAGTATCAAGTACAGAGATTAAACTTTGATTTGACACCGACATGCAGTACTTACAGTAGAATAAACAATTAACAACTATTTACAACTACTCATTGTAGAGTAAATTCATCCACTCTAGTAAGTAAAGTTGATAGTTTATTCTATTGTAAGACTGCATGTCAGTGTCAAATCAAAGCAGGAGTTTAACACATAGCAGTTCGTCATGGATCAAGAAATCATCATCTATAGATTAATAATAGGAATTTCAAAAGGTAATTGTGAAGGTAAAAGCCTATTATTATAACTTTCCTGTTGTTTAGTGTTATAAGTTGTACCTTTTTGAAATGAGGATGACCTCAACCTTTTGATTGTCCAAAAATCTATCTGTGAGAAGTTTAAGAACTTATAACTATTAACATTATAGCTAAATTGCTTTGCAAAATGAATCTCTTTCCTCACACCCTGCTATTCAAAGTTGGGGAGGACGACATAATTATTATTGTTCCAACGACATTCTGAACAATCTGTACCAATGGTACATTGGTACAATTAATTTTACCAATTAATGGTACAGATTGTCAATGCACACACCTGGCAGATTGGTACAAAATGTTTGTCTGGTGCTCATTTCTCTAAATAACAAATGTAATATAAGCTTTAATATGCCATACCTGTAGAAAACTACTTGTTGCATATCCACTGCCACTGTCTTTGACGAATAAATCTTCTTCTCCATCCTTATCATCAAGATTATTCTTGTCTGTAAATAGAAAAAATGGGTGTATTCTTTTCTTGTCTGTAACATAAGTAGAGAGAATTATAAGTTTTAGTTACATAATTATTATTACCAGGACAACACAATTATGGGTAACTTATTTGCTTCTAAATTAACAGCTGAAAATGTTTGTGATAGTTAGGCTTACCGAAGCCATCAGCCAAAAATATATAGCCTCGACAATAAAGTACCCAGAAACCTAGAAGTGCCTATTTCAATTGAGTACTCAAAGCATGAGTATGGTTTATTAATTTTTAATTGTCATTATTCTCATTGCATAATTTTATTATTGCCATTAGACAATTATTAAACAAGAATGGCCCACAAAAAGGTCTTACCAAACTCAATTTAATGTAGAGTATGAATGAGACTTACCTGCAATTTCTTGTTCTTTCTCATCAATAGATATTGAGTTCTTCATCAACTCGAGAGTCCTGGGTCGAAACATTGCTCATCGCTAAATAATCAAACTTGTTCAAGTTTTAATAGGTTATATTCAGCAGATGTACTTTTACAACATACGCGCTTTTTAATATGAAGAACAGCTGATCTCAGTAGCAAAGTTGCGAATCTTTAAGATACGAAACTTTGTCGTAGTCGTAGAACGTGTCAATCAACTATATTTTACCACAGTAAAAGTGCGTATGTAAAGATACGCAATCTTACAGTGGCAGAACCCAGCTCTTGTGCAGTTGGGTAGAATAATAAACAGCTGAATCTTCGTAGCAATAAGAGATACACTTATGCAACTTTACCACAACATACTTTGATGATACAAGAATAGTACAAGAAAAAAAGTGAAAAATTTCACCTAAGTCAAAATTAACGAAATTTTCAGATACCATTGGAACGACGTAAAAAAATTGTTTCAACAACTTTATATGGAATATGGACAAACGTATTAGTTGTTTGGTTCCAAATCCAGCTTACCTCTAAAGAACAAGATGAATGAGATTCTATACAACCAGACATTAAAACCAATTTGGGTGCATCAGATTCAGATCTGGGGTTGTGACTGTAAGAGCAATATCGATTTGATACGGAAATTTCAAAAAAAGTAAGGAATATGGTTAATGCACCTTGGTACATCAAAAACAGTAAGTTGCACAGAGCTTTACGTATACCATTTGTGTCTAGTAAGATAAGAAGATTTGCTAAACGCCATGAGTCAAGACTTCATGTCACTCTAGTTAACTTCAAGATTATTCTATACAATAATAAAATGATGAATTTAATTTCTATAACAGGGTTCTTTCTACTTTCAAAGCTGTGAAATAGACTATTTTTTGCTTTCCATTTTCCGTAAGCAATAGTGGAAATTATCCATTCTGGATTCTATTTCTGAATATTTCTAAACAAAGAAAGTTCAAGAAACTTGGAATAAAGTGCACAACGAGCAGCATTATTTAAGCAAATCACCTCCACACGTTCTAATTTTGGAAATACTTCATCATTCTAAATCATATTGTGAAGAAAATAATGAAGAACTTGCTTAATTCATAACACTGCAGAACAATGAATAATTTTTTCAACCCTGTAACAAACTCAATCAAATATTAATATTTTTTTATATTTCTTTTAAAAATCTAAAATTTCCCATGTTACATTATTTTTCAAGTAAAATGCACTCATGAAGTTGTGTAATGTTTGTTTTATCTACTCTTAGGCCCATTGATACCAGATCAAGAGTAATAGAACATTTCTTCCTAATCTATTCAAAAAGAATTACAATACTCATCTCTTCATATTGAGTCTGTTATCTAATAACTGCTGTTCTTTATAAATTTATCTAAGACCCTGCAACAGTAATACTCAATCAATAGAAGGTCACAAATTTCTTTCACTGTTTTTTTTATATTTCTGATTGTAGAGTTCTTTGAAACTTAGCATTCGATTGGGAAAATCTATGATGAAGTGTCATAGTAGATGCAATTTACCGGTTCTGGGACAAAAAAAGCTACCGGTTCTGGGACAATTCCTGTTCTGGGACAAAAATAGCTACCGGTTCTGGGACAACATCCTCTTCTAGGACAATTAAATAAAATTAAATAAAATTAAATAAAATTAAATAAAAATTAAATAAAATTAAATAAAAATTAAATAAAATTAAATAAAAATTAAATAAAATTAAATAAAAATTAAATAAAATTAAATAAAAATTAAATAAAATTAAATAAAATTAAATAAAAATTAAATAAAATTAAATAAAAATTAAATAAAATTAAATAAAAATTAAATAAAATTAAATAAAAATTAAATAAAATTAAATAAAAATTAAATAAAATTAAATAAAAATTAAATAAAATTAAATAAAAATTAAATAAAATTAAATAAAAATTAAATAAAATTAAATAAAATTAAATAAAAATTAAATAAAATTAAATAAAAATTAAATAAAATTAAATAAAAATTAAATAAAATTAAATAAAAATTAAATAAAATTAAATAAAAATTAAATAAAATTAAATAAAAATTAAATAAAATTAAATAAAAATTAAATAAAATTAAATAAAAATTAAATAAAATTAAATAAAAATTAAATAAAATTAAATAAAAATTAAATAAAATTAAATAAAAATTAAATAAAATTAAATAAAAATTAAATAAAATTAAATAAAATTAAATAAAAATTAAATAAAATTAAATAAAAATTAAATAAAATTAAATAAAATAAAATAAAATTAAATAAAATTAAATAAAATCATCCTTTCCTGGCACAAGATGTGCCCCTGGGCCAAAAAAATAAAAGTGAGTCTCAATTTCCAGGCTATTGTGGTCCAGGGTCAAAAATAAAATTAAATAAAAATTAAATAAAATTAAATAAAATTAAATAAAAATTAAATAAAATTAAATAAAATTAAATAAAAATTAATTAGAATTAAATAAAATTAAATAAAATCATCCTTTCCTGGCACAAGATGTGCCCCTGGGCCAAAAAAATAAAAGTGAGTCTCAATTTCCAGGCTATTGTGGTCCAGGGGTCAAAAATAAAATTAAAATAAAAATTAAATAAAATTAAATAAAATTAAATAAAAATTAAATAAAATTAAATAAAAATTAAATAAAAATTAAATAAAATTAAATAAAATTAAATAAAATTAAATAAAATTAAATAAAAATTAAATAAAATTAAATAAAAATTAAATAAAATTAAATAAAAATTAAATAAAATTAAATAAAATTAAATAAAATTAAATAAAAATTAAATAAAATTAAATAAAAATTAAATAAAATTAAATAAAAATTAAATAAAATTAAATAAAAATTAAATAAAATTAAATAAAAATTAAATAAAATTAAATAAAAATTAAATAAAATTAAATAAAAATTAAATAAAATTAAATAAAAATTAAATAAAATTAAATAAAATTAAATAAAAATTAAATAAAATTAAATAAAAATTAAATAAAATTAAATAAAAATTAAATAAAATTAAATAAAAATTAAATAAAAATTAAATAAAAATTAAATAAAATTAAATAAAAATTAAATAAAATTAAATAAAAATTAAATAAAATTAAATAAAAATTAAATAAAATTAAATAAAAATTAAATAAAATTAAATAAAAATTAAATAAAATTAAATAAAAATTAAATAAAAATTAAATAAAAATTAAATAAAATTAAATAAAAATTAAATAAAATTAAATAAAATTAAATAAAAATTAAATAAAATTAAATAAAATTAATTAGAATTAAATAAAATTAAATAGAATTAAATCCCAAGGTGGTGGGGGTGAGGTTCTGTATATATTGACTGCCACTGGGAGTCCTTGGGGCCGACGCTGGGGCCGACCCAACGCCAAAGCCAACGGCCCCCGGCCAAAGCCAAAGTCACGCCGCCAAGCCGGCCCGACGCTAAAGCGAAGCCTAAGCCTAAGCCGACGCTAAAGCAGAAGCCGACGCCGACGCCGACGCTGAAGCCGACGCCAAAGCCGACGCCTACGCCAATGCCAAAGCCGAGGTCTATAAACTATTTATAGCTGATGATGTAGGTGTTATCTGTCAGTATGGATAAGTCTGTGATAGCAAGAGAGCTGCACAAGCAAGCTCGTAGGAACTTTCCTACACGGATGGTCACTGTAAAAGGTCTCAATGACCTCTATCAGGCCGATCTTGTAGAGATGCTGCCATATGCAAGACAGAACAAAGGTTATAGATATATTATTACAATAATCAATTGTTTTAGTAAGTTTGCTTTTGCTATACCAATAAAAAACAAGTCAGCCGATGAAGTGGTCAAAGCAATGCAACCTATTTTTGAGCAGAATCCAATGAAACACTTGCAAACTGATAATGGTAAGGAATGGTTCAATAGTAAGTTTCAACAACTTGTACAAAAGTATGGTATCAATCATTATTCAACTTTTTCCGATAAGAAGGCATCAATAGTGGAACGTTTTAATAGAACACTTAAACAGCTAATGTGGACAAAGTTTACTGAACAGGGAACCTATTGCTGGACAGGCATTCTAACCTCACTTCTTGCAGAGTACAATGGACGAGTCCATAGAACAATAGGAATGCGACCAGCTGATGTTAAGAGTAAGAAGCATGAGAGATTGCTGCTTTCTAGGCTTAGTGAACAAAGACAAGTGTATAAGGATAAGTTGGCTAGCAAACTGCCAAACAGGTTCTATCCTGGCTCCACTCAAAACATTGAGCCTGGTGATAATGTGAGAATCAGCAAGTATAAAAAGACGTTTGACAAGGGATATCTAGCCAATTGGACTAATGAACTGTTTACAGTAACACGTGTACGACCAACAGTACCTGTAACATATGAGCTGGAAGACTATAGAGGTGAGCCGGTTCAAGGAGGATTCTATCCAGAAGAAATTGTAAAGACAAAAGTACCAACTGTCTTTGAGATTGAAAAAGTTTTGAAGAGAAGGGGAAACAAACTGCTTGTTCGCTGGAAAGGTTATAGTCCCAGTCACGACTCTTGGATTGATAAACGTGATCTTGTGTGAGAGAGAGAAAGAGATATGAAACAGGTTGTCCAACAGCAAAACCTATTCAAAGTGATTGATTTTGATCAGGTTGTGAAAGGGTGTGGTCTAGAGATGAATGAAAAGAAGAGTAAACGTCTATGGACCTTTGTTTCCCAACCATGTGCGATGCATAATATGCGGACCTTCAGGATGTGGTAAAACCAATCTACTGTTCAACATGCTGCTTGACCCAAAAGGAATTTGCTTCTCAAACATTTACCTTTTTTCAAAGACTACATTTCAGTCCAAGTATCAGCTTCTTCGTACAATCATGCAAGGTTTATGCAATGAACTAAACTATGTAGAGTGTGATACAAGTGAAGAAATACCTGAGCCGCATGATCTGCCTGCCAACTCAATAATAATTTTTGATGATGTGATTTGTGAACAACAGGATGCAATCAGGAAATACTTTAGTGCGGGTCGACACAGTGACGTTGATGTGTTTTATTTGGTACAAACCCATAGCCAATTCCAAAACAGCTGATTCGTGACAATGCCAACTTTTTGATAATGTTTCAACAGGACGAGCTGAACATGAAACACTTGTACAGAGATCATGTAGGTGCTGACATGACCTTTGATCAGTTCAAGGACATGTGCAATAAAGTCTGGTTATTGGGAGCACACTCATTTCTAGTGATTGATAGGACATTAAGTAAAAATAGAGGGCGCTACAGGAACGGTCTTGATACCTATTTAGTTGAAGTGTAGTGTCAGTTGAACTTCAGTACACTCTAGAACAATGAGCAGGATGGACGTCTCTAATAATAAGCGTTGTCAAAAGACTGTAGAGGAGCTTGCACCCACCATCAAGGCAATTGCAAAGCTGCGACGCAACATCAAGAGGAAACACAAGGAGCTTACACTTGGACGGGAAGTGGCAGAGGAGCAGCATGCAAAACATTTTAAACCATTGAGTGAACCACTTAGCAATATAGTTGAAGCTCTGAATCAACAGGCAGCAGCTCCACCACCTCCACCATCGCCAGAATCAGAGCCACGCCCACATCGTAGACGTGTTAAAGAACCTGTACGAGTACGCAGACATCGTGGACATCGTGTACCATACACACCACCGCTTACACCACTACAGCCCAGGCCCCTGAAACAAGCTGTGAGACATCTAGAACTGCCTAACATTGGAGAGGAATCCCCTTCAATCTATGAAGCATTTGGAGAAGCATCAGGCTTTAGTCCAGCTGCAAGTACATCAAGTGTTGCACGCAAATTGATGTTGTCAAGTGAAGAAGACAATTATGATGAAGAAGATAATAGATTGGAGGAGGAGGAGGAGGATGAGGAGGGGGAGGAGGAGGAGGAGGAGGAGGAGAAGGAGAGGGGTGCTACTGCTCAGGAAGCATTACTAACAAGCAGTCAAAAAAAGAGTTCGACAGGCATTGGCAAGTGCTGGACTGACTGGAACACTAGTAGGGCGCTATCTTCATAGAGCTATGAGTGGAGATAGCAGCTATGATGCTACATATGGTCCAAAAGTTGTTGGCAATGAGTACTATTTGGGCAACAAACTGCTAACCTTGGAAGTGATGGGGCAAAGATTGTACTGACTGACCCAGAAAACTCTGCAAACATGTTAACATTTGATGCAACTCCTGGACTGTGCGATCTCATTTTCAAAAAGAAGCCAAACAAACCATTGAAAGCTGATGAGGTTGCATACATCCATATTTTAAACATTACAAGTTTGCATAAGGAAAACAATGATCCTGATGGCAGGATTATCAACCACAATGATACCAAGTATAAGACAGTTATCCATAAACTGCTTCTCAATACTAGAGCAAAGTATAGTAAGGTTAGTGGAAGAGGACTGGTGGCGCCATTCAATATGGTGGCAAACAATCATACTAAGATTGAGTATGTCTACTACAATGATCCCAATGAGTTAGTGGATAGACTGAGACTGTTGGATCAGTCCAAAGCAGTTGGCAACACTGGACATGAAAATGAAATCAATTCAATTCTGGAAGAGTTGGTGGAAGGTGGTTACATAGTTGGCAACTAGCTATAAAAGCCTGTATACCTGATGATAAGTGTCAGTGTACATCATGGATTCCATTGGAAACATCAATGCCCGCTACAGGCGTATGATCAATTTGGCAAATCTGCGTGCCAATAGGGATGCTGTAAATTTCTACACATGTAGAGATCTGATTTCACTATGGCTGCCAAAGACAAGGAACAATACCACATCGCAGGTATTTACAAGCCTCAACGATTCAATACTAACTGATATGCTAGATCCAATAAAGCCTACTGATGGAGTGAACAAGCGATATTTGGAAGCTAGATTGAAGGAGCTTGAGAATAGACTGGTTGACAAGCAACATCTGGAAACACGACTGAAAGAGAATAGTCTACGTGTATTGAGTATAGTTGTCAAAGTAATTGTCAGTGATAGCTTCAGGGAGTGTGGTAGAAACATAAAAAATAGTAAACAAATGAGAACAATGGTAATGAAAAATATTGAGAAAAATATTAATAAATTAATGACGTCTGAGATTGGTTTGGACGATGAAGATATTACAATCGATTGTCCAGCAGCTATAGAATAAGGTATAAAAGAGAATGAGAAGAATGCATATTGTCATTAGATGGCTGGATCTAGAGGAGAGAAGAGGTATCATTGGAAGGGGTACTGGCATCAATTGCAAAAGCTGCCAGTTCAATAGCTACAAATAGTGCTGGCACACTTGTTAATAGAGCTATTGATATTTTACCTTTTGAGCTGCACATCCCTGGCGGCTACCAGTACTGTGGACCAGGTACCAAGCTAGAGAAGCGTTTGGCAAGAGGTGATCCGGGTATAAATAGTCTTGATAGAGCTTGCAAAGAGCACGATATTGCCTACTCAAAAAGTGGTGATACAGCAAGCAGAGCAAAGGCTGACAATATCTTGGCAGACCGAGCTTGGAGTGTGGTAAAATCTTCAGACGCAGGAGTATTTGAGAAGGCTGCAGCACTAGCAGTGACTAATATCATGAAGGCCAAGGCAAAGTTTGGTGGAGGGTAAAACGTAAGCAGCAGCAGAAGAAGAAGAAAGCATCAGCAGCTTTAAAGAAGGGAAAGGGACTCTATCTGAGACAACAGCGCAGGACCCAGGGAAATGGAGCTCATTGCCGTCAATGTGGCGGCAACAAGAGAAGACAATGATTGCTCTACCTGATCGAGCACTCACAGATGCTGATCTCTACAAGTATGCATGCCGCCTAAAGCTGAAACATTTTCGAGGAGTGTTTATGCGAGATGCTCTACCATTGGATGGACCTTGGAGACAAGAGTGTGGCATCATCAACCTGGACACCAGCAATGGAGCTGGCACACATTGGGTGTGCTATGTGAAGAAGGATACTGTTGCTCACTACTTTGATGGATTTGGCAACCTAAGACCGCCGCAGGAGTTTATCAACTACATGCATCAAGGACTGGAGGCAGCATCAAGGATTGAATACAACTATGATCAGAAGCAAATGGATGTATACTCACATATCTGTGGACATTTGTGTTTGAAATTTTTGATTGATGAAAATAAATGATTAATTTGAAAAGATCAGTCTCCCAAATTATTTCCTCCTCATCATCCTCATAGTATATAAGTGAAAAGTTGAAGCTGATAGTGTTAGTCATTGTGCAAACGTACATTGAGCAAGATGATGCTCTGCTTTGGAGGTAGGACATCAGTACTGAAGAGTGACTTTTACCCACCAATTGATGTAAGTAGTGGTGAATGGGAAATTGGTTTGATTGGTTTAACAAGTTGTAACTCAATACCTAATGTTGAAACAGGTTTCAACAATGTGCTACACTTCTATGCTAGCAATAGCATTTCAAAGAAGCATATCACTGATGCAGAGATAACACATGATGAGCTTCAAGGTATGTCAAAATCAAAATTTGAAGACTACTGGCAAAACTTGAATATCAAACGTAGGAGGCAAAAAACCATGGAATCTGATGATGATGATGATAATAATGATGATGCGGATGCTGTAGATGAAGATTTAATGAGTAGGAGGAGGAGAGCAAGGGCTGCTACTGCTAAAGATTTGATTATGCATCAAGTAGCATTGCCAACAGGCAGTTTTGAATTTAATACAATTGCTGACCTACTTGCACAAAGGTTGATGGAGCATGACATTGAGTTTCAAGCAACTGTAGATCCATCCACATTAAAATGTATAGTCTTGAGCACTGCCAAGTTGGATTTCAGTCAGCCTGGCTCAATAGGAAAACTGTTGGGGTTTAACCAAGTTGTAGAAGCCAACACATTTGCCAGAAGTGATACTACTGTACAGATCAGTCGGCCCAATGTGATACGCATTACATGTAACATTGTGACTGGATCCTACTCAAATGGAGTCAGAGATCACGTGATCTATGAGTTTTACCCAGATGTTGATCCAGGGTATAAAATGATGGTGACTGTGCAGAATGTAGTCTATTTGCCTGTGGACGTCAAGCAGATTAGTAGCATTACGCTGCAGGTAGTTGACGAGAACGGACGTCTTATAAATAATAGAGACGAGGAGATAAATATAGCTTTGCATCTAAGACAACGCAAGTAAGATGGTGCTGTTATTTGAAAAGTGGAACCGAGGGCTAGATATGGAGGCTTGCAGTTCACCCTCCTAATCCTATGCCTATAAAAGTAGATGAAAGGATGAAAGGAGTCATTCAAGAACCAACCTCCATGAGGTTAACATCACGGAGCATTGAGTATTTACGGGAACGAGGTTGCCAAGTTAAACAGTAGAAAAAATGGGAGTTTTGGATGTGACACGACAAGGACCGTCTTCAGACAACAGTATCACTGGCATTGAGTACCATTCTCACGCACCATATACTACAAGCTTCAATGCCAATGATGAAATAAGGATTCCAATCCAGCAACAGGATATCTACACACTACCATCAGAGAGCTATCTACATCTAGAGTATACTGTGCGTGGTGCTAACAATGCTGTGTGGCTGGGAACACCATGTGTGTCTGGATTCTTGATTAATTCTATTTAATTTTATTTAATTCTAATTAATTTTATTTAATTTTATTTAATTCTAATTAATTTTATTTAATTTTATTTTTGACCCCTGGACCACAATAGCCTGGAATTGAGACTCACTTTTATTTTTTGGCCCAGGGACACATCTTGTGCCAGGAAAGGATGATTTTATTTAATTTTATTTAATTCTAATTAATTTTATTTAATTTTATTTAATTTTAATTAATTTTAATTAATTTTATTTAATTTTATTTAATTTTATTTAATTTTATTTAATTTTATTTAATTTTATTTAATTTTATTTAATTTTTATTTAATTTTATTTAATTTTATTTAATTTTTATTTAATTTTATTTAATTTTTATTTAATTTTATTTTTTGACCCTGGACCACAATAGCCTGGAAATTGAGACTCACTTTTATTTTTTTGGCCCAGGGGCACATCTTGTGCCAGGAAAGGATGATTTTATTTAATTTTATTTAATTCTAATTAATTTTTATTTAATTTTATTTAATTTTATTTAATTTTTATTTAATTTTATTTAATTTTATTTAATTTTTATTTAATTTTATTTTTGACCCTGGACCACAATAGCCGAAATTGAGACTCACTTTTATTTTTTGGCAGGGCACATCTTGTGCCAGGAAAGGATGATTTTATTTAATTTTATTTAATTTTATTTTATTTTATTTAATTTTATTTAATTTTATTTAATTTTTATTTAATTTTATTTAATTTTTATTTAATTTTATTTAATTTTATTTAATTTTTATTTAATTTTATTTAATTTTTATTTAATTTTATTTAATTTTTATTTAATTTTATTTAATTTTTATTTAATTTTATTTAATTTTTATTTAATTTTATTTAATTTTTATTTAATTTTATTTAATTTTTATTTAATTTTATTTAATTTTTATTTAATTTTATTTAATTTTTATTTAATTTTATTTAATTTTTATTTAATTTTATTTAATTTTTATTTAATTTTATTTAATTTTTATTTAATTTTATTTAATTTTTATTTAATTTTATTTAATTTTTATTTAATTTTATTTAATTTTTATTTAATTTTATTTAATTTTATTTAATTTTTATTTAATTTTTATTTAATTTTTATTTAATTTTATTTAATTTTTATTTAATTTTATTTAATTTTTATTTAATTTTATTTAATTTTTATTTAATTTTATTTAATTTTTATTTAATTTTATTTAATTTTTATTTAATTTTATTTAATTTTATTTAATTTTTATTTAATTTTATTTAATTTTATTTAATTTTTATTTAATTTTATTTAATTTTTATTTAATTTTATTTAATTTTTATTTAATTTTATTTAATTTTATTTAATTGTCCTAGAAGAGGATGTTGTCCCAGAACCGGTAGCTATTTTTGTCCCAGAACAGGAATTGTCCCAGAACCGGTAGCTTTTTTTGTCCCAGAACCGGTAAATTGTATCTACTTGTCATTTCCAGCTCACCGGTTCTAGGCCGCATTGCGGGACTAGCGGGCTCGGCTGTTACGCCACTGAAGACCCTGTAGCCGAACATGGGTATTTACTAGTGTAACGATACATAATTATTGATCTGTCAAAGGTTTTGAAAAATAAATGAAAAATTTGAGTGCTACCAAGAATATAAAATTTACTAAATAAATACACTTTCAGTACTCAAGGTTATCCTTATCCTGATATCCTTGAGGAATTAGGTGTTCAGTTGAACTTGAGGAAATGAATGTTTGGTTAGCCTTAAGGAATTAAGTGGTCGGATAAACTCAAGGAATTGAGTGTATGATCTACCTCAAGTAATTAAGTGGTCATAATTATGAGCTGAAGGAATTAATTGATTGATGAAAATTTAGAAATCAAGCGTACGGTTAACCTCGAATAATGAGGCCTTCGGTTAAACTTGAGGAATTAAGCGTACACTAAGCTCTAGGACAAGAGTGATACTGAGGAGACGCTATATCCGGAGCCGGGGTCAAGCAGCAGTAGACGCAATAGGCGTTACCCACCTGTTATCAGACAGATGGATGGGGATAGAAATCCCACCACAAACAATAATCGAATGCGACGCCTTGCTGCGCTGGCAGCTCCTTATATCCTTATATTATCCGCGCGGTTCTCAATGATTTCCCGGGTGTATTCTTGATGACCCTCAGGGCAAAGAAGGTGCAACTGCTAATTTGCTCCCGCCAGTTGGGCTGCTTTTTCTTCTTCTTCTTCTTCTTCTTCTTCTTCTTCTTCTTCTTCTTCTTCTTCTTCTTCTCCTTCTCCTTCTCTTTTTCCATTTCCTTCTTCTTCTCCTTTCCTTTTCCTTCCACTTCTTCTCCTTCTACTTTTTCTTCTATTCCTCCTCCTCCTCCTCCTCCTCCTCCTCCTCCTCCTTTTTCTTTTTTTCTATTTCTCCTCCTCCTTCTCCTTCTCATTCTCCTCCTCCTTCTTCTTCTCCTTCTCCTCCTCCTTCTCCTTCTCCTCCTTCTTCTCCTTCAACTTTTCCTTTTCCTTCTCCTTCTCTTTCTCCTTCTCCTTCTACTTCTCCTTCTCCTTCTCCTTCTCCTTTTCCTTCTCCTTCTCCTCCTCCTTCTCCTTCCCCTTCTCCTTCTCCTTCTCCTTCTTCTCTTCTTCCTTTTTCCTCTCCTCCTCCTCCTCATTATTTTTCCCTAAGAGTGATGCTCACTTGTCTTGTGCTTCAAGTATGTGCTTAAATGATGATGATGATGATGACGATGAGGAGAGATCAAGACTTGTTTTTATGAAGTCGGGACCGACGGCTTTACCTCTCCTCATCTCCTTGTTCTTCTTATTTTGTTAATTTTTCTTCGACTCCTTCTTTTTTCTTCTTTTTTCTTCTTCTTCTTTTTCTTCTTCTTTTTTTCTTCTTCTTCTTTTTCTTCTTCTTCTTCTTCCTCTTCTTCTTCTTCCTCCTCCACATTTCCCTTTCCGTTCTTCCCATACTTCTTTGTTTCATTTCACTTTTTCTTCTGTAGCGAGTGAAGTTTATAGAGTGCGAGGTAACGGTAATGAAGAGAAAACTGTTCCACCCATTTATCATCCTTGACTAAGGTGCTACAGACATCCCTACAAGTTTCGGTTATTGATATAAGCGATTCAGTTTCCACGCTATGTTTAACAATCTGAGTTCACAGGTCAGATAATCAATTCAATTCAAGTCAATCCTCTTCAGCAGTCAAAGTTAACACGCCAGAAATACAATTTAGTTTGTAAATAATGTTCAAAAAATAGCAAATTTCAAGAGTCAGTGACTCAATTCAATAATTGTAAATTCCATCCTATTCAAAATCAGAGTTAGCAATTCAGATATTCGATTACATTCAATAACTGTCTTCTTCTTTTTCTCCTTATTCTTCTTTTCTCCTTCCTTTTTTCTTCTTGGTCTTTTCTACTTCTTCTTCTTTATCTTCTTCTTTATCTCTGCCCCGGTATGCCTTGCAGCATCAGGGTATATTAATTACTTGTTTATATTCAATTTGAATGAGCAGTTTATTAATAATAAGAAAAATATTCATTCCAATTCAAATTAATTAATAAACATGAAGAAGAAGAAGAAAAAGAAGAAAAAGAGGAAGAAGAAGAAGAAGAAGAAGAAGAAGAAGAAGAAGAAGAAAAGAAGAAGAAAGAAGAAGAAGAAGAAGAAGAAGAAGAAGAAGAAGAAGAAGAAGAAGAAGAAGAAGAAGAGGAAGGAGAAGAAGAAAACGACGAAGAAGTAATAATTGATAAACTAAATTTCTGAACAAAAGTATGACCAACTCATTGGTTCATATTTTCTCACTTTTTTATTATTTAAATTTGAATCAGAATTAGTTTTGACACTGGCGGCTCGTACCCAAAAAAAGGTGAAGTACCCGTATATTTTACTGTACAGAACTTCATCTATTTCTTGGGCACGAGCCGCCAGTGATTTTTGATGAAAACTAGTTAAAAATCACACCAGGACGAGTGATCCTATTATACATGTCAATGCAGATTATAGTGACAATGCAGATATTCTTGTGTTTGTTTCTTGTTCAAAGTTTGGTCGTAAGAAAGACTAGTCCTTCATGTGGCTGCCCACAAACTGCCTAATCCCAGATCTACCTGCGACACTGCTGTCAGAAGAAGCCCAATTCGAAGAAACGCTACAAGGAACAAACACTGCTTCATCTTCCAGGAAACCCTGTCTCCTCCCTGCTCTAACCATTCTCTCGCAAGTCTCTCAATTCTGTCTCTTCGTATCATTTTCAGTCTTCCACGTCCTCTCACTACATCCAAAACTAAATCCTTGAAGATTGTGTCTATCGCATAATCCTCCTTGCGTCTCAGCACATAAACAGATCACCTAAGCTTGTCTCCTGCATCTTCTTACTCAGTGGACTGACCTTTAGTGTTTTACCTCTATATCCACTAACAAAACCCTAGCTGGATTTGAAGTGTTCTAGCAAAGGAATTAGGGGATGTAACCAAAATATAACAATAATTAACAACTAATCCTCTCTGTGCCTTAAATTGAGATCGGAATTTCTTTGTCGATGATAAGCTGAACATACGTAGTTAGCAATAACATGATGATAAGGATAGCTTTGATCTCATTTGTGGAAGATGAACAGAATCGAATCCACAATCTAACTAATTAACATTTAATTAATGTCTTTGCTCATGTCAGAATCTAGTCTCAGAATTAATAATCTCAGATTCTCACTACTGGAGCATTTTTCAGGTTACTTACTACATTTGATGTATCTTCCGATTTGAAATGCATCATATTCCCCATCTTATACGTGTTACGCGAAGTGCGAGGAAACATCAGTTATTGGAGTACTAAGACGTAGGATAATGGTTAATTAGAAGACGTTCTATACTGAGCTGAGAGTGAGTTTACTCCCGTCTCACCGTATTAGTATAGAGAAATAATCTTCTATCTAACGCTATAAATATGAAGAGCAAGACATGTATGGAAGGAAAACATGCCTGTTTACTAATTATTGGAAAAATTACTTTCCAGGACCGTTTTTTATACAGATCATGGAAATGTTCATTATTTTTAGGGCTACTAATAAAGTATGAATGAAAATTAGGAAACGCAGCAAACTTGTATTATTTATTTGTATACAACATGTTTTGTTCTCGTAATAAAACGTGTTGGAATATATAAAAGAAGGTTACTTTGATCCTTAATTCTCATTCATAGCTTGTTTAAAGTTAATATTGTATGATGTTCCATGTATTTCTTATCCTAATTCTATCCTTCTTGGGCTTCTACTATATACTATACGAGTAGTCTGTCCAAGCAAAGAAGAAATTCTGACAAGATGGGAAATGACTCCAGCTCGATCAATATTAGTTCAAAAACTATAAATGTTGTCTCATATTGTAGGAAACATTCTGATCTAGAATCTGAAACCAAATTCATGATTTTTGAACCAATATTGACCGAGCTGGAGTCATTTCCCATCTTGTCAGAATTTCTTCTTTGCTTGGACAAACTATACCTTTATACTGTGACCCCTAATACTTTTGATCCTCCACCCTTCTTCACCACATAACATGTATGAATTGCCTTCTAATATTGTAGTGTGTTCTCATATTTAAGTTATTCATTCCATATTGTGATGTTTTTTATTGATGTGATTAATTGTTTATCAATATTGATGTATCTTGTGCGTGTGTATCGATAAATAAATTGAATTGAATTGAATATTCACTGACTACATGAAGTAAAAAATCTAGAAATAATTAGCACAAGAAATTCGGATGTATTTTGAATCTAGTACTGTATCTTCTATAGCTGACACAAAAAAATCAGCCGGTTTCGTCTGCTCTTTGTGCGCTCTTGCAGCTGATTTTGTCAATTTGAATTGTCATTTAGCTATGCCTACATTATGTTTTTCAAATCAAAAGATACACTAGATCCTTTACATAATCTATTATAAGGTCACATCACGTAGAAGATACAGACAAGCACTGGCGGCTCGTGCCTACGAATCGGGTGAAGTGCAGTTCAGTAAAAGATACGGGCACTTCGCCTATTTCGTGGTTACGAGCCGCCGGTGCAGACAAGATCTTTTCAGCGTCAGCTTACCAATCACTTCACACTCACCTCACTCTGCTCTAAATTTCTCTAAATTCAATAATTTCCATTCTCGGATGAAAGATTTCGACTTGTGTTTTGATGTTTCTAGACTTTCTGGATTAAAAATAACTTTTCAGAATCCAAATTACTGTGAAACATGCCTATCCTATCATATCTTTTATTCTTTCTTTACAATTGCGACTTGGTTTCCAAGTATTTTTAGCAAAGGATGAATGAGTGATGATTAATGATGATGAAGGTTCAAGATTATAGGTTATATGTCTATCCACACTGTCCACTTTCACTATGCTCACAAATTTCAACTCTATCCTTTCCTATCTGCGGAACATGGTTATGTCGGCGAGGTGGAACACCTTCGGGCCTCTCCATCGAAATAAGCCATACGCTAATAATAATAATAATAATAACCTCACGCTTATTGATGCCAGAATCTGCAATACGAGTATATCAAAATTTTTCACTCAAAGTCCCTGAATTCAAGCGATTTCTCAATTTTATTTTTATGAATGTGAATTTATGGTTATGATATCCAGTGAGAGTAAATACAGTTTTATCAATATAAATCATGAAACCGTTTGGAAAAATTTATCAATTACAAAGTATGTAGGTCTAATTTATTTTGAGCTGCTTGTTTTTAATTTGAAAAGAAAAGTTTTGGTTACAGGGGGAGATGTTCTCTCCTTTTTTATGGTTGGATGGAAGATTGGGACTACGACGCTCCAATAATAGCCTATAACCTTTTCCACGTATGAACAACATTAAAAATCAAAATTGTATGCATTAAGAAAATCTTACTTACTTGTTTGGGAATATGATTTACTTTTATCTTTCTAATTAACTTGATTGAAATCAACATTGATCAGTAAGTTATCATCTCTTCCAAAGCAAATGAGTTTATTGATGAGTTGAAAAATTATGGAGAACAAAAAATAATGAACTGCTATAGCGGATTGAAACTTTCAATTAGGACAGTGTTTGAAGTTTCCAGAAAATATCTTCAATTAAAGATTGAGAACAATAGCAGTATCGGAAAATTGACATTTTTTCTGTTATTAATTAAAAATTGCAATGATTTATTCTAATAGGCCTAAGCTCTAAAAGCTTCCAAGTGTTCCGTTAAGCTCAAAGAGCATGAATGACGTGATAAACAAAACAAATAGCCTTGTTTCAAATCACACACTTCATTTAAAGGATTCTTAACAGCTGTTTTCAATAGTAGAACAATCGATCTTTGGCCCAATTTTTAAAGTGCAATGAACGAAGGCAATTTGGATGGCCTCTTGCAGTTTCACATTCTGAAGAAATGACTGCATATATCATTTCTGGCGCTCACGAAATAGACATTGCACTCTCCGGAAAGAATAGTAACGTTAATCCCTTTCCTAGGGAACTGTGAAAGTTTCTGTCGAAGTTTCGTTAAAGCATCGTATTTTTATTTTATTTCTCTGGCGTTGCTCCAAATCAGAATGAGCTCAACAGTAGAACGACGATATAAGCCGTCGTCAACAATGTCTTAAATAGCAGCAACAATACTCTTAACTCCATGGCAGTTACCGAATAACTGCTTCCGATTTCACTTAACGGATAATTATGTTGAGGCATAAGAGTTGCGATCACCGCATTGAACTTTAAAACCGCAGTTCAACTGAAATGCCATACGCTAGTCATGATCATAATAACACTATAAAAGTCAGCTAATAGAAAACAATATTCATTTCTTCTCTCATGACACAATTTTGTGTCTCGTCACTACTTTTTTGTTTAAAATTTTTTTTTAATATTTATCTATTTATATTGCATTCAATTACTACCTGATTAAGGGGTATAAGGAATTGTCGATTTTAAATGAAAAGACACCGGTTTCGGTTGTTACACCATTATCAATCTCTGGTAAACTCGATTTTTTATAAATCAGTGGTTCGACAACATCTTGTCTTTTCATTTAATATGGATAAATACCACAATATCACCTTCACAGCTGCTCAAAAATTTGTCGATTTGTTATAAGTCAAGAATAAAATGTGATCATCTATCTAATTAAATCTCCATCATGAGGTTTGTAATAATTTCTATAATTTTCACTGAGTAAGCACATCAGCTCCTTTTTTATAAAAATCTGAAAACCTCCCTATGTTGTGAGCAGAGGATAATAAGTCTCATGTATGGATCGAAAAAACTATAGAAATTTTGTAATCGATCGAAAAAAATAATCTTATTCATTCAAATCTAGAATAGTAATTTACCAACATGAAATCTTCAGAAACTTGACATTTGGTAATGACTCTCACTAGCTCGAAAAAATGTTATGCGTTATTAGTAAAATTTAAAAAACCCTATAATTTAACCCCACTTGTAATTCAATATATTTTTGTGATCAATATATTATGGTTCAACATCATACACTGAGATCGTTAGTTGAGAAAACTTAGTTTTTTATAATAAAACAAAAATGATATTTTTTTAATTTAGTAAGAGCAAACAGCAAAAATATTTGAGACCAATCAAATGATGGGAGACCCACCCAAACTTTTAAATTCAAGGGTGAAAATAGAGAAATTGAGTCCATCAGTTAATTTGAAGTACGCGGTGTCTTTGTTGGTGATGAAATTTTCAAACCTCAACCAGAGTCTTGGTCAGGAGGGCAACTATTTGTGAAGAAAACGTTGTGTCAGTTGTTTTTTCAGCGAGATGATAGATTTTTATCGATAAATAAAGTATTTTATGTCAAAATCGCAACGATAACACTGAGTATCCGGACCGGACAGAGGAAATCGTGGGAGTCCTACCTTGCACCATATTATTCAACGTTAACTGTATCGGGATGGATAAAAAATTGATAAACAACAAAAATCCATCGATGTACATAATACACATTACGAAACACACTCCCAACAACAAGTAACACCCAACCCTATTACAGCGTCAAATGTTAAACTCATTTCGCCTACTTTCATGAATAAAAACCAGTATTATATTAAAATTAATGAGATCCAAACTTTTGTGTTCAATAAAATTATTTACTTCGAGACTATATGCACAGGTCATGGTGCGTTAATTTCACATGGGCACCATGCAGGCTCATTCTTTTTGCATAATTTTGAATAAACAGTATTTAGTCTAGTACTGAATTTATAAGATTATAAGTAAATAAAATATTTCTTTTTTATGCTCTGTATTATTAATTGTGGGATGAATGAAATAATGATTTAATTTAATGTCATTTTATGGTCGGTAAATTCAGTTCAATTGCAATCAGCTGTAAGATATTCAATATTTTTTCTTCCATTGACAAATTTGATAAAATTGTGTTATAAATTTCAATACTTATATATCAATACTTTCAATATATTCAGAATTTCAAAGAAACATTACCGAAATTCATGGTTGGAGTTGTTTTATGAGTTGAAGGTCACTATTTTCGTTGAGGCTATAGGCCTATGCAAAAAATAAAGATATTTATAACTCTTTTTACTAACACTATAATTATAACAAGATATTGGTAAAATAAAAGAAAATATATTATTAGAAAAAGAGATATTGGTAAGCCATTGAAAAGATGGCAGTAACGTTATATTTAATTTTTCCTGTTTATTTTATATGTTATTTCTTGCTTCTATATTTTGCTACTTTATATTTTAAATATTAGAATATGATAATTAATGTACCATAATAGTGCGGATCATTTTTGTGAGTCGGAACAGGCATTAGCCTAAACCTTGAATGTAAGACTATAATTATATCCCATCAAATAACCAATTATTATCAATGTTTTTTGATATTCTGGTGATGGGATGGTCAATGACCATCTGGATACGTGGAGGTTTTTCTTATTTTATACAGGATATTTACTGTATCAGCTCATAGAAAAGTTTATAAAAGTTTAGGTTTTCAGGAGTTCTGTAGGGAACTAATTAATTTAAAGCTACTTACAGGATTTCCTTGATAATGATAATGTTCTGTTCTAACTGAAAATCTATTATTTGAATGCATTATTCTAATAATAAATCAAGCTTTTATTGAATTCCAATACTATACAATAAGAAAAATAATATGAAAGCGAACAACTCTTTTAATATGAGGGTAATCGACGTCATAACTCAATCAACGGCACATTTTGTTTCTCCTTATTTATATTAACAGTCCAAAATTCAATTTCCAAATTTTTTTGCTTTCCTTCTACTTTTGCAATCTAGTTCAATGAGAGACTAATAAGCAATTCATTTCTTACTTATAATTGTAGTATTGGACTAGGTTAGGAGTCCTCACTAGGACTACTACTTCTGCATACTAATTAAATTACTTCAATATTGAATACATAAAATAATATTCAACTATGACTATGTAAATTTCACACTATTACCACTGCTCTGTTTTTTTTAATTGCAAATTTTCAAATGCAAATATGTTCATATTTATTATATTTCTATGGAAACCAGGTCCTCTATTGAACATAGGCCTCTTCCAGTTACGCTGGGGGTTATGATATGCATATTCAAACTCCAATACCTACTGTTACCTAGCAGCTGATTGGAGAATTAGAACTTTCCAAGTTCAAGTTCAAATTCAAGTTTTTTTCCAAGAGTCCAAGTAGTATTGGACTCTTGGAAAAAAGAGTCACAACCGCGTCATATTATCGACCGACGCTTCCCTCTTCCTTGCTATCTCTATGTTGGTAGTGTGGGAGAAGAAAAAACCATTTTTGGCCCAAACGGTTGGACTCAAAACGTCGAAGAAAGGAATTCCAGTGTCAGCCTTATCACAACAACTATTAGTCATCTGTGCGTTGAGAAAAGCTTCCATACTGACCCATTACAATTCGTCCTTTCCTTGTGAATGCAATTGAACGCCATAGATGTGCGTGTGTGTACACACACACGCACAGCTGAATTGTTTGTAGGTCTTCAGAATCTTATATCTCATACCTTTGCGAGATTTTATAGCGAAGAATTCTCTCAATGATCTAATCAAATAGTTTAATATATTCTGTGTACCTATTTCCAATGTGTAATAGTTTGTTGCAATAGGCTACAGCCTGGCAACATTTGTCAAATTGTTCAAAATAATAATTATTAATACTTTAACTAAGTAAAGAAGATACCATCTTCCTTGAGTTGATGTGGTGTTGATGTTGAATTGATAATTTCAAATCATTTTAGATATTTTCGATGCTGTTTTGGATCATTTACCAACCTTTTAAATTTTAAATTAATAAATCATGGTTTTTTATTCTTGTGAGTTGAAATTTGTGAGCATAGTGAAAGTGGACATTGTGGTTAGACATACAACCTACATCTTAAACCTTCATCATCATCATTCATCATCACTCATTCATCCTTTGCTTGAAATACTTGGAAACCAAGTCGCAATTGTAAAGAAAGAATAAAGAACTTCTTTTTATTCTTCCAGAGCCGCTACTATATTCTTTTATTCAGACTGCTAAGGTATAGTCTGCCCAAGAAAAGAAGACATTCTTACAAGATGGGAAAATGACTCCAGCTTAATCAATATTGATTCAAAAATTATAAATTTGATCTTAAATTGTAGAAAACTTTCTGATCTACAACTTGGGTCCGAATTTATAATTTTTGAACCAATATCGACTGAGCTGGAGTCATTTCCCCATGTTGCCAGAATGTCTTATTCGTTTGGACAGACTATATCAAACATCACATAGTGGATGCCAATGAAAAGGCGGTTGGCGAATGTCATTTATTAATTTTCAGCTTTTATAGGGTGGTCTGAAAGCGGTCCACAGAAACAAAACAGGTTAGCTGATATCACTCGACTCAATATTCTTTCGCAGACAGCTCGCCGACTGTCCGGACAGAGATTAGCATCAATTCAAGTAATTCCACAACTGCCAACTTTGATGCAACTGCTTTACTATTCTACACTTGTCATTAGAATATTGAGTTTGTCGTGAAAACAATCATTATTGTTTTCTGAAGATCAATTCTTTACCACTGTGACCAACTCTAACTCTTACTCTAACTCTCACTCTAACTCTTACACTAACTTTTACTCTTACTCTAACTCTGACTCTAAATCTAACTCTAACTCTGACTCTAACTCTTACTCTAACTCTTACTCTAACCCTCCCTTTAACCCTTACTCTCACTCTAACTCTTACTCTTACACTAACTCTCAATTCTTCACCACTGTGACTCTAAGAGTTCTAAGAGGTTCTAAGAGTGACTCTAAAGACTTTACAACTGAGTATATAATTTGAAAATATAAAAAGTTATCCTCTTTTTACTAAACAGTGTACACACTTCACGAACAGCTTATCAATCATTATCTTGTTAAGCTTATCAAAGTTTCTTGATAATTTTCATGGTGATGATCACATAAGCTCTTGTCTCATACGGAAGCGATGAGTGATAACTCATCCTCAACTCATCCTCCAGAACTCGGGATCATAAACAGTTTCCAATGTAACCGGTGATCGTAAAGTCACGCAACCCAATTTTTGAAGCCGTGTAGGAGAAACAGGTAAATTTGTAAAGTGTGATTTGGTTGTGGAAATTTTTCGTCCAGTAGTACAGCAGGTGACAGCACTGCTAGATAACGCCACCGGGTGACAGTTAGCCAGAAATCAGTTTGTTCAGTTCGAACCAAAATGTCTTTTAAGCAAGAAAAAAGTGTTACTATCGTTTTGAGTTATTGTAAATCAAAATCTTACGCAAAGCGTCAAGAACTTTTCTCCAATGCCTTTCCAGATCTAAAGTACCAAACAAATCGACCATAATGTTGTTTGTTCAATTCTTTTTGGGATACAGGTAGCGTGAATGACCGTACCGGCCGAACAAGTGTTTTGACTGATGACGTCTGCAGACGATAAGTGAAATTGATTTCGTTCTTCAAGAAAGTCTTTTCGAAAACTTTCTACCCAGACTGGTCTGTATTATAGGAGTTTTCAAAAAGCCACTAACTTATTAAAATTACATATCTACCGGATTAACGTAGCCCATCAGACCCAAGAGCCAGATAAGGAAAAACGGTTGCGGTATTATCATTGGTTTACAAATTTCATTCGAAATGACAAAGTTCTGGACAAAGTTTTTTTAGAGATAAAACTTGGTTTCAGCTAAGTGGAAATGTCAATAGTCAAAATTGCAGGGTATGGTCTGCAGAGAATCCACATAAATTCCATGAACAGTCATTAAATTCTCAAAAATTGTGGTATGGTGTATCTCATCGGAAAACTGTCGGACCCATCTTTTCAACGGAGACAATCACAGCAGAACGTTGTAAAGAAATAATCACTTGCATATCATAAAATTTGAAAGAAGAATCAATAATAACTTATATTACAGTTTTCTGACACTGTTCTCATTTTGGGTTGCGCGACTTTACGATCACTCTGTATTATTCGAGTTTCTAGAGGTAAATGAGCTGCGTGCTACATCATGTCAAAATATTAAGTCAGTACAACATTGAGTTAGTATAACATTAAATCAAAGATTTGAATAACTCAGCAAAAAGCACATATTGTGTTAGAAAATCAGGTTCTTATGCTCTTATTCACCTATTACTAAGTCTTACTTACTCACCCTAACACTATTAAAACCATAGGATAGGCTAGAGGAAAGTTTGAGTTGCGAAACTGCTCTCTACGTTGAATAATAATTATATACAAGATCGCGCTAACACATACACTGTCATCAGGAGTTCAATAGTTCCCACGCTAATCACCTTGAGTTCACTGGCGGCTCACGCCCACGAAACAGGTGAAGTGCTGTACAGTGAATGATACGGGCACTTCACCTGTTTCGAGGGTAAGAGCCGCCAGTGCTTGTGTTCCATCAGTGCTTCAAAGCTATTGAAAGCTGGGTAATCTATGTTATGTTCCCATTACAAGTTTTCCTCGGTCGTATGTAACTCATCAATTTAGTGAATCAATAGAACAAGTTCTGGGATTGAGAACCCAAGGTTAGTGTATTTTCACGAAGATGTTTGTGAAACTTGTGATAACTTGTCCATAGATGTAATCGACGGTTGATTGTTCAGTGTAAGCTCGCAATATAATTATGTCTATGGCTTGTACCTATGTACACCCAGCCAACCAAATCACCTACATACATATTCAGCTCCTTGCAACTGCATAGCATGCCCCTAATTACAATATACCAACAAGCTATAAGACAGTGACTTATAAGCCCGCTGGATTCAAGATTGAGAATAAAATGCACTTGGATGGGTGACCGTTTCTGGCCAAGTACACATTGGCGAGGTGGAACTACCCGTAAGGGTGTCCCCATAATTGAGAGCCATATGATTTTTTTTAGAATTAGGGGTAATACTTTCGACAATAATTGATTGAATTCTCAACAATCCTTTGTTTCTTTCATGTTCCATTTCTTCATCCTTCATTTTCTCATTGCAAAAACGATAGATGACTTATTTCGTATTATTATTCCTGAACTTTATCCCCCATCTAGGTCTGCCTACTCTCAGATGGATGAAGCAGTATATTTTTTATTCAAAACTTTGTCCCTTTGCATTCAATTTCAATTCCAATTTATTTGTTTATCACACTCACACAAACAAGATATGATATTACATCAATATTAAAAAATAGATCTTATCAATAAACAGAAACATTACAATATCAAATGGATAATATTTGGGAACACTAAATAAAAAGGTCCTTGTAAACAAGTTATGTGATTTTATTAAGCGTATGGCTTTATTTAGTGGAGAGACCAAAAGGTGCTCCACCTCGCCGACATAACCTTGTTTTGCAGATAGAAATCATGGTGAAAGTTCTCGAATATGTTCACAGTTATTTTAATTCGGAAAAGCTCTTTTCAAGTTATGTGGTGGAAAAGGAGTAAAGAATCAAAAGCTCTTCCAATTATGGTTATCCATGTCATAGGAAGTCTTTTATTCCTTGGAATTTTTGGGAAGGATGGGGAAAAGGGTGTGATAGAGGAGTTAAAAGTCCACTGTTCAGGAAACGCTTACCCTCTATCAGTAAGCAACACACTGATCAGAAAATCTCTCTACTGACCAACATAAATACGAAATATGCCCAAAATTGACTTCAAAGCTAAATTCCACCATAAGTTCTCAGGCATGACCAATCATTGCTCCTTAATTACGGAGGTCCCCGAGGAAGAATATCAAGTAACTTTTGTGGGGTAACAAGAGATTGGAGAAAGAACACTGGATAATGAGGGAAATGAATGGATGAGGAGAAGAGTATTGAAGGGAGAGAGAGAGTGAGAAAGAAAGTTCAATTACTACACGTGCGATGGTGAAAGAGCTATGATAAACCACTCCCTAACAGTAATAGCTTAATCAACGTCTATGTTTTAGAATAGCCGACGGTACGGGACGCCTTCACTAGCCTGAGGAGTATTATCTCAGCTAAGGATCAAGCTTTAGTGATATTTTGCTACCTTTTTGCTGTAAGCTGTAGGGGAAAGTCATCAGAATCTTTGGACGAAGAATTTTGAGCAGCTTTAAAACAGGAAATGTTACAAAACGTTACCAGGGCTTTTCCTTGATAAAGCACCCAAAACAAATCATTAGTAGTCAATTATATCAGGTTACATGTTTAATGAAACAAATAGTGTTTTTTCTTCTTTGCTCGAGATATTTTTCCAAGACTTGTTTCTTGTCAATGTAAAGCCTCCTGTACACGGGGTCAGCTCTTTTTCTGAAAGTTCAATGGCCTTTACAACTCAACTATCATCCCTGCATCGCATCGGTAAAGCCTCCTGTACACGGGGTTAGTAGTGGCGGCCAGTCAAAAAGCTGTACCCAATTACAGCCTTTGTCTTGTCATTGTTAAACAATAAGATCTGTGATGGGCTACAGCTATTCGACTGGCCGCCACTACTAGCCCCGTGTACAGGAGGCTTTACCGATGCGATGCAGGGATGATAGTTGAGTTGTAAAGGCCATTGAACTTTCAGAAAAAGAGCTTATGCATTGTTTTTTTTTTTTTTTGTTTCTCTGAGGGATGATCTCAAATGAGCTCATAGGCTTGTGAGTGGGTAATAAGAAATAATGATGAGAGATGACGACTACTTATTATGTAGTCGGGACCGACGGCTTACCATCTCCTCCGAAAGAAGAGGTGGCCGTATTTTTGCGATTGTGCCACCAATATTGATTGTTCTCAGTTTCAATCGCAATTGGGATTTTTTTGTAAAAAGTTCTTATTGGTTCCGTAATCGATAATATCAGTTGAGATATTTTTGGATACAATTATAATCTTTTATAATGTTAAGTGAACTCCAAATATCTATTATTGGCTGAGGTGAACATCATTTTGAGCTCTTCAATACAACTTCCTCCTGCGCAAACTTTCTCAAGGTTTTTTGTACAATCAGCTATTTTCCGTCACTTTACATCCTAGATTTATTTTGTCGTATTTCAAATAAATTTCATTTGTCTCCATTAGGCCTACTATAAATTTATTATTTTGTACTTGTTGAATTTTAATTTAATTCGGTTTTATTAATAAGCCAGTTTTTTATAATTGAACTGTGTTTTCATTATTTAGTTTTGGAAATGAATATCAGCTGTCCATTCATATAAGTTACATCTATTTGTATTTCTATATGCTTTTGATAGCCCAACAATGTTTATTTTTCCCAAGTTTGCAGGTTATATCAGTGATTATCCAATGATATCAGTCTGTCCAAGTAAATAGACATTATGGCAAGATGGAAAAAGGTCTCCAGCTCGATTATAAATTTGAAGTTGAATTATAAAGTAGAATGTATGGAAAAATTCTTTAACCACAGCACAATCACATACATACGATAATCCCGTATTTAGGAGGAGACGACAAGCCGTCGGTCCCGACTACCTAAAACGTCATCGTCATCTCTCATCATCTATCATCATCATCATCATCACCATCACCACCATTATCATCATCATCATCATCATCATCATCATCATCATCATCATCATCATCATCATCATCATCATCATCATCATCATCATCATCATCATCATCATCATCATCATCATCATCATCATCATCATCATCATCATCATCATCATCATCATCATCATCATCATCATCATCATCATCATCATCATCATCATCATCATCATCATCATCATCATCATCATCATCATCATCATCATCATCATCATCATCATCATCATCATCATCATCATCATCATCATCATCATCATCATCATCATCATCATCATCATCATCATCATCATCATCATCATCATCATCATCATCATCATCATCATCATCATCATCATCATCATCATCATCACCATTATCACCACCACATACCCTCCAAATCCCTATACACAGAACCACTTTATATAATAATTCATTTTTGATATCTGAGAGAAAGAAACTTTAGAGTCTTTTAAAACATCCCTGAGATCTCGTTTTCAAGATTAATTTGTATATTAATTTATTTTAATTTCTTTAGCTTTTACCGTTTTTTTTTCATCACATTCCTTTTGCTTTAAAAAAGTGCACTGTCAATTATATACAATTTCATGACTGTAAGCTAGTCTATAATATTAGATCAAAAATATTATTCTATGTAATGCTATAATAATATGAGATAATTTTACAGTATAATCGATTAAGATTAAGTAGAACAATAATTTTCATTTTAATATAAGCTTCTTTGAATTGGTAAGGTTTGACTTGAAAATGTTTTTCTATTATATTTATTACGAAGATGTATTAAGTTATATGTATGATTTCTTAATGTAATTTTTGCTCTAGCTATGTAAAATAGTATGTTTTTCTGTGGATAAGAGTGAAAAAAAGCTTTTCAGCTTTACTCTTATTCGAAAAATAAATCGATTCATTCATTCATTCATCACCATCATCATCATCATCATCATCATCATCATCATCATCACCATTATCACCACCATCATCATCATCATCATCATTATCACCACCATCATCATCATCATCATCATCATCATCCATCTCATTACCCACGCACAAGCCTATGTGCTCATGTGGCTTCACCCTCTAAATGAAACATTCAATATATGACTCATTCGATATGACTCATAATATAATTCACGCATTAACATGTTACAAGGAATTAGAATACCAGTAGGGAGTACTTATATTTGTCCTAATTGATCACATATTATTCAATCCACATTTCACCACGATAACATTGAAAGTTACCGTTAGGCTATCACAAGGCACAGCACAGTATTAATGATTCTAATTTTTCAACTTGTTTTTGAAATTCTGCATGAAGTTGAAAAACAATTTAATGTAGATTATGGGGGGTGGATTCATTCCTGGCGTGAACAGAAGCGCAGAGAGATGATGGTTCATCATCGCGTTGTAATTTCGGCTCGAAAGTCTGAAATCGTTTAAAAGGATGGGGAGAGCGAGAGAGAGATGTATGACGTTGAGAGCGAGTGAGAGAACATAAAAGTCACTAAGTGCTCCCTTTGTCACCGTGTAATGCAATTAGACTAGAGAACAGAGGGCATGCATCCTGTTTCTGGGAGAGGCGAGTTTTTTGGCTCTCACCTGGCTGTATAATAGGGTTTGAGAGAGCGTACTGACTTAATTCGGTTGAGGTTGCGATTAACTTGTGGATTTATTTGGCTTATGGAGATGGAAGAACGGGTGGTGTATCATAGCAGAGGTAAATAACGAACATGGTGTAGACAGCTCAGACATGGGAACACAATGGCTTGAAAATTGAAAAAGTGGCAAACGTTCTCCTATTGCTCAGCTATTATACAGTCTGTCCAAGCAAAGAAGACCCTCTGGCAAGATGAGAAAATGATTCCAGCTCCGCTAATATTGGTTCAAAAATTATTGATCTGGTCTCAATTCTAGGAAACATTCTGATCTACAATTTGAGGCCAAATCAATAATTTTTTAACCGATATTTTCCGAGCTGGAATCTTTCTCTCATCGTGCCAGAAGGTCTTCTTTGCTTGGACAGACTATACAGCAAGTATGGAACAACAGCTACCTGGATCGAATTCCGTACCTTTGATGTTGAATGCGTGGCTGGATTCATTCATCCAATTAATTATTTAATCACTTTAGCCAAACAAGATTTGCTACTGAGAAGTTTTGAACTCTGTATTAAATCAACATCAAAACAGTAAATTGTTTTATTGTCTGTATATGAGAGGGTAATTGAGGTTGAGATTCTAGGATGAGGTTTTTTTAGGAATATGGAAAATATATCATGAAATATGCTGTACATCAGGTAACTGCATGAGTTTAACCTTTTCGAGTACCTAACTGTTTAAATAGTTTTTCAAGCTGTTGTTGATCATCAGTGACTCAAACATGCCTCGAACCCAAATTCCTGACAGGTAAATATCCATCTATATTTCATTCGATTATGAATGAAACATTATCTTGTTGAGTGAATTTCATCTTGTCATAGAAATAAACTCTAAAACCAAATGTGGAATCATAGAACTTTTTCCTTCATATAAATTCTGGTTGAAATAGGATTACCACTGCACGCATTCCTTCCGAGCTCATAGTTATTGATTTCTCGTTTTTGGATATAATGAAAGATTTATTGCACGAGTGATATTTCGGTGATAAGTACTTGGTTTTGACTACTCACCTTTCATATTCAAGCGAAATGAATGGTGCCGGAAATTTAGGTGAGAGTATCTAAATGAATGAATTGGTTACATAGCTTTCATCGATGCAGAGTTCACTGGCGGCTCGTGCCCACGAAATAGGTGAAGTGCTGTTCAGTAAGAGATACGTGCACTTCTGTTTCGTGGGTAAGAGCCGCCAGTGGCAGAGTTGCAATTTCAGGCTTCAATTATTCGAAAAAAAATCATTCTATCTAGATTCCCTCTAGCGTGACGACACTTTTATTCGAACAGCTGCTGGGGGAATATATTCATATTATGAGGTGCTAGACTGGTACAAAATCGCAGTCACACTTCTCCTCCCCTTCAAACCAATTATTCAAGCTATTACTCCCTCTCACCCCCCGCCGCACCCACAACTTCCATTCATGTTCTCTTTTTCCTTCTCTTGGCGTTTGTGCTTCTTCATCTATCCTTATCATCAGTTAATCACCCTCTCTCACTCACTCTCTATCATTCTCTCTCTCCCTCTCTTTATTTCTCTCTTCCACTCTTTCTCATCCACTCTCTCTCTCTTCAATCTCTCAATTTCAATCTCTCTCTCCCTCTCTATGTCTCTCTCAGCAAGGTTCATCCTCCCCCTTTTGTCATCCTATTCGAATGTTATTTTTAAAATTTTGTTCGGCTGACATTTTTAGAACAAACTTGTGAGTATTATTATAGTTGGGTAGCCACTACTAGTTCCGAATCTTGAAAAAATGCCTCTGACAACATAATATTGCTCAGATGATTAGTAAAACCTACAAATCGCTACAGAGTTATTCTGGATTCTCTATTCTATTCTCTCGTTTTCTCGTGATACTTACTACGCAATTTTTTTCTTCTACCATTATCGAATTCTTTGTTTTCAACCTATTTCAACTATCCTATTTCCTATTTCAACTTTATCCTATTTCATTGTGATATGTATCACATCAATAATAATTTAAACTACTATTCATCTACTTATTATCCAATGATTCATTTCTTAAATAATTGACATTAATAATTTTCTGTTCCAGTAAGTCAATATTTTAACGGTTTATTATATAATTACTTAGTTCGTTCCACATTGAGACCATTTACTGAATGATTCCAAAATAATTTGCCAAAATATTATCGAAATAGCTTCCGTTGTTGGTTCAGCGTGATTATAGATAAACTAATTTGGAAGATATTGAATCAAGTTTCGAACTATGTCCGATATACGTTATTAAACTTAATACTTTCAAATCATATACCCAGGTGGAGCTGAGGTAATAGAACAAGTAATTCAGAACGATCACAGGAAAGAACCCTGTTGAGTGGCTATTTATTAATAAACCATTACAATGACTTATAATGATGAATATTATAATCTAAAAGAGAAAAACTGGGCTTAGCCTGTACTATTTCTCTTCCAATTTCAATTGGTAATGATGTCCAAAAGGTTATGTTTAGGCCTATGTCACGCACTTGAAATGTTTGGTCCGGAAATACTCTATGAGAATTATTCACAAGTGAAAACAATTTTTTAATATCGATAGGAAGCCCAAAAGCAACATCAATACTCTCCTCTGCAAATTTCATTAAAAAATATTCTTTCTGTGTAAAAGTTATTACCATGCAAAATGACGAAAAGGTTAAGTTTAAGAGGACCTTCTATGAAGTGAATTGTATAGACAAAAGGCTACTTCTGATATACAAAAGCTGGTCTCTATTAAGTCCCAAGGGGCTGCAGATTGCATTGAGTCTCGGCTTAGAAAGGATGTCTTGGTGTACAATTTGTGGCAGGAATCGAGATGGAGGGTGAGAGGAAGAGTGGTGACGTGGAGCGAAAAATAAAGAGAGAGAGAGAAGAGAAAGTGAGCGCTGAAAAAGACAAAATGTTCGAGCGAAAAGCGTGACAATTTTGAAGTTAGAAGATCACGTTTACAAGCCAAGTACCCAAGATTCGAAATGCGAAATTTGAATTATTGCTTTTCTACGCAACATTTTTTTTGTCTTATTTTTTTCAAATTGAGAGAGGAGAGTATCAAATAAATAACGATATTGTTCCAAGAAGGAAGCACATCTAAGTTTGATGGAGAATATATTCGGTATAGGAAATATTTCCACTTTAAAATTTAATTAAATGTATTAACTCCACTATTTTAATATTTATTAATGTATTTTATGACATACTCATGTTCCAGTAATGTCCCAGTGTTCATTTATGTCTGTAATATGAATACATATTTGAGTTTTCATTTCCCTATGATGAATATAGAGAATATAACGTTGTATAAAAATCATTCAAAGTTATTTATTGTACATTATTTTTTTTTGTATAATTTTGTGTTGTGTCGGATATGAATACACTTACTGAGAATTCGACTGATTATCAACTTTTAAGTGAATATACTTTTTCTAAAATCTTACAGGAATATTCAACGTGATTTATCATTACTTTGACCTTAGAAAACATACAATCTCTATGTGATACACTGGGAATTCGAGAAAAAGTATCAAATTTGCTATGATTTACCGTCGAATAAAATTTTATGTTCCTCCGTTTAATAACAACCCTGTTGGTAAGCCTAGGGTGGAATAACGTTTATACTTCCAATGATTTATTACGGAAATATATAGCTATAAATCTAATCCTAGTGCTCCGGTAATGCATAAGCTTCTCAAATAATGGGTAATATTCGGCCTATTGTTTTTTAGCTGATGGTGTTGAAGGGTGGGGCAGCTGTAGAACAAAGGCTTTAAAATATCTGGGAAACCCGATAACGTTTTCAACTAAATTAAATTATATTGATATTTTAATTAATAATTTAATCAATACAAATGTTGTAAATGTTCCTCTTCTAACAATTTTTTTTATTGTGGATGATGCCCACATAGGTATACACTTGTGCGTGGTTAATGGAAAGTGCGAGGGTGATTTATGAGGTGGTTCTAATGTCATTAACAACTCGTAAAAGGGTTTTTTTTTCATTCAATGTAAAAGGAGTAAAATATTTATTCAAAAGGAAGTATTTACTCGAACATAGTCACATATAGATTGGAATATAGATGAATATTGTGAACATAATGCTTGTTAAAAAAGTCAGTATAATGCAGTTCACTGATTCTATATTTTTATTAGTCATGTTGAAAAAATTATAACAGGAAGAGATTTATCATTGGCGTTAATTAATAGAATCGCGTTGCAACTAATGCCGTTAATATCTGTAGTGTGTTTCGCTTTATACCCTGGAATAATTCTATTTCATTATTTTATCAGCGGTAACGTGAATTACTGCACCAAGGATTCAGGGATTTATTGGAGAGCTACATTTGATTGAACAAATCAATAGTTTTTGTGTCGGTGAAAGAGAAATTCACTAGAATTCCATCCATCCAATATCAGAGGTACAAAGCTGAATACTATGAGGACTTCTGACACCACTGTGAAAGAGTTTCATGAGGGAGACTATAATAATAGCCCAAGTACTTTAAACCTGTAACAGCTTGAATATTTGAGGGATTCCGAGCATTTCAAAGAGATGTAGCCTACACAATGGAAACATATTACTATGTGTAAAAGGATTATATTTTTCAATGCGTGAATTTTGCAAGGATTTACACGGAGTAGCCTAATAAATATGATATTTCCAATAAGGAGAAGCAGGTGAGATTTCCAACTGGAATTGAATCGAAAATAGAAACTTTGAGCGGATTAGGCTACTGGAATTATTTGGAAAAATGAAAAAATGTTGTATTAACAACAGCAGTATAGTATCATATTGAATAAAATCTTATTAACTTAATTTGTTTGTCTTAAATTGTTATTCCATGTAATTTAATTTTTCACAATATACTATGCAGCTGAACAGTATAATTATTGAATAATTATTTAATTCATTATTCTACTTATATTACCTATTTGATTTTATCAATTTTAGATTTTATTACATGTTAGATTTTAGTTTAGACGAACCAGCACTATCTGCATTGCCCGAAGCTATTGCACCGTAAGTAGATTGTGACAATTTTATGAATAGAAAATTACCCCGTGATTGGCAAGCTTGAAAGGTTCATCATTTAATTTTAATTTAATTTATATTTTTTTTATCATTTAATTTTCAAAATTATTGGTAGAGGAGCAGCTTTGGGAATTCGCTTGTTGCACTCGCCTATGTATATAATTATTGAATAAATTGTGATTTCTTCATTGATCCAAGAAAGTGATATTATCTCTACTGAACAATTTTACATAATCTATTCTAATCCATTAGAAGAAGACTTGTATGTGTTGTTCATGTACGTATGTATGATAATATAATAAATACCTTCCTCAGCCATCACAAAATATCTCTAGTTTGAAGTTTAATTGTGTTTTCTTGTCTTTCAAATGTTTTATCTATCTTTCTGTGACATAATTATTCAAAAGTGACTTTCAATGATGTGCTGCATAATATAATAGATAATGTATATATATACTTTATGTGCAGTAAACTCTTACAATATAAGCTTCATGGAGAGCGGAATCAGAGTCACGTCAGTAAGAAACTGAGATCTCTACCTTCCATCCAACTTTCACAGCACTGACAAGTGATAAATCTGTGCTCAGGTATGGGATTAAAAATGCTATAAAACAAGAGTTTTCTTCTGTTCTTCTTGGGCGTTATTCGCACAGTACAACGCACGAACCGGCGGACTTGTCTTGTCTCACAGTCATGGGAGAGTCATACATCTGTCCGCACACTTCAACCCAAACCACGGCAGATGAACCGAATAGGACCGTAGAGGATTCTTCAACGTTTCAAACATTCTCTCATGTTTTCTTCTTCTGTATGAGCTTCTTCATACTCTTCTTTACTTTCTTCTCTCATTATGCTACTTTTTTCTGTTTAGGCTATTGTTGTTTTAGAGACGTTTTGTGATTGAATGTCAGTTGAGAACTTGAAAGGATTTAATAAAATAAATGTTTTTAGGTGATTTTCCCCAAAACTTTATTGTAGTCAACCAAGCGTCAACTGTTTCATGTTATATTTTCCTAGATATTAGTTTCTTTTCCTTGAATAATTTTGATGAATAAGCTTTAATTAAATAGGTAGACAATCATAGTTCGACTTTTAAAAGATCTTTGAAGAGAGCGGCTTTTTCTCTCCATCGCCAGATCCTACAGGGTTCTAGGTGGCGGGAACTCCTGGCTGTAAACGGTCAAGGCGAACGAAGTGAGGGAAGTGATCTCTGAATTCTCTATTCTCACCCTCACACTCTTGCCTTTTTACAATCCCTTCCCTCTCATTTTATCTCTTTCTCTTTCTTCCTTCTGCCCCCTTATTCTTTACATCTCTCTCAATTTCATTGAAGTTTTTTATTTGAGAATTCACTTAAATATCCTTCTCTAAGGGTATAGTGGTTTAAGAAATGAAGATGAGAAGGAAGATAAGGCGTGAGAAAAAGAGTTAAAAATGAAGATGTTCAACTGTTATTGTAGATGTTAAACTGTTAACTAACATGATGTTAAACTGTAGATGTTTAACTGTTAATGAAGATGTTTAACTGTTAATGAAGATGTTTAACTGTGATTGGTGCATTCTTCTCCATAGATTGACATGGCTTTCAAATATAGAGGGAATGAGATGATTCTATTGATTCCAATTTGCTGTTCTGATATTGGAGATAAATAACTGAAATCCATACCAATATTGCAGAAATAAATTTCTCTTTAAATTTTCTTAAAATTTATGAAGCGTGGTCAACTGAATTAGTAGAATAAAAAAACTTGTTAACTCGAATTAATCGTCATCTGGAGACTTTTAATGAAATAGAAGATAAATTGTATCTTCATGTATTACTTGTATTACTAGTAATACATGTATTAAGTACTATAGTCATGTGTTACTTTTATCTTAAAATTTGAAAAAAAAAATTTTCTGCAATGTTGATGATAATTTGAGTTATTTGTCTCCAATACCAGAATAACAAAGTGGTCTAATCAATAGATAATTATTCTCTTATTTTCTTTATATTTTTGAAAGTCAAGCCCAATCTATGGGGGGAATGCACCATTCACATTTGATCATATTTACTTTCATCTCACGCCTCATCTTTTTTCTCATCTTCATGATAAAATAAATTTTGCATTCATTTCATTTCCGTTTTCTTTAATTGTTCTAGAAGTTTCTATTTTGTGAAATTTATATGAGAATTAGTATTAGCCTACTCTTCCATATTTCAATGTTGAATCTCAGATGAATTTTGTTATCTAATTTGAATTTGAGTTATGAATTTTGTAAATTTGAACAAAGTGATCTAATATAATTATTCCTTTCTCTTTCACTTCTCATTCCCTCTCACTATCTTCATTCTACCTAATCTTCTCACTCACTCCCACTATTTCTTATTTTCTCGCTCACTCTTTACTCCCATTTCGCCCAATAGAAAAATCGTTACCGTTCAGAAAACTCTTGTCCATCATCTGTTTTTGTAGACCCTTGTGAGTGGGGGTTTGTTGACGAGCCATTGAAAAGTGTATTGGGGGGGATGATGAAGAGAGAAGGTGGTAGATGGGGAGTTGTGGGGGGGGGGGGTTTGAAGAACTCACAGTCAACAGGATTGACTGGGCAAACATGCCGGGTTTTTAAGAGGCTCTATCTTCAAGAGCCCTTAAAAGGCTTGTAATACAAGAGCCTTTCAAGAACTACTCATCCTTCTCCTGTTGATCGTTCAATAGAAAGCAGTTATGAAAACGAGAGTGTTATGAATAATATCGAGTTCTGAAGTGACTCGATATTGCTAAATCTCATAGAGTAAAATTGTGAATTGTAGAATAGTATATTGGGGAATCGTCTATTGAAGCTTAATACTCTATCCACAACACAATCGAAAATGTAACATTTTGGCGCATGTTATTGGATTTATCAACAATAAGCGTGATAGATATTCAATATACTCCAATTCTTCTCAGGAATCACTTCTCATAATACTGTATTTCCAGGTGAGTGCTTCTGTATTCTACTCGAATTTATATGCGATGAGAAGTCGCTACGTCAAGATACACTTTCTAGAATCCACCGAAGTGAATGCTCCTGTACTATAGGCCTACTCAATATTCCACCACAATAGGAAACGAGAATTCGCATTCGATATTACTTCCTACTAGACTTTTTTTTCATTTTGACAGGTTTCTATCGTATAAGAGATTCAGGTAATAAAACTAGATAACTAATAAAAATAAACACGATTTCGTTTACTTTTGTCACAGGTCACTTTTCTTAAACTTATATTAAATCAATTGAATTCAACTATCTTTTTTGCTAGTTGTTGAATTGTACAGGCCTAAAAGCTGTGTGTCAACCACTGGCGGCTTTTACCCACGAAACATGTGAAGTGCCCGTATCTTTTACTGTACAGCACTTCACCTGTTTCGTGGGCACGAGCCGTCAGTGGTGTTAACGGCTCCATTTATTTTTAAGTATATACGTGTATCAAATGGAAAACAATCGAATTAAAAGGTCGAATCATTGTTGAAGCGGTTTCGATTGTTCCATTCGATACCTGTAAAGTCTTGTGTATCATATTGCATATTTTCTTGAAAGAAACACAGCCTAAGTTGTTTCAAACATGTACATTCGAATTATCGATTCGAAATAAGATTGATGGGTTTTCTTCCTCATCTCTCATTTTATTGTCACCCATCAAAAATAAATAACACTGCAGCTGGACTTGGTCGAAAATTCCATGTGCCAATGGCGTCATGAAATTTGCACGCTATTAGCAGATGCGAAAGAGCTTCTGAAATCATTCGTGTATGTATCAAATTCTCATTAGGCAGTATGTGTCTGCTATTGTAAAGCGAAGTACCATCACATATGAATCACGTTGAGCCTCAATTGCTGTACATATTCTGTATAATCTATATGCAATTGCTCGAAAATGATTGGGACACGCGTTATTATTGGGTCAATGTCACAGCTGTGTGATCGAGTTATCACGTTATAATCCTCTGGTAATTAAATACCAATGTAGGTGTGAATTTACGCAAGAAATTGATCAGATTATGGTAATGCCAATACAGGTATAAATTTCAGAAAGAGTTTTGGATAAACTTTCATAAAATTGATTGACTGGAGAGTAGGCTATATGACTAGCCGGCAGGCTCGCTTCGCCTTATCCGCCTAGCAAATTACTCAAATCTTCATAAATCTCTCTTATCTCTTTATCTTTATCTTTTTTAAAATAAAGACAGCCATTAAATTTAATTCAATCAATAAACGTTAAATGATACCAATTCAAAGAATTTTCGGTTGAACAAATGCAAACTACAGCGTTACACTGAGCGTACTGCGCATAAAGAACAGATTTTTGAAATTTTTCTGGGATAAGCTCAAAATTTTTCTGATTTTTTCGAGAACTAAATGGCACAAAGTATTGTAATTCGGTAGACAGGTTTAGATTAGGTTATATTGTGTTGAAGTTTTTGAAATCCTTCTGAGAATACGAGAGTACTCAGGTTTTCCACTGATCTCTTAGCATTTTTACCGATTTAGCAGAAACGACCTAACAATATAATACTCAGGTTTAGCTGAGGTAATGGAAGAACTAATTCAAGGGTTCTCAAATCAGTAAAAAACTATCCTAAAATACCCTGTTGAGTGATATTATTAACAAAGCAACGTTGTTTGAATGGAATTTGCAGGCGAACGAAGCGAGTCTGTCTTATTGACACTGCTACACTGTCGGGGGTTCATGACGCGGATAAGGCAAGCGAAGTGAGCCTGCCGGCTAGTCTGTACTAGATTATCGGTAAATTTATTATGGACTATTCTATTCTGCTTGCAAGAATGAAATTACTCTCCACAATAATTATGGTTGGCTCGTTGGAGTAAGTGATAACGCGCTGGTCTGATAAACAACAGGACCCGAGTTCAATTCCTGACCGGAGCAAAATTCTTTGGCCATAGCACAATCACATAGATACGGCCATCACGTCTTTCGAAGACGATAAGCCGTCGGTCCCGACTACTTCGAAATTAATTGCTATCTCATTATCTCATATTATCTTATTTAATTATCTCTCATCATTATCCCTCTCATTACCCAGGCACAAGTCGAGAAACTTATGTGGGCATCACCTCCAGAAAAAATTAACACTTGCGGAATATTTAATTGAGGTGGCCATGCTTTTGTGCCTTCAAGTCAGCAACAATAGATAATCTAGCCCCGCCAATCACAGAGTGTTCGGTAGGAGAAACAAGCTGTTAAGTAGGCTAGTGTGATCATTAACTTCCTACTATCTATTTGACTTCAATTATGTGTGATCGAAGGTGAAAATATTACGTTCATGGTTTTGACTATTAACAACTCTATATTTTGCAGAACCTGAGAAGACATTCCGCCGCAATATACTTTACATTGTAACGGCGTGTCTTGTCAGCATCGAAGCTACTTGATCACTCATTTATTGGTATTCTATTACTAATTTACGCATTTCTTTGATCGAAGTGAAGTCGACTCGACTACAAATACGCATCGTATAGCTGAGGCATAACCAATGTGACACTTAATAAAACCGTGATATTGAAGCTATGGAAATAGTCCAATTGAACGTTTAAAATCAGACAATGAACGATTCCGTGATAGTTTTATACTGAATGAAATTTCAATGCTGACTTGATTCGAAAGTCAGCTGCAGTATGAAGAATAGAAAAGTACAAGCTCATTTTAACTATTTGAGTTGTTAATCTTCAACTTTTAATAGTTTCTGAGTAATTAATAGTTTCCGACTGCTAAGTAAATGGAAAACGTCACATTTTCATTAGAAATCGTTCATCTGTGTTGTCAATAGCGTGGAATGTTGGGAAAGCTCGAGCAATTCCAACTTCAGCAACACTAGTTGAGATCCTAATGCAAACCATTGTTCAAAACTTGTCAAGTTGAAGAAAAGTTTCATCGGATGTGTTCAGTGGCTTCCCAAGTTCAAGATCTGACAACTGCTGAAGACATGACAACCATTTCTTCTCGCGTCTTATTTAATATTCTATTCTTCTTGGACATTTTGAGATGTGCTATCTCAGCTGAGATTCTTCTGTGCTTCCGCGAGTGACGGAATCATTTCAATTCATTCATCTGTCATGTGCATGAATCTAGATCGTTCATTTCTATCGCTGAACACTAAATAGAAGTTTTAGAGCTTTACATACGATACGTTATGTAGCTAACTGAGCTGCTAAGCCAGGACATAATCTTTGTGATGTGCTGATTTCAACAATATCACTAGTTATAACTTGGGATAATTTTTGATAAACAAGAGAATTTGAATCTCGGAGATTATTTTGAACAAAGCCTTGCATAGCAAGTGATATCTATTGGAATAATGAAGGCTAAACAATATTTCTCAAGAATTTCTTCACTGAAAAATTTCATTTGATCTTCCTCTAATTTCTCTTCAATATTTCGGGCATTTATACAGCTTTTACTGGCTTTCTTCTCTCCTCTTGATGCTTTTCAACTACCATCTTTTTGTTTCTCAAACTTCTCTTCTTCTCTCTTTTTTTAGCAACTATTCATTGCTTTAACTCCTTCTCTTACACTCTAACACACTTTTCCTTGTCTTACAAAATTACCCCCTCACCTCATTCTACTTCAACACCTCGTTCTTTTGCTCCTTCCTCAGTTCCAAAATATTCAATTCGATTAGTATCCATTCAATTTAACTTCCATTCTCTACAAATTTTTGTAAGTTTGTCTTTAAATTCTTTAATAGTCTTCTTTTATCCCGTTCCAGCTCTGTTGTCAATCAGACTCATCATCATATTTTCTGTTATTTTTCAATTATTTTTAATAATTATCATTCAATTATTTTTCTGTTCAGTTCCCATTTCAGATTCCGTTTTGTTCTTGTTAAGTTCAAGATAAACACGAGAAAACACGATCCGTCTAGTTCTAGTTCCCGATGTTTCAGCTAAGTTTAGGTTCAATTTCTTTGCAATATTATTGCGGATGATGCCCACACAAGTATTCAATTTCACTTGTGCGTGGATAATGGAAAGTCCGAGGGTGATTTGAACCACCATGCCTCTGGTGGGATTCGAACCCACGAACGGGTAGCGCTAGCGAACTGAAGGTCCTAACGGCCCAGTCCACTCGGCCAACCCGGCCGTATTTCCATTTCGTTTCCATTCAGTTCTCGTGTCATCTCAGCTAAATTTTAGTTCAGTTTTCCATTCAGTCTCAGTTCTGAATTCATAACGTTCCAGAATTCAATCGGTTTCAATCTAGTTTGTGTTCGGTTTTCAATCATTATTGTTTCCATTCAGTATACGTCCGCAATCCATTTAGTTTGAGTTCACTTCAGTTTCCGTTTAGTTCTAGCTCCTATTCTGAAACGCATCTAGTCTAGGATCAGTCCCCGTTCACTTCCTAATCATTCTTCGTTCAGATTTCGTGCAGTTCTAACACAGTATATGTTGAGTACCTCTTATTGTTCATCTCTGTTCTATTTCGTTTCAATTCGGTTCACACTATCATCTTAGTATTATCTTAGTATTCACTGTATGTTCAGTTCCCATCCATCCAGTTTCCTTTTATTCCCGTACTGTTTCAGTTCAGTTTTCATCTAGTTGTACGTTCAGTTTTCATTCAGTTGTACGTTCAGTTTTCATTCAGTTGTACGTTCAGTTTTCATTCAGTTGTACGTTCAGTTTATATTCAGTTGTAAGTTCAGTTTCTATTCAGTTTTCATTCAGTAGTACTTTCAGTTTCCACTCAGTTTTAGTAATCCTCCTTCCGCTCAGATTTTGTTCAAATTCTCCTCCTCCCCAAAACTCGGGTGGATATGATTTCCCCTCATGGTTGACCTTGACTTCATTTGACCTTTATGAACCCACTGTTAATTCGAGTTATCGATGCAAGCAATAACCTTTTTTAAGTTGATGATCGTATAGAGAGGTGAGGTAACGCTATTTCCAATTGTGTTATCAGCTATTGTATTGAGATGTGTCTCGCAATGTGATATTTAGTAGCCTTTGCAAATGCAACACAAAGGTTTTAATGAGTTAGCGACTTCATGTCAGTGCATTAGACTCGTGTATGCCCCAACGCTTTTATCATAGGCTCATAATATCGTCCCCTATAATATTCCACTCTGAAGGGTAGGTCATTATATCAGACCTTCCCGAACCTCTAACAATCGAGAACGAATTGGAAACATTCAAGCTTATCAGATGCATTCTTTGTTATTTCACCATAAACGATGTTTGCACCAAATGACAGTTATTCGGCTAACAATGCAACGCAAACTCCTATGTCAAAGCAATGTTATTTTCCTAATGTTTGTGAAATCGGATGTGCAGATTATCAAACGATTGCTAATTTCAAACGCAGACAATCATTTTGTAGAGTTAGTTATTTGTCATAGCTTGCGTGTTAAGTAGAGAGGATCTGATTGTGACTATCAAACTCCATCTAGGAAAATATTCGGCCAGTTGCACGAAATGCAATTAAATTCAACCACCGTAAAATGACTTTGTCGCATTCACATCTAATTCACTGGCGGCTCGTACCCACGAAACAGGTGAAGTGCCCGTATCTTTTACTGAACAGCACTTCACCTGTTTCGTGGGTATGAGCCTCCAGTGCTTATCACTTATTTCATCGCCAGCGTGTTTTAATTGCCGCCAGTGATTTAATTCTTTTATTAGTTTTCGTAGCATATTCCGTGAAATAATAACACTTTAGGAAGTTTAAATGCAATTTTATATAATTATTTTCAACTTGATGATTTCTTAGTTTGTCATGTTTTTCTGTTACTAGAGTTATCTACTCTGTTAGTTTTATTTCGCCACATCGTACGATTCTAATAGAACATGGTAAACCTATGGATATTGGACGATCTCCAAACGATTTCTGTTATTTATGAAACTAGATTATTATGCATAGACCTTTGGTAGAGAATTCTGCCTTAATAGAAGAATTCTTTATCGCGTTTCTTCTAATGTAATCTTCAGATCCATAGTTAATAAAGTTATATGTAGCCAGAATTATTTGGTCACCCTACTAAGTGCCAAATGCAGTAGAGATTTTCCGTCATTGTGCGCCCGCGCTACAAGCGTCTGGATTAATCTATCAGAATAACTCTGAAATAAAGGATTTTTGAATCGAAATCAACTCTTTTACGCGCTTCTTAAAGAGTTTGTCAACCATTGAGTGTAATATATCCCTTTCTAAGGTGACGCTCACATAAGCTCTTAGGCTTGTGCGTAAATAATATGAGGGATGGTGACAATGAGAGATGACGGCTAATTTCTAGGAAGTCGGGACCAACGGATTATCGTTTTCTCCAGAAAACGGGGTAGCCGTATCTATGTGATTGTGCTGTGGTCAAATAATTTTGTCTCAGTGAGGAATTGAGCTCGGGACCTATTGGTTATCAGGCCGGCGCGTTATCACTTAAGTAAAAGGCAGCTGCTGTAAGTAAAACGTTGTACCGGAAATGTTGAATTGGAAATATCCTTCGGAAAAATAATATTCTATAAACAATTCCTTAAGCTAAGAAACTATAATAAGCTATATTCTAAAAAAGTTATTTTAAAAAGAGCTGTGTCGGTTGATATCTTTATCGATTGTATTTTCAAAGATATCATTGACTCGACTTCCTCCAAGTTACTAAGAATTTTGTAATTAACTATGGAGGAAGCGAAATATCTTATTTACTATCTAAAACTTCAATCTCATCTGTATATGATATGGAGCTTACCTACCTACAGAATAATTCCTGTTTTACGTTCATAATTTTAAAATTTCATGTTATTAATTTCATTTCATTTTACTAGGAAATAGTAAAACAGAGTATTTCATTAAGCGATCATACTAGTAGTCTGTTCAACTACTAAGATTTCAATCCTTTTCAAATTAATAATGATGTTACCTTCCAGGTTGACTTTGGATGTAACAAGAATTCACGAGGTAACACATCAACGTCAAAATCTTCAACGCACGTTGAAATGGAATGCTAGCTCGCTTTACTAATCGCAGTAAATCTAGGAGTGAAGCGACATTCCAGATAACGTGAATGATACGAGGTACGTGGTTGATGACACAATTGGCGCAAATTGTGCTAAATCTGCATCGGTTGACATTTCAGGAGCGATATGATTCCCAATAATTTCATCCCCAAACTCCAGTAATATCAATCTATTAATTTCTATACTGTATTTTTATTTTTGAACAAGTTAGATCTTGATAAGATAATTACCATGTAGAAAAATGTTGGTGTAATATCGTGTTGAGAAGTTTTTTTTAAGTTCATTCTTCATTGAAACCCTGTGTTTTTCATTGAGTTCTAGTGCAATAAACTCTTATTCTATAATGAAGCTTCATTTGTGAGTTTAAAATAACTGCTCAAGCGGTAATATTTCATAAGTGTTTTTTAAGTTCATATTGAATTTCTTCTAAAGTTTTTGATTGATCGTTCATTAATAATTAAAAGCTCTCAAATTGTTCAGAAAACAAGTATATTTCATTTTGATCACTCTAGATATTGATTCGAGTATTCTAGAGTCATCCGAAATATACAAGTTAAACGTTTTCTCCAAGTTTTTGTAGAATTGATCTATTAAATAAATTTTTTAGTTGACGTTTCCTTAACCAAAACTCCAAAATTATTTTTAAAACACGTTAAAACTTTTCAAATAACTTCAAATGAGTATCGATTTACCCTAAAAACTACTCCGGTATTATAAGTCTCAAGTTTTCTTGAAGTTTTTTTTTTAATTTATCTCTAGAATAAATTTTTGTTGATTGAGTTTTCACTGTTGAATTAGTCCATTCAACCTGTAAAACTGTTCAAACCATTCAAACTATAAAACATATGAATACACTTCAAATTGCTGTAGAATATTATTGAAGAACCCTAAAGACAACTCCGGAATATATCAAAAGTTTTCTCGAAGTTTTTGTCAAATTTATTCTGAAATATTCAAATAAACCTGTTGAATGTTGAGTATTGAGATGTTACAGACCTTGGGAGCAGCTAGCTCTCGCCCTGGGATGATGTGGGTAGTCGGGGGGTGGAGGGGACTACGCCAAAGTGGAGATGTCGTAGAGAGCACCAGCAGCGACCAGTTGGCAAGACGTCGCGGACGAGACTGAAAAGCGTGGGCCGGCTGGGCCGTCAAGTGCGCACGCATCCCACCGGCGCTCAGGGTGCCGCGCAGACTCACTTGCGATCATTATCATTGAAATAACAATAAATGCATCAAGATTCAATATATACACATATAGACAACCAAAAATCACATCAGTTATAGTCAGGAAGGTTGGGCCTGTCTGGGGCCCGATACCATGGTAACTAGAGGTACTGGAGGGGATTCATAAAAATAGCAGCTTCCATTATTCTAGTCGCATAAAAAAATCAATACCTACAAGGAAAATTTTGCAGAAAACTGATGATGGTCTGGTGCAGAGTATGGGTGAGGCTCAGCTAGCTGGAAAGTTGGCTTTTCTAAATCTGGCTGGAAACCTTGCAAAACACAATCAACTCTAAATATCGTTCAATGCTGAATAATATTAATCTATATCTATGAAAGCGAAATGGCACTGACTGACTGACTGACTGACTGATTCATTCATTCATCACCAGAACTAAAAATCCACTGAACCGAATGCGTTCAAATTTGGCATTATGTTCAGTTGGACGATTAGACGCGCGCTAAGAACGGATTTTAAAAACTTTTCAAGGATACGTCAAATATTTTAGTTTTTCTAGAGTTTTTCGGCGTTTTCCTCATTTTTTGAGAACCAATCGGTAGAAAATGTTGATATTTGGTGGGCAGGTTCAAATGAGGTCTAGAAATGTTACGTTAAAATATTTTTGCAATCCGTTCAAGATTACGCCAGTAATCAGGTTTTTAAAATTGTAGATGTGTTGCGGGTTGCATATCTTCCGCCTTGATAGGACCAATCCTAACTGTAAATTCAATGTTTCAGCGAGATTATCGATGAACTAATTTGGAAGATATTGAATCAAGTTTCAAACTATGTCCGATATACTTCGCAAGGTTACGCTTAATATTAGCGTTTTACTATTTTTTGAATTTTCTGAGTTTCTCTTAGACTTTTCTAGAACAAATTGGCAGAAAATGTTGAAATTAGGTAATTAGTTCCATATTAGGTGTAGAAATGCTGTGCTCAATAAATTTCGAATCCCTTCTGAACGGAATTTGCAGGCGAGCGAAGCGAGCCTTTTTGTCTCAGCTTACACTGACAGAGGTTTTGCAGGCGGGCGAAGTTTGACTCACTTACACTGTCTATACTGTTCTTCCAGCGAAGCGAGCCTGCCGGCTAGTATTATTATGAATCTGCCATTAAGTCCATAAAATATACGCTCATCATATCATATTATAGTCATGTAGTATGGGCGTATTTCACAAAGGAGGCTCATGAAGACGATATAATTTATTCAACTATAACCCAAATTTTTTCCCAGAATATTCTCTCTGGAGCCAGCTGAGGGTAACTTTTACGGAAATATACAATAGGTGAAGTTGCTCAATGCTATTTTGGGCATATTCTCCTGTGGAATCACACGATTTCAAATTATTCTGGGTTCAATATTTATAATGGGTTGAATGGTAGGATATGAGTCTCCATGAACCTCCGATGAAACACGCCCTTGCATTACTAGATATCATTCTGCAAGGTTTCCAGACCTTACGGAATTCAACGAGGGGTGAACTTTCTAGCTATTTATTGTGAAATAACGTATGAGATTAATTTAATGAACTTTAATACATGAGAAAAGATTTTTGAGAGTGCTACTGTAACTGTAGTAAAAGAAATTTCATTGAAATTTTGTAGTTACAATATTTTCGACCTGGTTTTTGTCGTCGTCATCGCGGTTTTTATAATAGTTTTCATAATTAAGTTAAAATTACTAGTGGTCGTTTAATGGATACTCATCATAAGATATCTCATAGTCATATATACCTGTATCATCATATACTATGACTATCCTCGAACCTCATGCAAAATTATAATCATCTCTGAATAATCCTAAAGTTCTGTGATTTCATCATGAATACGTTGATTACCTCAACAGTTGTTCAATCAACTCTTGAAAAGTATAGTTTTCAGGGCTTCAACCAGTGACTACCTAATTCCTTTCCTGTATAATATGCTTCTGGCTTGAAATATTTAAGATGTCCAAATTCAGCTCGTAGTTGAATTTGAGAGAATAAACTTTCTGAGTTTCTGTCAAGGTTTTTCTGAATAAACTGTCAAAGAACAAACTGTCAAATTGTAAAAAGTATAAATCAGTATTCTGATTCTACGAAACATCGCTCAATAAATATTAAGTATGCTAAACTTCATGATTTTGAATTACTGTAACAAAATGATTTCAATTTACCAATTATGTTTCGTTATCAATGATTTTTGCGTTCCATAAAACATTGCCTAGAATTTAATGTACAATTCACGTTATATTGTGTTGAAGAGAGTAATGAGGCACCAGGATGCTCTGGAAGAGCAATAACTATTATTGTCGTACTTACTACTACAATAGTACTGTTAGAACACTCGTACTTCAATAGATGTTAACTTCGTATTACACTGGTGGCTCGTGCCCACGAAACAGGTGAAGTGCTGTTCAGTTAAAGACGGGAACTTCACCTGTCTTGTGGGTACGAGCCGCCATTGTCGTATTGGCTTAGTATGGAAAGATCCTTAAGTTCATCCATGTATTGTGCCTTTAAATGTTTCTTTTCAATAGCAGTCGAATAATATTATCATTTCTACATGATAATTTCAAATTAGGCCTATCAAATAATCTCAATTTTTTGCGCCTCTCAAACAGCTCAGCAACCTCTGGAGAGCAATAGAGGGGGTTGAGTACAGTGCGAGTCGTAGAAGGGGGTTGTAAAGTAGAGAGGGTTCGTAGAGGGGGGTCGTAGAAGAGGATTCGTAGAGGGAGGGGGTCGTAGAGAAGGGGTCATAGGGGAGGGTTCGTAGAGGGGGTGGTAGAAGGGGTGGTGGTGTGGTGGGGGTTGGTTAGGTAGAGTTAGGCTTAAAGGAAAAGGTTTTCAATCAAAAAGCCTATCAATTATCGATTTTCCCGAATCGGATGATTTTAGCAAAATCAGGGAGTCCAGGGGAGTCATGCTCTGTAAACAGACATCAGTTCATTCTTTTCAGCCACACTGATCACTCGCGGATCAGATTCGGTAGCGGGATATGTTAGTTCTATTGTGCATTATAAATCCACTTTCAATGTCAAGAGTAGAAGGAAAACGTTCATTCACTGTCATCGAGAGAATAAAAAGCAGCTGTCGCTCTACAATTGGACAAGAAAGGCTATGACTGTCAACTCTTGCCTTGGAAGGAAGTTACTTCTATTACGTATAGCCTACCACCAAGCAAGAATACGTAAGTATAATATTACGTGAATTATTATTCATCGTAGGCCTATTACGATGCGGAAAGTTGAAGTTAACTGTATGAATTTAATTATTCTTGCTAGTTCGAGGTTGGAATTATAATAATATAAGTAGAACGGTTCCAAACGAGTGGGGAATTATTACAATAATTTTTCCAGGAAGAATATAAGTCATGAAGAATTGTGATAAACAATTGGGCCAGAATATACGTTCAGCAGATGAAAAATGAGAAATTATACTATAACCACTATAATATTTAGGTTAATACTATACTCATTGGAATCTATAAGTCTGTAATAAAAATCAGCTACCTTTGATCTTTGTGAACTGCTATTTTCATCAAATGCAATCCTCGCACTATAAGTATTCAATAACATTGTAAAGTATGACAAATAATAAATTTCAGTTGGAGACTGCAGACAAGAAATCTAGGGGAATAATTGTAGAAATACTCAGCATTGTTTTGAACTCATGAGTTGAACATTCATCATGAAAGTTGGGTGAGGAATGATTAATAGATAAGGCTTATTTCAGTTTTCTCTTTCAGATGATTGTTATTGTTATTAATATGATTTTTCTAATAGTATAACAATGAATGAATGATTATTTTGCAATACTTAAAAAAAACAGGCGCCGCACACAACCCGTGGTTGTGTAAGGAGGACTAATTCTAAAACTGATAAATTACTTGTAAAATATTGATTGTCTGCTATATAACTTTTCCTTTCATCAAAGAAAAAACTATTCAATTGATGTAATATTTGAGAATAATAAGGTTTTTAATATCAATGTTTCGGTGACTGATAATGAGTCCGTCCAATCAAAGAAGACTCCCCGGCAAGACGGGAAAACGACTCCAGCCCGGCCAATACCGGCCCAAAAGCCATTAGCCCGACTTCGAACCAACACTGACCGAGCCAAAGCCACTCCCTCCACCCCGCCAGAACTCCCTCACTACCCGAACAGACCATACAGCAAACGAATAATCATCAACCAGGATAGAGGTAACGGTGGTTAGCACGTTGATCCTCTCAACCATAAGCTAGTTTACGTAACCAAGTGACGGCGCAGAAAACCTCTGAATAACATACATTTAACGCAGCTCAACCTGTCGCTTGGGAATGCTACTTTTACTAGTGGAGTCATAGAATTTTCTATTTTTATTGGCAATGCCATGTGAAACACAATGCTGCATAGGCCTATTCGAAAGAAATGAAGAGGTAGGTTTGCCTATCATCCATTCGGGCACTGGGGCCCAAAATTTCTCGAAAGACATGAAGGAAGCACTGGCGGCTCGTGCCCACGTGCTTCACAGGTGAAGTACTCGTATCTTTTACTGTACTGCATTTCACCTGTTTCGTGGGCACGAGCCGCCAGTGGTAGGAAGAAGGATTGGAAGAATTTAATGGGGATATCCCCCCACTCAAGATTCTGATGGAATCAAATTCATATCAATTCGTTAGACGCGCTGAAATATTTTCAGAGTAAACAGAGCAAATTGGAAAAAATGTAATAATGATTATCATCAAAGAAGGTGAGTTGGCCCCCGGACCGTTGAACTGCTCATCTCGCACCTTCTCATGCTATGAAATATTGGAAATATGGATGATGAACATTGTTTGCATTCAAAAATCTGTGAGCAAACATAAGTCATATTCAATATTGAGCTCATTCTTGAAATCGGCCTGGCTCGTGTAATTGAACTTTTCCCGGGAACTGAGTGTCTACACGGAACCCAAGCAATAAAAGTCTATTTCTAGACTTCATTTTTCACGATATTTTATTATTCTGTTTGAGGAGAATATTTGCTAGACTGGAATTGATGAGAGAATGGAGCATCATTTTCATTATAAAACAATCAGCACGAGAAAAGAGTGAAAATTGCTGTAGCCCAGGGGTCACTTAAAGCTACAGTGTAGCTTACTGAACAAATGAACAGTCTGCTCGAAAATCGGAGTTATTACTTTTCCTTATTGCCTTTATAACAGAAGGCTGATGATGAATTTTTGTGAGGAATATTGTTGACGCGGGAATGAGTGAAGAGTAAATAAGTGAATAAATGTAGGTTCGGATCTCCAAAACTACTTCAACTCCGTAGGTGGGTATAGTCTGTCCAAGCAGAGAAGACCTTTTGGTAAGATGAGAAAATGACACCAGCTCGGTCAATAAAGCTTCAAAAATTATTGATTTGATCTCAATCGCAGGAAACATTCAAATCTACAATTTGAGACCAAATCAATATTTTTTTACCAATATTGACCGAGCTGGAGTCATTTTCTCATCTTGCCAGAGGGTCTTCTTTGCTTGGACAGACTATAGAAGAAAAGTTAGAGGCAAGTGAGAGGGAGTAGAAAATGAATAGGTGGGTAATAATTTCAATGATGAAGACACCAATAAACAAGCATAAATCTTGAAAGAAGCTTGAATGCTAAATTCTTGAAAGAGTAGAAGAAAAAATTCATGGAGAAAGAAAAGCAGCTGGTTCAGAGAAACAGAAGAAAGAAGTATTTCGTATACTTTACTGTTGATAAAGCACTTGTATTCTCAGCTGGCAGTATTCTTTTACGGCTTTAAAGCAGATTCAGTGCCACCTAGATATTCATAGAAATAAGAATGCTTTTGGGCTGAATGCTATGTATATATTGCAAGGCGAGATAGAGAAAAGCGATACTGTGAGCAGTATATTGGATTCTGAACGCACAATACATGTACCTACCTGTTCTCCATGTTATCCAATACGCAATAAGGTTCAAAATACGGTATTGATACGGAATAGAGTAGTTGTACTGTTCATCTTCAACCTCAATATATTATATAATAGGATTGTTTGATCCCCTCCAACATTTTTCAGAAAAAGTGAAACTAATAAGAATGATGAACTGGAATAAATTGAAATCGTGAAAAAATTGATTAAGATTAGAATTGATCAATAATAAGCACTAAATCAGAATTTCATCGTTATTCTACTTTGATAGTAAGTTTTAACTTAGCCATCTAGAAGTTTCACATAGATGTATCCTTTCATTCAACTCTATTCGAGCGTATACAATCATCCTATTATATAATTATTGAATCTGGTGATATAGCTCATTTTGTTGCTGTTGAGGATACATGTCATGAGCCTGTTATGATACAGAGTAATACGATGAGGATTGGTACACAAATAATTGCAAACAAAATGGTGTTCGAACACATGAGAACACTGGCGACAAACAAATTGTTTTTCTTTATAAACAGCGTATACTATTAATATAGTAAATAGCTGAAAGATTAGATTGATAGTGTTTGAGAAAGAGAAAGATACAGAAGACGGTGCTCCAGTTAGCTGATTGATCCGCCAGTTACATTGTAGGGAACTAAACGACACAACATTCTATGTATGTGACTTGGGAGTGATTTAAATAACTGTCGTGATTCTATGTTTTGAAGTTGATCGCTGAGCTGAGCTGATATCCGTTTTTCCTTGATACAATTCACAATAAAAAATAGGCTTCAGAGAATCTATACTTATTATATCTCATTCATCTTACTTATTCAGTTATTATTTTACTTCTTGTCCTCTTATTCATTTATTATTAAGTTACAACTTAATATACTTAATGGATGGTTCAACAGGATTACTCCCAAAACTGTCCCTTTACCAATTTTTCATATTCACTCAACTCAAGGAGGTTACCTCATTGACTCAACTATACAGCAGAGGTGAATAATCATCAACCAGAATAGAGGTAACGTGCGGTTAGCACGTTGATCCCCTCAACCATGAGCTAGCTTCCGTAACCAAGTGACGGCGCAGAACACCCCTGAATAACATCAAGTTAATCAGTTAGAGTGTAATGCAACAATTACTTTTCCTACAGAAACGGGAAACGACTGACTATCTTCAATAACGTCAAGCAAACCTCCCAAAGGAGGAAACAGATGTAACACGATTACTCCTTTCTCGCATTGATCGTAACTAATGTTGAACTTGGTTGTTGCCATGAAATTATAATTCTTAGTTCACTCATATTCGAATTTTCTAATCGAACCCTTGCACAATTCAAGAGAACGTAGGCTAATAAATCTTTATTTTCTACTACTACTAGCTGCACTGATTCCTTTGTTCCAGTGGTCTTATTAGTTTTCATGGTCGAGACAGGGCCATGGAACTTTATTACTCTATACATAACAAACAAGTGTTATTATGGGTAGGGTATGACTAGATTTATATTGTTTTCAGTGAAAAAAATGTGGACATAAGTTTCTCGTTTACAACACGTTTACCCATAAGCTGAAAACTAAATGACGAGAGTAGATTCAAGCATTCAAGGTCAAAACCATTTAAAAAACATCAATCAAAACCCCATTCAATTCTATTACTGAACATTATTACCATATCGACAGGATATTGAAAACCCCCCGAGTTTTCAACTATTAGGCCTACTACTCAAGTAGTCATAAAACTGAACGTGTGAAACGTTTTTTGATGGTCAATTGTGATTGTAATGTCAACGGTAGTTGGAGAAGGTATAGTCTGTCCAAGCGGAAAAGACATTTTGGCAAGATGGGGAAATGACTCCAGCTCGGCTAATATTGATTCAAAAATTATAAATTTTTTCTTAAATTGTAGAAAACATCCTGATCTACAATTTGAGAACAAATTAATTTTTTTTTAACCAGTATTGACCGAGCTGTAGTCATTCTCCCATCTTGCCAGAATGTCTTCTTTGCTTGAACAGACTGTACCCGAGACGCCGCTCCAGCTATTTTAATTATTATAGTGCTGAAAGTCTGTGTTGGTCACTTACTCATAAGGATCACTCGGAATTTTGAAGAGCAAAAAGAAGTCAAACAGATTTGGTTCGTTTGGTTACCACGCCTCGATTTCTTGGTCATTGCAAATGGAATGACTCCTAACTTTTTTATGACGTGGCGGCGAAGTTTGGACAGTAATTTCTACTCTACCACTTGACCCCACAATGACGAAACCATGAAATTGACGAAATCGGTAGCCGGTAAGTGAGTCACGTCTAGACTACAATAGGTATTTAGTTTGAAAAAAATACAGCTGCTTTTTGTACTGTTCAGCTTCATCATAAAAACTGATTGTGGCGACTTAAAAGCACAGGCTTGAAAGAAGTGAGAGCTTTAAAAATGCGAGACAGAAAACTCTTCAGATCCCACATCGAATTACCCTAATTATGCTAGAAATAAGCGCTTTACAACTACTTTGCGTTTTCAATACGTTTTTTTAATAATATTTTATAATTAATTTAACGATTGAATTACATTAATTAATCTATTACACGGGACTTTCTTCCTAGAAAATATGGTTCCGGAATTCTTCAATCTGAGAATACATATTAAATACATGTATATGCCTGGCAAAGGTACTGAAACTTCTTTCCATTTATACATGCCTAGCAAAGAGGTAATGAAAGATCGTTTCGATGCATTCCGGCTGAAGAAAATCTGGGTAAGAACTTTACTTACCGTTTAGCTACTAGCTGAACTTTAATTGCTAATAAAAACACCATACAAACTCGAAAAGTATAGGATGTTCAACTTAAAATACGCCCCGTCAATTAGTTTAACCAAGTAACGGGGCCTCTTTTAAGTTGAACACCATATAGTTTACAAGAAATTGAATGAAAAGTCACCGTACCGTAACCGACGACGAATTTGTTATTTGAGAGCGGAATGAGTCATCCACATTGTCCAACGTAACTGTTTTCATCAGAAATTTAATACTAATTTTATTATAACGACTGAATTCTAATGATCGGAATGAATCAGAGCAATGGTTTTCCTAACCTCAAAACAAGAATAGATTTTTTGTTCTAACTTCAGTGCGAAAACAGTTCGAATGGTCGGCTAGCCTGAAAAATTTTTCCTGATCAATTTAAATAAATAACGCTTAATAAGTGGCAATTGAACAGTATAGCTCTATTCGAAAAATAGCTTCTTCTAATTGAAAAATTAATAGCACCTACTCCACCTCATCTCAATAGAGATGATTTGGACAGAATTAGCAGTGTTGTACAATACTTCTACACAGTACAAGGTTATATGTCATACTACCATACATAGACTATAGTCGATACTAAGTATATACTATATCTACGATATTGCTAGGATCCTTCACTAAAGCGCTGCAAGTTGCCTATCCTGTTCCTTGCATACACGCTGTACTCCTTATAGCTTGTATCATAGACCAGCGCAGATCTCAGTGTTCTCAAACCTGTCTAAATACTGTAGACCTTTATGAGACATTTTAATTTCGTATGCTCCCTTTTCATTGGGTGATGGTGAGGGGTGAAAGTGGTGTGGGGGGGGGTTAAGTTGACTTACTCAAAATGGAATTGCTGATATCACGTATCGATCAAATTAGATCACTTCATTTTAATACATGAATTATTCCATTACATATCCGACATCATTTTAAAATTTTGTGTTTTTTATCGATTCTCACAACATTGTTACGCATTTTTTTAAATACTTTTACATGCACTCCCTTGCCAACATGGAAGCAACGATAATTGGCAATAGGCTATTCATTGGGACTGAAAAATCTGAAAATATGTATTCACAGTAGACTGGCGGCTCGTGCTCATGAAACAGGTGAGGCTCTCCAAGGTAAAAAGGTAAAATCAAACAATAAAACCAATGAACGCATTTTAATCGTGACGAGGGAGATCTCTCAGGGAAGAACCGTCAGGGAAAAGGGAAATTTCTTTTCCCATGCGTCAAATTCCATTTAGAGCTCTCTCTCTCTCTTTCATTCTCTCTCTTTTCTCTCACTCTCTCTCTCTCTCTCTTTCTCTCTCTTTTCATTTATCGTCCCACGTCACCACTTTTCCTCTTACCCTCTCTCTCGATTCCCTCGACTCTCGGAGAGAGACTCTCTCTATCACGAGTAACTCAAACAAACAGATTGATAGAATCAGCATTGCAGGTCACAATTTATAAGTGATATCAACAAAAATGAATAGATTACAATAAGTGCATTTGTAAAGTCTGTCCAAGCAAAGAAGACCCTCTGGCAAGATGGGATAATGACTCTAGCTCGGTCAATATTGATTCAGAAATTATCAATTTGGTCTTAAATTTTAGAAAACAATTTGATCTCAAATTTAAGAAAACAAGTTGATCTACTATTAAAAACACATTTATGGACCTTGAACAAATATTGACCAAGCTGGAGTCATTTTTCCATCTTGCCAGAGGGTCTTCTTTGCTTGGACAGACTATTTTTATAGCCCATATCCTAAAATAAAACCTGTTTTTACGTGTAACAAACAAACACGAATCTCACTGTCGTTCCTACCCTGATAAACAAGCTACAGTATACGGCATTTTTGACCAAAAACACTAATTATCATGCTCTCGATTGCTTTTTTCAATTTACGTCTGACTTTAGAGTAATTGATTCCTTCTAATTTGTGTATCTAGAATTAAGTATCAATATTATCATATTACATTTCAGCAGACGGCTTGAAAGAGCCAGAAAGTGATTGGGAATTATAAGATTAGCTTTTTAAAAAAGAACTACACACATACCTCCATAATGTTTTCCATTTTTTGCAAAACTAATAATTGTGTTTAATAAATGGTTCTAAATAGTACGCCTATAGCAAAACATAACCCCTAATAATTGTTGACCTCTGGCGAAAATTAAGGTTACACTTATTACAAACTTTATTGTACACCGGCTCAATTAGACAGGTAATATAAATTGCGAACTTTTTAAATTAGAATATTTTCCTCTTAGCGAATATATTTTCCAATTATCTTCATCCGAATTACTAAAATTCATTTATTATATCAGTCTCTTATTGGGATCTGAATTCCTTCTTTCTTGAATAACTTAATGATACATCTCAACTGCTTCTTGACGACTCTAGAGGCTTCTAGAAGAAATACTTCCTTCCAGTAGGTAAGCGTTGGGATCTGGCACTTCTCTCAAGTTGGGCAACAGTGAGAACACGCGACGCGTTCGGTGTTAGGCTGTGAGAAAATTAAATGTGAAATGCAACGAATGCGTGAGTGTCATGTGATCTAGTGCTCTACCGGCGGACAACCCGAAGCAGACATTGGGTGAGCTCCCTCCTGGAAATCTATACCCTTAGGTGAGTAACTTTTAGACTCAAATCCTTACAATATTTGAATTTATCATTTATTGAAAAATTGAATCATTTACTAGGCAATTCTGGTTTATGCCCAAAACCTCCTCTATTCAAAATCACTGTCTGTGTCATGGTAATGATCATGTCATACCAGATATCATATTGCTATAGTCTGTCCAAGCGAAGAAGACCCTCTGGTAAGATGAGAAAATGACGCCAGCTCGGTGAATATTGGCTCAAAAAATATTTATTTAGTCTCATATTGTGAATCAGAATGTTTCCTACGAATCTACGAATCTATGAAGGATTATCAAACCATACTTAAATACCGCCTGGTATAGACGTTTTTCCAGGTATTCTTTACGTTTTGATAAGTCATGTCAGACTTTTCAATAACCTCTAAACTAAACTTGTTCAAGCACCATATTGTTAAGCTGAAATATTTGAAGAACTGGTTCATTGATTCAGTTGTATAATTTGTTAAATTCCAATGTACTGATCCAAGAGCTGTAGGTCTATTTCAAAACAACAGGTGAGTGAGGTAAGCTCGAATGACCCTGTCGAGTAACATTTAATAGTGAACGAATCAAATCGCAAAGCCAATTTTCAGGCGAGCGAAACAAGCCTGTTTGTCTGGTTATTGGCTGAAACCACCGGGGGTCCAGGGGATGCATTCCCCTAGCTAGACAGATAATTTGAGCAAAGCGAGTCTGCCAGCTATTATTATAATACTTGTATGGTAAAATAGACTAATCTAACGAGCCTCTAGGCTTACCAACCTGTTCAATTAATATCATTCAATTAATTAAATTTCCTCCCACTCAAGCCCTCATAAATATAAATTTGATTACAATGTGATTGAAATATGAGCAATATTACTTCACTTGCATGGTAGAATCTACGAAGTTGTTGACTAATATTATTAAATTCATTCAAAAATCCATACACTTGCTAACAACCCTCGTAAATGGTAGGTTCTTGAGAGACGATCTACCAAGTTGTTCACCTAATATTAGTCAATACATTCGAAAATCCTTTCACTTAAAAAACAACCCTTGTGAATATAAATGTTTGTCTAATGCGATTAAATTGAAACATAAAAAATATCATGATGTATTGTATTAGAAAGCTTCAGGGACGTTCTACCGAGTCATTTAGCGAATTTTAATGCACTTATTCGAAAACCTATCACTAAAAACCCAGCCCCTTGTAGAGGGCATCTATGTGTAACAGATGTGACTTAATTTTCTTATTAATTATTATTATTATAATTTCATAGTGAATATTGGGGAAAGAACTACCAAACAGGTTAGTAGAAATAAAATATTCAATACAAACTTGAGCATTTTTAAAAGCATAGGCATAAGGCGTTCTGTACTGCGTTATATCTTCGAACATTCAAGGTTGAAGCTTCGATTTTTATACCAGCTTCAACCTGTTCCAATTCCACGATTTTGAGGTTATGTTGATTCAATTATCAAAATTATCCACTTTCAATTTCAAAATCCATCTCAATCACCATTCACCAACCAATCACCACTTATCACAATCTTATCAAAACAAACATCCTATCAATTATGAGCATAAATTGCAAAAAAAAATCAGAATAATTAATTTATTACATGAAAATACTCACCACGTTTTCTAAAATTGTACAGAAAAAACTATTTTCGACATCAAATAATTCGTTTAAAAATTGAATTCCAGATTCCACCCAAATTCATCCATCTATTAAGCTGAGGCCGCACTGCCGGTGGGTAGAGCCTGGAGGGTGGAGGGTAGATGGTAAATCTATAGAACATACACACCATCCACAGTAATACATCGTATGAATGGTATGACGTAATACTGTTTTTTGAGGTTATATTGTCCATATTTTAGAATTTCAAGATGTGGGCTGAACACATACCATTCATACGATGTATTACTGTGGATGGTGTGTATGTTCTATAGATTTACCATCTACCTTCCACCCTCCAGGCTCTACCCACCGGCAGTGCGGCCTCAGCCTTACGGTCAATTATTGATTTTATAACAATAATCGATGAAAATCATAACAGAAAATTCATTATTCAAGTGTATACGTAGTGAACCGAACTTCCTTGGCCGAGTCGAAATAATGATAGGACAAAGAGATAATTCAGTAGGGGTGAGGGTGGGATGCTTTGAAAGGGTGGGAATTGGGAAGTTTTCCACCCTGGAAATTCCCCCTCCACCCTAGTCTAGCCTATAATGTGACAAAGAGGGTCGCATCGCTCGCCTGCAAATTCAATTCAACCGGTTTTGCTTTGTTTATCATATCACTCAATAGAGTCTTTCAGGCTTGCTTCCCTCGTTGTTGTCTTGAGATTTGACTCTTGAATAAGAAAATGGAAATATTTTCCAATACCCGAGCTAAACCTTCGTATAAAGTTTAGATGTTTTTTGAAAAATGTGAAATAACTCATCAAAAAGTAAAGAATGACTGCTTATAGCATTTGTAAAGCATTGGAAAGTCTCAAGTACAGTAATTTTTAGAAATCTGCAAAAAATTGAATAAGTATATATCGAGCGTAATTGTAGGGGGATTTAAAAACCATTCCAATCAGCTCCTCCAATACTCGAGTTGACCAAAGTGAGGAATCCGAGCGTTAGTTCTGACAACGAAAAGTTGCCTTGTTGGTGTTGAATCAAGCTAATTTTTACGAAAATGAATTGATTTCAAGATTCAAGAGTATAAAATAAAAAATGAAGATCAATTCAATTGCTAAAATTATTAGTATTGGTCTCTACACAAAATCCAAGTTTCAATTCTATTTTCATAACAAGCGTAGTATGAATTCAAATCCTCACAGCAAGCTATTATATTCTTTATGAGACCTCATTTCAATATTCACGGACCCAAAGTTAATCTACTATCATATAATTAGGAACACGCGCACATTTACATTCTCGCAAACCTTTATAAGTGCAACGACCTTATACAATAATAAAAAGATAACAAACAGTCACACAATAATATTTCGGTCATATCTACTTGAAGTCACCCTCGTTCTTACAAAGCCACTCGTCGTTACCCTCAAAAGCGACCGAATTCTTGGTTTTTGTAGTTCAGCATATCAAAAGCAGTGACATGGAATGATTTGATGAAGGTATAGCCTGTCAAAGCAGAGAAGACATTCTGGAAAGATAGGACAATGACTCCAGCTTGGTCAATATTGCTTAAAAAATTATTAATTTGGTCTTGAAATTTATATCAGAATGTTTCCTACAATTTGAGACAAAACTTATAAATTTTGATCCTCTGTTGACGGAGCATCTTGCCAGAATGTCTTCTTTACTTTGACAGATTGTCTATAACCGTCCAACAAGTTATTATTTTTTTGACTCGCTTTCCAGCACTGAATATAAGGTAGATATGGCATATGAAGTAGATAGGAATTTCAATTACGATGCTGGATTACAGGAAATGATTATCAGAACAGTTTAAATATTATATTATATCACACACAATTGGGCTCTCTCTTTCAGGCTACATCCCTTTGTTATACAACGCTGCTTTAATTAAATTTCTATCAATTCATTGATCATTGATTAACGCTGCTTTAATTAAATTTCTATCAATTCATTGATTATCATTGATAATCGATTTCATAATAATTATGATTATCAGGGGTAGAGTATTTCAATAAATAATTGTTAGGCTGCTCTGATACGAACTAAAACGATGTAATAAGGGAGAAGCACATTTTAGGGGAATCCAGGGGTGATTGGATGAAGGAGAATAAAATTCTATCCAAATGCTGCTCCGAGGGAAATTAATTCAAGGGAAACACTGTTTCAGACAAATTAAGGGTGGGTAAGGTAGGGATAACCTATCTGAATATTTCCAAGTGCTTTCGAAAGGCTTGAATTCTGGTAGGTATAAAATTAGCCTAAATTGGAATTATCAGATGATTCCAAGTTTTGCTTCTGTAATAGAATGTGAAGTAATACTGCATTTATCGTATTCTACTGTAATAGTAATGAAAATCTGTTAGTTTCAACTCAATAGCAAAAAAAATCTTGTCATTAGCATTGAAATATAATACAGGATTCGCCAATGAAGTGGGACGATTTGAATAAGCAACAGGTTGTTTAAGAAATTGTATTGTTTTGTTTATGAGGGTGAAGCCCACATGAGCTCTTAGGCTTGTGCGTGGGTAATGAAATGGATGATAGATGACGACTACTTTTTTTATGTAGTCGGGACCGACGGCTTATCGTCTCCTCCGAAAGACGGGGTGGCCGTATTTATGTGATTGTGCTGTGGTCAAAAATTGTTTCCCTGCTTGGGACTTGAACCAGGGTCCACCTGGTTATCAGACCGGCGCTTTACCACTCCTCCAACGAGCCATTGTATTTCATCATAAATAGAAAGTAGAAATGTAGCCATTTAGTGTACAATAAGTGAAAATTCACTTTTTCAGTCGGGCCTGGAAGCTTCCCATGACATTTCGCAGCATATTGAGTGGTATTCCTCCAATCTTTTTTCATCCTTTCAATCACATATCTCTCAATTGTAAAACATTCTGGCCCTGAATACTTGATAAATAGCTTCACCCTTCTCACTGATGTTCACTCCAGAGCCACTCGATCCCACCGATTCACTCTGCAGATACCCCTTCATAGAACTGCAACATTCAATAAGTCTTTTCTAGTTGTGGCTTCGCGATTGTGGAACTTACTGCCATTTCATATAGTTTCAGCTCCTTCTATCAACTCTTTCAAGTACCGCCTATACTTGCACCTACTAGGGGAATTACCATAGTAAAATTACAGGGAAATATGCATGCATGAGTAACTGTCTTAAATCACCATCAACTCTCCTTTAGCTCTGTTTCTTTCTACTCTAATTTATTTGTATATCTTTCTTATCGATATTTTATTTTTAGTTTTCTTCTCAACTCATCAATATCATAATTTGATTCAATACATATTGTTTATTTCATTATTATTATTATTATTATTATTATTATTATATTTTTATTATTACCTCTCTTGTATTGATTGTCTTCGCGATTTCTACATTATTCTTATTTTTAGTTTTACTTTAGATATAATACTATCTTTGTACTTGCTCTGCTCTTATTATTTAATTATTTCTGTTGTTTCAATGGGCTTAAGCCTGGAAACAGTTGTCTTTGTAAATAAATAAATAAATCTCATCTCGAATCCGTTGTTTTAGAGCTGGGATAGATCTGGGTGGATCGCTTTGAAAAACTCTCGTTTTTAAGTAGCCCCATAGAAAAAAGACATAGGTTGATAAATCTGGAGAGCGAGTGGGCCAGGCATATCCCCGTTTCGAGAAATGACGCGGCTTGGAAACAAAACGTTCACAGCATTCATGGCAATTCTTGCAGTGTGGCTTGTTGTCCCATATTGTTTGTTCATTCAATGGAAAATGGGCGAGTTCTGATGTAAGAAATTTATGATTCATTTCAGTTTTAATTACGGTTTATAACGCACAAAGTTAAAAGTCACAGCAAATCTACCCGTTTCTTTCAGGTCCGGCTGCAAAAGTGCATAGATTCTAATGAAGGACATTTGAAAGATATTATATTCAAAAAATGATTTTTGACTTGTCTTATTGTACGCTAAATGGCTACATTTCAACTTTCTATTCATGATGAAAAAATAACAAGAATACAATTTCTTAAACAACCTGTTGCTTATTCAAATTGTACCACTTCATTGGCGAACCCTGTATTTATGTGGATGGAAATTAAAATAGCGATAACATATATTTAAAAAGTTATAATTATAGAGATATTTTTCCAGCATATCAATTATAATGATTAAAATTGAGATTTCATCGTCTATCAATATACACATTTAGTATTACACCACTAGTATTACAAGTCGAGCCAATTTATATATCTTCTGATCATTCATCTTCTGATAATTTAAATAATAATTTCTATAATGACTATGTTCTAAGCCATTTATGGGATGGCAGATCTTGATGAAAAATAGTGACATTTCATCAACGAATTGGTCAAGCCACTTTCAAGATTGAAGTAACATACAGCAGAGTGCTAAGTGTTGAAGCGAAGAAAAATTGCAAAAAAGTAGGATGGGAGAACACCTTGACCAGTAATAAAAATAAGTACCAGTGGTACAACAAAAGGTCAAACCTGAATTCAAAATATAAGGCTGGAGGTGAGGAGACGGAAAAGTTTCAAGGAAAAGCTTTCAATGAAAAGTTGGAGGTTCAATTTTGGTTGTAGAAAAGGTGGAAGACTAGAAAAAAATGAAAATGAATAGCACGTGTATCTTCTGAGTTCCTACTTCCAGCTCACACTATAAGAGATTGACCTGCCATATAGCATGTAGTTCAGCATCTTACAATCAGAATCGAATACTGACCACCACTACCGGCAAATTCGAAATATTACACAAAGCTTGATTTGAAAGCTTGCTCTCAAATGAATAAATAGTTCACGGGTCGCTTGACTAGGTGAAGTAGTCTACATGTGTTAAAACTGGTTAAAGTGAGTGTTAAATCAATTTCAGTGTTTGTACTAAAAACTGAATGTATTTGAATAAATAGTATTTATAATGAGTAAATCATTTAGAATGAATAAAAAATTTTGTCCTCTAGTATGGTGTGATTTCGTTTGCAATCATCTGGAAGAAATCAACTGGATGATTTCTTTACAGGAGCTTTCAATATTCAATTATTATTGATAATTGAAAGATTTTGATAATTTATCCATCATTATCACATTACAAAAAGGAAACGTAAGCGATTATCAAAGAAAGGTAAGAAGAGATATTCTTACCAAAGATAATCTACTTAGAGTAGTTAAGTTTATGTACAAGAGAAGTTGTTTTATGTCCTTACGAATCAAGTGACCCACTTAACTCGGAAAAACACCTTGTAAATTTGAAATATTTCTATTTTTACAATACTGGAGTGATTGATTATGATTTTTCTCCCTGGCCACGCAACCTAGAGGATTCTTCGGAACATTCCACAGGTGGCGGAATTGAGGATAATTGTCTACTATTGGTTGAGCAATAGGACACGATCCCAAAGTGATCCACGAGAAAATCAAGGGGGAAAAATGAGGGAACAAAACTAATATAATTAGCGAAAAATATAGTGTGTTGTTGATCTGATCAACATCATTTTTAGGCTTCCCCAGGGCCGTCGCGTGGGCGAGGCGACCGAGGCGATCGCCTTGGGCGCCGCGGCCTAGGGCGCGCCTCAGCGTTGTAAATTTTTTCTCCATTTTCAGATTTGAACAACTTGTAATAGTGAATGTAAAATGAATAAATAATTGGCTAGTATAAGCAATCGTCGCATCAACTTCCTGTCTCTCCTATAGGTGTTGAATTGTTTTGTATAGTTTCTGAAGTCTCGTTCTGTGATTAATTTTATAAAAAAGTTTTTTATTCTAAGAAACTACCTCCATTTATTAAAATTACAAATTTATGATTTCATATCCAGTTATACCTTCAATTGTTGAAATATTGTATCTTTTTAGCATATTTTCCCAATTATTTCAATAAACATTGAAGTTACAAATTTCTATTGAATTCCGCAGCTAAATTTACATAGGATTTGATAATCGTAGAACCCAAATAAAGCCTCTAAAAAATTAGAAAAATTAATCTTTTTTTGAAAAATGTTGATTTTCCGCCATTGTTATCTCGATAACGAAGCATTTTTGGGGGTGAGTCTCATGGAACTTTTCTCTCTAATTGATGTAAGGAATCTGCCTGAGAAGTATTGCTCATTTCTCCTGAAACATTCTGTATATTTAATGAATAAATCCAATTGAAAATATATATTTAAATTACAAAAAATCATAACGTTTTAAACTCTAGATTGTCTAAAAACACTAGTTTCCAGTTACATTTTTCCTAATTTTTCCCAGATCCCCGGAAGGTTCCCCACATAATCGCCTCTTCCAATCCTGGAAGAGGTTCCCCTCTTTGCCAATCCTGGATCCGCCACTGCTTAAATTCGAACATGAACATAGTACCGGTATGTGAACTGTAGCAGACAGCGTGAGCGTGGTGGTGGACATTTGAACGTAGGGATAGTTTGGGGGGGGGCGCCGCGGTTCTTCTTGCCTCGGGGCGCTATAATCCACGCGACGGCCCTGGCTTCCCCCACCACTTCCCTAGTTCCCTCAATTTGGAGTAACGCATTTGTAGAAACCTTGAAGTTATGTGCTATCTAGAAAACGTCTTCCAGATTTCAGAAAAAGACTGAATATTTTATTTCGTTCCATGTTAGTAGGCTAGGTAAAGAAATTCTTAATGATCTAGTACGAAAAAATAATGAAATATTAGCTTCAGAAACAATACCTCTAAATAATTGCTCCACTACTACCACTACTACTACTACTACTACTACTACTACTACTACTACTACTACTACTACTACTACTACTACTACTACTACTACTACTACTACTACTACTACTACTTCTTGAATTTACTCAAGTTAACAATTCCATGTAGCATTTCTCCCTATTGCTGATATTTGCTAGGATGAAGGTTTTGGGAGAAATTCCAAGAAAAAACAATGTTTTTCCTGAATCGTACAATATCCAAAATTTAACTCATCAGATAGATACAATCAGGTTGAGGGATGGAAAGGACGTCCTAGTCTTTAATCTGCTTAATAAATATAGTCCAGTCAATGAGTGTTTTTTAGAGGAAAGAAAACATATGAAGCTAATTTTTCCCCCATCGGTTACTATTAGACTAGAAAAGTGTTCATGTATTGCTGAGATACATGCAATATAAGAAAACCATACAAATTGAAACTTTGGGGGGCTCCTGGGGGGATAGCAAGAGGGGTAGGGGTGAGGACTTTTGGCAGAACACTTACCGGTATGCTAGTTATCGATGTGGAAAAGATTAGCTTTTTTCCCAAATGTATTATTTCTGTAAGAATTTTCCATAAGGTATTTTGGCACGCTAGGGGGTATTTATCGCATATAAACGGACTTTTCCCATCCTTACATTTAGGCAAAATATATGTTTCTACTAGTAAGCCCCATGGGCTGAAGAACTCGCGTGAGAACTCTTGAAGTTAACTTATGGCTTTGATAACTTGATGATGAAATTTTGAAGTCCAGTCCACTTGATCAAGCTTGTTGATGAGTCGGATGCCTTGAAGTCGAAATAGGAACCACAAATATTACCAATATGTATATTAACACAATACTAAATGGCTCCTTTTTGTGAGGATATAGTTATGTACGGTATATTTTGATACATAGTTTTCATTTATTGCTATTTTATAGCGTCTCGTCCGACGCTTGGTTCGGCCATAATTCAGGAAAAAACAATTCCTAGTAGGTAAATCGAAAAATCACTACTAAACACAAATTCATCACTTGTGCTGTGTTTTGTCAATTTTTCGATTTTTGATCGCCATTTCTGAGATTTGGGTAAGATTTAAAATATCGCCGCCATTCAACTTTTTCTTCAGAATCCGACTCTCTTCAACTTCCATTAATAAAAAATACAATTTTATGATTTATTATCCAGTTATAACCCTTATTGTTGAAAAATGGCGTTTTTTAGCATTTTTTTCCAATTATCTCAATAACCGTTGAAGTTACAAACTTGAAACTGGTTTCATTGAATTGTTCAGGTAATTTTACATAGGAATTTATAATTTTAGAACCTCAAAAAAGCCTCTAAAAAATTAGAAAAATTAATATTTTTTGTAAAATCTCAATTTCCCGCCATTGATAACTCAGTAACAAAGCGTTTTTGGGGGTTGATCCCCTGAAACTTCTTTGTCTACTTGGTGTAAGGAATCAGCCTGAGAAGTATTGCACATTCTTCCTGAAACAATGTATATAGCCTATACAGTTGATTGACTATTTTTTTAATTCCAAATAATGTTTATTGATAATTGTATTGGAAACAAGAAATTTGTACCTGATTGTCTGAATCTTCATTACAGAAGTGTATTGTATTCAATTAAATAAATGAAATTAAATTGTTGAAGTTATATCAAATAACCACTGGCGGCTCGTGCCCACGAAAGAGGTGAAGTGCCCGTATCTTTTAAGGCCCGTATCGACAATGCTAGGCGTGTGCCGCGAATGCCTCAAGGTATAGTCTGTTCAAGCAAAGAAGAGTCTTACTCCAGTCTCCATCTCGGTCAATATTGGTTCAAACATTATTGATTCGTTCTTGAGTTGAAGATCGAAATGTTTCCTATAATTGAGACCAAATCAATATTGTTTAAACCAATATTGACCGAGCTCGAGACTGGAGTAAGACTCTTCTTCGCTTGAACAGACTATACCTTGAGGCATTCGCGGCACATGCCTCGCACTTAAGATACGGGCCTTTACTGTACAGCACTTCACCTATTTCGTGGGCACGAGCCGCCAGTGCAAATAACATAGAAAATCTTATCACAAAATGAAATCTACAAAACGCAGAGAATTATTTTGATACAGTTTATTCGACATATGACCAGGGTCAACGGTAAAATCTCTGTGAATGAATAGTAGGGCTTAATCATTCAAATGATTCCAACCAGTAGCATTTCTCATGTAAGTTTTTACTCTCTGAAGGGTACAAAAGAAGCGCTTAAATTAAGAGAAAGTTGCTGTTGTAACTGAAATCGTTGCACCAATATTCAACATTTCATGAAATATTTTGTAAGGAAAAAAATGCTTGTTGCGTTCATTTAAGCGAGAACTGCAATATTTGGGCTTGCTATGCTTAGTTTCAGATTTGATCTATTTCCTACTCCAGATTTTCTCCGTTGGGGGGAATTTTTTTTTTAAAAAGGACCCTAAAATTACATTTTCAGAAGTTTTTAGCCTAATTAGTAAAAAATTTGGCAACTCCAACAAAGTGCATTCTATCTAGAGTAAGATGAGCCCCAATTTCGGGGGGATATATATCCCCTCAATCTCCCCCAGGGTTCGCCCCTGCTAACTACAACTTCCCAGTTGGAACTGTTATTCTTCACAATAATTAATAAAGAGAATCGAACTTCTAGGTTAAAATTAATCCCCCCCAAATATTTGTATGACGCCATTGGCGTCACGTCCCCCCCTTGTAGGCACCCCTGGGTGATCTGCCTCTTCTCATTAAGGACGTCAATATTCAAAGGGCACGCGAAATACTGAAGGGTTTGGGGATATGGAATACTCTCCGGAAGCGGAATGTAATCCTTCACTGAAAACTTCGAATTTATTGTGCAAGTGATTCTCTATTACTCTATTATCGTATTGACGATGATAATGGCATGAAAAGTATTTAACAGTAGAATATTCTTTGCTTTCTGAACTGAATTGCTGACCAAAAGCGTAACCAGGCCTTTCTGGGTATTTTTTATATTTTTATACTTAAAAAGAGTAAGAGCTATGAATATGAGAGGGTAGTTAACCTAATAAATGTCATTAAAAAACAGTTTTTTGGTCTTTGAACTAAAATACTGTATATTGATAAAAAAATAAAATTGAATTTATTTGTATAGTAGTGGATGTAGTTCCTCAAACAGATGAACTTATCCCCCTTATAAGATGTGGAATGTGAAACATTATATGTAAGCTGTGAAATGCATTTAATTGTAGAAACAAGTGAACTTTTCTTGATCGGTTGCCTTGATCACTTTTATAGGACTCTATTCATCATCCTGATATAGAAAAGAGGGCCCGGGAAATTTTAGTAAAATGAGGCCATTGGAAACAGCATTCAGAGTAGTTTAAGATCCTGCATTCTATTCAAATCACAAACGAGAGAAATTCTTTCTCACCACTTTTATTGAAACTAATTCTTATTTATTCCTTCAAACTGAGCGTATGCTGAGATGTGAATATATTTAAAATACTTATTTTAATAGATATCTATACCTTATTCACGATCACTTGAGACGAAATAAAGAAACTTTTTGCATGTAAATAAAGCTATTTTTGTTTGAGCTTGAGGAAAAGCAAAGAACTGTAATTGACTACAGCTGTTCGACTGCGGCTGACCGTCGTATGAAGTAATACCTCCCTTTACCCGCACACACGCGAAAAAAATTTGTTCATTTCGTCTCAAGTGATCGTGATTAGGGTATAGCATAATGGATATCTTACATCAGTTTTATATTAGGGAAGTTGAATATGAATACACTATTCATACGGCAATCAAAAGGTGTTTATCATGAACAAAGATCGCCGTGAGGACTCTAAATAAGTATTTCCCCCGTCAAGGGGGAACCTTTTTCCAAGAACAATGTAGGCGTACTCTAGGACTACATTTTTTATAGTTTTTAGCCTTATAAGATATTTAATTCGAATTGAAATTTCCATGATCAATCATTCTACCAATGCACTAGTTTAGTACAACATTTCTATCAGTAACTTACCTATTTATTCATTTTTTACAGTGATATAATGAAATCACTTTATTGAAAATTGAAAAACAAGCTACGCTCCTACCAGTTATCTCTCGAATTTTGGGGGAAGTTGATGTAGTCCAGAAGTGATTATTGCATAACCTTTCTTAAAAACATAATTTATGGTCCAGGAATGATATGGAAAACTGAATTTAGAGTGTTGAGAGTGATGGAGAGACAAATATGTATGTCTGGCTCAACAGCCCATGAAGGGCCTACCAGCTGGTTGCCAATTTCAAATTCACTCCACTATACAGCCCGTACAAGCCAAGAAGACACCCCGGCACGACGGGAAAACGGCCCCAGCCCGGCCAATTCCGGCCCAAAAGCCATAAATTCTCAATCAGAACTCACATTCCCGGAACCAACATTGGCCGATGCGCTGAAATATTTTATGTGATGGAGAGACAAATGGAATCGTTAAAAAAGCAATAAAAACTTGAAGAATATAGAATTAGTTTAAAAAAAAACAAGCCATGAAATCACTGTCACATAGAAAAATATCAGTATAATTATAGTCTACACACTTCAAATGCTTTATCAATAACCATAGTTATAGTTATATAGTCACTTTGATATTCACAGCCCTATAAGCAGATTTTTGTGGGCCCAGTGAGTTTGTCGTAGATTAGAATGCAGGGCCCCCAGGGTCTCAGAGAATTATATAAGAAGAATGTATGTATGTCTGGCTCAACAGCCCATGAAGGGCCTAGGCCTACCAGCTGGTTGCCAGTTTCAAATTCACTCTACTGTACAGCCCTCCAATCCAAGAAGACACCCCGGCACGACGGGAAAACGGCCCCAGCCCGGCGAATACCAGCCCAAATGCCATAAATTCTCAATCAGAACTCACAGTCCCCGAACCAACACTGGCCGAGCCGAAGCCGCCCCCTCCACCCCGTCAGAATTCCTTCCTCTTCTTCTAAGAAGAATATTTGGCCTTAGTTTCTGGGCACAAAGCTCGAGCTCGAGCACCTCACAATAGATTACGTGAAGAAGGGTCTCAGAATTTAAGGGGCCCCTTCAAGCTGACTTGGGATGAGGGGCCCTCTAGTCTAATCAGGGGCCCCCATGTCTAATCAGTGGCTATGAAAGTCTGGAAAAATTTGTAGTATTTATTAGAAAATGATTTACTTTTTATTAAATTGTTTAAATTCCAATAAAAGATTATTCATTTCTTTGGAGCCGATTCATTTTTTTTTTTACTGAGTGAATCTTGGGCCCTTCCGGGCCCCCAGGGCCCAGGGCCGTCGACGATCGCACTGGTCAGTCCGGCACTGCTTACATGTATAACTCTCGAACCACAGAAGCTAGAGTGAAATGGTAATGAGACATGAAATGAAGAGAATTCAATTTTCTAAATAATGAGAAAATTTTTTTATCTTCAATGGTTGCTGAGATAAATTCAATATAAAAAATCCTTGCAAATGGAAACTTTAAGGGGGTGCTGGGGTGGAAGCAAGAGGGGTAGGGGTGGAGACTTTTGGCAGAACACTTGTCCATATGATAGAAATCGATGGGGGAAAAATTAGCCTCATATGTTTTATTTCCCCTAACGGGTGTATTTTTGCACTCATTGACTGGACTAATAATATTTTCATTTAATTTCATACAACGCAAATTGCCTACTGTAATTCAAAACGGACAATATCTGTAGGAAAAGCTGGAAAAGTTACACTACTAGCGTGCATTGAACTACTAACGCTGTCTATTGGGAAAGAGAGTAAACAAGTAGGCTAAGCTTCACCCAAAGTAAAAGGAGTACGTGAGAATCTCGTAACTTCAATCACAGAGCGTCTTTATAATGGGTTATTATTTTGTTAAATTGTTATACTTGTATGTATAATATGTAATATTAGATGTAATTTGTAATCAAATGTAGCCATTTCATTGATATTAGCACATCTCGGAAGAGAAGTAGGCTATTTAAAACAGAAGAATTTTTTTAATTTCCACTTGATATTGAAAATAACTGACATATTATGAAACAAGAACTTTATTTGTTTATTTATTTAACAAGGAAATTAAAAAAAAAATTATACAATTTACTGACAATTACATGCACTGTGATTTTGGAAATGTTTTGGAATAGGTATTATGGACTGTCCAAGCAAAGATAAGACATTCTGGCTACATGGGAAAATAACTCCAGCTAGGTCAATATTGATTCAAAAATTATAAATTTGGTTTCAAATCATAGATAAGAGTGATTAATTTATAGCTTTTGAACCAATATTGGCCAAGTAAGAGTTATATTCCTATCTTACCAGAATCCAGAATGTCTCTTTATTTGCTCGACCAGGCTATATATACAAATGGACTAGTATTACGAATTCAATGTTGCATTGGAGTTGAAGCATTGATAATATAAGTTACCTCACTTGGAAAATTGTAGAGAGCACACAAAATATGTGAATTATTTTTTGGTTTCTCCTCGAGACATCGATAAAAGCCTAATTTTGAAATAGAGATGTTCTTTATGTAAGTTAGGATATGTGACATACCGTCCAGCAAACGCACAGACAATGATGTGTCTATGTTTGCTGTAAGCTATTCCAATAGTTATAAATAATATTTTATAATAGTTTATCGTGATGTATTTTTTCTTTTAAATTTTTTACTTTGCACTTGTATTTTATTTGGAATAAACCTGACCGTAACCAAAAAGAAATGTTTTTCCAGAGCTAGATGAATTAAATATGTTTAGGAACCAAAAGTAGCAAACTTTTTCATGAAATTCATCTCATTGTGTAAGTTTCATGAATTACAATAATATTCATCTTTGAATGAGTCGATTGAGTTTTTATTAACTGTGATTATTTGTTTATGACTCAAATAACTGGAATTATTTGTAAACGACTCGACTCAAATTACAGGGAATATCATTCATCCAAACCTCTATAACAGGAATACTGTGAAAAAATTACTAAAGTACCGTACTGATTTGTTTCATTGTATATGAGGCTGTAGCCTACAGCCTACAGTAGGCCTATCATTTGAATGTATGATGCAGTATCATTTGATAATGTATGATACAGTAACATTTGAAAAATTGATACAGTAACTTTTGAATGTATTATAATAGTAAAATATTTCAGTACAATTGTAATAAATGTTGATACAATTTGGGCATATTAGTGTAAAATTAGTTTATCAACACATAGGGAGATATTAGGATATTACATAACTATAAGGTATCATACGAGTATATGATACGGTATCATACGAGTACATGATACTGTATCCTTTGGAGTTTCTGATGGTGATGGCAACCAGATATTTTGGATTTTGTGAAACTGTCTGCCCGGCAGGGTTGCCAACTTTTCTTGAGGAAAAATCTGGTTCTCGTTTTCGAGGGGTGTTAGGTGGGTTTGACCTTCAATCTCACCCTCACTTGAGAAAGGATTCCACAATAATCTTAGGCTATAAACAAATAATATTTTATGTTACCCAACTTATATTTCATTAAATTTATATTATCCAATTTACTATACAATCTATACAATAAACATTATAATAATATTATTATAGGCAGGGAAGAAAACTAGGCTGAGCGCTAAACCTGTACCATTTCTCACCCAAATTTTGATAATTTTTAAAAATTATGTTTTCATTTTACATTATGAGAACTCAATGATATTTGTCATGTTATTTGTACATATTAATAAATTTATTTACAGCTCTTTGCTCACTTTCTTCAACAGAGGATGTGGGCCCCTAGGCTCAGCTTGTGGTGCGGGCCCCTATGGGGGGATCTGGGGGATGTACCCTCTCAGCTACGCGGGGAGTTCGGGGGCCCTCTCCTGGGAAATTTTGTAAAAATTTACTTCAAATTGCGCTTTAGAATGCTTTTTTCATGGTGCGCCTTCGACAAATTTCTAAAGATTTACTTCAAAATTGCGTTTTATGAGGCATTTTTATGGTCTATTATGAGGAAACCCCTATTTTTTGAGCATAAACTATTGGTAATGATAGCCTATATAAAACCAATTCGATACTAAAGTTCAAAATTATAAAATGAAAATTTATTAGAAGTAAAGATTTATTTATTCAATATTCAAAAACAAATTCTAAGTCAAGAGAGATTCATGATGCTATTATTGAAAACTCGTTTACTTTGAGATTGGGATAAAATTAAAATCATACAACTCATTCTTTCAATGTTGCAGTTCCTACTAGCAAATTAATTTTCACTTGCTTGCTTTGCGAAATTGATCTCGATAGAACCACTGTTTTGATTTTCAAGCTGAAGTTTCTATTGAGTTTTCATTTTATTCATTCAAAGTTGAAATTAACTTCCATTAAATCAAAAAGTACAGAACTGCTAATTTTGGTAGTTTGGTAGTACAAACTGCCAAAGCATATAACTTGGACCTACGGTATAACAATAATATTTATGATTCACTATCATAAAAGCTTAGCAATATCTACAATTTCATACTTCTTGCCACGATCATAAACAAAAATAGCTATCAGTGATGGTGGAGTGATGAAGGATTTCTTAATTTTTTTTCAAAAAAAAAAAAGTACTCTAAAACTATATTTTTCAAGAGTTTTGAGCCTTATTATTAGCTTAATTTTTTGTAAGCATACAGTATTAATTTCTCATTCATTAGGTATGCTGCATAATATGGGATTGTAGATAATAATTGTAAGCTCAAATCCGCATTTTAAACAAATAAAATTCATCTGAATTTTATTATTCACCAGGCAGGTGAACAGCTTATCGCAGTTCTATCACCAAACACAGTAATTTTGTTCAAGAGGGTTTTAAATAAGTTCAACTTGTATTATTATTAAACAGTTGCATTACATTCAACAGATACAGATTATATATCGCAGTTTGTGTGGCTATTTATTGATATTAGTTTGCTCAAGTGCAGGTTGTCAATTTCTAAAGAAAAAGTTCTTCTATATTTTTGTGGTGCGGGCCCTAGGCGCGCGCCTAGTTGGCCTATCCGGTATTGCCTTGCCCAACAAGTCAATCAATTAATGGCGCAGTTCTGCAGTTTTAATTATTCAGAATATTTACAATGTTTCTAATATTTACAGTTGCAATGGTCATCCTTCTTTGTTGATTGTAGCAGTTATTATTTGTCAATCACCTGAACTTAAACCAAACCAAAATAAGGTGCTTTGTTGATTTTTTCTAAAAAAAAAATCGGGACATTTAGCGTCCCGACATACATTACGTCGGGACGCGGGACAAAACAGAAAATCGGGACTGTCCCGACGAAATCGGGACGGTTGGCAACCCTGCTGCCCGGGCTGGTTTTGAAGTTTGTGGAGATTGGAGCTTGTGAATGTCACCCAGTGAGACGTGTTAAATTCCTATGAATTAACAACCCTAAAAATATTTTCTTAATTTGCTATAAATATGAGAATATCTTAATTTGATAAATATTAATTGCAACCTCTTTAATAGCTGCCTCGCAAATATCTTACAATTATTTAGTACAGAGACTCACATGACCTTTCTCGTATGAATCTCCTTCCATTTCATTCATAATATGAGAGTTATGGCAATTATTATGGAGACACTAATGTTGCAGAACGCCAGTGCTCACACGCACTTTTTGACCCCTGATGCCTTATATAGTCTCTAAGAAGTTGAATGTAGCAACTAATTATCCAATATCTATCTCTTTCAATTCTTTGAGAATGTTTTATGCAGTAATACTGCCGTGCTAAGTAAGAACGCCGTATCTACACTTCCATCAAAACTGAAGAATCGTCGAACAAATCTTTCTAAATTAATAGAATGGTATGAATAGAGTTGAAGTCTAGTTGAAGGGTTCTGTCATACGGTACTCTATACTTCAAGAATTATTTGATTCAATTAAAGATAATTCAAGTTTAAATTTATTCTTGAACGGTTTGAGTTAAGTTGTGGAAAGACATTTTTCAACACATTATAGTCTAGTGTCTATTCTATTAATAATTTTTATAGTTTTAATTTGGCATAAACTGTATGTACAATATCATTATTGTTCAATTAAAAATGAAAAACTGCGCGCAATCAAATGCTTCAGCTAATGTTTCAATAAATACCAAAAGATGCTTTCATATTGACGGTCTGTGCTATAATGATAATTTAACTGTGGGAATAAGAACGATAAATAAAAGGAACACTTTCTATAGAAAATGAATATAATATTAACATTGAAAATATAATTGCAAGAGAATACTGAAAAAAAAATTTCTACAGATTTGGAGTAGGGTCTAAAACAGTTTGAAAAGATCTGAAATCTGTCTGATCAGCATGTGCCTAGGGGCATGATCCGCCACTGGAAAGAGGCCAATCAAAAATAATATGGATAGTGTTATCACTAAAATAAATAGGATACAGCATATCAGATAAACAAATTACAAGAATTTTGAATGTACATTACTAGACAATCAAATCTTTTGTTTGTTTGTATAACCCTAATCAACAAATGTTTGTTTGTATAATCTACATTCTTATAATACATTCATTGGATATACGCTACTTACAACCAAAAAAAAAAATATATATATATATATATACATATATATATGTGAAAGCTCTAATTTTTAGTATGATAATTTGCCACCTTTTCCTTTGATTTGGTTTGTCACAGGTCTCATTAAAAATATAATTGCAAGAGAATACTGAAAAAAAATTTTCTATAGATTTGGAGTAGGGTCTAGAACAGTTTAAAAATATCTAAAATCTGTCTGATCAGCATGTGCCTGGGGGCATGATGCGCCACTGGAAAGAGGCCAATCAAAAATAATATGGATAGTGTTATCACTAAAATAAATAGGATACAGCATATCAGATAAACAAATTACAAGAATTTTGAATGTACATTACTAGACAATCAAATCTTTTGTTTGTTTGTATAACCCTAATCAACAAATGTTTGTTTGTATAATCTACATTCTTATAATACATTCATTGGATATACGCTACTTACAACCAAAAAAATATATATATATATATACATATGTGAAAGCTCTAATTCTTAGTATGCTAATTTGCCACCTTTTCCTTTGATTTGGGTTGTCACAGGTCTCATTAAGAATATAATTGCAAGAGAATACTGAAAAAAATTTTCTACAGATTTGGAGTAGGGTCTAGAACAGTTTAAAAATATCTAAGATCTGTCTGATCAGCATGTGCCTGAGGGCATGATCCGCCACTGGAAAGAGGCCAATCAGAAATAATATGTATAGTGTTATCACTAAAATAAATAGGATACAGCATATCAGATAAATAAATTACAAGAATTTTTAATGTACATTACTACACAATCAAATCTTTTGTTTGTTTGTATAACCCTAATCAACCAATGTTTGTTTGTATAATCTACATCTTTATAATACATTCATTGGATATACACTACTTACAACAAAAAAAATATATACATATATATATGTGAAAGCTCTAATTTTTAGTATGATAATTTGCTACCTTTTCCTTTGATTTGGTTTGTCACAGGTCTCATTAAGAATATAATTGCAAGAGAATACTGAAAAAAATTTTTTTTACAGATTTGGAGTAGGGTCTAGAACAGTTTAAAAATATCTAAAATCTGTCTAATCAGCATGTGCCTAGGGGCATGATCCGCCACTGGAAAGAGGCCAATCAAAAATAATATGGATAGTGTTATCACTAAAATAAATAGGATACAGCATATCAGGTAAACAAATTACAAAAATTTCGAATGTACATTACTAGACAAACAAATCATTCATTTGTTTGTAAAATCTACATTTTTATAATACATTTATTGAATATGCGCTACTTACAACCAAGAGTGAAGCAAATATAGGGGAGAGTGGGCCACAGTGAAGCCTTAGACTATCACAATCAATATATTAACTAACTGATATCTACTTTAATTCAATATTGTAATATATATATATATATATATATATATATATATATATATATATATATATATATATATATATATATATATATACTTTCTGTGTCCAGACTTGAAAACATATCGCTTTAAATTCCTTTTTTCCAATATTAATATAATGATCCTATATAAAATATTTATATATCCTATAAAATTATCCTATGATTATTTATAAAATAATCATATATATATATTCATACTTCTCTTGAAATGTAGCGACGCTACAATATTTATGCTTCTTTTAAAAAGTAGCGTCGTTACTCTACAAACTGAAAAAAGTAGTGTGCTACTCCCCAACACTGCAATGGATCAGAGTATTCATACAGTATTTCAGTGGGGTAGTATATATATATTAACCATAGAAGAGTATTCAAATAACACCACAATCATAATTGAATCCTTTAAAACTTGAGAAAATAAAGTTAGTTTCCATTGTGAAGGAGGACCCACGCTGATAATTCACCGTGATGTCATGATTTAAGGTGGATTTCGCACAAACAATCTGAAAAACCAACAATACGAAAATTATTGAGAGACAATGAAGAGAAGAACAGTTTATTTAGTTACTGAAGTACCGGTAACTGAATTATAACCACTAGCGGATCCAGAGGGGGGGCACAGGGGCACGTGCCCCCAGACGGATGAAACATACACTAGATAGAATGGACTAAATTGAATTATACTGTACATATGAACTCAAATTAAAAATTCTAAGGGGGTTCAATTAAAAGTTTTAAAACTCCTATGAATATACTCTATAGAGTAGAAAAACCAAAATTTTTCGGGGCAAGCCCCGGACCCTATTTTCAGCGTGTATCAAGTAGCCTAATAGCTGACGCCAAAACATTAGTCGGTTTTGTCTGCTTGTATGCTCCAACAGCTGATGCTGTCGATTAGAGTTGTCATTTAGCTATGCCTGGATGGTGGATTTGAAATTAAAAGAGACAATAGATGCTTTAGTATTAGGCTACATCAATGAGGAAAGTGTCTAAAATTTTGGCAACAGCTATAGTGGCAATTAGACTGAAGCCTCAACATCCAAAATAAGAATTTTTCTTCAACTCTGAACTGATTTATTCAATATTATTTTGTAAAAAGTAACACAATTTTCACGTTGGGGGGGGCACCAAAATATCTCAAGAACTATGCGGCTCAGCGCAAAATGTGTCAACATTACAATATATATTTAATTAATTCATGATTTGACAATAAGATTATTTTCAACATTTGTCAATTCCCCGGTCTACTGACTGCGGCGTAGACCTAAAAAACTGAAACTAAAATAATTTTGAAATAGTGGTCCTATGCAAAATTCCGCTAAATTGAACGGTTCTCAAGTTACAAAAGGAAAGGGATGAACTTAACTTATACATTTTTAGGCCAAACTTCGAGATATTTTGGAAAACTAGAATTACACATCTTAGCCCCCCTCCTCGAAACTTACCTATTTATTCATTTTTTACAGTAATCATAATGAAATCACTTTATTGAAAATTGAAAAACAAGCTACGCTCCTACCAGTTATCTCTCGAATTTTGGGGGAAGTTGATGTAGTCCAGATGTGATTATTGTATAACCTTTCTTAAAAACATAATTTATGGTCCAGGAATGATATTGAAAACTGAATTTAGAGTGTTGAGAGTGATGGAGAGGCAAATATGTATGTCTGGCTCAACAGCCCATGAAGGGCCTACCAGCTGGTTGCCAATTTCAAATTCACTCCACTATACAGCCCGTACAAGCCAAGAAGACGACCCGGCACGACGGGAAAACGGCCCCAGCCCGGCCAATTCCGGCCCAAAAGCCATAAATTCTCAATCAGAACTCTCATTCCCGGAACCAACATTGGCCGATGCGCTGAAATATTTTATGTGATGGAGAGACAAATGGAATCGTTAAAAAAGCAATAAAAACTTGAAGAATATGGAATTAGTTTGAAAAAAGAACAAGCCATGAAATCACTGTCACATAGAAAAATATCAGTATAATTATAGTCTGCACACTTCAAATGCTTTATCAATAACTATAGTTATAGTTATATAGTCACTTTGATATTCACAGCCCTATCGGCAGATTTTTGTGGGCCCAGTGAGTTTGTCGTAGATTAGAATGCAGGGCCCCCAGGGTCCCAGAGAATTATATAAGAAGAATGTATGTATGTCTGGCTCAACAGCCCATGAAGGGCCTAGGCCTACCAGCTGGTTGCCAGTTTCAAATTCACTCTACTATACAGCCCTCCAATCCAAGAAGACACCCCGGCACGACGGGAAAACGGCCCCAGCCCGGCGAATACCAGCCCAAATGCCATAAATTCTCAATCAGAACTCACAGTCCCCGAACCAACACTGGCCGAGCCGAAGCCGCCCCCTCCACCCCGTCAGAATTCCTTCCTCTTCTTCTAAGAAGAATATTTGGCCTTAGTTTCTGGGCACAAAGCTCGAGCTCGAGCACCTCACAATAGATTACGTGAAGAAGGGTCTCAGAATTTAAGGGGCCCCTTCAAGCTGACTTGGGATGAGGGGCCCTCTAGTCTAATCAGGGGCCCCCATGTCTAATCAGTGGCTATAAAAGTCTGGAAAAATTTGTAGTATTTATTAGAAAATGATTTACTTTTTATTAAATTGTTTAAATACCAATAAAAGATTATTCATTTCTTTGGAGCCGATTCATTTTTTTTTTTACTGAGTGAATCTTGGGCCCTTCCGGGCCCCCAGGGCCCAGGGCTGTCGACGATCGCACTGGTCAGTCCGGCACTGCTTACATGTATAACTCTCGAACCACAGAAGCTAGAGTGAAATGGTAATGAGACATGAAATGAAGAGAATTCAATTTTCTAAATAATGAGAAATTTTTTTTTATCTTCAATGGTTGCTGAGATAAATTCAATATAAAAAATCCTTGCAAATGGAAATTTAAGGGGGTGCTGGGGTGGAAGCAAGAGGGGTAGGGGTGGAGACTTTTGGCAGAACACTTGTCCATATGATAGAAATCGATGGGGGAAAAATTAGCCTCATATGTTTTATTTCCCCTAACGGGTGTATTTTTGCACTCATTGACTGGACTAATAATATTTTCATTTAATTTCATACAACGCAAATTGCCTACTGTAATTCAAAACGGACAATATCTGTAGGAAAAGCTGGAAAAGTTACACTACTAGCGTGCATTGAACTACTAACGCTGTCTATTGGGAAAGAGAGTAAACAAGTAGGCTAAGCTTCACCCAAAGTAAAAGGAGTACGTGAGAATCTCGTAACTTCAATCACAGAGCGTCTTTATAATGGGTTATTATTTTGTTAAATTGTTATACTTGTATGTATAATATGTAATATTAGATGTAATTTGTAATCAAATGTAGCCATTTCATTGATATTAGCACATCTCGGAAGAGAAGTAGGCTATTTAAAACAGAAGAATTTTTTTTTAATTTCCACTTGATATTGAAAATAACTGACATATTATGAAACAAGAACTTTATTTGTTTATTTATTTAACAAGGAAATTAAAAAAAACAATTATACAATTAACTGACAATTACATGCACTGTGATTTTGGAAATGTTTTGGAATAGGTATTATGGACTGTCCAAGCAAAGATAAGACATTCTGGCTACATGGGAAAATAACTCCAGCTAGGTCAATATTGATTCAAAAATTATAAATTTGGTTTCAAATCATAGATAAGAGTGATTAATTTATAGCTTTTGAACCAATATTGGCCAAGTAAGAGTTATATTCCTATCTTACCAGAATCCAGAATGTCTCTTTATTTGCTCGACCAGGCTATATATACAAATGGACTAGTATTACGAATTCAATGTTGCATTGGAGTTGAAGCATTGATAATATAAGTTACCTCACTTGGAAAATTGTAAAGAGCACACAAAATATGTGAATTATTTTTTGGTTTCTCCTCGAGACATCGATAAAAGCCTAATTTTGAAATAGAGATGTTCTTTATGTAAGTTAGGATATGTGACATACCGTCCAGCAAACGCACAGACAATGATGTGTCTATGTTTGCTGTAAGCTATTCCAATAGTTATAAATAATATTTTATAATAGTTTATCGTGATGTATTTTTTCTTTTAAATTTTTTACTTTGCACTTGTATTTCATTTGGAATAAACCTGACCGTAACCAAAAACAAATGTTTTTCCAGAGCTAGATGAATTAAATATGTTTAGGAACCAAAAGTAGCAAACTTTTTCATGAAATTCATCTCATTGTGTAAGTTTCATGAATTACAATAATATTCATCTTTGAATGAGTCGATTGAGTTTTTATTAACTGTGATTATTTGTTTATGACTCAAATAACTGGAATTATTTGTAAACGACTCAACTCAAATTACAGGGAATATCATTCATCCAAACCTCTATAACAGGAATACTGTGAAAAAATTACTAAAGTACCGTACTGATTTGTTTCATTGTATATGAGGCTGTAGCCTACAGCCTACAGTAGGCCTATCATTTGAATGTATGATGCAGTATCATTTGATAATGTATGATACAGTAACATTTGAAAAATTGATACAGTAACTTTTGAATGTATTATAATAGTAAAATATTTCAGTACAATTGTAATAAATGTTGATACAATTTGGGCATATTAGTGTAAAATTAGTTTATCAACACATAGGGAGATATTAGGATATTACATAACTATAAGGTATCATACAAGTATATGATACGGTATCATACGAGTACATGATACTGTATCCTTTGGAGTTTCTGATGGTGATGGCAACCAGATATTTTGGATTTTGTGAGACTGTCTGCCCGGCAGGGTTGCCAACTTTTCTTGAGGAAAAATCTGGTTCTCGTTTTCGAGGGGGGTGTTAGGTGGGTTTGACCTTCAATCTCACCCTCACTTGAGAAAGGATTCCACAATAATCTTAGGCTATAAACAAATAATATTTTATGTTACCCAACTTATATTTCATTAAATTTATATTATCCAATTTACTATACAATCTATACAATAAACATTATAATAATATTATTATAGGCAGGGAAGAAAACTAGGCTGAGCGCTAAACCTGTACCATTTCTCACCCAAATTTTGATAATTTTTAAAAATTATGTTTTCATTTTACATTATGAGAACTCAATGATATTTGTCATGTTATTTGTACATATTAATAAATTTATTTACAGCTCTTTGCTCACTTTCTTCAACAGAGGATGTGGGCCCCTAGGCTCAGCTTGTGGTGCGGGCCCCTATGGGGGGATCTGGGGGATGTACCCTCTCAGCTACGCGGGGAGTTCGGGGGCCCTCTCCTGGGAAATTTTGTAAAAATTTACTTCAAATTGCGCTTTAGAATGCTTTTTTCATGGTGCGCCTTTGACAAATTTCTAAAGATTTACTTCAAAATTGCGTTTTATGAGGCATTTTTATGGTCTATTATGAGGAAACCCCTATTTTTTGAGCATAAACTATTGGTAATGATAGCCTATATAAAACCAATTCGATACTAAAGTTCAAAATTATAAAATGAAAATTTATTAGAAGTAAAGATTTATTTATTCAATATTCAAAAACAAATTCTAAGTCAAGAGAGATTCATGATGCTATTATTGAAAACTCGTTTACTTTGAGATTGGGATAAAATTAAAATCGTACAACTCATTCTTTCAATGTTGCAGTTCCTACTAGCAAATTAATTTTCACTTGCTTGCTTTGCGAAATTGATCTCGATAGAACCACTGTTTTGATTTTCAAGCTGAAGTTTCTATTGAGTTTTCATTTTATTCATTCAAAGTTGAAATTAACTTCCATTAAATCAAAAAGTACAGAACTGCTAATTTTGGTAGTTTGGTAGTACAAACTGCCAAAGCATATAACTTGGACCTACGGTATAACAATAATATTTATGATTCACTATCATAAAAGCTTAGCAATATCTACAATTTCATACTTCTTGCCACGATCATAAACAAAAATAGCTATCAGTGATGGTGGAGTGATGAAGGATTTCTTAATTTTTTTTCACAAAAAAAGTACTCTAAAACTATATTTTTCAAGAGTTTTGAGCCTTATTATTAGCTTAATTTTTTGTAAGCATACAGTATTAATTTCTCATTCATTAGGTATGCTGCATAATATGGGATTGTAGATAATAATTGTAAGCTCAAATCCGCATTTTAAACAAATAAAATTCATCTGAATTTTATTATTCACCAGGCAGGTGAACAGCTTATCGCAGTTCTATCACCAAACACAGTAATTTTGTTCAAGAGGGTTTTAAATAAGTTCAACTTGTATTATTATTAAACAGTTGCATTACATTCAACAGATACAGATTATATATCGCAGTTTGTGTGGCTATTTATTGATATTAGTTTGCTCAAGTGCAGGTTGTCAATTTCTAAAGAAAAAGTTCTTCTATATTTTTGTGGTGCAGGCCCTAGGCGCGCGCCTAGTTGGCCTATCCGGTATTGCCTTGCCCAACAAGTCAATCAATTAATGGCGCAGTTCTGCAGTTTTAATTATTCAGAATATTTACAATGTTTCTAATATTTACAGTTGCAATGGTCATCCTTCTTTGTTGATTGTAGCAGTTATTATTTGTCAATCACCTGAACTTAAACCAAACCAAAATAAGGTGCTTTGTTGATTTTTTCTAAAAAAAAATCGGGACATTTAGCGTCCCGACATACATTACGTCGGGACGCGGGACAAAACAGCAAAAATCGGGACTGTCCCGACGAAATCGGGACGGTTGGCAACCCTGCTGCCCGGGCTGGTTTTGAAGTTTGTGGAGATTGGAGCTTGTGAATGTCACCCAGTGAGACGTGTTAAATTCCTATGAATTAACAACCCTAAAAATATTTTCTTAATTTGCTATAAATATGAGAATATCTTAATTTGATAAATATTAATCGCAACCTCTTTAATAGCTGCCTCGCAAATATCTTACAATTATTTAGTACAGAGACTCACATGACCTTTCTCGTATGAATCTCCTTCCATTTCATTCATAATATGAGAGTTATGGCAATTATTATGGAGACACTAATGTTGCAGAACGCCAGTGCTCACACGCACTTTTTTGACCCCTGATGCCTTATATAGTCTCTAAGAAGTTGAATGTAGCAACTAATTATCCAATATCTATCTCTTTCAATTCTTTGAGAATGTTTTATGCAGTAATACTGCCGTGCTAAGTAAGAACGCAGTATCTACACTTCCATCAAAACTGAAGAATCGTCGAACAAATCTTTCTAAATTAATAGAATGGTATGAATAGAGTTGAAGTCTAGTTGAAGGGTTCTGTCATAAGGTACTCTATACTTCAAGAATTATTTGATTCAATTAAAGATAATTCAAGTTTAAATTTATTCTTGAACGGTTTGAGTTAAGTTGTGGAAAGACATTTTTCAACACATTATAGTCTAGTGTCTATTCTATTAATAATTTTTATAGTTTTAATTTGGCATAAACTGTATGTACAATATCATTATTGTTCAATTAAAAATGAAAAACTGCGCGCAATCAAATGCTTCAGCTAATGTTTCAATAAATACCAAAAGATGCTTTCATATTGACGGTCTGTGCTATAATGATAATTTAACTGTGGGAATAAGAATGATAAATAAAAGGAACACTTTCTATAGAAAATGAATATAATATTAACATTGAAAATATAATTGCAAGAGAATACTGAAAAAAAAATTTCTACAGATTTGGAGTAGGGTCTAAAACAGTTTGAAAAGATCTGAAATCTGTCTGATCAGCATGTGCCTAGGGGCATGATCCGCCACTGGAAAGAGGCCAATCAAAAATAATATGGATAGTGTTATCACTAAAATAAATAGGATACAGCATATCAGATAAACAAATTACAAGAATTTTGAATGTACATTACTAGACAATCAAATCTTTTGTTTGTTTGTATAACCCTAATCAACAAATGTTTGTTTGTATAATCTACATTCTTATAATACATTCATTGGATATACGCTACTTACAACCAAAAAAAAAAAATATATATATACATATATATATGTGAAAGCTCTAATTTTTAGTATGATAATTTGCCACCTTTTCCTTTGATTTGGTTTGTCACAGGTCTCATTAAAAATATAATTGCAAGAGAATACTGAAAAAAATTTTCTATAGATTTGGAGTAGGGTCTAGAACAGTTTAAAAATATCTAAAATCTGTCTGATCAGCATGTGCCTGGGGCATGATGCGCCACTGGAAAGAGGCCAATCAAAAATAATATGGATAGTGTTATCACTAAAATAAATAGGATACAGCATATCAGATAAATAAATTACAAGAATTTTTAATGTACATTACTAGACAATCAAATCTTTTGTTTGTTTGTATAACCCTAATCAACCAATGTTTGTTTGTATAATCTACATCTTTATAATACATTCATTGGATATACACTACTTACAACAAAAAAAATATATACATATATATATGTGAAAGCTCTAATTTTTAGTATGATAATTTGCTACCTTTTCCTTTGATTTGGTTTGTCACAGGTCTCATTAAGAATATAATTGCAAGAGAATACTGAAAAAAATTTTTTTTACAGATTTGGAGTAGGGTCTAGAACAGTTTAAAAATATCTAAAATCTGTCTAATCAGCATGTGCCTAGGGGCATGATCCGCCACTGGAAAGAGGCCAATCAAAAATAATATGGATAGTGTTATCACTAAAATAAATAGGATACAGCATATCAGGTAAACAAATTACAAAAATTTCGAATGTACATTACTAGACAAACAAATCATTCATTTGTTTGTAAAATCTACATTTTTATAATACATTTATTGAATATGCGCTACTTACAACCAAGAGTGAAGCAAATATAGGGGAGAGTGGGCCACAGTGAAGCCTTACACTAACTATCACAATCAATATATTAACTAACTGATATCTACTTTAATTCAATATTGTAATATATATATATATATATATATATATATATATATATATATATATATATATATATATACTTTCTGTGTCCAGACTTGAAAACATATCGCTTTAAATTCCTTTTTTCCAATATTAATATAATGATCCTATATAAAATATTTATATATCCTATAAAATTATCCTATGATTATTTATAAAATAATCATATATATATATTCATACTTCTCTTGAAATGTAGCGACGCTACAATATTTATGCTTCTTTTTAAAAGTAGCGTCGTTACTCTACAAACTGAAAAAAGTAGTGTGCTACTCCCCAACACTGCAATGGATCAGAGTATTCATACAGTATTTCAGTGGGGTAGTATATATATATTAACCATAGAAGAGTATTCAAATAACACCACAATCATAATTGAATCCTTTAAAACTTGAGAAAATAAAGTTAGTTTCCATTGTGAAGGAGGACCCACGCTGATAATTCACCGTGATGTCATGATTTAAGGTGGATTTCGCACAAACAATCTGAAAAACCAACAATACGAAAATTATTGAGAGACAATGAAGAGAAGAACAGTTTATTTAGTTACTGAAGTACCGGTAACTGAATTATAACCACTAGCGGATCCAGAGGGGGGCAGGCACGTGCCCCCCCCAGACGGATGAAACATACACTAGATAGAATGGACTAAATTGAATTATACTGTACATATGAACTCAAATTAAAAATTCTAAGGGGGTTCAATTAAAAGTTTTAAAACTCCTATGAATATACTCTATAGAGTAAAAAAACCAAAATTTTTTGGGGCAAGCCCCGGACCCTATTTTCAGCGTGTATCAAGTAGCCTAATAGCTGACGCCAAAACATTAGTCGGTTTTGTCTGCTTGTATGCTCCAACAGCTGATGCTGTCGATTAGAGTTGTCATTTAGCTATGCCTGGATGGTGGATTTGAAATTAAAAGAGACAATAGATGCTTTAGTATTAGGCTACATCAATGAGGAAAGTGTCTAAAATTTTGGCAACAGCTATAGTGGCAATTAGACTGAAGCCTCAACATCCAAAATAAGAATTTTTCTTCAACTCTGAACTGATTTATTCAATATTATTTTGTAAAAAGTAACACAATTTTCACGTTGGGGGGGGGGGCACCAAAATATCTCAAGAACTATGCGGCTCAGCGCAAAATGTGTCAACATTACAATATATATTTAATTAATTCATGATTTGACAATAAGATTATTTTCAACATTTGTCAATTCCCCGGTCTACTGACTGCGGCGTAGACCTAAAAAACTGAAACTAAAATAATTTTGAAATAGTGGTCCTATGCAAAATTCCGCTAAATTGAACGGTTCTCAAGTTACAAAAGGAAAGGGATGAACTTAACTTATACATTTTTAGGCCAAACTTCGAGATATTTTGGAAAACTAGAATTACACATCTTAGCCCCCCTCCTCGAAAACATAAGTTCAATAAAATGTAGCATTTCACGAAATTTTTATTTGAACAATTTATAGTTTAGGGTCTGTATACGTCATTTTGGTATTGGGGAGAAACTTCAACCCTTGAAAATAAGGCTAGACTAATTGCACCATACTAAAGGAAGTATTCCCAAGCTGCAGCTTGAGATGCGCGGCTCGAGCTGCCTGGCTCTTGAAGGTACGATTCCCAAGCAGCAGCTCAAGCTGCCCGGCTCTAATTTCTCTACTGGAGCTGCACAGCTTTAGCTGCGCTGCTCTAGCCATCACAACTTAGTCGCAACTATATTATAGATGTTTACTCTGCTATTAGAGCTACTAATGTATATTAATTCAATAAATAGTGAAATTTACTTGAAAATGACTCAAAAAGGGCGAATTTAACTATTTATTGATTTATCATACATTAGTAGCTCTAATAACAAACAGAACATTTATAATATAGTTATGTGAATAGAGTTTTGATGGCTAGAGCAGGGCAGCTCGAGCCGCGTAACTCGAACTAATGCTTGGGAATGCTACCATAAGGTTGACTTTAAATAAAATTACCGGTCTGTTTCATTATTATTTGTATGAGAGGAGTTTAAATTATGATATGTTGGTAGTTGGTGATAGCCTACTTTCTGAATACTATAATTTATTGTATTTGTAGAATAACTTTTAAAGTGAATAGAGTGTGATATGGGGCACTGACGATTGACCAGTGACCATCATACCCAATACCCACATCAACTAGTCAGAATCAAGTGAAATGATTGCTTGAAAATGATTGCTCAGAATCAAATGGTTCAATGGTTGGAAATGATTGCTCTCCTGTAAGATTGAAAATACATATTGGATGGCTTTCTAGCTGTTCTAAATGCATTTGAGACTACCTTTTTCAACAAAAATCTCTGGGGGGAAAACCCCCGACCCCTTTTTGCCATAGTGTAAGAAGTTAAAATATCAAGTAGCCTACTAGATAAGAATACATGCTACAATGAAAAACGAAAGTAATGCACCGGTACCAAAAATACATGAGTTAGGTAAGCCACTTACTTTCAGCATTTTTTCATGTTTAACCAGCCTTTTAATGAATAATTTTTGTTTCTTGATCTATTCTTAAAATTGAATTGAAGGGTTATAAAACTGTTCATATAATTTAGGGGAAAATTTAATCTGCTTGATGAATCATGTAATAATACACATTTTCCAAATCAGATAGAGTGAATTTTGTGGAATTTTCATCATTGTTTCTGTAATTAATAAAATACTCTATATTCAAATTCAAATTCCTATATTTAAAAACCCTCCTATTAATTGGTGATACTTCTTTATATTATCTCATTATAGGGGGGGGGGGGGTTGATTAGGTATGAAGAGGCACTTGTGAAAAATTGGGGAAGGGGGGTGCAGACTTGTGATAATTTCGCCTCACTAGCCTTTAATATAATTTCATAACCTGTGTTGTGCCCCACCCAGAAGTAAATCCTGGATCCGCCACTGATTATAACAATGACTTATTGAATTAAGAAAGAGCAACTTGAATTTTATGATAATGACTTGATTGAGTTCAGAAAATATGCACTGTTAATAGAACTATTTTGTAAAATTTACACTTTCATCAAAGATGTTGTGGAACTTATCCATTATTTAGGTGAGTGAAAACAAAGGTTGTCAGATCCACAAAGTTAATTTAAAAACCAATAACTTACTCAAGTTTCAATTCCCTGAAACATTATACACTGATGATGCCCTGAGCATTGAAACATAAGTATGATTCTTTAAATAAATTTGATGGGTCTGAAAACCTTTGTTTTCACTCACCTAAATCATTTTGTTACTGCAGTTACAAAACAGAGAATTATTATACAATCCATATTGAAGTACTTCCAAGTTACTCCTTATTTTCGGCCGTAGCTGTTTAAAGCTGTTCAAATAGCTGTTTTTGTTTCTTAGGGTGCAATGCTAGGTAATGAATGGGTATGGTAGGCTGCGCCCTAATTACAGATGTTGCAAAATTAGAAAGTTCACATCATTTAATAATTTTATTGATAACTCCTAAGTTATGCTCCATCTACAGGGTGTTTTTACCTGAACTCATTCCTCATACTGATGTTACTTGTAGCCAATGACAAGTAAGATCAACGTCAACGTTATACAACGGTTACTTTTTAGATTACAGTAGTCAAGCCTAAAATTTGTGTCAAACGCAAGCCTTTTATTTTTCAGAGAATCTATCAACATTTATGGGCTCATGTTCTGTCAGCTGATTTGAATAGTTCAAGCCTCTCATGAAAGATTTCAAGGCTTGATATTTGTTTATCGGATAATAATTATGTTTTGTTCTTCATGTTTTGTTAATTATCTTTTTGTTCTAAGTGGAAACAAATGATATCATATCCACAAATTAGTTTATTTGAAAAACCATAATTAAGTTTCAATGCTTAGGGCATCATCATCAGTTTTCCACTGATGATGATGCCCTGATGATTTTCCAATTATGATGATGCCCTGAGCATTGAAACTTAATTAAGTATGGTTGTTAAAACTAATTTGTGGATCTGACAACATTTGTTTTTACTTACCTAAATTATGAATAAGTTTCACAACATCTCTGATAAAAGTGTAAATTTTGTTCTTCACTTTACCTCCAACAAAACAACATAAATCATTAGAAATATTGGTTCTATTGAATTCAAAGTAATTGGATTAATTTCTTATAAGTGTAAACTATAGATATGGAATCCATGGTTGAATCTGCAGTAGTGTGTGGTTTAAAATTTCCAGTTTAACGTAGCAGTAAAAGTAATACTTTTAGTAAGCAGTATGTATAGCAGTAGCACTAAAAGTAAAACAAAAATATGATTATACTCAACAAATTCTACAAAGTGAGATTTGATTATGAACGTTTTTATGTTAGAAAGATGAAATTGCTTCTAATTAAGAAAAAATATATAAAATTATCAATATTCTCGAGGAAACTTAGTTGTAGATCCGATGGGAAATAGTTTTAAATGACGAAAATATAATATTAATGTAAATGCGATCGCTTGTAATTGGGCGCATCATGACGTCACAACCTCAGTGGTCGTAACTAGGGTCCAAACACTCCGTGAACGGAGTAAAGAGTTACCAGCAATAAAATTGGCGGGTGAGTCAGCTGATCAGAGTAACAATTTCTTGTTGTCTATTCTCCTCTTTATCCAACACTATCAATCTATTGTTTCAGCTTAACATCAGCTGGTTATTGAAAAAAATCGCCAGTTGCCAATTTTTTGATGGGAACTAACTAATCAAGAGAATTTTTTGTGAATATCTGGACAGGCTTGAGCTCTTCTGATTTCCAAAGTAGTATTGCATCCTTGCAAGACAAGGATGTCAAAATTCATCAGTGAATTGTTTTTATTATTCATCTAAAGGTACGATTCCCAGCTCGAGCTCGGCAGCTCGAGCCGCGCGTCTCTAAATTCGCTGCTACAGCTGCCCAGCTCTACCAGCGCTGCTCTAGCCATCACAACTCTATTCACATGACAATATTATAGGTGTTTACTCTATTATTGGGGCTCATAATGTATAGTAAATCAATAAATAGTGAAATTCACTTGAAAAGAGGGTTAATTTCACTATTGATTGATAATCAGTAGCCCTAATAACAGAGTAAACATTTATAATATAGTTATGTAAATGGAGTTGTGATGGCTAGAGCAGCGCAGCAAGAGCTGGGCAGCTGTAGCAGCGAATTTAGAGACGCGCGGCTCGAGCTGCCGCTTGGGAATCGTACCTTAAAGCTTTCAGATTTGGAATTCTGTTGAAATCTGGTTGAAACTCCAATAAATATCAATAATTAATAATAATATGATAAGTAAACGTCCAACAGAGATTGATAATGGTGTACCAACCGAAACCGATATATTGCGCTTTTTATAAATCAGTGGTTTGACAACATCTTGTCATTTCATTTAATATGGATGAATAACACAATTTCACCTTCACAAATACTCAAAAAATAACTATAATGACTCGAAACTAACCTTTGATTCTCATGCTCTAGAAATAGATAGCCATCATTGGTGATGTTCAGGAATTCAAGACAGGCCTTCTATGTATAATGCTCCAATGTTGCCGAAAGTCATCCTGAAAGCAATGTATAAGTTTAGTAAACCAGCTGAATCAATCAGCTTCACTATCCCTCAGCCGACTTATGTTTTGTTCTAAATAAACAAACTAGTTGATTTCGGAAAACTGACTCGTCAACACGACACCTAACTGGTGCCGAAACCCAACTAATAAATCATTTATTATTAATTTATTTTTGTTCATTTTTATTTTTCCAACATGGAAGAAGTCAACATTAACAACTTATATATTATATTTATGTGGAAATGATTACAACAGATTAGGCTGATACTAATATGCTGCCGTCTAAGCCGTCAGACGGCTTAGATTTGTGCTAAGCCGTCAGCTGAAAAAGAAGTTTTATTCAGTAATACTGTAATAGTTCAGCATTGTATTCGTTTACACTAACAATAGTAGTAACTTAAAATTCAGTAACTTCGACTATTTAAACAACGAAACTCCATAAATAGAAAATATCAACAAAGTAAAAAGGCATACAACAAAGATTTGATAAACAAAACTCAATAAGAATGGCAGAAAATTGAACCCCGGAACTATCAGTATATCATCAAATAATAATTTATACCTTTCAGCTTTTTGCTAACTTATATCTCATAGTACCGTAATGTATTGTAACTTGATGATTGATGTTATTTATAAAAAAACCATCGGTATTTTCAAGCATCTCTACAGTGTAACGCGATGCTTCTCCAACCACTACCGTTCATAATAAATTACTGTAAACTCTTGTGTCCCCAAAATAGATTTACCCAACCACTATATTCCTCGAGTAGGTACGGGACATCCTTGCAATAAAGTGGTACACATCTTTTGAAGTTATAGTATAGTTTGAAGCCGACCAGAAGTGTAACTTTACTGGCTGAATTTACTTAATAAATATTTTACCTACCGTACTGAATTTCCTCTGCTGCTTGACAATTGGCATTCCAACTTGCAACGTGTGATCTCATTCATTCCATTCTTTTGAGCTTGGTTGATACTCCATTCAATAGATTTCACTTCATCCGAATTCCGACAAAATGCCCTCTCAAATCTGACCTAAAATGAATACATAGAGTCAAGGTCAATTTAATAAGTAAAATTGAAACGACATAATACAGGAGGAATGTTCAAAATTGGGTTGATAATATTGGGCGTTAAAATCTCATATTGAGATGTGAGATTCATTGATTTACCTCATTGAGAAGGATTACTGTGAATAGTGGTTGCACCTTTTAAATAAAATAATTATATACGGACATTGAAATTGGTAATTTAAGATGTATAAAGAAGTATCTTTCTTTAAAAAATTATTTTATGAAACTAAAATTTGTAATAATTTTAAGCTTTTGTCACAATCATATTTATTAAACCAAAGAAACTCGATTTCAGTTGTTGAAAAATTTAAAAAAATTCCGATTTCCAGCCACCACTCTAGATAACTAAAAATTCTTAAATAATTTTTTAATTCTTAAAAAGTTCAACGTACATATCAGTATACAATTATCTATTTTTTTGGTTGCCATGGTAAAATAGTGATGTGAAAATTTCGTGCTCTAAATTCTTTCAAAATTCAATAATCTCCGATCGTGGATTAGTGCTCCGAGTGTTATTTTTGTGTCTGGTTCTATGAAATTTGAAGAAATTTACCAAAATTCCAATAAGTTTGTTCAATATTAACTACCACAATAATTTCCCAACATGGGAAATTGTGGTTATGTCGGCTGTGGAACTTCTTCGGAACTCCCCACAAAATGAGCCATACGAAATGACAATTATTTAATTCAAAGGGTGCAACCACTATTTGTAGTCCTACTTAATGAGGTAAATTAATGAATCTCATATTTCAATATTTTTATAATGGAAGAACTAGGAAGTTGTCTAAATCCACTTTATAATAAACTTTATAATAAAGTGGATTTCGACAACTTCTTAGTTCTTTCATTACCGGTATGGAAAAATTCCACTACATCAATATTCAAACAACAAATTTTATTTAATATTTTTAATTTCAAAAACATGTTATCAAAGCAAATGAGACCAAGGAGTAACGGAATGAGTATGTAGTTGAGTGAATAGTTTCAATAAAGTTACACCATCAACAATTCCATAATATGTTAATTTAAAAATAGCTTCATCAAGGTATCAAGGCATTATTCAAAATTATGAAGTGAAGCTCAAGAAGAAAATTGTTTCCATGCTTGAATATATAAATAATTTGTTAGGGTGTACATGTAAATGTAACTAAAATAATTATAATCAATAATTATAGAACCTAATAACAAAGATAAACCTAACAAAAAACCAAGAAATTTTTATATAATAATTGTCCAAGTATAATGGTAGGATTTTAATGACAGCTTGGATAGCAATGATAATAATAATAATAGTTATTAGTCATACGAATGTTCTATTAAGATAAAGTTATGTTTTTTGAATAATATTAATTTTTTTGTAGCTGTTCAAACGTTAAAACTAATTTACTTTAAATCAACTATTCGTTGTAGCTACAAATTTGTTTGTAGCTATTCAAACTTCAAAACTTTGCGACTTAAAATCAACTAGTAACCGAGATCAGTCTTGATTGATGATCTTTTAAGTTCTTGTTTGATACCGGGCCTACACAATAGACTGTCTGTGTTTGGGGAGAACCCAGTAGGGGTGCTAGAGGCAGAAGCCCAGAAAATTGAAACACTCGACAGGGGTTTGTTTGCCCAAACAAGTCACTTGAATCGCACTAAATGCTGACAGCTCAGTGGGTTTTCTTACAAAACAATTTAGCTGGGTGTGATGACTGTTGTGTTGAAGCGTAGGCCTATGTCACACCAGGCAGACTAATTCACTAGCTGATGGCAAAATAACTGCTAATATAAAGGAAAGGGAGATGCTCTCGTCTCTATGCTGCTACTAAGTAGCAAATTATCACCTTAGACTATGATTGAAATTATTAGTCTATAAGTAGGCTACATAATTGATTAGTTCATGGTATCAACTAGAATAATGGGAGCACGCTTTTCAATAATTGGATTACACTTCCTTAATCATTCACAATAATATTACAATTATTAAGCTTACTAATTTCAAATTTACAATAATTACACATTTACAATTTTCCATCTACCGTGTTAAGTCGCCAGGCCATTACCACCTACTCAAATAGTAAATTGATGATTTGAAAAAACTATCAGTTTTGCTAATCCAAGCAGAGAAGATATTCTGACAAGATTGGAAAATAACTAACTTATAGCTCAGTCAATATTGGTTCAAAAATGATATATTTGGTCTCAAACTGTAGAAAACATTCTGCTCTAGATTTTGAAACTGAATTTACCATTCCTGAATCAATATTGACCGAGCTGGAGACATTTCTCCATCTTGCCAGAATGGCTTGTTTGGAGCTGATAGCAGCAAGCCTAAACAAAAATATAAATCAAAAAATAACTAAATTTACTCTTTTCCTCACCAATACCATTGATTTCGAACACATTTAAAACGTTTGCAGTAAACTTCTCATAGTTTTTTAGCTTACATCGTCGTTGTGCTTATAACCTAACTGTAGAAATTCATGTCTTATCTGCGCGAACTTCTGCTTCATCTGCTTGATTTGGCTGGTGCGTAACGTAACGACCGTGGGTCGTGGTCGATCAGCTGTAGCCAATCACAGCTCTTCTTATTAAATCTGAAGGACAATACAAAACAAGACCAGAACTGTGATTGGCTACAGCTGATTGACCACGACCCACAGTCGATACGTTATGTACCAGCCAAATCGTACCTTTAATTAAATATCAATAAATTAATTAATTCATTCTAACAAAAAGAAACCTGTTCATACAATAATCATTATTCCATTGTAGAAACAATTATAATGACTCCGTTAAGTAATAAGTTGTTGAGAGAGATTTTTTAAAACGATAAAGCATATATGGACCTGCTTCTTGGTATTGTCATTAAATTGATAATGAGAAAGCTGTATCTATTATATTATATTCTTGTATATACATTTATTCTCTACAAATATTACACAAGTTTAATCATTTTTTTATCAAAATGAAGCAGTATTGTTGAAAATTCTGAAGTCATGTCTATTCTAGAAGTCATTCAAGTTGAATGTACAGTACGGGTAGCCTAGTTGAATTTTCGCGAATTTTACGTCAAATAGACGATAGATCATACTTTAAATCGAACATTATTATATATGAACTCATTCACTACAAATATTGACCATATATATAATGATATAAATATATTCATGATCATATATTAAATAAAATAATAATGAAATTGATATTAATAAGATAAATATTGAGGTTAAAATGTTGTCCATATTTAAGAATTTCAAGATGGCGGCCATGTTGGCCACACCATGTTGTGATTGCCTACCCTCCAGGCAATTTACCAACTACCCACTATCAGCTAGTTTTATTTGGCTCGTGAATGGGTGACTCATCAATCACATCTAATTGAATTCCACCACCTGTAATTACTCCACTTGTATTACTTTGCTTATTGATTACTTTGATTCCATTGTCTATTTCTTGCAGATGTCGAATAACGGACCTTCGGACATGGATGTGTTGAGAAAAATTGAAGAGAAAAAAGGTAAGAATGTATGTCTCTGTGTCTTCTCTGTAGCCTATAAACATCATTCCGACTGCATTCACACAAAATTTTAGTAATATAATAGGCCAACATCCATTTCATTAAATTGGCCTTCCATCTCTGAATTATAGTATTTGCAATTATGAATAAGTTCAATTCAGTAGCTGTTCATCAAAAATAAGAGAAACTGAGCATCAGAATTGAACAACTGGACATGAGCAGTGAGCACAGTGATCGCTACTCCAGCGTTTAAATTTACACAAATAAAATAATGGACTTGCCTGCTTTGATATATCACGGGCGTATCCAGGAAAGGCTAGGTAGAAGTTGAGTTGATAGAAATCATAAACATCTGCAACACAATAGACATTCTATCATTTTCCAAATCAAATATTTAAAACGCTGAAAACATTTAGAAAATTAAAAAGTAGGTATGAAGAAATTATTCTATAAACTGAATCTAATATTTCTCTTTTTGTTCTCATTGCCAATTAAGGTATTAAATCGCAATGGATTAAAGAAAACTGGGATTCTCACAATTAGTTAGTCTCGACCTCATATTACTTAGTTAAAAACCACAAAGTCCCGAGCGGCCGATAGCTTGATTCTCCCTGAACTTACAAATCGAGTAAATCTCACCTCTTGAAAAATATATCGATATAATTGGTCTCATACTTTTTAGAAAATAATTACCGAAAATTTATTTTACCTACAGATAGCAAAAATTGTGTACATAGCAGGATTGTGTACATTCAATGTATCAGTCAATTCTGTCAGTATTTTTTATCAGTCCACTCTTTCAATCCATCAGTTCAATTCATCAGTCCATTCTGTCAGTTCATTGTCATCAGTCCATTCAATCAGTAAATTTCTCAGTCCATGTTATAAGTCTATTCTGTCTCTTCAATTTTATTTTACATTCCATTCTGTCAGTCCATTATCAATCAGTCCATTTTTTCAAACCATTTTATCTGACCATTTTTTCAGTCCATTCTGTCAGTTAACTCTACCAGTCCATTTTGTCAGTTAACTCTACCAGTCCATTTTGTCAGTCTATTTCATCAGCCCATTCTGTCAGTTTATTTTATGAGTTCATTCATTTTGTAACTCCATTTCATCAGTCTATTCTGCCAGTCTATTCCATCAGTCCATTCTGTCAGTTCATTTCATCAGTTCATTCCGTCAGTCCACTTCATCAGTCTATTCTGTCAGTTAATTTCATCATTCCATTCTGTGAGTTCATTTCTTTCAGTCCATCTCATCAGTCCATTTCATCAGTCCATTCTGTCAGTCCATTTTATCAGTTAGTTTTTTCAGTCCATCTTATCTGTTCATTTTTCAGTCCATCTCATTAGTCCATTCCGTCAGTTCATTTCATCAGTTCATTTCATCAGTCCATTGTGTCAGTTCATTTCATCATTCCATTCTGTCAGTTCATTTCATCAGTCTATCCTGTCCGTTAATTTCATCAATCCATTCTGTCAGTTCATTTCTTTCAGTCCATCTCATCAGTCCATTACATCAGTCCATTCTGTCAGTCCATTTCATCAGTTCGTTTTTTCAGTCCATCTCATTAGTCTATTCTGTCAGTTCATTTCATCATTCCATTCTGTCAGTACATTTCATCATTCCATTCTGTCAGTTCATTATTTTTTTAGTCCATCTCATCAGTCCATTTCATCAGTCTATCCTGTCCGTTAATTTCATCAATCCATTCTGTCAGTTCATTTCTTTCAGTCCATCTCATCAGTCCATTCTGTCAGTCCATTCCATCAGTTCGTTTTTTCAGTCCATCTTATCAGTTCATTTTTTCAGTCCATCTCATCAGTCCATTCTGTCAGTTCATTTCATCATTCCATTCTGTCAGTTCATTATTTTTTAGTCCATCTCATCATTCCATTCTGTCAGTCCATTTCATCAGTCTATTCTGTCAGTCCATTCCATGATTCCTTTGTGTCAGTTCATTCCATAATTTCATTTCTGTCAGTCTATTCCATCAGTTCATTTTTTCAGTCCATTCTGTAAGACCAATCCATCAGTCCATTTCATTTTTTTTTTTCATTTCATCTCATCAGTCCATTCTGTCAGTCCATCTCATCAGTCTATCCTATCTGTTAATTCCATCATTCCATTGTGTCAATTCATTTCATCATTCCTTTCTCTCAGCTCATTTCATCAGTCTATTCTGTCAGTCCATCCAATCAGTTTATTTTTACAGTTCATCTCATCAGTCCATTCTGTCAGTATATTTTATCAGTCCATTCTTTCAGTCCATTTTATTAGTCCTTTCACTATGTAGAATTATAATCAGTTGAGTGAGATTATATAATATAATTACCCTTCTTGACGACCCTACAGCCCCCAATTTATATGTATAGGTCTCTAAATCAACATCCTTCTAATTTTTTTTTCACATTTGATGGTAACTGTAGGAAAAATGTAATGTGTAACTCGAGCTTAAAGTGTACTTGCTGCACTTGAGAAACTTTTTTCACTTGCCTTCGGCTCGTGAAAAAAACTGTTTCAGCAATCTACCACTTTAGGCACTAGTTACACAAATAACTATTTCATTTGTTTAGCAGGTCAAGGTATTCTGGTAATTTTAGAATTACACAAAATTTTACACATTAAAATTAACATACCTCTTACATGCATTGCCCATTGACTTCTTTGCTTTATGTAAGTGGCAACCAGCTTGCAGGTCTAGGCCCTCCAATGGGCTGTTGAGCCATTGACAAACATTAGTGCATTGCAAGGAAAGGATCTCAAAACTTTCAAAAGTGCCAGATTACGGAACAAAAATGAATTGTGAATAATAAATTTAGGTCTGAATTTTAAATATTCAGCCTCAGTTGAAGTATTATTCTTCACGTAAAGTTTATTTTAATTGCAGTTTTCATAATTAAATTATTCCTCAATCTTCCAGGTATTTTTAATAATATTTTCTTTTGATCAGCTAGAGTAAGAGAACAACGAAGACTAGAACAAAAAAGACGAAGAGCAAGACAAAGAGAAAGGAAGAGGCTTGAAGAACAAGAGGAGATGGAAAGGAAGAGGATTGAAGAAAAAGAGGAGATGAAAAGGAAAGAATTAGATAACGAAATGGAGGACGAGATTACAAGTAGGTTATACTTCCATAATATGGTTCAGTACTTTGGTGTCCTAGCATGTCTATTTCATAATCTAGAGTCTAGATTCTATATACTATAGAGGAAAGTTATCAGTCTACCAATTATAGAATGATATTTTTTTCTAGATTTTTAATTTTTTTCTTAGGAACCCTGTATTTTTCCAGTTCTCTCCACATCCGGAATAATAAGAGGTCTAATAATGAGCACTTCTGGAATAATGAAGTTGCAATTCATACTTCACACTTGTAATTAAGTATTCTTATGTTGATCCAGTTAATATTATAAGTATTCTACTAATTTACACAGCACTTTATGTTTTAAAGAGAAATTTGAAATAACCTACTCCAAGTATTGAAGTACGTTAAATACTCGTGAAAGTAGGATCTCACACGTAGGAAATAACCCCAAGCTAAACTCAAGCATCCCAGAAACTCAGACTCCAAATAAATCTAAAAAATATGCATGCATCACATTACCCACGCACTAGCCTGAGAGCTCATGAGGGCTTCAACCTAAAAAATCATCTACTTATATTGGTGTAATACTTTCATGAATAGTTATTCAGTTTGAATTGCAAAGAGATAAAATATTCCTATATTTCTTCCTCTATTTAGTCCGCGCAAGCTGAGAAGAGGCGCCGTCACAATATAAAGTGTATTGATCGGCGTCTCTTCTCAGCCTGCGCGAGCTGTATCCAGTTTCGTGGTGCCGGTATTCTTTTCTAATTTAAATAGAGATCACTGTATCTATTTTCTAGCAGATTTTTAGCCTTTATTGAACGAAACTGCATTGAAATTTTCAAAATAATCAAAAATATTATGTGTTTTATTGTATACTCCCTAACTCCTCTATAAATTATTAATATCCTAAATAAAAAGATAAATTTTCTTTTACAGTTTACTTGGTCCGAGTGTATGGAGCTAATGAATTAATGCTCTTTCCTGAACTTGGTAAGAAAAAACTACATACTGTACTTCCTAAATTCTTCAGCTTTGAGTAATATAGATTGCTGATTCATTCTATTACTCATTCCAATCGATGAAAATTATTGTTGTAACTCAATTTTAAACTATTCCTTATTAATATGTGTAAAAAAATGCGTTCTTTGTAGCCTACATATTTGAGATATTTGATATTTTAGTTTGGTTGTGGCGGATCCAGAAACATTTCTTGATACTTTTTAGACCAGCTTTAATAATGACATAAAAGTCACAAATTTGTCAATAATTCCACACTTTAGAATTATTGACAGAAATTTGAATTTAGTGCATTGACAAAATCTGTTAGTTTTTATTTTATTATAGAACGGTACTACAATATCAACAGTGACTAAGTCAACTTAAGTAGTTCCTCAAACATCCTCAAAATGTTTCATAGGATTAACATTTTGTAGAATGGAAATTCTCCCTTATCTGTTGAGATTTGATTTATAGTTCATATTATTCGTCGATAGTTCTCCAATTTATAGCTATTCAGTGATTAATTCTTCATATTATTATTAATCCAAGACAGGACTTGATACAACTTTTTTTTGTACAGTAGCATAGATTCAACTATAGCTTGACCAAATAGTAGGTACTGTTGGGGATGGATAGATCTTGAATTTATCTATAATCCTCTAGTTACTATGAAATTTATAATACATTCTCATTTTCACAACTCTCATGTTCTTCTTATTCCCAGTTTTTCCAAGCACACAAAAACGTGAGGGACCTCTCAAGTTACATTAATTTAACAATTTACATTAGCATAGAAAATGTCAGCTGTTTTATCAAAATTTGAGGGTCCATCAAGTTTAAGTGTGCTTGGAAAATCCCGGCAATAGTCTCAATATCAATTTAGGCTATTTAATTTCAATATAAAATATAATTTTATTTCGAGAATCTTGAGTTTCTCCATCCTGTTATAAATATGCTCGTGCGTTCGATTTAAATACAATATAGCACAACAAACTACTCCTCATTCAAACAAAACATCACTCTCACTTTCTCGCAGTAATTTCTTTTACTACCACTGATACGAAGCGGAAGCACTGCATGGAGACTGGAGAGGTGGCGGTGGTCTCAAGAGAATGTTAACAAACACATTATAATCAGGACGATATTCATTAACTGGCAGAGGGAAATTCATGATAACAAATTTTCAGAATGAAGTCTGAATTTTAAGATTTTGCCTGAATTGAGAATCTGCTATTCCACCTCCATATAAATAAAATTTTACTCTTCTCTGTGCAATCCCCCTCCTGAAACTACAGAGTGGCGCACATAAAGGCAGTCCCATAAATAATGCAACACATTCTAAATGAAATCTGTTTATTTACGACAAATCTTGGATTATTATTTTATATTATTAGAAATTAGAGTTATTATGTCATTCAATATTCCAATATTTTTACGTTGTTACACGATATATGTTGATTTTTTATTTCAAATGTGTTACATTATTTATGGGGCTACTTTTATGTGCGCCACTTTGTATATAGCCTGTTGTTATCCTAGTTTGTTTACCCTAGAACGAAACCCTTGAACTTGTTACAGAACCCAACATAGAGTTGTTAAAAGTTCAATAAAACCAAATTTTTTTGATAAAGTTCACTTCGTCACTAGCAAAATATAAAAATTCTGTTTTTTCTGTTGCAGTTTAAAATGAGCTACAAGATAGGCTACTGCTTCATAATGAGAACAATGGATAACTTACTCATTCAATGATATTATAAGTATAAAATTACCTACTTGATATTGAATTATTATGTGAAGTCAGTGACTATTTGCTTAATTGATATTGATATTATGTGATGATTGGATCAGATTTATCATTTGAAACATGATCAAGAAGATGAATAGAACTATTTTAAATGTTGAAGTTGGACCACAAGATGATAACTATAGATAAACTAGTATTCATGTGTGAAACGACATATGTGATATATTTAATTATTTAAACGTACTACACGAAATGGTGTTCAACATACTTGTATAATATTTAAATATTTAATATTTATTTTTCTTAGGGCTACTTACCAATGTTTTCTATTTAAAATATGATTCACAGTAGCCTACCCTTTTGAAACTATTTTAATTTTAGAATAACATATTTCAGCCCATAAGAGTCATTTCGAAATGCAACTAGGCCTTTAAGAGTTATAACTGCCATGGAGTTGCAACTCTTATAGTTGCATTTGAAATTGACTCTTATGAGCTGAAACATGTGATGCTAAAATAATAATAATTTCAAAAGGGTACTGTGATTCATAATTCAAAAAGAGAATACTTGTATAATACTTTAGAGATCCATATAAATCCTAGAACAATCTGAAATTAATTAAATTTAATTTAATTATTTGTATTTGTTAACTTCATGCTTGCTTTGGAAATTATGTAAGTACTGTGAAGAACTACATTATATTGAATATTGAGTAAAATTTTAATTTATAAAATCAACATTAGGAACTAGCCTATGTATATTTTACTATTTAGTAGTAATGTGTTATTATTAGTATTTATGTGTCATTAATTAATTTATTTACTTATTAAATATGTTGCTATATTAACTGTTCAATAAATTGCAACATTTCTTCTGTACAGTATCGACTTGCATATCTGCTCATGTATTGCTCATGGATATTTGAAGGATATTTAGGCCTAGTTCTATTGTTTTGTATTTCTCTATGCAAAATATCCAAGCCAAAGTCTATTATTACAGTATTATTATTATGAATAGTGAGTGTTCAAATATAACCTTTTTGTAATTTCCCTTGGAGCTATTTTCATTTTCTTGAATGCCCAAAGGCATTTTAAGCTAATGTCTATCTTTCAATTCCAATAGTCATTTTCAAACTTTGAGATAAACTTTGACAAACTTCGAGATCAATAAACTTTGAGATAAGATGAAATAGCTACACCTTGGCTGCACCGCAGATCGGTGCTGCCATTGCCGTCAATAACTTTGTCATTTACCTAAAAAAAAGTTAGGTTCAAGCTATTTTAACGCCATTGATACATATTTACCGGTTAGGTGTGGAGTAAGGAGTTATCAAGTATCGAGTGAGTTCACATTTGAAAGAACAATTAAATTCAGTTATTTTTAAATATTAGTTATATTTTAGTGTGGAAGGTTTGAACGATGTTTGACAGTGCTGGCACCTGAGTCTGAAAACCGAAATTGCCTTATTATAAGCTCATTATTCTACAAGCTGAAACGCAATCCCTTGCTGACAATGTTTAAATTCTAAAGAGCTATTCTATAAGCTATCACAGTGCTCAAATTTATCTTATCAGTCATACCCTTCCTACTACAAAGTTTAAGTCACAGAAAAGTAGATTGCAAATTATCTTCTTTTTTGAGGGTGATGCCCAGTGCCGGTCTGGGGAGGTTGGGGGCCCCTGGGGATTGATCAACTGGGGGCCCTCAGGGGGGGGGGAGGATTCCATAATAACCATCCCCCAGCCAAGAGGAGGGTTCAGGGGTCCTCCCCGAGAATAATTCTTTTTTTTTATGAAAACCCTCTTTCTAAAGGTTTTTGAATTTATGGGCTTTTATTTGCGTTACGGTATCTCCGTACATTTTATTTATTTTTATTTTATTACTAAATCCACAAAAAAAAACTTTTGTCTTAAAACTTTCTTCTCACTGGTATAGTCTGTCCAAGCGAAGAAGAGCTTCTGGCAAGATGGGAAAATGACTCCAGCTTGGTCAATATTTGTTCAAGAATTATAAATGTGGTTTCTAAAAGTAGATCAAATTGTTCCCTTAAATTTGAGATAAAATTAGTAATTTTTGAACCAATATTGATCAAGCTTGAGTCATTCTCCCATCTTGCCAGAGGGTCTTCTTTGCCTGGACAGACTGTAATTCACTAAGAACTGGAATACTGGAATAGGTACCCAGGTAAAGGGGGGTCCAGGGGCCCACCCCCGGGAAATTTTCAAATATATTATGTCAAAAAAGTGCGTTGAATGGACTCTTGGCGTATAAAATATTGATACAAATGTCTTGCAGTTTCCTAATTTTTCTCATTTGAAAACACTCAAATTAGAATAAATCCCACTAGCCTTAATTATATTTCACGTCTCAATTGAATCATCAATAGATCAAGGTAATTCGATTTTAATATAATCACCGTCGGATAGATGAATACCTTTTTGTCAGGATCATGGATCAGGCTCAATTCAATGATTACTCTTACAAACAGAAAATTGAATGAATTGGAGTTACAAACCCAGGATTTTCTACGTTGATCCAAGCCCAAAGACCATTATTGGAGGAATATAAATACAATTTGAAGGATACAGTGGAGAAATGTAGATTTCATTTGTAATTGTAAAGTTCACCAAACTGTGTGAACGATTCAACTTATATTTTGTCATGTAGATATTCTTGTACTATCTATACAATATCGTAACTTACATATAACTTTTTATGATAATCCATTTCACTTTTCACTCTTTCAACAAATATTTTTGTTTTCCTGATTTAGAAAGCGGAAAAGGGTCTGGAGATGTCCCCCCTAATAAGACTTCAGTAGGAAACAGAATTTGAAATAGTTCAAACCAAATTTGAAATAGTTCAATAGTTAATAGAATTTGAAATAGTTCAATCTATCCATCCAAACTGTGTAAATGAGTTATTCTTAGTTTTGTGCTTTACAAAACGTTGTGAATGTAAACAGAATGGTCTTATACAAAAACATAAGATAGGTCTGTTATGAGGTCTTATAACAAAACCGTTCTTTGGAAAAAATTTTGTGGCCTCTTCTAGAACCTGAGCTATATAAATGTGAACAGAATTGTACAAAATCACAAAATAATGATATAATCATTCTTTAGAAATTATGTGGGAGCTCTTATAGCCATAGGACTTTTATAAGTAAAGTAGTTATGTTGAAGTAATATTCTCCGTTTTGTGCGTCTAATAATTACAAAAATGTGAACTAACACAAAATTGCAACAAAATCTATCTTTGGAAAAACGTAGGGGGCCCCTCTGCATGCGATCGTGGACGAACTGGCCAGTCCAACCCTGAAAACAGGTTAAATATTTGTACAAAATATTACTGATACATTGTTTTGTTATCAAGGATTTTTATATACTAACACAAAAAAAAACAGTTCTACTTTTAACAAAGCTCTCAATATAATTATTTGATTAGTTTTAATTTAAGTACTTCGACATCTTCCATCGTCAACATCGTCCGTCCTCTGTGCTAGTTTATAAAGAACATAATACAGTATATCTCAATTTCCGCGCCGATTGCGGCTAGCAAAAGATCTCTTGCACTAAATAAAAATTGTTAGCTTTCAATAAATTAAAATTCTATATTGTATTTTTCCATTCTCACAGTTTGCGGGCCCCCTGGCGATCGCCAGGTTGCCACCCCTGCCAGACCTGGCCTGGTGATGCCCATATGTACTCTAGGCATGTGCGTGTGTAATGAGAAGGTAGCTGATGAGAAATGACAAACTGCTTTTAGGCAATCGGGATAGACGGTTTTATGTCTCCTCCAAAAGACGTTAGTGACTTCTTGCGGTCAAAAACCGGTCTTCAAAAAAAAAAATTGAAAAAGTTTTGAACTAGGATTGTTTAGAAATGTCTAGAAATGTTGTGTTAAAACTGTCTGAAATTCTTGAAATTACGCCAGTTATAAGGTTTCATTTGCACTTTTGCAGAGGTCACAGAAGGCTAATGACTGAACTAAAAACGTACAAACCACATACCAGCTTGAGCTGAGAAGATAGAATAACTAATCCAACGGATTTTCAACATATTGGAAAATTAGCCCAAAAGACACTGTTGGGTGGCTATGATAAACAAAGCAAATTATTTTGAATGGAATTTGAAGGCGAGCGAAGCGAGCATATTTGTCCCATTTACATTGGCGAGATATTCGGCTTGTCTTACTGACACTGCCACTCGTGGGGAGCCCCCTGGCTAGGCGGATAAGTAGCTATAGTGAGATAAGTGGCTATAAATATAGTCGAACACAGATCATTGGAATTACCAAGGTCACGGGATTGCTGAGCCCTGTTGCCACTGTTGTCCACCCTCACCCAAACAAAACATCACTCCTTCTCTCTCACACACACTCTCTTACTACCTACCCCTAAGTACAAAGCGGCATCACCGGAGGGAGAAACAGGGAAAGGTGTCGGAAGAATTGGTTGTTCTTGGTTATTCCAATGATCTGTGGACGACTATAGTATGCTATAACTTTATATAGTTATTGCAATAGTAATATACTATTACAAAGTAATTATAGTTCTGTAAGTATATTGTTTGTTATTCGATTGAGACACAGCGCTCAAATATTCCACAAACAATATACAGTTCATATTACAATAGAAATAGGGCTGAAATGAGAAGAATACATTTGAATTCTTCGATGGGGCGTATATTCCTTGAAATTTCAAAAATACCCCAAGACATAGCCCGGTCTGCCTTGACAGGGCTGTCGCGTGGATTGTAGCGCCCCGAGGCAAACCCCAAACTATCTCTACCCTAGGTCCACCACCACGCTGTCTTCTACAGTTCACATACCGGTACTATGATCATGTTCAAATGTGGCGGATCCAGGAAGGGTGTAGTTTGATCAAAGAGGATTGTATGGGGAACCTTCCGGGAGTCTGGGGAAAAATTTGGAAAAATGTAACTGAAAACTCGTGTTTTTAGACAATGTGTGACTAGTGTTTAAAACCTTATCATTTTTTGTAATTTGAATCTATAGTTCTTAATTGGATTTATTCATTAAATATACAGGATGTTTCAGGAGAAATGATCAATACTTCTCAGGAAGATTCCTTACACCAATTAGAGAACAAAGTTCCATATGACTCACCCCCAAAAACGCTATGTTATCGAGATAAAAATAGCGGAAGATTCACATTTTTGAAAAAATATTAATTTTCTAATTTTTTAGAGGTTTTATTTGGGTTCTACGATTATCAAATCCTATGTAAAATTAGCTTCGGAGTTCAATGAAACCTGTTAGAAGTTTGTAACTTCAATGGTTATTGAAATAATTGAGAAAATATGCTAAAAAGACACAATATTTCAACAATTAGGCCTAAGGGTTTAACTGGATTTAAAATCATAAATTTGTAATTTCAATTGATGGAAGTGGTTTCTTCAAATGAAAAAACTTTATATAATTAATCACAGAACGAGACTTCAGAAATTGCACAAAACAATATTTAACACCTATAGGAGAGAAGGGTTGCGATGATTGCTTACTCATAAATTATTTATTTTAAATTCACTATTACAAGTTCTTGAAATTTAAAAATGGGGGAAAAATTACAATGCCGAGGCGCCCGCCAGGCCGCGGCGCCCAAGGCGATCGCCTCGGTCGCCTTGCCAACGCGACGGCCCTGCGCCTTGAAGCAAAAACACAGACAAAACTTGGCAAGGACACTGACCTCCAAATAGGGTGTCTCTGGCCATCTCGCAGCCATAGTATTTCAGACAATTCCAAGCTATACAATGTTAAGCATTTCTTTTGTATCAGTCACGCACTCGGCGCTTCTATTCATTTTTGAAGAGTTGAGGAGAAAAGTTCTCGAAAAGTCTTTTATAACCAATTATCTATAACTGACCCTTTGCAAGTGTTCATAGAAATCTAGTTCTACCTCCACCCTCATTATGGCTGAATACCTGTTTTGTCAATAGAAGAGACTTCCTTTCATTCCGCAACGAATTTCAGACCTTTCGCAGAAAAAAAGATCCAAAAAGAAAAGTTCCACTTTCACCAAGCTGTTTGGCCATGATTATATGGGTGAAATTGTATACCCTATTCACGATCACTCTTGAGACGAAATAAAGAAGTTTTATGCGTGAATGTGCGTGTAAAGGTAGGTTTTACTTAATGCAAAATGTTCCGACGGTCGGCCGCAGTCGAACAGCTGTAGCCAATCACAACTTTTGTTGTTCAAGATCGAGGATAAGACAAGAGCTGTGATTGGCTATATCAGTTCGACTGCGGCTGACCGTCAGATCGTTTTGCATGAAGGAAAACCTACCTTTTTACACACACACATGCAAAAATCTTGTATAATTTCGTCACAAGAGTGATCGTGAATAGGGTATAACAATTTGTAAGAGAAATTCTTCTTGATGGTTTAAACATTTCCACAAATACAGAATACAGTAACACACAATACCCAACTAAAGGAGTAACGCAATCTATATTGTGGTAACATAATAAATAATTTCAGTGGTTCAATTCACAATGTTATTGTTTTCATAGAGGGTTGAATTCCCACTCTTCCAATTGACATATTATTATGTGAGATAATTTTCTGCTTTCACAGTACATGACTTCAAAAAGTACACAACTTTACTCATAATTAATGGATTGGCTCTAAGGCAAAATAATAATCATATGTCGGAAATCAGTACAATCTGACAAGATTGATTTAACTCAATCTGATTATAGAAAGTATAAGATATTGAACAGTATTTTCCTCTCTTTCGGAGGAGATGATAAGCCGTCGGTCCCGACTGCCTGAAGTAATCGTGATCTCTCATCATCATCATCATCATCCCTCTTATTGCACTTTGAGTAGTTGTGAAATTGATATTGTGGTAGTTATCCATAGGATGTTGTCAAACCACTGATTTATTAGAAAATCGAGATACCGGTTTCGGTTGTTACACCATTACCAATCTCTGGTAAACTCTTATTGCACACTCTCAGTCAGGACTAGGAGCCCATGTGGGCATCAGCATCATCCTAAAAAAAGGGAGAAATAAACATTTCCTGAGGTTGCCGTCTACATGAGGTCTTAGGCCTGTGCGTGAGTAATGAGATCGATGATGATAATGATGATGAGAGATGATGACTACTTTTTAGATAGTCGGGACCGACGGCTTATCGTGTCTCCCGAAAGATAGGGTGGTCGACTGGCCGTATCCTTGTATATCCTGTCCAAACAAAGAAGACATTCTGGCAAGATGGGAAAAAACTCCAGCTCGTTCAATATTGGTTCAAAAGTTATAAATTTAAACATTGATGGGGATGTTTGAAGTTGTGAGGCCAACTATGCTGAGTGGAACGGAAAGATGGCCCATTTCAGAGAGACAGGAAATAAAAATTGAAGAGATCGAAATGAGAATGTAGAGATGGATGTTTGGGGTTACAAGAAGAGACAAGATTAGGATTGACTTAATTACAGGCACAGTAAAGGTTGGTCCACTTGGTAAGAAGATGCAAGAGGCAAGAATGAGGTCATGTAAAGATGCAGAAGAGGATTATGTGCCGCTTGCGGTGTGCAGAATTATTCATTTTTGGATGGGGTGAGAGGACGTGGAAGACCAGCAAAGATGAAATGGAGAGACAGAATAGTGGCTGACTTGTGAGGTAATGGTTGGAGGAGCTAGGAGGTTGGATATTGGAAAGGGTGGTGTGTAGAAGAAGACCCCATTCGTGTGTCGACCCCATGGGATAGAGTCAGAGGAAAAGGAAGAAGAAGAAGAAGACGAAGAAGAAGAAGAATGAGAGGAAGAAGAACAACAACAACAAGAAAATGAAGAAGTAGGCTATATTTATAAGCTCATATTACCAGCCTACCACACAATAGGCCTATACTATAGGCCCAATAGTGAATCTGCTACATCCTACATCTAGTAGGTAAATCTATGCCTATTTATAGAATACATTGTATTATATCCTATATGGCAGGTGAATCCTAGTAGGTTTGAATCTATTCATAGAATACTTTGTATACTAATTAGGCGAACATGTTTGATTAGAGCAATGAGAATTTTAGCATTTCAATTTTCTGCAGGCTCTATTCATTTGTTGATATGCGATGTAGAAGAAAGGGGTGTTTACAAGGATGAAAGAAAACAACCTGCTTATGGTTAGGGGTTGCGTATCCAACACGCCTATGCTATTTAGTGAATGCACCCTAGATAAGAGGGTAGTGTACCAAGTAGCACCTGATAAATAAGGAAATCTTCCTTGTCATGGGCATAGGTATTGATTGAGTAGCCTATTCTAAAAGCGAACAATCCAATCTTATCTGCAAAAATGCAACAATCAGAGAAAAGCAACAAAATTCTTTAGAATCCCTGACTTGAAAGAATAATTGGTAAGCATAATTGAACTTAAGAGGATTCCAAACTATTTATCAGCAGAAATCACTGTCTTTGAAAATGAAATTAAGAATTAATAGGATTCATAACTGAAGCTTCAGAAATAAGTAGGACAAATTATTTCATTGTCAAGTATCAATCAGACCGTTATCTTCAGCGTTTGAAAGGGTAGGTCTTTCATTGAACAAGGGTAGTGTTTAGTTCGTTGAACTTTCCCTGCGGGATATTTGTTTGTTATTCAACTTAGGCTATACAATTCCCAAGTGTTACGGTAGGCTATTTATTTTATCTTAACACGTATTGTGTCTACTACTGTTCTTAACTCAGTCACTCAACTAAACTAATTAACCAACTAAAATAATTCTACCCTTTATAAGCTTACTTGAGTTACTTACATTTGAAACAACACAGAGTAAAACATCTAAAGTACATAGGCCTACCTTGACTTACCATAATTTTATGAGTCTCAGTGATATATTAGTGCTTAATATTTATTATTGGTTCATTTTTTATCATTCTGAAGTAATTTATAATTTATCATTTATCATTTATATGAATGATTTATAAATCTGAAATTATTTATCCTAAAATTAGATTATCAAAAATTATTCTTATAGGTTAAGAACGTTTTGTTTACGTTTTGGTTATCATATGACCACAACAAAAAATCATAGCAACTGCCTTCGTCATTGCAGCAATCTAGAATTGATTCGAGAATTACCTGCATTGCGTGAATTGGAATTACAGAATTAAGTTATTAAAAATTACTTGAATCACCCAAAAAATCAAAATTTGATCAAAAATCATTGATTTTAAAGATAAAAAATAGATTACTTGTTTTAGGCTCATTTCTTGTCACTTCATACAATTATTATATTATCACTTATGTCCGCAATGAAATAGATCAAATACTCCAAACTAATATATTAATCAGGAATATTATTTTTTTGAATTTTTTATTTGAAGAAATTCAGGAAAATCACATTTTTTATTTATTCCATGGAATGTTCTAGAACATTACCGGAAACCATTTCTTACGAGTCATTGCAGATTGCACATTCTATACACGACTATTCCTTTCTTTCCACGCTGGGGCGAGCAGCTAGTAGAACTTAATTTTTATCCACTTTCATCTTAGCTTATTAAAGTTTTAATTACATTTTGAAGGGTTTCTCCTGTTTAAATACCTTTTTATCGCGTCTAATTAGATCGATATGCTTTGAAATCCTGTTTTTTATCGATACATGAGTGAGAAATGCGACTTAGGAACTGAGACCCCATCACCTTGTGGCGAGATTTCAGATGTTGGTTTGCAGAACTATGATCCAGGTAATATTCAACAATATAAATCAATAAGTTAATATTTTACATGGAAATTATCAACTTTCAATCAAATTGATTACTTGAAATTTTATGTGAAATTCAATTTAACCGACAACGCATGTAACCATGAGTGTGAAGCTGTTAAGTAGGCTATATCAGGCTTCAACACTTTTTCAGTGCAATTATTTATTAATTTGTTGTTATTATTGTTGACAAACTACCTAGCAATTTCAGATGATTTTCATGGAATTCTTAGATTATTTCCTTTGTTTATTGGCGATGTTCTTTCATAGTAACTTATCCTCCCATTCAGGAACAAACAATTATTTATAATGGGTTTGAATCATTTACATGAATAATTACTCATAATTAGTGTTGTTCTCATACTAGTTGTTACATCATTTCTTCCATACACTTCTAATTTAATTAGATTATTAATTTAACTTTTTTCCAGTCAATGTTATTAGACTATTTTGATCATTGTTTGTTGCAACTTTACTGCTAATGCACATCATTTTATATTAATTTTATAAATGATTCAGGGAGGATTCTCTAAAAACCTAAACTTTTTTGGAAACTTATCAACCAAGCTATTTAAATTGAGAGGAGAGTTTTAACTTATTTTTGTAGTGAAAAGTGTAGGTGATAATCCACTATTCATGTAGGTAGTGAATAGTAATCCATTTTATATAGTTACAGTTTTTAGGAAATAATTAGCCTACTGATTCGATAGATTCCATTGATCACAGTTTGGAATTATGTAGCCTTTCAAATTAATTGGACAACGCGATGCGTTGATGTTTCAACGCGATGCGTTTTCATGCCTGGAACTTATAAAGATTGAATAGTCATGCTCATTCAGTTTTAGATGCTCAAATATAGAGAGGGGTCTGAATAGGCATCGAAGCCTCCATTATTTTGATAGGGAGGCGTGGCTTAGCTTTTGTAATGGTGCAGGATTAGGACGATGAAGATGCAGGCTTGATTGAGGGTCCTAAAGCGTTTAGTGCTCCCCTAAGGATAAGCAACCGGTTTATGTTGATACTCTGCATTAATAAAAACTTGGGGTTTTGTAGAGCATCCCTGCTTATCCAATGGCAGATGAGTTTTGATCTACAAAATGGAGTGCTCTAGTAAGAATTGAGCTGTAATCCTGCAACCATAGGAACGTTTCCAACAAGAGGATTTCTAGTTTAATATTCAGCATATATATTCAGCATAATAGTCGAGTAATTAATCTAGAAAAATCAAATTCTTAGCTCTGTAATGATCTATGATGATTTGCATTAGTTGTTGTGTTTTATTATCATGTATCACTCTTTTATCTGATTCAACGGTAACGTTAATGAACATTAGTTACCTATACAGTATTTCATACTGATTGTTTAATTTATAATAGATTATTCCATAATTAGAATTACTTATTTTTCTTGAGTGACGTCACTATGATTTAATTCATGTACTTGAAAGTCAATCATAGTCTTATGTGATTAGTCTAAACAAATAAACCAGAGGCTACTGTGCGCCACCATCGTATACAAAAAACATGACTTAACAGAAAAATTAATCGGCTAAATCAGACTAGATGCGCTGGCAAACTTTGTTTATGTTTCTACTATAAGGGAGCCGTCGGATACAAGTTTGAAGCATTCGAGTAATTCACTAATCTTCAAAATAATTAATTATTACTGATGTAGGCTATTTCCCGGTTTACACAATCAAGAGTTCCTGATATCTTTGGAATAGGCTAAGCTAAAGAAGTTGAGAATAATAGTAGTCTAAACTTATCAAAGAGTAATAAATTTCAAGTAGAAAGGAATATGTTTATGGTTCCAAATTGAAGATAAACAATATCAATATACTCGATGTACTTACTTTGAAATTCGACCACATGAAATATTACTTTTCTATTTTGTTTTGAATTTTAAATATTATTCAGATTTATTGACAGGCGGTTTCACGGTTGCAGTTGAGGTTTCAATAGCAGCCCTATATGTTTACGGTTATGAGGGTTGGAGAATGAAAATACGTGCCGGTTATAATGATACAGAGAAGTTTGAAGTGACATTTTTATCCGAATTCTAGAGCAACGTAATATTGTTTTCAATTTAATTTGATTATAAATAAAGCTTCCAGAACTAAAGATCAGCATGGCTTGAGCCTGCATGTTTTTGCTACCTCATAGGTATACTTTATAGGTACATAACCTAGTTATGTTGATGGAGAAACTGTCAAATCAAGTGATGAATGAACTGAGTAAAGTACTCATCACATTGTGGAAACGCAAAAACAAAGATCACTTTAGTATGCCTCAACAGTCTAGCTCAGATTAAACCAGTTTCTGTTTGTATCATAGGTTTCTTCCTTCCACATGTTTAGTCTATTTTTCATTTTGAAGAATGTTGACAATCACCAGGAAATAAATGTATAAAAAAATCAGTATTAAGACAGTATCGGAAATGCAGCATAAAGAAGTTGAATAGAGAGAAAAGCATACTACTCACTTACTCCTTGGCTCTACAACTCATTAAGGGTCTTTGCCTCCTGTGAGAAAAATGTAGGAAACTTTTATGAAACTTAGATCGTCCAATACAAAAGAAACTGTAGGCACTATATGAATCAATACTATTATGAACACCACTTTTAGATTATAATAAATTTATGAATAATACAGTAATATGACCCAGAAACACTAAAACTCTCCTGCACTTTCCAAAACTGTTTAAACAACCTTGAAAACTCACAACCTATGTCGAAGACTGTTACCGACTGACTGAAAATACGACGCAGGACGCAGTAGTAGGCAGCATGCAACCCCGGAAAGAATAGACCAGTTGGGGATGGTATTCTTTTGTAGTGATGGGAGGAGCCTAGAGAGGGGAAATTGGTTTCATGGTCAGCTGACGTCATGAAAGAGAAAGTACGTAGAAACAGGGTGGCATACTGGTAACATGGAACTATAATGTCATGTTCCATCCCTTGAAGCAAGTTGGTAACACTGTAAATTGTTGCCAGTGTGCTACTGTTGTAGAGAGTGTAAGAGAGAGGGTGTGGGAGCGAGAAAGAGAAAGTGATAGAGGGAGTGAAAGATTGGTATAGTCTGTCCAAGCAAAGAAGACCCTCTGGCAAGATAGGAAAAAACTCCAGCTTAGTCAATATTTGTTCAAGAATTATAAATGTGGCCTTATTAGTAGATCAAATATTTTCCTACAATTTGAGATCAAATTGATAATTTTTGGACCAAGATTGACCGAGCTTGAGTCATTTTCCCATCTTGCCAGAAGGCCTTCTTTGCTTAGACAGACTATAGATTGATAATTTCACTATTCTTTTTAATTTTAGATTCTCTTTTTACTATTATTAAGTATGAACTCTGGAGAGACCTAGGGCTATCGTCATAATAATAGAATGGAGTAACCCATGGCAAACCATAAATTACAAAAATACATAGGTAACAAGAGAAAAAGACTTTGTAGGGGGGGGGGGGGGGAGTCATTTTCTCATCTTGCCAGAGGGTCTTCTTTGCTTGGACAGACTATAGAATAATCTTCAATAATTGATTATTAGTTGGTAAAGTAAAATTTTATAGAATCGATTTTTAAAAATAATTTTAAAATTAACTTAAATAAAATCTTATTTTCACAGTCAACTTCAAACCCTCACAAATTTTCTTTTTTCAATTAGGTATAATTTTAATTGACTTTGATCCATATAGCCTATGCATGAGATTATCTGATTTATTCACTTCATTATTATAATAGATTGCTTCGAAATTTCTGGTCTATGATGATAAAAGTCAATTTGCAGCTTTCATTGAAGTTTTCAGGATCATAATCTTTCAGAATTTGACAAATTATTCAATCCTTCAAACCCTACAAAAATTTGAATGCAATCCATTGGAAACAAAGAACTTTATTACTGAACATCATAAAAGTTGATTGATTTCATGATTGGAGTTGATCATAGAATTTGTATTGTAAGATGACACTGCCGGGGTTTTATCTTGAAATGTGATTGTCGTGATCCATAAGGGTAAGGATTAGATTAGATTTCTTTATTCATATAGACAATAACAAAACATTCACACTCAGATTCTAGATTGCAATTAGATATTGTGAGCAATAATGTACAAGAGTAAGTAACCTCTATACAGGAATATACGTAGTAACTATCACGTTTTGTATAAATGACACTAGCTTGAAAGATAGTAATTATTCAACAGACACGGGTATACATGAACGCGGAGTTATAGAAATTATATATTTAGGAAATTTATATAGGCTACTATAATTAATTGGCAATCTTATCCATTACGATTGAATTATCTAAATGAAAAGGCGAAGTTTGGTCATGAAGATGTCCATTCTTGGGAAAGAATAACAAAGGTATCCTTTCAAAGGATGGAGAGGCTTAGAAATGTTGGATACTTTAAAATTGAATTGTAAAGGAAAATTATTACTATCGGATTTTTTTCTCATTTTTGTAAAACATGGATGTTATCATCAATAGATTCTTACTTCAATTTTCAATTTTAATATTCAATATTAAATAATTTAATATTCAATATTAATATTCATTAGCAAAGGTCAATTAGAATATGATTGGCCACTATTGGACACTATTGTACTTGATAAACTTGAAGGTTTCTTACAGTGAATTGAATTGGAATAGCTTTGCTTAGTTCTATGGGCAAGCTTTTATAATTTTTATAGAACATCAATTAAGAATTAAGGAAAATGCTATACGAAAATAGGAAATTTCTACCAACAACCTACTACTCAACTCACTCTATTCTGTAAAACTTATTTAGAAGGTAAATACTGTTATTACTGTAATAAATACTGTTTGTTACTTATTTACAAACTTAGATACAAAGTGTACGGTAAGTTATATTAAAATAATATATAAATCATATAACTGTATTATTAAATAAGAACAAATTATATTCACATCATGGAATCTTCGAACATGAAAGAATTAGTTAATCGATTCCAACTATACATAATTAATAAACTGTGTCATTTTGATGTAATTAATTGTATTTAAATTTGAAAATATTATAGAGATGCCGATAGTATTATTGGTTTCAATATATTTGTATTTTCATTTCCATTAATGGTGGATGGTGGTGGAAGGCAAACTGCCGAACGGCACAATTTTGTCCCATAAGGGGGTGGCGTAGCTGAGTGGGTTAAGTGCTGGCGTTACAACCCAAAGGTCCCGGGTTCAATCCCAGGTCAGATCAAAAATTTTTCTCAGGCCACTTCCTGTGTTACGGATGAACACGTTAAGCCGTCGGTCCCGGCTGCCTAAAAACAGTCGTTAAGTCATGTCGAGGCCCTGAAATAGATCAAGGGACACCAGGCCTGAGGCAGCCAGGTTACACGAATGTTATTATTATTATTATGTCCCATAAGAACAATGTAATTTTTATAAATCTCTTGTAGCAGATAGACCCTCTATTTCTCTTATGGACAGAATTTTACGTTCTTTATGTCATTGAAAAGAGAATTTAATTCTCCAGGCGCTCCAATTTTCACTTTTTTAATTATAAATTTATTTAAATAATTAGAGTTCAATACTTTTATAGTTAATTAACTATACGTCATTCATAATAATTAATAACAATAATAAATAACATAATAATAATCACACTTCATAGTTAATAATTATAATAACCTAATTATTAAAATAAACTTGATCAAAAAAGTAAAAAGTCCGGCCCCTGGAGAATTGAATTCTCTTTCCAATGACATAAAGAACGTAGAAGTCTGTCCATAAATATAGGCTCTGTTTGCTCCATGAGATTGTTAAAAATTACATTGTTCTTATGGGACTTGAATTTGATTCTGCTGTTCGGCAAATGGCCGACTACTCTACCACCCACTCTTTACATCGGTTTTCATTCATTTTTGTATTTTCAATATGAAACTCTATGTATTATGCTAATATACTTTTCGAGACCATTGGTAATTCAAGTTTAGCATAATCTCAATTCCAATATTATATGATAAGAAAATTAAACTTTGAAACTTGGGACTATTTAAAATAATTTATAAATAAAATGAGAATCAAATAGCCTTTTAAAAAACTTTAAAACTATCAATGCACATACATGTTTCGGGACTCTATAATAATAATTACTATTTTATCCACATTGATAATGGGCTGAGTCCCGAAACATGTATGTGCATTAATAATTTTAATGTTTTTTTGAAATGGTATTTGATTCTCATTTTATTTAGCAATTACATGATAAGATTTATGGAACGAATACTTCAAATGAAAATTAATAGTTTACATCAGTAAATATTTAGCCCATTGTGAGATGCTGCTGAATCATGAATCCAGCAACAATCTAGGTTCACCAGCAAGTAAAAAATTGCTGAGAACGTATTCATGCTCCATTATTTGAGGCCACTTGCACTAAAGCCAATTCAATTGGTGGCTCAGTGCCCCTCAAATAGGAGGGTTTCTACAATATTATCTAACTACCAACTTTTTCTACAATTCTGAGTGTTTTTTCTGAGAGGGTTTTTTCCAAACTCATGTTGCCAATTGTGATAGGTCTAGAAACTTTTTAATTATACTTATAGACCAGCGCTTATTCCCATTAGTCACTGACCATTCACTCAGAATGCTGGTATCAACCTTTCAACGTCAAATTAAATAATAAAAACTTGGTTATTGAACAATTTCTCCTGATTAAATTTCATGTCTATAAATAGTGTTCAACATTTCGCTTTAGGTAAAAAGAATATTAGATGTTTTGGAACTTACAGTTAATTTGTATTGTTATTATATAATTTGTATTATTATTATTATTATAAAATTTGTATTATTATATAGTTCTCATTTAATACTTGATAGCAATCATATCCAAGTTTGTAAGATACATCTTATGTCTTGGTCATGATTGATTCCAGTGCTTGATTTCTAAAAAAAGAGGCAAGGGAACTGTAGGAGAACTGGCAAACTGGGGGGTCTACGGTGTATGGAAAACCCCCAGGCGGACGGGGGCCGGGGACCCTCCACCGGAAGTTTTTTTAAATATCTCTTGAATTGAAGCAAATCTGAGCAATGTTTTGTAACATTGAAAAAATACTCAATATAATACTCAGAATACAATCGTAAAGATTGGATAATTTATCATTTAATCGTGCTTTTTTCTTTCGAAAAAGGTAAGGGAACGCGGTCCCCCTGCGTCCCCCCTGAAATCAAGCCCTGATTCAATCGAGAAAGTTTGTTACACTTTTTGTTATTACACTTATTGGAACAATAAAAGTAATTTACTATCAATGACAATTTTATTCATACATGCCAACTTATTCAACAGTACACACTTGATAATTGTGCACAGTCTTCAACATTAACAACAAAGTCTAAACATTTTTTTATAAATAATTATATATATTTTCAACTACAGCACTCAACCGATTCCACGAAACCTGGATGACGTACATCAGGGCCAATAATACTTTACTCTTCATTTTTGAATCATGGACCAACAATGTAATACTTCTACCATACCGTACTATAGGAATCACCGGAGTCACAAGACAATTTTCTCTCCACTGAGAAGTGATAAGCAAATTTATATTTATCTATCATCTGATTTTTCTTCTCTCAGCGTTGATGAGTTGTGAATCTACTCTTTATTCATGCATCACAATCAGATTAAGAATCATCACAGTCACCAGACAATTTGTCAACTGGAAAGAAAAGAAGAGAAATGTATTTATCTATCATGTTCATCTTTGTCTTTCCAGTAGATGAGTTGTGAATCTTCTCTCCATTCATGAATCATAGGCAGAATGTCTCCAATTTCCCAACAATGTACCACTTCAACCATGTACTAGGAATCATCAGAGTCACCAGACAATTTATCAACAGGAAAGAGAAAGAGGGTGAATGTTTTTATCTATTATTCAATCTTTTTCTCCTTTCTGTAGATGAGTTGTGAATCTACTCTCTACATCCAGAGATGTCAGCATCATCATTATTGCCTTAGATTGAATAATAAATACTTAGTTCCTATATTGTAAAAGCTCTAGATTACATCAAAGGTATTTTCCTATCTAAATACCCATTTTCCAACTTTTAAATAATTCATCAGAATGTTGAATAATATTTCCATTATTTTAAACTAAAGGTATTGTGTAGCATAACTTATATGAAGTAGATAACAAATTGCTTATTCTGAAATCATCCAGCTATAATTCAGAATTTTATGTAAGTTTCTGATGCAAAGCCATTGATTTAGTCATTAAAATGATTTTTCAAAATTTTCTAGTCAAGTTTTGCAATTTTATTTCATCCAGTTTTAAATAAGTAGATCCAAACTCTAAATATAATTATGATAAATTATGAATTTTGTCCTGGGTATTTTAAGAAAATTGAAAATTTCAGCTCTAATTAATAATCACATACTGTATGATGTTATTTCATGCTGTTGCTAAATGACATCAATATTAAAATTGTTGTCAGCTACATTAGTATGGTATCATTGGATACCATGACAAATCTTTACTTATTAAGTATCATTTCACTCTAATTCTACTATTTTTTATAATTATATCTATTTAAATTGTAATAGCTTTAATCATTTCCATTGTTAAATTATATTATATTAAATTGATTTCAAATTACTTATTAACTTTAAATTATATTCTATTATTGTAAACACTTGGACAAGTTTGTCCAATACAACTAATGTAAATTAATGTAAAGTAATGTAAAAGTGAAATCTAGGCCTGTCTACACTTTTTCTCATTAATATTTCATGGATCATGACAATCATATTTAAAGGTAAAGTTAACATACTTTGAGTTGATCAATCCAAATTCCCAAATCAAAATGATCATATATACTTGCAAGTTCAGTAATAAAGCTCTACGATTTTGATGTATCAGTTTTTTGTAGCACTGAGATTACTTCACTGAATACTGTAGTTTTCCTTTTGGTCTTTGTAAATAATCTAATAGAAGAGAAAATTACTTGTTCGTTATGTGTTATGTGCTTTTGGAGCTTGTTTATCCCATCTATGTTTTCTGGACTACAATCTGAGACCAACAAAAAAAATATCAGATAATCTATTCTTGTCTGAATTGGAATTGAATAAGAAACAATAATTTTATTTGTAGTGAACCATCACAGTTTGATAACAAAATTTACTGAAAATAACAATTCAGTGATGAAGACACGAAATTCTATACTTTTAATTTGGTTCAAGTGAAGATAGTTCAATTTAGTAAAGTGAAGATAGTTCAATTTGGAAGATAAAAAAAAAGAAATAATGAAGGATGAACTTATCAAAATTTTGAAACCTTTGAAAAAATTGATATGAACTCAGTCAATAAATTTCATGAGTATGAAATACATCAATTTTTATAATTTATTATGAAGAAACTATGCATAATACTTCTAAAACTTCTGTACATTTCAATTTCATTTCAAAAACATTCTTTGTTTCACAGGGTAATCAAGGACAAATCTATTCAGGATATGGGATGAAGGGTTAATCAATGTTTCTTCTGGAACGTTAGAAGAATACATTTGATAACATACCATCAACCGCACAATCAAGCAAGCCTGCAGGGCTTTCTGGGAATTCTGCAGGCTCCCAACCACTGCAATTCCAAGCTAGCTAATACATCACATGTGAGTTTGCTTGCAAATATTACTTATTTCAAATTTATTTTAATTATTCATGTTGAATCTAGTTATTAGTTTGATCTAGTCATTTTTAAAGTTAAGTTGATCATTCAACTTACATAATATTTCCAATAACTTTTTAACAGGCTTGAATCCACGTGCTCTTAAATAAATTTATTCATGATTAATCAGAAATGAGTTGCAATAGTTACTAATAAAATTTTAGTCTATGATGATAGAAGTCAATATGCAGCTCTCATTTGTGTTTTCTGGATCATTATCTGTTAGAATCCAACAAATAAGGATCAAGAAAGCATGAATGATAGGTGTAGATAAACAAGCTTTTGAAGGACCAGGCATGTCACAAATTTGTGTTATTCTATCAAAATTTCTTGAAGAGACCAAAAGAAAATCTATCTGTGATCAATCTCCCCAACCCTATGAAAATTTGAAGAAACTGAAAATGACTTAATATAGTTTGATACCTGTCATGATAAAATTGAAAGGGTACTGGTACTTAGATTTTATGTATTAAATAAATTACAATACTGAACATGTTTCATTGCCATTTTAAATGAAATTGATCATAAAAATTTTACTTTATGATCTATTGGTTTTATCTTGTGGTATGTTTTCTAAGGCCATGAAATATCAATGAAGGCAGGTATTTGTCAGGCTTGAAAAAGATGAATTCTTTAAAATTGTAACCATGGATTCAGAGAAAATGATTGTCTATTCTGAATGTATTCAGTCTATTCTAAATGAAAAAACACATTCAATATATTTTTAAATAAATGATAAAATAAGATATTTAACTATTTATTAGCACTCCAACAATTCTACCAAATCTACAACTAGTCTACAAGTGTTAATGAAGTGTAGTGGATAATGACTTTTTGTCATTCAACTTTTTCTTCAGAAGATTATTTGTGTATACCACTCAAATCATGGAAAGCTGTTCAAACAACCATGGCTACCACTTGAATCACACTAGGATTCTTAATCAGAGTCACTAGACAACTTGCCTCCAGTTGGACAGTTCAAGATTGTTGTAATTATCTATCACCAACCTTGGCTTTCCGACTGTAGATGCGAGTTGTGAATCGTCTTGGAATAATGGGCAGAATGACTCCTATTTGTACAAATATTGAATTATTGTACAAATCACCACTTCAACCACACCAGGCGATAAGATTCATTGGTCATTACACAATTTGTCTACAGTGTCAAGTCCAAGACTTTTGTATTTATCCATCATTAGTCTAGGAGATGAAATTTGAGATGAATTGTGACTACTCTTTAACTTTAGAGATGCCAGCATCATCATAATCATTATTGTTTAGCTCCTATTACAGAAGCTATAGTTTATCTCAGAGGTATTCTTCTATCAAATTATTTTCATATGTTTGAATAATTGATCTCAATCTTGAATAATATCTTATCAATACTATATCAAATAGAGATCATTGTGCAAGGGATAAAAAAGTAGCTAACATGGGTCTATTTTATATTCAGAAATAATCAATTTCCTATTTAAATTATGTATGTGAGGTACATGCAGCAAACTATGGGTGATAAATAACAAATATTAGAATTATATTTTTACATTATTTTGCATTGAATATGGGATAAAACTTTGATCATCTTCAACTAACTTGTTGATTTTTTTGGTCTTTATTCACAAGTTAATTAATAATTTTCAAAATTGAATTTTAGAATTACAGCTGTATGAGGTGTTGTCTTGATTTTGTAACTTTGTTTCGAATTAAAGCGTATCTTCCATTTTTTTCATGTTTCATGGTAGTATTGGTCTTTAACTACAGTAGAGTCTCAATTATCAGATAAAACCAGTGGCCAAAAGAGGGCCAGATCATCAAAAAGAGGAATTCTTAAAAAATAGTTTCCAAGTGATAGGACATGCCATAATATCAAATTTTCAGAAGTACACAAATCTAAGTCAAAAGAAGTTATATTAAATTATTGTCCAATGAAACGTCATTCATTTATGTTGGAGATGTGAATCCACTTTTCATTATTGAATTATAGGCAGAATGTATCCAATTGTCCAGCAATGTATCACTTATTCAACCATGTAGCTACAAAAAATAATCACAGTCACTTGACAATTTCATTCCAGTGAGGGAGCAAAAGGAATATTTGTATTGATCTATCATTTGCCCTTTGTTTCTCTCATTGTTAATGTGTTATGAATCTACTCCTCATTCATGAATCACAAGCAGAATGCCTTCAATTGTCCAACAATCAGTGTTGGGGAGTAGCGCTTTTTTCAGTTTGTAGTGTAACAATGCTACTTTTCAAAATGAGTAGAAATATTGTAGCGTTGCTACATTTCAAGATCAATAGTAAAATAATCATTAAATCGATGCCACCAGCCCACCACGGCCACCAGTGGGCTGGTGGCACATAATTATTTATGTAATAATAATCTAGAATACGGTAAGCTAGAATATCATTATTTGCAAAATGGAATCAATTGTACCTCCAAAATGACACACTTTTCAATAATTTAAGAAACAGAAGCTAAGAGGAAAATTTGTCCATAATTTTCAAGTAAGTTTTATGTTTGTTCTTGATTTGTGAATTGGTATGATATGAAAATGTTAAAATAGAATGATTTTGTAGTTCCATATTTCTCAATTACATAAAGGTGCAAATAATTATATATTCTACAATAGTATGGTCTATATTCACATTGATATTACATAAATGAATTTCAATCAATGTATGTAAGTGTGTAGCCTAAGCATAATATTTTTTTTGTTCTTTTTGACATTATTTGCCTAAACCACATGACAAAAAAATTCTACCATCTATCATAACTTTTTGTGAAGTAGTGAAAAAGTAGCAAGCTATTTTTTTAGTTATTGTAGCAGTAGCTAGCTACTTTTTTAAAAAAGTAGTTGTAGTGTAGTTTGGTCACTTTTTTAATAAAGTAGTTGTAGTTGTAGCTAACTACTTTTGAAAAGTAGTTGACCCAACACTGCCAACTATGTACCATGGCAACCATGTATTAGGAATCATCACAGTCACCAGACAATTTGTCAACAGCAAAGAGAAAGAAGAGAAATGAATTTATCTATCATATCTCCTCTTTGTCTTTGGGGTAGATGAGTTGTGAATCTTCTCTTCATTTATGAATCATATGCAGAATGCCTCCAATTGTCCAACAATGTACCACTTCAACCATGTACTAGGAATCATCAGAGTCATCAGACAATTTATCAACAGGAAAGAGAAAGAGGGCAAATGTTTTTATCTATTATTTGATCATTTTCTCTTTTCTGTAGATGAGTTGTGAATCTACTTTCCACATCCAGAGATGTCAGCATCATCATTATTGCCTTAGATTGAATACTAAATACTGAGTTCCTATATTGTAAAAGCTCCAGATTACTTCAAAGGTATTTTCCTATCTAAATACCTATTTTCTAACTTTTAAATAATTCATCAGAATGTTGAACAATATTTCCATTATTTCAAACTAAAGGTATTGTGTAGCATAACTTATATGAAGTAGATAACAAATTGCTTATTCTGAAATCATCCAGCTATAATTCAGAATTTTATGTAAGTTTCTGATGCAAAGCCATTCATTTATTCATTAAAATGATTTTTCAAAATTTTCTAGTCAAGTTTTGCAATTTTATTTCATCCAGTTTTAAATAAGTAGATCCAAACTCTAAATATAATTATGATAAATTATGAATTTTGTCCTGGGTATTTTAAGAAAATTGAAAATTTCAGCTTTAATTGATAATCACATACTGTATGATGCTATTTTATGTTGTTGCTAAACGACATCAATATTAATATTGTAGTCAGCTACATTAGTATGGTATCATTGGATACCATGACAAATCTTTACTTATTAAGTATCATTTCACTCTAATTCTACTATTTTTTATAATTATATCTATTTAAATTGTAATAGCTTTAATCATTTCCATTGTTAAATTATATTATATTAAATTGATTTCAAATTACTTATTAACTTTAAATTATATTCTATTATTGTAAACACTTGGACAAGTTTGTCCAATACAACTAATGTAAATTAATGTAAAGTAATGTAAAAGTGAAATCTAGGCCTGTCTACACTTTTCTCATTAATATTTCATGGATCATGACAATCATATTTAAAGGTAAAGTTAACATACTTTGAGTTGATCAATCCAAATTCCCAAATCAAAATGATCATATATACTTGCAAGTTCAGTAATAAAGCTCTACGATTTTGATGTATCAGTTTTTTGTAGCACTGAGATTACTTCACTGAATACTGTAGTTTTCCTTTTGGTCTTTGTAAATAATCTAATAGAAGAGAAAATTACTTGTTCGTTATGTGTTATGTGCTTTTGGAGCTTGTTTATCCCATCTATGTTTTCTGGACTACAATCTGAGACCAACAAAAAAAATATCAGATAATCTATTCTTGTCTGAATTGGAATTGAATAAGAAACAATAATTTTATTTGTAGTGAACCATCACAGTTTGATAACAAAATTTACTGAAAATAACAATTCAGTGATGAAGACACGAAATTCTATACTTTTAATTTGGTTCAATTTGTAAAGTGAAGATAGTTCAATTTGGAAGATAAAAAAAAAGAAATAATGAAGGATGAACTTATCAAAATTTTGAAACCTTTGAAAAAATTGATATGAACTCAGTCAATAAATTTCATGAGTATGAAATACATCAATTTTTATAATTTATTATGAAGAAACTATGCATAATACTTCTAAAACTTCTGTACATTTCAATTTCATTTCAAAAACATTCTTTGTTTCACAGGGTAATCAAGGACAAATCTATTCAGGATATGGGATGAAGGGTTAATCAATGTTTCTTCTGGAACGTTAGAAGAATACATTTGATAACATACCATCAACCGCACAATCAAGCAAGCCTGCAGGGCTTTCTGGGAATTCTGCAGGCTCCCAACCACTGCAATTCCAAGCTAGCTAATACATCACATGTGAGTTTGCTTGCAAATATTACTTATTTCAAATTTATTTTAATTATTCATGTTGAATCTAGTTATTAGTTTGATCTAGTCATTTTTAAAGTTAAGTTGATCATTCAACTTACATAATATTTCCAATAACTTTTTAACAGGCTTGAATCCACGTGCTCTTAAATAAATTTATTCATGATTAATCAGAAATGAGTTGCAATAGTTACTAATAAAATTTTAGTCTATGATGATAGAAGTCAATATGCAGCTCTCATTTGTGTTTTCTGGATCATTATCTGTTAGAATCCAACAAATAAGGATCAAGAAAGCATGAATGATAGGTGTAGATAAACAAGCTTTTGAAGGACCAGGCATGTCACAAATTTGTGTTATTCTATCAAAATTTCTTGAAGAGACCAAAAGAAAATCTATCTGTGATCAATCTCCCCAACCCTATGAAAATTTGAAGAAACTGAAAATGACTTAATATAGTTTGATACCTGTCATGATAAAATTGAAAGGGTACTGGTACTTAGATTTTATGTATTAAATAAATTACAATACTGAACATGTTTCATTGCCATTTTAAATGAAATTGATCATAAAAATTTTACTTTATGATCTATTGGTTTTATCTTGTGGTATGTTTTCTAAGGCCATGAAATATCAATGAAGGCAGGTATTTGTCAGGCTTGAAAAAGATGAATTCTTTAAAATTGTAACCATGGATTCAGAGAAAATGATTGTCTATTCTGAATGTATTCAGTCTATTCTAAATGAAAAAACACATTCAATATATTTTTAAATAAATGATAAAATAAGATATTTAACTATTTATTAGCACTCCAACAATTCTACCAAATCTACAACTAGTCTACAAGTGTTAATGAAGTGTAGTGGATAATGACTTTTTGTCATTCAACTTTTTCTTCAGAAGATTATTTGTGTATACCACTCAAATCATGGAAAGCTGTTCAAACGACCATGGCTACCACTTGAATCACACTAGGATTCTTAATCAGAGTCACTAGACAACTTGCCTCCAGTTGGACAGTTCAAGATTGTTGTAATTATTCTATCACCAACCTTGGCTTTCCGACTGTAGATGCGAGTTGTGAATCGTCTTGGAATAATGGGCAGAATGACTCCTATTTGTACAAATATTGAATTATTGTACAAATCACCACTTCAACCACACCAAGGCGATAAGATTCATTGGTCATTACACAATTTGTCTACAGTGTCAAGTCCAAGACTTTTGTATTTATCCATCATTAGTCTAGGAGATGAAATTTGAGATGAATTGTGACTACTCTTTAACTTTAGAGATGCCAGCATCATCATAATCATTATTGTTTAGCTCCTATTACAGAAGCTATAGTTTATCTCAGAGGTATTCTTCTATCAAATTATTTTCATATGTTTGAATAATTGATCTCAATCTTGAATAATATCTTATCAATACTATATCAAATAGAGATCATTGTGCAAGGGATAAAAAAGTAGCTAACATGGGTCTATTTTATATTCAGAAATAATCAATTTCCTATTTAAATTATGTATGTGAGGTACATGCAGCAAACTATGGGTGATAAATAACAAATATTAGAATTATATTTTTACATTATTTTGCATTGAATATGGGATAAAACTTTGATCATCTTCAACTAACTTGTTGATTTTTTTGGTCTTTATTCACAAGTTAATTAATAATTTTCAAAATTGAATTTTAGAATTACAGCTGTATGAGGTGTTGTCTTGATTTTGTAACTTTGTTTCGAATTAAAGCGTATCTTCCATTTTTTTCATGTTTCATGGTAGTATTGGTCTTTAACTACAGTAGAGTCTCAATTATCAGATAAAACCAGTGGCCAAAAGAGGCCAGATCATCAAAAAGAGGAATTCTTAAAAAATAGTTTCCAAGTGATAGGACATGCCATAATATCAAATTTTCAGAAGTACACAAATCTAAGTCAAAAGAAGTTATATTAAATTATTGTCCAATGAAACGTCATTCATTTCCAATGAAACGTCATTCATTTATGTGGAGATGTGAATCCACTTTTCATTATTGAATTATAGGCAGAATGTATCCAATTGTCCAGCAATGTATCACTTATTCAACCATGTAGCTACAAAAATAATCACAGTCACTTGACAATTTCATTCCAGTGAGGGAGCAAAAGGAATATTTGTATTGATCTATCATTTGCCCTTTGTTTCTCTCATTGTTAATGTTGTTATGAATCTACTCCTCATTCATGAATCACAAGCAGAATGCCTTCAATTGTCCAACAATCAGTGTTGGGGAGTAGCGCTTTTTTCAGTTTGTAGTGTAACAATGCTACTTTTCAAAATGAGTAGAAATATTGTAGCGTTGCTACATTTCAAGATCAATAGTAAAATAATCATTAAATCGATGCCACCAGCCCACCACGGCCACCAGTGGGCTGGTGGCACATAATTATTTATGTAATAATAATCTAGAATACGGTAAGCTAGAATATCATTATTTGCAAAATGGAATCAATTGTACCTCCAAAATGACACACTTTTCAATAATTTAAGAAACAGAAGCTAAGAGGAAAATTTGTCCATAATTTTCAAGTAAGTTTTATGTTTGTTCTTGATTTGTGAATTGGTATGATATGAAAATGTTAAAATAGAATGATTTTGTAGTTCCATATTTCTCAATTACATAAAGGTGCAAATAATTATATATTCTACAATAGTATGGTCTATATTCACATTGATATTACATAAATGAATTTCAATCAATGTATGTAAGTGTGTAGCCTAAGCATAATATTTTTTTTGTTCTTTTTGACATTATTTGCCTAAACCACATGACAAAAAAATTCTACCATCTATCATAACTTTTTGTGAAGTAGTGAAAAAGTAGCAAGCTATATTTTTTAGTTATTGTAGCAGTAGCTAGCTACTTTTTTAAAAAAGTAGTTGTAGTGTAGTTTGGTCACTTTTTTAATAAAGTAGTTGTAGTTGTAGCTAACTACTTTTGAAAAGTAGTTGACCCAACACTGCCAACTATGTACCATGGCAACCATGTATTAGGAATCATCACAGTCACCAGACAATTTGTCAACAGCAAAGAGAAAGAAGAGAAATGAATTTATCTATCATATCTCCTCTTTGTCTTTGGGGTAGATGAGTTGTGAATCTTCTCTTCATTTATGAATCATATGCAGAATGCCTCCAATTGTCCAACAATGTACCACTTCAACCATGTACTAGGAATCATCAGAGTCATCAGACAATTTATCAACAGGAAAGAGAAAGAGGGCAAATGTTTTTATCTATTATTTGATCATTTTCTCTTTTCTGTAGATGAGTTGTGAATCTACTTTCCACATCCAGAGATGTCAGCATCATCATTATTGCCTTAGATTGAATACTAAATACTGAGTTCCTATATTGTAAAAGCTCCAGATTACTTCAAAGGTATTTTCCTATCTAAATACCTATTTTCTAACTTTTAAATAATTCATCAGAATGTTGAACAATATTTCCATTATTTCAAACTAAAGGTATTGTGTAGCATAACTTATATGAAGTAGATAACAAATTGCTTATTCTGAAATCATCCAGCTATAATTCAGAATTTTATGTAAGTTTCTGATGCAAAGCCATTTATTTAGTCATTAAAATGATTTTTCAAAATTTTCTAGTCAAGTTTTGCAATTTTATTTCATCCAGTTTTAAATAAGTAGGTCCAAACTCTAAATATAATTATTAATTTTGTCCTGGGTATTTCAAGAAAATTGAAAATTTCAGCTTTAATTGATAATCACATACTGTATGATGCTATTTTATGTTGTTGCTAAATGACATCAATATTAATATTGTAGTCAGCTACATTAGTATGGTATCATTGGATACCATGACAAATCTTTACTTATTGATTATCATTTCACTCTAATTCTACTTTTTTTTATGATTATATCTATTTAAATTGCAATAGCTTTAATCATTTCCATTGTTAAATTATATTATATTAAATTGATTTCAAATTACTTATTAACTTGAAACTATATTCTATTAATGTAAACACTTGGACAAGTTTGTCCAAGACAACTAATGTAAATTAATGTAAAGTAATGTAAAAGTGAAATCTAGGCCTGTCTACACTTTTTCTCATTAATATTTCATGGATCATGACAATCATATTTAAAGGTAAAGTTAACATACTTTGAGTTGATCAATTCAAATTCCCAAATCAAAATGATCATATATACTTGCAAGTTCAGTAATGAAGCTCTACGATTTTGATGTATCAGTTTTTTGTAGCACTGAGATTACTTCACTGAATACTGTAGTTTTCCTTTTGGTCTTTGTAAATAATCTAATAGAAGAGAAAATTACTTGTTCGTTATGTGTTATGTGCTTTTGGAGCTTGTTTATCCCATCTATGTTTTCTGGACTACAATCTGAGACCAACAAAAAAAATATCAGATAATCTATTCTTGTCTGAATTGGAATTGAATAAGAAACAATAATTTTATTTGTAGTGAACCATCACAGTTTGATAACAAAATTTACTGAAAATAACAATTCAGTGATGAAGACACGAAATTCTATACTTTTAATTTGGTTCAATTTGTAAAGTGAAGATAGTTCAATTTGGAAGATAAAAAATAAAAGAAATAATGAAGGATGAACTTATCAAAATTTTGAAACCTTTGAAAATATTGATATGAACTTAGTCAATAAATTTCATGAGTATGAAATACATCAATTTTTATAATTTATTATGAAGAAACTATGCATAATACTTCTAAAACTTCTGTACATTTCAATTTCATTTCAAAAACATTCTTTGTTTCACAGGGTAATCAAGGACAAATCTATTCAGGATATGGGATGAAGGGTTAATCAATGTTTCTTCTGGAACGTTAGAAGAATACATTTGATAACATACCATCAACCGCACAATCAAGGAGAAGCAAGCCTGCAGGGCTTTCTGGGAATTCTGCAGGCTCCCAACCACTGCAATTCCAAGCTAGCTAATACATCACATGTGAGTTTGCTTGCAAATATTACTTATTTCAAATTTATTTTAATTATTCATGTTGAATCTAGTTATTAGTTTGATCTAGTCATTTTTAAAGTTAAGTTGATCATTCAACTTCCATAATATTTCCAATATTAATTTCCAATAACTTTTTAACAGGCTTGAATCCACGTGCTCTTAAATGAATTTATTCATGATTAATCAGGAATGAGTTGCAATAGTTACTAATAAAATTTTAGTCTATGATGATAGAAGTCAATATGCAGCTCTCATTTGTGTTTTCTGGATCATTATCTGTTAGAATCCAACAAATAAGGATCAAGAAAGCATGAATGATAGGTGTAGATAAACAAGCTTTTGAAGGACCAGGCATGTCACAAATTTGTGTTATTCTATCAAAATTTCTTGAAGAGACCAGAAGAAAATCTATCTGTGATCAATCTCCCCAACCCTATGAAAATTTGAAGAAACTGAAAATGACTTAATATAGTTTGATACCTGTCATGATAAAATTGAAAGGGTACTGGTACTTAGATTTTATGTATTAAATAAATTACAATACTGAAAATGTTTCATTGCTATTTTAAATGAAATTGATCATAAAAATTTTACTTTATGATCTATTGGTTTTATCTTGTGGTATGTTTTCTAAGGCCATGAAATAATATCAATGAAGGCAGGTATTTATCAGGCTTGAAAAAGATGAATATTCTTTAAAATTGTAACCATGGTTTTAGAGAAAATGATTGTCTATTCTGAATCTATTCAGTCTATACTAAATGAAAAAACACAATCAATACATTTTTAAATGAATTATAAAATAAGATATTTAACTATTTATTAGCACTCCAACAATTCTACCAAATCTACAACTAGTCTACAAGTGTTAATGAAGTGTAGTGGATAATGACTTTTTGTCATTCAACTTTTTCTTCAGAAGATTATTTGTGTATACCACTCAAATCATGGAAAGCTGTTCAAACGACCATGGCTACCACTTGAATCACACTAGGATTCTTAATCAGAGTCACTAGACAACTTGCCTCCAGTTGGACAGTTCAAGATTGTTGTAATTATCTATCACCAACCTTGGCTTTCCGACTGTAGATGCGAGTTGTGAATCGTCTTGGAATAATGGGCAGAATGACTCCTATTTGTACAAATATTGAATTATTGTACAAATCACCACTTCAACCACACCAGGCGATAAGATTCATTGGTCATTACACAATTTGTCTACAGTGTCAAGTCCAAGACTTTTGTATTTATCCATCATTAGTCTAGGAGATGAAATTTGAGATGAATTGTGACTACTCTTTAACTTTAGAGATGCCAGCATCATCATAATCATTATTGTTTAGCTCCTATTACAGAAGCTATAGTTTATCTCAGAGGTATTCTTCTATCAAATTATTTTCATATGTTTGAATAATTGATCTCAATCTTGAATAATATCTTATCAATACTATATCAAATAGAGATCATTGTGCAAGGGATAAAAAAGTAGCTAACATGGGTCTATTTTATATTCAGAAATAATCAATTTCCTATTTAAATTATGTATGTGAGGTACATGCAGCAAACTATGGGTGATCAATAACAAATATTAGAATATATTTTTACATTATTTTGCATTCAATATGGGATAAAACTTTGATCATCTTCAACTAACTTGTTGATTTTTTGGTCTTTATTCACAAGTTAATTAATAATTTTCAAAATTGAATTTTAGAATTACAGCTGTATGAGGTGTTGTCTTGATTTTGTAACTTTGTTTCAAATTAAAGCGTATCTTCCATTTTTTTCATGTTTCATGGTAGTATTGGTCTTTAACTACAGTAGAGTCTCAATTATCAGACAAAACCAGTGGCCGACAGAGGGCCATATCATCAAAAAGAGGAATTCTTAAAAAATAGTTTCCAAGTGATAGGACATGCCATAATATCAAATTTTCAGAAGTACAAAAATGTAAGTCAAAAGAAGTTCCATTAAATTATTGTCCATTGGAACGTCAATCATTTTGTTGGAGATGTGAATCCACTTTTCATTATTGAATTATAGGCAGAATGTATCCAATTGTCCAGCAATGTATCACTTCAACCATGTAGCTACAAAAAATAATCAGAGTCACTTGACAATTTCATTCCAGTGAGGGAGCAACAGGAAAATTTGTATTAATCTATCATTTGCCTTTTGTTCTCTCATTGTTGATGAGTTGTGAATCTACTGTTCATTTATGCATCACAAGCAATTGTCCAACAATCAGTGTTGGGGAGTAGTGCTTTTTTTAGTTTGTAGTGTAACGATGCTACTTTCTAAAATTAGTATCAATATTGTAGCATTGCTACATTTCAAGAGTAGTATGTGGCGTAAATCACGCTACTACTGGTATAATCAACTTATATGATCGATAGTGAAATGATCATTAAATCAATGCCACCAGCCCACCACAGCCACCAGTGTGCTGGCGGCACATACTTATTTATGTTATAATAATCTAGAATACGGTAAGGTAGAATATCATTATTTGCAAAATGGAATCAATTGTACCTCCCAAATGACACACTTTTCAATAATTTAAGAAACAGAAGCTAAGAGGAAAATAGGTCCATAATTTTCAAGTAAGTTTTTTGTTTGTTCCTGATTTGTGAATTGGTATGATTATGTTGTAATTAGTATGATATGAAAACGTTGTAATAGAATGATTTTGTAGTTCAATATTACTCAATCACATTGAGGTGCATATAATTATATATTCTACAATAGTATGTCTATATTCACATTGATATAATATAAATGAATTTCAATAAATGTATGTAAGTGTGTAGCCTATGTATAATGTTTTTTTCGTTCTTTTTGGGATTATTTGCCTAAACCACATGACAAAAAAATTCTACAATCCATCATAACTTTTTGTGAAGTAGTGAAAAAGTAGCTAGCTATTTTTTTGTAGTCATTGTAGCTGTAGCTAGCTACTTTTTTAAAAAGGTAGTTGTAGTGTAGTTTGGTCACTTTTTGATAAAGTAGTTGTAGTTGCAGCTAACTACTTTTGAAAAGTAGTTGACCCAACACTGCCAACAATGTACCATGGCAACCATGTATTAGGAATCATCACAGTCACCAGACAATTTGTCAACAGCAAAGAGAAAGAAGAGAAATGAATTTATCTATCATATCTCCTCTTTGTCTTTGGGGTAGATGAGTTGTGAATCTTCTCTTTATTTATGAATCATATGCAGAATGCCTCCAATTGTCCAACGATGTACCACTTCAACCCCCCCACCATACTAGGAGTCCTAGACAATTTCTTTCCGCTGAGAAAGTAAAAAGCAAACTTGTATTTCTCTATTATTTGATTTCTCTTTTATCAGCAATGATGAGTTGTGAATCTTCTCTACATTCATGAATCATAGGCAGAATCTCTCCAATTTCCCAACGATGTACCACTGCAACCATGTACTAGGAATCATCAGAGTCATGAGACAATTTGTCTGTATACAGAAAGTAGAAGTCAAATGATGTTTTTATCTTATCATTTGCTTTCTTCTTTCTTGCTACAGATGAGTTGTGAATCTACATACTACATCCAGAGATGCCAGCATCATCATTTATTGCTTAAGATTGAATAATACTTACTTCTTACATAATAAAAGTTTTAATTTATTTATCAAAACGTTTAAATAATTATAATATTCACATCATATTCAAAAAATTTATTGTGTAGTGTATAGAAAGTAGGAAACAAATAGTTTATTCAGAAATTATTTTTCTATTATCAAAATTGTACATAGGTATGAGATACATAGCCAACCATGTGGTATAATTGAAGATTTTTCAAATTTTCCAGTCAAGTTTTGCAATATTAATTTTGCATTCTATTCAGTTTTGAAGCAGTAAGCTCAAACTCCTTATACACAATAAATCATTACTTTGGTACCATACATTTCAAGAAAATTGGAATTTTGCCCTCTAATAATTGTGTATGACTTTTTTATGTTGTTGCAACAAGACATCAATATTTATTGTAGTCAGCTACTGTACAAATCATTGGATAACATGTCAAATCTTTATTTATTGTTTATCAATTCGCTATAGCTCCACTATTTTTTATGATAATTATATCAATTTAAAATCATAATTTCCATATTACTTATCATTGATATACATAAGATTCTGTCTATATGAACCCTTAGACATGATTGTTAGGAGTATATAATTATTTGTAGCATGTCTTTTTTCAGATAAAGATGAAATTTCTCATTTTTCATTTATAACATGTAAAAGTGCAAGTCAAGCCTATCTATTCCTTTTCTCATTAATATTTGATGGATCATGACAGTCACATTTACAGATCAAGTAAACATACACTAAAAATAAATCAATTCAAATTTTCAAATCAAAATGATCATATCACTTGCAAGCTCAGTAACAAAGCTCTACAATGTGATTAATAAGTTTTTTTGTAGCGCTGAGATTACTGATCACTGAATACTGTAGTTTTCCTTTTGGTCTCTCCAGAAAATTTAATAGAAGAGAAAATTACTTGTTTGTTATGTGTTATGTGCTTTTGGAGCTTGTTTATCCCATCCATGTTTTCTGGACTACAATCTGAGACCTAAAAAAAAATTATCAGTTAATTTATTCTTCTCCGAATTGGAATTGAATAAGAATCAATTAGTCTTTGTATGAAGAATTAACCAAGGTAATTAGAATAGAAAGGTATGAGTCATCAGCATTGTAGCCGGGAGAAAACAGTGAATTCTGACGTCATTGGCACCACAGCTGTTCAGCAAACCTAGTAGTTAGGAACTTCGTCTGCTCCTTGTGCATTCCAACTTGGTTCCAAACGCTAATGTTGTAAATTGATTTTTCTATGCCTATTTGAAAAACTTTTTGGCAATAGCTATACGGCCCATATTCATATTATTCACATGCAATCTATCTATTGCCAAACCTATTCTTGTAACCTCTTTTCTCATAATGTTTTGAAATAGAAATTCAGCAGAATGCCTTCAACTGTCTAACAATCAGTGTTGGGGAGTAGCGTTTTTTTTAGTTTGTAGTGTAACGATGCTACTTTTTAAAATTAGTAGAAATATTGTAGCGTTGCTACATTTCTAGAGTAGTATGTAGCATAAATCATGCTACTATTGGTATAAATCAACTTATATGATCAATAGTAGAATAATCATTAAATCGATGCCACCAGCCCACCACGGCCACCAGTGGGCTGATGGCACATAATTATTCATGTAATAATAATCTAGAATACGGTAAGCTAGAATATCATTATTTGCAAAATGGAATCAATTGTACCTCAAAAATGACACACTTTTCAATAATTTAAGAAACAGAAGCCAAGAGGACTATTTGTCAATAATTTTCAAGTAAGTTTTATGTTTGTTCTTGATTTGTGAATTGGTATGATATGAAAATGTTAAAATAGAATGATTTTGTAGTTCCATATTTCTCAATTACATAAAGGTGCAAATAATTATATATTCTACAATAGTATGGTCTATATTCACATTGATATTACATAAATGAATTTCAATCAATGTATGTAAGTGTGTAGCCTAAGCATAAAATTTTTTTTGTTCTTTTTTACATTATTTGCCTAAACCACATGATAAAAAAATCCTACCATCTATCATAACTTTTTGTGAAGTAGTGAAAAAGTAGCAAGCTATTTTTTTCAGTTATTGTAGCTGTAGCTAGCTACTTTTTTAAAAAAGTAGTTGTTGTGTAGTTTGGTCACTTTTTGATAAAGTAGTTGTAGTTGCAGCTAACTACTTTTGAAAAGTAGTTTACCCAACACTGCCAAAAATGTACCACGGCAACCATTTATTAGGAATCATCACAGTCACCAGACAATTTGTCAACAGCAAAGAGAAAGAAGAGAAATGTATTTATCTATCATTTTTCATCTTTATCTTACCAGTAGATGAGTTGTGAATCTTCTCTTCATTCATGAATCATATGCAGAATGCCTCCAATTGTCCAACAATGTACCACTTCAACCATGTACTAGGAATCATCAGAGTCATCAGACAATTTATCAACAGGAAAGAGAAAGAGGGCAAATGTTTTTATCTATTATTTGATCATTTTCTCTTTTCTGTAGATGAGTTGTGAATCTACTTTCCACATCCAGAGATGTCAGCATCATCATTATTGCCTTAGATTGAATACTAAATACTGAGTTCCTATATTGTAAAAGCTCCAGATTACTTCAAAGGTATTTTCCTATCTAAATACCTATTTTCTAACTTTTAAATAATTCATCAGAATGTTGAACAATATTTCCATTATTTCAAACTAAAGGTATTGTGTAGCATAACTTATATGAAGTAGATAACAAATTGCTTATTCTGAAATCATCCAGCTATAATTCAGAATTTTATGTAAGCTTCTGATGCAAAGCCATTTATTTAGTCATTATAATGATTTTTCAAAATTTTCTAGTCAAGTTTTGCAATGTTATTTCATCCAGTTTTAAATGAGTAGGTCCAAACTCTAAATATAATTATGATAAATTATGAATTTTGTCCTGGGCATTTTAAGAAAATTGAAAATTTCAGCTTTAATTAATAATCACATACTGTATGATGTTATTTTATGTTGTTGCTAAATGACATCAATATTAAAATTGTAGTCAGCTACATTAGTATGGTATCATTGGATACCATGACAAATATTTACTCATTGAGTATTATTTCACTCTAATTCTACTATTTGTTATAATTATATCTATTTAAATTGTAATAGCTTTATTCATTTCCATTGTTAAATTATATTATATTAAATTGATTTCAAATTACTAATCAACTTTAAATTATATTCTATTAATGTAAACACTTGGACAAGTTTGTCCAAGACAACTAATGTAAAAGTGAAATCTAGGCCTGTCTACACTTTTTCTCATTAATATTTCATGGATGATTACAATCATATTTAAAGGTAAAGTTAACATACTTTGAGTTGATCAATTCAAATTCCCAAATCAAAATGATCATATATACTTGCAAGTTCAGTAATAAAGCTCTACGATTTTGATGTATCAGTTTTTTGTAGCACTGAGATTACTTCACTGAATACTGTAGTTTTCCTTTTGGTCTTTGTAAAAAATCTAATAGAAGAGAAAATTACTTGTTTGTTATGTGTTATGTGCTTTTGGAGCTTGTGTATCCCATCTATGTTTTCTGGACTACAATCTGAGACCAACAAAAAAATTATCAGATAATCTATTTTTGGTCTGAATTGGAATTGAATAAGAAACAATAATTTTATTTGTAATGAACCATCACAGTTTGATAACAAAATTCACTGAAAATAACAATTCAGTGATGAAGACACCAAATTCTATACTTTTTATTCGGTTCAATTTGTAAAGTGAAGATAATTCAATTTGGAAGATAAAAAATAAAAGAAATAATGAAGGATGAACTTATCAAAATTTTGAAACCTTTGAAAATATTGATATGAACTTAGTCAATAAATTTCATGAGTATGAAATACATCAATTTTTATAATTTATTATGAAGAAATATGCATAATACTTCTAAAACTTCTGTACATTTCAATTTCATGTCAAAAACATTCTTTGTTTCACAGGGTAATCAAGGACAAATCTATTCAGGATATGGGATGAAGGGTTAATCAATGTTTTTTCTGGAACGTTAGAAGAATACATTTGATAACATACCATCAACCGCACAATCAAGGAGAAGTAAGCCTGCAGGGCTTTCTGGGAATTCTGCAGGCTCCCAACCACTGCAATTCCAAGCTAGCTAATACATCACATGTGAGTTTGCTTGCAATTATTACTTATTTAAAATTTATTTTAATTATTCATGTTGAATCTCATTATTAGTTTGATCTAGTCATTTTTAAAGTTAAGTTGATCATTCAACTTCCATAATATTTCCAATATTAATTTCCAATAACTTTTTAACAGGCTTGAATCCACGTGATCCTCAATCAATTTTTTTCTTGATTAATCAGAAATAAGTTGACAATAATTACTAATAAAATTTTGGTCTATGATGATAGAAGTCAATATGCAGTTCTCATTTGTGTTTTCTGGATCATTATTTGTGAAAATCCAATAAATGAAGATCAAGAAAGCTTGAATGATAGGTGTGGATTAACAAGCTTTTGAAGGACCAGGCATGTCACAAATTTGTGTTCTTCTATCAAAATTTCTTGAAGAGACCAGAAGAAAATCTATCTGTGATCAATCTCCCCAACCCCATGAAAATTTGAAGAAACTGAAAATGACTTAATATAGTTTGATACATGTCATGATAAAATTAAAAGGGTACCGGTACTAAGATTTTATGTATTAAATAGATTACAATACTGAAAATGTTTCATTGCTATTTTAAATGAAACTTATCATAAAAATTTTACTTTATGATCTATTGGTTTTATCTTGTGGTATGTTTGTTATGGTCCATGAAATATTTATTTATATTTTTATTCATTTATTTATTAGATATATGACAATTATACTGATAAGTGAAAACACAGACATGAGTGTCCAAATCATCTTTGCTCCTAATTTGGATGAAAATATTAGAAAAGGTTATGTTCAAACTCACTATTTCAAAATCACAAATTTTCACTCCCGAATATGAAAAAGCTATAAAATATCAATTTAGAATTACAAACTGTTAATATTTCAGTAAAAAAAAACACCAAAAATATATGATAAATTATTTGGAATATTAAATTTCACTTTAAATTTCTAAGCCAAGAATTCTTAGGCAATACAGTTTGGTTGCCATGTTTATATCAATTAAGGCAGGTATTTATCAGGCTTGAAAAAGATGAATATTCTTTAAAATTGTAACCATGGTTTTAGAGAAAATGATTGTCTATTCTGAATCTATTCAGTCTATTCTAAATGAAAAAACACAATCAATACATTTTTATATAAATTATAAAATAAGATATTTAACTATTTAATAGCACTCCAACAATTCTAACAAATAAAGATATCAGAGCAGCTAAGATACCAGACAACTAGTCTACAAGTGTTAATGAAGTGTAGTGGAAAATAGGTCCGTAATTTTCAAGTAAGTTTTTTGTTTGTTCCTGATTTGTGAAATGGTATGATTATGTTGTAATTAGTATGTTATGAAAATGTTGAAATGGAATGATTTTGTAGTTCCATATTACTCAATTACAATAAGGTGCATATAATTATATATTCTACAATAGTATGGTCTATATTCACATTGATATTATATAAATGAATTTCAATCAATGTATGTAAGTGTGTAGCCTATGTATAACGTTTTTTTCATTCCCCCCACCATACTAGGAGTCCTAGACAATTTCTTTCCGCTGAGAAAGTAAAAAGCATACTTGTATTTCTCTATTATTTGATTTCTCTTTTATCAGCAATGATGAGTTGTGAATCTTCTCTACATTCATGAATCATAGGCAGAATCTCTCCAATTTCCCAACGATGTACCACTGCAACCATGTACTAGGAATCATCAGAGTCATGAGACAATTTGTCTGTATACAGAAAGTAGAATTCAGATGATGTTTTTATCTTATCATTTGCTTTCTTCTTTCTTGCTACAGATGAGTTGTGAATCTACATACTACATCCAGAGATGCCAGCATCATCATTTATTGCTTAAGATTGAATAATACTTTTTTCTCACATAATTAAAGTTTTAATTTATTTCAAAGTTTTAATTTATTTCTCAAAACGTTTAAATAATTATAATATTCACATCATATTCAAAAAATTTATTGTGTAGTGTATAGAAAGTAGGAAACAAATAGTTTATTCAGAAATTATTTTTCTATTATCAAAATTGTACATAGGTATGAGATACATAGCCAACCATGTGGTATAATTGAAGATTTTTCAAATTTTCCAGTCAAGTTTTGCAATATTAATTTTGCATTCTATTCAGTTTTGAAGCAGTAAGTTCAAACTCCTTATACACAATAAATCATTACTTTGGTACTGTACATTTCAAGAAAATTGGAATTTTGCCCTCTAATAATTGTGTATGACTTTTTTATGTTGTTGCAACAAGACATCAATATTTATTGTAGTCAGCTACCGTACAAATCATTGGATAACATGACAAATCTTTATTTATTGTTTATCAATTCGCTCTAGCTCCACTATTTTTTATAATAATTATATCAATTCAAAATCATAATTTCCATATTACTTATCATTGATATACATAAGATTCTGTCTATATGAACCCTTAGACATGATTGTCAGGAGTATGTAATTATTTGTAGCATGTCTTTTTTCAGATAAAGATGAAATTTCTCATTTTTCATTTATAACATGTAAAAGTGCAAGTCAAGCCTATCTATTCCTTTTCTCATTAATATTTGATGGATCATGACAGTCACATTTACAGATCAAGTAAACATACACTAAAAATAAATCAATTCAAATTTTCAAATCAAAATGATCATATCACTTGCAAGCTTAGTAACAAAGCTCTACAATTTTGATTAAGTTTTTAAGTTTTTTTGTAGTGCTGAGATTACTGATCACTGAATACTGTAGTTTTCCTTTTGGTCTCTCCAGAAAATTTAATAGAAGAGAAAGTTACTTGTTTGTTATGTGTCATGTGCTTTTGGAGCTTGTTTATCCCATCCATGTTTTCTGGACTACAATCTGAGACCTAAAAAAAAATTATCAGTTAATTTATTCTTCTCCAAATTGGAATTGAATAAGAATCAATAAGTCTTTGTATGAAGAATTAACCAAGGTCATTAGAATAGAAAGGTATGAGTCATCAGCATTGTAGCTGGAAGGAAACAGTGAATTCTGACGTCATTGGCACCACAGCTGTTTAGCAAACCTAGAAGTTGGAAACTTTGTCTGCTCCTTGTGCATTCCAACTTGGTTCCAAACGCTGATATTGTAAATTGATTTTTCTATGCCTATTTGAGAAACTTTTTGGCAATAGCTATACGGCCCATATCCATATTATTTACATGCAATCTATCTATTGCCAAACCTATTCTCGTAACCTCTTTTCCCATAATGTTTTGAAATAGAAATTCAGCAGAATGCCTCCAACTGTCCAACAATCAGTGTTGGGGAGAAGCGCTTTTTTCAGTTTGTAGTGTAACAATGCTACTTTTTAAAATTAGTAAATCATGCTACTATTGGTGTACATCAACTTATATGATCAATAGTAAAATAATCATTAAATCGATGCCACCAGCCCACCACGGCCACCAGTGGGCTGATGGCACATGATTATTCATGTAATGATGATCTAGAATACGGTGAGCTAGAATATCATTATTTGCAAAATGGAATCAATTGTACCTCAAAAATGACACACTTTTCAATAATTTAAGAAACAGGAGCTAAGAGGAAAATTTGTCAATAATTTTCAAGTAAGTTTCGTATGTTTGTTCTTGATTTGTGAATTGGTATGATATGAAAACGTTAAAATGGAATGATTTTGTAGTTCCATATTTCTCAATTACATAAAGGTGCAAATAATTATATATTCTACAATAGTATGGTCTATATTCACATTGATATTACATAAACGAATTTCAATCAATGTATGTAAGTGTGTAGCCTAAGCATAACATTTTTTTTGTTCTTTTTTACATTATTTGCCTAAACCACATGACAAAAAAATCCTACCATCTATCATAACTTTTTGTGAAGTAGTGAAAAAGTAGCAAGCTATTTTTTTCAGTTATTGTAGCTGTAGCTAGCTACTTTTTTAAAAAAGTAGTTGTTGTGTAGTTTGGTCACTTTTTGATAAAGTAGTTGTAGTTGCAGCTAACTACTTTTGAAAAGTAGTTGACCCAACACTGCCAACTATGTACCATGGCAACCATGTATTAGGAATCATCACAGTCACCAGACAATTTGTCAACAGCAAAGAGAAAGAAGAGAAATGAATTTATCTATCATATCTCCTCTTTGTCTTTGGGGTAGATGAGTTGTGAATCTTCTCTTCATTTATGAATCATATGCAGAATGCCTCCAATTGTCCAACAATGTACCACTTCAACCATGTACTAGGAATCATCAGAGTCATCAGACAATTTATCAACAGGAAAGAGAAAGAGGGTCAATGTTTTTATCTATTATTTGATCACTTTCTCTTTTCTGTAGATGAGTTGTGAATCTACTTTCCACATCCAGAGATGTCAGCATCATCATTATTGCCTTTGAATAATAAATACTTAGTTCCTATATTGTAAAAGCTCTAGATTACTTCAAAGGTATGTTCTTATCTAAATACCTATTTTCTAACTTTTAAATAATTCATCAGAATGTTGAATGATATTTTCATTATTTTAAACTAAAGGTATTGTGTAGCATAACTTATATGAAGTAGATAACAAATTGCTTATTCTGAAATCATCCAGCTATAATTCAGAATTTTATGTAAGCTTCTGATGCAAAGCCATTTATTTAGTCATTATAATGATTTTTCAAAATTTTCTAGTCAAGTTTTGCAATGTTATTTCATCCAGTTTTAAATGAGTAGGTCCAAACTCTAAATATAATTATGATAAATTATGAATTTTGTCCTGGGCATTTTAAGAAAATTGAAAATTTCAGCTTTAATTAATAATCACATACTGTATGATGTTATTTTATGTTGTTGCTAAATGACATCAATATTAAAATTGTAGTCAGCTACATTAGTATGGTATCATTGGATACCATGACAAATATTTACTCATTGAGTATTATTTCACTCTAATTCTACTATTTGTTATAATTATATCTATTTAAATTGTAATAGCTTTATTCATTTCCATTGTTAAATTATATTATATTAAATTGATTTCAAATTACTAATCAACTTTAAATTATATTCTATTAATGTAAACACTTGGACAAGTTTGTCCAAGACAACTAATGTAAAAGTGAAATCTAGGCCTGTCTACACTTTTTCTCAATAATATTTTATGGATCATGACAATCATATTCAAAGGTAAAGTTAACATACTCTAAGTTGATCAATCCAAATTTCCAAATCAAAATGATCATATATACTTGCAAGTTCAGTAATAAAGCTCTACGATTTTGATGTATCAGTTTTTGGTAGCACTGAGATTACTTCACTGAATACTGTAGTTTTCCTTTTGGTCTTTGTAAAAAATCTAATAGAAGAGAAAATTACTTGTTTGTTATGTGTTATGTGCTTTTGGAGCTTGTTTATCCCATCTATGTTTTCTGGACTACAATCTGAGACCTAAAAAAAATTATCAGTTAATTTATTCTTCTCCGAATTGGAATTGAATAAGAATCAATAAGTCTTTGTATGAAGAATTAACCAAGGTCATTAGAATAGAAAGGTATGAGTCATCAGCATCGTAGCCGGGAGAAAACAGTGAATTCTGACGTCATTGGCACCACAGCTGTTTAGCAAACCTAGAAGTTAGGAACTTCGTCTGCTCCTTGTGCGTTCCAACTTGGTTCCAAATGCTGATGTTGTAAATTGATTTTTCTATGCCTATTTGAGAAACTTTTTGGCAATAGCTATACGGCTCATATTCATATTATTTACATGCAATCTATCTATTGCCAAACCTATTCTCGTAACCTCTTTTCCCATAATGTTTTGAAATAGAAATTTTTGCCCCTTTATTGTCGACATGATGAACTCATTTTCTTGAAATCACCATATAATAACAAGAGTTCATTTTGCTTAATACAATTATATAACCTACAGTTTGAATGCAATTGGGAAAAGATTCTGTACTAATAACAAAAACCACATGTTTGCAAAAAAATGATGCAGTGATAACATAATAGCCTGTTCAAATCAGAGTGCATATTTTCCGTGACGTCAGAAATGATTTTAATCTAATTACTTTGATTGGAACGCACAAGGAGCGGACGAAGTTCCTAATTTCTAGGTTTGCTAAACAGCTGTGGTGCCAATGCCGTCAAAATTGACTGTTTCCTCCCGGCTACGACGCTGATGACTCATACCTTTCTATTCTAATTACCTTGGAATTAACTAATCAAAATACTGAAACCTTGGAAAATATTAATATGAATAAGTTAATACATTTCATAAGAAGTATGAAATCTCTTCATATCAATTTAATAATCTATCATGAAGAAAACTATGCATAATTAATTTAATTTTACTATATACTTTGTTTCACAGGCTTGCTCAAGGAATCCAAGATACTGTAATGTGCTGTAAATGGTTAATCAATGTTTCTCCTACAGCCGAAGAAGAATACTTTTGAAAACATACTATCAACTGCACAATCAAGGAGAACCAAGCCAACCGGGGAATTTTGGAGACTCCCAACCACTGAAATTCCGAGCTAGCTGATACATCACATGTGAGTTTGCTTGCAATTATTACTTATTTCAAATTTATTTTAATGCATGTTGAATCTAATTATTGATTTGATCTAATCATTTCTAAAGTTAAGTTGATATTTCAACTTCCATAATATTTCCAATAGCTTTTTATATTACATGCCATGATATCAAATTTTGTTTCTATATAAGTACACGAATGTAAGTCAAAACAAGTTCCATTAAATTATTGTGCAATGAAACGTCATTCATTCATGTTGGAATCTAATATTTTCTATTTTCTTTGGAATTGATGAGAGTTCTGATAAGTAGGCCAGATAATACGGAACAGAATTCTTAGTAAAATTGATGGAAAATTATTAATGATAGTATTATTAATAAAATTGCTTGGTTGATATAGATAATACAGCTCTTGGACTCCACTGTATGCATATGAATTTTGTACTTTGAAGGTACGATTCCTAAGCGACAGGAGCGATTCCTTGGCTCGGTCAGTGTTGGTTTGGAGATTGTGGGTTCTTTCTCGGGTTGTGGGGAACATTCTGATCCACAATTTGAAACTGGATTTATGGCGTTTGGGCAGGTGTTGGCCGGGCTGGGGTCGTTTTCCCGTCCTGCCGGAGTGTCCTCTTTGCTTGGACGGACTGTATAGTGGAGTGAATATGAACCTGGCAACCAGCTAGTAGGCCAAGGCCCTTTATGGGCTGTTGAGCCATTGACAAATAAATAAAAAATGAATTGATAAATAGTAAAATTTTATTTTAAAATTACTTAAAAAGGTCGAATTTATATATTTATTTTACATTTTCAGCAGCCTTAATAACCAAGTGAACATTTATAATATAGTCATGTGAATAGAGTTGTAATGGCTTCACAGCGCAGCTAGAGCTAAGCAGCGCAGCTGAAGCCGCGACAAGACGAGCCGCGCGGCTCTAGACAGCTCAAGCTGTCGCCTGGGAATCGTACATTATATGTACGATTAACACGACATATATAATCGTACGACATATATAATCGTACATAATATGTACGATTATATATGTTATAATTATAATTTATGATTAATTTGTACGATTATGTTGAATTATGACATCAAAGTTTATTATACAATAAGCTACAAATTGAATACTTATATTCCATATTAATTTTTGTATTATTCATAATTACTGTTATATTTCAATATTATTATTCCATTCTCATTTGTATATTTTTTGTTAGAATATCACATGAACATTGGTTGTTAGGAGAATATTTTGTTACCTGTCTTTCCTATAAATTCTGCAATATGAGAAGTACATTCTAAACCTGTCCAACAAGGATCACAACAATTATATATTATAAAATCATAGCAAGTTGAATTCAAATCTATCAAACATGCGAGGAAGTTCTATATTGTTTGATTCCAATGTATTATATTCAGATTTTTGTAGAGTTGATCACTAAATAAACAGTCTTTCTTCTGGTCTTTTCTGTAGATTAAAAAAATGTAACAATGTTTGTGAAATAACAATTTACAAATATTGTTTGTAATAATAAATAAAAAAATAAAATAACAAATGCATGTGATGAGTCGAGTGCTTTCTGAGCTTGTTCATCCACAGCTTTATCTATGTTCTCTGTACTACAATCTGAGGCCACAAAAATAATTATCAGGTAGTTATTGTCTGAATTAAAATTTGATAAAAATCAATAATACTCTCTTCCTAGTCAACTCTTAAAGTGTATTAAGTGAGTTTAACAGAAATATAATGACTTGGAATTAAAATTGAGTGAATATGACAAAAGTGTCAAGATAGATTAAAAAAGATAGATATAGTTGAATTTGTAAGCAAAAGAAGAGGAGACATAAGAGGAGGAGGTGAAATAATAGAAAAACATTCCGAAGTGTTCGAGTGAGAACTTGAAAAATTTTGTTTAACTTTGAAAATTTCCAGCTGTTATAAACAAACTCAGGTCATTTGAAAACTTTCATTGTACATGATATTTTTGCCGTATCTATCTTTTAATTACCGTGTAAAAATATGAATATTGAACACTCTGTTACAGGCTTGGATATGGGCAACTCTATCCAAACCATGAGTTGAAATTGCGCTTAAAAGATTCATTGAATCCTCCAGTCTTCAAGAAATAATTGGAAAATTCCAAACAAAAACATTTCTGTATCAACTGCCCAATCAAATGAGCAACAAAAAGGGATATTCTGTTGACGCTCAACCACCGCAATCCTGAGTTAGCTGATTTATCACAGGTAATTCTCCTTTAAAATATTACTTTTTTAAATGATACTTCTTTAACGAGCATGTCATTATTTAATCACGATAGTCTTCTTCCTTTAACCACACGGTCTTCTTTACTTAAGTGGAAATTACTCGGAAAATTGTTTCAGAGATATTTGGCATAAATTACTTACTCAGCAACGTAAGTTACTATAGGAATGATGGTTTATACTAAATGTTTACCGTTGTTAAAAGTCTATCCTAACACTTCACAGTTAATTTGGGGAAATTCAATTTTCAAAAAAAAAATATATTTTTAGAGCCTTTCTTAACCATTCCGTTCTCTTCAATTTTCGACATCACTGAATCCAATGTCTTGAAATCACGTATTTATAATTATTGTCAAAAGCTAATAGAATATTAATGTATTATTTATCACCGTTGTTGAAATTGTCAGGGGTTTCCAAAGAACAGCTAGAGTTTTGTCGTTGCTAAAAATACTTTTCTTTGTTTGTTACATTCATGAAATTTTCAAAAATATTATGAGTAGGCTATGTACTTGAATTTCTTCAGGTGACAGAAACAAGTATATTAGAACACCGATCATCTGAACTAAACGGGACAGGGATCAATTCGGATAATTGTATTAAAGAAAAACAATGTGTCAAACTTGGAATAAACTTTTCATTTAAAAAGTAGAGTGTAGTGATGTTGAATAATTATGGAAAGCAAAACAAATACTACTGTACTAAACTACAGTACAGTAAGTACAATTAAATAAGTACAACACATCGCCTCGCTATGACCACACGTCGTAAACGCAGGTTTTTAAATTTTTCCCCAAGACCGAATTACTCGGTTACCGGCATTCGGTAACCGGCATTCAGATAATCGGCGTTCTACTGTAGATTACAACAAATTGACAAGATTTTTGAACACTTTGCGCGTAAAACGTTTGATCAATTGAGTCCTGAATTAATATTTCTTAGGCGCTTATGTTCTTGAGGCGCTTGATTCCTTCCAACAAATCACCTCCTATGCACATTTTATTGGAATAATTTGGATGATCTCTTAGCATTGTCATTCATTGCAATCACCATTTAATTCTCATATTAAATTAATTTAAGTAGTTTATTATTGTTAATGCTATGAGTCCTTACTGCATTCTTATTTCTAAAATTATCATTTTTTTTCTCTTTTTCTATTGTGAAATGTTATAACGCTGATCCCAGTCTGAGTAGCAAGCTATGTTCTTTTTACCAACAGCATCTTTATTTTCATAATCTTCAGAAGGTGCTTCATCACTCTTTGACTCTGCCTGTAAAATATAATTTTCAAATATTAGAATTACCGTATTTCAACTAAGGAATTTTGGTATTGGGATAATAAATGATGCTAGTCAGAACTACCACCTATGTACTCCTAAAATCCTTTTTTAAAGGAAAGTAGCAATGAATTGAAATGCAAATGAAAATTTATCGCTTCTTGAAAAATCCATTTACACAGTGCTTGTAAAATAGACCGACAAACATCATGTATGGGTTCCTGACATCAAAATAAAGAATGAAAATATCTAGTTAACATGTTGGAATATTTCACTTATCCAAAATTAGATAATACGAAGAGAAAGAAGAGAAAAGATAATCTGAAGAAAAAATATTCAATCACGCCTTTGTCTAAATGCACGCACCCAAATCGTATAATTCTTCTTTTTATTGATCAAAGCACAGATTTATCAGGATTTATTTAGATACAGTATAAAGATTAATTTAGACAGAACAAAATTTATAGATAAAATGCAAGATTCATTCTGAAGATTTATTAAGACAAAAGACGATAAATTCTCGGTGCTTCAAAAAAAAGAGGGGAAAAAATTTCTTCAAAATTGAATTCTCTGCTATAATATTGTCATTCATTTAATACCGGTGAAAATTTAAATAGCAATATCAACTTTTACTTGTATCCATTTAAAGATGGAAAATCACGTTTCCAAAATATTTTCCCATTATCTCAATAATAATTGAAGTTACAAACGTGTAATATTTTTATTTGATTCATTAAAGTACCCTCATGATGCCGCCACAAGATTATAAAATTTAAAAATTGAAGAAAACCTTCCGCTATTATTATTATTATTTATTTTTTATTTTTTTTATTATTATTATCATTAGGAATCTTACCGTCTTCTGTACTGCTGCCATAACGCGCAAAAAATTGTTTCCTGCTAGTTTTTCCAACTGTTCAATAGTCCAGCCTGATTCTTTTAGAGTATCAAAAAGCTTCGGAATATCTTGTGGTGATTCTAATCCATTAATCTTCCTGAAATATGAATAAGTTTAATAGAAATTTATAACTCAAATTTTCCTTAAAATTAAATTTCTATATATTTCTTTGCTGAAAAATAAATAATTATGAAATCATAATTGATAATCCAATTGTTCCTTGAATTTAATGACATTTAGGTGCAGTGATTCACTGTAATTTTATTTCAATATGATGGATCAACTCTTTCCAACATCATTATTCTATCTTCTATTGTAATGCATGCTAAAGCAAAATGACACTCCCAGTGTCTGGTTGATCAGCGAAACGGATGCTAGGTGATTGTGATGGTCACAAACACTCTATGGACTGCTTTCGGATGGGTGATTAGATTGTGACCAAGGCGGGTGGAACCTACCCTGCTCATGGGTAGTTCCTCACAAAAAAGCCATATGCATATTTATATATTTACTCCCAGCAGATCTTAAAATCGACTAAACTAAGAACTTTCAAATTTGGCAAGATTTAAAAAAAGGTACTTTGATTTTAATTATTTAAAGTTTTGATGAGAATTGCTAGCTATCAATCTTGTTTTTCCTAGTTATAGATTACGAACTAGCTAAATCTTGAATATCATAAAGAGTATCTTGAATATCTCATAAAGAGTAGTGTATCTAACTGACTACAGCACTTCGATTATCAATAATATTGTAGATAAAGTGCTACGATAGTGCCTCCTCTCGCCCACTCTCCTTTTCCTCTCCCCTAGCAAGCTACCTTTCAGTCGTTGTGGAGTCAGCCTTCCATCAACAACGCATGTTGATGTCACCGAGCACTCAATCACTCGAAACCGCGGATAATTCTGATCGGATATCAATAATTATTATTAAAATATGTGAAACCTCACTTGTAAAACCGCGGTCCTCAGTGTATCATAAAGTAAACCTCTCAATAACCAAAAGTTTGACATGAGTTGACATCAAATTATGATATTCATAGCTGTTTTACTCATGGCATTCTTAAAGCAAATTCAACGAAATGCAAGCATCAAACAGAGAAGTTAGGCCTACACTCTAAACAGGTGAAATTTATTAATAATTGAATAATTAACTTATTAAGATTTTAATAATAACTTATTATTATCAATATCAAATGATATTGTAACAAATGGCTAGTATCAAATAATAAAGTAGCTGAAAGATACAATAAAAATTGAAATGATTCTTTGAGAATATATATAAATTGAATAATCTCAGAGGACTTTTACGTTTTACAAGAATAATTTCTGGCCACTGAAATAATGAATTCAACATCCTCTGTAGATTCTATTGACATTGTTTCTAACTGGTAGTTATTAATTCAAGCTGCTAACATTCAATAATTATTTATAACAGGAAAAGTTAATTTGCAACATCAAGTCCTACTACGTACTAATGAAAAGAGATTTTAATGTATAAAGATATGATAAATTATTTTGACTTATAAATAATGACTCACTTTTCGAATCCGTCAAAATTTCCTCCAATCCCAACACAATCCTCACCAACTTTCTCTTTCAAAAAATTCAGATGATCTGAAACATAATGTATCATCTTTATTTTCTTAATAAATTCATTACCATATTGCTTTATTGAACATCACTATTTTGAGTGCGTTAACACCCTACCAAACATTACACAAGACAGGTATGGCTTCGGAAAATTGGAGTAAGTTACATTGGATTGATAATTTATAATTATTTTCAAGTTGATTAAAAATCAATTATTAACGATAGGTAAATACAACTCAATAGTTCTCATGAGCGCTGTTTATTGTGGATGTTGGGCTGTGTCGTGTTCCATTGGGTCTAGTGTAAGTGCACCTTTTTGAGTAAAAAGGTGATTTTCTATCTCCTTTTGATTTCTCTATTAAAATAATTAGAAAGTTGTTTTTACAATAATTATAAAATTGAATGTCCAATGCTCAATATTATAATAATTATAAAATTTTCCAAAAATGAATGAAATAGCCAATACTATTTGATAACGTTTTTGAAGCGATGTGTCTGCATGGAAGTAATACATTTAGCGTCACATAATACATTTCAAAAAGATACTCGAGTTGATATGTGTATCAAATAAATAAATTGAATAAGATTGAGGCTCTTGTATCAATAACTGAGTAAAGATGTTTTATTATGTGCAAACGCTTTATTCAATTTTTATTTTGTAATATGTTTGAAAAGATTAATTTCTTATCCTCTCATAAGTAAGTGCTTTGATTCATTCAATTTTAATAGTTGCCCATTTTAATCGAGCTCAATTTAAACTGGGGGATTATTTGTTTTTTTAGTCTGATTTTGTTTATACCATGTATATCAAGATTTCAAAGTAGAATCTCTAACTGTAGATTTTTGTGGATTTATCAAGCCAATCTGAATAAACTATCGCAGATGTAACAAAATGAAATTAACAATTCACTCATCTGACACTATGGGAGTACCAATCTATACCTATCTAATTTAATACGGTATGTAAAAAACTTCAATTCTTCGTTTGAAGAGGTCTGTACCGTACTGCTTCTGTTTCCAACACTTTATAGTTCCAAGCTCCTCTGCTAGATCGCGTTACACTCACCTCAATGACTTGAAAAACATACTCATAAATCCACAAAAATCTACAGTTAGAGATTTTTCAATTTTAAAATCTTGATAAACAGGGTATAAACAAACTCAGACTCAAAAAATACCAAATAGTCCCCCAGATTAAATTGAGCTCGATTATGGGCTACTATTAAAATTGAATAAATCAAAGCACTCACTGATGAGAGGATCAAAAATTAATCTTTTCAGACATATTACAAAATAAATATTGAATAGAGCGTTTGTACACATAAAAACATCTTAACTCAGTTATTGGTACAAGTGCCTCAATCTTATTCAATTTATTAATTTGATACACATATCAACTCGTGTATCTTTTTTAAATGTATTATGAGGTGTGAATACGCATAACTAATGTAACTTATACATGTATAACCTACTTATTGTAAGAATAAATTGCAAATAATTTGACATAGCTTAAACTAGTTGAAATTTCTTATTCATGATTCATGAATGATCAATAAATTCATCTAGGCTAAATGTAATTTCTTCAAATTATTATATTTACCGGTAGGCCTACCTCCAAAAATCCAATCAAGAAATATGATTATTGATTGTTATTTGCAATAGCGTGATATTTGTTGTACTTTCTTTCATTTGTATATCTCTCATACTTTTGTGAATAGAACATTAATAAACATGACTCACCAATGAAGTTTGTTAAATTTGCATCTCCATTTTTTATCAGTAGTGCAGGATCAAAACTAATCATAACTAGTCCTTTCTTCTTTTTAATTTTCTCCAGAACTTCTCCATCTATGTTCTGGGGAACGTTGGCCTTATCATAAGCTCCCCCATTTGACAGAATAACTGGCGCATCTGATTGCGAAATCGCATCCAACCGAGTTTTCTTGGAAGACAAAGAAATATCCACGATCATTCCCAGACGGTTCATTTCGGAAATAACCAGTTTACCAAAATCATTCAAACCTGTGTCATTTTTCGTGGAGTTGTAAGAAACAGCCCTGTGAAATGAAGATGGATTTTTTTTTTAATATGCAAAAAAGAGAATAAATAATCTTGATCATGTAGCCTCTATTTTCTATTATATTGGCAGCCAATCTTCAATACTGTAGCCTGAACTACAAAGCATTTTGTTGGATCTTAATATTCAGTTATTCAATTGATTGAACTGTATGAATCAACACATCTCAATGAAAACTTACCATGTTGTATCGCAATCTTTTGTTAGTGCCATGATTCTCACTCCTGTCTTGTAAAACATTCTCAATACTGCTAGTCGGCTATCAATCATATGGCCTCCTTTCAGTCCAATCATTCCCGACAGTTTATTAGCTCGGAAAATATTTATAATGTCTGGAAAGTCAGAAAGATCATTCAAAATATTTTATTTTCACTAGCCATGGTAACTTGGTTCCAAACATACCATTTTTTCATTCTAATTTTAAAGGTTTAATACTTAAAATTCAAAAATATACTGAAACCTATACAGATGAGAATTTTGTCATTAAGAGCTGTTGGAATAAATTATGATTGAACATTCTAAAATCATCGACAGAGTAATATTTTGAAACTAAACAATTGTATAGAATAGAATATAAATAAGTAACTTTTTATCTTCCATGGAATCATGTTGAATAAGAAATCTGTTGTCTATTGGTTTCTTGTCAACCAATACTCATAATACACAGTTTAATACAAATTAAACATTATTCGAACCAAATAACTAACATATTCCAATAAATATAAAAAATTTCACCTTCTGAAGTCTTGGCGAGAATAATTTTTCCAGTATTCTTTTTCAACAATCTTTCAATAACGTCTATTTGCTCAAGTGCCAGAGTAACTGCATCTTTGAATTCGGAATTACATGGTACGTCGACTGTAAAAACCTAGAGAATAATAATAAAACGATTAAATCTGAAACAATTCTATCACTTTCTTATTCAATAACATTGAGTAACCAGCTATATTGTTTGTTCATTGTTTATGAGGGTGAAGCCCATATGAGCTCATAGGCTTGTGCTTGGGTAATGAAATGGATGATAGATGACAAATACCTTTTCAGGTAGTCGGGACCGACAGCTTATCGTCTCCTCTGAAAGAGTATAATAGTCTGATGCTAATTTTTCCAAGTCTACAATGATTTCAGTCCTATGCAACTAGTAGCTATGAAAAAGCTTATTACCAAGAATAAGGTAGTCTGAAGTTCAGTAGAAGTCCTAATAAGCTAACCAGATAGATGTAAGGAATCTTGAGCTGTGGACTTATTAAGAACAGGAATAATTGGAAAGGGAAGAGAGGATTTCAGGAAAGCTATTGAGATATATGCAGAGGCTCCTGAATAGGAATAGATTAATTCGATTTGAGTTGAAATGTATAGTCTGTCCAAGCAAAAAAGACCCTCTGGCAAGATGGGAAAACTCCAGCTTGGTCAATATTTGTTCAAGAATTATAAATGTGATTTTTAAAGTAGATCAAATTGTTTCCTACAATTTTAGATCAAATTGATAATTTTTTAACCAATATTGACCAAGCTTGAGTCATTTTTCCATCCTGTCAGAGGGCCTTCTTTGCTTTGACAGACTATACCACGAATTAGAAAATAAGTAAACGTTATATCTATTGAAATCCTAATCGAAACTATCACTCTCTCTGATAAGATTATCGAGGATTCTTGGCTCACTTTTCTGAACAGTTGAGCAATCAGTTTTATAATATCAGTACTAGGCTTAGTCTGTACAAGCAAAGAAGACATTCTGGTAAAATGTGAAATTGACTCCAGCTCGGTTCAAAAATTATAAATCCCATCTCAAATTGTAGAAAACATTCTGATCGACAATTTAAAACCAAATTTATAATTTTTGAACCAATATTAACCGAGCTGTAGTCATTTTCCCATTATGCCAGAATGTGTTCATTGCTTGAGCAGAATAAACAAAGTAGAAGAACAGTCTTTTTCCTGTGAAGACAATCCAATGACAAGTTACAGATGTTGTATTCCATGTTTCATTGTAGACATTATAAGTGAGGTTACGAGTTGTTTCTTCTTTAATCCTTCCAAATATATGGTGAAATTTCTAACGACAAAATTTATTACTTTCAATATCTACAGTTCGATTGCTTAAATAGCTCTATGTCTCTTCATATGGTAAGAACATAAGACTACGAAGACTGGATGTTTGAGAAAAAAACATTTGAAACCTGAAATGATGAGGTGATATTTGACTTTGACTTTGAGGTGAGTGAATAATTAGTAATTTAAAAAAATTATACACCACAAATTAGCTTCCCCATTATCACAAAAAAGGCTTGATGCATTATCTTTCGGAAACTGTGATTTGATTGAATTATCACTAAGAAGAACAACTATGTCTTTAAACTCTAAAAAACTATGTATTTAATTAAAAAAATATTTTAATTAATTTAAATTTGACTTTTTACTAATTTTCAGTACAAAATGTAACCATTCTGACGACAAACATCTCACGTAATGCTTGATTATTTGCTCTGTGCAAATAATGATCATAAATTGTGTGAAAAAATCCAAAGGTACCTTTTTAATTCAATCAGATGACCACTTTTTATGTCAAAACATTTTTCTTACAAAATATGAGTGGAAGTAACAGATTAAATAGATGTTCTTTGGTACAAAAAAAGACTTGAAAATATGAAACAGATTGAAAAGAAACATAGATATAGATAAATACCTTTATTTTCCACTCAGTACAATACATAAGTGATGTGGGCGAAGTTGAGGCACAAAAGCACCCTTTTCCACTTAACCCAAAGAGTGATATTCACAAAGTTGATTTCAATATTATCATTGTGGCGTTTCATGAACTCATATGACTAAATTTATTTATTATTTTATTGCCAACTCTTCCTATGCATTGCCATGATATTTATTTTTATAAATATCAACTAACCTGGGTAGCAACCATCCCTTTTCCCAAAGATTCTAAATCAGTCACACATTCCTTGCATTCTTTTTTCCACTTGCCATCTTGCATAGCATTAGAAAAGTTGAAGTCATTGATTTTATTCTTCCTATAACGCTTCAAGTTCCATGCAATGTTGTTTTCTCTGAAAAATGAAAAATTTTCTATTTTATAAAAAGCAACTTTCTATTCTCAATATTTAATTTTTATATTAATGTTATTAAAAGCCATGTCATGTGCTTGATGCAAAAAAATATCACAAAACCCTTCATCGAAATGAAGAAAAGTTCTTTCAAATTATGTTATGAAAAATCAGCACTATGACTGACTATGACTATCGATACATTAAAATTGCAACTATTAGGCCGGGCGTATGCTGGGACGTATCGAAGCAGCCCACGCAAAGTAGCCAATCACAGCTCTTGTCTTGTCATTTAGCGTTAATAACAAGATCTGTGATTGGCTATTTTGCTTGGGCTGCTTCACGTGTGTCACAGCATACACCCGGCCTAAATATGGCATTTAATCATGAAAACATGAGGAGGCTCAAGTTTGAGGACATAATTGAATATGATATTTGAAAGTATAATTGAATTATTGAATCTAACGTTTGGGTAAAAATTTGATCTTGACCATCTAGCTTCTTGAATCAATATTGATTCATTGATTATTACTTTGAAATATTATATTCAATTATATCCTCAAACCCAAGCCTTCTCATGTTTGCATGATTAAATTCCATATTTAGGCATTATTATATTATAGGCATATTGAATGTATTACATCTTATCAGTTTGCACAAAATATAATCTAAATGAAAGTTTTAGAATACATCGTGCATTCCAAAGCTGACCTGATTGAAATCATGCTGTTTTTTATACTGATTGATTAGTATAACCTGATAGGTCACAGTAATTCATTTTGGTGATTTGATAAAAATCTAATATAACTGAAAAAATAAAAATATCACTGCAATTTCCCAGTTTTGAAGTACGATGTATGTTCAATAGCCTTCTACTACAGGCTACCGTACTTCAATATTTTAGTTCATACCATCATGTTGACTCGGATGCAACACTTATTGTTATAAATGTGAGTAAAGTCTGATCCAATCCTGGTTAACACTTGAACTGCTTGCTATCAAGCATAAAGACCTAAGAAATTATAAACTGATAATAAGGGCTAAGCATGTTCTCTCTCTCCCAAACCATTATGTATCAATAAACTACATGCTACAAGCATTCTATATTGAATTCAAAATTTGTTTCCTTAAATTCTTCATCTTGTGTTGATTTTTGGTGTAAAAGATTCAATTAATAGTACTATTGCTGATGATGTGAACAATAAATTTGAATTTGAATATTTCGTGAACGAGGGTGTTCGAAAATACACCGAGATACACATTATCTCAAAACTTTCTATTTTATAATTTGTGGTGGCCTCATGAGAGTATTGAAATCATGAATTCTCAAGTAACTCTTAAAATACATAGATGAATAAATTTTGTTTTGAACATTAATTTCAATAAAGTGATAATATATTTACCCAACTATCAGCGGCGTTACTTTCAATGCATGTCTGCCTTCTATTTTTGTTTCAACAGTACTGTCACTTCCTGAATTTATCAATACAATTGCAACAATTACAATTATTATGAACCCTCCTACACTGCCAGCTATTATTGCTTTTTGTCTATTGACTGGATATGTGTACACTAGAACATACAGAATACATGATTTCTTAATGATTAATTATTGGTGATACGTCAAATTGAATCTTCCATATAAGATATGCTGTGACACAGTGGCCACTCGTGCCCACGAAACAGGTGAAGTGCTGTACAGTAAAAGATACGAGAATTTCACTTGTTTCGTGGGCACGAGCTGCCAGTGTGCTGTGTGCTAATTCATAGTTTATTGGTATATTTTCAATTATTTCAAGTTTTCTTCAGTAATAGAAGACAATGTCCACTAGAGGTAGCATTCCCAAGCGGCAACTCGAGCATTAGCTTAATAAATAGTGAAATTCACTTGAAAATGACTTTAAATGGACGAATTTCAATATTTATTGATTTAATACAGCGCAGCTAGAGCCGGATAACTCGAGCTGCGCTGCTCTAGCCATCACAACTCTATTTACATAACTATATTGTAATAATGTTTACTTTGTTATTAGGGCTACTATTGTACAATAAATAGTGAAATTCACTTGAAAATGACTTCAAAAGTATGAATTTCACTATTTATTGATTTATTACAGCACCGCTAGAGCGGGGCAGCTCGAGCCGTCGCTTGGGTTTTTGTCAGTTGTAGAATATACAAGTGTTTTCTATAGTCTGTCCAAGCAAAGAAGACCCTCCGGCAAGATGATAAAACGACTCCAGCTCGGTCAATATTGGTTCGAAAATTATTGATTTAGTCTCAATCGTAGGAAACGTTGTGATCTGCAATTTGAGACCAAATCAACATTTTTTGATTCAATATTAACCGTGCTGGAGTCATTTTCTCATCTTGCCAGAGGGTCTTCTTTGCTAGGACAGACTATATCAATCTAGCAGATTTATCTTGAAGTATCTGACCTGAAAAGTAGTGATTAATTCTTATTTGTCCACCTACATGTTAAACACATTGTGAGTATTGTAAGTGGTTATTATTGAAGAGTTTAAATTTCATTTTTAAATAATAATTGAGTTTTTAATTCCAGATGGCAGCATGAGTTCCATTCTTTACTACAAACATCTGAGAAAAAGGAGCTCTTTCACAAGGTAGGTGCGAACTGTTATATTAATATTGTGATTATTATTTTTACTGTACGCTACATGTTTTCAGGTGATATTCCAGTTTCTCAAACAGTTGCAATTTACTTATTGCTTAACTTAGGATAAAAGGTCAGGATAAAAGATAACTAAGGATCTTAGGATATCCCAACTTAGGATATATTCAGGATAAAGTTCTTGGGATATATCAGAATCAGCTCCCAATAGGCTACAATTTAAATAGAAAGGTTTTAAATGGATAAATACAAACGTTTTTGAAAATGTACTATTTAAAACAAAATATGTTAATTATCTTGGATTTATATTGATAAAAAATTACCATTTTGACAACACCTTCCTAAGTTGTCCATATTGATAGGCGTTTCCCAATATTTTTGTTCGAGAAATAACCAGAGCAGACAGAGTTGATATTATCTCAGCAGGCCTTTCAACTTCCTGTAACACTTGAATAATATTGTAATAAAGAAAAGAAATTTTTTTATAGATAGTTGCAGTGATAATATTTTTCTCCATTTATTTAAATCAATATAATGAATGGCTTTTCAAATCTTCATGATCCAAAAATTCTTTCCGATGAACAAATTAGGCAGAGATTTCACAATTCAAACAATGCCGTATTTTTTATCCAGTGAAATCGAATAATAAAATCCGCTATTCACTTCAATTTCAATTAAAATACAAATACAACATACCAGAATATTTATACTCAGCCTTTGGTAGATTAATAGAGTTCTATAATAAAATATTGCTTGATATTATACAAATAATAATTGTCAACAGTGACGGGTTCTACTATAAATGAATTAATTTAAATCTATAGCAGTCATTACAACTTCCTACATAGCCTACTCCATTGATAAGTTCATTAATTTCCTTAATTAGATTAAACATTAAATTATCAAATGTGACGTACCGGTACCGATATCTTTGAGAATCAATCACAGATACAATTGATAACTTGTATTGACTTCTCCAATACATAAAATCTTCAAAATAATTTTTTCATTATTCAATTTTTTCACCTAATGAGAATACCACATTTGAATTCTTGAAGTGGGACGGACGATACTCAGCTATTTAGGAACAGAATTTCACATAATCACTCACCTTTTTAAAAGTATTTTCTCTCCAGTATTATTGATATTTTTTCAAAGATATTAATCATATATAACGTTTGGCTCCTGATGTGAACGATATTCAACTTCCACCCACCTGAATTTATTGGTACTTCCAATAATGAAGAATAAAATGAGTCTCCATAACACGTCAGATGATATTCACTAAAATGGGGATCACCTGGAAGATTGTTAGACGCTCGACGTTCACCGAGAATGACAATTCAGTTGAAAAATAATTCAATCGTGTCTCTCTGAATACTAAATGATATTATCATGATGCGCTACACCTGAAACGTAAAGGCCGTGTATGTTCACTAACATGCACTTCAATTAATGATAAGAGCGAGTGTAATCGTTGAATACCTGTTCACAATGATGTAGATTGTAGCCAGAATGTCAATTTTTATCGATGTGGTTTGCTGTTTCTCATTCAAAGGTGACAATGATTCAATTTATCACGTCTATATTTCTTGAACGAGGGTGTTCGGCAATGCACCGAGATACACCGTTTATCTCAAAACTTTCAATTTTATAATATGTGGTGACCTCATGAAAATATTAAAGTTGTGAATTCTCAAGTTCTAGCTGAATTCCAGCTGAGAAATCGAATAGAGCGAATTGGAAGTTTGTAGTTTCAATAACTATTGAGATAATTGTCAAAACATACTGATACATTTTTTAAGTTATGTTATATATGTAGTTTTTGTAAAAAAAAATATTAAAATTATATCACAAACTAGTTCAATTCCTTCTCAAATTAGTTTTATTCGATTTCTCAGCTGCTTTCAGGCTACATGAAAATAGAAGACTTGGATCTCCTCATTAGGCTACCATACAAAATAATAAAATAGCAAGTTTGATTAAAAATTTTGAATCTTCAGTCATCTTGGTAACAACGCATTGTTGTCACTCTTCTATAGAAACTTCATTTCAATTTTTGCTTGTAGAATCAGCGCCAAAAGTGACAGCATGTATGCGAATCACTCTGTATTTAATCGTGTATGATATTTAATTTTCATTCACTAGAAAAAACTGAGATATGAGGTGACTTTTAAGAAATACGAAAAACGTTATTTTCTGGTCATATGGGGAACGGTCATATTTTAATATGTATGCAGTTGATGAATTTGAAAGTTCTGTCACAATGATTAAAAAAAGAAAATTAATATCATGATCATGATAGAATATACCAAGAAGTGTATTGATAATTCCCATGTTCTATTCTTATGATTATAGACCTACATATAGAAAAAGGAATGTTTGTTCATTTCAGATGATTAACAATATTATTTATTATTTCATAGAGGAATACACACACTCCTTTTTAATTGTATACGTGGGCATTCTTTTCTAGCAGATTAAAATTTAGCCTTTTTGGATGTCGGATTTTTATGGAAAAAGAATCATTGCGTATTATTCATTTCAAGAATAAAAATAGAATTCTAATTTTTTCATCCTCATTAGGCACCAAACAGACTTATTAATTCAATTGAGTTACAAATTATTAAATATTTTCTACTCATTATACTTATTATTATATCAATATAAATAAATAATAGCAGTGAGTCGATTAATTTGAAGTGAGTGAGGAAACAACTTCTTCTGTAGGTAATACTTCTGAAAAAACTTTCCCTTGAACCAAATCACCATCATCTTATTTTTGACTCATACCTTCTTCAATTATTAGTATTGAACAAAAAAATTAACAAATTCACAATGAAATCTTGATTTTCTGAAACTACTTTTTATGAACAAGTAGTCTCCAAAATTCAACAATTCCAATAGTAATAGCTTGTTGAGAAATGGGTGCAGCCCATAATCAAAAAAATATGAAATGATATTTCAGATTTAATGATTGGAAAACGCTGAAATAACAGCTGTGAATTGGTCTCAGAGAGTACTTATGGTTCAAGAGCCTTATCGCTCTTAGGTTGAAGCTTGTTACTTTCATAGCTATGGAACTGATAACAGGTAGCAATAGATTTCAATAGAATAGGAGATATGAGAAGAGAAAAAGGCAATGACTGCTTCTAAATTAGCTCTGTTTATATCTGATTACTTTCAACTCATAATATTTAATGGATGATTATGTAAACAATATTTTAGCACTGAACACAATAAAAAAGGTAGACAATAAAGCCTAATCTGAGAAACGATGGATTAATATCAACAAAAAATTTATCTTTAATTGCAAATTATTATTTTTTAATAGAAAACTTGATAGAGTTGTTTCTGAAAATCAATTCCAATTGAGTTATTATTTTTAAAAAATCATTATTTTCAATTAATTATTAATAAAGTTATTATTTAATGGATAATGATGTAAACAATATTCTAGCACTGAACACAAAAAAAAGGTAGACAATAAAACCTAATCTGAGAAACAATGGATTAATATCAACAAAAAATTTATCTATAATTGCAAAATATTATTTTTTAATAGAAAACGTGATAGAGTTGTTTCTGAAAATCAATTCCAATTGAGTTATTATGAAAAAACAAGTCGTGAGGTACTACTATAGTAACTTACAGAATTAATATTATTATATCAATTTATGCATAAAACTTTTTCCAGTGTTGCATTCACTTGCAGGTTGCAGGGTTCCATTAATTATTTTCATTAGGCCTAATACATTGGCATTGAACATTGTTTAATTTTTGAAAAATATCAATGCTGAAGTTGAACATTTGTAGTCAAACAAAAATAAATTAATATAAAATGAGCAGAATATGCTCAAAGAAATCACTGGCAGTAACTTATATACAGAGTGGGTGTGAAAAGAATGGAAATGGCTTCATATTTCTTGTACAAAGGTAATTCGACAGTTGGTGACATAGGGGATCTTACTAAAATTGAAAGTTCTACTCAATTTTGATATTAAAAATTTGTTCCGTCATCTTGGACCCGATATAACTTGAATACAACTTACTTTATTTTTAAAATAGTGGTTATATTATACATAATATAAAGATGTAGATTTTAAAAAGAAATTGAATGCAAAAATCGCACATTTAACTGTTCAGAAGTTATTTTAATTGGAGATTTCTTACTCCATCTTTCATAGCTCCAAAACTGTTCAACATATTGGTGGGCGGTTTTCGCCATTCATTTTGTATTACTTAAAATTCTGTATGAAAGCCATGGATAACGTGACGATCTCAAATTTTGAAAAAATTGAAACATCCAATACGGCGGACTTAACTTGGAAAGACACTAATGTATTTGTGTTATAAATGATTTCAATATAGAATTTAAAGAAAAAAATGAATGGTGAAAACCTTCATCATGTGGTTGAATAAAATCTAATGAAATTTACTAGTACTGAGCTAACCGGTCAGGGTTGAGCGGTAATTTTGAAATGTATCTGAATATGTTATATTTTTATCCTATATGGTCCCCTCAAAAACTGAAAATAATACCATCACCTAAAAAAGGCTTTATTCTATGTGTCGTGTAAACACTATATAGTTGTATCAACATGCAAGTTCCAGAGCATGTTTTTAAATAAATAAATCAATAATTCATACAAGAAAATATTAACTGGGAATATCAGCTGAAGTCTTTTGATCCTCTGAATGTGGAATTACAGATCACAACATTTTAAGTTTTATGCCAGTTAACTTGCAAATTCCACAGAATTTTTTTTCTATACTGAATCAATAATTTATACAAAAGAATAAGATAGTTATCGATTTCACAATAATTCATTTTACTTAACTGCTATGAGTTGTAAGTTAGTAGTTTTGCTACTATCAGAGACATTGTATAATATACATTATGTCTCTGCTACTATCATCACACTTGAACTTTTTATTTTAAAATATCATTTGAACGTTTTTCCAAATTGTCACGGAGCTAAACGCATGATAGATTTTCTATAATGGACAATGGCTGAAATGGCTCTGCTACCGTTGATGTTTAATTGGAAACATAATAGGAAGCATTCCTATTCCTTTTACTTGAGAGAATTCGGCAATGGGGCAGACTCGCTTTGCTCGCCTTCAAATTACACAAATGTCGATTGAATGTTTGATTAATGCTTCTTATCTTTATTATTATCATTATATTATGTTGTTTTTCACATGTTTATTTTTAAATTATTGAGGATTTTGCTAATTAATTTGTATCAATGATTAATAGAATTTATTTTTTAATCATAGGAGATGTTGCTGATTGGGCTGCAGCCATAACTTGGGAGTTGCTGGTAGCTTACATCATAAATACATCCATCCATGGACTCATCGAGGGATCAGTCATCATCTCTAGCATGCGCGAGAACCATACGGCCAGTTTAAAAAATATTTCTGTATTTTTTTTATATTTAATTATAGTTGATGTAGTCTAGTTTAATTTGGTTGAAAACAATGTATAGCAGTATACATCATTTTGTAGTGGCCATTCCTTGATATTAGATGGTGACTACTCTCTATGGAAACAGCTGGTTAAACTCAATTATTTTGAAATTTATCGACGTAATCAAACAACGCATTTTGTAGAGGAGATTCCTCGATTTAAGATAGTGACCAATATTTCCGAGGGAACAGTTGGTTACGAGCTTGCGATAACTGCTGATTGATCTGCATTAGAAATGACTGTTTTTCCTGCCGGAGTTTTCGTATGGAAGCGATTCGCCAGTTTCCATTCCATTCTTTGGGAACCCCCAAAAATAACAGTGTCTCCAGAATTATCCATGTCAACTCTGTTCGCTTCTCACTGGTTAGAATCGCATGAGTTGGACTCAATCTGCTGATTACATGTCAACAGACCCTCGCAGCAAGGCTGATCCGTGGGAGGCCAAGGCGCAGGACCGAACTCGGATCCTGGATTGCACCAAAATGCTCTCTATTCCTCATGCTCAGGTCAGGCTTGTTGGCTGCAAGATTGCATTTAACAAAGAATCAAAATGTTTTAGAATAGTTTGTATGTTGTAATTTAAGGCCCATGATGATAAACTCATGAATATTGACACCATACCATACATGAAAGATTAAAACCATATGGATCAGTCCATAAGTTATAATCTAATAAAAACGTCCTTATCGATGTTAAGTAGCCTACAGAACAGTGTACTACATAAACGGATCCAATATACAAAATGACTTTGTATACAGAGTGTTTCAGGAGGAATGTGCAATACTTCTCAGCCTGATTCCTGACACCAAGTACACAAAAAAGTTCCATGGGACCAACCCCCAAAAATGCTTTGTTACAGAGACAACAATGGCGGAAAATTGAGATTTAAAAAAAAAATATATTAATTTTTTCTCATTTTTTAGAGGCTTTAGTGAGGTACTAAAATAATCAATTCCTATGTAAAATTAGCTGAGAAATTCAATGAAACAAGTTCCAAGTTTGTAACAACTTCAACGATTATTGAGATATGTGAAAAAATATGCTAAAAAACGCAATATTTTAACAATAAGGGTTATAACTGGATAAGGAATAATGAAATTGTATTTTTTATTGATGGAAGTTGAAGAGAGTCGGATTCTAAAAAAAAAGGTAAATGTTGGCGATTGTGTAAATCTTACCCACATCTCAGAAATAGCGATCAAAAATCGGAAAATTGACAAAACATAGCACAAGTGATGAATTTGTGTTTAGTAGCGATTTTGCGTTTATTGATTGCCATTTCTGATATTTGGGTAAGATTTACACAATCGCCGCCATTCAACTTTTTCTTTAGAATCCGACTCTCTTCAACTTCCATTGATGAAAAATACAATTTCATTATTCCTTATCCAGTTATAACCCTTATTGTTAAAAAATTGTGTTTTTTAGCATATTTTTCCAATGATCTCAATAAAAAACAAACTTTACAAAACAAAACTGGTTTCATTGAATTCCTCAGCTAATTTTACATAGGAATTGATTATTTTAGAACCTCACTAAAGCCTCTAAAAAATTAGAAAAATTAATATAATTTTTTTAAATATCAATTTTCCGCCATTGTTATCTCTGTAACAAAGCACTTTTCGGGGTTGGTCCCATGGAACGTTTTTGTCTACTTGGTGTAAGGAATCAGCCTGAGAAGTATTGCACATTCCTCCTGAAACACCCTGTATAAGAGAAATATACATTCATTAATACTGGTAAACTCACAATTTTGTCAAGTATTCGCAAGAGAAATATACCCTCAATTATTTTCTTGGCAACGTAATCTATATGACATTTCCAGTTCAAGTTTGTGTCAATATTCAAGAAATTTAAATGACTCTCTAGCCATTATTTTTCTGTCACAACTGAATTATGATATTTTTTCTTTCATTCAAGTTTAGATTGAGGTCATTTGAAGCACACAATCTTCTATAGTGAAATTACTTTTAGAGATGATTGAATTAACATTCCCCAACTAACTTTAAGACCTGAATCGTCTGCATATAGATTACATAACTACCACCTCCTTCACACTTGTGACGCCCTAGCAAAACTAAAGTGCTAGCTAGGGCTAGAAACTAATATATTTTTTTATATTTCACAAATTATTTATTAACTTTCTAATTTATTTTGAAAGAAAAAATAAATCATAATAATTAACTAATTAACTAAAATATGCCCTTGCATAGTACTTGAATATAACACAAGAAACATTCTAGGGCTCATTATGAAAAAATCCCCCAACTAGAAAATGACTAAAAAATACAATCCCCCCAACTTATAGAAAATGGGCTAAAAAATAGAATCCCTCCCCCCCCCCAAAATCGCAGAAGAGCATTAGCTCTGCTGAACCCCCCTCTGGGCACCCCTATCCCACACATATGTTCTCTATTTCTCTTGCTTAGGCCAGGCTCGATGGCGCTTACCGTCATATAGAAAATGAGCTAAAAAATAAATCCCCCCCCCCAAAATCATAGAAGCGCATTTGCTCTGCTGAACCCCCCTCTGGGCACCCCTATCCCACACATATGTTCTCTATTTCTCTTGCTTAGGCCAGGCTCGATGGCGCTTACCGTCATATAGAAAATGAGCTAAAAAATAAATCCCCCAAAATCATAGAAGCGCATTTGCTCTGCTGAACCCCCTCTGGGCACCCCTATCCCACACATATGTTCTCTATTTCTCTTGCTTAGGCCAGGCTCGATGGCGCTTACCGTCATATAGAAAATGAGCTAAAAAATAAATCCCCCCCAAAATCATAGAAGCGCATTTGCTCTGCTGAACCCCCTCTGGGCACCCCTATCCCACACATATGTTCTCTATTTCTCTTGCTTAGGCCAGGCTCGATGGCGCTTACCGTCATATAGAAAATGAGCTAAAAAATAAATCCCCCCAAAATCATAGAAGCGCATTTGCTCTGCTGAACCCCCCCCCCCTGGACACCCCTGTTCAAACATATTGATCAAGCTCACATATTATGCTCTCCATTGCTCTTGTTCAGGCCAGTTGGTCTATTGCTGCATTTGTGGGAGCATAAGTGGTTCTTGCTTACTGTTCATTTATTTATTTATTACAGATTTTTGATTTTGTTTCTTGTTCACATGCAGATATTCAGCTATAATTTGAATAAGATTTCCGGAATTAACATTGACTAAATTTGAAGTATATGTTGCGTAAAGTTGTGTGAAGCGTATCATTCATATTTCTCTCTTGGTATCATGTTGCAAGGTTCATTCCTTTCCAAAACATTAACAGGGTCTTTGAGGGTGAACATGGTGCGGGTCGCGAACACCTGCTAGGACATAATAGATGAACCAGACAAAAAATATCACAAAAAAGGGGGATCTGGTAGTGCTCCTTTCTCAAAGTCGACCTGGAATCCAGTCCCTCGGAATCTTTTGAGGGTGGTTTTTATTTTTCGTTCGTTGCCAACAACGGTCTCTTTTTTTCTTATTCTCCTTTCCTTTTCCTCTCTTTTTGTCATCCTCCACCCTCCTGTCACAACCCACAACCCTTCCATCACCTCCTAACAACACACCATTGATAGTATTTCAATCTTTCAATGATGAAGGAGAATGATGTTTCAATGATGATCAGTATATGCTTAAATACTTTTTAAAATACATTTAGTGCAACATTAAAATACTAGTGATATTAAAATACTCAGCCGTATAATCGGTACGTTTTACATAATTATCTTGGATGCCATCTTTTTGAGGTAGTCCCGCCACTTGCCCGGGAGCTAAAGAACCATGGGTACATTCTTCATCCAGACAAAACAATACTTGTTCTGTTCTTGAAACAGCGAAAAATCTCTTTATCCAATTATAACTTAAATAAATTAGTAAATTAAAAATAAATAAATTTTGCAATTTTTGATCGCTTTTTCTGAGATTTGGGTAAGATTTACACAATCGCCGCCATTTAACATTTTCTTTAGAATCCGACTCTCTTCAACTTCAATTAATAAAAAATACAATTTCATTATTCCTTATCCAGTTATAACCCTTATTGTTGAAAAATGGCGTTTTCTAGCATATTTTTTCACATATCTCAATAATCGTTGAAGTTGTTACAAACTTGGAACTTGTTTCATTGAATTTCTCAGCTAATTTTACATAGGAATTGATTATTTTAGTACCTCACTAAAGCCTCTAAAAATTAGAAAAATTAATATATTTTTTTAAAATCTCAATATTCCGCCATTGTTATCTCGGTAACAAAGCGTTTTTGGGGTTTAAATAAAGTGATTTGATGAAACTCCGTTTTCCAATTTTATAGAAAGGGAAGTACTTTTTGATTAAACAATACACTTTCCCTCATTCTTGTCAAAAAATGAATTATTATCAAGGTAGCATTCCCAAGTGGTAGCTCGAGACGTCCGGCTCTAAATGCGCTGCGCGAGCTGCCCGGCTCTAGCTGCGCTGTTCTAGTCATCATAGCACTTTCACATAACTATATTGCAAATGTTCACTTTGTTATTAGGGCTACTAATGTGAAATGAATCAATTAATGATGAAATTCACTCTGAATTAACTTGAAACGAGTGAATTTCACTATTGATTATTGTTTTATTATACATTCGTTTGTTTATTTATTTATTTATTATACATTATAACATTTATAATATAGTTATGTGAATAATGTTGTGATGGCTAGAGCAGCGCAGCTGGAGCCGGGCAGTTCGAGCTGCCGCTCAGGAATCCTACCTTTAGGCAGAGACAGGCATTGTCTCTGCTTCAGGTGAGCTAGACCTCACCTGATCAATATCCGCCATTGTTAAACATCTCGTGATTCAATTTTTTTGAATATTTGTAGAAGTTATAAATCATAAAATAGAATCAAACTCAGAAATGTGATAGAATAATAATAATAAAAAATAATATAAAAATAAAATTATATACAATTTTATGATAATAAATTAAAATTAAATATATTTTAATATTTATTATTATAATATAATAATACAATATATTTCAGTTTTATTGGTATAAAAGACAATTCTAAATTAAATCTTTGGAATTTGGCTGTATCAAATTGAGCTTCCTATGTGTAGCGACTCTCCTCTAGGGGAATGGTAAATGTTCAAACTTCAGTAATGCTCACGCTGACGCGCACGGTCGTTTGTGATAGTATTCGTAGCTGAAACATAGTTTCCAACGCGTTCGTGCTTCGGATAAAAAGTAATGTGCTAGGATGTATTAGGCCTAATGTGTTATGACCATGTTTTGAAAAAAAATGTATGATCTAGTGCAGTGTAGTGGCCCAGAAATCTATAGAGTTCTAAAATTAATAGCAATCACCTTGATTAAAAATTTACAATAATTGTAATGTAGTTTATTGAAAATACATCATTATATAAATCAAACATGAAAGTAAAAAATCAAAAAATGAATGGGGATTGTAGACTGAAAATGTTTTTTCAATAAAGATAATAATTTCCATTATATTTTACTATATATTATGGTACATGAAAAAAATGACACTTGAAAACAAAAATGTTAGAATCAAAGCGTTCGACTTGAATACAAAACCAAATCGATTTTAAATTATTGGATGGATATTCGGTACCAAATAACATTATTATGAAAATTATTTACTTCACTTTTGTTACTTATAAAGTTCTTGAGGAACAGTAAGCTTCAAATCAATAGAAAAATTCAAACATATTGAAATGACCTTTCAATGAATCAAAATATTTTTAACGAATACAGTAGCCCTAAGAGAAAATAAGTAAGGGAAACTTTGTATCTAAATGATAGGGACTAAAATGATAGTTTGAGAATTGTTTCTCATACACTGTGAACCAGGAATGCTGTCATGTATAGACTAGTCTGTCCAAGCATAGAAGACCATCTGGCAAGATGAGAAAATGACTCCAGCTCGGTCAATATTGGTTGAAAAATTATCGATCTGGTCTTAATTGTAGGAAACATTCTGATCTACAATTTGAGACCGAATCAATATTTTTTGAACCAATGTTGACCGAGCTGGAGTCTTTTCTCATCTTGCCAGAGGGCCTTCTTTGCTTGGACAGACTGCACAAGACCCAACACGGGTCACTTGTCATTTGTTGCACCCAGTCTGGTACATGACTCCATGACACAAAATTATCGATCATGTCTGAAGGACAGGTCACCATGTCCTTACATATCTCACTTCTTGAAATAAATTGAATTCTTGAAATCAATCCGGCAAACAATTTTAATATTCGTCTCAAAATATCAATATAATTTGGCAAATTGATATTTTGTATAGAAATTTATCACCACTTTCCCACTAATTCTTGAAATGATGATAGGATCAATGATAAAAATAGAAGCCCTACACTAATCAGAGCCGCACTAAAATTTTGGTTATTCATTCAAGTCATACACTGAGATATTATCAATTTTACTATAACATAAGTGTAAATTTGACTGCCTAATTTTCCTACTAGTCTCTGAAGCCTATGCAGTATGCAGGTTTATCACAGGGTCGGGTAGGTCCCATGTATGAATGAATTTTAAGCCGGTTTCTTCACTGCTTTCTGCATTTTTCATTGAACCAGGAGGGTTCTAGAAAAAACTGAGAAGCCTCTGTTGTTAACTTCCATTGAAAAGGGCGTAGAAGATGCTTAGCACTGGCAAAAGTTCAAATTCAGGTTACTTCGTAAGGCTTCGTATGGTTTGAAGCCATACAGTTGGAACCGTACTGTAAAGTGAAATTCCTTATAGGAGAAAATATAAAAATGAAGAGAAATATATATAGAAATAAAAAATAGGAGAAAATATATAAAATAGGAGAAATATATAGGAGAATATTGTAAAAATGTTCTCGATTAAATTCATTTTAACAAGTTAGTTTACTAACAATAAACAACTATGTTGATAATCAGTAGGTACTTTCAGCATTCTTCCTAATCAAGATCTGAGGACCTCGATTCTGTAAGAGTTTCACTTCTCTTAGAAATAAGTGTAGACTGAACTGTAGTCTTCCTTGTTTCTTGAAGTAAGTAAAGTAAGTTTATCAGCACCGTATATTTTCAATAAGTATGGAATAATAGAATGACGTGTTCACGACAAAGTTAGTGATTTAAATTGAGTGATAGTTCAATAGTTGTTGGAAGTGAATAATATTATAAGAATGGAAGTTGAAATGAAAAAGTGACAATTGTCTAGATGAGTGAAAGGGACAGGGTTAGCTCGATTTGTGGCAGCCACAGCAGTCATGAGGATCAAGCTTCCTCAGAGCGCGAATCGATAGATGACGTTCAACAAATCGAAAACACCAAAGACGACTGCTCCAGTAGTGCCCTGACTTCAGATCCAAATTCTGACATTGATTATTCTGATGATGACGGAGAATCATCAGATGATGGAACAAGGCCCAATTTTGCCTTCATCAGAGTAAGAAAATCTTGATTCATTATTTTTATCATTAACCTACACTGAAATAATTTCTCATACTTTTGAAGTTAGAGGAGTGTAGCCACTCTCACCACTAAATCATCAACAAGTATTCATCAATATTGCCTCTATTTAATTTGTAGTGAATAAATAATTTATTACAGAATTTTTTAACAGAGAAAATATGATGTAATTAATTCATTTTTTGAAACTAATTAATTCAACTTTTTTTAAACTAATTGCTCAAGTATGGGAATAAGGAACATGATCGATCATGTGAGGAGAGGATATAAGCAATCTTGTGAAAGCAATGATGATTGATTGTATAATGTACTTTTTTTTAAATTTTGCTTATCAAGTGAAGAATCTTTTTCACTGCATGCGGCGTGAATCTGACATTCTCTTGATAATCCTTTGAAATGGTCAACATGTTTTGAATATCACTTGATAAAAGTGTAGGAAACTAATTTACTTTCTTTGGAGAGTTTTCTTTGGCTTGTCCACAGTCTTCTTCTTCTTTTAAAAGTCACAGTCTTCTTTAAAGGGGATTTCTTGGGTGATTTGATACAAAAATAATTATGGAAATAAATTTCTAAAAATTTTAGAAAAAGAGCTTGATAATCCTTTAAAATGGTCAACATGATTTGAATATCACTTGATAAAAGTGTTGGAAACTGATTTACTTGTCCATTTCAAAATCAATACTGGAAACTGTCTGTTTAATAATCAACACTTTTTTATAAACAGATGTTTTTTCACATTTACTTGGCCTTCTTGGCCACAGTCTTCTTTTTTTTAATGAGACTTTTTGAGAGTTTTCTTTGGCTTTGCCACAGTCTTCTTCTTTTTCAGATGGGATTTCATGAGAGTTTTCTTTGGCTTGTCCACAGTTTTCTTCTTCTTTTAAAAGTCTTCTTCTTTTAAAAGTCACAGTCTTCTTTAATGGGGATTTCTTGGGTGATTTGATACAAAGATAATTATGGAAATAAATTTCTAAAAATTTTAGAAAAAGAGCTTGATAATCCTTTAAAATGGTCAACATGTTTTGAATATCACTCGATAAAAGTGTTGGAAACTAATTTACTTGTCCATTTCAAAATCAATACTGGAAACTGTCCGTTTAATAATCAACACTTTTTTATTAACAGATGTTTTTTCACGTTTACTTGGCCTTCTTGGCCACAGTCTTCTTTTTTTTTAAATGAGACTTTTTGAGAGTTTTCTTTGGCTTTGCCACAGTCTTCTTCTTTTTCAGATGGGATTTCATGAGAGTTTTCTTTGGCTTGTCCACAGTTTTCTTCTTCTTTTAAAAGTCTTCTTCTTTTAAAAGTCACAGTTTTCTTTAATGGGGATTTCTTGGGTGATTTGATACAAAAATAATTATGGAAATAAATTTCTAAAAATTTTAGAAAAAGAGCTTGATAATCCTTTAAAATGGTCAACATGTTTTGAATATCACTTGATAAAAGTGTTGGAAACTAATTTACTTGTCCATTTCAAAATCAATACTGGAAACTGTCCGTTTAATAATCAACACTTTATTATAAACAGAAGTTTTTCACATTTACTTGGCCTTCTTGGCCACAGTCTTCTTTTTTTTTAATGAGACTTTTTGAGAGTTTTCTTTGGCTTTGCCACAGTCTTCTTCTTTTTCAGATGGGATTTCATGAGAGTTTTCTTTGGCTTGTCCACAGTTTTCTTCTTCTTTTAAAAGTCTTCTTCTTTTAAAAGTCACAGTCTTCTCTAATGGGGATTTCTTGGGTGATTTGATACAAAAATAATTATGGAAATAAATTTCTAAAAATTTTAGAAAAAGAGCTTGATAATCCTTTAAAATGGTCAACATGTTTTGAATATCACTTGATAAAAGTGTTGGAAACTAATTTACTTGTCCATTTCAAAATCAATACTGGAAACTGTCCGTTTAATAATCAACACTTTATTATAAACAGAAGTTTTTCACATTTACTTGGCCTTCTTGGCCACAGTCTTCTTTTTTTTTAATGAGACTTTTTGAGAGTTTTCTTTGGCTTTGCCACAGTCTTCTTCTTTTTTAGATGGGATTTCATGAGAGTTTTCTTTGGCTTGTCCAAAGTTTTCTTCTTCTTTTAAAAGTCACAGTCTTCTTTAATGGGGATTTCTTGGGTGATTTGATACAAAAATAATTATGGAAATAAATATCTAAAAATTTTAGAAAAAGAGCTTGATAATCCTTTAAAATGGTCAACATGTTTTGAATATCACTTGATAAAAGTGTTGGAAACTAATTTACTTGTCCATTTCAAAATCAATACTGGAAACTGTCCGTTTAATAATCAACACTTTTTTATAAACAGATGTTTTTTCACGTTTACTTGGCCTTCTTGGCCACAGTCTTCTTTTTTTGATGAGACTTTTTGAGAGTTTTCTTTGGCTTTGCCACAGTCTTCTTCTTTTTCAGATGGGATTTCATGAGAGTTTTCTTTGGCTTGTCCACAGTTTTCTTCTTCTTTTAAAAGTCTTCTTCTTTTAAAAGTCACAGTCTTCTTTAATGGGGATTTCTTGGGTGATTTGATACAAAAATAATTATGGAAATAAATTTCTAAAAATTTTAGAAAAAGAGCTTGATAATCCTTTAAAATGGTCAACATGTTTTGAATATCACTTGATAAAAGTGTTGGAAACTAATTTACTTGTCCATTTCAAAATCAATACTGGAAACTGTCCGTTTAATAATCAACACTTTATTATAAACAGAAGTTTTTCACATTTACTTGGCCTTCTTGGCCACAGTCTTCTTTTTTTTAATGAGACTTTTTGAGAGTTTTCTTTGGCTTTGCCACAGTCTTCTTCTTTTTAGATGGGATTTCATGAGAGTTTTCTTTGGCTTGTCCACAGTTTTCTTCTTCTTTTAAAAGTCACAGTCTTCTTTAATGGGGATTTCTTGGGTGATTTGATACAAAAATAATTATGGAAATAAATATCTAAAAATTTTAGAAAAAGAGCTTGATAATCCTTTAAAATGGTCAACATGTTTTGAATATCACTTGATAAAAGTGTTGGAAACTAATTTACTTGTCCATTTCAAAATCAATACTGGAAACTGTCCGTTTAATAATCAACACTTTTTTATAAACAGATGTTTTTTCACGTTTACTTGGCCTTCTTGGCCACAGTCTTCTTTTTTTTTGATGAGACTTTTTGAGAGTTTTCTTTGGCTTTGCCACAGTCTTCTTCTTTTTCAGATGGGATTTCATGAGAGTTTTCTTTGGCTTGTCCACAGTTTTCTTCTTCTTTTAAAAGTCTTCTTCTTTTAAAAGTCACAGTCTTCTTTAATGGGGATTTCTTGGGTGATTTGATACAAAAATAATTATGGAAATAAATTTCTAAAAATTTTAGAAAAAGAGCTTGATAATCCTTTAAAATGGTCAACATGTTTTGAATATCACTTGATAAAAGTGTTGGAAACTAATTTACTTGTCCATTTCAAAATCAATACTGGAAACTGTCCGTTTAATAATCAACACTTTTTTATAAACAGATGTTTTTTCACATTTACTTGGCCTTCTTGGCCACAGTCTTCTTTTTTTAATGAGACTTTTTGAGAGTTTTCTTTGGCTTTGCCACAGTCTTCTTCTTTTTCAGATGGGATTTCATGAGAGTTTTCTTTGGCTTGTCCACAGTTTTCTTCTTCTTTTAAAAGTCTTCTTCTTTTAAAAGTCACAGTCTTCTCTAATGGGGATTTCTTGGGTGATTTGATACAAAAATAATTATGGAACTAAATTTCTAAAAATTTTAGAAAAAGAGCTTGATAATCCTTTAAAATGGTCAACATGTTTAGAATATCACTTGATAAAAGTGTTGGAAACTAATTTACTTGTCCATTTCAAAATCAATACTGGAAACTGTCCGTTTAATAATCAACACTTTATTATAAACAGAAGTTTTTCACATTTACTTGGCCTTCTTGGCCACAGTCTTCTTTTTTTTAATGAGACTTTTTGAGAGTTTTCTTTGGCTTTGCCACAGTCTTCTTCTTTTTTAGATGGGATTTCATGAGAGTTTTCTTTGGCTTGTCCACAGTTTTCTTCTTCTTTTAAAAGTCACAGTCTTCTTTAATGGGGATTTCTTGGGTGATTGGATACAAAAATAATTATGGAAATAAATATCTAAAAATTTTAGAAATAGAGCTTGATAATCCTTTAAAATGGTCAACATGTTTTGAATATCACTTGATAAAAGTGTTGGAAACTAATTTACTTGTCCATTTCAAAATCAATACTGGAAACTGTCCGTTTAATAATCAACACTTTTTTATAAACAGATGTTTTTTCACGTTTACTTGGCCTTCTTGGCCACAGTCTTCTTTTTTTTTGATGAGACTTTTTGAGAGTTTTCTTTGGCTTTGCCACAGTCTTCTTCTTTTTCAGATGGGATTTCATGAGAGTTTTCTTTGGCTTGTCCACAGTTTTCTTCTTCTTTTAAAAGTCTTCTTCTTTTAAAAGTCACAGTCTTCTTTAATGGGGATTTCTTGGGTGATTTGATACAAAAATAATTATGGAAATAAATTTCTAAAAATTTTAGAAAAAGAGCTTGATAATCCTTTAAAATGGTCAACATGTTTTGAATATCACTTGATAAAAGTGTTGGAAACTAATTTACTTGTCCATTTCAAAATCAATACTGGAAACTGTCCGTTTAATAATCAACACTTTTTTATAAACAGATGTTTTTTCACATTTACTTGGCCTTCTTGGCCACAGTCTTCTTTTTTTTTCTAATGAGACTTTTTGATAGTTTTCTTTGGCTTTGCCACAGTCTTCTTCTTTTTCAGATGGGATTTCATGAGAGTTTTCTTTGGCTTGTCCACAGTTTTCTTCTTCTTTTAAAAGTCTTCTTCTTTTAAAAGTCACAGTCTTCTTTAATGGGGATTTCTTGGGTGATTTGATACAAAAATAATTATGGAAATAAATTTCTAAAAATTTTAGAAAAAGAGCTTGATAATCCTTTAAAATGGTCAACATGTTTTGAATATCACTTGATAAAAGTGTTGGAAACTAATTTACTTGTCCATTTCAAAATCAATACTGGAAACTGTCCGTTTAATAATCAACACTTTATTATAAACAGAAGTTTTCACATTTACTTGGCCTTCTTGGCCACAGTCTTCTTTTTTTTAATGAGACTTTTTGAGAGTTTTCTTTGGCTTTGCCACAGTCTTCTTCTTTTTCAGATGGGATTTCATGAGAGTTTTCTTTGGCTTGTCCACAGTTTTCTTCTTCTTTTAAAAGTCTTCTTCTTTTAAAAGTCACAGTCTTCTCTAATGGGGATTTCTTGGGTGATTTGATACAAAAATAATTATGGAACTAAATTTCTAAAAATTTTAGAAAAAGAGCTTGATAATCCTTTAAAATGGTCAACATGTTTAGAATATCACTTGATAAAAGTGTTGGAAACTAATTTACTTGTCCATTTCAAAATCAATACTGGAAACTGTCCGTTTAATAATCAACACTTTATTATAAACAGAAGTTTTTCACATTTACTTGGCCTTCTTGGCCACAGTCTTCTTTTTTTAATGAGACTTTTTGAGAGTTTTCTTTGGCTTTGCCACAGTCTTCTTCTTTTTAGATGGGATTTCATGAGAGTTTTCTTTGGCTTGTCCACAGTTTTCTTCTTCTTTTAAAAGTCACAGTCTTCTTTAATGGGGATTTCTTGGGTGATTTGATACAAAAATAATTATGGAAATAAATATCTAAAAATTTTAGAAAAAGAGCTTGATAATCCTTTAAAATGGTCAACATGTTTTGAATATCACTTGATAAAAGTGTTGGAAACTAATTTACTTGTCCATTTCAAAATCAATACTGGAAACTGTCCGTTTAATAATCAACACTTTTTTATAAACAGATGTTTTTTCACGTTTACTTGGCCTTCTTGGCCACAGTCTTCTTTTTTTTGATGAGACTTTTTGAGAGTTTTCTTTGGCTTTGCCACAGTCTTCTTCTTTTTCAGATGGGATTTCATGAGAGTTTTCTTTGGCTTGTCCACAGTTTTCTTCTTCTTTTAAAAGTCTTCTTCTTTTAAAAGTCACAGTCTTCTTTAATGGGGATTTCTTGGGTGATTTGATACAAAAATAATTATGGAAATAAATTTCTAAAAATTTTAGAAAAAGAGCTTGATAATCCTTTAAAATGGTCAACATGTTTTGAATATCACTTGATAAAAGTGTTGGAAACTAATTTACTTGTCCATTTCAAAATCAATACTGGAAACTGTCCGTTTAATAATCAACACTTTATTATAAACAGAAGTTTTTCACATTTACTTGGCCTTCTTGGCCACAGTCTTCTTTTTTTTTAATGAGACTTTTTGAGAGTTTTCTTTGGCTTTGCCACAGTCTTCTTTTTTAGATGGGATTTCATGAGAGTTTTCTTTGGCTTGTCCACAGTTTTCTTCTTCTTTTAAAAGTCACAGTCTTCTTTAATGGGGATTTCTTGGGTGATTTGATACAAAAATAATTATGGAAATAAATATCTAAAAATTTTAGAAAAAGAGCTTGATAATCCTTTAAAATGGTCAACATGTTTTGAATATCACTTGATAAAAGTGTTGGAAACTAATTTACTTGTCCATTTCAAAATCAATACTGGAAACTGTCCGTTTAATAATCAACACTTTTTTATAAACAGATGTTTTTTCACGTTTACTTGGCCTTCTTGGCCACAGTCTTCTTTTTTTTTGATGAGACTTTTTGAGAGTTTTCTTTGGCTTTGCCACAGTCTTCTTCTTTTTCAGATGGGATTTCATGAGAGTTTTCTTTGGCTTGTCCACAGTTTTCTTCTTCTTTTAAAAGTCTTCTTCTTTTAAAAGTCACAGTCTTCTTTAATGGGGATTTCTTGGGTGATTTGATACAAAAATAATTATGGAAATAAATTTCTAAAAATTTTAGAAAAAGAGCTTGATAATCCTTTAAAATGGTCAACATGTTTTGAATATCACTTGATAAAAGTGTTGGAAACTAATTTACTTGTCCATTTCAAAATCAATACTGGAAACTGTCCGTTTAATAATCAACACTTTTTTATAAACAGATGTTTTTTCACATTTACTTGGCCTTCTTGGCCACAGTCTTCTTTTTTTTAATGAGACTTTTTGAGAGTTTTCTTTGGCTTTGCCACAGTCTTCTTCTTTTTCAGATGGGATTTCATGAGAGTTTTCTTTGGCTTGTCCACAGTTTTCTTCTTCTTTTAAAAGTCTTCTTCTTTTAAAAGTCACAGTCTTCTCTAATGGGGATTTCTTGGGTGATTTGATACAAAAATAATTATGGAAATAAATTTCTAAAAATTTTAGAAAAAGAGCTTGATAATCCTTTAAAATGGTCAACATGTTTTGAATATCACTTGATAAAAGTGTTGGAAACTAATTTACTTGTCCATTTCAAAATCAATACTGGAAACTGTCCGTTTAATAATCAACACTTTATTATAAACAGAAGTTTTTCACATTTACTTGGCCTTCTTGGCCACAGTCTTTTTTTTAATGAGACTTTTTGAGAGTTTTCTTTGGCTTTGCCACAGTCTTCTTCTTTTTAGATGGGATTTCATGAGAGTTTTCTTTGGCTTGTCCACAGTTTTCTTCTTCTTTTAAAAGTCACAGTCTTCTTTAATGGGGATTTCTTGGGTGATTGGATACAAAAATAATTATGGAAATAAATATCTAAAAATTTTAGAAATAGAGCTTGATAATCCTTTAAAATGGTCAACATGTTTTGAATATCACTTGATAAAAGTGTTGGAAACTAATTTACTTGTCCATTTCAAAATCAATACTGGAAACTGTCCGTTTAATAATCAACACTTTTTTATAAACAGATGTTTTTTCACGTTTACTTGGCCTTCTTGGCCACAGTCTTCTTTTTTTGATGAGACTTTTTGAGAGTTTTCTTTGGCTTTGCCACAGTCTTCTTCTTTTTCAGATGGGATTTCATGAGAGTTTTCTTTGGCTTGTCCACAGTTTTCTTCTTCTTTTAAAAGTCTTCTTCTTTTAAAAGTCACAGTCTTCTTTAATGGGGATTTCTTGGGTGATTTGATACAAAAATAATTATGGAAATAAATTTCTAAAAATTTTAGAAAAAGAGCTTGATAATCCTTTAAAATGGTCAACATGTTTTGAATATCACTTGATAAAAGTGTTGGAAACTAATTTACTTGTCCATTTCAAAATCAATACTGGAAACTGTCCGTTTAATAATCAACACTTTTTTATAAACAGATGTTTTTTCACATTTACTTGGCCTTCTTGGCCACAGTCTTCTTTTTTCTAATGAGACTTTTTGATAGTTTTCTTTGGCTTTGCCACAGTCTTCTTCTTTTTCAGATGGGATTTCATGAGAGTTTTCTTTGGCTTGTCCACAGTTTTCTTCTTCTTTTAAAAGTCTTCTTCTTTTAAAAGTCACAGTCTTCTTTAATGGGGATTTCTTGGGTGATTTGATACAAAAATAATTATGGAAATAAATTTCTAAAAATTTTAGAAAAAGAGCTTGATAATCCTTTAAAATGGTCAACATGTTTTGAATATCACTTGATAAAAGTGTTGGAAACTAATTTACTTGTCCATTTCAAAATCAATACTGGAAACTGTCCGTTTAATAATCAACACTTTTTTATAAACAGATGTTTTTTCACATTTACTTGGCCTTCTTGGCCACAGTCTTCTTTTTTTTTAATGAGACTTTTTGAGAGTTTTCTTTGGCTTTGCCACAGTCTTCTTCTTTTTCAGATGGGATTTCATGAGAGTTTTCTTTGGCTTATCCACAGTTTTCTTCTTCTTTTAAAAGTCTTCTTCTTTTAAAAGTCACAGTCTTCTTTAATGGGGATTTCTTGGGTGATTTGATACAAAAATAATATTATGGAAATAAATTTCTAAAAATTTTAGAAAAAGAGCTTGATAATCCTTTAAAATGGTCAACATGTTTTGAATATCACTTGAAAAAGTGTTGGAAACTAATTTACTTGTCCATTTCAAAATCAATACTGGAAACTGTCCGTTTAATAATCAACACTTTATTATAAACAGAAGTTTTTCACATTTATTTGGCCTTCTTGGCCACAGTCTTCTTTTTTTTTAATGATACTTTTTGAGAGTTTTCTTTGGCTTTGCCACAGTCTTCTTCTTTTTCAGATGGGATTTCATGAGAGTTTTCTTTGGCTTGTCCACAGTTTTCTTCTTCTTTTAAAAGTCTTCTTCTTTTAAAAGTCACAGTCTTCAATGGGGATTTCTTGGGTGATTTGATACAAAAATAATTATGGAAATAAATTTCTAAAAATTTTAGAAAAAGAGCTTGATAATCCTTTAAAATGGTCAACATGTTTTGAATATCACTTGATAAAAGTGTTGGAAACTAATTTACTTGTCCATTTCAAAATCAATACTGGAAACTGTCCGTTTAATAATCAACACTTTTTTATAAACAGATGTTTTTTCACGTTTACTTGGCCTTCTTGGGCTTTTTTTTAATGAGATTTTTTGAGAGTTTTCTTTGGCTTTGCCACAGTCTTCTTCTTTTTCAGATGGGATTTCATGAGAGTTTTCTTTGGCTTGTCCACAGTTTGCTTCTTCTTTTAAAAGTCTTCTTCTTTTAAAAGTCACAGTCTTCTTTAATGGGGATTTCTTGGGTGATTTGATACAAAAATAATTATGGAAATAAATTTCTAAAAATTTTAGAAAAAGAGCTTGATAATCCTTTAAAATGGTCAACATGTTTTGAATATCACTTGATAAAAGTGTTGGAAACTAATTTACTTGTCCATTTCAAAATCAATACTGGAAACTGTCCGTTTAATAGTCAACACTTTTTTATAAACAGATGTTTTTTCACGTTTACTTGGCCTTCTTGGCCACAGTCTTCTTTTTTTTTTAATGAGACTTTTTGAGAGTTTTCTTTGGCTTTGCCACAGTCTTCTTCTTTTTCAGATGGGATTTCATGAGAGTTTTCTTTGGCTTGTCCACAGTTTTCTTCTTCTTTTAAAAGTCTTCTTCTTTTAAAAGTCACAGTCTTCTTTAATGGGGATTTCTTGGGTGATTTGATACAAAAATAATATCATGGAAATAAATTTCTAAAAATTTTAGAAAAAGAGCTTGATAATCCTTTAAAATGGTCAACATGTTTTGAATATCACTTGAAAAAGTGTTGGAAACTAATTTACTTGTCCATTTCAAAATCAATACTGGAAACTGTCCGTTTAATAATCAACACTTTATTATAAACAGAAGTTTTTCACATTTATTTGGCCTTCTTGGCCACAGTCTTCTTTTTTTTTAATGAGACTTTTTGAGAGTTTTCTTTGGCTTTGCCACAGTCTTCTTCTTTTTCAGATGGGATTTCATGAGAGTTTTCTTTGGCTTGTCCACAGTTTTCTTCTTCTTTTAAAAGTCTTCTTCTTTTAAAAGTCACAGTCTTCAATGGGGATTTCTTGGGTGATTTGATACAAAAATAATTATGGAAATAAATTTCTAAAAATTTTAGAAAAAGAGCTTGATAATCCTTTAAAATGGTCAACATGTTTTGAATATCACTTGATAAAAGTGTTGGAAACTAATTTACTTGTCCATTTCAAAATCAATACTGGAAACTGTCCGTTTAATAATCAACACTTTTTTATAAACAGATGTTTTTTCACGTTTACTTGGCCTTCTTGGGCTTCTTTTTTTTTAATGAGATTTTTTGAGAGTTTTCTTTGGCTTTGCCACAGTCTTCTTCTTTTTCAGATGGGATTTCATGAGAGTTTTCTTTGGCTTGTCCACAGTTTGCTTCTTCTTTTAAAAGTCTTCTTCTTTTAAAAGTCACAGTCTTCTTTAATGGGGATTTCTTGGGTGATTTGATACAAAAATAATTATGGAAATAAATTTCTAAAAATTTTAGAAAAAGAGCTTGATAATCCTTTAAAATGGTCAACATGTTTTGAATATCACTTGATAAAAGTGTTGGAAACTAATTTACTTGTCCATTTCAAAATCAATACTGGAAACTGTCCGTTTAATAGTCAACACTTTTTTATAAACAGATGTTTTTTCACGTTTACTTGGCCTTCTTGGCCACAGTCTTCTTTTTTTTTAATGAGACTTTTTGAGAGTTTTCTTTGGCTTTGCCACAGTCTTCTTCTTTTTCAGATGGGATTTCATGAGAGTTTTCTTTGGCTTGTCCACAGTTTTCTTCTTCTTTAAAAGTCTTCTTCTTTTAAAAGTCACAGTCTTCTTTAATGGGGATTTCTTGGGTGATTTGATACAAAAATAATATTATGGAAATAAATTTCTAAAAATTTTAGAAAAAGAGCTTGATAATCCTTTAAAATGGTCAACATGTTTTGAATATCACTTGATAAAAGTGTTGGAAACTAATTTACTTGTCCATTTCAAAATCAATACTGGAAACTGTCCGTTTAATAATCAACACTTTTTTATAAACAGATGTTTTTTCACGTTTACTTGGCCTTCTTGGCCACAGTCTTCTTTTTTTTTAAATGAGACTTTTTGAGAGTTTTCTTTGGCTTTGCCACAGTCTTCTTCTTTTTCAGATGGGATTTCATGAGAGTTTTCTTTGGCTTGTCCACAGTTTTCTTCTTCTTTTAAAAGTCTTCTTCTTTTAAAAGTCACAGTCTTCTTTAATGGGGATTTCTTGGGTGATTTGATACAAAAATAATTATGGAAATAAATTTCTAAAAATTTTAGAAAAAGAGCTTGATAATCCTTTAAAATGGTCAACATGTTTTGAATATCACTTGATAAAAGTGTTGGAAACTAATTTACTTGTCCATTTCAAAATCAATACTGGAAACTGTCCGTTTAATAATCAACACTTTTTTATAAACAGATGTTTTTTCACATTTACTTGGCCTTCTTGGCCACAGTCTTCTTTTTTTTTAATGAGACTTTTTGAGAGTTTTCTTTGGCTTTGCCACAGTCTTCTTCTTTTTCAGATGGGATTTCATGAGAGTTTTCTTTGGCTTGTCCACAGTTTTCTTCTTCTTTTAAAAGTCACAGTCTTCTTTAATGGGGATTTCTTGGGTGATTTGATACAAAAATAATTATGGAAATAAATTTCTAAAAATTTTAGAAAAAGAGCTTGATAATCCTTTAAAATGGTCAACATGTTTTGAATATCACTTGATAAAAGTGTTGGAAACTAATTTACTTGTCCATTTCAAAATCAATACTGGAAACTGTCCGTTTAATAATCAACACTTTTTTATAAACAGATGTTTTTTCACGTTTACTTGGCCTTCTTGGCCACAGTCTTCTTTTTTTTTAAATGAGACTTTTTGAGAGTTTTCTTTGGCTTCGCCACAGTCTTCTTCTTTTCCAAATGAGATTTCATGAGAGTTTTCTTTGGCTTGTCCACAGTCTTCTTCTTCTTTTAAAAGTCACAGTCTTCTTTAAAGGGGATTTCTTGGGTGATTTGATACAAAAATAATTATGGAAATAAATTTCTAAAAATTTTAGAAAAAGAGCTTGATAATCCTTTAAAATGGTCAACATGTTTTGAATATCACTTGATAAAAGTGTTGGAAACTAATTTACTTGTCCATTTCAAAATCAATACTGGAAACTGTCCGTTTAATAATCAACACTTTTTTATAAACAGATGTTTTTTCACGTTTACTTGGCCTTCTTGGCCACAGTCTTCTTTTTTTTAATGTGACTTTTTGAGAGTTTTCTTTGGCTTGTCCACAGTTTTCTTCTTCTTTTAAAAGTCTTCTTCTTTTAAAAGTCACAGTCTTCTTTAATGGGGATTTCTTGGGTGATTTGATACAAAAATAATTATGGAAATAAATTTCTAAAAATTTTAGAAAAAGAGCTTGATAATCCTTTAAAATGGTCAACATGTTTTGAATATCACTTGATAAAAGTGTTGGAAACTAATTTACTTGTCCATTTCAAAATCAATACTGGAAACTGTCCGTTTAATAATCAACACTTTTTTATAAACAGATGTTTTTTCACATTTACTTGGCCTTCTTGGCCACAGTCTTCTTTTTTTTTTAATGAGACTTTTTGAGAGTTTTCTTTGGCTTTGCCACAGTCTTCTTCTTTTTTAGATGGGATTTCATGAGAGTTTTCTTTGGCTTGTCCACAGTTTTCTTCTTCTTTTAAAAGTCACAGTCTTCTTTAATGGGGATTTCTTGGGTGATTTGATACAAAAATAATTATGGAAATAAATATCTAAAAATTTTAGAAAAAGAGCTTGATAATCCTTTAAAATGGTCAACATGTTTTGAATATCACTTGATAAAAGTGTTGGAAAACTAATTTACTTGTCCATTTCAAAATCAATACTGGAAACTGTCCGTTTAATAATCAACACTTTTTTATAAACAGATGTTTTTTCACGTTTACTTGGCCTTCTTGGCCACAGTCTTCTTTTTTTTTTGATGAGACTTTTTGAGAGTTTTCTTTGGCTTTGCCACAGTCTTCTTCTTTTTCAGATGGGATTTCATGAGAGTTTTCTTTGGCTTGTCCACAGTTTTCTTCTTCTTTTAAAAGTCACAGTCTTCTTTAATGGGAATTTCTTGGGTGATTTGATACAAAAATAATTATGGAAATAAATTTCTAAAAATTTTAGATAGAAGAGCTTTGATAATCCTTTAAAATGGTCAACATGTTTTGAATATCACTTGATAAAAGTGTTGGAAACTAATTTACTTGTCCATTTCAAAATCAATACTGGAAACTGTCCGTTTAATAATCAACACTTTTTTATAAACAGATGTTTTTTCACATTTACTTGGCCTTCTTGGCCACAGTCTTTTCTTTTTTAATGAGACTTTTTGAGAGTTTTCTTGGCTTTGCCACAGTCTTATTCTTTTTCAGATGGGATTTCATGACAGTTTTCTTTGGCTTGTCCACAGTTTTCTTCTTCTTTTAAAAGTCTTCTTCTTTTAAAAGTCACAGTCTTCTTTAAAGGGGATTTCTTGGGTGATTTGATACAAAAATAATATTATGGAAATAAATTTCTAAAAATTTTAGAAAAAGAGCTTGATAATCCTTTAAAATGGTCAACATGTTTTGAATATCACTTGATAAAAGTGTTGGAAACTAATTTACTTGTCCATTTCAAAATCAATACTGGAAACTGTCCGTTTAATAATCAACACTTTTTTATAGAAACAGATGTTTTTTCACGTTTACTTGGCCTTCTTGGCCACAGTCTTCTTTTTTTTAATGTGACTTTTTGAGAGTTTTCTTTGGCTTGTCCACAGTTTTCTTCTTCTTTTAAAAGTCTTCTTCTTTTAAAAGTCACAGTCTTCAATGGGGATTTCTTGGGTGATTTGATACAAAAATAATTATGGAAATAAATTTCTAAAAATTTTAGAAAAAGAGCTGATAATCCTTTAAAAATGGTCAACATGTTTTGAATATCACTTGATAAAAGTGTTGGAAACTAATTTACTTGTCCATTTCAAAATCAATACTGGAAACTGTCCGTTTAATAATCAACACTTTATTATAAACAGAAGTTTTTCATACATTTACTTGGCCTTCTTTGGCCACAGTCTTCTTTTTAATGAGACTTTTTGAGAGTTTTCTTTGGCTTTGCCACAGTCTTCTTCTTTTTTAGATGGGATTTCATGAGAGTTTTCTTTGGCTTGTCCACAGTTTTTCTTCTTCTTTAAAAGTCACAGTCTTCTTTAATGGGGATTTCTTGGGTGATTTGATACAAAAATAATTATGGAAATAAATATCTAAAAATTTTAGAAAAAGAGCTTGATAATCCTTTAAAATGGTCAACATGTTTTGAATATCACTTGATAAAAGTGTTGGAAACTAATTTACTTGTCCATTTCAAAATCAATACTGGAAACTGTCCGTTTAATAATCAACACTTTTTTATAAACAGATGTTTTTTCACATTTACTTGGCCTTCTTGGCCACAGTCTTCTTTTTTTTTTGATGAGACTTTTTGAGAGTTTTCTTTGGCTTTGCCACAGTCTTCTTCTTTTTCAGATGGGATTTCATGAGAGTTTTCTTGGCTTGTCCACAGTTTTCTTCTTCTTTTAAAAGTCACAGTCTTCTTTAGCAATGGGGATTTCTTGGGTGATTTGATACAAAAATAATTATGGAAATAAATTTCTAAAAATTTTAGAGAAAGAGCTTGATAATCTCTTTAAAATGGTCAACATGTTTTGAATATCACTTGATAAAAGTGTTGAAACTAATTTACTTGTCCATTTCAAAATCAATACTGGAAACTGTCCGTTTAATAATCAACACTTTTTTATAAACAGATGTTTTTTCACATTTACTTGGCCTTCTTGGCCACAGTCTTCTTTTTTTTTAATGAGACTTTTTGAGAGTTTTCTTTGGCTTTGCCACAGTCTTCTTCTTTTTCAGATGGGATTTCATGAGAGTTTTCTTTGGCTTGTCCACAGTTTTTTCTTCTTCTTCTTTTAAAAGTCTTCTTCTTTTAAAAGTCACAGTCTTCTTTAAAGTGGGATTTCTTGGGTGATTTGATACAAAAATAATATTATGGAAATAAATTTCTAAAAATTTTAGAAAAGAGCTTGATAATCCTTTAAAATGGTCAACATGTTTTGAATATCACTTGATAAAAGTGTTGGAAACTAATTCTACTTGTCCATTTCAAAATCAATACTGAAACTGTCCGTTTAATAATCAACACTTTTTTATAAACAGATGTTTTTTCACGTTTACTTGGCCTTCTTGGCCACAGTCTTCTTTTTTTTTAATGAGACTTTTTGAGAGTTTTCTTTGGCTTTGCCTGACAGTCTTCTTCTTCTTTTTCAGATGGGATTTCATGAGAGTTTTCTTTGGCTTGTCCACAGTTTTTCTTCTTCTTTTAAAAGTCTTTCTTCTTTTAAAAGTCACAGTCTTCTTTAATGGGGATTTCTTGGGTGATTTGATACAAAAATAATTATGGAAATAAATTTCTAAAAATCTTTAGAAAAAGAGCTTGATAATCCTTTAAAATGGTCAACATGTTTTGAATATCACTTTTGATAAAAAGTGTTGGAAACTAATTTTACTTGTCCATTTCAAAATCAATACTGGAAACTGTCCGTTTAATAATCAACACTTTTTTATAAACAGATGTTTTTTCACATTTACTTGGCCTTCTTGGCCACAGTCTTCTTTTTTTTTTTAATGAGACTTCTTGAGAGTTTTCTTTGGCTTTGCCACAGTCTTCTTCTTTTTTCAGATGGGATTTCATGAGAGTTTTCTTTGGCTTGTCCACAGTTTTCTTCTTCTTTTAAAAGTCTTCTTCTTTTAAAGTCACAGTCTTCTTTAATGGGGATTTCTTAGGTGATTTGATACAAAAATAATTATGGAAATAAATTTCTAAAATTTTAGAAAAAGAGCTTGATAATCCCTTTAAAATGGTCAACATGTTTTGAATATCACTTGATAAAAGTGTTGGAAACTAATTTACTTGTCCATTTCAAAATCAATACTGGAAACTGTCCGTTTAATAATCAACACTTTATTATAAACAGAAGTTTTTCACATTTACTTGGCCTTCTTGGCCACAGTCTTCTTTTTTTTAATGAGACTTTTTTAGAGTTTTCTTTGGCTTTGCCACAGTCTTCTTCTTTTTTTAGATGGGATTTCATGAGAGTTTTCTTTGGCTTGTCCACAGTTTTCTTCTTCTTTTAAAAGTCACAGTCTTCTTTAATGGGGATTTCTTGGGTGATTTGATACAAAAATAATTATGGAAATAAATATCTAAAAATTTTAGAAAAAGAGCTTGATAATCCTTTAAAATGGTCAACATGTTTTGAATATCACTTGATAAAAGTGTTGGAAACTAATTTACTTGTCCATTTTAAATCAATACTGGAAACCCTGTCCGTTTAATAATCAACACTTTTTTATAAACAGATGTTTTTTCACATTTACTTGGCCTTCTTGGCCACAGTCTTCTTTTTTTTGATGAGACTTTTTGAGAGTTTTCTTGGCTTTGCCACAGTCTTCTTTCTTTTTCAGATGGGATTTCATGAGAGTTTTCTTTGGCTTGTCCACAGTTTTTCTTCTTCTTTTAAAAGTCACAAGTCTTCTTTAATGGGGATTTCTTGGGTGATTTGATACAAAAATAATTATGGAAATAAATTTCTAAAAATTTTAGAGAAAGAGCTTGATAATCCTTTAAAATGGTCAACATGTTTTGAATATCACTTGATAAAAGTGTTGGAAACTAATTTACTTGTCCATTTCAAAATCAATACTGGAAACTGTCCGTTTAATAATCAACACTTTTTTATAAACAGATGTTTTTTCACGTTTACTTGGCCTTCTTGGCCACAGTCTTCTTTTTTTTTTTAATGAGACTTTTTGAGAGTTTTCTTTGGCTTTGCCACAGTCTTCTTCTTTTTCAGATGGGATTTCATGAGAGTTTTCTTTGGCTTGTCCACAGTTTTCTTCTTCTTTTAAAAGTCTTCTTCTTTTAAAAGTCACAGTCTTCTTTAAAGGGGATTTCTTGGGTGATTTGATACAAAAATAATATTATGGAAATAAATTTCTAAAAATTTTAGAAAAAGAGCTTGATAATCCTTTAAAATGGTCAACATGTTTTGAATATCACTTGATAAAAGTGTTGGAAACTAATTTACTTGTCCATTTCAAAATCAATACTGGAAACTGTCCGTTTAATAATCAACACTTTTTTATAAACAGATGTTTTTTCACGTTTACTTGGCCTTCTTGGCCACAGTCTTCTTTTTTTTAATGTGACTTTTTGAGAGTTTTCTTTGGCTTGTCCACAGTTTTCTTCTTCTTTTAAAAGTCTTCTTCTTTTAAAAGTCACAGTCTTCAATGGGGATTTCTTGGGTGATTTGATACAAAAATAATTATGGAAATAAATTTTTAAAAATTTTAGAAAAAGAGCTTGATAATCCTTTAAAATGGTCAACATGTTTTGAATATCACTTGATAAAAGTGTTGGAAACTAATTTACTTGTCCATTTCAAAATCAAAATCAAAAGAGAGCTTGCCTTATACTCAAACCTAGTAAGGCGAGAAGGCAAATGGACAATATTATGCAAAAACAAGAATGTTTCCATTTCCCCCTTCTCCGAATAATAAGTTTGTCCCTACTCTCTGCAAGGTTTCTGTGATTGTAGGTTCAAAATGTTTCCACTACCACTCAATCTCATTATCGCCTATAGAATTAACAAGAGTAGTTTCAGTTTTGCGCATAGGTCTACTTCAATAGACCCTGATATCAACCTCTCCTTGTGAATTGAATTGCCAGTGAATAATTGAGCATCCGGACATGAAACAGCTGTGATCGAGAGAGAGTGCAAGAGAGAGAAAGAGATGAATGGGAAATAGTGAAACAGGTTACAATTATAGAGCCGGTGTAGAGTGAGAAGGAGAGTAAATTGGTAAAATGAATCATTATTTGTTTGGTGGAGGGGATATTGCGATTCACATTGTATGTGAGGTGCTTGTTTCATAGGTGTACAATTGTATCGTTATCATGCTTCGATCAGCCACAGAAATTTCATAGTAGGTACTGAAGTACACAGACTATTTGGAAAACTCATGTTCTAATCATGTATTGAATAATTGAAGTTTCGAATTGTATTAATTCGAAATTAAATAATTCACGAAATCTTTTTTAAAATAAGAGAATTTGTCATTGTATCCAAGAGAAATTATTTCTTCGTAAATAATTTATTCTCTAGGATATTGTATTCTAAAAGACAGGAGAAATATAGAAGTTAGTTGTTGAATTAATGGAAGAAAGAAATATAAAACGCCGGAATTGAGTTATTAATATGTAATCAGGCCAGCCGGCCTCAAATTGCTTCTATTGTTCTTTATTCAGAACATGAAGGGCAATGGAGTAATTGGAACAACTCTGTGTTGATTTCACACGTCTGATTGTTCCGTTCAGTGGTGGTTTTTCGAATAAGTTTGATTCCTCAATTGGAAATTATCTCACCTTATTGTTAATTATCTCATGTAAGTGCGTTTATTTCAAAAGCTATATCTTATTTCTTGTAAAAATCAAGTCTTTATTAGTCATCAATATTTACACGAAATACATTGACATAGTCAGGAACGATGGAACGAATTAATTATCATAAATAATAATAAATTGCTTAATGATAACAATAATACAAGACATTAACATAATACAACAATAAAGAACAATAAAGTGGTACAACAATAAAATAATACAACAATAAAGTGGTGGTTTTTCGAATAAGTTGGATACCTCAGTTTTTATTTCCTCAAGTAAGTGCGTTTATTTCATAAGCTATATTTTATTTCTTGTAAGAATCAAGACTTTATTAGTCATCGATATTTACACGAAATACATTGACATCGTCAGGTAGGTATGAAGAATAATAAATTGCTCAATGATAACAATAATACAAGACATTAAAATAATACAACAATAAAGAACACTATAGTCCATTCACGATGGCTTGAGACGAGATAAACAAAAGCTCTGCATGTGTGTGTGTGTGTGTGTGTGTGTGTGTGTGTGTGTGTGTGTGTGTGTGTGTGTGCGACTGAAGTGGCTTTGTTTTAACCAGGACATAAACAAATCACAGCAATGCCGAAATCCCGTATTTTGTTGTCGGGACTGTAACCAAAGCATTGACATAAAAACTTTTACTGTCATTGTTTGTTCATTTTAGGTTAATGCAGTCGAGAGACAACCGAAACAAGCAATTTCCCAATTTGTAGCCTATCTATAAAAAAGATTACTTAAAGATACTTATTCTGAATTACCCACAACAAAATTCGGGATTTCGGCATTGCTGTGACTTGTTTATGTCGTGGCTACTCGTGGTAATCGAAGCAACTCCATTTGCACACTCACACATGCAGAGCTTTGTTTATCTCGTCTCAAGTGATCGTGAATGGACTATAGCTACAAGACTACTTTCATGTGCGGTGCTGAGACCTAGTGGTGAAAATCAGTACTAAGTTCACGTTGGAGTAGAAACAGTAGCCTGAATTGACTTACAGTCTGTTACCTTTCTTCTTGAAGATCGTGGCCTATTTTGTTAGTGAGTTTCCATTGAGCCTTTCCTACTGGATGATGAAAATTCAAAACTCAAGAAACACATGTGATTTGAAGGCAAATAATACTTGTATTAGTCTATTCCTGAGTATTTCCCTCTAAATGTTTGATAAACACTCATTGGATTTCCCGATGCCCAAAGGTGACAATATCCCTCAGTAGTCACCTCTATCAGTAAATTTAAAAATATTGTTAACAGCCTTTACTTGATCTTCTTTGCCCCACTGGGCTGATATCGTAGACATTTATTCAAGAGTAGACGAATATTGAATCCTGAAAATATGCTACTGTAATCTAAAGTACCATAATTATTTAATATCTTTCTTATACTGTGTTATGAAAAGCAATTGATAGAAGGAGATGACCATTGCATTCTTGAAATTACTAAAAGTAGAAATTGGAAAGTGAAATATCAGGCAGTAGGCTAGAAAAAGACGCTGCAAGTCATTTGGCAAGCTGACTTTTTCCAACATACGTCGTAAACAACTTCTGAAGCATGCATGTAAATACTGTACAACCAGATCTGAAACCGGTCCCCAAGAGGTGACTGGGGCACTATACTCATCTCTTCATGAGAGAGAAATAGCACTGATGACCGGGAGAGGCACACATGAACCCCAAGGCATCCGTTAAATTATTCAAAAATAAAACAAACCGTTTCCCGATACCACTATTCGGGTTATTCAGAATGCAGTACACTATACGGTACTTCTCTCTCATTCTCCTAATCTTCATCCACAATCTTATTCTGCCAGATCATTTTCTTCTTTATCCAAGCCGAGCTCAAACTTCCAACGCCTCAGTATTGAATCATATCGCGTACTGTTTAGTGCTCCGTTAACTCTGTGCCGTTTTCGCGCGTATTGTGCATACCCATATTTTGAGTTATTCAGTGTAGTAAATTCAATTTGATCAGTTCGTTGATGATAGATGAAATTATCAATTCATGTGCCTGTAATTTGCAGGATACTATTCAACCCCAAGTAATGAATAGGTGATTGTAATATTGTAAAATACGCTGATATTTTAATTAGACGCATGAACCTCTTGGATGGGTATGCTCAAATAATTGGTGTTCCAACTAGTCCTCAAGCTTCTAGATTCTATAGTGATACGAAAAATCTATAACTAATCCTTCGATAGAATAATAATATTTAAAAACCAATGTATATCAAGATATTTTCTCAAATTTTAAAGTTTCAGTCACATTATACGAATTTATAATATCATAAAATTCTATCTCTGTACAGAAAATTCCGTAAGTTATCTGAATCTGTTCACTACAGGTGTCAGCCTTATGGATGTGATAGAAAGCATATCTTTTGTCAAGAGTATTTCATATTAGAGCTCTTGCCGCACGATTGTAGAATTAAAGTGCTTGAAAATATATTTGCTGCGGGTAACTGTGGACATGTCCATTGCCTAGGTAATGTGTGTTGCTCAACTGTTATTTTTTCTAATTGAATACTTATAGAGCTAATAAATACATCATAATAAATTGTATTTCCACATCAAAACTTGATCTCTTCATTTGTCGTTGAGTGATCATTACTGAGTGAACATTACTGTTTAAACTTCGACACGCCATTAAAATAAAGAAGTCATTCTATTCTCATTTGTTGGAAGTTAAGATATTGGGAATTGTACTTATAAATTTAAAAATCACTACATTAATGACTTCCACAAATAACTTGAAAATGCTGAAATGGTCCCAATTGGCCATACTTCAAACCACAGGAGAAAATAAATCATCAATTTCGAATGTAAGTACATGATTAGTCTTGTCACCTGAAATCCAATATTTTTTACTCTTCTTATCATGATGAACAGGAAATATACCACCCATATTGAGTATTTCGAATCTTAGAAGTAATCAGGGACCAGAATAAATAATGGAGTGAATAATACGATCATAAAAATATTTTACATAAAAATGTTATTTTTATATTTCCTTTCCTAAAGAAAGGACCCCAGAAACACCACCATCTGGAAATGTGTTCATAAATTCAACCCTTTTTTAGGCTACAACAAAATTATACAATGTCTTTACAAACAAATAAGAGTATTTGTAAAAGGAATTATTCAACCAAACCATAATAACAATGAAAAACACCAACATCTGGAAAGGTGTTTCTATATAATTTTCTACATTAAATTTATCCTTCTGCTACAACAAAATCATACAAATAGGTTTCATGAGCTCTAACCCAAACGTTTTTCGAGTCTGGAACCGCTACTGTCAAAGCTCAGTACTGTTCTCCAGTAACGGGACACTGGAAGACGGGAAATCCTCTTGAGGAAAGGGAAATTTTCAGTTGCTAGAGATATAAACAATGAAACCAAGAAAAAGAGTTCACCAAAGTGTTGTGAGGATATAAAAAATTAGAAGAAAGTGGGCATTCTTTATGGAACGAACCGGTACGGGGAAATTCTATCGGCAAAAGGGAATTTTTGTAACTAACAGGGAATTTGGTGAAAGGCAGAGCAACTGGATATTTGATCATTTGATGGTTTAGTACGCGTTCTTCCATACGATAGTGAGGTTTGCGTGTTTTTCTAGTTACGTGAATCGAGTGTAATTTTTATTTTTCACTTGAATTTCAAAACGCTTTATTGATATAACAGAAATAACACAGGAAGATTTTCTACTGCATCTAAAAGCTTTGTGAATAGGCCTAGTAGGACACTAAAATAATTATTAGTGATATGGCTCAAGCAGCTGTTTTAAGGGCTCAAAATAGAGCTGCCAATAAGGTGAGGCATTTTTTACAATGTTTTTGACATTTTTTGAATAATTTTATATAAGAAAAACGACCTAATAAAAATGCATAAGACTGGAGTAATAATAGCTGTGTACAAAAACGGGAAACATCAGAATACTGGAACATTAAATATTCCATTTCACTTCCTTTCAACAATATTTATAAATAATTGATATTATACTGTTATAGCGAACATGAAAATGGTGGAAAATTTTTCATCTTACTAGATTAAACATGACAGAGAAAATTGTTGTTATGGATGGAAACTAACACTCGCCATCTGTATTTAGGAAACAGAGGTTCAATTTATTGGCCATTTTTTAAGGAATGAAATCAGAAATGTAAAAACATTTTGGTCAAATTTGAGAAAATGATTGAATTTTGTGTGACAAAGTTCACAGGAGATCCGTGTCCTTTTCAATAATGGTTGTAAACGGTCGAGAAACTTGAATCGGTTTGGTAACAAATCGAAACTTTCTATACATGGTACCTCATTTTTTTGGGTTGCAGCTCTATGACCTTCCTGGATCTCTCCATTACTTGATTTACATTACATAATATAATTGGAAGTTTTAGTGGAATGGATGTACCATGGGTGACAAATGTAGCTAAAACATATACCTATTTTTTATTCAATATAGCAACACTGAAATACAACACTGACTACACAATATAATGTAATATAATATGTTTCCTATACCATCGACCCATGTCGCAATTGGAGTCTTGGAGCTGGATGGCTTTTATGTTCAAACTGAAAAATTTGAATGAACAATGTTGTGATTCTTCATGATTGAATATCATCTGCATCTTTATTTTTTTAGGAGCCCATTGAATGTGTCATCATCTTGACTTTTACACTTTTCTTCCCCTTTTTCCCCTCCTTCTTCATTATTGAATGTAATGCTGCCTTATAAGTAGAGCACGGGAATTTAATGCAATTCCCAGTACTTGGAACTAGGTTTACATGTTTCAAAAAAATTAATTTGTATTCTGTACTCCGGATCCATTTTACACTGTTGGCAGTGGAAAACCCAGAGCCACCCCATTGAGGGGATAAACCACTACAATTACAATTCTCACACACAATTCTCGAACTGCAGTAATTTTGTTATGCAGTGTTGTGATTAAGAGTATAGTAAGCTAGTAATGAGTTTGTTTATCTATTTTAAAATTTTCAAGTGTTGAAATTTAATTTTCACAGAATTGATATTATTGCACCTCAGGTGCAATATCAAATTCATCTAAGAGAAATGAACCCAGTTCATAGCTTTCTCTGTGACAAACACAGTGAATAGTCTCAATATGGTTACAATCCATTGCTAAGATTTTTGACAATACTCTCGTGAATTGAATTTATGTTACCCATAATATAAATAAGGACGCGCTTAAATTGGAATAGATAGAATATCTATTTTACACTAATGGATTAGTTCAATATTGATGGAAGGTTTCTTATCCAACCGCATTCTGTCTAACCTCTTTCATGCTTCATTATTTTAATTTCTCATTTAAAATGAGATTGAGATGGAAAATAAGGTGAGATAAGGATGTCTGCACCTCTCAAAAAATGAAAAATTCAACCTTCCAGGTACTTCTTTATTGCCTATGTAATAGGCAATAGTTATAGTGGATTAAATCTTCCATTCTTGATTCTCCCCCCTCATTACGGTATCAATTCCTACCTCTACAATTACAATTCTCACACAAAAATAAGAACCTTTGTCTAATAATAGACAAAGGTATTATTAATCAATCTGTTCACTTGATCAGATATTAATCACTTGGAGTGGTCCTCAGCTAGTCTGGCCAAGCAAAGAAGAGCCTCTGGCAAGATGGGGAAAATGACTCCAGCTTGGTCAATATTTGTTCAAGAATTATAAATATGGTCTTAATCGTAGATCAAATTGTTTCCTACAATTTCAGATCATATTATTAATTTTTTAAACAATATTGACCAAGCTGGAGTCATTTTCTCATCTTGCCAGAGGCTCTTCTTTGCTTGGTCAGACTATACCATTGCCAATGATGCAATAGGCAGTGTGGTTGTAGTTAATCTTCCAAAGTTTAGATGGGAGTGGTTTTGGTGGTGGAGCCTGCTTGTTGAGGTGATCCCCGCCACAATTACTATCAAGATAAAGTACAACTCAAACTGCAGTAGTTTTGTTATGCAGTGTTGTGATTAAGAGTAGTGAGTTTGTTTTTCTATTATAAAATTTTCAAATGTTGAAATTTAATTTTCACAGAATTGATATTATTGCACCTCAGGTGCAATATCAAATTCATATAAGAGCAATGAACCCAGTTCATACCTTTCTCTGTGATAAATTCAGTGAATCGTTTTGATACATTTACAATCCTATTGTAATTGCTAAGATTTTTTGACAATACTGTCATAAATTGAATTCATGTATCCAATTCAGGACACGCTTAAAATTGAACTGCTGTGAATAGAGTTGAAACAGAGCTGCTAGTGAGTTTTTTTACATTTCAAAATTTTCAAGTGTTGATATGTAAATTTTCAAACCATTTATATATATTATTTATTTATTCATAATTGTCACATACAACATCAAAATTTGAGTTTCACTCAAAGGACAGCTGTCATGTCAATATTTTAAAATATTCAATACATTATATTGAAATACAATACATGTATTCAATACATTATATTGCAAATTTCAATAATTATTCATAATTACTGAATTTGCAGGAACAATTAACCTTACCCCTCCTGCAATTCATTGGACACCACCACAAACTAAGAGGCGTTTGTTTCATCTCTAATGGGATGGCTGAATTATTTGATAGAAACATGTTTCACTATCATTTTTTTCTGTTCATCTAGTTTTTTAAAATTACAGAAATAATTGGGATTAGAATCAACTGATATATGGTTTTAAAACCCCAGTATCAATTGAATGAGCTGTATTTTGAGCTACCATGAGATGATCACCTCAGGAATTGTGATCACCACATGTTTTCCAAAGAATTTTTTCACATTGGGCTACAATATCCAATTTTAACGCATTTGGAATAGCCTAAGAACAACTGGAACTGCACTGATTCTGTTACGCAGTGATTGGAATTGTAATGCAGTGATTCTTTAGTTCAATATGATTTGCATCTTCTTTGAGACGCCTGTTCTTTGCAGTCAGCAATGCTGAAAGGCTTCCTATTACATTTTAATATGCTTTTATTAGCATTTTTTTCCTCCTCCTCCTTCTTCATTATTGAATGTAATGCTGACTTATAAGTAGAGCATGGGAATTTAATGCAATTCCCAGTACTTGGAACTAGGTTTACATGTTTCAAAAAAATTAATTTGTATTCTGTACTCCGGATCCATTTTACACTATTGGTAGTGGTGAACCCAGAGCCACCCCATTGAGGGGATTACCACTACAATTACAATTCTCTCACACAATTCTCGAACTGCAGTAATTTTGTTATGCAGTGTTGTGATCAAGAGTAGTAAGCTAGTAGTGAGTTTGTTTTCCTATTATAGAATTTTCAATGGTTGAAATTTAATTTTCACAGAATTGATATTATTGCACCTCAGGTGCAATATCAAATTCATCTAAGAGAAATGAACCCAGTTCATAGCTTTCTCTGTGACAAACACAGTGAATAGTCTCAATATGGTTCAATCCATTGCTAAGATTTTTGACAATACTCTCGTGAATTGAATTTATGTTACCCATAATATAAATAAGGACGCGCTTAAATTGGAATAGATAAAATATCTATTTTACACTAATGGATTAGTTCAATATTGATGGAAGGTTTCTTATCCAACCGCATTCTGTCTAACCTCTTTCATGCTTCATTATTTTAATTTCTCATTTAAAATGAGATTGAGATGAAAAATAAGGTTAGATAAGGATGTCTGCACCTCTCAAAAAATGAAAAATTCAACCTTCCAGGTACTTCTTTATTGCCTATGTAATAGGCAATAGTTATAGAGGATTAAATCTTCCATCCTTTTCTCCCCCTCATCACGGTATCAATTCCTACCTTTACAATTACAATTCTCACAAAAATAAGAACCTTTGTCTAATAATAGACAAAGGTATTATTAATCAATCTGTTCACTTGATCAGATATTAATTACTTGGAGTGGTCCTCAGCTAGTCTGGCCAAGCAAAGAAGAGCCTCTGGCAAGATGGGAAAATGACTCCAGCTTGGTCAATATTTGTTCAAAAATTATAAATATGGTCTTAATAGTAGATCAAATTGTTTCCTACAATTTCAGATCATATTATTAATTTTTTAAACAATATTGACCAAGCTGGAGTCATTTTCTCATCTTGCCAGAGGCTCTTCTTTGCTTGGTCAGACTATACCATTGCCAATGATGCAAAAGGCAGTGTGGTTGTAGTTAATCTTTCAAAGTTTTGATGGGAGTGGTTTTGGTGGTGGAGCCTGCTTGTTGAGGTGATCCCCGCCACTATTACTATCAAGATAAAGTACAACTCAAACTGCAGTAATTTTGTTATGCAGTGTTGTGATTAAGAGTAGTGAGTTTGTTTTTCTATTATAAAATTTTCAAATGTTGAAATTTAATTTTCATTAATCATGATTCCCAAAACTTGAAAATAAATTTACATGCTTAATAAAATTGAACCAAAATGGTACTCTGGGTCCATTTTACACTAATGGTTCAATTCAATATTGATGAAAGGTTTCTTATCCAACCACATTCTGTCTAACCTCTTTCATGCTTCATTATTTTAATTTCTCATTTAAAATGAGATTGAGATGAAAAATAAGGTGAGATAAGGATGTCTGCACCTCTCAAAAAATGAAAAATTCAACCTGTCAGGTACCTCTTTATTGCCTATGTAATAGGCAATAGTTATAGTGGATTAAATCTTCCATACTTGATTCTCCCCCCCCCCCCCGTCTCGGTATCAATTCCTACCTCTACAATTACAATTCTCACACTCAATTATAATAACCTTTGTCTAATAATAATCTAATAATCAATCTTTTCACTTGATGTTCATTGGTTTATTTTTCACTTGGTATTCATTGATCACTTGGGGTGGTCCTCAGCTACCATTGCCAATGCAATAGGCAGTAGTTGTAGTTAATCTTCCAAACTCTTCCAAAGTTAATTTTTGTATCCCTTCTGGGACTTCCAACATCCATTCCACCACTACCAACTATGAAGTATACTTCATTGAATGTGAATCCTTTGATTAATAATATGATATTACAGTAATAAACTGATATATTAATAATAATCTGAAATTTATTATATTAATATTAGTATGATGAAATATTATTGTTGGGTCGTGAATCGTGATAAGAGTAGAAAAAGAAAAACCAAGGAAGAAAGAAAAAGAAGATAATAAAAAAATAAATTAATAATAATCTGATATTATTATAATAAATAAGTTATTATTTTCAATATAATGTGTTACCGGTAGCCCATTCAATAATTTGCAACCAGTTGAAAAAACTGAACCCCATTCATCACTTTTTCTTACAATATTGGTTTTTTCCTCTAAAACTTATTGTTTGTTGTTTGTAAAACGTATTGTTATGCTCATTTGGAGGTAAATAAAACCCCTTCTACATTTTATATAGATCATGTCATTATGTGATTCTATAATAGACAATAGTCATTGCCCACCACTACAAAATATGTCTACTCCTTTATTGGATACATAACCTAAAATGCATTGTATTGCATTGAATGCATACAGTGATTAAAATTTAGCGGACAGTTGCAAAAACTGAATCCCATCTACCATATTTCTTTACAAATTTGTTATTTTTCCTCTGCCCTTTAAGAGGAAAAGAAAACCTCTTCTTTAATTATTTTACATTACTGTGGTTGTGGGATAGATGAACTCTACTATAGTCTGTTCAAGGAAAGAAGACCCTTTGGCATGATCGGGAAATGACTCCAGCTTGGTTAAATAATTATAAATGTGGTCTTAATAGTGGATCAAAATGTTTCCTTCAATTTGAAATCAAATTGTTAATTTTTGAACCAAAATTGACCAAGTTTGAGTCATTTTCCCATCTTGCAAGAGGGTCTTCTTTGCTTGGACAGACTATATCTCTATGAGAAATTTAGGTGTTACACAATGCAATATGATTGGCCTGTTTTATTACAGACTGTACAGTCAGGGGCCTTCGACATATCAAAAGCCACGGTGTTTCGAAAGAAAGAACAGTAAATTGGATTTCGTGGGAACTGGGAATGTTAGTTCATATACCAAATAGTATTGTTGAACAATACTGATGGGCAATTAGAGCTGAATTCTGCCTTAATCCATCATTCTTATTATTCTCCTTCTCTCTCTCTAACCTGTTTCTATCTCTTGTTTTCGTCACGTTCATTCATTCTCTTCTGATATATTCGCGAGCCCCGCTAGGATTGCTCCATTAGAAAATGAAAATTGCGTTTATAATTCTACTATCCATCATTAAGGTGCTAGTTATGGAAAAAAGTCTTCGGGTTGCAAGCGTAAAAATTACTTTGAAGCACGCTTAGAATCCGGAAAATATTGTATTTTTCTTTTTTAGATTTTTTGGGAATCGTCCTGAGGAGCCGTATTCTCAATTCATTTAAGGTAGTAGTTTTAGTATAGAATTTATTTCAATACCAATTCAACAGTCGCAATCTTCGTGAGCACGTCATTATATTTAACAGATTTTCCAGGTGAGGAAATTATTGATTCGGGGAGGAAACTAATATAATCATTTAAATTCAACGCAAGCTGAAAAAGTACACAGCTACAATGTAAAGTGTCTTCTCAGCTTGCGCAAATAATATCACTAATAAATGAACGGATAAAAAACAGAATAAATGGAAGGAAATTATTTTGACGAGGAGGACAAATGAACGGTATCTGGGTTCTTCCTTCCTTGAGGAAGTTACCGTTTCTTAGAAGGAAAGGCGCTCCTTCCTCGCCTGTCCAGTGCTACATCTGTATTCTCTTTCTTTCCTTACTATCTTCTTTTTCTCTCTTCCTTGGTTTTTCTTTTTCTACTCTATCACGATTCAACGACTTTTTAACGGTACACTACACTAGACTCTCTTCGCTGAGATGTTGCACGATCAGATCAACGAGAAAACAAAGATTTGTTCTTGAGACCCAACAATAATAATATTATTCTAATTTTTCTTCTCTCTGAGGGGATGCCCACATAGGCGCCTTGACCTGTGCGTAGGTAATTAGAGGGATGATGAGAGATGTTTAGCTATGGATCAGTGCGGTATTCAGTAAACTGCTGCCATTATTTCCATGAACTCGATAATTAGTTTATATTAGTATTGATGTGAATACTAATACGGTAGTTTTTTGTACATAAATACTGATACGATTGTTTTTGCACATGAATACTTGAACGATAGTTTTTTTTGTGGAGATAAATTCTACGTGTTTGTAAAAGAACTTGGAGAATAACATTCAACATAACTAACTAATATTGGAGAATAAAATTTGAATTCTCGAATTAGACGAGAGATTTCTCATCAAACTTCTTGCAGGAAGCTCTTGCCTGTTCGAGGCATCAATGCAGGACCAAATCATACAGATTGTTTGAATCTGTAGCTTGATCTTGATCAACGCTTTCACCAGCAAGTTGCTATTCAATAAGGAAACAATAAATGCTGTGTTTCTATGAATGAAAAAAAATATGTGTCAATAATTTTAATATGATTTATTGTTTCAAATGAACATTGAATAGAAAATTCAACTATATAAAATCAAGTCAATTACTCAACTTGTTATTGGGTCCAACATCATTTGAATCTATTTGAAAAATTATCACTTGAACATTAATTATTATTAGCCCAGTAATGGTAATGCAGTCAGTGGATTTTGAAATTCACATAAATTTGATATCTAGATATAAGAATATTTGAATTAATAGATATAAGAATTGAAATCTGTAAATTTATGGTACACGAAATGTATCTCAAAGATATTCAACAAACCATTGAATTGTTTGGTTCGATTCCAGAACCGATCACATAGAGCTAGAAACAATAATAATTGCAAACGGAATTCCAGAGTAGAAGAGCTCCAGCATAATTTATATTCAAAGACCGAACGATTGCTGTGGGTGTGTGATTGCGTGAGGTTGAGGTGCCCTTAACCTTGCCAGGCTTCCTCGTTTTAATGATCTCATCTTGTCCAATAGGAAACACGCATCCTCGGTTAAAGGAGGAAGTCTTTGTTAGCGCAGACAAGAATCTCTGGCTTCGTTGTACAGTGTACACTTCATTTCCCTTGAAGAACATTGGACAGGGGTACTCTTCAAATTATTCCTTCTACAATTTACTTCTCTTTCTTCTCCTCATCCTCTATCTTCCTTCGGCACTCCAGTCGTCCATTGTTCATCTCCTCCTAGACTTTACCTTTTTCAACTCTCTTGTCCCCCCTCTTCACAATTATATTTTTCCTTCTCCACAGTTGTCTGCGGTCTTCTGAGACAGTCAAGCTCTGGCGCAGTCAAGTACAACATATGGGTGGTTAAATCAAGCCTGTGAGAAAATATTGAGAGAGAGATTCAGATTCAATCACTTTATTAATTTGGATTACATAATACAGTAATCAGTTTAAATCAAATTATATAAGAATAAAAATTATACTTATTGCACAGTTCGCTCAATTATATGACTCAAATATTATATATGGTAATGAAATATTGAGCTATATATAAAAAAATCAAATATTGAGCTGATGGTAATATAAACTTGTGCTGTATCTACATAGAATGGCGGAGTTTAGACGTATAAATGTCCATTCTTGGAGAGGGATGTTCAAAGACCCATTAACACTCAACCATGAATATGAATCTTCTCTCAACATCTTGAACTGTACTAAATAAGCATTTCACAGCCCACTTTTCTACTACACACATGTTTACTTTCTACTTTACACGTTTACTTGAATCCTTCTCTGCCCAGCCTGAAAGCTTGCGAGACGTTTCTTTCTGGTCCAATAGTTTTTCAGAATCATTTCCAACAGCAGAATGAATTTCCTGAGAAACAGAATTTCTGTTTTCCACGTTTCATTCTGGTCAAATGGTTTTTCAGAAGCATTGCCAACAGCAGAATGAATTTCCTGGGGATCAGAGTTTCTGATTTCCATGTTTCTGTCTGGTCCAATGGTTTTTCAGAAGCATTGCCAACAGCAGAATGAATTTCCTGGGGATCAGAGTTTCTGATTTCCATGTTTCATTCTGGTCCAATGGTTTTTCAGAAGCATTGCCAACAGCAGAATGAATTTCCTGGGGATCAGAGTTTCTGATTTCCATGTTTCATTCTGGTCCAATGGTTTTTCAGAAGCATTGCCAACAGCAGAATGAATTTCCTGAGAAAGAGTTTCTGATTTCCGTCTCTTCATTTCTGGATATCTCTGCTTCTCTGAACAACTTACTCAACTTGTAAGAAATTCACACCCCACTTTTCTACCCCACATTTCTCCATTAATCTTTCTCTTCCTAAATGCTTGCAAGCAAGAAGGTTGGGAAAGAAAATAAAAAGGTTAACAACAAGAAAGTCATTTATTTCTGACTAACTTTTTTTTATTTGAAAATAATTCATTGAAAAAAGTAAAAATAATTCATTATTAAATAAATTTTTACTATTTTTGATAGCTGGTTTTGTTCCACTATTATTGATAGCTGGTATCGAAACTTTTTGCTTGTTGAGAGCTCAGACATCTGCTTGCATTCTTATCTTACCCAGTAGAAACAGACAAAAGGAGCACGAGACTGAATAAAAAGAGATACCAAGCTCAAAGGAGCGGCTTGTAACTTTCACTCTCCTAACCGGTCGGTCGGTCCCTAGCTGCTGCAGCGAATGGCTTTGAACGCCTTCAGGGTAATCAGCTTTCGGTTTGACAAGACAAACATTACCACACTAAGTTCTCGAAATTCCAAGTTCTATTCACTGCTATTTACATCGTAGTAAATAGAACGCTACCTGAACTAGGTACCCATGAATCTCAACTTATTACTGTCAGAAATTCCCTGCTGATTAAAAATAATTTGTATGCTGTAAATTAAAGTGGTTCATACTCTATTCCCAAGTCTTGCCAAACTGTACTTTGTCCAGTGGTGCACTATTTTCCTTTGAACTGGAGTCACAACTCCGATTTATTATAGATCTATTTTAGTTCTAAATCCGAGGAATAATTATAATTCCCCCTCCCCCCTATGTTTTTTATTTTCTGTTGCTATCCTTTAATGGATTTACGTATTGTACTCAAACAGGAGTCAGACGGCTATCAAAGGCAAGTATTGCCAAACTGTCTTTTTTCCAGTGAAGCATTATTTTGCATTCACAACTCTGATTTATGATTTTCGAGGAGCCAAAGAATAGCTGAAATATAATTATCAATAATATCGGTCTAATAATTGAAATACATATTGTACTTGAACAGTTAAGTCAGAAATTTTTGTATGCTGCAAATTGAAGTTAGTTTTTTATAATTATTTCCATTTTATTTATAACCACGTTCATAGCTATCCGTTAATTGTTTTACTCAAACAGTAAGTCAGAAGGCTATCAAAGGCAAGTATTGCCAAACTGTACTTTGTCCAGTGATGCATTATTTTTCGTTGACTTATTTCCCAATCAATATATTACAGGAATCCCTAATATTTGAGAGGAATTCCATAATATTCCCCCCCCTCTTTTTTACCCATTCATGCGCTTTTGCCAAACTGTTCCTTATACAATGGAACAATTTACATGGAATAATAGAACAAAATATCTTTTATCCATTTACAATCTTAGTAAGCGCATTATACAACTTTCGGTGTTGGTGAGCCAAAGAATAGCTGAAATATAATTATCAATAATATCGGTCTAATAATTGAAAAACATATTGTACTTGAACAGTTAAGTCAGAAATTTTTGTATGCTGCAAATTGAAGTTAGTTTTTTATAATTATTTCCATTTTATTTATAACCACGTTCATAGCTATCCGTTAATTGTTTTACTCAAACAGTAAGTCAGAAGGCTATCAAAGGCAAGTATTGCCAAACTGTACTTTGGCCAGTGATGCATTATTTTTCGTTGACTTATTTCCCAATCAATATATTACAGGAATCCCTAATATTTGAGAGGAATTCCATAATATTCCCCCCCCTCTTTTTTACCCATTCATGCGCTTTTGCCAAACTGTTCCTTATACAATGGAACAATTTACATGGAATAATAGAACAAAATATCTTTTATCCATTTACAATCTTAGTAAGCGCATTATACAACTTTTGGTGTTGGTGAGCCAAAGAATAGCTGAAATATAATTATCAATAATATCGGTCTAATAATTGAAAAACATATTGTACTTGAACAGTTAAGTCAGAAATTTTTGTATGCTGCAAATTGAAGTTAGTTTTTTATAATTATTTCCATTTTATTTATAACCACGTTCATAGCTATCCGTTAATTGTTTTACTCAAACAGTAAGTCAGAAGGCTATCAAAGGCAAGTATTGCCAAACTGTACTTTGTCCAGTGATGCATTATTTTTCGTTGACTTATTTCCCAATCAATATATTACAGGAATCCCTAATATTTGAGAGGAATTCCATAATATTCCCCCCCCTCTTTTTTACCCATTCATGCGCTTTTGCCAAACTGTTCCTTATACAATGAAACAATTTACATGGAATAATAGAACAAAATATCTTTTATCCATTTACAATCTTAGTAAGCGCATTATACAACTTTCGGTGTTGGTGAGCCAAAGAATAGCTGAAATATAATTATCAATAGTATCTAATAATTGTACTTGAACAGTTGGTCAGAAATTTTTGTGTGCTGTAAATTGAAGTTAGTTTTTTTATAATAATTTCCAAACCACAATGTGGTCATTTGATCACAATGAACGCCTGGAAGCGCCCCAATAAGATCAGAAATAGACATTTTATCTTAGACAAGTTAACTTCATGTCAATTGTGACATTTTTTAATTGACATGTTAATTGTCTTTTTTCCAAAAGTATACCTCTACGTTTTATGGATTATACCACAGGATGTAAATCAGAGGATTTACTCAGAGATTTTAATCTCAGAGGATTTACATACTCTGTGATTATACTCAGATTGATGGAAAATGAATGGCATGGAAATACTTTTTTAGTATTTTTAACAACTTTTGCCTTTCAAGTCAAAAGTCTTCCACTTGATGGATAATCAATTTCTTAAATATATATTCATTTTCTAAGCTTTCTTAGCTTTTCCTTCACTTTGTTTTAAACTTTCCTTTGGCATTGAAGAAGTGAGGAATCAATCCTATTGGATTCATTCAATTATAAAGTATTTTGTATACTTCAGAGGGGTACAGGTTTCCAGAGTAGGGGGAGTAGGGGGCATGAGCCCGGGGCGCCAAGTAGGGGGGTCATCAATGGATTTTTGGTGACGGAAGGTCGTGGAAGGGGCGCTAAAAATGAATCTTGTCCCATCCAGATAAATTGGTAGGACCGACCTTGGTCTGTTCCTTGTACAATGAAACAATAATTTTTCATCTTTTATTTATCTCCATCTTAGTAATCGCTTAAAAGCGCCTTAATTACAAATTACAAAGTTTAAAACTTGAAATATGAAATACACGGCATAATAATATTCAGCTGTTTAAATAGTAATATAGTATTTAAGGAGGAACCCTGCAAGGTTGAAAACCTGAGCGCATGGGTCGAGTATTGACAATTATCTATGCAAATCCAATTTTCCTAGTTTTTTTTGTCAAACAGAATAATTGCCGTAAATGGCGGTATCAAATTTAGTTTGATACTTATATCGATTCATTTTTTGCGTAAAGCAACCCATCCTAAACGAAATATTTTCAGTCTTATTGAATTCAACGCCACTCTCGCACATCAGCCAAAGCAGAATATGTATAAAAGTTTGCTTTTCTAGTAAATTAATTTAGTCCTTTACTTTTTAGATGGAGATGGTTGGAGTTTTAGATGGTTTTTAGACGGTTGGTTGCGATAGCAAAATTAGGCCTAATTCATTTTGTCAGAATCTTTAAAAAAAGTAAACCATCTGTTTCCAGCTTCGAATTTTGAGTAGAATAAGTGCTTTAGTGATTCACCATCTGATATCAAGGAATGCTTAATAAATTATGTATGTACTGTATTTTGAAAAAATGTGTGTGATATTGTAAGCATTTCATGTTTGATAATACATTCATGACAATTCTTCATTTTTATCTATTCTGTTTCATACTTTGTTTGAACTTTGTTTCATTGAATCAATCAATATCGCTTGTGATTTGATAGATATTGTTCATCTATACTACGCATATTGTTAATATACTACCAATTACATGTACTACCTAAGAATTCAATCAATAATCTGTTTTTTTTAATATTTCGTAATCGTTTAAATAATTTATTTGAAAACATACTTATCTAAATTGTCATATTATTAGAACAATAAACTTATTCAGCAGCTTCTATTTATTGTATTAGCTTTCTAAGATAAACCTTTATTATTAATTTGCATAAGCACTTATGACTTGTATTTGTTGATTTCATTCAATATTACTATTCAGGTTTATAAAATTTTGTAGCATTTTTTCAGGCCTGGATATTAAAATAATATTTTTTCTTGAGTCACTCTTGCAACATAACATCAAAACTAGAATGTTAGTCTTTTTTCCTAAAATACCTAGAATACAACGGCTTATCAATCATAAAAAATAAGATGTTTTGCACAATCACAATATTATGTAGGATTGTGAGGTGTGATAGCTATTCAAAACTCATCTATTAAGTAGTTTGAAATACTTATTATTTGGTTAAGTTTTACGAAATTCACAAGCCGTAAGGAAATTTGATCACTTTCATGTGTTTTATTTGTACAGTTGGTTCCTTTTTGTTTTGTTGGTGAATTTATTTCTCTTGATATGCGAAACATATCAAGTTTCAATTTTTTAAAAGCATTGCTATGATAATAATTTTGTATACTGATTGACATCATGTGCTTTCATTTGAAAATGAAAAAAAAATGATTGTAAACTGAAATGTATAAAAGTACGGTGGCAGGAATTCTTTTTGAACAATAAAATTTATGATATCCATACAACTAGCTAATAATTATTTGTTTCTATTTAGTGCTTCCAAGCGCATACAAGATGTATATTCTTTCCAAGCAAAGAAGACCCTCTGGTTTAATATTGGTTCAAAAATTATTGATTTGGTCTCAAATTGTATATCAGAATGTTTTCTACATTTGAGATCATAGTAATTGAGACTACAATATTGACCGAGCTGGAGTCATTTTCTCATCTTGCCAGAGGGTCTTCTTTGCTTGGAAAGACTGTACATGTGTCGATTTTCCCAGTTTTACGCAACTACCTAATTCATCTGCCAAACCTACTACATAATTATGAAATTTATGTACCGTATTTAATAATGTCTGTATACTGGATTCTATTTTGTGTCATTATGAATATTTATCATGTTTGTAATTACAGATTGTGAATAAATAAAAAAATACTTGAATAATGAAGTTTGTCTATCACTTGATACAACCTTGGTATTCACAAAATCGAAATAGAATACAATATTGACATGAACAAGTCCAAATATGGAATACAGTATTGATAAGAATTCAAGAATTTGCACATGGAAAATTATGAAATACATTAAAGATGGGGAAAAAAGCAATCAAATTACACAATAGAATAATACTATTACTATTCAATTTATAATTTTAGACTGAATATTGCACGAGTGAAGACAGGAGTCTTTATAATTTCTTCATCCTAACAAGGCATAATAGCTTTTTATTGCAAAAAAGCCTTTTATTGATTTTTAATGCATTTAAATCATTACAAAGAATTGCGGGATATTTGTGCCGAAGTCCCAAAGTTGTGGAAGAGACTATAAGGATTAGGAAACCCACACAACAAAAAACATTATTTGGAAAGGAAAATGTTCAATGTAGTATAATCGCTACTCAGCAATGTCCTGATGTATTTCAACTCTGTCGAGTTCTGCAATTTTTTTCAATAATAGTTCAGTAACCATGTTATGTTGAAATATATAAATTATTTAAAAAAAGGGTTCTTTTTGGTAGCCCGCCTGTATGTATATTCTATGGAATCTGAAAACAAACATCCAAATCTTTCGACAACATCAGCCAGTCATGAACTTTTTGATTGATTAAACCGCCTTGAAATGATTCTAAATTCCAAAAGATACAATTAACAAGTATAACATAGATGTAATGACATTATTCAAGGGTCCATTCACATCCGACCCAACACACAAATACAAAATGTTCACTTCGAACGTACTAGATGGGCGGCTTTAGCATTGGAATAAATGAGACAATTCACAACAGACCGAACAGGACATTTTGTATTTACGATGTGCATTGTGTTGTGTTCAGAGCGAGCAATTTGTTGTGTGGTGTTGTGTTGGGTAGGGTACGAACGCACCCTTACAGTGGTTTAGATTTCCAATATCCAATATATACGAGTATTAATTTATGAATGTAATCTGAGATAAGTTTCTCAAGTTCTCACTGATTATTCATCAGCTGTCACTTATAAATTCTTCAATTCACATTACACAAAAAAGTGGTGTTATTCAATTGGATGTTGATCTAATTGAAGGAATGAATATCAATGTATTCGCTATCTAATATTCAACTTAGCAGGATCTAACAAGTGTCCTCTTTTTGAATGATTGTGGACATCTGTTATATTATTCAATTGGTGAAGATTTTAAAGTTATAAAACAATTTATCAATCTCTGGAAATCATGAATATAAATGAAATAAGGAAGGAGAAAACTGGGTAGTATTGTTATTGTGGCTCAAAATTTTCAAGTTTATTTGATATTTTTCAAGAAATTGTGTGAAAAATTTAGTTAATTCATTTGGAAAATCCTATTGCTCTTAATTCAAAATTTTTATAATACGGTATTTCTGTATGTATGTCTGGCTCATCAGCCCATGAAGGGCTAGGCCTACCAGCTGGTTGCCAGTTTCAAATTCACTCTACCGTACAGCCCGTCCAAGCCAAGAAGATACTCCGGCACGACGGGAAAACGGCCCCAGTCCGGCCAATACCGGCCCAAAAGCCATAAATTCTCAATCAGAACTCACAGTCCCCAAACCAACACTGGCCGAGCCGAAGCCGCCCCCTCCACCCCGCCGGAATTCCCCCCGGCCGGAGGGACCATACAGCAAGCAAATAATCATCAACCAGGATAGAGGTAACGTGTGGTTAACACGTTGATCCTCTCAACCATAAGCCAGTCTCCGCAACCAATTGGCGGCGCAGAACACCTCTGAATAACATGCAGTTAATCAGTTAGAGCATAAGTTAATACAACAGTTACTATTCCTCCAGAGACGGGAATCGACTGACTGTCTTTACTAACGACAGCCAATCTCCCAAAGGAGGGGCAAGACTGAGGGATACGGTATTTCTCCTGGACTTGAAATTCTTTATAATCAAGTCTCAAACATATTCATCAAAATTTGGTATAAAGAAGTTTTGGACATTAGTCTTTGCTTTTAACGAATAAGTTTACTAGTATATTCTATAAAATGAATAAATGAATAAGTATATGTAAAATCATACTTGATTTCTATCAAATCTGACAAAAATATAGAAAATATGATTTTCTATAAACTATATTACAATGTTGTCTTATATGTTGTCTCAATTGGTCTCTTAATAAAAGTGATTTTTTGTAGGGATCGGACCCACGAGTGGCGACATGCAGGGGAAAACTGCAAAACAAGCGATCCAAGTTGAACCAGGAGATCAATAAAGAATTGAGGCTAAGAGCTGGAGCTGAGAATTTGTTCAAGTGAGTGCCAGTCTTATTTTTTTCATTCATTTATTTAAGTAGTTATAAGTAGCTGTCAACTAAGTTTACAAGCAACAGCAATAGTAATGTTTATACTGGATTCGTAGTAGGTAACTTTTTATTTAGACTGGAAATTTATAAGATAGAATATAGAGATGAGTTGATATTAATTTCTCATGGTAGTAATTCTATTATTAATTTTTATTATCGTTATTACAATATTAAACGCCAAACTTCACCTACAACGCCATAACACAATTTAAAAATAATAGAGTTTATCTTTCTACGGTTGAACCCATGGTTTAATGAAAGCCATCCCCTCAAGACATTCGCTCTAGATTTTTTCGTTTTTGAAAGGTTGTCAAGAGTATTTTAATAAGTTTACATAATAAACAGACATTTAAGAAATTATAAAAAAAACAAGTAGAGGATTTCATTATATTTGGAGGTTTAGGCTATTATAAATAGAGTTTCTACTGCATATATCTGTTTGTTTGTCAATGACTCAACAGCCCATGAAGGGCCTAGGCCTACCAGCTGGTTGCCAGTTTCATATTCACCCCACTTTACAGCAGAGGTTTGTTTTCATCAACCAGGGTAGAGGTAACGTTCGGTTAGCACGTTGATCCTCTCAACCATAAGCCAGTCTCCACAACAAAGTGAAGGCGCAGAACATCTCCGAATAACATCCAGTTAATCAGTTGCAGTGCAATGCAACAATCACTATTCCTCCAGAGACGGGAAATGACTGACTATCTTTACTAACAACAAGGCAGCCAATATCCCAAAGCATATTTCCAATAAAAAAATTAATCAGTGATATGATGTCTAGAAAGAGGTAGTTTTTCATGCAGTTGGATTACTTGAAAAAGTTGAAGCTAATCTTTATCAATTTGGTGGTTTATCCACTCATATTCAATGGATACATATTTTTGCCCTATAAGTACCTATAACTATGCAAAATTATTTATATTTATATTTCATTGAAGTCCATTGTAGAATTAAAATATAAATGCATTGACTCTGAGGATCTAATTTAATTTATGTCTTCATATTCAATGTTTAATTTGTATTATACACGAAGGAATTTTACACAATCGAGCTCAATCTTGAAATAATATCAATATACAATTCATGAATGAAATTCCACTCCTAACCATTATTGGAAAATTCTATTCAACAGAGGGTAAATTCAAAAGTTTGTGTAATCAAAACAAACAGCTAAATCCAGGTCTTCAGAAAAACTAAACAAACTCAGAGAAGCACAACGAATGTTTATTGTCATCTAAACAATTCTGAGAAAATAGTTCTGTAACTTATACATGCGAATAGTTTTAATGCTCATGTTGAAACAGTAATAAAGCTTTATTATGTCCAGTCCTGAGTTGGGTTCATGAGCTCATTGTTTGTTTCATGAAGATTAAAGTTAGAATGTTCTCAATAATGTCAATATTCATAATAACATCAACGTTATTACTGCAGAGCTGTAAAATTATGCATTCCAAAGAAAGATATTAACTACTTGAGATTTAGTGTACTCAAATTAATAACCACAACATCGTTCACAATATGATTCCTATTCTTATCCTCAAAGTTGAAACGCTATTGTTAATATTTATAATAAAATCAACGTAATTACTGCAGAACTGTAAAATTATACATTCCAAAGAAAGATATTAACTACTTGAGATTCAAGTAGGCTACACCGAAATGAATAACCACAACATCGTATACAATATGATTTCTATTCTAATATCCTCAATAAGCTTAAAGTTGCCTTTCTGTGAAACAAAACAAGAATAATGGCTCAAGTTATCATTAGAATTATAGCTTTAGAAATAGGGCTTCTTTAGTGGATTAGACTGTATGCCTGGGAATGAAAGTATAGTGATAATACTACTGATAAGCTGAAAGTGAAGATATTGATAGTGCCCTCAAGCCACGATTACAAACTGTTACAACCAACTTACACTTCATAATCTAGCAAGCTAATAGTGGACAAGTTAATAAAAAGTTATCAAACATGCTTCAGTTTCCTTCAGATTTTGTTATGAAACGATGATGGACTGACTCTTAAAGTTTACACTGAGTGGTTTTATGTGTTTGTTGAAAAACTATTCTTCCTGTTTCAATACCTGTCACAAACGCTACAGCTAGTATCATTATGAGAATATTAAAAACTAAACTTAACAACATTATTCTACAACATTTTCCTCTTCTATTTAATGACTGAAATTATGAGATTGAATAATAAGTTTGAATTTGAAAAAATATTGAAAACTCAGTAATAAAATTTTATTAATATAAAAGCTTTCTTAGTAGAAGCTACTAAAGCGTTCTAACACTACTGTTTTCACAGATTATTGAAAGTAAGTCACAAAAACATATAAAAATGTCCCTTATTATCAAGTATCAACAAGTTTTGTGTTTTGTGATTACCTTACATTTACAAGACATAACGATGAAACCGTATGCAAGTATTTCTCAACTTGTAATATTGTTTTTCCATTTGCCAATTTGTAGAAATAAGATACCATACTGTGCTTAAGAGCATACGTCGGTCCCGTCTCTCTATCACTCATCACTATTCTCATTTCCCACACACAAGCCAACGGTTCATGTAGACATCAACCACAGAAAAAAATAGAATTATGATACTTGGAAAACTGGAACCTATCTTGTAGATGAATCCACATTTTGATCCAAGTTGAATGGTTCGATTAATTGATAAGTGTAGATAATTTTGAAACATGGAATGGACTCACCGGAATGGATGAAGATTTTGTGGAAAACTTTCCTTTTTTATGTAGAATGAAGGAAAGTTGCAAAGAGACTCCACCGTATCACTGTATGGGTGATACTGATAATCATCAATTTTTTTTCAATTGATTTTTATGATTGTCTTTTTATGTAAATTATTGTATTTATTATTTTTCAATTGATTAATTTTTTCATTTTTTATCAACTTGTCTGCCTATTTTGTATGCGAAAGCATGGACAGAAGTCATATGTGACTCATTAGTCGTCAGATTCACTACTAAACCATGAACTTCACATTGTTATCAAGTGGATATACTACTCCGTTAGTCCGGTCCTTATCTTGCGTGCCGGTATCAAGATAAGATACCTGTGAACTGTGACAAGATAAACGTATCGGTGATGGGATATCTCTGCTTACAGTAGGTGTAATAGTAAATATTACATTAATCGTCTCAATAAATTATACTTGATTTCAACAAAACTTTGTTTTCTCACGAGAAGGCTGAGGAATATAGGCATATAGGAATTGTCAAAATAATTTTACAACTATGATGAATATTACATTGGTCGTCTCAATAAATTATAGTTATTTTCAGTGTTCAGTGTTCTCAGTGACGCTTAAGAAAGTATGGGAATTGTCAAAGGAAATCCCAACAAATCAAAATATTATCTAAAAGTAATAGATCCAAAGTGTTATCTACTCCATCAAGTTAATATTGTTTTATTAATCCAACAAGTTAATCCAAGGTTTAGTGTACTCCATCAAGTTAATATGACTGCTTGATTTGGAGACAAGTCAAAAGTTGAAATTATTGTCCGATATGCAGATTAAAACTTACAAGAGGTCCAAACAACATGCAGACCTTAGTACTTGGGAATTGAAGGGTCTTTCATCTGACACGAACACTTATTAAATGACATCGAATGTTTGTGTTGACTGAAATTCCAGTTGTATGTAAAAATTTATCCGAAAAAAATTCAACATGAGAAGAAAAAATCAAAACATTGCAGAGTAATAAGGAATTACTAGAGCGAAGTTTGGGAGACAGTGAAAACAATCCTCGTGAATTAGTTGAGCAAAAGAAAGAAGCTTCTGAAGGCACATGATTTAATGTCTGAAAAAACTGTCAATAATAACAACAGTGATGGTTTATGTGAGGATAATAATAAATAAATACTTTTACGATAATATATGAAGCTGCCAAGAACTTTTGAAGAATCAACAGCATATCAAATTAATACAAGATTAATTCTATGGAAGAATAAACTAAAACAATCAGTGGAAATAGGCTACAGCAACTATCAATAATGATTGAAAATTGAATAAGGATGATGGTATTTTATCAAAATCAGGCCTAGACTAATATTTATCAAGAATGAATGAATAAAGAATTCTAGACAGATATTCTTCAACAATGAAATCAATTTTTTAAAATATTAGACAGATAACCATTTTTAACGTTAATCAAAATATTTGTTTCTCATCTCTGTAAATTATTTGTTCTCGCCTCATCATAAAATTTGTACATTGATATTTCTACAGCTGGTTCTACAAGCATATTTACAAGTTATTTCCAACTTGTGAGTGGATCTTAAACCTTTCTTGGTGAATAAGGAGGAATTAATAGCTATGAAAATTCGAGTGAAATATCATTCATTCCCAAGATAACAATTTGATTTGCAACACAATTTATTCCTTACTCTAATGTTTAAAACTATTAACTGTAAAACTATAAAGTACCTTAAAATACCTTATTGGAATAAATCATGTTGATTGTTTTAATCGTTCTATTTTGAAAGTTTTACAGTTATGAAATCTTTATAAAATATATAATTCTAATTTTTCATGTTTATTATTCAATATTATATGAAATTAATTGAAAGTATGTAGTCAAGTAAATAGACTTTGTCATAAAAATACATGTATATCATGATAAGGATCTTCTTTTTTCAAAATAATCTTGTGTTGGTGATAAATAAAAATTATTCTATTTGTGATAACAATGTTTGACTGAATAAGAACCGTAATCAATTACTAAAGAATTGAATGCAACAATAAAATATAGCAATCCTTGAGTCCATCACTCATCCTTATTCAAATATTTTATCTCTATGTTTGAGTGCTGATTTTCCAGTACAGAGCATTGTGAAGCCTTGAAAACTACAATCACTTCTATGTGGAAGTCCTAATTTTCCAAACAATGCCTTGCTAATTCACTGTGATGTACTAGCCTAGAAATTGTATCATGGCTTAATAATTGAAACAAATTATGAAGGAACAATGACAATGTCTTGAAAAAATTCAAGGGTAAGATGTTGTGATCGTATCACACACAATGTCTAAAAAAAGAATATTTCATAAATTTCCTTCTCGACTAGGGCTACTATCAGTGTGTATAAGTAAAATCACAGTACTCTTTTTGATATTTATTATTAATCAGGAGAACGATGTGAGCTGTGATCGTGATTGTATAATATGGTAAATCCATGTTTAAAAATTGACTATTTTATTTTCAGGGCAACCACAAACAGAAAGCTGAAGGAGACCGTGGCTCTCGAACTGAGTTTTGTCAATTCTAATCTACAGCTTCTAAAGGAACAGTTAGCGGAGTTGAATAGCTCTGTTGAGTTATACCAAGGAGATTGGTAAGTCATATTTGCTAATCTACATAATCATGATCATTTATTTCATAATAATTTATAATGAGTGCAGCAATGATGAATATGATTTGTAACAGATCGAATTTCCGCTTTTGTAGAGACAACTGTTCCCTCTTCACAAAAAAATAAATTATAAGGTATCTCCAATCACATAAGTGAAAATATTTTAAACCCAAAAAGTTTTAGAATTAAAACTAGAATATTGGTGAAATCATTGTTAGTGATATGACTTCATATACAGCATTTTTTCCAAAAAGACACAAAACCATTCTAAAGTTGAGAATAGTTTGAGCTTATATCACCATAAAAATTAAACTAGCAAATTCAACAACTAAGATATTACGTATATTTTATATACCTTTTATACAATAAATTTGAATTCAATAATGTATTTTTTGTAAAGTACATCAAAATATTTTATGATATATTAAAATACATGAATTATAAAACTTTATGACAGTTATAAAATAAAATAGCGTATAGTAAGTAAATAGTGTACAATAATTATAACGCATAGCCTTCATATAATATAGTTATATAATTAATTATTGGCTTGCCAATTTTTTTCTGCCCACGAGCAACAAGTTTGAAAATCCTCTTCTTTACTGCCACAAGTACACAAGACAGTTATTCTATTTGTTAAAAATAGTTGAAACTTACTGGTGGTCTTAGGGCATTCTAACAATTCACTCCAATTAATAAAACATGATTTAATAGAACTATTATCACATATAGTTTCAATAGAATTGAATTATCAATAGTTGGCCTCCACATCACCCCTTACAGCCAACCCATTCCACCACATGGCTCCATAGTATGTTATGTTTAGGCTTTTTTGTGCAATAGGACGGCTCTTAGGCCTTTTGTGTATTGCATCTTTCAATAGTGTACAAAGAAAATTTCATCTCATGTTTCTTGTCTCTTGAAGCAAATTTATCTTTCTCATAAAAATTTTGGATGCTACAAAAAATTATATTTGAATTGACAATTTATTTCCAATTGATATGCATCTCTCAACAGGATAGGTGTAGCTTCTAAGAAAGGTATGAAATTGGAGATGCTGTCTCAAACTCCGCAGTCTCCTATTCTATGTTGCCCATAAATTATATTAGCATATTATAAAAATTATATTATGCCCATTATATAAAGCATATTAATATAAAAAGAATGACTTACAATAGAAATTTAGAAATCGTCACGTTCGTGTTAATTCTATTACAGTAAAAGTTCATAGATAAAGTAAATCAAATCACTCATCATCAATATTAATGCACTGATGAGAGAGACAGTAATATTGCTTTCAATTGAGTTGATGTTCCACTAAGGATTATGCATAAGAGTAGCCTATGAGATGAGAATAGAATAATTGAGCTTTATGTTAGCAAACTCATTCTAATTCAACACTCATTGAAATCACTCAAATAGGAAAAGTAAAATGAAGTAGAAAACCATTGATCAAAACATAAAAATGTTGAAGCGTTTTGTATTATTCAATATTTGTTAATTGTTTGAAAAATGTATTTTCGGATCAGCCTAGTATCACTCACTAAAAATAATTATTTTGATTAAAAGGAAGTAGAGTGTGGAACTGATTTAGAGCACGAATCCACGTCACCATATAAGCTTAAATTGATCTCATTCTGGTGCTTGAACATGGCTTACCTGAACTAATCGACTTTCTCAAAAACCGTCTAATTAACACATTGGCTACCACCACGGTTTAGATGAAATGATTGATATTGAGGCCATTTCTGCCAAAAATAACTTACAAAACCAAGTAACTTCAATCCTTGAGATTTAAACCATAATGATAGATGTAGATTATTTCCTGGTACAAATTATATTGAATTAAATTCCTAAATCGTACATACATATGAAAACAAAGCAACCACTGTTTTACAAATCGTGTACATAATAATTGAGTGTAAGGTTTCAATCAATATAAGAAATAAAATTAAAGTTTCAAATTAAAACAAATTTTAGGAAAATTTGTCCCAACAATCAAATACAAATTTGTAATTATAGTTTTCTCTCTTACAAAATCCTAAACGAGTGATATAAAATTATGCTGTTTGAGAACCAATAAAAAAGCAGAAAATGTCAGTTAACTTATAATATAAAGTACTTTTATTAATTCAAATATTTCTTATACTTCATATTTGAAATATTTTTGCATAGATATGAACCTCATCGAGGAGAAAAAAAATACATGACAGTCACAATATAATAAATTTGTATTTATTCAATTATTTACAGCATTCCATGACTTCAACTTTTTTCAGATAAGCACTCTTGTCAACTGCCAACTTTTTTAATAGTTTTTCAATCAATTCTGTTTTTGATAAATATTACAAACTGTATACCAGGTCTATAAAGACCCATTGCATATCATGAAGAAAACAGCAATACATGACTGTAATAATAGGCTTTAATAAATCTGTATTTATTCAAATATTTTCAGCAATCCATTACTTCGACTTTTTGCACTTTTTCAGACAAGCACTATTGTACTGTCAACGGTTTGAAGTGGTTTTTTGTATTGATTCTATATTATAAATTGTATACCACGTCTATAAAAATCCATTGCATATTATGAAGCACATGGCACCCATTACAGCAGCACATGACAGTTACAATGTAATAAATTTGTATTAATTCAAATATTTTCAGCACTTCATGACTTCAACTTTTTGCACAGACTAGCACTCTTAGTCTGTCGACTGTTTGAAGTTATTATTTTGTATTAATTCTTCATTCATGAAATATTATAAATTGTATACTAGATCTATAAAAACCCATTGCATATCATGAAGAGAAAACAGCAATAAATGACAGTTACAATAAAATAGATTTGTATTTATTCAAAAAATATTTACAACTGTCCATTACTTCAACTTTTTGCACAGACAAGCACTCTTGTCAACTGTAAATTTTTGAATTGTTTTTTGAATCAATTCTTTATTGAATAAATATAACAAATTGTATACCAGGTCTATAAAGACCAATTGCATATTGAGAAGAGAAAACAGTAAATTTGTATTCATCCGAATATTTTCAGCAGTCCATTACTTCAACTTTTTGCATAGACAAGCACTGTTGTTCTGTCAACTGTTTGAAGGTATTTTTTTGTATTAATTCTTTATTGATGAAATATTACAAATTGTGTACCAGCTCTATAAAACCCCATTGCATGTTATGAAGATGAAGAGCAACACTTAACAGTTACAATACAATAAATTTGTATTTATTCTAATATTTTCAGCAGTCCATGACTTCCAAGATTTTTACACTCTCATGCTCTCAAAATGTTGAAAGATTGGTAGATAAATCATGAAATGTAGTATTCAGATAAGCATCATTTCAGTTGCTATTTTGTTCATCAATTTTCATTCATAACTTGGAGTTCTTCTCTTTCAAACTATTCATTTGTTTTCCGTGATAGGCTACTCATCCACCACTACTAATTTATCTGATTTCCAAACTTCTTAACCATCTCTCGTTATTGTAGAAGACTGCACATTTCCAAAATATAATTTCTTTGCGTCTTCTGAGTTCTTTCAAGAATGTTTTTCCAAAACATAAGTTCTCTTCAACATTTACAAAATACCATTCTTTTCCATCCTTGAGTTCCAAGTGCCACAACGGTAATAACGGTCTCATGAGGATAGGTAAGATGGGAAATCAAAGGAAACGCTGAGAGAGCGATCACAGCTTGGATAAAAAGGTAGCTCCTGATAAGATGGGTGAGAAAATAGGTTAATTCAGTGATAAGGATGAAACCCACAGATCCAAGCGTGAACCAACAACGCAAGTGAAATTCGACTTCCACAATCGGGATACTCTCAAGAAATTTATCGAACTAATCAGTTATCAGTTCCCTTAAATCCTTTTTCAAGTACGAGGATTTTATTATGATAGTTTTTGTGATGCTTTTTTATGAAAGGGTTTTTTTAAACTCAGTGTTGAATAATGTTTCAATATTTTCTTTATTTCAGGGCTACGTTATCACTGGTTTTTATTTCAAATGAGAATCGCAGTACCCTTTTGTTTACAGTACCCAATAACCAATAATGTTTCAATTGATTATGTAACAAATACACTGTATTATTCTATTGACAGCTGGTTCACTTCCACCAAAATAGATCGAAAGTAGATGATTATCTCCAAATGTTAATACTTAAAATAAGGAGAAACTTTTCAGCAGTTAAGCACAGTAAGCTCACTCGGATACGTTTAAATTTCCTGCGATACGTTACAGACCAGCTCTGTGCATTCTCTTTGCAACAGTCATTTGTACATAAATATTTCCTGTGCAAAATTTTCCATTAGAATAGTCTAGAAATAATACTCTTAATAAAATAAATATATTTATTCAGTAACTAATTGAATAGAGACAATAATAATATAGGTAGTTTAAGTATACTTTGTAAATAATAATAACAAATAGCTTACAGAGTATAAAAATATAAATATTATGTAAAAATTTAATATGAAATGAAATTTTTCACATATATTCAATTACTATGACAATTTGGTATTTCATAATACTCTTCTTTTGTGATGAACGTGAAAGCCATAAATATATAAAATGTCAAATGTATATATAAGCCAATATACATAAAATGTCAAGATACAGAACAATATATCTGATGACTCAGATTGCGGAACTAACCTCGACAGACCAATACTTGGATTACATAGAGGAAGTAAAAGTTGTTTTTTTTGTGATTAGCTAAATTGCTGTTCAAACTTAATATGTCAATTCAAAATTGCCATTAAACAATGAAGTAACGAATATATGCATGTGCTTTGTGCTTTTTTGTGTCTTGTAGTTTTCCATTTTTTATTTGTTTTAATTAGTAGATTGAGGAACTCATTTTGTTTTTCTCACAATCACGTTTTGTTCCTTCAAGTTCTCAAGTTTTCTATTGGAGACTGTCCTCTGGGAAGCAATTTTTCTAAAAACATCAAATCAAAAACTAACCACGTTAGGTTAGGCATCATTATGAAAATGTATTATAACTATAATAAAATATATAATATATTATATGATAGTATCAATAAAAAAGTGCTCCCCAGATATAGGACGATACCCTTTCTAGTTTATGAATTCTCGTTTTCTGAACATTTGTTGGCTAATAGATAAATGCCTTATATAAATATATCCTTGATTGTTTAATAGTCGAGTGGAGGCTATTAGTTCCATCCAACAGAATATGAATCAGTTTATAACATGTTTCATCATGAAAGTAATTAGTATTTCTTTAAATAAATAATTCCATTGAGCGTATCGGTACGAAACCTTGTTAATCATCAAAATATAATATTCTTCTGTATCAATAATACCAGGGTAAAGGGTATACAAGCTATATAGGCGTCCTTGTAGGCCTCTTTTGGAATGCCCTCAAGAAATGATTCAACATAGTTCAAGGTGGTGCAAGTTTCCAAGTTCAAATAACAATGTATTTAAACATAAAAATTGAACTCATAGCTGGCACACAAGTTTATTCATGCCAAAGTGACATCTTTTTTGAATCCCATTGTCTAAAAATAAAATTTTCTGGCAATATTTATGGTAAATTATAAAATTAATAATCATGGTAATGGAAAAACTAAAATATTTATGGTAATTTCGAAACTGTAGGCCAGGCGGCCCTTTTACGATAAAACTAATATATATTCTTCTTTTGTCTTCATCCTACTTGAACTGTTGATGATAGTAAGCTAAAAACTTAGTAGATACTAGTGACTTTCACTTTGACAACAGAACTCACGATTTTAATGCTTGTTGGACGCGTTTCGTGGCACTGAGCCACATCTTCAGCATACAAGGAGTAACTAGATACTCAAGTATCTAGTGATACTTCACTAGAGTGAAAGTCACTAGTATCTACTAAGTTTTAAGTTTTTAGCTTACTAATATATATATATATATATATATATATATATATATTATTACAATCTTACAATTATTATAATAATATATATTTTGCAGACAATAAACAAACAATAATATTTTCTTATTTTATTTTCAGCCTCGAGCCTGTAATGCCCATGATACCATTTGGTCTCAAAGAAACAAAAGAGATAGATTTCAGAGAGCCATTCAAAGTGAGTATGGTTTACTTTTTACTATAATGTCTCTTCATTTAATAAATTAAGCCTATAGTATGATACAATGCCATCCTTGATATGAAGGGAATTGTAACCAAGCGAAATAATGTTCATAAAACGTTCTAACATTGCTATAGACCTTATTTGGGCACTAGTCCTAAATTTGGGCCTTTTTTACTGCTGATGGTGATCATGTTGACGACGACGACGACGAAGATGACGACGATGATGATGATGATGATGATGATTACTAATTTACAATCGAAACTTCATTTATTTCTCAAAACTCTGATTATTTCAAACTAAAAATGTTTTGGAAACTAAAAATGTTTCCAACAGATGAATGAAGTAATAAATCACAGTACAGTAGCCTACCCTTGAAAATCTATTGATTCTAACACGACTAGTTTCGTACTCATTAGAGAAATTTTCAAGTGGAACTGAAAAAATAAACAACATTTTATAAATATAACTGCTGTTATGAAATTTTATTTATAATCATGTGTGACCAATTAATGTCTAATTTTTAAGGGTAGGCTACTGTGATTTATTATTCCATTCACATAGTATTATTTATTTATTAAACTCTGATCATTTTAATAGAAGCCAAAAATGTTTCTGATATAGTCCTAGATAAATGAAATAATAAATCACAATAGTCTTATTCAGATATTCGGTTGTGATCCTAATCATAGGAATATTTCTAATATCCATATTCATATAATTCTAGAAATTTATATTTTATTATTTGAAATCATATGGCTTTGCCCATGCTGTAAGGTACTCGATGTCCTAAGATTTAAAAAAGAATCCATACGATATCAATTCAACTAGTGTGTTACACAATGCTAATGTTTTAATTTTGTTTGTAGGACTTCATATTGGAGCATTACAGCGAAGATGGATCTCTTTATGAAGATGCGATTATGGAGTTTATGGACCTTAGACAGGTAGAAAAGTTTTCCAACAAAAATATTAATATATTACTAATAAAACAATTTATTGTGAAACTTATTAATCGAGGTCTATCATTTTGAATAGTTTTGTATTACCTCTTCAACCAATGTTTTAAATAATGCATTTCACTACATTAATTACTGAGAAAATAGACATAATATAAATTTTTATCGCAAATATTGATAATAACAATAATTTTGTTGTGTTGAATAAAATACAATGTTCGTATTTATCAACCGTTAAAATGGTCGTACTTTTTTTAACTTAGTCGTTCAATTTTTATGAAATATGTAAAAATCGTCATGCAAATACAAAATAGAATCGAAAATAATTATTACAATGATGATAATATTATTTCAGGCTATGAGGACTCCAAACAGAGATGGAACAGGAATAGCGTTACTATTCCAATACTACAATCAATTATATTTTGTTGAACGAAGATTCTTTCCACCAGATAGAAGCCTAGGAATTTATTTTGAATGGTACGTATGGTAAAATTCTTATAACTATTTCAATTCAAGATAAATTAGATACTGTCTTCGGAATCTCCATTTTCTATATGAACATAATTCTTATCAAGGGAAACTATCTGTATCTGTATGTCAATGGAATATGTACCAGACCTATAGAATTTTACAAAACTTCTTAACTTTCAAACTACTTAAATTTCATAATAGTAACTGACTTTCAAGTATAATCAGGTCATCATTGATGCTTCGAAGTGATTAGTGCAACACAAAACCCTCAAGAAATGGCGGCCGGCCAGCAATTTTGTTTACGGTGGAACAACCAGCAGTCTACACTGATCTCCGTTATTGATACTTTGCTAGCCAGCGAACAATTAGTATACTGCACCCTAGCGGCCGAGGGTCAGTACATGAAAGCAAACAAGGTGGTCCTGTCAGCATGCAGCCCTTACTTGGAGCTTCTTCTGGCACAACATTACGAGAAACATCCAATAGTCATTTTGAAGGATGTAAAATTTCAAGAGTTGATTCAATATGTACAGAAGAGAAGTGAACATTTCGCAGGATCAACTGGTGACTTTCCTGAAGGCGGCAGAATCGTTACAAATCAAGGGCCTAACGGACAGTGGCGAGGACTCACGCGACGTGAGTTCGATTAAACGGGTTGACGACTCCGCGCAAGGCGCGCGGAAACCAGTGACAGCAGCAGCAGGAGCGGCGGCAGCGGGCAGCGCATCGGCACGCGCGTCACCCGCCGTACAGGGCAGATCGGGGCTAAAAATTGAGCCACGACAGCCGGCCTCCAGTCCTCATCGGTCTGATTAAGTACTGATTAAGGAAAAAGTCGAACCCACTTCGAAACTAATGATAGAGCCCAAGACTGAATATATGGACGAAAACAACGAGGACAGCGTAGAAGATCTCACCCTGGATGACGATGATGACCTGGACATGAGCGGACGCAGCGGAATGGACATGGGACGACCTGGACCTCCACATGGAGACTCAAATCAAGGATTCGCGTCATGGCACATGCAGGGTGATAGATCGGGAACGGACGAGGTTTTCATGGCAGCCCAGGAAGCAGTCGGTGCACATATGGATTCACAAGGCACCCATTTTCTTCATACTTTAAATCTTATGGAAAATGCACGACATCTTGGTATAATAATGGAGAAAGCAGAAACAAAAACAAGCACAACATGTATAAAGAAGCAGAAGAACAACAATTTGTTTGCTTGTAAAGATTGCGGATTTACTTTCAAAAAGGAGACTCAACTGAAAAAACATTTGAGAAAGGGTTGTGATAATCACAGAATGTTTCAGTGTTACACTCCCCATTAAAATCAAAGACTCAAGGATGATGTATAACCGCGATGAGTTACAGCATAAGACAAAGAATATTAGCTGAAAATAGAGCATACTTCAGTGACCTGAAACTATTGAAAAACAGGCTGATATGTTAAATGACAAAATTGAAAATATATGAAAGCCCAATTCGACCCGTACGGCTGTGAATCATGGACCTCGACAAAAATCATCTGAGCGTTTCAAACGAAAAATATTTAGAACGATTTACGGTCTATTAAAAGAAAAAAAGGGAATAGAGAGGAGCTACTTTGGAGCTAGAATCCTTGATAAATGGCCGAAATATTGTTGGATTTAGAATACAGTATTGTTCAAGATTCATAAAGAAACAGCGAGTTAGATGGTTTGGGTATATCTATAGAATGGATTATGCATATCTAAAAGAATAGTTCGTTCGTGTCAGGTGATTACACTTGTATTATAAGCCTAAATTAGAATAGTAATCCACTGTTATAGCAGCTTCGTCTTGAAATTGAAGAGGTCTTGTCGAGTGCATGCTGGTGCAAGACGGTTTTTAGGAGGTGGTCATCTGATTGGATGTCAATCTAAAAGAATGTCATATATAAAGAGAAGCTTTAAGAAGAAGAGAAAAAGGAAGACCAAGGATAAGTTGAGAGGATGAATTGAGAGATGATCTCCAAATAATGGGATGTAGAGGGTGGCGAGGAATGGTTGAAGACCGAGAAGTGTATGGAGGGCTGTAGTGGAGGCGGCTAAAGCCCATATTGGGCAGTAGTAAAAAATACAGAGGGGCCTAATAGAATTTTTACACTCCTTGATATCTTCCAAAGGTAACCGTCATTATTATTGATTATGATCAGGTTTATTTCTATACATACATGTCATGTTTTTGTACCTCACTGCATATTATGAATGAATGCTGCTCCTGACATTTTGATATACAGTACTCACAGAGTTATACACTTGAATGCTGAATGATGAGCCCTAAGAATGAAATACCGGAAGTCTATATGAAACTTGGTAAACAAACAACCTAAATAGAACTGCAGTTTTTTGAGGATGATGTTTTATTTATGATCTCTAGGCTTGTGTGTTGTTAATCAGAGAGATAAGAATAATGATGAATGATTTCTGGCTACGTGTCTGGACCAACGGCTCAACGTCTGTTTCGAAAGATGGGAGTGGTCGTTTGTGTTCAGATCTGTGCCATCAACTGATATCGAACCTAGAAACCTTATGAAACCGGCGTTTTATCGCTCCCAACTACAACCAATCAAAATTTTCCCAATATAATTTTTTATAAGGTTGATCCACGATCAGCTTCTATTTGTAACATAGTATGGTTGCCATGGCAAAATTGTAAAATATTAAAGTTTTGTGCACTAAATTTTTCTAAATTCAATAATTTCCAGTCTCGGATAGGTATTCTGATTTGTGTTTTGGTGTTCATAAACTTTCTGAATTTAAAATAACATTTTTTAATCCAAATTACTGTAGGCCTATATCATAAAGAACTTTCACCATGTTTCCTATTTGCGAAACAAGGTCATGTTGGCTATGAAGAACAACCCTCGGGTCTCCCCACTATTGAAAGCCAACATTATAAATAAATATACATAACATATAAATAAATAAACATATATATTTATTATAAATAAATAAACATATATAAATATATGTAACATTCATTAGGATTGATCACCGACATGCAATCAAATATTTTTACAGTAAGAAAAATTTTTCTATTGACTTACACTGGAGTGGAGGCCTGTCAGCACAATGTTGACAATGTACTCGATCAGCATAAAAGACCTTCAGTACAGTAAGCCAATTCGAGTCAATTAGGTAATTAATCAGCCATTCAATTATCAGTACTTTAATTAATTATGTAAGTCAATTTAAATAGTTTTCTTGCTGTAAAAATGATTTACGATGACCAATCCTACTGAATATTTTTTAAATAAATGGATAGACATTTTATTTAATAACTGAATATATTTTGCTGTTAGGTACGATTCCCTGACGGGTGTTCCAAGCTGTCAAAGAACAGTGGCGTTTGAGAAAGCGTGTGTTCTGTTCAACATGGCAGCTCTTTACACTCAGCTAGGAGCGAAACAAGATCGTCTGACAGCGAAAGGACTCGACCAAGCAGTTGATAGTTTTCTTCGCGCCGCGGGAACATTCACCTATGTTCATGAGAACTTCACAAACGCACCCAGCATGGATTTGGCTCCGCATATGTTGGAAATGCTCATACAGCTGATGTTGGTAAGTTGAAAAATTATTATTTTTCATTTTGTAATTTATTAATTTTGAAATTTAATTTTGAGTCGTGTAAAATAGTTCAGAGTGAAAAATTTTCTATAGGATTGTTTGAAGCTGTAAACGTCAAAGCGCTATTTATTAGTTTACAATATGTAATATACAGTATAAGGTTGTAGGATCATATAATTATAAATGTTCCACACGTAATTATACAATTATACATATAATTATACATCTATAGGATTGTTTGAAGCTGTAAACGTCAAAGCGCTATTTATCAGTTTACAATATGTAATATACAGTATAAGGTTGTAGGATCATATAATCATGTATAATTATCCTAAATTGTTCTACCTTATACTTATTCATTTTGTGGTCTGAACTTTAAAACTTAAGGCTGTTTGAAATAATTGAAAAATAAATAAAAATCAAACACCCTTTTAAAATACTTTATAAAATTATTGAAGCACAGACATGTTTCGGCACATTAGGCCATTATCAATGTGGATAATAAACTATTTTATCCACATTGATAATGGCCTAATGTGCCAAAACATTTCTGTGTTTCAATAAATTTATAAAGTTTTTTAAAAGGGTGTTTGATTTTTATTTATTTTTCAATCATTTTGTGGTATACAAGGACCAAGAATAGTCAAGATACCAATGAATTAAATTTATCGTTCTGGCTCAATATAATTCTATCCAAATAATATTGACTGAATTGAAGAATAGCATTATTTATTTGTAAGAATTCTTAACTTACTAATATATTCTCTTAGTTGTATTTGTATTCCAATCCAACAATCACCATAACATGAAAATAATTAATGCTTAAACAATATTAATAATAAAAATAATAAAATTTATTATTATTATTTTTTGCTTCAATACATTTTGTGGATTCAGTTCTTACGTAGCAAGTGAAGCTCTTAATTTCTTATTTCAGAAATGCCAATTTTACTGCATTGAATTATCAATTATTTATAACTTTTACAGTAGATGTATAACTATGATCAACGTCCTAACCACATGTTACCTCTATCCTAGTTGATGTATATGCAACTCTGCTGTAGGTCTATTGTAGAGTGAATATGAAACTGGCAACCAGCTGGTAGGCCTAGGCCCTTCATGGGCTGTTGAGCCATTGACAAACAAACAAAAGATGTATAACTCTAGAAATGCGAGTTTAATCAGAATGAATGAATTGATTGATTATTATAGATAATTTCCTGAAGTTGTCAATAGAGAGGTCAGGCCAGGATAATAATAAATTATTCAAAAATATAATACTCCTAGATAAACCATTCTACAGCTGAATTTGCATGGAAATCACCAATCATAAGTTTCCCAATCCCAATCATCCAGCAGCTCAATAATGGGAATTTGTGGATCATATTTCAATCCTATGTACTACTTGAGACCCTTTTCCCATTAGATTGATTAATTCTAAAAAATGTATTTGTTGTCACTCAATTCCAAACAGTTTTCGTTTTGGGAAACCCAACCTAGGCCAAAGAAAACATACCTTTATGTGTCATCTCTTTTTCTGATTAATTGCAATTATTAATAATTTTAATGCAATTTATCTTTTTTAGGCACAAGCAAGAGAATGTTTATTTGAAAAATTAGAACTGCAGTCCACAGAAAAGAGGGATATTGACGTATGCTTGGACCTTGCTCAAGAAGCAGCTCAGGTAAAATTATTTTTTTATAATCAAGTTTTTAGTTTTTCAATCTATTTGTAGAGAAGATTTCAATCGTTGCATTATTTTACTAAAATTTTGTTTTCCGGGTTAATTTCAGCAATCACTTCTATTATAATCATGAAGTTTAAACCTCAATTTCAGTCCTTAATCTCAATTGTTGGTTTCTCCAAGAAATTGAGCTAGTTCTAGTTTAAACCATCACCTAGTCCAATTGAAAGTAATGTATTTGATCATAATATTGATCTAACAGATCAAAATATTCAAACTAAAACTAAAAAATATAACATTATATTGTAATATTGTTATGGTTTTTGACGTTCAAGATTATTGTTCAGTTTTATATAATTTAAGTTATTGTAGTTTAAAGTATAATTTTTTTGAAAATGGCATTGATGATTACGACTATTACAAGTCCAAACCGGATAGTACCAAGCTGAAGAGAGACGCCACAATATTGGATAATAGTGAAATTAGCTTTGCAACTAAGCAAGCAAGTGGACAAATCCGTGCAATACAAAAAGAAAGGCCAAAAAATATAGTCAGCATGATCTTTGCAAGACAGGAAGGAATGTTTGGCATTTGACATTCACCAGGGGAGATAAGTTTCATTTTTTTGTCTTTATGGGGACTTCTCAATTAAGACAAATGGATAGCAACTCAAGTTCAGTAACTCCAAATGAATACAATTTCAAGTGATATCTAGAGAAAATGGCATTGATGATTATGACTATTACAAGTCCAAACAGGATAGTACCAAGCTGAAGAGAGATGCCACAATATTGGATAATAGTGAAATTAGCTTTGCAACTAAGCAAGCAAGTGGACAAATCCGTGCAATACAAAAAGAAAGACCAAAAAATATAGTCAGCATGATCTTTGCAAGACAGGAAGGAATGTTTGGCATTTGACATTCACCAGGGGAGATAAGTTTCATTTTTTTGTCTTTATGGGGACTTCTCAATTAAGACAAATGGATAGCAACTCAAGTTCAGTAACTCCAAATGAATATAATTTCAAGTGATATCTAGAGAAAATGGCATTGATGATTACGACTATTACAAGTCCAAACCGGATAGTACCAAGCTGAGGAGAGACACCACAATATTGGATAATAGTGAAATTAGCTTTGCAACTAAGCAAGCAAGTGGACAAATCCGTGCAATACAAAAAGAAAGGCCAAAAAATATAGTCAGCATTATCTTTGCAAGACAGGAAGGAATGTTTGGCATTTGACATTCACCAGGGAGATAAGTTTCATTTTTTTGTCTTTATGGGGACTTCTCAATTAAGACAAATGGATAGCAACTCAAGTTCAGTAACTCCAAATGAATACAATTTCAAGTGATATCTAGAGAAAATGGCATTGATGATTACGACTATTACAAGTCCAAACCGGATAGTACCAAGCTGAAGAGAGACGCCACAATATTGGATAATAGTGAAATTAGCTTTGCAACTGAGCAAGCAAGTGGACAAATCCGTGCAATACAAAAAGAAAGGCCAAAAAATATAGTCAGCATGATCTTTGCAAGACAGGAAGGAATGTTTGGCATTTGACATTCACCAGGGGAGATAAGTTTCATTTTTTTGTCTTTATGGGGACTTCTCAATTAAGACAAATGGATAGCAACTCAAGTTCAGTAACTCCAAATGAATACAATTTCAAGTGATATCTAGAGAAAATGGCATTGATGATTACGACTATTACAAGTCCAAACCAGATAGTACCAAGCTGAAGAGAGACACCACAATATTGGATAATAGTGAAATTAGCTTTGCAACTAAGCAAGCAAGTGGACAAATCCGTGCAATACAAAAAGAAAGGCCAAAAAATATAGTCGGCATGATCTTTGCAAGATAGGAAGGAATGTTTGGCATTTGACATTCACCAGGGGAGATAAGTTTCATTTTTTTGTCTTTATGGGGACTTCTCAATTAAGACCAATGGATAGCAACTCGTTCAGTAACTCCAAATGAATACAATTTCAAGTGATATCTAGAGAAAATGGCATTGATGATTAAGACTATTACAAGTCCAAACCGGATAGTACCAAGCTGAAGAGAGACACCACAATATTGGATAATAGTGAAATTAGCTTTGCAACTAAGCAAGCAAGTGGACAAATCCGTGCAATACAAAAAGAAAGGCCAAAAAATATAGTCAGCATGATCTTTGCAAGACAGGAAGGAATGTTTGGCATTTGACATTCACCAGGGGAGATAAGTTTCATTTTTTTGTCTTTATGGGGACTTCTCAATTAAGACAAATGGATAGCAACTCAAGTTCAGTAACTCCAAATGAATACAATTTCAAGTGATATCTAGAGAAAATGGCATTGATGATTACGACTATTACAAGTCCAAACCAGATAGTACCAAGCTGAAGAGAGACGCCACAATATTGGATAATAGTGAAATTAGCTTTGCAACTAAGCAAGCAAGTGGACAAATCCGTGCAATACAAAAAGAAAGGCCAAAAAATATAGTCAGCATGATCTTTGCAAGACAGGAAGGAATGTTTGGCATTTGACTTTCACCAGGGGAGGTAAGTGCTGTATTTTGAATGAATGACTGCCAAATAGAGTGAAGCTGCTGGACTCATTTGGCAGCAAAGCTTTTTGTTGAGTTTATATTCAAGATGGTGATCGGTTTCTTGTTGCTGTCCAAGATTGATTAATCAGATTTTGACTGCAAAAATGGCTTTTCCAAAAAGTTGGCTGCAATAAAAGCAAAGGATGTTGGCAGGAGTATTTTGGACACTACATTCAGTCCTGATGGTAATTGTGTGGCCTATCCCAGTTGGTCAGAAAACAAACACATTCTGAAGCTGAATGAGAGGCTCAATCTGAACAAGCCTGATCAAGTGAAATTGCAGCTGTTACCTGAAGAGAGGCACTTCTGCATATTCTCACTGGCATTCACGGTGGATGGCAGCAAGGTTCTGGGTGGGCCCAATGACAGCAACTTGTATGTTTACAATAGAGGTCTCAACCAAAGAACTCTCAAGATAAATAGTCATAGTGCTGATGTAAACACTGTGGCGTTTGCTGATAATTCATTGCAGATTCTATACAGTGGAGGAGAGATGATGGATCCTGTAAGGTCTGGGATAGACAAATGCTGAACAAAGCAAGGCAATACCTGTGGGCGTTTTGGCCGGCCACATTGATGGTATCACGCACATTGATTCAAGAGGTGACAGTGCTCATTTGATCTCCAACAGTAAGGATTAAACATCAAACTGTGGGACATCAGGAAGTTCTTGTCCAAAAATGCGCAGATCAAAGCTAGTAATAAACTGTTCAGGTTCAAGTGGGACCAAAAGTTCCTTGTAAATTAGTACAAGATAAATATGGTAAATCAAAATTACAAGGAGATACAGTCTGATGACATACAGACAGAGGTCTGTATGTTGATTTGATGCCATTTCTCTCCAGCAATCACCAGCACTGGTCAATCCTTTATCATCACTGGCTGTGCATCAGGGCAAGCACTTAATTGTGTGTGACACTCTTATGGGCAAATTGTATGATAGTCAAGTGTGCTGCATAAGAGATGTGGCGTGCAATCCGTTCTGATCTGAAACAGTCATCAATTCTTCAATTAACTTGATCAGATGATGCTGGAGATACGACCAGCCAACATCGTGCCAGAGTGGGGGCGACCTGGACGATGATGACAGCAATGGCGGCGACGGTGGCGATTTGGACACGATCGCGTGAGAGCCACTCAGATGCAGCAAGCGACTGGCCACCAAGTACAACCACGCCGCCGCCACGCTTACACCCTCCACCACAAGGAGCGGCCGGTCTTTGGGGCGATAAATCAGCGATTCCCAATTGTTTTCAAGGGTGTAAATCACTATCAGGGTTTTTCAGGACAAGGATGAAATTGATTATATATACCTGAGGTCATTCTACTTCCATCACATCAATATTATAAAGTAAAGGGAAAGCTACTGTGTTATCTTCTTTCGATCTCATTGTCGTTGTCGTAATGTTATTTTCAATCTATACGAGGAATCTTTATGATGCAATTTTTCTTTTGTTATAATTTTTACAATATAAAATGTAAATAATTATGTTGTACATTTTGTATTAGCGTTATCGTATATAGAAAAACGTAGTACCTTGCATGTTGTGAATGAAACAGTGCCGGTTGTATCTCATAATTTACCAGCAAACACTGGGATTAAGATTAATTTATTTCTCTTGAGCTGTTAGGGCTTATGTGATAAGTTGGAATCAATTGAAACAGAGGCACAGAGAAATAAGTTAGATGTAATCCGTCTTACTGAGCACTGGCTGCTGAATGAAGAACTGAATACCAACGATGGACGATAAGTTGTCTTGGGAAATAGTCCCTAGCATATGTAACTTATCTGTGTTAAATGTATTTAAAATTTGTGCTATATCGCTGAGTAGTAAAATACAATAAGCACAATATTGTAATATGTCGTTACCGTATTCCTGACTCCAGTAACATAGTCTTGTTTCTGAAAAAAATTTACGAAATGCTCCATAATGTGTCTGAGGTGAAGTGTGAAGCATTGTTTTGTATAGACTTCGATATAAATTTTGAAGATAATCAGAATCCATTTACTAAGGACTTACCAAATTTACTTTATTGTTGTTGTATGCATACCATGATTAAAAATGATATTATTAGGCCTAATAATAATAACGTCTCGGGTGCTTGTATTATGATAATGTCATCACGTCAATCCACCCCTCAAGGTGGAAAGCTATATAGTATTACCACAAACTACCTCTGACCACCACCTCTCTATATAGAGATAAGTGTCTATATTAAGAAAAATACCAACATTTTCAGACGCTATGGAGATTCACATAATTATAATACCCGCCACTCCAACATGTTTTCTTCAGTAACTCACAGAACCACTCTCTTGGAAAAGTCGCCACAGTATAGTGAGCCAGAAATTTATAATTCTTTGCCGGCCAACCTAAAAAATTTGGATAACATCAGGAACTTCAAAATTAAACTCAGAGATTGGCTGGTTAAGGGAACATTTTCTTCAATGAATGAGTCTTGTTATTGGGCTGCCTAGCTATGTACTATGTGTGATTAAGTACAGCAGGAGTAGGTACTGACTTATTTAGTAAATGTGGGGAGAGTAAGGTTATCTTTTTCTTTCCATAATGTGCCAGTGGAAGAAGTGTTGTTGTCATTGAACTCTCTCCATGTAGTAGTTCATGAACCCTCATGTAGTAAGTTGTATGTTACCAATTTTTAAGAAAGGTGACCCCAACTCTGCAGCAATTATAGGCGGCGGTTAAGTACCAATTGGTCAGAAGTTGCAGAAGACAAAGTTCATATCAAACCACCCGATGGTATGGAATGGAAGAAATGGGAAAGCTGAAATGTGCAAAACTATTTGATATGTCAAAAGCATTTGACCCAGTCAATATGGGTTTGAATATTATTAAAATTTCAAAAAGCATAAATATTATTCGCCATTGCATAAAGGCCTGTCATTCAAGAAGCATGGATAACCTTAAAAATCAAATAAGTTTTACTGGAAAGAATAATAATCTATTCTGTTATTTCACAGGTGGCTGAAACCTACTGCACTGTTTATACTCTGATAACAGTTTCGGCGGTTCGCGACTACGTTCCTTACTCGTGGGTGTCCCTGATTCAGATCAAACGAGAGCATTATGGAGCCCTAGCACATTACCATACAGCGGTGGGACTTCTGGGTCGAGATATCGACGAAATATCGGAGAGAACAAAAGAAGTACTCCAGGGCCTTCACGTTGAGTCGGACGAGAGGACTCAGTTGGAGATAGGGGAGCCTCGAGACAACCAAGAGAGAAGAATTCTTGGTGGGTCTTATTAAATTTCAATTTTTCCTGAAAATGTGAATTCATAAGTATTCAATCAATAGTATTGCGCTGAAAGAAAAAAACAGCGGAGAGAGAGCCCTGTTATAAACTACTATGGTATAGTGTTATATCATTAAATAAAATATAAATGACAATATTTGAGGGTTCAAAGTAACCATAAAAAATTCTGGACACTACTAAATGTATTAAATGGTTAGAACTCAAGCAGGAAGGCATTTAGTTAGCTAATGCTGCTTTTATTAAATGTAAATAGTGTCTGTGACTTTTTTATTCATTCATTTAAAATATTATGAATCAGGTGAGGATTTTCACGCAATAACAATTAAAACAGCACAATTGATGTGCAAAATTCTGGTGTGGTATTACACTCACACAATAACTTATCTTGCCATCATAGTCAAATATTTGAGGTCCAAGGTAACCATAAAAATTTTGGACTCTACTAAATGTATTAGTTGGTTAGAACTCAAGCAGGGAGGCATTTAGTTAGCTTATGCTGCTTTTATTAAATGTAAATAGTGTCTGTGACTTTTTTATTCATTCATTTTAAATATTATGAATCAGGTGAGGATTTTCACGCAATAACAATTAAAACAGCACAATTGATGTGCAAAATTCTGGTGTGGTATTACACTCACACAATAACTTATCTTGCCATCATAGTCAAATATTTGAGGTCCAAGGTAACCATAAAAAATTCTGGACACTACTAAATGTATTAGTTGGTTAGAACTCAAGCAGGGAGGCATTTAGTTAGCTTATGCTGCTTTTATTAAATGTAAATAGTGTCTGTGACTTTTTTATTCATTCATTTAAAATATTATGAATCAGGTGAGGATTTTCACGCAATAACAATTAAAACAGCACAATTGATGTGCAAAATTCTGGTGTGGTATTACACTCACACAATAACTTATCTTGCCATCATAGTCAAATATTTGAGGTCCAAGGTAACCATAAAAAATTCTGGACACTACTAAATGTATTAGTTGGTTAGAACTCAAGCAGGGAGGCATTTAGTTAGCTTATGCTGCTTTTATTAAATGTAAATAGTGTCTGTGACTTTTTTATTCATTCATTTAAAATATTATGAATCAGGTAAGGATTTTCACGCAATAACAATTAAAACAGCACAATTGATGTGCAAAATTCTGGTGTGGTATTACACTCACACAATAACTTATCTTGCCATCATAGTCAAATATTTGAGGTCCAAGGTAACCATAAAAAATTCTGGACACTACTAAATGTATTAGTTGGTTAGAACTCAAGCAGGGAGGCATTTAGTTAGCTAATGCTGCTTTTATTAAATGTAAATAGTGTCTGTGACTTTTTTATTCATTCATTTTAAATATTATGAATCAGGTAAGGATTTTCATGCAATAACAATTAAAACAGCACAATTGATGTGCAAAATTCTGGTGTGGTATTACACTCACACAATAACTTATCTTGCCATCATAGTCAAATATTTGAGGTCCAAGGTAACCATAAAAAATTTTGGACTCTACTAAATGTATTAGTTGGTTAGAACTCAAGCAGGAGGCATTTAGTTAGCTTATGCTGCTTTTATTAAATGTAAATAGTGTCTGTGACTTTTTTATTCATTCATTTTAAAATATTATGAATCAGGTAAGGATTTTCACGCAATAACAATTAAAACAGCACAATTGATGTGCAAAATTCTGGTGTGGTATTACACTCACACAATAACTTATCTTGCCATCATAGTCAAATATTTGAGGTCCAAGGTAACCATAAAAAATTTTGGACTCTACTAAATGTATTAGTTGGTTAGAACTCAAGCAGGGAGGCATTTAGTTAGCTTATGCTGCTTTTATTAAATGTAAATAGTGTCTGTGACTTTTTTATTCATTCATTTTAAATATTATGAATCAGGTGAGGATTTTCACGCAATAACAATTAAAACAGCACAATTGATGTGCAAAATTCTGGTGTGGTATTACACTCACACAATAACTTATCTTGCCATCATAGTCAAATATTTGAGGTCCAAGGTAACCATAAAAAATTTTGGACTCTACTAAATGTATTAGTTGGTTAGAACTCAAGCAGGGAGGCATTTAGTTAGCTTATGCTGCTTTTATTAAATGTAAATAGTGTCTGTGACTTTTTTATTCATTCATTTTAAATATTATGAATCAGGTGAGGATTTTCACGCAATAACAATTAAAACAGCACAATTGATGTGCAAAATTCTGGTGTGGTATTACACTCACACAATAACTTATCTTGCCATCATAGTCAAATATTTGAGGTCCAAGGTAACCATAAAAAATTTTGGACTCTACTAAATGTATTAGTTGGTTAGAACTCAAGCAGGAGGCATTTAGTTAGCTTATGCTGCTTTTATTAAATGTAAATAGTGTCTGTGACTTTTTTATTCATTCATTTTAAATATTATGAATCAGGTAAGGATTTTCATGCAATAACAATTAAAACAGCACAATTGATGTGCAAAATTCTGGTGTGGTATTACACTCACACAATAACTTATCTTGCCATCATAGTCAAATATTTGAGGTCCAAGGTAACCATAAAAAATTCTGGACACTACTAAATGTATTAGTTGGTTAGAACTCAAGCAGGGAGGCATTTAGTTAGCTAATGCTGCTTTTATTAAATGTAAATAGTGTCTGTGACTTTTTTATTCATTCATTTTAAATATTATGAATCAGGTAAGGATTTTCATGCAATAACAATTAAAACAGCACAATTGATGTGCAAAATTCTGGTGTGGTATTACACTCACACAATAACTTATCTTGCCATCATAGTCAAATATTTGAGGTCCAAGGTAACCATAAAAAATTTTGGACTCTACTAAATGTATTAGTTGGTTAGAACTCAAGCAGGGAGGCATTTAGTTAGCTTATGCTGCTTTTATTAAATGTAAATAGTGTCTGTGACTTTTTTATTCATTCATTTTAAATATTATGAATCAGGTGAGGATTTTCACGCAATAACAATTAAAACAGCACAATTGATGTGCAAAATTCTGGTGTGGTATTACACTCACACAATAACTTATCTTGCCATCATAGTCAAATATTTGAGGTCCAAGGTAACCATAAAAAATTTTGGACTCTACTAAATGTATTAGTTGGTTAGAACTCAAGCAGGGAGGCATTTAGTTAGCTTATGCTGCTTTTATTAAATGTAAATAGTGTCTGTGACTTTTTTATTCATTCATTTTAAATATTATGAATCAGGTGAGGATTTTCACGCAATAACAATTAAAACAGCACAATTGATGTGCAAAATTCTGGTGTGGTATTACACTCACACAATAACTTATCTTGCCATCATAGTCAAATATTTGAGGTCCAAGGTAACCATAAAAAATTCTGGACACTACTAAATGTATTAGTTGGTTAGAACTCAAGCAGGGAGGCATTTAGTTAGCTTATGCTGCTTTTATTAAATGTAAATAGTGTCTGTGACTTTTTTATTCATTCATTTTAAATATTATGAATCAGGTGAGGATTTTCACGCAATAACAATTAAAACAGCACAATTGATGTGCAAAATTCTGGTGTGGTATTACACTCACACAATAACTTATCTTGCCATCATAGTCAAATATTTGAGGTCCAAGGTAACCATAAAAAATTCTGGACACTACTAAATGTATTAGTTGGTTAGAACTCAAGCAGGAAGGCATTTAGTTAGCTTATGCTGCTTTTATTAAATGTAAATAGTGTCTGTGACTTTTTTATTCATTCATTTAAAATATTATGAATCAGGTGAGGATTTTCACGCAATAACAATTAAAACAGCACAATTGATGTGCAAAATTCTGGTGTGGTATTACACTCACACAATAACTTATCTTGCCATCATAGTCAAATATTTGAGGTCCAAGGTAACCATAAAAATTCTGGACACTACTAAATGTATTAAATGGTTAGAACTCAAGCAGGGAGGCATTTAGTTAGCTAATGCTGCTTTTATTAAATGTAAATAGTGTCTGTGACTTTTTTATTCATTCATTTAAAATATTATGAATCAGGTGAGGATTTTCACGCAATAACAATTAAAACAGCATAATTGATGTGCAAAATTCTGGTGTGGTATTACACTCACACAATAACTTATCTTGCCATCATAGTCAAATATTTGAGGTCCAAGGTAACCATAAAAAAATCTGGACACTACTAAATGTATTAGTTGGTTAGAACTTAAGCAGGGAGGCATTTAGTTAGCTTATGCTGCTTTTATTAAATGTAAATAGTGTCTGTGACTTTTTTATTCATTCATTTAAAATATTATGAATCAGTTAAGGAGTGATAACTTCGGCCCATCATATGTATGATTTGCAATTTTCACTAGCCCATGACGCCTCGCGCCTGTCGGCGCTTCGGCTAGAAAAATCCATTATTCCCAAGAATGCTGCGGATCTTCCGCTATTTTGCCAGGAACAAGTCTTATTTTGTCAATAGTGCTCATATAGCATATTCAATAGAAGTTTGTTACTTCAATTATCAGCCTATCAATGAAATAGACCAAATCTCATTAAAATCTCAACTTTTCATCATTAAAGGTTTATTACTAGATATTTGAATGGCTGTTATTGTGTGAAACTCACCCAAATCTCATGAATTGCAATTAAACGTAGACAAAACACTGATTTTTTAAATTTTGTCTCACAGGCCGAGCTCATCTGAGGGCTGCTCTACTGCTGCACGAGGAAAGTCATCGTCTACTGAGGATGTGTAGAGAACTGAGAAATAAACATGCTCTACTACAAGTTTTGAAAAAAGCCAAGGAAAATACTATGTCAGTATACTCTGACACAGATCCTGAGGACGAGTTCAATGATCTATTGGATCCTCCTCATATTCATGGTAACAATGAATTCTTGATAATTAATTGCATATTTTCAGTTCATTATTGAACGTTAAAACAGTTAATTTAGGTGAATAAACTGTAGATAAGTGTATAGTCTGCCCAAGCAAAGAAGGCATTCTGACAAGATGGGAGAATGTTCCCAGCGCGGTCAATATTGGTTTTGAAATTTGGTCTCAAATTGTAGAGCAGAATATTTTTACAATTTGAAACCAAATCCATTATTTTTGAACTAATTTTGACCGGGCTAGAGTCAATTTCCTATCTTGCTTGGATAGACTATAGTTTGTGTCAACTGAACTGGTAGTTGTTGGTAATTGAGCTCTATCAATGGTTAACTCTGTCAGGATAGCCTGCAAAAGAGGAACGGTTATTTGCTGAAATTGCTCTCGACTTGATAGCCTCTCACAGACCGCTCGCCAACTATCCTGACAGAGCTGAGCAAGTAAGCATTAGTAAGAGTTTCGTTGACACAAGATATAATCACCCTACCACTACATTACATACAAGCTCAAATGTTTTTTTTTTTTTTAATTCCAATACAGCTAACATGTAAATTATACGGTTACAGTCAAATATAAAAATTGGAAGTAAAATTTCTGATGAAAGTTATTCCACTTATTGTTGTATCGAATCAAACAAGATAGATATATCTCTGATAAATAATTCACATCGATGCCCAGTAGCAAAGTAATTCAATTCAATTTACATGTAGTAAGATTAAATTTATTTCAGTAAGTTCGTTATTACGAATTAAAATTCGTTCAATGGCCATTGAAGCTTTAGCTTCATTTTACTGCATTTGGATTCAATTACAGTTTGCTGCAACATGCTAGTTATGTTATAACTTCTATGATCGGAAGTTTAATTTCAAGCATACTCTATGTAGGTCTAACCATATTTTTATGCAAACATAATTTAGTACCTACTTCCATATTGTATTCATGATGGAAGGAACAGAGACTGAGGCTGAACTAATTTCAAAGGAAGCTGAAATTTCAGAAATTGATCAACCACCAAAAAAAGAAACAGTCGCAATGAAGCACAAAGGCCAGAACAAATTGGGTTGGAACAAAGGCCGTCTATTGTTAAGGCGTGATCTCGCGAGGAAAAATTGAGAAAGAAGGATGATAAGAGTGTTGAGTAACTTATGTTCTGAAAGCGCTCAACAGCTTGAATACAACTTAAGAGAAATTGGCGGCAATGTACAAAACGTATGCCGATATGTTTGATGAAAAAGTCCATCAAATCATCCTATTTCATGATAGGAAAGCCCAGCTTCCTTTGAAACAGTGAGAGAAGCGTAATGGTGTTCTGCAACGTGAAAAGGAGCAGTTACAAGGTGAACAGAGCAAGTCGATAGTGACCAGAAGCCGTCTTGAGAACCTGTGTCGAGAATTGCAAAGACACAATAAGGCGATCAAAGACGAGAGTTTATCAAAAATAAGAGAGGAAGAGGAGAAATAAGTGTCGGCGAAATTCCAGAGCACTCTCTCGGAAATCACCTCATGCAGCAGAACACAGATAAGAATTCGAAACTGCGCGATGACAATATGGACAAGGACGCCCGACTCATAAGTGTTTGTGAACAGTATGAACTCAGGGAAAAGGAAGTGAATAGAATCTCAAAACAGATGCAGCTTGAATCGCAGCTTGCTGAAGCGAAATTGCCACAATCCAGAATGAAAATAGCTACTGATAAAGAATTGTTTGCCAGAGAGAAACAACAGCTGCTGTTGAAATACCCCAGTAACAAGCACGTTATTTTCAAGAATTTCAGACAAATGAGATCAATCTGCACAAACAGATCTCATTTTACAATGAGAAATATCATAAGTTTCAACGCGCATTGGCCAAAAGTAATGAGGTGTTTGGAGGGTTCAAAGTCAGAATGGACAAGATATAAAAGAAAATTCAGAAACTTGAGAAGGAGACTATCACGTGAAAACAGAAGTGGGAGAACAGTCATCAGGCTGTAAAAACAAGAACTTATTTACACCTCAAGCTAGAACTTATAATTTCCGTATTCACGCTCACGCTACTTTTCAAATCACTAGAACTGACATGACAGTATGCCGAGGACAATTTCCTTTCATCAGCAATAGAATTATCAACATGTTACCAGAAAGCTTAATAATATGCTAAGAACTACACACAATAAAATACATAGCCACTAAAAATGGTTATGAACCCTCCCTCATAGACAAAAAAATCCATAGAATAAAACACCAACACAAAAACCATCCACAACCCCCACAAGAAACTTCCAAATACATCACCCTCACCTACTATGACCAAACAACCCAGACAATAGCCAACAATTTCAGAAAATTGGACTACAAAATTGCATTTAAAACCACCAACAGTTTAAAAAGACACACAACCAACAACCCACCTACACCAAACATTCATGACCTCTCTGGCACCTACAAGTTGACCTGCAATGACTGTGATAGCTTTTATATTGGACAATCCGGCCGTTCATTCACAGTCAGATTCAAAGAGCACATAAAATCCCTCACCAACCACTACCAAATCAATTCAAACTTTGCTGAACATCTCATCAACATGAATCATACTTTCACAGACATCCACACCAATCTTCATATCCTTCATATTGCCCCAAAAAGCCGGAAATTGGACATACTGGAACAATTCGAAATATACAGGCATTCCATCAATCATCCCAACTCCATTCTTAATGATCAACTCCATTTCAAATCACATACTCTCTTCAACATCATTACTGACTCCCCTGAAAATCCACCCAATCAACAACCTTCCCCCTCCACCAACCCTACTACCACCACTTCCCAACTTCTACCCCAATCCACCTCACTAGATTGAAAAGCTAATCAGTCTTAGTAAGGAGCGCCGAAGATGAGCACCATTGCTCGAAACGCGTCCGCGACTCAAAGAAAATCGTGAGTGAGCTGCAAAGCAAGTATAACTATTTATCAAAGCTTAATAATAAATAGAATAACAAAAACTAATATTAAAAAAATAATATAGTTTATCAAATCACTGAATGCCTCCCAACTTAGGCACACATAATCAATACCAAATATCACCATATTAAATTTATAAAATGATATCACCATATCATGATTCAACTACAGTAACATTTTATTGGGTAAATATCATTTTATTAACTATAGGAGTTTTTTAATTTCTGTATTTCTCTCAACACCGCATCACTCGACAGTGACGTATGATGCTTATTATATTCTGTTTAGTTTTTATTTTCAATGTCATTTTTTTAGTTGTTATTAAATTAAATTTATGTTCATTTCAACTATATTAATTTATTTATAAATTTTAAGCTTTCTAATTAAAAATTTTGAATGATGCTCGCTGCCAGCACACAAACTTAGGTTTTGCAGGCAGCGCCTATATATATATATATATATATATATATATATATATATATATATATATATATATATTATTGTATTATTGGGATTTGCCGTACCCGATAATTTGTGTGGAACAGATAAGGTTGAACTATTAATGATATTGTACAATTTCAAATTGTATTATTAATTTGATGAAGGAACTGATTAAAAAGTTTTAAACTGTGGAATTAGAACACAAAATACTACTTCAATGCAAGAATTAAAGTATCTGTAAAATACACTGCTGGTCATTACATCAAATCTTGTAAATAACCTTTATCATTTGTGATATTTCAATCAAAATTAAAATAGAAGACGTTTTGGACATATATGTCACATATTTTCACTTTTAAGTATTATTGTGTCATATAGAATAAATAAATAAATTCAAAATAGCATGATAACAGTGATGCAACCCCATTACTCAACACCAGAGTAGCATGGAGCAATATTCTTACAATCCACTAATAAAGTTGAGAGTAAACCAATTGAAAGTTGAGAAGACCGTACTCCACAATATTTCTGAATCTAAACGATTACAAAAAATACGGTAGGCAGCGTCTATATAAATATATTGTATTATTGGGATTAGCAAATTTTTTTATTTTATGTAAATATGATTGATTTTCTTCCATTACTTTGTAATCTCAATTATAACTTTTGTATTATATCTATAATGGCAAATTTGATTTGATTTGACTTCGAATCTAATTCTTCTCATTTCAAATCGTTTTAGTGTTGATGCATGCGTCCATTTTCCATTTATTTATTCAATGTCAAGAAATACCAAAATTTCCCATTGAAAGAAATTGAGATTATGTTGCTGGTGGAACATCCTTTTGGGACTCTCTACCAAATATGGCATACGATGATAATTGATAATGATAATATCTACTAATATGCAAACATGTCTGTCTGTCTGGCTCAACAGCCCATGAAGGGCCTAGGCCTAGCAGCTGGTTGCCAGTTTCAAAATCACTCTACTATATAGCCCGTCCAAGCCAAGAAGACAAACATATTAGTATGGAAAAATTTGTATATTTTTGTCTGATAGACTATTTTCCTTAAACTCTCACTGAATATTCCCCCAATTTTTAGTTCTCAGGAATTTTATACCAATTACATTTATAAATTTATAACTTATTGTGAAATCCCTCCATAATTACAGAAAAAAATCAATTTTGTCAAACTTCCACTTTTTTATTTTACATCAAGTTACTGGACCATAGTTTCATTTCATCACCTACACATCATGGATTTTTTCGTTTGGTAACAATATAAAACAATTGTGTAACTTGAATAAATAAATTAAGTGAAATTTGACAAAATCGAATTTTTATTACATTGATTGGCGTACCAATGATTTCAATCTAATAAATGATTTGTAATTCCGTTGATTAGAAACTCAATTCAATTCCACTTGCAAACTTATAAGTTTATAATAATAATGTTATATAAACAATGAAGAAGACTAATCAACAAAAATTATTCCAATCACTTTCTAATCATGAGATAAATGCGACAAGCAGTCAGTTTATTAATAAATCACTGCTAGTCGTACACATCTGATGATTAAAAAGTAATTTAACTCAATTCAAAGCAATTGAATTAAAAAAGAGACAAAGAACAAATGATCCCAATCATATTTTAATCATAGGATGAATACGACTAGCTAATACTGTCAGTTTATTAATAAATTAATGCTAAACTCATTATTGAAGATGTTTTAATTCACAGCAGTTTGTAATATAAAGCAACATTGATTTCAATATAATATTTTTCAGCATCAACCAACTTCCAACTAAGCCTGACACCACCTGACTTTGCGCAAATGAGGGTGGATGACCTATTCCATACACTTGGACCTGTGGCTATATTCTCAGCTAAGCACCACTGGACTGCTCCCAGAAGTGTGCAGCTTCAGAGGGGTGAAGGCGACACAGGGTTTGGATTCAGTGTGAGGGGCGATTCACCTGTTATTGTGGCTGGAGTTGATTCTGGATCACTCGCACATGTGAGTTCTTAATGGATTTTATATTTTAATCATCTAATTAAGAAATATAATAATATTTTCATTTTTATATGAGATGTTGTGGAACTTATTCATAATTTAGATAAGTGAAAACAAAGGTTGTCAGATCCACAAAGTTTATTTGAAAACCCGTACTCAAGTTTCAATGCTCAGGGCATCATCATATTGTAACTTAAGTATGGTTTTTCGAATAAATTTTGTGGATGGATCTGACAACCTGTTTCCACTTACCGTACCTTGAATAATAATAGCCTACTCCGCTATTTTTTTAATGTGACAACTGCTACAAGAGCCAGCGTTTTGTTCAGTTAAAAGTTCCAACTTCTGCCCAAAATCTGCAAGTCTACATTGCAATAGCAAAGAGGGGTAGAGGTTGGAACAATACACAAGGATTTGTAACAACGGCCCAATTAGTCACGCTGGGGGTGCAAACTGGCACCAAGGCCATCAACAAAGAAAGCAACATTCCAGCCACCAGGGGCAGCACCTCCCGGGGCAGTTTGAGAGATGGGACAATAGGCCAGGGGATGGTGATGACCACTAGGAGAGCTGTTTTTTGGACATTCTAGAAAGAACCACGGAAGAAGATACAGCATGAGTGAGTAGAGGACGCCTAAAACCCGCAGCCCGATGGGTTGAATTGCAGACCATCTCCACCTTTCATCATAATGCCAACCACCACCAAGTTTGTGTATTTTAATAAAATATAAAATAGTGTCTTCAAATATAGTGTCGTCGAAAAGGTTAGTGTTTAAGCTGTTATTATAATTATTATTCTGTTGTTGTTTGTCTGCCACCAGATAATTGTAATAATTTATTATTTTATATTTTTTGTTCTTTTCAGTTTGCGTTGGTTTAAATAATCAAGATATAATAACTTTCTTATTTGTCATATGAGCCATGCCCTATTCGATCAGATGCATTCAATTCTACAATAAAAAATAAACACATGTTTTTTGTTAACAATAATCAATATATGACAATATAATAATAATTAACCTTTAATTTTCAACAATATGGGTTCTTAAATGTTTGAGATGAGTACTGTTAGAATAGATTTAGAGTTAAAATTGTAATGTAAACATTCAGCAGCCATCATCATTCATTCACTATGTAGCCTAAACATCATCATCCACTTATCACCTTTGCTTAAAATACTTTATATAAGTCGCAATTGTAACAGCAAATAATAATAATAATAATAGTTCAATTATCATAAACATAAATATTTACTTATGTGCGATGTATTTGATTTCATGTAATAGCATATTTGAATCTCTACAATTTAATTACTCAATATAATGGCGGTATTTGAAACAATTCGTTTTCATTCCATCATCCCCGTTATATCCCCTCCCTACTAAATTTAGTTGGGAAAGTAACGTGTAGATAAGGTTACCATCTGTCATCATTCCCCGGACATGTCCGGATTTTTGGTCATTTGAAAACGTCCGGGCGGATTTTTCAGATATCCCTTATTTGTACGGGTTTTTTACGGAAATTTGTAACAAACATACAGTAAATCATACTTTTCACTATATATCGTAGTCGTCAAGAGTTGTTGTGTCAATGTCTTCCCCCAGGAAATTCTTTTTTATTTCATCAATAAAGCACTTTTTAGATATTGTATATAATATCTAACTATAGTGTGTTCTCAGATGATAGTGAAAAATATTTTTTGCATCAATTGTCAACAGCTTAAACTTATGAATAATGTTTTTCAAAATATGTTTCTTTTATCCTTTCATTGATTAAATGAACTGACATAACATACAACAAACATGCCGGGGTATGTTCAGAAAAAAATTGGGAATAATTAGGCTACATTAATTTAGTAGCTCACAAGTTCCAATGTAAGAATAAAGCCTGGGTAATCGTAATAATTTCAACTATCATTTGTAATAAATCTATTTATTATTCTAAATTAATCTCATCATTTTATCTCATATGAAGTGTAAGATTCAATATTCAACCTACTTGCTCTATACTCAATATTATATATTCAATATAATATATATAATATATTCAATATTAAACCCCCTTTCATTTTTAAAAATTATTACTTATAAAATAACATATTTTTATCCGGTTGAATAATTCTCAACTCAGCTATCATTGGTTAATCCCAACTTATACTTTACAATCATCATAAAAATAATCTTGAAAAACAGATTAAATCAAGTAATACCTTGTTTTATAATGTTTTATGATTACATGATTTTAATCTCTTGAGTACAAAAAGATAGTTTTGTACCCTACTTTTTCAATCATAGCCTACCTCTTCGACACCTGATTATTCAACATTTTCATCTTACACCAGGGGGTATGGAGTAACAGCACCCCCCAGGCCACAAGGTGTCCGGTTTTTTGACCCAAGCAATATGGTAACCCTACATGTAGATCACACTTATTGATTGCAGGTTTTCATCAGATTTGAATTTCAATAATTGTTTAGTTTTCATGTTTCTACCAAGAGGGCTAGTTGAGAAAATTTGTAATTTGTTTTATATAGGGTCGTTCCTTCCAATTAACGTGGCGCAAGGGTCTTGTTTTATTATTATATAAATTGCTTAAATCAATTAATAACCGGCAATCAGTAGGTGTGAACTAGGCATTAATACTTCGTTTTATGAATATGATATTTTCTATTTTTAATACAGTATCTAAAGAAAATACTTTATACTGATTCGGGTTCAAGTTGTAAGCACGTTGTTCAAGGATTCAAGTTGTTATGGATTGTAAACAAATTGCATTTTTTTAACAAATCACTATAACTTACTGGTCTTGTTGTCGCTCTACCTCACTCGCGACTCGCTCAGCATCGTGTCTATTGAGGGAGGGTTTCACACGCTTCAAATTTCACAGACTCCAAAACTGAAGAACAATAGAATTACAGTTGGTGAGAAGATGGGAGATGAGTAGTTTCATGAACTCTAATTATAACAGCTCCAACGCTCCGTTGCAAGCTGATACAGCCAGCTACACCGTTGCACACCAGATATCAAGCCCACTAGATACAGAATGCTTGGGAGTGCATTACGAAGGAGTTGTAATCATTTAGAAATGTTAATATCAGTATTATTATTAAGGAAATTATTTTGTATACAAAATTGATAACCAACTTCAAAGTAGGCCTAACCTAAATAATTTCTTTACAAATTCATTCCTGATTTGTTGTGAATTTCGAACGAAATAACCCTAAGCAATAATGATTGTATTCATTGCATTGTATCACTGATAACATAGCCTTCTAAAATTGTAATATTAATCTTTTTTTTGGTTTTTACCTTGAGTCATCATAGGCCTTATTTTGAAATAATATTGTCCAAATGTAGGTTATGTGACGTTATTTATTTATTCACAAACAAATAAATTGTTCATGCTAAACTAGAAGAATTTTTAATGTTTCAAAGAATAGGCCTCAATAAAAGAATAGCCTACGGCAATAGCCTCAATAAAATTCACATACCTACCGAAATTTGGGATCTTTTTATCTCTCTGTGTGAATTGATTGAGTTTGTGATAGTTATATGATTAAATAGTTACGATTCAAATAACAACAATGAAAAATCACTGTAGTACTGAATTGTATCATTGGAGAAGGCTGTATCATTTGAGGGCATGATACAGTATCAATTCAGTATTTGGCACTGTATCATTCGAGTTATCCTTTGGAGTTCGTGAACGGCTGGTTTTGGAGTCGATGAAATTGAAGTCTTTGAAACTGCCTAACAGGTTGGTCTGGTTTTGGAGTTGGTGAAATTCTAGCTTTATTTATATATTTATCAATTTCATTTATATCACAATCAGCACTTCTATAAAAAGCAGAACTCCTCTAAAACGTCTTCAAATTAAATCAAAATTTCTTCAAGCATAATAGTAATTATTATGTTTCATTCCTTTGAACAAGTTTTATTTGATGCACCGATCGAAAGAGAGAGAGAATTGAATTAAATAATTTTGCCTTTGTTGGGGCTGACACAACCCAAGAGAGAGAGAGAGTGAGTGTGTGTGTGTGTGTGTGAGAGAGAGAGAGAGCGAGTGAGCGCGCTGGGCGCTGGCAGAGAACGAAAACTGTTTTGTCTGCGGGCGCACTTCGAACAAGTCCGTAAAATCCACAAATAATACATGCTTACATTACCTTACCTCATGTAATCGTTGGAGGGTTGGAGTAGGTGACCAGGCGCAGGTCTGATATCCAGAGGTTCCCAATTGGAACTGAGTTGACCTTGAAGCCAACTGTACTGAAAAGCAGGACCTGGGAGTCTGGGACCGACCATTCATGGTGGACCTGGGCCTGGATGCTGAGGATGACTTCTACCAGAAGTCATTGAAGAATCTGCAAGGGTGTGAACAAGAGAGTTCACTCACAATATTGTTTGTTTTTGTCTCTTCGAACACGTGGTCGGACACGCAACATTTGAACTGATATTCCACGTTATTTTCATGAGATCCGCTATCAATTATTAATAATACGTAACACCTATGATTTAAGCTGTTACCAGAATGAATGTTAAAAACACAAAATTAGCAAAGAAATTTGTGAGTTTATCAACTATTCTAAGATTGATGTTACTGAGACAAACACACTTTTGCGACTGAGGGACTGAGGGAAAGTGGTGAACGGGTGGAATAAAGAAACCAGTTTGTTCAGGGGTCCCACATTTAGTCCACCTTGATTTGTCCCACCAAAATGTGGCTCTTATTTTCCCGACTCATTATCTGTCCTCTATTACCAAGTAAACGAAAGGAGATTGAATGAACAAACTGGAGAAACGATAAAACTTGGGAACTCAGTGGAACATGGGATCAATAGTAATTATTTATGATTGATTGAAATATTTCACTATTCACGATGTTGATAGTTGAATATAGCAGAGACTGGATGCAGGTTTTTATGAGTTTCGACTAATGAGTGAGTTTATTAGTCTCAGAAATGAATATTAAAAACAGTATGAGAAAACACTTACAAATAAAACTAATTTGGGTTATCCTAATTTCTAACTAGCCTACAATTAGGCTACACCTAATAAGCTTTGACCTAAAACACTGGCCTAGTCTATAAATCAAATGAAAAATGAATTAATACATCAATTTTACTTATGTTCAATGTAGGGTTGAATGTTTCAAGAGCATCAGAATGAATGAAAAACAAGTGCTAGATTTTTTAACCAGACATAACATCTTTAAAAAGTAAGTAGAGTGTAAAAACTGTGGGAAAGAGGTTCATCTGAACAAGAAGATGCTACTGTTTCGATGACAGTAGCATAGTTTTGACTTATGAGTGACGTGATTTATTGGATAAATATTTATTTCTTTTCAAAAGCTTGTTAGGTGTAGGTTAATACTGGCATATAGAGGGAAATAGTCCCCACCGGTTCACTGAATTGAAAAAATAGGTTAGGGGTTAAAACGGGTACAAGAGGACACACAAAATCGACTGAAATATGGCTTTCAGCCATATTTAAGTAGCAGTGGTAGTTTAGAATGTGAAAATCCCAATTAAACAATGAAAATCCATAAGTGCCGGTTGTAAATTTTACGAAATTATTTCATTGTACAATATTATAATTATACCTTTGGAATGTGTGATAAATCTCAAGTTTCATTTGAGCTGTGTTTGCTCCAAAAGGTTTTAGAAAGTAGTGGTTGAGCGAACAATTTTGTAGCTAGGGAAAATGGTTTGGCACCTTATTTTTTATATGGTGGGACTTATTCAGGTGGACCAAAGCGACTCTTTGTTCACCCTTATAGTGGCCTCCCGTTCATGAGTCATATTTCGCAATCTCAACCCCTCCAACGCATAGTTGTTTTTGTTTTTATTACAGTGTCACATGCCTGTTGTAGCCTGCAGCCTTTGGTTGCGAAAAAGCATTCAAACTAATTATAACTATAGCATTATAACTAATGTAGACGGTGCCAAAAACTGAAGCTGTTGGCGAATGACTTTTATTAGGTGTAAGGTACTTCTAAATGCTAAATGCTATTCTCAGCTCTCTCAGGTTAGTCGGCGAGCTGTCTGCCAAAGCGACCCCATTTATACTAATCGCTCTCGAATGCAACTTCACACTGTCTTGACATTAGTTAGAGGTAATCATTATAGATTATAATATTATAATAGAAATAGTATAATTAAAAAGATGTATTATAATAATAGTCCATTATAATCATAATAGTGATATGATAGGCGAAAGATCGGGTCGCTTTCGAAAACCGCTCGCCAACTTAGGCATCCGCCAGCCGCCTCAAGTTTTGGCCAACTAGAAATTGGAGTAAATTGAAATTAAAAGAATTGATAAATAAAATGAAAAATCAAATAGGCCTACCCTTTTTGAAAAACTTTAGAAGTATTATTTTACAGACATGTTTCGGGACTCAGCCCATTATCAATGTGAATAAAATAAAATAATTATTTAATTAATTCAATAAAAATAAAATAAATAATTATTTTATTTTATTCATATTGATAAATAAAATGAAAAATCAAAATAGTTATTTTATTCACATTGATAATGGGACTGAGTCCCGAAACATGTCTGTAGAATAATACTTCTAAAGTTTTTCAAAAAGGGTATTTGATTTTTCATTTTATTTATCAATGAAATTAAAAGTGATGTTATGGCATGGGAAAAGTTGGAAGTTTATATACTTGAAATTTGATGAATGTTCAATCTACATAATTAAATTCTATATATGTTCATGATTCAATAAATAAAAATTCAATTACTTTTCCCTGTGATATTCTTGAAATTGGTTTCTTCTATTTTCTATTATTAGTTATGATTGAACAATTTTCCATTTATCAATCCATATTGTTTTCTGCATTTTTTTATATTTATTTTTCCAATTTTAATTTATATTTTCGAACCCAACAAAGCTTATAGTGAATTATTTCCACTACTTCATCTTCATCAAGTGGAAAGAGAAATCAATTTAATCTAACTTTAATATTTTTTGTTTCTTTCTTAGTAAATGTACATGAATTAGCTCTACTACGTAAGCTGCTAAGTCACTGTTTTTATGAGAAAAAAATTAGCTTTAATTTACATTATTTTGTTCTTGTTGATAGACAAAGTTTTCTTCACAGTTCTTTATTTTTGATGCATCTGTCTCTTGCAAGTGTCGTTGTATTGATAAAATCTTTGCGTAGGAAACTTCAACACAGCTGAAGCTATAATAAAGTGCCTCTAACATAACTCTGTTGTTTTTTCATGTTTCAATACGTTTCAATGTTTCAATATTATAAAGTATAACAATGAGTTGATTCATTTTTTATTTTCAAACTTGAACATTGTTGTTTATAAGTGAGTTATGACATTAAAAATTATTCTTATTCTTACGAATTTTGAATGGATTTGAAGCAACGTAACTATCAGAATTGGTGTAAATTAAACAGAGAAATCGAATAAAAATTATTATAGAGTCAGAAATTCACAAAAAATACTTCAATTACTTAAAAAATGTACACAAAAATCACTTGCAATTCAGAGGGTTTCGCCATTATCTCGAAAAATACTAGACCTTGAATCTTAAAACATGTTGTATTGAAATATTATTTGATTCATTTTACATACGGTAATACAATATTGCTTTAGAATCTTAATTCTCTCACTTGGCGCCAGGAAAGATAAGAATAATAGGTATGGAAAATTGACAACTTGAATGTGTCGTATCTCGGTAGGGGTAACTTATAAGACGTTCCTATTTTAGATTTTCAAAATACACATCCTCTCAAAAGTATTTGTAAGTTAAATAAATTTTCAAATTATTTGAAGTTCAATACCTAATTAGCTACGGTACTTGTCTCATAATGTCCTAATAACGCCAGGAAAAGTAAAAAATTGTGAGAAATCTTCTGACTTTCAATGATTTATTACTCTATAACGGTGCATTTTCAGACAGTGGTTTATGAGATGTCCCTATCCTAGTTTTTTGTGAAGAACAAAGTGTGCGCGCGAGCTAGCCATCGCATATTACTTCTCCCAAGTGACATTTTCAAACATATTTTTACTGTGATAGTGATCATGTGTTGAAAACCTTCCCAACGTTACTCTTGAATGATTCATCCTCTGTCTGAGTAACTTACATAAAAATAATAATTTTTTTTATTAATTGAATTGAAAATCAGGATCTAGAGGAATTGAAATCATTCCTACAATATTTAGCTTAATGGACAAATGACAGATGATGCCAATAATAATAATTGTTATTTTTCAGTATGGTGGTATGAAAGAAGGTGACTTCATTGTGACTATTGGTGAGGCTGACGTGAAGTGGTCTCCACACGAGGATGTGGTCAAACTCATCAAGGAAGCTGGAGATTCCTTGAGTATGCGTCTAGTTACTCCGATGGACAGGAACTACCTTAAGGTAATAATGCTATTTCAATAGCATTTAACTTGCATGAAGAATACTCCAAGAAAATACTGTTCAAATTTGTGGGTGGTAAAATTGTTTATGCGCTACGGTACTTTATAAAACTCTACAACGAACTTTCATTAAAATTCAAATTTATTTATTATTCCTCATGATTCAATAGACATTACAAAATCATTACAAATGCAAAAAAAAACAGGAATACTAAATAAATGAATTTTATTTCCTCCATGAAAAACATTATACTCTTTTATTACTTCTTCAACGTACTTTTGGAGTGAATCTCTTCCTATTTATATACATATTTTACATAATAAAAAAATAATCTGAAATCATCACCTTTCTCCATCGCTCCAGGAAAAATAAAAATAGCATGAAATATTGGCACCTTTGATAGTTCTATAGGGGTTGATTTTCGGATATGAGTTGATCAGATGTTCCTATGTTAGATTTTCAAGATACATGTCCTCCAAAAACAAAGTTTCAATAAATTTGATTTTCACTTTTTTGGGGGGAGGGTTTTATCCTTTTTCGGAGAAACCTCTCATCTTACGTCTTTGGACATGTTCTCAATAGGGTTTTCATACAATTTTCAAATATTGATAATTAATATTATTGACAATTAATATTGGCATTTTTAAAACCCTCACAAACTTCAGGATTATCGATTTCTGGCAGACTAGGCATCCTCTAAAAAATCGATCATTCTAAGGCATGTAGCGCGTTGAATGTTATGGAATTGCACTGGAATCTGGGAAATGGAATAAAAATAACAACTCTTTAACTGGTAGATTTCATAGCTGTTTTTCACTCTGTTTTTTGTTTTCTAAACTGTATTTCAGAAGCGTTCGAAGTCACTAAAATATCAAAATTTATGTAAAATGAACCGAGGAATCAAATGATGCAAATGGAAAGTCTCTCACACTATTTGTCAGGCCATTTTTTACAATATTTAATCTATGAATATTATGTGACAATAATTGTGGAATAAGAATTCTATCTACTATGAAAAAATCTATTCATCCAATTTAATAGTTAGCACTGTGTTTGCTAAACTTGTAGAAGTTCACTTCAACTTTTTCTACTTTCTCAAGAACGTCAATGTAATATGTAAATGTAAATATTCTAAGTGATATGGCTACGTTTGTGGATAAATAAATAATTCCTCACTGATCAGACACTCGTTGTCAGGGTTTAAATTCTCGTTCCGCTGGCAACACCAATATTGTCATTTCAATTTCAAGTGTATTTATGTAGAAAAATTTTTTTGTTTTATTATTTGTAAAATGTTTACTGATTTGTCAATATATATGTCTCTTTTCATTCTTGACGATCACTGAGAACGACTATTGAAATTTGCATAGTCCTCATGCAAGACAAACAAAAATATTGATGATGCGATGTTGTATCAAAACAACTAATTTTTTTAAACTTTATTCTACTTTTTCAGCCAATGAGTAGCACAAAATCTACGAGCAGCCAGCCGACACCCACAGGATCCAGTACAACCCACAAAAAACTAACATGGAATCCATTCAGGAAACGGGGAGAATGCGAAACAAGTTTCCGCGATTTGATTTTGAGATGAATAAATTCTGCTAAAATGTCAAATCATATAACTAACTGTGTAATATAACTGTGTAAAGCTCATCTACCATTGTCATATAGCTATAATCATGATAGAGTTAGGATTAACTGAATAAATGTTGTAATTAAGTTGTAAATCTGTGTTCTATTTCCACCTGAAATATCATTGTTTTTATGGCTCACGCAAGCTGAGAAAACATATAGTAACAGTACACTTTTATTAGTAGCCCTAATAACAAAGTAAATATTTATAATTGATAAATTAAATGAAAAATCAAATACCCTTTTTGAAAAATCTCTATAATTATTATTCTACAGACATGTTTCGGGACTCAGCTCATTATCAATGTGAATAAAATAACATTGAATATTTATTAACATGCCTGTAGAATAATAATTCTAAATTTTTTCAAAAAGGGTATTTGATATTTCATTTAATTTATCAATTATTTTAAATAGCCCTAAGTTTGAAGATTAATTTTGAACATTTATAATATAAGTTACTTATGTGAAAAGAGTTGTGATGGCAAGAGCCGGGCAGCTCGAACAGCGCAGCTAGAGCCGCTTGGAAATGATACCTTAAGCGCTCCAAAAACTAAGAGTAAAGTATATAAGTATGACAAGGGAATTGGCGGTTGGCGATGATGATTTCAATAAACAGCTGATGCTTTTTGAAAAAGAGATGCGGATAGAGAAAGGGGAAATGTTTGTCAGCTGATTCATTCGCCGGTATCCTTAACAGTATCCTAGTTAGCGTTTGCTTTTCTCTCTCATTGACTAGTTAAATCAGTGTGCCAGAATAGTTGCCAATATAAAAAAAGTAATTTATAAATAGAAATTATCTATATTATTACATCTTTATAATCGTCTCTATTCATTTTGTAACTCAAAACTAATTCGAATAAAGAGTACGCTTGTGGTTTTGTGGCTTAATTTTTTTTCAAATTAGTGCAATATTTATATTTTTTAATTTCTTAATTTGTTCTCCTAGGTGTTTTCAAAGTTCATTAGAAATCGCTCATCAACAGTCTTATTTTAAAAATTTCAAATGATTCCTGAGCAGTTTGGAAGGTGATGTGATATCATAACCTCATTCGGACTACATAAACTTTAACAAAATTTGAGAGATGAATAGTAAGGGCAAAGTTTGTTTTTTTCATTTCCCCAATAATTTTAATTTGATTATGTGAATTTATTTTTTGAATCACCATTATCAAGAGAAATTGTTTATGTCAGCAAGGTGGAACTACCTTCCGCTCTCCGAAAAGATGATATAGAAGATAATATCCTTTTTAAATTAAAGAAATTATAGTACATGACTAAGAAACTAATAGTTCACACACTTTGAAATCAAAAATAAAACCACGTACAATTCACAAAAACTCCAATGTTTATTGAAACAATTTTAAAATTGCACATAATTTATGTACAGGAATAAACCATATTTTTATTTGATAAATAATATATTTGCGTCTTTTGATAATTTCAATCAAATTCTAATCTGTAGATAATTTTTATCAAAATAAAAAACTTTTTGTAATAAATAACTATAATACACATTATACAAATTCGAAATGTGACTAATTCTATTCTCATTACATCATATCAGCAAACAAATTACGACATATCTATTTGGATTTACTAACAATCCAAGTGATTTTAGTATATCTATATAGCTGTGATATATATTAAAATAAATTGCAAATATTGCAATTTCTAATATTGAATTTCATACTGAATTTCGGCAGTTTTTTCTTTAAAAATAGCATTTATTTCTTCATACTAATAATTATAAAAATCTGTGATATTTTTGTAAAAAATCGTGAAATTTTCGTCTAAGATGGAGATTTGATGGTCTTTATATAATTTTCTGCTAGTAACTAATTGAGTAGTGTCTGTTCTTGAATATTTCAAAGAGGAACGTGAACTACAAGAATAGTTTCAAGAGTATTTGTAGGATTAGAAGTTGACAAACCAAAAGCATCATGAGGGAAACACTATGAATTAAAGTTTGAAGAATATTATTCTCACTGAAACGCCATCGAATGCCTCAAAAAACAATATTAGTGACAAAAATAACCCACCACTAATAGTGGAAACAAAACTACAACGCTGATTACGATGATAATAATAATAGTAATAATAAAAATAATGAAGTTAATAATAACAATAAAATTATAATTATACGTAATAGACTAATAATGATAGTAATGGCTGTGATAACGCTAGATATTATTAATTAACATAAGTTTTTAATGTTTTGATTCGATTTTAGAACTTTGAGCAATGAAAAGTTCAATAGAATGTATATTAAGAGAAAGTAATAAGTTGTGGACCTGACTGTTTATGAAGATTTTAATTGAAATAATTATTCAATTTAGCGAGAAGAGGGACATTTTGTGTTTAAAATTTTACATTTTGAATGAATTACAAGGTTATAGAATTCCGTCGGTATCACTAGCAGCAGAAAAAACTTGGAGATGGATGAATGTAAACTAAAATGATGATGAAGGACCCTTATTATTCATTCTTATCAAGATATGAACGTTTCAAGTTTACAACACAAAGTGAATTTCTTCAAAACAACAATATTCTATAAAGTAATGCCTGTCATGAAAATTACATAAGATTATTAATCAGTATTTCCCAGGGCTCAAAAACGAATGAGATCTGTCCCCATTAAAACAGCGTGATGAAACAAATCACTTACAAATAAAACTACATATTAAAACTATACTAAATTATTAAAACCTATTCCTAATAAAGAGAATTGAATGATAGTAAGAGAGATCGAAAAGTGATTCTCAAACTTATTAGTACCTACCTAAAATAATAAATCCGAAGGTAATGTTATGCAAGATGAAAGATAATGAGAATTGTAATAATAAGAACGCATGTAAACTGAATCCCAAAATCCAATTTCAAAGAGGCATTTTTCTTTTTTTTGGTCCTATAACTTACTGACTTTCAATCAGCAATATAGGGTTTGCACAGAAAGTTTTCATGATAAAATTACTTTAAAATAACCTTTTTTCTTAGTATTTTCAAAAACATTTTGGTTATCATCTATGAGTATACTTTTTTTTCAATCAATTTTATGCTTTTAGTTTTTTTATTAATTAATTTTTTTAATGTTATAAAATAACTAAAATTTTCTTACATTCTTGTAATGGGCACTGGAGTGCCTCCAGGTTTGAAGGGACCCTTTAACGGCTAAGAACTAAATTAATTGATAAATTAATTGTATTGATATATTATAGATTTGCTATAATATTAATATCCTAGAGCTTTTCATTTTTCAAATGGTGATTAACGTAATACAAATTAAATCCATACCATATAATTGAATACTCTACAAAACTCGTTCTAGACAACTTATACAATGCAATTTTATTTTATAAATTAAAATGGATATTACATGCCTATGAATAATGAACAAGAAATCGCATAAACTATAAGTACAGTAAAACATACGGGCGAAATATCGAATTCACACAGAAAAAAAGGTAAAACAAACATTGAATATTATATGGAGAGAAAAATATTGAAAATAAATTCTTAAGCTGAGAGATTTTAACTAAAATTGAATATATGATACTTCAAAAACAATGATAATAATCAGTAGGTGTAAAAAACAATGATGAATAATAGAGCTGCAAAAATACGAGATTAGGAGAGCGTGCTTGAATAGACAATATTTTTTTTGGAAAATAATAATAATAATAATTTTTGTCAATCTTCAAACGCTCTTTGGTAACAGAAAGTTTATTTAGGGTTATTAAATATCAGCCTTCGTGGATAGTTACCCAACTTCTTGATTAAATGGAGTTCAGAAACTTCAAATGTTTAATAGGACATTGACTATAAGCTGAGGAGCGCCAACAAACTTTTTTGGCCACATAAATTGGGGGGGGGGGGAACGGTTGAATATCAAAGGTTTTGCAACTACTCAATAGAAAAGCATTTGGTAACTTATAACAGTTGGAACTGGAATACAATGCAGTTTGAAATTACTTTCATTCGACTTATCTATTTTAGTTAACACAGAAAAATACAGTTTGGGCTGTAAAATCACATATTAATATCATCAAAGAATCACAATCGGAATAATTAATTGGACGACTATTTTCGTTCGAGGGAAACGTGAATATATTTCACTCGTTTTAACAATCTAAGAATCCTATGAATACTGAATTAATCATCTCAACGACTGAGTTTAATTGACAACTGAACGTATGGACCTAGAGTAGTGGATATGGATTATTTACAGAGGAATTACAACTAATAAAATTAAAACTAAAATCATATTCAATTAGCGACTCAACTCTGTGCTTAGACACATGCGTCTGTGGGCATGGGTCGCATCGATCTTTCTTTGTCATACATCATGGTTGGATGAGTACAAGGTTACAGAAGCTATGTGATGGTTTGGCATCACCTGCAACAAAACAGTTCAATTTATACATTTGACACGCACAAATATAAACTAAATTACTTGAAATCAAAATAGAAGAGTACAAGTAAGAAATACATTATTGCCGGCCGTGGGCTGGAGCGTCACAAACTTCAGTCAGTTAGTGCTGCCTGGTCAGGGTTCGAGACCCAGTAGACATGGCTGTTTTTCGCCTCATTGCATTTCACCTCATTGTTTTTCACCCCTTGGCACCTTCGCATTCAAAATCCATTACCCACGCACAAGCTAAAACGCTTATGTGGGCATCACCGCAATAAAATTTTTTCTAACTTATAATGCCCGGTTTGTGAGTCATTAAATTACCAAATAAACTAATTAAAGATAGGTAATAGAAAAATTTCAAGATAATAAATTGAAGAAAAGAAAGTCTTGTGTCAATTATATGTGCTTAGAATAATTTCCGATGTTTCTTATAGTAGGCTACCTACGCTTGTTGCATAGTTACTTCAAGTTCGTTGTTATCATTTTGAGTTAGGGCGTTTCAAGTTTGATTTTGGCATTTGAGTTGGTTTTCATTTTCAAGTACAACGGTTGGGGCAGTCAAACGGCACTATTTTAGGTAATAATATTAAATTTAATTTAGTAATGAAAGTAAATTGAATTTTGTTTTTATACATAAAAATTGTTACTTTTTAAATATTACTCCAGTACAGTAAGGTAGAGACCATTATTTTACAGAGATTTTGTGAGTACGCTAGTTGGGCAAACCAATACCTATGTCCTTTACAAGATGCAGGAGTTTTTTCCCTATGCTGGCGTCTCATTCATCACTTGGTTGTTTGAAGCCAAACTGAGCCCTTTCCATTGCCCCTAGTCGCTCGCAATTCAGTATGATATGCTTAGCAGTCTCTTCAGATTGATTGCAAAGCCATTGATTCATCTGACATTCATTTTTAAGTCCAATTGTGTGGAGATATATCCTCAGTGATCCATAGAAGCCTCCTCAATGTCCTCAAAGATCAATGGAATCTATAGATTTAATATTAAGGCTATGCACTATGAGGATATATTCAACCCGAAAATGTATTGATACTTTCCCTGAAACTTTGAAGTGTATTCTTTTTGGTCAGCTGTTATTAAATTCTTTATTTAATCAATTGTCATATTTCACGATGTAAAAATTATAAATTTTTCGATTCCATAAAATTCAACCTACCTCGAAAATCATATCCTGATATCCATAGCAGAAAGTAGACCCGAATGGATTGGTCGTATTGGTAGACGAAGCCCTGTTGAGTACAACTGGTCTCTCACTGGGCTTCAACTGATCCGAGATTACGTCCCATTTAGAATAAGCCGAGACCTGCAATAATATTACAAGACATGAAAATACAAACGCTGAGTAAATCTCACCATGACTACACAATCATAGCACAAATAATTTAGTAGGCCTAAATGTAAATAGTTCATTGATAACGACCCGTAACCCGAAGAAAAAGTTGAATGACGGCGATTAATTTAATAAAAATTAATATTTTTTGAAAATTCTCAATTTTCCGCCATTCTTATCTCGGTAACAAAGCGTTTTTGGGGGTTTGTCCCATGGAAGTTTTTGTCTACTTGTTGTAAGGAATCAGCCTGAGAAGTATTGCAAATTCCTCCAGAAACACTCTGTATATTGTTTGTGCTTATGGAAGAATTTTACAGTTGTAATGCATCTTATTAGAATTATTGCGATTTATCTAGTCAAGAGATTTTGTTGTAACTACTGCATCTTGCGTAAGCTGAGAAGAAACGTCCCACAATTACCACAAAAAAACACAAAAATACCACGAAAAATACCACAATTAATACTACATTGGTTATTGAATCTCTTTTTAATCAAATAAGTCAAATGAGGTTATAATTTGCCTCTTACAAGCAAGTTTTAATTCATATGAATTTTTTGTTTTAAATTAAAAGATTGGAATGTAATATCGATTTTTTATCATTGCTATGGACGCACCCTAAAACGACGAGTAGGTATAGTCAGAATAGGTATTTTCATCTAAAACTAATTATTTTTTAACCAATATTGACCGAGCTGAAGTAATTTTACCATCTCGCCAGAATCTCTTCTTTGCTTGGACAGAATATGACAATATCATTTTAAATATCCAAAAAAATCCTCCACCTCTGTTTTGGAACTTGAATCAAGTTAACATAAAACAAAATATAGACACAATGCAGCTTGATAGTCAAGACTTTAGAATAGATTCCTTTGGTAATCATTTTTGAAAACTATTTTTAATGTTTCTAACTAAACATAGATCAGAATGTTTCCTACAATTTTAAACCAAATTTATTATTTTTGAACAAATATTAATCGAGCTGGATTCATTTTACCATCTTGCCAGAATGTCTTCTTTGCTTGGACAGACTATAATATAGATTGTTCATGAGGTAGATATAATTCGCACAAGGTGAGTAGACACGCCGCTGTCATGTAAAGTTAATGTAACGGCGTGTCTTCTGAGCTTGCACGAACTATGGATCAACTTAGAATCACAAGAAAAACATTTTTCTACAATTGCGCGTAAAACAAGATTTTAAGAGCTGAATTCTCCTCGTAAAGTAGCCCATTTCTGAGGAGAATCTTCATTACGCTCGCTAACCATCTGCGCATGCGCAGTAGAGTTACTTTACGCTCGCTAAGCAACTGCGCATGAGCAGTAGAGTTACTTTACGCTCGCTAATCAGCTGATTGCTCGCCAAAAGTAGGTCAGGTGGAGTCATAACATAACCTAACAAAAGTCGACAATGTCTGATTGTACCTGTACCGGTAATTACACAAGAGTAATTTAATAGTTCGCAGTATTTGAGGACTTAAAAAACTGTAGATTAACAGGTTCGTGCAGTTGTAGAAAAAATATTGTATGTAATTCGCGCGTAATGCTTCTTTATCGCTCTTGCAAAATTATCACGCTCCGCTACGCGTCGCGTGATAACTGTTTTGCGTGAGCGATAAAGTCGCGCATTACGCTCTTAATACATAAATAGCTATTTTCGAGTAAATTTGAAATAACATAATACAGTAGACTAATTTTCAATTTGAATTTAAGTAATTGAATTTGAAGTGAAAAAGTATAATACAGCATGAGAATAATACCGCATAGAAATAATACAGGGCAAAATTGAATAGGAAAAAAGCTCGAAAGTTGATCACTTTTATAAACTATAACCAATAAAAACAGGTGTTTGATCAATCATATTAAAACAGGCTTTCAATTTATATTTTTTTAATCATCAATTAGTGTGAATATTATATTCAACAATAGATACGTTTGATTAGAAGCATTAAACATAGTGAAAAATGAATAATGATTACCAAAGAAATAAATTATAAAACCAGGAGTAAATAATGATAATCTAGAAATTCATAATCTACAAGCTCACCATTATTGAAGGTGCAGTCTTTTTATCCGAATTAGAATCCGTACAGATCAAGTGTCTGTCAGCTGGAAAACTCAAATGAAATTCACATCTGTGATACCTGGAAAGTTGGAGTTAGAGTTTAGAACGTTTCAAAATAATATTATGAAAACATTATACATAATAATGTTAAACATGTATAATAATATTATGAAATAAAATCTGTAGGAAAAAATTGGTAAGAGACATGCACCTGTTAATTTAGTATAGGGCTGTTCATAAAATAGCTTTCCCACATTTTTTTCAAGTGTGAAATTGACTTTTCCCATACATCGTTGGAAAGCCTGATTTCTTATCTTTCCTTCTATATAATTACAATTTCTATCCTTACATTCCAGTAGGAGCAATATTATTTTTTCTAGGACCTCTTCAAAACTTACACCGCCAACTCGGTTCCCCGCTTGGAACAAATTTTTTCGAACTCATTGTGAAATTCAAGTCCGATGCGTCGATATTTAAATTTTGGGCAGAGATTAGAATTGCAGGGTGCTAAATCAGGACAGTTGGGTGGATGGGAGGGATCAAAGTCCATCTGAACTTGGTTTGAAGACCATGGCTTGCCATGAGGCATGCGGATGTGTATTATCGTGATGTAGCCTTTCACTATTGCTGAGTTTACCTATTCATTTATTTATTCATTATTGAGTTACAACATATACTTAATGGAAAGTTCAACAGGATTACACCCAAAACTGTCCTTTACCAATTTTTCATAATAAGTCCCAATATTTACTTTAGGTTATGACACTCTAGTTCAGGGCTCTCCAACCTACAGCCCGCGGATGGATTTTGTCCGGTCCGCCGAGAGTTATTGCAACAGATTTTTAAAAAATATATTTATTAACATTTTTGACAACAACTGTGAGTTCAGAACTCTTCTATCACTAGCCACTCCACTTCTTAATAAGTGTGAAATTAGTTGTAAACAAACAGCGATCAACTATTGCGAGATACTAGCGAATGGTCTTCACGGACTATACAGTATACATGTCCCTGTGTACGAGCGCGCGAACTGTCTGTGTCCCCCTGACTGTACATGAGACCATGCTCGAGCTATGTTTTTTCTTTTTGGATCTACCTACAAGTGTGAGCAGAAATTTTCAAAAATGAAGTTTGTTGAATCCAAATACAGATTTTCCTTGTAAGATGAACATTTGAAATCAATTTTAATGATCGTAACTACAAAGTTTTATCCTAAATGGGCGGACTTTTCAAGTGGAATGTTATCACTATAAAATTAAATGAATTGGTTTGATTCTTCCTGTTTTAATTAAAACTACTTAAAACTCTTTTTACATGAAACATATTATTTCAATGGAAATATAATAATTTTACACTCCCCAAACCCCCTCGTGGGGAGGGGGTTGTTTGACCTCGTGTGTGTCCCCACAAGTCAAATTCAACGTACATCCTTGTTATTGGCCCTCTAAGCCTCCCAAGAATTAACAATGTGGCCCTTGGATAAGAAAGGTTGGAGACCTCCGCTCTAGTTCATTTTATTTCACTTCAACAAATTTTCACTCACAAAGAAAAACTAACAAATTTTGAATTTTATAAAGGTTTATGATAATTTCGAAACAAGAATAATAAATAATTTAAAGACCTTGAACACTTTGAAAATTTAGAAGCTGAAAATTCTTGCAACTTCACTAGAAGCTACTACAGCTGTTTAGAAGCTACTACAGCTGTTTAGAAGCTACTACAGCTGTTTAGAAGCTATTCAGCGGTTTTGTATGAACTTTTAAAGCTTTCATGATATCAATTTGAGTTGGTAGTGGACCAATGATCACTTGCATTGATGAGAAAATGGCCCCTTCTATCTCATAAACCACGGTCTTCGTTTGTTTGAATTTTTTGGCCTGAGAGAATCAGTGTGATTGCGATTTTTTGATTTCAAATCATTGTTGCGATTTTTCTTCCGGTTTCAGCATGGAGTGAATATAATGTATTTTAAACCAAAACATAAGAGTCGAAGAATTCATCAGTAGTGAGAGTCCAGACGGACGAAAATGTCGAAAACAAAGTTGCATAATGTTTAAAAGTGTTGGCAGTGTAATGTTTGGAGAGGTCCTACAATAATAAATCATGCTTCTACTGGAATGTATGGATAAAAATTGCAATTATATAGAAAGGAAGAGAAGAAATCAGGCTTTCCAATGATGCATGGGAAAAGCCTATGAAATATTGTTTCACCCTTGAAAAATATGTGGGAAAGTTATTTTATGAACAGCACTCGTATGACAATCGAAATCGTCAACTCTCGAAAAGAAAACTACATCTGATACTTTATGTTCATTCATCTTTTACCATCATCCCCATTATACCAGACGCCAACGAAACTGCTAGCGAGTAACTATTATTAGAACTCAGCTCTGTCAGGACATTCGGCGGGCAGTCTCAACAAGGGCATACACAATCAAGCTGAACCATTTACCTGTCATATACAGCTTCAAGATTGTCTTATCTGAGCTGAGTTGATAGTCATGCGTACAACTGATGAGTTGTACGCATTCAGAGTACCTATCTACTTAGAGTGTAACTACTCTTAGAGAAGATAGTTTACAATTCTTGTAGTATTGCCTTTGGTTATACACACACTTACTCAAAACTAAGCTAATATTTTATCAATAGTGGGATAACATATTTATGAGCGCAACGAACTTATGAAATTGGATTATGTTTGACGGAAAATATTAATTAGATTAATTAGTTTAAAACTCAATAAAAATCACTTATAAATGGAAATAAACTTACTTACATAGTAGTTACTAGTTTCGACCTGTTGTGGTGGTCATCTCCATTTATAAGTGATTTTTATTAAGTTTTAAATTTTAAAGTGAAAAAAGAATGGATACACAACACCAGATTAATTAGATTAGTTTAGTTTAATTACATTAAATTTTTCAATAAAAGTATGTAAACACTCGTTAGTATTATCAAAATCTGTATGCAAAATTTCAAGTTTAAGCTATACTTTACCAGGAAGTTATGTTGTACCGCACACATACTCAAAACAAAGCTAGTATTTTATCAGTAGAAAGATAAGGGATTTGGGGATGAGCTCTATTATACTATTTATCAAGTCATTTTACAACACAAATATGTACCACTACTATCCCAGTATTCATTTGTATACATCAATACGCATGTTCAGGCATTTTTTTAAATGATGAACATTGGATTGTTAATCGCACAATTACGATTAATTGTTTATTCGAACCAACACTGCACCAACAAAACACAACACCCAAACAACAAAACATCGAACACCCACAATGCACAGCGTATGTACAAAATATTTTTTTGAGTCTGTTGTGAAGACGTGGCCTCACTAGCTTAATACTAAAGCCGTCCGACTCGTTTAAAGCGAAAATTTTGTGTCGTATATTGTGTTAAGCTGGGTGTGAATGCACACTTATAGATTCTGAATTATTAGAACGATTAAAATCTTATTGATTTTCAATCTTTAGCTTCCATTGATCTCAATCAGGGCGCACTGACACCTGACCCAACACAACACAAAATGTTCGATCAAACGAATGGGACGGCTTTAGTACTGGATCAGGTGAGATTTAGTCCTCACAACAGACCCAAAACAACATTTTGTATATGCATGTGTGCATGGTGCACATTTTGCAAATTTTGTGCATGGTGGGTGCTACGAGTGTATATTTTTTGTGTGGTCTTGTGTTGCGTAGGGTGTGAATATTTCAATTATAAATAAATTCCAATCATCATCCATCATTTGGATGATACTCATACACAAATAATGCATACATACACATACAATCATACTACATAAACAAATGAATTCTGGGACAGTACTATTGATTGTACTGGAACTTACTTGAGATGTAAAAAGAGCTTAAAAAGTGTATAATTCAAGAAACATAACCTTTGCTGGACTGTTTTTCATCAAAATTGGGATCGAGATAGTGATGGGCCTGTGCCTGTTTTCTCTTTTCCTATCATATTATCAAGATTGTGTGTGTTGTCTCTCTAAATGAATAAATAATACAGTTAATACATAATATTGTGAAGTTGGAATAGTCACTGTGCCGAAAGTATTCATTAAAAAGTGTCAAAGTGAAGCACACTTTTTGAAACACCTTCAGGAAGAAAGAAATGAAATAATGTTCCGAAAATGATGAGAATGGCAATGGATAGGAAGGAAAAGGACGAAGACTAACACAAAACTAAAATGGAACACTAGGGAGACAATTGAAGAGTAAACTTACATGTTGAAATTGTAGTGTCCTGGAAAGTTTGTATGGAGAACAAACTTTTTCACTTTTTGTGTTCTAGCGTCAAACAGCATGTCCTAGAAAATTGAATACGAATAATTATTCCAGCTAAAAGTAGAAAAAATTATGAATAGGAATGATTAATGAGAGGAAAATTTGAATTAAAAGTAATAAATGTCACTGATTCAGCCAAATTGTGTACATATGTTACACACGATATACATATAATACACACTTGGGTTTTTTAATTGGAATATATATTTTTCAAGTGCTGAATCCAAACCTGAAGAGATCACAATTAAAGTACATATTAATAAATAGTTTATTGTAAATTTAGTATTTGGAACACAATATGTTGTTCACTATATCACACATCTCTTATCTCAGCATTGAATTTTCCATTTTTCAGCTAACAAGTTCACAACAAGCATATAACTATGGGATAAAATCACTTTATTCAAATCAATTATCTCATACTTCAATTTCAAATAATACTCATAGCCACCAATTTTTCATCTCAAATCAATATAGATCTAAGAGCTTGAGCTTGAGGGATAATTAAAAATGGTATAGACTTTTAGAATACAAACTTTAAAAAAAGGATCAGCCAAATCAGAAAAGATCCATTGATGAATCAATCTGAAAGAGTAATTTATGGATTTTATGAGAGTGCATTCACAATGAGGATGTTTCAGTTGATGTCAATGTCATCGATACAGTCACTGGCGACGCCCCTAGTTCAGTCGATGTCGATGCTACTAATTCAGTCAATGTCGACATAGATGAAACAGCTGTAATAAACAAACGCATTTGAATAAAACGCGACCATATTATGTTCATTTCAATTGATTTGTAAATTACAGCTGTTATATGCATGTTGACTTCGACTGAATTACTGGCATCGACATTAAAACCAACTGAAACCTCCTTGTTATGATTTCACCCTAAGATTCCTTTAGTTGACTTACTTAAATGTCATAATTTATAGTAAAACACGATAACTTACTATTTCACTTGGGAACACAAACAGCGACAATAAAGAAATGAGACAGTTTTTCTGAAGATGTGGTAATCCTGTAGGCTTGCAAGGGTCACAATATTTTTCACCGTGTTCTATTACAATTAGCTACTAAGTTCAAGTAACTCGTGTTAATAACCCTTGCACGGGAATGTGGCAATAGGGTATTTAGGGTCAACATTGTTCAATAGAATACCAATAGACATCAGAGAAGAGGAAAATTTTAGTCGATTCAGAAGAAAAATCAAAAACTGGATATTTCATTCATAGTAGTGAGGAACTAATAGTGAATAGGATTTAGGTGTAAGTTGTTTTTCATTTGAATTAGAAATTGAATAATCAATATAGTGAATAGAATTTAGACGTAAGTTGCCAGGTGATGGTTAGGGGAATAGGTTAGATTGGATATAGTTTTAGGATATATTTTGTACTGACCAAATTGTTTCAATTCGATAACCTCAACACATATATAGTGTATATAGTCTATAGTATATAGTATTATATAGTCTATACCATACACATTGTATAGTATAGTGAGGTATCATTTTTTAAAATAAAATTGTATTGAAAATATGTAGTGTTTTGGATTTATAAATAAACTCTGGATGTGTCGTCCAACATCCAGAGAAATTATCATTATTATTATTAATATTTGTATGTGGCGTTTTTAAATTTTGGCTTCCAGTAAAATGTACAGACGCCCAAGTTTGCCTTGGTGCTCAAGAAGATCACGCAGATCAAGACAAACGAAAGCATCAATGCTAAAGTTGAAAGTGTGATGTATACTTCATCCTTTATACCTTCTTCTTCAGCAATTACCCACACTTGTGGGATCAATTTTGCCCGGTTGGCGAAGTCGGGCATCATCAGCAATAAAAAATTGGTGTCGAAACAATAAAACACATTGATTACATTCAAGTCAAGATCAAGATGGCAGTCAGAAACCAGTCAAAGTGTAGCAGTTAGTTGCTAAGGCTCAATGTAGTTAACAATTGTGACAATTTTGAGTGTGAATACACTCATGTATTCTCGGTTTTCATAGTATTATCTCATAAATCTGGTCACCACTCTCTAAAAAGCACTAAAATCCAACTGCTTCACCCCTGCAGGCAGTCTGTAGCGTTGTGCTGAACTCTAGAATGTCAAGCAGCTCTCGATACATATTCTTATGATTATACACACCAGTCCGAAAAATATTTGTTGGTTCTTCTTGACATGCATTAGGCATAGAAGAATAAAGTGGCTGACAACTGTCATTATTCCCAGAATTTCAAAAAAGGGCTTCAGTGTGCACGATTTTCACTTGCAATTATAAAGCCGCGTATCGACAGTCCGAGGCATGTGTGGCACATGCCTCGGACTGTCGATACGCGGCTTAATCCTGGCAGCCCGTTTTTGTAGCTTAAAAGCCTGATGTAGACGGGGTAAGAAGTAGCGGCCAGTCGAACAGTTATAGCCAATCAAAGCTCTTGTTGTTTAACTCAAGGACAAGACAAAGGCTGTGATTGGCTACAGCTATTCGACTGGCTGCCACTAATTACCCCGTCTACAGCAGACTTATTCACATTCCTTGCTGAATGACCCCACATGAGTAGACCATAGGAGATAAAGCAGTCGAAAAAAGCATAATATGTCATGACTAGATATGGATCTGTCACGTAACCCCTCAGCTTCAGCAATAGGGAGCAGATTCGGGACAGCCTCTTGGTTATTTGCTGGATGTGGCTAGCCCAGTTCACTTTCAAGTTCACTTCAAATCCCAACAGTTTTACATGGTCCTGGTCAACTGGAAGGACACAAGACAAACTGCAGATGACGATGTTCTGTTTCTTGGTCTTATTCATCTGAAAGCGATTTGCCTGTAATGAGGTTGAAGATCGTGCTGACATATGAATAGTCTGTCTAAGCAAAAAAGACCCTCTCGAAGATGACTCCAGCTTCGTCAATATTTGTTCAAGAATATTATAAATGTGGTATTAATAGTAGATCAAATTGTTTTCTACAATTTGAGATCAAATTGATAATTTTTGAAGCAGAATAACCAAGCTGGAGTCCTTTTCCTGTCTTGTCTTCATTGCTTGGACAGACTACAACACCAACCCAAGGTCCAGTAAGGACGTAACATCTACAAACATGAGAGTCGATACGTTGTTGCACAGGTCATTTATCAAGATGATGAACAGGATTGGTGCCAGTATTGAACCCTTCTGCAATTCACAGGAAGTGGGCTGGAAGGGCTCCTCCAAGAGACACCACTTGTGCACTCCCAATCAAATAAAATATCAATATAGATATAGATAAAGATGAGTCAAAAATCCCTTGTGTATTCATCACAATTTCGATTCCTCAGGAATTTGTTCATAAACAAGTTTCATTCCCGTAACAAGGGCAACAAACACATTTTTACACATCACAGGAAAACTTAAGACTGAGTAGTTGCATTGATATATGACTTGAGCTTTAAACAGCAAATAGAAAAATATTGAGTTCCATTTAAGCCTGTTGCAGGTTTGCCAGAAATTGAGAAAAAAGTCTCACTACTTTATTGTCACTATTTCCAAATGGAACATTACTGTCTTACGTTGTACAATTGTATAAAATACAATTGTTATAAATTGTATAATTTGTAGATAGTGAAGTATTCCAGTAACAATGTTTTATTAAAGAAATTGTTGTGTGTTGTGATTTGGTAACACTAGCCTAAGGCCTGCTGTAGAAGGGGTAAGTAGTGGCGGCCAGTCGAATAGCTGCAAACAAATAAATTTTATATATTTTTCATTTTCTCAGTTTTAATTATTCATTCTACTGACCACCTATGAAAGGGGTATACGGATTCGTCAATTATATTCCAAGTCAACAATCTTTAAGTCAATCTTTGCATTTCATAATACAAAAAGAATTCTTCACTGGAATAAGGAGAGACCTGCAACAACTCCTCTCTCACCTTAATTCTAAATTTATCACCTGTAAAAGCCTTAATGTATGCTGGCAATGAATTATAAAACCGAATTCCTGCACTCTTAACCCCCCTCTCATACATACTAGTTCGATGAATGTCGTCTCTGAGGTTTTGTCTATATCTAGTATTGGATGAGTGAAACAACTCTCCTGTATTGAACCTATCTTTATTCCTATCAATAAAACAAAGATCCTCCAAAATATATTGGTAGTGAGAGAATCTTCAACTTTTTGAAATTATTCCTACAACTTGCTCTAATAGATTCACCCACCATCACTCTAACTGCCCACTTTTGAATCCTAAATATATGTATTGCATGGGTTGAATCGCCCCAAAATACAACACCGTATGAAAGGAGAGAATGGAACACAGCAAAATAAACACTTCTAAGCGTTTCTGTATCGAGCAATTTCTTCAAGGTTTTAAGAACAAATACTGCCGAGTTAAGTTTGCTTTTTAGCTGGTCTAAATGAGGTTGCCAGGAGAGTTCAGAGTCCAGCACCACTCCAAGTACCTTTGCTTCATTTTTTGAACTTATGTTACCATCTCTCGTCTCCAATACTGCTTCCCGAGCCGTCCTGAATGGAATCTGCATCGTCTTATAATTCAGAACTAACATATTTAAGGCCAGCCATTCTTCTAGTTTTCTAAGAACTCTTCTACTTTCAGACTCCATGTCATGCTGAATGTTACTTTTCAATAAAATGCTCACATCATCAGCGTACAAAACACAGTGTGTTGGTTCAAGGTGTGATTATAAATTATTGTTTGTCTTCTTCTTTCATTGAATTCCATTTTGTCTGTTATCATAGACGGTATCTCAATATTTCATATTATTTTTATTATTGTCTGTCTCAATGGCTCAACAGCCCATAAAGGGCCTAGGCCTACCAGCTGGTTGCCAGTTTCATACTCACTCCACTATACAGCCCGTCCAAGCCAAGAAGACACCCCGGCAAGACAGGAAAACGACTCTAGCCCGGCCGGTTCAAAAGCCGGTTCAAAAGGCATAAATTCTCAAACAGAACTCACAGTCCCCGAACCAACACCGACCGAACCAAATACATCCCCCTACCCAGCTTTATTTTTATTATTACTGACACTCAATAATTGTTCATGACAAGGCAATACATTGCTAGAATTGAAAATTGAACGATTAACGATGGTTACTTACTATTCCAAGAGTGAAATAATTGAAGAAAAAATCAGAACGTCTAGTGGAAACTCGTTTATGGGCGTTTGGACTGTGAATCTTCATTTTGTCTTCAGCTTTATAGAAAATACGTTGAGGTGCACCAATAAGAGAAGCTACGTCCTGGCAAGCATCGCCAAGCCATATGTCCCGTATCAGCGATTGTCTCTTACATCTACTTGGTAAACCTGTAAGAAATAATTAGGAAGTGAGAAATTACATAAGATAGATAAGTATGACGTATGTTTGTAACGTTTGAAAGCGGTGAATTACAATGAATTTAATTGAAATTCGGTGAGCACTACTTTTATCATGATAACTTATATCGGTTTCACTGCAAATGGGATTTCACATCTCATGGTATTACAGTACTTTCATGAAACGCGTTTCCTTAGTCTGCATCACGCTTATTTTTTGTCTTTTAGTTCATTTTATATTACTGTATTTAACCTTGCTCTTATGATTTCCTATTGTTTTCTTTGCTTAATGATTATCATCATTGCTTATAATTTTCATTATTTAATTCACTAAATAGTATTTTCTTGATAATTGATAAAATTTATTCAATTTTAATTTGAATTTTGAAAATAATTGTATAAAATAGAATTTTTGTACATACCGATGTATTTTTGTATATAAACGAGTATGAATAGAATGTTTGTATAGAATAGAATTTTATTTGTCATTCAATATTTACAAAAATACATCGTCTTCGAATACTTTATTTCAAATGGTATGATATTTGAATACTAGTGTATGGTGTGCAGAAGGCAAAATAGGTTTAAACCTGTTGCTTCTATTAATAGATTATTTATTCATACTCTAGGTCTAGTACATGGGTTTCCCATAGTTGAGTGAGTTAATTTCCAAAAAATGTTATTCTTTACACCTGAATTTAAATGTAAATTGTACTTATTGTGTTTGCTCTTTTATTGTTTATTTTTGATGGAAATGTATTTATTTATTCGATTGTTATTTTATTTATTTAATTAATTTTTTTATCTATGTATTTTTATTCATATAAGTAGAGGGCGTTCAGATTCAAATCTCACCTTCCGAGTAGAGATGCAGACGGAGTCCTGTAGTACGATCTTTCTCTCTGATCACCTCTGCTTTCTCAAGATACACCTGGCCACAGTAGCATGTAAGCGGCAACACCGGTGATACACAGTCCACGAGACTGTGTCCCGTGTAAATGCAAGTCCTCGATACGCAAGGGGAAGCTCCCGTGGGAAATTGAAGTGATCCGAGACCATGGCAGTAACGAGGCTATATTATAAAAAATATTAATTAGTCAACAGAATTTATTGATCCAAACATTAATGTATTTTTGTATTTTGATGCATGATCCATGTTTTTACTTTGAGGCTGAAGATAATTTATTTATTTATTTATTAATCTATTGGCAAAAACACATTGGTAAGAAAGAACAGGCATAGCCCTTGGTATAATATGTTGAATCAAAATTGATGATGCTTGTATTCAATGTTTTCATCATAATTTAACATTGAACAACTTTCATCTTTCACTTGTTATGTATCTTTGACAATGAATAAATTTTGAATTTGAATTTTCGAACTTCTTCTATTGCTTCTACAGCAAACTTTGGCATTGATTTAGCAGCAGATTGCTCCTCGCCTGGCCGCAGCCTCAACCTTATTCAGGAGGCCTCTTGTACAGTATATTACTCATCGGGAGGGGAATAGATAAGGATAATACTCCTGGATATCGTTTCATAAAGATTTATTCGTAAAATCTTCCAAAATTTGGTAAGTTCAAATTCGTTTTGTCAAAATCTGACTCATTTCAAATTTTCTTTGTTAATATTTATGAAACGAAGCCCTCATTATTGTAATTTTCACATAGATATAATGAGAGACAAATATTTCTTCCATGCTTCCACTATCATTATTATTATTAATTCGAAAACAATTATTGCATAAAGCATGATTATGCTAAAAATTTGAAAAAGCATTACACAGACTCATTCAATTGTACCTTCAATTGAATAGAACTCAAACTCCATTTTTCTATACATTCTTGCCTTTCATCGAGTAGTACTGAATGAATTAAGTGGATAAGATAACTTATAGTTTATCTGTAATTGATTGGTTGGAGTTTGGTGACTTTATAACAACACTTAATTTGCTAAACTGAACTAACTAAAATAACCAACTAAACAAAACTAGTTCAGACAGCTCAAACTGCCGCAAGTTTGCATTTCCAATGAAGGTCTACACTTAGTTCAAGCTGGAATATGCTAGAATAACACTCCAGTACTCGTTATTTTCAGACGCTTTCTTGTGTGCTTCCTGTTGAAGTTACTGTATGAAACTGAAACTCTAGTTATATGATTGAAATAAGCTTTAAATAATGAATTGCAAGGATTTGATTGTAACTAAGATGTATTCTAATACAATCAATAATATGACATGTGATTATTGAATTCATAGTTGAAATTCACGTTTCAACCAATGATAATATGGAGTTACTTGAGCCTTATACTGATAACAAATATTTACAAGAGTGTTATCTACAATTATGTAAAACTATTTTCAACAGCAATATTTTCAAAAAGTAATGTCATGAATACTTTGGATTTGGATGCGAGTTGGAACTAATGTTTGGATTTGAATTAAATAAAATTAAAGTTAATTGAGTGGAATTAATATTGAGGAGGAACTGCGTAAAAGCTGATTAGATTGAATAAATTTTTGTATCCATCTTTTGTACCAGTGAACATTGGTCGAACGTTTAAAATAATTAGGGTGATGATTTGGATTATAAATAATAGTACAGTATAATGTTAAAAATTCTATCACGTTTGTAAATTCTCCCCTCCTTAAATGATCATAATTTTATTCTATTAATAAATAGCAAAATAATATTATTTTCAAGAAAAACATTGAGTACATACACAGATTCTAACAAATTGATAAATTGTTTAATGATACAGTATCTGTTGAATCTATTGAAACTGATAAATATATTTTTATGGGGCTTTGGCCATCGTCAATTTCAAAGCGTCCACAAAACCCTAAAAGTTATTATTTTCTTCAAGCCATACTTCAATATGAAAGATTTTCAGTCAGCATTTTGTTGCAAGTTGCAAGTTTATAAACAAACTAAAGAAACTACAAATCTTAAGATTCTACTGATGACCCATTTCGCATCATTCCAATCAGCCAAACCTACTGAATCAAACATAAGGTATCTGAATGCATAAATAAAACCTGAACAGAAAATCAATAATAGCAACAAAAAATGAAAAAATGAGCTATTCATTTTGATTATGTACACATCACTAGTAGAGCTACGTTTTAAAACATAATTTTATTAGACCTTATTATTTTTATATTGGATGTTCTTATTTTAGCAAAATACATTAAAAACAACTTCGTAAAATTGGAAATTATTTGTACAGCCGGCCAGTCGCTGAAAAAGCTATGGATAGACTATTCAAAACACGTAAATATTTTACTTTCGATTTATTTCAGTAGTTTCCAATTACAACTGAATCGCAACCAAGTCCTAGATGCCTAAAAGAGGATACTTTTAAAGAAGGTGGTTTCTTGATCCATGAAGAGATGCTGTGTGTGTGAATATTCACTGGAATTTATTACCAATAATACAGTCAATTTTTTTCAAAGTAGGGAAACTGTAGAATGGTTATTTAAAATTAAAAACATTCAACTACATCGTCGGTAATAAATCCCAGTTTGTTTGTTTGTCGAACAGCCCATGAAGGACCTAGGCCTACCAGCTGGTTGCCAGTTTCATATTCACTCCACTATAGTCCGTCCAAGCAAATAATAAATCTCAGTGAAGAATATTTTCATTCAATCTCATCTCATTTCACCAAGTTGAAAGAGAAATACTGACCTCAATTTTCAAGATCATCGAAGAAGGAGTTTGCTTAGATATCCTACTTTGTTACGAATTTGCTGGGAAATCAAAGAAGGATTTGAATAGAACATCTTCTTTAGGTTATGATTTTGGTCATTTTCTCTCACCTGGAATTTGGTGTCAACCGGAAACGAGAAAGACAGTCCTCTAAAGTTCAAAACGAAAGTTTGCTTCTCGGAATCGTAAACACCCGGATGTGTGGCTCCAAACGAATGCTCCACTTGCTGAATACTGGGACACACCTCAGGAGAGTTGAACTCCAATCCACTGTGAAGCAATAACCAAAATCAGATACAATTTTGCCTTTTGTGAAGCAGGTGCGAAGGTGATATTGTGGTAATTATCCATGTTGAATAAAAAGACTGGATATTGTCAAACCACTTATTTACTAAAAATTGAGATACCGGTTTCGGTTGCTTACATATCATATCGATTTTCAATAAATCGGTGATTTGACAATATCTAGTATTTTTATTTTCAAAACATCTAGTAGTTTTATTCAAAACTATATCCAATTAAAATCATCTAAGGGTAAGAATATGTCAAAAAGGTGAGGCTTAAGGTTAGGCTTAGGCTTGGGGTTTATACTAACTTATACTATGACATACAAATCATACGATATGATATATCATATAGATGTAGGACTATACTTATTTTCTCTTAGGGCTACTGTATTTATTAAAACTTTAAAATAATTCAAATCAAAGTACCCTTTTTTAGAATATTTTTATTTTTCACAACATGTTTCAGCGTTCTAGAGCCATTTCAAGTGTAAATAACACTTGACCGTGTTGTGAAAAATAATTCACTTTAAATAAAGAACACTTGAAAATGGCTCTAGAACGCCGAAACATGTTGTGAAAAATAAAAATATTTTAAAAAAAGGTACTTTGATTTGAATTATTTTAAAGTTTTAATGTAGGGCTATGTATATACTATGTAGCATCCGCAGCCTAACCTTAAGCCTCAACTTGCGACAACATGTTCTTACCCTAATAAGGCTAATCAAAGCTTGATTTTGAGAATAAAAACAACATTGTTTGTCTTTTAGTCAGTTCTACTTGTCATAGATTAATTCCACCACAGTAAGATAGCGTCTTTTTCAGAAACTTAAAGGGTATATGTTTGTAGTTTCTGTGACATCATTTTACAGCGGTTGAATTTGATTGCCTCTGTGAAGTGTTGAAGTGAATTAAATCTCAGGATGTGGTTACAATGAGATCGACTTTTAATCAACCAAATCTGGCTAGCGATCAAGACAACTTTATAACAATAAAAAAAATGGTTTGAATAATAAATATTGTTATTAAAATTTAGAGCTGGTCTTGATCACCTACTCACTCAAAAATTGCTTCCATAGTGGCCACAGCTACTATATAAAAGTATCTATGACCTATAGTCCATTCACGATGGCTTGAGACGAGATAAACAAAAGCTCTGCATATGTTTGTGTGCGACTGGAGTGGCTTTGTTTTAGCCTTGACATAAACAAGTCACAGCAATGCCGAAATCCCGAATTTTGTTGTTGGGACCGTAACCAAAGCATTATTACAAAAACTTTTACTATAATTGTTTGTTCATTTTAGGTTCATGCAGTCGAGAGACAACCGAAACAATCAATTTCCCAATGTGTATCTTTAAAAAAGTTAACTTCAAGATACTTATTCTGAATCGCCTACAACAAAATTCGTGATTTCGGCATTGCTGTGACTTGTTTATGTCGTGGCTAAAACAAAGCCACTCCAGACACACACACACACACACATGCAGAGCTTTTTTTATGTCGTCTCAAGCCATCGTGAATGGACTATAGTGTTATACGTCTTTGTAAATTCAAGTAGGGTTACTTGGATTGTGATTATTCATAAAAATTTATAAAAATAGAATACAAGCAGGTTACAAAATTTGTACATATCATTCAATTTGACAATGATTATTATTTAATTTAATACAACATGGAACATTAAATTCACTCCAAACCATCGATAAACAGAGTACATTCATGGGTAATATAAGGATGATAAAATGATTTCACATAGAAGAATTCCTAGCGATTTATTTTGAAGATATTAGAAGTTCTTTCTAAGCGCATAACAGAAATTTATTAGTGCTGATCAACAAACAGTACCTAACCATTCAAGAGTAAAAAACACTACTTGTCTTTCATCCAAGTTAACAGATACACTATTACTATGTAACAAATCTGAGTTTTTTTTTCAATAAAAGGCCCAAGTTATATGAAATATTTTTTTCTCATCCGTCACAGACCATCCATACAATCAGTTAAAAAGAGATATTTCTTACCAAACCTTTCTAGATATAATAATAATTAATTAGAATTTCCTTATATTGCTATATAAATAGACAAAGGACTTCTGCAACTGAAGATATTTACCAATGTACTAAATAGCAAGCGAGATCAATTATTACTACACTACACAAACTATTGGTCAATATTTGCAGTTGTAGAAGTCCTTTGTCTATTTATATAGTAATATATGGAGATTCTAATCAATTATTATTATAATCATCCAGCAGTTGGTGTAATATCTAATAATTCTTCCATTTCTAGATATAGTTTCAACATGGAGAGTGTTCTCAAGTATTTTCTTTTGTTACAAACATCTAACGATCTGAATAAATATTGTTTCCACACTCAGAATGATTTCCCTTTTTTGAAATACATTTCTTAAAATATTTGTTCAACATTTGATGGATATTGATAGTGGGTTTGAAAAGATATTTCTTTCAACTTTGTAAACTATGCTTCTCGATAAATTATTCATTGAAAAGCATAGTTTACAAAGTTGATTATTAATATTTAAAGTTACAACTTCCAACTGATCTCCTGTGAGCAACCAGAAGCTAGGAAGCCCTTGAACAAGGCATAGCAATAAATTAATTTCACAAGTGCAGTATTCCTCATGCAGCTCGCCCACTGATTGAAGCATTATGTGTGCATACTATCAAATAGTTTTTAGAATTTCATAAACATGTCTCAGCTGACTAGGCAATTACCTAACTATCATGATAGTTGACTCAGTGTAATATGTATACTTGTAACTTCACTCTGTGGGAGAACTGCATGAGGAATAATGCACTAGAGAAATCAATTTATAGCTATGTCTTGTTCAAGGGCTTCCCAGCTTCTAGTTGCTCATAGGAGATCAATTGGGATTCGGAACTTGAAATATTAATAATCAACTTTGTGAACTATGCTCCTTGATGAATAAATAATTTATCGAAAAGCATAGTTTACAAAGTCAAAAGGAAGTAATATCTTTCCAAACCCACTATCAATATCCATCAAATATTGAATGAATAAGGAGGTGAATAATTTTGAGTGTGGACTGTGGACATATATGTCTTAACTAACCTAATCATCTATTAGATTCAAGGGTTTCATTGAATGGTATTTGATGAAAAGTTTGATCGTATGCTCAAAAAGATAGAGGTGAGAATGAGCTAGTTTGGACATTTTCACCGTTCAGAGAAATGTGGGGGTTAACTCCGTTCACCCCAAAAATTATTCTCAGTATGGAGGACACAGAATTATAAATATGATAAAAGCCAAGGACAAAGAAAGCAAATTACTTTAAAATTCGAGTTAACTACAAGGAATAAAATGAATAATTTTGAAGGTCATAAGTTACTCACCAGTATTTCAATTTCACCAACTTCATGTTATAAATTTCAATGATCTGGAAAACACAAAAGAAATTTCAAGCGTGAGATAACAGAACCAATAAACATCCTGATATTCCTGCTGGCAGGATGTTACACATGAACACTTACACATGTATACTTATGGCAGAAAACCAAAGCTTTGTAATTGAACTTTGTAATTTTGTGTACTTTGGTGTACCAAAAATAAACAATAAAATTGAAAATATCAAATTGTATTATTTCATTCTGGAACGATTCTGCAACATCGACAAGACGACAACGACCGAATTTTTAAAACTTTGTAAATTATTAACACAATAGTACAACTATTGATTTATAATAGTGAAGTCAGTGAAATAAATGAATTGTTATTTAGCCTACTAAAAAAAATGGTTTTGTGATTAGAAAATTAGAACCAACACATCTTCGGCTTTACTGTTTAGAGGCAGGAGTTGCCTCTTCAAGAGAGCGAAACATGTTGTGTTCTAATAAAAACTACTGAAAAGGTACTGAAATTAGAATTTTCATTTTTTAAACTATAATTATCAATTAGTAATCTAGGACAAAAAGTGTATTCATTAAAAGAAAACACGATTGAAAAATACAAAGCTACACGTTTGAAAAATACAGTAATAATTGTTATGTTTGAAAGCTCACCTTCAGTCTTTGGACTACAGGATCAAAAATCAACTTAACTCCATCCTGCGAGAGATTTATACAAAGATCAGCACTAAGTGGATTCTGAAAAAAAGAAATCTAATTAGAATACCTTTAGATAAGACTGAAAGTGGTTCATAATGAAACTCAAATGTTTCAGACACTCAAAATACCTTGATATTACTATTTTTCATTGAAGAAGAACTTTTACAACGTTATATTGTAGAGCTAAGTTATATTTTACAGCAGAACTAACTAGAATAATAACAGATAGGCCTATGCCTGAATAATAAATTCAATTTTACAAATAGATAAACTCGTTGGGCTACGCTTTGAACGCTTATTTAAAGTAAATTGAAATATTTATGGAGGTTCAGATAGAAATTTAATAGTATCCAATAAACTATAATACATGCATTCTGTATATCTTGTGGATTAACCCATTGGTCCACAAGATATATACCTATTCCAATTCAATCCAATTGGATTGAATAGGGAATGACAGTTCACAGGATGTAACGTCGATTTTAAATCTGATTCAGTCGATATTTTCCATTTACTTTAACCAAAACAAAACGGTTCACTAGATGCAAGATGCATGCCTTAGAAACGAGTAACTTAAGTCAGCATGGATCTGGAAAGATTGAAAAAAGTAAACTAGGTATTTTATTATTATCATTTGAATAGACAGGACTATTAGACATAACATAATGGGACAGGACCCATTTGCAACTGTGCCCATAACACACTTTTATAAAATGAATCGAATGAACTTGTAATTGTTTCACCTACCGATTCACAGTACAAGACTTGTACTCCTTTGATGATACCAACTTGTGACTGAATTATTGCAACAGCTTGAGAGAAATGCATGCCTGTGAAGAAGAATCAGATAAGATTATTAAAAAACTCCAGTTTTGTACCGCACCACTCAAACTACACTGATACAATATTTTACTGTAACTGTAACAGTAACAGGTATCCGGCAGCTTCAAAATATAAAGTAGCCTAATACTTTATTGTAAATGTAACGGGAATCAACAGCTTCAAAATATAAAGTTTTGTTCTCAAATCTGTAATGAACATACAATCCAACACTTTATTCATAAAATTGTAGGCTTATTAGTTTCAATTAATTATTATGATTTGATTCATTGAATCAAATAGTAAAGTAAACTATTACACTTGTGAATCAAATCAAGCTTTATTGTGGTTCTTCAAAACAAAGCATACTTGAATGAAAAGCGCAGACAAAATAGAAAAATACAAGTAACTAATCACCTGCAAGGAAAATCCTGTGTACAGGTGAGAGTTGCTAATATGATTCAATACAACAAGCCATAATAATAATAATATTGGCAATAAAAAATTGGCAGCTGACGAATGATATTTTTTCAGTAGCTTACTGTAAACAAAAAAGTGCCACTCTGATCAACTGACTCAACCGTCAATTTTTTGTTAGGAACTCTACTTGATTCAAAGGTCAATTTTTTGTAAGGAATTCTACTTTATTTTGAACTCAACCTTTTCTTAGAAGGATCTGAATTCGAAAATTTAGTTCTATTTTATTTAACTTAGCCTATTTAATGAATTGCTTAGCTAAAACCGTTGATTCAATAGCCATCAACAATCTAAAACGAAGCAACTGCAACATACGGTAATAAAAAAATTATCCAACTTAATCAATATAGGTAGGTATTACAGAGATGGAATTTACTAAATAAAAATGAATTAGAGCTAGAGGTTTATTGAAATTAGGCTAGATCACTGTAAAATATTAGGAAAACATTGAACAGATATGTTTTTCTACAGCAGAAGAAATTCATCGATATAACCTTTAGCAGAAATTTATGAGTGGCAGCATCAAAATGCAACAATGAATTTCATTACATTACTGAGATAGAAGCTGATTTTGTTGCAACATCTAAATGCTGGTTGCAAAGGCCGTATGATATTTGACAGTTGATAAAATATTTCACTTAACATCACGCTCAGAATTTTTATCAGTGATTTCGTCACAATGATAAGTGAGTGACATGGTTCAAAATAGCTCTTTATGTTTAAAAGAATTAAAGAGATAAGACACAATAAGGTGGATTTTATGGTTTATAAATTATGACATATTTACAAACAAGTTCCAAGAACCACTCCCATCCAAAAATAATAATAATAGGATATAAAAATATGAGCTTCCAGGATCCGAACAAAAATTGTTATTAGTATACATGCTTTATTTTCCTGGACAAGTTATCAATGAAAAGGGAATCGAAACCAAACAATTATGGAGAATTGAACTATGTCAAGCAGATTCAAAGGACGATAAATGAGTTAAACCTTGTAATACAAAGTAGCAAAATTAAATAAAACGCAGTTTTATAAGGACGTTTATAAAGGATAAAGTTCTTACCTAGAACAAATTCCCATTGTTCACAGCCAAGAGATCTTTCTGGTACAATTTCCAGCTCTAACATGATTACTTGAGTATATTATTCAAATCAGAATGTGACAAAAACAATAATTGAAATTACGAAAATAAAAAATACGTATTTACAATGCCTTTGTCCTACAAGCTAGTCCTAGTCCTAATGTTATTGATGCCATCAATCTTCAAGCTGTATCACACTAGTCAAAATGGGTTGTAACTGCCAACATCGGGTACCAACATCGAGCGTCACAGAAAGGTATTCGACGAGCCCTGTATTCTCTCAATATTGCAATGCTGCCAATAATTATTGCACTTGATAAGATATGATTAAAGTCTGATTCTGAATAATTTTCAACTGTAAATCAATATCGACTCTACGATTCAGATTCAGTATTTGTGTGATATTCTTTCAATTCTAACAAAGAGCAAATTGCTCGAGTATCATTTGCCACAAGTTGCCGAATTATCGCGAGTGCTCGCTCGAGTGTCTAGTGTGCATTACTTTCTATTTCGTATCCCAGCTGTATTAATGTCAGCTGTCATTGTCTGCAGAATATTTTCGTTATCAGCTGTTCTGACGTTTTTTTTTTTTGTTTACATCTAGTTTGGCGGGGGGTTTATAATATGAAATGATATTGTTGACTGAAAGATAAATTATAATTCTTTGTTTAATCGGATTATTGTCCTCCAAAAACTCGTTATTTAAAGTTTTATCTATTGGATTACTTCTTCACCAACTTGGTTGGTGAAAAAATTTGAGATTAACTTCAACGGTTAACTTATAGAACTCAAATGACGGTTTTTTAGTCTACGTCGTAACTCTGCATCTCAAAAATATTTCAAGGGAATTGAGTCTGCGCACCGTAACCTTCTTCATACTTGGATTTGTTATTACTTATTAGATAACATTGATATTTAAATTGAAGAATTGAACCATTTGCATAATAATGTTTAATGATTAATTCCACGTTAAGACGTAAGTTAACTTATATTTTTGTCATCAAGAAGTATTGATGGGTTGATACGATTTTTAATTCCTTCAAAAAATGATAAATCAAATCCCATTGAGTAATAACTTGAGAAAAGTAGAATATTATTTCAACTAGATTGAAATGAAATAATATAACTTCTGCTTTGAAAATCATAGTGAGGAATTACTATCTTTTAATTAATCAATTTTAAACACCAAAACCGATACTAGCTCCTGCTTGCTAATTGCTCCATTTCTCCACGGTACCTCTATCATTTGCTTCATCATCTCAGCTGAGCCTGCGGTGCGGCGAGCTGTGATGTGATCCGGGCCGGGACTGCGACTGGCGACTGGACCGGACGACCACTGACAAGTGACAATGCAGGAAAGCTCAATGCTGCACCGCGTTTGCCTGTGATTTTCGCCGTCTCCTCACTTTTATTTTGTTTATCTGCCTTATTTTTATAGGCGTTCTATTTCATTGATATGGATCTCCTAAGTTCAATTTTGAATTCAATGGATAAGCCACCATGTGTGAGTGACGGTCAGCGAGAACTCATGAAAAGTAAGTTTAAATATAAATTTAAGGTTATGTTTTCTCCTGTATCGAAGTAGACCCTAGATGGGTAAAGTACTTCTTTTTGAATAAATTTATTGATGCTTGTTCAGTGAAATTGCAACTTTCCCAGCATTGTCGTAAGTTACTTGATAATTTACTTAATTTTCTAATGTAAGTTATGTGATTTTCATTAAACTCTGGGAAGATTGCAGTATTCAAATCCACCTGTAAAACGACAAAATGACCTCACCCTCTGACTCATTTGCGCACCAATTATATCCGTATATAAATATCAGCTCTGAATAATTTGAGATGGTTTTTAAATTGGAATAGTGTAGTGGCAACTCAAAATCTAGTGTACTATAGATGACTTTTTATTGATAGGCCTTCAATCCTTTAAGTGGGCTTTGAAGTAAAATCAAATTCAAAGAGAAATTTACCTGCCGCAATCATAACCGGTTGCAATCGATTAAGTATGTTTTTCTTGAGAAGATTAGAAAAAATTAACTGTCGTTATATTAGGTCATCAATAATTTTTTCATCATCATCTTTCGGCATTACAGCTCAGGGTGAGCTTTAGCCTCTCCAACTACCTGCCTCCATATCAAACGGTCACCAGCTTTTTGCTTCCAATTCCTGACTCCCATCACTCTCATATCCACCTCCACTTCATCCAGCCAGCGGTTCCTTGGCCTACCTCTCTGCCTTCTTCCCTCCAATCTACCTTTATACATTTTTCTAGGCATTCTCTGATGAGCCATTTTTTCCAAGTGACCAACCCATTGTAGCCTCCGCGATTTTATATGGCGTACAATGTCTTCACCCTGGAGTATATCATTTATTTCAAGGTTTGTTCTCTGTCTCCATACGCCTCCCTCGTTGATGCCTCCATAAATTCTTCTTACTACTTTTCTTTCAAAGATCCTAAGCTTGGAGGCATCAGAGTGCGTAATATTCCAGGTTTCTGCACCGTATGTTACAACAGGCCTTATCAGTGTCCTGTACACTTTAAGTTTGGTCATTCTAGATATGGCTCTGGAGGTGATGAGCTTAATGTTTGCATAATAGGCACGATTACCAGCCATAATTCTTTGTTTAATTTCTTCGCTGACTTTATTGGAGCTATTTACATCTACACCCAGATATGAAAAATTGCTAACATTTTCGAATGTCCATATATCTACCACAAGATCATTCAGCGTGCGCCTATTCAGATTTTGAGACATTTTCATGAATTTTGTTTTTTCTTCATTGACTTCAAGACCCATCCTTCTCCCCTCTCTTTGCATCTCCAGGAACATTCCAATTAGCTCTCTCTCATTTCTGGCTACTAGCACTATATCATCGGCGTAAGCGCACATCTGCCTTGATTTGTATATGATGCTACCTGTATCCATTACATTCTCTAACACTCTTTGCAGTGCTATGTTAATCAATAATTTTTTAAATAATTCAATTTTTCCCAATCTCACTTTGTATGATGAGCTTTAAAGTACACGCTTCATAATTATTATATTCACAGCTTTATTAGCTTCAATAAGTCGTAAACTCCCTTGTGAGTTCGGAGCGTAGCACTCACTTACTCAGGGTCAGGGTACCACGCTCAACAACATACCACAGCATCGACACCCCACTCTAGCTCTCCTAACCTATTTAGCGTAGGTTGGGTAACCCAGAAAGGCTAAAACGGGCGGCCAACACTGCATGTTGAGATAATACGCAAAATTTTCAACCCTTCCATTACTCGATGGCTATCACTAAAACAATGCGTTGGGTTCTTGAACGATTCGAAGCTACAAAGTCATATGTTCGATGAGGTTCAGTTCTGATTGCACTCCTTGACCTTGTGTTGTGACTTTGGATGTTGGAGTCCATTAGCCAGTTCTCCTTGAACTTGAAGACAAAAATGGCCAAGTAATAAAGGGCTGGGACTGTCATAATTCTTGCTGATTTGAAGAGGGTGCGACATAAAAATCTAGGTGGCTTCCTAAAAATAATTCTGATGATTCTCTTCTGAGCCCTAAAAACCGCAAGTGAATCTCTTGAGCCTCTCCAGAGCAGTATTTAGTAGGACAGTAGAGGCTCAAAATAGCCATAGTACACGGCAAATACTGCCTCTCGCGCTAGGAATCCAGAGATTCTTGCTACTAGGAAAGCTGCTGAGTTGAGCCTTTCCAGCAGGGATTCAATGTTCATGCCAAACGCTGATCCACTGTCAGACCCAAAAAGCCAGCAGAAAGTGAAGACTGGATGGTGAAGGATTAGAGATTCCAAGATATCTAACAATAATTGTGTTTGGAGATCCATCCAGTTACCACAGACTATAATGTTAGCAATAATGAAAATTCACATCTGTATTGATTTTATGTCCCACGTTTCAACAATATCGACCGATTTTATTCTTTTGTTTCAATCAGAAACTCCCCTTCTGCATAAATTGAGAGCACAGTTGAGAAAATGGTATTGGACTTATCAACTTCTTACAAATTGAATATGTTGAGACAATTAACTCTCAAATTCATATAATTCATATCTTTGATCAACATGCATTTTATTGTTTCAGAACAAAGAGAAGAGATGACACGTATACGACGAGAGGAGAAAGAAAAGTTTTGCAAATTTCGAAGAAAGGTTTGTCAAACTATTGAAATTCTTGAACTATTCTTATACATAATTAATTCTTATTCACTTTTAACATTTTTATATTTATATTTGTTTTAAATATTCAAAATAGATATTAGAATAGAATAAGTTAGGCCTATATTTATTGCTTCCAAAACAGAATATAGTAAAAAATTTCTTATTTCCACACTTGAAAAATAGCTCATATTTGCATTAATATTCAATTGGCTTCATTTCATCTTCATAAGTTAAATGAAAGAGCATATCATAGAACAGAAAGAGCGTATCATAAGACATTGATTGACAAAAATTTGTAATGTCTTTTCCTGTTAGCAAGCTCAAATGACTTACTAAAATAGTTATTAGTTATGTAATATACTAAATGAATATTAATATAACAATGTATTGAATAGTTTTTGGATAATATCAACTTTTGAAGCCTATAACTTAAATGTATGCCTTTCTTTTTGGTACTTGAGTATTAAAAATATTATCACTCATATGAAAGTAGTGATAAAACTCATTAAGAAAGTCATGACTAATGAACTCAAGAGAAACATCATTTATGGAACGATTTCAAAATATCAATAATGATTCTTCAGGATTTTAATACATAATTAATATGCATAAAATTGAATAGAATTTTATGATTGATATACATATAATGAGGTTCCATTTCCATTTGAGGTTCACGTTCCATTTTGAATATTTTTTAAATTGGTATTCGATTCTTCTAATTGCTAATGCAATCCTAATTAATTTTCAGGTTGAGCAAGAAGTTAATCTCTTCCAGCAGGACGTAAACGAAAAAAGACTGAAGTTCGAACCAATGGATCATGTATTTCGTGGCATTATGTAAGTACCATATCAATGTCTCATTGATATTCTTTGTATGTCTCTGCATCCTATCAAATCTATGGATGGAACAGAAATCACTGTAGATTACCCATAGCCATTCTCCAATTTAATACCCTCTCGATTGCCCCCTTGGTTTCACTTGTCAATTCTCCCAACTTATACAATCCTCGAATTCATTATATTCGACCCACGAGTCAAATAATGGTGCCTCACTGTTTTTTATTCTAAATAATGATTGAAGTACCCTTTTAGAATTATTTTTCAATGCATGACATGTTTCAATTAATGTTTAGGAATAAGTTCCTATAACTTTTTCTCAAAAGATTTAAGTTACCTATGTAAATAAGGCTTTCAATGAAATTTCTGTGAGCCTTTGTATGCAATGAATAGATGAATAAATGAAATAAAAATAATAAAAAATAAGAGAGACCCATTCTAAAGTGATATAAGGTCCACTTACTCTTAGATATTAATATAGCTGACACCAAAACGTCGTTAGGCGGTTTTGTCTACTCCTGGTGCGCTCCAACTGTTGATGTTGTCAATTAGAGTTGACATTCTATAAGCTATTCCTAAATAATGTTTTTGAAATCAAAGAGATCATTGAAAAATAAAAAATGATATAAAATAATTGATTTGTCAATTAAGATAATCATAATTGAGATAATCATAAATGATTATTAATGATATAAAAAATAATTCAAAAAGGGTACTTTGATAATTATTTAAAATAAAAAACAGTGATAAAAGTAGCCCTGAGATTAAGGAAACACATGGTGCCTCAATACGATTTTTAATGTGGGTACATAACTACAGCTGTTTTTTCCGTTTTGTATTTCATGTAGGCTACGCATGTTGTATATTTAATTGAAAGATTAAAAATTAAAATAACCATGGATTTATAAAAATATTGAGAAACAGTTTTTGGTTGTTACATCATTATCAATATCTGGTAAACGGAGTTTATCAATTGTTCCGTGTAACTATTGAAGCCGGTATCTCAATGAGTTTCTAGAATTTGAATTCAATATCGATTATCCACCACAATAGCAATTTCACAAGAATTTGTGAAATTTGCGTATTTTTAAGTGTTTTGTAAACGAATGAAATCGAATGGATATAATATTATTGTAATCATTATAATCAATGTTGGTATCTTTGAAATGAAATTTTTTCCCTCAAAATCACAAAACAACAACAGATTTATATAAATCACCATGATTTGTTCATGGCAAAACACCAAACAGTAGAATTTTATGTTGTACCCCTTCAGGTCTGGGAAAGGGATGAAGTACTAAATACTCTATAATGAATTAATATTGTAGAAAAGATGTACAGGGTGTTCACCAGTTTGCTTTCAAGCATTGAAAGCTCATCAGATTTTTCTAGATAAGACAGAATTAGGTTTACAGCTGTTTTGAAGGACGTCACATAAAATTTTTCAAGTTTGATCTAAGAATATTATTTGTAGCTTTATAACAGAATTAGGTTTACAGCTGTTTTTAAGGACATCACATAAAATCTTCCAACTTTGATCTAAGAATAAGTTATTATTTGTAGCTTCCTTCTGTTACCCTGCAGTAGTAGATCGAAAAGTGGATTTCTATTCTTCACAAATATGCTCCAACTTTGCCTGATGACTTCTTATGTTCTATTGAATGATTGTTGCCTACCTCTTCAAACCAAAATACAATTATAGCATGCTTGGGTTCCTAGTAGCAGTATTTTTTAAAGAAACTGACTTACTGCTATCGCTTGCTAAAGTGCGATTTGACACTAGGCTAGTTGAAATTTTATGTTTTTCCTGATAAAACAACACCAAACCCTTCTGTATCTTTCTTGAGAGAAAAGTTTTATAGGTTTTCAAATCTATAAAGTAACTTTTGAGACACTGTATTTTCAAGAATTGTTGAAGAAATATTTTTGTTTATTCAAAATAATTTACTACAACTACTAAAAATAACTATGTACTTTTTAGACTACTCTCACTTGACATACTCTTCAAATATTATTCATTATGAATAATTCGTATTTTCAATTAATACAATAATTGTTATAATTTTCATTGTGTTTATTACAGTCACGATGTAGCAGAAATAGCTGGCATGACAGCATACTCATTCGGCGAAGAAGGGTATGATCGATACACAGTAGTTTATAAACGAGAAAATCCTCCATGCGAAGATGAGATAGCTACACTTAGAAATGGGGAGGAATGGAACGAGGAAAAAGCTAAAGAACTCGCTGAAAAGGTAAGTGTTGAAGTTAATATGGATGTGATTGTTAAAGTTATCCATACTTCTTAAAACTGCAGTACTAATGATGAATAATGAATAATGAATAAGTACTAATGATGAAAATAACTACTTTTGCTTGCTTTGCAGCTTACTTGCTTGCGTCTAAAAGATCGAAAGTGAGCTTCAAAGCAAGCAAAAGTATAAGTAGTATTAATCAATATTTAATATGGATATTTCCGAAATGCTTTATGTTATCCGCAATCTTCATGAGTTTGGATTTTTCTGTAACAAATCAGATTCCTTTATTTCTACCCTCTCCTTTTCAGTTTATAGTCCATCAAATAACTTAAATCCAACTTCGTATGAGTTGATGAAAATTTTTCGTTTAGAATTAAATTCACTAAAAGTAAGGTATTTTTTGTTAAGAATGGCCATTTGATTATGATATTAATCATGTTCGTATGATTGTGGGTTGAGTGAAAAAGAGGGCTCTTGTATCTCAACTTCGCCCAAAGTACTTGAATACTATGTAGGCTACCAAGTCTTTTGGAGACGATAACCGTCGGTCCCGGCTGCCTAAAAAGTACCTATCATTACCCTCGCACAGGCCTAGAAGCCCATGTAGGTGAATCACCGTTAGAAAAAAAGTGGAAGACATTACACGCCAGATAGATATAAAGTCTATCTATAATTTAGTGAGAGGGAATATTTTTATTCCTGAAACTTAGGTACAGTAGTAGTTGAAAATTTCAAATTAGAGTTCTCTGTTTCTCATTACAGATTTGATTTGATAAGATGAGAACTGATTTCTTCACAACCTATGTTACAACCCAAATTTTCAAAATCTTACTTACCGGTTTGAGATAACTTGAATCTTCTGTCATATTCAATTTACTCATGCAAGGAAGCTTTTACAGTACTACTATTTAATCTCTTTAATAAGTCCCTGAAAAAAATAAACTAGAATTTTAATCGTATAGAGATAAAAAAGTAAATATTACAAATTTGCATAAATTTTGTCTTGACAAATTGTCAGAAGCATTTCATGAGATGAACTAGAAATCTTTCCGCATCGCTATGTTTAATGAAAAATTAATTTCCGAGATTTACTATAATAATAGTAACTTTATAAAAACTTGATACTAAACAAATTTAATCAGTCTTCCAACGTTTTATTCGGACGTGGTCCTCTTAAAAAAAATAGAAGTATTTTAATACAGGAAAAATGCGAAACACACTTTACATGTAAGCTATGTATGTATAGCCTATATTTGAGGAGCATTGTGTAATTCTAGAGTAAACAAATTATATCCTTTTTCTCGATAGCATGACTTCTGTTTTTGAAACAGGCCCAAGGTTTTTATGGGCATTAATTTTTATTGAGATATTCTATACTTTGAATTTACCAATGTTAACATATTTGATTTACAGAGAAAGCTTGCGGAAGAAGAAGCAAAGGTAGCCGAGCAATGCGCAAAGAAGACGAATAAACCAATCAAAATAATTCCAAAAACTAATTACCAAATTAAATATCAGCATTTAATTGGCACTGAAGTTGCAAAGGAAGCAGCAAGGGTTACCCAGACAAATAAAAACTATGGATTCGGTAAGTTCATTGTAGTTTATAATGTCTTTATTTATATACATTTCATATTTGTACACGTTTCCAATATTAATGGATTTGTACTTTCTATTTTCAACTGGGAATCTGATGGGTTCCAGTTTGTAATTTTTTACTAGAGATTCAACTGATGGTGTAAAAAATTTAAAAAATCTTTATTTTTCCTACTTGCAGTTTTTAGTCTTGTCAATAAGTTTTTTACTTATCCTTGGTTTTAACACTGAGTACAGTTCTTTTAACTTCTCTTTATCTAGTGATTGAATGAAAAGACAAGATGTCTCCAAACCACTGATTTATTAAAAAAATCCAGATACCGGTTTCGGTATTGGTAGTGCTAATATTTAATCAACTTATATAATTGGTTGTGGTTTCGTCAGTTCCAAAAATGTCTCAGATAACAATGTTTAGTAAATAACAATTTTATGTCCTGTTTATCTCTAAATACAGTGTAACCTCGATAATTTGTACCTCTATACTTCGTAATTCTCTATAATTCGTAATTCTCTATAATTCGTAATTCTCTATAATTCGTAGTGATTGCTCAGTCCCTTGAAATAATTTCCAATATTAATAGCTTCGGTAATTCGTAATCTTCCCTAATTCGTACTAAACCTTTGGTCCCATTAACTACGAATTATCGAGGTTCCACTGTACTGTAGTTTCAAATCATCTTATAAATTTGTTTATCTTATAGATGTAAAATATGTTTATTTTGGCAAATAAAGAGTTGAAAAAGTTGGTTGCTACACCATTACAATCACTGGTAAACTAAAACTTAAAGTAAAGAGCAGTAGTCGAGCACCGCTATTGGTGGACGCTTGAACGTCGGCCAATTCTCTAGACAAGCTCCTCCCCGATTAGCGGTTCATATTAAAGTTACAAAATGGCGATTTAAACATTAAACACAATTGAAGATCTACTCTTTACTTAAAGATTTAGTTTACCAGAGATTGATAATGGTGTAGAAACCGAAACCGGTATCTCGATTGTTCAATAAGTCAGTGGTTTGATAAGATCTTGTTTTCTCTTTTAATATGGATAACTACCACAATATCATCTTCTTAACTATACTCGACAAGTAATTAATTGTTATCTTGTGAGTTGAACGTGTAGCTTGTTTGTTTTGTGTAATTGTGCATATCAAGTTTTCATAGCCAATTTCATAATACGTTATTGCTTAAAGAGAGAGAAAATACTAATCTGTAGAATTTCAATACGTTCCAATTAACAAGTACGAAAACATTTGCTCACAGTGTTAACTTCAACTATTCCTAAAAAAGTGTTGAATGTTTATTTTCGAACTGTTCCAACGTTTGCCTTTGTTTTTCAAATAAGTTACTCGTACATTTATCTGAATTTTCACTCATTTATGAAATTATAAATGTTGTAATCAGAATAATTATGCTAAAAATTTGATGTTATTTTCAGTTCCAAGCGAAAATAAAAAGGATGTGAGATCCATTGAACAGACTCTGGCCGATATACAATCAAAGAAGCGACAAAAGTTGGATCATCATAATAATTCTACGGCAGGTAACCCCGATTAATAGAAATATTGATCGTCATAGCAACTGATGCTATAGATAATATTAATTTCTGCACAGAAATGTTGCCGAATTTTGTTGTTGACCTCAATTTAGAAAATGTTATTAGATTACCCTGTGACATAATTTTATGTCTTTACCATTGATGTTTGTGTAACCAAGAACCAATAGAACCTACTTGCAAATGTTCTGTCCTTTGATATATGTAAACTTGTTCGAATAAGTCGTATGTAAACATAATTGAAAAATCATATTCCCTATTATTACTCAATAGTATCGGTGTTACAAGTTATCTATTGATGTGCATTTAAAAGTTTCTGTAAATTTTTGTAAATGTCAAGATAAGCCATCTTGCTCTTAGTTGTTTATAGTTGATAGTTGATGTTTTGTCATCCCGTATTGCTCGTTTGTTGTTTAACATATATTGTGTCAAAACGTGAGATTTGAAGAAATGCGCTTAAAATAATTTTTTTGAAAATATATTTTATAATTCAATTTTCTTTTTTGTTAACTTACTCTACTGAATCTCAATTGCTACGTAATTTATCACTCTCAAGTTAACACGTCAATAAGTTACCATTTAATGTTTTAATGAGCTTGAACTTCTGGTAGCATCTTCAAGATACAGAGTGGGGCAAATGAATTTACTTATTTGTTTACTAAACAAAAAACAAATATGCACAGTTGTAATCATCTATTTAAAAGAACATAGAGACTAGAGTTTGAGTTTTGAAAATAGTTTCAGGCATCAGTCGATATTGATACCGTTGTTTCAGTCGATTACTGATATAGTCGGTCCAAGCAATGAAGACCCTGTGGCAAGATGAGAAAATGACTTCAGCTCGGTCAATATTGGTTCAAAAATTATTGATTAGATCTCAATCGTACGAAACATTTTGATCAACAGTTTGAGACCAAATCAATATTTTTTTGAACCAATATTGGCCGAGCTGGAGTCGTTTTCTCATCTTGTTTCTTTGCTTGAATAGACTATATCACCAATTCAGGATATTCTCAATACTTTGCACCTCATTCAGTAAATCCATTAGGTAACAGGGTAACAGTATGACAAATGCGTTATCTTATTGATTCAAGACTCAACCACACGTGGTCGTTTTAGAGTCGAGTCGACTTTATCAAGGAAGTACGTCGAGTATATTGTAGAGAGGCTACAAATAAGAACTAAGCTATATAGTCAAAATAGTAACCACAAATCACACCTTGCCTTTGCCCTTGCCAAATTTCCACAACCTTTTGAAGTCCTGATATTTAGCACACGTAAATTGTGGTTCATTGTCACTGTACATACTCTGTATAATACCCTGTATAATACTCAGTATACCCCTGTGTGGAAAACCATGCCTGTCAAACATTGACTTCAATGATACAATCACCTCATCTGACGATAAATTTTCATTTTCCTGATTTCAACATATTTACTAAAGTAGTCAATAGCTAGTAAATAATCCATATTACTTGAAGTGAAAATGTCAAAACCCACTACAACCCAGGGTTCATCCGGGACATCTCTAAATATAGTCATTAGACAATAGGCTTGTCTATTCTGATTTTAATAATTTCAAACAAATTTGACAACTTGCAATCATATCATGAATTTCCTTATTCATGAAAGGCCAAAACATTATTTATCTTGCCTTTGCCTTATCAATACCACAATGATTATATTGAAGACAATCTAGCATCTCCTTTCTCAGAGTTTTTGGTTCTACCAACAAGTCATTTTTCAACGAAAGACCATAGCACTATATAGTTCTTCTTTAATAATTCTACTAAAACAATAAGGATAGGAATATGCAAAATTTTCTTGATCAGATGGCATCAACAAAACACTCATAACGACTAGCAAATAAAATAAGTAAATTCCTCTGCCTCACCTTGTAGTAATTTTTAAAACCTTGCGAGTGATTTTTCTATTGTATTAAGTAACATAGTTATTATGATGATCATATGTGTGAGTTCAAGTATTAATTTTTAAAACTAATCTCTTGGTTATGCCTTATGTGTAGCACTTGATAGGTTTTTTCTGTATCTGTGAAGTAATAATATGGGTTGTGTTCGTTATTCAAATTGATTAAAAGCACTAGATATTGTAAAACCACAGATTTATTAAAAAAACTGAATACTGGTTTCGCTTGTTAAATCATTTTATCAATCTTTGGTGAAATAATTTACTAAGTTTATTGTAGAATTTTTTTATTCTATTAAGCATGATTTTGGATATTGTAGGAACGCATTGTATCAAATCTCATGCAAAACTAGATGAATGTAGCCCAACGATGGTTTATTGTGACTAGGAAGTTCCTTGTACTATAAACCTTACTCTATTGTAGCTCATGTAGATCCAACACTATTTAATTATAAGGAAAACTATATTTTGATGGCTAAAGATACTAGTATATTTTAATGTCTATTTTATCTATCTTATTCACAAATACCTTCTGAAGTTCTATAATGGTGCTATAACATTGTTAAGTTATTTTTTCATAAGTCATAAAGTTGTGTAAGGGGATAAAATAATGGTATTATTAGACTTTAATTCAAGAAACGGACGAAAAATGTATTTGTTGTAAAAAGTGAAGCTTGATCTCTTATTATATTTCTGCTGTAAATCTATTTATTAGGGTATTAGTTTTATTATCAGGTTTTCTATTCCATATCACTGTTTTATTTTTCTAAATATTATTTCTTATTTTTCTAAATATCATATTCGAGTAATGAGTTCTGCATTATAAACTGGTATTTTTTATAATACAAATGGTCTTCTTTATTAGGTAGGATGGAGCCTTGTTGAGTAAAAGTCCATATAGGCCTAATGTAGTAAGCAGCAACAATCCTACTTTCGCTGAGATGAAACATTGTGAAAGATAAGGAAGGATTGGTTGTTGGTTAATATACATATTTACTCATCAGAATTTATTTGGAAAAGAATTCAATCCAAAGAACACATCACATCAGTAACTTCCATCCGCCTCAAAATAATATAAGATATCAATATTGGATGTGATACCTGTTACTCCAATGGTAGACGATTCTTCACTAATTTGGAATACTGAAATTTTCCACCGGTATATGAAGGCGATCTTAAACAGGTTCTTGGAAAAGTATTCTTTTATAGATCCAGATATTAAGGTCTAGCGAAAATTTTAATGAATAAACCACATCACATGGAGATTGCATCCTACACAATTCTAAATCTGACAAAATAAAATCCCTTTTCTAATTACGAGTTTTCATAGGAATCAATACAACAAAAAATTTAAAGTGTTGAATTTTCATGCTCTAAATTTCAAGTCGAAACTCAATATATTTTCGGTCCTAGAAAGTTATTTTGTGAAGTGTTTTTGTTTTATTAGTTGATGATGTTTTGATATAAAAAACTGATTTTGAATCACTGTTTTTTAAAATAACTATAACCTACATGGTTCTCCATGTTTCCATCTAGGAAAAATTAGGTTATACGACGAAGTGGAACAACCCCCTTGATTCCCCACTATTGAAAGCTATACGCTAAATTATAATAGTAATAATAATACTTCATTTGTTCCAAATAGTGTAAAACTCGTTGTTTATGACTGAGTAAAGCAAGCAAATAACGCACAATACTTATTTTTCATAATGTTTCATATCAACGTAAGTAGGATTGCTTGCTATTGATAATGCAAGACTGTTGAGAGTGATTGCATATAAATGGATTATTATTATCAATTATTTTTGATGTTATTATTACTGTATTATTTTTACTGTTATTATTATTATTATTATTATTATTAACTGTTATTATTATTTATTTATTCACATTCAACATGGTTGCAATGATACAGGCAAATGCCAGGTATAAGTTACTCAAACTACTCAAGTTATATTACATGCTATTGCTGTGAGAGAAATTTTCTAACAATATGGCAAGTGCCTAAAATCACAGCTTTTTGAATTGTTGCAATGAGATACTCAAGACCAAGCTCTTTTAAACATATTTTCAGGAATTTTGGAACCACTCCTGTATTCGAAATCACTACCGGTACCACTCTCACATTCTGCAGATGATAGAGCTCCCTCATTTCTTCAGCCTGGGCTGCGTACTTGTTAATCTACTGGGCATGCATTGTCCTCATATTATGGTTGAGTGGGATCACCACATCGACCAGGAAGGCAATTCTCTCTTGCTTATCCATGACCTCCATGATCATTATATCAGGACGATTTGCGGTGATGGTGTGATCTGTTCTTATTGCCCTGTCCCAATACAACTTTGCCCTTTCATTGTCATGCACAAGCGCTGGCTGGTATTCGTAATAGGGCGCTCCTCCTCAAGAAAACCATATTGTAGGGCAAGTCTTTGGTGAATTATCTTTGCCACATCATTATGGCGCTTTGTATACTCCACTCCTACAAGGGAAGAGCACCCTCCAATAACATGATCAATTGTTTCAGGTGCTATTCTGCACCTTCGGCACCTATCATTTAAGCCGTTTTCTTTCAGGATGCGTTTTCCATATGACTTTGTGGCGATAACTTTATCTTGAATTGCAATGGCAAACCCCTCTATCTCAGGGAACAATGACCCATACTGCAACCACAAATTGGATAAGTTACAGTCTATGTACTCTTATTATTATGATTATTATTATTATATAAATGGATGAGCTGCTTATTACATTACATGGACTTGTTACTGTCTTATAAGGCTCCGTCCTAGCTAATGAAAGAGTTCAATTTACACCAGTTATGCTTGAGAATATTGCTTAGTTTTTTTTATTTTGATAAGAATCACCCTTGCTCTTTAGCTCATTACAATAACTTTTACTGCAATGATAATATTCTATTATTGTCACATCAGAAATATCTCCAATACCTATGTGCAATAGCACACTTTTTCATGTAGAGAAGGGTCCAAAAATGTGTTTATACTTAGACTTATCCACAATGAACCAAATCAGAATAGAATGACAAGCAGGTGTGAAAGATATAAATGTAAACATTCAATTGTATCCCTCTGTATTTTAACAAACTTTGTGATTGATCTTCATCACGCCAATTGATATTTAATTCATATTTTACAAATCTTGATATTTTTCTATTCCTTGTATATTTGTCTCGATATCTGGTTAAAATCATACCAATCCTAATTCGTTGAATCTGAAACTTAGTTGCTCAAATAGACTAGCACAATGTTTATCAAAAATTCCAGTCCAGGATTTTCAATGTTCCTTTCTCAATTATTAAATCATAAAATATCCGTTTCACTCTTGATTCACATGTAAGTAGCCTTATAATATTACATTATTATAAAGAAGTGGAATTGTTTGTCTAGTCTTATACATTCGTGATTATTGAAATGTATGTATTATTTTTATGTACAGTATTTAATTTGGGGTCGATGCCATACATGATTTGTTAATTCAAACTTATTAGGCTCCTCTCAAAGTTGAAACATTGAATAATACTATCACTATCAGAGTTATAGAAACAGATGAATCCTACGACCATCATCAAGAATAATATTCTTTGAAAATTTTGTACATTGTTTATTAGCTTAATTACGTCATGTTCCCATAGTATGTATGCATATAGGAAATATAATTGAACTAGCCGAAGAGGAGATGTAAGCTCAAATGTGATTAATGTGTATCTATAATACATTTATTTTCTATAAGATGTATTACTTTGATACATTATCATCTGACTCCAACAATCAAACTATTATTAGCCTATACCGTCATTATGATTACCCATTTTGGTAGCTCTTGAAAAACCAACTAAATCATTTGATGACGTACAGTTTTTAATTGGACAATAATGAAATTAAGGTGCATTTAGTCTATTTTAAAACTATTTTATAGACTGTAGAGTATAGACCGTGTGTTGAAAATGTATTTTCACATTTTTCAAGTGAATCATACCGACTAAAAACATTCAAGTATACATTTTACATGGTTCTAAGTTGAATCAAAAAATACCTGAAGACTTCCAAAGTATAGAGTATGACAAAACACTCGTACTGCACTTGAATTCTATTTTCTTAATAATATTATTGTCCCTTAATGTATTTATTATTCATGTTTATCCCACTGTTGGTTCGGTTCTTGTAAGCTCCACTCTTCACTGGCGGCTTGTACCCACGAAACAGGTGAACTGCCTGTATCTTTTACTGTACAGCACTTCACCTGTTTCGTGGGCACGAGCCGCCAGTGTTTTATCCACCTTTGAACTAAATAAAATGAGATTTTCTATTGTTTTTAAGTATTTCCACACTCAGTTGAAATATTTATTGAAACTACTCTTAAATTACCTCTAGTCAATCATTTTTTTGTTATTCTTCAATTTTAATTTTTTCCTTTGTCATTGTTTCCTATAATAATAGTCATTTTCATATTGTGAATGCAATGAGAAGAGATTTTTAGGAGGATGATATTGTGAATTTCTCTACACGGCAGCTGTTCTAAAGAGGCTGTGATGAATATTTTTCAAATCAAGATATGTTCATGTTGAAGATCGATGTTCTTTTATCCTATTAAACATGTTCCACTGTACTCGAGAAATAATTATTGATTTAAGAAATTATTTTGTTGCATGATTGAGGTTATCGTGGAGCAATTTCATCAGGGTAGATTTTAACAAATTTCTATGATTGTGTATTTACTTCAAATACTAACATTTGTACTCAATGATTTATCATTGTATAATCATGTGTAATATTGTGACACACTATTTTATTTATCCTCGATTCTCAGTGACCTGTTGAAAATATGATAGCCTATGTATAAATGTTCTTTGTAGTAGTGTTTTATGGGAGTGAAAAAATAAGTGTAATAATGCATATCCAAGTTTTCTGTATTAAATGGTATAAAATATTTTCAAAATGAGATTTTCATTTGACTTATCCCATCATGAAAATTAATTATCAAAAATTATTATAGACCAGCACCAGTCACCTATCTACCATGTTTAATATGTATGAAATTTCATCTCATTTCTGCTACGGTATACACTATTATTAAGACCACATAATGAATTTTTATTGAATGAATTGAAGAAATATATAAATTGAATAATTTATTCTACTTATAATAGCTGCCATAAGGATTTTTAACATTTCAATCCTCAATATTATTAATATGTTAATAATTGTCCACTTTGAACATAATAGAAGGCTGTCTGTCTATTGATAATAATAAATTTTCAGATGCATGATACGTACTTTGATCACATTTACTTGAACAATCGTATAGAACTGGGCCATGGTCAGATAACAAAAAAGGTTGGTTAAACAGATGTAAATGGGAATATAATCTTTTGCTACAGGTATTTAACCAAAATCAAGTTCCAAAACGTTCCTGAGTGATTACGGATTTGAATTATAATCGATCTGCTGTAAAATAAAAGTTTTCTTTGGATCATTACTGCAACACGTAAGTTACCTACACTTGAAAAGTGGTAATCAGAGGTTTCGGGCTCTATTGCTCATAGAAATTGAAACAACGACGTGTGGAACAACTAATAATTTATTAATTAAACAACTTAAATTTCACAATTCAATGTGAACTAAACATATACTTTTATAGAATAACATTTCAGGTACCACTTTAAAATTTATCACAGGAATAATATTTTTAACTAACTTCTATACAATTGATCTAAATCACAAATTTATAAAACGTTTAGATTTTGAAAACTAATCAAAGATCAATTTTGGAATATTCCTAATGTACCGTGATGTGAAAGCGTAATCTTTGGTCATTCAAATTTCTTATCTAGACAGAACGATAGCTTTATATAAGTTACTTTAACATGATTTTGATGAAGTTGATGTTTAAGCTACTATCGAATTAATGAAACAATAACAATGAAATGAAACAATAACAATGAAATTAATAATAAATTGAACTTGATAGAACTGAACAAACAAATCGAATTAATCATGATAGAATCGATTAAACTTAATCAAATTATTTAGGGAAAAATTAATTGAATTGATAATAGAGAAAATTAAACTTAATTGAACTGAACGAATTGAGCAAATAAATAAAGAAAACGGTTCAATCAAACTTCAACATGTAGCTCACGCCGAGTTTGGTAATTCAGAAGAAATCTGGATCGAAGGATGTCGATGGCTCTGGGCTATTACGCGGTACAGCGTAGATGACATCCTCGACTTCCATTGTCTCGTCGTCCGGCACTTCTACTGTCTCGTCGACCGACATACTGACAGTGCCATGGGTCGGCAAAGTTGTACTGCTCGCAGACGCAGTCGCTCCACCCGAACAATACTCAGTTTTCTCTTGTACACTCAAGCTTGGCATACTGCTAGTCCCTGCTAGTGGTTCGTGCTAGAAAATACAAAAAAAAACATCAATCCAATGTTCCCCTTCAACAATTTGAAAAACTGTGGGAAGAAATGTATTCAGAGAAAAAACTATTAAAACACAATGAGTAATGAATATAAAAAACTGATGAGTAGGCTAAAATAAAAATGTGAAATATTGACAGTTTTTTTTAATTATGTATAATATCACACCTGACACTGTGTCTTCAATGAAAAAAGACAAAGTGCACGAATTCAGTTCCATAAGATCCGTGCAGGACTATGTTAATATAGAGAAATTAACTTAAGCTATTGAAGTAGGCAAGGAATTAGGATTACTTGGCTAGGAATTATTTTTTATAAAGGGTAAGTTTGCATTCAATGACTGGACAGTGACAGCAGATAAATTATTGTTGGCTTTCACTTATTGGTCCAATAAGCAGTACTGGTAGTTCTAGACTTGAAAAACTGTGGGGGGGGGGGAGCAAGGACGAAGGAGTGATTCTTTTCTGGGGAGGGTGAGTGAAGTTGAGAGCTGTTCCAAGAGTTTGGGTAGTTTCTCGGCCAAAAAATGGCAGACTTCATTGGCAAAATGAATATTTTGTATTTTTTTGTAATATAAAATATTGTAGCCTAATTGTATCTTGAAATCTTAATTTATTTTAAAACTTCAAGTGTAGCCTATAATTTTTAAAGTGACTCTTTTCTAATTATTACTTCTCTATTAAGAGAAAAGTACTAACAATGTGCTCCAATAGTTATTTTATAATAATTAATATTCACTTTTCTAGTGATTCAAACAGTTCCAGTTTCACATTGCAACGTTAAGCTTCATTTTATAGTCTGAATGATTTGTCAGTTTTCAAACTATACCTTAAAAAAGAATGACATTTTGAATCGTGAAATAATTAGTTGATAAATAATTTTGAAGAAAAATACTCATTTTTCAAACATTTAACTTGTTTGTCACCTAGACTTCTCAAATCAGGATTTAAAAAAGACAAATTTGAGAAAATTTCCACTTATTTTTCCCCTTATATTTATTACAATACCTTGTGATAGATTGCGAAACTTGAAGAATCAGCTTTAAATAAATTTCATTTTTTGAAGCTTTAATAATTTTCCATTGTAAAAAAAACCTTTTACTTGCATAGATTGTGCATTCCCACAAGCAGAGAAGTGGAAAATATATAAAAATATAGGCAAGTTCACAAAAAAACGGTCAGTAAAGCAGAAAAATACATACAAAACATAATTTCATGAGATCGTTTCTTATACCAAAAACTGGTTTTCATGTTTTTTTTAGTTTGTTTGAGCAGGCACAATTACACTTTTCCATTTTTCTGTATGTGGGAATGCATAATCTGTGCAAGTAAATGGTTTTTTACAATGGGAATAGAATAGAATATTTATTGCTTCCAAAAACAAAATATAGCAAAAAAAAATTATTTCATCACTTGAAAATTTGCTCTATTAGCTCTAAAAATAACAAAAATAAAAAATTGTTTTTACAAAGGGAAATTAGTAAAGCTTCAAAAAATAAAATTTATCTTGTGATAGATATATCACACAAACATAATAATTATATAGTTCATTTCTATTTAATAAAGACTTACTGAAGTCTTCATGCGTTTCTTCTCACGTTCCAATTCTGAATCTGCTTTGGTTTTTAGCGATGGTATATAGATGGTAGGGACGTAATCAACATTCAATGGGGATGCATTCGGATTCCCCTTCTGGAAATGCCGGTAGCAAATCGATGCGTTCTTATCTGGCAGCCAATTGGCTCCGCTAAGACAATAATGTGAAAATAAATTTTATTAATTGACATAGTAGGTAGAATATTGAATTATTCAGTAAATGAATTCATTCTTACCTAAAAACACCACTGAACTAGTAGCATATTGATAATATATTATGAGATCATCATCGGTCCTGACTGAAAAAGCTGTTTATACGGTCCAGCGGCATTGCTTAGTCCAAGTCTCAATGATAGATTTTGAACAAAAAATGCAATTCATAATATCTTGGATATTTTCAATCAATTAATAGATTGCGAAGTATAATACAATTTATTTTAAATTATAACTTACTTTTCTCTCCCTATGCGGGCAAAACTTATCCATTTATTCCTCCTATCTTCTGGCTCCATTGGAAATGCGAATAACATTTTTTCTCTAGCGATTGATTTGTTAAAAGAGCTGTCGCATCCGACAACAGAGCATTTAAGAGGTAATTTAGACATTTTAAAAATAGAAATTCGTATTTTCAACAATAAAGATATGGAATGCTAAGTTCAGAATTGTCGAATTTTAATCGGCGAACTTTTCAATGACTGTTCGCAGATCACAGACCTACGAAAAATAGACACACACAGACAAAAGCAGAACGTAAGAGAGCGAATGACGTTGGCACAACTGCACATCAATATAAAATGCTGCTCTATTACAATATCGTAAAAGTTGATATATTATATGTAATATTGGAACATTTTTTTAGTTTATTTATATTAGATTTTCCGTTTAATATCACTATATGCTCGGATAACACAGTTAGTTCAGGAGCTACGAGTCTCCGTAATGGCGGTGGCTTAATCTGGTACACATTGGATGCTTTTGCGATTTCAGTTTTGCCAAACTAGCGATTTCAGTAAAATTGCTATATTGCATTGTTATTTATAATCTCTTCATAAATTAAATCTACTCAATTTTTTAATAATAAACATTCTCATTAGAACAATTCCTACATTAGCCTGATTTAGAAAATTTTATTAATTGAATGCTAAATTGAATAAATATGTTAGATTAAAGGTTTAATAATTTTTTTGGTTAGATTAAAGGTTTTAGGTTAAATTAAATTTTAGATAATTTAATCTGGTCAAGCAAAGAAGACATTCTGGCAAGATGGGAAAATTACTTGAGCTCGATTCAAGAATTATAAATGAAACATTTGGTAGTCAAAAACATTCCGCTCTACAATTATAGACCAAATTTTCAATTTTTGAACCAATATTGACCGAGCTGGAGTCATTTTCCCATTTTGATGTGTTTGTTGCTAGACCAAATTTGCGGGAGAGGAACAATTTTGGGCTGAGCCTGTTGTTCTCTCCTGATCATTGAGAAATTATGTGTACCTGAATGAATCTTACTATTAATTAATTTCAAGTCCCTTATCATGTTATCACGTATGTAACGACTGAAATTCAATTTCCAGATAACGCACAAACTTGAAAGTTTGCACACAGATCTTGATTATATTAAGAATTGTTTTTAAAAAATATTCGTTCATAATTTAATCAATTTGATGTTTGAAAACTAATGGAAATGTTTCAAAATTTTGAATGTGCTGAGTTTTTATGCACTGCTTCAATACTACATTTCTCAATAATCTCATACTGAATAGTTATTCGCTAGTTATAAAATGGTGTAAAACTATTTGTGTTAAACTAGTTTGTTAGTAAATTACATCTATACTCTATCCACCCACTCACCGTGAGTTTGGAGTAGCCTACATTTAATCTTTTAAATATTATAATTCATATTATTCTGCTTGGATTTGGTATTTGAACAATCTCCAGGAAAAAATGTGATGCAATGTTTCCTAAAAAAAGACGGTCAGTGACAAATATGCGAATAAATTCAATAAGCAGGGTTCAAGGAATTACAGTGGAACCTCGATAATTCGTACCTCGATAATATTCTCTATAATTCTTAAACTCTCTATATTTCATAGTGAAAGCTCAGTCCCTTGAAATAATTTTCCATTATTAACAGCTTCGATAATTCGTAATCTTCCCTAATTCGTACAAAAGCTTTGGTCCCATGAACCACGAATTATCGAGGTTCCACTGTATAAACACCTAAAAGAATGAATTTGCTCCAAATACTCAGTGAGTAACTTACTGTAATTGAAGCGTTTAGATGATGGTAACTAACAAAATCGAAATATTTTGAGTAAAAAGAAGGCAACTGTTTTTTATGTAACTTTTCATTTGGACTGACAAGATTCTCTTTTAATATAATTCTAGATAATTTTGTATTTGATTTATTCAACATTTGTAATTTTCCAAGTAGTTTATTGAAAATAGAGGAAAGCTTCATTCAATTTCAATTATTTAAGTCTAGGCCTATTCAATTCATGCCATATTTTTTCATCCTTGAAAAATCTTTATTCATTAACTTGCTCACTATGCATTGCAAAGATACCAAATTAAATTTCGTCATAATTTTTGTTCTATGTAGGCTAATCATGTCAATAAAATTTCTAAATTTCTATATTTACCATGCGATCAATTTCTTTCTCATAGGAAAAAGTAATTATTAGAATATGATTTTTATTTTTCCGCTTCTTTCTCTTTTTCTGTAATATTGTTTGTATGCAAAGTGAGTAGGCCTAATGCTTTTTTCACTATTTTCTTTAGTTTGTGAAATTTGGCCCCTGCACTATTCTCTTTTCAAGGACCTTATTTGTTATTATGATAGTTATCATTATATTACTAGGATATAGTTATTACAATAGTATACTATATATTTCTGGCTTAACTTGAATAAAAAACAATTATCAGCGATAAACCAATACAATTTTTATTGCTTTTTAAATAAATTTTCATGATTTTTTTAATTATTACGGTATGTACTTTCCAATGTGCTTCAACTAATTTTTGAAGTGGTTTTTGGTTTCCCACCAAAGTAGGTATTTGCGTAGTAACAAATCATAGGTACATAGTATAGTCTGTCCAAGCAAAGAAGACCCTCTGGCAAGATGGGGAAATGGCTCCAACTTGGTCAATATTTGTTCAAGAATTATAATGTGGTCTTTATAGTAGATCAAATTGTTTCCTACAATTTGAGATAAGATTGATAATTTATGAACCAATATATTGACCGAGCTTTAGTCATTTTCCCATCTTGCCAGAGGGTCTTCTTTGCTTGGATAGACTATAGATAGGTAAGTAGTTACAAAAGCAGCTGAACTAGGATCTAGAGTTGAAAATGATTGTCCACAAAGTTTATTTGTAAAATGTAAGGACAAAGAGAGGTCATTCAGGAGTGAAAAGAGCATGACAAAAGACATAATAGTATATTGTATTCTATTCACATTTCACAGCCCACATTTCCAACATAGATATATTATTTAAAATTATTAGTCTTTGATTTCAAAATTATTAATATTATTAATAATGATTCAGCCAGATTATAAACATTAAATAATTACGCTAGTCCACGCTTCCACTATTTCAAACCATTTTCACAATCACACTGCATAAAAAATCAGTAAATTGTAAAATTTTTCTCGTTTCCCAAATAAATTTATCAAACAATTCACTATAACTGACTGAATTCCTTTTCAAAACAAAATGAGTGAATGTTTTTCAATATCAATACAATGAGTTTGAAAAAATGCAACAATTTCTCTTGTCATATAATTATATTTTAAGATGTGATACGCTTGCCAATGTACCAAAAAATGGTTGCATTTGGAAACAATAATCGAAGCCAATCAGCCCACTAGTACTAAGCTACGTTGCAGCTCTGTGATTGGAATAAATACAGTGACTAGATAGGTATAAAGTATAAAGTACAAAGATACTACTAGTAGGTACTGTAGGAATAAAGTCACTGTGGGAATAAAGAGACTCACACGCACTCTTTCCACAACGGGAGAAGCTGACCATTGAGTCAACCTCACTTCTTTACATTCTTCTCAAATAGATTGCGCTAGTGATTCAATGCAGGCATTATTCTTCACTATATTTTTTTCGCAGCTTTTTATACATACTGTATATTGATAAAGAAGTTAGTTACTATGTACTCAGGATTGATTTTTCAATTGTTTTCATTGCATCTATCAGTGTTTCCTCTGTCTCAGGGCTACTTTTATCACTGTTTTTTTAATAATTATCAAAGTACCCTTTTTCAATTATTTTAATACATTATAATGACTATAAATAGTTGAAACATGTAATGCATTGAAAAATAATTGAAAAAGGGTACTTTGATAATTATTTATAATAAAAAACATTTATCAGTATTACATTTCCAATCTTAGGAAAAACATTGAATGTTTTAATGAATTAATTATTATAAATTTAATAATTAGAACTTTTCCAAAATATTTAGACTTTTTAGAATTATTATGAGCATTTCATTCATAAAATTATTTATTCATACAAAGTATTTGTGTCCATAAAATTGATATCTTGAGCAATAATTCATGTAGTAGTAGTGCAAATATTTGAAGTTTTTTTTTTGTAAATATTCCATTTTGTCCATACCATAAAGAATTTCTCTACTGACATCAAAGTTGATTTCCTTTTACTCTGTCTGTATAAGTTACATTGTCTTGCTGTCTCGGAACGAAATATCAAAGATTATTCAGCCTTATTTGTAATTTCTGAAAAAGTTTTTTGATATCTGGAATGTTTTCTTTATCCCCAATAATTTTTGTAAAAATTCGGGGGTGGTTATTCACATTTCTCCTTCAATTTGGCGAAATACTAAATTACCAGACAAACCTAGACTAGGAAAACTGAAAAATATTATTAAGTTACCATTTATCATTTACAGCTTAATTCAAATAACCGTAATCTAATTTTGAATTTTGATTTGTGCCTCCACCATATAATAATTCATCTCCCTCAAGCAAAAACTCCTATGGGAGTGGGACTTTTGGAAGCCCTAGAGGGCTTGTAATAATACAGTCCTCTCATGAAAGTCCTCTCATGATCAAGTTTCTATACGTTTCTCATCAATACACGTTGGATAGTTATCGAAGTTATTTATTATTCAGATTCCCAGGTAGGGTACAATCACCACAACCGACCCAAGACCAGAAAATGTACGCTCCGAAGTCCGACACCCATAAAGCACTGCGCATATTATGCACATGCAGTACAATATTTATGTTGTGTTTGTGCCTAATACTAAAGCCGTCTCACTCGTCTAAGTAAACGATTTGCCAGTTTGTGTTTTTTCGGGTTTCCAGGTGAATGCACCCTAACAATTAAGATAATTGGGAAATACAACACAGCACAACAAAATGTTCGCTCCAAACGAGTGGAACTGCTTTAAAAGGCAGCATTCCTAAGTGGCAGCTTGGGCTGCCGCGGCTCTAGCTGCGCTGCTCTAGCCATCAAAACTCTATTCACATAAATATATTATAAATGTACACTTTGTTATGAGGCTACTAATGTATAATAAATCAATAAAAGCTAATTTCACTTGAAAATTACTTAAAAAGGGTACTTTGAATATGTATTTATTTACATTGCTGTCTTACGTTCAGGTACATTCTTTTATACAATACATCAATAAAAACCCACAAGAATAAAGGGTACATTAAAAATTACAGAAAAAAATCATCACATAAGTTACTGGTAATACAATAATGTATCTATACAAAAAATAGTTGGGAATGTTAATAGATGGAGAACTATTATACATTAGTAGCCCCAATAAAAAAGTGTACATTTATAATATATTTATGTTAATAGAGTTGTGATGGCTAGAACAGCGCAGCTAGAGCCGCGGCAGCTCGAGATGCAATATGCATCTCAGTAAGATTAATATGCACTCATCCTCAATGCTCAGAATAATTTACGAAATGTTATTTTGGGTCTGTTGTGAAGTCGTGCTACCTTTAGCATTGGAGTAAGTTAGACCATGACTTCACAACAGACCCAGAATAACATTTCAAACATTTTGAGCATCGTAGATGAGTGCATATTACAGTTGTTGCATATTGTATTTTTTGTAGGGTCTTGAGTTGGGTCGGGTGTGAATCCATTTCAACTGGGAAATAGAATAATTTAAAATGTTCTATTCAATAACACACATATTTATTTTTTTAAACCATACCCGAACATAGGCTAATATATTTATCGATTGATACAATACTAAAAACTAACTAAGGATTTCTCGGACAGTTGGCCTACTGATATAGTCTGCCCAAGCAAAGAAGACCCTCTGGCAAGATGAGAAAATGACTTCAGCTCGGTCAATATTGGTTCAAAAGTTATTGATTTGGTCTCAATCGTAGGAAACATTCTGATCTACAATTTGATATTAAATTCATAATTTTTGAACCAATATTGACCGAGCTGGAGTCATTTTCTCATCTTGCCAGAGGATCTTCTTTGCTCCGGCAGACTATACTTTCATCTTTCATGTGTGATGTGAAAAGTACAATAGAGCTCATACATTACCCATGCTATTATTATTATTGTGGAATTGTTTCCTTTGAAGTGTGCCCTTTCTTAACCACCTGTTAAGCTGAGCTGCTGAGGCCACATGCGTAGCAAACTTCTGTAGATTTTAGCAGCACTGTAAATCATGTCATCATTTTGTGTCAAATCTGTACTATTCTGTTTCACCATACAATAATTTTGTACTCCTCCCCGTTCCAGGGTAAGAATGAACGGGACAGTGCCCTGAAACCATCCTTTTTTGTATGCAAGATAACAAACAGAAGATCGTACTCCGGTAAATTTTTGATACTTGGAATATATTTTATCAATAGATACAGCAAGATACCTATTGATTGTAAAATATTTACAGTTAAATTTGACAAAAGTTACAAGCAATAACATTATTTGAAAAAACAACACTTTTTAAAACGCACTAGAAAAAGAACACCAAAGAAAGTAATACAAAAGACCACACAAGACAAAAGACCGTAATAGTTGGAAACTTGAAAATATTTCACTAATTCGAAAAAATTAAGAATCCATACTCACCACTTATACATGAATACATATGATAAACATTCTTCTAAAAATTATAATTAAATGATAACGGAGTATTCCAAAATTTGCTGATCACCTGATTCACCAATACACACTCGTAAATAAACTATCCAAATTGTCTCACTTCAAATTTTATATATTTAATTAAAAAACTAATTAACACCAAATCCAATGAATACGTTGCTGAAATTGTAGTGTCGGATAGTACCAATCAACTAGTAAAAACCAGAACTCTCTATGTGGCCTATGAGCCGAGATATAATCGAAAATATATGGCGTGTTAGAGATTCCTCGCCAGACAGAGTAACTAGATAAAAAGTCTATAAAAAAATAGGTAAGTACTAACTATCATGTACTTCAAGTGTTTGTCCACTGTCCTCATAGCATTGTTACAGCCTTTTTTGTTTCAGGTGACAACTGGTTTAGGTTGAAGTTTGAAATTTTCATTTTTTTACTACCCATCTGTGGTTTATACCTCGAAGACACAAGGCTATCATGTAGATGCAAGTCAAAAAAGAAACTATTCAATAAAAATAAAAGCCACAAATCTTATGATTCTGATGAATATACTGATTAGAAATTTTCATACTGAATACCCTTTATTGAACGGCTATTTAATTTCTTGTTTAAAATTGTTGCTATTATGACAATTCTAGCAGCCAATGCATCTTCTGTACATGAAAAGGTTGACCTGTCTTGAAAATCGCATCCTGTAGTCGAGACATGTTATATCGTCAGATTATTTTTTATCACCTGACTCAGACTCATTCAACTCTTTTGAGAGATTGGTTGTCGTTAGTAAAGATAGTCAGTCGTTTCCCGTCTCTGGAGGAATAGTAATTGTTGCATTACACTCTAACAGATTAAATGGATGTTATTCAGAGGTGTTCTGCAGCGCCAATTGGTTGCGGAGACTGGCGTATGGTTGAGAGGATAACGTGCTAATCACACATTGTGCTATATTACCTCTATCCTGGTTGATGATTATTTGCTTGCTGTATGGTCTGCCGAGAGGGAATTCTGGCGAGGTGGGGGCGCGTCTTAGGCTCGGTCAGTGTTGGTTCGGGGATAGTGAGTTCTGATTGAGAATTTATGGCTTTTGGGCCGGTATTGGCCGGGCTGGAGTCGTTTTCCCGTCTTGCCCGGATGTCTTCTTTGCTTGGACGGACTGTATAGTGGAGTGAATATGAAACTGGCCCTTCATGGGCCTATTTTCACGTAGAAAATTAAAGCAAAAAAATAAATAAATTGCTATTTCAATGTTAATAAGAGGCAACCCTCCCCATATAGCTGAATAGTGGATGTGAACCGATAACTGAATGACTGGTGAGATACTGTATATTAAAACAGTAGCATTCTCTTATTTGGAGCTAGCATTCAACGTTTCTGTTATAATTTTGTGTAATAATCCTACACGTGTATAGTCTGTCGAAGCAAAGAAGACATTCTGGCAAGATAAACTCTGGGAAAATAACTCCATCTCGGTCAATATATATTAAAAAACTATAAATTTGGTTTCAAAATGTAGATTAGAATGTTTCCTATAATTGAGACCAATTTAATAATAATTATTGAACCAATATTGACCGAGCTGGAGTCATTTTCCCATCTTGCCAGAATGTCTTCTTTGCTTGGACACACTATCAATCTCCGTTCTCTCAATGTTGCTCTCTGAGTATCCTTCTCTATCTTACCTATACAGTATCCTTACTTTTTTATACGATTTCAACCTCTTTTTCTAACTCCTTGTTCAAGTGCTATCTTCCTTCGTGTTCTCCTATTACTACACTAAACGCTAGATTATCTAATGCCATCACTATAGCCGCTACTCCCTCTGCTCTGTTCACTTGAAGCGTACTTCACGAGGGGATGACCTTCTCTTTGCATCATAATAAATTCCTTATTCCTCATCACATTCTCTCTCTCTATCTCTTCATCTCTTACTCATTTTGCCACTCCCTTTGTACCATTCTATTTTTGTTTCTCTCTTCCTTTGTCTCTCTCTAGCATTGCCAGCCTCTCTCTCTCTCTCTCACACAAACTCTCTCTCTCTCTATCTCTCACACTCTCTCTCTCTATCTCTCTCACTCTCTCTCTCTCTATCTCTCACGCTCTCTCACCCACTCACTCACTCTCTCTCGCTCTCTCACCCACTCACTCTCACACTTTCTCTTCTCTCTCTCTCTCTCTCACTCTCTCTTTTTCCCTCTCATTCGTAGCTCTTTCTCCCTACATTTGTCTCAAGCAATAGTCTCCTCAGTGACCTTGATCTCCTACTGCGATAGGATTATCCATACTTTCTTATAGCTTTTTCATTTTTCACTTCCTACTATCTAGAAGTACTGGCTAGTCCTTTCTCTTTCATGGTCGGACTTCTTAGTCGCGTGGAAAATTTTTGTTAATGAATAGCTTACTAATGTTGTTACTGAAAGGCTCATAAACAATTCTACTAGTTTTGTCAGTGAAGTTATAATCAGATACAATCAATTATAATTATTAGTATTTGTTTCGGCTGCAATGGATTTATTTTTAAACAGTCTGTAAATTAATGTTTTATTATTTTTATTGAATAATATTGGTAATGGTTGATGAATTGTTTGTTTCTGTTTGATTGGATTAATGTTTAATGGTCTTTAAATTATAAATTATAGGTACCTGTAGACTCAAGTGATACCCAAGCTCTAAGCCTTATCAAATCTTTACCAGTTTTGGAGCACCTCTCTGCTCTCTGACAAACATTGAAACATTTCTGCAATACGTGGAAATTGAATTTCTGAAATTTAGTATCGAACAATGTTTGATGACATTTTTTTGCATAACTGCCTTCAGGTGACCGCGACAAGGAGATGCAATTCGATACGAGGAGTTGGAGATGTATTGAAGAGTATAAATTGAAGAAAATTGATTCCATTCTCTCTATTTGTATCTGGACACATTTTGAGGCAGCACCAAAAATGTTATGCCATTTTCAGCTCCTATATTAGAGAGATTAATTGTTTTTGACTATCAACTAGGTGTTTTTGGAGCATTCAACTTGTTAATGGAAGAATGAGATACTTCTAAGAAACTTATTCAGAATTATTTATTCAATCGATTAATATTTATTCAACAACAACAAAAATACAAAATACAATAAGTTTACAATATTGGATTAGTCTTTTGTTGATGATTTTTGGGCAGCAGAACAGCTTAATAGCGCCTTAGTATGTAATGTTGCACACGTCAGAAGTGGTCATCTGGGATGGACATCATTCTATATCCCCTCCACGGGCGGCTCGTGCCCACGAAACAGGTGAAGTGCTGTACAGTAAAAGATACGGGCACTTCTGTTTTCATGGGTACGAGCCGCCAGTGAATTCCTCTCTGGTACCGATCTCAGCTTCCTTTAAAAATCCAATGGTGAAACGTAAAGTCAATTGCCAGAGATAAAAGGTTGGCAATTATTACAGTGCATCTTGTAATAGGTGAGATATCACTTTTAGTGGATGGCTTGAAAGGCCTGTTAACGTATAATTATTTTTCTTAGTAATATTATAATTACTACTTAATAATATAAATTGTCTTAATGATATAGTGTTAATTATTTGCAACACTATCACAAATGTTATAAAAATTATATTATGGTTATGTATGAATGATTTATCATCAATAATCTTCTGTTTCTATAACTATTCATCACTCCTATTCATATTCTCCAAATAAATTATTATAAAATTCGAAAATTGTTAAATTTGTAACACATATGGGTGGCTTGTTGGAGGAGTGATAAAGCGCTGGTCTGATAACCAGGTGGACCCTGGTTCAAATCCCAAGCGGGGAACAATTTTTGACCACAGCACAATCACATAAATACGGCCACCCCGTCTTTCGGAGGAGACAATAAGCCGTCGGTCCCGACTACCTCAAAGTAGTTGTCACCTATCATCCATATCATCCATAGCATTACCCACGCACAAGCCTATGAGCTCATGTGGGCTTCACCCTCATAACAAACAAACAAATTGTGTAATTTATGCCACAACCAGAGCTGAATATTTTTTTAATAATGATATTCATGATGTTGCATTTTTTCTGCATCAATATTGCAATTAATTACTCCAATAACTAGTAAATATATTTATCATTCAAGGAAATAAATTTGAACTTGAAAAATAGCTAATCAATTATTTTTCATTAATATATCAGCTAATCAAACAAAACTGCACCAATTAAATTATTTAATTTTCAACTGATTTGTTAGAAACGTGAAATGTTTTTTGGCCAAGTACATCCGAAAAAATGTTGAAATATTTTCACGTGATACCAGAGAAATGACCTTCATTGTTTGCAAACATGATTTCCGTATGTGATTTAATTGTGATCATATTCGATAATCCTATTAGGTGAATCGGTCACTTGCTATCAAACTAATAATAAAAATGTGTGTAGGCGTGTCATTAGGAATTATCGCAAAAAACAAGTTCATATTATGAGCATTGAGTAACTAATGAACTTGATTCATTAATCGCAAAACGGGTCAAGTTCATCATGCCTCCCTTTCAACTGCGATTTCATATTTATAGCAAACTAATCTCTTGAAAGCAAATGTATATTCATGCATTCAATATGAATACTTTACTACGAATTACTTGAATTAATTTTGTTATCAATTTGGAAGCTTGAATTACCAAGTTAATTTTTCCTTGTCACGTCTTTTTATTGTTACTTCAACCACCCATTCTCATCTCAAATTATTTTGCGTAGAAAACCTGAGGCCAGTTGCTAGAAATTCAATTGAATTCAACCGAATCATACCAATCAACGAATCTAATGAAAATACGCTAACGAACGAACTCAAGTCTTGTGAGCATTACATTCTCTTTTATTTTATTTTTTTGTATACTGTCTTGTATTTCTCTTGTATTTTCTTGTATTTTATTGAATATTGTCAATTTGATTATTCTGTAATATTGTAAAAAAATGAATAAATTTGAATTTGAATTTGAAAAAAATTTTTGAATTTATATAAACAACTAAACTGAATCAACGAATCTATTGAATTTCACTGCAGTTTGCAAATGTTTTTTTTATACAGCTGACCATTGTATTTGACATTTTGTTATCCAATGTGGGTATCATAAGCCTGATGCGCAATAGATTGATAGGATTATGACGTTTCTGGAACCCACAAAAAATAGTTCTTAATCAGCTGACACTTTCTGTAATTCAATTTTTTACAAAGTTTTTTTTTGGTCTCCCAGAAACTTCATAAGTAGCTAGTTTTTGGCTAAAACCTGCGCGTGATACCTAACGTGTGTTATAGTTATAGTATCCGCGTTTGATACCTTGTAAAATGCATCATATTGGATAAGAAAAAAACGATTCAATTGTATCTGATTCAACTTAAACGGAAACTTTTCTCAAATTTTCTTATTTCCTCATGATTATTCTAGACTTCAACATTTTATTCGAAATTTTGTAATCCAACTGGTCCAACTTGATCGGAAATTTCCCTCAAATTTTCCCTACTACAATAATTGCGCATTTAAATGGACCACGGCCGGCCAACCGCGCCTACATCATTTGCTCTTCTCAGTACAGAGGGAAAATTTTCCACACAGAAATTCCCGCCAAGGTCGACCATTGTGTTCCAATTGCATTACTGCACCGAGCTGTGGATGATGGAATGACCTTCAACTTGACTTTAGTTGGTGTGAGAGAGATGCACCGAGAGAGGGGAAGCTGAGCACTATCTAGTATCACCAGCTGAAACAGGAAGTGCATAATGCAATTTTTATTCTTCTTCTTATTTTTCATAATTGAATTCACAGTTTCACGTTAGTCCGATATCACCGTTCTGCCGCTTTGCTGAACTGTCACTATTTATTGGTGGTTTGCCAAAATTCGTAACCTACATTGATAGCCTCCTTCAAATACAATGTGTAATTAAAAACCATAATGATTGATCTAAAGGGAAAACTATATGCATTGGATGCGTTTTTTATTGTTTATTTTTATTCAGTGAATGAGAATGAGTTAGTGCATGCATTATTGATATCCTGATAATAAATAGAGGTTGCTATGCCAATAGGTTACAGTGAAATTTATGATTTTTTATCATGTAATTAGTATCAATTTTATCGCTACTTTATAAATAGGCCTAATTTTGCTAACTATCGATTTTCGTTTCATTTCAATCTTAATGCGATTTCTCGTATTTTCAAGGTCTTCTTTTCAACCTTTTGTATTAATTTTTAATTATGTTTTATGCTCAAGTAATCGCAATTGTAATGCTTACAACAGTTACAATTGTGATAGTTGTAATAATTACGCCTTACAACTCATTTAAACCCCACTCTATTCTAAAAAGTGAGGATCTAGTTTTGTTGAGAGATAATTATTGAACTTAAATATTGATTAATTTATTCAGGTTAACAATTTTTTTTGCCATAGAGGCAATAGGTTCTGCCTCCTAAACTCCATGTAATTTACAAATCACAGTACAATCAATATAATCAATTCACTTCACTGATATGAGAAGATTTAATTTAAATAAAAATTAACAAGTTATGTCGAATAAAATCTTACGAGACCTGACAAAGAGAACCACAGAATCATTTGTACACGCTCATTCTATGGATTTCATACAATTAAATAATAATTTACAATGCTTTTTTGTATCAATAAAGGTTTAGAAGGTAGATGTTCCGTGGGGTCTGTCCATCTGAGGAGTATGCAGAGTATAAATGTATAATTTCCATACATACGAGAGGTTTACAATATTAGATATTCTTTGTGCTATGCTATCCAGCCTTCTGGTAGTTAATTTGTCATAAAATACAACAATATTGTCTTAAGGTTGGCACCATAGTCGAGATCCATCCTGAGTTTCAGGATAAAAAATTTCTTCATGGACCTGTTCCATGAAAATGTATAAAACATTTAATACAGGAAAAATGCCTGTAGAAGTAAAAGGTAGGAACACAGCATGGTTAAATAGAACTGCTTATAATGACTTGACCACATGAGTTCGTTTTTTAGTCAAGTAGATTTGATCAAATAGATACGTTGAGTAGATTATAGAGAAGCTTCAAATAGAAACAAAGCTATCATGTAGAAATGGGATCCACAAATATTACGTAGTGTATGAAAAATAAATTTTATCTATTTACAGAATTAAAGTACAATAGGCCTACAATACAATTTGAATGAGAAAGAATGAAGTAACGGCGTATCTATATTGGTTCTTGATGTTGATGATTATACTACTTATATGCAGGGCCCTCGCGTGGTTTTTTGGCAGGCCCCCCCCTCTTTACCAGATAAATGCAATCCAACATATAATAATATATACAAAGCCAAACATGATTCAAGCTGCCTTGCATGATCAGTGATCACATTTTTCTCATAAACAATCCCAATGTTGTATGCGGTGTGGCAAAAAAGATTATAGGGACTTGCTTATTGTATCCCAACGTATTGTTTCATATTTTCATGAATTGGATACGTGATAGGCAAAAGCCTACAGGAATTAATACAAAATAACTAAAGGCTATCTACATTGAGCAAAACTCCAATGTTTGATAGCATACTTTGATACAAAGTATGTGATTGTACCATACTTTATCATTAAAATATTAAAATTTTGATTAATTTATTCCATTAGTTTGCTTGAAAGCACATAAGGAAGGAAATAATAAGTTTTTCACATAAAAATATTGGGAATCGTCATAAATATTTCATTTCACTGGAAATAAAGATGTTTAAACAAAAAATTGGAAACTCAATAACAAGTAAATTGAAGATTTCAGCCATTTCCACTGCTCTATCCAACTTTCTTGAATAACATTCAGAATAGTTCCTAATTCAGTCAGCAGATGGCAGTAGCAATAGGGTGACTTGCTTTGTACACGCATTGGACACGCCTCCAAGCTCCGCCTACGATCAGAATGGCCGAAAACATCGGTTAGAAAAGTTTCCAAATTCTAACAGTAGATGGCAGTAGTTGACCGGTGATGTTTCAGATTTGACTTGGACACGCCTTCATGCGCCGCCTGCTCTTTTCTCATTGGTTGACAGTGTTTCGTGAGTTATGTCTTAGAAACTGGCTGCTAGCAAGGAAATGATGGATGGTGTATCATACACAATAATTTACACTGATTTACTATTGGCGATCTTGTCCTAATATAATATTTATTTATGTATTGAGGCTGGTAAGATTCTATCAAGTTAGTATTTGTAAAATTTGAACACAGTTTCACTTTTATCGTGTTAATTAGGCCAGTACTAGACTTCAATAGTTTTATGCTGTATGAAATGAGATGAAAATGTGATTTCACACTCCCATCTTACTCATTAAATTTTTTTCAACGATGAATATAATGGAATAGAACTCAAACTATTCATGATCTAATACCGAAATCTTGCCAGAAAAAAAGTTTGAAAAACTACAACAATTCGGAAAAATATTAGGATTATTATATAGAGGAATTTTTATCAGAAACTGGCTTGTGATTGGTTGATGGAGTTTAAGGTGGTTGTCAGCCAACATAGAATTAAATTTAAGAGGGGCGGTTCTTGGCTTGCTTCATACATTGATCATGGGTTTTCAATTTATCAATTAATTATGACGATATATCATTATGATATATAAGTTGTTGGTAAAATAAGTTTTTTATCAAATAGTGGAAAATTTTTTCCAATAGCCCAATTGAACATTTTAAAATTCCCGTTTTGCATCAGCCGCCGCGGCGCCCCCTTGACCGTGGTGCCCTGTGCGGTCGCACACTCCGCACACCCGACGCGAGGGCCCTGCTTACATATTGGTTCTTGATTTTGATGAATATACTACTTATCAATTTTAAGAACAAATGGTAACCTTTTGTGCAGATTTTTCAGTTTGCATTTTTTATTGTTGCTATTTTAAATACTCTGCCAACCTCTCTTCACTCTATTAGTCCTACGTACCTTCTTGATTAAATCAATTTGGTCTAAGTTTCAATCACATTATATTCATTCTTATTAGTACAAAATAGTAAAATTTCAGTGGAAATAAGGAACAGGCCATTGCCCTAAACTTCTTAAATTTTATTGTAATCTCGTAAATAACAAATGAAATGCAACTCCAAAAAGACATCGTGTGGTCGCGATATAAGAATGAACTCATATAATCTTATGTAAGTTCGCTTTTTATTATATTACAGGGTTTTTAATCAGTCACCTGAGGATGAAGACGATTGAAATAAAAAAAGCTCATTGAAAAGTGGGAGAGATCACATTGGAAATAAATAAAGGTGTAGGCTTGCATTTCAGAAGCAGGAAATGCACCGCGTCCCTTCTGGCTCGCTGCATTTTACAGTGTTAAACGGTCTCCCCCAACCCCTTCCCGCAGTTGTGCAAAAACACATCTGTTGAGCTTGCCAAATTCCCTTTTGGCACGTACCAGACATATCAGACTGCCACACACGTGGGAAGAGTGATTATAAATTTTTAAAGGACATTCTCATCGTTCTAATAAAAAGTTGTTAAATATAGGAGATGCAACACTTGGCTTGATTTGTGAATCGCCCAGCTTCTATTGTTTCAAGAAGATGAAAGAGTACTGATTAAATCAGGGGGTATCGTTGAATTCTTGGATAATATTCTCGCCATTAGTTATTATTTGAGAGCAAAATGTTTGGTATAGTATTTCAGCTAAAATACCAAAATCAGTGGCACTTTCAGTCACCGCCTCCCCCCTCCCCAACTCAGGGGGGGGGGCACCGATTTCCTTATTAATAACAGATTTTCTTAATGATAAATTATTTTTCCTGTCAATAGTCCATGCGCTCTGCCACCTCCCTCAATTTTCTTTCCGTAAAAAAATGATTTAATTTGTAATAGATTCTTCAGAATTAAATTCAGAATAAATGAAAACTAATTAAGAAATTAAATAAAGCAATACAGTTTCCATTCAAACTTGATTTTAATGAGAAACAAATATTCTATTGAGAGATTCTCACTGATGTGTTTACATCTCAGTCTTTGTGTGTTGGTCAGTAAAATTTAATTTGGAGGACAACTAAAACTATATCTAGTTCAAGTTTAATTAAATATTCTACTTTGTTCCTAAGGAATTAATAACGGAGCTATTACATAGGCTACTCAAATTGAAAATTTATGCATTCTCAAGCTTTGTGATCCACCCTAGATTCCTCCTGAACTATAATTGGAGGAGCGGTCCTGAGAATTATTTTATTACATTCTAAGTCCTTTCAATTTGATAAATTATAGAATAATAGAACGTTGAATAGGTCAATAATATATCATCACTGGTGAGGAAACCTCCTCACTAGGAAATTCGGTCAAGATAACTTCCAAATATGGAAAATCAAATTGATTTGTCTCAATTTAATATTGCTATTCATGAATACGTGAGATATAGGTGAGTTTTGCAACCAACTTTTCACTCAACTCCCCCTTCAAAATGTAATTTTCTCCAATTTCTTATCATTCATAATACTGTAGCTCATGATTCAATATCCAGTTATAGCCTATCCCTTTAAAGTTAAGAAATTGAGTTCTTGTCATATTTTTTCCAATCTATTATCTGAATAGGAATTGAAGTTATCAACTTTCAACTGTTTTCGTTGAATTTTTCATCTACATGGGGGATAATAATGTTTAAACGTCCATGAAGTCTTTAAAAAATTAAAAAGATGAAAATGAAAAATGTAATATCTCCTGCCATTGTCATCTCGGTAACAAAACATTAGGCCTACTGGTGGAAATGCTTTTAAGTTTCAATGGAACTGAAACTTAAATTTCAATGGACCTGAAGTTTAGCATATTCTTCCTGAAGGCTGAAGCACCCGATAAAATTAATGGTAAGTTGTATCTCAGGTATTATTTAATCAAAGAAAAAATGAATGTCTGGTTCTAATAAAATCGATTGAGCATAATATATGATGACAATTGACAGACTCAAGTTTTATAATGACTGCTTTAATAGCTCAGGCAAATGAATTAGGTATTTTAGGCCAGTTGAATTCAATAAATTCATTTTTAATCAATTGCGAATAAGGTCAGGATTCAATTCAATTAAATTTATTTTCCACAATACAAATCAAAATTACAAATTCTTAAAGGAAAAATTGCACTAGTCAATAGCTGATACAAAATACATGGTGGAACTCTACTGGCAAAAGTATACTTGGATACTGGATACAGGTTAAAATTTAGTCTTGATTCATGTACACATGAATTTTAATTTTGAGATATTCATTTGGAAATTCAAATTATGAATCTAAAATGCATCTCCAGAACTCAATAAAAAAGTTTTGAACAATTTTAGATTTTTGTATTATACTATTACCTACTAATTGATAAACTAAAAGGAACTCCATGTTGTCATAATAACAGTCAATAAGATATATCACGACAAATTTTTCTATAAATTACTCACGGATAAGGATTTTATGATACTGTATCATGGTGTTTCATGAAAGCTGGGAAACAAACCCAGCAATTTGATGACTTCTTCCTTGATATTCAAATGAGACAAATATGCAGTAAGACAAAATAAAGAACAGCTGATCATCCGAAACACTTAGTGATTCGGCTAATGGTATTTCTGAAAAGCTCCCCATCCAGAACAATCAAGAGATTTATTGTCACTCTTATCAATTTCCGTTTATATCACTTTTTATGCGTCTGGCTATCGTGATCGTAATGCAGTGGTCGTACGCAGCAAATAAAACTGTTCCACACTTTGGGCGCATTTGAAGTGCATCGCATTTGGGAGTTGAGACGCACGTGATATTATGGTAGTTTGTGAATGAGTAATCCCAATAATGGTGATCGAGATTTTGGTCAAATTGATCACGATGGAGGCTAATGGGAAGCAGTTACTTTAAGAGCCTGCCTGACCACATCCCTAAACGCAGATTGGATTGATGAGAATGGATTGTTGATGAAAAAGTCCATTACAAATTTCCTCACTCTAAAGATTTCGGTAGCTTATTGAACACGTTCTTCGAGATCCTTTTGTTCTCAATGGCATGTTTGAATTACCGGCAATGCAGTCTGACCATATTGAATGGTTTATTCCTGTGAAAATTTAGTGCTCTAGATCTAGAACTGAGTTCCCAAACTATGTATGGGTCACAGGAGTAATTTGTTGGGTCAAGGAAAGAAATGAAAAACTATAGTTTTGAATATTGTTCTCCACTATGGAAAAATTCAAACTATAAGATAATTGTTAAAATTCTAGCGCCATATAGAACTGAAAAGGATTCCGTGATAAAGAAAGAAAAAACTATAGGGGCGCTTTGAAACCTATTCCAGCTACGATTTAATAGTCGATCATGCAAGTTAACCAACTTTTAACTCGAAAAACACGTTTCTATAATAAATATCCAGATGGATGGATTCTTATCCATTTCAAACACTTTTATATTTTTTCTAGAAGCCATTCGCTTGACCTCAATCTCAGAGATGAAAATCATCAAGTTCCCATAGTCCACAATGAATGAATCAATGGAGAATTTCTAGTTTGCTGGCAGCTTTGAAGGAAACTTTTCTGCTGATTTTGATTAATTGATACTTGAATTCAATTTCAAGTATAAGGCTCTAAACTTAATTTCTTTAAGCTTCCTCTGGTGGTAGGAAGAGACGACAATAATAATGATGACTTTGACAGCTTAGGACGAATGATGACTGAAAACAAATCTACAATGAAGAAGAAAAAGAAAATGAAAAAATATAAGGATAAGTTGTAAACCTATAAATGACAAAGTATTTGGGCCTGTATTGTCAGTAGTAGCCTAACAAAATGTTTAGTTGAAACCATCAGCTGGTTCAGATGAAACTCATGGTATTAAGTGCAACCAAATCTTGATTTAACTCTCAGCTGATTTATTTTTGATTTGGACTGCTTTTGATAATATGATACTAGGAGTGTTTAATTAAATAAATGAGGAGGGAAATACTTCTTAGTCTTAGAGACAGAGACAGAGACAGAGTGTTCCTTTGGTATCATTTTAGAAGGAACTAGATGTTAGATTGTGATTGGAGTGTCACCATATTAGACTTCATAATCATAGTATGACTATTGGGTGTCCCACCTTCGATAATAGTTTGGCAAATTCATATTTCCCAGACTTTTGAGATGGAGAGTTACATTAAAATAATTATCCCTTATTGTTAATCAATGTGAAACATGTTTCAAAAATACATTTCAATACATAAATGGAAATTTTAATTCCTACAGAAATAAATTGCGTTGCAACTTAAATGCACTGAAAGAGATAGTAACTAAGCAGAAAAATAGAGGAGAAATAAATCTATAAATATCTATAATAAATCTATAAATTTATAAATAAATTTGGTGTTATGTTTGTTTAAGCACTCATTAACGAATTACTTTTTCCTCTCCTTCTAGTCTTCCTGGATTTTTAATATATGATTGTAAACCTCAATATTGTAATGCACTGTGCATTCAATATAAAAATGCATTCTAACCTTCAACCCTTCAATAGTATGATTGAAACAATTCAGTTTGAATCATCAGCTGATTCAGATAAAACTCATTATAACATAACCTCTACTACTTTTAATATTTCAATCAAAATTTGGAGAAAAAAACGATTTTGGACTTTGATGTCTGTGTTTTAACCCTTTATTGTGATTTCTCGAATAAATAAATAAATGATAATCAAATGCAACTATATCTTGATTCATCTACCATCCGTCGATTTATTTTTGGCTCTTGATAATACGGGCCTTAATAATTATGTTGATCACATTTATAAAAAAACTTGATTTTTGTTTCTTACCTTCTATTTTTGAAGAGCTAGTTAAGTATTTGTGATGTAAGACCATGATAAAGTTTTTCATTCTCATTCCAAAATTTGTTTGTGAAATCTCAGTACAATTCCAACAGTGTATGTTCCAAAATTGATTCAAATGGTGCAAGCCTACCTTATCTTGCTTACGATAGATAACGACAGAATAGTCACTTGTTTCATCAAGGGAGTTCCCATACTATTCATTCTAAGTTCTGAATGCAGGCTCGACAATTATGTTCGTTGCAAAACATCTGAAGCTCGGGATAGCTCGAGCCCAAACATGCATAGTTCGCGCAAGCTAAGAAGAGATTGCACTTTTATCACTGGCGGCTCGTGTCCACGAAAAAGGTGAAGTGCTGTACAGTAAAAGATACGGGCACTTCACCTGTTTCGTGGGTACGATCCATACCACTCTCTCCCAATATCTCTAAATATCACTCTCTCTCTCTCCTCCTCTCGCTCTCTCTCACTCTCACTCTCACTCTCACTCACTCTCTCTCTCTCTCTCTCTCTCTCTCTCTCACACACACACACACAAACACGCTGCTTACCCAGACTACACATTTTCTCCTAAAAATCGTTTTTGGAAAAATTTCTTTCAAATTTTGGCATTTGCAAAAATTATGTAACATCTATTATCTATTTTAGAGACTTCAATAAAGAAATTGAAAAATCCATACCTCACATTGGCAATACTGTTTAGCGAACTTTATTATATATGAGTAAAAAATATGCATTTCTCTCTGCATTAATATTTATTTATTGATTGTACAGTCCTTGAATGGAAAAATATGCATCTACCTCCTTTACATCAAACTTTATTTCATATGAATGAAAAAGTATGCATCAATACATTATTATTACTTGAATAAGCGTTATAGAAGCGATCACATCCCAGGCCAAATTACAGTGAAATCTATTCTACTTCAATAAAAAAAGTTCTATATATCCTTTTATCTCTCATTTATATCCTCTTATCACACTTGGCCTACATCATAGCAAACTTCAATATACTTGAGTGAAAAAATGCATAAATTTCACTAATATTTTTGCAAACTTTATTATACAGCACTATACTTGAATAAAAAGTATACTTTTATCTCACATTATAGCAAAATTTATTTTATTTGAATGAAAAAAGTGCATTTATTTCACTCACATTGTACCTGATTGAAAATTATGCATCAATACATCTCCTTCTTCAATAGGCGTTATGGCAAGAATCATAATCCCAGGGTACAGTCGTTACCAAGAAGCATACCGCGGAGACTGCCGACGCACGTACGCGCAGGCGCGCTAGCGAGCGCCAACACAAACCGCCCCAGAGACACACTGTAGAAAGTGAAAGTGTTTGACCTGATTTCACTATAGTGTTACTCTAGAGGTACAGTCAGCCACAAAAGTGGGTCGCCAAAGACTACATCGAAAGTGTTACGTTTTATTAGGTAAAGCACGGTATGACCCATCGCACCGGCGGTCTTCTGCCGCTGAACTTGGGTTCGATTACCATTTTTCAACCGAATTACTAGATGACGTGTACGGACGCATGGAATTTCCAACCCTCGGTAAGGTCAGATGAAACAAAAACTGTTGTAGATTGACTTTGGATGAAGTCTCTGACATAATAGGTTTTTACCATAAATACTTGTAGGTTATAAGTGTTTAACCCTGGTGGGTTGGAACCCTGCTATCACCCATTTATCATACATTCAATTCCATTTTCCATCCCCATTCCTTATTCAGTATACACAGACGTGTAATTTTTAGGGGGTGGTTCCTGTTTTACTGTATTTATAACGATTTTATAATAATTGATGTATCTATTGAATCATGGTACCAACAAGTAACCCATGGTGAGGTCAGATGCAGTCTTCGACATACTGTAATAGATTTCCATCATGAATAGCTAGGTTTCCACCATAAATATGTGTAGGTTGTAAGCGTTTCCCATGGTGCCAACAACCAACTCTTGGAGAGGTTAGCTGGGCATATAAAATCTCTGTCATAATAGGATTCCTCCATAGATACGTATAGGTTTTTAGGCACATCCTGATGGTTCGGAACCCACCTATCATTTATTTTTAATACATTTAATTCCATGTTGCTAACATCCAAGCCTTGATGAGAAGTCTCTGGCAAATAGGTTTTCTCAAATAAAGAAAAACATATACCTTAGTTCAAATTGAAATAACAATTTTTAGGAATATCAATAAAATTTTATATTATGCGGCTAATTAGATGATAATTGATTCTTGCGTCATTGCTGTGGTTGACATCTAAAAAGTGCACAATTGTGAAACTTGATGAAAATCAAATTCAAGATTAGAATACCCATCAGCCAAAAATCTCTCCTTAATGTGCTACATAAATATAGTTCTTGTTGAATGATTTGAAAAAGGTAGAATCATTAAAATTTATCATAAATCTAAGCTTGTAGAAACAGATTTTTGGATCACAGATAAGACATTTGATGTACTGTCGCACTAAGCTTCCAGCCTCAAGATATTTTTTCGAACTAGCCTCCTTGTTTCATTGGTGTATTGCGTATTGTATTATTGAAGTGTTATTTGTTCTATTATTGATTGTTGCAATTGATGATATTTTTTTTCTAAACCCAAGTTAGCAGATTTCACAGGGCTTCAAAAAACCTCCTCCCTCTGATTTCAAGACTAAACGCTTTTTTTAAATGTTCCTATTCATGTGTTATTGATCTACCCTGAAGTCTCTTTTTTATCATTCTCCTAATAAGAATTATATTTTAATTCTGAAATTGATAGGAAATGAATAATATCTAGCTTGAGGCCATCTTGTATTCTGGATTGAAGACCATCACATTTCTTTCGAATTTTATCTAATTAATCTGTTTATGAGGAGTGCTAAGAGCAAATTCAATCTTCTTCCAGGTGTGCACAGCTACGTTCTTCAATAATATATTCAGTTAAAATCCGGGATCTACCAGTATTTATTTTAAAAAACCCTGAAAAATGCAAACTGGACAGGGTACAAAGAATTATAACACCTAGATGATTGAATTTGCTCAAAACACTCATATCTCTCGCTATGAAAGAGAAATTGGGTTTCTGAAACTATGAAAGAGAAATTGGGTCTCAGTATAAATTTACGTGAATGGTAAAAAATAAATTATTGAGAGATATTCTCCTTCAAATTAATAATCTCACTAAATGACTAAATCAATCAATCAATCAATCTCAATCAATGACTAAATAATGATTTAGGTATGCTTGGAAGAGAGTAGGGTGTAGAGGGGGGCCCAAATCCTTAGCGCCGCCACTGAATATTAAATTCTCACTATGAAAGGATATGAAATTATCACCAAATAGCTACTCTTTTCAACCTTTCCTCATCCGTGTTCTAGAGCCAATTATTTTATAGGCAATGTCAATAAGCAACATTTAGAAGTAGTGAATCAAGCAGCTCGCGAATGATTTATAGGTGAATCATAACCTATTCAAAATGTACAAGATTCTTCTATTTATACTTTTCCAATTTGTCTGGCATTATTATATTAATTAGTCTAGCGTTCTATTTAGCAGTGAGCTGATGAAGAAATTTGTGTGTCACATGCCTTGATGCTTGATCTCTGAGAGATATGAAAGTATCACATCGGATAAGAAGTTATCTAATGACTTCTACATTAAGATAACGCTTTGTATTATTATTATCGATTACCATACAAACGTATCATTGTACAAGTATCATTCTATTCTTGATTCATCATATCTAGGATACATCTAGATTCTAGACAATTCAAAAACAAATAATTTTTTTTGTGGAGCTTCAAAAAACTTAATTCAACTTGGTAAGGTTAATTTTTTTCATTATTATTACTGGAGACCTGGAGCCCTTTTTATGCAGAATCGAAGTATTAGCATTTCTATTTGTGGGTTAAGTGAAAGCCCCCTCTTGCATACCTCAACTTCACCCACAAACTTTTGCAAAGTTAAAATAAAGTCGTTTATCTATCTATCTATCAATAATTTGTTATAAAGAAAAACATTTTTTTTTCTATTGGTAGATATTTCTGAGTAATTTGTCATAGAACAAAGTAACTATACTTCTGGGCACTTCCTTTTTCTCTATAACTAACGCAACAATAGCCTACCAGAAATAAAATAATAAAATAGAACTTATTTTGAATAAATATCGATTTAATTTTATTTCCAAGAAATCTCATTAATTCTATGCATTATTGAAATTTCTTTTGCTATAATCATTATTCTATTGAAAATACAATGCAATTTATAATGAATAAGCATTCCTACGAAACTGTTCCCATCCCAAATTTACATGAGATATACAGTAAGTTTTATTTTATTATTATTTATCGTATGGCTTTCAATAGTGGGGAGACCCAAGGGTTGTTCCATTTCACTTCGCCATTTAATGTATTTCTCACCTGATGGAAACATGGAAAACCATGTTGGTAATGTTCTTTAAACAGTTCTTTTAAACAGTCATTTACAAACAGATTTTTTGAATTCAAGACATTATATCAACTAATAAAACCGAAACAGTTCACTAAATAGTAAGTTTTAAGTAGCAGTTATATCCTTTTCCATTATAACAACTCAAATAACTTCGAAGTTATGTGGAAGATGTTCCTGGAAAATATCGTGAAGCTATGTTTCTATTTACGTCGACAGTAAAAAATTTTTGCAACATATATTTTATCAATTGAAACGTACTAAAAATGGAATTACTGTCAATTGTTGCGGGTAAAGTCGACTCATACCTTTGTATTTTCCTTGTGAATATCTCCTATAAGGTAATAATGAATCGAGCTAGGAGAAACAGATGTCCATTAAGCTTTAAGTAGATAAGATTCATCAGCTTGGAATGTTAACTTTGTATTGTAATTGTGCGTACTTAAAACTATTCTACAGCTAGGATTAGGAATTCTACAGCTAGCATGTCTCAATGGAGTGATTTGATTCATTTTCTTATTGAAGTAAGCAGAATAAATTGGTAGGTCTCTGAGAAATAATGCCGATCTGATGACTTGTCGGAGATGGACTCCTGGTCTTGAACAGAAAATGAAGTAAAAAGACACAAGTAGAAAGAGAGAGGAAGAGAAATAAGACGAAGATAAACCAAAAAAGATAAAGTGGTGAACGTATTTTATAAATCTGCAACAAACATCCTGAATTGGAAATTGGAAATGCTCGTTGAAAAAATTTTGATTTCAATTTTGTACAAATTCAAATCAAATGAATGGAAATAATTGATTTGTATTCAAGATTTATTGTTGATGTCATTTTCTGAATAGGAGTGAGATAGAATGCAGTTGAATCCTGAGTTCATGTCCAAAGAATTGCCTTTGTGACTCTTAGACTTTCAAATATATTTGATAATAAAATATGATGAATACATCAAGTACAACTCAATTTCTCAAAATTTAAATCTTTGATTACAATGTTGAACCAGAAAATATTATGATTTGTGAAAGCCTAAATGGTGATGGATATGCTCTCTTTACTTGTACTGATTAATCTCATATAATTCGGTTTGTTCATTATGTAGATAAATTCCTAATGACTAGTAAGTAGAGAATATACTTGGAATTATAACTGTTTCTGTTACATCTTATATATTGTTTTGGATTGCAGTGAAACTTGGTAGCTTGAAAACCGTGAAAAAAACTAATTCAGTAGCCTATTGGATTTTGATAAGGAGCTCATACACAAGTTTATTAAGATTTGAGAAACACTTGACCTCACAAAGTAATATTTCCAGCAAATACATAGTCTCATGAACTATCAACTAATATACTTGGTATGATTCGCTCGAGCTGAGAAGACAAGCCGTAACTATGCACTTTAAATTGCAACTTTGTGTCTTCTCAGCTTACATAGTTAAGTAGAAGAGAGAGGGCCGGCTGCACCCTAACTTCGCCCTCCAGGTAAAAACAAAGGACGCTATTCTATTCTATTCTACACGAACTATACCTATCGATCACAAGTGAGAAATTCATCCACTTAGTAATTAATTATATATCTTATACCTAATTGAGATGAGAATGATTGAGTGCGCCCAATAGAAATCACCCTTCACCTATTCATCAAGACAAGAGCACATCCTGTATAAGGAGGAGGCTATGTGAAATCTCTGCAAGTCGTAGTCTCCCACAATATTATACACAGGCAACACTGATGAATGGTCATTATTACGGGAACAGATTGTCCAACCCGTTCCATTCTGATATGACATTACCTCAAGTTGCAAAAGGGGGAACATTTCGACTTCTTATTCAATAATTTTTTTCGAGATTAGGGTTGGAGCGAGTCTTTGAAAGGTAGGGGTCACAATCTTTTATGCCAGAGGTCATTAAGGGAGCGAGGAACCCTAGTTTCACAATATACTTGAACATTCAACAAGTAGGTTGTAGGGGTGCAAATTATGGAGATGGTGAGTGGGTATAGTCAGTCCAATCAAGGAAGACATTCTAGCTAGATGGGGAAATGACTCCAGATCGGTCAATATTGGTTTAAAATAAATAAATTTGGTCCCAAATTGTAGATAAGAATGTTTTCTATAATTTGAGACCAAACTGATCATTTTTTAACCAATATTGACCGAGCTGAAGTGATTTTTCCATCTTGTTAGAATGTCTATTTTGCTTGGACAGATTTTCGCCGTAGGGTGGGTAAATGTGTAATAAAACACAACAGCATTAAATAGTTCTTTGTAGGCTCGAAATGTATTCAAGTACACCTTGAGGTATTCTTCCGGTAAATTGACCCTTCAATCTTGTATCACCTCTTGACAAGTGTACAAACTCCCACATCTCTTGATATTGGTGTTAATTGACCACGTTGCTTCTGTAGTGTAGGCGCGTCATTTACTAGAATCAAGTGCAATGACAATTATCTTGAGGGTACTTACTTCCAAATTAGCCGTCTTCTAATAAATAAACGTAATCGATTTCACTATCGGCGAACTGGAAATACAAAATTACAGTCGAGATTACTAGATGTCACAATATTGGGCTACAGGTTTGTGGCTACTTCAATCTAGGTCAATAATTGTGACATGCTTGAACTGAGTTTGAGGAAACTTCATGTTGATTAAGTCTCATTCATTTACGATTGTGGATTAGATTGAGATTCATGCAAATGCACTACAGACTGTGAATAAAGATAAATAGAAACATAATCATTTTCACAGCAGAATTAGTAAAGTGGTATTTCCACTCTTCTAGGATCATGTCAACTTTCAAGTTATAGAATGAATACATTTCTCTTGAAAATTTTGCCTGCAAATCACAAAATATCCTTGATGTTCATGATGTCCATCTAAAGCGAAGATTAGCAAGGGGCAGGTCGAGCTGCGCGGCTCTGGCTGCGCTACTGGAGCTGCCCGGCTGCAGCTGCTCTGATCTAGCCAACACAACTCTATTCACCTGACTATATTATAGATATTCACTATGTTATTAGGGCTACTAATGAATAATTCATTTATTCATTTACTTATTTATTTATTTAATTTATTTATTTATTTATTTATTTATTTATTTATTTATTTATTTATTTATTTATTTATTTATTTATTTATTTATTTATTTATTTATTTATTTATTTATTTATTTATTTATTTATTTATTTATTTATTTATTTATTTATTTATTTAATCGGAAAAGTATACAATAAAGGGTAAAAACACAGACCAAAACGTCTTTTTCCAAAATTTTGTTAATAAATCAATAAATAGCGAAATTCACTTGAAAATGACTTTTAATGATTTATTATATATTTGTAGCACTAATAACATGGTAAACACTTATAATATAGTTATGTGAATACAGCTGTGATGTCTAGAGCACCCCAGCTAGAGCTAGAGCTAGAGGCCACTTGGGAATCGTACCTTTAGAAGGGCTCAAGGTATATCTGCGATTGTTTTACAACGAATTGAGATAGAGGATGAGGTCTGGTAACACTAATCATCAAATCTGCGAGCAAACAAAGTTCAATACTATTCTGAAAGATGTATGTAGAGAAACTGTCGCCTTGAAACTAGGCTAATATTTTAAATCTATAAATCTACTCTCCTCAAACTACATTTGATTTTTCCAACTATTTTTGAAGTAACTTGTTTCAACGTATTCAAGTGTAGCTTGGTAACGTAATTAACGTTTTCAAGTAGAGCTACCGGTTGATAGATAGATAGAATGAATAAATGACTTTATTTTGCACTTTGTTAAAGTTTTACAAATGTTTTATGGACGAAGTTGAGGCATGCAAGCCCCCTCTTCCATTTAACTCACAACAGAGTTAAATTTAACTACCAGAGGGAAGTAATGGAATGATGCTGATGCATTAGCAGGTGTGTTGTGTGAGAGTGTGACAGAGTGGGAGTATGCATCTTGCAACCCCTCCAACACTTTGTATTGAACCCTAACCCTTCATACCACTGGCCATAATAATAGCAATAAGTTCCTTTGCTTCCGTGTGAACCGAGGGAGGGCATGATTCCCTATTCGCATTCGAATGAAATGCTTTGGCCGGATAAACACTCAGACCGCCTGTGATTGTTCTTGGTTTTGTTTCAGTGGATGATGGTGAGGTCACAGGCTTCTGCTGCACTTCCGTCACTGGGCTCCAACTACACAGTCGATTCTGATTTGGGTTTGTGTGTGAACTGACTCAAAATTCAAATTTTATTCATTTTTTACAATTCTCATATTATAGTACAATAATTCTCATATATATTAACAATTCTCATATAATTATAGTAATGAAATAACACTGTAAATACAAGAATATCAGTACAAAACAGCATAAAGCTCACAAGACTGATCGTGAGCTAAGAATGGCTTACTTACTAAGTCGAATCCCCCTTCTATAGTCTGTCCAAGCAAAGAAGAGCCTCTGGCAAGATTGGAAATTGACTCCAGCTTGGTCAATATTTATTAAATGGGGCCTTAATGGTAGAGCAGAATGCTTCCTACAATTTGAGATCAAATTGATAATTTTTGAACCAATATTGACCGAGCTTGAGTCATTCTCCTATCTTGCCAGAGGGTCTTCTTTGCTTGGACAGACTATACCCGTTGGGTGTCGAGGAAAGCTTTAAATGAATTAGTCAGAATCAGACTAAACTATTTTAACCTACAATAGCTATGCATGTAAGTTTTCTGTGACTTTAATTCCTCCGTGGTTTCTCAAACAATCAGTTCGATCATGTTTCATTTGAAGGATCTCATCAGTGGCGTAACAGCCGGGCCCGTAATGCGAGGGACCCGAGAGCCAGGTGGGTAACAGCAGGGCCCGCAATGCGGGGGGACCCGAGAGCCAGGGGGCCCGAGAGTCGGTGAGCTGGAAACGACACTATGAAGAAGACCTCATCATAGATTTTCTCCATGGAATGCTAAGTATAATAAGGACTCTACAATAATTATTAGAAATATCAAAAAAGGAAACAGTGAATAAGTTAGGGAACTTTTATCACTCCACTTTTATCAATTACTCCACTGGCGGATCGCGCCAACCGCAAACAGGTGATGTGTTCGTATCTTTCACTGTACAGCACTTCACCTCTTTCGTGATCACGAACCGCCAGTGGAATTACTCTATTGCTTGTAATATCCCAGATGTATGCATAGCATACATTTTGTTTTTAATTATACCAGTAACGGAAGCTCTGCTGAAAAGTCATTCTCAAAATTAAAATTGAACAAGTTCCAAGTGTCTCATTGAGTAGATGTAACATCAAATCTCAAATTAAATGAAAAGACAAGAGGTTGTCAAATCACAAATTCATTAGAAATTCGAGATACCGGTTTCGGTTGTTACACCATTATCAATCTCTGGTAAACAAGCTTTAATCTAACTTTAACTTTATTTTAACTGCAATTCTGATCTTATTCAGGAATAACCTCCCTATTCTCCCCTATTCATGAGAAAGGAGAGAAATTGATTTTTTTATATTGGAATAGTTTACACCTGAACTTATTACATTAATTAAAAAAGAGAAGGAGGAAGAGGCAGTGTTGTTTCTTTTTGATAAAATGTGTTGATACTTTAAAATAATTCTTCGGAAAAGTTCTATAGATCATACTAAGATTCAAATAAACAGTTTACGAGTTTCGTAATACGAATAAAGTGTTCCTGCACCAAATGATTCCCCATGTTTTGTTGAGCTCTAAAATGGTCCTCGCCATTAAATCAGGTGAAACAACGTTCAACACTAGCAAAGAAGTGTTTTACCAATCTTGTACTCTTGTAGTCTAGTGACACTCCTTTGTAGCTCATCAATTCTCTCCAATACTTACTTCCTATGCACCCCTGAAACGCTCATGTGTTGACTCCATAAAAAGTCATCAGAAATAAACAAGGTTTGAGATGCGTGGATGTAGACTTGTAGGCCTACTATCTTTTCTAATATACTTGAATTCCGGTTTTGTGAATGCAACTTCATAATGTCATTCAACTCAGAAAAATACGGGGGAGGTAATTTTATTCACACTATAAATTTTATTTCCATGAATCAATGTTTCCCATCAAATACAAAAACTCACTCTGATGACTGATTTCCTGGTAAAATTGGAAATTTCAGTAAAATATTGAAATAATGGAACAAGGATAAACGTTATTCAGAGACATAACACTTATACTAGTGAATAGGATCTGCCACGTTGATCAATTCAGTGTAGGCTGTTCATCAAGTAGAAAAAGATTCATCTATTGAGAATCAGTGTTGGAGTTTAGGTAGCCTGCTTGGTAAATAGCGTTCGTACATTTCTTACATTTATGACATTTATTTTAAAATGTATTGATGGAATTTTTCAGATTTTTGAAAACAATAATTTACCATTTATGATTCTTTCAGGTCTTGAAGATCTGAGTGGTATAATTGGACGTAGTTATGCAGAAAGGAACCAATCCACAAAAATAAAAAAATCGGATTTTTCAATATTTGGGTTGATAAACCCCTAGGTAACTGTTTTGGATGAAAAAGAATCACTGAACTCAACCCTTATGGCAATTATGTGGGTTGGTTCCTTTCTGCAAAACAAATATCCTACTTTATGTGTTATGCAGAAAGGAACCAACCCACATAATTGCCATGGAATGGGAAATTCAGTTATTAGGAACCAGACTGGAATGTTGGTTTTTTTCAGAGAAAAATATCATATGAGGCTAATTTTCTAACCATTGATTACTATCATACAGAGATGTATTCTGCCAAAATTCCACACCCCTACCCTTCTTGCTTCCCTCCCAACATACCCTTAACGTTTCCATTTTCAAGGATTTCTTTCATTGAATGTATTTCAGCAACCAATGGAGATAAGATATATAAATTCTCCTCATTATTTAAAAAATTAAATTTACTTTTTTTTATGTCTTCACTATTTCACTATAGCTCATGTGGTTCAGGAGTTATTTGCATGGAAGTATGATGGAAGCCCACCTAGGTACAGACTTCTGCCTAAAAATTTCATTCTTTCCCTAATAAAAGTAAAATAGGAAATGTCTAATATGAAACATGTAGAGAATTTTAATATACTACTTCAGAAATAATAGAAACATATATTTTGTTAGAATTTAACATGAGTATATGTCCGTGTACCTACGAAAAGCACGATCTCGGAAGCGCTTGACGGCTGGTCTGAGGCTGGCCGCATGTTGCAAGAATTCACGGCAAATTAAACATTACAGAAAATTTTGTAGAGACGTTCAATTCCAGTGAAAAATTTTGATATTTTTAAAATATTCTTGACATGCTGTACAAGTTTTATGAATAAGAAATTCCAGAAGTCGAACAATTCTGTGAACCTTTATTTGAAAAATAATGAAAATTAGCGGCTGAAAACATCGTTTTCCATTCATTCATGAATATCCAACATTCATGGAAAATGTTTTCAACTCCAAGAGCTAGAGTTTAATGATGGATACATATATTATAGGTTGAAACCAATTGAATTCACTGAATAATGATACAAAGTTCAACTATTAATCTCTATAGAGTGCCGAGACACATGTGATATAAGAATTCTTGAATAAGGGGTAGTGTGGGGACTTCAGTCAGGACACTTGCCAACATGCTAGTTATCAATGTATGAGGAGAAAATCAACTTCATATGATTTCCCCAAATGATTTTTTTTTCAATTTAATGAATTAAAAGGGGAATTTTAGTACTCACTTGATAGACCATAATATCAGGCTATCCGCCAAGCGCTTCTGAGCTAGCGCTTTTCATTTATTATCTGACTTATACTTACGTTAAATAACAGAAAAATATATGTTTCTATCATTCAAAATGTAGGTTTTGAAAAGCTCTACAAGTTTCATAAGAGACATTTCCAGTAGAATCATCCTATAAACCATCATTTAGAAGATAATTAAAATTTTATGCAGAAATATAGGAAATCCCTCCATTCTTCTATTTATAAAACTTTTGAACCGCAGGAGCTACAATGAAATGGTGAGACATAAAGTAAAGAGAATTAAATTTACTGAAAAATGAGAAAAAGTTTGATTTCTCATTTCCAATGAGTGCTGAGTGTTTCATACATTCAATGTAAGAAACCCTTTCAAATGGAAACTTTGAGGGGTGCAGAGGGGGTAGCAAGATGGGGGGGGGTGGGAAATTTTTACAGAACACTTTTCTTTATAATATTAATCCATAAGTAGAAAAGTTAGCCTAATATGATTCTTTTTCTCTGAAAAAACAAAAATTTTAGTCTGGTTCCTATGGCAATTATGTGGGTTGGTTCCTTTCTGCATAACACATAAAGTAGGATATGTTTTTGCTGAAAAGAACCAACACATATACATGCCATTAAATTTGAAATTAATGCTTTTTTTGTATATAAATATCTAGTTTATGATATTATGAGTACATATATGTTCCGAAAATCAGAATATCTTATTGGATAATAAAATGGGAAGTATTATTGCAGTTTCATCTTTGGTACGCGATATCTCAAAAGTAGCTGATTGTGGGTTGGTTCCTTTCTGCATAACTCCGTACAAAATGGTGTTTAGAAAAGAATACGATTGGAAGCGAAAGATATAATTGAAAAAAAACAGGTGAAAAATGATGAGGGGTGATGAGTAAGGTTGGTAATAGGATGAAAACAAAATTGGTGAACAGAAGAAATTAAGAACGAATGATTTGTAGTATAAAACACGATTAGAGTAAATACAACATGAGAGTAGGCTTAAGGCTATGTTGAACAGGGAATTGAAACATTTCGGCGAAACCTAGCATTGACAAAGGAAATTTTAAGAGATGAAGAATAAGGATGTAGAATGAGACAACAGGTGCAGAGAAAGAAAAGGAATGATGAATACGACATACGAGAACTTATTCATTTATTTATTATCCGGCAAGCTTGTAGTTGCAGTCGAAATCAAGGTGTCAGGAAATGATGTATGGTATAAGTAAATCACGTACAAGTACATGAAGTTCAAGTACATGAACTACAAGTACACAAATTCAAGTACACCAAATACAAGTACACCAGTTACAATTACACCAGGTACAAGTACACTAAGCACAAGTACACCAAGTAGAAGTACACGAGGTACAAATGCATCACGTGCAAGTACATCAGCAAGTACAAGTACACCGAGTACAAGTACACCAGGTACAAGTACACTAAGTACAAGTACACTGAGTACAAGTAACTTACACCAAGTACAAGTACACCATGTACAAAAACACCAGGTACAAGTACACTAAGTATAAGTACACCAAGTAGAAGGACACCAGGTACAAGCACACCAGGTACAAATGCATCAAGTGCAAGTACATAAAGTACAAGTACACAAATTGCAAGTACACCACGTACAAGTGCACTAAGTACAAGTACACTGAGTACAAGTACATCATGTTCAAAGTACACCAGGTACAAGTACATCAAGTACAAGTACACTGAGTACAAGTAACTTACACCAAGTACAAGTACACCATGCACAAATACACAAGGTACAAGTACACTAAGTACAAGTACACCAAGTAGAAGTACACCAGGTACAAATGCATGAAGTGCAAGTACATCAAGTACAAGTACACAAATTGCAAGTACACCAAGTACAAGTACACCAGGTACAAGTACACCAGGTACAAGTACACCAGGTACAAATGCATCAAGTGCAAGAACACCAAGTACAAGTGCACCAGGTACAAATAGACCAGGTACAAGTAAGTAATTTGTACTTGGTGTTCTTGTGAGTGGGACTACAAGAATAGGAGGGTGAAGTGAACCGAGAAATCTGTGTGGAAGACACGATAAAAAGTAAAGAGTGAGAGTATAGTGAGAAGTTAAAAATAGGTGGAGAGAAAGAATCGAGAACGAATGATGTGTAAAAGAAGACAAGATTGAAAGCACACGCATGTTTGACCTATAACCAGGGCTGTTAGGTAGGGTCAATGAACGTACAAGGTCGTACTGAATCTCTTGACGGCTGAGTATTTACACTTTCAGCGCCCCACACATGTTAGAAAGAGAGCGTTCGTGTACTATGTGTAGATATCAGCTTCATTTGTCTTTTCTTCTACAACTTCATCAGCGTCGTTATCAGTTTCTCTTCATACCATGTTTCTACTCCAAATTAAAATAACTTCAAACTAAAACCAGTGCCTGAACTTCGCTAGTCCATGTCTTGTGTTCCGTCTTCTCTACCACGTCTTCGCATTGTCTAATGCTGCTATGCTTCTAATTGATTCGTCTGAATAGAATATTGAAATTTAAAAAATACCAAATCCGTCTCACCATATCCTCCTTCTCCTTTCCTTTTGTACATATGTGATAATTATGTACAAATATTTTGTAGTCAAAACGCTCAAAATATTTTACTACAATCGCCTTATACGATATTATAGGTACATAATTATAAATGTTATTATCTTTACAGTCTTCATACAATAAACTTTGTAATTTGTTATTGATCTTCGTATCACTGGCGGCTCGTGCCCACGAAACAGGTGAAGTGTTGTACAGTGGAAGATACGGGCACTTCACCTGTTTCGTGGGCACGAGCCGCCACTGCATGGTATCTTCCCATAATTTCTCAAGCCTTGATATTGAATCAAATAATAATTATCGTACATCAAATGATTACTTTCTTTCACAATCTGGAAATAAAGACGATATTTTTGCAATTCAAATTGATAAGGTTGGTTTTAGACGGTGATAGTTTAATGACATATGAAACAGGATGAAAATAGAATTTCAGATTTTCATCTCATTTTATATTATGGTATCATGTGAAATATGAATAAATTAATTACCGTCTAATACCGGCTTAATTAAATACAAAGATCTGGTCTAATTTGTCAGGCCCGATATATTAAGTCTATCTGGGATTGCTGATTTCACTATCTAATTTTACAAAGTGCAATTAAAAAAGATAATATCATAGAAAAATCAAATAATGTTTTTCAAGGATACAGCCTGAGATTAGAGTACACATAATCTTTCTTAATTTTCTCCTTTTCCAACTTTTCTCAATAATTTTTATTATGCTTTCATAATTAACATATTGTTTGGTTGGATGGTTTGGTTTGGATGGTTGGTTCAATGTATATATCTATATTTATTTATTCAAGAGATTACAGTGAAGGGTAAAAACACAGGCAATTCAGCCCAAAACGTTCTTTTCCCAAATTTAGATGAATAAGTTGAAAAAATATAGGTTGTGTTCACTTGTTTCTTGATCACTATTACTATTCACAAAATTTTTACACTGAAAAATAAAAAACTATGATTTAGAATTTTGAATGTTCATTTAAATATCAGAATAACACCAAAAAATATAAAGAAATATTTTAAAATATCAATTTACACTTAAATATATGGGGTACTTTATTCTGGAACTTCTCAAATCCTCCTTTACTGCTTCCAACTACTCATCATAATTTAAATCATAATCTCTTCCTTCTCCTTATTATCATCACTATCATTATTTTTCTTCCTCTTCCCAAGAGTACTCAGTATACATTCAAAACTGGAAATAAGCATCTCAAACTTTTCTACTATTGTATACAATATTGAATTACACAAACAGGAGCACAACTTGGAAAGGCAGTAGCCTACATGAGAGATAGGCTCACAGTCACAATGGAAGGTGACCAACACCAAATTATGAAAGTAGAGATATCAATGGAAAATTTGTAACAATAATTTTCTCCAATGTCTTTGTTCGAGCTTTACACTGACTCACTTCCGGTAATCTAAACGTTTCTTGCGTAACTGTCAGTGCTATATGTCTTGGTGTTGGTGCTAACTTCCTTTACTGAAAATCCATTTCACTCAGACAGAACTATGAAGTACTTTGTAGTTGTGAACATTTCAAATCGGAACGAATATTTCTCTCCATTGGAGAAATATCAACTATCATCGATCTTCCAAATTACATGAATAAATTTTTCATGGAAGTCTTCTTTACTATTTATAGGCCTATAGCTTGTTGTGAATGCTAATTAATTGTTGTTATTACCATCACCTCTACTTGTTTTTTTATATTAATTCTTAGTAATAATAATAATAATAATATTCGTGTAACCTGGCTGGCTCAGGTCTGATGTCAGAGTTTTCAGGTCGCTCCTGATCAATTTCAGGGCCTCTGACATGACTTAACAACTGTTTTTAGGCAGCCGGGACCGACGGCTTAACGTGTCCATCCGAAACACGGGTAGTGATTTGATTATTCATTTCATGTAAATTCATGCATTACCATAATCAAATCAAGTTTAAATTGATGGTAAAGAGATAAGGGGTTATTATGGGTAAGATTACAGTTAATTTCTGCATCGAAACAGTATTATGATTAATAATTAATGATTTTGATTGATGCAGCTTCTAGATTTAGGGTTGGGGAAACTTTTGTTGCATCATTGAGAAAATTTTGTTCCATCATTTGATGGTACTTGATTTGAAATTTGATCGTGTACGTTTGATGATTTTGTGGTGGCCTTAGTTTTGGATCAAATAACCAAGTTAGATAATTTCCGAGCAATATCAATAATGCTCATTGACTCTGAAAATTCAATTCATTTAATGGAATGTTTACATATTAAGCCTATTCTTTCGGAGCTGTAAATAATGTTCAGGTGAATCGGAGACTTGAGTTTTGAATGAATGATGATAATGATAGGCGAATCTTTGGATAAAAATGAAGGGATTCTCAGTAAATTATTTTATAATACAATATACAATGGCATAAATCTACAAGGTTCTATTAATTCACTCAATAATGCACCATTCACTATAGGCATGTGTAGTGTACAATTCATACGGGTCCCCTCTCTGCCAAAGAAGAGTAAACCCTCCCCCCTTCACCAAGAAGAATAAATTGAGGAATTTCATGCTTCACAAAACTCTTTGTAGTGACTAATCTAATGCATTCAAATTAATTTTAATTTTTGCCGGCCGGGTTGGCAGAGAGGACTGGGGCGTTACAACCTTCATTCCGCTATAGCGCTACCCGGTCGTGGGTTCGAATCCCACCAGAGGCATGGTCGTTTAACCACCTCATAAATCACCCTCGCACTTCTAAAATCAGGGGCACCACCAATTTTGTTCTTGATTTCTATACACATGTATTTAAATATCAGCTGTCATGAGGTATGGTTATTATTCTGTTTTTTTTGTGGAACTTGGATAATTCGAATTTGAAAATAAATAGAAAAAACTTAAAGAAATGGATTAAAACAAGAACAAAATAATAACAAATATGAACAAAATATAACATCACTTTTCTTGTATGTTTTTTCTAAATTTAGAAATAAACAGATTATCAACCAATGACCAAATTGCAAAACACTGAAAAATGACACTTGTAGTTAGTTACCTGTAAACGTTTAGACATGCTAATCAAGGGATCATCAAAAATCTTTCTTTGAGAATTAACAACTTTTCAAAACATGAAAAATAAAGTGTCAATGGAAATTAATTCATTTCTAAATCACTACTATTTATGATGAAAATATACATCCAGAAATGAAGTACATCTATATCTATAAAAGCGAAATGGCACTGACTGACTGAATCATTCATTCATTCATCACTAGAACTAAAAATCAACTGAATCGAATGCGTTCAAATTTGGCAAGCATGTTCAGTTGGACGTTTAGACGCGCGCTAAGAAAGGATTTTAGAAACTTCATAAGGATACGCCAAATATTTGAGTTTTTCTATAATTTTTCGGCGTTTTCTTCATTTTTTCGAGAACCAATCGGTAGAAAATGTTGATATTGTGTGGGCAGGTTCAGATAAGGCCTAGAAATGGCGTGTTTAAATATTTTCGATATCCATTGAAGATTACGCCAGTAATCAGGTTTTCAAAATTGTAGATGTATTGCGGGTTGCATATCTACCGCCTTGATACGACCAATCCTATCTGTAAATTCAATGGTTCAGCGAGATTATAGATGAACTAATTTGGAAGATATTGAATCAATTTTAAAACTATGTCCGATATTCTTCCCAAGGTTACAATCAATATTAGCGTTTTACTATTTTTCGGAGTTTTTCTTAGATTTTTCGAGATCCAATTGGCAGAAAATGTTGAAATTTGGTAAACAGGTCCACATTAGGTCCAGAAATGCTGTGCTCGATAAAATTTTAATACCCTTCCAAGGTTACGCCTGTTACAAGGTTTTCTAATGTTTGGAATCTGCACTTTTGTTTATTTTCCACAAACTACCTACTGAACTAAATACGTTCAAATTATATACCCAGGTTGAGCTGAGGTAATAGAACAAATAATTCAGAACGATTAACCAAAATGACCCTGTTAAGTGATGAATGATGATCAAAGCAAATCCATTCTAATGGAAGAATAGGCGAAGCGAGCCTATTTGACTCACTGACACTGCCGATACTGTCGGGGGTCCAGGGGGCGGAGAAGACAAGCGAAGCGAGCCTGACGGCTAGTTTTAAATAATATCACAGTACCCCTTTTCAGTTATTTTTCACTAAAACATTAATATGCTAAATAATTGAAAAATGGTACTGTGATTTCATTTAAAATAAAAAATCAGTGATGTTATCATTTATCAATATTACCCTTTAAATAACCATCGTTCCATCTGACCTTAAACTCAAATTGCAGTTTCTATTGTTTTTGTTAACAGGGGAATAAATACTTCATCTACAAGTTTTGAAGGAAGAGATCATAATTATCCTCTTCTATCAAGTATTATCATTATCATTCTCAAATTAATACATATTGGCTTATAGAGTAACTTGATATAATTTTAACTAATACTGATAGATATTGGTAATATCCATTCACTAACCCTCAGTGAACCATTTGAGTTACTTCAGTGATATTGAATCTTTGGTTCGTATAATAGGAGGGTCTGCTGTATTTATGGCTTAAAAGCAATAAAACTAGCTTCTTTATAGGAGATAAGAATGTAGGCCTCCAATACAATGTGATCCAGAAACAAAACAATAACAAATCCCAGAGAGATCCTCGTGTGTATATAGGAATCACCTCTGCAAACCACTTATCAAAAGCCTTTGTGAAATCAACGTGAGAAACCCTTCCCGAAAACTAGTAAACACAAGCTGGACCCTGCATAGGAGAGCGGATTGCTTCACATGGAAAGGGTGACCAAACAATGAGGTCTTGCTTGAGCCATAAAACTTAAGGGGGTTCCACCGGGCAATGCACTAGGCTTCTCCCCTTTCAGATAACAAATCTGAATAAAAAATTGTAGTACATAGTCGTACAAAAGCAGTGGCGGGAGGAGTTCCATTTGATTTCATCCCCTGTTCCTACGAGTACAGACGACCTTGTGGGCCCCTTCCTCTTTTGAAATCAGCGGACACTGTATCAACTCTTGTTTCCTCATATCAACTCTTATTACATGTTTTGTTATATGAATTTTATTTATTGGTTTAAAAATCTATCAAAACAGATTCATATTATCAAAGTTCTATGAAAATTAATTAATTTAATGTTGAGTTCTTTCCAATGCACTTGATTAGTTGTTGAGTTCACTCAATCAAATTGTTCCAAGTAGCGATTGATAAGATCTATTCTCTATATTTAGAATGTTTGCATAAATTGAATGTTTCGGTAGAATTTCTTTTTTAGCTGCCCAATATTGTTAATTGAGTTGATGAGTAGTTTTAAAGGTGATATTGTTGTAGTTATCAATATTAAATTATGAAAAAACTAGATATTGTCAAAACATTGATTTATTTTAAAAAATCGAGAGACGGGTTTCGGTTGCTACACCATCATCAATCTCGGGTGAACTAGATCTTGAAGTGAAGAGTATTTATACTAAGTGTGAAGCACCACTATTGGCAGACGCTTGAACCAATCACAGTGAACGCCTGCCATTGGCCTAGGCAAGCTCCTCCCCAATGAACTGCTAGTCTAGGCTAATGGCAGGCGTTCACTGTGATAGGTTCAAGCGTCTGCCAATAGCGGTGCTTCACACTTAGTATAAATACTGCTACTCTTCACTTCAAGTTTTAGTTTACCTAAAACTAATAATTGATAAGAAATAAGAAATAGAAATAAGAAATTGATAAAGGTGTAGCAACCGAAATCGATATCTCGATTTTTCAATAGATCAGTAGTTTCAAAGTATCTTGTCTTTTCATTCATTGAGGTATAATAATTATGTTCAAATAATTGGAATGAATAAGTTAGGAAGATAGATTAAGAATCAGATTCATTCACTTTATTCATGTAGATTACATAATACAATAATTCTAATCCTATGCTATAAGAATAAAAATAAATGAAAATTACACTATTTACATAGACAGAGATACATTGATGAATGAGTGAATGAGGGACTATGAAAAGACTTAAATAGATAGATAGATGGATAAATGATTTTTTCCACTTTGAAAAGTTTTGCAATAGTAGTCGGCTCAAAATGAGTACAGTTTGAGTCAGTGAGAGATAATATGCAAAACCTATTAAAGAAATAGTAGACTCTAATGTGAGGGGAGATATACAACTATTGAAAAAATTATAAAATCCAATTTAAAAGAGGAGAGATATACATTAATAAATCAGTAAGAGGAAATGTGCAAAAAATAGTAAGGTGAAGAAATATAAAGATTCTAGTGAGTAATTGAAAAAAGAGTGATAAGCGAGAGACAATGAATTAGTGAAGACTGAATGAATGAGTGAGAGGCATTGAGTTAGTGTAGAGTGAGTGAATTAGATTAGATTAGATTTGAAAAATAAATAAAAATCAAACACCCTTTTTTTTGAAAACTTTAAAAATTATAAAACACACATACATGTTTCGGGATCTAAGCCCATTTTTTCCAAAAAATGGGCTTAGATCCTGAAACATGTATGTGTGTTTTATAATTTTTAAAGTTTTCAAAAAAAGGTGTTTGATTTTTATTTATTTTTCAATTATTTTAAACAGCCCTGTTTTAAAGTTCTTTATTTAGATTAGATTTCTTTATTCATTTAGATAGCAACAAAATATTTATGCTTAGTTTCTAGATTACAAGAGTTGATATTAAATCTATTATTTTTACAAGTTACGCACTAATTTCGATATTTTACACTACAATACTTACAGTTACAGGTTATTCTATAATTCTATAATCTATTCTATTCAACGATAGAGGTTACATATGAATGCAAATATCATAGAACAATATTATCCAAACAATATGCTACTTGCTTTCAATCTTACTTGTTGTGCATTATGAGTGAATGAGTGAGAGTCAATGAGTTCGTGTAGAGTGAGTGAATGAGTGAGAGACAATGAGTTAGTGAAGACTGAATGAATGAGTTAGGGTAGAGTGAGTGAATGAGTGAGAGGCAATGAGTTAATGTAGAGTGAGTGAATGAGTGAGAGACAATGAGTTGGTGCAGAGTGAGTAAGTGAGAAAATGAATGAATGAGTGGACGAAGGAAATGTAGTGAGAGTGAACGATAGAAAGAGAGGCTGGTTTTACAGAGCAAGAGAGAGCGAATTGCTGTCAGTAGGTTAGCAGAGTGAGTGTCGGGTCGCCGGTAATACTGTCGTGGGGTGGTGGGGGGTCTGGTAGGGGGTACATGACGCCCATTGTTGTGAAGCCTACATCTGACGTAATACACGCTTACTGCCTGAGAGTGAAAGTGCACGGTATTTTGTACACAGCATTTGTTTAGCAAAGAAGACATACTGGCAAGATGGAAAAATGACTACAGCTCAGTCAATATTGATTCGAATGTTATACGTTTGGTCTCAAGTTGTAGGAAACATTCTGATCAACAATTTGAGACCAAATTTATAACTTTTGAAACAATATTGACTGAGCTGTATTCATTTTTCCATCTTGCCAGAATGTCTACTTTGCTTGGACAGACTAAACCGGTCGGAGAGAGACAGCGGACGTGGATTGGAGCGCAAAAGACGGAGAGAGCGAGTGATAAGACAGAGGCCTGCACTGTTGAAAGACCGGTGACGTCAGGCTATCTATCCTGAAGGAAAGAGAACCGAGGCGGAGGATGTGGATGGGAATTAAAGAGAAACGTTGAAGAATAAAATGAGAAGGAGCAAGGAGAGAAGGAGTCAGAGGATAAGGATGGGGATTGAGATAAATTGAGTAGAACAAGAAGAAAATAAGAACGAACAAGGAATGATGGATTCAGAGGATAAGGATGGGGATTGAGTAGAACAAGAAGAAAATGAGTACGAACAAGAAGAGAAGGAGTCGGAATATGAGGATAATGATGGGGATTGAGATAAAATGAATAAACAAGAAGAAAATGAGAACGAAAAAGAGGAAAGCAGTCGGAGGATAAGGATGAGAAAGAGGATGGAGAAGAAGAGGAAGAAGGAGAAGAAGAAGAAGAAGAAGAAGAAGTAGAAGAAGAAGAAGAAGAAGAAGAAGAAATTTCTGAACAATAAGAGTATAATGTAAGAAGAGGTGACAGAGGAGAAATAAAAGGAGAAAGTTGAAGTGGAGTAGAAACGGGAAGGATTGAGGGGTAAAGGATTACAGTAGTAGAAGAAGAATTTTTGGAAAATTCCAAAAAATTCCTCCAAATTCCTTTTGGAGGAGAATAGGAAAAGGCAGTTGAGGAATGAGTAAGAAGAGGTAAAAAGATAGAATGAGAATTAAATAGTAAACATGAGAGGAGGTGGAAAGAAGGATTACAGAAGTGGAAGAGAGATAACAGACAAAGAAAGAAAAGAAGAAGAAGAAAAAAAAAGAAGAAGAAAAAGAAGAAGAAGAAGAAGGAAGAAGGAGGCATGCTGGAAAGGCAAGAAAGAAAAGGTAGCTGGAGGAGAAGCAAAAAGAAAAGAGACAGGTGAAAAAATGCAATACAAAATAAAAAAAGAAGGGGGAGAAATGGAGTAAAGGAGAAAAGAAAAAGGAGAAGATAGTTAAACAAGAAGCAAAGAAGTAAAAAGACAGATGAAGACTTTATTAATAAAAACCTGAAAAAGTCAGAACAGTAGACGAGTGATTTCAACTTATCTGGCATTACGTCAGTCCTCAGTGAAGAGGAATAATATAGGAAAAAGAGGAGAATATTAAGAGCAATGAGATGAAACTGGGCAACAGGAGAAATAAAGTGATCAGTGTGGAAGAAGGAAGAATGTAATAAAAAGATCGTGGAAACGATAACATCGGGGATGTGAGGAAGAATCGAGAATAGGTAGAATAACAAGAAGAAAAAGCAAGCAATAGGATGAATAAAAAGGGTCAGAAGTTATAATTGAAGCGGAAGACAAGAGCAAATTGAGAGAGAAAGAACAGAGAATAAGGAATAAGAAAAAGTTTGTAGAGGATTGGTAGAAGCAGGGAAAAGATGGAGGGGGAATAAGAAACGGAGAAGATTTAACGAGACTAGAAGAAAGGAGAGATTAAGGTTTCTGGAAGCAGTGAAAAAATTTCAGTTGTAAGGAACGGGAAGAAGAAGAAGAAGAAGAAGAAGAAGAAGAAGAAGAAGAAGAAGAAGAAGAAGGAGGAGGAGGAGAAGAAGAAAATTAAAAAGAAGAAGAAGAAAAAGAATAAGAAGAAAAAGAATAAGAAGAAGAAGTTGATGATTGGGGTGGAATCAGTCAGGGTAGACTGGTCGAGACAGAAGAAAAACTGAAGTGAGTAAAATTTGAACAAGAAGAGTTATAGGTGAAGGAAGAAAGAAGTTGATAGAAGAGATTCAAGATAGACGTCGATGATTAGTTATGGCAGTTATCTGAGTAGAAGTGTGACCTAGTTGAGTGATTTTTGACACGTTCTCAGCAGACAACTCGATCTGATTTACTGTCAACATGCTAAATTTATTCTCAAATCCGTCTTGAATTTATATTCACATATCAGAATAGACAAAAACAAAGAAGTCTTTAGAATTTTGGTGATCTAATGTGACAGAGACATACATTTCTTTATGAAATTAATGAGTTGGGTTGGATTCGAATCTCCAAGCATGGATTTTTTGTATCACTTTTGATCGCCCCTTTCTCATTCTTTTCTTTTTATCGGGGTTTCTTTTGCTCCCATGGTTTCTCCCTTGTATTTCTTTATACAACTATACATGTCTCTTTATTTGCTAAATTAGTCGTTAGAGCAAGCTGAGAAGATACGAAGTCACAATTTAAAGTATTGATAAATAAAATGAAAAAATCAAAAAGCCTTTTTTAAAACTTTAAACGTATTATTTTTCACAGACATGTTTCGAGCTTAAGCCCATTTTAAATTGATAAATACTTTTATCGTTTGAAAGTAAATTTGAATAGAATTGAAAATGGTCTTAAGCTCGAAACATATCTGTGAAAAAATATTTTTAAAGTTTTAAAAAAGGGTATTTGATTTTTCCATTTTATTTATCAATTATTTTTAATAGCCCTAAGCTCAAAGTTTTCAATATAAAGTATATTTAACGGCGTGTTTTCTCAGCTTTTCACGACTACTAATATAGCAAAGTAAGATAATGGAATTCTATATTTTTCCCCTTAAACAGAAATCAGGTTAGCAGGTAGATAGTTCATGTCTTCAACACCACTATACCCTATTCACTTGAGACGAAATAAACAAACGTTTTGCGTGTTTGTGTGCGTGTAAATACTAAGGGGTGGCTACCTCGGCCGCAGCAAACCTTAACCTGTAAACAACACGTAGACACATCATAGCATTGGCAATGCGTATTTGTGTGTGTGTGTCACTCATTTTCTTCGCCGGGACTGTTTCATATCGTTGGTATGGTTTGTCATCGCAACAGTAGCAGCCCTGTTTGTTTACTGGGTTTGTTTATCACGTCTCAAGTAATCGTAAATGAGGTATAGTCTATTGTTGCGGAGAAAAGAAGTGAATACGCTGTTTTCTCAAACTGATTTAATGAGTTGGACATTTCCTCAATTTTCTAGCTTTGCTAAGCTCCCTCATGACCTATCCTGTTAGGGATGGGAATGTAGATCCGCTCCCCTCGACCCACGGAAAGTTCGTAGCAGACTTTTCCTTTAATTCATTTCGTCAAATCCACACCCTCAATAATTAGACTTTTCCTAATTTTACTTCAAATAATTAAATCGTATCAATTACGTGGATAAAAATGACTCACAAAACAATTTAGGCCAAGTATTTAACATGTTGTAACATAAATTATTGTCAATCGAACACACATCATCGTGACGCAAAAATTCTAATAGGCTACAGTAGTTTCACAATTTGTTTTTCATAAAATTATAAAAATTCTATTCAGCTTATCTCTGTCAATTGAAACGGAAACTATTATCAAAGTAAAGAAAGAAGCCAAGAAATAATGAGTGCAGATTGCATAGATATTCGTAAAATAAACAATCAATAAAGATTTCAGTATGAAATGACAGAAAGCAAATGCAGACTGCTTATGAAATGTTATGAATTTTATCGACCAACGTCTGCGTTTGAGTAATACTGTCTAGACGAAATTTAAAGAAGGCAAACATTGAATTAGCCAACATAGTTTGACTCACTCAGCTAGCAACTGTAGTTTATTTACTCAGTACATTCCATCCCAATAAAATTGACTAATACGAGTAGAATTGTTAATTTAAACGGAAATGCTTTTATCAAATAGGGCAATGGCTTTTGGGTAGTTAGTAATTGTCAACTATTTTCAATCAATCAAGATTTGAGAAGCATTTTTTCTTGAAATTATGCTTCATTGGTTCCAGGAATGCCCTTGATAACACAGACACAATAAATTTGACAATAAGATAGAATTCTGAGCACATCAGCTTGCAAATCCAAATTGATAAAAATATACAATTTTTTATACATTTTAAAAAAATGTTAAAGTATGCCTTAATAATATAACTGAAAACCTGTAGTAATGTTCTATGTCTCAATATAGATAATGATAGCATTCATTAGGTAGGCCTATTATAATTTTGAAATCTATATCAAACCATCAACGGAAGCAATTGATTAAAAGCATTTGAAAAGAGATTCCAATACAAATTTCATTTAACGCTAAACAGCGCCATTGTACGGTTTTTCTATTTTCTATTACAAAGCTTGTATCACTGTTCTCCGTGTCTCAGAGTTGCCCACTCTCTTAACATTAAATAGGACTTGGGAAAATTCAAGTCAGGTTGTTAAAGGGTAGAAGCTTAATTTTCAACAATTTGATAAAATGAAACTATTTTATACATAACTAGTATAACTGGTATATCACTATTTACCAGTATATAACTGGTATACCTGGTATAACTATATACCACAAGAAACAACAAATTCATCTTAATTCTCCGAAAACCGTGTATAATAAGGTGGAGTTCCTGAAAAATCTTCTTTCCCATTGGTAAAACTTCTCCATAAATCTCCCATTCAGTCACTTCAGCAAATTACTTAGTGCAATGAACATTTCTGCTTCATGATGCTTACTTTACACATCCTTCCCATTCCGAAGTGTTTACACTCATGTAAGTCATTTTTATACACAACTCTTCAAGCTCTTATCGTCTTGAGATTATGAGCTTGTTATCTCAAGATAGGGCCTATGCTTCAACATTCTAAACACTATTGTTAGCTTTTTGGAGAAGATACATTTCGGAGAGAAGAGACAAATTCTAATAGTGTAGCCTTTCTTCAAGTTTTAATAATAATTAATTAGAATAATAATATTAATTAGTTGATTAGCTGCAATATCTAATAATTTTTCCATCTTTCTTCAAGTTTTTTATCGTAGGTAATGTAGTGTGTGCTAATGTGATATTATATAAGCTGATGAGATGTGATGGGTGCAAAATACACGTATAGTCTATAATTCAATACACTTGAATTAATTATATTAATTGATATTAATTCGTATAATAACCTGGATAAAATGTCAATATTATAAACCAACTATCATAAATCACGTTGTCATCGGTCTCTCGCACTGTAAACAATAATTTTAATCAAGTTCGAAATGAGGGTAGCATACAACTATGTTTCTCACTCCATACTCAAATTTATACAAAATTCAATTTTTTCACCCGAATAAGTGATTCATTTTTAGTTCATGTCAATGTTAGATATATTCGCTGAACAGTATACATTCGCTTTATTAGAAATATATGAGATCAAGAGTGACGGTGATAGGTTATCTTTGTCATAAGTATAGTGCGTTTATGATGGTTCTTGTTCATAACCGTTGGTGGCGTAGCTGGGGTCAGGGGATCAGCTGACCCATTTAAAATTGTAGGAAAGGTTTAAAGGGGTCAAAAATGTCAAATTACAAATTTTATACACCGATTTCAAATTCCAAAATCTCATAACGCCCCCCTCCCCCCCTGTTTATAACTTGAATAATTTCAAGATTTAACATGATTAGAGGGTTTCCATTTTCATTGGGTTTAGGATTATGCGTCCTATTAGTTTAGGTCTGAGGTTCATCATTCGCATAAATTGAATTCATAAAAATAATCAATCAATCTGTTTTTTTATTTTTAATAAATTCTATATTTATTGAATTTATAGATATAATATAGAAATATTATTTTCATCTACTTTATTTTTGAGGCCTATCAATTCATAATTTCAAACCCCAGCTTTTAAAAATAGAAATAATTTTACTTTCAATAGAATAATTCTATAAATTCACGTCCGTCTTGACAATAACTATTCCATTGTTCGAGGGAAATCTTTAAGTAGTTAATGTAGTTAAGTAGAAATAGTAGTTAATGGAATATCGTTTGAGAAACTGGTTTCACAATTTATTATAACTTACGCGAGCAAGACAAGCCGAATATGAACGTTCCATTCCATTTTGCCACGCAAGTCTCCTTAACCTTCAAATCTCACATCTATGATGAGTTAATTCGTGGATTTGAACTTGATATTGTGAATAGTTTGTATCAGGGTGAGATCGACCATGGTAACGTTTACGTATTCATTTCCCAACACTTGCGGCTCGTGCCCACGAAACAGCTGAAGTGCCCGTATCTTTTACTGTACAGCACGTCACCTGTTTTGTGGGCACGAGCCGCCAGTATTTCCCAATTAATGTCAAGTTGGAAATATACTGGTGTCAGGTTATGTTCAACTTGATATGCTCATTTCTTATAAACTCCAAATGTGTTGATGGGGAGTACAACATAAAAATTATCTTATTATAACCTGATTACCAAAATGATGTAATAAAGTTACCGAGAAAGCAGGAACTCTACTGTCTCCCAAATACGAACGACGGTGAATCCTTCAATATTGATTAATTCCCTAATAAATTGAATTGAAATTAATAGGATGAGAATAGATGAAGATTGTTTCAAACACTATCATCTATGACTGTAATATATGTAATCTATTATCTATGCCTATGATCATGTCATAATCTATGAGTCTATTTAATCTATTTGAAGCTTTATATATTTTCAATTAAGAACATTTATTTGATTCCATTGGTCTTTAAGTAAATTTCAAATTATATTTTACTATCTAGATAAATAATGTTGAAGCATGTTCAATAATTATATTATCCTGTTTATTATTATTAATATTATAATAATTAATAATTATTGTGATATGAACTACATCACAATGCAATGTATCCAAAACCACTGCTAGTTTTCTATTTTTTATGAAAAATTATAAACTTGAAATAAATTTAGAATTTCATATTTTTCCTTTATGATTTGAAACTGATCTTCTTTCTCACTTCAAGCTATTTGTCCCACTCAATAGATGAAATGAATGTACCCTATCTATTCTATCGTTAGTGGATAAAAACTGTTTACCGGGAAATATTTTGATTATCGGGGTGTCATTAAAATCTTTCCAGAGCTTTCAGAAGCTTTCCAATTTTGGCTGAAAATATGATTAAATCAATATCAGAACAGAGCCAATTTCTGTCTGCCATTTCTCATTTCCCGCCTTGAGAAAAATGAGGCCTGTTAAAAAAAACTTTACAAACTTTTTTCGGTGTCCTCATTTTTATTTTCGATTTTCTCCATACTTCTCCTTGATTCCTGGAACTCTTCTCATCAAAATCAATATGTGCGAAAATCTCTTTAGCTCAATCATCTCCTTATCAATCACAATCTCCCATCGATAGATCTTTGTTCATTTCAATTATTGTGCAATAAAAATTTATCTATAAAGCAACAGCAAAGTACATACATGGCTTGTAACATGTCCTGTTATGGGTTTATTTTTATAAATGATCAGAACATGCGACTGAGCATGTGTATGCGATCACTAGAACAAACGTCAACCATCCTTATTGTGTTAGTAATTTAGATAGGTTAGATAATCTATATAACCTATCAATTAAATGCCAATACGTCTATGAAAATGGCCTGGTAAAAAATCTCTTGTTCGAAGTACAAAGAAGTGATATAACCACACATGTCCAAGTTCAGTTGATTGTTCATTGTTCTTATGATTTTCTTTTTTCTTTTTCAAGTTTAAAGGAACGCAACGGCTTGATGAGAGAAAAAGCTCTGGCTACCGTGGAATGCTGTACTTGCCATTGGTATGTTCATGCATTGTGAACGCCGGATCACAATATCATCGATCTTCACTGCATTGTACAACATGGTACAGAGATTTTATGCGCTATTAGTAGGTAATGTTTTGATTTGTAGGTGAGAGAACACACCACCTTATCTGTATTTTTTATCTATCTCTCTGTTTAAGGGTCATTTCCATGGTATCGAATTTATATCGCAAAAATATAACTAATCTGCAAGTTTTTTCATAATAATTTGTGTTTTAATAATTTTAAAGTTTTTAAAAGGGTATTGGATTTGCATTTTATTTTTCAATTATTTCGTATGATATATTCATGTATTTACTGTACCAAGATATTTTTTTGTTATCATGAAAAATAGTTGGAAAATTCAAACCGGATTTTCTCGCGATTCACGAAAGCTAAAGTTTTAAAAGTAGTTTTGAATTTTAGCTTTTCAACGGCTCTAATTTTAATGTTATGTGACATTTCCATGTCATATCCACTGAAAACAGATTGTATAGAGAGAGATTGGGAAAAAGTCGCCAGTTTCCAATTTGAGATAGGCTTAATTTGATCTTAAATATTATTGATCGAGGAAAACTTAATCAATATCTCAAGTCTAAGATATTTTTCCATTTTTCGTTGAGAGTGGCATTTTTTCACATTGAATTGGAAGGTGGCAGTTACCATTTCCACCATAAAACATCTTTGTTGCAATTTGTCACACCTCAAACCCTGGAATGACTCGACTATATGAAAACAATTTTATCTCTTTTTCTTCAACAGTAGACTGCAGCCGAAGATGTACATAAAACTATTGTACTATAATTTGTATGAATAAAGTGGATTTGACAATAATTTCTATAAGTTCTATTACTAAGTTAATAGAAAGATTCCACAATTTCACTCTAGAAAATTTATCGGAACTTTTGGTCTTATTTATTCGAAGTGTCAGCTGAAGGTAGGATTCCTAAGCGGCAGCTCGAATACTATTATTAATATCACTTCCCCTCTCCACTTTATTTAGCTTATTTTGAATTTAGCCAAGATTCAATTTATAAAATTGATATTGGCAAATTCAAATGTTGAAGTTGGAGAAAAACTGTGGAAAAGTAGAGGGAGAAAGTAAGAAATGGAATTTGGTGGAATGGACCAGTGGAGGCGGTAAAATTATTAAAAATAGGTGAATGAGGGAACAATGATTACTTATAGCTGTTATCGGAAAATGTGATAAGTGACCCAGTCGAGTAGGCTTCGATTAGGCTCATTCCGATCTGTTTAGCTGTTAACTTGTTGAACTTATTTGTTTTATAAATCTTTCTTGAGCTTATATTCGCATAAGATAACCGCCGTTGACAAAGGTTTCCAGTAAGTTTGGTGATCTTGCTTGAGAATGAGGAAGAGGATTTAGAGAAAGAAACCGAGAAGAAATTGGAGGAGAATATCGAAAAAAGAAGAAGGGGAATAATGAAATTAAGATGTAAGGAAGATACGATAAGGAAGATTGCACAAATTAAGATACAAGTAAAAGAGGAGATGAGAATGAGAATGAATGAGAAGATGAATAAGTAGTAGAAGAATATGAAGAAAGAGTAAAAAAAAACAAGAAGCTAAAGCTAAGAAAGTAGAAGAAAAGAGTGAGTAGACATTACTTGCCAGTAAAATGTGAAATTATTGAAAGATCACATATTGTTTGAAGGAGAGTAGTCATTCATATTTCTAAATGTGAAAAGTGAAAGTACAATACTATTAGGTTCCTTCTATTTCTGTATTTAAAACCGAAGACGCCTTCACGTGAGAAATATTAAACGGCCAAATTTCACTTTCTTCCATGTCAAACGCATTTACTAATAATATATAACCCTTTCAATCCAGCAGATGACTCAATAAATGAACAAGTCTTTAAATAGCCTCTCATTGGAAACACCCAGTCTAGCTGGCTAAAGCGGATGTGACCAAAATATTGCTCTATTATTGATATAATTAGGAATGTGCGAGCGCATTGCTTGTTGTTTTCATTGAGATTCATAATCGCATCATTAGCCAACATGCATGTAATGACAGAGGTGAAATGAAATTTGGTAGCAAATGATTAATTAATTATTGCTCTCTTCTCTTTTTGATTGATTATTATTAAATCGTTGATGACCAAAATTAAGAACTCTTAATGTCAACAGATGTTAGTAATTATAAATAATGCAAAATGTGTTCACTGTAAACCACCAGCAATTAAACTATAATTCTTCACAATTAAATGCACAATAAATTTACTGAAACTCGGTAACAATTTCTCCCGCAATAAATTCACAAAAAAGTTTCAATAGCAATAGCATGAGGTACTGCTCGTTCGCTCATGTTCGCTGCTGTTCGCTTTGGTGAGATTCATAATCGCATCGTTAGCCAACATGCATGTAATGACAGAGGATGAATACATATGATGGCACAAAGGATCCACATAGGATTCATATTATAGCACAGTGGCTTTATGAAAACACAATTAATAAATTGTCGCTACCGTTTTAACAGCTACAAAAAGTATGAATTACTTTATACCGACTTTACTGGCGTATTAGTGCATTATTATAGTGCAATCATATTTTTCAATACTTCCCTTTCCGGTGAATATTTTCCTAAATTGAAGTATGCATTTTCTAAAAACGTTTAAATTTTATAGTAAGACATTTTTCCGAATCCTTAATTTCTAATGTTTTTCCCAATATTATTATAACTCTTTAAAGGTTTATAGTATAATCATAGAATAATATATCTCTTTTTAAAATCTATAAAATACTATACTAAGATCCTCTGTGGTATAATGATTGTATTATTAGAAAGTTATAGAATTATTTCTATAAACAGATTCTACACATGAATATAAAGCTGTTGTTAGATGGAGAGCAGGAAACAGGCGACTGATAAATTATGTTTCTTAATATACAGCTGAGAATATACTAAAAGAAAATAGATTGATAGTTATTGAGAAAGAGGAACATAGAGAAACATGAAGTGTTAGTCTGGTCAGCTGATTCAAACGCCGGTTTTTTGTTGAAAACTCTATCATAGTACTACAGTAGTCCAATTTTAATAAAGAACAGTATTTTTGAAAGTTGAATCCATCTTATAATCTTTCAACTTGGAGCATTCGATTTCGGCTCGTTTTAAAGAAATCCAATCTTTCCATCCAAACTTGGCTGAAATAGCTATAATAGCACATAATAGGTGCACAGTTAAAGCAACGTAATGACCCAGTTATGAAGCTCATTCTGGAAAACTCGTATAGTAAAATATCAAAGCGAAGCCTACGCTTTGAATTCACAAAGAGCTGAATATTGAATTTCTTATTTTTCGATAGATTAGAATCGCTGACTAAATTCTCATTCGGAAAACTGGACGAATTCAGGTCGTGAAACTTTTGCAGGGTAAACGATAAAAATAGATACCATTAAAATTTTCTATTGTTTTATATTAGAATCGGGTCGATAGTTACTATGTTTGGTGTGTAGTAGAAAAGTGTTGATCTGCTAATTCTAAAAATTAGCATTTAATTTTCTTCAAGTGAATGAGAGTATAATAAAAAGTGAAAAAATATAATAATTGAATATATATTACATGAATCTAGATATATCCAACTCACAAGTGAGGGATATAAAAGACTACATTGAAAGAAATTACACCAATGAATGAAAGAAAATATTATTTATTTTAGTTCTTTAATGTGTAAATTTTGGATCAATATTTCAGTCTGGGGCCTATTTCATATAATTTGAGTAGTATCCTTGCACTTGGAAAAGATAATTCCCAGTATATTATTAGTGTAAAAATTTTGATTGGATTGCCACTATTGCCAGGTCGAATCTTTTTGATATTAGACCTGGAACGAGAAACATAAGATCACTTTTTTGCTTTAGTAAACAAGTTGAACAGACTTTCGATAGGCCTATTCTATCTTGATGTTATCGATATAGGTTCATCATTGATCTACATATTGTCAATTGATGTATCACTTAATAGCAACATCGATATTTTTATTTTTTGATATCTCATCCCTACATTCGTCTATTATGTTACTCGGAGAACTGACTTATGAAATACCTAGTAGTATATAATTTTAATTGTGAAGCACTTATAAATCTACAATTTACCAGTTCATTGAATTTAAATTATGTCTCTATGAAAAAGTAACATTTCTTAGACAATTTCTATTCACTCATCCCATCATAATAGATTGAAATTTCAAATTGTTGTGAATAAATTTCTCAAAAATACATCCTACATAAGTGCAGAAACGTTCACTTACTTTTTCACGTTACTGTATGTACTATTTTTATGTGATCATACTATTATAGAAGTATGATTCTGATACGGTTGTGATTTAAAGAAGTATGTGAGCATAAAAACATATGGCAAATGGAATATAGTAGTATAATAATTATTATGGCAGCTAAAAAATGCCAGCATAATAATTATGAAAACATAATGAGAAAGCATATAATTGAAGAGCATCAGCCATCTCTTTAGTCGAGTACAGAACGAGCATTAGCATTACATAAATCAAGGACATGTAACATATAACTTGCGTCCCACCTACAAAACAGGTTTCCGGTTCTGGAGAAAGAGGTTTCCAGATGCCTGTCCTTGATCCAATGATGGGGTTTACATAAGTTATATATTTCATGGGGTAAACCTACTTACATACTTATTCACCCAGCTTACTTCCCGGCTGACGATTGATGGATCAATTCGTTGATGTGAGTCCTGAATCTTATTGTATTATATGAAATTTGAAAAAAATGAAGCATTTTTAATTTTATTTTCCCACGCCACCACCAACTTATTAGTGTATACCGTACTGGAAACTCGACAGGGTACATATTATGATATACTCTGAATTACAATCAAATAATATATTATAATTTATCATCTACCTTGAATTTAATTGTATAACTGAAAAATTTAATATAAAATGAGAAGTTTCAAAATATTTATTGTAAAATGCATTGTAAAAAATCGAAATTACCTCACATCAAGGCAAAATCTGATATCTGAATGTGGAGAAATCAATAGGTGAAAAAAATATCTGATAGCTTTATTGTAAAATTATGTGAATGTGGAGAAATCAATAGGTAAAAAAATATCTGATAGCTTTATTGTAAAATTATGTGGGTATTACAACTACAACGTCGCTTATCAATAATTACACAAATATTGTTAGATGATGTATACACAGTAGTTGTGTAATTTTCATTAAGTTGATTCAATACTATGACCTCTATTCTGCTAAAATAATGATTAACCAACTGGATTGAATGCTTTTAAAGGAAATTATTCCATTGGCTGATTCGTTAACCAGTAAGTTGTTGTTGCAAATTGAGATCTATATCAAATTATGAATCTGAAATCAATGTTGAATTCAGTTTAAATAAAATCAAATTTTTTCCTAATTTTATGATTTAATTGATAAACGAGGCTCCGTATACGTAGGCCTATGATATTTTCCAGATTGCATAACGCTGGTTTACCCCAGAATGTTAACTATGATCTATCTTCACTCTTACAGTTGATATTATCTTCTATTGATCTTATGATAATCCTATAAAGGATACAAAGCTTACGAGCACATGGATTTATGGCATCCGAAAATGTTGGAGAAAGTGAAAGTTATTATCAGTTCTTCCAACTGACAAACATTGGTTTCTATGAATGAATACATCCTTAGTAAATACGTATCAAGGAGTAGAATGCTCATCAAACAGGCGATTGATATGAGAAGTATTATACGAATAGTGCCGGAGGATAAACTTCTCAGACGCTGGTAGACAAACAATAAATACATAATCATCATTATTTCTCATGCAAGAATATCAACTAATATACATTGGATAATCAATCAAAACAACAAGTTTCAAAAAGGATAAATTTTGAGGAAGAATATTTTCGGGTTGGAGAATATTAGGCAATATTATTATAATTATCCAGCAGTTGGTGAGCTGCAATACCTAATAATTCTTCCACCAATATTAAGCACTTCTGCATCCACTTCAACTTCAAAATAATAGGCCTATTAGTTATTCAGTAGACTACTATTATTTATAAACGCAATTCTCATCACCTATATGTATTAGTATGTCCCAGCATTTAGCCTATTCGTGTCTGTAATAAATAAAATTTTGGTTTCTTTTTCTTTCAAATAAATGAAATTGGATAATTTTGGAAGTTATGCTTCATTTAAATTCTCAGTTGAAGAGTAAGGTGTATTCACACCTGATTAATACACATCAAATTTTACTCTTTGAACACTCACAATGCATGGTGCTTATAAAAAATTTTGTTTGTAGTTTGTTGTGAAGAAGTTGTCTTACCTAATCCAATGCTTGAGCCCTTGTTTGGAGCGAATATTTCATCTTGTCGTGTGGTGTTGGGCTGGGAGTGAATGCACCCTCGATTCGCAATCCATAGGTTTCAATGATCGATCATAAGGGTGCATACTATGTTCAACGAGAGTTTGGAGTGAATCTCCTTCCACTACAAGTTCAGTACCAGGGACTCAACTCATTATTCACATCTAATATTGTGTGGAAGGTCAACGTATGGAATCTGGCACTTGTTGGGACATAGCATAAAAAATATGAAAAAAGCAAGCCAAGAAGGGTACAAAGAAACACCTGAAATTTTGAAGTCACTTCGTTAGACATAGAAAAGTTCAGAACAAAACAATCTTATTCAATCTTCTTCTTTTTCAAATATGTACATAAAAATTACTGACTCTAAAATTAGAGAGTTCAATCTTCTAAAATTAGAGTTCGAAGTTGATACGAGAATACTAAGATACTAGTTAAGGAACACCAAACTTAATCATTGCAATATTCTTTGAAATGTTTATTTTATTCAATATTTTTTTAGTGTTAACTTTACTTGTGAAAATTAGAGTCAATAAACTAATCTATGAATTAATTAACGTATTTGGATTCAATTTATAGTGGAACCTAGTAATGTTTAACGAGAGCTAATTATTGTGTAATAATTTATTCTTTACTTTAGTCAAGGAAAGGTGAATCAAACAATTCAGTGAGAATCTCTTCCTTCTTTGTATTTGAATGACGTCTAGTTGCTGTAAAATGTTTATTTGAGAAACTAAACATTTTCTACCCAATATTTGTTTAGCGTGTAGAGGTGTTAATTTATTTTGTGGTTTGAAAATATAATTAATTCGAGTTGGTTAAATCTAACCAGGTTATGGCTAATGAGGCATTGACAAAAATCGATATTGCTAACTTGATCTTGGTCGATCCCTGTAGGAAATGCAAATATTACCTGTAATTCGACATAGTCTGGGTAGAATACAAATGTGTGCCACTAAAAAGTAGTACACTGTTCTTAGAACGACAGTCAGAAAGTGAAAGTGTCCAAACAAACGTTCAAAAACTCCCGCATCACCAGGTATAGTAGTTAATGCTATGTATGTGTCTGTGTGTGTGTTTGCAAACTACGATGGGGTGGGGAGAAAGAGAGAGAGAGAATGTACATTGACACGGATATTCAGCAAATACGTTCATCTAGGAAACAATGCCGAATTTCGGATCGGTTTCGAATTAATTATTTATATCACGGTGCTAAAAAGAATAAACCAAATAAACAAGCCAAAAACTTGTTTATAAAGCAATTATATTTGTTTATAAACCAATATTATCCAAAAACTGAGATTGGATAAGTAACGCCTGCTTGGTAATCTTGTTAGATGAGCGACCGACCACTTTTCGGCCAATGCAACCAATAATTTTCAATGGGATCGATCAATCTACCTCATTATTCTATTTAATGTACTTCTAAATTATGATCTCTGATCAACATGATTCTATTCTCCTATAAGCCGTCAAGACTTTCATTCTCAGCTCTTGAGAAGTTCAGGTTTCTTCCACGCGAGTACATGGAGTACCCGATGGAGAATGGATGGAAATAATTATTCAACTAATTTCATGATAAACCTCCCCCTCCCTAGGACCCCTCCTTCGTACCGTCACCTTTATTTTACAAATTAAGCACTGGATTTTCACAATTTTCTCTGATAGAATAATTTTCAATTCATTAATTTAATCTTGAACCAAAAATAATAATGAATGATTGGATGACAGCTGGTCAACTGAGCCATGATGAACGAAATTTAGGGCTCCGATAGGGCTTATCATGTATTCAGTCTACTGATTTCCCAATCGACCCCTCCTCCAATCTGACGATAAAGAGCTCTGTCGACAATTTCAAAGGATACCCAGGAAGGATGCGTACTTACTCAATCAACTTGGGGTACCGAAGAATGCGAGGCTTGCGAAATGTGTTATTGTAGACTGTGCAGGTGGGGGTATTTATTTTCGTGAAATTGTGAAATGCTACTGCGTCCTAAAGGGTAGGTCCCTACCCGGTCTATTGACGGAGTTGGATAGAAGGAAACCTGTTCTTAGTTACGATTGGTCGTATTGACAGTCAAGGGCAAGGGTTCAGATAAGAGAAGTGACTGCCCAGAAGAAGAAATCCTTCTCCAGGAAGCGAGTTTTTTACTTACTATTAACATATAGTATGGATAGATTAGGAATAGTAATGCTAACTAACTCCATGTTAGTTCATAGATTCATGCTTCATAGAATCATAAATCTAGTTCATAGTTACTCTTAGCTATTACTTGATAATTTCTTCTACTATTTTTTCCTGAGGCCCACCTGTGCTCCTAAGTCTGTACGTGGGTGATGAGAGGTATGACAACTACTTTTTAGGCAGTAGGGACCGACGGCTTATCGTCTCCTATAAGACGGGATGGCCGTATTTATGTGATTGTTCTGTGGTCTAAAACTCATCGAACATTTACATAGGAACCTGTGTTTATCAGACCGGCACGTTATCACTTACTGCAACAAGCCATCCAAATCATTATTTTAGTATTCTTCGATACCATTGGTCCAGAAGAAGGAGAAGCCCTTTTACAAGAAGCGTATAGATTCATAGTAAATATTAATTAGGAATAAGTTCATAGCTACTCTATTGTATCACTTAGTAAATTAAGTTAGTTCCTTTACTATTACTTATGCTCGATATTTTTTAATTACGTTTGACTCACTAAGTTCGATATACGTACTTCCATAGTGGCATGTGAATTATCACAATGAGTAGATGACACTGTATGTCACCCTATCTAAAAATGTATTTACATACGGAATCATCCTGAGTATAGACTATTTTCTTGAATGAATAACTAATTCTTAATGAATGACGGTTGCAGTTGCACTGCTGTTTTTATCACGTTAATCAGTTGAGTTGAGAAATGAGATCAGTGATTTTATCTTAAACTGAATGCACCCATTTGCATTCAAAAGTTTTATCGCGTTGTCAATCCGGTAATGCCGGGTGGCACCAGAACTAGAAGATATCAACTTTCAAGAAAATATTAAGTCTTGATTCAAGTTCAGCACAATGCTAAGACTCAGTAGGTTTTTGCAGATGATTAAAAACAGTATATCTCAATCGTAAACTTACATGAAACACCTGGTAGCGACTACCCTGGTTTCAATTGTTGAATTCAATATTTATCTTAGACTTACATTAATAATCTCAATATTTCAATAATAATATTCAGCTCTTCAAATAACTACTTCCAGTGCTGCAAGTCACCAAACAATACATGATAAATTATAGATACAGTAGTTACAAAAAATCAAACCGAAACATATGCCGTCCAGTTCATTTCAAAAGTTATTAAACCATTCAACGGGTTCTGGAACATGTTTTTGCACAACTCACATCATCAATATGCTCAATCTGCATACTGAAACGACAATTTATGGACATTTTATCTTTTAAATACCACCTCTCTCCGAAAACTGGCTTTGAAGTGGCTTGAAAACTTGCAATATTTACAGTATTTTCAAGAATATTTCAAAATCTTTAATACTGGCAGGTGATGAAAATGTCAACAAGGGATAATGACGAATGATAATTTATATTCAAATATAAATAATTGATATTTTCATGTTTATTAGTATATATATAGGTTATATAAAAAGTTTTTATATTAGTCATAGAAAGGTTTTTTATAAGCCCCTTGGGAATGATCTTCGATTATCTTTTTGTTACCTATCATATTTTTGTTATCAGCTACTGTTTTCCATTGCAGCTTATCTTTAAGAGATGTTGATCTCCATCTCATCAAGTGTTTAGCAACATGTTGTAAAACATCTGATAAAAATCGATCCACAGCAACAAATCTTGAAGATTTGTTGTAGTAAGAACGTTTCGAAAACGTATTCAGGTTAATAAAGTCAGTATTGTCTGAGAGCCTCGCCGACTCGCTACAGTGGTAGTTATTCCCAAGTAATTTCTCAGTATGAAATGATGAGAAGTTTTCGTCACACAATGGACACGGTGTTGTTCAAAAAAATGTTTTGCTCTCATTAATTTATTCGTGCGAATATCAGTATATTTATGTCATTATGTGTTAATGTTCACACTATCTCATCTCTAGCCAGGTAAGTGAATTATCAATAAATTTCATTGTACAGGCTATAGTTCATGTGATGGCCTATTCTCCTCAGCTTACGCACACCATATTTATTTGATTATATATAAAATATTTAAATTATACAATTGAGAAAAGTTTTCCCGAAATTCTCATCCTTCATGTACTGTAGGCCGTTTGCAATCGAAATGGAAGAGTCGGGCAGCTCGAGCAGCGCAGATACGAGTGTAGTCGCGGCAGCTCGAGCTGTTGCTTGGGAATGTCGCTTGGCAATTTATATAGAATTTTTGTGTAATTCAATGTGTTTGAATTATTCTTTGCATAATATATAATCCAGTAATCAATACCAAGTCGTACATTTTACTATGCAACAATATGATTGAAATAGTTTTCAAATTCTTTTAATTTTCCTGGGTTGCCAGGAACTAGGCGTTTCTTCCCATCATGAGCCCTTGACGATGAGGCTGAGTGTCGGGTAGGTAGATGATGCGAGATGAATTCAGCGGCTGATATTAGGGAACTGTGAACCGAGCTTCTATTTCATCCTCCGAGGTACATAGGAGAGACCTGAAGAAAATAATATGTTTCATTAATTTATTCAAGTACATCGAATTAAATTTATAGCTTTTAAGAACTTTCATTTTTAAGCCTCAACAAATTCAATGTTCATTAGTTAGAAGTTTAATTTAAATTTTAAATTGGATTTCTATATAGAAATTGGATTTTAAGTGAAGATCTGCAAATTCTGCAGGATTTTGAAATCTTGTACCGTGACTATCAACACGAAAATTAATTCCACATTGTTCTTAAAATAAGTGAGTAAAACATTTTCAGTTTTTCTCAAAAACCAGACTGTCTTGACATTTCATTTCAAGATAATATTCAGTAGGCTGAGATATAATTGTCGAAGTTATCTCTGTGTTATAAAAAGAGATATTTGACGTTTTTTGTCTGTCACGTTGGCAACTCTACGAAATGGGTCACTGGACTCGTAGCAGCAGTAGTGTTGCCGTAATGCAGAGGTTATGTAAGAACTACTACAAACTACAAGAGTTTAAAATCTTTGCGCTCTCTCTTCTCCCAACTGTTTTTGTGGGACAAGAATGTGCTTTTGGTTCAGAACGCCGACAGTGCGCCGAATTGTTCTGTGCTTAGAGGTGGAATGCTGACATAGTAACGCCAGCACAATTTGGAGCTCTGTATTTTCTTATTAATAATTTTTTAATTTCGAAAATTCCATTGAATTATGATAATTGTATAGATCTTTGAATATCTTATACATTATTATTAATTTAGTAATCAATTGAATTTAATATATTTTATTTTATTATAAAAGGTTCATTATATTGAATTACCTAAAACTTTGATTTTATTTCAAGATAACTGGATCTTAAATTATAAAATAAATTATTAGTTATACTTTGAAATTATTAAATTACAAAAAAACGGACTAGGGTAATGGAAGAGTGACATAGTTGAAAAGACATCATTCACCAATCGTCAGTTTCGTTATCATCAACTATAAATTATAGTATGTCCAAGCAAAAAAGACCCTCTGGCAAGATGGGAAAATGACTCCAGCTCGCTCAATATTGGTTCAAAAACTATTAATTTGATCTCAAATTGAAGGGAACAATTTGATCTACTATTAAGACCACATTTATAATTCTTGAAAAAATATTGACCAAGCTGGAGTCATTTTCCCATCTTGCCAGAGGGTCTTCTTTGCTTGGAAAGACTATAGTTGAGTACCAGAATCAAGTACAAAATACATTGTAATCTAATTGATCCTGATAACACTACAATAAATAATTCGAACGTACCATAAATATTTTAATACAATACGCCATCACAGCACAGCACATACTTAGCGTAGCACAATTCAATTGCCGGAACCATTCTTATTGGTTTATGCATCAAAATAAAGTAACTTACTGTAATAACTTTGTTAATATTTGTTGAAGAATAAATTTTAACCAATGGGAAGCGCCATCCAATTTCCTTATGCATTGTCATTGGTTGATACAACAAAATGGAGTCAGCTTGAATTAAATTTTGTTGATAATTTTATTTTAATCAATGGTATAGGATACACCAACAATACTGGTCGTGGAGGGTTGGAAAATCTCTCCCTCTACCCGTGCACACTAGGTAGAGCGCACTCCATTTCGCTCCTCATTCCATTACTCTGTTAATACTACGCACTGTGGAAGGGGAAATCGGTCCCCCTACATTCATGTCGCAAGTAAAATCTCGCGGACTTTAGTTGACCAATTAATTAATTTCCATATTTACTAATTAAGTAGTTGGTATTCGATGATTTTTTTCTATTAAAATGTAATGATTATACCAGGACATCTATAAGCTCATAAATTTTAAAATGCGAGAATCCAAAAATCATGAATCCAGCCGAATTATGGAAAAATAGAATATTGGATACAAATGAAACCTAGCTCTTGATTTAACTCTTACATTCTCTTGAAAAAATCTATCAGTAATCGAATCGGGAAATATATTAAAAAGTATCTAGTTTTGAAAGTTAGAACAGGCGATAAAGGGGTAGAAAATTTTATTAGGGGGAGATAAAAATTTTATGCAGCTGCAACCTGCAATCATTTAAAGAAAAAATATGAAAAGTTGATTCAAATGGATTAAATAAATAGAAAATCAGAGATATGAGTATCGATCATTTAAACCAAGAGCAGTAGTAGACCCTAGACCGTAGAAATATGCGAAACATATTCAAATGCAGTCATTCAGATATTCAGAGAAAGATTTAAGACAGACAGACAGACTACAGACTACAGACTACTGACTACAGACTACAGACTACAGACTGCAGACTAGAGACTACAGACAGACAAGTATGATTAGAGCAAAAGAAAGAGAGTATCAAAATTTTAAACTGAGAACAGTGGACCACGGAAAAAATACACTTGGAATAGGGTAAGTGAGACTGATACCCACGAATGGTCGACCCCGGAAAATATGAAAAGTTCATATTAAAGGAAAATCCCCAGAAATTATTTGGATAAGCTACATCATTAAAAGAGTATTGGAGAGGGAAAAGCCGACTAGTATTTGTTAAAAATAAAACTGGCGAATGAATCAGCTGACTAGACGAACTCTTTCTTGTTCTCGAAGTTTCCAGTTTTCAGTTTATCTGAAGATAATTCGACTTCTTGTGAGTTCGGACTCCCCATCGGAAAAAAGCTCATTTGTTTTTTCTCTTCCTTGACAAGAATCAACATACTCCTTCAGCATCACATCAGCTGTTTATTGAAAAAACATAATTCACCTACAGCCAGCCAGTTTGCTTATCACCAACTGTGAAAATTCATTTAGATTCAACAATTCAGATTATGAGAGTTTCGAGTATCAAGAAAAACAGTCGACCACGTTAAAGATTCTCATTCGAGATTCAGTCCGCGCACTCAGATTCCGGCCTATGATATAATTTTGGCATGGGAAAATCGTTGATTGCCGCGACGAAAGGAAGAGTCATCAGCGAGCGAAGAAGAAGAAAAGAGAAAAGTAGGCCGAATAAAAATAGAAAAAAAGGCACCGGGATGCCGAACCTAGTGCCTTTGACACCAATGGCAATAGCAGTGGCCCACTGGGCTATCAACCGAGTTTTACTGCCTTAGAACCGGTTTCAGAAAGTGCTGGCCAATTTGTTACAAGCCTGAGAGTCAGTTATGTAACTGCTATTCACCTATATGCGCACAGGCTCTCTTTCTCTACAGAGAGAGAGTCATTCTCCCAATTTTCCATACACGCTTTTACCTCTTCATCACCCTCTCCTACATAAGTTACTATCACTCGTACCACTCATTATTATATTCCGACTCTTCCAATATTTCAAATTTATATTTTATTCTTTCTCTCACTCACTTTCTGCCTCTCTTCTTCGACATCTCCCTCCTTCTATCTATTCGATGATTACATTGTTCCACCAGTTTATTATCGAGTTAAGTGGATCAACCCTTGGGTCTCCCCACTATTAAAAGCCATACGCAAAATAAATGAATAATTATCGATGGACAGATTTGTGATTTGAATAAGCACTTTTTTCTGGTGTCCGGGCTCTTTATATTATTATCTTATTCTTGAAGAAGAAATATACCTTCAATTATGAACCATAGAGAAAACTACTTTGATTTTATTGTAGAGAGAGAATAGAATAGCTGCCTATATTTTTACCTGGAAGGGCGAAGTTAGGGCGCAAGCGGCCCTCTCTTAAAGAGAACTCCCAGAAAGAGAGAGAGATTAGATTAGATTAGAGAGGGAGAGAGAGAGAGTGAGAGACAATGTAAGAGAGATAGAAAGATTGATTGATTGGTTGATTTATTTATTTTGCCAGTCTGAAAAGACGTAATGAAAGAATTTACATGATTTGCAAACACTGAGCGTGATAAAGTAGCTTATATAGTAGCACATCAGTCAAAATGTGATGGAGCTAATCAATTACATATATGTAATAATATATGTCTGTATTTGTAAATACAGACATATATGTTATAATATATGTCTGTATTTGTAAATACAGAAACAACTGTCAAGATTAAATTATTAAGTATATTACAATACCAAGTATAACTAAAAAACTAAGATTTAAGGAAAAAGTGGATGTGTTGAGATAAAGGATAAGTTAGGATAAAAATAATAATAGCAGTAGAAAAAGTGAATGAAGAAGAAGAGAAAGAGATTTATTGATTTGCAATCAATATTTATTATTTGTTGTTGTATCTTGCTTTATTTTTTCCAGAGCACAAGACTTATTAGGTACAGTACGAAAATACTAGAAATGGAGTACTTATGGACTATCATGATCTAGATCTAGAGAATTAGAAAATATTTTTCAATCCACATGAATAAAGTGAACAATCTAATCTCTGGCCGTGGTCATCATTTCCAGAAATGATAATCTATTCACTATTATTTTCAAACTTGAAGCATCTTCTCCTCCTCATCAACTTCCCTCTTTCCCTCATCATCCCTCTTCTCCTTTTCCGCCTTCTTCTTCTTCTTCTTCTTCTTCTTCTTCTTCTTCTTCTTCTTCTTCTTCTTCTTCTTCTTCTTCTTCTTCTTCTTCTTTATTTGAAAAACATATTCCAATTCTTGATGATGCCTGCACTGTGAATATGCTTTTCTTTACTGAACTGGGACAGAAAGCGAAAGTGAGAAGAAATAGAACAGCAACAGATAAGAGAAAGAAAGAATATTGGAGAGAGGATAGCCGACGAATGAGACCTTTTTTGCTTCTCCAGTGACTTGCCCTTTCTCTCTCACCCTCACTCCTACTTACTCTCTCACTCTATCACTCTCTCTCTCACTCACTCTCTCACACACTCACTCTCTCTCACTCTCTCACTCACTCTCTCTTACTCTCTCTCACTCTCTCTCTCTCTCTCTTTCTCTCTCTCACTCTCTCTCTCGCTCTCACTCACTCTCTCTCTCTCTTTCTCTCACTCACTCTCTCTCTCTCGCTCTCATTCACACTCTCTCTTTCTCACTCTCTCTCTCTCACTCTCTTTCTCACTCATTCACTCACTTTTTCTCCCATCCCAATTATACATACACTATTCTATTAATGTATGTCTTTCTTACTCTGTTCGTTCAAATAGAATGTCAATGAACAACATTATTTTTGCATGTGTAAGTTGATATAAGGGAATCCCTCACACGCAAGAAGTGCAATCATCATAGTCTCGGAATTAATTCATTAGTCATGAATAAATCTACTAGTAGAAATCACTGGCGGCTCGTGCCCACGAAACAGGTGAAATGCTGTACAGTAAAAGATACGCGCACTTCACCTGTTTTGTGGGTACGAGCCGCCAGTGATAGAAATTTGATAGAAGACGAGAAAGGATTCATTCATTATAAAATAAATCTACAACAGCATCACTTGTACTATCACTTTCATAACTATAGTGAATGTGAATGGATAGCCCATTAGAATCCATCATCAGTTTACTTTTCGGCGTCTAACAATGTAATGAATATAACACACTAAACACTGTATAATATAATATATACAACACTTGTGAAAAGTGAGGATTTATTTTTCAATTGAAACTAGTGTAATGATTATAGTTTTGATTAAAGTAACTCAATTTCGAAGTAAAAGTTTTCTCTTTGCATGTTGGAACAGATTCCTGACTGGTTAAAATATTTTCAATTATACTCCAAGTTAACACCTTTTATACAATCATAGAAGACCATATAACTATCTCTCTATAAATACTCTCTTTGATACAACGCAACCCAAATCCTTTCTTATTTGTCTTGCTTATTCTTATCATTCTACTGTTATTTTCTTAAGTTTTTTTTCAAACATCTAGTCATCTTCATTTCAGCTGCAAATTAAACGTTTCACTAGAAATAACTCAAAAGCACTGTCGGCTCGTGCCGTGTTAAAAGGTGAAGTGTTGTACAGTATAAGATACGGGCACTTCACCTGAAGAGCCGCCAGTGCTCAAAAGCAAACTTTCTCGATGTTATTCTTTTCCTGGAGTTTTGTATTTCGTATGAGAATCTCGGAGCAAAAAACAGTAGCAAAACTTTCATTGAAAATAAGATTGAGTGAGAGGTTCAATTCAATTCTAAATTTATATAAAAAGTAACTAATACTTTCCATCTTTCTATATCATGACACTAACGCATCCACCTTCCCTAAACATTTTCTTGAATGATTTTTGAGACATTTTGTGTTCTTCATTGGTGACTGGTGAATGGTTCTCATATCGTAATCACAAGTCTATCCAAGCAAAGGAGACATTCTGGCAAGATGGGAAAATGACTCTAGCTTGGTAAAAATTGTACGACACATTCTGATATACAGTTTGAGACCAAACTTATAATTTTTGAACCAATATTGACCTAGCTGGAGTCATTTTCTCATCTTGCCAGAATGTCTTCTTTGCTTAGACATACTATACTTGTTCTAAAACATTTTAAATCTTTCAAGATTCTTGGAAGCACTTGGAAGACTAGTGTTATCACAGGTACAGTCGTTCTCGAGTACGTTCATTTATTATCATAACATGCGAATTATATGGACTTTTTTGATCTTGAAATGATGCCCATCAGCCTAGACAAGACACTTTACATGAATCATTTATTATACATACATGACTCCACTTATATTTGAATCATTTTTGTAACAATACGTACAAAAAGGTACCTTTTAGTACCAAAAGGTACACACTTGGTGAGGTTCTGGATAACCTCATCAAGTTTTCGTGATTCAAAATAAGCAAATTCGATCGAAGATACGGTATCACGGTTTAAACCGAATTAGTTACTATCACCTAACACATAATTAGGTGGCGTATCACCGAACACCTATTAGGTATTCTGGTGCTTTACATAAAGACAAATAATCTTATTTCTGCATTTAAACTTAACAATGTCTGTGTTTCTATCTTTTTATAAAACTAATTACCATAAATTCCACAAACAAATTGGAAATCCACTATATTGTATTTTTCATCAACTTAATGAATAAACGATTTCCTCATTATATCAATTTGTTTGATAATGAATTTTTCCATTATCGTTAAAAATAGAATAATTGTTCAAACAAAAATCCAAATAATCATATTTATTCCTGTTTCTGAAATTCGGATGTTATAGACGTTTCCAGATTTTTAGTTAGCATCAATATTATTGATAAACTATTTATTGTATTCTCTTTTCATTTGATTTGAATTCTCTCGATTACATTGTACTTTCATATGACTTGTGATATGCTCATGATGCATATGATGTCAGTTACTACTTACTGTTACTGCTACTGCTTACTATTACTGCTTATGATGTCAGTAACCATTTACCTTATACCTTATAATTAACCTCATAAGTATATACCTCATTCACGATGACTTGAGACGAAGTAAACAAACCCACAACGTAAACAAACAGGGCTGCTAATTTTACGATGACAATTCAAATTCAATTCAAATTCAAACAATGTTTCTATTGATTACGTTTTGTCGTGGCTGAGGTAGCCACCCCATATTTACGCACACATACGCAAAAAGTTTGTTCATTTCGTCTCAAGTCATCGTGAATATGGTACGCAGTCCTATAGCGAAATTGGAATCGTGGCCCGTAGATTAATAATAGACTAAAGTTGACCACTGGCGGCTCGTGCCCACGAAACAGGTGTAGTGCTGTACAGTAAAAGATACGAGCACTTCACCTGTTTCGTTGGTACAAGCCGCCAGTGAAGTTGACTTTGACTCAATCAATAACATACTTAACAGATTCAATCTCATAAATTGATCATATACTGTACTTTTATAACCAATATTGAGGATTTATTATGTTGATAATTTATTTATACATGCATGTATTTGGTTTCTATGGTGGTATTCATATTTAATACATATATATAATAATGAATACCATCCGATGCATGCCCTATAAGATGCATGCCTTCCTTAACATGTAATACTTTTTAATATGTGTCAAGCGATTTTTCATGCTAAGTATATAAGCAACTAATTGTTCAATGTTTTTTTTCGACTTATAAAACTAATTTATTCATTCATTACATAATTTTGATATGCAGTAGTTACGGTGAGTCAAAGCAGTCAAAGGGCCTCTCCGGCGAAAATAATAATGAACATAATAACACTATGGTTCTTAATTGAATTACAGGTCGAGAAACATCATAGTATGAATAACCTCTATTGTAAATAATACACTTCATACTTATACTCCACGTATTTTTGGTTTGAAGTTTTTTGTAGAATTCCGTCTGGTAGAATAAATCATTGCAACTTCTCCGGTGAATTTGGAATAATATAGCCTAAGTTGGATTATGTAGCAGAAATATGAAGGAGCACGAACAGCAACACCTTACATTCTCAAATTCATTCATTTATTCAATGTATTGATAATTATTTGTCTGATTCATTAATTGAGAATTTTCTTTACAATGAGAGAAGAATCACTAGACATCCAAAATCTCCTTCTCTCTTATTGACTTTAAACTAATCATTAGAATGATTCCGATCATGAATGAATAGAGAAGACTATCATTTATTATAATATTGTTGTCTAAACACACATAGCGTTGCAGAGAAAGTTAACAAGATAGGGTGACATGAGCAGTCAAACCACAACAAGAGACTGAAACAAATTTCTCTCGGGAAAATATTTGCTTTGAGAATTGACAGACATGATACTTTTCAACAATCGAACTGTAACTTTTATTATTATGTACCTAGAACTAGAACTGCAATAGCAGCTGTAACTTATTTGGGCCAAAATAAATTAATTTAACCAATAAGTTGATAAGTGATCTCGATTGAAAACATTTTGGTGTTGTAGAATCATTCTTTTTAGTTGAATTACACTAAGGCCCATTCTAGACGAACGTCGAAAACGCGGCGTTTTCGACGCGTCGGGAACGCGCGCTCGACAGAGACCATAGTTTTAATGGGCGCGATTTTATCTCGCTCGTGTAGACAAGCCCATTCAACACAATGGATTCTCTCGAGCGCGCGTTCCCGACGTGACGAAAACGCCGCGTTTTCGACGCTCGTCTAGAATGGGCCTTATTTAAATACTTTCCAATTAGATAATAATGAAACTCACACAGTTTTGACGACCTTGTTACACAAACAGCAATGTGAGTTTGATGTTTTTTCTTCTTTAAAAAGTTGTAAAATCAATTCCATTAATTGTATTTTAATCAATTTCTACACGATAGATCGAGTAGATCACACTGGAATTTTGTAAACAAAATGAAGTGCTGCCCCTTCTCTCACAGTACCAGTATTTCCTTTTCCGGCTGACAGTCGTAGAACAAGCATTGTGATGTTTATTTGTTATTAATTTATACATGGTTCTACTCTTAACATTATGAATCTTGTACTGTTATTTCTAAACAATGAAGCAATTGTACATCCTTAACAGTATTATTATATTATTTTCTTCTTTTCCAATCCAGGCTCATACGGTAAATAGCTTGCAACGTATAGTCCATTTCGAAGATAACACATGAACTTGAGCAATAAAGGCTTATAGAATAAATTGAAGTACTTAGCATTTGTTTTAAATAGCCTATTATGCTGATATCTGCATGATGGCTTATTCACGCCTAGACTTATCTTTCTTCAATAATAACTGTTATTGTTAATACGGTATTATTGAAGTTGTTTTATATTGTAGTTTTATCAATAGAACAATTTCTTTGGATAAGTCTATCGTGTGAACAAAAAGTAAGGTTATCAAATCCAAAGGCTTTTTCAATTGTCAACATGATTGTGATGGCGGAAAATATTGCCAAAACGTATTATTCAGATAATTTGAATTGATTAATTTAGAAGAAACTGATTTCCACAGATGGATTGCCTCCAAACAGGTTGAATAGTTCATTTGTAAGGATTGATGATGATTCTCATCCAAAATAAAATATATTCACAATTCACTAACAATAGAGAGTTGATCAAAAGAATGGAGTTTGGTAAGATTTCAGTAAATTTTTTCCAAAACTCCAATCAGAAATAGCTTCTTATCAGGCTTGTCAATTGAATTTTGCATTCAATTAAAATTGAAAAATAAGTTGTTTTGTTTTTCAACGTTGAATGTTTTATAAGATTTCCTTCTATAAGATCAATCTATCAAGTGCTTCGAAATTATATAACTTAGTTTCGAACTTTATTATTCATCAAAATTTTGTATAAAGACGTTTAGGACATTTGTCTGTGTTTTTAACCAATAAGTTTAATAGTTTCTATAAAATGAATAAATTAAGGTTAACTTGTACACCTTTAGACTCTAGGGATGCGTAGATCTTTGTAGGCAAAATCAAACACCGTATACATCATCTCCGTTTCGAGTAGCTTTAATTAAACTTTGTTCCAACTTAATTTAAGCAAAGTTCAATTTTAGCAGAGATGGTGCATATACGAGCCCAAACGGTACAAATTTCAGACTAAGTCTTAGTTAATAAATGACTTCACATTCAAATATTTAGAGCTTTGAAATGATTTAGATTGATAATTAGAAAAAATATCAGTACTGCTTTTACATTCAACCTGGGCAATGTCAGTTTTCCAGGAGATGGAAGAGCAATCCTGAGGCGAATACAAAGCGGACATCAGGTCAACTAATTAGCAATAAGCAAGAGATATAATTCGTTCAAATGTTTTTACAGACTGCTTTTCATTTTCTTATGAGTATCTACTTCGAACAATACTTTCCCAGTGTATGGAGTATAAGCCGTTTAATCTTATAATGTATCATCTATTTTGTCTCATGAATACCTTTATTTTCATAAACAAATCAATAGCTGCGATGAACAGTGGTTTCTTTGAGAAGTCAGTACTAACTCGGAAATTCAGTCTCCAACCTGGGCAAATGAATAGCATCCAGGCTGACATTTTGTCAATCTTTGGATTATCGTCAATTTATTTTTATAGTTGAAAGACTTATAGATAAAACTTACCTTATTTCACTATCGGTGATTGAGTTGGTTATCATGTGTACTATGAGTTTTACTGCAGAGGATATAAGCACATAAAACAAATTATCTGCTCAAATTATTTATTGCAGCTCAGTCTTGAATCTGGATTTAAGATTTTTTTGCGGATGATGCCCACATAAGCATTTTAGCTTGTGCGTGGGTAATGGATAATGAATGAGTGCGAAGGTGATTGATGAGGTGAAAAACAGCCGTGCCTACTGGGTCTCGAACCCTGACCAGGCAGTGGTAGCGGACTGTAGGTTGTGACACCCTAGCCCACTGCGGGATCCAGTGAGTTTTCTGATTCCTGCTACTGCCATTCTTTATTTACTTAGGTTATCGAAAATAATTTATGAACATGAAGTCAACAGGCCAGTTGCACGAAGATCGAGTTGGATTAAACCGCCGTTAAATGATGTCATCTAACGAAGCCAATGCTACGAGAAATAATGTTTTGACCTATGAAAGAATCGGTCAAGATTTCATTTTACGATTGTTTAATCTACCAATTTAATCGGGGTTTCGTGCAATAGACTGAATAAGTTGAAGCAACTACAAATCAAAGCTAATAATTAGCATAAATTAATCGAACAAAAAAATTGAATTTTCCAGGTTGTAAGCAATAATTGTCAACACCAATTTTTCTAAGTTATTGTACTCGGAAAAGCTTTCAAAATACAGCACTTTCTTTGTGCAGTATTAACAGGGAGTGGCACATTCCATTCGATGAAATATAAAAATAAAATTTGAGGATTATATGGGAAACTGGAATAAGAGCAAGTTCTATTGAAAGAACAAAATTTAATTCATGGTAACATAAATAAAAGGTACGTTTTAAGTACCTCCTGTAAGTGACAATACTTTCCAAAATATAAATGATAAGAAATCATCATCATACATTAAACTTCAAAAAAGTATTAATAAAAATAATTTAACATATGTTTGTAATTTACAAGAAAATATCGAAAAAAGACAATTTGAATTTAAGAAAACAGTTTACCAAGATTATAATGAATTATTGATAGAGTAAGTTGACTTATAGCTAATGGTATTTAAAAAAATATTCACCTTTAAAGAGTGATGATGAAATAATTAGAAAAATAGAAGTTAAATCACACATTAATATTCTTCTGTATAAAAAATAAATTTATATTTTTTTCATTTACAAATTTTATTTGAACACATTCAACTGGGGTAGTAATAATTATTATTATTGTTCTTTGTTCATCATGGATATGAAAATCTACAAACACTTTGATAATTACAAAAATAATAGGTCGATGTTAAACATTAGGAGTATTCACGATGGCGTTGTATCAACCTGAATGTCTGACATCGTTCATACTACAGAAGTGCTATTCAATTTAATAGCAAATAGCACAATTTGTATAATATGACTGCATCGTGAATACCTCTATTGATTTTCAAAAATTTTATCCTTTCAATATTCACTTGTTTTTTGCAAAATAAAATAAAATACTTTCCAAATATTATCAATATGAAAAACAACTTGAACTAATTTTAAAAAATTGATTTTCAAAAAATCTATCCTTTTAATATTCACTTTAGTTATTTGCATTATCAAATAAAATACTTTCTGAATATTGTCAATTACGTAAAACAAATTTACTGAGAAATTAAGATTGAAGCAAAGTTACAGGCTCATCTTATTTCTAATTGCAGTAATTTATAAAGATTAAACAAGTCTGAGCAAAACTTATTATCAATGAAAATTGTGTGACTTGGGACTATATTCAGATTTATAAAGTAAAATGAAGAAAAAAAGAGGTTTCGTATGAAACAAATGTATAGGAATCAGTAATTATGAATATTATGTAAATAGGCTATACGAGATCTTGGGAAATGTTCATTGAATTTTGGGTTTTTCTTCAAAATTTACATCGATTCTGTCCAACAGCTTTAATATTGAGGGCAGTTGAAATCCTCGAACCAAAAACTCAAAATATTTATAAGATCTAATCTGCTTTATAGACAGAGCTCAAACGATTTCCACGTTATTACTAAATCATCTACGAATTTAGAAGTTTTTAATAAATTCCTGAAATAATGGAACTCCTGTAACCTATTCTATAATTCAGCTCTTTCTTAAAAATGCTATTTCAAAGCTTTACTTGGACACATTGATCTATAAGTACGAAAGAATTTATCAATATTTTTTAAATATTGATATTTATTGTCAATTTGATGGATTTTTGAATGTAAGTTTGGCACACCTCAAGAGCACTATATTTCCAAGAATTTTCAGGTCATCCCCCTTCACCTATTCGTTCAGTACCTCCACCACTTCTTTCAATTTAACCATGTAAACAGTGGATTCTTTTCACTCAAAGAAGATCTATAGGAGAGAGAATAACTATTATAAAGATCTTTGATAACATAATATTCCAGAATCATATGAGATGAAAATTAAAATCTAAACAGATAAATTACTAAATTCCTTCTAAATGATTCCTATCTCTATTTCAAGAGAGAGAATTTTACTTCTCTAATCAACTAAATAGACTTCACCATCAACAACCAGATGCAAATTCAGAGTGAAAGTATCTATTTTGTGCAACCTAAAATATTATTTATTTGCATTTGGTTTGATGTCAATACAACGTTTGTACATTCAAATGGTAAAATCAATAAACGAGAATAACTTATATAAAAAATATAAAAAGAAATATTAATTATAGTAAACATATTAGGAAAACTTGTACAGCAAATTATCAATATAACTAGGCTATTATCCCGATAAGACAATAGACCAATAGCAATAAATGAAATTGAGATGAAAAACAGGTATTTACAACCTTGATGGAAAATTGTGTAAGAAACGTTTCAGGAAGTTGAATAAAAACAGAAATATAAGGGAACTAGTTGAAGAATCAGCTAGATCATTTGGTGAAAACATTTTTCAATTTTAAATGGAGTTATATATAATTAATTAGAAGTAAGAAATTTATGGTAACTATAAACAAAATACTGCTTATATTTTAGTATAAGACGAATCATTCTTTAAGTTCGAATTGATTCTAGCAAAACATGCAATAACGAATCATTGTGCTGATGAATATGATTGAGAAATGCTCTAGTGTAAATTGGAGAATAGTTCATTTCTGAAATTTATTATAATTATAAATTTTTAACCCCGTTATATAAACGCTTATAACGGTAAATTTTTATAATAATAGTAATAAGGCAGCTTGACCGGTGAATGTAAGGGATGAATACTATTTCAAATCTATTTTATACTCACAATTAAGGTATATATGGTAGGCAAAATGATAAATGTGAAAATGAAATTTTTTGAACTCTAGGAAATTGTGCTCGTATCAGCCTTAATGAAAATTCACACTTTCAAATATCCATATTAGAAGTTTCCGATTGAAAATACAAAATCCTTCTACTAAACTTTCGCGACCCAAGAAATCACGCCAAACTTTCTATTCAAATCAAATTATTTGTATGGTTATCTTAGGCTAATAATTTTATTATTTGGTTCCTAAGTACAAAAGTTTGTTCGAGCACAAATCTTACTCTTCATTAAGCTTTAAACATTAAAAAACATCAACATATCAAAAAGAAACAAATTTAGTTTTAGCTCTCTCATTCAGTTCAGTCAGAAGAATGTTATAAGCGTTATATGTAATGTTACACAAATCAACTGTATGCGAGGTGCTGAGAAAATCTGCAACCATAGATTTTCTTGGTTTTATATTCAGTCATTCTCAAGAAATTCACCGGTTCTAAAATAAACCAGGTTGAAGAAAAGCCAACAAAAATTATGTTTAATACCAGATTATGCCAAAAACATAATTTTTAATACTGGATTTACCTAAAAAACATCGCATATTTGGATTAATGTAATATTTAATGAATTGTGATATCAAAATCACCAGTGTTGAAATTAAACAGTAAAAACCTCCAAGTCAGTGACTCTTATCAAGCTTTACTGAGTACAAAATTCAGAATTAAGTGAGGTCAATACTGTAAATATGCTCAATGAATGTGCAAAGTTTAAACCTTCGAAAAAATTAAAGATATAAAACATAACAGTTAATTTTCAAGTTTGTACCACCAACCCTAGATAATCAACACAAATAAATTCTTCAGACTGAACTAATTATATACTCGATCTAAAGCTGAAATTATTTCAAAACCATCATTACATTTTCAATGTAAACAAGTACAATATTATAACTACTCAACATCAAAATAATAGAAAAATCATACAGGTGAATCAAATCATCTTGAGCTGCTTCGAACTGCGTAATGGCGTTTTCAAACTCAGAGTTCCAATCGAAAAGTGAATTTCGACGTTGATGGTTCTCGAATTCGTACTCGAACCTCACCCAGATGACTGTACAAGGGACGATGACTTCCACGCAGCAACGAAAGCCAGGTAACTTCGACAGGACAAGAAAATCTGCAAAGAAAGGAAAACAAACTTGAGGGCATTTGTTTTAACCAAATACAATATCGTTTTACTGTGATTATTATTGAATTAAGCAATGAAATATTTGGAGAAATTTTAAAGAATAGTTCTGAAAAACGAAACGTTCGACTGATGTTTTTTATAAACAGCTGATGCTACGCTGAAAGAGTGGATTGATAGTGTTGGAGAAAGAGAGAGAGAGAACTATAACTGTATGTACTAATATACTTTCATGTGATGAATGCTTTATAGAAATCACCCCTGATAAAAAGTGATTGAAAATTGATTTATCGCTAGTCTGTTAGGTCAGTTCTGTCTCACGTGTTTCCGGGGACAAGTTAAGCCATCGGTACCGATCACTTGAAAGTAAGATGTCTTCCAAAGTCTATCGTTTTTTCGTAAAGTCATCTGCCATTATGAGAAAATCATCTTTTGAAGGTACGATAATGAGAATATGATATGTACTTAACACTGTATACTGTATAGCAGCGTATATAACACTGATCGGGAAAGGGTCTTTATAATAGTCACAACATGTAGTGGATCCCCGTTTTATGTAGGACAAGAGACCGAGAAAATATTCATTGAATCGGAATTTCCTTGAAAACGGGATTCCAATAAACACTGCGTTAAATACTATTTTTTCTCAATATTTCCATTTTGAATAGAGCTACTTATCAATAACTGGCGGCTCTTGCCCACAAAACAGGTGAAGTGCTGTACAGTAAATACGGGCACTTCACCTGTATCGTGGGTACGAGTCGCCAGTGTTATCAATATTTATTACTGTATTTGATAAAATATCAATCTCAGTAGTCTTAAAAACATTTTTCATTTATTTCTCTTATCTAATTCTCTTAGTTATTTTTTCTTGTTTCAAGGCGATTTGCAATTATCATTCATACGTTAGATCGGTTTTTCGTTGAATTGGTGTTCAATCAATCGAGATGTATTTTTAGTTGTATTAATGTATGATAATATATTATTATACATTATACTATAATGCATAAGTATAATTATACATTAATATTAATTATAATGTTATATTATAATGTATATAATTGTATAATGTATTTGTAATTTAATTTACGATGCCTATATAATTATAATATCTACATTATAATAATTATTATATTCCCAAATTATTGTTTTTGAATACCATCTAGTGGTGATCTAGTGGTTATCCATTTTATCTAGCAAATTTTTCACGAAGAGTTTAGTCTCAATCAACAATCTAATCGGCCTTTATAGCAGAGGCTAACAAAACTGTAAGATGGTAAACGTCAGTTCTGGTTCTACTATAACTATGTGCTCAGCTCTGCCAGGACAATCCAAAGAAGTCTGCAAGAGCAAAACGATTAAGCTCTTCAATCATTATTCTCTGACAGATCGCTTACCGACTGTTCTGACAGAGCTGAGCCATAATAAGTAATTCTCCAAGCGCCCATCTTGTTGGAGCTACTGTACAAGCAAAGGGTCCTTTTAGTTTGTCCTTGAAGTTCTTCGTATCTCATTGAAATGTGTGCAGGGGCAGGATAGGCTACCCCTCTGTCAAGGCACACTCAGCAAGTTTCAAGTCTATTCCATTACAGCATTATCTTGGGCCATGTTACAATAGGAAGATAGTATAGAATCAGAATAATTAGTTGTTGAATTTGGTTCTACCTCTCTTTAATCATAGTCTAGTATTAGAAAGAGAAGTAGTCTCGCTTATCCGTTTTACCTGGTATACTAATTGGAGTCGAGATTGTTAAAATTCTAAACAAAATCGGAGATTTGGATTTCAAAAGAATTAATTTCTTCTTTTCTAGAGAGACGTTTCTTTACATGGTACTTTATATGGAATTAATTTCTTCTTTTCTAGAGAGACGCTTCTTTACATGGTACAATGACCTATATTAAATTGATACATAACTTACTTTGACATAAAATCTAACAGCGCTGTAGCCTTGTTTAGATTTTTAATAATATTATATTATAGTAAGTATCTACGTGATGAGATACGATACTTTTCGTGGGAAATGAGTAACATTTTCAAGTATTCATCTGATAAGAATATCCCTTGACTTCAAATTTATCTGGTCTTCAAAGCTATTAGAAAGGGTCTTGGAAGTATCACGTCAAAACAATTCAAGTAAAGAAAGAGGAATATTTCAAGACAATATTATTATTTATGACCAACATCACTTGAATTCAAATACAACTTCTCCAAAACCATTTAAAAATCATCCAAGTCACGAAGTTCAAGAAGAGAATGAGACATATTTTCAAGTGAGTATAATTTATCATTTATCCCCTGAATTCAAATACATAAGATTTTTCCTCAAAATTATTTATGAAATGAATATCCTAGCGATGAGATACTTCAATATCAATAATGAATGAAAAATATGATACATATTAGGTCGAATTATTGTTTTTCAACTATCCTAGTGAGTATCCAAAATACTTTGAGGATTAAGTGTAAGAGAGGGCTGGCTGCGCCCTAACTTCGCCCTCCCAGGCTAAAAAATAAAGGCAGCCATCCTATTCTATTCTCAGTTGAGAAAATATGTTTTCACTATCATCCCACCCTCAAGAATAATCTTGGAAAAAGGAGGTCATCCCTACCAATGTATCACCCAAATGCCACAGCGTCGACTAATTACCATCAGGAGGATGCAAAAACGCGTCTAATCGGAAACCGAACACCACTGAAAAACTGGAAGACTATTAGCCAGACGCGGCAAAACATTCTATTGCATAAGAGAAGGAAAAGTGGATCGACATAACCTAGAAATGCATTCTGTTGTGATGTTGCCGCCAACGAAAGCGAAATTAAGCGGGCCGTAACATAAGAATAACGCAATCGACGCGGGAACGCTTGCCATTGGCCGACTCAGTTGCGAGAAAGTACGTTATTGGTTGGCACAATTCCCGGTCCGAAAACTATTACTTGACACAGTTTCAACCAGCCGTCACGCGCACGCGCACTGCCCTACCTGACGGCAATCGGTACTTTTTTCAAGTTAACAACGATGTCTCATTACGCTAAAAGACTACTTGAATCGATTCATATTGCATATCTAGGCCTAACAATTAAATTTCTGATACCGTTTAAACGTGGATGTACTGTAGTTGGAAAAAGATGGAATTTTTCTACAGTGGAAACTTATACTCCATGGAGATGGGGAGAATCTGGGAGACCTGGACTCAATATTAACAGGAAAAAAGGTACAGTATAATATTTGTACGGATAATATTTTATAGTCAATATCTATATATATAATAATATTTAGATTATTCATAGAAAGATTATTGGGATAATTGTACTTTATGACAATACCAACAAGAGAGACTTGTACTCTCTCTGGCAAGAGAGAGAAGAATCAGGGAGACATCTACTCTACGGCAACAGGAAAACCTACACTCATGTCAAAAGGGTAGTCGGTATGAATAGTTTTTTTAGGGTTATTCCCATATGACGTCTAGGCTTGTGTGTGCGTTAGCGAGATGAAGAAAGATGATGATTACTTCTAGACAACATTATAAATTGTCCTAGTAGCTTCAAAGCCATGTCTTCTCATGTCATTTTTCTCCTAAGGTGGAATGATGTTAGACTCAAATTCATTGATAAAAAGTAACGTATAACTATGCATTTCTCTTACATTTTTAATGTTTTTTAAGAGTTTTTTTGAGGGTGGTGCCCTCGTGTTCTCTAATTATGTGCTTGGGTAAAAAGAAGGGTGATGATGAGAGAGAACGACTGCTTCTCAGGTATTCGGGAACGACGGCTTTACGTATTCTACGAATGATGGGAAAAGAGGATAGTACAAGAGTATTCAATGGTTTAAGGATATTCAACTGTATACGTTGATAGAGCTTCTCTTGTCTGAAAACTATCAATTATCCCTAACAATAATTGGTTTGCCCTTTCTAATTATTGATAATTGAATATAATAAAATATTGATCACCCATATATTTCTATAATTATTTATTACAATATATAATAGATTTGGTAACTCAAAATTTAGCTTATTGTGTAGTTGTTTTATCCAATGAATATAATAAAATGCAGGTCACCTAAATATTTCTATAATAATTTATTACAGTATAAAATAGATTTGGTAACCCAAAATTCAGCTTTTTGTGTAGTTGTGAAGTAGTTATCCATATTGAATAAAAAGGTCAATTATTGTCAAACCACGAAATTAAAATTTAGTTACACAAATGAGACAGAATGATAAAACAGGCAAGATGTAATTCCGGGAATGACAGAGAACTAATTGATGAAACTACGACATAAATAATGAAGGAAAGAATGGACAAGGAAAATGACACTAAAATGGAGAGAAAACTTTAATAAATGCGTTCTAAGGAGGAATTGTATACCGGTTCATAAAATAATGAGTTTCCTCTTGAAAATTATTATACAGGCGCAATTTATAAGTTACAATTTTTCTGGAGCATGAGAATACTCTGGACCGACAAAAATCATTTTAAAAATCGACCAAAATTACTGGACCGAAATCATCTCTGGACATAAGAATCTCCGGACCAAACAATGTCTCTTATATTTCAAGCAAAACATACACTTCTTCCAAGAATACATTAATCTAAAGTGGTTAAAGTGAGATTCCAATGAGAAATTGAAATATTCAAAGAAGAAATTTCCAAAAATGACACAAATCTTATCCCACACTGCTGACCTACATTGCAATCAAATCGATATTTTAGTACTGTAGCCCAGATCTTGAATTACATTATTTTAGTGTAACGCTAAGACAATTATTTGTGTATTTGCTGGTGAAAGTTCAAGTGCTAAATAATTGATGATTTCACAGTAACCAGTTAAAAATAAAATTGAAAGTTATGAATTCCATTGGGAGACTCTTGAATGAAATTCAATTCAGTCATTTCAATAATTATTAGCCTCACTAACATGATAGATTTTATGCGGGCTACAAGCCACCAGGTAATAACTGATAAGTGATAATAGAATACATGTTTGGCATCATCATCATCATCATCATCATAATCATCATCATCATCATAATCATCATCATCATCATAATCATCATCATCATCATAATCATCATCATCATCATCATAATCTTTGAGTGCAACAAGACAGAGCGTGAATTAAATTATTACTCTACACATGGTTACATGATTCATTTAAAATAACTTAAAATTAGGAAGAGTATTATAATAAAATTTTGCAGACAGCTGACGATAATTCTGCAATATCGATATAAATGTTAACAATATATTCGTGAATTAAATTATTAGATTGAAATCATATTGATATTATCATTCATAAATTTTAAAAAATTCGAAGAATTTTTCGAACATTTTTCGAACAAGAACAATTTGAACATTTCTCCACTAATAGGAACTTCAGTATTCTATCTTATGGGAATCATATATGCTGTATACCAATAAACAGTACGATATTTCATCTGATAAGAATCAATTAGTGGGATGATTAAACAATTCATCCTACTGCAATGTATATTCAAAATGCTGCAATTAATTAACGAAATAGGATTAAATCCAAGCGTTACAAGGAAACAGGCTCGCTAACTAAGGTTGATATCACACCGGGTCGGACACGAACGGACAAAATAACTGCTTCAAACGACAGGTTGAGCTTTGAAGTAGCTACATTATCATGTAGAAGTTTCTACATGAGGTGTCCGTTTGTACATATGTTATATTTGAGTTGAAACAAAACCGTTTTCTCTCCACATCGTGTGAAATTACAAAGCAGAGTTGCTGGGGGTCCAATTGATGGGCACTATACTTTAATCTTCAGTTTTTTAATACATTGCACTCCTCATCTTATAACTTATACGGAAGTTACATCTAGTCTAGGGTAGATCGAATATCATGAGGAGTCTGTTATGGAAAATTTTCTGTATATTAATTTTTGTTTCATGAATCCCATTTAGCGATGAATAAAACGATGAATGGATCTTGCAAAGAGAACGTACAGAAACCATGAAACTCTACAAATAGACTTTACGAGTCAATTTCTGAGGCGTTGACGCATTGCAATTAACAATCCATCAAGAGAGCCGAGAACTTGAACATGAAATTTAATAGCTGCAATAAGGTAAACAGCGCGTAATAACATGGGCGTAACAATGGACCATGAAATACTCAAATAGTAGATTAAAAACGTAGTATCTAAGGTATGAATATTTCTAAAATATAGATCTAGAATAGAATGGGGGGGCTTGAGGAGGAGAATCTGATACTTCTCCTTCTCCCTATTCCAGATTGAGGGGTTAGGGGTAGGATTATCATCTTCAACAAAAATTGCAGTAGAAAGTATTTCAAATTTAACTTTACTTCATATAACTGATGCTCAAATTTCCTCTATTTTGTGTTAAGAGGGCTATTTATGGGATAGTATATCCTTGTGCCCTCATAAGTATGATTTGTATGATAATAATAATAAAAAAATAAACTTAAGAAGGAAGTTATCTCTTCTTTCAAAACTATTGTATGATAATCCCAAATTATATGAAAGGGAGTGATAAAAACATATATTTCTATGTGTAATCGTAGGTTCTAATAGGGGTTGACATCTCTTTGTCAACAAAAAATACAAAGTTATTTCTTATCAAAGTTAACTCTTATAACATCTTATGGATGTATTCTTTGAAGATGTGTTTGTTTTAATTAACATATTGGGCTCAACATTAATATTCAATAATAAAACTTGATTAAATCTCAAATATTGATAAATAATGGTACAGTATATCAGTTTTGGTTGCCACCATAATCAAAATTAAACAAAGCTAATATCAGAGAAGTTTGTTTGATGGTGATGAGTTAAAAACACTGATTATGAGTTCAAGATCAAGATCATGAGTTCTGCAATGAGGCTTTCCATTGAAGAAATTCCAAACAAATATTAGATCCTATCTTCAATATTTCTGTACTATAACTTCTCACTAATTAAAATCACTGGTTTTTGGGTTTTTTGATTGCCCATTGATGGTGAGAAGAAATAAAGTCGAATAAGAGGAGAGTTTGGAAAAGTATTATTATATATATTAATAATAATTATTATTATTATTAGCGTTTTCTGACTTTTTCAAATATACTTTATTATCTGAAGTGAATCTTTATCATTCACACACAGGGAATTAAAGATTCTGAATGATGCAGTATAGGCTGGGCATAGACAAATATCACATGAGATTAGATAAAAATGTGGGAAATAAAAATTGTTCTTTAAACAGCATGGTTATTTCATTGAATTCAAAAACCAGGTGTGATTTTCTTTATCATAATTACGAAATTATTTATTTATTATATAGGCTGTATTATATTTTAGAGGTTCCGATTAAATTCATAAACGTTCGAGTTACTTGAAAACAAATTGTTATAGCAATTCAGTAAGTAGTATCTTATTGCACTGGCGGCACGTACCCACGAAACAGGTGAAGTGCTGTACAGTAAAAGATTCGGGCACTTCACCTGTTTCGTGGGCACGAGTCGCCAGTGTCTTATTGGGATCTATGTCATTTGTCTCCTAGTTGAAAGTAGGCCTACATCATTTTCTTTAATTTAGCCTACTTTGTATTCTATATCATATGAATATTTTACATAATTTATTTTCCATGTAAATTCATGCCCTTTGGTAAAAAAAAAAAGAATAATTCTATTAGAGAATGGCATTATTATTCGTTTTAGTAGTAATTCATAAGTAGTTTTAGAAAACAGTTCAATTATTATATTTTTACATCAGAGGTATACTGTATTATCCATAACCTAACTGTCATTAGTACAGATGAAATGAAAAAGCTTGGTAAAACAATATAACTGGGTATTAATTTCATTCATACATTCACTTATTCAATGATACATATTCATAATCAAATTAAACTAAATTGAAATGATTCGGGAGATGGAAAAGATTTATAGTTATAAACAGGGCTTAATTTGTGACGCCGTTCTAGTACCGGTACCTCTGAGAGGGAGAGAAAATATTAAAAAGATTTTTGAAAATATGGAAAAATGATGGTAAAAATACATAACTAAAAGCTTTGAAATCACTCTAAAAACCATTTTGAATTGATTTTTTTTTCGTAGGAGGACCCCCGGCCCCCCGCCACCCTAAGTCTACTCCTCCGTATCGGAACCTTAATTCGAATATAGTCTTAGGCCTAGTGAGAGAAATATCAAGTATTTTATATAGGCTATCAAGTTTTTCTAGTTTAATAAACGTTATAGTGAGAATAGCCCATGTTAATCATCAGGAGAGAGAACGAATAAGAGCTACGTAAGACGTGATTGTATATAAATAAACAAACATCGCTAACAAAAGCGAGCACATAATTATTTATATTCATGGCTCTCACTAGACAAAAAAAGCAGCACGAAAAAATATGTAAATTCTTATCAGATAATGCATGAGAAATAAAATAGACATTCATCCTTTCGTTTCAGATCTCAGATGTGTGCTGGCGTTAGACAGGTTGTAGACAATTTATTGTTGTTACACCTTGTTACGTCACTAGGCGCAACAAGCTGTTTTGGTGGGGCGAGCGTGCGCGTACGCGAGCGTTACAAATGACTCTCCAGCGTGCTGAGTTTGACCTACTTTTCTCCTACAGCTGGATATGCATCTAGACTGAGAGCGAAAGTGAGAGTGAGAGTATATTTTTATTATGAGATTCTCGGCGCGTAACCTTATTATTACGCGAGTTAAATGGTCCCTCTGTTTCTGTTTACATCTCATTCGTCAACAAAACTCGCATCATTAACAATTAGTATCATCCCTCATCCCCTCCACAGGGATGTAACACACTATTTTATCACAGTAAATCACATCCCTCAACCCCTCCAAGGAGATGAACCACGATTTTTATCACAATAAATATTTCTTTTTAAACAGTTCATTACTTACATTCTCCACCCTCAAACCCAAGTTATCAATTTCTATCGACTTATATATATTACAAAATAATGATACAAACACGTAGATCGATTTCATTAAACTATTAATGATATTGCTAATAAATTTTTTTTCTCGTAGACCAAATTTTCATATTTGTAATAAAAAAATTACATTCTTTTGGATTTTTCTTCCAACTACTTTCACACTTTTTCTTCCATAGCTCTCACACCTTTTTAATGTATAACTTTCATATCTCACTTCCTGTCTAAATTTTCATCCCCTATTGAATGTAATGGGAAGAAAAGTCTCATTCTTCTGAATCTCTTCCATGTACTTTCAAATCCTTACCATCGTTTCTCACGAGATTCTTCTATTCAATCTCATTCTAAATATAATAGAAATAAACCTTCTAATAGTATAGATAGAACTTGCTCAGATTATTATTGCTTTAAAATTATTCAAAATTTCTCTGGATTCCCTAAAAACTAATGAACTTTATTTTGCATTCGATTTCATGTTTGATTTCTGGTTATTTACTTCAACTTCATCAACAACTTTACTCGAACTCGATTGTTGATTAAGTTATATGGTTTGGCCCAGCCAAGATTATACCTCATTAAATCTCTAACTATGTGATTACTGGTTTGGTTCACAGAAAAACTAGTGGGGCATCAAAAACTAATGGAGGTTGATGGGAAGGAGGACATTACTATATCACTCGAATTATTTCTCGATAAATTTCCAGTTTTCAAAATGTTTACATGCTTTGAATGTAACAAGGTTTCTGTTATCTTGGAGTTGCACTCGTCAAAAAATGGGAACAGAAAATTTCAAATTGAATTTATTTTCGTGATTCGAACTGGAACGAGTCTATTGGAGTGAGATGAATTTGCCTAAAGGCGAGAAACATCAACTCAACCATCCACGAGTTCAAAAACCTCTTTTCTTGCCAAGAGTCGGCCTAAAAATAGTGACATGCGTAGAAGATAGTCAGCTGCAGATTATTTAATGGCACGCACATCTCAGCCTTATTTATTCTGGGCCGATGTTGTATCTTGTATCTCTCGCACTCACTCACTCCTTCTCTCTCACACACTGACACAAAAACGTACGCATATATTAGTTCTCGAACCCTCACGCGCATCCATCAACCTATTTTATATCCCACAGCCTCCAGATTATTAATATTTTACACTGTGTGTAAAATCTAAAATAATAACATATCAAGTTATCAGTAAACACCTTCAACTATGAAAGCAAACTTCATCATAATTATTCTATTCGGGTGAAAGATGAAGAAGCCTGGGTTATCTGTACTAAATTCAGCTGTCAGAATAGCCAAATGGCTTCTAATATGATTTTCTGGCACAGTGACACTATTTTTATGAGAGGTTATTTTGAAGCAAGATCATAGATTAGAAGTTTAATAGATAAGAACCAACATAGGCTAGTGCGTACGCTCCCTGCTCCATATTCAATAGAGGATATGAAAGAGTTTATTATTTCAATGAATCATAAACTTATAAGAAAAAAATAAATAAAATGTAGGAAATAAAGTGAGTAATCATTCACTCATAGCATAGGTTCAAAATACGACTTTCGGTAGTTCCCCATCACTGTTTGATTTCAAATGATAATTTTATAAAATATACTTGAGCTTTCAAGTATTATAAATTTAGATTGGAATCACATTATTGACCTGCTTCTGTCGCATCACGTTTCAATAATAGATTCGTGAAGACCAAATCATATTGAATACATAACTTTAGTACACTAGGATAGGATGTTTAAATTTCATAATTCGTATATAATCTCAAAAGATAAAAAAGTCTGGAGAAACTTGAATGAAATAAAATCTGAAATCAATTGCATCATTTGATGAATCTATACGTGACGATGATTCTCACACGAAGTGTTTTGAAAACAAGAACCAATTTCAGAATGAAAAACACTCAATGACATTATAATGTAGAGTGTGCGCCACTGATATAATAGTATTTTCTAGTAAAACGAGAGTTTCTTATCTCCTACGTTAACGAGTGAAGACGTATTTGATAAGAATTATTGACAAGTTGGTGTAAAAACGCATAATTATGATTCAAATTATTGTAGCCCAATATTCATGGTGCTCTAATTTTAAGATAATTATTTGGAGACTGAATTTACTTCAAAACTTCATTTAAACAACATTGTATTCTTGAATAAATTTAGCAGTTTTTAAGGTATGACCTACTGGATGAAACAGCTCTGTTCCGAGTATGAATTAGAATCCAATATTTTCATCAAAACTCTACAAAAATACATTTAAACCAGGCATAAGAGGTATGAAATTTACTTTTACTATGGAATTACTATTTAACTTAACTTCTTATCTTCCTTTTCATTTGTTAATATGGGCCAGAAATACATCAGTTTCTTGTTTAGTTCTGTCATCAGCTTATCAAGTTATAAAAATTCAGAGCAAAGTGACTAAAAACATTTTCAAGTAATAATTAAAATGTGATTGGAACTCACCCTGGGTAATCCAAAGGTCCAACTGGTGAAGATGACAGCCTCCTGGGATAGGATATCCACAACTGCTAGAGCTCCTCATAAACAGTGGTTCGAGTGTTCCTTCACAAATTTCACGAACGTCTGATTTTTTTCAAAATCACTATCACAATTGAGTTTGCATCAATTAACAGAGCACTGTAGTTGTTCATCATCAAAAACATGTCCACAATTTGTTCATAGATTCGCATCTTCTCGAATAAGGCGTTTTTATCTCCATATAAAACATCATAATATAATCTAATTCGGTAAAGTGTTCAACCACTCATATATTTAATATTCTGTACAGTGTAAAAATAGCAGGAATACCAATGGCTACTTGTTTGTATTACTCTTATATATTTCAAGATCGATTGTCTAATTGACATCACATACAGGGCGATCAGTAAAAAACTAAACTATTACTTTAACGCTTCTCGTTAATGATCAAGACACAAATCACCTATTGTAACTAAAACTCAAAAATTAACATTCGCTTGTTAGATGGTTGCACATCTACTCCTCCCTTCCGCACCAATACGTAATAACAGTTCAGTTGCAACGAGGAATTTCAATATTTGGGATACTCATCACATGAACTTCAAGAAGAAATCACTGAATCGGAAACCAACGTTCATAAATCGCAAATCCGATTATATTATTTGTGGGTTGATGTTGATGAAGTATGATTTCCCACAAATATTAAGAAGGAAACGAGTTGAATAAAAGTTCGTTCGTAGTGATATAAGAAACTGGAATCGATTAATAGGTGGATATAAGTGTCTTTTTGGTACAAATTCATTATTAATCGGAAGTGTTTTGTTTTAAAATGTTCATTGTTTGATAGCGTTCACATGCAGTTTTCATCCACTAAGTTTGTTAAGTGGGAAGCAGCAGTAGCACCGAACTGCATGTAATCGACTCATTGTCACTGTACGCCATGCTGGTACGTGTCAAGATGTTTGTTGAGTTCGCGATGCAGATGCTCAGGAAGAACTCCAACATTCGTGAACAAAGACCTCAACACATTGAGTTCTTCTGTGAGTAGTTCGATGCGCTTCTGAAGGCGTTCGTTTTCTTTGATGAGAAGCTTGACTTTTTCCTCAGTCTCTCTGGAGCGCATTTTCGCCTTCTCGCGGGACTTGCGGACGGCGATGTTGTTGCGTTCCCGGCGTCTCTTGTACTCGTCTGTGTTCTTGTCGATCGACTTGGATTGCTTCCTGTGGTGATGGTGGTGGTGATGGACGTTGTGATGTGCCGAGTGATGTGACAGCTGATTCTTCAGCAGCGATGGAGACGGATTTGTGAAAGCATTACCTGCACCGTTGCTTAGCACACTGTAAGTAGCCGCTGCAGCTGTAGCCACTGCAGCTGCGGTTGTTCTGTAGTCCAGAGACCCTTCAGGTGGCTCGGTTTTGATATTTGATGAATTGCCACCAGCCTGAGCTTGCGGCTGCTGCGCTGCATGGGCTGCAGCGTTTCCATTTGTGGCTGCAGGGTTGTCTGAGAAATGCACTGGCTGCGGTAGGTATGCTAATGATCTCTGCTGGAACTGGGGACGTACGCCGATGGCTGCAGCTGCTTTTGGCCCGCTCAGGATCTCGGTAAACAATCCCTCACTAAACTGACTGTCATCAATCAGATTCTGTAGATCCAGAGATATTTCGGGGGTGTTGAGATCTGGCAGATCTGAATATCTTTTGATATGCTGCTGGAGTTTCTTGTTAGCCTCATTGGATGATACATTGTTGTCATACATTTGAGGAGAGTCCATTTTGATCGACGTTATTTTGTATTCGAGTGAGATTTCTCAAATTAATATAAGAAAATCACTACTTTCTTTGTTCATATGAGAAGAGTCCTCAGTTTCAACAAAAGCCTATACTTTCAACAGAGAAATCTGCGAAGCTCAAAGTATAAAGAGTTTTTGATTGTCACAGAGTTTCCAAGATGATGGATGAAAAACCAGATCTCCGGTATCTACAAGTTCTTGAAGTATCCTTGATGGAACTATGCGCTACTGTATTAAACACAGATCGATATTCCTTCAAGTTAAATTGGAACATCCATTTTACTATTTTTGAATTTTAACTGCTGTCTGAATTCACAAATTAGATGACGATTTTTTCCACTTTGAAATTTTCAATAAATGTTCAGGAGAATGTTTTTGAATAACACTATTGTTTCACTTCAATGTAAAATATCCATTTCTGTAAAGAATAATTTTCAAAAATGAGTGCGTGTATTTTCAAACGTTTTCAAGGTTTTTAAAGTTGGCATGATTGTTTCTCAAAAGCCCAGTTTTTGAGACTTATATGAACACATAATATCAAGCTCTTTACCACTGAATTGAATGAAATAAGAAATTCATGATTTAATGTGGAATTATTAAGAATAGAAGTTGTACAAATTCAGCATAAGAATAGTTTAATAGGTTGACAGTCAAACTTGCGTCTTATTTCTATTATTATTATTTATGAAATAAGTAAATTCAAGAGAAAAGGAAGAGACGAATTGCAAAAATAAGAATATTTCCAAGTATAAATTTTTAGGGTTATCTGGCTTAGTCGGAAGTTTTGAGAGCTCCTATAAGAATTTTCCAACAACTTATCCAACGCTACCAGCTAACCTTATCAATGAAATAAAAGTATAGAAATAAATAAAGATAATTTCCTATTTTAATGGGATATCGTTTCTTATCTAGAGGGGCGAATTTCTCCTTAAGGGCTGTAATGAATGCATTTACAATAACTTTTTTCGAATAAATGACATTAGAATTATCCTGATATAGAATTTATTGTTCAAATTTAAATTAATTTAATCATCACTGTCTTATTGAATTATAATTTGTTGCAGATTAATAAAAAATCCTCTCAGGTATCGTACTCTTTAGAACTCTATTTCAATAATACAGTATATTAAATTTGATACTATTTCAATGTAATCCTTCATTTTTCATCATTACATTTCACCATGAAGTAAGGCCCTAATAAATGAAAAATAGTAATTGCATCATATTTTGTCAGTCCATAACTCAATATTTGGTCTGAGAGTAAATTATTTTTGTATGAAAAGTGAAAATTTACCAACTAAATGAGAGTTTCCAGTTATACCTTTGCTAATAAATCCGACATAGAAATATTCAATTTATCAAAACGCACTCAACTAAAAAATTGTTATTGTAAACTTATTTCCAGGCCTTCTATAAATTATTTATAAATGATAATGTTTAGGAAAAGAGCAAAAAAAGATTTTTTAATAAAATTGGAATTGACCAGTCTCTTGAAATTCCAACTACTGTACATCCTCACCAATGTAATAATAATTGTGAATATAATCCACAGAATAATAAAAAAGAAAAGTGGGCACAATAAGAATTTTCAGATAACACAACCGAGATTTTCAATTTCATTTTCACATTGGAAGAAAATGCAAGATTTGATCATCTTCTTGGTCAATTTTATCAAAATCAGCTCTTTGAAAGACCTAAATTTTCCAAACAAATTGAATTATTTGTGTATTTATAAGCATCATTCATAATTTTACATTAATTTCAAACTTATTATTTAATAATTAAAATATTATTAAATAACATGATAGGAATATTAAAAACTTTCTCAACTCACAAAATACTCTCAGACCAGCTTCAGATTTATTGGAGCTCAACATTAATTCTACATTTCAATTTATAAATTGTGTGGAAAACTATTCCTTTTAATTTTATCATACTCTAAAAATTAATAATCAATGTTCAATTTTCAAAATTTAATCAATCTTTAAGTTACATAAAATATAATTTTTTAACTCGGTATAATTTCAATTATATTAATTATATTATCCTGCATAGAACATGAATAAATATTTAAGTGTAAATCATTATTTTCTGAAAAAAATAATAACAACTAGGTCAAGAGTTGAATGTGTGATACCTGAGAGATTATCCAATAATAGTGAAGTATTAGGTGATTGTGTGGGTAGTTTTCTTTAAATTGAATCATCAATATTTGGGCTGCACCTTAATTAAATATTAATCATGTGCCATAGTACACTAAACCAACCGTGAAAACGTTTGTCAATTAAAAAAAAAGCACTCCTACTGTCAGAAAAAGCACTTCTATTGCCCTAACCTCAAAAGATCGAACTTAGTAACCACGGCCGTATCACGCGTTGTCTTCTGTAAAAAGACATGCTAACACGTCGGCTGTTACAACACCACTGAAGCGAAGGCAACACAGCGCGGTGTCATTCCTACCGCTCAAATGATTATCTCGGCTCTGCGCATGACGACCCGTGACGTCAAACTTGTAGCATCATACATGATACAGTATCATGCAAGGATGATACGGAACTTGTTTAGCTCGGGTATAGTCTGCCCAAGCAAAGAAGACCCTCTGGCAAGATGAGAAAATGACTCCAGCTCGGTCAATATTGGTTAAAAAATATTTATTTGGTCTCAAATTGTAGATCAAAAAGTTTCTCACGATTGAGAACAAATCAATAATTTTTAAACCAATATTGACCGAGTTGGAGTCATTTTTCCATCTTGGTAGAGGGTCTTCTTTGCTTGGACAGACTAAGGTCTTATAGCACAAAGGTACGACTGAAATGCTGTGAAGTGCTGCGAAAGTACATAACCTCGTTTCGGAATTAAAATTTGGTAAAAGACGTTTTGGAGATTAGTCTGTATTTTTACCAATAAGTGTATTAATTCCTGACAAATAAATAAATATAAGATCCTCCACCCATCCCCTTTGATCATTGGTGAGATTCATTAATAATGATTAATTAATAATTCATTGAATATGAATAAAATATGAACAACAATTTATGAATTGAGATTTAATGCTAAAACTCTTTACTTTACTTTAATACAGATTTAATACTCTAAAACTCCTCTTACTCAGTTTCAAGGCAGTTGATTGATGAAATCAATTGAGCAATGTGTGTGCCAAAAATTATTCAACAGTGATTTGCTCAGTTTGAAGCAATTCATAGTGTCACTGGCTTGAAAAAAGTTTGAAGATAAAGATATTCTTCAACTGAAAATCTGATTTCAGATATGTAACAGTTTATGATATCATTATTTTGCGGACCACTCTGGCATGGTTTGCGGACCACCAGTTGGGAGCCGCAGGTTGGTATAGATGAATCATAAACTTCATTTCAAAATTGACCCTTCCACACCCAATAATCACATTTTCCATCTTAATATTAAAGAGAAAACATTGAGCTTTAAACTTGATCATTCGACACCCTGATGATTTTTGAGGATTTGAGACCTTATAGGACATCTACTCAATAAGATCTTTCAAATGAGACCTGAACGAACTCAATCAGTTGAGAAATCACAAATTTCACAAATTAAAAGCAGAAAGCAGATTATTAAATCACAAAGCAGATATTTTGCTTACAAAATACATGTAAGTTATGCTGCCTTTTGATACAGTGTATTGCCTTTTAATTATATAAAGATATATTTTGATCCTTTGATGTAGTTCGCACACACTAAGAACAGTGACGCCATCATAAAATGAAATTCATATTTAACTAAAAGTAAATTAATAATACTAGTCTTGCAGTCTTGAGAGATTACCTCTTGGCTTTCATATAAACCAAGTACAATTACAAGTACACCTTTCATTACATGTATAAACGTGTTTCTAATTATACATTATGTAAACACGTTATATTCCCTTTTATTCATTCTTTTAAATATTCATGAGATATGAGGTTTCAAGCTACTGCACTTTTTTATTTGAAATTAATTACTCAATGTAATTATTGAGGCATTGAATATTGATTGTTATTAAATGTATAGTTTCTTTCAGTTTTAATACTATCTGTAATGAATCAATTTACTAATGAATAATTGTTAGAAGTTGGAGTAACGTACCTTGGCACTAATCATTCGCAGGATTCTTCTCTATACCGGTACGGTACATCTTATTCCTCTATTTTTTACTGGTTTATTGATTAGCCTGTATTGAGAAATCACTAAGACAGTTTCTCTTTAACAGAATAATGGGGCTAAGGGTCCCCTTCATGTTAATATGGTATTAGTCAATTTGTATAATTTTCAAAAGTGCCAACTCATTAAATTTGAGGTTTTCCTTCAAGCACAGTTTTTTCAAGATTCATGTCATGTCTGACAAACTGAGATTGTGTTGTATAGATATGATCGTATTGAATAGTTTCCGAAATCCATTGACATATATATATTTTATACTGTGATACAGTATGTATAACAAATAAAATAGAGATAACAGAGACCTTTTAATACTATTTTATTTAAACAAATAAAAACTAGTTTTGCCGTCTTTAGAAGCATTTTCAATGTGAATTTTTTACTTATTTACCTTACTTTTGAAATGTTTTTACATTAAATTTTGAATGGTTAACAGACGGTGGTGTCCAATGGTAGAAAATAATATCCACTTACACAACTGAAAACATTGGGTGGCTCATTGGAGGAGTGATAAAGCGCCGGTCTGATAACCATGTATAACCATGGTTCAAGTCCCAAGCGGGGGACAATTTTTGACCACAGCACAATCACATAAATACGGCCACCCCGTCTTTCGGATGAGACGATAAGCCGTCGGTACGGACTACCTCAAAGTAGTCGTCATCTATCATCCATATCATTACCCACGCACAAGCCTATGAGCTGATGTGGGCTTCACCCTCATAACAAACATACCCATTTAAATTTCATCAATAATCGACTTTTATAGGTAGACACATTTCAAAATCAACACATTCTATTAATTTTGATTCACTCAGTGAAAATGTTGCGGCAAATTTTGATATTATTTAATACCTAAATTACTTACCTACATTTTTGTCACCACGCATAACATGAGCATAGGTAAGAACCTACATAATTTGGTTCAATTAGCTTTTATTTACTCAGAATAAGTAACTGATCAAATAATAAGTTTGCTTAGAGAAATTAATTATTCAATTATTATAAAATTAATCAAATTATTATGAAATCAATCAAATTATTATAAAATTAATTATTTGCTAAAAAGAAATTATTCATTTAAGTAATTCGAAGATTTCAACAGTTTAGTTCTTGAGAAACTAATTTCTAATATCTTAGACTGTATATTTATAAAGTTGAATAAATGAAATAAGTTATTACAGTGGAACCTCGATAATTCGTAGCGGAAGCTCAGTCCCTTGAAATAATTTTCCATTATTATAATAGCTTAGATAATTCGTAATCTTCCCTAATTCGTACAAAAGCTTTGGTCCCATAAACTACGAATTATCGAGGTTCCACTGTAATTCTATAGATGATTATTACTTCATAAAATCAAAGTTTCATTGTTCAGGACTTGCACAAAATCAGCATCACCTAGTGACTTACAAATATAGCTGACGCCAAAAAGTTGGGCAGATTCGTCTGCTCCTTGTGCTCTATCGGAAAAGCACAAGTAGTGGCCACTTGAATGATTTTTTCTTGCAAATACAGATTTGATGTCTTCAAATAGGTCCCAAACCTGCTTGAAGCTAAGCTTATGCTTTTTATAGACTGATAGTCAAAGTAAAAGCTCACAGTCACAGAGCATGAAAGACTTAATATATTTCATTCAGTATTGGAATTTCACTCATAAACCATATGGTTTCAGTAAGACGTTCAGTTTCCTCCAAGACATTTCAGTAAGAAGTTATGTATACATCTTGTTGACAAGTTTGTCAAAATTTCATCATTTCTGGTGTTATAATTATTTTATAGAATGTCTAGATCATGATCAGAAGGTGTCTAACCAAATACAGCTGATATTTTGGCGTAAAGGCAGACTGTCCACTACTAGAGCAAAAAACATGAATAATACAGTAAAGGCCACCCAATAGATATTGTTATAGAAGTTAATGTACCTAATATGAAGTTATATGTTCTCCAAAGACTGATTCAAATAGGATTCAGAGAAGGGATAACTCTACAATATCTGTTTTCTTGTTCAACTTGATTTTTATAGTGGCTCTAAACCATCACAACTGTACTACCGATTCAACTCATTATAATTCAAAACCTATTATAATTTCTGGCGTTATAATCATGCTCTGGAATGTAAATTAGCTCACTAAAACGGTACTGTGATTATTATTTAAAATGGAAAAAAACAGTGATAAAAGTAGCCCTGAGATAAAAGAAACACATTAGCTTACTTAGATGATTGCAACAAGCAGCTTGAGAAATTGAATTTTCTATGAGCAATGTTTTATGCTCATAGAATCACCTAGCCACTACTGAATCGTAGTTGTCACTATAGAATTTCAATAATTATTTTGTAAATAGATATATAAGCCATTTTAAGCAACAAGTCAATTAAGAAGGATCTGGTCTATTATGTTTATTGAGTTTGAGATGTGATAAATAATGAAATGGGCCCACAATACAAGACAAAAACACGAAATTGACCCATAAACTATAAAAAATCCTTAAACAAGGCCACTACTGGTGCTTTCACTTGATGTTTTTTAAATCAAAAGAGACAATAGATGCTTCTCATCAGCTGTTAGACTTACATCAGGTACAATGGACAGACGAAACCACCCAATTTTTTGACGTCAGCTATACTAGTTCCATTCACACATTTGAATGTAGAAGCTTCAATAAATTTCTTAAAGAAGTGTAGCTAAATTTCAAATTATTCATTGTAGGAGAGAACTGATGAATTGGAATGACAAAATGTTTGTGTGAAACATCAATATCAAATTTTCTTCATTAATAAGCCATGGGTGCTGGCTGCTGCTAACGAATTATTGTCACAGATATTAAGGAATAATCTTAATGGAACTTATAACTTGTGATATTGAAATTTTCAAAGCATTGCAGTTTCTGGAAAAAAGAGCCGCATAATTGAGATTTGAATAGCTGTTAAAAAGTATTAAATGTTCAACCCAATTGACTTAGATCAGATAATTATTGTTTATTAATTTGTCTTTGATAAAAAAAGCCTAAACATATTTTATGGCACTGGTATTTCAAATGTATGATCTTTATAAAATATCTGAGACTTTTTAGGCTATAGTGTGAGGACTTCTTTTTTATACGGCTGTACAGAAAATTCCGATGCAGGTAATTTCACAACAGGAACTTAAAGTCAACCTGTGTTGAATAACATCTTTTCATTCATACGCAGGAGCTCATTAGAAAATTCCAATAGTTTGGTTATTTTACACCGGTTAAATTGAATTGGCTTTCGTGGCTTCGTGCAATTGTAGTATTGTAATTGTAATAATTTAGTATTGGCGGAATACTAAAAATTCAACTAACGAATACAGCAATTGATTGTGCCCATATTATACTACACATTAATATTAATTTATTTAAGAAAATACAATAAGTTATGGATGAAACACAGACAGAACGTCCAAAACGTCCTATTTCCAAAATTAAATAAAAATATTCTAAACTTAGGTTATGTCCACCAACTTCACTTCCATTACTCACAAATTTCCTTTTTCGAAAATAGAAAACTATAATTCATCAATTTAGAATTTATGAAGTTCACCTAGATATAAGCCGAAAACTAATTATAACTTACTGTATGCTCAAGTCCTGCATACATAACACAGATGTTTCAACAAAGTTGACTCGGTGTAAGTAATAACGCGCCGGTCTGATAACCAGAGGTTCCGCTTTATATTCTTGATCAAGAAACAATACTTTAACCACAGAAAAATCACATAAATACGGCCGTCGTACCAAGGAGACGATAAGCCGTCGGTTCCAAACTGCCAAAAAATTAGTCGTCATATTTCATCATTATCCCTCTCAATACCCAAGCCTGTAGGCCTGGGAGCTTATGAGGGCGTCACCCTAAGAAAGAAAGAAAGATTACGTTTGATAGAGTAAATGAAAGCGAAAACAGTTTTGGACTTTTTCAGTTGTTTAATTATCAATCAATATTTTCATCAGTTAAAACTAAATATTTATACTAGAAAAATACATTTGACAGAATCATTTGGTATAGCAAACATTAAAACAAAAAAAGATAAACAACCAAATTACAAGTGATATAAATGAAAACATCAGTATTGATCATAATACTAAAAATGATATAGAAATTACTTTTTATTATCATACATATATTATATAATTACCATTATATAAAAATAAACAACTTGATTGTAATCGTGTTTGTAAAAGTCAACCTTACTCACACATACAAACACAACATTCCAAAAAATAACTTTCTGTCACGGGAAAATAAAATAAAAACTTGAAACTTTTAACGATGGGTGTTGAAAGAAGTGTTAACAAGAAGTTTATGTGATCAATCTATTTCTAACTCCTCACAAAAATTAAAAATTTGTTTTAAATACTTTGAATTCTTGACTGGGTGATAGTGAGCTCATACTAATTATCACTACAGATAACGTGGATTTTCGATGAGTTTTATTTGAAGTTAGAAGATCTTTAATCATCTCTAATAATAACTGCTAAAATTATTCATAGTTAATTTTCTTTAAAAAATACGTACAACGCCAATCAAATCAAAACCACATTCAACCACAGACTCCTCATCATGAACCATATTCTGAATAAGAATAATTATTACCTACATGTATTTTGACCAAGGTATTGATTTAAATCACCAAAATACATTATTCGGTATAGGTTATTTCGATTTGAATTTTACGAATAAAAAAATATATTTTTTCTCAACTATTGAATGCAAAAAATAACTGGAATAAGAACATCATTATTCCTGAGAATGGAATGAATATTTATAAATAATAGAAACAAACTAATGTAAATGTCAATAAAATATAAATGTTGAGAAAAGTCTAAATGTGATCAATAAAAAAGTGTGAAATTAATAGTTTAAATTCGATGATCATGCTTTTATGCAGCTTGAATGAAATAAACATACTATTGGAACTTCAACAAATAATTAAAAAACATTTATGGAGTTTCATGTAAATCTGTGATATTGTCGGCCAAGTTTGAATATTAGAAATAGTGTTTCAATTTTTATTGAAATTAATGACTTGGAGTAACAAGAACTGGAATAGTATCCATAAGATCGCATTACATCTCCTCAAAAATTAAGCTCTAAAAAATTGTCTGCCATAAACTAACTGTGGTAATGTACGAATGAAAACTCATATACGGTAGATATAGTTTGGATATTAAAAATCGTGTTTCAATTTCATCGAAATCGGTGATGTCGATTTACCTACAATATAGTTCAAATGAAAACAACTGGAATAGTTTACATAGAATCACATCAATTCTCCTCCAAAATTGAGCTCTATCGGCAAACTGTCTGTCCTAAACTAACTGTGGTAATGTACGAATGAAAACTCATATATAGATATAGTTCGTCACTAATAATAAATAAAACTATCTGATAAAATGTTGAAACATATTACAATCTCTCATAAAAAACGTAAGTAAAAACAACTTGAAAACACCTCAATACACAATAGTTGAAATCAAATCAATAACAATTGCTCTGGAATTTCTACACTCAGTAAGGCCGCGGTTACTTTAAATTCTGGTTGTAACTCGCACGAGTAAAATTATAATTGCACTTGTGTCTACTAATAAAATTATTACACTCGTGTCTACTAGTAAAAAGTGGAACAAAATCTATAAAACTTATTGGTTTGGTTACACCTGGATGTGAGTACATGCTCGCATTCAGTGTACCCAGCCAAATAATTTTTTATTGCTTACTTGCATTAATAGACAATAGCGGAATTCAACTTGTAAGAGTTCCAACTTGCTTCGCATTTAACCGCGTCCCAACTCAGTCATATTTTTTACTTCACCCCAACAAACTCCTTCATGACGAAATAGTTGCTCTTAAAAGTCTGCAACCACTTGTTATCAATTTGCCACTTCAACATACTTGCACTTAACACTTTTCGACATTATTAGACTTCCGGCCCACCCGCACACACCTCAAAATTCTATCCTAGTTTTCCCGATAAGATATTCTGTGATGGTTCGGCTAGTCCTTTGACTTGCAATCGATCAGCTGTTTTCAAAAATGCAGGCAGTTGTTCTTGTGAGACGTTCACTTCTCCGGCATACATGAACTCCAGAATCGATTGCAGATGACTGAACGGCACATCTTTCAGTATGATTATCGGGTGTTTGGATGGATTCTCCTACAGAAAAAAACAAAGAAAGATACGATTAACATTTGAAACATTATTTCAACGCTCATTCATCAACAAACTCAAAATATTACACATGATAGCATAATTCATAAGTTCGTGGAATGATTATTGATATTTATATTTCTAATTTTTTTAAAGAGCAGCTGACGCTCGTTCGATCTCTATCTTTAACTATTCAAATATATTTCTCAAACAGCATCAGCTGCTCATAAAAAAACCGTTTATCTAGCACCAATAATTTTCTTGTGAGCTTACAAAGGTGAAAGCTGTCATGAGAAGATCAAAATAAACACTGTATTCCAATTCAAATGAATATCTATAACAAATAAAAATAAAAGAAGACCGAAAATGAACAAAACTGTATTACAAACAAAAATAAAAGAAGACCTAAATTGAACAAAACTGTATTACATTTTTGAAAATAACAAATATTTAGACGTGTATTTTGTTACTACCAAAGATTATTGAGAGATTTTAGTCTAGTTTCAGCTGTTGAACATGCTTCAAACATGAATATAGTGAGTTTGATAATGTTGTAAAAGTCGAAAAAAATATTTCTCAATTTCAATAAATCTGTGGCAGCAACATCCAAGATGAACCAACACCCATTATAAAGGCGTGCAGTCTTAAAGATTCAGTTGTCAACGACTGGATTTTTTTTTATTTTCGAAGAATTTCAATTGAAGGGAGTGAAGAAGAGATCTACTAGAGAATTCAATGTCATTGAATCTGAACTGATTTAATACAAATTTGGTCAGAGGGAAGATGCCAAGAGGAAAACTTTACTGCTCATGGAAGTTGATTATAACAAATATATATTATAAAAATATTCTATTGATAGCTTTAAAACATATTATTCAAATTTATTTCCACAAACAAATATCGGTACAAAAACAAAATGACTTGCAATTACATTTTGACAGTAAACTAAAAACAAGATTATCAATTCTTCAAGTTCGACATTAATGATGTCAAACAGAAACGCAAAAGTGAGTGCGTCTACAATTCGTGGGATCGTCTGGAAATATAAGTTTATTCCTAATTCCTCTTTCTTAATAAATGACCAGTGAACTGGATAGATGGCGTCACAGACGGCGATGCCATCTGTAGCATTTATTTGTGCCAAACTTTCAGCAGAAAACACACATCTATCATTATAGAGAAACATATACGTTATAGAGTGTATCATTCAGAGGTGATTCCTAAAACCAAAAAGTGGTAAAAATTATACGCTCATACCCCTAGAATTTTTTTGTTAAAGAGATAACAATGACAGAAGATAGTACATTTTTGATCAAATCTATCAAGGCAAGCTACAAAAATAACATCTCCCTACGTGAAATAAGCTTAGAAGAACAATGGAATCAGTTATAAGTTAGTAACTTCAATGGTAATTGAGATAATGGGTACAAAATGCTTCAAAAACCTTATTTTCAAACTTCAAAGATAACTATAACCATTGCAAAAGAATTAACTATGTACTATATACAAGAAATAGACGTATTTGTAATATTTCATCATCAAGTTCTATACTACTAAGAGTTGATCTCATAATGCACGATTTAAATAAGTTCAAATCCACATTTTATGAATGGACCTAATTGTTATCCGTGATAGTCTACAATCTCTTTTTCGAACACGACTATGAAACAATAAAATAACTCTAGTTTTTCAAATATATTAATAGCTGAGAACATTCGTCACATGACAACCAGGTACTAATTTTCTTTCCTGCAAGTCATTTTTTTAGTGAGCCACATTACATTTTCCAGCACCAATCAATACCAATAAATGGTCTTCTTCAATTTAAGAGTGGTTTCGGATAGAGAATTTCACCCTTATACTGGGTAACTAGAAAGGTATGCTAAAAAAACCTCCACTTGACATAAATTGTTTATCAGGAAAGCTGACGAGTGAGACATAGAAAGTCTAAAATATTATTATAGCCTCCTATCAAGATAGTTTTCTATTGATTCTAAATATGCATCAAATTTAAAAAAATATGAGAATGGGAAACTACGAGACTCCTTACCTTCAATTTTTCAAAATACATAGGGCATACTACGACAAAATTACACTCGTCGATAAATATGAAAATAACTACGCAGTTCCAGTTCATGAACGTTGAGATCTTAACCTCAAAACGGCACTTTTGATGTATTCTCAACTATTTCAACTGTATTTAACGCCAATTTTCACTAAATTTCATCGCGAAATTGATATAGAATCACTATAAACATCTTCAAGGTATTTGAATGTAGGTTAGTTTTGAAATGTTGAAACTGTTGCATAGACGACAAGATGTATAGAGATACAGGTTAGTCAAACGCCAGGTCTGTCATATCAATCATATAAATATTAATATCGACATTGACTATCGATTGTCATACAATAACATGAAAATCGATTGCTCATTACAATTGATTTCTTTCAAATTTTATTGTCATCAAACTGGAAATTTTATCTAGGGGCTGATCAACCAAGAATGAGATAATCAGAATATTATTTTTCTATTTATTATATTTATTTCTATGTATTATTTTTTGGAGGGAGTTATAATCTATCCAAGCAAAGATGACATTCTGCCAGAATATCTTCTTTGCTTGGACAGACTATAGCATTGTAAAACACATGTCACTTCAAACATGTGTGGCTGTTCAAAAAATGTTTACAAATAATTGTGAAATAGAAATGAGTACAATAATTGATACAGTTCAGTCCCTCAAAAAGATACTGAGTGACTAAAGCCTGGTAGCTTGAAAATACTACCAGGCTTTTATGGGCCAACTGGTTTCTAAGCCCAATATAAAGGAAATATATTGGACATATGCACAAATTTCTACTTCATTTGCCATATACACTTTCCGAGGAAAACTATTGAATGAGTCAGGTCTCAATGAGCTTAGGCTATAAGAGTGGTGTATCCACAATTCGATTTCTTTTCGTGATACTTAAGTCCATACAAATTTTGATACGATAAAAACTACTCAATACGATACAAAACGTTTCAATAATGATAGAAAAGATTTCAATTTGATAGTTTAATGTGTATAATAAATTTCTGTTTAATGTGCAATATTAAATAGTTTTGTGTATAAGTTTAAAAGTCTTGTATCGTATCATGTATAAAATTTGATTAACTTTTGTATCTTCTTGAAAGAAAATTGAACAGTAGACACACAACTTTGAAGCTTATTCATTCAGACCTAAGCTTAGTGAATTCTGAATCATTCCTCAAGATATAGATGGCCAATAATGTGGCCAATAATAATAATAATGGCCAATAATTCGATTTGATTATCAAGTTTTTGACAAAAATTACCTCTAGAAGGGATTTGAAGTAGGGACTGCACGCTGAAAGGACCATTCTGTGTGCATTACATGTCTGGCCCTCACAAGCCAACGTGACATCAGTGAAGCTTTTCTCATCCCTCAGGTGTCTGAAGGAAGACACCATATTTGAATGAAAATCTTTCCATTTCAGGAAGAACTGTTGTTGCTCGGCTGCCATAATTTAGTGTTTGATGAAGACGTATTGAGGAATCTGTAAAAAAAGAGAAACTGGTTTATCAGGCTACTCTCGTAAATATTCACAAAATAAGGGGAACATAATAAAAAATTTCTCCTGTTTATCTATCCATAGATGAAATTCAAAATCGAAAACTAATTAGCATAGGCTGTCTTATTTTTGGTAAAAGGTAGGGACAGATCTCCAGGGATTATAATGAGAAAAGTCATGCTGTGTTAGTATCCTACAATTATGACATAATCATGTTATATGTTATGATACTAAGATTATGATTATTTAGAGCCAGACATCAAGCCATGAGTAAACACAGTTTTTCAAACACCTAAATTTGTCAACAAATATTTCAAGTAGCCTAACATACAGGGTTGATTTTTGAGGTTTACAGATCAGTAGAGTTAATGAATTAGTAAAAGAATATATTTAATAATAATTATGACGATTGTTTAAGCAAAGAGAAATAAAATATTTGTTTAGCTATAAATAATTTATTTATAGGCCTACATTTCATAAATATGATATATGATTCCGTCCTGACATTCATAATTTATGCAACATCGATAGTTGGATCTAAATAATATAATTTTCATTCAAGTTCTAACAGTTCATTGACATAGAACCACGAGATGAGCAATACATACAGCAGCATTTCTGAGATAAAATGACATAAACTAGCGATATTATGACTTAAACTCAGCTTTAATTTTAAATTTGAAGCCATACATACGGTTTGCAATCAACAAATCTTGAAATATCACATAAAATCAGGCGAACCGTTATTGCACTGCTCTTATTTTGTAAAATAGGTTAAAGGTGCCACCACCACGGTTTCTCTTTCAACTTGAATGAAAAGTTAGTAATAATGATAAGAAAATAGCTTTAAAAAATAATAAAATCTACAAAAAAGCACTTACGTATAAAAAAACCAGTCAACAACTTTCCAATTAGTCACAAAAATTAATGCAAATCAAATGGAGTTTACTCTTCTCAACATTTGATTAGAAAGTAGTAAGAAGATTTTAGGATTTTATGAAATAATTTATAAAATAATGAATGAAAGTTATTGCACAATTATGTCAGAAGAACAATAAATTGACTGAAAAAATCTGATAAAATGAATTAAATACAACTGTAGTGTTTACTATTATAGTAAATGTCCTTAGCATTGGCAGCCATTGATATTACTATGATCTATGTTCTGTTCTGGTTCTGAAACTTTGTTTGCACGTAATAGGACGTAAGCTACCGTTGATATTAAAAAGTTATTTTTATGGGATTAATTTGTATTTAGAAGTGGTATCAATGAGAAGAAAGTGAGAGATAATTGAATTAAGAAACAATGAGTTGAATTGTAATTATTATAATTTGTTTAAGAAATAAATTCATTCTCATAAATTCTGTGTAATGAGATCAAATAGTAAATTATTCTTTTCACCGCTTAATGTTTATTATAAGTAGTGTACAATCGGAAATATTTTAAAATTTGTATAAAAATCAATACTACAACTTCAATCCAATCAATTACTTCAAAAAACATCAATAATATTATATTGAATCCTTTCCTTTTTATCAATGTTGGTAGCACTAGCTACGTGACGTATCTCATCTTGTTGTATGTGTATGTATAATAGTAATGGCGGCGTCATAGTAGGTAAGGTACGCCTGTGCTCTCACCGATATCGTTAGAAGTTTGTGGAATTCTTCCAAAATTGTGTTGAATTTGCTTGCATAATTCAGAATCTTTGTGCTCAGTACTTGAGAAATTCATCTGCCAAATGACTTCGAAAGCTGACAAAGAGAGACAAAAACAGGTGCAAGACAAATGCCAGGCGCTCTTGACGCAAATGTTGAGAGATGACGATAATAAGTATTGTGTCGATTGTGATTCAAAAGGTGTGTATAATAATTCTATTTTGAATTGAACTTAACATATTCTTGAATGTTGTACTTTCAGGAGATCTATCTACTGTGGTTCTAGTCTCCATGAATATCTAAATTCTCTATCAGTTCCGGGTTAGATATGCATTGTCTGATTCTACAATCCAGATGTGAAGTTCAAGGATTCATTTCATTGTTCCAAGATTATAAATATCCAATTTAAAAATTTATTGATCAATATTTTCCTCATTGATGCTCTTGCTGTAGGTTATCTTAACATTGAAGAAAATGGTTATCTGTGGTTCCAGGGCCCGAGTGCCTGAAACCCTAAAGTTATTTTTATCTTCTGCATGACTGTGATAGATTTGAAATTCCAATTACGCTGGATGATTTCATCGTACATACATGATATAAATCGTCATTTGAGATACAGAAATAGAAGATTCTCATTTGGTGGCGATCTGAAGTAATAGGGAAGGCAAAGCATAACCTGACCACAATATTGCTTATCAATTTAGAGCGATATGTGGTCTTGGTTTCTTGTGAAACATTATTTGAAAAAATTCTCTCGTTTAATGGCTAGGTACTCAATTACGACTCTCAGTATCCAAGGAAGTTTAGGTAGCATACATCAATTAGGCCAAGTTAGGCCCACCTACCTAGAGTCAAATTTCCGGTTGCAATCGATTCAGTGTGAATTATTCTGATGAAATAATTTTAGTCCGCACACGCTGTGAAGTCTAATAACCTTGTTATTTGAAGGGTCTGAGAGTGAAGGTCTTAGAGTGAAAATAATTCGCTTTCTCTGTGGTTAGAGTTTATATCTCATCGGCACAAAATGGCCAAGAATAAGCACTAAACTAACTTGATAATGTCTGTTGCCATACTATTCTTATTCTTCAAATAGTGTTGGAAGTGTAAGTTGAATTGCATTTGGTGGTGGCACTGTCGGCGCTTCCAGCCATGGCCACTTTGGTCAGTCGCAATGGATGAATGAATTTTTCACTAACCTATAAAATTAATATAAAAAAATTATTAGACTCACAAATGAATATTTTACACAGAATGTTAATACTGATTTAAGGAAACTTAGGAAACCACGGAAAAGAAGTGAATGAAGAATTCATAATAGGCTACTCCATAAATTGGGAGTATATTCTGTGTTATCAGAATGTTATTAATTTACCTCAGAATCTGAGATAACAAGAAGAAAATATTGTTCATCTCTTTAAGCTGAGGAATATGTTCAGTAACAATTATACTATTAAAAGAATAAAATTTCTTATACAGCAGTAATAGAGCAAATCTTTGATGCTTAGAAATTGATTAATTTGAAAACTACTGGTAAAAAACTGATAGTTGTGGTCAATTTGTCATCAGAAAAACGCTTGCAAACGTAAATTCGACTGCAGGTAGGCTGTCAAATGAAAGACACATTAGAGTAGAAGACATCAATTGAAATTCATGAGCTCAAAATAGCCATCTTTGATTCTCCTCTAAATATTTATACTCTTAATATTTGTTAAGACTTCGGTGAATCAATGAAAGAAACTGTCAAATTCCCGTTTCATAGATTTTACTGAAGCTGTAAGAGTTGCTTCTAGGGAGTGCTTCGGTTTAAATGTTTCGTTAAGTTATCTTCATCTGCTAAAATTCAGGGTACATTATTTCTTGAGGTTGCATCTCGGGTGGTTTTAAATGCACTTTAAATTTGTAATAAATCCTCCATAAAAATGTACTACTGAAGCAAGGGATCAGCACCCTTAGCTGCGAGAAAATTTAGGTTTGAGGTGGCTTCAATGCAATCACAATCATTTTGAGAGGTCTCGTTGATTCGGAAAATCTCAGATCCATGTTTCACAATCGAGGTCTGGGGAAAATATGATTCGAAATATTTGCTTCTGTATGATTGTGATGTGATTCATTCCAATCTTTCTTCATAAGTGATCGGACATGTGCATTACCTGCCCCAGAGGAAATTAATTTCAGATTGACCACTGGGGTGGATCCTTCTTCTACTGTACCTATTTCTTCTTCTACAATTTCTGATTTCGCCTGAGATTGTTGGAAGAGTATTCTCCCTTCATCTTACTCTAAACTGAAAGCATCTTTCTTAAATGATCGAGTTTTGGAACTTGAAAATTTTTATTTTTCCTATTCAAATTTATTCTCTACAAAGATTTGAGCCTTAACAAAGTTCTCATGTATTTGAACACCTGCATCATTATCAGATAAATTTATTCAAGCCTTCTTTAACAAACAACAATGTCTTATTTCTTTACCCTTTTTGCAGGGATAAATGAAATAAACATGTGAATATTTGAGATGTCGCTGCTAGCTTGAGTTACTTATCTTCACCCATGCATTGTTTGCCACTCATTGGTGACATAATAAAAATATAATAATTAATTAGAATATCCATATATTGCTATAATTTATAAATAGGTAAAAATTCGAATTAATTGATTATTATAATAATTATTCAGTAGTTGGTGAGCTGCAATATCTAATAACTCTTACATAATAAAAATAATCACGATTGCTATAAATAGACAGACTCTGTCTGATGATTGATTATTTCAATAAGTGATAATAGTTGAATCAGTTGTAGATTGAGAAATCAGTTCTTTTTCAAATAACATCGAACTCCAATATCAAACTTTAATATCAGTGATAATGATAAATAATACTCATTGTTTTAATAAAATGTATGTCAGTAATATTTACAAATTGAATTTTTTTTCATATATTGTTTGGGAACAATATAAAATAAACAGAATGTTCATAAAATAGTCAAAATCTGTTTGAAGTAAGGTTCAAATTACAATTCCCTGTGGCCTTATGGAATGAACAGCTTTCAATATTTAGATTGATGCTCTTGTGCGATAGCGCATTTGTGTAACTTATTTATTTAATGCTCGATAGATAGTCTGCTCAACTTCGACCGTGTGTCTGTCTGCCTTTACTCAACATATCCAACAAACGGAAGATTTTCCTGTTTTTGAAATTTAAAATTATCTCTTCATAGATTGAGTAAGAAGCCTATTGATTTCGAACGTTTTAAGTTAAATTTAACAAAAGCTACAATGAAAATTAATTAGTTCATTGTTATTTAGATCACAGCTGGGTGATATTTTCCCTATTTATCTCGGTCTTTTCATTGAATCATTTTATCGAAGAAGATGGGATCTTTAAAATTGTCTAATCCAGTGAAACATTCTGTTGAAAACTGAACAAAATACTCATTACCAGATTCCAACTCAACTCATTCTATCATTGTAAAGTTACAAAGTTACGTCAATTGAGAAAAAGTAGTGGTCTTTTGTGAGTCTACCACTACCACTACGAATCCAATTTTATTACATTTAGTCTTATTAGATAAAAAATTTAATGAGTTATTAGTATATAATAAATAATAGACAGCAATTCCAGACACTTACATTTATTGGACATTAACTGATAAATTTATTGGAAACACGCTGCAGTCTCCTGCTCCATTCATCGAAATAAAAAGAGTTAGATCTTTTCTCTACTTTACAGGAGTAAAATTAGATTTTTGTTTCTTAGTTAGATACATTGAATAAGAAATTATTAATTAATGTGTGTTTATAGTGGTACTTATTGAGTCGAAATCATTAGTTGTTCAAATATCGTGATTTGAATTTATTAATTATTACTTTAAATTAATTTAATCAATTTTATTTTATTACACTTTGTGTGCTGCAGGTCCGCGATGGGCATCATGGAATCTAGGAGTTTTCCTCTGCATCAGATGCGCTGGTATTCACAGAAATCTGGGCGTCCACATATCGAGAGTCAAGTCTGTCACACTGGATTCATGGACCCCGGAACAAGTAGTTGTACGTGGCATTCCAAATCCAATTCAACACACCAAAGAAATCTTTCAATTTTTCTCTAATATTTACATAGCATTCAAGGTCCAAATTCAGGACCTTCTTTTTTACCATTGGTGTCAGTTCTGAGAATAGAAAAAGCCAGCTGCGCCCACAAAATAACTTGATCGATTCAAGAGTGAGAGTAGAGCTTGTGGCAACAATTAAGGCAGTTTCGTGTGTTCCAATAGCTGATGTTGCCTGCAAATGGTTGCTTAACTTTACTGAACTAGTTGACTAGAACTAGAGAATAGAGTTACGAATAAACTCTAGTCAACTGGTCCAATTGCTGCTTAGTTACTAGCCAGTTATTTATTTAGCGTAGCCAGTAATTGGAACGTACAAGGTACAAACGAAACCGCCTTTGTTCTTGGCACTAGCTCTATGAATCTAAACGGTGGGAAGCCGCTTGGAATCAGTATTAATGTTCTGTATATAGAAATTAATTACTGTCATTTAGCATGGGTTCAACTTTACTGGAAGTGGACCATCTCACTCTCAGTGCCTGCGGACTAGTTTATCAATGAATAATTTTTTATAGGATGTGCTAGTTCAATTATCAAAATTCCAAACTAAATAGAAACGTTAATTGCACTGATATTAAGGATTAATACAAAATAGTTTATTAATAATTCTAGTGTCCTTGGAAATGTAGTTTGGGGAGTCCGATCCCACTAGACGTCAAACCTGCAATCATATGATGGTAGAAATCCGAAAAAAAGTTTCAAGCTGATTTTAATATCTCAATTTGCCTTGAATGGCTTAAAATTAAGCTTTTGATATTATTAATAATTCTTTTTTCATTGTAAACCTTACTGTCATGTTGTATATGGTAAGTGAATAAATTATCTGGCTATGTGAAATTATTTCATGTTCAAGTGTTTGTTGCATCACAATACAGCAACTCGGGGGTTTTTTAGTGTTTATCAGTGTAACTGAATTCCAGTTTTGAGTTCAGGTTGTGTCGGTTAGTTTAATAGCGATCGTTATTTTCACAAATTACCAAGTTGAAAGTGAATTACTTCTCAATGGAACTAGCATTTTAAAATAATCTAGGAGCAGAGAATCTGTTTGTATCATGTATCATGATTGCCAGCATTGGTCAAAATTTAACCATTTGTGTGTAAAGTTGCAATTCGGTCCCTAGATGTACAATTAAATTAACCTTCATTATGAATTATAAATATGCATCTTTTTTAATTTTCAGAGCCTTCAAATGATGGGCAATAGTCGAGCCCGGGCAGTTTATGAAGCTAATCTACCAGACAACTTTCGTCGTCCTCAGGCAGACTCAGCCCTTGAAGCTTTTGTACGAGCCAAGTATGAAGCAAAAAAGTACATTGCCAAAGAATGGGTGCAACCTCCTTTACCTACTGTAAGTATCTTGCAAAATATCGATTTTGAAATAGTTGAGCTCATCTTGTTAGTCTTGAGTGCGTTCACACTCAACACGACACGGTCCAACACCATAACTTACTCAAAAGTATAAAAATACAAAAGAAGGAAATAAAATCAGAGAAATTTCCAAAACTTCTTCAATTCACATCTGATTTTGTGATTTGCATAAACAAAGTGTTGTGTCAGGTCTGTTGAAAATGTAATCAGATAGAATGACTTCTTAATTTAATGGTGAAGTTTGAACAGTAATGTCCACTCTACCACTCAACTCACCTACTCCAATGCTAAAGCCGTCTTACTAGTTTGGAACAAAAATTTTGTTGCGTTGTGTTGGACTGGGTGTGATCGAGCAATTCCCGTTTAGTTGTACAATAAATCTGATTTGAAAATATTTTATATCAGAGTGATTCAATCATGATGTTATCAGTCAAGAGTTATTAATAATTAATTTTTCAAAAGGAAAAGTATTCTTAGATGAATTCATATTTTGTATGATATTTATATTTTACCAGAATACGGAAATATTGATCAAAATAATCTTGAGAATGTATTGGATTATATCCATGAAGAATATAAACAAATTGAGATGAATTGATAATAATACAAATAAATGAGAATGGTATGATTCTAGAATTAGATAATTCTTTTCTACAGTATAGGAAAGATTATTCGCTCATAAAATTATAAACTTGAAGTTCCACTCTTGTTGTGATCTTTTTACATTTTATCAAACTTGATGCATTTCTTGTCACCTTATTTATGCCACATCCTTTTCTAATATTACATAAATAAACAAGTTCCATTTTTCCTTGCCCTATATCAGTAAAAACTAGTTTGGAATACCTACAGCTCATTTACTTCAAGTTAAAAAAAGTAATAACAACGTTCATAAAAAATTATATTCATTCAAATTACAAAATTAAATGCTTTTAGGAAACCATAAATTCAATTCTAAGGTATATTTTTTCAGCAGGAATGTTGATGAAAAAAATAGTTGAATATCCATAACACTTGGAAGCAAGCTACTGCATGGAACTTCAATTCAAGTCACTATAGATGGAATTCCAATAAGTCGTTGCCATTATTCATAAGCCAGACAGATGTGGATGACAGGAAGGGAAAATAATTCATTAGTTTTTATCTCACCTTTCAATGGGATAAGAAGGGTCCTTCCTCCTTCCACTTTTTCCTTTAGCTACATTCCAATCTTTCTAATTGAAAAATTGCCAACTTTTTCAAATGAAACATCAGCTCTTGAATGAAGATATTCAATTATATCGAGTTCTTGGATACTTCATAATACGTATACATATGTTTCTTCTATCTCACTGCTACTTTTATCAAACTTTTTTTTATTTTAAATAATAATAATCACAGTACCCTTTTTCAATTATTTTTAGTGCATTACATGTTTCGACTATTTATAGTCATTTTCAAATGCAAATGAAAAAAAAAACAGATTCAGATGATAATGGTTCAGTATTATCGATGTATTTATATGTACGCAAGATAACGAACGAGCGGAAGATTGTACAAATTTGAAATTTGAAAGCTTCTTTTCTAAATGTCTAATTATGTAGAGTTCTTGGATACTCCTATACATTGGTTTATTCTTATAATCCTGAGATATTCATTATTTTTGCAACAAAACGTGATAATTTTGAAATCAGTTATGCTTCTTAATTTTTTCAGGTGAACTGGGATAAAGAGTTTGAGGAGGAAGCAGCCGAGAGAAACCGCAAAAGAAAGAAGCAACAGGAGAAAACAGCAAGTGTAACCACCAAGTCAGTGACTCCTGTGTCCACTCGTAAAGCAGATGGTGTTGTTCCTCAGCCGTTGCCAAAACCGAACGCCAGTCCCAAGTCACAGCGCCAGAATGCCACTTCTAGCGCCTCGGCCCTCTCTAGTTCCCCCAGCAAACCATCCACTGATCTGCTTGGATTAGGTGAGCACATGCTTAATAAAATTATATAATAAATTTTAAAAATAACAAATACATTGGTTTCTACTAGACGATTTGACGACTAGTAGGATCGAACATCTCTAAATTTAAAAATGAAATGGATTAATTTCCTGATGAATGGAAATAAGCAAATAATGGATTGTTTTTATAGGTTGATAACCTCATGTTGTTCACTAAGTATACTGTTTCTTTATATATTGTTTAGGGCCCTTGGAATTAGTCAGGGATTACTTAGGCAACATAATTAGTTGGGAATTAATCAATTAATGAAGTTTTACTGTACTATCATTCTTTTCATCCGATTTTTTGTTTGTAACGGCTCAACAGCCCTATGAAGCTTACCCATAGCCTATGGTAGCCTATGGTAGTCTACGCCTACCAACTGGTTGCCAGTTTCATATTCACTCCACTAAACAGTCCGTCCAAGCAAAGAGTACACCCCGGCAAGACGGTAAAACGACTCTAGCCCGGCCAATACCAGCCCAAAAACCATGAATTCTCAAACAGAACACACCATCTGCGAACCAACACCGACCGATCCCCCACTCCGCCAGAATGCCCTTCCCGCCCGGACAGACCATACAGCAAGCGAATAATCATCAACCAGGATAGAAGTAACGTGTGGTTAGCACGTTGATGCTCTCAACCATAAACCAGTCTTCACAACTAAGTGAAGGCGCAGAACACCTCTGAATAACATGCAATTAATCAGTAAGAGTGTAATGCAACAATTACCATTCCTCCAGAGACGGGAAACGACTGACTGTCGTTACTAACGATAGCCAATCTCCCAAAGGAGATGATTGCAAGTGAATAATCATTAATTATCAAATTCTTCTAAAAATCGAGATTTATTGTATTTTTAAGATATATGAGTCAAGTTTTTTAAATGTTGTATTTTTGTTTCAGATTCGTCACTTTCCGATGCAGTGTCATCAGGTGTAACCTCGTCAGCGTCCGATGACATGTTCACCAGTTTCCTGAGCGCTCCAGCCGCCTCATTCACCAGCTTGGCCAATGCCAGCCCATCAGCTGTCCATCAGCTAAATTCGCCAGCTGCAGCCGCAACAGCTGCCCAAGCCAAGCGCACTCCTGAGGAGGACAGCTTTTTCAATCAGCCGGTGGCCACAGAGAAGAAACAGCTGACCACGGATTCGATCCTGGCGCTTTATGCTAAGACACCGGCCGCACCCACTCAGATACAGGCCACTGCTCAGCCGATGGTGGGTGCCAGTTTTGGACAAGTGGGGGCCAGCACTGCTCAGGGATTTCTGGCCAACAACTTCGGCAGACAGTCGGCTGCTCCCACTCAGCAAATGCCCGGTTTCCAGCCTCAAGCTGCCAATGGTCAGTACCTCTTCAGCTTGTAATTCTTCATTCGTTTGTAATTCAGTTCTTCTTATTAATTCTTTTGTATCATTAGAATATGTATTTCTTTTCATTTTATCTTTTCATTTTGTAATTTATCGTAATATGTTAACAATAAGTTACGTTTTCCAAGACCTGGCATGTAATAAAAGAATCAAAATCTAATGCGAAATAATTGTCCACCTACATTAGCGGTTTATAATTGTCTATCAACCGTGGAGGTCTATATAATAGCCAAATTAATCGTTCACCTACAATAGCAGTCTAAAGGTACGATTCCCAAGCAACTGCTCGAGCCGCTCGTGCTGCCCGGCTCCAAATTCGCTGCTAGAGCTGCCCAGCTTTAGCTGTGCTGCACTAGCCATCACAACTCTATTCACATAACTATATTGAAGATATTTACTCTTCAGGGCTGATAATGTATACCAAATCAATAAATAGTGAAATTTACTTAATTGTGAATGGCTTAATTTCACTCTTTATTGATTTAGTATACATTAGTAGCCCTAATAACAGAGTAAACATCTATAATATAGTTATGTGAATAGAGGTGTATTGGTTACAGCAGCGCAACTAGAGCTCGGCAGCTCCAGCAGCGAATTTAGAGCCGCGCGATTCGTGCAGTCTCTTGGGAATCGTACCTTAAGAAAGGCGCTGTTGTGAATATGGTAGGCTAAAGCAAACGCCGGCGGTTGGAGAATGCCTTCTAGTAATGATGAATCAAATCATTCTAATAACCTGTAATGGGATTTAATCTTGATTTCACCTCACGTTTGTGGATAATTTGAATAGAATTAATACAATTGAATTTCAAACTTATGTTGGTAAAACTATGATTTATTGTTTCTTATTCAAATTGATACATTCTCTATAATGAATCTCTATATACGCTCTATTTCTATATACTCAATAATACGTTTTCTTCTATAATGACAAAAATATTGTACGTTCTACATTGTCAGGAAAGTAATAGCTCTTTGAACACTGTATTTCATAGAGCAGGTATAGGTGAGCTGATGAAATGTTATGTGGTTTAGAGACAATTAATTATTAATGTGATCAATTAGGCTTATTCTGATACCATTTAGGCTGGAAATGGGGTGTTCCAGTGGCACAAAGATTTTTTAAAGGACGAGAAATGAATCCAAGTTTCAAGTTCTAAATCAAATTTTTTAAAGGTCGCAAATGAATGTGGACATCATCTTATCACCAACACTTGATCCACCCATCAAGTTATGGGGTGTACCAACAGGTGTTCCTCCTAGACGACTAGCTTCAGTCGTAATGAGGTCGGGGCTAGGAAGTGGAGATGGTATAGTCTGTCCACGCAAAGAAGACCCTCTGGCAAGATGGGAAAATGACTCCAGCTTGGTCAATATATATTCAATAATTAAAAATGTGGTCTTAATTGTAGATCAAATTGTTTCCTACGATTTGAGAACCAATATTGTTTCAAATTTTTGAACCATTATTGACCGAGCTTGAGTCCCATCTTGCCAGAGGGTCTTCTTTGCTTGGACAGACTATAATTGTGTTGCTCTCCTGACGCCTTGTCGCCCCCTTCCCGGGAGGTGAGGTCGTTGTGGGAGCGTGACCTGTCCTCTGAGACCACGTAATCCCTTAGGCGGTCCTCAAATACAGAGTGTCGGCGAAGAGAACGGAAATGAAACTCTTTTTCGTTATTAGGGTATTGTGCAGGCTGTACCTGCGTGCCGAAAGGAAGGAGATTGCGCAAGCTAAACCTGCTTGTATAAAGGGAATGAGAGGATTCCTTTTGCTTAACCGATCGAGAGGAAATTGGTTCGATAGGAGGTACTCAGGCTAAACCTAATCTAACAGTTTTGCCCAATATACTATTTCCGTTAAACTCTAATATTGTTGCTATGTGTTACAGGCATGATTCCGGGCATGATGAACGTTCAGAACGCAATGCATCCAATGATGTCTGCTGGTGCCGCTTCAAATCCTTTCTACAACATGTCAACAGCGGCAGCGGGACAACAACTGCCCCAGATGAACTTTGGCCTGACATCACAGCAGCAGCCGCAAATGATGTCGGCCACATCTAATATGATGAATCAGCAGCGCTGTGTTATCAATCCAGCCCTGCAGCAGCAGATGTCTGCAATGAGTTTGAACCAAGGTTTAAACCATGGTTCGACCGCGATGGCCAGTCAGTCGACGGTGCCCAATTTCGGGGCATTTGTACAAAGTCAACAAATGGTGCCAACATTCCCATCGTCGCAAAACTTCCAGGCAATGCAGTTCAACATGTCGTCGAACCCCACTACTATACCGGGCCCGACACTCTCTTCAAATCTTTCGTAGTAAGAATTTACATTAGGAAATTTCTGTACTTGATTCATTTACAGGTTTTGTTTGAGAGCTTTTCTGCTTTGGTGGATATGGATATGTGCTGAATAAGCTGCGTTTACATTCGTTCTACATTTGTCGATTGTTTGTTTGTCGTTTATAAATTATGTCTGTGTAAATTTCATCTACAAGTCTATTTCAAACTGATGATATTGAGTGTTCTATGTTAATTGATTCTTCAATTCCATTTTAATCTGATACTAAAGTTTGGTATTGAATTGATCATTAGATTCCATAATCTATTTTGAACTCATCATTCCGTAATCTAATCATTTGATCGTTCGATTTTTTTTGAAAATCATACAAAACGTTTGGTAAACGTCTTTTTAGAACTGATGATTTTGAACGTTCTTTGTTATAATCTTATAGTTTGAATTTTGAACTAATATAAACGTAGCTATATTACATATTCTCCAGCAGATTCCTTTTGTGTCTTTAAAATCTTGAATTCTTATGATAAATCAGGAAAAATCTTAAAAACCCCCAGATAGTTCTGTTCTTATAAAATTCTCACCTCCAGAGCTCTCAGTCTTATTTTCAAAAGTGTCAAATTCTCTAGTCTGTTACTCATATTTTTGTCAATCTTCACATATCCTTGTTATAGAAACGTTTTTAGTTTTTCCTGAGGGTGAAGCGCACGCAAGCTTTTGAGCTTGTGCGTAGACAATGAGAGGGGTGTTGAGTTGTTTGTTGTATGATACAAATTTTATTTCTCTCTAAATAAAAGCACTTGAATATCTATGTACCAACAATCCTATGACAGATTCATCTTGCTCCAAGCTAATATTCAATATTAATTATAATTCTGCAATTCATCAAGTACATCTTCTGTTTTTCTACTGTGCCTTCAATGTGCAGGTGAGATAGATGCCCCTCAGATAGGGAGAAGTATTTTGTGATGATTATGATACAGACATTTCTTTCCTCATTATTTCAACTATAACTTTCATCATCTCCACTGCCATTACATCACTTGTGAAATTTTTCCCAAACAGATAAGTCATGAATGATTAGTTCTTTACTCTTAAATTAATTGTTGGGAAAATGTTCAAGAACTTGAAGCATGGAGTTCTTGAAATTTTATTTGAATGCTGAATTTTTGGATCCTCTATAGAATTGGTGTTTTATGTGATTCTAAAGTTTAAATAGCAAATCGATTAAGTCATGTGGAATACTATTATAAGGTAAATTAAGATCATTGAAACTCAACTAATCTTAATTTTTAAGCATATTAGAAATTATTATAATTTATATTAATAGTTTACTTTTCTTTGAGTTCATTTAGTCCATTATGTTCATTTTTAGAGCTACATTTTATTCCGAAATGACCATTCCTTCAAATTATAAACCACTAAATTGATTTTGAATGATGGAATCAAATACACTGTATCTAATAGGTTAACTTTAATAGTTACAAAACTGAAGTTGTTGGAAAAATTTATTGTGAACATGATACTGTTATTTTGCAAAATAGAATAGATTATGAACTCACCAGTAATAATATTGATTTGAGAAATTGTTGATAGTAAGTATTTGAAAATGAGAAATGATTAACAGAACGGAGAGAGAGAGGAAAATGTCTCAGGTTGGGATGATAACTTTATAGAAGTTTGTCTAAAAGTTCCAATTGCGATTGGCTTTGTGCAGCTGCCAAAATATCAGCAGTATTCGTCTCACAGTTGCTCAAATTCAATAAATTGGCTCCAATCACTAACTCTCTTTAATGTATCATGACGAAGAAGATGCTCTGAAAAGAGTCAAAACATACTTGAATAATTTCAAAATTTTCCTGAGAGAATTTTCAAAGTCCAGATTGTGGAGAAATGATTTGAAAGACAATCACCAGATAGTGACTGCCCTCTGTACTATGATGAGACACATGTGTGCTTCTGGGTATGTAAAAGTGAGAAATGTCGGACTAATTGCTACATTGGTAATGTTTGGTTGGCTCTTGGAAAAAAGAAGCAGAACAGCCAAAAAATGATGGTGTGATTCGGTGTACATTAATCGACAAACAGTATTAAACTGCCTTAAGGCGAATCACATGAATCATTTGGAAATAGTGGAGCATGAGGGCATCCTGAAAGATTGGCTTTCAACATAATGGTCAACTCATATGATGATATTCAGCTTTTTTGGATGAAGTTAGCATTGAAGCTCTTCCAAAACTTCAAGGATACGGTAAAATTGGAAATTCTAGGCAAAATTCTATAATGTTTTTCACTAACCTGGGGTCTTTTCCTATCCCACCGTTTAGTCCATTCTTTTTCATTTCCAAATACCTAGGCTACTATCAACAATTATTACTGGTTAGTTCATCATTTATCATATTTTGCAAAATATCAGTATCACTTACACAATTTGTTTTTCCATTAGCTTCAGTTTTGTAACTATACAGTGCATTTGAGTTTATTAAACCTTTTTCTGATGCTTGCGTTTTCGTAACCATTTCCTTGTTTAATCCCCTTATAGGTGTCCGGTCCAGTGGCCATTGTCTGTCTATCATTCTCCACTTTCTTCTCAGCAAAGACTATTGGCGATGGTAAACAGATGATGGGGAGTGGCCTGGATATCTGTAAGTAGGTTTCAACAATTCTCTAGGGTCAAATTTACCATTTTGAGCAAAAATAGGGTACACGACATTCTTCTTTGTCTTTTACCAATTTTCCTTATCCTTAAACTTTTGGAAGAGCTTAAATATGAACTTCATGCAAAGTGGCTAAATATCATCATATGTATTGTCCATTAAGTTGAAAGCCAATCTTTCAGGATGCCCTCATGCTCCACTATTTCCAAATGATTCATGTGATTCGCCTTAAGGCAGTTTAATACTGTTTGTTGATTAATGTACACCGAATCACACCATCATTTTTTGGCTGTTCTGCTTCTTTTTTCCAAGAGCCAACCAAACATTACCAATGTAGCAATTAGTCCGACATTTCTCACTTTTACATACCCAGAAGCACACATGTGTCTCATCATAGTACAGAGGGCAGTCACTATCTGGTGATTGTCTTTCAAATCATTTCTCCACAATCCAGACTTTGAAAATTCACTCAGGAAGATTTTGAAATTATTCAAGTAAGTTTTTACTCTCTTCAGAGCATCTTCTTCGTCATGATGCATTAAAGAGAGTTAGTGATTGGATCCAATTCATTGAATTTGAGAAATTGTGAGACGAATACGGCTGATATTTTGGCAGCTGCCCAAATCCAATCTCAATTGGAACTTTTAGGCAAAATTCTATAAAGTTATCATCCCAACTTGAGACACTTTCCTCTCTCTCTTCGTTCTGTTAATCTTTTCTCATTTTCAAATATCTACCATCAACAATTTCTCAAATCAATATTATTACAGGTGAGTTCATAATCTATTCTATTTTGCAAAATAACAGTATCACATTCGCGATAATTTTTTCTAATAGCTTTAGCTTTGTAACTATTAAAGTTAACCTATTACAGTCCATTTGAGTTTATCATACAGAATTTAATTATTACAGGTTAATTTGAAGGAAGGGTCATTTTAGAAGAAATATAGCCTTATTATTTGTGGATTCAGCACTTCTGTGTAGCTCTATTCATCTTTATTTAATTATGAAAACGTTGTTTCGCAGTTTCGCATTTTGGTGAAATTGTGTATTTTCATCTAAGACGTATGCCTGCAGACTTACCATTGCTGGTAGACTAATCTGTGTCATGAGTGCCTGATATGCCAAATCTTCTCTCATTCAAAAATTATTTTGGCATTGATGAAAGCTCATGCTGTTTCTCTTAGTTATTCACAGATGAGTCCCAGTCTTCTTTGTAAAGATACTAATGGTTAATATTATTTTCTTGTTTCGATGGTTTTCTCAGTGTTTTGTAGTTTAAGTCAAGTGTAAATACAATCTTACTTGTATTTTTCAATGATTTCTCTATGTTAGAGCCCATCAGAAATTTTTATTACTGTACTTTTTATCTTGAAAAGGCAGTTTAGTTGAAGATTAAACTCACCTCAAATAGTAAACAATGAAAGTATAAAAATTTGTTTATTAGTGCAATTATTTATTACTGTATATTTAGCGCAGAAATATTATTTGCTTTAATCTCTAAATCTAAACTTTATTATCTTGAAAAATGAAGACTGTAAAGATGTGTCCTAAATTCAAAATTCATCCAATGTTGTTTTGATGAAGCAAAGTTGATATTTTTCCTAGTAATTCTAATGCCGAATCACGATAATGGTACCTACTTCGTAAATAATATCCCATTACTAATACCACCTCACCCAATGTAAGTAATGTAACAAATAACTCTTATTATGACTAAAAATAACTTATTATTTTCATAATTTTTCCATCATCTTATAGAAAATGAATAGTCATAATTATAATTATACTGTACACCGTGCATGCTCGTGCTTTTGGGCTTCCAAGTAGGCCTACAATAGTAAATAAAAAAATTATTTTGAAACTGAGTCCTTGTTTCCCAACATTGGATTTTTTTTTACAAACTAGAACAATAATTCTGATTCTCTAACCATCTAAACTAGATGTAAATTGCAGTTCAATTCTTTCTTTAAAATCTCTGGTATCGTAACTTTAAACTAACTAATATTGTATGTTTACCGGGGACGGTTCTAAATGTTAAAAAATGTTGTATTAATATGACATGTCTACATTTAGAATTTAAGGCTATTAAAATTTAATATTGTACTTTGATATTGTAAAAATATTGTTGTTTGAAAAGTATTGTAACTTGAATTAATTAATGTTACATCTACACAAAAGTAATTTATCTTGTTGACTTGTTTCATTATTGTTCATTTGTTTCAAATATACAACAATGTCAATTCCAAATTATCGCTGTATATTATGGAAACTGAAATCTATTCTATGTATGTGCTATTCAAATTGCTGATTATTGTAATGTAATATTATAAACATGTAAATGAATTTGTGTGCAATCTATGTTTATGAATGTATTTGTGTGAATGGTTGTTCTTGTGTATTATTCACTGCATTTTTCACTTTAATTTACCTGTAATCTGTAAATCTCCTTAGAAACATTAAGAAAATTTCGTCCTCATTCCTAAAGTTTTGGAAAACGTTTGTTACATTTCTATTGTTTTGATAAGAATTTGATGTGCAGTATGTCATTGAATGTGTGCTTCTATGTATGATATTGGTTTAGAAAGAGAATGCGATTTTCAAGTCGAGTATTGAAGAAAGATACAAGTAGTGAGAGAATTGATGTTTATTGAGTAATATTTGCTTAATTTATTTATAGCTTATTTGATTATAAATATTGTGATTGTTAAAGATTTATTAATTTTCTAGGTCTTTCATGACTAGATCTATCGTGATTAATTATCATTTATTTTTGTATTTTATTTAATAATAATTAATGTGTTTATAGATATATATATATAATTATATATGGTGTAATTGACTTATTTGTTGAAATTTTCAAATTATATCTCACCAATCAATATGTGCAGATTAATGTTTTGGATGTCAATGAGAAAATACTAAAAGTTAAGGGTCTTCCTGCATTGAAACAATTGTTGAAGACTTCTTGATTATTTGATGTTATCTTGGATTTTGAAATTGAATAATAAAATGGTCATAATTGAATGGCGAATCTTATTGAGTTTTATTTTATTCTTGTAAATATTCTACTTATTTTTCACCTCAAGTCATATTATTTTCAACTAGCAGTTTGGTTGGTAAAACCAAGATGATAACACTTTCATAAACCAATACCCTTCAACAACTGACATAGTGTCACACTGAACGTACGGTAGATCATTTGAAAGGATCTTCACTCTTACGATTTGTTTATTGGATTTTTATGCATTTAAAAAATAAAACATTCAAAAAAATGGAAAAATCATTTTATCGAGATTTTCTTTTGGGAGGATATATGTATCTTGAAAATCTAGGATAAGAACATCTGATAAACTTATATCCGAAAATCAACCCCTATCAAACTACAGCCCTTCAAAGATGCCAATATTCCATGTTATTTTTATTTTTCCTGGAGTGATGGAGAAAGATGAAGGTTTAAAATTAATTTTGTGTTATGTAAAATAGCCTGGAAAATCGTCTGGAACATGTTTATAAGTGCGATTCCAAGTCATTTTCTATATAGCTAGGAAAACCCCCCAAATTTCAAGATGCTTTTGCGTTTACGCAAAAACTAATATATTTACGACTCTACAACCATTTTCATTCGATTCCTCGGTTCAATTTACATATAATTTGATTTTTAAGTCACTTCAAACGCATGTGAAATACATGAAATTTCAATAAACAAAAAGTAAGTAATTTGGGGGGGGGGGTTTTCTAGTTACGTAGAAAATTACTTGAAATCTCATCTTGAAATATGTTTTAGACGATTCCTCAGTCTATTTTACGTGATAAAAAAATAATTTGAAACCTTTATATTCCTCATATCTCTAGGAAAAATAAAAATAACATTGTGAATTTCCAGATATAAGTTTATCGGATGTTCCTATCTTATACTTATAGTGTACTTTCTAGCTGTTCCTAGCCTAGTCCAAGGGTTTAACGAAATATATTCTTTCGACTTGGTCTCAAAATACTGTATGAAAGCCTCTACGAAGAGGTCTCTACAAAAAATATATAAGTCACGTTTTCAAAGCATTGAAATTCTTAAAAATTAAGTTATGAGGAAAAAAATATGATTGGAGTTTGATTGAAAACACCATTTCAATCTTAAGACATTTTATTTTGAACAATTGCTTATAAATTTATTAAATGGATATAAAGTATCAATAACAGTCATTTTGTCTCCTAAGATGTTCAAAAGAATGTATACAATTTGGAAAGTTGCTTGTGCTAATCCCTGGTACTTTTACTAGTACCTACAAGACATTTCATAATATATCGTACATAAAAATTACTTCACAAAATCTCATTTCTATTCATTCATTTCATTGTAAAAAATCGACTGTTTTATAATTTAGTACTAAGTTATTTGATCAGAGGGGTTTTATAAAATAAAAACTTCTCAAGTCCGCGAGATATTAGCCTACTTTTTACACGGCTCTCTCCCTTCCTAAGAGAAAAAAGCCTAATAAATTTATCCCTTACAACCCTTACTACCCATGCGTACTAGTATATACGCGCACTTCCTCCTTCCATTTTTGCACTTCTCTGTTGATGCTACAAATTGTGGAAGGGGAAATTGGGTTCCCCTCTTCATGTTAAAAGTAATTTCTCGCGGACTTTAGAACAGTAAATCAGGTATAAATTTCAAAGACATTCCTAGATGATTTTATCATAGTTCATTTTTAAACAATAATTTATTCGAAGGCTCAACATTTCGCCTTGAAGAAAAACAGAAAATTATTTTTTGGAAAAATGACTAAATAAAAATAAGCAAAAATATTATTAAAGAACATAGTTTGAAAATTTTTAGCTACAAAAATAAGAAAAAAGGCTTATAAATATTATACTCAAAATATTTGCATAATTGAATCATCTGGCAGTGACATGTTTCTCATTCAATTAATAAATACAGCTTTATTAAAAATGAAAATTTGTAAATAGCAACAGAAAAAAGAAAAAATATATATAGCAAGAGTAAACTGGTATTCTGTGACTAATAACTCTATAATGTAGAGACATAATGTATTTGTTTGTTGATACGTGATACAATATTTTATTGATTTTGAAAACATAACACAATAACTCTAATATTAATAACAAATAGGTTTTTAAATAATAAAATGAAATACATGATTAAAATTGTTGAAATCTTTTGATGATATTTCAATTCTCAAAGGTACAGAGCCTCATGCTCTTCCTTGTAATTTTGAAAATGTTTTGATGAATAGCTAAATAATATGTTTTCAAAAATTCTATTGGAACAATAAAAAAACTATGCGCACAAAATATTAAAATTGAATATGTTGCAAATAAATGTTTGAATTGAAATATGGGAGTGGCAAGTGAAAATTTAATTTTTTAGGAATTATCAAATTTATGCTAGTATTCAGAATCTAATAACACTAGAAGAATCTAATCGCATTATTATTCTATACGTTGTGTGACTTCTATGAACAATTGCCAAGAATTAAAAAACACGTTTCTTAGGCAAATTTATCATACTAATACCATCAAGTCATTAATACTATTCTATTGACTGAAATTTATAAAAATATTTTATTGGAAAAAGTAACTATTGTCTTAAAAGCTACAGTAAGAAGTAACTACAGTAAGACGTTTACAATTATTATTCCAGCAGAAAATTCTCGTGAGAATAACAACTAGCATCCCAAAATCTTTCAAAAACAAAGTCACTAAACGAATTTTTTTCATTATCTACTTTAACACTAGGATCATTTTTATTAAGGCAACATAAGGAACCATTATTACAGGTTTATTACCTAAAAAAGGGATGACGCAATTAAAAAAAGTGTACATTAAAAATTGCCAGCGATTTGAAATAAGATACTCAAGCGAAAATACCATTTTATAGAAGTTCTAATAAATTAAACACATCTAATGATTTTATTTATTCATTAGGTCCAAATAAATTCAATACACTAAGAAAATACACGACTAAAGCGTTTGATTAAAAAACAACTTACGAAGAACATTGATTTTTGAAGTTTACAATTCCCAAAAAATACTCTCAACAAACCCATACAGACCTAATGAACTAGTTTTCTAGTTATCTCTTCTATGCTCAAATTTCATCAGTCAATTTTAAATGGAAGAATACTCCATATTAAATTTAATAATGAAGCCATTTCAATATAATACTTTTAAATAATACTAATTTATAAATAACAAACTAATTAATTGCTGCCCATGAATAATATAAAGCAATAAAACAATAAGTATTATAAAACAAGAATATAAAGAGCAATATTACTATTATAAGTATCAAAAGTAAAAAATAACTACCTACAATGGAGGGACTGATTATATGAAGATTTATACATTAAAGTTTTATTTATTTACTATTGTACAAGAAAGGTATTTGGATTGACCAAGATTTATCTCATCACAGATAGCAGCTCTTTACAATGCTCAATGTGAATATTGTCAGATAATAGTGGATGAATTATCTTAAATTTTGAGCGTTTCAATGAGGTAATCCACAATCAATCCAGGTGCATGAGCAATATTAATTAGCTTTAATTCAGGAAAGGTAAAAGAGTAAATATTCAATTGTAATATAGCGCTATGCTACTGATGCTACTTTAATTAATTGGAAGACGGTAATATTTTCAATTTCTGTAATAAAAATATAAAACAAATGGTACTACCTGGTTTTTCAATTGATTAAAATAGAGTAGAAATAATTATATATTTGAGGAGTGAAAGAAAATAATAAGCCGTTCACGAAAGTAATCCCAAATTTCTATATGAATGAATGTCATGGTATGTAAAAGTAGAATAAAAATAATTACAAAAGGTTACTGTAATTCATATTTTAAATAGAAAATATGTAAAAGTAGTACATAAAATAGTCAGATAGAGAAAAATCAGAAGCTGAATATGAGTATCTAATCGGGTTACTCGTTAGAATAATATTGATGATGTTCAGAGATTCCGAGTTCGATTCTTGACCGGGGAACAATATTCTTTGACCATAGCGAAATCATAGATGGGTTCTTTCGGAGATATAAAGGCATCGGTCCCGACTGCCTAAAAACCAGTCATCATCTCTCATCATCTCTCATCATCATTCCTCTCAGAAGAGATACTTCCTCTCATATGGGCATCACTCAAAAGGAAGGAAAGATCAGTCAAGTTTTTCAAGTTTTTTAGTTCAAAAGAAATAGATTTTTGTGTGGTTTTGGAGAGCCTTGTTGCTAGTAGAATGCTCATGTTTAATAATTCAACAAAATGAGATAAGAGTATTGGATATAATAAACAACAATCACAAGATATTAAAAAAGACAATAATTGAAATAACAAACGTAATAATTATAGATTAACTATGTTATTGATAATAGAATATGGAATAGATTATCTGAGATTCAAATCAATAATACTGAACAAGATAAGTACGAAAATAATTGGGCGGAATAAATTAATACTAGAAGAAAGTAATAAATAAGTGAAAATTAAATCCACTAATAGGTGGTCTGTCATAATAAAACAACTAAAAGTTTATCCAATTTTATAAAATTGTAATCAAGCCTTGAGTCTTTCGCCAAACTACTGACTAGGACATAGAATTTGAGTACTTCTGGATATAAATCCTAGTTAAGGTTATTCGATATAAGGTTGAACGGTTGCTATTTGAATTTACAAGTCGTTGGAGTGGGAGTTGTACTTTAGCTGTCGTGTTTATAATAATCTTTTTTCAAGTAATATCATCTGTTAATAACTAGCTGAATACCAGCGTTACGTTTAATACAACATATCGCAAAGTAAGAATTCAGATTCCCTCCACCACTTTGCGCATTACATCTACAAGCGTTCAACCTTTTATCTAATAACCTTGAATCCTAGTGTAAAAAAATTGTTTCAATTAGATTATTTCTAATTTTCGAAATTGCCACTGAAGACTGAAGTTTTAAATTTTATAATAATTAGCCATGAAACAACATCACGTTGCTTACTAGTTCTCACTATGACTGCAGCTCGAGATCATCGAAATATGGCATGTACTGGAATCCCGGGTATAACATGAAATTCAGTTCGATTGGCACCTGTTAATAAAGAATGGTGGTAAGATATAAATTTAAATACAATAATGTACAACTGAACATGAAGTTTGAATCTGAAGAATAGTTGTATTTAACGTATCTTGAATCAACTTGTAATTAACTTGGGTTAAGTTAACCCACTGGGTTAAGTGGAAGAGGGTGCTTGCATGCCTCAACTTCGCCCACAAAACTTTTGTAAAGCATTTACAAAATGTTAATAAAGGCATTATTTTATCTATCTATCTATCAGTTCTAGAAACAACAATCAATATTATGAACTTTTTTAATAATCTAATTTTTAATCCGTGGTGTGACACTTACCAGTTTCGTGTTAAGTTTGATCTAAATCAAAATTTACTTATCGATAAAAGCATATTTAAAAATATAGTATCCCATAACTTTAAGTCAGTTGTAACTAGCAGTTTTTAGGCAATGTTTTTATTTGACATTTTAATTTCTGACAACTGACTCATGGGCCACACTGTATAAGTGTGTGCAATTTATGAATATTTTCCCTGAGACAAGAAATGGTGAAGACGAGGTGCAGGGAGAAGACCTTTCACGAAGATCGTTCTATCGACTGCAATAGAGTGGTCACTGTCAGTGAGTCTGGAAATAGGCTCAAGTACCACACCCGCCCCGTATCGATCACTCTATTTTTATTCAATAGAGCTAGCCGTCATCTTTGCTGAAGGACTTTTTTCTACGACTCATCCATAGCATTAACACAGACAGGCTTGCAGAACATCGGTTCAATAATATATACAGTAACCATCTGGCCATCTATAGTCTGTCCAGTGTCCAAGCAAAGAAAGCATTCAGGCAAAATGAGAAAATGACTTCAGCTCGGTAAATATTGCTTTAAATATTATAAATTTGGTCTCAAATTGTAGATCAGAATGCTTCCTAGAATTTGAGACCAATTTTATAATTTTTCAACTAATATTGACCGAACTGGAGTCATTGCTCCATCTTGCCAGAATATCTTCTTTGCTTGGACAGACCACAGTTAATTTGATAGCTGAGTTTAATCTCTGGTAATTTACAAACTGAAATTACTTAGAAAACTGCTTTAAAAGGAGATATAACTGACGCAAAAATTATAGGCGGTTTCGTGTGCTCCTTGTGCGCTCAAACAGCTGATGTTGTAAATTAAGAGTTGTCATTTCAGCTATGCATAGATGATATTTTTGTAATTAAGAGACAATAGATGCTTTACATTAGTTGTTGTTGTTGTTAGTAGGTTATTTCACGTACACGGGACAGGCGAAACAGTCTAAATTTTGTCGCCAGCCATACTTGGAAATTCTATTATACAGATCCCGAGGTAATGGAACTACTTCAGAGTACTATGCTATCACAACAGAAGAAAGCTAAAAGGGCTATTTCCGTGAAAAATTGATATTATTACTATTGTAACTGTATTATTTAAAATGTAATTGAAATAAAATATCAACTGTATTCATAATGATTAGGTTAGTGATTTTATGACTAACTATTTTTCAAGTTTTCATTGTTTTCTTAGGTGCATTGATTTATTGTATTTCTTTCATCAACACTCTAGATTCAAAATTTTAAATATGATTTCTGGGACCATATATTATGTGTTTTAAAATTGATGTGATATCATAACCTCATTCGGACTAAACAAATTTTTATCCAAGTTCGGCAAATAATAATAGTGAAGACGAAGCCTCCCAAATCATTTCAATTTGATTATGTATATGTTTCAATGAATAAATGAAATAAAATAATACAAACCTCATTTCTGTTCACGATACCCTCTAATGTACTAGTTATATCTCGAAAAGAAGGTCTCTCGTCAAGATCGATCTGCCAGCAGTCCAGCATAAGCTGGTATAAGCAATCTCCGATGTATTCAGTTTGTGGTAACCTTAGTCCATGTATTACACGAGAACTAACATGGTGATTTTCGACATTGGCATATGGAGTTCCACCTAGGACAATCACAATACAGGTTTGTTACAAACTACAAGAAGAATAACTAATAGTTTTATAAAACGGAAATGATCAATAATCATGTATAAGCATTGAATATGAAAGGATTTAATATAATATAGGATGACAATATTGTACCTGAAATGTATGTTCAGAGATGTGGCATTTGGCAAGCACAAACATGTTATAGGAAAAATACGTTTTATTTTTAATTATTAGCATTTCCAATAGCAAAACAATGTTCGATGCTCACCAAATACTGCATGTAAAAATTAAAACAAAAATGCCTCCGCAAACATGAGCTAGATTCGTTTTTTTTTCAAGTCAAGTTAGATGAAGTTGATTTTTTATTTTGTGCATTGATAGATAGTAAGGAAAACGCCAGTTCTCCTTACTAATCTCCCAAATCTTTCCAACTTAATTATGTACAACATGTAACAATAAAAAATAAAGTTGGCCGGTTTTCCATTTAATAAAAGTGCTAATAGATACGTTTGAACATCAGAAAATTCATATAGATTGCTTATTGCGAAAGTTGGGAAGTTTTAATGTTTTTCATTGAGTTTCACAAAATCGCAATTTCAATGAAGAATTTGACTTAATGAAAATTGTGAAATAAAACTTCAAGGTAGAGTTCACAACTAACATGAAAAAACTGGGAGTGAATCAGCTGACCAGTCTAACGATTTTTTGTTGAATATCTTTCTCATTCTTCAACACTCGAATTCCAACAACTTCAATCTACTATTTCACCGTAGCATCAAATGTTTCTTGAAAAATTATCATTCGCAAGTTGTCAGTTTTATTGTTTGTAGCTCTACTTATAATTATTTATTGAGAATGGGCTGAACAATATAATTTATTGAGTAAGCTCCGAATAAGTTTTAGTATGGCCTGAATTCATTTAGTAAGCTCTAAATACAATTAAGAAAAGAACACTAGAAATATTTCAAGAAGAGCTGAGCGTGCGATAAAATATATAAAGAAATATATATTCTAATATAAGAATATATAAACACTCACCTACAACACAAATTTCCCACAATAAACAACCGAACGACCAGACATCACTTTTGGTCGAGAACGAACACTTTTTAAAAACTTCTTGTGCCGTCCATCTTGTATAGTCAGGAATCTAGAAAGAACAGAAATTATGGGTCATATTATATCGACCTTTGTAATAAAAACAAACGAGCTTATTGTTTCAAACTTGAACAATTGTAACTGAACTTTTGTATTTGAGCTAACTGATTTAGTTGATGTTACTTTAATAGTTCAACTCGGACTTATTGGTTAAAAACTTTGAATTTATTGTAAAAATATCAATTGAAATGAATCATTAGCTTCCTTTCCAAAACCACAATTGAATTTGAAGATGAAATATAAAATATGTTCCTAAATGATATTTGTTTATCTATGTTTTCATCAAAAACTCATGTTTGATGGAAACTATACATTTATTACAGATAATATATTTGAAACTATTCTTCATGAGGTTATCTGGGAAATTTGGGATTATTTTATCTGGTTATCTGTAACTCAACCACACAAGATCGAATTCAAGTCGAGTAGATAATCCACTTGAATATGAACAATATTGATACTTCATAACAAAAGCTAAAAAAAATATTTTTAATTTTAATTCACAACTATAAAGGTACGATTCCCAAGCGGCAGCTCGAGCCGCGCGGCTTCAGTTGCGCTGCTGGAGCTGCCCAGCCTTAGCTGCGCTGCACTAGCCATCACAACTCTTCTCATAACTATATTGAAGATTTTTACTCTGATATCAAGGCTGATAATGTATACTAAATCAATAGTGAAATTTTCTTGAAAATGCCTTAAAAAGGGTGAATTTCACTATTTATTGGTTTATTATACATTTGTAGCCCTAATAACATGGTGAACATCTATACTATAGTTATGTGGAGAGAAATGTTATAGCTAGAGCAGCGCAGCTCCAGCAGCGCAACTAAAGCCGCGCAGCTCGAGCTGCCGCTTGGGAATCGTACCTTTATAGTTACAGACTTCAAGTACTACTATTGAATGTAGAAATAGACCATCAATTACATCACTCTTGAAACAGTTCACAATTGTGAAAAAATTTTATCAAAAACCTTTAAGGGAATTCTCATCAAAAATTTTCCAATGCAATTCACTCATTTTTTTATTACTGCTCGTAAAATTACTTACTTGATTTTGTTTGTGATAGGAAGAAATTCCAAAGCCGGTTATTTTAGGTACTACACCATCAGCCATGGCCACGTTTCTCGCAGTAAGTTGTTTATGAACTATCTGAAAATAAAAAGAGCTATTAAAGATCCATTATTGATTCTAATGATCAAAATAATATAGGCTATAAAATGAAGTTGATATCTAATGAAGTACTAGTAAGAACTATTTGAGTTTTTAGGTGTCAACAATATCTAAAATCATTTCAACTTTACCAGACTAAAAGAGTTAAAGAACTATAAAGTAATTGAATAAAACTTGGTGATAGCTATTGAACCTATTGTTGTTCAATTACATAAACTTTGTGCAAGTTATTGAATAAAATGGATAATGAACTTTTTTCAATAATTTTATTAAATCCAAAATCATATAAGCTGACAATGCCTTGTTTCATCAAGGATTAAATCATCATGTTTTCCAAATTGAATTAACATGAAAACTGGACAGACACGCTCTCAACAACATGAGTATTTTTCATTTTTTTACTTCTAAGGTCCATTCTAGACGAGCGTGGGAAACGCGGAGTTTTCGACGCGTCGGGAACGCGCGCTCGACGAAAACCATTTTGGGCATGTCTACACGAGCGAGATAATGCGCGTTTATGCCGCTTCAGTAGGCGACAGCGTGTTTCTGTTGCCGAGGTCGGCGTTGAAAACGCGCGTTTATCTCGCTCGTGTAGACAAGCCCATTTAACACATCTCTGTCGAGCGCGCGTTGATCAGCTGGGTTTTGTATCACTTGTTTCTAGTGTAGGTTTATCAGCCATTTTAATTTTCTTTTCACTCGTTTTTCACGCCACGTATAGTTTGCAAATAATTTTGCCGCGTTGACTCGTTTTCGTCCAGAATGGGCCTTAAGGTAGCATTCCCAAGCGGCAGCTTGAGCCGCGCGACTCGAGACGCCCGGCTCTAAATGCGCTGCTAGAGCTGCCCTAGCCATCACAACTCTATTCACATAACTAGATTTTAAATGTTCACTTTGTTATTAGGGCTACTTATGTATAATAAATCAATTAACAGTAAAATTCACCCTTTTAAAGTCATTTTCAAGTAAATTTCACTATTTATTGATTATTATTTATTATACATTAGAAATCCTAATAATAAAGAGTAAATTCATAATAAAATTGTGTGAATAGAGTTGTCATGACTAGAGCATCGCAGCTAGAGCCGGGCAGCTCGAGTAAGGCTTTTAGAGCCGGGCGTCTTGAGCTGCCGCCAGGGTATACTACCTCAATTCTTCTAATAAATCAAAATAAGTGTGATAAAACTTCTGAAACAGCGAATAAATAATAATTTATTACCTTTTTGGAAGCAAGAAACTCCATTCCCCGACTTATTCCGATCGCAAATGAAACAATATCATTTTCGAGTAGAGAACAAAACTTAATCTTGTCCTTTTCAGGTTGTGATAGGATTCGACTCTCAATCAGCATGTCCTTCAATGATGCGGGGTGATATTCAAGAACTATGTACAGCGTTTCTGGAGCTTCACTTGTGCCAACTAGAGCCAGAACATTGCTATGTTTTCCACATTCTATTAATGAGCCTAGTTCTTTCAGCATTGTCCTTTTGTCAAAGTCACACAGCTTGCCATCTGCAAATAAATTGAAATATTGAAAGAAATTTGGATAAACTTATAACTTTATAAACCAGTCATATAAACAACAAACATATTTCCCTTTGTCTGGAGAAAACATCGGATGTGAATGAGAACAGTCAATTGAATTTACAGCTGATGTCTAATCAATTACAACTCATTATTATCAATTACAATTAATATGTTCTGAAATTAACTTGATACTTTCACAAATAAATCTGGAAAAGGCTTGGACAAAACTTGATGATGTTTGAGATAAAGAAGATAACTGCCGATTGCAAAAAGCCAGTTAAATTAAAAAGCCATGGAAATAACGTCATTTGATGGAGCTGTACCCCATCTAATTATATCACTTAACGGTGTATAAATTTAATGGTCTCTGGCGCCCTATACCAATATTAATAAATAGAAATATTAATAAATAAAAGTCTTACCTTCAATAGAGTAGATTAAAGTTGGCATAGGTATTCCTCTATGTTGTATGACCCCCTTGAACAACGAGCCAAATTTACCTTGCCCTACATGCTCATCTTTCAGTTCCAAGGATGACCTGGGAATATTCCACACCTGTTGTTGGAGCTTTTCATAGTAATTAACTCGCTCATCAACTTCTTCCGGTACATATCCATCATTTACCTATAACAAAATGAAATGGTTCAAGTGAGAGATTTTTAATGTTCTAGAATGTATATTAATGAGGTATTTTCAACTTAATAGTTCTGGAGAAGTTCGGTACTACACAAAAATACAAATGTGAGTATGTGGTATTCATTCATATTAAATACTGTAATAAGTTTGTTGTTGTTTATCCATATTTTATCACTATTAAATTGGTTAGAAGATCATAAAAAACTTTGTTATGATCTTTTGATTAGACAATAAGACTTGAAGTTATCACCGATGCTGTTGAGACCGCTCAGTATTTGAAAATTTGTGGTTCTGACAACTTTGTCTTTCAATAAAAGACTCTTTCTTTTGAGTTTTGATGCTTGAACAAATCAACACAGTTGTAACCATTAAAAACTATGAATATCATTTGACATTGATTAATTTAGGCTGCGACCATATCAGGCCCAACACAACACAACTTATTGGCTCCGAACGAATCGAAAGGTTAGCATTGGGGTAGGTGTCTAGGTGAGACCAATTCTGAAAGATCCAAAACAACACCAAACAATCGCAGATTATTGATTCTATTTTCTATTATTTTCAATACACTGTGCAGGATAAAATCAAGTATCTAAATAGGTGAATATGGGTAGCAATTATACAATGCAATAATCAAGTTGAATATAAAATTAAGAAAACAGAAAGTGATGAAAATAATATGCTTCACCTTCACATTAAGTGGAGACAATTATTCAAACAGAACAAAGAAACTCAGCCTAAGACTGAAAGAGGGTGTTACTACGTATCTCAATACACTGGCGGCGGCGGAATAATACTCTAGAATACATAAACTTGTCACACGTTATGAGAAATGCCTTAATTTGCTTGGAGATTATGTAGAGGAATAGTTCAAGGTATATTCTTTCCAATAAAAACCTCTAAGCTTGTTAATATTTACTTGTTATTGTTTTATTCCCAAACGGGTACTACTTTCCGGATGACCCTCGTATAAAATATCAAACTATTATATTGAACATACCACTTCAATAATTGGGCCCTGTAAAGTGAGCTCTTGTCGATAGTGTGCTCTTCTACGTCTATATCCAATCCGTCTTCTTATGACAAAGTAAACAACGATGCATCCACACAAAAGTAGAGCAGAGAAGACAATAGCGACAACCAACCAGTGCGCAAGACTGGAATCTGTAATGAGAATGCAATACATTAGGCACTTCTGAAAAGCGTGGAGACAATAAAAGCAGTGATAAATTTCAATTAATCTTATGAATTTGCTTTCTAGAGTAATTCGTATCATCGTACTGCACTTACCCTTCATGAAATCCCATACCATCGTTGTAAACTTTTATTCAAAATATTATATAGTAATAAGCTAGCGCCAAAAAGTTAGACGGTTTCGTCTGTCTCTTGTACGTGATATAACCTACAAAAACTAAGGTAAAGTACCTATTGTCTCTTAATTTTAAAAACATCCTTTAGGCTTAGCTTAAATGACAACTCTAATTGACAACATAAATCAGCTGTTGAAGCTCACAAGGAGCAGACAAAACCGCCTAAATTTTTGGCGTCACCTATATCACTTTTAAAAGCAGTTTTATAACTAATATCAAATTTGTAAATGACTAGAGATTGAACTCTATCAAATTAATTATAGGGTTTTTAAATGAGGGTGAAGCCCACATAGGCTTGTGCATGGGAAATGAGATGACAACTTTCTAGGTAGTCGGAACTGACGGCTTATCGTCTCCTTCGAAAGACAAGGCATAGTCTGTCCAAGCAAAGAAGACATTCTGGGAAGATAACTCCAGCTTGGTTAATATCAGTTCAAAAATTACAAATTTGTTCTCAAATTATTGTAGGAACCCTTCTGATCTACAATTTGAAACCAAATTATAAAATTGAACCAATATTGACCGAGTTGGAGTTAATTTCCCATGTTGCCAGAATGTCTTCTTTGCTTGAACAGACTATACTTATAGTGGTGTAGGTATAATCTGTCCAAGCAAAGAAGATCCTCTGGCAAGGTGAGAGAATGACTCCAGCTCTGTCAATATTGGTTAAAAAAATATTGATTTGGTCTCAAATTGTAGATCAGAATGTTTCCTACGATTAAGACCAAATCAATAATTTTTTAACCAATATTGACCGAACTGGAGTAATTTTCTCATCTTGCCAGAGGCTCTTCTTTGCTTGGACAGACTATACGCTGAAACACTTTTGAAGTATTTACATCATTTAATGGAAAGTATGTAACACAATGCAAGTAAAGATATATTTCGTTGACGCAAACACGGCAGTAGGTCGTGACTGCACAACAATATACCACTATAATGTAATGCCCCAACTACACTTTGTATTTCAACTAAAATAAAATACAAAAAAGCAAGAAGTCGTAAACAAACAAGCTCTACTTGAAAAATAATTTTAAAATATTAAAATCTTGTAGATGAATAGCTTATTTTCTACATTTACTTACCGTCATCATTTGCTTTATTGTCGAGAATAATGACATTCATCATTGGCTTTTGTTTTGCATAGGCATAACGTGTTATACCCTCAAATGTACTTCTAATTCCAACAGTGACTCGATAATGTTTTCCAGGACTGAGAGGCGTATTGAAATATTCGCCGTACCAACGTCCATCTCCAATAGTGAACTCTTTTTTAATTACCTGAAACATTATTTCACAAAATTATATCTGAAGCATCAAATTAACTTCATCAGGGACGGATTTTCTGTGTCCAGATGGGAACAAATCGAACAGACTAAAAGATTATCAGCTGATTTCTGAACTAGTTCTAATTGTATCCAGTAAAGCGTTTGAATTATCACATTGATACCATTTTCAGGTTAGGAGAAGTGGAATTTATTTACATTTTATTCAAAAAACCTAATGACCATAGATGTGTCAATGCCTCTCAAGAGGAGTTGAATAATTTAGCCTAAAACGAGGTTTTAGGAATATTAAGGCTTTCATACCGTTATATTATATCGATTTATAATTATCTATATATTGAGTCATACAGATTTATAAAATAAAACCTATAAATAACACGAGGACTGACTTTTTAAAAATAATAAATTACCTCTGGGTCAACTTCAGCAGCAATATAGTAGGGAATATCGTCTCGTAACGCATCACTCCAAGCTCTTAAATTATGCTCCTCGACAATAGCATTCACATCGGATATAACTATTAATCGGTATGCAGAGATAGGCCCGTTCTCATTGTTAATCGGCTTCGCTTTTATGATCATCGTATTTTTCTGACGAGAAATTATTTCAACATCTTCAGGTGGGGTGGGTTCTGGAAAAAATATTGTGAGGTTCATAAAGAGTTTGAACAGCTACTTAGAGTTTGAAGGGTTTGAGACTACTCCAAGCTCACTGTTATATTTTTTGGTCTAAGTAATGGATCTAAAAGAATTGAAAATGTCTCATTAATTTATTATTATTTTCATTCCAAATGACATGAGGGTTCAACGATTTGTATTTCTAATGATTGATTTATTTTCAAAATGAATTTTATCAATCTATCTTTACCACAAATGATTCAAATTTCAACCAAAACTATATCAGTGCAAACTATAGAAAGTATCGAAAACCGATACAGATGGCACTGATGTGTGGGAACACTTGTCAAATTGTAGAATTGTAAACTTGTAGCTCATTCTGTTTGTGAAACGCCTGTAATTAACAACTTGTTATCACAAGTACTTGTCAGTAACCATGGTTAATAACAAGACTTGTTGCTTTGTGAAATTGGGCCCAGGTATAACGAGACAATTTTGTAAGAATAGAATGATTGAATGTATTAGATTGTTTCATATTAAAGATGTGAGGCATCAACACTGAATTATTTGAAGAATATTCCAAAATACTGATTTTTTAATAAAATCTAAATAACAAAAATTAGTTTTTTAATAAATAACAAAAGTTTAGCAGCAGATATAATTGAACCACTGAATATTTTAATGAGATAGCTAATTTCTAATTCCATAAGAGTTAATTTTCTATACTTGATGTGCCCTTTGACAACAAACCTTCATTGAAATAAATACAAAGAACCATTAACTTACTTCAAGCCTAGGTGGATTGAACTGAATAATATCCATCAAAGAATGAAAAATTGAGCAAAATATATTATTTTATTAGTCTATAACTTACATATTCCAATTTTTGTGTTGTGAAAGTGATAGGCCTACAAGTTAGTGGTAATTATCCAAATTGAATGAAGACTATATATAGTAAAAAACCTCAGATTTTTAACAAATCAAGACATTCAATAAATTAATCTTGATTAATCAAGTCTCGATATTTAATAAATCTGTGGATATGGCAGACTTATCAAGACTTTGATAATCAAAATTAATCTATTGGATATCTCGATACTTGATAAATCTGTGGTTATGAAAATATCTAGTCTTCAAATTCAAGATTGTTATCTATTTACAACACTTAAGATTTGTTTATTACAATTTGGATCAATATAATTATAATATAGAGTACTTTTGTTCTTACCACCAATATGGGTCCAAGCTGAAATGAATTTCGCCGCTCCCATGCCCAACCTGCTATTTGCTCTCACAGAAATATTGTACCTAGTTCCAGGGTGCAAATTAAGAAGTTCAGCCTTCATAGTTGTGTTGGGATAATTCCACTCTAGGCTAGGTCCCAGTGAAACGCTGGCATGAGTTTCAATCAAATCGGCAGAAACAACATAATAGTCGATCATTTCATTAACGGCAACAGGCTTCGTCCATTTTATCTCTATTTTCGACTCGGTAACGTTGGAAACGTTGAGTGATTTCGGAGGACCTGGAACTTTAAGCAAACCACAAATTAAATAAAGAATATTGCATTAATCAAATATTGCATAATTAATCAAACCAAGGTGTTTAATAAAAATAATAAATTATTAAGAAGCACAAAATTGTGAATATATCACAAAACGTTTTATTTGTGATAATTATATTGACCATTTTGTGCTTCTCAATTATGTATAAATATCATGACATGGCACCTGACCCTGTGTCTCCAAAAGAAATGATGCTGATAGATCATCAATTCATTTCTTTAAAATACAGAATTGCGAAATGAGGAGGGCAAGGCTTTAAAAGGGCTGTAGTGTCATAGAGTAAGTAAGTAGTAAGTACAACAGTATTCTATAACTACAGAGAATGAGGAATAGTTTGACCAATAACATTGGGTGACTACCCCTATAGCTGATGCAAAAACATTAGGCGATTTCGTCAGCTCCTTTTGTGCGCTCCAACAGAGTACAAAGGAGAACAGTCTAATTTTGTCAATTAGTTATACCTAGATTATGTTTTTTTGGAATCATAAAAGACAATAAATGTTTTAAATAAGCTGTTAGTCGGTTATAGAGACAAAAGTGTCTGACAAAGACAGACAAAACCGCCCAACTTTCTGGCGTCAGCAATGCACAAGTTAGTCAATTTATTATTTGGACTTACAGTATTAACCGTTTCCAATGTCTGCTATACTGATCGTGCCTACAACAGCCAAATGCCATTTTAAATTGCATATATCATAAGTAGAATATTTTTTACCCAAGAACGGTATTTCTATGGATTCATTAAGAACCCATTTAGCAATCGATATTACAATAAGATTGCATTTTTCATGCAGATCAACCAAAACTTATCCCGTTTACAATAGAAATCAACTTATTTGAAAACTAGATTGCTGTGAAACTTACCATAATGTCCCGTAGCATAAAGGCTGACAAACCCATCTCCACCACATATCTGAGTTGAATTTCCAGGACATGTCTTATTGCATACACCTCTGTCTTGAGTTTCAATTCTGCTGAAACATGTACAGGCTTGCGAAAACTCAAGGCCGCCATACCTGAAAAAATTCCAAAATTATTTTTAAAGTCTATTGAGAGATGAAAAAATTAAGATGCATTTTCATAATTTAAAATTGAATCTATCAAAAACCTTTTTTTTTACTTCAACTACCGATGTTTTCAACTTTATATATTTTATACGTTATAGGCTACATTTTAAAATAGCTTAGGCTACCAAGTTAAATACTAACTTGAAAATTCAATTGTCGACAAGACACAGATCATTTGGAATTGGAAAAAATTGGAAATGCAAAGCAGCCTGGGACGTGATCAATACAAACCGATCCATGCCATGGAAAAGGATTGACTTTGCAAGCCCCGATGATTTTAATGGCTTCTTTGTTCATTCAGTTAGGGTGATAGTGGGTGCCCTGCCTGATGCTGACATTGATCCAATTGAGATGTTGGAAGGAAGAATCCAGCCGGGACTGGAACATCTTTCTTTCTTTTTTTGCCCCACCACACCAGCTGCCTTGAAAAAAATCATTTGCTCTCTTAAACCCTATAAGTGCCCAGATGTGTTTGTCTGTGAGTATGCTCCGAGAGGTTGTGGATGCCATTGCAGTTCCTCTCTCTGCATCTATCAACGAGTGCTTGAGATCTGGAAGTTTTCCTGATTTCTTGAAGACATCGAGAACTGTCCCCGTCTTCAAAAAGGGTGATCAAGAAAGCCTTTGTAGCATCAGGCCTATCTCTATAACTCCTGTCTTTGGAAAGGTGATTAAGACAGTGATTAAGCCTCAACTGGAGACTTTCTTTGAGGAGAATGGCCTGTTCTCCAACTTGCAGTTTGGCTTCCGAGTTGGGAGATCAACAGTGGGTGCAGTAGACCATGTAGCTGATCGAATCAATGCTGGCTTTAAGGAAGGTGAATCTCTTGCTACGGCTCTATGTGATCTGAGCCGAGCATTTGACTGCGTAGACAGAAAGCTGAGTTATTATGTTCTAAGGGATTCAGCCCTTTCCATCTTGGGCTCATACCTTTCTGGTAGGACTCAGCTGGTCTCCCTGGGTGGTGCCAGCTCCCAGACTCTTCCGGTGTCCTTTGGCGTTCCTCAGGGTTTGGTGCTGGGGCCCACACTGTTCTTGGTTATGATAATGACCTCGACAATCATGGTTCAACTTTAATGTTTGAGGATGATGCTTATCTTCTTTCATTGGGTGCCGAGCTTGAGCAGGTATTGGAGGCATCTGCGGAGCATCTCCGGTCTGCCACAACATGGTTCCTGGCTAATCGATTTCAGCGATCAAAGGACTAAAGGATCATCTGCAGCTTGTCACGGGAAATTCGTGACCCTCAGAATCCTGTGAAGCTGCTGGGTTTTGTCTTGGACAGTAAACTCAGCTGGAATAGTCACATGCAGCAGGTAACCAGCCGTCTTTCCCGTATTTGCTTTCTGCTGCTCAATAAGAGGGGCCTGGTGACTGAGAGGTATCTGGTGATGAGGTACCATGCTCTTTTTCATTGCCAAATTACTTATGGATTGCTCCTGTGGGGTCATTCGGCAGGGGCTACTGATGTCCTGAGACTTCAAAAGAGTGCTGTTAGAATCATAACAGGCAGCAAACATCTTGCCCACTGTCAGCCCATCTTTGCCTGCCTTGGTGTGCTGACAGTCACTAGCCACTATATTCTTCTATGCTTGGTGCATGTGAAGAGGAACCAGCACACTCTGGCTACCCGTGGCGACATACACGCCTATAACACCAGGCATCGTGAGCAGTTCGATATCCCCAGGAGATGGGACATCAGTCGCAGGCTGCTTACCGGATATTGGCTTTGAAATTCTTCAATAAGCTGCCTGCTGCAGTGAAGCAGTTGCATGAGACCACATTTAAGAAAATCATGAGGGAACTACTGTGTGGCAAGGCATATTACAATGTCCATGAACTCATGGAAGACGATTTAAATATCAATTGATTATGGTTATTGTTGGAAACATTTCCATCTTGAAAAGTACGTGTTTTTTGTATTTGATATGACGCCATCGATCCCACAAGTGTGTGTAATGGATGAAGCAGAAGGTATCAAAGGTAATCGAAGAAGTAACAGGAAAGCTATCCGAGTAAATTTTAAATAGTTTTCTACTACATTCAATGTCAAAAACGTTTCTACCACAATATACCTTACAATCGGTTGATGTTTACCGTAATATTAGTACATTTTAATTAGAATGTTGGTATTAATAGGTGTTAGGCCATGTATTCTTATATGTTCCCTCCTCTGGGAGATTGGCTGTCGTTAGCAAAGATAATCAGTCGTTTCCAGTTTCTAGAGAAATAGTAATTGTTGTATAGTTGTATTACTCTCTAACGTCTAACTGATTAATTGGATGAGATTCAGAGGTGTTCTGCATCGTCACTTGGCTACGGAAACTAACTTGTGGTTGAGAGGATTAACGTGCTAACCGCCCGTTACCTCTATCCTGGTTGATGATTATTCACCTCTGCTGTATAGTCGAGTGAATATGAAACTGGCAACCAGCTACTAGGCCTAGGCCCTTCATGGGCAGTTGAGCTATTGACAAACAATGTATTCTTATTATCTGGAAGTATCATTGTTCATTTTACTTGAATGTGCACTTGCACGTTTTTGCAATTTTCATAAATTTTGCAATTTATGCAATTAGATTAGTTTTATGGAATTTGCAATTTAATTTTCATAAAATTGTAAGTCAATTTTTTAAATCACTATACAGTATTATAGGTATGTGCTAGTATGTCAACAATATCACTCTAACTGTATGACTGATAGTAGGCCTAATAGGCAATATTCATTGACCATCTGCGATTAAATTACGAGTAGACAGCCAGAGTTTTATAATATAAATTTATGACAATGTAATACTCAATAGATTTTATTGAGAATAATGCTAGAGCTCTTTGAAGCAACAATAGTCAGTTTTACTGGAAACTAACAAACAGAAAAAAACACCTGGCCTACTCTACTTCACTATTTCGTTTTATGCTGACTGATAGATAGAAAAGCAAACAACAATTGCTGATCTTACAAATAGAATGATCAATTTGAAATTACAGAAATGCATTTGTAAAGGTACGATTTCCAAGCTGCAGCTCGAGCTACCGGCTCTAAATTCGCTGCTAGAGCTGCCCACCTACGCTGCTCTAGCCATCACAACTCCATTCACATAACTATATTAGGCTACAGATGTTTACTCTGTTATTTGGGCTACTAATGTATGCTAAATGAATAATTGATTAAATTCACCCTTCTTAAATCATTTACAAGTGAATTTCACTATTTATTGATTCATTATAGATTAGTAGCCCTGATAACAAATTGAGCATTTATAATATAGTTATGTGAATTGAGTAGTGATGACTAGAGCAGCGCAGCTCGAGCAGCCCAGCAAAAGCACGGCAGCTCGAGCTGCCGCTTGGTAATACTAACTTTATACAACACCATCAAGTATACAACCATATTAGGTATTTCCGAAAATTGATCTTCTGTGATTTTAATTGGCTGTTTAAACGTCACTGGCTGTTTGAATAAGCTTTACTATTTATGGCCGCCTCGTTCTCCAGCATGTCAGTTGATTTTTATATTTAAAAGTTCATAAAATATCATGAATATGAACCTTCACTATTATTAACATTCCTAGATTAATAAATAGGACCAAAAGCAGCTGTTTTATAAATACTGAATATAAGCAAAGCCCATCCACTTTCGGGAAAACTTGGCTGTAGACTTGATAACTTAGTACCGTATAACAAATGTAACACTTGAATTTGAAACTGATTGAGTTGATCTGTCATTTGATAGGGTACACAATAAGTATAACCTGATCAATATAATGACGAATAAAAACCCAAATTTCATTTGTAAACACCCGGTATTGTAGTATTTAGTAGGTAATGAATGTATTGGAACCGGTGCCGAAAAATTAGCTGAAAATATTGGTAGTTAAGTCAGTAAGAGATAAAGTAGTAATTTAAATCATCTTCTGATAGATTTATGAGTCATTGAATGGGCAGGGCGCTTTGCTATGTAGCAATGCACTTCATACTGGTATGAGGTTATGCGTTATGCCGGAGAGATATAACTTATAGGAAGGTACTCAAAAGCATGATAGAAAATATAATGCTACCGATGAACTCAATATAACTAGAAATCAAAGAGGACTTTACAGAGAAAACTTCCTTGAAACCTTTAACCTAAAAATTAATAAGAAGCACGCCTATTTACCTGTAACCGTCGACGTCCAAACATGCATTCAAACAGTTTTCAACATTATATGAAGCAGCTGGAGTGCTAATAACTTGTGAACTTTCTGAGTTATTGGATAATCTTCTAAAACATCCAATACTTTGTCCAAATAATTCAAGGGTAAAGGATTTACCAAATGTAACAATAAATAATAAACTAAACAAAACTATTGAAACATTCAACTCCATTTTAGTTTACAACACAAAAAAACAACTGAACCTCAACAACCCAACCCATCCCATCAACAAAACAGAAAACAATTTTCTAGTCTTGATAACTGACACCATAGAGTGGTACAATCAGCTGATCAACTCAAGCTGAAGAGGAGCGTCAGTAAATCGAATTTCTACTTGCGATTTTATTGCGAAGAGTCGATCTAATCCCTTTCTCTCAGTCATTTTATTCGTTTAAGTAATTTCATTCATAATTCATCATTATAAAGGAGACTCATCCTCAAACGAAAATCTGTGAGCAGTGACGCGTCACGGGAAGCATGAATATTAATATCCAGCGTGCCAAGCGGGAGAAAATGAAACTATTTGGCAGTTGAAGCAAAGCGAGCAGTGTACCAAGTGAACTAGCTGTCTAAAGATTTCTCATTATTAGAGTTTAATTCTTTTATTCTGATATATTCATAGGCGTAATTTGGGAGGGGCACGGGGAGGCAGTTGCCCCCCCAAACATTCCCTTTGCCCCCCCAATAGTCCAGTCAAACTAAGCAACAAAATTAAAAGTTGGAGTGTCCAGCTGGAAATTTGCAGATATGATCAGAAAAGGGCGCTGAATAACATACTTAAAGTCCCCAAGACAAGAGTCCCGGTATAAATTCATATATTATACGTCAAATTTGATAAAAGATTCCAATTTTCAGATAGTAATGGTAGCCTACTGTGTGTAATAATACCTCCTCGTTGAAAACAGAACGTTTTCACATTAGAGTGACTCCCAAACGGGAACCTGTGGGCGAAAATTATAATGAAATGTAGAAGATCTACATTCCTCTACAAGAGGAAGAATCTTCCTCTTTCAGATGGTTAGTAATTGAATTTAGTCTCATAACATTGCTCAGGGTCTCAGGAACATAATTCCAGAAATATAAGCCAATAACTTATTGCAATATTTTTAGTACGTTTTTGTGATATAATATGCAATTTTGGAGGTATTTGGGGGTGTCAGGGTACTTTTAAATCGCTGTAGTTCAAAACATATTGAAAATAAAAGTGTGAAATTGGTCTCAAATGAAATAAAAATGAATTTCGCCAAGAGAGATTTAGAATACGATAATGTAAGAGTGCTCAATTTATAGTTACAAACTTTATAAGTGGGAAAAACTTTAACATCTTGATCCTATGAAAAAATTACAAATTTTTTTAAATAATTGTATCTCGAAAACATTTAATGATAAAACGTTGCAATTAGTCTTATTCTTCTCAAAATTTTATTGTCTACAAAAAAAGACCTATGTAATTTTCTCGTCCAGCGTCATTTTCTGATCATATCTGCAAATTTTCAGCTGGGTCCTCCGACTTTTACTTTTTTTGCTCAATTTGACTGGACTACAATATGATTTCAAGATTCTCATGCGTGAGAAGAATAAAGAACTATACTCGAAATACAATGGGTCAAGATAGAATATCCACTATAACCAAAATTTACTATTTAACATATTAAAACTATAACACTTTTTTAATTAAAACTATAAATGATTTATAAGATAAGATTTAATAAGTTAGACATATTGATTCTTCAAATGTAATTGGCCATTCAGTTTTGTTTCATTCAAACCTGATTTCTGAGTTTGTGGGACATTTTAGATTTAGGCTGTTTATTGACTGAACCCGTTTTATTTAAAATTGAATCATCTACAAATTTCACCCACAGAAAAGTAAGTTGAAGCATCAGGTAACCATGTTAAACCTCTTTGAACTTGAAAAATACTGATTATTTTCATATTTTAGCAAATATATCAATAACCACTGCAGATACGAACTTCTAACCAGTTCCAGTCAACCAGGACCAGTGACCAGTTCTCAGTCCTATAGAAAAAGTGTTTTGTATGTACGTAATCGCTCGACACAAAGCTATCAAATTGTAGACGATTATTCACACTCAACAAAATTAGTCTAGTTTTTAATAAAAAATTCTGACTCAGGGATTTGAGATAGACCCCTGTACTTGGTCTCATTTGGAGATAATGAAAAAGGAAGGTTCTAATCTATTTCTCTCACCCTGGAAAAAAATCGCGAAAAATCTGTTTGAGGTTTTAGATAAACTTGAAAATCACTCTTTTTCAACTTAAACCGCCTAAAAATACTGCTCAATAATCGATTATGGCATGTAGAATACCTTAAATTGTAGTCGGCCAATCTAAGTAGACTATTTCCCTCTCCACCCGAATAATAGCTACGTTGTCAGATTGTGAGAAATTGAAACTTCTTCAAATCCTCGATTAGACCCCATACCTGTATGTAGAATTTCATCCTCGACATGCCAGTGGTATTAAAACGGTTCCTGGGTAAAAAGGAAATTTGATTTTTTTATATTATTTTCTGTCGTACCTATATCACTTCTCTCACAATCATTGGTTGTAGTGAAATTTATGTTTTTATGTCAAAATGACAAGGAGAATTCGTGCTTTCTAATGGTTTTTGAATTTTTTATATCCGACCTACAATTCAGTTTCTATTTACGAATATTTTTGTCAATGTCGAGTCTACTCGAACAGAAAACATGAAATTTTCGACGATCTAGAAACTTTTTTTGTTTAAGAAGATAAGTGGGTGGTGAAAGCGAGAAAGTTGTTCAAAAACAATTGAAATTTTTTTCCAAGTGTCAAAAATAGTCGGAAGATCGTAATTTGCCCTCTATCTGAAGAGTTTGAAAGTAAGAAGAGCGGTATATGCATGAATCATTGTATGTTAAAGATTAAGAGAATTGGAGTTGTTGAAGCTAATCGACTTAGATTTTCGAGCTGCGAACAGCTGGTTTATCATAAAAAATAGTGAGTTTTACAACACCGCATGATTTTTCCGAAGCTACGCTGTCACTTTTAACATTCAGTAGAATGTGTTTGTATTAGAAGAAGTTCCAATTTCACACAATCTGACAACGGAGCTATTTCTCGTGTGGAGGGGGAAATAGTCAACTTACGTTGCGCCAAATGTAATGTGAAATTATTTACTCTTCCCAACAATACCTTTAAAATTCAATTTTGACAAATTATTCTTGTGATATTGACAATTTAATGACTGTAAGTAGGCCTACTTGAAAAGTATCTAAAAATCTATGGTTTCTGGATCCGGCTGTTACACCTTTCGTGACACTCTGTATATCATCAATATTTTATGCTCAGAAAATAGGGATTTCGGCATTTGATTGGCTATAGAAAAGGCGTTCTAAAACACAGTTTTGAAGTATACTTTCACAAAATTTGCCGGGGGGAGGCCCCCACGCCCGCTTGGCTGAGGAGGTACACCCCCAGGCCCATTAGAGCCCCCAGAATTTGATTCAGTTTGGTATTGAGGTAGATTATGTCTTACATGCATAACAGAATTATCAGTGATCAGTATACCACTACCCAGAAGCAAATCTTGCCCCCCCCCAATGAAAATTTTGAATTTACGCCCCTGGATATATTCTTGTTTATACAATCACAAATTAACATTGTTATTTTTGTTATAATTATTAAAAATTTCGGTACATCTGTTCTGTCATGTAAACATGGAATGAAGGCCCAGGATTAGTTCATAAAACTCACAATATAGAAAGCGCAGTGGACGAATCCCCAGCTAAATGCTGCTGCCCTAGTGAATCATAGTGTCCTGATAACGATAACCGCCGATTTGTCAAAGCCAGGTCTTTCAAGAATCTTCAGAATCAAGAATCCAGTGTCTGTCAAACACCAATTCTGTTAAGGTGAGCGGTAATGGACGGCAAACTGCCGAACGGCAGAATCAAGCCCCATAAGAACAATGTAATTTTTATCAATCTGTTGGAGCAGACAGAGCCTCTATTTATGGTCAGAATTTCACGTTCTTTATGTCATTGGAAAAATAATTAAATTCTCCAGGGGCGTAACTTTTCTTTTTTTTAAATTTCAAGTCTCTTTTGATAATTATTGTATAATTAATCGACTAAAAAAGGATTTGAACTCCAATTATTGAAATAAACTTAAAATCGGAAAAGTAAAAAGTCACTTCCCTGGAGAATTTAATTCTCTTTCAAATGACATAAGGAACGTGAAATTCTGTCCATAAATAGAGGCTCCATCTGCTACATTGTTCTTATGTGGCTTGATTTTGCCGTTCGGCAGTTTGCCGTCCACCACCGCCCACCCTTCACAGAATTGGCGTTTGACAGACACTGGATTCTTGATTCTGAAGATACTACTCAAGCTAAACAGATAATGAATTTTCTACCTAAGAATGATATCGACTTTTCCGATGAAAATGTTGATTCAAATTGATTTTATGCTTTTTTACTAACATATGCTTTCAAGTAGACTATGGATTAATACACACTAAACTGAAAATTTATAAATTTTAATAGGCCTAATATTGAATATTTTCCCAGAAACATGTTCTTATCTCTTTTCTAATCATGCATGAGAAATAACAGGACTCAAAGCTTGCGTAGATCATCACTCTTAGCGTCTTTATCGCCTTTACTTGTATCCCGTAGAGGAAATCCCGCTAAATTCATAAAGGGGGCCAAAGAGCGCACAATCCTCATATCTTCCATACTTTCCATTTGAAACAATAAAGCTGGATTCATTATGGCTGATCCAAAATGTCAAAATTTTAGTACGATCCTATAGTAGAGGGTTAGTCACCGACTGACAAATCACATTCTTACAAGAGAATTTAAGAAGTTTCTAAACTCTTCATCCAATCTGTATACTATAGTATGAGTCATTAATCGATCCTTTGGCACGAATTAAAAATTGTTTGAGCTTTTTCCATCTCGACGAGTTCATGGAAACACATCTGTACAGGGTCTACATAGAAAACATGTTGTTTTCAGTTTTCGAACTAAATAGAAAGCTCTTTTCTTAAAATATTTGAAAGCATGTTCAAACTTTTGTGGGTAGTATGCCAAACGTTCATTTGGTTCTCGTGGGAAATATCTCTAAGTTGAATTCCCATCTATTCATTGGTGAATTTTTCTAGGAACAAATTCAACCCAGATAAATGAAAGCAAAAGAATGCAGATGTCCACTTTGTTATGTTCTTTTGACTTTTTGTTACAATTTTGAAAATGAGGTGTCTGTCCTTCCTCGAAGTTCAAGTCTCCACAATAGATACTTTCTCATATTATTCACTAACCTGTTCTTCCTTCATTTGGTCGAGGGCTCAAGGACTTTTGTCAATTGTCTTATTATGACAATGGTTGACGAATGAATTCAAAACTTTCCTACGTCTCATAGATCGCTTAGAATGCACAGACCCTCTTTATTCGTCTGAGGTTGCCGTCCATGATTGGTTACGGAGATTGGAGCACATGCCAAATTTGTGTCGAGTTGTCAGAGAAAAATCAGTGGTAGAAGACGTCATGAAAGGAGCGCAATTTGAGAAATTGAGATTGCTTCTGGTCATTTTGCCCACGCCTTGCAGCGTCACTGGCTCCTGGCGCCCTTCACGGCCCTCCGGCACTCTAATTAATAAACAATTATTTATAGTACGGTATTGATTTCACAACCCCACAAAGATTCAAAATACTTTTGTTTTTCATTTTTTAAATATCTTGAATTGAAATTTGCTTCTTTAAAAATTGCAAGCTATTTCAATAAAAACCACCTTGGTTTTATTGGCTGATGAGCAAAAAATTAACACTACTATACAAAAGCGTAACTACGGTCCAGTAATCAGGTGAATGAATCATCAATTAGGTATTTTCTCAATGATCTCCATTGCAGAGATTTATAGAATTATTGGTAGTATTTGGAGAGATCGCATAAGTTATACACATTGTCATACAGAATTTCGAAGGCCGCTACAAATACCTGGATTATTTATTTATTTGCAATCTATTTATATAAAAGCGAAATGGCACTCATTCATTCATTGTCAGCAGAACTAGAAATTTACCGAACCGAATTTCAGGCATGTTTAGTAGGACCTCTAAACGGAGACTAAGAACGGATTTTTGAAACTTTAAAAGAATACGCCCAATATTTAAGTTTTTCGATACAGTTTACTGATTCCATTCTTCTTGAGCAAATAGAGTTTTTCTCGTTAGAGCTGCGAATGTTGGATGTTTGGATGTTCTATTATTAACCTTACCCCTTTAACAAAACTTACCACTGTATTACATCACCAAACTTATCATCAGGGCCGTAGAGAGGCTTAATGGGCCTCGGGCAATTTCGTGCAACCGGGCCCCTCTTACCGGGGAATCGCTGTTTTGACAACGTAAAACAAAAGTATTCAGATTAAAAGAAGTCATTGGCTCGAATTTGGACTTTCGGCTATACTCGCTCAACCCCCCCCCTCACCACTAAAGAGTTGATGTTGTGGGGAGGAGAATTTTTAAAACTATTTTCAATGGTACGCGGGGGGGTGGGGAGAGGGGAATTGTTGCAGATAAATCTTTTTTATGATGTATACTTTCATTTTCTTAAAAACTTGTTTTTTATAAATTGTATTGCTCAACAAAGTGTCAAAATAAATAAATATTTGATTAATTTGATTGATTGATTGATTATGATATAACCGTTTTTGAATATTCCAGGATTGATATTGGAAATTTCGAATTTAGAGTGTTGAGGGTGTTGATGAGACAAATCGAATAATAAAAACACAATAAAAACTCAAAGATTATTGTATTACTTCAAAAAACAAGCTATGAAATCTTTATTTAGCCACGTAGAAAAATATCAGTTTTAGGCCTGTTATAGTCTACACATTTTGAGTAGCCTACAGTACTTTATTAGTAATCAGTTACTTTAATATTCACAGCCCTACAAAGGCAGATACTTGGGGGCCCAGTGACTATATCCAGTCTATATGTCATAGATTAGAATGCAGGGCCTCCAGGGTCATGAGAATGAGATCTGAAGAAGGCCTTAGTTCTGGGCACTAGACTCGAGCACCTCACAGAAGGTTATTTTAAAAAGGATCTTAGCTTTTCAGGGGCCCCTTCAAGCTCACTTGGGATGAGGGGCCCTCATGTCTGATCGGGGGGCCTTCAAAATCTGGAAACATTCGTCGAATTTTCATAGTATGGCATTTATAAGAAAATGATTTAGCCCACTTTTTATTAAATTTGAAATTCAATATAAAATTGTTCATTTCTTTGCAGCTGATTAATTTTTTTTTGTGCTGAGGATATCTTGGGCCCCTAGGGCCCAGGGCCGTCGGCGATCGCCGACTAGCCGACCTGGCCAGTCCGGCACTGGCTGTTTATGACAAAAAAATTGTAAGCAAACTAATTTGGCACTATAGACAGTCAATATTAGGAAATGTTTTTCTAGGTAATGCTGAGATGGTTTTTTAAATCTCAATGAATAAAGCTGTAAGAGTTTTTTTCTGATATTAATTAATTTTATTCTACCCGTCATGAACCTGTATGATTGATTAAAAATTTAAAACCTAATCTTTCCGGGCCCCTGCCAACAATTTATGGGCCCGGGCCCCGGGCAAATGACCCGTAAAAACCCGTCTGTCTACGGCCCTGCTTATCATTATATCATATTCACCAAAATTATATAAGTACAACGTAGAAGATTTACTCTACTTTGAGGAGTGTTATTGGTTGAGTCGAAGATTTTTATACGATTTAGTACTTGAGCGAGACCTACATTTTAAGAGGAAATAGATAGCAATTGCTGCCTGAACATAATCAAGTTATTCTTTCTCTTATCTTATTTTGGTACAATACAAATTTTACATCTTGTTTGCTTTTGGGTCTCACCTAGCAATGGCACTTATTTTTCGGGTTCAACTGGTTCGCTGTTGAAACCTTTTTTCAACATTTTTCTTAATCAATTGCTTGAAAGAGATAGCATGTGTGCACACTTGCAGTTTCCTACCACTCATCTCTTCTATACCGGCCAAGATGCCAATTTTAATAAAAGGACAGGCCTTTCATCACTTGACGAGGGGTGGACACTTTTATGACGCTGTTTTTCTATATTTTCTGCCGGACGACTATTGTCTTGGGCTCGATCTTCTCTCCTCTGAAAATTTTTCAAAACAAACTTTTCTAAAGATATCTTCAGACAAGGATGCCTCCATTAGCCACGTGCAGAAATCCTCACCTTGTGTTGAAATACATTCGTTGTTTGAAGCCACCCTCGAGTTTGTGATGACTGGCACTAGACTCCAGAGACAATACATTGGAAGTTTCATCCCACGACGCACTGGCGCCATATGAAACAAATGCCATTTTTTGCAACCGAATTATTCATCAAACATTTTTCCAACACAAATGTATTGAAAGCACCAAAGATCTATAACTAATCTTATAACAAGATTTTCCTAAGTAAAGAAATTGATCATTGATAAACTTGGAAATCAAGGCAAGCGTAGCGAGCCTGCTGGCTAGCAATCAAAAAAGGATAAGAAATTTATTGTATTTGATGAGATGTTGTGGTATCTTTCCATAATGAATTGAAAACACAGAATTTTGTCTGTACCACTGTTTATTTTGTAAAACACTAACTATTTACAAAATAGAAAAAAGGATAACTTGATATCTAATTTTTTCAATTCAATCAAAATTGAAAAAATTGGTAGCATTCCCAAGTGGCAGCTTAAAAATGTTTTTCCTTCATTATAAAGTACCTGGTCAAAGACTAGAGAGCTATTCTATTGATAATAATTAATAATTTCAACTAATAAGAATTTTTCACTCTGAACTAATTTACACGACTCTGCAGTCAAACATTTTTGAATATAAGTTTAAATAAACTTCTACTCACATGTGGAGCGCTTTCGGATGTTAATCCATTTTCAACACTGCCTTCATTTCGTTGTCATTGATTGGTCTAGGAAGCATTGGTGTTGGCGGTACTATTTAAATTTATTATGACGAATAGTTGGCGGTTTTGTTTGAATTTATTAGTGTGTCAAAAAGTCTATGGGATTTGAAGTTTAGATGTTCATTTAGGATGTTTTGGGGGTCGGTTTTTATGTGTTTATATATTTCATATTGTTCTAGAGTGTTGAGTTCTGGTCCTTTTGTTTTTATGTGTATTATTTGCAAATTGTTGTTGATGTTTGTGTAGGTATGATTGTTTTCTATAAGGTGTAATGCATAGGTAGTTACACCTTATAGAACATCCTAAATGAACATCTAAACTTCAAATCCCATAGACTTTTTGACACACTAATAAATTCAAACAAAACCGCCAACTATTCGTCATAATAAATTTAAATAGTACCGCCAACACCAATGCTTCCTAGACCAATCAATGACAACGAAATGAAGAAGGCAGTGTTGAAAATGGATTAACATCCGAAAGCGCTCCACATGTGAGTAGAAGTTTATTTAAACTTATATTCAAAAATGTTTGACTGCAGAGTCGTGTAAATTAGTTCAAATAGATGAGAAACAAAATAGATGAGTAATAAGAATTATTGGACTAAACACTATAACTATAGAACTATGATGTGGGTACGTTCTAATTTTTGCTGTTGAGTGACTTCCAGGTTTTTTTAAACAGGCCCCTAATGCTAACTAAATAACACTGAATGTATTTTTCATTTTTAACAAAAATAAAATTTTGATCAATCAAAAACCTCTGCTAGAAAACTCTTTGTTGATTTTGAAGGGAAACTAGTTCATAATATGAGAAGTAAAAAGTGAATAAAACATTCTAACACCAATCAGAAAGTTTTGTGGTGGATTATTTGTGAAGTGAATAAACTTCTTTGGAATAGGTTTCATGGAGACGAAAGAACTTGAGAAGGAGAAACAGAAGAATGAAGAAAAGGTCGTAAGTGCGTGGGGTAGATGATGCTGAGAGCTACCTAGAGGTTGGGAAGAAAATTCAAGAATAATGGGAAGAAGAAGGAGAGTAGAATGATTAATACTTTTCTAATGATAAATGTGTTGTGTCACTGTAGTAGGAATTTATTTTGGATTCAATATCCTATCCTATTGAGCGAGTAATTTCTGTACGTTTGTATGTAAGAATGTATAACCACGGATCTAGCAAACAGCACAGATCGATTCCATGGAATTTGAAATATAATTTAACCGTCTTGGGAAAAAAGATTGCACCGGGCCTGATCTTGATCAGAATAACTCGTTCAAGGCTTGAAAAAGAATAATTATTCCTTCGGGAAACTAGCTGTTGGAATCTCGTCGTCTGATGTTGATTAGTGTGAGTGAGAGCTGATATGTTCGGGAAAGAGACATAGCCTAATTATGTCATCTGTTACAACCCACTTTTCATTGCATTTTTATTAGATGGTTTCAAGTAAAATACAGTATGCGACATGACACTGACTATTAAGGATTGAAGAGATTTATGCACTGGCTCAATGATCAAATTATTATTATCGTCATTTTCAGGGCCCTCACGTGCGGTGTGCGAAGGAGGCGCCGCGGCGGCTAATGCAAAACGAAAATTTAAAAAAATTTCAATTGGGCTATTGGAATTATTTTTTTCATTTATTGAAAAACTTATTCTACCAACAACTTGAATCCACAAGAAATTATTTCCTCTGCATTAACTCATTCATCATAATGAATTGATCAATTGAAAAACCACAATCAATGTATAAGGCAAGCCGAGAAGCGCCCCTCTTGAATTTAATTCTATGGTTGGCTGACAACCATCTTACATATCACCAATCACAAGCCAGTTCCCGATAAAAACTCCTCCACATAATACTAATATTTTTACCGAATTGTTGTAGTTTTTCAATCATCTTCTAGCAAGAGGTCGGTATTAGATCATGAATAGTTTGAGTTATTTCATCATATTCATCGTATAAAAAATAGAATTGATGAGTATAAGATGGGAGTGCAAAATCATATTCTCATCTCATGTCATACAGCATAAAACTATTGAAGTCTGGAACTGGACTAAGTTACACGAAAAAAGTAAAACTCAGTCTAAATTCTATGAATTTTTACCAACTTGATAGAATCTTACCAGCCTGAATACATGAATAAATATTTTACTAGCACAAGATCATCAATCAGTGTAATTTTTTGTGTATGATACTCCTTCCATCATTTTCTTGCTTGCAGTTATTTTCTAAGACAGAACTCACGAAACACTGTCAACCAATAAGAAACGAGTAGGCGGGGCATGAAGGCGTGTCCAAGTCGAATCTGAAACATCACCCATCAACTGCTTCCATCTACTGGTTGAATTTGGAAACTTTTCTAGCCAATGTTTTTGGCCATTTTGATCGTAGGCGGAGCTTGGAAGCGTGTCCAATGGAGCAGGTCACCCAATTGCTACTGCCATCTGCTGGCTGAATTAGGAACTATTTCGGATGTTATTCAAAAAAGTTGGGTAGATCAGTGGAAATGGCTGAAATTTTTAATTTGCTTGTTATTGAGACTCTGATTTTTTGTCAAAACATCTTTATTTCCAGTCAAATGGAATATTTATGATGATTCTCAATATTTTTCTGTGAATAATTTATTGTTCCCTTCATAATGTGCTTTCAAGCAAACTAATAAAATAAATTAATCAATCATTTAAATTTTAATATTTTAATGATAAAGGATGGTACAATGTGACAGTTTTACTCAATTAAGATAGCCTTCGGTTATTTTGTAAAAGTTCCCGTAGGCTTTTGCTTATCACGTATCTTATACATGAAAATAAGAAACAATACGTTGGGATACAATGAGCAAGTCCCCATAATCATTTTTGCCACTCCAAATGTAACATTGGCTTTGAATATATTATAAGTAGCCGGCAGGCTCGCTTCGCTCGCCTTCTCCGCCTAGCCAGGGGGTTCCGCCCCCTAGACCCCCGCCAGTATCAGCAGTTTCAGTGAGGCAAACAGGCTCGCTTCGCTCGCCTGCATAACCTCTGTCAGTGTAAGCTGAGAAAAATCCGTTCAGAAGGGATTCAAAATTCATTGAACACAGCATTTCTAGACCAAATGTGGACCTGTTCACCAAATTCGACATTTGCTACCAATTTATTCTCGAAAAATCCAAGAAAAACTCTGAAAATTCCGAAAAATAGTAAAACGCTAATATTGAGTGTAACCTTGGGAACTATATCGGACATAGTTTGAAACTTGATTCAATATCTTCCAAATTACTCCATCTATAATCTCGCTGAACCATTGGATTTACACTAAGGATTGGTCGTATCAAGGCGGAAGATATGCAACCCGCAATACATTTACAATTTTGAAAACCCTGATTACTGGCGTAATCTTGAACGGAATTCAAAAATATTTTAACACAACATTTCTAGACCTTATCTGGACCTACCTACCAAATATCAACATTTTCTACCGATTGGTTCTCGAAAAAATTGAGAAAACGCCGGAAAACTATAGAAAAACTTAAATATTTGGCGTATCCTTGAAAAGTTTTCAAAATCCTTTCATAGCGCGCGTCTAAACGTCCAACTGAACATGCCTGCCAAATTTGAACGCATTCGCTTCAGTGGATGTTTAGTTCTGGTGATGAATGAATCAGTCAGTGCCATTTCGCTTATATAGATATAGATATGTTGGATTGCATTCGTCTGCTAATGAGGGGGGTCGCGCCTGCTAAAATCTCGAACAGGGCACCAAAAAACCACGCGAGGGCCCTGGTTCAATCGTATTGATTGCGTGTTCAGTGAATAGTCTCCATAAGAAATTTAAATCTTATGCTCTCATAATTTCTAAGAAGCTGAGGTTGAAAATGTAATAAACCTATTTGAACAAAGATTCAATCAACCGTCTGTACAGTCTTCCGAGATCTTGTATTCTTGGAAATGTTTTTTCAGCTGAGATCGATCCCTGATTTTTTTTACTTGATTCTTCAAATTGATATTCCTTCACAATTTCAATGCACTTGAGTTCGAAAATTCAGAAATAAATAAAAATTAATGTCCTAAATTTTACAACAAAAATTTAAACTCTTTCAATTTTGTTTTTTATTATACTATTAGGTGCAATTGAGAACAGAGTTTCTGATATAAGAAAGGATCGAACAATTGCCCTCTCCAACCGCACTGCTGAATGGCTATATAGAAGATAGATGGAATATATCAACATAAACATACAACATCAATAGTAATAGAAATTTTGTTCAAAAAATGTATTGATAATCATCTACCATCTTATCACTATACAACCATTCAGAAGTGCGGCCGCTGCTTCAGAGCGGAGCCCGCTGCCCCGATATTTATTTAAAAACTGTGTTGATCGAACAATTAATAATATGATAATTCAAGATACCATTTACAGTACCTAATAATTTGTGTAATTGATATGTTGAGAATTGCATTTCAAAGTAAAATTATTGTCCTCTATAAAAAACAAGTGTGAACCTGAAAACATTTTTTGAACTCACTAGAAAAAAGATGAGAAATAAGAAAATAGTAGTTGCGTATATTTTGAAACTACAAGGTAGAACTGAGTTTAATATCCTTATGGGAAAACAGCCAAAAATAATTAAAATAGCAGGATATGTGACCTTTTGATCTTCACCTGTTCAACTTGATTCTATTACAATGCAAATAAATTCAAATCGCATTAAAGTGACTTTTAAGACCTTTGGGAAAACGTGAAATATGGGAACTGAAATTCAATTAAGTGTGAAAATTGTCACATTGATAGCTAATTTGCATGTTCCTTGTAGAAACATCCTCTTGTTTCTCGCATTTTTTCTTTCAAAGAAATTGTGAGTGGATTTTTCAAAGCTCGTTAGATCTTCAAAAAAGATAAAAGGTATTACTTGCGATTACGAAAATATGTAAACAGCAACTTTCCATGTATAACCTAATAATGAAACCTCTAAATGTACAAGAAATGTGTACAGTTTTTTATTTAGAAAAACATTTTTGCTGTCAGAGTTTGCTTTTTCGATCCCAATGAAATTTCTTGTAATCAACAAAATTAAAGCTATCATTAATCTGCCAAATTCATTTGTATGTACATTTGTATGTATATTCATTTTCATATTGTATATGTATATTCATATTCATTTGTATGTATTTGTATGTACATTTGTATTCATTTGTATGCCGAATGTATTTGTATGTTCGTATTAAACCAGTGTACTGAAAAACCTTATCTCTATCTAATAATTCAATCATAAATTTATACAGAGTGTTTCAGGAGGAATGTGCAATACTTCTCAGGCTGATTCCTTACACCAAGTAGACAAAAAAGTTCCATGGGACCAACCCCCAAAAACGCTTTGTTACCGAAATAACAATGACGGAAAATCGAGATTTTTCAAAAAATATTAATTTTTCTATATTTTTAGAGGCTCTAGTGAGGTTCTAAAATAATCAATTCCTATGTAAAATTAGCTGAGGAATCCAATGAAACCAGTTCTAAGTTTGTAACTTTAACGGTTATTCAGATAATTGAAAAATATGCTAAAAACGCCATTATAAGGGTTATAACTGGATAAGGAATCATTAAATTGTATTTTTTATTAATGGAAGTTGAAGAGAGTTGGATTCCAAAGAAAAAGTTGAATGGCGGCGATGGAGTAAATCTTACCCAAATCTCAGAAATGGCGATCAAAAATCGCAAAATTGACAAGTGATAAATTTGTGTTTATTAGCGATTTTGTGATTTTTGATCGCTATTTCTGAGATTTGGGTAAGATTTACTCCATCGCCGCCATTCAACTTTTTCTTTGGAATCCTACTCTCTTCAACTTCCATTAATAAAAATTACAATTTAATGATTCCTTATCCAGTTATAACCCTTATAATGGTTTCATACCCTTAGAACTGGTTTCATTGGATTTCATTGAATAAGATTTGAATTGGAAGTATTAAAAAGCTGATCAATAAAGTTATGAGTGGAAATGTTAAATTTCTCAACACACCCATTTGAACGCTCTGGTAAAAATTAAGACTTCAACCACATACCTCATTTCGTATGACCATAGTAACTTTTCTAACATTTCATACATGACATTACATGACATCGCATGACATCACATGACATTACATGACATTACATGACATCTACTAATCGAGATCTCCAAATATGACACGAACGAATAAAATTGGCTAAATAAAAACGAAGGGGCTCTTGAGAAAAAATCATACAGGCCTAATTATTCGCATTTTACATGAAAAAGATGAATTAGAATAAAGTCGCAGTATTATTTGAGTACTGATCAATTGGAAATTTTTCAACACACCAGTAACACAAAGCTAATGGAAATTTGAACCTATCTTCTCTAATATTCATCAGCTGATTAGTGTCAACAATTTCCATTACACCAAAAATTGAAACATTCTATCTTCATTATTTTACAGTGATTAATGTAAAAGTTATCAATAGATTTATGCTAATGGAAGTGAGTACTCACTTATCATTCAACAGCTGATAATTTAAAAGTATTATTCTTCTCCTCCTTCGTCTTCGTCTCTTCACTTTTCTCCTTGTTCTTATTCTCCACTTTCTTCTTCCTTTCCTCTTATTCTTCTTCTCCTTAATATTTTTCTTCCTTGTTTTCTCCGTGTTTACTTAATTTCCTCCGTTGTCTTTTTCTAAATTGTCCTTTTCCAAACTTCCCTATTCCACATACTTCATCTTCGTCCTTTTCCTCCTGTCCTTTTTCCATTCAATTCTATTCCTGTTCCTCTTGCACTTCATATTCCACTTCATCCTTCTCTTTCTGTTCCTTTTCCTCTTCTTCTAACTTTACCACATTCCCTTTCTACTTTTCTTGTCTTTTCCTCTTTTCTTTCCCTTCATTCTCATTTTTTGTCCCTCTTTCGCTTCAGATTCCACAATCCCTCTCTCCCTTTCTCTCTCTTTTTCTCTTCATTCTGTGCAATGGGTCTTTCTAGATCTAGTACAACAAATGAATGAATGAATCAATCAATCTCTCTCTTCATATTCCCTAACCATAACCATAACTGGCGGCTCGTATCCACGAAACAGGTGCAGTGCCCGTATCTTTTACTGTACAGCATTTTACCTGTTTCGTGGGCACGATCTGCCAGTGTCTTGAACTGTATTCTCTCTGATCCTCTTTTCTCTCTTTCACACACCCTCAACCTCTTTTATTTAATTCTCTCTTCTTGTTTTCTCAATCATCAGTTCTCTTTTGGCGTTTGTGCCCTTACAAACGCATACAACGTTAAAAAATAAAAGCTTGAAAGAAATTATGAAAAAAAATCAATAGGTAATAAAGGTAAATAAACAGAATAGGTAAATCATTGTTCAATAAAGTTTTTATGCGGATGATGCCCACATAAGCGCTTGAGATTGTGCGTGGGTAATGGATAGGCTAATGAGTGCGAATGTGATTGATGAGGTGAAAAACAGCCATGCCTACTGGGTCTTGAACCCTGACCAGGTAGTGCTAGCGGACTGAAGGCTGTGACGCCCCAGCCCACTGCGCCAACCGGGCTATTTTTAAAAAAGTACTGTAAATTCAAGAAAATATTGTTGTATTTTTATACCATTATATGATGTCTATTGGTATGACCCACATCAACAGCTGATTTGGTCATCAGAAAATTGTATGTTTGAATTGGCCGATTGCCATCTTAAAGTTCTATACAGCTTTTAATGTATAACGATGAAAATCTCGTGTAATATTATTGAAGATGAGCTGTAGTTTTCGACGGTTTGCTAAACGTTGTACCAGTGCATTTTTAAACATTTCAAATGTCATTTGTCTATGTTTGGAAAACTGAGGCATAAGTCTCTTAAATTATGTTTTCTATTAGAAATAAGAATCACAGTACCCTTTTGAAATTATTTTTTGTCCTAGCATAATATGTTTCGACTCATAATAATCATTTTCAAAATCAGCTGACAAGAGTTCCATTCAAAATGACTCTAATGAGTAGAAACATTGTTTGTCAATGGCGCAACAGCCCTATGAAGGGCCTAGGCCTACCAGCTGGTTGCCAGTTTCATATTCTCCAAACTATACAGTCCATCCAAGCGAAGAAGACACTCCGGCAAGACAGGAAAACGACTCCAGCCCGGCCAATACCGGCCCAAAAGCCATAAATTCTCAAAAGAACCCACAGCCCCCGAACCAACACCGACCGACCCCCCACTCCGCCAGAATGCCCTCCCCGCCCGGACAGACCATACAGCAAGCGAATAATCATCAACCAGGATAGAAGTAATAAGTCGAAACATGTTATGCTGAAATAAAAATAATTTCAAAAGGGTACTGTGATTCTTATTTTGAATAGAAAACATTGATAAAGTAGTCCTAAGAAAAAGGAAATACTCTTATTGTGGTTCATCCATCTATTTCACTGATGTATCGATTAAAAGAAAATATTAAAATTTAAAGAAATACTCTTAGTCTTAGATTATACTGCAACTATAAAGGATATTTTCATTTCATTTCATTTTCATTTCAACTAATGTCTGTTTGCTAAGTTGGACCTTGATTAAAATTCAAATTTCCAAGTAGGAATAATACTTAAATATTTAATAATTAAAAACTTAATAATTTATTAAATATTGTAGCCTGTATTTAATGTCACCAATAAATTTAGGGATGACTGTGAATTGAATTTGTGGGAAAGCCACAGCTTGTGGCTATTGATTTTCTATTTGAACTTTGAAGGCGCCAATAAGTTATTGGGGGCTTCGCTGTTGGCAGGGAAGAGAATGTGGTTGGTTTCCAAAGAAACAGCCGTTATCGGTTTCATAATAGCAGCAGCAGCAACAGCAGCAGTGGTGGTAAGGTGAGAGGCGCATTTTTTGACCGGTAGACGGTGGCAGATGTTGAAGGGCCCTCGAATTTGAAATAATCGCTCGTCGTCGGGGTTTGGGCCGCTGGAGGGGGTTGAGGTGGAAGGTAAGACCGCCGGGTAGGTGGGGGGTGAGTTTAAGCGACCGGTCGGGCGTTAATTTTCGAAACGAGAGGCACAACAAAAGGGGGAGACATCGGCGGGTGGACTCGTATAAAGAAGGCGAAATTTGAAGGCCGAGGTTCGAGTGACGAGAGGGGGAGGGAAGCTACCGTTCGATAAAAATATCGCCGGGCTCTGGCGGGGCGAGGGCAGCAAGTTTTAAGCTGATTTGGAAGAGAAAAAGACCGAAGCCGGCGCCATTTTGGAAATTTAATGTTTTAGTGATGCTTCCGTCGCTAGCGCGCGTCCCTCCTTTTTTCATAATAAAATCTCCCATTAATTTTATTCCTTTCTGTAGGCCTACTCCCTCGACCATCGATTTTTCTACCCTCCTCCCCCAGTTTTTTTTTCAAACCGAGCGCAGCACCCTCATCCCCATCATTTGAAAATATGAAAAAGTCAACTTTTCATATTCCGAATTTAAAACTTCTTCGCATCGGTCGCCGTCGGTTCTGCATTATTATTGTGGATTAGAACAGCAAAAGTCGTCTCCCAGTTTTTCCAATTGTTTCGGCCGACCACTTCACACAGCTTTCCTCTGTCACTTTCTCCATGCCATATTTGTTATAAATCTCACAAACACATCGTACTCACGAAATTCTAAAATATTCCAACGTAACTTTAAACATCTACTTTCAATCATCCTCTGCCAAGTCCTTAAAATTTGCAGGTTTTAAAATGGTATTGAGGGACATAATCTAATTGGAACTCACTCTTCATGTTTGAACTCTTCCTGTTAAAGATCATAAAGTCCTGGAAGAGCATGTTCGTAGTAAACACTGCTCAGAACTCAGGACCCAATAATCCTGAAGGGAGATTCTATTAATTTTTTCAATTAAACAATAATACTAACAAATCTTGATTCCCGAATGAAAGTGAACAGAACTATACTTTCATCAAAACTGCTTTAGAATTATTATTATTATTATTGCGTTTCGCTTGGTCTCAGAGGTACCTCGCTCCAAGCTGGTCCTAGAGCAGCTTAAATCATAGTATAAATCAATAATCCTGGAAGGGCATTATTGTTGTGTTTTAATCGAACACTTCCATGTGTAAAACCAACAAGTGCAGAAAGAAGATATTGGGAAAAGTTTTGAAGAGACATAATCTAGGTCAAATCTAATCTGCACAGATTATTATGAATATTTTAAAAATATTATTCAAATATTTCCTGTTTGAAAATATAAGAAAGTTGAATCTTGAATGGTGATGAATAACTCCTCACAGTTTCGGGAGAAAAAAAATGAAGTTTTTGAAAATTGAAATGTGAATGTAGAGCTCTAATTCTATTGAAGAATTTCTTGAAGAAATTATGTACTGCAGCCGTCTCTTAAGTCGGCTGTCATATTTTGTCATATTTGTCGTCATATTTAACTTAATTTAAATTCGATCACTTATTCTTGTACGATCTGTACGTTTTCATGAAATATCTCTTAAGAAAATACAATTGAGAAAGAAATTGAGTTACGATTGAACGCTGCTTCAAAAGATATCCATCGCCCAGTTGCAAAAAATGCATTGAAAATTGATAGTCGATTAATCATAAGATTATTAACTTACAAGAATTATGATCAATAGTCTGAGAGTTAAGCTCAGCTGGGACCAAACATAGGCCTATCCATACTAGTTGTGTTTAAAATGAAAAAATTGAAAGAATGCTGTGATTGTTCTTCTATTTTACATGCATTAGTAGCCCTGAAAATCATAATTATTTTAATAGAACTGGACAAAATTGAGGGTTGGACTAAGTGGTAATTGAATCTTGAACCAACTCCATTGTGCCTCTTGAATTGTGTCTTTTTTGAAATTAGTTTATTATAGAAGTAAACAATATAATAGGAATAGCGTCAATTCGAAGCTAATGTGCATCATTCATGTTTTTTGACGCTTCGAATGTTGAAGATTTGTTTGAGATGATAATGAAAATTCATTTACTCTTCATGCTCGTGTAGTACAGAGCTTGGAAACAAGATGATTGATAACAGCAAGGTTCATGAGGGGTGTTCGAATGATATAATAATGTTGAGAGGTAGGATTACGTTCGCGTGAGAGGTTGCTGGCGATAATAAATTTGTGGGTGTGAAAGACAAATAAAGAAATGGTGTGTTGAGGAGGCAGTTAGAGGGAGTGAAAGAGTATATGTGGGAGAGAGTGTGAAGAGAGAGAATGGAATAAAGAGAGAGAGAGACGGAGTAAGAGGAAGGTTGTGAGAGAAAAAGAGAGAGAGAGAGAGATCCAAATCGAGAAAAGATTAGATTAGATTACTTTATTCAAATAGATAACAAAATTCAGCTTAGAATCTGTATTGCAATATGAGTTATAAATATAATGCAATATAAATGGGAAGGGAAACTGTCATGTGGTTGATCTAATGTTGAACAGGCTCCGTCATTCTCTCATAATAATTGTGAAATGAAGCCCGCTCGAATCTCAATAGATTTAAAGGAGTTAAGGAGTTAAGGAGTTCATTCCAAGCGTGACAATCACCAACTAGAAATGATTTATTATAAATAGTGGTTCGATGAATTAGGATTCTTAAAATATGTTCTCCGGTCCTAGTACTTGAAATATCCAACCTTTAGATACAAATTTGAAATCATACTTGAAATATATGGGCTTGCCATATTTCAAAGTATCCCTGACAAGTTTCACTATACGAAAAAGTCTCTGTGTCTGGTTGTTTCAAAGTTACACTATCAATGTGAGCTTGAGTGATCCTTCCGACGTTCAAGGGAGTAGGCTATACAAACCGTAAACAGTAATTTGACAGCTTTGTAGTTTATTATTTAGAGTGACTTGCATGTCATTTAGTACAGAATTGCAATACATGATGTGGTAAAATATGAGAGATTTGACAACTAATAACCTGGTGTGCCTGGGGTTAAATATTTTGTAATGTTTTTACCGGGTGCATGACTGAAAAACTTTTTAACAAGTGCTATCTACTTGCTCTAACCAGTCAAGGGTTTTATTCATGAGTATTTATCCAAGATTTGCCACTGAGCTACAGTACCGGATTTCACTATCGACGGTTATTTTGTGGATTGAGTTCAAATCAATTTTGTTAGTTATGCGTGAATATCCAATAACTATAGGCTGCGTTTTGATGGAGTTGAATTTGAGGCCATTTTCTTAGTTAATTCAAGTATTAAATTTACATCCTCATTCGTTTTTTCTATTGTCTCATTTATTTTTGTGATTGAACAATTTGCATAGATCTGGAGATCGTCTGCATAAGTATGGAAACTAGAAAACTTGATGACAGAGGGTAGGTCATTTGCATACAGAGTGAACAGTAGAGTAGATCATTGAAAGAAAGAGAGAGATTCAGATACAGATTCAATCACTTTATTCATGTAGATTACATAATAGAGACATTGAGAGAGAGTGAGAGAGAGAGTGAGAGAGAGAGAGTGAGAGAGAGAGAGTGAGAGAGAGAGAGAGAGATAATTGAATTGAATAATTGCCTTTATTAGGGCGGAGTTGGGGCTCTAGGGCCTCTCCACCACACAACCCTTTACAATAATAGAGTTCATACATCTATTTCATACAGTAAAATAGCAAAAATAATAGAATATACTTGAAAATAAAATTGTGAAATCAATATTCCAACTCTATGTTACTATAATTACCAAAATTAAGCTTCTTGTACTTGAGAATTATAAATTACCATTCACACACGCACTCATGCAAATAAGGTGAGAATAACATATTAATGAAACAATATCACTAAGCCCACTATACTGAAATTTGAATCTATTTTCCTGAAAACATTTTGTTAAAATGAAAAAGAAACCCAAAATTATGAAAATAGAGAGAGAGAGATAGAGAGAGAGTGAGAGAGAGTATTGATGGAGAGAGTGACTGGGAATAAGTATGGCGTGGGTGAAGGTAAGGAGGAGGAAATTATCGCTCATCACATGGCAGTAGAGAGGTGAGAAATAAAGTCATGAAGTATGAGGGGGGAAGAAGTCCAAAACTTCACCTCCTAATATTTTTAAATTTTACAAACAAAGACTACGCCACTAGATGACTATTTTTCTTGATGTCTCTATGAATTAACGATTTCTTATTCAAGCTCATCAGTTTTCCATTCAGATATTCAATTCTCGCATTCTCATAAAATACTTTGACGAATTTTACGTTGAAAACGAAACTATAGCAGGGCCCTCGCGTGGGGTGTGCGGAGTGTGGGACCGCACAGGGCGCCGCGGCAACCAAAGCAAAACAGGAATTTTTTAAAAATTCAATTGGGCTATTCGAATATTTTGTTGACTGACAGGAATTTGAAAGAACGTTTTTCCACCAACAACTTGAATTCACAAGTAATTATTTTCTCTGCATTTACTTATTCATCATAATGAATTGATCAATTGAAAAACCGCTAATATAGTTATGTGAATAGAGTTGTGATGGCTAGATTTACTAGCGGACTTACTGCACTGGCGGCTCGTGCCTACAAAACACATGAAGTACTCGTATCCTTTACTTTTCAGCACTTCACCTGTTTCGTGGGCACGAGCCGCCAGTGGGATTTAGAGACGAGCAGACCAAGCCGCGCTGCTCTAGCTGCCGCTTGGGAATCGTACATTTAAATTTAATTCTATTGGTGGCTGACCACCTCACACTACTCAATGTAAGCTGAGAAATGCCACTCTTAAATTCGATTCTATTGGTGGCTGACAACTCCCTTACTAACTTACTAACTTATTTCAAATATTTTCTGGAGAAAGTTGAGGAGGGCTGTGAAAATGGCTACAATCTTCAATTTACTTGTTATTAAGTTTGCAATTTCTCTTAGGACAAGATTGACATATTTTTTCTGTGAAGAATTTATAATTTTCTCCCTTATGTGCTTTCAAGCAAATAAATAGAAATAGATCAATTAATAATTGAAAACTGAATAAGTCGCTAGAATTTTTTTCCGTTTATTAATACAGTACCTAGTACAGTATTTTCATTTCCAACTTACCCTAACCAGAAATATCTAAGGATCATTTTTAAGTGCTCTCTATGATAAAGTACGGTACAATGTTACAATTTTGCTCAATTTAGGTAGCCTATACTTATATTTATTCATTTCTGTTACGCTCTGGCTTATCACGCATTACATGCCTGAATGCATGAGAATACATAAAAATACAATACATTAGAATAAGAAAGTCCCGAATCCTTTTTTTTTTAAACACAACATTGCGATTATAAATGAGTAAACTGTGAAAATGAAAGGCAGCTTATATCATGTTTGGCTGAGAATATATTATATATTGGATTGCAGCCGTCCTTCCCATTACCCACGCACAGGCCCAAGAGCCCATGTGGGCATCACCCTCAAAAAAAAAAAAAAAATAGTAGTAATGGGGGGGGGCGCCTGCAGAAATCTCGCACAGGGCGCCGAAACTACACGCGAGGCCCTGAACTACAGTATATGAATGAATGAACGCCTAAATTAAGAGCAACTGTAACTTATACATATTTTTTTTCGAAATCACTGTATGTAAAGTTTAAAAACTATATCTTTCCTGAAATTGTTTCAAGATATTTTTGGTGACCATCCGAAACACGGAAGTGCATGGCTCAAACAAAATATCTCGCAGTCAACTGGGATCGAACCAGGATTAATAGCTTTTGGCTAATCTGACTTGCGATAAAACTAAACTCGGCTGTATCCAATCCTGACTCCCGGACAACCCCAAATGGGAGTTGAATTTTAAAGCCGATCAGAAGTCTTCTTTTTGAGATGAAAAAGGAACGAACGTTCATGCTGTATATTTTAGGTATAGACTCTCATGAATTCGACTCCTTTAAACAGCAATAGTTGATTTTAATGACGTATATCAGCAGCTGAAGCATGAGTGATTATAGTTTATGAGTAGTATTTTTATGTTTGTCAAAAGCTATTCATGCAGCAGATTTATACTGGTTACTACGCAGATTTCACGCCTAGTGAGATCGCATTTCCCCACTGAGTCACAAGCTGGCTCTCTAAATACTTCAAAACGATTCGTGATGAAAGGGTTGCATAATTATTGCCATTACGATTTCAAACAATGGTACATTACTTTTAAAACTTAACATTTCTATAAACATCCTGTCATGAATGCCATGAATACCTAGTCTACTGATTGTGGATACAAGAGAGCTCACGTACTCCTAAGTACTAGTACTCGTAAACTTATTAATTATTTTTATGATGATGATGATTACTAAACTCACAAGATATTCTATAGGTTCAATTTTATGATTTAAAGTTAGATAGTCAAGAAAACAGAATAGTACGGAACCATGTATGATTTGAAATCTATTAGAAATAATCAAATAACTAGCTGGCCAGGTTGGCGCAGTGGTATAGTTGTGCCAAGCACAGAAGAGCCTCTTGCAAGATGGTGGAGGGAACTGTGGAGGGATGTGAAGGGATGATGACAGTGTAACTACGCATGCGCAGAACTGAAATTTTTTGGGTAAAATCACTTCAGCCAACCTAACGTTTTTACACTAATAATAATCATATTGATTTCACGGATGAAAATATTTTTTTATTAATTTGTTTAACTTACTTATTGATATATGATAGCACAAATCATAACATAATTATAAACTAGGACAGAAAAAATAGTCTGAGCCTGTACTATTTCTTCCTAAATTTGGTTATATGAGAACTATTCTCTATTTTTGAAATTGATTGATTGATTTTCATTTCGACTATACTGCCAGCAGTGAATGGCAGGCATGTTGCCCAAGGCTCTAACCATAATCAATTACAAAAATCTCAGAAGAGTCTAGGGCCAAGGCTAATTCAATTCAAGACAACTTAGTTCAATCAATATTTTACATAAGTTTTGATAAATTATTATAATAGAGTTACAATATAATAACGGATTAGTAGAAAAGGCTGAATATACAGAACGTTACATACATCATAAATCCATGAGAATAAAAGTTCTCAATTATATGAATTTTTCCAACAAGTTATTTACGAAATATTTCTAGATATTTTTATAATAGTAATGAATAATTGTAGTGATACATGTATATGATACAAAATGTAGAACGATCAGTTTAAATTGAGCTGAATGAAAACATCGCTTTCCCTTACTGTTCAATGAACTACAGATCAGGAGTGAAGTGGCTTTCACTCAGTTGAGTAGTATAGGAGCTTTTCCACTGAATTTCCTCGTGACCCCTAACCCAACCATCCCAGCAACTACCTATCACTTTCTCTCGTCTCTCTCACCCTCTCTTACTTTCTCTCACCCCAAGTCTCTCTCACCTTTCTTGTTCCTCTCACCCTCTCTTATTTTCTCTTTCCCAAAATGTCTGTCACCTCTCTCTCACCCTAACTCTCTCTTCTCTCTTCTATTCTAACTCTCAAATTTTCTCTCTTTCTCTTACTCTGTAGCAGAACCTATGTATCTGAAATTCCCACTTCAACAAGCGTTGTTTCGAGGAAAGTTCAATACCGGGAAAAAACTGACATATGATCGGAGTATATTTTTTGAAAATCTCTTCCACATTTATCATTCACTTAACTTGTAATAAAGGGAGAGGAGTGATTGAGATTGTTAACCATCCACTCAATTCGAATAAGTAATTAATGTAGAAAATCTTCATTTACATGCAGTTCATTGAAAAACTACTGTAATACAAATCACAAATTAATTATTGATTTTTATTGTTTTAATGGTATTCATGACGTGTTCATGTTTAAGTGTTCACATTACTCTGTGTTCTATTATTCGAAAGGTAAGTTCAAATTTCTTGATTGGAAGAATTTTGATTAGCTAATATTGGGCTAACTATTATTTTATTATACTCAACATGAAAGTACTTATATCCCCGGAACTTCTTAATTATAAGCTTATTGACTCTAAAGCGAAATTCAAGTTCAAAAGTCGAGAAGAAGATTGGCTGGAAATGATAACAAAGAACTTATAATGTTGAGCAAAATTTTACGGTGGAGGTCCTATAGTATGCTCTTAGATTGAATACACATATAAAGTACTCTTAGCAACATTATCATAATGAAAGATTTTTATTTCATTTAATTTTATAATTTCAAAACTTGATTTTGAATCTGAAATTTATGTAACAAATAACGATTTACGATTTAAGCTGAAACTAATTTCTTCCCAGGCAATAAATTCAGTAATACAATAAAACCAATCAATGAACATTGAATTAGTGAGAATCTCTATAAATGAAATTCACCCTGGAATATTCAATGACTGTCAATCAAAATTGAATGATAATCTTTAAACGATCCGTCACTATTTCTATCTCAATTTTTTGCCGTACTCAATTTTTTTGAGAAGCAACACCAAACGATCACGAGGAGAGTATGTATACATGAGATAATTTAATTAATTTTCAACAAAACATGAAAATCTTTATTCGAAATATTTTTTTTTAAATACTGCTTTTGAAACTATTTTTGCGTTTCAATTTGTCAACATATGAAGGATAGGATGATAGCAGTGTAGAGAGGGTGTAATCAAATTAGTCACTACTCACTTGAAATAAGAATAATTCATAGATGTTTAATAAACTCTTCTGCATCTCTTCTCCAGCTATTTCTCTTTCTCTTTTTACTCATTCGTATTTCCTACTTCTTTTTCCCTCTCCCACACTTCTCTCTAGATCCCTCCCCATCCTTTCTTGTGACCTTCCTCTGTGTCAGCACTTCTCGTAGAATTGTCGCAACTTCCTCTGACTTTTGATAAATAATTTTCACTTATTCTGTCACTTTTTCCACTTCTTTTCTATTTTTGGCATGCCTCTTCCTCTTTTTCTTTCAAACATCTCTTCAAACATGAAATACATTTTTCTGATATTGAATTCTATTAATACTCGTTACTTTTTGTTAGTACATAGTTTCTATCTAGATAGAAGTACTATCTATAGTAGTAACTACACAGATATATTTGTTTTAGAAGATACTTTTGTAAAATATTACTTCGGATAAATTTCATATTGGTAAGAATAGCAAAAGAAATTCATTGATGGAAGTCTCGTACTGCGACGGACCCCAATAGATAGTTTCGAATGTATTGAGTCACAGTGTATTCATCAGTGAGAATGGTACTTTTTCTCCCTTGAAAATTCACGAATTCAGACTAATCAGTTTTAATAAAATCGGTAGAATTGATGATGATATTGTAAATCTCTCCATAATAATGAAACTAGGATATTGTCGAATTTCACTTATTTATTATAAAACTGCTTGCAGTATCCTTGTTTTCTTATTAATCAGTTTTACATATTTGAGAAACTCTTTTATGTTCAAGTTTCTTTTGAAGTTTAGTGTTACAACAAAACAACCAGGAAAACTTGAAAACGCACTAATGTGGGAAATTCAAATGAAGACTTCTTAGTCAGTGTCAGAGAGAATATTCGATGCATGACGAGGTTTTAATTACTCCTAAAAGTCCAGTGATCTGATCATACATAGCTTTCTTTTTACATGTGAGTACGCTCATACTTGAGCAAGCTAGGTATTCAAATGTCTCGGTATACCGTACTTATCTGGAAAATTATCTCAAATATCCATCACAGTGCGCTCAAACTGTGTATTATAATAATATTTCAGAGGCCAATCTCTTTCTATTACTGCTTGAGCAGACTAATGTGTGTACACATTCATACTATGTAAATAGCATGTGAGATTGTCTTCCAGGTACGATTTTTTAAACTCGGTGAAATGTATAATTTGAATAACTAAGTACATTCAGGGGCGTTACTCTCTGAAATTAATAGTCAACCATTGTAAAGAGTTGAGGCTTCGTTCTAATCGTCGATGTAAGTCTGTGATAAGAAACTAGAGGTCATTCATCGTTCCAATACGAGTTCAAAGATCTTTTATTCGACTTGAAAATACCATTTACTTGTTTTTTTAGTTTACACCTATGGATATAATGAACAAAGATTCATTGTTGATACGAAGTAATCTTGCTCCATTTTTGTGTCTTGAAATATATTTCCTACTATTTAACTAATCTATATCATTCATTTGAAACTGGCAACCAGCTGGTAGGCCTAGGCCCTTCATGGGCTGTTGAGCCAGACATACATACATATCATTCATAATTTCTCCTTTAATTTCCTCTTTATTTCATCACCAACTTATTTCATGGATGATGAACACATTAGATTTTGGTTTGTGGTAGACAAATCTCGCATTGATTACAGCTGGGAACGACGGCTTAACGTGTACCACACGAGGTGATTATAACAGTGCATTTACTCTGAAACCTTAGAATTCATTGAAGCTTTTTGGTATTCACTCTTTATCTTGGAAACATCTTCACATTCAGATCAGTGAGATGAAATTAAGCCATTATATTCATTATATGAATTATGGAGAAGTTCTGAAATATTTAAAAATGAAATGCTGTTCCAAATCTATTCACCAAATCAAGAATAAGTATTACAATATTCTAAATCAAGTGTAAGTTTAATTGAAAGTGCGATTTGTCTAATTTTCATGGGGACATCTCATGGAATTTGCTAGTAATCTAGTTAGTTCATTGTTCATCGAACAAATTATGAGCGATTAGCTTTTTGTTTTAATGAAGTAATTGTCATCCAGTACAACACAGTGACTACATTTCATTAGAGATTGAATGATAATAATGATCAACTAACTGGCAGGACCGCTTCGCTCGCCATCACATGACAGCTTCTTTTGAATATTATGTATTTATCATACAACGATACAACCCTTTTCTGGTAGAAATGTCTTTAGATTATTGTGCAAAGCTTTTTTAATGAAATACTTTCAACCATTTAATAGAAATTCAATTCAACCATTTCTTCGCAAATTACTTTCAGAATCAATTGAAGATGAACAAATATTACACTTGGAGAAAAGAATGTATCAGGTGAATTACCTGTTTGAATAAACATAATGTTAATCTAGGCGAAGCAAGTACACCTGTATAGTATGGGGAATTCAACTACAGTATTGACATTCAATGAGAGAAGCGTTCCAACTTATAGGCTAATTCAGTTTGGTTTCAATTCATTACGGTATCTTCGGAAACGTATCAACATCAACTATTATCCAGTATCGTATTAATTTTATCTCTAGAAATGTGATGAGGCCGAGGGTCGTGCTATCTGCCTACTATTTATTTCATGGATCATAACTAAGGTGACCAGACGTCCCGGGACAGTCTTCGCCGGGACAGTCCCGTTTTCTGGAGACTTGTCCCGTTGTCCCCACCGAACCTCTCGGGACGCTCATTTGTCCCGTTTTAGCATTTTAGAGTTTTTTCGCTCTTCCAAGTTTTATATTTTGAAGACTCAGTTATGATTTCTACCTTTAACTCCGAAGTATTCGTATTTTTGAACTATAAATGACAACAAATCGTATTAAAACAAGATGGAACAAAGAGTGGAATGGGGGAATGGAGTAGTAATTGACAAAATGCTTCACTACTGAGATAATAATGGTAGAGGATTTTACATTATTCTTCAAATTTTCATTATTATAATTTTGTGGCAAGTTTTTTGTGGCAAAATTCTGTATAAATGAGCAAAACAACACCCCTAACCCCCCCCCCCTCACCAAGAAAGTTTTGTGGCCGTCCCGTTTTCAGTACCTCAAAATCTGGTCACCTTAATCATAACCATCCTTACGTTGACTTTTTGAAGTTGAATTTTTCCGATTTGCAGTATACGTTAACATTTTCAAACTGCTTAAAACTATTAAGCTATTAAGCAATGGAAATTTGATTCCCAGATAAAAAATCAATTTGTTCTTGTAATGGTCCAGAAACAATAAATAGGAAGTTTAAACAAATTGAGGTAAGTACTTCTTGCAAAAGAAAAGTTGCTACAAGAAAGTGCTCTGTCACAAGACTGACTTAATTATTTTCAGTTTCAGGAACAGGCTTGGGTAAGGAAGGTCTACTCCTCTACCAAACTCGCCAATTTTTGAAGTCCTTAATTGCCCCATCATTCTAGTAACTGTTATAAATCAGTTTAAAGCTTAAAACTTCCACTATTTTTCCATATAATCGTTGTTTCTGTCCTCTCACTTTTGCAGCTGATTCTCCAACTTTTCATCCTCATGTTGTCAATCTCCATCAGCCAATCCTTTGAGAAATAGTATAATTTCTTGACTTATTAATCACCGGTATACAAGTAGGCCAGCTTAGTGTTCCTTTGATTTTTGAACTAAGTGATGATTATTATGAATTACGTTCAGTCTGTATGTGGATAGGCCGCAATAGTCCCGCCAAAATTTGTCAGTATTTCTTCAGTTGACGTGAAAAAAGCGCGAATTCGAGCGTTGTCATTGAAAAGCCTCACATCATTGGACTCTGGCGGTTCTGGATTACGCAACTCAAATTTCTCAATATCTGTCTATTTCGGCCTATTATTCAGTGCCGATAATAAAATTATCAAATCATGGAAGATATGTTAATCGATTTCTCAAAGGATTGGCGGCAGAATGCTACAACATGGGGATGGGAAAAGTTACAAACGTATTATAGGACAGAAACGGCGACTACATGAGAAAAGTGGAAGTTTCAAGCTGTATAACAAGCTTGATGGAAATAAATAGCTGTCTATTACAAAAAACCTTATTTCAATTATGACTAAAATAAAGGCGAATAATAGGTAACGAGAATATTGTTATGGAGGACCTCAGTCCCACTTCTATTAGTGTAGAAGTGTAGTGTAAAGATATTGCATCTTTTGTTTATAGTAATAGGCAGAAATTCATGGAGCATAACATCTCACACAGGTATCCCACTAGAAATAGAATGATTACCCTGCAGTACCCCACTCAGACTTTCACTTTTGGAGGGGGGGGGGACCACATTATACAGGACTTGGGATTTTCAATTGCTTGACAGAAGAACTAAAAAATCAGGACAGTCTCAAAAAATTTATTGCAGCTCTCAAAACTATACTTATTGAATACTGTCCGTATTCATTGAGAGAGTGCTATGATATTTTCTCAAATTCTCGTAGAAGTATCGGAACCCTAATGATGTAAAAATCATTGAAATTTGACTTGATTTGATTTTGATTTGAACAAAATTCTTCCCTCAATGGAGGGAAACCAACCATTTGACATGTCGTACACCGTTTGAGCTGTGCTCATTAAATGCGGTTTCATACGACGAAATAATAATAATAATAATAATTAGTTTGTTCACTTCAATCACTATCACTTCAATAAATGTTAGTATTGAAGTTTGAAACAATGTTAATAATCTTCAAATTGCACCTCATCAATCCTGGGTTTTCATTTGTTGTGTATCTTGTATTCCCTCACAGAAAGTTAGTAATTTACACCTCTTACCACCCCACCACTCACCAATTTCTAATGTCATTGATACCAAGCATCGGTCCGTGCTATAATTAGTATGACAGGTAGCTCGATTGTGAATAGACTCAAATGTTGGGAATACCCAATTGTTCTGAAAATGAAAAAGCCTTTCTACCAAGTTCCAAGTATTTTACTTATAGAACAAAACGAAATAGGGATATCAGTGTTATAGCAACTATACTTCTACTGTATAGCTAAACTATTGAATAGTTTATTCAAAAATAGACTGTTCAAATTTTCTATACTGTGAGAAAATGTCAAACAATTGACCTGTATAGAGGTGATTGGCCTCCTGGAAGAATTCCACATAATTTTAACTATAAGAGTTTTGATAGGAAAATTTTGAGAACGACGATTATTTTTGGATTTGGAGTTCACGTCAGCTAATGAATTCTGAAATGAATAATTAGAATGTGAACTTGGTGAAAGAAGGAGATTCAATTAAAAGTATAAAATGAGAGGAGGAAGAATAAAAAGAAAGTGCTTCACACCCAATAAAACTTGTACTCCAATACAATCTTCACTCAACACTACTGCCACAATGCTTTCAATCTGATACGTGAAACCTCGCTTACTTATTGTTACAATGGACTGCACAATAGATTGCTGTGTTGGTTGGCCGAAAAATCCAATAGAAGTTGGATTTCGATCAGAAATAGCTAGATACAACAATCCACCTTATCGTTACACCAAGTTATATTCTCTGAAGATTCTATTCAGTTCCTCTCCACATACTACTGGGAAGGAAGTGTATTCAAAGTTTTCCAGTCTATCCAACAACAATATGCAATTCAAAGCATTGACTATTTTTATGAATTAGCTGTGCATTCCAGCAGCTGTAATAGCATTCAGGTTTCAAAATTCATCTAACGATATTCTTACCATATTCTGTTTTTACTGAAAGGCCTACGAGTTTCAGTTTTCTAACCTTCTGCTGGTATCACATTTTAGTTTTTATAAATATATTTTTATACCTTATTTTACTTTCACACTCATGTGAGAAGCAGCTACAAAAACATATGTGGAATTCAAATTTTCCATTTTCAAATTTTATTTTTCTTTTCCACTACCTTCTTCCACATTGACCCCTCTCCAGGAATGGGTATTTATGTGTTTAAACTCCGCCATTTTATGTAGATATAGCACAAATCTATGTTACCGTTAACTAGTTAACAAATCTAATCCTATATTTCAGTCATTTTACAAGTTTCAAAATTCGGAAAATAGCATTAAAATAACTGTGTTTCAATAAATAATTTATTCTCAATAGAGTCACACTACTCGTTTGATATACAGTAGTGCACGTCATCGTAAACTAGAGAATTTGTCAAAATTTTATAAAAGAGCTTTCACCCTGGGTGCAGGGTGTGCTTTCACCCTGGAAATTCGCAATAAAAATAATATAATACAATATTTTCAAAAGTTTTGGAATTACTTGTGGTAGAAATCAGTCTGCTTCTTGGGCTGCAGTACCAAATTATGGGTGAGGACACTCTTACTTGGACTTATTAGACTACAAGTCAATATAGACTTTCAATAGATGTATAATAAATCTATATTTATGATTAATGTAAATAATTTATCTCATGTGTGTTTGTTTCAAATTCCAGAAAACTCATGGGGGTCAGTAGCACACCCAGCCCGCAGGGAGCAGGGATGGAATCGCAAATGTTATATAAATAATAATAATGAATGGTAAATTCTATCAATATTAGGGAGGATTCCTTCTCTGCAATGAGATAAGATTATAGTTATAATTTTCTGCCAAGTCCTCCTGAAATCAACCACCCAATGTTTTACAAATCACCTGGAAGTAAGTTGGAAAGTGTCTCAAAAGCGCATTTCTATTACTCACGCATAAGTCTACGACTTATGTAGGCAACTCCCTCAAAAATACTTCGGAATTATGATAAACCATTCTGCTATTCTCACTCTTATTTCTCTAGGGTGTTGCTTTGGCTCCAAGCTCTTCACCCTATTCACGATAACTTGAATAGCTCAGTCAATATTGGTTCAAAAATGATATATTTAGTCTCAAATCGTAGATCAGAAAGTTTCCTACAATTTGAGACCAAATTTATAATTTTTGAATCAATATTGACCGAGCAGGAGTAATTTTCCCTTCTTGCCAGACTGACTACAGTAAGTTACTTGCTGTAGTATTGTGATGATTATTGTAGTTGATGAACCCGTGTTTTCAACAACTGTAAGTCACTTTGTTAGTTATTAATTAAATTCATGATCATTTTAATTTGCGTTTACTAGAAGATATAAGTAGTTGCTCAAATTCAATTGATTTCAAGTTTGAGATGATTGAGAACACAAGGTACACTTCAGCCTAGTTTACGCATGTTGCAATATTTTTAGTTTACATGCGCACGCCGTATCAGCCCCTGATACAGATTTGCTGTTTAAGAACTCAATGAGCATAAAAAGGAAATATAATTATGTCCAGAGAGGAAACCACGAAGAAGAGATGAAAATACGCACACCGTATATGACCAATACGGTTTAATATAAAAATACGACCAATATAGAATAGTAGAGTAGTGGCTGGAATATAATAGTGTACATGTACATGTAGCCTACAGAGTATTGGAGGAGAAGGTGGTGGTAATAATGAAGAAGAGCGCTGAGGAAGAGGATGAGTTACGCGAGAAAGGGTGGTCGGACGCATAGAAAAGGATAGGGAACATTTCCCTCTGCATTGTACTCTTTGTTCTCTTTTATTCCACCTCAGAGATGAATTTAAACCGATAAAAATGCTTTTATTACAGGTCCCAATATTCTGCCCGATGTGGCAACGGCGCCCTCTCCCCCCACCACCCAACCGTGCAACGACCGTGCTTCTGCGCATGCGCACAACTCCGTTCACTTCCCCTCCACAGCGCACTGCTTCATCTTTGAAAAATAATATATTAATTTTTCGGGAAGCCGACCAATTTGTTCTCAAGCTGCCCATACATTTTCGGACATTCGTGGCTGACGTTCCTTGTTGTTAGCAGTGAAGCCTGAGCGCACCATAACTTTTCATTTAAAAGACACTTTGACTTCTTGTGTTATTTGTGAAAAATGTGATGTGTTAATGAACTTGCCGTGCTCTGTGACTCTAACGTTTTGTGTGTAACTGATCTACCCTCAGGACTTGGATCATTGTGTGAGTGACAACATCTGATTTGGATTTGTGTTGGTGGGTGAGTACCTCAACTTACAACAACTTTATTCAAACTTTTCATCTTGTTTTTTAGTAATGAAATGAATCAGCACTGATTCACTAACCTGAAAATGTACTTCCTTTTAACTTCCATCAACTTTGAATTTACAGTTCCAAACATCCCTTCACACTTAGTTTCAACTTTGTTTCATCGAGATTTATTTCCCAAATTCAGTAATTTTTCAGTATTTATTTACAGTAATTTTTCACTTAGAAACAAACTTTACAGTGTGTTTGTTCGATGCAGTTCCATAGACTTTCGTAACTATTTCACAACTTTCGTAACAGTTTCTACCCCTCAGTGAATAATCATATGAGAATACCCCCGAGACTACTCATCTAAAATAAGTTTTTTGTCAAATAATTAGCTTAAAAGCAGATATGTCTGACGAAATTTCAAACTTGTACTGAGAGTTCCTAGTCCACGCGGTTCTGTTTACAAATAGCAACGCTGCCGCCAGCTATATCAACCACGCGTGGGACAAAGCAATTCGTATTTCATTCAAATCTGTATCTCGTTCTAACACATGAACTATACTTCAATTTGTTACTTACTTGATATAGGAACTTCAATTTCCAGGAGTACAGATTGTTAGGGTTCTATTACATCTGTAATACCATAGATACAAATTAGACTACACAAAGAAATCTCTCAAACGGTTCATAAAGTTCCTCAACTTCCTTTGAAACTTTCTTCAAACTTCCTTTACACATTGTCTTCTTAATAAAAAAAAACATTTTCTCCAACTCTCTCATAATAAAAATATTGTACCTTCAAATTCAGTGGAATGTTTAGTGATGTGAGATATTATTTAGAGGCGGTTTTGTGTACTTCATAACGGATGAAATAACATTAAACAAGTAGCTCATCTGTTCACGAATACACGAATTTCTTGTAAAATAATTGTTATCTCCAAAATAACCTGAAAATCGCGTACGTTTATTACCGTACTGCATTTCCGTTAATAATTTCAGGTTGTTTTGTTTAGCTTATTTGTTCATAGCCTGGTAAGTTCAATCTCAGTGTTTTATGTTTTAATTTTATATTTGTGCGTCTTTCAATAATAAAAGACTCATATTAAAGTGGAAAGGGATATGGCATGAGAGATTTGGATGATGAAATTCGATTTAAATTTTCCTGGATAAAGTAGCCTATTATTCTTGTAAGTTGCCATAAATCTTCAATGACCAGCTTTGTGGTTTGTCATGAATCTTTTATGACCTATGGCACTCATTGTAATAGATCTATCTGCTGAATCTTTCATGTGATTTTAGTAAACTAGATTCTTTCTTCATGTCTCTCAATACTGGATTGACGTTTCTTTCAAATGAAATACTGTATCTGTTGGGCCTCTCAATTTATAATTTTTTAGATTGTCACGATGCTATTGATGGGGTAACAAGTATCGTCGATCAAAAACAATAATTTTGATTACTCATCCTGTGTCCTGAACTAAGCCGTTTACTTGTAATGTATTAGCACACTCGGCATTCATAATAGTTTGTTAAGTTACAGTAAAGAGTATAGGAAGAGGCCTTCTTTCTATGATAATCATTCATGATCAATTCTAATATCAAAATATCAGATCAATTCTTCATCAATTCGTTCGAGGAATGGAGAAGTTGAGTATCTAGTCTACTGGAATCGAACGAGGACCTTTGGTTTATCACACTATTTACAGCAACATATACCGTCTACTGTTGCTCCAATCGAATATGATTCAGTGCTGCGTTGATTATACCCTTCCAGGTGTCGAACAAAGACTCGTGACTGAACATTCTCATCATAATATGGTATAATCCAAGCAAAGAAGAGATTCAGGCAAGATTGGAAAATGACTCCAGCTCGGTCAATTGGTTCACTTTGACAGGAAACATTCTGATCTACAATTTGAGACCAGTTTTTGAACCAATATTGACCATGCTGGAGTCATTTTCCCGTCTTGCCAGAATGTCTTCTTTGCTTGCACAGACTACCAGTCTTGAAATATAGCTGTGGCTACTCTCATTACGATCTACTCTCGCTGACAGCTTGTTGACTGTTCTGACAGAGCTGAGAAATAATAACAATCAGCTGCCAATTGATTGTTGGCACCAACTAACTATATCAAGGGTGACTCTACCTCAATTGATTGTGGTTGGTCATTATTGAACATAATTAATTGATCATAATGAATGGAATTTTATCAAGAATTTAATATTATTATTTCATTATAATATTTTTATTCTTTGGAAAATGGAAATATTAGTTCTCTTCAGAGTGCGCTAATCAATAATAAGTACTGTAACCATAATTAATCACTATAAGAATAATAATTATTATAACTTACTGTAAATCAATGATGATATAGATATTATAGTATACTTGAAGCAGAGTTTCCAAAATTTAGTTCCTTCTCTACCTTCTTCTTCACTTCAACTTCCGCTCCCTCTCCCCCGCTAGCTCCGTCAATAAATCATTCACTCTCTCCATCTTTCTCTCATTTTCTTTCCTTCTCTAATCTTTCACCACCCATTCATCATCCTTATTCTTACTCTGACATCTTCCTCCTCAACCACCACCAACTCCTGCTTTTCCTCCTCCTCATTTCTCTATCACCCTTTTAATAGTTCAATCTGCCTCTCAATCCATCCATCTACTTTTTTCTCCCTAACTTCTATCTAGTAAAAAACCCTAACTTTATTCAGCAAAAGCTTCAGGTTAGATCCAAGTGCACTCCAAAATATTTTTCTCGGACCTCTCCTGAATTTTAGAGGATATGTTTACCATATGCTGTGGCTGCTCAAGTATTTCACATTTCAGGCTGCCCATAATATCAAGAATGAGTTGATTAATGCACGGTATGTAGAAGACGCATGAGACTTCGAGAATGGCTCCTTTTATTAATTGAAAATACAGATTCACGTTTTTAAGGTTCAACCCTTGAAATTTGCAACAAAGTTTGCATAGTTTATCCAACTGATTATTGACAGTTACAAATCGAAATCTAGATTTCTTAGTACTCTACAAACTCATAAAGTATATCCACCTATACGGGAAGTAAGTTACCTATCGCTGTCTTTAGCATCGTTTATGATATTAATACTTACTATTACAAGTAAAAGGTGGTAGGTATTGGCATGATTCATCGAAATAACTCACATGCGATACATATTTCTTCTTTTCATTCATTATTTAGTTTTGTCATTTATTTTAGTATTTTTGTGTATTTTAATATTTGAATTCCATTGTAAAAAGGTTGAAGGTAGAGAATTTGGGTTTGAGCTTGAAACCTTTTTTTCAAAGAGAACGCATTCAACCTCAAACAGATAACCATCATTGACAAAAAGGACACAGCTTATAAAAATTCAGTACCGATATTGACTATTTTGTTAGTAGTAGTTATTTTTTGGTATAAGAAATCTTATTTTTCATTCTGGGTTTTGGAGGGGTGGGGTGGGGTATAAAATTTAATATGCTCAAATTTAGTTGTATAATAATTCAAAATGACTATGAATTGCATAGATTGATTAAATTCTATATGAACAATCTAGAAGACTATGCTTCTCACAAGACTAAGTATCACTTCATGTCAAATTATAATATAATCCATGATTCTATTCCAGTAAATTGTATTGGTATTGGAATTGTAGTAGTGAACTGTCTACCTATACTGCTATTGTTGAAATTATTAAAGCTGCAGATATTTCTGTCGATTGAACATTGAATGCTGATGGTGGGTGTCTATTTCTGAACAAAATTTCACCGATACCCAAAGTTGTAAGTCTCAAAAGGTCAATCACGCCGAAAACTCCTGGAATAGATGGGAAGTCATTATTTTTCTACCTGAAACTTTTGCCTCTGATAACGCACTGGCGTTATAAATGCAAATGACTATTTCTGGTTTGATGGGAAAAGCTTGGCGAAAATAAACTGCAAAATTGTTCTCTCAAATCACTGAGAAATTAAAGGAGTCAGTCAACCAGGAGGAATTTGTGGATATTTATGGATTCCTACTCGCTCGGCCTTTGTTCATCCAAATAAAAAGTTTTACGAATAGAAAACTTTTCTGACAATTTTCGTTACTTTTCGTTCATTACTGATTGGCCAATCAGCGCGTAATGAATCTGGTGATGGGAACAATTTCTAATTCAATCATATTGAATTGAGAATTGTAAACTGTAACGTTTACAAGAATTGTTGAAAATGATAATACGAGAAATAAAAATGAATGAATAAAATAAAATGAGAAATATTATTTTGCATCTTAATGTTCGTAGTAGGCTATTGGTGAGAATGAAGCAACTAGAATGGAATAAGACATTAATTCAAAGTATATATAATGAACGTAAAATAATTATCAAATATAATGAGAGTAAATAATAATGAACTAATCATTGAACAGTTTTAAAATTAATTTTTACTTGATCTATAATCAGCTCCAGAAGCAGGGACACCCCTATCAGCAATAAATTCATTGCTTCAATTGATAAACCCTACTTGAAATATTTCTAATCTGCGTAAACTTTGATAGTTAATTTGGAGATAAGATTAAAACTCCCGTTATGAAATTTACACTGTTCCTGATTCTATTCGTTTTATGCTATTGCAGTGTTTGGATACCCCTAGCCTACTTTTTAAAATATTTCAAATTGACTCTAGTTTTTCTAGTGTTCTTTGGACTACACTCTAAGGTGAGTTGAGCTACCGAGTACTAACAATGGTTTTTAATTGAATTAAATTAAATCACCAAGCTGTTCAAATAAATTAAAATTATCTTAAATATTTTTTAGACATGAATTCATCTGCTCCCACAAATAAGTCATATCGAAGTGCTGGAGTTGTATTTCAAAATGTTATTACTATCACAGATAATTAATTATTTTGTTATCCATTATCATGAAATAATAATAATAACTGGATAATGGTGATACCAATAATTATAATAAACGTAAAGCATAAGGCTCTTATAAAGGTGTAATACAACAATAATAATGATAATAATAATGATTAAATAATGGTAAAGCCAAGAATACAGCATGCCGTAAATTTCCCGTCTTATGGTGGAGTACGATAAGCCGTCGGTCTCGACTTCTCAAGAAGTAAAGTCCTAAAGTAAACTTCCTACAAGTAAAGTAAACTCCAACCATCACCTAAAGTCTCACGTACAAGTCTAACGACTCACGCGGGATCACCCTCAGAAAATATCCATGGATTTTATTCCTCAAATGTTACAGAATACACATCATTACCATTTTAATTTTTCATGTTTACCAACGTCATCGATTAATATTACTTTTTTTGGAGTCGGATTACTAAGTAAACTATTTTAGTGACATAATAAATCAATAGTACAAATTTTATGTCATCAGTGGATATGGAGGTTTTTTATATTATTCCGACATAGCGTTACACGTAAAATATAGGGAGTAGAATGTATTACCAAGTCAGATGTTACATCAAATGGAGTGTATAACTGTGTCAACCTTCCAAGGTCACTGTGAAGTAGAATCGAGTCTGAGTCTGAACGGCCAACATCCCTTTATCATCCTGGAACCTGTTCTCTTCTGTGAGTAGTGCAGGTCAGGTGTGTTATATATGACTAGGATATGTGGGCGAGTCTGGGTTCAGAATAACTTCTTCTCAATAAATAATTTCTTCTTCCACAAATTGAAAACCCATTTTTATTAGTCAGTAAAATGTGCGTGCACTCGGCTCAATTGACTATTAATGTGATATATTTACGATGATAAGTCAAGATGAAGATGATAATATGGACTTGTATCAAATCATAGAATCGAATTAAATGTATCAGTCATTTTTGTAACCTTATAATTAGGCCCTATATTGTAACGTCTTGTTTCAATAATGCAATCCTAGTTTTCAAACATGTTCTATAATTGAGCTTCCACAACCATGCTGTTGAACAGTTGAAGTATTATTCAACAGCATAGTTGAATGCTGTTCTCATTCCTACTTCATTTGAAATGAAGAATTATTGTAGGCCTATGTAATATTGACTACAGAGCTATTAGAGCTTTAGTGGGGATTTTTTCACATTTGTAATAATAATCAATACAGATCAAATCAAATAAATTTATTTCCCAACATAACATATAAATTCTGGATAACTTACATAAAATGATAATTACATATTCTAGGAACCCTCTACAAGACTATTGAAACTAATACAACATCATTGATTAAGGTGATTGGTGATTGAGTGTTTTAAACACAATTTGAACTGAATCAATAAATTATCTTTTAAATGCAATAAAATCAAGTTCATAACACTGAGATGATAAACATATTTCCGCATCCAATTGCCACTTATAAAAAACTTAATTAACATCATTGTCCAATGTTTTATTTGCAAAGGCGCATCGCTGAATATTTGCATGTTACCAATGAACGCATCGTTAAAATTTGAAATCAATCCAAATACTTCATCAATTTTTGCAGTTCAATGACCGAGATAAGTATTTATTTATGAGGAGTGACCTTCAAATCTAAACTCACACAAGTAGGCCATGCATATTTGTGTGCAAAAATTTATTACCAATTTTTAATTATACATTTTACATTCCACAATATGAATGCACATTGGAAAGATAATAAATTTGAAAATAATATTAAAATAATTCATATAGGCCTAACTTACAATATTATAAATTTAAATAATATTTCATCTTGATGTGTTAGTGAATAAAAATTGCAGTCAAAGTATCCTTTATAGTAGTTTTTCTCAACAGAGCATGTTTCGTACTCATTAGAGGGTATATTCATTTGATTGCAAATTTTTATCTACTAACATTCACTGATAGTAGCCTTAGACAAAAAGGAAACATTCATCTTGATGAATGATTTCAATGTATCCAGAACATCAATGATTGAGTTGCTTCATATAGCTAAACCAACATAGCTGTTTTCCAAGTTGTTATACCGTTATTGTACATTATATTTCTTTCTCTTCCAATCACAATTTTATTTTCATTGTAATTCCTTATTCTAATACACTCACATATGGTCCTGCTTTGAACTCAATATTCAAATCATCCCCTATAAATGTGCGTTGTATAACATTAAATGCATGCTTGCTATTATATTTATACAGAATTTCCAACTAGTAATAATGTGATGCTTGTATTATAACGGTTGGTTACGGTTTGAATTTCAAGTTTCTCACAAATAGTGTGCAGCATTTTGCCCTCTCATGAAGGGATGTTGGGTAGGGAGCTGAGGTGGGGGGAGGGCCCTTTGTTAGACACCAGAGGGCAGCCAGAGACTCAGCCGGTTTCGTAGGGCTATACCTTAGTAATATATGTATATTTAATGCACCTATATGACCTATACTCTCACCTGCCTACCCTGAAACAGCTCAGCTTTCTACCTGACTGGGGCGGATGGAAGCAATTTGGCCTTGGAAAAAAAATGTTTCAACTAAAATCATTCCACAATCCACGATGGAGAGAGCAAGCAACAAGCTTAACATTTGCCAAAAATGAAGAAGACCTTTCAACTGCTAACAACGGCAAGTTTTTGGAATTAGTCCTAGATTGCTTACGAACATTGAGGAAATCAATATTGGGTGGAATCAAGGTTTGAATTTGAATATATCGATTGTGAAAAAATGAAATGATCATTTAAAACTATGGAATTCAACAAGTATGACTAAACATTCTTCATATTAATCCATTTGTGTGTACATCTCGAGATTTTGTCTTTCATAATCATTTCGTTTCTACATTAAACATTTAGAGCTAGGAATAATTCAAAGTATTCAGTAGATTTAAATTGAAAATGTGATGTGATTTATTACTCTTTCGGATGATCCAGGATAATATAGAGGATCGACAGAATTTCTTCATCCGAGAATATTAGAAAAATGCTTTAGGTCACTGACGACTCGTACCCACGAAACAGGTGAAGTGCCCGTATCTTTTACTATACAGTACTTCACCTGTTTCGTGGGCACGAGCCGCCAGTAGTGTAGGTCAACTTGCCAGATTCAAAATTTTAGTGGTTGTTCAACTGGTAATTCCTTATCATTTTCTATCATTCCCGTATTTGATATAATTTTGCAAAGAAACTATTTTGGAATTGAAGTAGTTCAACTGTTCTATTTAATTTACAACTTTTATGTTACAAAATGTTTGTATGATATAGTATTCAATTGTCATTCAGATTCGACTGGGCTGCTAATTTGAATTTTATAACAACGAAATTTGTAGCTAGCTACAAATATTCAGTGAATTGAGAATTATTGTGGGTCAACTCCCATCTGGTAGACATGTGTCTCATTCAGTAATGTGGCAAAAGTCTGCCATATGGATGGATATTCAGTTCAGGCTTGTAAGGTTTTATTTCATGGCTTTAGTGGCGTGTTCGCAGTTCACTTTACTTATGATGAAGTTCGCAGTTTATTTCCAATATGATGAATTAATGATAGTTTGTGACTAAACGTGTTTAGGTCTAAATATTAATACAGTAAAAAATGTATAATAGTAACAAGAAAATAATTATGAAATTGAGATATGTATGAATATAAAATTGTGAATTAAAACTGATTTCGAAAATATGTATTTAGTAATCGTAAAACGATTTAGTAATCGAAATTAACTGAAAATTGATGTTAGCTGTACTAATACTAATCAATAAAATGTAAATTAGATCTTCAAAACAATGCACACTACAACTACATAATACTGTACTATGATAGTGATTTTAAAAGTATAGTTGTAGCTTCTGCAAGAAATTGAATGGAATTCATGACATGATAGGTGGTCTATGAATAAACACAAAAATAATAATTGAAAGGAATAGTGATTGTGTGGAGGGTAATTAGCCAAACCTTTCGTAGGCCCAAGCAAGCAAACATACACCTCTATTGTTCAGTTGGATACACAATACAATATTTTTCACGAAAATAGAAACATTCTTCCGTTTATCGCCGACCTCCCTGGCTTTTAATTCATAATTTCCTTCTTCAACAAAATTCCTTCCTTTGTGTTTCATTTTCTTATCTTCTGGTATTTCACTGCTGTATTCTTTCCGTTGACATTCCTTCTTGCAATACAATGATTCTCATATATTAATCCGATTGATACACAATATTAGCTCAGACAGTGACAGTGCTACTTTTGAATTTATTACATTTCATTGTTAACGGTAATTGCTGGATAAACAATGGGCCACCCAAGTAAGCAGAGGGTAGCTTATCAATGTGCTTCTGGAAACTTTTTCATTTAATACATTCATTTCATTCTATTTCAAAATTGATTTGAAAATTCATGAAAATTTAGAATTTAAACATTTTAGTTATAAATTCTATTAGAGATGTTGAGATTCGAGTTACAATTTTACAAATAATATATGATATCTATTATCGAGATGTGACAAAATTTTATCATGAGATTTTCATAATTTAGTAAAACTGATCATTTCAAATTCGGCGTGAGGGAAAATCTATGGTATGTTTTCACATTTTTGCAATTTGAAATAAATGACAAAGAAAAAAGTACAGCATCTTCAATACTTGATTCAGTTTCATGAACACTGTTCTATATAATTTGACCAACGGCAAGTGCCTTGAAAGAAAGAAAATAAAAAGATCAACGGAATATAAATTGAACGATCTTAAGGCTGACAAAGCCTAATATATTACTATCGTTGAAATAGAACTCTCGCGAAAAGCAAAATACTGCCTCTAAAAACATTATTCCGGGGGCTACACGGTCGCAGGGATCGCTTCGCCACTCGCTATAGAACCACTAGACGAGATCTGGAAATAACATCAAGGAATAGAAATTTCGCCTGCTGAACAAACAGAAGAAGAAATTTGCTGAGGAAAAAGAAGAAATTTGCCGAGTTTAAAGGGAGAGGTCGAAGCGTCTGCTCTCTTTTTCTTACCTGGCCAGGTAGACAAAGACGCTAGGCGATGAAAAATTTTTGGCGGGCTGATTGCGATGTTGCCGGCAGTTCTGTTCAGGAAACAAGACACGAAGTGCTCAAATACCACAACATCCACCAATACCAAACATCCTAGTCTCCCGCGCTTAAATGACTCATGCTTCACCTGATTTTACTACGCTCATTCACAAGCTGAGCAAGTAGCCGGTAAATCCTGTTTTCATCACTAGTCTTTGTTGAATATTAACCTTTTAAGACTTGACATAAATTATCAGCTTAACCTCGTGACATAAAATATCGCCAGCTTACTCGATCATGTCAGAGAAATTTACACCACAATTCTAAAATGTAGTAATTGATTTGTTCCAACCTAGTAACTTATTTGAATCCCTATATCCTACAGGATGCTGATAATAATGAGTTGTAAAAGTTCATTGAGATTTTCATTGGTGAAGTTGACAAAAATTTCTACAATGAACTTGTAGAATATTATTGTTGACTGATTATAGTGTCAGCTTGAAAATGAGAACTTGAGCAATGTTCCCCCGCAACAATCTATCATTGTGGAAAGTCGCTTGTTACTTGCAAAGTATGACAACACTGTACAGTGATATTATACCAGATTAAAAAAGGGGTTTCCAATGTGCAAGAGATCATGTCACTACATTTATAATACGAGACAGAAATGGAGAAAATAAATAAAGGGTTGAAAAGTGTACAAGAGAGGAAAGAAGGAGGAAGTCGCCTTCAAAAAGATTGTTGAAAGATTTTGATAGAAAGCAAGCTCCATTTATTGTGATGGACATTGATAAAATTTATGCACAAGGCTATCTCACTGGTTTGTTTTAACTTACTGTTTGTTCTGTTCTGTGAGGGAAAGATGACAATCTACAATGCATTTTAATAAAATTATCCATTTTTATGAGTGATAGAGATTGACTGGAAATAGAGAAAGTAATGAAGAATGCTGTGATTCTTCAATAAGCAGCGGTCGAAGGATGGAAGCTTACTACTTTTGGTCAACCATCCAAGATCCAAGCCCATCCAAGAGCATACTTGAGGCTTCGTAGTAGTTAATCTTACTTACTATCACTAAAAGGTTATTCCCAAAACCTAACTCTAGCACAAGAGATTGATTTGATGTCAGTGGTTGTCAATCATTTCAGTATATTAGTATTCAATTCAATATAATATCATACAATGTATAGAATAGCTCTCATGCGGATATTACGGGTGTCCCCCCGTGGGAACGTACTGTAATCAAAAATTGATAGAGATTTATATAGAGCGTTCAAATTGACGCCTTCCTATTGAAGTTAACTAGTTTATTAAAGTAGCAATAAACTATAGAAATACTTGAATTACTAATTAATAGATATACTTAAATTCAAAGTCAGAAACAGATTCATAACCATTAAATTGCATACTATTATCCCAATGCTTTGGCAACGGCACACGGGGAAGAGACAAAGAAGAAAAAGTGATTTTATACTATTTCAACAGATTCATATTCTTCAATCAATCTAAGCCTCCACAGCATTAATATTCTATTTCAAAAAGTGTTGAGGCTAAAGGAAACTTTGAGGAAACTACAACAGTTAGGTCGGATATGCTCTGAAAACCTCAATAATCGACCGAAATATTTCTTCTCATGCTAGAATACCAATTCCATTGTTAATAATAACACGCGGTAGACTCTGAGCTCCGATATGCTCTAACAGGTGAGAAAATTGTACTTCTCTGTGTACTCGTGTGTAAATTTCAGATAATATTGAATCTACATCAATATATTATAATGATGTATAATATTATAATGGCAAAACAATGAATTGGAGCTTATTAGTACTAGAGTATATTATCAGGTTCCGTAGTACCATTACCATTATGGTAGTTGAATCTCTTCTCATCGGCAATAGAACATTTCTTTATAATTTGCGTTCAAAGATTTCAAATTGAGAATTTAACAGTGGAGTAGTATTTTTTCAATAATGTAGTCTTGAGAATTAGTAATTCCATTTCTTTTTTCTTTCTTCCACGAAACATTCCTCCATAGTTTGAACTTGAAGAGGGAGAAGACTCGTTTACGTTTCCCTTAATAAAAAAAGTCAATAACATTTTTTCACAAAATATTCTCTCACAGGAGATAACTATTCACAATACTGCCTTCTTTACTTAGCTAATGAAGAAAACAATTTATTAAAGAGTATAGAAATACTCTCTTTGATAATATTGTTACATATAACATATGCCACAATAAAGAACTTTAAAACAGGGCTGTTTAAAATAATTGAAAAATAAATAAAAATCAAACACCCTTTTTTTGAAAACTTTAAAAATTATAAAACACACATACATGTTTCGGGATCTAAGCCCATTTTCAATGTGGATAAAAATAGTTCATCCACAAATAATATTGTTACATACCAGTCTCAAGTTACTATAGATAATTTTAAAGATCGTCATGGCCGGTACCTTTTACAATAGGTACTGGCATCTCTACAATAATTTTACAAAAACTTATGAAAATTCCCAACTACGGCAAAAATTTGTAACAAATTTAATTTGAAAATACGTTAGATTTTTTGTGTTACCACCTGCCATACGGGTGTATCAAACTCGGCAGGTGCCCTATCAAGTAGTAATAATTATTTCAAACCAACGGAAAGGATAGGATAGGAAGGAAGCAGCTGCCAACGACCGAGTCACCCCCCTAATCAACCTCCCCCCCCCAAGTCATCCCTCAGTCTCTACACCCCCCCCCCCTATAATTTTTCTCACTCCTTTCCACCGCGTTCTGTCTTTCTTCGTGTTCCCCTTTCGCTTTCGTTTTCTACGTCTCGTTCTCTGTTTTTCGTATTCTCTCTCTCGCTCTCTGTAAATCTCTCTACACTCTCGGTCGTTTACTGTCACTCCTCCTACTTCGTCATCTCTTTCGTCAGAAAATCCTTGACATTGTCTCTCAACGTGAACTTGATTCGACCTCCATATTCATCATTCCTTATTTACATTTTGCTAGCAATGAAAGTTCATTGATTCATAGTAGGCTAGTTAGTGAAGGAGTAAATATGATTGAAGATCATTCATTGATAAATTTTTGTACGTGTATGAATGAAGCTCGGAAATAATTGACACTTGATTGATGAGATGATTGCCAAACTCAGATGATACACTGAATAAGATGATAATTATTCTTTAAAGATGTAAAACTATGATTTATTACCTAATGTTTAGTCTGTCCAAGCAAAGAAGACCCCCTGGCAAGATGGGAAAATGACTCCAGCTTGGTCGATATTGGTTCAAAAATTATTGATTTGTTCTCAATCGAAGAAAACATTCTGATCTACAATTTGCGACCAAATAAATATTTGTTGAACCAATATTGACCGAGCTGGAGTCATTTTCTCATCTTGCCAGAGGGTCTTCTTTGCTTGGAGAGACTATAGTTCATAAGATCATATTACTGTACTCATTACGATAAACTGAATATTAGATAAACGATAATACTAGAATTATTCTTCCAAGATGTGAAAAGATTATCCATTACTTTATGTAGTTCATGTGATCCTATCAATGTAGTTGATAGACCGAATTCAAGTATTGGAAACACGGACAATAAATACTGAACATGAAATCAATATCAATTATTGACAATCTAATTATTACAATAAACTTCACCCGTGATATTTCTGAACTGTATTCTCTCTATAACTTCAATAATTTGATTTAAATAAAATTGGAGAAGTCTAGCGGATTCAATAAACATTATCCTTTGAGTACGTGTTGTTGTTTGTTGTTGAGAGTTGTTGATTTTTCAAATTAAATGAATGTATAAAATTGATGAAATCGGTCTTCCTTCCATGATTTCAGGTTTATTTGATTTTTAAACTTGATCAACTAATCAACTCATCCCAATGTTGACCTTTCAATGTTTTTCATAACGACATTATTGTTTGTAATCTTCAATGGTAGTTTGGTCTTTCGTAGTCCGACTATTTCATAGAGTGAGAAATCTCAGAACTTTATTCGATCTTAATCCAGACTTGGTGATAAAGGGTTGATAATAAGACAGGAAAACAACACGGGAAAGGATTTGCCCTCATGATCACCCCACCTTCTCCATCTCGACTCATCCTTCACTTTCTCTTCTTCCTCCTTATCTCTTTCTCTCTTCTTCCCTTTATGAATAGCAGTCGTCATCTGTCTTCATCACCCTCCCATAACCTACGCAAAAGGCTTCAGCATCAGTCTCAGAAAAACAGCAATTGGTTCTCTTTTCAACAGTCTTTCTATCCGAATTTTTTTTTTCTTATGTAGGTACTTGTATCTGGTGATTCAGACTCGTGTTGTTTACGTACCGGTATTCGCCAAGTGGTGTTCAAACTGAAACTCATGTTCATTTTGATGTTTGGGTGCTTGAAAGTTCAAAAAGGTCAATGAGTAAACTCGTATTGTTCATTGCCCATTACGATCGTCTCAATACTTACTAGGATCATCAGTAAAATAAGGTTCTTATGTTTAATTTCTAGAACTAGACAACTATAAATTTTTACCAAGTGGTTTACATGCTTGAAACGTGTTATTTGTCCATTCAATCGTCGTTTCTGTCCTAACACTTCTTCAGACGATGCTCTAAGTGAGTTGGCCACATGGCCACCCAAATGATATCTGATTTGGGGAATAATAAATTGATGATCACTTAGAGCTGGGTCCAGGCTGTTTGAGATGGATAGTTGATAGCAAAACAAGTTTGTCGACAGAATTTGTCAACATTTCTTGAATTTGACTCGAAATGAGCGTGAATTAGAGCTTTGTTATTTGAAGAAGCCCCACACCACTGGACATTGGACAATCCTCCTCTCCGGCGGTTCTGGATCGCGCGTGTTATTCTCCTAAATTATTATGTCGCAATATCCGTCAGGGTAGCTAATGCTTTGCTGCCGATGATTAAGTTGAGGTGGAGGTAAATTGATCATTGGGCGGAAAAATTCTACAACATGGGGATGGAAAAGTTGGAGCATTATCTCCAACAGTTTGGACAGAAACGGTAATTAAATGAAAAAATAGGTGAAGTTTTAAGCTTTAAATTAATGTATAACACTTTGTAATAATAAAGTTGTATCGCATGTAATAATTCAAGCTCTTGATAGACGGAGGCGGATTAAGTACGAGGAGGATTTGTCGAGTACAGTCAGTTCTTGAGTTTATTCTTGGTATGAAAACTTTGTTCTGTAGACGATTACGGATTAAAATAGACTAGAATTACAAATTGAATAAAATGATGGAGATTGTCATAACTACAAATTCAAGACTTGATTATGCGTTGTTTTTGACAGCTCCTAGCATTCTAGTCTACTGTAGTCGCCTTATTTAATAAGGATAATAATTAAAATGTCACTTTCAGAACTAGCGTACCCGAAAAGTTTATGAACAAACTTTGAAACGAACGATTGAAATTTCTGGTGACGTCTATAAATGCTGGTGACTCAAGGTGAGTGAAACGGATATTTTGGGCGTAGCGAGGAGGATTCTTTGTCCATGGAGGAAACGTGAAAGTGCTTAGTCATGAAGGACAGAGAAATGGTGTGTCTGTGTCAGTGTTCTTGCTAAGTACGGATCCTTGAGCGGGTGATGAGAGTTGGAACTGGTGGATGAGATGAGAGTACAGGGCATAGAGCAGTTCTTGGTCGTGTAGAGCACTATAACAAAAGACAAGGAGGCGGGTCGATGTTTTTTGTTCCAGGCGTAGATAATCCCTTTAAATTCGCCCCTCCTGGACTGGCTGGCTCTCTTTGTTCGATAATTTGAAATAGGAGAGCCGGGCAATATCGCGACGCCCCGTTCGAGGCTAGCTTATAAAATAATTTTTGAGTTCTTTTTAATGGATCAATCCAGCCCCGGTCTTGGTTGGCGGATTACTCATAATTCTGTTCTAACCCAGCGTTGCCAGATTTACAATTTGAATGACCCTTCTCGAAATGTAAACAAAGAAAAAGCCCCTCATTCCCGTCTTCTATTTACGAATGAAAAAACCTCCTCTTCGACGGGGAAAAAAGGCAGAAGGGGCTTCCGCTTTCATACAGTCATCACCAGCACTGAGATTTGTTCGTGTTTGCCACGTCTAAATATCAGGCTAACATTAAGAATTGACTTTCTCTGCCGATTCATTCCCTCATCCCACTCAAAAATCAATTTTCATTCGAACTCGCTAAAATTAAAATTGATAATATTTTATTAACAATTTCCTCTTCTAAAACCTGCCAAACTGTAACATCAATTCTATGAAACTCGAATTGTTTTTCTTCTCTAAGGAAAGCAGAATTTTCACATTCATTATTCTCATCTCATTGGATTGCAGTTTTTATATTTTCTTATCCTTTCTCTGTCTTTCAAAAAGTCTTGTACGCAGAGTAAACGTGCAAATATTAATTCTATTAAAGAAGTTTGCATAGGTACCCGTAGACTAATATTCAAATTGTTTAAAGTGTGTATTAATTTCAAATTAACTTATAAAATGAAATATTTATTTGGAAGAAAATTTTAAGTGAAAAATATTATGAGAGGATATATGAGTGACAATTGTCTTGTTCTGGTATTGCACCTCCTCAAGCCATGAGACATTGACGACATTGCTATGTGCATGACGTGCAGAACTATATGTTTTTTCATTCTTGAAACTTTAAAGTGTAATTCTCTCTATATAGTACTAGTAAGAAGGAGGTGCATGGACAACAGAATTAATTTATTTTAGGTATCCTGCTTGTTTTAGAAGAAATTTATCTATGAAGAGAGAACTTTCTGTAATCAACCCCAAAATAAGAAGTCATGACTAGCAGAATGGTTTCATAGTATAGAAACTGATTCATTCAAACTCAATATTCCGAAGTCAAATAAAATCAAACCGTGCTTTCCTCTGTTATATGAAGGATTTCATCTTGTTTAAATAACGCTTTCGACATTGTTTTCACTTTTAATTAAAGTGTATTCATGGGTTACTCAAAGTACTCATCTTCCAATGAACGTTTTTCCTGGAATGTATGCTTCTGACTCGATTTCCAATTGGATGGCGAATGGAATTTTATCTCACTTCCAAAGGCGGATCACCCACGCAGCCCTCGTGGCTGCCGCTTTTAAAAAATCGAATGCAAAATATTTCTACACAATATTGTTCGAAACATTCCGAAATACTCTCGTCTTGGTTAAAAGCTATGAGCTGGAGAAATTGGACTGGCTATTTTTTCAAAGAGTCAAGGGTGGAGTCAGTCCTGTTTAAGTGGATCGTGCTAATGTGAGTGTTTGATAAGTTACGCCAACTCTCCTGCTACTATTAAAAACGAATTACGTCTGCAGTTCGTCTAGACGTCTAGCCAATCCCATATGTATATTAAGAGACATGAATTAGTATATTATGCTTCTAGGTTGGAAATCATTGTCTTGTTAGTAGAGTATACGCAGCTTTATGCACGAAGCTGGAACAGTTGAATGCAAAAAGATACATAGTATCCGAGACTAGCGTAAGTTTTCCAGCCGTGTAGCGTAAGTTACTTGTCACACTTGATATAATACACAGAAATCACTGGCGGCTCGTGCCCACGAAACAGGTGAAGTGCTGTACAGTAAAAGATACGGGCACTTCACCTATTTCGTGGGTACGAGCCGCCGGTGATAGAAATACATTCCAGCCGACGTTTCCTATTCTTCGACTTAGTTTAATTCTCATCTGATAATGTACTAATGTAGTCTATATCCAGCAGTAGACTTACTTTATGTGTCGGTTATACAGTAAAACCTATATCTCATTTATGAAATTTGTTGAGTGAATGTTGATGTGAATTTATATATCATTTTGAAAAGAAAACAAATCTAATTTTTGAAATCGAATAGTTGTAAAATGAGCCTTTCACCTCACTGCAGTAGAATCATACGTGTACAAAACATGCATTCTCTCATAACATGTCATACTAAATGGCAATTTTCCCATGTAACTTAGATCGTTCACACAATGTGTGTTGAATGCATGATTTCAATTCCACACAAAAGACGAATAGGATAGAATTGGATGACGGGTGCTGACTGATATAGTTGTTGCAAGCTGAGAAGACACGCCGTTACAATGTAAAGTGTACTGTAATAGCGTGTCTTCTCAGCTTGCGCGAACTATACAAAACAACGGCTGTGTGAAATTTGTACTTCAAGACCCTCGACCGTGCTAAATTTGAAGGAGATGACTTTTCTTTGACAGTGACGTTGCCAGCCTATTAAATAAATCTCCGCACCACGTATTCAGTAATCCGGAAAGAAAATGGCGGACAATAGCGTTCTCTTTCCTTGTGAAATGAAAATTCCATTCCGATAGTTCTTTATTACCGGCTGTCACAGTGGATTGATGTCTTTTACGTAATGATACTGATGTCGAAGCTGAAATGAAGGTGAACGCACTATGGATCGACCGTTAGACGTTACCTTCCCAACCAGAATTAACATTACCGTGACATGAATTCCTTTGAATATTTTTCAATTTCATCGAAGTAATCCAAGCAAATTTGATCGAAGCAATTGAGAAACTTTTGTAAGTCAATACTTTGTTAGTACGAGCTGCTTCTTGTCGATGTTTAAAACCCTTTTCCTGTTCTATAAAAAATAATAATAATTTGAATTCATGGAAAATTAACATTGGTATTGGTGTATTATAAATCATTAATATTTATTGATGAAAAGAAACTGTAGAGAGCTTTTTACTTCAAAATTGAACTTGATTGAACGAAAAAGTGTTGCATCAATATATTTTCTTCGTTGAAATAAACTTTTGTTTGTACACGGCTTAACAGCCCACGAAGGGCCTAGGCCTACCAGCTGGTTGTCAGTTTCATATTACTGTCCACTATACAGCCCGTTAAAATCAATATAACTCTATAAGTCTCATAACTCTCATGAAACCTTCATTTCAAATTTAGCTTTAGGGATAACTTCATTAAAATTTCTTATTTTTATGGGTTGTTGAAATACAGTGCCATGGAGTCGATTATTCAGGTGAACTCTTTCCAGTAAATCACTTTTTGATTGAAAGTTGCTTTGATAGGATTAACCCTTTATCCCTCTAAACCATTCATCGTTATCAATAGAATTTCGTTTTTTAGGAATTGGCTCTTTGTCAGTTCATGCGTTCTACAGAAATTACACAATACGAATCAAACGGTGAATGTATTAATTATTGCTTTTGCCAATTCTTTCAATGATCACCTTTGCCTTTTCTACTCAATAGTGAAATATTTTGTATATTCTAAGATCTGTTGTCTGGCAATCTGAGGTACCGTGGTATATTATTTATTATTATTATTATTATTATATTATTATAGGTATATTATTATTATATAATAATAATCTTCTATTCTTTCCGAGAAAAGAGAAAAATATTCTTCTATTCTCCCTGAGCAAATGAGAATCAAGGTTTCTATAAGAACCTTGAATGAGAATAACGTTTTGGAAAATATTGAAATCTACCCAAAGAATTGTGAATTGTCGCACATATGACATGAAACAAAGACTGCTCTGTATTAGCGTTCTGGTGAAATAATTGAACTAGGACTGATATAAGAAGGCTCGATTTTTTTCATAAAACATCGAATAACAGCTTATAGGTAGGAAGTTCACATGTACGGTTTCTAATTACAAGAAAAGATAAGAATCTGGGAAAGTGTAGAGACAAAAGCCCTGCTATAAGAACATGTGCCGTTTCTCTATGCTCTGAAAGTTGTCTGCTTCCGCCATGCATAACAAATTTAATGGAAAAATAAAATGAAATTATAGCTAGCTTCGTACTGTATTTAATTACGGTTTGAACTCTTATAAACGACCACTTGTTCTGGATCGAGCTCTTGGAAACCGCAATAATAATTGCATTTTTGTTCAAAGCAAGAAGTATGTGACCCAACTTTGAGCTCATTAGCTTTAGAAAGAGTTCTCTAAACTTGACTTGTATGTGCTGAAGATTTTAGACACTAATGAATGGCTAATTCTGAACGTGTTTTCCATGTTTTATGGTTTTAATTATTATTCTAATATCATATTAACAGAATTTATGAGGCTTGCGTACGAGGAAAAATATTTTTGAGTAATACGGTGTAAGCCAAAGCAAAATATTAGAGGGCGAGCATTGACTGAAACCAGCGTGATTAGGAGAGATTCTATTCTATTCTCTCTGATTAAAACTATTTAAACTCACAATATTACCCACTGGCCCATTGCGGTAGTACAAACTCTACCGTGAAATGAAACGTTGCCATGAAATCCGCCATCCCTATAATCACTTAATTTTAATTCATAAATTTTGTGATTAAAAATAGTGTTTAGGCCAACTAATGTGACATGATAAGGTTAAGTGTAAGAGAGGACCTATGAGTCCTAACTTCGCCTTGTAAAAAGTCAATAAATAAATAATTAATAAATGATAGTGTTCTATCAAAAGTCAACACCCCATTCTCATATAATATAATACAGGGTCATTAACGGTGAGGGGCGGGGGCAGAAGTTTTTCAAATGATCGTAAAAAATTGATATTTGTCTTATACACGCAACTAGGTACAGAAATACTTGTTGAATGATAGCATTGTCAAGAACTCAAGATATTGAAAGCCTAGTATGTCAATTTGGATTATACTAATATTATTTTATCTCTGTTTAATTTTGCTGCTCCCTAGTGAACATCACTTTCATGGTATTAATGTATAATTTTAATTTTTCCAGTGCCACTAAAATGGAGTGTTCACCAGATTTGAGTTTTCTGACAATGGCCGCGGGGGTGGCGGCCAACAACGATCTCGTGGAGTACGCAAAGTTCGCCTCGGCGGCCAATAACCACGACATGTTTCCTTTCGCCATGCGCCCCAGTGTCATGATCAAACAACGCAAAACCAACTTCACGCCTCGCGAAGTCGAAGTGCTGTTATCAGCCGTTGATAAGCGACGCGACATCGTGCTGTTTGGCACCGCTGGGGGCCAGGTAACAACATTTTCACACATGTATGCTCAATAGAAGTTCAGATTATGTATACTCAATAGCAGTTAGATATTGAACTTTCATAAATTGAATTCAGCTATTGAATTTCTTATTTTATGTGAGTTTTTGATAGCTTGTTACATTGAATCATGTTTGCAAGTCTCACCTCATGATTTTCCTTGCAGGTGATTGGTTTCTTGTATTACAGCTGAACGTTTTATTTAAATTTGTTTTATTTCTGAAGAACCGCTATAAAGTTTGAATTGATATAAAATGAAGTTTAAACCATCAGTAGGTTATTCAAATAAAACACATTATAATATTATTGCGATCATTCATCCTGGATTAATTTATTATTGGTTAAAAGTGAGATGGTGCGTATGTCTATTCAAGTATTTTAAGTCCATCAAAATCATACATTAAAAAACATTTGTTAGGCTGCTAATAACATTTTGAGGCTACCGAAAACATACAGAACCTATAATTCTATTTGCTTATTAATTCAATTACAAATAAACATTGTAATTTTTGTTATAAATATGACAATTTTCGGTGACTCTTGTTATGTAAACATGGAATGAATGACAAGGATTAGTTCATATACGACATATTAGAGAGCGCTGGAGTTGACTCTCCACTTAGGTTCTGCTGCCCTATACAATTTTACCATACTATGATGAAGTAATATACCCCATAAAATATAAAATAACCCCCTTATTTTATATAAGTATATAAAATATACCCCACTTATATGGTATCTGAATAAAGTGTTGATTTAATTTTAAGGTATGGGCCAAGGCGTGGCAGGAGGTCGCTCAAGAGGTGACCGCCGTCGAAGGCATCTTTAGGACTGAGAGTGACGTCAGGAAGAAATGGACCTACCTAAAATGGGAGGCCAAGAACACCAGCAAACCCGGCAGGGATCCCACTTCGAGAGCTGTTCTCGAAATACTGACCGGTGGTGATCCTGATGCGGCAGCTACCATTGGAGCCAAATCACTTCTCGAGGAGCTGCTAGGTGAGTTTCATTTCAAATTATAATTACTCTATTTACATATTGCTCAACAAACACGTACAATTCCATAAATATACAATAATATAATATCATATGCAATTTAAACATATTCGATAAAAATATAGATTATTAGGCTACATTATTATAACATTGTTAAGATGAAGTGGAATGTGTTAAAACTTCAGGGAGAATTTCTCTGGAGAATTCCGTCAAGAAGACGTCTGTGAATGGGAGAGAGTTCCAGGTGACAGTAAAATTATATTTTTGAACATTAATTTGAAAATACGTTCAACCAATTTTTCATGTTTACTAAAAAAACTAAAACTATTTATTACAGTAGAACAGAGTGTATCATAAATTTACAATTAGAAAAAAAAGGAGAAGAGTTCTTGAGACCAACAACAATGCAAATTTCTCAAATTGGATTTCAAATTTTCATTCATCAAGCGGTAGTGACAGAATGTTTGTTCTATTCAATGGACTGATGATACAATGGCATATCTGAGAACTCGACTTGATAGTTTATAAAAATAAAATAATTAAAAAAATCAGTTGCCAGTAGAAATAAAACTTGATCTTCAAATTTAGAGGCAGACGCTTTACTCAGCAGCACGCCTCAACAAATTGAAATGAAATGAAAAAGTATTATTCTCAGCAAACAAAAATTTTACAAACACTTGAGATAAAAGATACCTGTTTTATAGAATAGATTTTATAGAATAGTCATTTGTATTATTAAATGAAAATTTCAATCACAGTAGACTATCCTTTAGGTAATTTTTTATTTCAACACAACATTTTTCTACTCTTTAGACCCATAGGAAAAAGTGCATAAGAAGTACATTGATAACTAGCCCTAGTCAAAAAGGAAACAGTACTATTCTATAAGAGTGCGATAGTGAGAATACTCCTCACCCAGGAACGAATCAGTGTTAGAGGATTGTCAATTTCTATAATACCACATAATTTTTTACAATTCTAAGATGAAATTTTATGCTCCGTGTCACGGGTGCTATAGTAAAACTTTTTAATTTTACTTATAAGTAAAACTAGTTATTTATTTATCCTAACTAGATAACTTACTAGTAAGATAACTATATTTACTGGTATCTTACAGTAACTTACTAGTAACGTAGTAACTAATAGTAATCAATTTTACTAATCAACATTTTCAATTTTAAAATTTTTCATATAATCAATCGAAATGTGTATTTTCCAGTTCCCGGCCAAGTTGCGGGATCCCCTCAAGCTGTGTCCTTACAGAAGCATGAAGTGACCAACTCAACCCAGCATGCCGCTCAGATTCAAATGCCGATCCATGTTCAACGCCCCAACACACCACTGCAGCCTGTATCAGGTCCCACGTCTCCGTCCACGGCCTCCTTCAAGAAGCAGCACTCGCCGAACACCACCCCTTCATCCGCCTACACAACCGAAGTGTGTCTCAGATGGAACTCCTACCATTCCAACATGCAGACCGTCTTCCCCTCGTTGCTCAACAATGAACAGTTTGTCGATGTGACTCTGGCGTGCGAGGGGCAGAGCATCAAGTGCCATAAGGTTTGGAATTTGATAATTATTATTTAATAAAACCACTAAAAATTAACTTATTTAAATTTATTCCAACTAAATTTTCTAAATTCGTAATTTATAATTACTGCAATAGTTAGTAGATAGGTAGTAGAACTGCGATTGCTACTTTCATTAGCAATCAAATCAAATTAATTTTATTTTGGTTCTTCGAAACAAAACATTCTTGAACCAAAAGCTCAGATAAAATAGAAAAAATACAATTAACCTATCACCTGCAAGGAAATTCCTGTGCGCTAAGTTTCTAGCATGATTCAATACAACAAGCCATTATATTGGCCATTGATATAAGGAGTTTAATACTATAATAACAGAAAAAAGAAGATAGAGGAGTGGGAGAAATGTGAAAATAAAATAAAAGAGATATAGTAAACACACTATTGAATTAGAAAGATAATAAGAGTTACTCAAAAGATTTATTCTTTATTCTACTGGTTATTATCCACTCAATAGCTCTTTTAAACAATAAATTTTTTTTTAAATTAATAATTTTAGTAAGGCAATACAATAAACCTATCACCTGCAAGGAAATTCCTGTGCGCTGTTATCTGGAATGTTATTGATTGATATATTTGCATTTAAAAGTATTGTCTTCTACAAACATTAACATCCATTCTTCTGTTTTTTAATCTATTTCTGGAAGGTTTTATTATTCAACATTAATTCTATTCTGCAGGTCATGCTCTCAGCCTGCTCGAACTACTTCGAAGAGCTGCTGAGTCAAAATCCTTGCCAGCACCCCATCGTTCTAATGAAGGATCTGAGGTTCTGGGAGCTGCAAGCACTCGTAGATTTCATGTACAGAGGCGAGGTGAACGTAACTCAGGAACGTCTGCCGTCATTGCTTGCCGCGGCAGAAGCTTTGCAAATCAAAGGTAGGTTTTTTCAAATTTTAAAGAAACTAGAAGGAAGTCAAATAAGACAAGACTAGTCAAATCATCGATGTACCATTTTATGCAGTTGGCCACTAGACAAGTCAAATCAAGCATTTTAATAAATACTGAATTTTATCCCATTTCACTAATAAATACCGTGGGAGAGGAGTTTTTTACCCCTACGCTGTAAAGGCAGAAAGGGGGCAAGAAAAAGAAGTAGAAGAAGGGAGAGGAATTTACAGTATACAGTATAGGCTACACATGATTAGTAAACCATGTAAGCCATCACATGCTAATAACAAACTTAATTAAAATAACAAATTTTAGAGAAATGATGAACTAGTTGATAATAGAAATCATGTAAGAAGGTTCTCATGAAGCGAGTTATAAGATTATGATAAAGTGAATTATCATTGAAGTTTTGATTACAGTTGAACAAGTTGTTCCACTGAGGGAGCGATTCCTACCATTCTGTATATGTGTGCACATCATATAAATTGTCATTTGTCATCAGAGGTTTATTTCAAAAGTTCTGTATCAAATCGTGTTCTAATAAAACGAAAGAATAGAGGAGCCAAGAACCTCACGTTTAGAATAGCACATTTTCAAGTTGAAAACTTTATTTTTAACTGTAACATTCACAAATTCAACCCTTTATGTTAAAAATCAATAGGCATCTTACTGCTCTATCTATGAAGAACTTATATTCCGCATTTCAAAAGTGAACGATATTTGGTTCGTTAGATGTCTTGCGTGCAAGGCAGATAAATTGAACACTCATTAAATAATATTATCATTTTTTGTTAGTATATAAATTTCTGACAATATTGTAATAATTATAATTTCATCAGTATGTAGAAGTAGTAGTCCCAATTGAGACTTAAAAATAGTCCAATTATTAGATTAGATTAAAATTAATTAGATTAGATGAAAAAAAAACAATTAGATTATTAGATTAATAATAATTTGCTTATCAGGCTAGACTAGATTAAATTGATTAGATTGAAACTAGATCTAGAAGACTAGATTGCAATAATAGGAGAGGAAAAAAATTCATGGTTGATTCTCTGAACAGGTCTTGCCGGACCAGCCAGCCAATCATCGAGTAACGCGGGAAACGGTTCAGACAGTTGGAGTCAAGATGAGTCAGGAAGCGCCAAACGCTTTCACAGGAAGAGAAGGGCGGGAAGACCTCCGCTCACACCAAAGACTCCAGTCATGACTCACGTATCATCATCGGTGACTCCCAGTCCTTCCCACCCAACACACCACTTCACCATATCATCACCGCACGTCTACTCGAACAAACACAGGAAAATCGAAGTGAGAATTTTTATGAGAAAATACCTAGCTTCCATTTTGATTGTGATTTGCATATTTCTTGTTATAATTACAGTAGTTTTATTTTTATTTTGAGCTAGTTTGATTTATGAACTGGAACTGAGAAGAGAACGAATTTTGATAAGAACATAACAAGACCAAAATGAAACTGAATCTGCTTTACCAAACCGGTCAATGGAAGTAAAGTGTATAATAATAAATTTTAATCAAATATTAATTACTCAATACAATTACAAAATTCTACAATAAAAATATTAGAATCTGAAAGGGAAAGAATATGCTGAGCCTCTACTATTTCTCTTTCAAATTTTAATTTGTAATAAATTTTAAAAGGTTATATAATATATGTCAGGATTCAGGAATAATCCATGAGGATAACTAAAGTGATAAAAATGTTTGAATTCAGTTAATTTTTAGAAATCTGTGAAAATATTAATGAGTTTAATGACTTCAATAATATTTTTAATAATTAACTAAGAAAAAATGGCAAGCCGAAAATTGACAAATCACTCCGAGCTACATCATAACAGATGATTGTGAATCATCAATAATCTACACCAGACCAAATATAGTGTGGGGCTTTACAAATTCAAAATTCGTCTTGATGAAAATTGTAGATTATTTAAAAAAGCTAATAATTTGGGTTCATTTGAAGATGTAAACAAATGAAACAACATTTAAATAAATTGAACCGTATACACAGATTGAACAATCCAAATAAAGTTCCAATTGGTAAGATCATGTTATTTATTTGGGATTACAGAATCATTCACTCAATCTGTATGTTTTTCCTATTATAAATTGATTGTTAATAATTTTATAATTATTTTAGAAGGAAGCTTGGAAGGAACGCGATGGAACGAAATCATCAACCGCACAAGACAAGGACAATTGGAAAGGACCCGTCGATCCCATGGCAACCATTATAAAAAGTGAACCCGTAAGTTCGAATATCCATTATAATAATTTACTAGAGAGTAGATTGGGATCTCAGAGTACTAAGTATACGAATCTTGCTGTTCAAGTCAAGTTGTTTGTTATAGAAATATTAGAGAATTATAGGATATTCTGTGAGCATTACATTACGTTTCATACAAAACATTTGCCAGTAGATAATGTAATGAATAACTTGATTGAAATACAGGGTGTTTCAGGAGGAATGTGCAATACTTCTCAGGCTGATTCCTTACACCAAGTAGACAAAAAAGTTCCATGGGACCAACCCCCTAAAACGCTTTGTTACCGAGATAAAAATGGCGGTTGTAAATGGTAAATGGTACCATTTGTAAATGGTAATTACAAATTTGTTACAAATTTGAATACAAATTTATCACTTGTGCTATGTTTTGTCGAATTTTGCGATTTTTGATCGCTATTTCTGAGATTTGGGTAAGATTTACACAATCGCTGCCATTCAACTTTTCCTTTGGAATCCGACTCTCTTCAACTTCCATTAATAAAAAATACAAATTTATGATTCCTTATCCAGTTATAACCCTTATTGTTAAAAAATGGCGTTTTTTAAGCAAATTTTTTCAATTATCTCAATAATCGTTGAAGTTACAGACTTCAGACTGGTTTCATTGAATTCCTCAGCTTATTTTACATAGGAATTGATTAGTTTAGAACCTCAGTAAAGCCTCTAAAAAATTAGAAAAATAAATATGTTTTGAAAAATCTCAATTTTCCGCCATTGTTATCTCGGTAACAAAGCGTTTTAGGAGGTTGGTCCCATGGAACTTTTTTGTCTACTTGGTGTAAGGAATCAGCCTGAGAAGTATTGCACATTCCTCCTGAAACACCCTGTATGTGTATAAAATAATTTTAATTACTTTATTGAAAAGTTATTTTCAAATATAATTTTGAAAAAAATTTTGAACCATTATAAATTGTTAAAACAGTTGGAAAATCTCATTGTATTTTCTCAGCTACAATATAATATAAGCTATAGAGTGAACATTACTGTTCAAACTTCGTAACTTCATCAATATAAAGAAGTCTATAAGCTGAGACTGTCTAAGTTGTTTCAGTATTAGCCTATTCAAACTACTTTATCCATGTATACTATAAATAAATAAACAATATACATTTCCAAGAAACACCTCAAATTTAATTCCATATTAAGAACCTACCATTTGGGAAGTTTGATTGATTGAGAATAGTAGCTGCGCGGGAAAAATGATTGAATGGTGGAAACAATTCAAGAATCAATAGAAGTGTTGAAATGAAATAAATGAAAAATGGAAAGATGAAATACAATTGAATTATTAACGATTTATTGAATATATATTTTTCCTGTTACAGCTTGACATATCAGATGCAATGGATGAAGATAACAGAATGATAACTGGAAATAACAGATCGAATGGAAACGGAACTGAACAGAAAGAATTCATAGCATCTATGGCTGAATCAGGGAAGGAATCTAAAAAAACAGGTAAAAATAATCAATTTTCGATAAATTATTTAGATTTCCCCGTTAATAATGCCTTTAATTCTCATACTTAGATTTTTACACTTGATATTGTACTATCTTAATCTATTACATCTATATCACTTCTATGAACACCGTAGAATGCACTCTTCTATACATATTTGTATATAAGTGATTAATAAAATGAAAAATCAAATACCCTTCTTAAAAAACTTTGGATGTATTATTTTACAAAGGGTAGAAGTATTATTTAAAAAGGGCATTTGATTTTTCATTTTATTTATCAATTATTTTAAATAGCCCTAAGTTTAAATTTTAATTTTTGTATATAAGTATGCACTACTGCATACTTGTATTAAGTAGCTCAATCTTTTCTCATAGGTAGGCTACTACAAAATCCTTCAATGTTCTTAAATTTCTGCAGTTATCTTGATTTTTATGATTGTTAACAATCTACTTATAAGACCAGTTTTAGGATAAGACAAGAAAACTAGATTGTGAAAAAATGGCTTTTTCAAAATTGAGCATTTGAGACGCCAGTCAAGTTGAAAAACAAACTTTATTTGCAGCAGTTGATGGATATTCAAATTGAAACTTTCAAACAAAATTGTATACCGCACACATCACGTTTACATGTTTCATTTAAAGTATTGTTAATAATTATTTATTTATTTTTTGTATGGATTTCTCAAATAATAAAATTCATGTACATGTAGTTCATTTTAAAAATAAAAATGGAATTCAATCAGCTGGACGAGCATATTGAAATTTATTTTATGGAACTCACTGAGTTTGACGAGTGTATTGGAATTAATTCAGAGATGGCCAAGAAATCGTTTTGATTATTTATTGATTTAAAAAAATGTTTCTTTGTTTATAAAAAATAACTTCAATCAAAGTCATGTTTCAATCAAATGTGACAAATGCTAAATGCAATTATTGATAGTAAATTAATTTTCTTCTCTGTTTAAGTTCACAAGAGTGTAGCTTGTGACTCAATAGTGATCTTAGTACTCAATTTCGTATTACTCAAAGCTTTGCCCACATTTATCTTCTCACCTGTAGACTGCAGTGTAACGAAAACTAATATAGAGTATTGACAAGAATGCTTGATAAATTACCTTTCTTTGGGATTGCACCCTGAGCACTTTATTGAATGACTCTTTAAAATCACAAAAAAATCCAGGTTTCAACAAAGAAAACTATATAAGAGAAACTATATTCTACCGTTCACTGTTTTTTCATTTTAAATAATAATCACATTACCATTTTTCAATAATTTTGTGTTATGACGTGCATTGGTTGCTCGGTGATGGTGAAGTTAACTCACGGACACTGTGGACTGCTCTGGGATGGGTGATCAATAATCAAACAAATATTTATAGAGGAGAGGTGAAACTCACTCGCATTGGTCTTCCCACCAATAAAAGCCATACTTAAGCCACATTTAATTTATTCCGTTCACGTTTCTTGCAAAAAAACTAAGGATCTATGATTTGTTTCACAGCTGAAAACAGAACATCGATCAACGAGAGTGATGATGGTGACTACGACCATGAATACAATGAAGAACAAGAGACGGAATGTGATACCGAAGCTGATGAAAACCGATCATTATCATCGAACGGCTCAGCCAATCTGATGATCGATGAAGGACAAAATGATAACCCTAAAATATTCCAGTGAAGTTTGACTTCTAATTGCAATATTACATTCCAATTTTTCATGAACAATGATAGACGATTTTTTATATTTAGTATGTAAGCGGCTATTACCAAACATTCGCTGGTAATCTGATTTTTATCAAGATCTTTTAGTTGTTTAGAAGGCCTACCGTTTTTAATACAAGAAGTAAGTTCTTTTTCTATTTTCAAACTACAAAATATTCTTCAATTTGTGTTATTTATATTCATCATTGATTTATCATAATTATTAATTCAAGTTATATTTGAATTATGAAACCAAAACTTTCTATTATTTAATAATAATGTTTGCAGGGTGAACTCTTCCACACTATCCCTCTCTCACCCTTTTTTTATCTATCTCTTACTTCAATAATTTCAATACGCGAATAGGTTTATTATCTGGGTAAAATCTTGCGAGTCTCGGTAACACCTGAGCGAATTCCGGTAACGAATGCGAATTTTGTATTTATATTGAATGGGAGATTCGCTACCGAAATTGACTCCGGTGCAACCATGACGACAATCCTCATAATTTTGCTCAAGCTGTAGAATTTTAAAATGATTTTGTTTCGCGTCTTGAAGCAATCGCACAAAAAGAAATCGCATTCTTTCTTGTGAATAAACAAATAAGACAATCACATTATATAAAAAGGGTTTACGAGAGTGAGAGAGTTGGGCGTTGTATATCATTATACTCTATCACATTTGCTATGTCAGTCTGAATAGTATATTCTTTTTAAACTCTCATTTTTGAAAGTTCATATTTATTTCATGACCCAAAAGTTGGTTTCATCCGATTTTTCATTTGTGGTATAGTTCGAACAAGTTGAAAAGACTCATATTCACGATGTAAAGTACCTTCAATGAACGCGTGTCTTCTTAACTTGACCTAACTATAATAATGTTCTGCTTCGCGTTTTAGTGGATATTAATGGAAATTATTGGAAAATATTCTGATTTAATCATTTTATATTTGAATATGATGCGTAAAATTATCTAAGAAACTCCAATATTTAATTTTCAATCCATTCTTATCTATTTATCAATTTACAGAAAATGATATTTTATTAATAAATTACTCTGATGTAAAATTAAAGTCAGTTTAATCGTATTTTTCTAAAAAAAAAACATTCAAATTCACCAACGACCCACACAGATCTAATGTGATCTAATCAATTGAGATGTGTTTGAAGTTGGGTTTCAAATTTATTCTCCAAAATCTTTTGAGGCTTGATTATTCTACCATGCTTCAGCTTTGAAAGAGGTTAAAAAGGTTTATGATAACATACGAATCTTTTTAGTATGATTTAGATATTCAATTTTCCCCTGCAAACACTTATACACATCATTAATACACATTTATTACATATACTACATATTCTACTTCATAGTTAGTTTTGAAACTACTCGTTTGAAGTAGAACAATTTCTAACTGAAAATTGTAAGATGAAAACCATATAAAAAACTTTCATATATCAGATTAATCAATTGAAAGTTAGAAAACTTGATATGTGCCAAAACTTCTTGTGACCTGTGTTTATGATACAATATTGTTATAGAAAATGAGCTTAAAAATATGTAGATGGAAGTATACAATACTAGAAAAGTATGGGAAGTTTCAAAGTTTGAAAATTGAACGGTAGGCTTTGAATTCAAGATTATACCAATGAAAACTGTAGCAGGTGGTTTTTCATGACTTAGCTGCTAATATTTTTGTATAGATGATGTTATTGAGAGCTACTGTTATTTTTTCTCATTATTATTTGATTTATCAAATGATAATAATAATCACACAATATTTGTGTGATACATCACAAATAGTCTTTGAATGACAAGGAGTTTACAAATTTGAACTCTCATTCAAATTGACAAGTACAAACTTTACGGAAAGCTTTAGGTTTTTAGGGTTTCTTCTTGATGACAATTTTCTAATGGATCTTGTGAATTTACTATCAAAGTATTTGTTTTTATTTTATTCTACCGTATGTACTTTAACTAATATTAAGGTAGAGGTCAAACATTCTTGTTGTATCATGGTGATAATGATAAAAATATCATTATAAGAGAGTGATTGTGATAATAGGTTTGTGGCTCTGCAAAAGTTTGCTCTGCTATTTGAATTATAATGATTTATTGAATCATTATGATATATTCAATTATTCAGTATAAATTGAATTCATTTAAATCTACGATATCATTTATTTATTACTTGAAGTTTTTTCAATTAACTTGTAAGTGCATTTCCACTCAAGTCTTGGTTTTTAATCCCACCTAAGCTATATTATTCATTTTTAGATTTTAAAATGAGTTATGACATTCGTGTTTGTGATTTTATCATGTTACATTTCAATTTCCTGGTTTTCCTCGACACTAATTTACTGGGAAACTTACAGAAAGTTGATTTTGATCTTGAATTACTACCAATTGTATTTCTCTAGTGAGGAAGGCCCACCAAAGCAATACTATAAATACGATTAAAATCTTTGGATGAATGATGATAGTTTCCGATAGCAAATAGTTTAATGGTTGGGAACATATTTTACAAATGTGATTGATTACTATCAAATCGAATTTCATATAATCTTTTATAATATTTTTTACATTGGGCTACCTATTATAAGGTATTACTTTTTTATTCAAAGGCAGATCCGAAGTTGAAAACGTTTAGTACTTTGGTGAATATAAATGTAGCATTATGTAGGCCTATTTTTGAACCTGTCTGATGTGATCCAGGATTAAATTAAAAATTTTAGATTTTTAATGTTTTTTTTACTGTAATAATTTGATTTGAAAGTGGAAGTCCAACAGATTCAGAGTTTTTAAACTTGGAAATGTCTGTCAATGGAATAAATAATGGGAGCTACTCACTTTTATATTAGATGTGAATATTATTATTATTACTTTTTTGAATGAATTAGTACCCTGGTGAACTGGAGCTGGGTGTAATTCAGCCTCCAAAATTAATATTATTTTTTTTCTCTAAGGTCTTAGGCTACACATAAGCTCTTGAATTTGCTCGTGGTTGATGAAATACTAAATTTCTTATAGATTTCAAACAAAAACCAGATTCAATTCACTAGATTGATTATTTTATACGATGATGACACAGAAATAGGCCTATTAAAATCTACAGCGATCAAGATTTTTGGTGTGCATTTATTCAATGTTGGGGATTACTTGACATCATGTAGATGATGTATCAGCACACTATGTATATATTTCTATAATATAAGGTAGCCTACTGCCTCTTATTCTCATAAGTTGTTGATCCTATTTGACTGTTTACCAAAGCTACATTAGGAATTAGTTTATTAGTAACTGTTTACAATGTCTTTTGTGAGAAGTTATCTCCATTTACTTTTTAAAACTTATTATTTATACAGATTATCAGTTTTCATTTTTTATCCTTATTTATAATAAACATAATTATGTTATGTAAATCAATCAGAGGAAATTTTTTTATTTGGATGATAACTCAGTTTAATTTTTTATTACACATTTTTTTAATGTATCAAGATTGATAATTACACAACTTATTGTTAGAGGAATGAATTCAATCGTGATTGATGCTTATATTCTTTAGATTGGGTATCAATAATGTACGGTTTCGGTACAGAAAGTTATGAGAAAACGTTTAGCATGAATTTGAAAATGCTCTCTGACCACGCTCATTAACAGTATTACAAATGACTAGTATGATCGTTTTGTAATATTATTTCAGAGATCTCCCTCTTCATTATAACAATTATAATTCGTGAAAAATGTAGGATAAGTTTTATGCTTGTAATGATATGTGATAAGCAATTTTACATGATTTTTATACTTTATTTTCAACATTTTAAGTATTTCCAACCCTGTATCTTGATTTGTTGCAGATACTAAGGGTTTTTATCTCATTTGTGTTTTTGTTCTAATGACCAAAAATGATTTTCAATAAAGATTTCTCAAAAATATAATTGGACTCTTTTGCACTTCCTGCATTCCTTGCACTTCATTTATACTTATAATTTTCCGTATGGTGATGACGTTATTATAAGGTTTTTTTCTGAATTCGTTAGATATTTCATTCTAATCATTGTAGAGAGAGAGAAGCTTCAAAATAGTTGGCAGTTTGGAGTCTGTCGGTGCTACAACAGATTTCTCTCCATTTAGAAACTATTTATAGTAAATCTATAATTATTGTTTTTGCAAAATCAAAATCATATATTTCTTAAATCGAAATATCAGTACGGAAGTGTTCGACCACAGAAAGACCCCCAGGACTAGCATTTGGAAGGGTCAATTTGCTAGTACTGGGTCCTGTTTCTCAAATGTCACTAGTGAATATTCAAATTAGTGAAATTCGCAAGCTACTTTTCAAACAGTTGAGCTATTTTTTGAATTTAGTTGCCAGCAAAGCGACTTGATGATTACATTGGCTTCAGGTGATATACGGTACTATCCTCAATTCTTTATTTCCCGAAAACAAATTCTTTACAAAAATCAAAAATAGGTACAATATTTCGGCTATGGAAAGCCGAAAAAGTACAAATAACACTGTTCCAATACATTAATAACTCAGAAGTTACTTTTGAAAGACGTGATTGGAGATCAGATTCGCCAGTCTCAGTTATTGGTTACAAGAAAACCTATTTCGAATTTCATTATCTTAACAGTAGATGTTGCAAACCTACATATCATGTGAATATTGTATAGATTTGCTCAGGGATAGCCGATAATTATTATTGAATTAATCAATTTGTACTTGGTTATCAACATTATAATATTTTTCATAATATCATGTATTATTATTTTTTATATCTACTTAAAAGTTAGTGCTATTGAATTTCACTTGTTTTACGGATTACATTAATTTTTTGGCACTTATATTATTGGTGTGATTTTTTACTTATTTTGATTTTGAAATATTAAAAAAAAATATGTTTCACTAAAAATCAAACAAAGTTTGAATTATGTTTGCCGCCAAAGATAGCGGTTGCGGTAACAACAGCCGGAAATTTTGTCAGCCCGGCCACTGCATTGGAGAGTCAAGTGTACGTACCTCTTCCAAACTTCTGGTAGCCTGGTTCCTGGCGTATATAGCTGATTGATAAAATTCCTGCTTCAAATACTGTTGTTGTTGCATACTAAAAGAAAAGTAGAAAGCATAAAGAGCCCGAATCAACAAACAATACAAAAATAAACATTCCGATACAAGGCTACCTGAGAGCAAGTTTCATATAAACTACTAACCTTGAGTACTAGTGGGCTGCTTAGCTCCGATTATTTGTTTCCAAATGCAACCATTTTTTGGTACATTGGTAAGCGTATCACATCTTAAAATATATATGACAAGAGAAATTGTGGATTTTTTTCAAACTCATTTGTATTGATATTGAAAAACATTCACTCATTTTGTTTGATACAACATGCACTCATTTTGATATTGAAGAACAGCGACAAAACAAAAATTATACTTCGTTTTGAAAAGGAATTCAGCCAGTTATAATTGTTTGGTAAATTAATTTGGGAAACAAGAAAAATTTAACAATTTACTAACTTTTTATGCAATGTGATTACTGATTGTTATTGTGTTAATGCTTTGAAATAGTGGAAGCGTGGACTAGCGTACCTACTTATTTGATGTTTATAATCTGGCCGAATGATTATTAATAATATTAATAATTTTGAAATCAAAGACTAATAATTTCAAATTAATTATCTATGTTGGAAATGTGGACTCTGAAATGTGAATAAAATACAATATACTCTTATGTCTTTTGTCATGCTCTTTTCACTCCTGAATGACCTCTCTTTGTCCTTACATTTTACAAATAAACTTTGTGGTCAATCATTTTCAACTCTAGATCCTAGTTGAGCTGCTTTTGTAACTACTTACCTATCTATAGTCCATCTAAGCAAAGAAGACCCTCTGGCAAGATGGGAAAATGACTGAAGCTCGGTCAATATTGGTTCATAAATTATCAATTTGATCTCAAATTGTAGGAAACAATTTGATCTACTTTTGAGACCACATTTATAAATCTTGAACAAATATTGACCAAGCTTGATTCATTTCCCCTTCTTGCTAGAGGGTCTTCTTTGCTTGGACAGACTATACTATGTAACTATGATTTGTTACTATGCAACTATCTACTTTGGTGGGAAACCAAAATCCACTTCAAAAATTGGTTGAAGCACATTGGAAACTACATAATAATAATTCATGAAAATTTATTTTAAAAGCAATAAAAATTCTATTTATCGCTGATAATTGTTTTTTATTCAAGTTAAGTCAGAAATATATAGTATACTATTGTAATAACTATACCGTATCTAAGTAGTAGAATGATAACTATTATAATAACAAATAAGGTCCTTGAAAAGACAACAGCTTGAGTGCAGGGACCAAATTTTACAAACTAAAGAAAACAGTAAAAAAAACATTAGGCCTACTCACTTTGCATACAAACAATATTGCAGAAAAAGAGAAAGAAGCGGAAAAATGAAAATCATATTCTAATAATTACTTTTTCCTATGAGAAAGAAATTGATCACATGGAAATTTAGAAATTTTATTGACATGATTAGCTACATCATAAAAATTATGATGAAATTGAATTTGGTATCTTTGCAATGCATAGTGAGCAAGTTAATGAATAAAGATTTTTGAAGGATGAAAAAATATGGCATGAATTGAATAGGCCTAGACTTGAATAATTTAAATTGAAAAATGCTTTTCTCTATTCTCAATAAGCTACTTGGAAAATGTTAAATAAATCAAATACAAAATTATCTAGAATTATATTAAAGAGAATCTTATGATATCAGTCCAAGATAGTTACATAAAAAACCGTTGCCTTCATTTCTCTCAAAATATTTTGATTTTGTTAGTTACCAAGTTACCATCATCTGAACGCTTCAACTACAGTAAGTTACTCACTGAGTATTTGGAGCAAAGTCATTCTTTTAGGTGTTTATAATTCCTTGAAACCTGTGTTAATTCCAAGGCCAAGTGTTAATGGAAAGGATATCTTCGATACCCTTTCCAAGAATGGACATCTTTATGTCCAAACTTTGCCTTTTCATCTAGATAATTTGATCAAAATAAAAAGATTGCCAATTATATATTTTTTACAACGATTTTATGCTATAAAATTTCCATGATTTTCGCGTTCACTTGTACTTTTTTGTTGATTAATTACTGAGTTGTACTAGCTACTGTATATTATTTTATTCCTGTATAGAGTTATAGCCTACTTTCTATATTATTTGATTGCAATCTAGAAACTAAGCTGAATTGTTTTGTTATTATCCACATGAATAAAGAAATCTAAATCTAAACCCTGCTTATTGAATTTATTCGCATATTTTTCACTGACCGTCTTTTTTAGGAAACATGGCATCACATTTTTTCCTAGAAATTGTTCAAAAACCAAATAGCCCAGGCAAATTAGACTTTTGCCTCCAAAAAAATAAGGTAAGGCTGGAAATCGTCTTAATCGACTTTGGGCATCCTAAATAAGTTTACTATGAGTTTGCGACTGATTCCGAGGTGTGCATAATACAGGGTGACTAGAAAACCACCAAATTTCGGTTCTGTTTTTAGTTTTTCGCAATTTACGCTAAAACGAAGCGTCTGACAGAAAATATCATTCTCATACTTTTTTTAGCTAATAAAATTTCCAAGAGATTGGTATCAAATTCAACCTTCTATCTCAAACAAGGACCGAGGAATGAGGTTTCAAAAAAGTGGTATTTTTTGAGAAAAATGAAAATTTCTCCTTATTCAGTATTTTATTGCTCATATCTTCCGTCTGATGATTCAGAAAGGTAAATTCCAAAATCCCTCTGGGGATAATTTTGTCCTCTACAATTTAAGACCAAGGAAGACTTCCTATCTTGTATATTTTTTGTGTTAGGGCTTTCAACATGTTTCCTTGCACAGCAAAAAATACCATATTTCCACTATTAACCTCCAAAATTAGTCTATATATTCTTGTATTGGAGTTTTATCACTAGAATATTTTTTCTTATATCATGTTTTGATTTATAATTACCATACCGCCCTGAACTCAGGTTATTACCAGTAGGAAGGACTCTCCAAGGATAATGAAATAAGTACCTCCGTAACTTTCGTAAAAGTTGACGGATCGTGACTATTATATGAACAGGGTAAATGGGAAAATATCTGTGAATGAATAATGGTTCTGATTCCGATCTATAACACTTCTCATGTATGATTTCACTTTCTGAAGAGTTCAAAAGGAGCTTTTAAGTTAAGAAAACGTTGTTGTTGTTGTTCTAACAAAAATTGTTGCGCTAATATTCAACATTTCATGAGACATTTCATAAGGGAAAATATTCTTGTTGCATTCATTCAAGTGAGAAATGGAATATTTGGGCTTGTGATGCTCACTTCCAGATTAATTACTTTATCCAGATTTCCCCGCGAGGGGAAATTTTTTACAAAAAAGTACCCTGAAACTATATTTTTTAGAAGTTTTAAGCCTTATTAGTCAAACATTTGGCAACTCCAACGAAGTGCATTCTATCTAGTGTGAGATGAGTCCCAATTTCGGGGGGGGGGGGATATATCCTTTCAATCCCCCCCCTGGGTTCGCCCCTGCTCCAAACTCTCGGTGAGTGGGTGGATAGAGTAGGCTATAGATGTAATTTACTTACAAACTTGTTTAACACAAATAATTTTACTCCATTCTTTAACTAGGGAATAACTATTTAGTATGAGATTATTGAATCCCTCCTTTGGGAGATTGGCTGTAGTTAGTAAAGACAGTCAGTCGTTTCCCGTCTCTGGGAGGAATAGTAATTGTTGTATTACACTCTGACTGATTAACTGCATTTATTCAGAGGTGTTCTGCGCCGCCAATTGGTTGCGGAGACTGGCTTATGGTTGAGAGGATCAACGTGCTAACCACTCGTTACCTCTATCCTGGTTGATGATTATTTGCTTGCTGTATGGTCTGTCCGAGCAAGTCTGTCCAGGAAATTCTGGCGGGGTGGAGGGGGCGGCTTCGGTTCGGCCAGTGTTGGTTCGGGGACTGAGTTCTGATTGAGAATTTATGGCTTTTGGGCTGGTATTTGCCGGGCTGGGGCCGTTTTCCCGTCGTGTCGGGGTGTTTTCTTGGCTTGGGCGGGCTGTATAGTAGAGTGAATTTGAAACTGGCAACCAGCTGGTAGGCCTAGGCCCTTCATGAGCTGTTGAGCCAGACATACATACATACATACATACATGAGATTATTGAGAAATGTAGTATTGAAGCAGTGCAAAAAACCCAGCATATTCAAAATTTTGAAACATTTCCATTAGTTTTCAAACATTTAATCAATATCAAATTGATTAAATTATGAACGAATATTAATTTGTTAATTGTTAATTTGTTTATGAGGGTGAAGCCCACATAAGCTCATAGGCTTGTGCGTGGGTAATGAAATGGATGATAGATGACGACTACCTTTTAGGTAGTCGGGACCGACGGCTTATCGTCTCCTCCGAAAGACGGGGTGGTCGTATCTATGTGATTGTGCTGTGGTCAAAAAAAAAAAAAAAACAATTCCTAATACGGTAATAACTTATAACCAAGATCTGTGTGCAAACTTTCAAGTTTGTGCGTTATCTGGAAATTGAATTTCAGTCGTTACATGCGTGATAAGGGACTTGAAATTAATTAATTAGTAAGATTCATTCAGGTACAAATGATCAGGAGAGAACAACAGGCTGAGCCCAGAATTGTTCCTCTCCCGCAAATTTGGTCTAGTAACAAACACATAAAAATGGGAAAATTACTCAAGCTCGGTCAATATTGGTTCAAAAATTAAAAATTTGGTCTAAAATTGTAGAGAGAGCGGAATGTTTTTGACTACCAAATGTTTCATTTATAATTCTTGAACCGAGCTTAAGTAATTTTCCCATCTTGCCATAATGTCTTCTTTGCTTGACCAGATTAAATTATCCAACATATTTATTCAATTTAGCGGCCGAATAAAATTTTAAAATCAAAATTAGGCTAATGTAGGGATTGTTCTAATGAGAATGTTCATCATCAAAAAAATTAGAGCTTAAAATTGAGTAGAAATAATTTGTGAAGCGATTATAAATAACTGTGATATACTGAAATCGCTAGTCTGGCAAAACTGAAATCGCAAAAGCATCCAATGTGTACCAGATTAAGCCACCGCCATTACGGAGACTCGTAGCTCCTGAACTAACTGTGTTATCCAAGCATATAGTGATATTAAACGGAAAATCTAATATAAATAAACTAAATAAATGTTCCAATATTACATATAATATATTAACTTTTACGATATTGTAATAGAGCAGCATTTTATATTGATGTGCAGTTGTGCCAACGTCATTCTCTCTCTTACGTTCTGCTTTTGTCTGTGTGTGTCTATTTTTCGTAGGTCTGTGATCTGCGAACAGTCATTGAAAAGTTCGCCGATTAAAATTCGACAATTCTGAACTTAGAATTCCATATCTTTATTGTTGAAAATACGAATTTCTATTTTTTAAATGTCTAAATTACCTCTTAAATGCTCTGTTGTCGGATGCGACAGCTCTTTTAACAAATCAATCGCTAGAGAAAAAATGTTATTCGCATTTCCAATGGAGCCAGAAGATAGGAGGAATAAATGGATAAGTTTTGCCCGCATAGGGAGAGAAAAGTAAGTTATAATTTAAAATAAATTATATTATACTTCGCAATCTATTAATTGATTGAAAATATCCAAGATATTATGAATTGCATTTTTTGTTCAAAATCTATCATTGAGACTTGGACTAAGCAATGCCGCTGGACCGTATAAACAGCTTTTTCAGTCAGGACCGATGATGATCTCATAATATATTATCAATATGCTACTAGTTCAGTGGTGTTTTTAGGTAAGAATGAATTCATTTACTGAATAATTCAATATTCTACCTACTATGTCAATGAATAAAATTTATTTTCACATTATTGTCTTAGCGGAGCCAATTGGCTGCCAGATAAGAACGCATCGATTTGCTACCGGCATTTCCAGAAGGGGAATCCGAATGCATCCCCATTGAATGTTGATTACGTCCCTACCATCTATATACCATCGCTAAAAACCAAAGCAGATTCAGAATTGGAACGTGAGAAGAAACGCATGAAGACTTCAGTAAGTCTTTATTAAATAGAAATGAACTATATAATTATTATGTTTGTGTGATATATCTATCACAAGATAAATTTTATTTTTTGAAGCTTTACTAATTTCCCTTTGTAAAAACAATTTTTTATTTTTGCTATTTTTAGAGCTAATAGAGCAAATTTTCAAGTGAAGAAATAATTTTTTTTTTGCTATATTTTGTTTTTGGAAGCAATAAATATTCTATTCTATTCCCATTGTAAAAAACCATTTACTTGCACAGATTATGCATTCCCACATACAGAAAAATGGAAAAGTGTAATTGTGCCTGCTCAAACAAACTAAAAAAAACATGAAAACCAGTTTTTGGTATAAGAAACGATCTCATGAAATTATGTTTTGTATGTATTTTTCTGCTTTACTGACCGTTTTTTTGTGAACTTGCCTATATTTTTATATATTTTCCACTTCTCTGCTTGTGGGAATGCACAATCTATGCAAGTAAAAGGTTTTTTTTACAATGGAAAATTATTAAAGCTTCAAAAAATGAAATTTATTTAAAGCTGATTCTTCAAGTTTCGCAATCTATCACAAGGTATTGTAATAAATATAAGGGGAAAAATAAGTGGAAATTTTCTCAAATTTGTCTTTTTTAAATCCTGATTTGAGAAGTCTAGGTGACAAACAAGTTAAATGTTTGAAAAATGAGTATTTTTCTTCAAAATTATTTATCAACTAATTATTTCACGATTCAAAATGTCATTCTTTTTTAAGGTATAGTTTGAAAACTGACAAATCATTCAGACTATAAAATGAAGCTTAACGTTGCAATGTGAAACTGGAACTGTTTGAATCACTAGAAAAGTGAATATTAATTATTATAAAATAACTATTGGAGCACATTGTTAGTACTTTTCTCTTAATAGAGAAGTAATAATTAGAAAAGAGTCAGTTTAAAAATTATAGGCTACACTTGAAGTTTTAAAATAAATTAAGATTTCAAGATACAATTAGGCTACAATATTTTATATTACAAAAAAATACAAAATATTCATTTTGCCAATGAAGTTTGCCATTTTTTGGCCGAGAAACTACCCAAACTCTTGGAACAGCTCTCAACTTCACTCACCCTCCCCAGAAAAGAATCACTCCTTCGTCCTTGCTCCCCCCCACAGTTTTTCAAGTCTAGAACTACCAGTACTGCTTATTGGACCAATAAGTGAAAGCCAACAATAATTTATCTGCTGTCACTGTCCAGTCATTGAATGCAAACTTACCCTTTATAAAAAATAATTCCTAGCCAAGTAATCCTAATTCCTTGCCTACTTCAATAGCTTAAGTTAATTTCTCTATATTAACATAGTCCTGCACGGATCTTATGGAACTGAATTCGTGCACTTTGTCTTTTTTCATTGAAGACACAGTGTCAGGTGTGATATTATACATAATTAAAAAAAACTGTCAATATTTCACATTTTTATTTTAGCCTACTCATCAGTTCTTTATATTCATTACTCATTGTGTTTTAATAGTTTTTTCTCTGAATACATTTCTTCCCACAGTTTTTCAAATTGTTGAAGGGGAACATTGGATTGATGTTTTTTTTTGTATTTTCTAGCACGAACCACTAGCAGGGACTAGCAGTATGCCAAGCTTGAGTGTACAAGAGAAAACTGAGTATTGTTCGGGTGGAGCGACTGCGTCTGCGAGCAGTACAACTTTGCCGACCCATGACACTGTCAGTATGTCGGTCGACGAGACAGTAGAAGTGCCGGACGACGAGACAATGGAAGTCGAGGATGTCATCTACGCTGTACCGCGTAATAGCCCAGAGCCATCGACATCCTTCGATCCAGATTTCTTCTGAATTACCAAACTCGGCGTGAGCTACATGTTGAAGTTTGATTGAACCGTTTTCTTTATTTATTTGCTCAATTCGTTCAGTTCAATTAAGTTTAATTTTCTCTATTATCAATTCAATTAATTTTTCCCTTAATAATTTGATTAAGTTTAATCGATTCTATCATGATTAATTCGATTTGTTTGTTCAGTTCTATCAAGTTCAATTTATTATTAATTTCATTGTTATTGTTTCATTTGTCAAGCTTGTTATTGTTTCATTTCATTGTTATTGTTTCATTAATTCGATAGTAGCTTAAACATCAACTTCAGCGAAATCATGTTACAGTAACTTATTTAAAGCTATCGTTCTGTCTAGATAAGAAATTTGAATGACCAAAGATTACGCTTTCACATTACGGTACATTAAGAATATTCCAAAATTGATCTTTGATTATTTTCCAAAATCTAGATGTTTTATAAATTTGTGATTTAGATCAATCGTATAGAAGTTAGTTAAAAATATTATTCCTGTGATAAATTTTGAAGTGGTACCTGAAATGTTATTCTATAAAAGTATATGTTTAGTTCACATTGAATTGTGAAATTGAAGTTGTTTAATTAATAAATTTTTAGTTGTTCCACACGTCGTTGTTTCAATTTTTATGTGCAATATAGAGCCCGAAACCTCTGATTATCCTACCACTTTTCAAAAATATAACATCTTCAGACGCAAATGTAGGTACGTGATGCAGTAATGATCCAAAGAAAACTTTTATTTTGAAGCAGATCGATTATAATCCAAATCCGTAATCACTCAGGAACGTTTTGGAACTTACTTTTGTTTAAATACCTGTAGCAAAAAGTTATCTTCCCATTTACATGTGGTTAACCAAACTTTTTTGTCATCCGACCATGGCCCAGTTCTATATGATTGTTCAAGTAAATGTGATCAAAGTACTTATCATGCATCTGAAAATTTATTATCATCGAATAGACAGACAGACTTCTATCATGTTTAAAGTGGACAATTATTAACATATTAATAATATTGAGGATTGAAATGTTAAAAATCCTTGTGGCAGCTATTACGTAAATAAATTATTTAATTATATATATATATATTTCATATATGAGCTTGGAACTGGTCTCATAGATTCTTCAGGGTATTCTCTATTCTTCAATACCTAATTTGATACTTATCAATTCCTAATAATGTCAGGAAAAAATTGTGAAGACTTTTCAAACATTTAATGATATTTCACGGTAGGCTGCTACATAAACTTGCATTTCTTCATCCGATACTATCGCCTTACTTTTTTGTCAAGAATCTCATTCCATACTTTTTATTTTTCGATGTCCGGAGTTTAAAATTTTAAGAAGAAGAAATCTAAATGAAGAATTGTAAATTAATCCTGTTTTCTAGTGCTGCCTATCTTTACAGCTGTTAAAACAAACATCTTATTATTTGAAATATTTATTGGAATAGTTGATAGGTATCTAAGGCGGTCAATTATAATTCGTCTAATCTATATTGATTACCACTAAAACTAAATTAAGCCAGATTTTCAGGGTTAGGAAATGATACAGCAGGTTGAAGTAATATTCGCTTTAATACAATATTACAAGTTTGAGTTTATGAATTTCGATAAAAATAATGGTTTGGAAAATGCAGAGCTCACAATTTGAAACGGTCTTCTAATAACTAAGAAATGAAAACAAGCAATTGTAAAGTGAAGAATAAGGAGCAATAAAAATCTCAATTGAACTCGAATTGTGATTCCTAGATAATTAAATTTATTTTGAAATTACATGCAGTCTGTTATGTTTTATACAAAGCGTTTGAAAATATTAACAATTATTATCATAAAACATCAGCATTGATAGCAAAGTCGTTTAAAAACATTAATGCAACTCGAAAAACAGGATTGTGATTGAATAACGATATTAATAATTGAATAAATGTTTATAATTTATCCTAATACTTGTGAAAATAGATTGCTTTACATCTACGGAAGACTTACTTGGTGATTAAATGAATAATTAAAGGGTAACCAGCATCTACTAACTTTATCACATATCACAGTTAGTAAGGCTCACAGTTCCCATCAATTTATTCAAATATTTGAATTGAAACTCAATGTTGACAAACAAGTTTTATCTATAATCAACTAGGATGTACTAGTTACTACAGCTAAAGGAAACTTCTTATATGTGAGCGAGTAGCACACATGATAGATAGAATAACTATCCTATCGTTTCAAATATGTAGCCTAAAGGCATATTCATAGTACCTGAGATAAATTGCAGCACAGATGGTATCAAGTTCAAAAAATGTCTCCGGCATTGGTAATGAAACCCATTAAATTTGGGAACCTACAATAACAATGAGTTTCAAACCCCAACTATCATTTCATATTGATTCAAATAAATAATATCGAGTAATGTTATAAAGGCAGAATTATTTCGAAATAGAGGACACAGTTTATCAAATAGCACACATCAATTTATAAAGCAAGCGAAAATAGCACATATTTATAAATTTCAACTAATAAATTATTTATTTCAAGCTTACACAAAATTATTGTTTCATTAAAGTGTTCAGCACTCAATGGTTAAGGCAATGATTCGATCGCAGATCGGTGGTGAAATTTCAAAATCTAAATTGTTCAACAGCAAACAATGTTAAATATTATTTTCGAACAACGGAACATGAATAAAAATATCAGTTTGAATAATATAACAGTGATTTAAAATGATAACTAGAGATTTCTTCATTCTAGACCCGCTAAAATCTGTACGAATAAACTATTCAAAGTACAAAATTCATATTGCAATAAATAACTGTTGTATGTACAAACAACAATTTTGTAATTAAATATATTTATTCTTTTGTACAAATTAATTACATAACAATTTATCCAAGATTTTGATCGTGTGATGTTTGCAGTCTTCTCAAGTCACTTAAAGCTACAGGCTTTGGTTAATCCTAAAATATAAATACAAAATAAAAACTGTTAAATGTACAAATCGAAAAGAGCCCCAATTGAAGCTACAGCACTAACATCTATGTTAATTAGTGCAAAACAACAACAATAACAACAACAAAATTGATAGATAATCTAGTTTAAAATGCATAAGTTTGTAGATATAATTCATATTGTTATTAAGGCATCGAGTGTTGTATTAATCACCGGTGATCGAACACAAAAGGCCTCTTCGGTATAAATATAGTTACATAAAATTCGAACTCTTTTGCAGCCCATACGAATTTCATTCAATATGAGTGAGAATTTAAAGCTTTAATAAGTGTGCTTGAATACAAACCAATTGAAGATGAAAAATAAATAGACTTAGAATTTGTAGGCTGTTTGTGAACAGATCGAATGCAAAACACTCTATTTTTATAGAATTTTCATATTTAGTTTTACATTTTTTAGTTTATATTTTTGGTGAGATAGGTTGCGGATATTTCACGTTGAAGTCATGGTGAACACCTGTGAACAAAATATTACATTTGAAATGAAACTACGCCAAAGAGTAAAATGCAACACTGAATATTGAATTAAACAATTGCAATTCTATAGAAATGTTTTCACAATTTGATAATAAGCAATTGCAATCTGATTGACACTGAAATAAACAAGAAACCACATTCAAATAAAATTTTCGGCTATTCGAGAATATTGTAAAAACACTTTATAAACTAGACAGTTAATAACTCTTCCCTGCACACAAACAAAACATCCATGAAAGGAGCCTATTTCCGCAATACATCGGCACCGTACATATTGTTTTACTGTAGACTTTTATAGATTTTAAAAATGGTTGAAATAAAAAATTCGAATTGTTTAAAATCTATAAAGAGGTAAGAAATATATATTTTTTAAAATTTGAATTCAATAATAATAGCGCTCAACTACAAAGTACGGTAAACATTGTTTTACTTTATTGTATAGGGTGATTCAAACAGAGCGCAGGTTTCAATATACAGGGTGTTTCAGGAGGAATGTGCAATACTTCTCAGGCAGGTTACAATGGCGGAAAATTGAGATTTTTCAAAATATATTAATTTTTCTAATTTTTTAGAGGCTCTAGTGAAGTTCTCAAATGAGCAATTCCTATGTAAAATTAGCTGAGGAATTCAATGAAACCAGTTCCAAGTTTGTAACTTTAACGACTATTGAGATCATTGGAAAAATATGCTAGAAACGCCATTTTCAACAATAAGGGTTATAGCTGGATAAGGAATCATAAAATTGTATTTTTTATTTTTTATCAATGGAAGTTGAAGAGAGTCGGATTCTAAAGAAAAAGTTAAATGACGGTGATAGTGTAAATCTTACCCAAATCTCAGAAATGGCGATCAAAAATCGCAAAATTGACAAAACATAGCATAAGTGATGAATTTGTGTTTAGTAGCGATTTTTGATCGCCTGAGAAGTATTGCACATTCCTCCTGAAACACCCTGTATAAAGTTGAGAGGTGTACAATGCACTTTACACTATAATGGTGTGTCTTCTCAGCTTACGCCAACTTCAATAGTTTTATCAGTATTAGTCCAATTGTACTGCTGTTGTTGTAAAATGTATTACTCTTTGAATAGTTGTGAAATTGATATTGTAGTAGTTACCCATAATAAATAAAAAGACAAGATGTTGTCAAATCACTGATTTAATAGAAAATCGAGATACCGGTTTCGGTTGTTACACCATTATCAATCTCTGGTATCTCGATTTTCTAATAAATCAGTGGTTTGACAACATCTTGTCTTTTCATTTATTAAAATGTATTAGTTCAATTAAAACAGAAAATCACTGTAATAAATAATAATCACAAACAGATTAATTAGAATACATTTTGTACCTGTTAGACCTCGTCTGGACCAAGGTCAGCATTAGCATTAACTGGTGCTGAATTTTCTGAATTCGGGTTTTCTTCAATATTGTTGGCAGCGACTTTCTCGCTTTCATATTGTTTGGCGGTTTTCTCTAGAATTCTGATCCTTTCCTCATGCTTGACAATCATTGCTTTCAGTTTGCGAATTTCCTCCTTGAACTGTTGAATTATGTCATCCTAAAAGAAAACAGAGGAATATTTTGAGATTGATCAAATTAATAAAGAACAGTTATTGAACATAAAAAATAGATGAATAATATATAAAATAAGTCTGATAAAACAGAAAAGTTACAATGTACAAAATAATTTTAATTATATTATCAACAAGCAATGAAAATGAATACATGGATATAATTTGAAGGCAGCCTTACTGGTATTAAGTAAGGCAGTATCAAGTAATGAGGAATAATGAGTCAAGATCTGATCATCATTCTAGTAATGGAATACATCTTGAAGACACATGTATTCTAAGCATTCAAGATAAGAATAAAATATTATGCAATTTCTTATAGCAGACACCAAAAAGTTAGACGGTTCCGTCTGTCTCTTGTGCGTGATGTAAAGCATCTATTGCCTCTTTTGATTTCCAAAACATAATTGAGGCAAATCTAAATAACAACTCTAATTGACAAAATGTGCTGTTGGAGCGTAAAAGTAGTAGGCGAAGACGACCAACTTTTTGGCTTCAGCTATATCGTCTTTAGTATCTTGAAATGCTTGTCACAATTCTGTGTTGTGTTGTTTGTTCTAAAAGCGACTAGAACGCATCAACAGTTTACCTTTATTTCAATCGATTTTTCACTATTTGTGAAAAATAACTGCTAACAGTATTTTGTACCTCATTCCTCAAGTCTTGATAACCTAATATCATCCACCAGAAAACAAATGTAATTCAGGTCAAATATAGTCGGTGACAAAGTAACTGGCGGTTGGCGAATTGTTTTTCAGCGTTGCGTTTGCTACTACAACGTCTACAACTTTATCAGCTGTTGGGGCACACAGGGACGAAACCGTGTAACTTTTCGGCGTTAACTACAAATAGCAAAATCTTCGTAAGGATAACTCTAATGTTGATGTAAATAACTCTAATAATGTTTTTTTAAACGAATGCACTTCAAAATAATGTCAGCTTGGCCAATACGCCCTCATAAACATTTTTTGTCCTTTTAACATTTAATCCCAAACATGTGGTTCTTTCCGAGTGAAAAGGCTTCAGCTTGGGGTAGACTCATACGGACATTTCACATATGCACAGTGCTTTTTTTTGTCAGTTTGTCTCGTGACGTGTCGTGTACGGCCGGGTTTGACACCACGCAAATAAGTGAATAATGATAATTTTCATTATCAGTATATTTTAAACATGACATACATCAGTACATTTACATAATAGTACAGTACAAAATTTAGTGTTCCGAGTTTGGAATGTCTGGGAACCGGCTATGTACTTTAATATTGTAACTTGTATTGTAAAAGTATCAAATAAAATTAGTAGTATTGACAAAATCTTTCTCTTATTTTTCATTATTAAAAAATGGCACAATATCTCATAAAATACAACTGATTTCTTTAATTCTCATGTTTGTTTACGACAGCTCTATCATCTGTTTATTATACTTGAAATGTTTGTAACTTGATTTAACTTCAATTTAAATCAATTCATTTCATTTAATCTAACTTAATTTAATTTAAACTAATTTATTCATTCTAAAATTTTATTTCTAATTTGTCAAATTGTTCAATGTAATAAGCTATATTCTTTTGTCAGACGTGGCAACGGAAAATGTTTAAATAGATGGCAGTATCGACTAAAACATCCTCGTTATAAATGCAGCCTAATGTACGCTTGTCGATAAACTATTCAATCGGAGCCTCTTTCTACATTTTTTTGCAGTTCAATCTAAGATTTTGTTAGTACAAACATGCATCTCACCGGCAACGATTCGGAAGAGTAGTGCTGGTTGCCACCTCCATCGCCTCGCCCCGACTTCTTCTCGAGCAAGTTGGCCTTGCGGTTGACGCGCAATTCCGATTTTTGAGCAGATTTCGGCGTGTAGCCGTCCTTCAGTGATATGAGCAGCGGCTCAGGGTCCTTGCCTTCGAGCCATTCTTCCGCGGTTGCGGCCGCTGTGTCACCCACCGTATCTGGGTACAAATCTTCTTGAAAGAGCTCAGACTGTGAACAAAACGAAGATGAAATTAATCACAAATTACGACAAAACGTGCAATTACGAAAACAAGTAATTTGATTAAGTAAGAAGGGAACGTGAGGGTATAGACTGCCCAAGCAAAGAACCTCTGGTAAGATGAGAAAATGACTCCATCTCGGTCAATATTGGTTCAAAAATTATTGATTAGGTCTCAAATTATCGATCAGAATGTTTCCTACAATTGAGACCAAATCAATAATTCCTTGGTCATTTGACACAAGCACTCAAGTCCACTTTTTGAGGAAATGAGATAATTACACATCCGGGATAATACAAATATGTAGAATTTTGAGGTCTACACTTTGGTAAAACAACGTTAGTCCTACTTCCATTATTAGGACCATTATAACATCTTAAGTCAGTGATGTTTCTTTTATTTTAGGGTTAGTTTATTACTGTTTTAAATGTTAATCACAGTACCCTTTTTCAATTCTTTTTATTCATGCATAACGTGTTTCGACTATTAATAGCCATTTTCAACATCTTAAGTCAGGTATTGCAGATGGATTTTGGGAATCTATGTTCGGGTAAAAACACTCAACATACAATTTATATTGAATTTTGCACTGAGTAAAATAACTCAAGTTTTTTTTTCATTCGGTAAAATGAACCAAGTCCACTAATTTCATGTACTAGAAAACTTTGAGCTCCATTTTCTCAAAACTGCAGTTTTGGACTTAAGTGCTCATGTTTTATGACCAAGGAATTTTCGAACCAATATTGACTGAGCTTGAGTCATTTTCTCGTCTTGCCAGAGGGTCTCATTTGCTTTGACAGACTATACTGTACTGCAAGAGATGTTGGCAAATATAGATGATAGTAGTGTTAATCTAAACAAAGATGATCAGCTCAGACGGTGAAAAAAACAAAGATGAAATAACACATCAAGAGATGTTGTCAACATGGATGATTGTTGTGGCTATAAAAAATCATAGATAATCAGCTCAGCTGTCATCCACTTTGCCTAAAACGCACACAAACCTCAAAAATAAGGATTTAAAGGAAATAAAACAGCAATTTATCAAAATTTGCTTTGTTGTCGGTTTTGTATCCTTGAAATCCTGATTTGTGAGGTTTGTAAGGAGGAGTCCATGCTTCTTAAACCGTAGTGAAAATAAGTACATGACTCGAACGTGAGGGTTCTGTACTGCAAGCAAAAGTAAAGGTGATAAATGTTAACAAAAGTGACGAATTAGAATGAACAAAATTAAAAATACGATACACAAGTAAAAAAGATGATATGCAGAAAAATAATAAACCCATCTGAAATGAGAAAAATGATGGAATAAAATACACGATAAAGGCACTAAATAAGTTGAGTGAATAAGGCCAGAAATTAAAACAAAAACATCAATAAAATGTTACTAATGGGTAGAATATAACGATGATATTAGCGTTGGATGTAGTCATTTGAACAAACTGTAAGAGTTTGATTAATAAAATAAACAGTTGAGACATCAAATAAATGAAATCTAATTTAAGTAGGTGAAACACAGAGAAATAAATAATTCTCTATGCTTTTTACATAATATAACTTTCTTCTACTGAAGGTAATAATCAAGTACTGGATGTGACGACTAAGTAATATTCATTTACATTCAAGACTGTGTTTTCTATTTGTCCATAAAATGTAGGGATACCCAAGGTATCTCAGTATATTACAAATATTCCAGAATCAAATGAATCCTATAGAACCGAGAGATATAGAAAACTATTTACTTTATGCTTCAGTACAAACTCATAATGAACGATAAATTGAAACTTCAACGCTAATTTTTTGCAAGGAATGCATAGATTTGAATGTATTGTAGTTGAATTATATTTGAATGAAAATCTGTATTCATAATTAGATTTCTAAAATAACACAAATATACTTACTTTTCTAGGCACCGTCATTGTTATAACTTGACATAGGCCTGAGTTGTTCAATCTGTAAAACCTGGTGATCTCACATGAGCTTACATCACATCCACGCTTGGGCATCATTCCGATACCTCTCTGAGGATCGGGAGTTTGAAATGTGTTAATGTAATGAACGAAGGGCAGCTCAGCTGTGATTTCAAAGTATCGTATCACACTATCACCCTGCAACCGACAAGAGTTCAACATATTAAATACAGTCGTAAATCTAAAAAAAATCTTCATCACTATCAAAACAATATCAGTCGTTGTTGACTCAAATGTACATATATTCATGGAGTCATATAAATATGCTAAAACATTCATTTTCAAGCTTTAAAAGGATATAACTGGATATTCAATAACAAGCTAGTATTTTGAATGAATAATAAGTGTAAGAACTTCAATTCTGGAAAAAATTTGAATTGGAATGATTTCCTAAAACTCACCCAAGCCTCAAAAATCATGATTGAAATAAGATATAACAGGCGAAATGTCTTTTTATGACAAATTATTGAAAAATCAGTGTTTTGTCTCATTTTAATATTGATTACTGAGGTATAGGGGCACTTTAGATTATCTTGCAATTACTGCCAGGATAATAATTGTTATAGATGATCTAATGAAATGATATGAATTTCTACGCAGATGGAGAATACAAACCGTATCATAAATATAAAGATTATACCCTATTCACGATCACTTGAGACAAAATAAACAATTTTTTTTGCGTGTGCATGCGTATAAAGGTAAGTATTCCTTCATCCGACAGTTGGCCACAGTATAACAGCTGAAGTCGATCACAGCTCTAGTCTTCTTTTTCAGCTTCAACAACAAGATATGTGATTGGCTACAGCTGCTAAACTACGGCCGACCGTCGGATAACGGAAGACCTACCTTTACACGCACACACACAAAAAGTTCGTTTATTTCGTCTCAAGTGATCGTTAATAGGATAAAGACATCTCTCCATTAATACTGTAGTTCGCGCAAGCTGAATAAGACACTCACTGTAAAGTGTATTGTAATTTTGCATAAAATTTACATTTATGCCTATAGTTCGGCCAAGAACAGAAGAGCCTTTGGCAACATGGCTGACATTCACTATCACTGCTGCCAGTAGTTGAAATGAAATTGTTCCAACATAACCAAATTTAGGAAGAAATAGTACAGGCTCAGACGATTTTTTCTGTCCTAGTTCATAATTATGTTATGATTTGTGCTATCATATGTCAATTATTGATCAAATACATTAATTAAATATATTTTCATTCGTGAAATGAATATGATTATGATTAGTGTAAAAACGGTAAGTTGGCTGAAGTGATTTCACCCTGAAAATATCAGTTCTGCGAATGCGTAGTTATATTCTCACTTCCCACCGCCATCTTGCAAGAGACCCTTCTGTTCTTGGCCCAACTATAGTTTATACAATGCCAATTGGCGAGACGATTGTCTCATGACAATTGTCTCCTGAAATTTACAGCTGATGTAAAGTATCTATTGATTTTAAAATCATCAGCAAGGCATGGCTTGATGAAAACTAATAGACAATATCAGCTGTTTGCGCCCGGCATCAGTTGTCTTATGACAATTGCCTCGCCAATTGGCATCGTATAAACTAGGCATTACATACAACGTGTATTGCTAGTGTGAGTCTTCTCAACATGCGCGATCTTTATCTCAACAGTATTATTGATTCATAATTGATTAAATAAGTACACCAACCTTTCCACACAGATAGACTAGATTGGTATCAGGATCGTAAAGAGGGAACATGACTCCATTGCTGGTGTCCAATTCGACCATGACTATTGGTTCAGTGAGTTGTTCAGGGGCTCGAAGTGAGTACTGTCGTTCAGACATTTTGCTGAAACCGGTGGTGAATATCAGCCCACTTTTCAAGAAAATCGCTCGCGTCGCTTTGCTACCTTCATGGCATACAGCTTCCTGTGAGAGATATAAGAAAAACAAATCATTATAGCTAAAATGTCACAATACATTGGTTTCATAATAATTTCATTTAAAATCAGTTTCAACTTAACCTTCAACATGAGATGCTACACGTAAGTTACTGAACCTTTGAAATGAACTTATTAGTGGAAATATACAATAATAATATGTTTGCTTCATAGTTTTTCATTAGAATAATTTGTACTACTAGCAAATATTATACTGCTTTGCAAGTCAATTTACTCATTTAATTCTTACTAGCTTAAAATATTATAGGCTACTGAAACATGAAATATTTTATTCAAATTTGTATTTAAAGAACAATTCATACATCTGTACTGTTACATTTCAAGGCAAATAATTCATTTTTATGAATTATAAAATAGAAGGAATATTCAGTAGAAAAGAGGAATAATAACAATTTATGAATCCGAAAAGAAATTTATTCGAAAAGAGAAGGAATATTCAGTAGTAACTCAAGTCTTTCTAGTCTTTCTGAATTTAAATAACTCCGAATCCAAATTACTGTGAACAAAAAAAATAACTTTCGCTATGTTTCCTATTTGCGAAACATGGTTATGTCGGCATGGTGGAACACCTTCGGGTCTCTCTATCGAAAAAAGTCATACGCTAATAATAATAAAGCAGTAAAAAAGAGGAAAAATAACAATTTATGAATCAGAAAAGAGGAAAAATAACAATTTATGAATCAGAAAAGAGGAAAAATAACAATTTATGAATCAGAAAAGAGGAAAAATAACAATTTATGAATCAGAAAAGAGGAAAAATAACAATTTATGAATCAGAAAAGAGAATAAATAGCATTACCTCATCGACATTACCGGTGCGAGGATTGATCAACCTGATCTTCTTATCTTTACAGGTTGTGACCAGCTGTGATCCATCCCAATTCCAGCTGGCGCAGTAGACGATGTCGGGGTGACAATCAATGCGCACCATCACTTCCCCGGTCCCAACATTCCATATTGCTACTTGGTTATCAGATCCTATAATACACAAAACAAAAACATTCACATTTTGTATACAATTGTTGCATAATTTGAGTGGTTTGGAAAAACTATACACTATCTACCCTAAAACTAACGATAATTGCTAAGGTACAACATCTCCGTTTAAAACAAATATCAAACCAAATCAAATTCATTTCTCCAAACATGAACAATGCGATAGTACAATATCTGTAACATTAAGATATATGACCAAATCCAAAAATAAATCAATCCAGGATGGATGGTCGCATTCATTATGTTTTATTCGAGTCAGCAGTAGTGGAACTGAGTAGATTGACCCTCTAACATACCTCTAAATTTGCGAGCAAGTGAAAAAATAAAATAGTTCAACCTAAATGCTTAACTTAACCTTAACCTTGTGTGAACAACCTTGAGTTTAGCGTCTAAACTCAACTATTGAGATGCGATCATTGATGAAAAGACACTAAACCTAAAACCGGGTGGTGGTTTGAAATAAAATTATATTTGAACTGATAATGAGCATACAGTCGCTATTAATTTTGTAATCTACGTATAGTCAGACTTGATTTAAACGAAGATTGTGCATAGTTTCTTCATTTTTCTGATGCTTGGTTGCTCAGAACTCCGTTTGAAGGAAGTTCAAGCGAAGGTAGTTGTAGTTAAAACTGTGAAATTTCAGTTACTATTGGTTTTAACCAGTAGATAGTAGCTTGGTAACAATAAACTAAATCTGGATTTGAACAGTTGACTAACAATGTTTAACTTTGTTGAAACATTGAAGACTAGCAGTGTTTGCCAATTTTGATGATTTCAATGCTTCTTCAACGTCTTCTACAATGCATAGTTAGTGACAATGATAGTGACAAATGAATGTAGTTTTTTTCTCGAAAACTATCACTCTACTCTTTTGGCGTAGCATAAGCTGCACTGAAAACACAATTCGCTAACCGCCAGTGACTTTGTCACCTACTATATGTGACCTCTATTACATTTTGTGTCTTTTTGATGATATTAGGTAATCAAGACTCGAGGAATAAGGTACAAGCTAAGATACAAGTACTTTGAGCAGTTATTTTTCACAAAGATTGAAAAAATTGACTGAACTAAAGGTGTACTGTAGTTGATGCGTTCTAGTCACTATCAGAACAAACAACACGGAATTGTGAAATGCTATTCAAGATACTCTAGAATCTAGATGATGTTTGAATCGCATTAAATTATCGAATTGAACGATCTTTCATCATTAATAAAACGTTTTATAAATTATTATATTTATATTTTATAAATTATTAAATGATACGAGACCTTTCAATTTAATTGTTTGATTCGATACATGTATCATCTGGTGTATTTTCTTGAATGTATTATCTTGAAAGTAAAATTAACAGTGTGCCTCAGATATCTGATACTTGAAAGAAATTTGACAACGAAGCATTTTGCAAAATTTCAGTTGTACAGGCTTCGCCAATGAAGTGGGACGATTTGAATAAGCAACAGGTTGTTTAAGAAATTGTATTTTTATTATTTTTTATCATAAATAGAAAGTAGAAATTTAGCCATTTAGTGTACAATAAGTCAAAAATAATTTTTTTTTAATACCAGTATAACATCTTCAAAATGTCCTCCATTGGAATCTATGCACTTTTGCAGCCGGGCCTGAAAGAAACGGGTAGATTTGCAGCGACTTTCAACTTTATGCGTTAAATCGAAATGATTCATAACTTTCTTACACCAGAACTCGCCCGTTTTCCATTGAATGAACAAACAATAAGGGGCAACAACAAGCCACACTGCAAGAATTGTCATGAATGCTGTGAATGTTTTGTTTCAAAGCCGCGTCATTTCTCAAAACGGGGATATCCCTTGGCTCCCTCGCTCTCCAGATTTATCAACCAGTGAATTTTTCTATGAGGCTACTTAAGAACGAGAGTTTTTCAAAACGATCCACCCAGAACAATCCCGGCTCTAAAACAACGGATTCGAGATGATATTGGAGGAATACCACTGAATACTCTGCGAAATGTCATGGGAAACTTCCAGGCCCGGCTGCAAAAGTGCGTAGATTCCAATGGGGGACATTTGAAGGATGATATATTAAAAAAAAGATTTTTCACTTATTGTACACTAAATGGTTACATTTCTACTTTCTATTTATGATGAAAAAATTACAAAAATACAATTTCTTAAACAATCTGTTACTTATTCAAATTGTCCCACTTCATTGACCAACCCTGTATCTAAATAATCTATCTTTAAACAATTATTAAGATAGGAAAAAGAATAGTCTAAATTTTGTGTAATGAGTTTATAGAACAAGCAAGGGATACTATTTATTACCCAATAAAGGATTGATATTATGCAGTGGTCGTATTGAGTAATCCAGGTCTAAAATTATTATCCTGGATCTCCAAATACATTTAAATCAGTATTAAGAATGTCTGATAATAAGATTCTATTCAAAGTATAAATTTATAGAATGTATAAAAGCATACTTTAAAATTGAAATTTGATATAAAACTGAGAAATGGTTGCATTATAATAATTAGGATTTAAGGTTAATCTTACCAGCTGTTAGAAGTACATTTTGTGCAGTGGGATGCCATAGGACAAGTCCAACTCTTCTTTGGTGGTATATAAGGTCAACAATAGGCTCAGTCAACGTCCTGTAAATTGAAATTGGATTACAACTTTCACCAATCAATAAAAATTTTTAATAAAAAAATGAAATTAACAACTTCAGTCATTCAGTAGCAATATTTCTAAGCGATAATTTTCTAGTAAGATTGTTTGACTGAAATAATAAATATGAGAAAGAGGGAAGGAAATACATCAAAACGAATATGATAAAAAAGAGAAGAAACTATCAAAGGAGGAGAATGTGATACAAAAATCGACCGATTAAGAGGTCAACGTTTTGTGATCTCCACAAGCTTATAAAAACTTAATTTACTACAGTGATAATTTAATGGAAGCCTTCTTATTAGGTTCAAGTGGGGCTATCCCCAAATTAATGCACGAGTCACAATTGATAAGCTGATCTCATTTACTGAGATCCATGCAGATTTCGTCTGTGAATCGGCTTGCAACTACACAACGCCTCAAATTTTATACAACTATATTACTGACTTGTATTTCAAAATTATAGCTCGTTGTAATAATTAACTAGTCTAGTACAGTATTAGTTGATATACTATTTGGTATAATTAACAAGTCTTATCACAAATTAATAAATACAACTTAGAATATTTCATTATTCAAAGTATTATTTAACAATGAACATTTCTTCACTTATGAACCCAAGAGTGAATCTAGTATCCATGACATGCACAACCACTACTGTGCCTAATGATAATGCATGGTAAATGTGACGTTTTATAGCACTACTAAAACAGTTAGTACTTGTAAGAAATACAAAATTATCTTTATCAAATTAGAAGCTAGAAATAATTATGTTTCTATTTACTCTCTAGACGATATATTTATCAAAATATACAATTGTGGAGAAGGATTTTCATCAATAGATACTAGTAAAATAGTAGATTTATCCACTCTATCTTTTAGTTGAGGTAGCATTCCGAAGCGACAGCTCGAACCGCGCGCCTCTAAATTCGCTGCCAGAGCTGCCCGGAACTAGCTGCGCTGTTCTAGCCATCACAAATCCATTCACATAATTATATTATAAATGTTCACTTTGTTACTAGGGATACTGATGTATAATAAATTAAAAAATAGTGAAATTTACTTGAAAAAGGTGAATTTCAATTTACTTGAAAGGGGAAATTAGTAGCCCTAATAACTGAGTGAACATTTATAATATAGTTATTTGAATGGAGTTGTGATGTTAAGAGCAGCGCAACTAGAGCCGTCGCATGGGAATGCTACCTTAAGATATCACAATAATTGAAAACTAAAATTCATCAATTATTATTATAGTGAGGACTTCATCGGTGGAGAGACCAGAAGGTGTTCCACCTCGCCGACACTACCATGATTGAAAACATCAATTCATTTATCATAATTCACGCTTTCATTTTAGTGAAACTCAGAGTTACCTTGATATTCCTCCGTCGGGAATATGCCACACTTTGACTACACAATCTTCCGAACCCGATGCAATAACATTGTCATTGTGAGGACACCATGCAATGTCGAGGACGGGGCCTTTATGTCCTCCAACCAGTGGATGATCTGCATTGATTCGTCCTACCTGCAAAAAAAAATCATTTCAAAAAACCTTATTTTATTATCAAACCATCAGTACATGCATTCATCAGTGCACCAATATAACTCAATTTCTTTGTTATAATTTACATATTACTCTCTTCAATTCATTTGCGAATTGCAGTGTACTGCACTTAATTGCTATATTAGGATATTAAATATTTCCCCACATGAAACTATAGGCCTAGTTCATGTGGAGAAATATATATTTCCTGTAAACATTGACTTATCAAGTGAATTGTTTATTAATAATGATGTACTGAATTCTGTTTTGAGGTAAATAAATAATTGAATTGAACATTCAACATTTCATGGACATCATTCAAGAGAATATCGTCTGCATTAAAACGAGATAAGGCCTAGAATTTTATTTATGTAGTGTACAATATACTGTAATCATAATATTATGATCGGGGAGGAAAAACTAGGCTGAGCCTGTACCATTTCTCTCCCAAATTTTGATAAAATGTTCATATTGTCCAAATGAGGTTATGAATCACATCACTGTTTAAACACATAATTTTCGATCCAGGAAAAGTAATTAAAAATTTTGAATTTATGAGGTCGATGAATGAAATAAATTGATACCAGTACATCAAAGAAAAAAGATTGAAAACTTGAAAAATAATTCACCAATTTGAGAAATTTGAAGCCATAAAATCACAAGCATTCTCACAAGAACTAAACAGCTGTTATTAGAGGTCATTTCTGACCTAAGAAACCCAAGATTTCTAACAGAGCCCTCAATATTGTGCTTTTAATCAATCGAAGCATGTAAGAATGTCATGTACTATCGAAAACCCTCTTTTTAAAACCGAAAATATATCGATTCTCCTTGTTTCCATAGGACAGGTTTCAAATCAATTTTAGATTAAGGCTATCTTTATGAACATGATTCATAGAGAAAATATTCATTTGATCGAATAATCTCTCTATTATTTCAATGGTTGCAATGACTTAGGCTTAGGATATCATTAAGAACATTATAGGTTTAATTCAATTACTTGAACTTGATAATATTGGGTATAATGACTTGGGATATCTTTATGAAAATGATTCTCCGAGAAAAATTCAATACATATTTATGCTTACAATAATTGTGAACATGAAAAAGGATATAAAAACAAATTTTATCTAACGGTTCAAATCAATAATTAGTTCTAGTTTGAAAAGCTACGAATTTAATTGGCCAATATTTGAAAACTCTTGTTTCAGAAACCATCTATTAGAATGTCTTGATGAGTCATAATCCGAACATGAAGCATTAAAATTTCCACTCTATTTTCCAATAAAATGAACCATACTCATCAAGAGAATGTTAAAGCGTTCAAAAATAATTGTTGTAAGAATATTTTTCTAGTCATAATCTCACGTTTGATGGTGATCTTATCAACTACTGTATAATTATTACTATCCGTTCATTCCGTGAAATAATTCAAACGAAGTCGTAACCTTTTTTAAAGACCATATATCAGCCAAGAACCGATAATTTTTTATTGCCTAAGCCGATCTATGAATAAACGATATTTCTGTCGCTTTTACAGAGATCGTTTGGAAGTTAGAGACTGAGAGGAGTCAACAGAAAGAGATGTCACGGGGTCAAGATGACAATCAATGTGCTGGTCATGGACCATTCGTTCAAATTTAACGAACTGTTGAGAAAGAATAATAATAATAATTATTTTTTCAGATGAAAGATTCTTAACAATACTGTACTCTTATTTGAAGGATTGATTCAAAGTGTTTCTTTGTCTAAAGGAAAACTATAGTAAATATTCAACATTTCAATCTTTCATGATAATGCTAGGCGGTGATGGCCAATATTATTTCACAATATATTTCATTTTTTGAGCCAATACAAAATGAGTGTAAGTCTTAAAACTATTACAAAATAATACAATGTACTGTACAATTATGTTCAGAGCTTGAAGATATTATAGAAAAGAGTAAATATAATTGGCACTACCGGCATAAGTAAAACTTAATTCCAGTATTGAATACGAAGAAGTGTGTCTCTTAGAGAATTGAGAAAAAACTCAGATAATAGTTATAAAAGAAACCTAGTTAAATTTGATGTAGTTCAATTGTTTACTAATGAAACAATTGAAATTATGATAATAATTGAATTAAAAGCTTTTCAAATGAAGTAAATTTTATTGAATGAATTTGGAAAAATAAAAGTTATTCTATCCTTTTTATTTGATGTGTCACTCTTGCTCAATGTAACTACTTGATTTCATTAATATTTCTAAAAAACATTCAACAAATCATGATATGATTGAAATATTCATGTAAATTTGCAGTTTAATGAACATACAATAGCTATTTTGATTAGACTATTATTATTACTTGATGTAAAATATTATAAAAAAATAATGAATGTTTGCAAAACATTCACCCAAAATACCATTGGACCGATTTCGTCCGAATCATCTGAACTGTCCGCCATTTGTTTCAATGTTACGGGTGGTGTTACATCCGGACAATAAATAAAGAACAATTCACTATGTATTTATGTATGTCTGGCTCAACAGCCCATGAAGGGCCTAGGCCTACCAGCTGGTTGCCAGTTTCAAATTCACAATACACTATACAATATACAAAACATAAAAATACAATATACAATACAACACTGCGCACATAAAAAAATGTCTGGATGGGTCTGGTGTGACATGGTCTCACCAATTCCAATACTGAAGCCTTCCCTCTCGTTCGAAGCGGACATTATGTAGGTTCGTGTCCGGCCACTCTAAGCGTTTGGATGCAAACGGTTCAATGAGATTACGAGCCTGCTTATGTCTAAATTAATTGGTAATGAAAATATTGAAAACATTCAATTAGAATTTGAAGAATAATATATTATAAAATCCATTCAAGAAATTTACTTCATGATTAAAGAGCACAATATTGTCTATATCACAGAAAATTTTATTTCAATTGAAAAACAAACAGAAAATCTGTGATATAGACAATATTGTGCTCTTTAATTATGTTCAAGTATCACAACATCTCACCTGACACTGTGTCTTAAATTTACTTCATTCGAAAAGCTGTTAAAAAGAGAAAAATGAGAAATGAATTATTCGATTTGAACAAGACGATTGAAGAGTTTGAATAAATAGGCGACTTTTGGTGTGTCATTGGAAAGACGATTTGGAATAAAGTTTATAATAGACCACGGTTACACGATTATTCATCAACTTCTAAATAAGCACACACTTGGAAGGTGAAAGAGCAGGAAGGGTGGAAGTTGACTACGATATCTATATTTAGAACGCCACTTTTCTAAATTTCACTTGCCAGTAGAATAAGCCTGCTTTCGAGACGATATTAATGAATATGAATATATCTCACACAGAGTGCTTTCTTACAAAAATAACGAAGCTCGATAGTAAACCATTTGTACATCATTTGACTACGAGTGCAAATATCACATTAAAACTGTTATCAGATACTTAGAAATTAAGATTGTACATTCTTGTGTTCAAGTGGTAGAGTGGACATTACTATCCAAACTTCGCTACGTCATTAAAATTAAGAAGTCATTCTATTCTAAAATTATTTTCATCATCATCAAAATATTATACAGGGTTTCCTTAATCTCAGGGCTACTTTTATCACTGTTTTTCATTTTAAATAATAATCAAATTAGGCCTACCCTTTTTGAATTATTTTTCAATGCATGACATGTTTCAACTATGCATTTGAAAATGACTATAGTTAGTTGAAACATGTCATGCATTGAAAAATAATTATTTAGAATAAATATTTAAAATAATATTTAAAATTATTATTTTTCAATAGATAATTATAATTAATAATTTGATAATTATTTAAAATGAAAAAACTATTATACAGGATTATTAAAAAATATTCATCATATTTTAAAAGGCTTTATTTAAAAATGTAGTACACATACAGTAGTTTTATTTATGCATGAAAATAATCAGAAAATATTAGAGTTTTAGGCTAACTACTCCATTTTTGCCGACAGGTAGCAGCACCAGCTCAAATTTAAAAAAGAGCAGTTTTTATTGAAGGATGAGACAGTAACGGGTGGTTCATATCTCGCTATGATGCAATTATGGTTTTTTCTACTACTGAAATAATCTGCACTAACTTTTTATTTCAAAAAGATGGAGCTCCGCATCACTGACAATCTGAAGTACATAGTTACCTAAACAACGAACTCCCGCGTGGCTGCATCAGGTGATGTGCATATGAAAATTTAGCGCTCTTTGCATGGCCTCCCAGATCTACGGTCTGTGATTTCCTCCCTCGATAAATAACACCTATTTTCTCTTAGGGCTACTGTATTCGTTAAAACTTGGAATAATTAAAATCAAAGAACTTTATTTGAGCTACGGGAAAGCATTAACAGCTGCATTTATGACCATCGATAGGGAAATTTTTAAACATGTATGGGCTGAACTAGATTACCGTTTGGATGTATGTTGTGTGACTTAAGGGGCTCATATTGAACATCTTTGAAAGTAAGACTAAAACTCGGACATTTTCTGATTATTTTCATGTATAATATATCACTGTATCTGTACTTAAACACATACAGGTACTTTTCAAATACAACCTTTTAAAATCCGTTGAATATTTTATAAAAACCCTATTTTCTTGCATTTAATCCTCACAAGAAAATATTTTCATCGATTGAAATATAATTATGTCTCAACACAATATAATAAACAATGACCAGTGTTACTATTGAAAAAATATATAGGCTGTATTATTTTTGTAATCAAGGATCACAGTAATTAATGCTAATTCAATTGGAATACAGAAATTTGATCATAAGATTTTCATTCTTGAATAATTTTGATAACTAAAGTAATAATATTATGATAACATTTAATATTGATATTATAGCCATATTAATAGCTTAATACTGTATAATGAAATAAAAATAAATAAAATAATTGAACAATGATTATTTTATTATTACTTTACAAATTATAACTTTAATCATTATTTTCATTTTAATGGATTGGATTAGTTGTTGAATGAAGAATTTATTGGATTAAATTCTATTATTTCTGTAAATGCTCCTTGGTTATAACTATGATATATTCATCTTCAAAACAGCAGTTAGAGCTCTACATATATTTATCAATTGCAATAGTTTTCAAATACAAACAGGGTAAAGTTATCCACAGATGAAAGATTGTTGATAACAACCAATTCAAATGAATTGATTAGTTTAGTGTCAAGTTTTCAAGTGACCTAAGTACAGAATAGCTTGATTAGAGAAGTTTTTTCCTTAAAAAACAGGAAAACCGCTTATCAGCTCAAAACTTCCAAATAGAAAAGAGTTGAACCAGATTAATTTGATCAGTCAGCATTCGATTGAATATCTTATTTACTATTATCAAGTTCTGTACTATTTTATGATCAAATTCAAATTTTCACAAATATCCTATATCCTATAGCATTTACAATAAAAGTAATTAAAAATTAATCACAATTTTAATGACAATAAAAGTTTCAAGTTTTCAAAATAAGCCAGCGCGAAATATAATACCAGTGATCAAATTATTCTATTCTAAAAAGATCGTCTCCAAATTCCCTATTAAATTACATCCTTCATTCCACAAAATAATGATGAACCTGTTTGAAATTTATGTTTTTAATTTTTTATGCTTACAAACAGTACTGCTAAATAGTTTGGAAACGGTTTAATTTTTCTTATACAAGGGTGATTTAAATTTCACTCGCCAGAGTTTTTGTAATGAGCTATACCAAGACATCAACTATCCAGCCACAAAGGCATTCAAACTAATTTAAATTAGGGCGGACATACGGGTATATAGCCTAATGAAATAGAATAAATAATTAATAGCTGAGCTGTTCTACATTGTCAATCGCCTGAGAAAATTGAAATGTACTACATAACTTACTGGGAATAGAGGGATTCTTGCCTACTAACTTCAATTTAAATATTGCAAGTAGTCAAGAGAAATGAATGAGATTCGAGAAATAGCAAATTATAAATATATTTTGATTTTTGAATTCAACATCTTTGTTATAAATAAAACAGTCTATTCGGCACATTGCATAATCTAGGCCAAAGAGCTAGGTTGTACTATTATTATTTAAAGAAAGAATATTTTTATTAAAAGATGATCCAGAGTGGTTTCTGAAGAAAATAGACTTGATACTTTGAAATGCAGCGATTCCGAAATACATAAATCAGTGCAGACAAATGTTTACTCATAAAAACTCTTAATAATAAACAAGCCGTGATAAATCTGACTTTTTTCGAGGTCACAGAAGCCATGATCTAATCTATAACACTGTGGTCGAATTGTGGTTAGTGTTCCCACCACAATCGGCTATACTGCTCTAGAAAATATTCAATTTATTCGTCAACTGAAATTTGAGTATGATAAATTACCATATGAGTCGAGGAACTTATCTCAACTACGACAAATATCAGTCCTAGCAAAAATCGCAGAGATCGTCTATCCATAAGGCTTTATTCCAATCTATTAATTATATTGATATTTAGGTATATTTATAGTCTGACCAAGCAAAGAAGAGCCTCTTGCATGATGGGAGAGTGACTCCAGCTTGGTCAATATTGATTTTTAAATTATCAATTTGATCTCAAATTGTAGGGAACGATTTGATCTACTATTAAGACCCCATTTATTATTCTTCAACAAATAATATTGACCAAGCTGGAGTCATTTTCCCATCTTGCCAGAGGCTCTTCTTTGCTTGGTCGGACTATAATAGGTCTGTTTTAGAACACAATGAAAAATCATCAACAAGGAATTGTTTTCATTGAAGTTCATAAAGCCTTGAAGCAATAGACTATAGCCTACTCTTTTAATTGAGTATTTGGCGTGAATTTAATCTTTAGGTGTTATAATTCTTTCTATCCTGTATGGATTGCATTTAAAATACATAAAATATTCAACTCACTTCAACCACTCTGTTAACAGAGTTAATATGATTAATTGCTTTCAAAGATGCATCGAGCACAGCCAAATTTCTAACCTGGTTAACTTGTTTGAAAAGATAGCTCATATCCAATGTAGAATTTTTACTCACATGCATTATGTTGGATTATATAGAGGAGCCCAATAAAATGTAAACACACATTGATAATTATTATCTACGTGTCATTGTATTCTGATTAGGTTGACCACATACACAAGTGTACTCAATTTTTACCCCTTTGCAGCCTTTTCCTTTTACATATATCTTCCACTTCCTTTATTTGGAGCATACCCCCAAATAGTTATGAAAAAATTACTGATATAGTCCGTCCAAGAAAAGAAGACATTCTGGAAAGATGGGAAAATAACTCCAGCTCGGTCAATAATGGTTAAAAAATTATAAATTTGGTCTCAAATTGTAGACCAGAATATTTCCTACAATTTGAGACTAATATATAATTTGTGAACCAATATTGACCGAGCTGGAGTAATTTCCCCATCTTGCCAGAATGTCTTCTTGGCTTGGACAGACTATAACTAACATCATAGATTACAAAAATTACTCTTTCAACTTGTAAGAATTGAGAATAAATCAGATTGTTACATAATACAACAACAGGATCATTGATTATGCAGTTTTTCCAAGGTCGGACTGGATAATATATCAGAGGATTTATTATCGATTAGCCTCTCCAAACATTAAAACCAGTTGCATGAAAGTTCAATACTTGAATTTAACCAACGTAAAATGACGTCATCGCATTGATGTCAGATTCGTTTGTTATTGATCGTCATTACATCAGTTTCATTGGTTGACATCATTTCATGATGGTTAAATTCAATCACATTGTCTAGGCACAAACAAATTGTAAACCTCTGATATCATTACAAATAGATGTTTGAATAAATTTGGTAGAAACACATTGAAAACCTCTGCTCCGATTTTAAATTAACGGTCAACGATGATTAATTCAATAAAATTATGATACAGCAATTACTTAAAAAATAGATCGGTACCGTGTATTCTGTCACTCTGAAAACTCTACTTACATCATTGTTATTAGGCTGAGGGAAGCCTATCTGTTTTATTCAAGTATCTCGAGTTTGGGTAGTCTAATATTTTATGAAAAATAAATCATGATTTGAATTATCTCTGCAATAATGTACTAACTTCTGCTCGGTTTTCACAAATCCTAATACTTTAATTATTGAAAAAGGGAGTGAATTGATAAACTAAACGCGATGAAATAATAATAGATGAATGGTTTAATCAGTCGAGAAAGTACCTTGAAAAGAGAATTGATTCCTATAGAGAAAATACTATAGCCTACACCTAGTTCATCAAATGTTTGTAGAGAATTCTATCGTCTATGTATTTTTTGTGACTCAGTCTTTTCTAAAAAATGCTAAAAACTCTTTACAAAGAATTATAATAAAAGTTTGAAATCACTCCAAAAACTTGCAGAACAGAATATAGTCTATTACTTACTTCAAGGCTTTTATGAACATCATTAAAAACAATTCCTTGATGATGATTTTTCATTGTGCTCTGAAACAGGCCTACTAAATACACCTAATTTATATTATAATTAATAGATTGTAAATAAAATTTTATGGAATATATTACTTAAAGGCTTTTATGATCTTCGATAGAAATAATTCACTGATGAGAGTATTTTGATTGTGCGTCTTAAAACAGGCTTAGTAAAAACCTAATAAAACCTACTGAAAACACGGTTCCTGTGATTTTTGTAGATGTAGTACTCAAGCCTACTATGAGCAGATAAATAATTTATTTCAACAAGAAAATTGATTTAATTTATACACATAGTATCACAATACTCCGTCTTTCGGAGGATACGTAAAGCCGTCGGTCCCAATTGCCTCAAAAGTAGTCGTCATCTCTCATCATCACCACTTTCATTACCCACGCACATGCTTAAAAAACATGTGGACATCAACCTTGGAAAAAAATGTTCTGTACTTTTCAAGATAAAATTTTTGTATTTTTTTACACATTTTCATGTAACTTATTGTATCTTTTTGTACAGTTTTATGTAGGCGTATATTTTTGTATATTTAGATATCCTATTGTATATTTAGATATCCTATTGTATATTTTTACAATATTTTGTATTTTTTATCTTGCGTTTGTGTATCTTATGTATAAAAGTAGGCTACACAAAAAAAGGAAAAAATCTCACCTTGCTAAGGGGTAGAACAATGAAAGCGCCGCCCCCTGCCGATTCAACGATGATGGCTAGAAATTTGGGGTTGACACAGCAGAACGTCGAGTCCCATGACGATTTTGAAACTCGAATATTATCGTAGCACTGATCTCGTTTCAGTGAACTTCCGTAGACATGTCGAAACTTGCTGCTCCGAACAACTCGAAATGACATCTGAAATCATAAAAATAGGTTATATTATGACAAATGCCAATAACAATAATTTCATAACAGTTGGTGTACTAGAAATTCGATAGAAATTATCATTTAATTCAATATACTGATTGAACAGGTCTGCCAGGTCTGGGTTCGAACCCCAGTGGCATGGTGTTTTTCACCAGATCAATCAACTTCGCATTCAATATCCATTACCCACGCACAAAATGCTCATGTGGGCATCATCCGCAATAAAATTAAATAATAAAAATAATACAATTGATTCGATATGAGATCCTTTAATAAGAATAATCTTGGATCTTGCTTCAGTAATGTATGGAAATTCATGAGAAAAATTACATTAAATGGAAAGACAATAATTTGTCAAAACCAATAATTTATTAAAAAATCGAGTTACCAGTTTCGGTTGCTACGTCATTTTTAATCTCTGGTAAATTGGTCTACTGATTCAAGATGGATAACTACCACATTAGTAATTGTTGCATTTCACTCTGATTAACTGAATGCTATTCAGGGGTGTTCTGCGCCTTCACTTGGTTACGAAAACTAGCTTATGTTTGAGAGTATCAACGTGCTAGCCACACGTTAACTCTATCCTAATTAATTATTATTCATCTCTGCTGTTTAGAGAAGTGGATATGAAACTGGCTACCAGCTGGTAGGCCTAGGCCCTTCATGGGCTGTTGAGCCATTGACAAACAAAAAACCACAATATCACATTCACAAATACCCAACAAGAGAAAAATTACATCCAAAATAAAGTGAATTGTTTGCTACTGTAATTTAATAGAACAATTACATCCAAAATTAAGTGAATTGGTCTCTACTTATGTAGCATCTTAAATAATCTAACAGTAGGGCTACTCCCAAAACCGTATAGACTGTTATAAAAAGCTTTCAATATTAGATATGGTTCATAAGCTAAACAGGTGGTTCACATAAAAACCAATAATGTTAGATAAGTTGTACTTCTGATACCATAGTATTTTTCCTATATTTCATCCTGCTCTAGGGTATAAACACGACTGTACAAACTTCCAATTCCAGTGGAAACTGCTATTTAGAACGAAAAGTTTGTATTTTGATCACAAATCAAAATCATATTCCATGTGTGAATATCACTCGGAGATTCTCCAACTCTTATTTGTATAATTCAGTTCAAGATTTATTTTTGACAGTGAAAACGATTTCCCCTTTCATTACTTCTTAGTGGGAGACTAGGTTCCAGATATAATTAGATATATCTTGGGACTTGTGACTTTTTCAATCTCACAAACACATTTGGCATCTTTGCCATTCTGTATCTAGTGAACCAATTTTTTCTCCTTTCTTCCAGATGGAGTCATTATTGAAGAGAATATCGCTCAAGAAAAAGAAAACGTATAAAATAAAAAAATAATAATTTCTTATAAAAATGCCATGTGCTTTGAAGAGTCAAGTCTACATTCTTAAATAGGTTTACACAATTTGAATGCAAGATTGTTATTTAGACTGGAACAAGATTATTTTCATAAATCTGAATTTACAAGTGGCCGTGAAAAATAGTATGATTGAATACATTTTAGTACATTGTAATAGCCTAAGCCTACCATCATATTTTGTATTATTGTCTAGCAGGCTGTGTGATTATCAAAATTTGTAATGTCAAATAGTTATAGAACTTACAAGATGATTTACACAGAAAGAAAATAATTGCAATATGAAACATTGTGCATAAAAACGAAATAATATGATGTAAAATTTATATAAAATCAATAGCTGTTGGAAAATTGTTTTGAACCTATACAAGCTGGTATCATGTGAAAATGACATAATCGGAGAATAAATAATTTGCCGAAAAGTTTTTCGAAAACTTTTGTGATTCTATTCACCAAAACAGTTTACGGTTCAATTAACTTCCAAATAGATACAAAATACAATACATGTGTCAAGTGAAACAATAGAATTGGATAGTTATTGTATAATTTTGTTTTTGAAACGAACGTTTCCGATTATAAAAAATGTATATTTTGTGAATTGAGATATGTATATTTTCTTAAAAGTAGATTGAAACATGGCCAAATCTCTTAAAAGTGAGATATATATTTCTCAATAATTCAATTAACTTCTGAACTAATTCAGTATTTCAGAATGGATTAGGATAAGCTATTATACTGTGAAACGCTTTTGAACATGGAAATTCACATAAAAATTACATATAAGACATACAAGTGAAATACAGAATACAGTAGTAGGTTTTGATTATAATCATGGCAAATATTATTCAACTTTTAATATTTCAAGATTTGGTGATTGAAAAAAAAACAATTTGAACAAAAGTTATCTATGAGGCAAATGCAGAAACTTTCAAACTACTTACAGGAAAAAATCGACAAACATTTTATCATCTCACTAGGAAATATTGCTTCACGGATGTGGAGAAAAATCATTTGTTACAAATATTTTAGCACATTCGCATTTTTTCTCCCTTGATTCAAAATTTTAAATTAATTTGAATAACTCAGATTGTGAAAGATTATGATAGATAAACTTATGAAAATAACATTAAAGAGATTTTTTCGACAGGAGTCCAAAAGTTCTGATTCCTAATCGAAAAAATATATAGAAAAAGAATAATTTTGGACTCAAATAATCTTGATGAATTTATCAAGTTATCCCGAATACTGACTGACACATGCCATCTAGTCCAAATGTATGCAATGTAAGTAACAAGAATTTAGAGAGAAAATTATTTATTCAGAGTATTCATAGTCTATGCACTGATATTACGAAGAAACTTGTTTAAAAAAAAAAATTAGACACCCATCTGCAAAGATCTATGCGAAATACAAAAAATACTTCTTTTTTGTTTTCAACATTCACCTTTCATTTTCTTTCTCTTCTTTTTCTTTTCCTTCGTCTGCTTCATATTTTCATCTTCCTCTGTAGTGTGATCGTCTTACGACAGCATTCAAAATAGATGCTGTCCACTTTACAAAATCTTGAGATCTCTTATCTGCTGAAAAATATCATCTTAAAATTTTCGCTCATTCGGTCTCGATCGTTTCAACTTTTTCTTTGCTTTTACTTGTTTCCTCTACTTCCCACTCCTGACTTCGTTGAATGATACGGAATCCTGACATTATACAGCGTATCGCGTAACTCTCCAAATAATGATTCAAGTGTTAAAGTACACATCACAATTAAATATATTAAGGGTTTAATATAATAAGAGTTAAAAAAACTCTAAAAAAACTTAATAAGAGTTTGTAAATGTTTCTTTTTTGCTGAGATATTATATGTAGAAGTACTTTCAGAGAGTTAGTAAGAAATACCTTAATTAATGATGCATTTATACCAACGTGCACATTATATTGAATGATAAAATCAATTTTTCAAAACTATTTTAAAAAAGAAGCCTGAATAGTAAGGGAATTTGACGATGTGACAGATAATCAATAACATGGATTGTATAATTGCAAACCTTTTATGCTTAGTTGCTAAAGAAATTGTGATGATATACAGTTGCATCCAAATTAATCATAAGTTAGCAAAAATGCGGAAAATGAGTCTACTATAAACCAAGTACGGAAATTTTGTGGGTGAACCCCACAAAAGCTATTAGGCTCTTGCGTGGGTAATGAGAGGAGTGATAATGAGAAATTTCTCCTCTTAAATACGGGGTGGCCGTGACTGTGCTGTGGTCAAAATTTATTTTGTCAACGAGGATCGATCTCGGAACCTAAGGATTCATATAGAACCTCATAGGACCATAGGAAACCCTGGATCCAAGTTTGATACACGTTTACGGAATTGATTTTGACCACAGCATAGATGCAATTTCTTGAGAAATTGTTGAGCCAAGAGCCCAAGACAACTCAATTGATGATTAACGTATTTTAATATTAAAAAAAATAAAGGTAAGATTTTATGCTTGAGAAATCTTCGAGACAAGACAACTGAATAGAATTATTAAACTGAATAGAACATTACGATTACTCGTATTCTCATACACTATCAATCATTATTATTAATAATAATACACGGTTCATCACCATAAACTGAACGAAAGAACGGGAAGAAAGGAGTCTCAGAGAGAATTTTATAGTGATCAAAATGACAAGCACGTAAATTTCCAACTAGGAAATGGCTGAATTCAATGCATCATGAAGAGAATAGACAATGAGTGAGTCAGTTAATGAAGTGACAATTAAGTTGGTACCGTAGCAACAACTTGCTAGACGTAAGCGTTAAATTTATAATAGTGACTATACTGTTGATCACGGTGATATTTCTACTAGTGAATAAATTCAATAGTTCAACTCTACAAAAGAACCGTCATTTACCAACAGCTAGAGAGAATTCAGTAACACACCTACACACCTATATTAAAAATAGAATTTATTTTTACATTAATAATTAATTTTTCAATACTTTAACATGCTCACAATATTGATAGAAAGAATCGCACTTACTCTAGCTTTTTGTTTTTTCAACTTGGGGATTGCCGACATATTGAAGAATCGGTAGATACTCACTGATTGATTTAACAGAAATGAATGAAACCAAGCCTGTTCTGGAGGCCATTCCAATACCCCCAAAACTTATGAATCATGGCTATTCATAACTGAGCACATGCTGAATATGTCATCAATCAATAACTTTATGTGAATTCATTGGAAAAATGTCGATTCAATCAAGTTCAAGTTGATAAGAAAGTTGATGGTAGATCACACAAAATTCGCTAACCCAATGAACATCTAATCTTTGACCTATTTAGTTCAAAGATTAGACAACTTTTCAAATCTTGTTTGAGTGATTACGGTAGGACGGCAGCTTCTTTTGAATGAAATCAATTGAAAAAAATAATATCGGAAATTGTTTATTGACAGATTTCAAAAAAAGTTATCTTGAATTTAAAAATAAAACTTTCAGCAACTCATCTAATTCAAAATATTTTTCAAAAAAATTCTAAATCCAATTACTGTATCCAATAAAATACAAGGATTATATTTGAATAGATGTAACTTTCGTAGCGGAAATAGTTTATTTTCCGACTTTTCAATGTGTACTTTTCAAAGTATCAAGTGATAGTTTTATCCTTCTTCAAACACTTTCATGTTTCTTGTACAGTATATTGCTAATGAAATAGTCGGTCCTACTTTCTCCTATCTTCTCTAATATTTTGTTAGCTTTCATTTTTCTTATTGTAGTCTTCTATTCTACTAAATTCTCTTGTCAATAATCTATTCTTAGTATTTATAGAATTTCATTCGAATATAGTCAATCAATATATTTTTTAAATGTTATGTTTACTTTTAATCCTTGATTGAGTATTCTGAATGATTGTTTGATCCGTTACATTTCTTATTTTTTGCGGTTTTGCATCCTCCTGATGTATTTATTTTTCCCCAATGAAATGAATTCATATTGAATAATTGATTGTTAAGACACACAATCCAATGTTTTGTTATGAGTGTACGAACTTTATGACTGTGGCATACAAAACTATCAACCATGCATCAGGGAGAAATTTTTATTGAGTTAGTATTATGAAGATATCAGATAGAAATGGAAACATATCTATTCTATTTATCGACACTATCTATGACTATCTCATACACACCTAAAACACGTATCAATGGATATAAATTCTACGATAACAAAACAACATTATCCATGAGTGATTCAATGAAACTTAGTAATTCTATGAGCATGAGTCGTACAAACTTGGTAAATTCCAACCCAAAAAAAGTTCAATTGATCAAAAAAGTGCAGAAAAACAACAGTGACCATTTAATATGAAAGATCTGCCACTGATAAAAGCCCATTCAATTATCCAGATTATCCCTCCACTCCTGTTGTGGAACTCGAATAAAGTTGACATAAAAAAAAATACAGACACAATACAGCTTGGTAGTCAATGATAGTCTATTAGTCTGGTGTCGTATCTATAATGAATAATACATTCTATGAAATATATCAATAGTAGGTAAGTTGTCGGACTTATTATACAAATTCATGTTTGCGATACTTGTTTTTCGATACATGACTCATTGAATCGAGGGATGTGTCTTTTCATCTTGTTTTGTTATTTGGGAGAATCCAGACCAAAATGAGTGTTCAGGGTGTCAGATAGCAGAGTCCGGTTTTCTTATCGAAGAGTCATGGGCAACTTTCCAACAATAACAACGTTAATCGCAGTTACAGAATGATAACTCAAAAATCCCGTAAGGAACGCATCGCCTTCTAGTATTGCCAACTATAACAATTGCCTTATCTCCATTGACAACCAGTGAGAATGGAATAGAATAGTTCTATTGCAATAGAATAGAACAGTTCTATGGAATAGAATGGTCCAATAAAATTGACAACAAAGAATTCAAGGCAAGACTCAACGACTAAGGTCTCTAGTTTCATTTCTAACATGATTATGACATACAAATTATTAATTGAAACTCTTGAAAAGTTCTATCATAAGCGTTGTGTGAGAAATAAAAATTGAAAAAAAAGGATTTTTTCAGATAAAATAATATGGAAATGTTATCCAAGCCTCATACTTTAGATAATTTATAAACCAAAACAGCAATAATTTCGATTTTATTTTTATTTGGCTGTATTGTTCCATTTAAATCCTGATTTGACTGTCCATTGAAATGCTGATTTGTGAGGTTCAAGGAAGTTTAAGACAAAAACTTTTCTTCGAAATAAAATTTTCAACACTCAATAGGATTGGGGCTACTAATCTCTATACTAAATCAATAAATCATGAAATCCACCCTTTTAAAATAGTTTTCAAGCGAATTTCACTATCTATTGATTTAGTATACATTAGTAGCCCTGATAACAGAGTAAACATGTATAACATAGTTGTGATGGCTAGAGCAGCGCAGCTGGGCAGCTCTAGCAGTGAATTTAGAGTCGGGCAGCTCGAGCTGCCGCTTGGGAATCGTACTTTAAGGTAATCAGGGTCATTATTACTAAATAGCTATGTGTTTTCTTGTGATACGTACCGTTGATACTGAAAATGGCATTCAGTGCATTAACAGAAAATTTTCAATAAAATCAATATTTTGTATAGAAAATTATCCAAGCCGTAAAAAATCTGCTGAAAGCTCTATATACACAATAATACAACATTGGAAGAAAAATTACATAATTTTGATAATTTCGAATATTAATTAATCCACCAATGAAAGGGAATGAAGGAAAATTTTTAACCTGCGCAAGATAAAAATAAAACGAACTTATACCATCCCACTGACACAGCTCATAAAATATAACCATCCCATCCCACTGGGAAAAGCCAAAAAAGGGAAGTTGATGCTGATGTGGCTGTCAGCAAATCTGCCCAACCGTTGGAGGTTGCCAGTGTCTGGTTCCAGGTGAATCAGCTTTCATTGAATGCAAGGAAGACACAGAATCTACTCTGCACATTGAAGCGGAGTCCACCTGACTTTGGAGATTGCAGTGTGAAGCTCCTTGGTTTTATGATGAACTCCACATTTACATGGGAGCAGCATGTTGACATGATCTGCGACAGGCTATCTAGAGTTACCTATCTGATGCGCAGGCTCAGAGGTCATGTTTCCCTAGAGTACCTAGTCACGACATATCACGGTCTCTTCCACAGTCATATAAATTATGGTATTGTGCTGTGGGGTCATGCTGGTGGCTGCAGGAAGATCTTGCTCCTACAAAAAAGTTTTCTTCTCATCGGCTGGAGCATTGTGCACCAATCTTCAAGAGACTGAGGATCATGACTGTCTACAACAGCCAGTGCTTGTTTAATTCTCTGTTACTGTTGAGAAAGGGACAACATAAGTTTCAGCGGAGACTACAGGTGCCCTGTCACAACACAAGAAGACGGAATGACATCGATATGCCTCATGCCGGACTGACTAGATCGAATGCTAGCTTCCCTATCCATGCATTGAAGATCTTCAACAGAATGCCGGTGTATTTCCGTGAGCAGGAGGAGAGGGTCTTTGAACGGATGCTTTGTATGAGGCTTGTGAATCTGCCGCTCTACTCCTTGAATGAAGAGGCACAGTGTTTCCTGAGTTCTCTATGATCATCCACCCATCTCGATCATGAATTTTTATTGTTAAACCTGACGCAATCTATCCAGCAAGTGCTGTTAATGGATGGAGATTACTGAATACTGAAAATACAATTAACCTACCCGCAAATTGAGGGTGCATTTGGCAATACCCCCTGCCTAGAAAAATCGAATTTGATTTAGTGTCAAAGATGGTCCACACGCGTCAAGTCGACTTGTCAAGTGTGGACCGACGTTTACCAGTGGATCAAACAGAATTTATAGCAGACGACGCATCTACAAGTCACTTTGACTCTGATCTACAAGTCAAGTTGACTCTGAACCAAAGTTAGTAGGTACCGTAAGAAAATGCAACAACAAACCGTAGCAGTGACAGATCTGAGTTGGCCAAAGAAAGAAACAAAACGGCCTATCTTGATTGAAAATTAGTTGCTGTAAAGTTTTGATTTATGAGAATTAGAGTTGAGGCATTTGATGAAATGAATCAATACATCAACATGAATCATCAACATGATTGCACATCGAATTTGAATTAAATTCAGACACCTGAAAAAAGTTCATTCGCTATTCTAGTTAATCACAGATGTGATGATCTTGAAAAATTGATTTAGGTGGAAGAAGTATAGATGTCAATCATAAGGAAACTCGAAAAAGAAAGGAGATATTCATATCAATTGAATTTACATGCAGTCTTCTGTGATCATTTTTCTACCCCATCAATCACTATTTAAAAGTATCATTCCAATGGATCTAATCTTAAAACCCAAAATTTACAATAGGCCTACAGCTAAATCTGAAAATAAAGTTATCTTCGCATTTATGCAATCGACAAACCATCATAAAATAACAAATCGTGTTAGATTTTCATGCAGGTAAAACATAACCTAATTTTCAAAAAGATTTGAATATTGAGTATGATTTGGAAAAATATAATAAAGTACAATAACTAAACTTTACCTTGATTGAAAATATCTATGGGGAGTCTCAGAGAAAACAAAAATTCATATGTATCGATGAACTAAACAGTAAGATTCACTATATACACAGTTTTGAGAAGGGAACTGGTGTAGAGTTCCAAAGATTAAAGAATCACACAGCCATATTTGGCAATGTCGAAAACATCACTTTGAAACATAACTGAGTAAAAGTTTCTTCAACTAAATAAATTATTTTCTTGGACAAATCATCAGTACATACATTAATAAAAAAATTATAACTTAACGCAACAGTACAACAAAAGTAATCGTCTTTTAAACTTTAACTATTATTTGAGGTTGGGCATAACGCACGTCATCTGAATATCGTTGTTGCTTTGCTAGCAGTAGCAACTGAAACTGAGCAAGAGCAACTGAGGCGACGCCTATCTCTTTCTCTCAGCCAGGCTGCCATAGACAAGTATATAGTAAGAGTAATTATTGTGATAGTTTTCTAACAATAAAAATTGAAGCATTCAGAGTAGATAATCTATTTAAAATTAATTAATAACGGAGATAATCCATAATGTGGAAAGCCACTATTCTGGTAAAACTCCTATAATATTGTGTTGGTATCAGGTCTCCAGTTCAGCTGCGCGGAGTTTAAAAATATGCTGCTTGACCAAAAATGATATTAATATGGATTTATAATATTAATTAATGATATATAATAGATTTTGTCGAATTTAACTCTATTAATTAAGTGGAATTCAATAAAGTCGATTTTTTTTATAAAGTGGAATTTGATAAAACTTACTAAATAAAAAATTACCATTTCCCCTTTCTATTATTCATAAGTTGCATTTCAATACTAATAAAGGCTGTTGGGCGTTGGCGAATGACTTTTATATTAATTCTCAGCACTGTAAAGGTACGATTTGGTTGGTGCGGAACGTAACGACCGTCAGCCGCAATGTACGCATACGGCTGCGGCTGAACCATTTTCCTTGGCACGACCCAGTCGCAATGATCTGCATTCATGATATCCAGATCTACTAGTGAAAAATAAAAATTACTCCATTTTGGTACTATTTGAATCAAAATTTCATTAACTTTGATATTAATATCCCTCATAATTATAAACATTTCCCTCCTGGTCATCTCAATTATAACTTACTACATCTTCTCCAAGTCTCCCAATATATTTGAGGTTAGAATCCACTGCGACTGGTCGGAACACTGCTTCTGGAGGAGTACGGTCGTCATCGGATGCGGCTGTTGGTCGTGGTCGTTGGTGATACGCATGAACGAAATCGGTCCTATGATTTAACACAGAAGCAGTCCGCCATTTTTTTACGCAACGACCGACGGTCGTTACGTTCCGCACCAACCAAATCCTAGCTTAAGGATGAGAGTCGGTGAGCCGCCTGCCAAAATAAGTTACCATTTACTTCTGTTTCTTAAATTACCTATTGAAAAGTGTGTCACTTTAGACTTAGAGGTACAATTGATAGAATATTTAGCAAATAACCATATTCTAGCTCATTCTAGATTATTATGAATTAATGATTATTAAAAAATTATGGGCCACCAGTCCACTGGTGGCCGTGGTCGGCTTGTGGCATCGATTTATCGTTCATTGTACTATCGATTACAATGAGTTGATGTATATTAAAAAAGTAGCGTGATTTACGCTACATAGGCCTACTACTCTTGAAATGTAGCGCGCTACTATATTTATACTATTTAAAAAAGTAGCGTCGTCACACTACAAACTAAAAAAAGTATCGCGCTACTCCCCAACACTGGCTATACTAATGCGCTCTCGAAGATAACTTCAGTGTGTCCTGTCAGAGCTGAGCAGTCGTTCGCCAACCGCGAATAATTTTTGGCACCAGCTTTAATTCCTACTCAAAAACTCATGGGACTAAGTAAGCCATCAATAATAGCAAAAAAAAACTTTTTTGTCAATAATATAATATCGATGTATGAATTTAAATTGCTGGATTTTTTTCTAAGTTTCTGTTCAAGGGAGAGCAAAAGGATTAATTATTATAAAACATACAAGCCTCCTCTGGATTTGACTTGATTCTACTCCTGTAACCTGTAACTTACATGCATTTTGGAAAAACCTTGGATGAAACACTACTTACTTACTTATCCAGCGCTACAGCCCTACGTGAGCCCTGGCCTCCTTCACAACACGCCTCCATTCTTCTCTGTCCGTGGATCTTTCTTTCCATCCTCTCACACCCATCCTTCTCAGGTCATCATTCACTTGGTGCACCCGTCTTTTCCTTGGTCTACCTTTTTTTCGTCTGCTACGCAACTTGCTATTAAATACTATTCTGGGCATTCTAGTCTCACTCATCCTCATCACATGTCCCAACTACCTTATTCTTTGGGACTTTATGAAACGTACTATATTTTCTCCTTTTATTAATGTTTCTATTTCTTCATTTTTTCTTATTCTACATTGCTCTCCATTTACCTGTACGGGACCGTAAATTTTTCTTAGGATGGATCTTTCAAAAATTTTTAGAGCATTTTCGTCAGCCATATTCATCACCCAAGTTTCTGCCGCATACGTTGCCACTGGACGCACCAAAGTTTTATCTTTGTGCTCCTGCCGACCAGCTTACTTTTAAACAATCTGACATTGGCATAGTAGGCCCTATTTGCTGCTTGAATCCTTTCTCTTATATAAGCGTTATCACTTTTGGCATTTATTGGGCATCCAAGATACTTAAAATTCTCTACTCCTGCAAACCTTTTGTTATTCACGTAGATATTTCTTGGTACCGGTACTCTGGACTTGACTGCTGACACACACAAATATTTACTCTTGTTCTCATTCACAACCAGTCCGACTTTTTTGCCTCAATCTGAAGGGATTTATAAACTTATTTCAAGCAAGCCACACCTGTAGCAAGTATTACCACGGATGAAACACTACACGTCACTGATAAATTGATATGCTTGAGATGAGAGTGGGAGTGAAAAGTAATAAATATATATTTTTATTGGACTTTTTATTTCAATATGAAACATAATTGTTTTTTTCTTCAAATCAAATACAATAACAATAACGCCTATAGTACTTCCACCAATAGTGGAATACATCATACACAAAAATACTGCTCTTATTATGACTATAAGATTGATATTAGTACAGCAAAATTATTAGCAGCCACCATGAATAGTTCCATTCTGGATTGTTTAAGTTGTTCATACATGTGTGAAGTTATATTCCGATAATAGGAGTACAGTGAATCTAACTTAATTTACCAATAACGGTACAGTGGTACTTGAAAACGTTTCAGGAAAGAGAGAGAGAGTAAGTTATGGAGAAAATGAACGTTCCTAGAAGTGCACAAGTATAAGTGAGGTGGGTAGGCCTGTAATAGTTTTGGTCAGAACGTGCTGAAAGGATGAAGGAGAAAGCATTGAAGGCCCAAAATAACTAATAAGGTATGGAAGAAGGTAGCCAAATCTACTGCTGTTACTCTTATCCATATTAAAAAAGTCTGGAAAGAATTAAAACGATGGGAATATGAATGATTTCATGGTACGTAAATGACCTTGAAGGTTTTTCATGACTTTGCCATTTGATATGGATATTTCGGAGATAAATAGAGATCCGGTCCCACGAGTTAGTGATTCAACTATCGAAAAATCTACTAGTTCTATAGTGAAAAAACTAGTGGATAAAATTGAAGTAAGAAATCCTATTTCGCGAGCTACTGGTCCTAAAACTCTCAAGTTCTGTTACAAGTTATAGTGCTACAGTTTCAAAAAAGCCAAAGCACATGATTGGCTCTGTAAAAGTTCTTTCACTGTTTCTACGGATTGTACTGTTCAGCCACTGAGAACAGTGGACAAATGTAAATCAACTGCGGGGGCCGCAGACATGCTGTACTAGCAAATGGAGTTCTCTCTGTGATTAGGGATTGTGTTGACTGTGGTGTGCCTTAGGGCCCTGTCCTGAGGCCGCTGCTTTTTCTGATTTCAGTCAATGACGTCGCACGTGTGAATATCTGTCTGTTATGCAGATGACACCACCTTCTTCAATGTCAATGGGATTGGTGCGCTGAGGATGGCTATGCAGGAGACTGAAATTTCACTGTAGACTGGTTTGCTGCCAACCGCTTCCTCTTCAATGGGGACAAGACTCAGTCCATTGTGTTGCTCAGCCTCCGAAATGGGGCCAAGTATAATTTTGCTGCTGTCAAGCTGTTGGGGTTCACCCTTGACAAGAAGCTGTCCTGGAACAAGCACATTGAGGCGGGTTGTTTAAGGTTCAGCAGGGTGGTTTTCCTACTCAGAGGTCTGAGAAACAGTGAGCCCCCACATTTAAAAATGTGCTATTTTGGATTTTTTCAGAGCATGATCTCTTATGGTCTCCCCCTCTGGGGTGGAGCTGCAGATGTTACCAGGATTCTCCTCATCCAGAAGAGAGCCCTGAGGATTCTCTGTGGGGCATGAAGAATTGCCCACTGTCGCCCACTCTTCATTAGAGAGGATTCTCACTGTTTTCTCTCTTTATGTCCTTAGGCTTTGCAGAGCACATGCAAGAGTGGGGTTGCTCCAGACACGGCAGAGCTTCCAGCAGTGCAAGAGCAGGGGGAGACACAAGATTGATGTGCCGTACCAGAGGCTAAGCAGAACACGAACCAGCCTGGCTCATATGTTCATCAGCCTCTTCAACAGGCTGCCACTGCTGGCCAGGGATCAGCCGGCCAAAAAATTTCGGAGGGCCCTGACACATTTGGTGCTGGACCACCCCCTCTATACGGTCCGTGAGTTTTTCGCGTTGGAGAGCAGCGTGGTAAGCACTCATTTTTCATTTGATTGTTTGCCATTGGGCATCTATGTTTTTGTTTTTTATTGTTGCCTTGTAGTTTGGCATTCTTTCCTGACGTGTCCCATTGTGAGTGTCACTTGTGACCCATTTATAGACTATTTTAACTATCAACTATGGGAAACTCATATCAAATGGGTGAAATGGGTGAATGGGGAAACCCAAAAATTTCAATTGTAGGAGGTAGAATATGTGTGTTAAAAGGGTCACGCAATGAGTTGACGTGCCCGTACAATCCAGTACAATGTGGGAGCACTCAGAGATGAACAGAGAAACCAAAAATTTCAAAATGTATATGAGTGAATAGATTTGGCTGGAGTGAAATTTAGACAGTTATCTGACGCATTTATTTATGCTTGAGTGAATACTGGGTATTAATAAATTTTAGTACAAAATATTACACTGTTTATGGGAATAAGAAGCGGGCAATTGCCCAAAACTTATCGACTTCCTAAATAATTAAAGTGAATAAAAATATAGTTAAAACTTTATAGGTTATGTCAACATTTCAGTTTTCTGCCAAAACTTCCCACCATAAGAAAGATAATCCGCAAATTTTGAATCTAGAAGGGTGCATATAAAGCCCAACACAAAACAATCCCAAAGTTTCATGAAAATATTACAATGAATTCAAAACTTTGAAACGAGAATTTCATGATCACTGTGAGCCACTACAGCCACTCGGTGAGGGTGACCATGAAGTTGAGTTGCGAACACTGTAGACGGTTCTTGGATGGGTAACCAGTATTTGGCCAAGTGGACGAGAGTCCTTAGAATGCAGCAAAATGTGGGATCATTTAAGGATCACCATAAAGACCGAAAACTTCAAACTTTATATGAGGATTAAGTGTGTAAGTGCGGAACTTACGTGACAAAGTGACATGTCCGTAGTACTCGGCACAATCTGGGACCATTCATTGGTTTGTCCGTTTACCCCTGATTGGATGCGAAGATGGTTAATAAAGAAATGGAGATTCGAGTTCGAGCAACTGCAGTAGAGAAGATTTGAAGTATAGATATAGACAGACAGTTCAAAATTTTGAATTTGAAAAAATTTGAAGCTCTCACCTGGATCTCTATTTAGCTCTCATGCGATCTCTAGTTTCAAAAATAAGATGATAATTTAAAATTGATGAACCACAAAAATATTGGAAGTTATGCTTACAGGCTATAATACTGAATTGATTGAATTGCTGCACTCATGAGCTTTCACATTATGTTTTACAATCTATTAACTTAACACTAACATTTCAAAATAAATATTAAATAGATATTTGCACTGATAAACATTCTACAAGAAAAAAATCATGAAGCGGGTGTTGTATCTCTCATAAGTATTGCTTCCATAACAAAATTCTGACAAATTATAAGCTCTTAAGTACACGAAAGATGATCCACTCTAAAATTAGAAATCAATAAATTAATTCTACTTAGTAAAAGTAGAACTTAATAGCTCATAGTCGGTTTCACTCAATCAGGCGGATGAATCAGTAGTCAAGAGACACAATGTTCGTTTAAGAAATACAAGGTGAGACATAATAACGGGCGATTTCTAAAAGACTGTTAAATAAAAAAGTTTGTTACACAAATATGTTTATATCACCATATTAAAGAACATGAAAAAGCATTTTCTGCAACACTAAAATGTATGTTATTTTTTGAAAATAACTCCAGTAAGATGGCGTCCGTTCACACGTACACATTCCTCAAGCCGGACCTTAATCATCACATTGCCAAAGAATATGGAGAGTACTTTATTTATATTCACTGACATTGCATAGCATTGCCAGTGGGATTTGACCAACTACCTGCCGGATATGCTCTTTCAGGGCTTCAATTGTTGAGGATTATCTTGGTAAACACAGGATTATCTTGGATCCGGCAGGAAATTGGTCAAATACCACTGGCAATGCAACGCAATGTGATGATTAAGGTCCGGCTTGAGGAATGTGTACGTATAAACGGACGCCATCTTACTGGAGCCATTTTCAAAAAATAACAGACATTTTAGTGTTGCAGAAAATGCTTTTACATGTTCTTTAATATTGTGATATAAACATATTTGTGTAACAAACTGTTTTCATTTAACAGTCTTTTAGAAATCGCTCATTATTATGCCTCACCTTGTACATCAGACAATACACGTTTCTACAACTTGGGTTAAGTTTATTTTCATTACACTTAATTTCATTTCACGTGATTCTAGAAAAAATATATTATTACAATCAAGTCGTATAATAGTCAATGCTTTCATAAATTCTAACCTGATACTTTGGACAAAACCTCACTTGCAGATTATAAATGTTCACAGACTATCATTACAGTGTCACTGAGCGTAATATAAACTGTTTATCGAATAAAGAAAACATTTCATTGCCATGCGCCAAATTACGTGGAACCGACCATAGCTTACTTTGGAATTTGAATTAACAATTTGTGGATCATTCAGGAATTTCTTCTCCTATATGTATTATTCGGCCAGAGTTATTTGGAATCTATTATGATCAAGTTTCATTATTAATTTACACTATTGCTTGTATTCAATAAGGCAAAGTTTTAGAATCAAACCGTCAACCCATGTTGATAGGCTGGACAATTAACTACAATGAACTATAAATAGAAAACTAAAAAATAATAATATTCTGTACTAAGAGTCATCGAATGTCATTCTGCCAGCTCCGTGATTCTTCATGTATCTTCGATACGCCTTGTATCTGCTATTCTCTGCCATTTGTTTTTTTGTATCTTCTTCTTTTTTGCGAGCCCATTCCTAAACAAAAGACCAGACATTTTCAGCACACAAGCATAACACAATGGAAAATCAAAGAGTTGATCAATTATTATAATAATATAGGAAAAGTTAATTTTAATCAGTAAATGTTCAGGTCTGATGAACTAAACAGGTCATACTCTAAACACACATGATTATGTTTAACTCATGTGTTAATAAGTGAATCAACAAACTGTATTAGAAATATTTTTCAGTTCAATAAGTGAGCTCAATGAGTTAACATGTATTAGGAAATGAACAAAAAGTTTATTGATGAGTGAATTAGGAAGATTTTTATTTTAGAGAATAAGACTTCCTACAATAATAAAGAGCTATTTGTGATAGAAACTAACCATATAATAATACAGATTGGGCTGAAAGTTAATAATCAGAGATATTTAATAAAAATCAGTTAATAGCACCAAACCGGTTCAACAATTTGTTGTGCGGTTTCGCCATTCAGTAATCTTGAAACTGTATAAAAATCATGTATAACATAAACATCAAACATTTTAAAATAATGTCGAATCCAAGATGGCGGGATGAATTTCAAAAGTCACTGATGAGGTCATGTTGACAAGAAATTCCAAGATATGAATCACAAAAACTGCACAATACGTTGAACCTCTTTGGAGCTATCAACTGATTTGTAGTGAATATCTTCGATTAATGATTGAAATAACTTTTTTAACGGTTTGACCTATCGATTTCTCTTGAAAAAGTTACATTTGAGTGAAAAATATGAAGCCGCTTCCAAACTTTCAAAGCACGCATACGCAAAACGTTTGTTTGCTTTGTCACAAGTTATCGTGAATAGGATATAGGCTAGTCATTAAATTAATGAATAAACATAGTAGTAGACACACTCAAATATCATTTCATTTCATGTCTTCACTTGATTTCTTCAATTCTTCAAAGTTCATGCTTCAAGTACCAATCTAGTTCGTAACCAGGATACAAAAATTGAAAGTTTTAGATTAGATTCAGATTATTCCACCAAATAATGAACAACACCAACTAAGATTTATGAAAATAAAAAAAATTGAATAGCTGTATTACTAACAATTTCCATCACTTATTAACATCGTAAATAAAAATCAATCAATCAATAAATAAATGATGATTGATTGATTTTTATTGACGATTTTTCATTATTGCATTCAATAAATTTCTGATTATTTAACAGGAATGAGAATTTGTCTACTCTGATTTTTTTGATAATGTACCTCTGAGAACTTTAATGAAACCTGGAAAGTTTGCAAATACGCACAAATGATAAAAAAATATGAAAACGCATTTTTTACGATGGTAGTGACATCTTTTATAAGCCACCAACAATTTCATCATCATTATCTATAATTATGTGCTTCTACTCAGAACCTTGAAAATGAGGTTGAGGTCCTATTAAATCTGAAAATTCATATAGAATTTGTAGAAACGTATAGAGAGGTATCTGAAAGCTTTTCCATTTATAAATACAAAGCAAAAATATACCGGAATACTGTTCCGATGACTTCCATCTAGAAAAAGCTCTGCTTTTACTTAAGAAAATACATATAAATGGATTATTATTAATACTAATAACTGGATAAAAAGCTGATAGAATATCCATTACTTCCAAAAGAAAATTAAATTTCAAAATAAATTTGTACTTGAGATTATACAAATGATGAAACTTACAACATAAATGTCTTTCTTCCACAACTCTTGTTTCAAATATTCTTCTTTATCATCGTCCTCGAGAGCCTGTAGAACAAATAGACAATGATGCCAATGAATAGAGCCCATAATAATACCAATAATAACAACCAAGGTCGGTGATTTGACAAAATAGAATATTTCATCAAGAGCAGCAGCATATCATTTCATTGATATTGTGCAGCTCTGTCTACAAGTAACCGGACTGAGCCTGCCCTGCGCCGTCAAAGCGTCTGCTAACCGGTGCCCGGTGCTGTAGTGGTTTAGGGAAAGGGAACCGGGCTGCAAAAGTGGCCTTCAAGCGCTTGGAGAGAGCTTGTTCAGTTACCTCGTCGGAGTGGAAAAGAAAATGTACGATCGAGCAACGTTTTAGCATCAAATTTTGAGACAAACTAAATAAAACGGGCACGGAAACTCTTCAGATGATTCAAGAGACTTACGGCGAGGATGCTCTGTCCAGAACTAGTGTGTTTCAGTGGCACAAAAATACCCGGGAGGACCGCGATTACGTCCATGAGAAACAGCGCGTCGATCCTCCATCAACGAGTCAAACGGACACGAATGTGCAAATAGTGCGTGATGTGTTGAACAGTGATCGTTGTCTGAGATCGCAGATGAGATCGAAATCAATAAATTGATGAAAAAACCTCGCCTGGGTTCACAGATTTGTGGATCCTCCATCACGACAATTCTTCGTCGCACACTTGCCTGCTCGCCACTGAGCAATTTAGCCAAACAATCAAGGGCAAAGTTGCCACAGCCTCCTCACATCCTGGATATGGCACAAACGGATTTATTTCTGTTCCCCAAGAACAAGAAGGGGACGTGGTTTGGGACCCTGGAAAACGATAAACGTGCTACGACGAGGGCTCTGGACAGCATCGGGGTCAGCGTGTTATCGACTTTAATGGGGACTACTTGCAAGATAACCAAAGGAAAATTGTACATTTTTTGCCAATATAAGATTTCCTGGGGTCAGTCCGGTTACATAGTAGACAGACTGTAAGCTAATAAAAACATTCGTTAATAAAGAAAAGTTACCAGAAGTTTCTACTTCAGATGATAGTCTTTGATCGAATTCAGCTGATATATTTCAGATGAATATTAATGCAGAATAAATTATTACACGAAAAATATGATCAGTGCGACAGTTGTAGGAGTATCAAATAATATATTGCCAATTTTTTGTTGCTAACTCTATCAATCCAATAACAATTCTAATTGGAAAAACATAGTACTTCGCCAGCAGTCCCTAGTATTTTTGTTGGAAACTCTACCGAGGAGATTGGTAAAAAAGGGATTGTAAGGGAATAATTAGATAAATCTCAACTGGATTCAATAGAGATCTAGTGATCCATAGAGCAACTGGAATTTGCAATCAAGTAATTTATCGATTTTGAGTAGTGAAAATTTCAATAAAATAAGAGGTTTAATGTCATTTATACAATCATCGTAAATTTGTTACAGTTATTGTTTTGTTTTTAGTAATTGCAGGTAAATAGGAGTGTACCGAGCTGCCAGAATAAGTTCGCAACACAAATTAAGACGGTTTCGTTTGTTCCTTGTGCGTTCCAACAGCTAATAATATCTGCAAATAGTCTGCGTAACTGTTCCGGAGCAGCTGACTAGAGTTATAACTATACTCGTCAGCAGGTACAATTACTGGCTAGTTACTAGCTTTGTACTAGAACGTACAAGGAACAGAAGAAACCGCTATAACAGTGAGTCGAACAATAAGATTTTACTGACCAATAAGTTAATAGGATTATGGACAGAAACTATCGACAACATTACAATAATTCAATTGCATGAGCGTATATAATTTAATTGCATTCCAATAATCATTTTGTAATACAGTGAACACTAAGAAAGGCTCAAATTGTATAATATAGCTACTGCAACAGTAAAATTTATAGAAGTAAAATAAAATAGCCTAAATAAATAGGGCTGGGTAGAAAAATGGAAATACTAAAATGACAATGCAGCAGTGATTTAATGATGTTTCTCAGAAAGTTTAGAAATGATAAATTACTCACATCAAACTGAGTTTGCCCCATTGACATATGTTTCATTATTAAATACAGCTTCTCCTCTTCTCCATATGGACGTTTACAGATATCAAATCTCCAAATCCAACTGACATACCATACTATGTAGGCTACTGTTGTGTAAGGCAACAATATAATTCGGATCCATAATATGTCGCTAATTTTGGGTTTAGCATAACCGCCCCTTTAAAAATAAGAAAATATCATTATTATGGAGAAAAATAGAATATGGCAATAAAAGAACAAAATTAATATTTCATACACAACATGCCTCAACCAGAAAGGGAGGTCAATATTAGAAAATTCAGGGTAAAATTTTCCAATTCCACGTGAATCAAAAGAAGATTACGCTATTTGTTGTTTAATCATACAATATGATTAAACTCAGCACTATAGAGCTTAATTATTTCAATTTCAATGCTAGTCAAAAGGAAGGAACCGATTCATATACCATAGGAAATATCCAACTTCAAGTGAGTCATAGTTATTAATAAGATTTCCAACACTGCAGTTATCATCTTACTAGTAAATATTTTTATAACTGATAATGTTTCTGTGTAATTGGAAATTGATAAACTATTGAATGTTTTAAACTAGTCTATAAGATATTAAATGGAAAATTTAAGTAATTTCGAGATTTATCATAGAAAGGTTTACCTTATATCCATATTATCTTCTAAAACTCTTCTAATAATAGCATCCATTTCCTCTTTTTTCTCGTTTTTACTTTTACTTCTGTCTTTGCTCTTTTTCTGTTCATTTAGGAGACCATTTTCTTTGGCAAAGTCGACGGCTTTATTTCTATATTTCGGAACAGTTAATAAATAACTAATAGCAGATTCGTATCTGAAAATAGAAAAGAAGTAGTTGAAACATGACATAAAAGCGTGACGTTGCAATTGTGCACAAATCACAAATAACTGCTGATAATGAGCAATTAACGATGAAAGTGGCAAACTAGATGACTTAAAATTTAGATTATCAACAATTATTGAAATGCCTTAAACAAATCATTGACCCAGAAAACAACAAAATTATTTTCAAAGGTGAATTTCTAACTACGCTTTTCATCACACAATTGATAACTCTGCAATTTGGAGTATTGACACACTTATTTTCCATTAATAGAGAGCAAAGATCGCTCTATTTTTATAAACTATATTTTTATAACTATTTTTATAAAGAAGATATTCATTCACTTTGATCTAATGTCAGTTACTATCGAAATTACCAGTTGAAATTGGATGGAATCAATACAGATTGACATGACAATCAATTGACTCCCAAATCAGAAATGTTTACACATGTGAAAAAGCCACTCTAACTTGACAGTAAATTTCTTGAAAATAGTCGAAGTGGATCTACTGTGATAAAAAGGTTCAAAATAATATAAAACAGAACAAGAAAAAAATAATTCACGGATCATACACAAAAATATTACTTTTAATTGTGGTAAGAACAATATCGTGAAATGAAGATCTATTTCCCCTAAAAATGAATATATTATATTTTCATATTCTTCATTTTTATTGACCATTGTAAGATAATCAATATTGTGAGAAATGTAATATTCATAACTTTTTGTTTGTCATATTATGTATAAGTATAATTGTATATGTTTCCTTAATCTCAGGGCTACTTTTATCACTGTTTTTATTTTAAATAATTATCAAGTGCCCTTTTTGAATTATTTTTCAATGCATAAATTCATTCGCACTTGAAAATGACTATAATTAGTTGAAACATGTTGTGCATTGAAAAATAATTCAAAAAGGGTACTTGATAATTATTTAAAATAAAAACAATAATTGTATATGTCAATGGCTCAACAGCTCAAGAAGGGCTTAGGCCTACCAGCTGGTTGCCATTACGTATCTCATAACCTGGCAAAAGAGAATGAAATTAATTATACACTTTCGTGAAATACTAACGAATACTCGCAAGTCGAGTGAATCTAGGTTTATCAGTCGTTTAAATCTAGTTTAAACGAGGTTTTCGAGATGAAAAATTCATTTCTATTCCTCAACACAAACAATATTAAATATAAATGAATAGTAGTGAAAACATGAACTACTCATGAAGATATACTGTACATCTCAGTAAATCTACACACAGTTCTGATTGAGGAAATCTATTTGTACAATTAATCTTGGAGTTGAATGGATTGCTGATTTTAATTAATTGATAAATGTATTGCTCGACCTTCATTCTGTGAACGGAGCAACTATTGAATGAAGATGAAATCAGAATAATCAAGCATTGTCAACTATTTACTGACTGAACATATTATTTTAAGCCCTATTGTTTGTTAATATGACACAACTGCAGTTGATAGGCCTACAAATCAAACACACTCACACATCTGTCAAAATCATTCAAAGTGTTTATATATTGCTCTACATTGAAAATAAATGACAATTTTTTAAAAACAACCTTTGTAAAGAGATTGGATAGAATGATAATTGCCTACTTTTATTCAGGCTACAAATAAAGTTAACACGAGACAACAGGACAAAATTTACAATTTACTACAAATATTAATTGGAAATATTTCAATTGAAATGTGATCCCAATAGAACTTTACCCATTATTTCCTTCTAGATGAGAATCCGTGCCTAACAGAACTAACTTAGTATAGCCTAACTTATATATATAGTTAGTTGGTCCTAACTTAGTATCATTATGGTCAAGGAAAGAGTAGATCAAACGTAGGTTAATCAAGTAAATCTTTGAGATTCCTCCCTTATGCCCTTAGAATATATCTTTTTCAATCAGAGAACAAAAATTTCGATACTTTATACTTATGGAGTAATAATGGCTTATTTTAGTACTTGAATGGTTTTTATTGTTTGAATTATTACAATTATTTTTCAAGAAGAGTTGAATTGATAAATCATGTTTTAGAATATGAAGAAATATATATGATTATTGAGGTTTCAAAGATTTACAACATAAATTAGGGCAACCACAGTGTAGTGATTGAAATTTATTTTCATTTGAAATCTAATCTGATGAGGAAGATTTTTGAAAGTATTTCTATCGGCTGTTTTTATTACCAATAAAAATGAATAAAAGTCGAATACAGTAAGTTAAATGTTAAATACCTTTTCCAGGAAGTATAATACTGGATCGCAGATATGAGAGATATTGTTACTGCTATAACAATACGGGCATCTACCTTAGGTGCTACTCTTCTTCTGTAGTACCTATAGTAATGACTATAGACTTCCTCAGGATGATCCAACATATAATCATAATCATTCCTAGATTCTTCATCTTTCAAAATTTCATACCTACAAAAAACACATGAAAAGTCGATAATCCATTGAGTATTGAAAACAGCGCTATAGTCGCCCACAGATCATTGGAATGACCAAGGTCACTGGCAATGGTGAGCCCTGTTGCCACTGTTGTCCACCCTCATTCGGCTAGCCTAGAATGATTGTGGGCGAAAACAAACAATTCAAGGAAGGTGAACAATATCCTCCTCACCCAAACAAAACATCAAGGGTGGTGAAAAATTTGGTTGACCTTGGTCATTCCATTGATCTGTGAGCGACTATAACAAAACAATATATAATATAGATAAATATATATTGATAAGTTGGACACTTTTTGGAGTGGTCTATAGGGATGTCAATCTCGGGATCCCGGTCCATTTTCTATACCTAACCATCACGGGATTTTTCAGAGTCAATCCCGGGATTTTCGGGATTAGAAAACATGAAATTGTAAATAGAATTTTTCAAAAACAATTCAATATAGAATTCATTTACGGAGACGAATATGAGTTTTGCATAATTTATTGAATGTTTGACTAATTTATTCTACAGACACAGCCTACAGTTGCATATACATAATACTGTATAGCTAACTGGACTCTGTACTAGCTAAATAGAATTTGCATTATCGGTTCGCATTTCTCGCAGAATTGTTGTTGATCGGTTGTTATGTCTCTACGATTGTTTATTTTTACACAGCACCACAATTACCAGTATAGACGGCGCAATAACTGCAATAATGCTGGTGTCATTTCCTTGAAATGCACTCAGAACTTTGAAAATACTTCAGAAATCATAAATGAACAAGCACTCATTATTCTCTCTGTGTTTAATTATTTCTCTTCCTCTATCGTGAGTAGAATATCGAGTTGAAGTAAATATAGTTGGCTCTACGAAATTTTATTCAGTAGTGGTTCATCTTTCGCGTTGTTCGGTCGGTATTACATTACACGGTTTTTCAAAAAGTATTCCATCTTATTATTAATATTATTCAAGTGATATCAATTCGATTTAAAGAATTTGAAGTGATAAAAGTGTGAACTTCATCCCGTCCTGATGGAGGATAGAAATGTTTTTGTTCTACATAAAAAGACTCTGATGAGTCATCAGTTTGAAATCATTTTCTTACTTCCAAAGACGGGAAAAGTGCTCAGTGCAAATCGTGTAAGGCAAGTTCTCAAGACTGTGGGTGGATTTTATATTATTCCCAAGTATTTTTTCATTTTAATAATATCATCTCCATACACTGTTACTGAACATGTAATTGAGGAGGAACAATTGGTTAAAAATGCATGAAACTGATTTTTGCCAATCCCGGGATCCCGGGATTGATATTGGATAGTCCCGAAATACCGGGATTGACATCCTTAAGTGGTCATTTAAAACATTCTACCACAGAGTAAGTATAACAATTTTAAATTGTTTCATTTGATACACATCTCTTATTGAGATGAAATTGAGACATAGACACACGCCTCTAGTCCCATTTTTCATGTAACTTAACACATTTTTTTTTTAAATTTCATAAATTAACAGCAATTTTCGTTTGAGAAAAGATTGATTAAAACACTTGAAGCCAGTTTTGAATAATATTATTATAACAAAAATGAATGTAAATATCACAGTAAGTAGAAAAAAACGTGTAAACTTCCATATTGCCTGGGATTGAGGAAGGTGGCAGAGCCGACCAAAATATTTTCCAAACAGGATATAAGTTTACATATGTTTTTCTTCTATCTACTATGATATTTCTAATCTATTTATTCTTGTTTTAAATACTGTACTAGGCTACGATATACTAGGCTATACATTCTCAAGCTCATCACCCACTAGACGTAAATAGTATGTGTTAAATAGTGCATGACCAGTGTGTATCAAACCATTGACAACACCCATAGACAAACCAGTGTGTGTCTTTTGTTCCTGTCGCAGAGAAGGTAAGATTCACCTTCTCTGTGATCTTGTATTACAGGACTTGAAAAATTTGGAACAGGCAAATTTGTAAGAAACAGACTTCAGGTAATAAAGCCAATAAAGCAGTTGTAATGATGAAGTGCAGGTACCATAGATTACTTACGCATTAGCTATCTCTTTGAATTTATTTGCAGCTTCTATTTTATCATCTGGATCTCTATGCATATCAGGATGGTACTTTTTGGCCAGCCTTCTATACTGCTTGGCAATTTCGCTTTTTGTAGATTCTCTTGTGACTTGAAGAACTAGAACAAAAGAAAGTAGTTTATAAGATGGAAATTAAATAGGTAGGTACTATATCATGAATGAATTACCCCAAAGCTGTAAAGGCATAATGGGGAGAGACAAATTGAACTATTCATATTGAGGTAAAAGATTTCAGTTATCCAAACGTTTTAGAACATAACGTGGTACTAACATAGAGAAAGAATAGTTAAAGTATTACTTCAACTATCATTTCTCAATGGTAAGTTACTATAGTCTGTCCAAGCAAAAAAGACCCTCTGGCAAGATGGGAGAATGACTCAAGCTCGGTCAATATTGGTTAAAAAATTATAAATTTGATCTCAAATTGTGGGAAACAATCTTATCTACTATTAAGACCACATTTATAATTCTTGAACAAATATTGATCAAGCTGGAGTCATTTTCCCATCTTGCCATAGGGTCTTCTTTGCTTGGAAAGACTTTACTATGTAAAGCAAATTTCAAAGAAGCTGGAAAGGAATCACCAATTCTCATATTAGCCTAAGCCTAGGCTACTAAGATTACAATTTTTACAGATAGACATTGAAATAATTCTAAGACGCTGATTACACTATCAACATACCATCATAGCAGTTTTCAGTTCCACAATAAATTCCTTCCAAACCAAATCCATAGGTGACATAGGGCAGTGTGAGAATCACAAAAAGAAGGCAACTGTTATTCATCTTCCTCATTAAAAAAAATATTCATAGATCTACCGGTACCGTAGTAAATAACTGAACTCTAGCCTCAAACTTAGTTCAACATATAGTAATAGAGTTCACCGAGTAATCATATTCGATAGAAACAACTGAATTGACATTAAGGTTAGAGTGTTTATAGTCTAACAGATATTATTTATGTTAGCAAAAAGACAAAACTGATTTATGGTGTGGAATACTGAATGATTTGAGGACAAGAAATGACACGACTGGAGGACTTAACCACATATCAACACATCACCGCAAGAAAAAATACCGGATAACGAATTTTATCTCTGTCTATCTACCGACAACACGACAAAAGACGAGCTGCTACTTCTACCAACGCATCATGACTCCAGCTGTAGTATAATAGAAACAGCTGATTTCAGTTCTTTGACCTTCAAAAATATTCAATAGTTTATATTTTAGCCGATAGGTGGCAGGTGCATACTCACTTTTTTAATCTTGGTTACAACTTCTGTAAATAGGTAGCGTAAACTGCTATTCAAATTTACAGTGACTTGATAAGGGCCCTGTCACACTACGCCACTTCAGACGCGCGGCGGGTCATGTTACATTTTTTACCTCGCGTTTTGACGCGTTTTGATGCGCGTTTTTTCGTGGCGCCACGAAGGGGGGATATAACCTTGGATTCTACAGTGTATTGGTTCGCGCACGCTGAGAAGAGACTCCGGCTCAATGCACCACTATTGTAGCGGCGTATCTTCTCAGCATGCGCTATAGACAGCATAATTAATAGACTGTATCATTGTCTACATTTACTTATTGTCTATCATTTTCGCCTCTATTGAAACTGTATTAATTAATATGAACTATTATTATATTATATTAACCGTTACTCATCTCACCACTGATCTAGCACAATCAATCAAAAAACTACGTTGAAAACAGTGAATTTGGTTTAATTGTAGCTACATTAAAAGTCACTAGTGAAATCACTACATATTAGTTCCTAAATTTTAGTCACCACAGGAGTTAACTGGATGCTTTGAACAAACAAATAAACAAAACAAATTAGTCAACTATAATATAGCCTGTCCAAGCAAAGAAGACTCTGGCAAGGTGGGAAAATGACTCCAGCTTGGTCAATATTTGTTCAAGAATTATAAATATGGTCTTAATAGTAGATAAAATTACACAATTGAAATCAAATTGATAATTTTTCAACAACAATTAACCAAGCTTGAGTCATTTTTCTATCTTGCCAGAGGGTCTTCTTTGCTTGGACAGACTATACCTACTATTAAAGTTTTCAATAATTAATGAAGATCTTAGTACCATTTTAGAATAATATTTATTGAATAATGGATTCATTAAAATAATAATAAAGCACTGGGTGGTCAATTAAAATTAAATTGTATTAAAATGTAGGCAATATTCTTAAGAATTATTGGAAACAACTGCCATCAGCATGACACGGTTTTGTCAACAACATTTTATATTAGTAGTAGCTGTGAGTGCATAGACTTTTCATTGAATATACATCTAATATTATTATTACTATTATTACCAATGATTTGATGTAATTGTTATAATAATGAAAAATTGCTCATAATTATATCTTGCTCATATGCACATCAAAAACTCTGGAGAATGATTTTATCATGTGAATTATAGGATTATACTCATCTAAATTTGTGGACGAAAAGTAATAATAAGCTTGATTATAATACTGACAAAATTGATTAGGCCTGTGTGTTTTTATTAAAGCATACTAAAATATTTTCTCATATAATCAAGAATAAAAAAAAAAAATAGACTGATGATTCTAATGGAAATATAGAAGCTGCAATTTTATATTTTGTAATAATTTGTAGAGCAATAATACTTATAATGTGTTACTATGTGATCATTGAAACTGACTAAGTAGTATAAAATAAATTGAAACTATCAAAGATGGTATAAATTCCTCAATTTTCAATATTTTTGCATCCACGTGAGAAATCTTACTAATTAGAGAACGCTGAATCCGAATTTGAAATCAGAATTCCTCTATCTTCAAAATCACGTGATTTAGATTTGGTGGAGTGATAAAATTTTTCATTGCGAGTGGCGCTGAAGTGGCATAGTGTGACAGGTTGGACGCGTTCTCATAACGTTACAGCTACTGACCCTGTGGCTCGCCACTTCTGAGTGGCTTTGGAAACGCGGACGGTCGACCCAACAGCGCGTCTCAAAAAAACGCGTGGCATAGTGTAACAGGTTTACGCGCCACTCTTATTTGATACTATAGGAAAAAAATTGGATGAGCCTAACGCACTGTTACGAACGCGTGTCTGAAGTGGCGTAGTGTGACATGGCTCTAAGATGGATTGTATCCGGTTGGTCGCCAGTCGTGTTGATTGCCAGTCGTTTTGGTCGCAAATCAAGGTCATTTGACGTCATTCATCATCACGTGATCAATGACGACATTTAATCGATTGTGGCGCTCCTACAAGCTTGTTATTTTTCCAAAACAGCTTTTCCTCTCTACAAATCTATTTGTTTTCTATTCTAATCATCTTGAATTTGAATGGATATGGAATGGAATGGAGTCTGAGAAGTGAGAACTGAGTTGTGTGCTAGCTTTGAAAATTTCCAGATACAAATATTTGGCTAATGGTACGTTAACATGCTTTAGTTATATTAATTCCACTTGTATTATTTATGATTCAGCCAAGTTTAGCCTGTGCAACCGTCATTTGTCAGCTGCAATGCTTTGTTTACAAGTGCAACCAAAAAGACCGAGCTTTATTTACTAGTGCAACCAACCGGTACGGCGACCAAAACGTGTTTTCCCCTTGAATAGTTTCTAACTGACACGTGAATCAGTTATTTGTTTGTTTATAATGACACAATTAATAATAATTGGGTAAGTAGAAGTAACAGTAACTAAATATTCTTATCATTGTACATTCATCTGTAACTGTTTCAATGTTTAGTGATTTGTTTTCAAATATATTCTCTTTACAGTTGTTCAAAATTGTAATTTAATTGTTGATCAGTCTACAATATAATTATTCATTTATTGGCTAAAGTGAAGTTTACCGGCCACAAATTTCCGGTTGCAATCGATTAAGTATGAAAAAAATGAAAAAAATAAGCCGTCATCGCTGTCTAGTACTTTTGAAATAAATCTAGTTTAAAGTTTGGTCTGAGGAAGCTAGAAAATTGGCTCACATGTACTCTAATTCTTATTTTAGAAGTTCTAAAGTGAATCCAAAATGTACAAAACAGCACAAATTGAGCACTAATTATAAGTCTAAGATTTAGTTATGACTAAAGGTTAGCTTAGTTAAAAGTTAGGTAAAAGTTAGGTTAGTTGAAGCTTAGGTTAGGTTTGTCAACACTCAGTTTGGAGTAGCTGGAAATGAGTTGGGATAACTGGAGGTTAGGTTAGTTTAAGCTTTGGTTAGGTTAGTTGAAGCTCAGGTTGAAATAGTTGAAGCTTATGTTAGGTTAGTTAGAGTTCAGGTTAGTTGGAGGTTGGGTTAGTTAGAGCTTAGGTTAGGTTAGTTGGGGCTTGGGTTAGGTTAGCTGAAGCTTAGGTTGAGTTAGTTGAAGCTTAGGTTAGGTTAGTTAGAGCTTAGGTTAGGTTAGTTGGAGCTTAGGTCAGGTTAGCTGAAGCTTAGGTTAGGTTAGTTGAAGCTTAGATTAAGTTAGCTTAGGTTAGCTGAAACTTAGGTTTGGTTAGCTGAACCTTGTGATTGGTTAGTTTAACCTTAGATTAGGTTAGTTGAAGCTTAGGTTAGGTTAGTTGAAGCTTAGGTTAGGTTAGCTAAGGCTTAGGTTAGATTAGTTGAAGCTTAGGTTAGGTTATCTGAAGCTTAGGTTAGGTTAGTTAGAGCTTGGGTTAGGTTAGCTGAAGCTTAGGTTAGGTTAGTTGAAGCTTAGGTTAGGTTAGCTATAGCTTAGGTCAGGTTAGCTGAAACTTAGGTTTGGTTAGCTGAACATTGTGATTGGTTAGTTTAACCTCAGGTTAAGTTAATTTAAGCTCAGATTAGTTCAGTTGAAGCTCAGGTTAGGTTAGATGAAGCTCAGTTAAGGTTAAATTGAAGCCTTTGCAGACCAAAATTTAAACTTGATTTATTTCAAAACTACTGGACAGCAATGGCTAATTTTTTTTATTTTGTCATCAGTAGGCCATACTTAATCGATTGCAACCGGAAATTTGACTTTTGTAAGGGTGGCCAGTAAACTTCACTTTTCTTCATTACTTTTCAATCATCATCAGAACCATCTTAAACAAAATAGATAAAATCAAGTAGTAGTCTTATATAATTGCATAATTTTATTCTCTCTAGTACGAAAAAAATAGTTTTGGAGCCTAAATTCTAAATTATAACTTTTGACACCCAACTATTCAACTTTTTCACCTCACCAGTGGGTATGGGTATGGTGTCCGGTTTTTTGACCCAAGCAATATGGTAAACCTAATATAGATATCCTACAATCTGCTACTACTACACTTTTATATTACCATTCCTGAAAATTAGCTACTGGTATTGAGAATCTGGGATTTTATACTTAATGCATTTTTAAAAGTTGAACTTGTATTATCATTTTACATTAATAATTGGAAATGTTCTATTTGAAGTGGGATTCTACAGATATAGGTACCTTTGATTATTTTGCACAAAACTGTTACTGTTCCTAAAAACTATCCATAATCTGGTTTACAGGTCTGTGGTTACTGGTTGGTCAATGAATTGTTGAAACATATACTTGATGATTAATTTAATCGCAATAAAAATTTTGGAAATTTTTTACCTGGAAGTAAAATTCTATAGAAATACTTGAAGTTCTTTCATACCAGACTAAAAAAATCGGTTACATTACTGCTACTGCCGATTTTGTTACCAGTCGGGGCAAGGGTTCTCTTCTTACTTATACACCAGCCCTGAAAATTAGCCAGTAAACACTGGAACTGTGATTACTTATTGTTGATAGTTGAACTTATATTAATTTAATGATCAAACAGTGATTGTTCAGGTTATCCATGCTTCTTGAAACTGCAGTACTAAATATTGATTAATAATGTAGGTACTTATACTTACTTTGCAGCTCACTCATGTTTTGTTTCAGTCGCGGACGCGTTTCAAGCAATGGTGCTCATCTTCAGCGCTTCGAGTCTTATAGTAAGGAGCGCCGAAGATGAGCACCATTGCTTGAAACAAGTCCACAACTCAAACAAAAGGCTTATAGGCTTGAGGTTTATACTATACACCAATAAACAAATCATATGATTTATGATATAGATGTGGAACTATCCACTAACTTATGTATATATCCTATGTAGCAACCGCAGCCTCACCTTATTTGACATCTTCTAAACCTATAAGTATGGGTGGTGAACATCAACTTAAGGGTGGGCGGTAGTGGACGGCAAAATTAAGCCCCATAAGATCAATATAATTTTTATCAATCTTTTGGAGCAGATTGTGCCTCTATCTATGGACAGAATTTTACGTTCTTTAAGTCATTGGAAAGAGAACTTAATTCTCCAGAGGCATGACATTTTACTTTTTTATTTTTAGTTTATTTGAATAATTAGAGTTTAATACTTTTATAGTTAATTGATTATACTATAATTATTAAAATAAACCAAAAATCAAAAAAGTAAAAAGTCACGCCCCTGGAGAATTGTATTCTCTTTCCAATGAAGTAAAGAATGTGAAATTCTGTCCATAAATAGAGGCTCTATCTGCTCCAAGAGATTGATAAACATTACATTGTTCTAATGGGACTTGATTTTGCCATTTGGCAGTTTGCCATCCACTACCATCCACTCTTAATTAGCTAAATTGGAACACAAAGAACATAGTATTATACATTTTATTGATATATGTCAGCCACTTATTTATTAATAACAATGATTATGGCAATATGATAAAATTAAAAAAAACCATAGACCAAGTCCTAACCTAACCTATCTATAATTCATCATGACTATTTCAAATTTCAATAAATTACAGGTACCGTATCTCAAGGATATGCATATAGTTGTCTATCTACCTATCCACCTACTAATTAGTACCGTTAAAATTAAACTATTAGTACCGTTAGTAACGGTATACTAATAATATGGTACTGTGTGTCCTTGTTGGCTAAGGTCTAGTGTCAGAGTTTTCAGGTCGTACCTGATCAGCTTTAGGGCCTCTGACATGACCTGACAACTGCTTTTTAGGCAGCTGGGGCCAATGGCTTAACATATTCAATTATTTTCTTAATGCAGTGTAATGAAATCATTACAAATGATTAAAATACGAGCAAATCAAAAACAAGAACTATATATGGTATGTTTCAAGTGAATTTTAAATCTGTAGTACTGATTGGGAACTCATTTTAATTGTGGAATTTTGATAAATTGGAATTAGCATTTAGGAAAATGAGCTATCTTTAATCTAGAATAGGATAATATATATGAAAGTTTCAAGGCAATTACCATAGGCTAAGTAAGTAAAATAGTAGTAAGTTAAAGTCTAAACTGTGTAGGCTACAGTATATTGAACTGCAGATAATTTTCTATTCTACATTGTAGTCTATAAAATGTAAATGAAATGATGTATATGCTTTTTAAAGGTGTAATATAGTATATAATTGATAAAGTTGTATAATTTAACAGTTCATAGACATATCATAAAATCCTAGTGTAGCCTAAATCTAAAAATTCATTTGTTTCAAGACAAAGATGGGAACAAAAGAATTTAAATAACTAATAAGCCAACCTCTTCTTCATGTAGGCCTATCAAAAAGATTTTTTAAGCAGTAAGTAATAAGAATGACAACAATGGCCTAAAAGTACATTAATTTTATTAATTTATTTGACAAAATACATTTCTTAGTAGATAAAACACAGACAATAACAATTGTCTAAAACGTATTATTTCCAGATTTAGTTAAATACTCCAAATGAAGGTTATGTTCACAATTTCCACTTTACTCAAAATATACTCAAAAATTTGAGCTATCAAGAATAAAAGTCTATGATTTATCAATTTAAAATTTGAAAGGTTATTATAAAATTCAAGAGAGCATCAGAATTATATAAAATGTTTTAAAATTATCAATTCTCACTATTGATAATGAAATAACCACATCATAAGAAAGCAAGCATAAGACTTTCATAAATTGCCTTAGAACTGACATATATTAGCCTATTCTAAATCAAAAATACCTTACCTTACAAGATGATGATTCCAATTTATCAAAATTCCACAATTAAAAGAAGTTTACAATTGGTAAAATACAGAAATTCCAATTTTGCAGCATAAAAATAGCATGGGAGCCATAGGGGATTCGAGTTTGTTTGGAATCATCATGGCGGATTTGTACCACGTGATCAAGCCAGCCAATCAGAAGTGTGACAGTCAATGGCCACACTGTCTTATCAAGTCACTGTACATTGCGTTCTTCATTTGGTAATCTAGAAAAACAGCTGATGATAACTGCTTTTGCCCAGAATGCAACATAACAATTCAAAATCAAACTCTTGCACAAGGAAAGTGAGGTTAACAGGTCATATCTTGATTTTACCGGATTTTTATAAATGATTGAAATGTCTTTGGTATAGTGCCTTCCTTGCAACATTGGTGATGAGAAGGTTCCTGTACCTGGTGTTGTGGTTTCTGGTTTAAAATGTTGTTTGATTCTTGTGTAATCTGCATAGTATTTCCTTGGAGTAAAGCTGTCTTGGATCCATCACATCAAACTCATTGAATAGCTGGTGTGATGAATAGCGTGGTGGCTTCTGGTTGATGACTCTCATTATCAGCTTCTGTACCCTGAGGAGCAGTCCGATGTGCAGGAAGCTTGTTCCTCACCATCCTACAATCCCATACAGCATGAGGGACTGTGCTAGAGAAAAGTAGATTACTCTTAGACATGCCTTGTCGACCAGTGTCCTCAGTATCCTGAATCTGTAGATGGTCTTCCTCAGTCTCCCGCATAATTCATTGAGATGGTGATCCTAGCGCAGAAAAGAGTCCATTGTAACTCCCAGGTATTTCTGAGACTGTTCCTTGTTAACTATGTATGAAGTGTTATTCTGTTGGTTCTTGATTATTATCTTATCTCCTGTTGGCTGTCCATGTTGAGTTGCCAAAAAGGTCAGGAAGGAGGTTTTCTCATAGTTTAAGGTCAGTAGATTCTTATTCAACCAGTGAGACACCCTCTGTAGTCCAGTCTCAGCTTCTCTCCAGGTCATCTCCAAGGTTGATTCAGAGAACAGTAGGACAGTGTCATCTGCAAAGGTGGTGATTGATCCATTGAAGAAGCTATATCTGGATCTGGACTTCTTGTAAGCTAAGAATGCTGAATATTATTCCAGTAAACGCCATATACTGCATTATACAGTATACGCCGTAGTACAGCATTTTGAATGATTGCACACTTCTGAAGATTGACGCTGTCTGGGTTTGAATTCACTGCCAGAAAGATGTCATAGTGGCAGATTTGTTTTGTTTCAAACACTGGAGATTTGCAAGTTGCATCGTGTGAGATTCTGTTCTCTTCTCTTGCAGTTGCAATGTTGCAATCCTTGCCTGGCGTATGCTGAGACGCACGTGTGAACACACACGCATGTCAGCCAATCACATCTCTTTTTAAGGATAAGACAAGAGCTCTGATTGACTGGCTTGCGTGCGTGTGCACACGTGCATCCCAGCATACGCCTGGCCTAATCCTTGCATGAATAGATGGAGCATCTCCTTAAACTTGAACCTTGCAGCGTTGTTTCTTGATGTTCAATCTCTTATTACAAATTCTTCTTATGTTTATTACTATCAAAATCGTGAGTGTTTCCTCCATGCCTTCTTTATAATATTCTTGAATGATTAAACATGAATGAGTGAATAATTTTGACATGACTATTTCACACAGTTATTGAATCATCAACAGGTAGGCTAAGTTAGAAGATTTTATGCTTCATTATGAAAGGCTGTTATCCATTTCCATTTGCTGATAGGAGTATTGTCAAGTGGATGTCTAGTATGCCTTTAAAAAACTATTTATAGCTGATGATGTAGGTGTTATCTGTCAGTATGGTTAAGTCTGAGATAGCAAGAGAGCTGCACAAGCAAGCTCGTAGGAACTTTCCTACACGGATGGTCACTGTAAAAGGTCTCAATGACCTCTATCAGGCCGATCTTGTAGAGATGCTACCATATGCAAGACAGAACAAAGGTTATAGATATATCATTACAATAATCAATTGTCTTAGTAAGTTTGCTTTTGCTATACCAATAAAAAACAAGTCAGACAATGAATTGGTCAAGGCAATGCAACCTATATTTGAGCAGAATCCAATGAAACACTAGCAGACAGACAATGGTAAGGGATGGTTTAATAGTAAGTTACAACAACTTGTACACAGGTATGGTATCAATCATTATTCAACTTTTTCCGATAAGAAGGCATCAATAGTGGAATGTTTCAATAGAACACTTAAACATTTAATGTGGACAAAGTTCACTGAACAGGGAACCTATTCTTGGACAAGCATTCTAACCTCACTTTTGAAAGAGTACAATGAACGAGTCCATAGAACAATAGGTATGCGACCAGTTGATGTTAAGAGTGAGAAGCATGAGAGGCTGCTGCTTTCTAGGCTTAGTGAACAAAAACAAGAGTATAGGCATAAGTTGGATGGTAAACCAAAAAACAAGTTCTATCCTGGCTCGACTCAAAACATTGAGCCCGGTGATAAGGTGAGAATCAGCAAGTATGAAAAGACGTTTGACAAGGGATATCAAGCCAATTGGACTAATGAACTGTTTACAGTAACATGTGTACGACCAACAGTACCTGTAACATATGAGCTGGAAGACTATAGAGGTGAGCCGGTTCAAGTAGGATTCTATTCAGAAGAAATTGTAAAGACAAAAGTACCAACTGTCTTTGAGATTGAAAAAGTTTTGAAGAGAAGGGGAAGAGAAACTGCTTGTTTGCTGGAAAGGATTGATAAACGTGACCTTGTGTGAAAGAGAGAGAGATATGAAACAGGTTGTCCATCAGCAAAACCTATTCAAAGTGATTGATTTTGATCAGGTTGTGAAAGGGTGTGGTCTAGAGATTATTATATCGTATGGATTAACAGTGGCAGTACAATAAGAAAAGAGATACATTTATACTTGTAATTTCAAGTTAATTAGCCAGAGTATGGCCTTGTCATCTGCTACATGCAACTTTTGTAGCCCTCCTTGAAGTTTTGTCAATGGACACTCAGTTATAATATGTTCCATGGTTTGCTCCTGGCCACATTCACAGAGAGGGGAGTCAGAGAGGCCCCAACGATGCATGTTTCTTTGGCATCTTCCCTGTCCTGTTCTAAAACAATTGAGGCGCACCCACAACTGGCAAGGCAATTCAAAACTATACACCTTCCTGGTTGGGTCATTTATGATGTCTTTGTTTCTCACTGAAACAGATTGTCCACAGTTGAGCTGTTTGAGTGTTTACTGGCAGTGGGGGGATCTGCCAGAAAGGTTTTCTGGATTTGAGTCTCAGTGGGGTTGGTGAGTCCAGGAGCAAATCTTGGTGGATTGGGAGCTCTGGTAGCTTGCAAATCTTACTCATCTCTCTGCGGGCTAACTCTTGCCTTCTGAGATGAGGTGGAGAAATATTGCTTAGAACAGGGAGCCAGTCTGTCTCAGTCTGAAACAAGCAGCCAGTGACCACACGCATTGCACTGTTCAAGGCTACATCAATCTGACGTGTATGGCAACTGCCAAGCCAGACAGGGGCACCATACTCTGCAGCACTGTATATGAGAGCCAAAGCTGCATTTTCAGAGTGTCAGCCTTACTCCCCCACGAAGAACCTGCCAACCTCTGGAGCAAGTTCACTCTAGATACCAGTTTTTTCCTCAACTTTTCCAGGTGTGCTCGAAAAGTTAGTGACCTGCCCAGTGTTATTGCAAGGTAGGTGGGGTTAAAGTTCATTGAGATCTGCTCTAGAGATGAATGAAAAGGAGAGCAAACATCATGGACCTTTGTTTCCCAACCATGTGCGATGCATAATATGTGGACCTTCAGGATGCGGAAAAACCAATTTACTGTTCACATGCTGCTTGATCAAGAAGGGATTCACTTTGCAAACATCTACCTTTTCTCAAAGACTACATTTCAGTCCAAGTATCAGCTGCTTCATACAATCATGCAAGGATTGGGCCGTGAACTAAACTATGTAGAGTGTGACACAAGTGAAGAAATACCTGAGCTGCATGAACTGCCTGCCAACTCAATAATAGTTTTCAATGATGTGATTTGTGAACAACAGGATGCAATCAGGAAATACTTTAGTGCAGGTCAACACAGTGACGTTGATGTGTTTTATTTGGCGCAAACCTTTAGCCAAATTCCAAAACAGTTGATTTGTGACAATGCAAACTTTCTGATAATGTTTCAACAGGACAAGTTGAACATGAAACACTTGTACAGAGATAATGTTGGTGCTGATATGACATTTGATCAGTTCAAGGACATGTGTAACAAAGTCTGGTCAGCAGGTGCACACTCATTCCTAGTAATTGATTGGACATTGGAGAAAAATAGAGGGTGCTACAGGAGTGGTCTTGATACCTATTTAGTAGAGGTTTAGTGTCAGTTGAGCTTCAGTATACATCAGTACACTGAGCAAGATGGACGTCTCCAACAATAAGCGTTGTCAAAAGACTGTTGAGGAGATTGCTCCTACCATCAAGGCAATTCCAAAGCTGCAACGCAAAATCAAGAGGAAACACAAGGAGCTTACACTTGGATGGGAAGTGACAGAGGAGCAGCATGCAAAACATTTTAAACCATTGAGTGAACCACTTGGCAATATAGTTGAAGCTCTGAATCAACAGGCAGCAGCTCCACCATCACCAGAATCAGAGCCACGCCCACATCGTAGACATGTTAAAGAACCTTTACGAGTACGCAGACATTGTGGACATCGTGTACCATACACACCATTGCTTACACCACTACAGCCCCGGCCCCTGAAACAAGCTGTGAGCCATCTAGAACTGCCCAACATTGGGGAGGAATCCCCTTCAACCTATGAAGCATTTGGAGAAGCATCAGACTTTAGTCCAGCTGCAAGTACATCAAGTGTTGCATGCAAATTGATGTTGTCAAGTGAAGAAGATGATTATTATGAAGAAGATGATAGGATGGAGGTTCAGGAGGAGGAGGAGAGGGGTGCTACTGCTCAGGAAGCATTACTAACAAGCAGTCAAAAAAGAGTTCAACAAGCATTGGCAAGTGCTGGACTGACTGGAACACTAGTAGGACGCTATCTTCATAGAGCTATGAGTGGAGATAGCAGTTATGATGCTACATATGGTCCAAAATTTGTTGGCAATGAGTACTATTTGGGCAACAAACTGCTAACCTTTGGAAGTGATGGGAGAAAGATTGTACTGACTGATCCTGAAAACTCTGCAAACATGTTAATGTTTGATGCAACACCTGGACTGTGTGATTTAATTTTCAAAAAGAAGCCAAACAAACCATTGAAAGCAGATGAGGTTGCATACATCCATATTTTAAACATTACAAGTTTGCATAAGGAAAACAATGATCCTGATGGCAGGATTATCAACCACAATGATACCAAGTATAAGACAGTTATCCATAAACTGCTCCTCAATACTAGAGCAAAGTATAGTAAGGTTAGTGGAAGAGGACTGGTGGCGCCATTCAATATGGTGGCAAACAATCATACTAAGATTGAGTATGTCTACTAAAATGATCCTAATGAGTTAGTGGACAGACTGAGACTGTTGGATCAATCTAAAGCAGTTGGCAACACTGGACATGACAATGAAATCAATTCAATTCTAGAAGAGTTGGTTGAAGGCGGTTACATAGTTGGTGGCAACTAGCTATAAAAGCCTGTATACCTGATGATAAGTGTCAGTGTACATCATGGATTCTATGGGAAACATCAATGCCCGCTACAGGCATATGATCAATTTAGCAAATCCACGTGCTAATAGGGATACTGTGAATTTCTACACATGTAGAGATCTGATTTCACTATGGCTTCCAAAGACAAGGAACAATACCACATCACAGGTATTTACAAGTCTCAACAATTCAATACTAACTGATATGCTAGATCCAATAAAGCCTACTGATGGAGTGAACAAGCGATATTTGGAAGCTAGATTGAAGGAGCTTGAGAATAAACTGGTTGACAAACAACATCTGGAAACACAACTGAAAGCCCATAGCCTATGTGTATTGAGTATAGTTGTGAAAGTAATCTTCAGTGATAGTTTCAGGGAGTGTGGTAGAAACATGAAAAATAATAAAGAAATGAGAACAATGGTTATGCAAAATATAGAGAAAAATATTAATAAATTAATGACGTCTGATATTGGTTTGGACTATGAGGATTTTACAATCAATTGTCCAGCAGCTGCAGAATAAGGTATAAAAGAGAATGAGAAGAATGCATATTGTCATTAGATGGCTGGATGTAGAGGAGAGAAGAGGTATTGCAGGAGGGGGGTACTGGCATCAATTGCAAAATCTGCCAGTTCAATAGTGAAAAAAAGTGCTGGGACACTTGTTAATCGAGCTATCGATATTTTACCTTTCGAGGTGCATATCCCTGTTGGCTACCAGTACTGAAGACCAGGTACTAAGCTAGAGAAGCGTTTGGCAAGAGGTGATCCGGGTATAAATAGTCTTGATAGAGCTTGCAAAGAGCACAATATTGCCTACTCAAAAAGTGGTGATACAGCGAGCAGAGCAAAGGCTGACAATATCTTGGCAGAACGAGCTTGGAGTGTGGTAAAATCTTCAGACGCAGGAGTACTTGAGAAGGCTGCAGCACTAGCGGTGACTAATATCATGAAGGCCAAGGCAAAGTTTGGTGGAGGGGTAAAACATAAGCAGCAGCAGAAGAAGAAGAAGAAGAAGAAGAAGAAGAAGAAGAAGAAGAAAGCAGCAGCAGCAGCAGCTTTGAAGAAGGGAAAGGGACTCTATCTGAGACAACAGCGCAGGACCCGGGGAAACGGAGCTTGTTGCCATCAATGTGGCAGCAACAAGAGAAGACAATGATTGCTCTACCTGATCAAGCGCTCATAGATGCTGATCTCTACAAGTATGCATACCGCCTAAAGCTGAAACATTTTTGAGGAGTGTTTATGCAAGATGCCCTACCATTGGATGGACCTTGGAGACAAGAGTGTCTCATCATCAACCTGGACACCAGCAATGGAGTTGGCACACATTGGGTGTGTTATGTGAAGAAGGATACTGTTGCTCACTACTTTGACGGATTTGGCAACCTGAGACCACCGCAGGAGTTTATTGACTACATGCATCAAGGACTGGAGCCAGCATTGAGGATAGAATACAACTATGAGCAGAAGCAAATGGATTTATACTCACATATCTGTGGACATTTGTGTTTAAAATTTTTGATTGATGAATATAAATAAATTTGATTAGCATTGCAATATGTCTATCCTCATTATTACCCTCCTCCTCATAGTATATAAGTGAAAGGTTGAAGCTGATAGTGTTAGTCATTGTGCAAATGTACATTGAGCAAGATGATGCTCTGTTTTGGAGGTAAGACATCAGTGCTGAAGAGTGATTTTTACCCGCCACTTAATGTAAGCAGTGGTGACTGGGAAATTGGTCTGATTGGTTTAACAAGTTGTAATTCAATACCTAATGTTGAAGCAGGTTTCAACAATGTGCTACACTTCTATGCTAGCAATAGCATTTCAAAGAAGCATATCACTGATGCAGAGATAACACATGACGAGCTTCAAGGTATGTCAAAATCGAAATTTGAAGACTACTGGCAAAACTTGAAAATCAAACGTAGAAGGCAAAAAACTATGGAATCTGATGATGATGATGATGATGCGGATGCTGTAGATGAAGATTTAATGAGTAGGAGGAGGAGAGCAAGGGCTGCTACTGCTAAAGATTTGATTATGCATCAAGTAGCATTGCCAACAGGCAGTTTTGAATTTAATACAATTGCTGACCTACTTGCACAAAGGTTGATGGAGCATGACATTGAGTTTCAAGCAGCTGTAGATCCATCCACATTAAAGTGTATAGTCTTGAGCACTGCCAAGTTGGATTTCAGTCAGCCCAATTCAATAGGAAAACTGTTGGGTTTCAACCAAGTTGTAGAAGCCAACACATTTGCCAGAAGTGATACTACTGTACAGATCAGTTGCCCCAATGTGATACGCATTACATGTAACATTGTGACCAGATCCTACTCAAATGGAGTCAGAGATCACGTGATCTATGAGTTTTACCCAGATGTTGATCCAGGGTATAAAATCATGGTGACTGTGCAGAATGTAGTTTATTTGCCTGTGGACGTCAAGCAGATTAGTAGCATTATGTTGCAGGTAGTTGACAAGAACGGACATCTTATAAATAATAGAGGTGAGGAGATAAATAAAGCTCTGCATTTGAGACAACGCAAGTAAGATGGTGCTGCTATTTGAAAAGTGGAATCAAGGAGTGGATATGGAGGCTGCAGTACACCCTCCTAATCCTACACCTATAAAAGTGGATGAAAGGATGAAAGGAGTGATTCAACAGCCAACCTTGGTGGGGTTAACATCAAGGAGCATTGAGTATTTGCAAGAACGAGGCTGCCTAGTTAAACAGTAGAAAAAATGGGAGTTTTGGACGTGACACAGCAAGGACTGTCTTCAGACAACAGTATCACTGGCATTGAGTACCATTCTCATGCACCCTATACTACAAGCTTCAATGCCAACAATGAAATACGGATACCAATTCAACAACAGGATGTCTACACACTACCATCAGAGAGCTATCTACATCTAGAGTATACTGTACGTGGAGCTAACAATGCTGCTGTGGCTGGAACACCATGTGTGTCTGGATTCTTTGCCAACCTGTTTTCAGAGATACACTATGAAATCAATGGAGTTGAAGTGGATGGGATACGCAATCCAGGAGTTACCAGTCTGATGAAGAATGCAATGACATTTGACTGAGATGAAAAGTGCAAGATGGAAGGAGCTGGCTACAAGTTTAGCTCAGATGATGGATTTGCTGATTTTGCTGCTAATGGAGCTAATACAACAATCATGGATGTACCCCTGAGATACCTGTTGGGATTTGCTGAGGACTATAGACAAATTTTACTGAATGTGAAACAAGAGTTAGTGCTGAGAGTTAGTCCAAACTTTTTGGACTGTGTGAATGTGGCTGCTGCCAATGTCACAATTACAAAGCTCTTATGGAGAATGCCCTACATAGAAGTGGCTGATGATGTAAGATTGCGTCTGTTGCAGACTGTACAGAATGATACACCCATCAGTATACCATTCCGTCATTGGGAGTTGTACACATATCCAACATTACCACAAGCAACAAAGCATACATGGACTGTCAAGTCAACAGCTCAGCATGAGAAGCCTCGCTACATTATAGTTAGACTGCAGACTAACAGGCGGGGAGTGGCAGCATCAAACAGTTCAAAATTTGACAAGTGTAGCATGAAGGATATTCAAGTGTTTCTGAACAACAAATACTATCCGTATGAAAGCATTCAGGGTGATGACAATCTTGTGTACAACATGTATGCAGCTTTCAATGGAGTCTACAACCACATTGATGCTTGTGCATGCAATCCTATGTTTGAGAAAGGAGCTATAAGTGATGGTAAAACAATGTTGTATGCATATGATTGTTCCCACCAAAATGAGTCACTCAAAACTGGAAGTATTGATGTGAGAATTGAGTTTGAAGCATCTGCCAACATTCCAGCAAATACATCTGCCTACTGTCTGATGATTCATGAAGTGATTAAAGAGTATCGACCAATGTCAGGCCTTGTGCTGTCAGCATAAATACATTGGTTGAGCACTGAGTTGCTCAGTTCTGATCAAGACATTGAGTGTAACAGTCATGTCAAAGTACCTCAACGTTATGGAGGAGAAGGATGAAGGGGTGCTATCTTCTTCTTCTTCAAGTGAAGAAGAGGATGTGGTGGAATTTGTTATTGGTGGACGACCACTGATGAGGGATGCTGCCACAAGTACAACTGGACTTGATGAAGGCTACATTACAGCAGAAGGTGACTGGTCAACACCAAGTAGAGCTGGCAACATTTTTGGACCACTACCACTATACCTGATACACTTTCAAGGCTTTGAAGGATTGAACAACGAGTTTATTGTGAAGGAGATGGCAATCCTGGAGCAGGATGATGAACATCATGTGACAACTCATCACCACTTTTTCAAACCTCCCTACTCTGATGCTCTACTCAAGACTAGCGACCTTATCAACAGCAACTATATACATCAAGCTGAACATGGACTCAGTTGGACAGACTGTGGTGGAGCAGGACAAACACATCTTCCCTATTTAGCATTGAGGGATATTGTATGTGGAACAGTTGGAAGGTGGTTGGACCAGAACAATCAACACTCAATAAAGATCTTTGTCTATGGATATGAGCAGATTACTCTGCTGGATACACTGCTGCAGCTGAACAATGTGGAGTACTTGGACCTATCATTGCCATACTTTTATCCTAAGATACCCAATTTTAAGCTGCTGATGAAGAAGATGAATGGAGGAGTCTACTGCCCAGAACATCACCTACTCAACTTTATTGAAGCAGTGTGGATCACGCTTTCAGATTGGCAAGTCAACAACAATGGAGGATCTTCTGATATACAGCAGCTATTTTGTTCATTGAAAATTGTTCATGTTCTACATGACTGGATTAAGAGAACTTTGTTTGAAGATAGACCCATTTGTCATAGTTTTTTCAATGCAGTAAATGTTCATTTGCATTAATAAAATATTGTAATCAACTCTATGCGTTATCAATTACTATCCCCACTCCTATAGCGTTAAGTTAGTTTGCATCACACAGACCTGTTGAAAATTAGTCAACTGTCAACTGTCAATTGTCAACTGTCAACTGTTAGTTGACTGTTTACTTGTACAATATTGTGCAATCATATGACGTCATGCAGACCTAATGAAACAGGAAATGGGTTACCCCCACCACTCAGCAAGCAGAGTATAAAAGATGATGCTGACAACAAAATGCACTCTCAGTCTTACAATGTTGTCAGACAGTGAACGTGAACGTTATCTGCTTAATGCAGTGACTGAGCTTGAAGCTGAACTGAATTATCACGGTATAATGACATTGAGTGACTTTTTCAAGGAGAGTGGCCATTTGGAGTTTTGTGCAGATTGTGAATCTCATAGTTGTGCATGCATACAACTCAGGCAGAAGCAGCAGGCTGTAGTTGATGCGGTCAAGGATAGCAACATTTTCTATGGATGCGATGATCTTCACAACCCATTGAGAAATACTCATGTGACCTCCACTGATGTGAAATGTTTCCTGCTGAAAGTTTTCACGCAAACTATGAAGAGTATCAAGGATAATATCAACAAGAGGGCAATGCATCATTGCCCACCAGGACTTGCAATGAAATTCACTGTCATGTTTGATGACACTTGCATACTGCTAGAATCTTTCTTCAAGTTGGATAAGGGTATAATGGCTGCTATTGTTAATCTTGAGAAGGTACCCAACTGGAGGGATAAGGATATGAAGATTGTGTTGAGTGTTCTCAATCAGGACCAATACTACAAGTGTGATTTTATATGTGGACAGCAATCTAAATGTCTACTTGGACTGGGTCAAAAGGGGATAAAATTTTCAGGATTTACAAAAATTGAGAGTACAGGACATGTGAAACGATTCAGGCTGGAGGATAGAACGTCTGGTGATTCAGCTTTTGAGATTAGCATCTACAAGGCTATTAGTCCAGGCACTGGCTTACATTGAGCATGCACGAGAGAGGTAGAGAATTTGACTTCGGATTATTGTTTAGGGGTGTCTAGTGTATATGAAACCCGATGTTGTCATGTCCTAGGGTGGTAGACAACCTGGGGGGGAAGGGGGTAAGTTGTAAAAAACGGGCGCTCATAAAAACGCCTGTCCTGGGGTTACTATTCATAGTAGAGCTTTGGATTTATTTTAAAAATTTGCAATATATATTTGGTTTTCATAAAGGTCTTCTTCATTTTTAAGGTAAACTGTATAGTTTTTCCATAAAAAAATAAAATACCTAAAAAAATTCATTTTTTGGTTCTGAATTTTTTCTTATTTCTCAAATATTGAAGTCATAAGCTGACTTAGTGGAAAAATGGTTTCTATAAACGTTGTAGGCCTTTTCTTTCTGAATCCATTGATGTATATATTCAAGTGGTTACGATCGTGAATGCGGATGTGGGAGGGAAATAAGGAGCGCTGTTACACTGCGCCGCGGTCCCCCCACCTGTTAAACACCCGCAGTAGACATACCTATTGCGACTCTTCTACAAGCGTATGTCATCAAATAATGTATTTTGATACGGTATTCTTATGTTTTTTCAGTCGCTGAATTCGATTTTTGAACTCTCATGCTCGTAAAACAGCTAATTTTCATTGTATTTCCAAATTAAGGCAAAAAAGGTTTAATTTCGACTAGTTTTCAAGGGTTGAAAACCTTTCTGGTACCTATATCTACTAGTTTAGTATATTTCCATCAGTAACTGATAATTTAAGAGCCAATCCAACTCTATGATGGAGTTTGCAGGAATAGATATCCCAGAAACCAGAAATAAATATTAAAACTATATTTTCAACTTACTATTTTTATTGTTCTTTTACAATTCAGCAGTCATTTACGATTTTTTAATTATAGAATATATCTATAACTTGATTGCAAATGTCTCTTATGAATATACAACCATATAACATTATAATATTACAATATAACAATCATCAAAAGGCCAATATATTGATCAATAAATTCCTCATCAAACACTATAAAGATCTGATTCTATCTTTGCAAATTCTTTGATAAGTTGTAACCAGAATCAGAATTTATTCTAATTATTGAATAATATTGTACCTGTGAAAAATATATTTCCTAAGACTGCTTCAACAAAATACAATTCATTTGTAAATTCAATCAACCAATTTAAGCTCTTTCCAATCAACCAATTTTGGGTGGCTCGTTGGAGGAGTGATAAAGCGCCGGTCTGATAACCAGGTGGACCCTGGTTCAAATCCCAAGCGGGGAACAATTTTTGACCACAGCACAATCACATAAATACGGCCACCTCGTCTTTTGGAGGAGACAATAAGCCGTCAGTCCCATCATCTATCATTCATATCATTACCCACGCACAAGCCTATGAGCTCATGTGGGCTTCACCCTCATAACAAACAAACAAACAAACAAACAAACAAGCAAGGAATGAAAGTTGACTCTTCCAAATATTCTCATTTTCTTCCATAATATAATCGAAAATGTATTTATATGCAATAGAGAAGGTACAGTCTCTTTAACTAGAGACGATAATATGGATCACCTTATTGGATGCCTTGTCTTGAATATTTTAAAGAAGTCATCATTCCATTAGATTGTAATTATCATTATATTCACTAGATGTCAGTACATTTAGTAGGAAAATTAATCATGTAATATAATATATACTCATTGATACTAAATAATTACAAATATTTGTTAAAAATCTTCAATATATAGCTTTCCATAGTCCCTCCCAGTACAGAGCGGTCTGATCACAATTTCGTGTCACATCCAATTATTGGTTTCTCTTTGAGAAGCTATTGTATGGCACAAGGAATTTTCTTTTGGATTCTCATAATTGTCTCATAAATATAGTTTAAGATTATGAGATCTGCTCCTTGATTGTATCAAGGTATATTCAATTAATATATCTAGTATTGTGCTTTCTGCATGTATTGTAAATCTCTCAAAAGGAATTCCACTTATATTCAAGTTTTGTTAGATGGATTTCTCATTGTCGTACATAATGATTACTGAGCTTGCTTCATTGGACCTGAATTTACTGCCATAAAATGAATCACCATAATATAGGAGAGGTCATGAACGGTTCCAATTAACACCATATGAGCATTTATATTTTTATTAAAAAAATTCCAATATACACTGTTAATGTATTTGGTAGGTAGTGCTGGAGTTGGTGCAAATCCATCTCTAGCTCTACTTGAATAAACGACGTTCAACGATGGAATCATATCAGGTGAAATACTGTTATCAGCGACAGAATATATTTTTTCTTTTCAATTTTAATTTTCACAGCCATAGAATATAAATTTATTATAATATGCCTTCTGTTAGAGCTTATTGAACAATCCATTGAAATTAATCTCCGACCTCAGTTCAATCTTCCCAAATAAATTCATTCCACACTGTAGGCCTTTCAACTGATTTCTTGATACAGTATACTGAAATGATCATTGACAATTGACATAATTACAATTCATACAATAATAATTAAGCACGAAGTTGATTCTATTTTTATTGTTTTATCAAGTAAAATAGGTTTTAAGGGGCTTCTCATGTTGGAAGAGTCAACTTTCATTCCTTGCTTAAATTGGTTGATTGAATTTACAAATGAATTGTATTTTGTTGAAGCAGTCTTAGGAAATATATTTTTCACAGGTACAATATTATTCAATAATTAGAATAAATTCTGATTCTGGTTACAACTTATCAAAGAATTTGCAAAGATAGAATCAGATCTTTATAGTGTTTGATGAGGAATTTATTGATCAATATATTGGCCTTTTGATGATTGTTATATTGTAATATTATAATGTTATATGGTTGTATATTCATAAGAGACATTTGCAATCAAGTTATAGATATATTCTATAAATAAAAAATCGTAAATGACTGCTGAATTGTAGAAGAACAATGAAAATAGTAAGTTGAAAATATTGTTTTAATATTTATTTCTGGGATATCTATTCCTGCAAACTCCATCATAGAGTTGGATTGGCTCTTAAATTATCAGTTACTGATGGAAATATACTAAACTAGTAGATATAGGTACCAGAAAGATTTTCAACCCTTGAAAACTAGTCGAAATTAAACCTTTTTTGCCTTAATTTGGAAATACAATGAGAATTAGCTGTTTTACGAGCATGAGAGTTTAAAAATCGAATTCAGCGACTGAAAAAACATAAGAATGCCATATCAAATTCATTATTTGAAGATATACGCTTGTAGAAGAGTTGCAATAGGTATGTCTACTGCAGGTGTTTAACAGGTGGGGGGACTGCGGCGCAGCGTAACAGCACTCCTTATCCCCCTCGCACATCCGCATCCACAATTGTAACCACTTGAATATATACATCAATGGATTCAGAAAGAAAAGGCCTACAACGTTTATAGAAACCATTTTTCCACTAAGTCAGCTTACAACTTCAATATTTGAGAAATAAGAAAAAATTCAGAACCAAAAAATGAATTTTTTTAGGTATTTTATTTTTTTTACGGAAAAACTATGCAGTTTACCTTAAAAATGAAGAAGACCTTTATGAAAGCTAAATATATATTGCAAATTTTTAAAATAAATCCAAAGCTCTACTATGAATAGTAACCCCAGGACAGGCGTTTTTATTAGTGCCCGTTTTTTACAACTTACCCCCCTCCCCCACAGGTTGTCGACCACCCTAGGGCATGACAACATCGGGTTTCATATACACTAGACACCCCTAAACAATAATCTGAAGTCAAATTCTCTACCTCTCTTGTGCATGCTCAATGTAAGCCAGCGCCTGGACTATATACGTAGACCTATGCCACTGCCATCTACTGGGGGATATGACAAAGTTGATGGACCATGCATTGTTTGTGAAAGGAATAAGCCATCAGTTGAGCATTATATGTCACCAACAATGATTATAGCCGAGGAGAAAGACTTTTTCAGCTGTATAATCTGTTCAATACTGAAGATTAATTATATGTTTGTCAATAAATACTATGTGTAATGAGCCATTTGTTATTATTGATTATCCTACTTCCTCATATAGGTAAGAAATTAGGTTGTAACATTAGCATGTTGCAACAGGTAGACCAAGATGCAAAATATCAAAAGATATCCATTGAGGTGTAATGGTATACTACCCTGTATACTTACCTTAACAATTGGGACCCTACATCAATCTTTACCCTGAAGGTTCAAACCCGGGACCTACAGCATGGAAAGCAACGCCGGTACCCACTACACCACAATGGATATCTGATTATTGGTCTACCATTAGAGGTATTTATATTCAGCTGATCATCTTGAATGGGATAACAACATATAGCATTTTGGTTTGGTAACCTTGGCATAGGTTCAGATGTCGAAAAGTTAGGTTAGGTTAGATGATGAAAAACTTGGGTTAGTCACCATATTGAATTTTTTCCTGCCAAAATTGGGTTAGGTTAGAGGCTAAAAACGTGACCTTTGACAGGGGACGATGACCTTGGGCAGGGGAGGGGGGCTTTGGGTTAGAGGCTAAAAACTTAGGTTTGGTGACCTTGTCCCAAAAACCGGCATTGCATTGGGTGACCTTGAGTTGTCCCAAAAGCGGCATTGCACCAGAATGCCCTTTTTTATCCTGGAGGAGGGGTTGACTGACCAATGGGTAACTGGGGTAAATTTGTTGTATGGTGGAGGTGGGCTATTGGGTTGGGGTGGATGAGGGTAGGAAGTTGATATATTGTGCTCCATATTGTCTGAAAACGACATACATGCCATTAGTAAGGGGGTTCACTAATCAGGAAAGATACTTTCCACCATTCATATGTATATATAATAAGTGAATAGTATAAATCATTATTATTATTATTATTATTATTATTATTATTATTATTATTATTATTATTATTATTACTCAATTCAAATCTCTACTACTTTTTCATTTTTTTTGTGGGGGAAGGATGATCATGATGAGTCCCCATATTCAAAAGAAATATCTTAAAGTCCCCCACACACACACACACACAATATTCATCTTAAAGTCCCCACACACAATATTTGAGAAGACATCTTAAAGTCCCCCCCACACACACACACACACACACACATACACACACACACACATACACACACACACACACACACACACACACACATAAACAATATTCAAACACATTAATGGGGATTTGTTCAAAATACAAAATTCTAAGTAATATTAATAATAAACATTATAGATATATTTATTGTACTTACTTTGCTATTCACTAGAAGAATAATAACTTTACTGCACTGTAGCACACACACACACACAAAAAGAGTAACACGTTGCTGTCAACTGAACTGCTGTCAGGAACACAATGATAGCTCTTATGGCTAGGACCTCCCATATATATACCCAGACAGTCCCCCACCATGCCCAAAGGTCGTAGAATTAATTTTTATTATTTTTTTTATTCTTTTCTGATTTTTTTTCTTTAATTGGGGTTTTTTTAATTAAAGAAATTTTTTTAAAATTTATTTGGGTTAAGTTAGGTTAGGTTGAGCTCGAAAAACTCAGGTTAGGTTAGGTTAAGACGTTGTGGGTGACCTTGAAAATAAGATGGCGGTTCTGGGACGGCTCAAGGTTGTCCCAGAACCACTATTTAATATCTACTGTATTTATTTGTGGTTCTTTTGAACTTGAAAATATGAGTCATATCATATCATTTAGAAGTGGTTCAATGACTTATTATTACTTATTAGTAAGTAGCCTACAAGTTTATTATTACGTGAATGAGTACACACAGTTATAGTCTGTTCAAGCAAAGAAGACGTTCTGGCAAGATAGGAAAATGACTCCAGCTCGGTCAATATTGGTTCAAAAATTATAAATTTTATTTGAAATTGCAAAGCAGAATGTTTTCTACATTTAGAGGCCAAATTCATAATTTTCAAGGACTTCCAAGTTTATTATTAGCCTACTTAAAGAAGCTGTTATTCAGTCAGTCTACGCCGGCTCGGTTGGCGCATTAGGCTGGGGCGTTACAACCTTCAGTCCGCTAGCGCTGCCGCTGGTCAGGGATCAGGGTTTGAGACCTAGTAGGTATGGCTGTTACCTCTTCAATCACCGTCGCATTCAATATCCATTACCCACGCACAAGCTAAAATGCTTATGTGGGCATCATAAAAAAATTGAGCACACCAGTTATCTGTCCAAGCTAAGAAGACATTCTGGAAGATGGGAAAATGATTCCAGATTGGTCAATAATGGTTCAAGAATTATAAATTTGGACTCAAATTGTAGTAAACATTCTGCTCTACAATTTGAGTCCCATCTTGCCAGATTGAAGACATTTGCTCAAAAAGACAATAACCTATAACTTGCAATTCTAGTACGATCCTATGTGTCGTTGACCGTCAAATCACCTGCGTTTGATAAATATCAAGCCGTTCCACCAATTCTTATATTTCCTAAGATTTCTTATATTACTGTAACATTCACTCCTTTGGGAGATTTGATTGTCGTTAGTAGAGGTAGTCAGTCGTTTCCCGTCTCTGGCGGAATAGTAATTGTTGCATTACACTCTAACTGATTAATTGCATGTTATTCAGAGGTGTTCTGTGCTGTCACTTGGTTATGGAAACTGGCTTTTGGCGGAGAGGATCAACGTGCTAACCACACATTACTTCTATCATTATTGATGATTATTCACTTTGCTGTATAGTGGAGTGAATTTGTAACTGGCATCCAGCTGGTAGGCCCAAGCCCTTTATGGGCTGTGTTTTAAATATTCTAAATTAATTCAGCCTATTCTATGAGAACATTCTTTATCATCGTTGAATCGAAAGCTTAACTAATTGAATAACGTTTTCTATTTGAAATATGAATCGCTGTACCCTTATTAAATTATTTTCATCAAAACATTAATAAGTATCCCTAACAAAATGGAAATGATGAAATAACTTATAAACAAATAAACATGTTATAATACGCTTATATTAATCATACAATACCCAACCGGCTGTTGAACTATTAACATACCTGCTGTAACATTACAATAAATGAATAAATATTCTTTTTTCCAGAACACGTCATTTGAAACATCTGAAGCATAACCGGGGATTTCATCATTGGAAAACGGAAATAGATGACGACGACATACTAGGAGTAAGACGATGGACGAACAGAGTTTCAAGTAAATTGGCCGAATTTGTCATCAATCCGATCAGGCAAAGTCAGAATGGAATAGAAGGAGGAGAAGGAGAAGAAGAGGAAGGAGAACAAAGTACAAGAATAAATTCGCTGACAGTGACACCGAAAATACCGCGAAACAAACAGAGGCGAACGCACACTGAACTGAGGGAGTTGAGAAGATCGTGGCAAAGGAATAGAAACGAGAAAGGAGAAGGAGAGGAAGAGAGGGAAAGAGAGAGATCAAGTGAGGAAGAAGAAGAAGAGAGGGTGAGGGAGGGATTGAGTGCAGAAGAAGAAAAGGGAGGAGGGAGAAATTGTGAGGGAGAACAAGAAGAAGACAGAATTGGAGAAGGCGAATTTGAAGGAAGAGAAGGAAAGAGAATTGGTGAGGGAGTTCAAGGAGGAGAAGAAAGAGAAGGAGAATCTGAAGGAATAGAAGGACAAGAGAAGAAAAAGAAGAAGAAGGGGAATAGTGAATTGGAAAGTACTACCGATTGTGAGAGTTCGGTTTTCGGGGAGAATAGAAGTGAAAAGAAGAAGGTAAACGAAGGAGGGAGAGAGGAATCGGTTGATAATAGTGAACTTGACAACAGTTCCAGAGCTGATAACAGTGACGGGGAGAATTCGTCTTCTTCTGATAAGGAAAGCTCTACAGTTGGAGAGAGTTCTAAGTCTTATAGTCAAACTATCATTCCGAAGCTATGGAAGAGGATTGAGAAAAAGGTTGGTACAATTTTTTTCATTCAAATGAAATTACAAGATATTGTCAAACTACATATTTTTTAGAAAATTGAGATACCGGTTTCGGTTGCCACACCATCAACAATCTCTCGTGAACTTTTCTTTTTTAGCCTCTTACAGATGGTTAAGCTCGTGTTTAGGAGGTCACCTGAAATGGAGAGTTTCTTATGAAGTGGATCTACTTTTCAAGGTTTTAACCGTAAATTTCTACTTGAACGTTTTTATCATACTTTTATTAGAAATTCAACTCTGAACTAGCTTTTCAAGTATTGTCTGTCCAAGCAAAGAATACATTCTGGTAAGATGGAAGAATGACTCTAGCTTTGTCAAAATTGAATCAAATTGGTATCGAATTGTATGATACCTTCTGATCTACCATATGAGATCAAATTTATAATTTTCGAACCAAAATTGAGCGGGCTGGGAGTTATTCTCCTATCCTGCCAGAATGTCTTCTTTGCTTGGACAGAATAATTAACCTATGTACCGACATTTACTCGTAAATCAAATGAGGTTTCTAGTGAGAAGAATATCTTTTCATTATGTTGAGTATTATGTTATTAATTTTGTATTTTATTGACTTGTTTTTCAGCTAAGCGAGGGCTTAAAAGATGAGTACTTTGAGCATGACCTGTTCTACCTTGAAGACTTGTCCAAAAATGATGAAGTATGGGTTGCGCCGTGTCCTAAAACGGTAAGCAATTGAAAAAAGTATTCAAAATATGTCTTGCACATGATTTCTTGCTGTGGGACTTCTTTGGAACTCACCACTATTAAGCCGTCCGCTAATAATAATAATGACAATCTGTGAATCAAAGATGAATTGAAATATTGTATTTCATTATGATGAGAATGATGTGAAAGGACTTGCAGCTGAATATTAGCAGCCTTCTAGATCGTAAACTGAATTGAAATTACATCTCTCATTGATTCCAGAAAATACATAGTTTGATCAAGTTACCTCTTTTGCAATTACAACTCATATTGTTACGAAACATATTTTCGTATATTCCGTAACGAGGAATTGACGCTCGGTATTGGGATTTTTCTTATCAAAACCACCCCGACCCTTCTAAAAACGGAAGCACTGGACGCGCTTCCCACTGCGCACCTTTCTCTCTCCCCCGCTTCAGTCCTAAAGAGTCAGTCTGCGAGATCTCCTCGACTGAGAGTGGCAGCTCAGACAAGCATAAATACAGCCTGCTGGCGTTGTAAGACTCTCACTCTGCGTCTTCTCCTAACCGAGTCAACTGCTGCTGCTCGAGGGTGTCGTCTACCATAGGCAAGTTACAAGTACTGGGTGTACTTGTTGGGACTCTGCGTCGATCTTCTGACCGGGTCAACTACTCCTGCTCGAGAGTGACATCATCTTTAGCTGACTTTTAAGTACTGCTTGTACTTGTTAGACTTCGTGTCTCCTCTAGACCAAGTCGAGTGGATCAGTGAGTAACCTACCCTACCTTGCCTTACCTAATTATTTCTTTACTACATTTTTCTAATACCTTGTAGCTGTGGCTCATCCCACGGCCAATCTAACTTCTCCTAAAATCTTCCTACTGGCTGTGGCTCATCCCACAGCCAATTTACCCTCCAAATAACCCTAAAATCCTCCTATAGGCTGTGGCTCATCCCACGGCCATTCTATCCTTTCCTTTCACACCTTCATAGGCTGTGGCTCATCCCACGGCCAATCTACCCTCCAAATAACCTTAAAATCCTCCTATAGGCTGTGGCTCATCCCACGGCCAATCTACCCTCCAAATAACCCTAATATCCTCCTACTGGCTGTGGCTAACCCCACGGCCATTCTATTTTTTCCTTTCACACCATCATAGTCTGTGGCTCATCCCACGGCCAATTTACCCTCCAAATAACCTTAAAATCCTCCTACTGGCTGTGGCTAACCCCACGGCCATTCTATCCTTTCCTTTCACACCTTCATAGGCTGTGGCTCATCCCACGGCCAATCTACTCTCCAAATAACCCTAGAATCTTCCTGCTGGGCTGTGGAAATAATCACGGCCCCTTCACCTTCTATCAAATATACTTATTAGGGGATATCTTTCACGTTATGGCCAAGAAGTAGACATTCAAGACTTGAAGGCGTTTCTTGGATGACAAAGTCGAAAAAGAGGCGAAGACCTCAATCTGAATCGTTTTCTCCACGTCCGAACCTTCCCGACTGTAGCTGGTTGTCCAGGAGAGACACCTGGTATCTTTACGAGGCCAAGCAGAGGAGCTGAACCCCGTAATAGATTGGCGCCCACGTACGAGGCTGACAGTGGAGACGACGAGATTTCAATATATTCGACAAACATGAATGAGAAAGAAGGAGCTGCAAGTTTCGAGCTACTTCACGACGGTGGGTACGACGAAGAACAAGAAGCAGCCGAACAAGAATCTATGGGAGATCCAAGAGTATCATGGATTTACAAGCTGAAGAAGGAAGAGGCAATAAACCTCAGTAACGATTGGGGGCTACCTAATAGTGGAAATCTCTCTGATTTGCGAAAAATGCTAGTAGACAAGCATAAGAAAATTACGATGAGTCTAGCAACAGCAAGACAAACCGAAACAGGAAGAAACATGCAAACAGACCAGAGAATAATCGAATCTGAAGCTGGCATACCGTCGAAACCAGAATCACGTAGTCAGAAAAGTACCCCAATCAATCAACTAAAAACAAGTATCGACCCTGGAACCGTCTGTGATAAAGTTAGAAGCTGGAGGATATCGTTTGACGGTCGAAACGATGCTCCTAGTTTCATTGAGAGACTGGAGGAACTACAACTGGCATATGGCCTCTCTGGCGAGCAAATACTCATTGCGTTACCCGAATTACTGGCTGGCAAACCAATATTATGGATGAGAAACCGAAGAGCCGATTGGGTGACGTGGGAAGACTTTCTACACGATTTTAAAAATCGTTATTATCCGTCAACCTACATTGAAGACTTAGAGAATCAGATCATAAGTCGAAAACAGAAAGAGGGAGAGTCTGTCGACGACTATACAGAAGACTTACTGACTCTCATACGCGGAAGAGGCGGATTTACTGATGCAAGTAGAATACACAGGATACATCAGAACCTCCTACCCAGATACAAGTTATATATTCGTCAATCAGACGTTACATCGATTGACGATTTATTGACAGTCGCACGAAAATATGAAGAGATTAAATCTGAAGAGAAACAACTTCGAAATAAATCTCAAATCAGTTCAGTAGAGAAGTCAAAGAGCACCGTATCACAGCCAAGTATCGAACAAGAGTATTCTTGTAATATTTCTAAAAAAATTCACCACCATAGAGAGCTTGCTACCACGTCTAGTAAACACATGGGATATGTGAAATCTACTCGTCCTAAAATTCCACCAAGTAAAAGTGGTGGAAAGCATATTGTCAGTGATAATAGAAATCATAGAAGAACGGGCGAAATTGCAGTAGTAGAAACTACGAAATGTAGTCATGACAATAGACTATTCATCAATGCATGTATTGCTGGAAGAAAGTGCCAAACATTGTTGGACACAGGCGCTCAGAATAATTATATGAGCACAAAATTATTCTCAATATTGAAGAAATTGGGCCCAATAAGAAGCGAGCAAGGCAATGATAAATCTAAAATGGCTAATGGTGAATATACACAACTTGGCGAGAAAATAACATCAAGCATAAAAATTGGCGAAGTACATGTTCCAATAACAGCATCTGTCATGAGAGGACTTGACACAGATATTGTAATAGGAATGAAATTCATGCAGCAGCATGATTTTGTTATCAAAGCCGGTTCTGATTGTGTTGAATGGCATCCCGTCTGTAATGAAGCTATAAATAGCTTGAAAAGTGATAGAAGATTCGAAAGAAATTATCCAAGAAAGGATAAATTTATTTCAACAGTAAAAAAGGTCTACAAGGACAGAGGAACAGACCGTCAAACAGTCGGACATGTGGATTCCTATAAAATTGGAGGCGACACAATGACTCAATTGGAGATGGAATGCTCCAATAATGCAAAAAACATGAAACAGCATGTTGAAAGGTCTAGCAAGATGATTACGAAGACAACTCGTCGTCAATCTTCATTGGATAGCAGATCACAGCTGAAATCAATGTCGGAGCAACGCTCATTGAATAGTCAGTTGGAAAATCGAGGAAAAACTCAACCGGAAAGTGTGAAGCTAACCAACGAGAGAATCCGGAAAACAACTACAAGAGTGAAAGATTCAGAACAGTTTAAAGACATAACTAGTCGATCTCACTTACGTGGACAGGAAGAGCAGTCGAAAGAAAAGCGTCTGCCCTTGAAGCATGAATGTCATGCGGGTTACCTACCATGGCCTATGAAGGGGCGTTGTATCAACCGTTTCACGAAACCTAGTGTAACACTGTTGAAAGCTACCCTTAACGCAGCAATGTCACGCGGGTTGCCTACCGGTTGACCAGAAGAGTTATTATACTAGAAGGAGTACAGAGGATTGTACTAGAAATGATTTTTCCTTTCAATGAGATTTTTCCACCCTCTATAAACTTATATGCTGGAGTGTCCAGCAAGCTGCAAGCCACGCAGCTGGAGTGTGCTAAGCGTAGTACACTGAAAATTTTTTCTTTTGAGAAAATCAATTCTCATATTTTGTTTTTTTACCTTAATACCTTAAATCCTTTCCTCTTCCCCCCCCCTTAGCAGGAGTGGTATGTTACGAAACATATTTTCGTATATTCCGTAACGAGGAATTGACGCTTGGTATTGGGATTTTTCTTATCAAAACCAACCCGACCCTTCTAAAAACGGAAGCACTGGACGCGCTTCCCACTGCGCACCTTTCTAACTCCCCCGCTTCCCTCCTAAACAGTCAGTCAGCGAGATCTCCTCGACTGAGGGTGGCAGCTCAGACAAGCATAAATACAGCCTGCTGGCGTTGTAAGACTCTCACTCTGCGTCGATCTTCTGACCGGGTCAACTACTCCTGCTCGAGAGTGACATCATCTTTAGCTGACTTTTAAGTACTGCTTGTACTTGTTAGACTATGTGTCTCCACTAGACCAAGTCGAGTGGATCAGTGAGTAACCTACCCTACCTTGCCTTACCTAATTATTTCTTTCCTACATTTTTATAATACCTTGTAGCTGTGGCTCATCCCACGGCCAATCTAACTTCTCCCAAAATCTTCCTACTGGCTGTGGCTAACCCCACGGCCATTCTATCCTTTCCTTTCACACCTTCAAAGGCTGTGGCTCATCCCACGACCAATTTACCCTCCAAATAACCCTAAAATCCTCCTATAGGCTGTGGCTCATCCCACGGCCATTCTATCCGTTCCTTTCACACCTTCATAGGCTGTGGCTCATCCCACGGCCAATCTACCCTCCAAATAACCCTAAAATCCTCCTACTGGCTGTGGCTAACCCCACGGCCATTCTATCCTTTCCTTTCACACCATCATAGGCTGTGGCTCATCCCACGGCCAATTTACCCTCCAAATAACCTTAAAATCCTCCTACTGGCTGTGGCTAACCCCACGGCCATTCTATCCTTTCCTTTCACACCTTCATGGGCTGTGGCTCATACCACGGCCAATTTACCCTCCAAATAACCTTAAAATCCTCCTACTGGCTGTGGCTAACCCCACGGCCATTCTATCCTTTCCTTTCACACCTTCATAGGCTGTGGCTCATCCCACGGCCAATCTACTCTCCAAATAACCCTAGAATCTTCCTGCTGGGCTGTGGAAATAATCACGGCCCCTTCACCTTCTATCAAATATCCTTATTAAGGGATATCTTTCACGTTATGGCCAAGAAGTCGACATTCAAGACTTGAAGGCGTTTCTTGGATGACAAAGTCGAAAAAGAGGCAAAGACCTCAATCTGAATCGTTAGCTCCACGTCCGAACCTACCCCACTTCCCGACTGTAGCTGGTTGTCCAGGAGAGACACCTGGTATCTTTACGAGGCCAAGCAGAGGAGCTGAACCCCGTAATAATATAATTTACTGTTCATGCAGAAATGTAAACATACCAAAATTCTAATTTTGAATCAAATATGCTTCAGTCCTGCTTGCAATTTGTTCGATTCAGGTTGTGTTAAAGCGTTAGTTTCTGATCAATTTGCAGCTGGATATAAGCAGCCTACTGGGTCGCAGACTGAATCTGACTGGCCGTACAGAGCTGGACTCACTGCGAGCGAAGAATGGCGTGGCCAGTATAGACTGTGAGGCGTATGCCACGCCTATAACAGGGCAAGACTCTGTGTTCTGTCTGCAGGCTAGCCGCAATCGCAAGAAGGTTATGATAAGTGAGTAGAATATTTATTTATTAATCTAATTTTGTTCTCGTTGTTTATTATACACACATCACATGTGTGACCATTTTTTACGAAGCTGTACAGCGCTCAACAATCCTATTAAACAGTCAAACAATCCTATTAAAAATCCTACTAGCCTTCGAAACAATCCACCTCCATTCATTCCTTTGATCTGCATCAACTTGAATAATGATTAATAAATCAAAGTGTTAAACATAATTAATAGTTTTTATTCAATGGTGAAAGATATGAGAAATATCTGTTTTCAATAGCCTACATAAAGAATCCTATGGTATAGTCTGTCCAAGCGAAGAGGACCCTCTGGCAGAATGAGAAAATGACTCCAGCTCGGTCAATATTGGTTCAAAAATGGTTGATTAGGCCTTTGTCGTAGGAAACATTCTGATGTACAATTTGAGACCAAATCGATATTTTTTCAATCAATTTTGACCGATCAATTTTTCTCATCTTGCCTGAGAGTCTTCTTTGCTTGGACAGACTATAGCAAGCATTCGAAAAGCAAACCAGTGTCCTATATTGAGTCGGGCTTCGGGCAAAAACTCAAATTCTGTTACGTGAATAATTTGTCATACTATTTAATAAGTTCATTTTTCAATTTTATCTACTGTCGATTGCTCCATCACTTCATCAAAAATCCTATTAGCCTAAAATCCTATTATTTGTGCAATAATTATTCTTTGTTATTTATTTATTTGAGAAACCTCAATAAACCTTTCAGGGTAAAGCACATAGGTCCAAAACGACTTTCTCTCAAATGTAGATTAATTTATATTTAAAATAGAGGTTGTGATCTCTTGATTCTTTTTTATTATTTATTGTTACAATTGCGACTTGATAGCAAGTATTTTAAGTGAATGATGATGTTTACATAGTGAATGAAAGGTGATGGATGATGAATGTTTCATTACATTTTTAACTTTGAGAAACACTTTTCACTTTGAAAAATTTAGAAGCGATTAATATACAGATCAGTTTAGAGATAAAGTATTTTACAATTTCAAATATCTTTTTTTTACGAGAAGAGATTATTAGAAACTTTGGGATGTTTGAGAACTTGCCTCCCAGAATCTATGTCACGTTTCAAAGGAATATAGCGTTCTTATAACGTTGAACCGTTATGGCTCTTTGTAGGGCCAAAAACGAATTTCTCTAAGAAACCAATCAAGACTTACAATAATGACTTCACTATCACTATCACATTTTATTATTATTTCTTTCCAGATTCGTTGAAGTTATTGGGCCGAGTTTCGATTGAGGAGAAAATCCAGGTTCCGTCTCCGCATGAAGTGGAACTCTCCACCACAATGAAACTGTTTCTTCTCCTCCTTGAACTCCCTCACCAATTCTCTTCCCTTCTCTTCCTTCAAATTCGCCTTCTCCAATTCTGTCTTCTTCTTGTTCTCCCTCACAAACTCTCCCTCCTCCCTTTTCTTCTTCTGCACTCAATCCCTCCCTCACCCTCTCTTCTTCTTCTTCTTCCTCACTTGATCTCTCTCTTTCCCTCTCTTCCTCTCCTTCTCCTTTCTCGTTTCTATTCCTTTGCCACGATCTTCTCAACTCCCTCAGTTCAGTGTGCGTTCGCCTCTGTTTGTTTCGCGGTATTTTCAGCGTCACTATCAGCGAATTCATTCTTGTACTTTGTTCTCCTTCCTCTTCTTCTCCTTCTCCTCCTTCTATTCCATTCTGACTTTGCCTAACCGGATTGACAGCACAGAACACCTCTGAATAACATGCAGTTAATCAGTTAGAGTGTAATGCAACAATTACTATTCCTCCAGAGACGGGAAACGACTGACTACCTCTACTAACGACAATCAAATCTCCCAAACGAGTGAATGTTACAGTAATATGAGAAATCTTAGGAAATATACGGATTGGTGAAACGGCTTGATATTTATCAAACTCAGGTGATTTGACGGTCGACGACACATAGGATCGTACTAGAATTGCAAGTTATAGGTTATTGTCTTTTTGAGCAAATGACTTGATTCTGGCAAGATGGAAAAATGACTCCAGCTCGTTCAATATTGGTTCAAAAATTATAAATTTAGACTCAAATTGTAGAGCAGAATGTTTACTACAATTTGAGTCAAAATTTATAATTTTTGAATTATTATTGACCGATCTGGAATCATTTTCCCATCTTCCAGAATGTCTTCTTAGCTTGGACAGATAACTGGTGTGCTCAATTTTCTTATGATGCCCACATAAGCATTTTAGCTTGTGCGTGGGTAATGGATATTGAATGCGACGGTGATTGATGAGGTGAGTAACAGCCATACCTACTAGGTCTCGAACCCTGATCCCTGACCAGCGGCAGCGCTAGCGGACTGAAGGTTGTAACACCCCAGCCTAATGCGCCAACCGAGCCGGCGTAGACTGACTGAATAACAGCTTCTTTAAGTAGGCTAATAATAAACTTGGAAGTCCTTGAAAATTATGAATTTGGCCTCTAAATGTAGAAAACATTCTGCTTTGCAATTTCAAATAAAATTTATAATTTTTGAACCAATATTGACCGAGCTGGAGTCATTTTCCTATCTAGCCAGAATGTCTTCTTTGCTTGAACAGACTATAACTGTGTGTACTCATTCACGTAATAATAAACTTGTAGGCTACTTACTAATAAGTAATAATAAGTCATTGAAGCACTTCTAAATGATATGATATAAATCATATTTTCAAGTTCAAAAGAACCACAAATAAATACCATAGCTATTTATTTAAAAATCTAATGCTTACTTGATATAATACAACATAATACTTTATATAATATAAAATCTTTACTTACTTGCTATTTGTCGGAAACGGCACTCTCTCTCGAACATGTCAGAGTCGTATTCGTCAGATTCGCTGACAAAAGAACTCAGATAATAGTTGACTGGATCAACTTTACTCGCCAATTTCAGTCCTTTGAGTTCTTTGAGTTGAGTTCTTTGCAAGTCGGTATTCTAGGCTTTTTGCTGTGGGTAGTCATAATCCTGAATGCGGGCTTGTTCAATCATATACCTGTAAAAATTGACAATAATAATTCAGCAAACTTTGTGATTTTCAAATAAAAATTTTAATACATTAAGTGAAAGAAGAGTAAAAAATTAATTTAATATTAGATAATCGATTTCAATCAAATAGTATAGAATAATTTTCAAATTACCATCCAACCTTCTTACCAAGTTTGATGCCAAGTAAGCTCTAAGGGGGCTAAGCTCAAGTGTGTGGGTAATGAGAGAGCTGATAAATACTTCTTAGGTAACGACTTATCGTCTCTTTCAATAGATGGGGTGGCCATATCATATAAATAATCTATTCATAATAATAATGATGATGATGATGGGGCAAAAAAAAATCTTAATGAAACAGGCCTATCTATGTTATTGTGATGTGGACAAAGAATTGGTCCCCGGTTGAGAATTGAACTCGGGTCCTCTTGTTTATCAGACAGGCACGGTATCAATAACTCCAACGAGCTACCCAATTTATGTTGGATAAAACGGTTGAATCTATCTTCAATCATAGACCTGCAAGGCTAGCTACAAATTACAAATTTACATTAAAAACATCATTTTATACTATGAAATTAGTATTGGATGGCAAATATTAGATAGTATTTGTTAAAAATTTTAATAATACGTGGGGCTATTGAAAATATGATAACAATAATGTATGTATTCTTATGCCATATTGGTGGGGAGTTCCAAAAGGAAGTTCCACCGGCACCATAACCTTAATTTTCGTTAAAGGGAAATCATGGTATTACTTGATATGATACACTAAAATTTGAATTTTTAAAAGTTCTTCCGAATCAAGAGAGTCCAAAAACACAAGGAAGATTACCATTCACTTTCAAAAAATATGGAATTTCGAAAAAAATTTGAGCATGAAAAATTTTAGCTTGTTATTATTTCTCCATGACAACCAAACTATATAAGATAACAATAATAAAATTAAAGTTATAGTAATGAGATTATAAGGCTACCTACTAAACTACATGAAGTCAAGTGCATTTTATTGAAAGGTATGAACCTATTTTAATATGACCATTTGGAGTTTTTTCTTGAATATGTTGTAAACGTTGTAAATTTATGAAAAATTAGTTGGCACGATCGACTTAGAGCAAAACAAGTACAGTGATACTTCAATGAAGGTTGTCAATTTCCAGGCAATAGGCCAAATTGTTTGAAAATATGTCAAGTAAATGGTCATAAGTCTTATCTTCGAATTTTAAATTTCTAATGAGAATAATTTTGGTTATCAAGTTGCAAATGAGGAGCAACATTTCATAATTTGTAGAAGACACACAATAATTATTATCAATAGAATCATTCTATTGTATTGAAAAGCTCACGTCAAGTGTTTATAACCTCAACATTCAAACACGCTCAAGCATTAATAAAATTGTTTATTTTTCTACAACTCATCAACAATAAGCTAGTTTTATCTGGCTGCTAGATAAGCTTATTAATCATTCATAAAATTGTAAAATAAACTTCTAAAGGAAGAAAATTGAAAGCAACGTGTCCAAAATGTGCATAGTGTACCTCAAAGACTGAAGTTGTATGACCAGATAGCAAATAAAATGTTGGTTTACCTAGGGTTTGATTTTGAGATCCCAACGCATTCCTTTCTTGAATTTATCACTTTTAGATTATTAAACATAATAAAAATCCGGTAAAATCAAGATATAGGATAGATACTGTACTGTGAAGTGTCCAGTACAGTGAACTGTCCCTGCCCCCAAGATGATACTTGTAGATTACTTGTACTGTGAAGTGTCCAGTACAGTGAACTGTCCCTGCCCCCGTTTAGCGCTGTGTGACTCCCAGCCATTAGCCAATCTTCTCTTATCATTGTCTATGTAAACGCTCAACAGCTTAAATATTTTAAGTTTTGAACTGTCGAAACAAAATGGCAAATTTGTTGAAACAAATAAACACACACTACAGTATTTCAAAAACTACATGGGATAGAAATCGTATGAATCAAAAATTATTAAATACGAGCTTCCTAGCAAAAAGTGTAGAAATCTTCTAACTTAGCCTACCTGTTGATGATTCAATAACTGTGTGGAATAGCCATGTCGAAATTATTCACTCATTCATGTTTAATCATTCAAGAATATTATAAAGAAGGCATGGAGGAAACACTCATGATTTTGATAGTAATAAACATAAGAAGAATTTGTAATAATAGATTGAACATCAAGAAACAACGCCGCAAGGTTCAAGTTCAAGGAGATGCTCCATCTATCAATTCAAGGATTAGGCCAGGCGTATGCTGGGACGCACGTGTGCACATGCACGCAAACCAGCCAATCACAGCTCTTGTCTTATCCTCAAAAAGAGCAATATTTGTTCAAGTATTATAAATTTGGTCTTAATAGTAGATCAAATTACACAATTGAGATCAAATTGATAATTTTTGAACCAAAATTGACCGAGCTTGAGTCATTTTCCTATCTTGCCAGAGGGTCTTCTTTGCTTGGACAGACTATACCTACTATTAAAGTTTTCAATTAATGAAGATCTTAGTACCCTTTTAAAATAATATTTATTGGATAATGAATTTATTAAAACAATAATATAGCACTGGGTAATCGTCAATTGAAATGAAATTATATTGAAATGCAGGCAAGTATTATTTATCAAGAATTATTGGAAACTACTGCCATCAGCATGACACGGTTTTGTCAACAACATCTTATATTAGTAGTAGCTGTGAGTACTTAGACTTTTCATTGAATATACATTATAACATGATTATTATTATTATTATCATTTTTATTATTATTATTATTATTACTATTATTATCAATGATTTGATATAACTTAATTATAATAATAATATGAAATTGCTCAGAATTATATCTTTGCACATGAAAAACTCTAGAGAATGATTTTATGTAAATAATAAGATTATACTCATCTACATTTGTGGATTAAAAGTAATTATAAGCTTGATTATAATACTGACAAAATTGATTAGGCTTGCGTGCTTGAAAAATTTTAAAGCATACTAAAATATTTTCTCATATAATCAGGAATAAAAAAAGATACGGATGGAAATATAAAAGCTGCTATATTATATTTTGTAATAATTTGTAGTGCAATAATACTTATAATTTGTTACTATGTGATCATTGAAACTGAATAAGTAGTATAAAATAAATTGAAACTATCAAAGATAATATAAATTCCTCAATTTTAAATATTTTCGAGTCCTCGTGGGAAATCTTACTAATTAGAGAACGCTGAATCCGAATCTGAAATCAGAACTCCTCTATCTTCAAAATCACGTGATTTAGATTTGGTGGAGTTATAAGATTTTTAATTGCGAGTGGCGCTGAAGTGGCGTAGTGTGACAGGTTGGGCGCGTTCTCATAACGTTACAGCTGCTGACCCTGTGGCTCGCCACTTCTGAGTGGCTTTGGAATCGCGGACGGTCGACACTCGTATTTGATACTATAGGAAAAAAATTGGATGAGCCTGTTACGAACGCGCGTCTGAAGTGGCGTAGTGTGACATGGCTCTGATTCTCGACACCCTGAGCCTGACAGAGCGAGAGCAGAGCACACTCGCTCAGAGCACGAGACGATGGGCATTCTGTTGGGGTCTGACCGTCAGACAGACAAAAGTTCCTTCATTCCAATAATATTCATACAAAAAATTAAAGCAAGTAATCAAACACAGTATTGTAATACAAAATAAAATACTCAACATTTTTTTAGGAAACAAATATAGGGAGTAGCCTCAGTAGCGTAGGCAGGGGGGGGGTGGTCCAGAGGGTCCGGACCCATCCCGAAATTTTGGGCAGTCAACATTTGAAATTGATGCAGTCCGCACAGAGTGTTCATGAGAGTAATATTCACTGAACTTCTCAGGCTGATTCCCTACATAAGAATAATGAAAAAATTTCTATGAAAATGGGTTCCAGTAGCTTAGCTAGAGGGGAGGGGGGTCCAACTCAGTTTTCCCACTTGGAGCAAATTTTTGTCCTACTTCTTTGTCAACTGACCAGGTGGTGTCCAAAAAGTGCAGATTGTTTAGAGTTGAAACGCATAAAGCCCGCATCTCTATTTTGAATTTATGTTTAAAAATGGAGCTCTATAATGATCGCAGAGCTTTACAATTTTGTAGTGGTGTTAAGAAAGCCAATTGCTGGGAGTTGGAATGGTTGAATTGCATAAAGTTAATAATCCAAATAATAATTTGGATAATCAATTATTCACTGGTAATCTTCAAAAACAGTTTTAAAACGATACCGTACTTTGGGCACAAAAAATCGCCAACTTTAACAGAACTCTTGTTGCTTAGGAACAACATGCTCAAAATATTCCGTTGAGGTTTGCGCTGTATTAAGCGTGAATCTGTATTATTAATTTATCTTTGACAAATTTTGTTTTACAATGCTACGAGTATTTTTGACACATGAATTTGCCTAAAAGTTCTCTTAACTAATCTTATTAAATGATAATATTGAGGATTGAACCATATAAAATGAATCAATGAATGTATTTATTTATCTACTTCATTTATGTAAGTTACAAATATAAGTTACAAGATGAGGAAAGAAAAACAGGCTATCGGACCTGTATTGGTCAAAAATACCCAATTTTGTATTAGCCTAATTGAAAAAAGAGAATGGGAAGTTTACCCTATAAAGAATAAAACTAAATAAAAAGGAGAACGATAGTAAAATTATAATGATAGTAAATTCTAGTATTTTCATTAATGTGCATTTATGATTTCTCCTCCCTTATTGTTACTAAATTGATCAGAGAATGAAACTGCAGATACAGGTTCCCCCAACACACAGTGGCGGATTATGACCTTAGCGGCCCCTAGGCACATGCTAACTTGCGGCCCCCCCTACCTAAAAAAACAGAATTACACAAAATGAAAAAGGTTGGGACTTAACTAAGTTAGTGGCTTTGTAAACCTTATAATATTCAAATCATATTTGTGACATTAAACATTGATTACAAGAATAGTTTCATGTTTTATATTTCCCTAAACTTTTCTAGCTTTTAATGCAGTAAACCCGTAATATAGGCTACAATATCATCAAAATTCAGCTCATTCAACAGCCAGCATTTGCAGCAAACCCAACTAGGCTGTACAGCCTGGTGTCAGTGGTTCAGTTGCGTAGGTAATTCTTCACACGTTTAAGAATGCTGAATGACCGTTCTCCCGATGCATTTGAAGAAATCATGCATAGATTTTTATGTAGTGCAGTATCAATGTTTGGGAAGTGTGTTATCAGTTGTTTTTCCCTGATAAATTTTGAATAGTAGGCAGGTAAATGTTCTTTTGCGTTTTCTTCAAAACCTGCTTTAGCTTCTTTCAGGGCCCTCGCGTGGGGTGTGCGGAGTGAGCGACCGCACAGGGCGCTGCGGCCAAGGGGGCGCCGCGGCAACCAAAGCAAAACAGGAATTTTTAAATTCAATTGGGCTATTTGAATATCTTGTCTACTGACAGGAATTTGAAATAACATTTGAAAGAAAATTTTTCCACCAACAACTTGAATTCACAAGTAATTATTTCCTCTGCATCATCTCTCTGCATTAACTTATTAATCATCATAAATTGATCAATTAAAAAACCACGATGAATGTAAGCTGAGAAACGTCTGGCTCTAAATTTGCTGCTAATAGAGCTGACCAGACTTTTCATACTTCACACACACTTTTTAAGTTATTTTCAAATAAATTTCTCTATTTATTAATTAATCAAGTACAGTATTCACATACAGTAGTAGTCCTAATAACAGAGTAGACATCTATAATATAGTTATGTGAATAGAGTTGTGATGGCTAGAGCAGCGCTGCTAGAGCCGGGCAGCTCTAGGGCTGAGGCCGCACTGCCGGAGGGTAGAGCGTGGAGGGTGGAGGGTAGTTGGTAAATCTATAGAACATACACACCATCTACAGTAATACGTCGTATGAATGGTATGTGTTCAGCCGCCATCTTGAAATTCTCAAATATGGACAACATAACCTCAAAAAAACAGTATGACGTCATACCATTCATACGATATATTACTGTGGATGGTGTGTATGTTCTGTAGATTTACCAACTACCCTCCACCCTCCAAGCTCTACCCACCGGCAGTGCGGCCTCAGCCTAATAGCGGATTTAGAGCCGGGAAGCTCAAGCCGCGCGGCTCTAGCTGCCGCTAGGAAATCGTACATTTAAATTCAATTCTATTGGTGGCTGTCAAATTTCTCACACTCTGTCGACCAATCACAAGCCAGTACAAGTCCACGCCCACAATGCCCTCTCATTGGCTGATGCCATTACGTCATCATGGCCCAGCATAGGCGGAGTTTGAAGGCGTGTCTAATGGGAGTCGAAGCAAATCCCCTACAGTGACTTGATTAAAGATCTTTCATCTAGTCACAGTAGAATCACTCTATTGCTACTGCCATCTGCTGGCTGAATTCGGAACTAACTTATTTCGAATGTTTTCTCAAGAAAGTTAAGGAGGGTGGTGAAAATGGCTAAATTCTTCAATTTGCTTGTTATAAAGTTTCCAATTTTTGTTACAACAAGTATATTTTCAACTCAAGATTTATTATGATTCCCAATATTTTTTCAGAAATCTTGCACAGGGGTCTGAAACACCACGCAAGGGCCATGGCTTCTTTCACAAATGCTTCAAAATGGATCAGTAGCAGTTCTTTTCCAAGTTCAGATGTGAAATCCGAGAATTTTTTTAAACACAAACCAAACGCTTTTTGACGAATTTCTTCATCATTTAGTTTGTCCATGTTATTCAAAACACCAAAAATATCATTTTGATCAAAATAAATCTTTGACCTGTAGTCTAATTCTTGGGTTATATTGTTAATGACATAATGTATTCACAATCATGTTTTGTCTCCCATCAAAGCCACTGGTATCATTATCAGTGCCTTTTGATTCGTCTGGCATTCTTCCTTCTCCTTCTCCTTTTCCTTCTCCTTTTTTGTGTCTTCCTCATAGTTAAATTACTACAAATGCTTGTGCAGCGTAAATTTACATTCAAGAGAAAAATCTTTTTTTTATTTTTGTGGTTTGCGGCCCCTAGGCAGTTGCCTATCGTGCCTAATGGGTAATCCGCCACTGCCAACACACAAAAAATTACGGTACCAGCAGTGTTAATATCAATCTCTATATATAAAAGCGAAATGGCACTGATTCATTCATTCATCACCAGAATTAAAAATCCACTGAACCGAATGCGTTCAAATTTGGCAGGCATCTTCAGTTGGACGTTTAGACTCGCGCTAAGAACGGATTTTAAAAACTTTTCAAGGATACGCCAAATATTTTAGTTTTTCTAGAGTTTTTCGGCGTTTTCCTCATTTTTTCGAGAACCAATTGGTAGAAAATGTTGATATTTGGTGGGCAGGTTCAGATAAGGTCTAGAAATGTTGTGTTAAAATATTTTTGAAATCCGTTCAAGATTACGCCAATAATCAGGTTTTCAAAATTGTAGATGTGTTGCGGGTTGCATATCTTCCACCTTGATACGACCAATCCTAACTGTAAATTCAATGGTTCAGCGAGATTATAGATGAACTAATTTGGAAGATATTGAATCAAGTTTCAAACTATGACCGATATACTTCCCAAGGTTACGCTTTAATATTAGCGTTTTACTATTTTTTGGAATTTTCGGAGTTTTTCTAGAACAAATTTGCAGAAAATGTTGAAATTATGTAAACAGGTCCAGATTAGGTGTAGAAATGCTGTGCTCAATAAATTTCTAAAAACTTCTGAGCTGAATTTTGCAGGCGAGCGAAGCGAGCCTGTTTGTCTCAGCTGACACTGACAGAGGCTTTGCAGGCGAGCGAAGCGAGCCCGTTTGACTCACTTTCACTGCCTATAAGTCGGGGGTCCAGGGGGCGGAGCCCCCTAGCTAGGTGGAGAAGGCGAGCGAAGCGAGCCCGCCGGCTAGTGTTGAATATTTTGTAGTTAGAAGTAGAAATAATATTTTCTGAATTGTCTACAGTACTCTCAATTGTAAAATAAAACGAATAAATTTCAATTTTAAAACTGATTTTGATGTATTTGAAAATAATATTTGTTGAGGAAAGTAGATAATTAAGTTACATAATTGTATGTAAGGAATATATCCAGGGTGTTCGTGAACCCCCAACCAATACTCTAGGACATTGTTCCTGGGTGAAAAACATACCTAATATCATTTTCAAAATGTCCGAAAGTCCTCAATTACTCACACAGCCGCCATTTTTGTTTTCTCATTTTCATCTCAATTTTCAATTTTATAATTTTTAGTGGCCTTGAGAGGGTACTGTAGTGGTCAACTAGCATGTAAAATAAGCTGAGAGATCGAATAAAACCAGTTAGAAGTTCGTAATGTTTATGGTTATTGAGATAATGAACAAAATGTGCTAAATTACTCAATTTGTCAACTTTAAAGGGATAGAAATGGGATATTCAATTGTTGAAGAGTATTTTGTATTATCTAATATCGTAGAAAATTGAATTTTGAAGAAAAAATGTTCAGTAACTTTTTCGTCTAAAATCCACCCAAACCTCATACATCAGGATTTAAAAGAGACAAAACAGCAATATTTTCATTACTGATTTTTTCTGTGATGATGCCTTCTTTAAATCCTGACTTGTGCATCTGTAACTTACTAAATTCCATTTTGATTTATATCATTGTTTCAGGATAAGAATTATTTTAATTAAGTTATATTTATTTTGTTACAACATTGTTATTAGCAGGCTGCAGTTTATTTGCTATGGTATTTATTTTGTATTTTATAATATGCTGCTGTTATCTGTAAGTTATTGTAGAATATGTAGCCTACCAGTACCATTAAAATATAGTTTTTCTTCAATCATGTCGAAATAAAATTAAATTCCTTGGAATGCAGCTCATTAGGACTGATTCTATTGGAAAACTACAAAAATGAATACATCCAGTAAGATGTATAGAGCAGCTGTGCAGGGCTGTTTAGGGTCCAGTGAAAACTACAATGCGATTCGGGGAAGTATCAAGCCCAGTCGGCTGGTGAAAAGATCCATTGCCAAGAATGTTTCTCTTGTTTTATAACTGCTATGAGAAACACTGTATGAATAATATAAGTATTCCAAAAAGCTCCAACAATAATAATTAATGAAGACTAGCTCCTAAACATTTTGTAGGCTAATATTTGTGAAATTTAATTTTGAAATAAAATAATGAAAAATTAGAAGACATTTATTGGTATTAGAACAGCTTGATATAATTACTACAAATTATACACTTTACAAAATGGAAAATTCATTTTACAAAATATACAATCTAGGCGTACTATTCATAATATGCCTAACATATAATACTACAATATTCATATTGTATCAAAACTTTACATATTTTCATGAATTAATAATAAAAATACTGTTTATTTAACTTATGGTAGCCTATATTGCACAGTTTCACATACCGTAAGTGGTAGGTAGGCCTATGTAAAGAGATCATATAGCTACATTTAAAGGCACGTTGAGATTATAAACTACCATTGAGATTACAACTACTAGTTTATTATAGACTATATTTATTATTGTATACTGTTTAATATAATAAAAATACTGTTTATTTAATTTATGGTAGCCTATATTTCACAGTTTCACATACTGTAAGTGGTAGGCCTATGGAAAGAGATCATATAGCTACATTTAAAGGCACGTTGAAATCATAAACTACCATTGAGATTACAACTACTAGTATATTATAGTCTATATTCATAAAAGTTTGAATAAATAAAAGCTTCAACATAAATCACATGGTATTTTTTACAAACATTAAAACTAATAATTAGCTTGAGCAACTAAAATACTGAATAATATAGACTTACAATTAAAAGATTATAAATTCAGAGATCATGTTTGCTGACAAACATTCCAAGGGATTTCATGATCATGAATTATATTATGCTATTTTATGCTAAATTTGGAACCACCTCATTGCATGGTCACTTTCAGCACAGTCACTCCACATCTGATGTGCACACTGTCAAATACGTTCTGTGTCTGGGCAATCGCGGACTGTAACAGTGGCTTTGTAATCTGACTGTAGCCTCGATATATTTTTCACCTTTTCCAATAATTGATCCAGCAATTTTGCGGGGGGATCAGTAGTCTAGCTTCAATGTCATTGGGATTACCTGTGAATCGCTTTTGCGGCGCGCCCATGTTTCATCCTCTGTTGGAGTATTGCTTCATAATTGCTAAAGAATTTAGAGATCACTTGGTTGAGCATAATAAGTTTACTTATTATACTCGGCGAAGTGATCTTCAGCATATTCTTTAGTGGTTATGAAGCAATATTCAGACAGAGAAGGAAACATGGGCCCGCCGCAAAAGCGATTCAGAGGGAATCCCAATGACATTGAAGTTAGACTACTGATCCCCAGCAAAATTGCTGGATCAATTATTGGAAAAGGAGGGGAAAATATCTTGAGGCTGCGCTCAGATTACAAAGCCACTGTTACAGTCCCCGATTGTCCTGGTCCAGAATGTACTTGACAGTCCCGCATCAGACGTGGAGACTGTGCTGAAAGTGACCAACAAGGTGGTTCCAAATTTCGACGATTTCTTGTCAAGAGGCCGCAATGTAAGAGCAGAGAGAAAGAGATTTTTTTAAACTTTCCTGCATTGGCAAATTGCTGTCTCCAAATTACAAGTTAATTAATTACAAGTTTTTATTTACCACCTAAAATCTGTATAATCCAAAGGTTTTAGTGAAATAATTATACGGCTGGCCTCTGAATGATCTAAAATCTATTCAATGTTCAGATAATTAAAACGGAGCTATTTCAAAAACAAATTAGACATCATTTTGAAATATTTCAAATATGTAGTTCAACTTGGAACCCTAAAATAATTTACAGAAATAGATTCATTGTAGTAATAACAATAGCAGCAAAAATATTACTAGAGGCCTACCGGTAGCCTTCTTTCCAATGCTTATACTTTTTATCTCTGGTAAAGGTGGTGAACGAGAAAAGGCATCTGCCTACATTGTACGGTAAATTATCTCTAAATGAATAAAATGAAATTGTGAATAAATTTAGAAAATTTTTTTTACAACTGATCTTTTGACGTGGGTGAGAATCCTACAGGCACCACTGTTTTTGAGTCATCCTCCGCTTCCTCATAAATAATAATTTTCTTACCGTTTATAATCTCCACCGTGTGGATTCCTGAAAATAAGAAAAAATTAAAAGTTTAAAAGATTGAACTTCTCACAATCTCAAAAAGAAACTTTCATGAAATTTTTAACATCTCACGGAATTTCAGTTATCCATTAACTTGTGAATTACCTATAAACTTACCAAGATTTTTCAGTTTTGACCAGAGAGTTCTAGTGGGTTGCCTTTCTAAGTAACTGGTAATAGAACCTAACTTTAGCATTCCGAATCTCCTGCTGAGTTTTGTTTCGTAACCGCCTATATTCTGCCAAGTCAGCTGCAGATTTAGAATGTTTGGCTTTACGGAAGACAGCATCTCAAACTTTTTGCATCTTGCAAATCTCTGGACCAAACCAGGGTGCAGGTTTTTTGTTAACCCTCCTGGTAACTAAAGGGGCATGAGTATAATATCGAGATAATAGAAAATTATTCAATTTTTCAATTATCTCATCCACGATACTCATCATTAGAATTATAGATAGAGGCAGCATCCAAAAGGAGAGAATTCATATCAAGATATCTGTCATTCCTGTGAGTAATAAATTCCTATCTAGGTCTTGGAGAATGTAGCCGGTAGGCAAAAAATATTAAATCATGCTTAGATATCCCAGGAACAGATATTGATTATATTTCAAATAAAATATCTTAGTAATAATTCTTTTATTAAAATCAGAGGATCGACTCCTCCAGTCAGTCAAACCTTCTATAGAAGGTTTTAAAAAAACTATTCCACCACTTTAAACTCTTATTATTGTTATTTACAAGTATGTACAACTTACTTAGTTTTTGAGAAACACAGTTCAGTTCCTGATTCTGATTTTGATCTTTTGATTTCTCCGCTGTTTTTTTTCTTTTGATCTTTGGCACTAAAATGGAAACAAAATGTATTATACTTACTGAAAAAAAAAATTGTGAAATGAATAATTTTTTCATGAACTTCACATAATTTACCAACAAATGAACGAGCAAACAAATATATAAACCAATTTTAACATCATAATAAATATACATGCAAAACCGTATACAAATTAACAATAACCTTAATAAGTTAGGTACTATACCCTATTCACGATCACTTGAGACGAAATGAACGATTTTTTTTGCGCGTGTGTGCGGGTAAAGGGAGGTATTACTTCATATGACGGTCGGCAGCAGTCGAACAGCTGTAGTCAATCACAGTTCTTGGCTTTTCCTCAGGCTCAAACAAAAATAGCTATACCTGTACATGCAAAAAGTTTCTTTATTTCGTCTCAAGTGATCGTGAATAGGGTATAGTCTATTATACATTTATAATAACACTCCTTTTTCAGAATTTTGCTATTCATATATACAGCTAATCGAACGCCCAGCCCAGCAATCGAACAAACGCCCAGCCTCCCGGAATCAAACCTGTATCTAAAATACGATTAAATATGTTCATGGTAAACTCTTTTCACTCTTTGGGCAAGAATTTGAAAAATTCATACGGTATCCCGTCAGCTCCCGGAGATTTACCCCTAGTTGTATTTATCAGTATAAACTCCAACTCTTCCACCGTAACAGGTCTATCCAGAAAGGGATGTCTAACATCGGTGAAAATGAGCCTAGGGAAAGATGATGAATCCGATCTGCAATATTTTTCTTGAAAGTACCTATGAAACCCATTCAGATAAGCTAATTCAATTGGAGATGTTTTTACGCCTAAATAAACGCACAATTCGCCAAAATTCTTTATTATTTTTAACGTTTCTGAAATTTTCTTTTAGGTTTTCCCTATAAGAAGTCTTCTTCAAGTTTATTGTCTCTTTGTATTTCCGTTTTGCATATAAGAATTCATCCAATTTTTCTTGGTTCTTGTTATCTTTTTTATAAATTCGGTACCTATCTCCTTTGTAAATTGATCTTAAAAAATTTACACTGCTTATCGTACCATGGCTTATCAGTTGAGATGTTTATTCTATTCTTTACCTTTATCGTATTTAACTTTTCAGCACCTTCTGTGATTGTTTTCAATAAACAATCAGATAGCTGTTCTATTGTACGATCACCAAGTATGAAAATTTTATCAGATAAGAGAGATAAAATGACCAAATATTCTGCCTGTGCGTTATCTTTCCACCGAAAATATTTATTGATGCTTTCTCTTGCACTGTCTACTGGCCTGGGTCTTCTTATATGTAAATTAGTTAACACAATAATAGGGAGATGATCTGACGTTAAAACAAAGTCTGAAATGTAACTTACATATCTGTTACAATGTTCAACCCTTCTACATTGGTCCATATCAAATCTACAAGGCTATTACCGTTACTGCTATGAAAAGTGAAATTTGCTGGTGAATCATTCTAGATCTACCATTCAATACATATAAGCCATTACTCTCCATTAATGCTGCTACCAAACTCTGTGCATATCTTGAAAAGATGAGATCTAGTGTAATGCAAGACGCTTTAAAAGGAGTTTGATCGAATATAATATCATCATAGCTCTGATTTAAATCACCTATCCTGATATTAGAGTCTCCTCCAAAAACGACAGGAAGAGAGAGAAACAAATCTTCGTATTCAGAAAAACTATCTTTCAAAATTGTGAGAGAACCTTCTTTATCATTAGGCCTAAAATATACTAAACAAATAATAATTTCGACATTGTTACTAGCTATTCTGACAATCATCAAGCAATCATTAGCTATAATTAGAGTAGCCTGGAATTTCTTCTTAATGAAGATTGCCATCCCACCACTGGGCCTTCCTCTAACATTTAACCTTTTTGCTGGTTGCAAAGAGCAACTATAATTTTCTAAATCATTAATAACTAATTCAGAGCCAGTTAACCATGTTTCACAAAGACAAATAACAGAAAAAATTCATTTGCAAACTGTCCAATTGATACAAATTAGAAATTCCAGAAAATTAAATTTAAATGTTTCTCTCCGACCTCCGTAGTTAATTTCGGATCACTACCCTCACCTAGTTATGGCGGATTATTCTGACTTCCTGCAACTCTGGCACTCTGACGCGTCAATCTACCAATTTCCAGCCAACCTCTTACTCCTGATGTCGAAGCTCCTTTACCCCCTCTTCGTCTTCTTGGCCCTCTTCCTCCTCTTCCTGATGTGCCACCGCTCTTGTTGGTGTAGAACAGTAGAAGTTTCATTTATCGCTATCTCTCCAGTATCTCTCTTGCTGTTGGGAGAGAGCACAACCTGTCCTAGCGGGGGTGCATTGAGTTGAGAAGGGTTCTGACTAGAATGTTCATGAACAGGATGAGAATTGAATCGTTTTTGTAATCTGCTGCACTAATAATTTCATCTGGATCATTATGATTTGATTTTGATAAATTTCCCGGGACATTTTCTGTTACATCTTCAGCGTTTATGTTTTCCACCATCAGCTCATTAGAGTTCAAGAAGCGATTGTTACTGAGATCACTCACCGCACTCAGACCATCTAAGAATGTTTCATTGTTTTTTACATTACTTAATGCATAGACCTGTCCATTTACAATCAATTTATCGTAGCGCAGAAATGCCCTATGGCCTTTTATTTTCACCTGAATTAAGAAAGTTTTTAATTCAGATCTAATCTTCCGCACTTGAGTGCTAAAGTCCTCTTCAATACCAAAATTTGTTCCTCTTAATTCTTTTGCAGCTGATAGAACTTCTATTTTCTTTTTAAAATTGGAAAACTTAACAATTATTGGCCTAATGTTGACAATTCGTTTACCTGAACGGTAGACCCTATCAATGTCTACCGAAGTTATTTCTATATCTTAATAACACTGCGTATGAATCCAATGACAATAAGCTCAGTGTTATCCCAGCTCTCACTATCAAGTTCATCAATATTATAGAAAATGAGATTTGAACGACGACTCCTATTTTCCAAATCATCAATCTTTTCTTTCAAGGCTTTATTTTCTGCTTCTAATGAATTCACTTTTTTCGAAACACTGTTCAAATTCTGCTTAACACTTGAAACATCGTTTGCCAACGTATCGAAATAACTTTTTAAAGAGTTTGTCAAATCTAAAATGTTATTTTCCATCGCCACAAGTTTGTTCCAAATGTCCTCAATTTTTAGCTCTTGGCTGTCAGGCCCAGGATTCGATTCTATGCCTCCAATAGGCAGCAAGGCCATTATTACACTGACACTGATCGCACAATACATTTCACCAAATAAACAATTACTAATGCGATTTAATTGACCGGTCCTACCGAATTTTAGCCGGCCGGCGTTAAACATTCCAATTCTTGCTCTAAAGATAACAATATCTCCGTGCATTGTGTCTGCTCAGCTCGGCTGCTCGAGCCCAACTCATCAAAAAATAAAATGAGTAATAAATTCCTATCTAGGTCTTGGAGAATGTAGCCGGTAGGCACAAAATATTAAATCATGCTTAGATATCCCAGGAACAGATATTGATTATATTTCAAATAATAATAATAATAATAGTAATAATTCTTTTATTCAAATTAGAGGATCGACTCCTCCAGTCAGTCAAACCTTGTATAGAAGGTTTAAAAAAAAATTATTCCTCCACTTTTAACTCTTATTGTTATTTAAAAGTATGTACAACTTACGTAGTTTTTGAGAAACACTTTTGTTCAGTTCCTGATTCTGATTTTGATCTTTCGATTTCTTCGTTGTTCTTTTCCGTTTTATCTTTGGCACTAAAATAGAAACAAAATGTTTTATACTTACTAAAAAAAAATTGTGAGATGAATAATTTTTTCATGAACTTCACATAATTTACCATTTTCACTTTCTCAATCCCAAATTCAGCATCTGAAACCACTGCTTTCAATTATCCTTTTTACATGTTATTATTAATCAAGTAATCATCAAATATGAAGTTGTTTTGGGAATTTAAGAGATATTTCAATACTTTTATATATTTGATATTATATTGCTGGTTTCAGTCATGGAATTTTTTTCTACACTTGGTGTAAGGAATCTGCCTGAGAAGTATTGTTCATTTCTCCTAAAACACTCTGTAATCAATAAATCCAATTGAAACTATAGATTTTAGTAACAAAAAATGATCAGTTGGAGGCAGAATATAGGTGTTGATGATGAATGGAAAGTGAAGGTAATTTTCATCACAGAGTTTTTTTGATAGTTTAATTGAGAAATAATTACGGTAGCCTACTTTATATTTGTTTTTCCATTTTTTTCAATGCGGTAATAAATTGATTGAAAAAAAATTAAAACTTTGTAGTGAAATGACGCACGTTTTAAGCGCAACAACTTTCTCATACCGGTGTTGCACTTTCAATAACAATATGACAATGCAAAATGACAGCACAAAACAATTGTCACGCCTAAACGTAATTCTACAACAAAGTTTCTATTTTCTTTTGATTGATTACTTTATAGTTTACAAGTATGTACAACGCACTTACTTATTTTTGGATGATTTTCTTCAGGCATAGGCTCTAAAATAGAAACAAAAAGTATTTACTCAAAAAATAATTTGTGAGATGAATAATTTTTTCACGAACTATATTACAAAATTTTTATTTATTTACAATTATAGAACTATATTACAATTTTCATGCAATAATTTACAATTTTCACGTTCTTAATCCCAAACTCAGGGTCTGGAATCACTGTTTTAAATTGTCATTCATTATATGTTATTATTAATCAAGTAATCATCAAATATGAAGTTGTTTTGGGAATTTAAGAAATATTTCAATAGCTACTTTCATACATTTAATTGATATTGTGTGCTCCAGTTATACATGAAGAATGTATGTTTGATGTACATTTATATACTTATTTTTATAGCGTATACATTTATCATGTATTGTAAGAAAAAATGACAAATTCATTGAATTAAGGTTAATTGGAATGCAGATGCACAATGGTTGGAACCTCAAACCTTGAATAAATTTATGATTTCACATTTCAGGGACATCGAAATAAATTATATGCTTATCGTCTCCAATATATTTAATATTTTTAAAATAAGCAAAATGCTTCTTGGGGCACTCGCTTGCATCTTGCTTTTGTATGCTAACTCCTGCACTCTCTAACTCCAAAACTATTTCTCTATCCATAGTGCATTGGTGCGAATAGCTGACTATGTAAGAAAGAAATATTATTAATGTTTTGATTTTGATACCTTGAATTAACTTTTCCTGGTCATTTCTTCACCAATTTAACTTTCATTTGCAGTTATAATACTTAATTACCAAACATCAGCATAAAGAACAACTCTTTCTAAAACTTTTAAACTATTTAGCATATTTATAGCTTTCTCATATTTAAGTCGAATTTGGATTAGTTTTTCGGATCAGACTGACATTGGCAACAAAATGAAACACTAGATGTTGCGGATTTGGGACTAAAATGCAAAACTTTTCCATATTTTGCCCAACATCCAGTGTTCCACTGTAAGCAAAAATATTATATAGAACTTGATATGTTTTTGATTTGATAGTTTTAAACACCATTGTAGGTTTTCCCATTGAACAATCCTTTTTGGAAATTTATCCAAGGTCATGAGCACATAGGCCACATTTTAATTCATTGTCCCACTTCAACCACCATCATGTTCCACTGTGGCCCACTTTGTACACATTTAAGCCATTTGGCTTATAGGAACACATAGATAGGTTTTGTTAAACAGTTCATAAAAATCAGTTTTCATTAAATTACAAATTAAAAAATATATACAATGCGGAAAATATTTTTCTTCTGAAGCTCTTAAGCAAACAGGTAAGAATAAAAAATTGTTTTGTAATTAATTTTTGTACCGTTATGGCCCACTCTCCCCTACCGGTAACTTTTTCTGTCACCGAGAACTGTTTCTGTCAGCTGATGGGGTTCCATCTAACTCAATGCTTATTTGCCACGACTTTGCATCAGGAGACGTATAGTTTTGACACTAGTGAGGCATTAAAATACAGGTCTTAATGTTAAGATATGTCTTTTTTCATCATGGACACAGTATATTAACTGACCCTTTTGTTACCTATACTGTATCTTGAAACATGTCAGAATGGAACATGGAGCCTAGTATGTTCCATGTTATATTCTCAACCAAGTGCACTCCGAGCCACCAGGAAACGATTTTGACTCATTCGTGAAAATTTTTTGCAAGAGAAATATTTGCTTTTCATTAGTCTAAGCTAGTAGACCTACATTCAACACGGTTGTATTAATTTCCACATAGCAAGTTTGTTAGAATTATAATTGAACAGCATCAAATTCTGCAAGCGATTTACGTTTGCGTGATGGAGTTTTGGGTTATCAACAAATATAATTATTTGCCATTTTAGACCGGGAAAATTTTGATATTTCAAATTCGTGTTCTAGGGTAGGCTAACTTTTGAAGCTGGATTCTATATGCATCCTGGCAAACCACTTAGTACTTACAAGCAGTGCTTGATTTGTAAAAAAGAGGTACCGGTATGGCGGTATGGGAGCAGTGAGTGAACTGCATGGCTCACCGGGGGGTCTGGGGGTATGGAATACCCCCTAGGGGGAAGGGGTGTGGGGGCCCCCAGGAAATTTTAAAAAATCACACTTTAATTGGAGCGTTTTTAGAAAATTTGGGCAATGTTTTGTAGCTGTTTTTTATAAAACTAATAATAGCTACAATTTAAAGAATAAATAAGAATCACAAAGCTTTTATGGACCAGGCATGGTTTTTACCATTTCAACAACACTGTATAATCTACATATAGGCCTTAATTTTCCTCAAGTTTTAAAACATCCGGTTTAAGAATAACAACATGATGCAATGCAATTCAGAATAAAATTGTCATTTGGCAATGGCAAAGATATTATAGTAACTAATTCAAAATTATAGTAACTCATTCAAAAATTAGTGACTGACAAAAATAACATCAAAGAAACCGAACACGAAAAATCGTAGTTTCTGAAGAAAAAATTCTTGAGAAAAAAGGTATGGGAGCACCGCTCCCACGCGCTCCCCCACAAATGGAGCTCTGCTTACAAGTACCAAGCTAGGTATTGTTAAGTTCATGACTCATGCTGGATTGTACCTCTGGCTCTATAGTATAGTTCAATGTATGATGTCAACTCATCAGCACTACTTGGATAAATAAATGAATATTCTATCAATTGATTTGCATCAAAGAGGATAGGTTAATTTACTCAACTTACTTTCCCATTCACATTGAATTTTCTTGACCGCCGTAATCGGAATAATAAATCTCGGCTCTGAAAAAGCAAAAGAATAAAATGGATGTTATGATGTATCATACTAAGTTATGAGTTTAATAAATAATTAGGTACGTGCCTGCACAGGGCCGTAAATTCAAAATTTTAATTGGGGGGGGGGGGGCAAGCGGGGGGCAAGATTTGCTTCTGGTTAGTGGTTTACTGATCACTGATAATTCTGTTATGTATGTAAGACATAATCTACTTCAATACCAAACTGAATAAAATACTGGGGGCTGTACCTCCTCAGCCAAGCGGTGGTGGGGGCCTCCCCCGGGAAATTTTGTAAAAGTATACTTTAAAACTGTTTTAGGAGGCCTTTTTTAAGGTCAATCAAATGCCAAAATTTATTTAGCATATCTATTTTTTTAGCATAAAATATTGATGATATACTGTGTGTCCCACGAAAGGTTTATAACATAGATACATCCGGAAACCATAGATTTTTAGATATTTTTCAAGTAGGCCTAATTACAGTTATTAAATTATCAATATCTCAAGAAACATTTGTCGAAATTGAATTTTAAAGATATTGTTGGGAAGAGGAAATAATTTCACATTGATTTAAAGTATTCTACATGCCAAAGTCGATTATTGAGCAGTATTTTTTAGCAGTTAAAGTTGAAAAGAGTGATTTTCAAGTTTTTCTATAACCTCAAATGGATTTTTCGCGATTTTTTTTCGAGGGTAAGAGAAATTTCTACAGATTAGAACCTTCCTTTTTTATTATCTCCAAATGAGACCAAGTACAGGAGTCTAGCTCAAATCCCTGAGTCAGAATTTCATTTTAAATAATTTTTTTAAAATTAAAAACTAGACTAATCTTGTTGAGTGTGAATAATCGTCTACAATTTAATAGTTTTGTGTCGTGTGATTACGTACATACAAAATACTAACTTTTTCTATAGGACTGAGAACTTGTCACTGGAACTGGTTAGAAGTTCGTATCTGCAGTGGTTATTGAATATTGATACATTGGCTAACATATGAAAATAATCAGTAATAAGAAAACTAAGATGTCAAATTTCACAAAACTTTTTGTGAAATTTGACAATTTCTTAGTTTTCTTATTATGGAGAGATTTCACAACATCACCATCAGTTCTTCCAATTTTATTAACATAATCAGTATTTTTTAAGTTCAAGGAGGTTTAACATGGTTACCTGTTGCTTCAACTTACTTTTCTGTAGGTGAAACTTGTAGATGATTTAATTTTTAATAGAACGTGTTCAGTCAATAAACAGCCTAAATCTAAAATGATCCACAACCTCATTAATCAGGTTTGAATGAAACAAAACTGAATGACCAATTACATTTGAAGAATCAATATGTCTAACTTACTCAAATCTGATCTTATAAATTATTTATAGTTTCAATTGAAAAGTGTAGTCTTGAAATAGTTTTATAATGTTAAATAGTAAATTTTGGTTATAGTGAATATTCTATCCTGATATCCTGATTCTAATGTTTGGGGGGCAACTGCCTCCCCGTGACCCCCCCCTAAATTACGCCTATGTGCCTGCATGTAGTGTCTAAAAAATTAGAAAAATCCATATTAAAAAAAATGTTATCTCGGTAACAAAGCGTTTCTGAGGGTATGTCCCATGAAACTTTTTCTTTAATTGGTGTGAAGAATCAGCCTGAGAAGTACCTATTGCCCATTCCTCCCAAAACACACTGTACATATTATTACATCCTGCACTGTAGTCATAATATTGTTATCACTAACGAACCATTATTTCATAATACCATTTTTTACATTAAAAACTTTTTTTCATTTAAATATAATTTTAATTGAAAATTTATAATTTCAAGTTTATAAATTTATGATGGTATTTTGATTTTTTTATAAAACCTCATAAATTCTAAATTGAATGATTATAGTTTACTATTTTCAAGAGTTCAAATTTGTGAGTAATGAAAGTGAATTTGGTGGACATATAACCTTAGTTTGGAATATTTTTATTAAATTTTGAAATAAGACTTGTTGGATGTTCGGTCAGTGTTTTATCCACAATGCATTGTATTTTTGAATAAATAAATAAATAAATGAATGAATGAATGAATGAAAATGTATTGAATGTCCATATATTGTATTAATAATTAATTGATTAAAATAGAACTGATTCTGGTAAGCATATCGTTCATCTAAATGTAAGAAATAATTACTTGGCGGCTCAGACGAAGAAGTAGCTGCAGGTTGCTGGGTGGCTGTAGGTGGCTCATCGGTTATAGTGGAATGATGTAGTGGATCGATGCTTGATGGAGGTGTCTGAGTGGTGGAGGATTCTTCAAATCAAATAAAATACATTCGTCATAATGAATTTAATACAAGAGATAATATAATTGTGAGCAAAAAGTAAATCTAGAAGATCAATCATTGTATGTACATATTATATGATGTACAAAATGAAACTTTGTTACTCCAAATAACATAATATTTAGGGGTTACCTCAATAAAAAATATTTATATTATAAATAAATTAATAAAGTTGAAATGATCATGAATGTGAATGGAAACTAAAATGAACAGAATATAAATAGCATAAACATAAAAAAATAGAATGCATAATTTGAAGCATTACAATACAAATGTAGTATGTCACTGTTGAATGGTATTATCATGTGTCACAAGAAATGCAGAGATTTCAAACATATTCTAGAAATTATAAAATGGAAATTAAACTTCACACTTGGGGCTATTTCAAAATTGATAGATAGAATCAAAATCAAATATCCTTTTAAACTTTAATAATGATATTTAATTATAAAACTATATTTACAATTTCCATGCAATAATTTACAATTTTCACGTTCTTAATCCCAAACTCAGGGCCTGAAATCACTGTTTTAAATTGTCATTCATTACATGTTATTATTAATAATCAAGTAATCATCAAATATGAAGTTGTTTTGGGAATTTAAGAAATATTTCAATAGCTACTTTCATACATTTAATTGATATTGTGTGCTCCTTAGTTTTCTGATTATGGAGAGATTTCACAACATCACCATCAGCTCTTCCAATTTTATTAAAATAATCAGTATTTTTCAAGTTCAAAGAGGTTTAACATGGTTACCTGTTGCTTCAACTTACTTTTCTGTAGGTGAAACTTGTAGATGATTTAATTTTTAATAGAACGTGTTCAGTCAATAAACAGCCTAAATCTAAAATGATCCACAACCTCATAAATCAGGTTTGAATGAAACAAAACTGAATGACCAATTACATTTGAAGAATCAATATGTCTAACTTACTTAAATCTGATCTTATAAATTATTTATTGTTTCAATTGAAAAGTGTAGTCTTGAAATAGTTTTATAGTGTTAAATAGTAAATTTTGGTTATAGTGGATATTCTATCCTGACACAGAGGATAAACTTCTCTGTGATCCTGACCTATTGTATTTCAAGAATAGTTCTTTATTCTTCTTAAGCATGAGAATCTTGAAATCATATTGTAGTCGTCAGATTAAGCCAAAAAGTAAAAGTCGGAGGACCCAGCTGAAAATTTGCAGATATGATCAGAAAATGGCGCTGGACAAGAAAAATTCATAGGTATTTTTTTGTAGACAATAAAATTTTGAGAAGAATAAGACTAATTGCAACTTTGTATCATTGAATATTTTCGAAATACAATTATTTAAAAAATTGGTAATTTTTTCATAGGATTAATATTTTGGAATTTTTCTTACTTATAAAGTTTGTAACTATAAATTGAGCACCCATATAATATCATATTTCAAATCTCTCTTGGCAAAATTCATTTTTATTTCTTTTGAAACCAATTTCACACTTCTATATGTTTAATATTTTTTGAACTACAGCGATTAAAAATAACCCTTACACCACCAAAAACCTAAAAAATTGCATATTATTACACAAAAACTTACTAAAGATATTGAAATAACTTATTTGCTTATATTTCTGGAATTATGTTCCTGAGATCCTATAGGCTGGCATGGGCAATGTAATGAGACTAAAAATATCATAGGGTTCAACAGCATCCCCTATATTTTAAGTTATGTAATATGGGTAAAAATTGAAGGTTGATTATTGATTTATTTTTAATTTGTTTTGTTTTAGAATTGATTTTATTATGGGATAATTGTAGTGAATTTAGACTTTGATGAAAAAAGAGACTACAATATTAAAAGAATGGTAGTGGACTCCAGTTGAAAATTTTATTAGTGTAGTAGTTATATTTTATTCTATAACTATGGAGATTTTGCCAACTTAGGTCTTGACGGAAGTGAGGCTATCAAATTCATGGACGTTTGATAGTTCTCTCGGATGCAGTCGATCCACAGGGTACGGCATCAGCAAATATTTGGAACTAGTAGATATTTTCTCAGGAAAATATAGCAAAGCTTCCAATTATTTGCTGGCCAAATCCTGTGAGAACGAGGCTTTCTCCATGTGCATTTAAGCTCTGAGGCGCAGTGCCGTGGAGAGGGGAGGGTCTTTAGACCGTTTTTTTAGTCAGTCTCCCAGTAGCCGCAATAGTGGAAAGATCAAAATATTGTTCAATTCAAAGTTTACAGTGAAGTGTTTCGGAAAGTGTCATGTGAATAATTGGGATTATGAGTGCCCTGCTTGGGATGGCCGCGGGTGAGTGCCAATAGTTTTCTTGTGTTTTTTTCTAGCTCTCCTATTAATAAGATACCTATCGACCAAGTCCCTAAAACTGGATCATGGGAGCATTTTATTAATGTAGCTTGTTAAAATTTAGGTGATTGAAATAGTTTACAAATAGGTTAGCAACATCTCCAGTTATCGAAAGTAATAATTGAATTAACTAAATAGTGTTGTAAATTCTGTTTAATGTTTCTTTGCAAATCAAAATGATATAAATTTCTTCCTTTGTTTATGATCGAATCATAATAAAATCAAAAATTAGTATGGTTAAAATTTTGTCATAAATGTGAGCTACCATGACCCCGATTATATGTAGTATAGATTTAGTGAGACATAATTAGAGTTAGGTGTTTTATCACACCCCATGTAGCCCACGGTTACAGTTATATTATATTCATAACTTTTGAACAGTAATTCGGATTTTGTGATAGCTCATTGCTCTCAGCTCATGGCGGCGATATAAAATCATACATATTTTAGGTATATATATATATATATATATATATATATATATATATATATATATATATATATATATATATATATATATATATATATATATATATATAATATATGTATAATATATATATAATATTGTAGATATGTCAAATTAGATTAAAAAATCCAATTTTCAGATCTTGGAATTCAATTACCAACAATCTGAAAGAGGAAGATTTCCTCTACATTTCATTAAAATTTTCAGATTTTTGCGCCCACAGGTTGCCATTAGGGATTCACTCTAATGTAAAAATGTTCCGTTTTCAACGAGGAGGTATTATTACACAGGACCATTACAATTTGAAAATTGGATTTTATGATAAAATTTGACATATAATTTATGAATAAATATTGGGACTCTTGGGACTTTTAGTATGTTATTCAGCGCCCTTTTCTGATCATATCTGCAAATTTTCAGCTGGGTCCAACGATTTGCTGCTTAATTTGACTGGACTATTGGGGGGCAACGGGAATGTTTAGGGGGGCAACTGCCTCCCCGTGCCCCCCCCCCCTAAATTACGCCTATGAGCCTGCATGTAGTGTCTAAAAAATTAGAAAAATCCATATTAAAAAAAATGTTATCTCAGTAACAAAGCGTTTCTGAGGGTATGTCCCATGAAACTTTTTCTTTAATTGATGTGAAGAATCAGCCTGAGAAGTACCTATTGCCCATTCCTCCCAAAACACACTGTACATATTATTACATCCTGCACTGTAGTCATAATATTGTTATCACTAACGAACCATTATTTCATAATACCATTTTTTACATTAAAAACTTTTTTTCATTTAAATATAATATTTAAATATATTTATATTTATAAATATTTATAATATAATTATATTTATATTAAATATAAATATAATTTTAATTGAAAATTTATAATTTCAAGTTTATAAATTTATGATGGTATTTTGATTTTTTTATAAAACCTCATAAATTCTAAATTGAATGATTATAGTTTACTATTTTCAAGAGTTCAAATTTGTGAGTAATGAAAGTGAATTTGGTGGACATATAACCTTAGTTTGGAATATTTTTATTAAATTTTGAAATAAGACTTGTTGGATGTTCGGTCAGTGTTTTATCCACAATGCATTGTATTTTTGAATAAATAAATAAATAAATGAATGAATGAATGAATGAATGAATGAAAATGTATTGAATGTCCATATATTGTATTAATAATTAATTGATTAAAATAGAACTGATTCTGGTAAGCATATCGTTCATCTAAATGTAAGAAATAATTACTTGGCGGCTCAGACGAAGAAGTAGCTGCAGGTTGCTGGGTGGCTGTAGGTGGCTCATCGGTTATAGTGGAATGATTTAGTGGATCGATGCTTGATGGAGGTGTCTGAGTGGTGGAGGATTCTTCAAATCAAATAAAATACATTCGTCATAATGAATTTAATACAAGAGATAATATAATTGTGAGCAAAGAGTAAATCTAGAAGATCAATCATTGTATGTACATATTATATGATGTACAAAATGAAACTTTGTTACTCCAAATAACATAATATTTAGGGGTTACCTCAATAAAAAATATTTATATTATAAATAAATTAATAAAGTTGAAATGATCATGAATGTGAATGGAAACTAAAATGAACAGAATATAAATAGCATAAACATAAAAAACAAAAAAGAATGCATAATTTGAAGCATTACAATACAAATGTAGTACGTCACTGTTGAATGGTATTATCATGTGTCGCGAGAAACGCAGAGATTTCAAACATATTCTAGAAATTATAAAATGGAAATTAAACTTTACACTTAGGGCTATTTCAAAATTGATAGATAAAATTAAAATCAAATATCCTTTTGAACTTTAATAATGATATTTAAATAAAAATAATTTATAATATTATTATAAATAAATGTAATAATATTGTATTTTTTTCAAGTTAAAAAAGGGTATTTAATTTTAATTTTATCTATTAATAAATTACTATATTTATAAAATTCCAATAAATGAAAAATTATTATGGTTAAATCATGTGATGGCGATATTATCTGATAGTACCAAAATTATGTGTTTGAATTGGGAGACATTCATTGATTTTATCAACTCTGTTATTTTCTGGATACCGTATTATTTTTGTTATTCAATTTATAATTAAATTTTCCTTGCAACAGTTTGATCAGTCTATTTCTGCTAATGTAAGAAAATTATCTTTGGAAGACGTACATGTCAGTTCTGAAATTGGCTTAAGTTACATATATGCGGAAGTTGTAGGTTCTATAGCTTGCGGTGTGAATAGGTTTCTGTTTTTGATTACGTTTAGAATTTACTATTTTTCACAAAAAAAATTCAACTCATAGTCTGTCCAAGCAAAAAGGAAATTCTGGCAAGATGAGAAAATTACTCCAGCTCGGTCAATATTGATTCAGTCATTAATCTGTAGGAAACAATTTGTGTGTCTCGATTTGTAGGAAACATTCTGATCTACAATTTGGGACCAAATTTATTATTTTTGAACCAATATTGATCGAGCTGGAGTCCTTTTCTCATCTTGAATTAAGAATGTCTCCTTTGCTTGGACAGACTATAGCACTAAGAATTCAGTGAAAAGAAGATGTGTATGATTGAAAAATAAATGAAAATCAAACACCCTTTTAAAAAACTTTAAAATTATTAAAACACAGACATGTTTCGGCACATTAGGCCATTATCAATGTGGATAAAATAGTGAAACAAGTAAAGAAGATTAAAAATTAAAAATATAAGTCTAAATTTTTGAAGTATTATTTTTAAATTATTTTAAACCGCCCTAAGTTTTAAAGTTCAGTTTTCAAGATGTGTATGATATCGTCTGGCTCAGCAAAGGGCTACTTTTATCAAGTGTTTTTGAATTGGAGAGATTTTTTTTAAGTGATGTGAGTCTAATGCACCACCCCATACCCTTATTATACCATATTGTAATACTGACTGAGGATAAGCATTTTTTTTTTTTTTATTGGAGGTGGAAATGCCTTTACGCACACTGTGCCAGACTCTCATTAAGAAATACTGGCTAAAACCACCTCCCACATCAACGACTCGCCTGGAACTGTTTATAACATTACTTCAGAGCGAGTCCACATTTCTAAGCTATTTCAAGCTTCCCTGCATTCATACTCACGCCTGGGCCTCTGCATCAAGTTCAGCCTTTTTTATCTCCAAAATTGTACGGATGAGTTTAGCCACCCTTGACCACTGCTTCTGTCCCTTGAGCATCACAGAGGCTATGTTGTCAGGGGTCAGCTCCCCCAGGTCCACTTGTGTCTCTTTTTTCACTGTCTCCCAGCGACTACACATGAAAAATGTGTGCTCAGCATTATCCTTACTTTTAGGGCAGTAGAGGCATATAGGAGAAGCAGCCTTTCCCATGTGGTGAAGGAAAGTGCGGAAGTACCCATGCCCAGTAAGGAACTGGGTCACAAAGTACCCCACTTCTACATGACAGCGATTTACCCATGGCTTTATCTGTGGTATCAGCTTTGCTGTCCAACGACCACGTGTTTCCAGGCTCCAGTTGGACTGCCATGCTTGGAAAATTTTCTCTCTTTCCTCTCTGGCAACATTTCCTTTACTTTCTCCATTCTTGCATCTTTCATACACATGCTGGCGCTCTTGGGCCAAGAGGGTGATTGGAATAACACCTGCTATCACCATCACAGCAGGCTCAGAAACTGTGCGGTATGCTGATGCAACCCGCAATGCTGCTCTTCTCTGTACCTGCAGGAGTTGTTTTTGGTTGTACCCCCATCTTAGAGCTGGTGCCCACACTTCTGCGCCATAGAGCAGGATCGAGTTGACTGTTGACATCAACAGTCGCCTCCTACTTGCTCTTGGGCCACCTACATTTGCCATCAGTCTAGCAAGAGCTGTGACCACCCTGGCTGCCTTATTTATTGCCTCTGTTAAGTGCTCAGAGAAGCTCATTTTCACATCAATTAGGGCCCCCAGGTACTTTGCTGCCCTTTTTGTTTCAACTACCTCATTACTGACCTGTAGTGAAAGGTGAGTGTTGATTCGCTTGACTGAGGATAAGCATAGTACAGTATATTCGTAATCAATAAGTGTCACCCAACCAGTTTAATCTTTTAAATTTATGGATTATATCTTTTATTTTCTCACATATATTATTTATGTGAGCGTTCCATTTGAGTTGTGAAAGTATGACTCCCAGATATTTTGTCTCTTTCACTCTTATCAATGCCTGACAAACACACTGTCTTCATTTTCTCTCTGTATCTATAAGCATCTCCTCCTGTATCATATAAGCTGTGGGAGTGTTTTTTTTTTAAATTGAGATTTTGTATTCTATTGAATTTCTAATGAAATATTGAAATATTGAAATTTGCCACCCCCCGAATATTCCGTGTCCTATTAGGCAGTGGTAATGCTTTTACAGATACGTGTACCTAATCATATTTAATTACCTTGTTTTTAAGTATCATCTTGGAAGTTGGAAGTGAATTGTTGAGAAATCAAGCCACTTGAGACTAAATAGTTGAACAATATTTTGTTATTATTCATACATTCTCAATTTAATTGTTTTTTCTATTAATTTGCTTATTCAATCTTTAACAAACTGGTTCAAGTATTGAAGGACCACAACCATTAGAGAAAAGACTCAAAATGCAATAAAACCAACTTCAATAAATTAATAATCAATTATTAAGTTGAGTAGTAATAATTTTCAAATGAAAGTCTTCAGTGTTAATAATAATTTTGAAAGGAAAGTCTCTGAGTTCAAAAGTATTATTTTGGTTCATGCTAAATTTGGTATCTTACCCGGAATATCTGGTAGGCCTAGCAAATCCGTGAAGTCCAATCCATCTCTACCAAGTTCTGAAAAAAGCAAATTTATTGAAAATAGAGCTTAACTTTGGAATATGAAGATGAGAATGCAATGCATCACTTATTTAATTGGGCCTATTAATGTATAAAATTTGAACTACGCCCTTCAACATACCTAAAAAATAGGCAAAATGTTGGTTGGTTTTTGAGTTGAACTATATATAATTAGGCCTACCTCACTTGGTAGTAGAATGATTACTTAGACCTTTATAAAAAATGTTCTGAAACTTTTGGAGGAGTCACTGTTATGAGAGCAGTTGTACTTATTATATGAATTTTAAATGCAAATAAATCCCCTGTGTAAAGTTAAATAAATTCTTTATTTCATAGTCATAAAATAAATTAGCTATGAAATACAATAGAACCAACTTCAATTAATAATGACTCCATTGATGGAAGATTAAGCTTACAGGATTGTCTACGTACAATTAAATGAATTTTGAATACTGCTGTGGGCAGAGAGAATAGAATATAGAAATAGAGTCGCCTTGCAGTAGCGCGGAGTGAGACAATACCCCCCGACTGCTAGTGTACTTTCCTTGCCCGGCTGGTATGGTAATCTCATATTGAACAGGCTTCGTAAATCATTCATAACTCAAGTTCAAATCAGAATATTAAAACGAAATTGACTTCTATGGCTTTGTCAAATCATGCTCTACAAGTAATGTAATATACTATTTCATCGTAACTATAATATTTTCCAAGTTATTGTTTTACAAATCAAAATGGTGTAGTATTTGGTGATTGCGTGCATCTCTATTCTCTTCAGTAGATTTTTATGTTAGCTTTCGATGGAAAAAGTATTGGATGTAATTTATAGTACTAGTTGAGATCTCCAATTCTTTGTATGATACCATTAACTTGATGATCAAAGAACAGCAGATTAATGCATTGAAGATCGGAAATAATAATAATTAGCCAAGCATCAAGGCTTTTAAAAGGCTATTGTCCTGCGTAAACATTTCAATATCAGTTGAATGGTGTTTGCAAAAAACCTCTCTCTTTATGTAAACAACAACACAGTATTCATGAAAACGTTTTCATTATTATAACTGCCAGTCAATATTTTTTCTATATTTATTATTTCTTCAGACAAGAAACTCTGTTCAATTTTCGGTTGAAATCAGCTAGTCTGCTATCGTTCTAAGTCACTTGTTCGAAACAAGTGGAACCTTGCCGTTTCTTACCATGAACATTGCCGTTTCTAAACGTGCCTGTTTACTTTGTTACAAGAAGTTGTCAGTGAATATGAGTTAATAGTGGATAGAATAATTATGAATTAGGAGATTATATCAGCGAATGTGAGTGAGTGAATCACAGTGAATCAGAATGGGCAGAATGGGTGATATGTGTGTTGCATATGGTTGCAACAATCGATTTAAAAAGGCAGATGAAAAAGGAACACAAATTTCTTTACACCGTTTCCTAAAGGATCCAGAGAAGAAGAATAAATGGATTCATGCTATCAGGAGAAAGGACTGGGCACCTTCACTTCATAGTTGTATTTGCAGTGAACATTTCAAAGATAGTGATTTTAATAACGATTCCCCTTTTCGGCGTTATTTGAAAACCGATGCTATTCCATCTATTTTTCCCACAATTCCAAAACTTTTGCAGCCTATGCCGTCAACTTCAGGTACACGACGCGTTTTAAAACGCACTCTCTCGCCGATTCCATCACCAGCTTGCAAGAACAAGTCAGAAACTAATTGAAACTAGAAAAAATTTAAGAATATGAGAGCAAAAAATAAAAGACCGAAATCGAAAGTGGCGAACATGAAAACTATTATCAAAGCATTGGGTGAAAAAATCTTATTGTCAGAGCATGGTAATTTGTTGAGTAATATTTCTAAAACTTCTTTTTGTTTGATGAAGTTAGAGAGCCACAAAAGCATCTGAATCCCAAATTGAGAAAGCTATACAACAAGCATTTGAGAAATTTTGCGACAACTTTAAATTTTTTGTCCCCTAACCCTAAGGCATACAATTTTGTAAGGTAAACGTTTCAGACTCCTCTACCACATCCAAGGACAATAGCCAAGTGGTATTCTTCTTTAAATGCTGAACCAGGTTTTAGTACGGAAGTATTCAGTATGCTGAAAGAGAAGTGTAAAAATAAGAATGGTTTGGAGTGTAGTTTGATGTTCGATTCAATGGCAATTCGACAACATATTGATTGATACTATTTAGATTATTATTATTAGCGTATGGCTTTATTTGGTGGGGAGACCAAAAGGTAATTCCACCTCGCCAACATAACCATGTTTTGCCAATAGGAAACATGATAAAAGTATTGATTATTTTCACTGTAATTTAGATTTTGGGAAGTCCTTCACAATTTAGAAAGTCCGAGAGCATTAAAACACTTAGATTATCAAACTATTTAGATTGTCAAGGAATAATGTAGAAATCATGATAATTACAATGAAAAAAATCACGATGATAGTCACGATCCTTGTAGAGTATAATTTCACAAAGCAATCGATTTAAATTTTATTCAAATATTCTGATTTGAACTTGAGTTATGGATGATTTACAAAACCTTCAAAAGCCTTGATGCTTGGTTAATTATTATTTCCGATCTTCAACGCGATCTTCTGCTGTTCTTCGATTATAAAGTTAATGGTATTATACATAAAATTAAAGATCTTAACTAGTACTATAAACTTCATTCAATACCACTTCCATTAAAAGCTATCTTAAAAATTAATTGAAGAGAATAAAGATGCATGCAATCACCAAATACTACACTATTTTGATTTGTAAAACAATAACTTGAAAATTATCATAGTTAGAATGAAATAGTATATCACGTTATTTGTAGAGCATGATTTGGCTATACTATTGATGTCAATTTCGTTTTAATATTCCGATTTAAACTTGAGTTATGAATGATATAAGAAGCCCGTACAATATGAGATTACCAGACCAGCCGGGCGAGGTGAGTACACTAGCAGTCGGGGGGTATTGTCTCGCTAGCTTGCTGTAGAACTGGTATTGCAAGCCCAATCTACTCATATTCTATTATCTCTGGCTGTGGGTCTACTCTGGTTGGTTGTATTTTGTAAGGTTGTTGGTTGTATTCATTATTTAACAAACTGGTTCATGTATTGAAGAACCACAACCATCAGAGAAAAGACTCAAAATGCAGTAAAACCAACTTCAATAAATCAATTATCAATTATTAAGTTAAGTAGTAATAATTTTCAAATGAAAGTCTTCAGTGTTAATAATAATTTTGAAAGGAAAGTCTCTAAGTTCAAAAGTATTACTTTGGTTAATGCAAAATTTGGTATCTTACCCGGAATATCTGGTAGGCTTAGCAAATCCATGAAGTCCAATCCATCTCTACCAAGTTCTGAAAAAAGCAAATTCAATGAAAATGAAGCTTTACTCTTGAATATGAAGATGAGAATGCAATGCATTACTTATTTAATTGGACCTATATTAATGTATAAAATTTGAAAAAATATAAAAAATATAGACCTTTATAAAAATGTTCTGAAACTTTTGGAGGAGTCACTGTTATGAGAGCAGTTGTACTTATTATATGAACTTTAAACGCAAATAAATCCCTGTGAAAAGTTTAAGAAATTCTTTATTTCATAGTTATGAAATAAACTAGCTATGAAATACAATAAAATCAACTTCAATTAATAATGACTCCATTGATGGAAGATGAAGCTTACAGGATTGTCTACGTACAATTAAATGAATTTTGAATACTGCTGTGGGTCTACACTGGTTGATTGTATTTTGTAAGGTTGTTGGTTGTATTCATTATTTAACAAACTGGTTCATGTATTGAAGAACCACAACCATCAGAGAAAAGACTCGAAATGCAGTAAAACCAACTTCATAAATTAATAATCAATTATTAAGTTAAGTAGTAATAATTTTCAAATGAAAGTGTCAATAATTTTGAAAGGAAAATCTCTAAGTTCAAAAGTATTATTTTGGTTAATGCTAAATTTGGTATCTTACCTGGATTATCTGGTAGGCTTAGCAAATCCATGATGTCCAATCCATCTCTACCAAGTTCTGAAAAAAGGGAATTCAATGAAAATGAAGCTTACTTTTGAATATGACGAAGATGAGAATGCAAGGCAGTACTAATTCAATTGGACCTATATTAATGTATAAAATTTGAACTAAGTCCTTCAACATACCAAAAAAAAGGCAAAATGTTGGTTGGTTCTCGGGTTGAACTATATATAATTAGGCTTGCTTTGTTGTCTAATTACCTTCCTTGGTAGTAGAATGATTACGTAGACCTTTTTAAAAAATGTTCTGAAACTTTTGGAGGAGTCACTGTTATGAGAGCAGTTGTACTTATTATATGAATTTTAAGCGCAAATAAATCCCTGTGAAGAGTTAAAGAAATTCTTTATTTCATAACTATGAAATAAACTAGCTATGAAATACAATAGAACCAACTTTAATTAATAATGACTCCATTGATGGAAGATTAAGCTTACAGGATTGTCTACGTACAATTAAATGAATTTTGAATACTGCTGTGGGTCTACTCTGGTTGGTTGTATTTTGTAAGGTTGTTGGTTGTATTCATTATTCAACAAACTGGTTCATGTATTGAAGAACCACAACCATCAGAGAAAAGACTCAAAATGCAATAAAACCAACTTCAATAAATTAATAATCAATTATTAAGTTATAAGTAGTAATAATTTTCAAATGAAAGTCTTGAGTGTTAGTAATAATTTTGAAAGGAAAGTCTCTAAGTTCAAAAGTATTATTTTGGTTAATGCTAAATTTGGTATCTCACCCGGAAGATCTGGTAGGCTTTGCAAATCCGTGAAGTCCAATCCATCTCTACCAAGTTCTGAAAAAAGCAAATTTAATGAAAATGAAGCTTTACTTTTGAATATGAAGATGAGAATGCAATGCATTACTTATTTAATTGGACCTATATTAATGTATAAAATTTGAAAAAATGTAAAAAATGTATAAAAATGATTCATGGTAGCAGAATGATTACATAGACCTTTTTAAAAAATGTTCTGAAACTTTTGGAGGAGTCACTGTTATGAGAGCAGTTTTACTTATAATATGAATTTTAAATGCAAATAAATCCCTGTGAAGAGTTTAAGAAATTCTTTATTTCATAACTATGGGTCTACTCAGCTTGGTTGTATTTTGTAAGGTTGTTGGTTGTATTCATTATTCAACAAACTGGTACATGTATTGAAGAGCCACAACCATCAGAGAAAAGACTCAAAATGCAGTAAAACCAACTTCAATAAATCAATTATCAATTATTAAGTTAAGTAGTAATAATTTTCAAATGAAAGTCTTCAGTGTTAATAATAATTTTGAAAGGAAAGTCTCTAAGTTCAAAAGTATTATTTCGGTTAATGCTAAATTTGGTATCTTACCCATACTCAAAATATCTGGTAGGCCTAGCCAATCCGTCAAGTCCAATCCATCTCTACCAAGTTCTGAAAAAAGCGAATTCAATGAAAATGAAGCTTTACTTTTGAATATGAAGATGAGAATGCAATGCATTACTTTTTTAATTGGACCTATATTAATGTATAAAACTTGAACTAAGTCCTTCAACATACCTAAAAAATAGGCAAAATGTTGGTTGGTTTTCGGGTTGAATTATATATAATGAGGCCTATCTCGCTTGGTAGTAGAATGATTATATAGACCTTTATAAAAAATGTTCTGAAACTTTTGGAGGAGTCACTGTTATGAGAGCGGTTGTACTTATTAATTGAACTTTAAACGCAAATAAATCCCTGTGAAAAGTTTAAGAAATTCTTTATTTCATAGTTATGAAATAAACTAGCTATGAAATACAATAAAACCAACTTCAATTAATAATGACTCCATTGATGGAAGATTAAGCTTACAGGATTGTCTACAATTAAATGAATTTTGAATACTGCTTTGGGTCTACTCTGGTTGGTTGTATTTTGTAAGTTTGCTAACAGCTTCAGTGAAATGTCAGTTAGAAGCTTGTAATTGTAACTACAGGGACTAACTGGATATTTGATAAAATATGAAAGAAACTTGAATTGTCAATTGAAATAGAATTCAAATTAATTGTTTATAATTGAATCGTTATTTGCATCTGATGATTTGTTGGGATATAAATTTTCAGGATAAAATATTAGTCACCCAATATATAGGCTACCGTATCTAAAATTAACTCATGCTTAAAAATTTAGGATATAATTTAGTAGTCCAACACAGACAGAAAATCATATTAGAAGAATTTTAGTGTTTTAATCGATAATGGATACTTGTTAATAGAGTTCCAGTACTGTACATTTATTTCAAGAATTTTTATATTATTTAGGTTACACATTCAGTCTCTAGCATTCAAACCCCTTCAAGATTACATTTCTCAGACGTGCCGGTACAGGCTTCTCGATTACATATTAATCAATCACCTTTAATTTCAAATTACCAAATCACCTTTCAATTAAAAAAACACACACGCCATTTCTAGACATTCATGCGTGCTCGCCTTACATAGAGTAACTTACGTACAGTAATGTGAGCGCAAAAGTTTTCTTTTTGGAGCTTTAGTGAATACCTACATCAAGACGTATCCAGACTTATAAGATGGGAACTCATATTTTTATTGATTTAAATGGTCAGATCTTCAACTATTATTTATTGTTACAATTGCGACTTATATCAAGTATTTAAGCAAAGGTGATAAGTGGATGATGATGTTTAGGCTACATAGTGAATGGATGATGATGGATGATGAATGTTTACATTACAATTTCAACTTTAGAAAATACTTTTCACTTTAAAAAATCCTGAATTTTGATAAAAGTTCACTGGTACTGATTTCTGATCTGATCAGAAACACTAAATAAAAATGTTCAAAAACTTTGGGATTTTTTAATTAACTAGAAAAATTTCAGTGCAAAATCGAACCAAACTAACAAGAAGCCATTACAGATAATGAAGACATAGACTAATTTTCAAAAATATTCTACAGACAAAGGGAAGAAAAGATGAAGAAAGTTTCCCCAATTACTAAAAAATTAAAAAAAGGAAGAGAACAATAATATAGTATTCCAAAAAGCAAAGAACATGCAGACGCAGCCAGAAGATAAGATACCTTATTGGCTAAAGATAATAGAAAGTATGATGACATCAAGTTAAAATAACATGGCTAACATCGACAGTGCAACTATATCACCAATTTGATTACCTACGTGTCCCATCATATCTACTTATAAAATAATGTGATCACTTACACTGTAGTTGTAGGCATCTTCATAATTTTCATAATCTCCTTTCAAATATTTCATCTTCATGATTATCTTCATAGTTCTGCACTCTAAATAAAGCGATTAAATTCCTGTCACACAAATATACAGACTGTTCCACCCAGGTTTTTACAACGATTGACCATCGATTCTACATGAAATTTGTTGAGACTCAATGTATTGGAATCAATGTATTGGAATTCAACAAGCGGTTCTTGAGTTATAAAGGTTCATGGGAGAAAATTTTACTGTAAATTTTTTATCGGGAATTCCACGTAGAATCGATGGTCAGCGGCTGTAAAGACCTTATTGGTGGACACTGAGTATATTTTTTACATAGGGGAAATTTTTTATTAAAATCCGGATCGAGTTGGAAGATCGATTACCTTATCTGGATTATTCTTCCAACACAAACTACATATTTATATTCATATTTAGAAATATCAAAATACTCTAGCATCAATATTAAGCTGTATTCTTTATACTACTATTATAAGGTAAAAATTAAGAGTAATATAACTGTTGAGTACTTAGTGCTATGAATAAACACTCATTTATTTTTTAAATCATATTATTATTATTATCGTATGCCACGTTTGGTGGGGAGTCCTAAAAGGATGTTCCACCGGCAAAATAACCTCAATAATTATCCTCTATGGGAAATTGAGGTATTTCTTGAAATGTTTTACGGAAATTTGAATGTTTAGAAGTTTTTCGAATATGAAAGAGTTCATAAAACACACAAAACACAAAAATATTATTAAAATCACTTTTGAAAAATTTAAAATTTCGAAAAATTTAGATCACAATTTTTTTTAAAGTCATAATCATAATAAGATAAAAAATAAAACTAAATTGCCGGTTTCATTGAAAATCCCGAAATACCGCAACAATACCGATAGAACAGACGTATTTCTTTCACTTGAACTATTTTTACGATACTGCAGTCAATATTTGAATATTAGTTTTATTAAAAACTACTAATCACATGTGTTACACACTACTCACTCACATGTGTAGTGTCCACACACTACTTGTACTGTCCGTATCACAGAGCACGTAGTGTCTACTCTCTTCAAGTTAACTATTCCTGTATTACAGGTATCTGATTTGTTTATGAAGCAGGGCACATAGTGTCCTATATGAATACTTTTTCGTAGTAGTCTTTTCATAAATGTAATATTCCTAATAGCTCTTGTCATTCCCTTTTCTCGGGAAATTTTCATAAAAAGTTTTATAGGCTACTATCAAACATTAATTGAATTAATTTATCACTTACCTTCTATGTCCTGAAAAAGGTTGGACATTTCTTCAAAGGAACTAGAATCTCCCTCCATTTTTTTAATCTGATGGAGAAAATAAAATAAAAACAAAAAATATAAAAAGAAAGAAATCATAAACAAAATATAAATGAATGGGGTAGAAGCTATAGGCTACATAAATCATAAAATAATTGTTAGCTGAAGCACTGATCAATAAATCATAAATATATTAATAAATTGATTGCTGATTAGAAAACAAAAGCTCAGAAACAAATAAATAACTTTTAAGCACAAAATACTCTACTTTGAATTATGCTAAATAAGAAATAAAACTCTTCACATTCTTCAAACTTTGAACGTTAAAAAAATTCATTATTATTATTATTATTATAAGATAAATTTAGACTCTAGTCACTATAATGGCAATTTTCTTTAGAATTTCAGAGACAAAAGTGAAACTATAATATTAATATTTCATAACTCATAACTACTAAGTTAGAAACTGGTAAATTAATTTGTTTTTAATTTATTAATGCCCACTTGAGTTTTTGACTTGTACGTGGATAATCGAAAGGATGATGATGAGTATCAGTAAACAGTAAAAGATAATGTAGCCTACCTATCGCAAGTTGAAAAAATAATAATTCCGAATAAATAAAATCATAGACTGACAAAGATAATACATGATATAACACATTATGGAAATTTATAATAAAAAATAAATTTGAATATTACAAAAAAAAAATTAAAGTGGTGTGATCAGTGCTCAGTGTGATCGTTCTCATACAGTCTAATTTGGTGGTTCGAAATCAATAAAAACTCAATAAACATAATCATAATCAATTAAGAAAACATAATCATGCTTGCCTTGGTTGGTTAATTTATAGGTAAAATAGTTTAAAGTGGTATTGAATATATAATTTATAAATCAAATTTATTTAATTGCCATGATTTCCAAGTATTTATAGAATTATTTATAATGACCGTAATTATTCGATTCAATAACATTATGAAAAAACAGCTGCATCATAGGTATAAAAAATAACTATCAGGAGAAATAGTTTAATTATTGTTCTTATAATACCTGTATTATAATTGCTTTAGTGAAGTGATTTAAAAAAATATAAAAATTATGCAAAAAATAATAAATAGATTATTATGAATATTGCAGCCGTTACCATATTGTTATTACGCACAATATATTAATTATAGAGTGCGCCTAATTGATAATAATTAGTGATGAAAGCATTATTCAGTAAAGTACTAGTATGATTTTGATTCTCATTTTGACTTATAATAGCCTATAGTTTATCAAGTCGACTTGACTCGAAATCTACCTCTAATAATAAAGCCATCACCATTTATTACTGTTTTCGACGTTATTTTTCAGAAATGCTAGGATATATAGTTGAGAATAGTCGAAATAGGCTACAGCGCTACAGCTTCCAGGTTCCAGCATATAGTAACATCATCAACTTCACTCATCAAAAGAATCACTTATAAAATCTGCTTCATATTCATTCGTAGGCCTATTGGTCATGGTTGACCAATTATTGAAAATATAAGATCTGAAATTTGAAGTGTGATCTGATAGCTATTGTATGTATGTCTGGCTCAACAGCCCATGAAGGGCCTAGGCCTACCAGCTGGTTGCCAGTTTCAAATTCACTCTACTATACAGCCCGTCCAAGCCAAGAAGACACCCGACACGACAGAAAAACGGCCCCAGCCCGGCCAATACCGGCCCAAAAGCCATAAATTCTTAATCAGAACTCACAGTCCACGAACCAACACTGGCCGAGCCGAAGCCGCTCTCTCCACCCCTCCAGAATTCCCCCCCGGCCGGACAGACCATACAGCAAGCAAATACATCAACCAGGATAGAGGGAACGTGTGGTTAGCACGTTTATCCTCTCAATCATAAGCCAGTCTCCGCAATCAGTTGGCAAAGTGATCTGAAAGCTGTTAGAAAGGTTTTTAATATAGGCCAACCGTATTTTGAAACATTTTATACTATTATCATGGTTTTTGGATTGAAGGAAACTAGGGCCGAAACTACGAAAAATAACCCACATAATGTTGAAGATATAGTGGCCTACTGATTGTTTAACGCTGGTATTCTTCTGTAAGTTATTGAAGAGAAAATTATTTACATTCTTTACTATTCCTGTACAATCCTATTTAAATATACAAACACAATTAAGCTATGACTAAGCTTTAGTGTATATCAGACGCACAGACTGACATTGTATTCTTTATTTAAGTAACAGGTGACACAAAAAACCGGGAACTTTTGAAGTAACACGTAGCTTACGTGAATAAAGGAAATGTAATCATTAGTTTCATTGCTGAAAATGTGAAGTAGAATAGTTGCCATTATTTATAGTTGTAACAAGAGAAATGCCAATTTTTGTAGATAATGTCCTTGAGATGACGACCATTCAAACATATGTATAGATTCCTATAGAAGCGAACGCAGTGAGTTTTTGCACGGCAAGTTGAACCACTGGGCAATGCGAATCTCAGCAATTTCTTCGTGAATCCTTGTTTTCAACTCAAATAATTATTTTAGAGCGTGAAGCGTATCTATGCTTTACTTTTTGAAATGGCCCCACAAGAAAAAGTTAAACACAGTGCATCGACATTCCATGCTTACCTACATGGAAATCTCACTGTTTGCTTCAAGGAATATATAAGTTACGTTTGAATGGTCATCTCAATCTCAAAGGACATTGTCCATGAATATTGGCATTTTTTTGTTAGAACTATAAATGGCAACTTTTCACTTCACATTTTCAGCAATAAAACTAATGATAACATTTCCTTCATTCACGTACGTGTTACTTCAAAAGTTCCCATTTTTTGTGTCACCCGGTATAGTGGAGTATCGTATCAAACGTTTTTTATGCGTAGGCCTACTAATGAACGGAAAGTTTTGTAGTTTATTCATCTCTTTCCGTGCAGGGGAATAAGAGTAACTTAGGTACGGTAATACAAATTTTCGGACTTACTCGATGCGGTAGTTGCTATAGAAATAGTTGACTATAGATATTGTCAGATATTATAGCTGAACTGCAGACTATAATAATTTTATCCACGCAAAATTCTGAACTGTGTTAGTCGGTCGATTGTGAATGGTAGGAATTTAATTGGCTAATGCAAATTACAGTATTTTGAAAATTGAATTATATTTATCGGTACGGTAGAGAGATCAGTCAATATTTTTGGTTCTAAACTGTCCGTATCTATAGATGAGAACGAGCTTCAAAAATGATTCTTGGCGATCCGCTCCAACAGCATAGGCAAGAAACGCTGAAGTTTGAAACTTTGAATTTTAGAACTAGGAGCAGTGGAGCCACGCTGTCTACAACTGAAGACAGCTGTTACGTCACTCAACCTAAAGCCCATTCTACACGGACGTGGGAACGTCGCGTTAACGCGTCAAAATTTTTTGCAAACTACACGAGGCGTAGCAAACGCATGAAGAGAAAATAAAAATGGCTGATGAAGCTAACCTAGAAAAAGTGATACAAAACCCAGCTGATCAACGCGCGCTCAACAGAACACATTGTGTTGAATGGTCTTGTCTACACGAGCGAAATAATCACGCGTTCTCAACGCGTTGCTAACGCCGACCTCGACGTCGTCAAAGCGTTCACGCCCGCTGACGCTGTGAAAACGCGTGATTATTTCGCTCGTGTAGACAAACCTATTTAACACAATGTGTTCTGTCGAGCACGCGTTGCCGACGCGACGTTAACGCCGCGTTTCCTACGCCCGTGTAGAATGGGCCTAACCTATTCAAATTTCACAAAAAAAATAGCGATACCTGAGGAATGGCTAATCGCCAACTGATCACATAACATCTAAATAAATATATTAAATTGAATGAGTAGGTGAAGTAAAAAAAATATAGAATTCTAATATTATAGACTATTCCACTCCACTTTGAAAGAATAAAATGTTCACTAGATAGGTACTGTACCGGTATTCAGTTAAATATTTCCATACTCTTCACATAGAAATATAATTATTAAATTTACAAAAATATTTTATTCATAAACTTTCTGTGTATAATATAGCTTAAATAATAGCTTATTGAATATAGCAATTACAGTAATTGAAAAAGAGAGCTTACCTTTATTGTGGACTGGAGCTTCAATGACCGCCGATCTGGTATGAGAAAACCCGCCAAGAACTGCACACAAAGAGCATACAAAAAACAGTTCTCTGACAAAGAGATTGTAAAAAAGAGTTACAAAAAGGAAGGTTTAGTCTAGTGGTTTTTTGCTGTTTGGAAACAGCTCCGATTGATGATTCACGATTGGCCTTTCATATCATATACTTTTTTATAATATTATTAAAATATTACCTAATATTTTAATAATATAGAGACCGTATCGCGATTCGCGATACGAGTCTCCGGATTTGGTCCACCTGGATATGTCCCATTTTAATAAAAAAATGGGGTGCCAAACTATTTTCCCAGCTACAAAATTGTTTGCTCAACCACTACCTTTTAAAAACTTTCGGAGCAAACTCCAAATCCTATGAAAGGATTAATAGATTCTTTTTGGAATAAGGAGGTTTTCAGAATGTGAATTCATCTTACACATAAAGGTAGACCTCACTGGCAATCCGGGACCACCCCCTCCCCATGATACATTTTGATGCGTTCATGAGAAAACATTCTCATATTAATTTGATAAAATCGATGGCCTATGATCCTATTCTATTATTTATCATAAGGAGCTTTCTAGTAGCCTAATTTTATTTTGTATTTGATTGTTATCTGTAATTCAAGAAGAAAAAAACTAAATTTCAATTTTGATAGGTTGAAATGCTATGTCTATTACTATTTGTAATTCAATAAATGAGCTAATAAAAATATACCAGATAATTATTAAGGAGCACAAATTTATCAGTACTCAAATAGACTGTGAATTAACAAATCAAAAATATACCAGAATGAAATAAAAACGTTAGGCTTTAGACAACTCTAGCCAGTTGGTGTAACGTAAGTTGATGATTGAGCCCTCCACCCGGAAAATAGCTGCGTTGCCAGATTGTGTGAAATAGAACTTCTTCAAATTCCCAATTAGGCCACATATCTGTATGTAGAATTTCATCCTCGATATGCCAGTAGTATTAAAAAGGTTCCTGGATAGAGGGATTCAAAGGAAATTTAATTTATTTTATAAAATTGAAAAATCACAAAAAGTTTATTTTATTTTATATTTCACTCCTCTCACAATCATGGGTTGGGATAGAAATCAAGCTTTTCATATAATAATTATAACCAGTAACTCATGTGATGATTCGTTTTTTTCTGTTGTTTTTTTTGTGTTAATAATGTATCCTCTATTCTTGTGGGTTTTTATTGATGTATTGTATAAAAGAATGTACATGGATGTAAGACAGCAATGTAAATAGATAAATGACAAGGAGAATTTGTGATTTCTATGGTTTTTGAATTCTCTATATTTGACAACAATTAACTCAATTAATTCAACAACAATTCTGTTTCAATTCATGAATATGTTTGTCAATCTCAAGTCAACTCAAACAGAAAACATGAAATTTTCAATGATGTAGAAACCCTTTTTGTTTGGAAAGATAAGTGTGTGGTGAAAGCAAGAGGGATGTTCAAAAACATTTGAAATTATTTTCCAAATGTCAAAAATAGTTGGAAGATTGTAATTTGACAACTCAGGAGTTTCAAAGTAAGGAGAGTGATATATCATTTATGTATGAGTCATTGTATGTTGAAGATGGGAGTTGTCAAAGCTAATCGACTCGGATATTATAAAAAATAAAGGATTTTAAGTTATAAAATTAGTTATTTCGCAACACCGCTTGATTTTTCTGAAGCTGTGTTGTCATTTCCTCGATTCATTGACATGTGTTTGCATTGGAAGAAGTTCCAATCGTCAACTTACATTATGCCAGAGACAATGTATAATATACATTGTCTCTGATTACACCGACTATAGTACACGTTTTATACACTGGGCGCGCTTCCCGCGTTGGTCCAGGGGTGTATACGAGGATTCTGAAAAACCACGGTACTGCTCTATAATTATAACTTTGTCGCGCACAGAGACAACCTTCACCTTGGGAAAATAGTTTGGCACCCCATTTTTTTATATGGTGGGACATATCCAGGTGGACCAAATCCGGCGACTGAAATCTAGGTCAACTGTCGTAGAACCACTTTGAAGAATCTCTTTTAAAAATGGTATGATATTCCCAAAACTGTTTCCTTTTAATTTTATAAATCATGTGGGCCAGAGATAGTGTTTAAAGAGCATCAGGTGAACTTATGTTGACATGGATGATATTAAGACAATCTTTCGGACAATCTTTTTGCAGTGACAGCTGACAGAGACTTGTGGTGGCTAACCTGAAAGAGTAGTTGGTTGGCTGGTTGAATTTTAGTGATAAGAAAATGTCGGCTTGATGGTTGATATCAGTAAAATTAGAGACCATGTCCATTTAATATCTTCAAGTTAACAAACTTGGATTTGTTTTGAATAGTAACTTTATGGAATAATTAGCTAGTTTACTACGTGGTAATGACATAAATTTCATGAAAAAACATTTCTTAGTTGCCTTTCAATTGATCATATGGATGTAAATTAACCAAGTGTTTTGAATTTTCATGTTATCGTTGTTCAACATTTATTAATCCTGAAAATCTTTTAAAATGGATGTGAACGGATCAGGTGAGTCCACAAAGCTCCTATATGTGACTCTGATGAATGTTTTCTCAGTACTATGCTTACATAATGACATGAAACAGTAATGCTTTGTAACATATGTATCTTAGTACCAGGGTGTTTCATTGAAGTTATTGCTTTGCTCATAATCTTAATTCATTGATGAAGTGTTATTGTTCCTGTATTGTAAATCTCAAATTTAAGTAAGTGCTCAATCCGATTAGGTAAATTGACTTGTAGATGAAGATCAATCTCAGTGTCTTCTGCTGGGATTGAGCCTTTGAATACCTCTTTAGGAATACCTTCTCAAAATCAAATTTGTAAAAAAGTATGATCACAACTTCTTGAAAACATATACTGCATATTGAAGCTGCTGGTACTGTAAAAGGCCTTATGGTATTTAAAGAACTGTTTGAAAAAGGTTTAATAAGTACTGTATGTCAATCTGGCAGCCTATTTTAAATTTCAACACATGTGATAGTTTGGTACGGTAATAGTTTAATAGATTGCTTATTAATGCCTTTGCCTGGATGAATTCACAACTTAATACTATACCACTTCACTGTGATAATCTTAGTAATTCACTATTTACTTGAAATTCTGCAAATCCTGATAGATTATCTTGGACCGCAGATCTGGCAAAGTCAAATTATTAAAAGGTAACCCCAACCTAACATAATAACTATCTGGCTACATCGTTGTTTTCAACAATTATGTAGGACGTATTACCACAGAGGACGTAAGTCCACAAGATTTACATCTTCTGTGGTTTTACGTTTGAGAGGATTTTATTCAGGACTGTTTTGTATTAATAATAACCTAGTAATATTAATAATTACCTAGCCTATGAGGATGACATTCAAATTACTTACTATGGCTTGGACAATCCTCTGATTAAGAATCATTCTCATTCTTTCAAATTAACCCAATAACCCGTCATTAGCTCACGTTTGTATCACCTTTTCACGTGTACTTTTATTTAATTTTGTTTGATCATGAGGTCAAGTAAGTTACTTATCTAAAGTATGGTATAAATAGACCTTCAACCCAGGCGCGGATCCAGGACTGAGTTGGAAGTGGGGTCCCCTCTAAAAAAAGGGTGGTCCGACAATCCATGCCTTACTTATTAATGCACTAGTTTGAAAATTTGCAAAATTACCAGCTAACTTATTGGTAAAATGTTGCTAGCCATTTCAACACTAAGCTAAATAAGTTTCAGCTACTAACCAAGACTGAAACTAAATTATATACAGAGTGGTCATGACTCAACTGTTAAAAATGTATTGCGATGTTGAGGACGTTTTTCAAATGACTTAACTTATGCCCCACTCTGTATAATTACTGTATTTTTAATTTTCAAGTCCTTTGAGATATTTTTGATTCTTGCAATCAACAGTTATATGTAATTAAGTGTATTTGGTGAATCTGGTCTCTAATATTCTGAACCTGCAGTGTGTACTTGTAGAGTACTTTTTTAGATGCGTGCTTAGAATTGATAATTTTTATGCATTTTAAAAATTTATTATCAGGATTTAGAGATAAGGAAACCCTTCCTTTGGGAGATTGGCTGTCGTTTGTAAAGATAGTCAGCCGTTCCCCGTCTCTGGAGGAAAAGTAATTGTGGCATTGCACTCTAACTGATCAAGTTAACTGGATGTTATACAGTTGTGTTCTGCGCCGTCACTTGGTTACGGAAGCTAGCTTAAGGTTGAGAGGAGCAATGTGTAAAGTGGAGTGAATATGAAACTGGCAACCAGCTGGCAGGCCTAGGCTTTTCATGGGATGTTGAGCCATTGACAAAAAAACCCAGATAAGCTAAGTCAATAATATTCAATTGATGAACTCAATTATACATTTGACTTCTCAAGTGTGGTAGTAACCAATGTGAAAAACCTCAAGTCCCAAAAATAATTGCTTTTGATGATAAGCCACGTTATATTTTGTATTAAAGTATGAGTTGAGCTATAAATAGCTATTAATATTACGTATCTTACTGTAGGTGGGCTTACTATAGTCGGCCACAGATCATTAGAATAACCAAGGACGACCAATTCTTCCGGCACCACTCATTGTTTCTCCCTCCGGTGATGCCGTACTCAGGGGTCGTATTAAGAGAGTGTGTGTGAGAGAGGAGTGATATTTTGTTTGGATGAGGGTGGACAACAGTGGCAACAGGGCTCATCAATCCGGTGACCTTGGTTATTTCAATGATCTGTGGTTCACTTAAAGCCTATGTTTCTCATGCTACTAATCTATAGTATTGAATTCTAGTGTTTCAATCAATTTTTTATTTTTCAGATAAGAATTCAAAAGAAAAACTTATCCGAAATGTCATCAAGGAGGTAAGTGGATGGATTTAATTCCATTGTGCAATAATTTTCTCAATTGTCTCGGTATTCATTTGTTTCTGTAGTATCAATTGTACTACAGACACAAATATAAATGATTGAAAAATAAATTAAAATCAAACACCCTTTTAAAAAAACTTTAAAATTATTAAAACACAGACATGTTTCGGCACATTAGGCCATTATCAATGTTGAATAAAATAATAATGAAATAAGTGACTTATTTCAATATTATTTTATTCACATTGATAATGGCCTAATGTGGCGAAACATGTCTTATGTTTTAATAATTTTAAAGTTTTTTAAAAGGGTGTTTGATTTTCATTTATTTTTCAATTATTTTAAACAGCCTTAAGTTTTAAAGTTCAGTTTACAAATGAATGAATACGTGGAAAATACTGGTATCGTATATAATTATACAGATATGGTGTAAAATGTATTATTAAAGAGTGCGATGGAGCGAATACATTAATTTTGAAGTGGAAATATTCCCCTTTGCCAAAAGTATTCTTTCTCAAATTTTGAACGGACTTTCCTTTTGAAACACCCGTTATAATTGAGTTTCTTTTTCAGACAGCTAAAAGTCTCCCAACTCTATTTCTTAACAGATAATTTAGATTTTTGTGTTGTCTTTATTCTACTTGAACTGTTGACAGTATAATAAATTCAGATGTGGCTAAGTTCTAAACGCGTCCAATAAGCAACAAAATCGTCAATACTGTTGTTAAAGTGAACGTCAATAACGTAAAATTATTATATAGAAATTTATATTAATATTACTCCCATGAAAAATCGAAACACTGTACTTTCATTGAATACTCCACTCGTTTATCAGTTCAGTTACTTGTGCAGTATAAATTTATGAATTGCAACTGAATAACGTCTCATAATGAAAATTATGTTTATTTATGTGTAAATATTATTATTGAAAAAATCATATAACTAAATGAATGCACATCTCACCTAGAAAGAAAAAATAAACTATTCAGATTATTATAATTATGATATATGTTATGTTTTCATTTTCAGGTTAAACAGATTATGGAAGAGGCTGTTACACGTAAATTTGTACATGAAGATAGCAGTACCATAACTTCTCTTTGTGGTAAATATATATATTATGAATATTGCTCTGCAATAATACAGCTTTGATATATTTGTTTGTGGAAAATTTCCACGGCTAAATTTTTTGTGTAAGTGTGCATGTTTTGATTGAAATAAATGTTGCATAATTTTTCTTTATGTTGGAAGTTTCCATATGTTTATGCATTTGAAAAGCAATGAGAACAGCATTAACTCTCAATGTAAACAAACAACATTTCAGGATCTTCGGGTGTGGTATTTTTATACTCTTGTGCGTCTAATATACAGCATGGATGAGAAGCTTGGAAACGGCTCAATATTTCAACGGTTCAAGACACATGGTCCCAGTACTAAAATTTAAAGTTCAACTCAAATATGACACTGGTCCACCATCTTGAACCGTCATTCTGTATTATTGCCAGCCTACTTTCTGTCTGACGGTTGTTCTGTTTGACCAGAGGTTGGAAAATCATCATTGTAGGCCTATATAAAAACTCATTCACTATTATTTCTCCAAATCGAAAACTAAACTTGCTCTTTGTAGAAACGTGTTTTGAGTTGTAATAGTATTTTATTTTCTCATTTCAGAAACCTGGAAACTTACTAAACACTCAGATCAGTTGTAGTAACTCATAGAAACATTATTCAATCAGAATAATATTATAACATTCTATAAACTTCAAAATTGATAATCCTCAGATTTTTAATTTTTATTCGTTAGGTTATCATTAAATTACTATTACTATTACTATAATAATCATCACTATTTCAAATTTGATTATTTTTTATAGTGTAATTAGCTATTTATAAATCTGTCATATTTCGTTCCATAACGTTTAGAATGAGTTCGCCATTTCCTCTTTAATTCTTAACTTCCAAATCGTATGAAACAGGCTCCAGATACCTTTTGCACAATTATCTTCCCGTCTAAATTGCTTTTGAAGTAGACTGGAAGTGGAATTCAAAATTAGGCTATTGATTATAAATTTCAAATTTATAGCCGGCCAGGTTGGCCGAGTGGACTAGGGCGTTACAACCTTCAGTCTGCTAGTGCTACCCGGTTGTAGGTTCGAATCCCACCAGAGGCATGGTCGTTTATGCACCTCATAAATCACCCTCGCGCACACCATTACCCACGCACAATTGAATTAAAATACTTATATGGACATCATCATCAGCAAAAAAAAAAAAAAAATTATGATTGTGAGGTGATGGTGAGTGATACTATCACTACTTCTATTACTATACCCAATACTATACCAGTACTGCTACTTGCTTTGACTTATCTTTGAATATTATTGTATGGTAAAACAGTATAGTAATTGATGATTTGTTATTTTATTCTAAATTATAAAAATATTCAAATCCGCTTATCTATTTTAGGTGCTGTTGAAGCTTGCCTATCTCTAGGGCTAAGAAGGAGAGTCCTCGGCCTATTCAAGACGAGCTCAACTACTGCTCTGCTTCATAAAGTTGCAAAAGATTTTGAACCTGCATCAGTGATTTCTAAAAAAGTACTAGAAATCGAAAACTCTGACCCCAACAGGTTTGTTTGATGGCATCATATAGACTCTCCAAGGAAAGAAGACATTCTGACAAGATAGGAAAATGACTTCAGCTCCATCAATATTGGTTAAAAAATTATTAATTTTGTATCAACTTGTAGGAAACATTCTGATCTACGATTTAAGACCAAATTTATAATTTTTGAATCAATATTGACCGAGCTGGAGTAATTTTCCGATCTTTTCAGAATGTCTTCTTTGCTTGGACAAATTATAACAAACTTCGAATGTTGGGGCAATTGATAAAATTAATCCAAAGTGAGCAGATCAGCAATTTTCAATTAGAAATCTAAAATCATCAAAGTCGATCATTAACGATTATAGTCCATTTATTTCACAAACTCATTTTTTCATGGAAACCGTTAGCTTATAATAGTTGTCAGCTGTAATGTCATTTAGGCAAGAAAGAGCATAGAGTTATAACATGTTAGAAATACAAGAAAATAGTCAAGAACTTTCATTATTCAACTTTTTAATTTGTATACCTGTACTAAAAATTGTTGCGATTGATTGATTCACTATAAATTACATTGACTGGTCTGATGAGACCTATGGCAAACACTAAAAGGTGGTTATTACACGATAATAGCTCTATTATCATAGTTGATCATATGGAAGGAAATTAAATATGTTTTCGTATTTTTATCTCTTTCCATTTATCTAATACCCGCCTAATCAATATTATCAAAATTATTCATTGCAGAAACCTAAAAATTATTAACAGTTATAGCAAAATAAAATAAAAATAGAAAATATAATAAGATAAGATAAATAATAAGATGGATAAAGTCTTATGAGAAAAAATAAAAGGATGGAGTTAGAAGCACTTATATCGTGAGACTTAGTTGGTAGAGTGAGATGAATATAGCTGATAACCCATAAGAAAGATCAGAAGATGAAAATGGCCTATAAGAAATTATTGGTGCAGAGAGGAGAACTAATCTCACATCAAGAAATTTGAGTAGGAATAGTAGTAGGAAGTAGAAGGAAGACGAGTAGTAGTTAAATAGAGTAGGAAAGTCATAAAATATAGAAAATGATTCTAACATAGCTGGCTAACATGCACAGTTAGGTAAAGTTGAAAAATATTTTACAACTAAACTTTTAATGGAATGTTTATTTTTTTCCAATGCCCCTCGTTTCTATTATAAATGCTCACCTCTAATAATTGAAAATATTTGCAGGAGGTCCTCATCGAGTGGTGACAGTGTGAATCGACCCTCGACTCAAGGAACCCTCACGAGCAGTGTGAGTGTCACCAAACCCCCGCTACAGAAGAATGCCTCCAGTGTAGGCCTGACCGTACCGCAGCCGCCAAAATATCTCTGGATTCGTTTGGCTTTGTTCGAGAAACATCTGGCTAAAATAATTGGATATCTTGTCCTGAACTCCAAGTAAGCTTTATAACCAGGGAGTTTACCAGAGTTTGATAATGGTAGAGCAACCGAAACTGGTATATCGATTTTCTAATAAATCTCTTGTTTGACAATATTATTTGTTTATTATCTGAAGGTACGATTCCCAAGCGGCCGCACGAGCTGCGGGCTCTAAATTCGCTTCTAGAGCTGCCCAGCTCTAGCTGCGCTGATCTAGCCATCAAAAATGTGTTCACATAACTATATTATAGATATTTACTCTGCTATTAGGGCTACTAATGTATACTTTATCAATAAATAGTGAAATTCACTTGAAAATGACTAAAAAAGGCGATTTTCACTTTTTATTGATTTAGTATAAATTAGTAGCCCTAATAACAGAGTAAACATCTATAATATAGTTATGTGAATAGAGTTGTGATGGCTAGAGCTGGGCAGCTCTAGAAGCGAATTTAGAGCCGGGCAGCCACGCGGCTTGTGCTTACGCTTGGGAATCGTTTAAGAGTGAAGCCCACATGAGCTCATAAGCTTGTTCGTGGATAATGAGATGGATTATGATGATGTTAAAGATGATGATGATGAAAGATGACGACTACTTTTTAGGGAATGACTTCTTGTTATCTTGTCTCGATTTCTTGTTTTTTCATTGACTAAGTTTTAAAGGTGTTCCATTTTTAACAACATTTTATCAATAGTGAGTTGGTGTTATGTAGGAGATATTGGAGATGAGTAAAATTCAGTTAATTCAACTCCTATCAATCAGTATTTGAAGGGAGCGATCTAATATTAGTATTTGTAGGATCTGTATTTTAAAGAGTGATTTAATATAACTATTTGTAGGAGCTCTATTTGTAAGAGTGAGTTAATATTAGTATTTGTAGGGTATTTATTTATAAGAGTAATTCAATATTTGTATTTTCAGGACCTGTAAAATATGAATTGTTTAAATATTTATCAGTATTTTTAGGGGATTTATTTATAAGAGTAATTCAATATTTGTATTTTTAGGACATGTAAAATATGAATTGTTCAAATATTTTTCAAAACGTTATAGAAAAGGCTGTTGTATCAATCTTATGATACAATCTTACTGAATCGATGGATTTCAAAAATATTTTCAATATAAATAATATTTGAGTGCTTTACAGATTTTTCTTATTCATTTTTCACAGTAAATACTATGATAAAGATGCGCTTGTAGCAGACCCGGAGTATGGATCTATTTTGAGCTCTTTACTAGGTAAGGGGAATATTAACAAATTAATCAATATTTGGAGAATAATTTCTATTAGAAAGAAATATTATCACAGCAATTTATAATAAAATGTATCCTTCTAGAAATGAAATTACAGTTGAGTATCGAAATTCTGTACCAATTGGAACCGTTTCATAAAGTTAATCTACCTTGTTCATTGAATATTGAAAACTCCTATGGAGTGGTTAGGATTTTTGGCGCTCTTTTGTATTAATTTTTGTCCACTGTCATTAAGATATTACAATCTTAGGGGGGGCAATCTAATGTGATCATATAAAAAAATTTGAGCCATATTCTTCGAACATTGATAGAAGTAAATAGTCAACTTCCACTCTATATGTAGGCTAATTTGTGAAGGGAGCAGTCTCGAACATTAATTTTCAATTTGAGTGGGTCTCCAGTTCGAGATGGCTTTCACAGAATAGCGAAGAGGGTGTAATAAAATGCATGTATTATCTAAATTTCATAAAGTTTTCTAAAGGGTGTTTGATTTTTATTTATTTTTCAATTATTTTAAACAGCCCTAAGTTTTAAAGTTCAGTTTTCGAGATTTTACAATACACGGTAATGCGTCGAGGGACTTGTATGTTTTGTTGCGTTTATTCACATGCATTTTATTAAACCTCCTCATCTACCCTTTCCGCTACACTTTACTCTGGCTGCTCCATCTTTTTGGATAGATATATTTTCCTCAGAATGAAAAGACTCCAAATAAGAATATTTTGATAAGTTGGTATGATTAAAAAATCATTCCAATGAAGGTAATAAATTCAACCCATTTTCTAGTATTGATTCATCAAACTATTCTATCTTGTTATACTTATTATGATATTATTTGAAGACAATTTCAAACTACAAATAATGTATATTCGCTTGATGAAGACCAGACTCTTATCTACACCAAGGGTATAAGCTTCGTCGAGGAGATGCGAGTTGACTTTTTGTCTACAATGTATTATATCATTTATAATGTGTAGCCAATAAATTTTTAATTTGTAGGTTAAAGAACTGTGAAATCTGCACTGTAAAGAACTGAGTTTGCTGTAGCCTACATGACCACAAAACTGATGCTTTTTTAATTAATTATTAATTATCAAGGTAGTTCACTGCCAACACACAAGTTCATCTTATGTTGGCAATGCCAAAAATGTCTCAGATAATTAAATGACAATTTTCATGTTCTGTTTTTTTATATATAGTTTCAAATTATCTTGTAAATTGTTTTATAGATGTAAAATTTGTTTCTTTTGTCACATAAATTCATTCATTCATTCAGTTTTTTTCTAATTTTTTATTACCTCAAGACAATATAAATGCAATAATAGAAATAAAAAAGGATTTCTGGATTTGGAATTCATTGAAATATTATGTAATTGAGTAGAGTTTGAAACAATTTACTTTTGGTTTACTTGTCAGTGACTTCACTAGACAATGACTTATGTTGAATTTTTTACAAATTTATGAAGCAAACACCTTCGATTCATAGATGAATTAAAATTTTCTATAGATAAACTGAAAACATCAATCATTCGAATTTGAATTCATTTCTTTACAGAAGGACCTTGCGCTCTGGATTATTCCAAAACAAAGACCCAGGATCATTTCTGGACTGATCCACCTGCTGATGAGTTGGTTCAGAGACATCGAATTTCGAGTAGTGCCATCACTCCTCCGTCTTGTCGGAGATCCGCTCTTAATGTGAGTCTCCCCCTGTATCAAAATGTTGAAAAAAAATTTTTTCTCTAGTTTGAATTTTAATCTCTAGCTATCACCGTTTCCCTTCATGAGGACTCATGAGGGCTGTTGATCCATTGACATGTTATTATATCATCTAATGAATTAAAAGTCACAAAGACATTACCATGCTAAATGAGTGATCACTCATTCAATCCTAGAGGCTCGTATCGACAGTGCGAGGCATTTGCCACGAATGCCTCAAATTGCGATGTTACTGGTGCGACTGGAACGCAGTCGATTAGCTGTGGCCAATCACAACTCTCGTTATTAAAGCTAAAGGATAAAACAAGAGCTGTGATTGGCCACAGCTGATCGTCTGCGTTCCAGTCGCACCAGTAACAACGTACCTTGAGGCATTCGCGGCACATTCCTCGCACTGTCGATACGGGCCTTGGCGCTTTTCAACTCAGGCATGTCAAATAGCAATGCAAAAAGCGCCTGAATTCAGCAACCATTGAAAGAAGAGTGACAATACTTTTATGTATGACTAGCTTCGTACATTGGCCACCAGGATAGCTACTATACAAAATGTGGGACACTTTCTGTATCCGATCTCGCGACAGTGAATTTATTAGACTGTGATTTTTTCACTAAACACAATGCTGCAAACCAGGTTTGAAAGGACTTACTTGCTGTAATGCTATTTTGTCGAATTTTTTTTATTAATCAATGTTGTATTGTTTTGCAGTACCGACGTGGATTAAATACAAGTTCTGAAGAAGGCATGAGACAAGTTCCAATCTCGGCAAAAGACTATGTAGAATCACTGCATCAAAATAATCGTGCCACGCTTCTCTATGGGAAAAATAACGTCCTTGTTCTTCCAGTAAGTATGCATTTCATATTCGATAACACTTTCTCATTCAACTCCTTTGTTTCAATGTGTATTATACATTTTAGCATTGCATAACTATTATGTTCAAAAATTACTTAATACAAGGGTAATTTCTTAATTAACCTCCGATCACTCATAACTAATGTCAAACAAGCAGGTAATCATCAAAGTAATTGAAAGCTTATTTCTTCTACTAAACATTATGTGATTGACGCGACCAGACAATCCATTGTTGCTGAGGTGCAGTGGCGGAAACATGGCCACCTCTATTGAGTCTTGCGCCAAGTGTTTATTGCTGAGTCTGAGTGGTATGCGATTCTCGCATTTAGAATAGCGAAGCAGAAATTCAGCAATGAGTTAGTCAAGACTACATGAATTAGATTACTAAATTATCTTATGAGTGTTGAGAATGAAGTCAGAATTTTAGAAATGGCCGTTCTGAAGAGGATGACAAGAACAAGAGCAGCGCCCATCCCCACAGTGATAGTGCAATCCAAAATTTTCTTAAACAAGTCAAATTTTATGTTGATTTCGACCTACCGCCATACTGTCCTGACCAATGAGTGGCAAGCATATTTTCCCCAATCTGATTGCGTAGCTTGACGGGCGTCGGTTTCAAATTAATTAGGAGCTTCATGACAAGTTCATAGCAAAGGCTCATCAATTGACGGCAAGATTTTTGCAGAGAGTTTTTGTAAGCGGGTTACAAAAAATATCTCAATCCTCATGTCTGTTCTGTTCAAAAGTAAACATACGAGTAAGTGTACTTGAGTTTTAGAAATAAAATAATTGCCTCTTATACCTTTTCCTTTAATATTCAGCCCATTGGAGGTTAATAAAAATGACCCACTTATATTTTCAAACTACTTTATAATTACTTGTACTATAACATAACTATAATCAACTCATAAATAAATTATCGCTTTTATTGACTAATTTCTGAATTTGATAGAAGAGAATGTGTAGATCCCAAATTGCTATTGAAATTATGGTTTTTCGATGCTCAAATAGATTAATAGAGTGAGAGGGCTGCTAACGCACGCCACTATGTCCCTACATTGAGCCTCGGTTAACACATACAGTCCGCGAGATTTCAATTTTGACATGAGCGTAGGGGAACCAATTTCCCCTTCCACTGTGCGTAGCATCAACAGAGAAATGAAATGAGGAGTAGAGTAAAGTGCGCTCTACCTATTGACCTACAGCTATTGTGCACGGGTAGTGGGAGAGATTAGTAAAGAACAAAGCATCTGGCTTCTCTTTCTTAGAGAGGAAGAGCCGTGTCCCAAGTAATATCTAGTATGTTTAACTACTTTGTGAGCTGCTTGAAAAACAGTTGATTGAAAGTAGAAATTATGACATTGGCTATAGCTTCTAATAGTAGCTACTCCTAGAAACCACTGTCTATGTCAAACTTAATATTTAATAGTGTCTATATTTGATATTAATTGAAGTTTTTCAGTTTATAAATAAATAATTTGAAACCTTTTGTGATCGGCCTACCCTAACAGCTAATTAAGTCGCCAGGTTCCACACAATCCTCAAAGTTTTATTGGAAAAACTCATGTTTTTTATTCAAGGTGATATTCTTGTTGTTTGTTTCTTTGTAAAGAAAATTATGAGTTTTCCATACACGGTTTTTATAGTCTATCCAAGCAAAGAAGGCCCTCTGGCAAGATGGGAAAATGACTCAAGCTTGGTCAATATTTGTTCAAGAGTTATAAATGTGGTCTTAATAGTAGACCAAATTGTTCCTTACAATTTAAGATGAAATTTATAATTCTTGAACAAATATTGATCGAGCTAGAGTCATTTTCTCATCTTGCCAGAGGGTCTTCTTTGCTTGGACAGACTATACCTAGGGCTTTATTTCTTCATATAAACTTCTGTTTGCAATTTGTTATTCTATCCTCCATGCATGTATTTGTGTGTGAATAAATAAAGCAATTCCATAATTCATTCAGATTTGTGTTTTGTTTTTCGGGTGAAATTCTTATCCAGGTTTCTATATTTAATGACTAATTTCTATTTGCAGAAAGATCTCACTGAGCCAATTCCTGGTTATCTGTCACTCCATCAAACTTCACAAACTCTCACAATTATGTGGACTCCGAATCAACTGATGAACGGCTACTCCGAACCAGATGGTCAAGACAAAAGGTAAACAAAGTAGTGATTTTTGCTCAGGACGCTTTCACATAAGATGATGGTAACGAAACAAAATGTCTGTTTCAAACCAGTGTGACAGGTTCAGCATTGGAGTAGGTGAGACCATTGCACAACAGATGAAATGGGACATTTTGCATTTGTGCTGAGCGTTTTTCACGGTTTCAGAATCAACAAATAGTTTTGTTTAGGCCTTGTTTCGTTCCTTATAGTGTGAAAGCAAAAATCAAATTAATTAAAATCCAAATTATTATCCAATAATCTTAATATAGGATACATTATACAACACTTGCTATATTAATTTAATAGTGAATATTCCCCACAAAGACTGAAGTCTGAGTGTGGGAATAAATTCATTTATAGATTTCAATATTACTTTTATAGTAGATTTAAAATTAAAATTGATTTTTTGATCTTCTCATGTCCCTTATAAATAGCACAGACAACAAACTATTTTCAATTCTAGATTTCTAGGGTCAACCTATTGATAGTGAGGACGAATCGTTCGACTAATATGGTATGTTTTGTATAATGTAGCCTATATCAAGATTATTGTGAATAAAAATACTATTATTTTAGGTTTAGACGAATACTTCCAATTCAGAATTTAAATAATGAATATGAGAGATTTTTACTGTGTTATGAAATTTGTAATATCAGAATGGCTGTTCTGTTCATGTAAGGTTTGAAGTGAATTCAATCTTTTAGCTATTATAAATATTAGTACTCTGCTTGGATTGTGTATCAACATGTTAAGAGAAAAAATGAGATCCAGTCCATCCGAAAAAGTCTGATTACACAATCCAAGCGAAGTATAGGGTGATTCAAAAAGATCGCCGGTTTTAATGTATCAAATTAAGAAGTTTATTTAAACGAAAAATTGAGAATATTACATCAAAATGATAATCTCACTTTCCGATTTCATGAATGAAAAATTATGTCAAGTATGCTGCCTCCTCTACTGCGCTGTCACGCATCAATTATGTTCAAGTAATGCACTATAATAGTCTGGATACATTCTGGCAAGATGGAGAAATTACTCCAGCTTAGTCTATATTGGTTCAAAAATTAAAAAAATTGTCGAGAAGAATTTTTTCTACAATTTGAGACCAAATTGATGAGTCTTGAATCAAAATTGACTGAGCTGGAGTCATTTTACCATCCTTCCAGAATGTCTTCTTTGCTCGACCAGACTATAATAGTGAATCACATGGGCAGAGTTGAAGCGTGCCAGAGCCGTATAGGAGGACACATGCATTACATTATTTTTCTTAAATTAAATCGGAGAGTCAGATGAACATGTTGATGTATTTATTATCAGTTTTCCGTTTAAATAAACTTCCTAATTTGATGTATTAAAACTGGCGCTCTATTTAAATCACCCTATACAAGTATATAATTATTATTACTTGGATTAAATTCATTCAGAACACTTGGTCTTAGATTGAATTCTTTCAAAAAGAACTTTGTGAACATGGATACTGTTCATGTTGAATTTTTGTCAAACCTTACCATAATTATGTTTTATAGAAGAAATAAATTTGTCTTTTCTATTATGAATTTTTGTTTCTTCATGTTTTTCTTATTTATGTATTTTCATTTTCTTATTTTCGATACAGCAAGTTTTATATATGGATTTAAAGCGCCTTTTCTATTGATTATGATTTCTAGTTTATTCGTGACTTCAATTTCCTCCTTTCTATACAGAAAGTTAATCTATCTTACTTATTTACACTAGGAATTGCTGTTTACATAGAAGTTCATCTATCAGACGTTCAAGCTTACGTACTCAAAACTTGTAAGTTATGATTTCATCTCTTATATTTTCTCGGTTTATTGATTTGCGATTAATTATTATTATCTTTTCCCAAATTTTTATTTCAGATAATTTTTCAATTATTATGTTCAATAAAGAACTTTAAAACAGGGCTGTTTAAAATAATTGAAAAATAAATAAAAATCAAACACCCTTTTTTTGAAAACTTTAAAAATTATAAAACACACATACATGTTTCGGGATCTAAGCCCATTTTCAATGTGGATAAAAATAGTTATCTGTTCAAGTTTGAACCATGCTTTGGCAATGTTATATTGTATTCAAAGATCATTTCTGATACAATCACTAATGATGAAACACTAACAATACAGACACGATTAAACAATAAACATGCAATCTCACTTGCATCAACACATGCTATTTCCATTCACAATTATTTTCAATTTTTGTTTTAGTTTCCGTCTATCTTCATCGCCTCCATACTATACTCTGTTCATTAAAGTTTTGAACTTTCAATCTTTTTTGTTCAAATTTTGAAAAAAATCACGTCAAATGCAATCTTTCAGGGGTTATTGTGCATGCATGGTACCCTGGAAATCAATAACAATAACTCCCATACACTTGGAAGTGGAAATCAATAAGAAGTTTTATGATATACCGTACCATAACCTTGATTTGTACTGTTAGTGTAAATTGGTCGAGGAACAGTTTTGCTCTACTTGGGGTAAGGTAAAATAAGCTAGAGAAGTATTGCACATTCTTCCTGAAACACTCTATATATGCCGCTGTTATACTCACAACATACTGTATTTGATTGAATAAATGAGTAAATTATTATGTTCTTAAATATTTTTAGGAAATACTTTGATCCAGTCTTTCCTAAAAATATGCTGAAAAAAATGTGCTTGCAAATAATTATAACGCATGAAAGATTGCATTATCTCAAAAAACTCGGTGACCAGAGTATAGGATTTTCTTTAATTGATTTCTCATATTATGTGAATTTGTATTTTGGCCAGTTGAACATAATTTTTCAATTTGCGCTTAATTTATATTTATCTTTGCTTTTCACGAACGGATTGTATTATTGAACATTCAATAAAAGACTTAATTTTTCTTCAGCATGTACTGGGAATATGCTATGAATGTCAACGTCAATGAGATAGTCTACGTACACTGCCATCAACAAGGTAATCATAATAAACCATTTAGTTATATTCTCATTTTGCTTTTATAAACGTTTGGAAACAGTGTTGTTTATTATTTCCGTTGATATTTCATATTCAAGTTTTTTTTATTTTCTGAAACCGATTTATATCCCAATTTTTACCTTGAGATGGAATTTTAGATCACATTTATGCTGGGTTTCACCAACTTTGGCCGAATGAAATCTGATAATGTGGAAGAAAAAACAAATAAGTTACACTAGGTGTTTTAGCAAAGCGATGGGTACAAAATCTGCTATTTTATATTATTCCAAGATACTTCCATTCTCATAAATATAGATCTGAATAAAAAGTTTGAGATTGCAATTAATCAATGCAACTATGACTATATGGTAACAAATATTGAAGGTCTGATTTAACATAGTGTACTGGGTATCGGTCTCTCGGTGAGGGTGATCTATCGATGGTCGTGATGTTGAGTCACGAACACTGTGGACTGCTCTTGGATGAGTGACCAGTACTCGGCCAAGTGTACACACTAGCGAGGTGGAACTACCCGTAAGGGTCTCCCCACCATTAAAAGCCATAAGAATATTTTTTTCACATATTTTCATCAAAACCTAATCAGCCCTTGATGCGTTTGAAGATAGTCAAATTTGCTGAATTTTATGAAACCTACCATCAAAAACTTGTTTTTTTCTGCTGATACCCCTTGTATAACACTTTTGAGTAAGTAATGAGGTGGAGTGTGTTGCACAAAAACTGCAAAACTAAACTGGATTCAAACCTATGACCAGTGCAGCTCTATAGCAGAAGACTGAATTTACTACGCTCGATCCCGTTAGACTGCTCATGCAGTGGAAATGAATCAATTATTCCATTAATTTTTTGTATGCAAAAAACAGGATTATGCAAGTTTTATTCGTAGGAAGATTCATATTTATTATGAGTAAAATACTTTAATTATCTGTCTTGGAATATGAAGTCTCTGTTTGCGGTATAGGCCTACTGCGCAGCTTAAAGTTAGTATTCCCAAGCGGCTGCTCGAGCCTAAATTCGGCTCTAAATTCGCTGCTGGAGCTGCCCGGCTCTATCTGCTCTGCTCTAGCCATCACAACTTTATTCATATAACTATATATTATGAATTTTCGCTGTGTTATTAGGGCTTCTAATGTATAATAAATCAATAAATGGTGAAATTTACTTGAAAATGGCAAATTTCAATATTTATTGGTTTATTATAAACTTTTAGCCCCAATAACAGAATGAATATTCATAATAGAGTTATGTGAATAGAGCTGTTATGGTTGGAGCAGTGCAGCTAGAGCAGGGCAGCTCGAGCAGCGAAATTAGAGCCGGGCAGCTCGAGCTGTCGCTTGGGAATGCTACCTTTAGGGATTAGTTTCCAAGTTCAAATGAAATCGTTCTCAAATTTTATTTTTGTAACAAATTTTCTCTCACATAGCAATTCTTCATTGTAGAATAAATATGAATTATTATTCTTATTATTATTAGACTGCACAAGGTTTCCCTTGAAAAACAAAATTAAAAACATTTTTCTTTTTTCAGGAGATAGTGGAGGTATGATCGTATTAGTGGGTCAGGATGGAGTTCAGAGACCTCCCATCCATTTCCCTAGAGGTGGACACTTACTGGCGTTTTTGTCTTGCCTTGAAAACGGCCTACTTCCACATGGCCAGCTGGATCCCCCTCTTTGGTCACAAAGAGGCAAAGGTGAATAAAGTACAAAAATTTAGGACAACCTGTCAAGTTTACTCATCAGATTGTAGTGAATTTATACTGATTTGTTTGAAGTATTGTATGCTTTTCCATATTTCTTCTTTTGTCTTCATCCTACTTGAACTGTTGATGATAGTAAGCTTAAAAACTTAGTAGATACTAGTGACTTTCACTTTTACAACAGTACTCACGATTTTTATGCTTGTTGGACGCGTTTCGTGGCACTGAGCCACATCTTCAGCATACAAGGAGTAACTAGATACTGAGGTCTTGCAGGTCTGAGAGTTGGGGATATGTGGTTAGTGGGTGGTGGGGGAAGGTACCTCCTAACATAACTCCTTGGCATCTCCATACCCCCTTCCACCAACCCAACTCTTTTCCCCCCCACCACCCACTAACCACATATCCCAAACTCTCAGACCTGCAAGACCTCAATATTTAGTTACTTCTTGTATGCTGAAGATGTGGCTCAGTGCCACGAAACGCGTCCAACAAGCATAAAAATCGTGAGTACTGTTGTAAAAGTGAAAGTCACTAGTATCTACTAAGTTTTTAAGCTTTTCTATATTTGTTAAATGTAATTTATTCAACGAGATGTTCCTGTACAAGCATTGAATTATAACGTTTATTTTCTGTATAAACAATCTAATGTATATAATGATTATTTTCTGTATTTTGTTGATGGGAATAGAATAGAATTGAAGGTCCGTTTAAGATAATCAAATAGTATATACCTTAAGTGGTTAAGTAGTAGAGTACTTTCCAAATTTCGCCACGTCATTAAAATAAAGAAGTCATTCTATTGTATTTTTATTCCTTGTCTTGATGGAATTGTATGAAAAATCTGACCGTGGAATTACTGCTTGATAGATATTTGTATAAAAACATATTATTTTGGTTTCTATTTTACGCATATTGATGTTCTCAATTACATTGTTTTGAAACACTAAATTGAGGAATGCTTTCCGAATCTACTACCGCATAAAAGCGCACACAGCGTACAAAGGATTGAGCTACTGAGTGGGAACTCTTTTTATTCTGTTTGAATACAAATATAAGTTCACAACCTCCATTCACAGCGAACGAAAAGAGTCATTTCAGCCAGTTCCCACTTAGTAGCTTAATTCTTTGTAAGCTGTGGGGCTGTGCGCGGCGTACAGCGCAGTAGTTTCGGAAAGCACCCCTTGATATTGAACATCTCCATGAATTTTATTTGTGTACTTGTATGTGTATTCAAAAAAGCGAGGGAACATATTTAATGAAATCAGTACCATGAAATATCAGTGAATCCGATTCATAAGATTAACCCAAAGTGGTGCACAAGGTGTTTCATGGTACCGTACTAGGAATGCCTTCCAATGAAATCTGGTTTGCTCTATTCCAAGTTGATCTTATTAAAACTAGGGCTCAGTTTTCATGATACTGGTTTCATAAAATGCGTTTCCTTGGTTTGAATCCTACCATGTAGGAATTTTGTGTATAGTCTTTCCAAGCAAAGAAGGCCCTCTGGTAAGATGGGAAAATTATTATTATTATTAATATCGTATGCCATATTTGGTGGAGAGTCCCAAAGGGAAGTTCCATCGGCAAAATAACCTCAATTATCCTCGATGGGAAATTGTGGTATTTTCTTGAAATGGTGGGAAAATGACTCCAGCTTGGTCAATATTTGTAAAAAAATTATAAATAGTAAATCAAATTGTTTCCTACAATTTGAGATCAAATTGATAATTTTTGAACCAATATTGACCGAGCTGGAGTTATTGTAAAAGTTATTCTTCGTTATCAATTTTCCCCCATCTAGCCAGAGGGTCTTCTTTGCTTGGATAGACTATACATAATATTACTATTGCATAACAGCAGCCTCCATACATATATACATGTTTCCATTTGGGTTGAAGATTTGAAACCATGTTAAAACATCTTCCTGACTTCCAATACTAAGTCCATGAGTTTTGTCGAAATGTTCAAGGATTCTTTTATTATACAGGTAAAGTGCTTCCAAAATTGCGGAGACGGGGTCGAGGCGTGCAACCCATTAAACAAGAAGAACTGAGTGAAGACGAATCCACCGATTATGTATTTCAAATAATCAGCAAAAAGAAGCATGAGGACTACTGTGAGTATGACGTAATAAATAAATTTATGCCTGATCCATCCACTGTGTAATCCTCAATTTTAACATCTAACTGTCCTAACTATGTTATGAATAATAAGTGAATGGATAACTGTTACTTTGACTAGATAATAATAACATACTAGTGAATGATTTATGAATTGTGATGTGAATAACTTTATCAAACTGGTGATATTTTATGATGCTTTCAAATCTATGTTATGAAATTCATGCATTGTTTAACTGGGATCTATTTTAAAATACTCTTAACATAATATTATTACATGCTTGGGTGGTAACATGATTTGTGTTATAGAAAAAGTTATCTTAATACGATACAACGGTTTACGACGGTTTGTGATGATTTTTTTACTAGAAATAGATTTCTACTTATTTTACTAGATTTGAAAAGCACGTTGAAACCTGTAGAGCTGTAGAATCTTAACTATATCAGTGGCGGACATATTGCATCAATAAAAGCGTAAAAGTGGCATAAATGTAGTTTTTACAAATCCACAAATGATCTTCTGTAAAGTATTTGGTTCTAAAATGTCACTATTTCAAACAACAACAATTTACAACCCTTTTTATGCATGCACCTTTTGGTATTGTACTATGACCTCTGTGGGAAAGTAGCCAGGTCGAGAAGCATTGCTATAGTTCACGATGTGTGCGGCTAATTTCAAGATGGTCTCTATTTTATTGAATGCATAAAGTGGCAATTTTAGAGAATACGTAGGTTTGCGCAAAGTATTCAGAGTCTTACATAGACTGTAATGTACCCAATGTACTAATCTTGGGTGTGCGAGCTTATACACTCATTAACCAAAATTACCACTATATTAATTCAATAGAACAACGACTATTTTAGCATGTAAGAAGTTCTCATCTTCAGCAAACTTTGATCAAAACGTTGTATTTGCAACTCTTAGAATGCTGCTCTTACTTTCTTTACGTTTCCAAAGTTTGGCCAAGCTGAGAAGACACGAATTTACAATGTAAAGTATATTAAATATATAACGTATATTAAATCTTCTCAGCTTGACCGGAACCATACTTTTTGCACTGTTTTCGCGCTCTTCTTCGTTCAAATTAATTAAACTCAGATTAAAATAAACTCAATAAGAAAGTCAGATCAAATTTGAATTGTAGGTATGTTTATTACTGTGCCATACATCTTGCACTATGTACGCGCTCTTCTTTGTTTAAATTCAGATTTAATTAAATTCAATAAGAAACTCAGAATTAATTTAAATTGTAGGGATATTTATTACTGTGAAGATAACTTTGGCATGGGTTTGTAATGTGATAACAGTAACTGGATCGGGGCAGGACCTCTTGGATCCACATCATAACTGGTCAACTAGTATCAGTGGTCCTCTACCTTCTCCTAGAAGCCGCACTCAGCTGGTTTCCTCTTCAACAGGCTCTACATCTTCCACTAGGTCTTTGACCAATGGGGAAACCGATTCTCCACCAGCACATCAACATAAACTCTTTACAGGGTTAGTTGTATCCACCTTTTAGATCATCCGTCTATTGTACGCATCACAAAGCAAACTCGCACTAAGAATTTCGCTTTTTTATTTATCTGATTTCCTTTTTTTTAGTTTTGAGCACTGTTTTCGTCAGTTTAAGATCATGCACAAATATATCAATAGCCAGGAATAAAACGTGCTCTGAACATTGTTCACTTTAGTTCTTTATGTATAGTCTGTCCAAACAAAGAGGACGCTCTGGTAAGATGAGAAAATGACTCCAGCTTGGTTAATATTGGTTCAAAAATTATTGATTTGTTCTCAATCGTAGGAAATATTCTGATCTACAATTTGGGACCAAATAAATATTTTTTGAACCAATATTGACCGAACTGGAATCATTTTCTCATCTTGCCAGAGGATCTACTTTACTTGGACAGACTATACTCAATAGCCACGAGTAAAACCAGCTTTGATCATTGTTTCGTTAGTTTATCTATGTACTCAATCATGCATTAGCTCAATAGCCAGGAGTAAAATCCGCTTCTTCATTTCAATTGATTTCCTTCCATGTACAAAATTTGTTTAACCCATGAGGTTAATTTTACAAACTTATAAATAGCTGTGAAGTCAGGGGTTAAGAAAACAGGTTTTAAATACTTTTTCAATTTTTAGAATATTTTCAAGAATTTTTATGCTCATCTTGATTTCACTTGATTTTTTATTATCGATTCAGTATACATTTTTAGCTCTGAAAACAGAGTAAACATCTATAATATAGCTGAGTGAATAGAGTTGTGATGGCTAGAGCAGCGCAGCTAGAGCTGCCGCTTGGGAATCTTACCTCAAGTTCAATTCCCAGATTTATATTTCTGTATCTCACTTTCTCTCTTTCGTTCTTCTGGTGTTTCTTCACTTTATTATCCGTTTATGCGTTATCGTTTTATGCGTTTATCCGTTTATCTCATCTCAAATCATTTATATTCATCTCATTCCCATATTATTCCGCGTTTTATCAATTTTTCGCGTGTTTGTCTTCATAATCATTTGTTTTTGCACATAACAAATCGGTCTAGAGTCTAGACACTTATTGGCTTGGAGCGTCAGTTTGGAGTAGTTGCTGAATCTGGACTCGGTTCAGACGAATTATAGCGAGAGCATAATCTGATTATCTTGGCGCTCTTGCTAACCTGCAACCTATCTCTAAACTTGCGTTATCTGGAACAATTGGGTCCTAATAGACCAAGCTCTAGACTTTATAATAATATTAAGTCTATCAATCATAATAGAGTCAGTTGAGAATCAAATTCGCTTCACACATGTATAGGATTTTAGGAAATTTTAAAACTTGTACAAATGAAGCGAAAGCAAATCTATAATTTCATAAGAATGAGAATAGTCCACTCACTAATTGGTTTGGGTTTATTTTCAATTAGCGTTTTGCCTGGAATTAGATGTTTGTTTTCTTGCTCTATTTAACCACACTCTAATATCATAATCATAGTTAACTAAACCACTCGTAATTTTGTATTATTAATAAAAAAATTAATAAAGTAATATTGGAAAATTAACAATCATAACTACGCTCTGTTCAATTGATCAAATTCTATATTTTAGGTGTTATTATTCTATGGTTATTCTTGGTTGTTTCTTAACATTTATTTTTAGGAAAGACTGGTTCACAGATTTTTCTAAAAATCTTAAAAGTTACACTCTTAACAGGTTACAAAAAATAATAACACCTGATATAGCCTTCTTATTCTATTTTTTATTTATTTTTTAACTAACAAATGCTTCTTAGAAAAAAAAATTGTGTCGCTTTTTCTAGCAAGCTATGAAAAATTAATTACATTCACAAATGAGCTCCTCATTTGTTCATAAGTTCTAATGAACTTACGAACAGCTTGCAGCTTTTTATGAGCTCATGAGCTTTTTATGAACGTATGATGCTCAGTTAAAATCAACTCATCATCTCGCTCATAACCTATTTTTTTATAACCTTAATGCACTCTTGTCTAAGTGGTGGCTGTTTGTCATTCAATTTGTATTGAAAGCATGTGTACAAATTTTCAATGGGGAATTATGTTTCTTTATAATCATTAACATTATACATTAAATTACTTGTAATTAGTTTTGTTATTGATGGCCGGTCAGGTTGACCGAGTGGACTGGGGTGTTACAACCTATTTAGTCTGACCAGTCTGCAACCTGATCTAGGTTCGGATCTCAGCAGAGTTTGACCGTCTCATCAATCACCCTATTAATCTCAATTTCCCCTCGGACAAGCAAACATGTTCTTCCGTAATAACAAAAATTATAAAATATTTCAAGGCTTTGATTAGGTGTTGGTGCAGGGAGGTTTGAGAAGAAGCATGTATGGCAATGTTCAAAATTTACATACATTTTGTTCAATTTTCCTCTATTTGGATATTGGGTCTCCTCATAAATGTAAGCTATAGGTATATTTTTTCTTTGGATATCGATATCGTGTAAAGGATGTACACAAGAACGATCACAATAAGGCTCAGTCGTATTCTTGATAATTTACTTCTTTATTATATTATTCATGTCCGGTTCTTGAGATAGTTAATGAGGTATTACAAAGCTATTAAAACATTATTATTAAATTAAATCAGAATTTATTAATCTAAAATATAATTTATAAATAAAAAATGGAAAGAAATTTCATGCTCCTTAACATTAAAAAATTATAGATATTATACTACGAATAAATATTATAAACCCAGCGTAATGATATGTTTTGGGGGTTTCGATTTGACGTTTTATTGAAAAATAATTGATGAAGTTTTTCATTGAATGTGGCAGTAGCTAATTTAATGTCTCATGAACCGGGCATAATTAGTATAATCTAATTGAGCAAAGAAAAAATTCTTGCAAGATGGGAAATTAGCTTCAGTTGGTTCAAAAATTCGGTCTCAAATTGTAGAAATTGTAAATTTTTGAAACAATATTAACTGAGCTGGAGTCATTTTCCCATCTTGCCAGAGGGTCTTCTTTGATCGATGATCGACCAGACTATATTTGATTGATCTATTTTTCCGCATTTATTTCTCGATTTTCTCTGCTTATATTCTCTTCATAGCCAATTCTTTTTATCATGCGTACAATTGATGTCAGCTTTTACTCATTTTAATGATAGCATTCACTTTTTTTTCTGATGAATTTGCATTCACACGTTTTTTCTGATGAATCTGCTAGAATTTTTTTGTGTAGCTGCTTACACTGTTTCCTATCTTACCACCAGGGATTCTCTTCAGTTATTATGCGATTCAATGAAGCATCAAATAATATCTAGGGCGTTCTACGGTTGGCTGGCCTACTGTAGACACTTATCCACTGTGAGGAAGCACCTGTCCGAGCTGGTCAACGCGAGCATCATAGAAGGCGAAGGCGCCGACGAAGGATTGACCGAGCAGGTGTGGACAGAACTCACTAAGTCCGGTCAGTTGACTGACAGTGATAGAGTGTTCAAGTTGGTCTACTATGGTGGAGTCAGCCATGACATCAGAAAACAGGTGAGATTTATAATTTGTTCGAGATGAAACCACACCATATTGTGGTTTATAATGCTTCCAAACTTCGAGATATTGTCATTGAATGTTTTAAACATTATTTGAGGTTAAGGATGTGATGGTGATGCAGAGGATCGCACTTGGGCATTTTGGGGTCTTGTTGAGCATTTTTCAACTACCCAATTTTATATTAAGAATTGAATACAATATACAGCAGTAATCTAGATGGTTCTAGTATTCGAGACTCTGTCATGACAAGTCAAATGAAAGCGTCAATAAAACTTCCTCAGCATCGCCACCACATTATTCTCGATTTTAAAAAACTTTAATGGTTAATTAATCGTAACATGTTTGTTAACGGCTCAACAGCATATGAAGGGCCTTTCATATTCACTCTACTATACATCAGAGGTGAATAATCATCAATCATAACATGGTATTTACTGAAAATGAATTACTTTCCCACTGAATGCTATCACTCCCACTCCTCTACGTCACATGAATGTTTTTTAATGATTGTTTGAGAATAGAGGGAGTCATTCTGTCCCACTCTGTACCATGCAGTAAAGTTGAGTTTAATGTAGGTTCACCTGTTTCCTGTATTTCGTATCTTCTATTTTTATGATACAGACTTCTGATATTGCATATTTGTAATGGCCTTTTTAATGGTGATTAGTCTTGTAAAAAAACTGGCAGAAACTGTACAAAACTGGCTTATGGTTGAGAGGATCAACGTGCTAACCACACTTTACCTCTTTCCTGGTTGATGATTATTCGGTTGCTGTATGGTCTGTCCGGCGGGGCGGGCATTCAGGAGGGGTAGGGGTGGCTTCGGCTCGGTCAGTGTTGGTTCGGGGACTGTGGGTTGTGTTTGAGAATTTAAGGCTTTTGGGCCGGTATTGGCCGGGCTGTAGTCGTTTTCCCGTCTTGCCGGGGCGTCTTCTTTGCTTGGGCGGACTGTGGAGTGAATATGAAACTGGCAACCAGCTGGTAGGCCCTTCTTGGAAAACAAACAAAAAGTCTTGTAAAATAGAAGCACAAACGTTTCTTCTCATTCCTGATAACGCAAACCAGGGTCTGTTTCCGTATCAAGAATTGATCTAATATAAGTACCTATAGCGTACTTGTGTATAGCATACAGGGTGATGCAGAAAAAGTGGAAGTAATGGATATTAGAAGTCAATGAATTGAAGAAGATGTTTTATGCTCAAAATGTGTTTGAGAAGACTGAAAATTATATGAACTAACATTAACTAGCTATAAAGATGGGAATAGATTTCTAAAAATTTCATAGATAATTTTTGAAGTGTTGTAAAGCAAAAAGAGCGATTATTAAAATTCTACTGATTCTCTCATATCATTGCAATCTAGTTGAAAACGATATATTATTGATCATGATTAGAAAGTTATTTTAAGTTACTTTCTGCCTATTCGATACTTTTTGAGATATAGCAATAAAAAATTCACATTAAATAATCTCTTCATACAACATGCAAGCATTTTCAAATAATGTACAATATTTATAAGTAATTCCTCTTGTTAATTGTCAATTCAGTCTGTCTGCCTTTAGATGTACGATATCGAAAATCTACTTTGATAATATTCTGTTCAATCCATCTTTTGTTTGAAATCTTGAATGAGTCAGGTCAATAATCAGTTTTGAAGATAACCTTACTTTTGACGTTCCTGTGTAAGAGCTTGTGCCCTCGCTGATGAGTCAACTTGACCAAGTAGGTGCATTTCAACTTGGTAATGTTGAACTTGATAAGTAAAGTAACTGCTGTAAAGTAATGTTGAACTCGGTTCACAAACTGATAAGTCGATTCAAATACATCTACTTGATTAAGAGTGGGTGGTAGTGGACGGTCAACTGCCGAACGGCAAAATTATGTCCCATAAGAACAATGTAATTTTTATCAATCTCTTGGAGCAGATAGGGCGGTTATTAATGAACAGAATTCCACGTTCTTTATGTTATTTGAAAGAGAATTGAATATTCAAGAGAAAGAGAATGAGAATATTCTCCAGGGGCGTGACTTTTTAATGTTTCGATTTTTAGCTTATTTCAATAATTAGAATTCAATACATTTTTATAGTTAATTAATTAAACGATAATAATTATTAAAATAGGTTAAACTAAAAATCGAAAAAGTAAAAAGTCACGCCCCTGGAGAATTTGATTCTCTTTCTAATGACGTACAAAACGTAAAATTCTGTTCATAAATAACGGCGCTATCTGCTCCAAGAGATTGATAAAAATTACATTGTTCTTATGTGAGACAATTTTGCCGTTCGGCAGTTGGCCGTCCACTACCACCCACTCTTAAATCAACTTATCAGCGTGTGGTTAAGCCCAGAGATCAGCCAGGCTGCCATTTGCAGCTAACAAAGTTTGGAAGATACAAACTTGCAATTTTTTATGAAACGCACCCCCTGATCTCATAGATTATGTATAGTCTGTCCAAGCAAAGAAGACATTCTATCAAGATGAGAAAATTACTCCAGCTCGGTCAATATTGATTCAAAAATAATTAATTATGTCTCAAATTGTAGGAAACATTTTGATCTACAATTTGAGACAAAGTTGATAATTTTTCAAGTAATTTTAACCGAGCTGGAGTCATTTTCCCATCTTGCCAGAATTTCATATTTGCTTGGATAGACTAATAGTTTATTTTTGGAATAGGTCCTTGTTTGATGGTGATTAGAAAATTGTATTTGCATTTTGTTCTATTAAGTAATTTAAGTTCAAATTTGTTTGTCAGGTTTGGCCTTACCTACTTGGTCACTATGCATTTGGAAGCGAACCAGAAGAACGGCAGAAAGTGGATCATACCACCAGGCAAAACTACGAGACGACTATGTCGGAGTGGCTGGCAGTGGAGGCAATCGTCAGACAGCGCGATAAGGAGTTGATGGCCGCCAATTTGGCTAAACTATCCAGCGAAAGCACGAGTGGTGATGCACCCCCTCCCATTGTCATGCAGGACATGACCAATGATGTAATTATACTGATTTTGCTCTCAATTTATTGGAAAGAGTTTGGTTGGAATATTTTTTTTCATTTTCGTCTATTAATGATTGGATAGAAATGATGCAAAAAATTTGTTCCTTGTACGTTCCAATTGAGTACGTACCGTGTTGAAACATGTATGCGGTCCCTTCCAATTACTTTATATAATACATTCAATACATAGAATATATTGATAGTGCTCTGAAAAGTTTAAGAATGCAATAATAATAATAATAATCGTGTAACCTGGCTGGCTCAGGTCTGGTGTCAGAGTTTTCAGGTCGCTCCTGATCAATTTCAGGGCCTCTGACAGACTTAACGACTGTTTTTAGGCAGCCGGGACCGACGGCTTAAGAATGCAATATAAACTAAATTGATTGATGCAGCTCCGTACAGTTTAGAGGAATGCTTTATCTGTTCTGCAAACATGTTTTCAACTCCTTTGTGTGTTCTTATTTTTCGTCTTTTTTTTCTTTTATAATTATACTTTTTTCTGAGTACTGTAGGTACTCAATATTTTTGACGTGACAAATACTGCCAAGCTTTGCTTGATTTTGTGGTGTTACTTGACGAAAATTAAACTAAACTAAACTGCCGACACGGACTTTTTTCAGCCAACTTCAGCTGTTGGAACGCACAAGGAACAGACGAAAACGCCTCAATTTTTAACATCAGCTCTATCCAATCATTAAAGTGAAATTACTAAAAGTACTTTGTAAAAAATACTTTAAAGCACTACAAAGTTTATTCTGTTCTTTCAATTGAAATAGTCTATACCCTAATCACGATGACTTGAGACGCAATAAACAACCTTTTTGCGTGTGTGTGCTTATAAGTATGGAGTGGCTACCTCGGACAAACCTTCATAAACTATAAACGTCTTAGCGTAGACACGTCATAATATTGGCAATGCGTATGTGTCGTTTTTTGTCGGGACTGTTTCGTATTGTTGGTATGATTTGTCATCGCACAGAAGCAGTCCTGTTTACGTTATGAGTTTGTTTATCTTGTTTCAAGTTATCGTGAATAAGGTTTAGTTATTTTACTACAATAACCTATCAACTTTCAACAGTTCCAGTTTCAACATAACTAACTAATTTTCTATCTTTCAAGCTTCCCAGTTAGTGCAGCTGGCCGTAAGCCTCCCTTAGGGCGAGGCTTGTCGAGCCTGGAAATTAATACCATAAACTTCCTGGGCTTATTTCTTACGATACTTGGACATTCTGTTATTCTTGAAGCTTGTGTTGTAGCTTTGCTTACCCTTTTTTGTTACTTTTTTAGGTTTTCGAGAGTCTTGGTTCCGATGAAGAAGACTTGCCACTGGTGCTTGACGAAGAGGAAGATCCAAAAAGTGAGACAAATGTGCCAAAATGTCCCCCCAATTCCCTTGAAAAGAATTCTTCCTCTGATATAGAGATAAACTGCTCTTCTGGTAAGTTGAGGGTTCCGGAAGTTTAATAAAACTAAATTAATATACCTACGTACTTTTTCATGCCTTACAGTTTTGGAAGTCGCTGTAGCCGAGTGCGATAAAGCGTTGGTCTCTTAATGAGTAAAGTCTGAGTCTGATAATGTTCCTGGGGTTCGATCCCAGTTGGAGTCACCGACTTTTAAGCGCTAACAGCCACGCCCGTCTTTCGGAGGAGACGTGAAGCCTTCGGTACCGACTGCCTAAAAGCACGCATATGCTTAGAGCACAAGTGGGCATCACGATAAAATGCGCATAGTTTTATCAACTTGGTATCATATCGCATATATATACACAAAATGAGAATACAATAGTTTTACTTAATCATTGTACTATTTTCAGTGCTTAAGTGCATCATATCATTAGACACTAAATCAGAAGGTTTTAATGATAGACTCTCAACTATGTGAAACTTCGTATGTTCTTGGTGTTGGCAACGCAACTGATGCTCCGTGATTGGCACCAGTTTGCGTCACATTTATATCACCCAGTTCCTTCCAGTAAGTGTCCAATTAATATTCCTATTCTTAATATTTCAGATCCAGTTGTTTTCAATGGTGTTATGGATGATATCATTGAAGGAAAGACTGAAAATGATCAAAACAGCGAAATTGAAAGAGTGCCAGTAAGTTATTCTTCATATTTTTCAATCTTCAAATAACTAACGTTTTTACGCACTATCTGTGAGTTTTTCAGCTCAAAGTTACTGTACATGATTTGACATCTTGTGAGATCGGGTAGTCCGAGACCTTACTGAATATAAATAAAAATAATGAAAGAAATAAAATAATGATATTACAACTATTATTCTTTTGTTTAGAGAAGTTGTGTCATATGTTATCAAATAAAAAGAGGAATGTCAGACATCTAATTAGCTAATACCTTATAATTTTCTCCACTACTATTTTATTGTACCGTACTATTCTACCTCACCTTTTATATGAGTTGATTCCCTAATCCATCAAATTATTGTAGAAATTGTAGTAAGTATTGGCCACTCGTTGATCGTTGAGGGTGTCTACATAGTGATTGTAAAGTTGAGTAACGGTCAGTGTGGACTGCTCTTGAATATAGGTGACTAGTAAATACTTGGCCAAATGGCCAAGTACATATTGGCGAGGTGGAACCTTCCCCTAAGAGTTCCCTCACCATTAAAAGCCTTAAGGATATGTTTATTCTATTGTAGAAATTGAAAATTTTTTTTAAATACTTACTGTTTCTTTACAGACCCCTCTTCTAACAGAAGAGGGAGTTCCAGTAGAAGACAATGAAAACGAAGATGAAGATTTTAAAAATCAACTGAATCCGGACTCCGGTACGTTCATTGCAGTTTTCGTAAAATTTATCTCCAATAATATGAAACGAATTTTTTTTTTTTATGATCTAAAAAATAAATTAAAGGCTCATAAATTTGCACTTAATTTCTAAACATTCAATCATTTAGCACCAAAATTATACAATTTACTTCCTGAAAATTTCAAACAGAAACATTCTAGAAAGTTCAAAACAATAGTACACAATTGGTTGGTGAGCAGAGGAAGAAAGAACATAGAAAACATCATTTCAACTAAACACCTAATGAATTACTAAACACTTACTAATTACTAATCCGCACACAAAAAACAAACAATCAAAACCTACTCTAGAACATGGTACGCCATAGTGGAGTTGGTCAATTTCCACACAGAAAACACTAAAACACGTAAAGACACATTATAAGATGTTTCTGAAGCTAACTATTGTATATACTGTAATTGTAGAGTTTCTAATATTCTGTAATTGATGTAGTAGTTTTAGTTTTTTTTGGGAAATGAACTTTTATTTATTTATTTATTTTTTTTTTTATTTATTAAAAGTTATGTCTTTTGCTCAAATTTATAATTTGATACAGTTTATGTAATTTGATACAATTTTCTTCTTACAGTTCAAAAGAAATATTCATTACTGATATTCTATTCACAAAAAACATTTTATGAGTATATGTATTTTTTAATTTCAGAAAGGAAAGGTTCTGGAATGACATTAGCTGTGAATGAAGATGGACATTTGAATCAGGCTAATCAATCCGCATGTGTATCTCCAGTAAGCTCTCAAGGAGGTGTCTATTCAGTAAGTTCACAGGAAGGATTGAAATAATAATTCTTCTTACTCATAATGACAGAAAATATTGATATTGTAGCACTTTTAGTTATAATTTTCACTACAGTTGATAGACCGAGGAATTGTCAAATCCTAATTGCCATTATACCTAAAATTTTTAATTATAAGTTATTTATGTATACAAATACATATTTCCTGTTCGCATAGTACATAGTTTTACCATCAAATAACGATTCATCAAAAAGTCGAGCAACCCAATGTTTGACGTGTAAGTTTAAGGGTGGGCGGTAGTGGACGGCAAACTGCCGAACGGCAAAATCAAGCTCCATAAGAACAATATAATTTTTATCAATCTTTTGGAGCAGATAGAGCCTCTATTTATGGACAGAGTTTCACGTTCTTTATCTCATTGGAAAGAGAATTAAATTTTCCAGGGGCGTAACTTTTAACTTTTTCGATATTTAGTTTCTTTTAATAATTATAGAATAATTAATTAATTACAAAAGTATTGAACTCTAATTATTGAAATAAACTAAAAATCGAAAAAGTAAAAAGTTACGCCCCTGGAGAATTTAATTCTCTTTCCAATGAGATGAAGAACGTGAAATTCTGTCCATAAATAGAGGCTCTATCTGTCCCAAGAGCTTGATAAGAATTACATTGTTCTTATGGGGTTTGATTTTGCCGTTCGGCAGTTGCCGTCCACTACCATCTACTCTTAACTGACAGGAAAATTGAAAAATACTATTTCTGCACATATTCTTGTTCGTTTTTTGTGTATACAGTGTTGGAAAACACCATCTGTTATACTGTTAACATTAAGCCTGGCAAAAATGAAAGTGTTCAAACAGAACCAAAATGTTTTGATTTATCAAGAACAACGTGCATTCAATATTAAAATTGACATCTCAGTTCTAAGGTTTATTCAGCGACAAGACCTTGTTCCATCTCTGTGGATTTTTATTAATCTATTCTTAAGCAATAGTCTCCAAATAACCCACTCCAAATCCAATAAACAGTCAAGTAATGATAGGTGGCGTGGTGCGTCTTGTCGGTGTGAACAATTTTTGGGCCTTCAAAAGGCTCTTCTGTTCTTGACAGAAGTATAGTAAAGTCCACAACTCAGTCATATTTGAGTGTTTTTTTTTTTATTTAAAGGTCCAACAGCACAGTTTTCATTTGAAACCACTTCCTGGCCCTCCAAAAATCCTTTGTGTCACTGAAACACCCTATTTCCAGCGAAAATAGTGTCTGAATAAGCCTAATTAATCGTCTTTGAAGCACATTTCTGATTTCCATTACTGGGCCCTATTTCACAACGTAACAAGTCTTGTTACTAACCATGATTTATAACAAATTTACTAATCCAGCTGATTCCAGGCGTTTCACGAACGGACAATTGTAGACTTGTGATAACAAATGAATTTTAACAATTTTACAAGCGTTCCGCCGGTTATGAACAAGTGTTTCACGAACGTTGGCATGGCAACGAACAAGACTTGTCAAAAAAACTTGTCATTAAGCAAGAAATTTCTAGCTATGAATAGACCTAAGTAAGTTAGTTACAAAAGTGTTAATAAAGATGCTTTTCAAGGCTTGAATTTTACTTTCAATGATTTGAACCATTTTATACTGTTTCTTTGTACATTTTATTATGTTCAATATGAGTCAGAAAATTTAATTCAATAAATTAAGAAAATCATCAGTACAAGTAGAATATGGGCTATGTTGGGCTATGTTTCACTCATTATGTGAAATGAGTGGAGGCTACTCCAAGCTCACTGTAATATATATTTTTTTGTTAAAGTAATGGATTCAAATTCAAATACGTTTTATTCCTCAAAATAAAATATAAAAAAATCAAACAAGAAATAAACAATGTAATGGAATTCCTCCACAAAGACTGATCGTCTGCGTGTGGAGGAGAGTTCCGCAGACAACACATATGCAATCACAAAAATAAAATAATAGAAAGCAAAAAAATAATAGAGAGAAATAGGCTTAAGAGTAAATAAATAGAATAATGATAATAATAATTTTTGAACTAAATCTAATAAAATAGAATTGAGAAATTGAAATAATAATTAATTAGGGAATGGAAACATTTATAACCCCAGGAATGAGGAGAGCTGTGAGGTCGCATCCTACAGGTTATAGGCTAGAGAAAAAAAGTGGAGAGAGAAATTATTTCTCCTATTATAAGCTACTTCACCATATTAGTTGACGAGGTAGAAGAAAGAAATATGAAATAAAGAAATATGATCTTAAAGGATCGACAATGATTCATTAATTTATTATTATTTTTATTCCAAATAAGATAAGTGTTCAACTAATTGGGATTTAAATGATTAATTAATTTCCATAATAAATTTTACCAATCTATCTTTACCACAAATAAATAAAATTTTAACCAAAACTATATCAGTGCAAACTATAGAAAGTATCGAAAACCGATACAGATGGCACTGATGGGTGGGAACACTTGTCAAATTGTAGAATTGTAAACTTGTAGGTCATTCCGTTTGTGAAACGCCTGTAATTAACAACTTGTTTTCACAAGTACTTGTCAGTAACCATGGTTAATAACAAGACTTGTTGCTTTGTGAAATTGGGCCCTGATCTCTGCTTTGTCAAGCGCTACATTTTGAACGCTTGCTTTGCTCTCTGTAACTCGTCGAACGAAAAATACTTAAGTAGATTTTTTTCTGTTCCTATTATAATAATTATCCTATACTAACTAAAAGCTGTCTCTCAAACTTTATTAGTTTTATGTGTTATCTTGAAATATAAAATTTCATAAAATATATAGAGTTCATAAAATTCTCATTTTGTTTTGTAAAGAGTCGGGACGAGATACCGTGTTTTAACTCAAGCCTAACTCCTGTACCCCTCACACTGTTTCTGAGATTAGTCTGCAAGTTTATTAACTTGTAAAGTGTTGAAAATTATTTCAAAACGCAATAGTAGAATTTTGTGATTTATTTCTTATGCATTTTTTTGTAACTCGCATCCACCATTTGACATTATATTGATTTCCTACGCTTTCAGGCTGAACTCTTGGAAGTCTTTGGATTGAACCTGCACAGAATAGATAAAGATGTCCAGAGATGCGATAGAAACTACTATTATTTCACACCAGATAATTTGGAAAAACTACGGAATATAATGTGCACGTAAGTTTCATCCTGATACACTATTATAAAATTAATAAATAGATTCAGATTCATTAGATTTAATAGATAGATTTATTTTCTATAAAGTTATTTTTAATTTTATTGAATTTTAATATATGAGCTATCATTTTTGTAATAATAGAATAGTCAATATTTCTTTTAAAATGCTGTTAATAAATATTTGTAGGTTGAAGCTTTGCATGGTTTTACCTGGTAATATCATGATTATTCACAGATTATTATAATGGATTTATATAGAATATCATGGTTTCATAGTACAGTACTAGTAAGCCCAATGGGCTGAAGAACTCGCGTGCGAACCCTCAAAGTCAACTTATGGCTTTAATCATTTAAAAATATGAACCACAAATCATACTAATACGATACCTAGATTTATTGAATACTGATGTATGATTCCTTTTTGTGAGGATATAGTTATTTACGGTATATTTTGATCAATCGTTTGATCATATTATTTTGATACATCATTATCCGCAACTCTTCTGCACCAATAAAAACGTAGGCCTACTTGTTCATGACGACTTGACTGCAAGAATTCAGAGTAGACCTATTAAGAACTGAACATAGTTCAGTGAACAATTCTAACAAATTTACAAATATGGATGTAAAAACATTCCCTTTTTTTCTGAAAACCATACGTACTATTGAAACTTCGTGTTGAGTCTATCCATTATCTATACTCCGTCCACCGAGTGTTGGGAGAAAGCCCCGCCTCTTAGGCTCTGACGTCATGATCCGACCAGCTCACAAGCGGTTGCAATTGCCTGGATAGTAGGTAGTAATTGGAACTAAGTGGCCTTAAAAATATTAATGCTTTTATGGTTATTATTTGTTGATCGGCATAATTCAGATCGTTCTAACATAAGAATGATTATTATCAATATCACTTGATAGAATTATAGTTGATGAAAAAGATTATTCATAATCATCTTTTTGTTATTATTATTTCGACTGCTCACTTCAAGCCGGGAATTTTAAACTCATTCAACTACACAATAACGTAAGTTACTACAAATTCAAGTATAGGCCTCTAACCTAATCCATATGAAGTTTAAAATTAATTATACATGTAAGAAATGAATGAAATTATGTATGTACTTTGAATTCAATAGAACCAATACCGGTATTTTTTAAATAAATATGCTGTTTTGTTGAACAAAGAACAAAACATAACCGCCAAAAAATCTTCCATGAGAGGTTTGAATAATTTAAATCAGCTGAAAGAACACAAGAACATAAATTTTGATAGATTCACTGAAAAAAGGAAGGCTTGTGTTTCCAAGATTTTCACAGCATGACTGTGACCTAAAAAGTAACAGCTGCAGCATGATGATCTTACTTGCCATTGGCTACAGCCCCCTGCGAAGTCAAAATGGGGGAGGAGCTTAGGTCCGAACACTCGGTGGACGGAGTATAGGTATGATGAAAAGTCTTAAAATAATAGAAGGGCGGATTAGAGGAAACTAAGGAGAATTCGGTGTTTAGCCAATGATGTGTTCTGTTTTCTTTCAGCTCCAAGAACACCGTGTTAGTAGTTGAGTTAGTTCTTTTTGGAACACTCTGTAGAGTCATATTGATCGCCTCTTGTTCTAAACTCAACAGAATTTGTAAATTATTTAGAGTATCAAATTGAAAACAAACATTGTAGAGATTCGTTCAAGAATGGAATTTTTTGATAGTTCAGATAAATCGTATAAATTATTAGAGATCTCCTAGCATTCTTCAAATCCCGTAGAAAAGCACGGCTGACTTATTTATTAGTCTTACTTAATAAAGCATGGAAATCAAATTGAACAACTAACTTCCTTGAACAAGAATACTTGAAAAATAACCAATGGTAAAATAATTTAAGTTTGCCGCCTTTTGTCAGCTGTTCAAATAAATAGACTCCTATCACATGTTAAAACTTTGAAATCAATATTAACCCTTTGACTGCCAAGAGCCGATCTAATCGGCTCTTGTGATCCATGCGAGAACTGCCAGAAGCCGATCTCATCGGCTCCACTTTTCTGTGCAAGATCTGCCAGAAGCCGATCTCATCGGCTCCACTTTTCTGTGCAAGAACTGCCAGAAGCCGATCTCATCGGCTCTGCTTTGCTATGCGAGAACTGCCAAGCCCAAAGCCCAGAACCCCCCCCCCCCCCCCGAAATGGCCTGGCTACGGCCTTGCAACTACAATAACTGTAATGTTATTTGGATTTCATATTCATAAATTTATTTAAATAGGTTATACATGCAAATAAAATTAAGAAAACTTCTCACTCACCATAAAGAATAAAATTTGCTGAATTGAATGCACTGTATTGATGTATTGATGAGTAGATAATAGAATAATAAGAAAATAGAATAATATGTCATGAAATTAAAAAGTCACAAATATATACATTTACAATTTACCGCACTTAAAACTGGCAGTGATGGTTTGTGATGCAATTCAAGTGCACACCTTTCCTGCACTTCACACACTCAGTCCTTGAACGTTTCCGTTTTCCTTCCAGATTTCTCGGTACACTACATTCACAACAATTCTTTTCTTTATTGTTCGCAATTTTTTCTACCCCACAGTTACTGGTGGAAGGAGCACCATCTTGCATAACTTGATTTTTTTCAGCAAGCCATTCCTGTGCCAAGCTCTCAATGACATTGATCTGGAATTGAAGTCTGGACATTGGCTTGTCAGTATTCAGTCTGTATAATACATATGAATTCAGAGCCATCCTACCAAAAATATTAAAAACTACTTTTTTCCAATGTTTGGATGCCCTTCTTTCATCTAGATAGGTGTAGAGCATCTGGTCTGTTCCATCTATGCCACCCATTCCATGATTATATTCGTATACAATTTGTGGCTTTTTCTTGATTACTACTCTGCCAGACCTTCTGATAGAGTATTGAATGCTTAGTGCCCTTGCATCGGTAGATAATAAAATGAACTGGGACTTATTGGTTGATTTTTCTCTGAAAGCCATCATCAGAAGTGGGCCTTTCCTTGCATAAACTTTCTTTCCAACTGGATACTTTCCAAGTAACTGTTTAGGAATACCCTTCCTACCTAGCCTTACAGTTCCTGTGACAAATGTACTTTTTGAATAAAGATACCTGGCTAGCTTCTTTGTTGTAAAAAAATTGTCCAAATACATATGGTAACCTTTATTCATAAGATTGCACATATCCAGTAATTTCTTCACAACTGAAAATCCTTAACCATTATTTTCTGTGTCCTCATTCCTTTCCTCATATTTTGCGCCTCGATAACAATGAAATTGACAGCAGTAGTTGGTTGTAGAGTCACTTAGTACCCATAGTTTTATGCCCCAACGATGATGTTTTTTCTTTGGGATATACTGTGTGAGAGCAATTCTTTTCTTAGTGCCTACCAATGACTCATCAACTGACAACTTCTTGTAGGGAACATAGAATAAACGGAAGAGCCGATTAGCATGATCAATGAGGGGTTGGAATCTTCCACATGGATCGTAGTTTGGTGAGCCATGAGGAGCAAGGGTATTGGAATCAACAATGTGGAAAAACTTGAGCAGAATTTGGAAACGATTCCTGGAAAACATTTTTTGGAACCATTGCATATTTTGAGAGGAGGAAGTGTACCAGTAGCTTTCAATTGATGGCCTCTGACATATGCCCATATTCATAATAACTGAGATGAACCCCTTCATTTCAGCCACAGTCACATTAGTCCAATCATGTAACCGACTTTGTGGTGAAATTGCTATACCTGAATTCAAAAACTGATGAGCATATCTATTAATCTCTCGTACAAAAGTTTCCATCAATCTCAAGGAAAAAAATAAATTGAAATATTCAATTGGAGAGAAATTTCGTGGGGGACAATGCTTGGGTCCAGATTGTTCACCAAAATTGAATGAGTGTACATAGCCTACATCTTCTTCATCTTTTGTCTCCTCCCACTCACTGCTGTCAGGACTAGCTTGCCGTTGTCTGTCAGGCCTAGTTCTACCCCTGTTACCCACAACTGTTTGCCTCACTCTCCTATTCACTACTACTTCAGGCACAGACTCTTCATCTGAACTGCTAACAGATGGACGTGGCACAGGTCTATCTTGAATATGAATATTAGGAGGCTGAGATCTTGCTCCTACGTCTGGCAAATAGTCCGGATCATCATTTTCCAGCCGTGATTATTGTGTTGAAATTTAATACATGCCGGAGTATATATAGATATATTGTTGCTGAGAGCTTATTCTTTTTTTGCCTGAAAAAGGATGAAGGAGTCGGTCGATTTCATTGTCCAACGAACTTGACCTGTATAGAAGTATGAAGAATATATGTTCTGAATTTGAATTTGATCAATTGAGGCGTTCGAAAGTTATTGTCGAACATACAAACAAACAAACAAACGAACAGACGGACAACGACTTCGGCCTTGAGTCAAAAGAAAGAACTCGCTATCGCTCGTTCAATTACAATACTATCACAATATTAAAGCTAATCAGAATATAGCTTTTAATGAAAAATGTATTTGTAAATACAGCTTTTATTGAAATCCATTTTTTCTTGATTTAATATGATTTATTGAAAGAATGTGAGTCTAGTTGTATGGAGATGAACCTCAAAATGCGTTCTGCTGTTGACACGAATTCTTGTATAGTGCATCTAGCTAAGTCTTTCGTGATAAACTATTTCTTCTTATTTTTATAATTTAAAATCATAGCGATCTTATTAACAGTATTTTTAGAAAACATAACTTTGGGATTTTCTATGACTGGCCCCTTTTCCACCTGCATAATACATATTTAGAATTTTTAGATTTTTAATTTTTTACAGTTTATTGGTAGGCCACATATTACAGACGTTTTGGGCAAAAATATCAGGTGCAATTGGACGAGTCTCATCGAATTCCAAGCCTGATATTAGTTGGTATCTCTGTCTTGGACTACTTGATGGGTGAAGTCCAATATCCAAATCATGACCTCTCATAGTTACGCTATTGGCGCTATTAGTATTAGTTACGCTATTAGGCCCTACACCTAAATCAAACATTCGCTCAGCTCAGAAATTTCATTAGAAGTGCTTGGTGTTCCGAAAGCGAAGCAAAACCTATTAGATATGAAAATATTTATTATCCAATATCGTGATCGATGACCAGGCTTCCCCAGATAGATCGTGTCAAAAATAAAAAATTTATGTTAAACATAGATGGATGCGTCACAGACCAGCATAGTCATCATCGGAAAACTCCTCTAAAGAATAGAAGCTCTTCCCAATGAACCACCTTGATAGGGTGTTATGGAATGCGGTAGGTGAGCGCCCCTTCACTGAGTGTGGCAGGCAGTTGAACATCCTGATTGCCAGCACCGGGAAACAATCCTTGACCTTGGACAGTCGACGGCGTGGCATACAAGTTGGTCCTCCCCCGAGTGTTGTAGGTGTGCGTTTCGATGAGAACGTAGACTGATGTTTTTTTGACGTGCAAGAGTGATGCTAGAATGTAGAGTCCATACACAGTATGGTTGCCCAGACGTTGGAATATAGGCTGGCAGTGAGCATCAAACTTGCTATAAGTCATCACACGAAGTGCCTTTTTTGAAGCATGAGAATTCCCTTAGCATGAGCTGAGTGACCCCACACAAGTATTCCGTATTGGATATGACAGCTGAACACAGCATGAAACAGCATCAGCAGTCTATGGGCACTCAGAAGTCCTCTCATTTTACGGAGCAGATAGATCACCCTAGAAAGTTTTTTACAGACTCTGATGATGTGAGGTTCCCATGACAACTTGGTGTCCATGCTGAAACCAAGCAATTTTACAGGAGCAGCACTGACAACCCCTGTTCTGGCCTGTGTACACAGCATCTCTTGGGTTTTGCTCTCATCCAACTTTAGCTTATTTGAATAAAACCAACTCTTTGCCCCTTCAAAAAGCCCATGAGCTTCAGCTTAGCTTCCTCCGGTCCCTTGCCCTGTCCCAGGATGATCAATAGATAAATTATAAAGAAATGCAACTTTGAAGTGAAATTACTCACTTTATTAGTTAAAAATTTGTAATATGAATTCCAACTAATGTGAATTTTTTAATTATTGATTATTTACTTTGCAAAATTCATGAATTTTCTGTAAGATGTGAATTGATACCATTTTAAAGCATACAATGCCAAACTTCATTGACATCAAATAGTATAACCTCATATATTGTGCTAATTTTGAATTCTTCAACTCACAGGTATGTTTGGGAGCATCTGGATATTGGGTACATGCAAGGGATGTGTGATCTTGTGGCTCCTTTACTCGTGGTGTTTGATGATGAGGGGAAAACATACTCTTGCTTCTCGAAACTCATGGACAGGATGGGTGCCAATTTCCCACATAATGGAGGAGCTATGGATACGCATTTTGCCAATATGCGGTGAGCCATTGTACTGTTCATTCTTATAACATTTCATCCCTTTTGTCTCTGTTTAAGTACTTTAAATTCATGAAATAAGGCATCAAGCAGTAGTATTGAGCAGTATACCGCAGTTTAAACTTCACTTCGTTTAAGTTCACACTACACTTGTAATTTCACTACTTGCAAATGCAATTGCGAAATATAAGTCTATCGTCTTTTCTCTCTATTAATGTCACTTCTCAATTCTTTTTTACATTTACTGTATCACTTTGAAATTTCTCTTCAAATTTCTTTTAAAATATTCTCCAGTACTTTTCAATTGTCATGAAGCCTCATACTATATTTATCGAGTGATTGAAGCAAATTCAATCTGTTAGAAGGTATTATTTTTTGTACAATTTTGTGATTCCACTTATTATTTTATTTCGTTTATCTGGTTAGTGCTTAATTTTTGTAAGTTTTTCATCTAAAAATATTATTCAATAAGTATGTGAGCTGCGCTTCTCACCGTGTATTTGTCTTATTTATGAATTGCAGAATAAATTTTGATTAATCTGCGTAAATCTATGAAGATGAGCAAATAACTTCAATCGACTGTTTGTATTTTGCGAGTATTTCGATGCTAATTTGATATTCTCTTCTGTTATGCAGATCACTGATACGTATTCTTGACTCTGAAATGTTCGAGTTAATGCATCAAAATGGCGACTACACTCATTTCTACTTCTGTTATCGATGGTTTCTGCTCGACTTTAAAAGAGGTGAGTTTAAAACTAAAGTTTGTAAAACTTCATTCAACAAATATCCATTGCTCATAATACTAATATAAGTATTCAAATATACTCAATAAATAAAAAAAAAAATTAAACTTATTTATTTTCCCAACTTACACGAATATGTGCGTGGGAAAACTTAGTTGAAGTAACAGGTCAAAGATGTTGATCCATGACAAGCTGCTCTGATATTCACTGGGAAAATTTATCACCGACAATGCAGTAAAAACTTTTGACTCTATTGGCAAGTCGGTGATAAATCCCAGTGAATAATAGGACGATTTAATTTGTACTCTTAGCGCTTATTAAAACGTTATTGGTCCTAGATGTGCAGGCTTTATCTGTATAAAAAGAAAGTTACAGTTACGAAAATTTTAGAACAAACTCAGCTCTATCTCAAGAGTGCTATCTCTAGGCGTTTTTTGGAACTGCAATTACCAGTGTGCTAGAGAGGGCCGGTATTGAATACACTAACGACTAATTTGAATAAAAGAGTGCATTCACAACAGATGCAATAGAACAGAACAGACCCACAATGCACAGCGCATATAGAAAGTGATCCGTTCTTTTCTACTATCCAGTGACCTACATGAACTCGCATAGTTGAGTAGGTTATAGAAAAAAAAATTCCTTATCTGTGTCCTATTAACTCTTATATTTATATTAAATATCTACTTTTATTGTGTTTAAAAGCTTTTGTTTACGTATTTCCTGCTCATTTTTTCATTTTGAAGGAATTCATTCTGTTTATAATTTATTTCTTCTTTTCTGTCCTTTGTGTTTGGGTCTCACCTACTCCAATGCTAAAGCTGTCCCACTCGTTCGAAATGAACATTTTGTTCTGTTCTTTCTTTAACGACGCATCAATCTGGTAGCTCTCGCTAGTTCTTCTGTTTTAAATAATAATCTTGGGAAAATAAATTGATGTCAAAGCTGTGCGGGTTCAACTTTAAAGAAGCTTAATAGGCCTACTAGAAAGCAAGTATGGAAGGATTTTTCTTGGTGATCCCATTCTTAATTTTTCAATTATATTCAGTTCTTCCAAAATTAATTATTGAATTCTTCAATAATTGAATCCTCTAATTTTAAGGTGTAGAAAAGAATTCCTAGTCCTAAATCCGCTTAGTCAAGATTATATTAATTTCCAAGAAGTCGTCTTCCAAAAATAACTATATCTTACAATAATTCAACTATGTTTTAGAATCATGAAGGAAACCTGTATTCATGAAATGGGGATTAGGATTGATATCTTGTTTAGTGAAAATAGAATAGAATGCCACTGCCTGGTATATAATTTTACCTGGGAGGGTGAAGTTAGGGCGCAGCCGGCTCTCTCTTATTTGGGGCTGTGCAGAGTTTAGATAAGCCGCTCAGTCAGCAAGCAAGAGTTACTGGGTTCAAACCCTAGTCTGGATACACTTTCATTCAACAAATTCCCTTCTGCTATTTTGTTCTGTTATTATTCTTGTCAATATTTGTGGTCTTCAGTTCTACAGTATTTAATATCAAGTTTTCACTGGATTTTTGAGTACCGTAAATTAATTGTTGTAATATTCATTTGATTCTGTGATTGTGTACATTGATTTTCTTGTTCCAGAACTCATCTACGATGACGTATTCGTCGTTTGGGAAACAATATGGGCGGCCAAACATGTGGCATCAGCTCATTTCGTGTTATTCATAGCTCTTGCATTGGTGAAAACCTATCGAGACATCATACTCACCAACAGCATGGATTTCACTGATGTTATCAAATTTTTCAACGGTGAGTAAATATTTAATATTTTCTCCTTACTTTTTCTACTTCACTATACCTCATTCACGATTACTTGAGACAAAGTAAACAAACCCACAACGTTGACAAATAGAGCTGCTACTGTTGTGAGGACGTAAAAATTAACAATACATACGCATTGCCAATGCTATGACGTGTCTATGTGACGTCGTTTATTGGTTATGGTTTGTCGTTGCTAAGGTAATCACCCAATACATGCATGCACACTCTCGCAAAAATTTTGTTTATTTTGTCTCAAGTCATCATGAATAGGGGCAATTTTATACTTTCTAATGATTGTAATGACTCGTTTTGTATATCAACAGAATCAAGAAATGCCTGAAAAATAGTCTAATTTCTTATGGCTTGTTCATATCAGGTCGTTCGTTTTGAGCCAAGTCCTATTAATTAGATGATAGGGAGACTGTTAGAAGAATTAAAATAGCAACAACGAAAAACTATAAAATTGAAATAGCTGTAGAAAAGATGGACCAATCTTCAACTCAACAAAATTAATGCCAATCTCAATATTTTGCATCATTTACGATTAAAGATATGATTTCTATTTATTCTTTTTTTCACTTTTAGTTGAAGTAGAAATGAAGCGGAGGGTTAAGTGTAAGAGAGGGCCGGCTGCGCCCTAACTTCGCCCTCCCAGTTTAAATTCAATTTCTGGTTCCCATTTTGACTAGTTTCTATTTGCATCCTAAAAGTCGCTTCTTGATCAAGGTGAATCGACTAAAAAACTTTCTGGCATTGACGAGCCATAAAGCCACGGTTACATATAAGGAAATGTATGTGAGGAACGCTAATTTCCCTTTCAAACAAAATGCAAAATTAACATTTATTACCGAAATTCGCTCAGGTGTGACCGTGGCTTGATCATGGCCCTCCAATCACACTCGCACAAGCCTAGAACTCATCCAGGCAACATCTTCAAAAAGTTATCAATTCATTATAAGTCATTGAAATTCTATGGGGATTCTTTATTCATGAAATGATAATTGAGATTTATATTGTGATTGTATACTAGTCAATGCACAGATCTGGGACTTGAACTTCCATAAATCATTTGATTGTTCAAATTAGATAATAAAAAGTAAGGTCATTTTATTCACATTACTGGATGTTACAGGATATGTTATGTAACATGTCATGTTACAGGATATTATTGGATAGGGCGCTGCATGGTTTCTGAATCAAACTATCTTATTGATGAGAAACCCACTTATTCAGTCGCCATTCGTAAATAACGATCTTACAATAATTTAACTATTTTTTAGAATCTTAAAGGAAATTTCGATTTATGAAATGCGGATTGGGATGGATATCTTTTTGGATATGCCACTGCCTCTATTTTACCTGGGAGGGTGAATTTTGGGCGCAGCCGGCCCTGTCTTATACTTAGCGCTAAAATCAGTATCTTATACTTCGCTAAGTTCAGTGAAGAATAAAAAGTATAAAACGAAAATGTTGAAAAATGAAAAAAAAATTACTCACACCATCTTATTTTTACTATTACATCTTAATCCTATATATTTAATAAGTGGATAGTTCACTATGTCTTTCATTGATATTCACTTTCAATATAGGGCTGCCACTGATGCTATTTTAATGAATTGATAAACCAGTTACCTTTTTTATATTTTCAGTACAGTTTTACATGTTTCAACTTTTCAAGAATCGTTATCAAATGCAATTGCACAAAAATAAACAACATAGAAGTAGCGTAATATCAATTCACAAAATACATACCTGCTGCATGATTCTTTTCAACTGCGAAATTTTATTAAAAATGGGAAATTTCATTTAAAATTGGAGTATTTTAGCTATTTATTCGATTAATGTATTTTATTGTTTTGTTTTCAGAAATGGCTGAACGTCATGATGCCAAAAGTATCCTATCTTTGGCCCGTAACTTGGTTCTCCAAGTTCAACTTCTAATAGAGAATAAGTAGAGTGTTGAACACAATTAAAAAATCAAGTAAGTTTTTTACAATTAATTACTTGTATTCAATAAACTAAACTACATTCATTTCACAGAATTATGGGAGCCGATTGCATGAGAGCCAGTTTAATTTAACTACCGTTTAATGATGTCAACCATAGGAGTACAATAGGGAAATAATACCATTGACTACGTGAAATGACGTCATTCTAAGGCGTTTGAATTCAGTTAGATTATGTAAAATCGTAATTAGTTTTTAAACATGGCATTAACATATTAACATAGCTTGTTAGATGAGAACAATATATCTCTTGTAACGTTCCCACCAAAAAAATATTTTATTTTATATATAGTATTCTACATTAAATGACACCTTTTTAATTGTTACTAAGCTACAACTTTTTTAAAGTTTCAATAATGTGCAGTAAATGAATAGTATATCAAACAAATAGTTGCTCACATTAGTTGGGAACTGAACTGATGAACTTACTGGGAACTGAACCGGGAATTGAACTGATAAACTTACTGGGAACTGAACCGGGAATTGAACTGATAAACTTACTGGGAATTGAACTGATGAACTTACGGCTGGGAACTTTAACTGTTTCAGAAAACTTTCAAGTTGAAAATATAGTATTGACAAATGGAGGAAAGGAAAACTCACATTAAATGCGCAAAGATTATATTTTAGACACATATAAATATAATTAACAATTGAAAAAGCTAATAAGCATAGTCTGTCCAAGCAAAGAAGACATTCAGACAAGATGAGAAATGACTCCAGCTCGGTCAATATTGGTTCAAAAATTATAAATTCAGTCTCAAATTGTAGAAAACATTCAGCTCTACAATTTGATGATTAATGTATAAATTTTGAACCAATATTGAACGAGCTGGAGTCATTTTCCCATCTTCCCAGAATGACTTCTTTGCTTGGCAGGCTATGGATTGCCGATTTCTTACATTGAGGAAGGGTTGATAGCAAACCGAGTTCACAATAAGTAATATTGAATTTACTTGACTATTTATTATTAGCTTTTGTTACTTCAGCTGTTCTATCCTATTAGTGTAAATTTGCCTCTCCGTCATGTCCCTGTACAAAATATGGATTTTGGTATAAGATGTATGAAACAGAATAGCGATACTTATAAATAGGGGGAAAATTTAACATCACTAAGAAGTAGGTCAAACTACTTCTATTTGGCAAACAATGACAATTTTCTTGAATAATCTTTAATCATATGATCCTCCTATGTTTGCCAAAATTGAATCGTATTTCAATCATTCTCACTAACATTATTTATTATAATGTTTTTATACCCTCAATAAAATGTTTTTCTGTTGATATTGAAATTTTCAGGGCTCATTTAAGCTCAGTTGCTATAGAAATTTGCAGAACTTATTTTAAACTCAGTAAAAACGAGATCACAACATGAAATTGTTTGACGATTTGAGCTACAGACTACACTTGTGTGTGTTAAAATAAATTATTTATTGATAGATCTCCTCTCTTCTTTTTCAGAATATTATAACTAAATCAGTTGGATAACTGCACAAATACCGTATGTCATCACATAACCAAGTTACAATGGTCATCATAATCATCATACCATCATCATCATCATCATCATCATCATCTTCATTATCATTATTATTATTATTATAATCATCATCATCATTATCATCATCATATTCATCATCATTATCATCATCATATTCATCTTCAGTATCATCAATAATGAAATAAGGCATGACTTAGATATAACTAAGCATCAATTATTTTTGAAATTCTGTGCGGTTTTTAAAATAGCATAAAATCAAAGTTTCATCTCACGGTGACCTGTTGAAGCATTTATTGATTCTCGATATCGATTATCACCGATAACAACATTTTAGAATGTTTTAACTAATTTTCCAATATTTTAGGAAGATGCTCACATGAGCTCTAGGCTTGTTCGTGGCTACTACAGAATTATTCACAAAAATTGAATTTTTTAAAAAATTATACAAAATCTTCTTTGAAAAAGTTTATCGGTACAGAAATACTTGTTAAACCGTAGTATTCTAAGGTCTTGATCTTGAATTTGCTTATGATATTATCTTGATCAGTATTCATATGGGAACACAGTAAGCAACGATTGCTGTCCTCTGTAGCTTGATTCTGAGACGGATCATTTCCAGATTTGGCATCCTTGGTCCCCTCGGTTTTCCGACTCGAGTAGTTGAGATTTTTTCTGTGGGATTCTCTGAAATTGTGTTTGTGTAGGGTAAAAAAACGTATAGGACCTCAAGATCGCAATCCGTCGTCATATCATTTAGATTAGGTAATGTAGACATACTGTAAAGAGTAGAGGCTAACTGGTCATTAAATGATACAACATTATAGTTCCCAAAATCAACGTCTATTGACGTAGGCCTACGTGAGTGAGTAACAAATATGATTAAGAAGTATTTTATTACTTACTCCTATGATTTTAGAAGTATTTCTGTACCTTTTCTCAAGCAAATATAAAATTATTTATAGTTATTTAAAAAACAAGCGTTTCATGTGAAATACCTTTTGTTAATAATTATTATAATACATAATAATTATTATGTATTAGAACTCTTTTTTGATGTTGAAATCGTTGGTTGTTTATTAGGAATCTACTTTTTATAGTCTGTCCATCATTTCATTCTGTGATGATAGGAAAATGAGCTCGGTAAATATTGGTTTAAAAATAATTATTATAAATTTGGTTTCAAATTGTAGATCAGAATGTTTCCAATATTTAAGTTGAGACCAAATTTATAATTTGTGAACCAATATTGACCAAGCTGGATTCATTTTTCCAGAATGTCTTCTTTGCTTGGACAGACTATAACACGATTCGTATTCGATATCATTTTTATTGACTTTCAAAGCAGTGTATGTTTAGGGTTGACATTTTCTGAAAAAATCATTGTATAGCTGCGTTTATAAAACTCTCAAATGCTGTCATTCTTGTTTAGAAGGTGATCACTTTCAGAATTAATATTTTGATCATCTGTTTTGAACACCATATCAAATTATGCTCATTAGTATAACTCCAATATTACGATGTTGATGTATATGTGTCAGTATAAAATCTCAGGTTAAATCTTTAAGTTGTTGATTGTTTATCGAATGACCACCAGTTTTTTCGGATACAAGTTATTCATAAATGGCATCATATTTTTCTGTAATTTTTTTGTTTTCTCTACTGTAAATTTCTTTTCGCTTCACATTCTTCTTTTTCTCTTGATTCAATCAATCAATTGAATCATTTTATTCCTCTCCATTCAATTCCATTCTATTTGACTTTCCCAATCTGTCATCAATGCCCAAGATTCGAGAATCGATAAGAGTATAAAAATTTTATTTATCTACTAGATATCGAAGTAAAGTGATCACTGATAATGGAAACAAATGACCAATTTTTACTTCGCAAAAAATAATTTTACTTTGAATAATTAACTTGCTATGGAATGTATGATAGACAGTGCTTCAATTGATAATAATAATAATAATAATAATAATAATAATAATAATAATAATAATAATAATAATAATAATAATAATAATAATAATATTCGTGTAACCTGGCTGGCTCAGGTCTGGTGTCAATTAGGTAATATTGACATCACTGATAAAATAACTGAATAAACCTTCTTGTATCAGTTGAAGCTGCTTCCTGAGAGGAAATTGCATTTCAAACATTTTTTTTTTCAAAATAATAGAATTTTTAAAGGGATATCCCTAATAACTCTGTCTAATAAAAATGCATGTAATTATACTATAAAATATAATTCCTTTGCAGTCCGTAACTTTATGCAATGAATTGATAAACTGAGAATAAGCGGCAGTTTCAAATAATCTACTGTATTCATATAGGAAATATATATTGTATGGTATCAATTCTATATAGTAGGGTATTATCAGACAACTTTATTTGATTTCGATCAATTATAATCTACACAGGTTTACTCATTACGTTGTGTTTCCCAAATCAGTCATTTCCACTAGAATATCTGGAGCTTAAACTTCATTTTTATGGAGAATAGCTTCTATGAGTGTATGATTAGAGTCAAGATGAAAATATTTATGATTTATTATCGTTACAATGGATGTAATCGGTGCTCGCAAATAAACGGCTCATACGCATATTGATTTGAGTAGAATAAAAATTTTACTCAACACAGTAACTGCATGTAACCGTAACATTACTTATTATAATGAACTAGAAACAAGTGAGAACTTCGAAATATTTTGTTAATACCAACAAAATCAAAAATTGGTGTCACTAGGAAGGGCACTTTTGAAATATTATTGGTTTAGTTTAGAGTATCAATTTAAAACCTACCATTACATTCATCATTTAAATATTATAAGTTTGATACAATATTGACATTTTTCTTGCTAGATTGTTGAGCGAGAATCATGTTTCTATTATCATTGATCACATTATATTTCACACAGCCTATATCGTTCAGAAAATATATTTTATTGCTGATGATTATTTGAAAATTTCATTCTTCCAACAATATGTTGTAAATTATTGATATTATCAAGGTTACAAAAAACCATTTCAATCTTCCATCCTGTTTCCCCTCTATATAAAAATTTATACTGTACATATTAGAACCTCACTCATGTTTTGTGTTATTTTATAAGTTCTTGGCATTTGATTTACTTATACATAATTAATTGGCATAATTACTTCTTTAAAGTTAGCCGTTTATGACGTCTTACAATAAATTGGAATATTCGAATATGAAATGTAGTACCTTGTTGTACTAAGTATGGCTTTTACTAATGGTTTCTAAAAATATTATCAGTTTATCACGACAAACAGCCAATTTATATTTGAGATCACTTATTGGTTACCACCGTTCGAGTTGTTAGAACTCATTAGCATGATATTCATGTGAAGGTTTTTTTTTAAATTACGTTAGGATTATATAAATGAACCAATTTTATGTTTACAAATCTTAGTTATAAATGTGATTACCCTTCCATTTTTCAACTTTATTGTAATTTCCATTTGTGACTGTCTTGACCTTTATTCACCATTACAGGGAAACATAATTTCCCTAAAGATTTAATGGTGCTAAGTGAGGTTCTAATAGTAAAACTTATTGTTTTTAGAATAATTTGTGAGACTAGATGGTTAATATTTGTCTATATTGTTGTTATATGTCTTGAATGTTCTAATATCTCTTGAATCTTCCAATGAATATCTTAGAGCCTCGTAAGAAATTCTATTCCATCATAATTCTTAATGGCATAAAGAATTATCTAATGAATAAGAATTAGAATAATATTCTAAAATTTATTGTACGAATTCTTCTTTTCTATCTTTTTTCCAAATTCTTGATCTATTTATTTTTAAGAATAATAATTTAATCTTATTTTTAAAACTCTTCCGTTTCTTCCAATGGGAATCATAATGATGATTTAAAATTAAATTGAAAATATTTATAGTTTTCAGTGCACAACCATTAGACTGTTAGCTTTAATGTTATAATTTAGATTGAGATTTAGTTCCAAGTGTTCTCTTACTTTTGTCAAATTTACATTAAGTTTGTAATTTTTGTTATAGATACTACACATTTATTTATTCTAATGTTATTTAAGTGTCATGATTATACAATTCATGTCAATGAAATGGGTGTCTAAATAATTATAAGCATCATAGTTATATGAATATGAAAAATATGACTTATCTATATCAATGTAAATTGAAAAATATTTTATTATATGGAATCCATCGTGTGTTGAGAGAAATCTTTATTTTACTGTTGTACGGCTGGTTCGTCAATAAAGTAATATTCCTCCATGGTTTATTATTTATTTAAAAACCATGATATCCATTAAAAAATAATGTTCTTGTCCCGTTCGTTCTGTGTGAATTGGAGAGGTGACTGGCATGTGTCCATTCCACGTCTCTTCGATGTGCTTTGAGCTATTCGTACTATACAATGTATATGTATAAAGAAAAAGGAAATTAATATTTCATATATAGATGATCAATTCAAAGTATTCAAATTTCATTTGTGTGCTATCTTCATCATACTCATGACATATATTCTCCATGGCATATCATAGCATATGATATACTGTATAGTATACATTTCATATGATTAGCTGATCGTCCTCGACCCGTCCGCGTCCTATGTTCCTTCTGTCTGAATCGGGACTTGGAGTACACAACAGTTCAGCAATACCAATCTATAATACGTTTATCAATTAGTGTAAGCAAAATTTTTTGTTTACACTGAAGCAGTCACATGATACAGCTGTTACCTTATTGAGTCTGTAATCATGGAAAAATATCCGTTACTACAAATAAAAAGTTCAAATTTGAATGAAAGCAATCTTTTCAACCTCATAATATTCTTATTGAAATTATTATAAACAAATGAATAATTTTAATTCTTTGCAGGAAAAATAAAAGAAAAATATAATTCAACTAATAAATAGAAAATATCACAGTATAATTCATAATCTGAAATGATAAGATAGTAAAAATAGATCTAAAAATTGTGATGAATAGGCCTACACATCACTTGAGTTTAAAAATAATATATTTCATCAAAATTCAATTAATGAAAGAATTCAGACTGACTGTTATTTAAATCAGTTTATTTTGTATTCAATAACAAACGTTCGAATGATAGTAAACATGATATATTCTATTATGTAAACATTGGCTCACCAAGGGCATGAACGTGTAGTGACCATGAGGGCACACGTTCTAGCCTTAGAATCATCCATTTATAAACTCCAAATCTTTGGGAGGATAGTTCTTGTTCGTCTTGTTAGTGATTTCGTTCTGAGAGACATAGTAACGTCTCCCTGTCTGATTTAGGTTATACTTTCTGGATGTATTTCTTGATATCACAGGCTACCACAGTCCGGGTAGGATAACTCTGTGTGTCAAGGGAACAACTGGAAAGAGTAGTACCTTCATCGGACAGGTATTTGTATTTTTTAATTAAAGTCGGGAAAAGTGTTATAAACATGGGGAGTCAGGTAAGCCAATGTTTCTAGATTAACCACAAAATGTTCCGAGCAGCCAAGCGAGTACCCCATGATAATTAATTAATTAATAGTAGTAAACCCCTGATTAATATAACACAATCAATGTAAATGTCCATATTTCAATTTAGAATCTTATTTTATGTATCACTCTAATTAAAACATTTGTCAATTAACCTCCATTATATTACTATTCATTAAGCCCAATCTATTATCTTCCCCCCCCCCTTACAAAATATACAACAAAAACTATTACTGTATTCTATAAAGAAATTAGGCAACTCCTGAGGCTCGCCTATTGTGGGAGTTCCAGCATTCATCAATATGAATTCTAAAAGTTAGTGTTATGATAGCATTTGATAAACTATTACTTTAGCATAAATAGAATGAAGATAGCACACAAATGAAATTTTAATATTTTGAATTGATCATCTATTTAAGATTTTGAACAATACCTATATGAAATATTAATTTCTACGCTCCTCTCCAACATACAGTTAGGAAGTTTTCTAAATTCATATTATCATCATCTTGACTTTCATCCAAATAGAATGACTATGACTGTGAAAAACACAACTTGGATAATTCTAATGAAAATTGTAGAAATACAGTAAGTAAGTACATTACAATAATAAATTATTATAGTGGGAAATAGGAGTAATAATGTAATAGACATTTATTTAAAAGTTGATTTTTGATAGAATCATATTCTAATGTTCAAAAGAGAAATGAATTGAAAAATGCGAGTAGGCCTCTTATGTATAACACAGGTGATATCAGTGAATATGGTACCTGTGATTTGAAATTTGTCAGATCTCGGCAACTGCGCGTGCGCAACTTTGTTTACTCCAGTCCCATAGATGATGTGAGTTGATATTCAGTGGGGTATATTACCGACAATGCAGTCAATAATTTTTACAGAATAATTTTTACTGTTGAATTACCTTGCTGGAGTGGAGGCCTTTCATGTACCACGAGTGTTCCAGAGTGTTGACAATGTGTTTGTGGAACACGAAAGGCGTCCACTCCAGCAAGGTAATTTAACAGTTTCCTTCTGTAAAAATCTTGGCTGCATTTTCGGTAATATACCCCACTGAATATTAACTCACTCACAGAAGGCATCGAGAATTATTTGGATCAAGAAAACAAACTTTTCTAACATATAGTAGGCCTACGTTCATCTATGGGACTGGAGTAAACAAAGTTGAATTGAGTTGAGTAAACATCACTGAGTACTATATTAAGGCCCGTATCGACAGTGCGAAGCATATGCCGCGAATGCCTCAAGGAATAGTCTGTCCAAGCAAAAAGAAATCCTCTGGCAAGATGGGAAAATGACTCTAGCTCGGTCAATATTGGTTCAAGAATTATAAATGTGGTCTCAAATTGTAGAATAGATTGTTTAGATTTTTTAACCAATATTGACCGAGCTAGAGTCATTTCCCATATTACCAGAGGATCTATTCTTTGCTTGGACAGACTATACCTTGAGGCATTCGCGGCATATGCCTCGCACTGTCGATACAGGCCTAAGTCTAATTATTTAAATTTTCAGCTAGCCATTTCCATTGAAATATATATTTTTATATTAAAAATTGTCAGATACGTTTGGCCTCTCAGGCCAAAATAAAAGGCAGTGATTCTATTATATTATCAATTTATCGTGATATCATGGACCAATCATCATTGTTCGTGAAAGCTCTTGTGAAGAATACGTTCACAAAATATAAGAAATTAAGAATAAACCTTTTAATTCCTCCTTCTACTTGTTCTTCCTCCTGTTTTCTTCTTCTTCTTCTTCTTCTTCTTCTTCTTCTTCTTCTTCTTCTTCTGCTTCTTCCTCTTCTTGTTTTTCCTCTTCTTCTTCTGCATCTAAACTAGGCTATCATTCGAAACTGTGTTTCATGACTCAATTATTGATATAACTTACGCCAAATTGAAGTCGGTTAGTGGATGACTTTCATTAATGTTTAGCTCTATCAGGACAGTCTGCAGCTGTCTTCGAAAGCGAATTAGTTTATCCGGGGCTGCTCTCGGTTCGATGTAGTCTTGCAGACAGCTTTCCGACTATCCTATCAGAGCTGAGAAATAATAACAGTCATCATTCGCCAACCGCCTTAAGTTTTGGCGCCTGCTAAACTAATAGCCTGGCCTTCTGATAAGATAGATAACCTCTCTCTATACCCTCACAGATATCATACATTTTCAATAGGCTTTTATTATGTAACATAGCTCTGTATCTATCTTTCAAACAGTTGTTTCTTATAAATTGTCAACCCAGTATGAACTTATCTGTAACTCACTATTTACAAGTAATTTGAAGTATAAAATACATAAGTGTATTACGGAATTTGAGGCATCAGTTTTGTATGAAAAGCTATTAAATTATTACTTCAGTTTGTTATTTTACAGGATATATTGATTCTAGTCTAGAATTTGTATCAAAGGAAGAGAAAGTTCAGTAATTTATGAATATTATTTAGCCTAGTGCATTTTCAAAGTATCTTTCTAAGCTCAATTCATATTGGATCATTATGTTTCTATTATAGTTATATTGTACAGTGACTCGGTGAATTATTTTTTAAGACGAGAAAATTATTGGAGATGGCTTGCAAAGGAGTTGAAAGACTTTTAGTAAGTATATGTATATTTTTCATTAAACCATAATAATATTAGTTGCTCAATTTTTTTCAGTTATCTTTGAATTGTTCAACTTCCAATCACTATTCTATACCACTACTGTTGTTGCTACATTCATATTATTATTATACATAAAAATTATGTTTGAGTTGGACATGATTATAAAGTTCACACCATTATTATAAGCCTAAGCATAAGGCGTTGAAAATGTTCAATACCTCAGGTCGAATTATTATTAGGGCAAACTATTCATGATTTCATGTCAAAGTGAACAGGATTGAATATTGAATTGTTATCAGCTATTGATATTTTTGTCATATTCAAAAATATTTGGGTTCAATTTCTAAAAAAGAATACATTACTTCCTCTGTTTATTTATTCTTTACATTTTTTTCAATTAAAATTAACATTTCACATTGACAAACTGACATTGAATAAATGTTATGTTGGAAAAACTAATTTTATTGATAATGGGATGGATATTCCATTTAGTTTTTGTCGTCGTAGTTCAAGTTTAATAATGATGTTCTTGTAATGTTTAATATCAGTGTAATTTGGATAATATCATATAAAATTTATCCATCATTGTTGATTTTTAGAATCTCGATCTATTCCGCATTGACTCTCTGAGAGTATAGGTGATAGATCACTATAATTCCATTCACCATAGCTTTCGCAAACTGAGTAGGCAAGACATTATAAAATACTTAATACACTATAATAACGCTTTTTCTCAACTTGCAAAAACTTTTTTCGTAGTTGGTTATAGTTAGATATCTTAATCACATTTATTCTTCTTCATTTCCAGATTACAATAGTAGCAACTCTAGCATTTTTAAATTTTACTGATTGTGCCTACAATGGTCGACCCATCATAGCAGTTCTGGCGCAAGAAATCAATTCTACCGACCTCGACAAAACATTTATCCCCGCTTCCTATGTGAAAGCACTGGAGGCCTCTGGAGCAAGGGTGGTACCCCTGCTGATCAGACAAAATGAGAAATATTACAGGTACGGTACCTATATAAATATAGAGTTTATTCACTTTGTTCTTTAGGGCTAACATTAATGCTCCTCTTCTGAAATGAAAACACAAACATACTTTTTTGTAATTTATTGTTGCATGACCCAGATTCTTATTTACTTTTTGTAAATAATGGGTGTTTCAGGAGAGATGTGCAATACTTCTCAGGCTAAATCCTAAAACCAAGTAGAGGAAAAAGATCCATATTATCTCAATAGTAGTTCAAGTTACAAACTTCTAACTGGTTTAATTGAATTTCTCAGCTAATTTTACTGAGGAATTGATAATTTCAGTAGCTGAATAAAGCCTTTCAAAATTATAAAATTAAATAATTTTTGAAATTATAAAATTAAATCATTTTTGAAATTATATCTTTCGCCATTGTTATCTAGGTAACAAAGTATTTCTGGGGTATGTATCCTATGAATCATTTTTCTCCACTTGGTGAAAGGAATCAGCTTGAGAAGTATTCCACATTCCTTCTGGAATATTCTGTAGCCAATATGTATTCTATATCATTTTACAAATTCTAACTAAATCAATTAAGAAATCAATATTGTGACAAGATTGAGAGACATATCAAATAGAATTTCTAATAACAACTTATCCAGCAAAAAAGACAAAAGTTGTTTTTATAGGAAATAGAGAATATAATAATTTATAGGTACTTTAATAAATTGAATATATAATATATAACTTGGACTTTGTTTAATTATTATCGTTCAAAGAATAAATTTGAAGTTTGAAAAATTTGAACATCAGAAAATATATCCTACAGAAAGTCACAGTGTGGGCATTTTTAATGATAACATTTTTATTAGCTAGCCCAGTCGAATCCAGCGTACTTTTTCCAACTCTCATAAGATTGGAATCATAATATTATGTTTTTTTTATATCCACTTCTCAGCCTGAATTACCTCTGCCAGTTCTTAGACTTAGCAGTTCAAAGCAGAATCGTAGGTGGGGAACCTATTTTAAATTCTGGAAAAGTAATTTCTATATATTAAAAGTGAATTATTAGTTCGAGTTAGCTTGTAATCCATATCATAATATTATTTAAAAAGTTGGCAAAAGTATGGCGGCTGGCGGGAAAAACCACTTTTAAGGTGTCTGTAAGCTGTATTTATTTATAAGACAAATTTTAACAAGCTGAAGACTATTTCAATAAAAAATTACATATCACAATTGATTTTTCAATTATTTTAACAAGAGAGTATTTTTTCTCTCATAATAGACCAAGTTATAATTATATAATTAGCTGTAATTATATATTAGTAATAATAATAATAATTGGTGAATAATAATAGTAATAATAATTAGTAATAATATTGGTAATAGAATAATAGCATTATTAGCATAATAATCCTCAGGCAGGGATAAACTCTGTTGACTTATGAAATTGTGAAATTACTGAAACATTTTTTTTTATTTCAGAGACAATATGGCCTTCATCAACGGAGTTGTATTCCCGGGAGGAGCCGCCAACCTTACAATGAAAGGAGGATTTGCTGAAGCTGCCAGCATTATTTACAAAATAGCAAAAGAGGTAAGGAGTGTTGTAACACTTTCTTAAAACATAACACCAAGTATAAATAATATAGGACATCTGATTCTTTTAGAATAAAATCTTCCAATTCACTTTAATAATCTCTTTATATTTAAAACTACTTACACATTTGAGCCCATACATGGAACTATAGTCTGTCAAAGCAAAGAAGACCCTCTGGCAAGATGTTCATTGCAATAGAAAATATTTGATTTGATGGGAAAATAGCTCCAGCTTGGTCAATATTTTTTCAATAATTATAAATGTGGTCTCAATAGTAGATCTAATTGTTTCCTACAATTTGAGATCAAATTGATAATTTTTGTACCAATATTGATCGAGCTTGAGTAATATTCTCATGTTGTCAGAGGGCCTTCTTTGCTTTGACAGACTATAACTGTTGTAAATAAGATCTACAGACTATAACACATGACTAAATATTGAAAATTGAAATCACATTGAAAAAGATACACTCAAAATAAAATATTTGCTACAATAATACAATTGGATCTCCACTTCCCCCTTTTTCTCCTATTTCTTACTCCTTTTTGCTCTCATTCCCTTTTCATTCATCCTCTTTATATTCTTTTCCTTATTTTTATCATTTTCATCTTTTTCTACTTCTCTCACAATCATCCCTCCTAGCCTTTCACTCCTTCTTTCAATTGTCCTAATATTATTTTTCTTTTTTTGTCCTTCCTCCTTTCTTCTTAATCTTCTGCTACCTCATCCTTTAGTCTTCATTGAAGGCCCTTCAATTACTTTTTCTTCCAAATTGAATGAATGACTGTTAAATAGATTAAGTGACTAATAAATCATTCGAAAATTTATTCTCCTTCTAACCAATATGATGCGGTCTTCAACATTGGTCGATTATTAATAATAATGAACAATTTTATTTAAAACAATATCAACGAGGACACTAGAGGCAGTCAAATCTACCCCAAATAGTAACAATAGTCAGCATTGTTGAAATTGTTTGTCAATGAATTGAATGTGTAATATATCAAAATGAGAGTTTAATCCATTACATTACATTTATTTTAATTCAATCCAGGATAATTCAACTAGGTTAATAATACTTCCCTAATAATTGGGAAGCGGTTTGTCCCAATGGTAGAGCGCGTCTAATCGGTGAGATTAGATAAGCGTCGTGCCTCTGCCACAACTGTTGTACTGGTGACCGGTTCCTCTGAATTCAATTTATGAGCCTCTAAAATTGCTTCCCGGTGGTTCGGAGCCCACCTAGAGCAGTAGGTCCATTCATCTCTCATCATCATCCTTCCCATTACCCACGCATAGGCCCAAGGGCCCATGCGGGCATCACCATAAAAAAAGTAACAATAATAAAAGCTAACATTGTTGAAATCGTGTGTGATAATTGAATAACTGTATTTGCCTATGATAAATTGAAGAGAAGTAACATTTTAATTTCAGATTAACAATGACGGCGATCAAGTCTTCCCAATTCTGGGTGTGTGTCAAGGCATGGAGATGATCTCAGTAATTGCTGCCAACATGACCAACCCATTAGTGGAGTGCAAGGCTGAAAACATAAATTTGCCTTTAAAATTCAAGGAAAACTACCAGTTCAGCAGGTTATACAGGAATTTGTCACCCGAAATCAACTACCTGCTTGGCCGGGTACCTGTTACTGTTAACCATCATCAGTGAGTAAAATGAGTACAATTTTTTTCAAAATCATTTTTCATAATATTTTAATTATACGTCCATTGAGTAAGTATCGAGTCTGGTTCACTGTAGTCTCAGCAGAGAAGTGACTGGTCGGGCCCGATAGATGGGTTCTTTACCATTCAGGAGTGAATGGTACCATTGAGGAGTGGCCGTAGTTGAGTGGTTTAGACGCTGGTTTGTAATCCAAAGGCTCGAATCCCGGCCCGGGCAAGATATTTTTCTCGAGCCACTCCCGTGCTTCGGATGTTAAGCTGTTGGTTCCAGCTGCCTGACAAGCAGTCGTTAGATCATGTCAGGGGCCCTGAAAGTGATCAGGCACGACCTGAAAACTCTGACACCAGACCTTAGCCAGCAAGGCCACAAGATATTATTATTATACCATTCAGGAGCACTGTCATTCAGCATTATAAGTCCATTCGTTGGGACAGAAGGTCAATATTTGCGCCGAGTGTTTTGAGAACGTGTTGCAGCTATTTAATAATAATAATAATTTTATTTCCTTAAAAAACAAACAAAAAACAAAAATGAACAAAACAGCAAGTAAATGTAATGAGTACAATTTAAATTTAAATCCAGTTAGTGTTTAAAGAATTAAAGAATAAAGTTTCAATTTTTTATTTATTTTTATTGGAAATTAACCTACTCAACTATGGGAACCCCATGTGCTAGAGTAGGTGTAAATTTTGGGTGGGGGTGCGAATACTTTGGGTAAGTGAGCTCACATACTGTTAGAAATAATATTTTCTATGTGATGTCTTCCAGTTGTTATAATCCACTTTTTAACGACGGCTTTGAATTTTCTTGGGTGTTCTATCATCTTGATGTGTGCAGGAAGTAAATTGTGGATTTTTGGTGCTAGGTGGTTGTAGTGTCGTTGATATGTTGCCTTCCTAGCAACGTTTGCGATCAGAAGGTTTCTATTTCTTGTGTTATGACTGTGGTTTCTCCATTGAAAGTTTTCCGGTTTTTTGTGTAGTCTGCAAATGATTTCCAGGGAGTAGAGCTGTCTTGCATCCATCACTCCGAACTCATTGTATAGCTAATCTGATGGGTAGCGAAGTGGTTTCTGCTTAATAATTTTCATTATCAGTTTTTGTACTTTTAAAAGAGGGTCAAGGTGAACGAAGTTTGTCCCTCCCCATTCCACAATCCCATAGGTAATCAAAGACTGGACTAAGATAGTACACCATCTTCATACACTTCTCATCTATCAATGTCCTCAGCATTTTGAACTTGTAAATAGTCTTTCTCAACTTTTTGCATAGGTTGTCTATATGATGGTCCCAGCGCAGGAAAGAGTCCAGTATGATTCCAAGATATTTTATTGTTGGTTTTCTGTGGATAGTGTATGCAGTGCTGTTGGAAATGTTGACTGTTAAAAGGTTCTCTGTAGGCTGTCCATGCTGTGTAGCTGAGAAAGTTAGGAAGTGGGTCTTGTCATAGTTTAGGGTGAGCAGATTCTGATTCAACCAATGTGAGATTCTCTGTAGTCCTATTTCAGCCTTATTCCATGCTATTGACCAAGTTGGTCCTGAAAACAAAAGTACAGTATCATCGGCGAAGGTGGTGATGTTCCCCTCAATTTCCATACTGCACAGAGGATTTATATAAATCAAAAATAGTATTGAACCGAGAACTGTACCTTGAGGTACTCCATAATCCACTTTGAGCTTGCTACTTATTTTTCCATTGACTCTGACACTCTGGGTTCTGTTTGACAAGTAACTTTTGAATAATTCCCATGCTACTCCTCTGATACCATAGTTGTAGAGTCTATCCAGCAGAATATCATGTGATACTGTATCAAATGCTTTTTTCAGGTCCAGGAATATCGCCAAAGGTTTCTCATCACAATTGATTTTTTCTGATATTTGTGAAATAACATTGTGGATTGCATCATTGGTACTACAGTTTGATCTAAAGCCATATTAATTCGGTGATAAAATATTATTTATTTCAAGGAAGTTGATAAGTCTAGACTTGATAATCTTCTCAAAACTTTTCGCCAGGATATTTAAAAGTGATATTGGTCTATAACAATTCAAATCTTTCTTGTCTCCTGATTTGAAAATGGGACATATAACAGCTTCCTTCAAACAGTGGGGAAAGACACCTTCTTGTAGGATTTTGTTGGCAATTAATGTTAATGGTCTAGTTAGGGCTGCACTGTTTTGTTTGAAGAGCTCTGGTCTGAAGTAGTCTGGGCCTGGTGCACTATTTGATTTGAGACTGCTGATTATTTTTTGTATTTCTTCTTCATCTACTGGCGTAAAAAATATTGATTGACATACTCTAGTAGTGGTAACTGTAGGTTCATCTGCAGGTTGTTGATTGTTCAATATATTTTGTGCCAGTTCAGATCCAATATTTTTGAAGAATTCATTGAAAAATTTTGCTATGTCTTCATCATTCTCTCCCAGTTTCAATTCTCTTCCTTGCACATTTATTTGTTTGATTTGTGTTTTTGGTCTCTGAACTTCAGTTATTTCTTGAATCACCTTCCATGTCTGTTTTGCATTTCTTAAATCTCCAAACTTGTGAGAGAAATATTGTTTTTTTGCTTCTTCTATAACTCTGGTTAATAGGTTTTTGAATTTTCTGTAATATTGATTTAGTTGGAGATTTGATGCATTATTTTTACATTGTTTATGAAGTTTATCTCGCTTCCTTATAGATGTTATTATTCCCAATGTTATCCATGGCTTGATTTTCTTCTTTCTATGTGGAACTATGTAAGCTTTCTTATACTCTTCCAGGCACCCATTCACTATAGTAATGAACTCTTTCAGTTTGCCTTCAGTACTATCCTGGATGTGAATGGAGTTCCAAGTTTCTTCTGAAAGCATTGATGAAAACTTGACTCTATCAAATTTTTCTCTGTGCTGCTCTTTCTCCACATTACATTATTGATGTTTCTGTTGATTTTTATTACAAGAATAGTAGTGTAGTGGTCTGTTATTGAGTTTTGAAATATTATTGGCATAAGATCTTTTTTGAAGTTCACTAAGATGTGATCCAGGCATGTGGCGGTATTGTTGTTGACTCGAGTAGGCTGTTTGATGCAGTGAACAAAGCCAAATTCACTGAGTAAATTCTCATAATCATCCAGTTGTCGATGCTTGTTTGGTTCTATGGTGTTAATATTGAAGTCTCCTACAACTACATGGGAATGTTGACTTGATCCCTCGAATACTTGTCTCAAACTATTGATGAATTCTGTCAAATCCGGATTGGAAGGTGACCTATATATTGCGGTTACAACAAATATACCTCCAGTATATATATATTTCTACTATAAGCCTATTCAATGAAGACAAAGGTCCCCGACGCAGATTTAAAGCAAAATTCAACACTATAGCATTACTAAACTCAAACGGTATGCTCCATGTTGGAGCTGCGGCATGCTCTCAAAATACACAGCGCGAAAATCAACTTCCTCAGGAAGTCTTCCTGTCCCAACTAATGAACTTAGGAGGCTAAACCACAGAGATCCTTAATGGTAAAGAACCCCTTTATTGAGCCCAACCGATCGAAACACTCTCCAGTTCTCTTTTGAGACTACAGAGAACCAGTCTCGATACTTATTGAATGGAGTATTATATTATATCAGTATTATTTGAAAGCGAAATAATTGTCGATAATAGTATCTCCAAGCAAAGAAGACATTCTGGCAAGCTGGGAAAATGACTCCAGCTCGGTGTCAATATTGGTTCAAAAATTATAAATCTGGTCTCAAATTGTAGAGCAGAATGCATTCTACAATAAAGATTTAAATTTATAATTGAACCAATATTGACCGAGCTGGAATCATTTTCCATCTTGCCAGAATGTCTTCTTTGCTTGCACAGACTATATACAATGTGATGTTTGATACAGTTCAATGTTGAACTCAAATAATCCAAACTACAATGTGGCCATCTAGTGTCCATGTGTGTTAGCTATGAATGATAAAAATATCTCTGGTAATGGCAGATTGTAGGAATGAATAATTAGATATTCGAACATGAAAAAATAATAGATTTATGTATCGTCATTTCAATATAAATCCAATGAGAGATGGCAAACGTTTGATGGAGCTATTGGCTATTTTAAATTCATTTACGCTTAAATCCACCATACTTTTGCCACTGGCGACTCACCAGGTGAAGTGTCCGTCTCTTATACTGCACTACACTTCTCCTTTTCCCAGGGCACGAACCGCCATTGACATTAGAATTATCATTCGCCCAACTCTCATTAGAATTATAGATGATGTCAAAAGGTTAGGCGGTTTCCGTCTCTTATACTGCACTACACTTCTCCTTTTCCCAGGGCACGAACCGCCATTGACATTAGAATTATCATTCGCCCAACTCTCATTAGAATTATAGATGATGTCAAAAGGTTAGGCGGTTTCGTTTGCTCTTTGCGAGTCCCAACAGCGGATATTGTTAATTAGAGTTGTCATTTAGATATGCCTAGGTAACTTTTTTTTAAATCAAAAGAGACAATAGATGCTCTACATCAACTGTTATTAAGTTACACTCCCCCTAGAGGGGTTCACAGGCGAGTCGAGCGCCTTTATGGCCCTTCCGTCTCCGTCTCTAGGGGTGCTGGTGCAGTAGGTTGCCTTATAGCTGCGTGGCTTGTACCCGCGCGGCTTGTACCCGCGCGGCTTGTCGTGCTCCTCTGCATTGAAATTGAAATTGAAATTGATTTATTTTCTTCTTGATAATTACAGAATACAAAGATACAAAATACAAATAGATGAAGGCTCCTCATATGGGCAAATGCCTGTGATTGAGGGGCGAGTTCCAAATACCAGTAAATAAATTTTTACAGCCATAGAATGAATCATAAAAAGCAAAAATATATATATAGCTTTAGAAACAGATAAAACAGTTATTTACCTTTAAAATGAATAAGAATAATTTAAGTTATAATAGCCTAAGTACAATTTGATGACATTGACATAGATGGATTGATAGTACAAACGAGCACACTCACGCGCACACACACACACAACAAAGCAATCAATTACAGCAAACTCATTATTATAGTCAATCACACAGACGTAGAGGTAGCATATTCTTCAAGATCAACGCTTCTCATGTTCGAGATCCAATCATAAACAACTTTTTTAAAGTGACCAATTCTTTTATTATTGGGGTCTTTTATGAAAGCTGGTAATTTGAAAAATAGTTTATTGATTTTATAATGGGATGAGGTGGAAGTAACATGGAGGTTACTCCACCAACATGCAAGTTACATGGAGCCACATTGGCTCCGGAAACTTCCGGTCCGGTGAGATGGTGGGTGGCTCCCTTGGTCGGTCCTGCGTCGAGAGTCGGAGCTGGTCGCGGGGTCGCAAGCCCCTCTCTTACATAGTGAACGGGATTTCATCTTCTTTCCGAAACGCGTGCTCTGGTTCCTTCTGCCCTCTTTCCTTGGGGAGGGTGGACACTAGGAATGACTGTCCCGCACCTGGCTGGAGTGCGGGTCAGAAGAAATAAGACGTTTTTTTCAAGCCTCTTGACAGCCGAGGGAGAACGTCCAGGCTTGAGAAGGGGGTGTCGCTGATTCGGACACGCACCCCTGGAATGGCCCACGTACCGCCGGAACTGGGTGCTGGGAACCTGGCCTAGCCAGAGTGACCCCGGCCTCAGGCCAATCTTCCGTTGAAGCTGGCCGGGCAAGATGGCAGTGGTTAACCATAGGTCCTATGGTCCGCCTCCGTAACTAGGTTGGGAATCAAGGCGAGTTCTGAGCCTGCCTCCGTAACTGGCTTAGTTTCAGGGGGATCCAGGTGGGTCCTACACGTTCCGCCTCCGTCCCTAGGGGGAATCAAGGCGAGTCCCAATGGCTCGCCTCCGTAACTGTGGTGCTAGCTCCACCTGGAGCAATGCTCTGGCATGCTTAAGCAGATACAGAGGGCTCTGGGTGGGTCAGCCGATAGAGGTTACCCATGTTATTAAGTTACTTAAGCTAGGATGATGTAATGGCGATTACAGTATGGTGGATTCAAGCATTAACGTCAATTTTTAAAAATAGCAAATAGCTCTATCAAATGTTTGGCATCTCTCATCAGTTAGATCACCTTCAAGCTTTTTGACAACAGCTATACATTGGAACATTTAGCTGATGCCAAAAAATTAGGCGATTTATTCTGCTCCTTGTGCTGATATTGTCAATTAGGGTTGTCATTTAGCTATACACAGATGACGTTTTTTCAAAAGAGAGAAAAATATCAGCTCTATACATCAGCTGTTATCAAGTTACCGTACATCACTCACAACAGACCACCTTTCTGGCATCAGCAACGTATATAATAGTTATTGACAATACTCTCCAGACATTTTTTGGAAATGAATATTTAGAAAAATTATCTGATTTTTTACAGTTTCTGCCTAACCGAGCAAGCGTTGAACTCGTCTGGTTTGAACATCGACTGGCGAGTTCTCTCAACCAATCGAGACCAAGAAGGACTCACTTTCATCTCAAGCATGGAACATAAGGCTCTTCCTTTTGTCGGGGTTCAATTTCACCCCGAAAAACCAGCTTATGAATGGCATCCTGTTCAACACAATCCTCACAATTACAAGTCGATATTGGCTAATCGATACTTCTATGATTGGCTGGTGAATACAGCTAAGAACAACGATCACAGATATCCTAGCAAATCAGCTGAGAAGGATGCTTTGATCTATAACTATCCAGCAACTTACACTCCAGAGTCGTATGATTTGCAGTACTATTATTTTGAAAATAAAGTGGATAATGTGGAAGCAGCAAGATTGAAATGAAATTTTAAATAAAAAGTTTGTGAATAACAAGAAAAATAGTAACATGATAGAGAACTGTTATTAAAGTGATAGCAATTAAAAGAAAATGTTTTTTTATTATTATTTATTTTGTCGTTTTCCCATTTCTGCATCCCTCTCAATTATTTGTTTTTTTTATATTCTTTTCTTATTCGTTAGAACTTATTGCAAATTATATTGATTTGATATTTATAAACTGCTAAAATGTTCGAAATGGTAAGAAGAAGCCAAGTTTCACACTACAGTTTAATTGACTATCAGTTGACAGTTGAATTTAAACTAACTTTTTATAAATCATTTTGTTCTATTGATTTATTTTCTGACGATACCTGAGCGCAGGGGTGCCCATCCCCCCCAAGGCTGATGGCGCAAAATCCCCCCCAAAATTCATTAATAGTCCTGTACTATAATTCCTCAAAAACCCCAGCCAACTCCCCTCCCCCCCACTACTAACAACAAAACGTGAGGACCAATTTACCAGTAAAATCGTTGATTTCATTGTCTGAAATAATTAAAATATTTCAATAAAAGTTTATTTCAGCAACTATAGGTAAGTTACTCTATTTGACGTAACTTTCGACTTGAAGCCTAACACTCGAAATAGAGAATACCATGTCTAGTATTCCAAGACAGTAATTCGCACTTCATAATACAGAGTGTCTCACGAGAAGTGTAACAGCCGGCAACCATATTCTACATGCAGTTTGCAACAAAAAATGTCCAGTAAAGTTTTTTCTTATCGACATTCGTTTTCGAGATATATAGATTTTTCGATATTCTTCAAGTAGGCCCACATACCGTCATTAAATCGTCAATATATCGTTGAAAAGAAGATAAAATTTCACATTGATTTAAGGTATAACACATGCCGAAGTCAATTACTGAGCAGTATTTTTTAGCGGTCAAAGTTGAAAAAGAGTGATTTTTAAAGTTTTTTTTTAATTTCAAACAGATTTTTCTTGATTTTTTTTCCAGGGTACAAAATAATTTTTATAGCGCAAAAAGTTTTTCATTTCATTATTTTTCATATGAGACCAAGTACAGGGGTCTAGCTCAAATCCATGAATCAGAATTCCAGTTTTAATTTGATTAAAAATGAGACTAATCTTGTTGAGTGTGAATAATCGTCTACAATTTGATCGCTCTGTTTCGAGTGATTTAGGTCATACAAAATACTTTTACTACAGTAAATTTGGCTTAGAAATGCAATGGAACTGGTTAGAATTTTGAATCTGCAGTGGTTATTGGGATATTTGTAAAAATATGAAAATAATTAGTATTTTTCAATTTCAAAGAGGATTAACATGTTTACCTGATGCTTCAACTCACTTTTCTGTGGCTGAAACTTGTGAATAATTTAGTTTTGAATAAGAAGTGTTCAGTTAATAAACAGGACTTATTTCAGTACCTATTTCTGAAATAAATTAGGCTACAGTATAATATTAATGATACTCACATATGGTCTTGATTTCTACGATTTATGGTCTCTATGATTTTTTTCTACGATGGTCTTGATTACCGTATTGAATTAAAATACAGTTCAATCTATGAGACCACCTTATTATGAGTTTATAAGGAAATCGAGATAAGGAATCTTTTCAAAGGAAACCGAGAAGAATTATCTCACTTTTTCTGATTTTTGTCTTGTATGTATTGAGTATGAACAATCTTCACTCAAAAGAGGCTATTGATCTCAGTATCCAATATCACAATCAAATATGTTTTTTTTTTTGCTACTATTATGTATAATTGATAGTTTGTTTATAGAAATTGTAAGCGCTCCAGTCCTTCGTCAAGAACCAAAAATATTACTAAGAAAGAAAAAAAATCACAGTAAAATAAAAAATGAAGTCAGTAGAACATGAAATAAGTTAACGTTTTCCCACTCCATGACATTCTAAAAATCATGAGCTCGGTTACGCAATAATTAAAAAATTAACACTATAATTAAAAACAACAATATTTAAATGCTCTTCAATATAACATTCAATTTCAAATCAGAATGCTCAAATATCCTGATATACAATAAGTTGGAAAAATTGTCAAGGTCTAGATATTTATTTCCATTTCCAGATTTATCACTATAATAATATTTTCTTGAATTAATAATCACTATTTTCTTGCAGCCGTGCTTCCCCTGAGAGCTTGTACTCAGGCAGCAGCCACTTATTAACTGTAGCCTATTCTATAGAACTCATGCAAAGCTGAAAATAGTCTTCCCGGCTAGCCTACTTATTAATGAATATTTTTTTAATTATAGCCTACTTTACCTTTCATATTAACCTTAATAGTTCATCATCCGACGAAGCTTTTCTGCTCCTTCGGCTTGTTTTTCCATAACGTTTTCATGGACTTTCACTTTGATTACCTATTTTATATTCCACCGGAATGTAACCCCTATGTACTGTACATGAACTCCGCACATTATTTGTATTTTTCAACTTTTTTGGAATCATAACTTAGTAAGTCTACATTCAATTCAAAAGTAAAAATAGAAAACACTATACATTCATAAACCACGTACCGGTACTGTATTACGAACAACAAAAATACCACCGCTCAATCCCACAGCAGAACAACAACTGAATGTGCATATGAGCATTGTATAAAATTGAATATTGTCAAGTCGTCAACTAAGGAGAAGGAATAATTACAGGAACCGATTAAAATCGATTTTGTTTGTTCAGGTCTGAATTCTATTGAAAGTTTTGTGTTCATTCTGAGAAATGAGATCAACTCAGTCAAACGGAAGCCTGGCAGCCGCGGTGATTTGTAAACATGAATCGTTAGACATTGTTGATCCATAACAACTATAGGCTACTAATAAGTAAATTAACTATATATGTATTGGTTCTACATCTAGAACTGTCAGAGACATTCTATTCAGTTGGATTATGAAAATATATAGAAAACGTTTAGGCCTACATGTGAAAGTGAACCATTCAAAATGATAACTCCATATTACTGTAATCAAATTAATTTGTTGATTCCCCCCCAAAATTTTCAAAATCCCCCCCAAATTTCGTGCCGATGGCGCGACTTGCGCCATCAATCCCCCCTGTGGGCGGCCCTGCCTGAGCGTCGGCTCAGGGGCATCGGAATCTCCGGTGTTGCTCCGGACCAGCTAGCTACAGTCGTCGGGTGGGCGGGGCCATGGATAAACCCTCAGGTCCAAGAACCGCACCTGGATCAATGTGTACCCGTCCTAGGACAAACCACATAGCGATCCAGGGATCGTAGCACCACTGCCAATCGCCTGGGGAGTATCATTGGAGAGTTTAGCCTGAGAGGAGTGAGAGGATACGCACGCACATCATCTCACCCCCCCCCCCCAGTTCCGGCGGTACGTGGGATAAAACCCGGACGTATCCCCTCAACTCACCAGGAGGCCCGGAAAAAGCCCCGTGCCCCCCACCAAACGTCCCTGAGGCCTAGACCACAAGGGCGCCCAGAAAGAAGCCGGGACGTTTCGGAAGATGGAACCCAAAACTCCGCCGTAAGAGGGCGCCACTCGAGCTCCCCCAGACCCTACACACTAGCTCATACCCCCCACCCTGACTACACGAACTCAACCCCCCTCCCTAAGTGGACCCTACCCCTATTCCTCACACACACATACACACCACAACAAAGGCACCCCCGATCCTGACCCAACTACTCAGGAACAAGCAAGGAGCTTACTAAGGGGCCTGTGTTGCCCAACACACACCACACCGATGCCCATACTAAGGTTGAAAAACGGGCCATCCTCCTACGGCAGGGGACTTACCACAGGCAGGAGGCGTGGGCATTCAACAGCGCGAGGAGGAGCACCTACTGGACGAAGTTCGGGACCCAACCCCGCCCGGTTCCCCGCGCAGAGCATCAGTGCCACACTCATTCAACTCCCCCCACCCTAACCAGAAACCCCCCACCCCAACTAATCACTCCCCCCTACCTAAGAAAAGCCGACCATCAATCCCCACCCCTAAATGTACCCCCTCCTAACAACTACCCTTCCCTACAGTGGTGACCCCGAGGAACCCCCTAAACATAAACATCCACACACATTGCGCTTGCCCTTTTTTTTTTTTTTTTTTGAAAGGGCACTGCTTGCTGCTCCTCGCAGCCTCCCATCTGACACTGCGTCCACAGATCTCACTGCTCCTCGCAGACATGGAATCACCCTGCCAGCCGACCAGGAAACTATATACATGACAATCAAAACAACACATAACACAAACAGGACAAGCGCCACACATAAGACATGCCGGTGTTACACACCAACATAGTCCTCACGCATACGGCCTAGGCGCTCACAGAAGCGAACAAACACCTTGCAAGCACCCACGCTACACACCATACACTCTGACACAAAAGCGCAGCCCATCCTTTCATACTCTAGGACAAACCCGGCATCAACAAATTCATACCGGGAACACTCAAACATGACGTGAACACTGGACTCGTCGACCCCGCACTCCAGACAAAGCGGCGAATCTCGCCGCCCCCACTGATGAAGGACGTCCGCGAAGTTGCCGTGCCCAGTCAAAAACTGGCACAACTCCTCCGACGGACATCTGGGAAGAAGTCATATGTCCGCCGACCAAACTGCGCAGTCTCCCACTCCTCCTGCCAAGCATCCAGTGCCTCACGCCATGCCACACTTTTAGCAGCTCTGCTCGCTACACCATTCAAACGAAGAACAGACACACGAATACGCATGCGACAGAGAACATCTAATGGCAACACATTAAGCAACACACACAAGGAAGCGCAGCTAACTGTCCTGTACGCCCGCGCCACTATCTTAAGGCATGCTCTCTATGCACTGCGCAACCTCGACAGCACGCGGGCGGCCAGCCCAGCAGCCCATACCTCGCTTGCATATGAGCACATTGACTCCACCACCCCCCTATATACAGTACGCAGGGCGCCACCCCGGTACCCCCAATCCCACCTGGAAACAATCGCACAGCGCAGGAACACCCTGGAACACCGCTCCACCAGTCTGTCGATGTTCCCAGCCATAGAAAGGTCCTCCCTAAGAGTGACTCCCAGGTACATACATTCAGACACATATCTAACTACTACTCCATTCATACGAACATTCCTCCGTTGCTCCAGACTACGGAGGCCTCTCATACTCATGCAAACACACTTCTCTGGCGCAAACTCCAACTTCACACTTGCCGCCCAATCATGCAACAAGTCAAGCACCCCACACACAAGTACTTCGACGTCTTGCCTCCTGTCACCACCGACCAATAGAACAAGATTGTCGGCATACGCCACACACTCCACATTGAGACCGAGGTCTCAACACAACCATTCATCCAACAGCAAGTTCCAGAAGAGGGGACCCAACACTGAACCCTGAGGGCAGCCTCGCTCCATCTGCCGATCGACCGACGCAGAACCACAAGACATTCTGACCACACGGCCAGAAAGATAGGCCCGCACCAGCCGAACGACATCCGAGGGACACCGGAACCGGATCAGCTGCCGCAAAATTGCGGGCCACCAGGACGAGTCAAACGCCCCCCGGATATCCAGGAACAAGGCCAACACAAAACGACACTCACACTCGCCCACCCACTGCATGACACGGCGCAAGGCGTCCACAGTACCCCTGCCTCGGACAAAGCCGTACTGCCACCCACTCGCCCCCGGCAGCCAGGATCGCCTGTCGAAGGCTAGCCTCCATAAGGCGCTCCAAAAGTTTTCCCCACACACTCAGCAAGGCGATTGGACGGAACGATTTCACAAGTGAAAGGTCCCGATCACCCGCCTTGGGTATGAGGATCACCTCACCCAGCCTCCAGGCCGCCGGGTACACACCCCCTGCCAAACAGCGGTTGAACAGCCCCAAGCACACCTCACGCACACAACCCCACGACCTAGACACCAGGTCAGGGGTGACGCCATCCAACCCAGGAGCTGTGCCAAGTTTCATTGCTGAAAACGCCGACTCCAAAGCATCAAGACTCCACTCCCCAATTGGGTGTCCAGCATTCTCACCATGCAACATGAAACGACAAACTGCCCCCTGTTTGCCTACATCCTCCACAGGATCATCGCCCGGGAGCAGTTCAGACAGAAAAACACCAAGAGTCTCAGTCACACCAGAGGTTACCCCCCCCTCCCTACGAACAGTGACAAGCACGCGATTCCTTACATCCTGATGAATAACACTACTATATACAATCCCCCAGGGGTTCCGAGCACCCTCTCTGGAAATCCAGTCACGCCATGCCGACCACTTAGCCACACACACAGACGACACATACTCCCGCCGCAAACACCTCCAGTCTGCCCGCAGTTCAAGCCGACGCTCTCCCCTGGCTCGCTGAAAACGGAGACGGGCATGCTTAACATTTATACGGAGATCAGACAACCGACGCAACCACCACGGGATCCGAGCACGTCCCTGACGAACAGGAATTGCTGCCCTGGCCGCACCAAGAACCGCAGCAGTCAAACCAGCTGCCGTCTCCTCTACCCCACCACCTTCTACACCCACAAGGCCCTCCAGGAGGACCCTGTCATACAGCACCCAGTCTGCGCCAGAGAGTACAAACCGCTCACGACGCACAGGATCACCCACATGCTGGTCAACACCAATACACATAACAAGCGACCGGTGATCCACATAAAGAACACCAACATGCCACGACACATTCAACACAAAACATGCATCATTACAGAAAGGCACATCCACATTTGACCTGCCATTGACCGTCTCGAAGGTGCTCCACTCATCCCACTCGTTTAGGACCGCCATCTGCCGAAGCGCCACCCAGTCCGCCAACAGATGACTCCGCTGGCACTCCGCCGCAAGGCCGTACCAGAGCGGCGAGCTGCAATTCACATCACTGCCAATCAACAGCGGCACCGCCACATACGCCGCGCTGACTCGATCTAGAGCGTCACACTCCCCGTCGTATCTCCGACCAGGCCGAATGTAGCTACTCACTACTACTAACCTACTACCATTTAACACTAAATCTACAGCCGCACAGTAACTAGACGAAAACTCACTGAGCAGAGCTGCACCTATCCTCTCATTCAGAACAACCACACATGACCACACTTCCACATATCTATCCTGGCGTGGCAAACCAACACAAAAGACGCGACCCAACCCCTCCACAGGAACAACACCCCGAGTGGAATATGGCTCCTGCATCAGAATCAGATCCACGCCATCCCTAACACAGTCGTTCAACACTTCCAACATGCCAGCTCGGCTACGCCCAACATTGACCTGAACCACCTTAAACATAACGGGTGGAACGAGCCAGCAGCCGAGACGCAGCCTTGAAGGACGGGCACTCAGAAGACATCACAGAGTGCATCGCCAAGCGCCCAACCCGCTGACAGTTGGCACACTTAGGATCCCCCCGCGCCGGACACACGTCAGCATTGTGGCCCTCCTCGCCACACTTCCTGCACACTCCCCGGGACAGTCGGCACACCTTCGCCACATGCCCGAAGGCCAGGCACCGCAGACAGTGTAGAGGCTGCAACCAGTCGATGCACCGGCACGAGGATAGATCGACATACACACGACCCATCTCCAACAATTTACCACGCACGCTCGGGCTGCACTCCAACACATAATTACAGAAACCGTCACGCACACCCTTGAACCTGCGGACAACCTTGACCCCCCTCCTGGTCTGGTCACAAACGTCCGCATCAAAGTTCTGGCTGACTAGACAGCCAAGAAACACATCCTCCGTCAAGTCAGACGGGGCATCGAATACCTTCACCTTAGGGGCAACCCCCTTTGGGTCCAGAACCTTCAGCCCTGCCTCCCTCAACTTCTCTGCTGCCTTCAGCCGGGAGGCCTGCTCCTCTGTCCCGAGGACAAACTCCCATCCTCGCTTGGCCGCCATCCGCCTTGCCTGCACCACCTGAAAGTCGCCCTCCGCCAGACGCATGACCTCCCTAACCTTCTGGCGGGTGTGCTCAGCTGTCCAGCCCTCCTTTGGCTCCTCAGGAGCCACCACAATGGTCCTACCAATTTCAAACCCCCCAGCCCTGGCCCCTCTAACCCCACCCGCGGATACCCCAGCGTAGCTGGCCCTGCCTATAGGGAGATCACTCACACATTTCTTCAGCTCACCCACACCAACATTTACACATTTATTGACTTGCAGGGTACAGTCCCTGGTTGACTGCCGCACCGAATCCTTGACGCCAGCCAGGCAGCCCTCAACCCTCTTCACACCCTCATCCACGCTTTTTGCGCAAAGGGCCACCTTCTTCGTTGCCTCCTCAAGTCTGCCGCCGCACTCCTGGCCCACCGCCTACAAAACCGCAGCGCCAGACTCCTGGCCCTTTGCGCAATCAGCCCGGATCTCCGCCACAGCCTTTGAGAGATCTGCGACATCCGCTCGCACACTTGCCACTGTCTTGGAGACAATCTCCTTAGCCGCCCCAAGCAACTGCTTGCGACAGCGACAGCGACTTGTGAACGTCTCCCAACAGCCCCTCGAGGGGAGGGCTGCTCCACTGCCGCTGGAGGATATCCACCTGTCCCCTAGAATAGTTAAAGCAGCTGTACACATAGCCAACAGCCTCCATCATGGTGTCGAACACCGAATTAACTGTCTGGCAACCCGCCACAGACAACTTCTTGTTCTTCAGCCGCTCGTTTTCCATTACCCCCTTCATTTCCCTCCCCAGCCTGAGCAGGAGAGGACGCAGCTCCTGGACCCGCCCACCAGCTGTCACCTCATCCAACCCCATAAGCTCCGCCAAGGAGGAATTCATCTCCTCAACGGTTCCAGTCAGGGATTCGAACGACAGGCTGCAGACAGAGCCCGTGTCATCCTCGTTCCCCATGGCGGGAAACCAGGCAGCACACTAAACAACTAGACACTCAACAACAAGAAGAACACACTAAAAAGAAGAACAACCCAAACTGAACCTGAACAGGAATAGGGAGAGAGAAGAAAAAAAAAGACAAGGAAGCAAAATTACTTGGAAAGGAGTGGGGGAAGGTATAGGTTATTATACACGAAAATGTGCGGAAAACCGTGGAGAAGCCACTAGGATAAAGAAAAAGGTACGTTGAGGGGGGGGGAAAAGAAGATAAACAGGAAAAAGGAAAACCCCGAAATTTCAAATCGCTGCTGGGGGGGGGAAAAGGATGGGGGGGCCCCAATTTACGCAGCACCTGTAGCCAGTCACAGGGAGTGCTGCCACGCAAACCGGACCAAAATTGGATAGATAGGAAGGGAGATAGGAAGGGTTATGTATCTGGCTTTAGAGCCAGATATCTCAGAAAGTAGAAGGGGGGGGGGGGTAGGGAGAGACTCAGGCTACGGACCTCTCTTAAGGAGAGGAATCAAAAGACCGATGAAAAATTTCGGTGGGGGGGTCGGGGGGGTGGGGTCAGACCCCCAAACAGGGTTCGAAATGCCCCTAGGGGCAATAGGAGGGGAGATAGCCTATATGGGGGCTATGTTAAATAAGGAAAAAATTATTCTAAGTCCAGTCCGGTATCATGCAACACAACACAGACTGTACAGTATCGATACAAAACAGATGTGTATCAGGCGAGCAGCCTCAACTGCACCTGTATCTTGATACAGCTGAAGTGTATCTTGATACAGGCAACAGTATCACAGAACTACTCACCTACCACCACAAGCAAACACTGACTACTCACACTAATACAGCTAACTACTACAAGCACACAAAAGCTCAGCAACACTGTACAGAATGGAAAATTTCTTGACCAGTCTTATCAGCCTGCTTCGCTGAAAACAAAAACAACACTTAACTGACAGCCCAAAACAGGCTCACAAAAATACACCAAATTTCAATTAAAAATAACTCCTCACTCACTCAACACTCAGGGACAAGCAACCCCTCAAACTCTTCGTCTCGCCGAGACGAATCGAATGATAGGCCACAACACACACTACCTACAACAGATAACGAAGATAGCCAGCTACACTTTCTAAAATAAAAAAACTAAAAAATTAATATCTCGCCCACCGATGAAGATAAAGCCCCGAAACTTTCTACCCACGCTAACCACGCACTAGTGCACCTGCGTGCCAAATCTCGTTGCCCTACTCAAAAAAAAATCCAAAAATTAAATTTATTGATCAGGAGCATGAAAAACAACAACCTTCCTCTACAAAAGCTCGAACGGCACTCCGGTGGGCGGGGCCAGTAAGTAATGGTTTCAAAGAGCTGCGGCGGGTTCGCCGCGTATATGACCGTTGGCGGGGCTGAAATAATGACCCGCGGGTCACCCGCCCCCTTGGCAGCAATATGAGGAATCCTATTTCAGGTTAAGGGAATGGGCCGACCCGTTATCCCCTGCTGCGCCGAGCAGTGGCGGTCAAGCCTGCCAGGGTTTTACATATAACACTTAGGGTATGGAAGGAATACGGCCGCCCCCTGTGCCACGGCCGTCCCAGGCTGATAGCGGTAGGGGCTGCCAAAAAGACTAGGAAAAGAAGGGCAGGGCCGATAGCCACTTGCCTTGCGTGGCTGTGGCGAGGGACTCCAAGCCCAAGGTCAGGAACGAGAGGTAAAAGCAGTGGCGGACGCCCCTAGCCTTGCCGGCGGTGGCGGCGGCGGTTGCCCCCTGCTGCAGTGAAATGTTCCACTAGGCCCGCGCGATTCACGCGGCCATAGAGTTTTCCCCCGCGAAGGAAAGCGCCAGGGCAGTGATAATGGCCACTTGCCTATAGAAGGCTGTAGCGTTTTCCCCTGCCTTGTGGTAAGGTGGGTAGGGGTGTCGGAAGGATGGCGGGGGCGGCTGATTGGCCCAGTGCCACGCTAGGTATAGATAGGAGCACAAATAAGCTACTCCGGCAGAGGCGGACCACTTGCTAATGCGGCAATGGGGCGTCCTCGTGCCTGAGATAGCAGGGAGAAACACTTAGCTGGCGGAGGCGAGCCACGTGCCGCGGAGGCGGTAGTATCGCCCCGTGCCAAGCTAGAACACATAAGGAAGGGACAGGAAACAGCCGGCAGCGGCGGGCCACGTGCTGAGGCAGCAATGGTAAACCGCCTGCCAAACTAGAAAATCGGGATGATAAAACAGGGTTTATCCTCCCCAGCGGCCCCCAGATGAAGATCTGTCGACCACTACAGCTACCTGAAATTACAGTCGGGGACGCTAGCTAACAACTAATTCTATCACTAACCTGATCAGAATTGTAGCCTTGCCTCTGCTTTGCTGTGATCCTCGCCAGCTCCGTCAGCCGCAGAACCCCCAGCACTCCTCACACTCGCGAATTGACTCTACACTTCACTCACCAACAGGAATGCGCTGGTTCCTAACTTGAGCGCTATCACGCCGCGGAAGAGTTCCGTCCTCAGGAAAAGCAGGGCAAGAAAGAGAACGAGACAAGCTCTCTGCCTCGCAGGAAGACTCACCACCCCAATTCTTGGTGGGGAGGGAGGGTTTCGTTGATAGTAGGAGTAAGTTGCGCGAGGGCGACACTCCTACGATCGGCCTCCTCGTTGACCTTTGGTCAACAAGATTATAATGATAAGCAGCCATCCTAGCGTAGGATGACTAAAAACAGCCCCAAAAGCAGAGTTTCCCTTCGTCACGAAAATTTTCGTGACACGCCCGCCCTACGAAGGGTGGGGGGGGAGAAGGGGGGGAAACTGGGCGGCAGCCTCTAGGCTGCTGCCCCACTGAAGAACACAGGCCGCGGCGTCCGTCGCCGCTGCCTCCATTGATGTAGAGTAGCTTCTAACGTTTACTTGTTTTTGAGTTTGTTAAGGAAAGGAATGGGAGGGGCCGCAACGTGAACTGCTGCTGCCGCGGAATCAAGGTAGGATAGGATTATGAATATGTTAGGTAATGGGCCGCAACGACAAGCATCGCTGCCACGGGTAAGATTAGGATGGGGATACGTTTAGGCCGCGGCCATCACTACCGCTGCCATAAACGGGGAAAGGTGATGTGTCGGCTCCGCCGCTGCCGCAAGGTGATGTGTCGGCTTACACCACCACCACCCAGATTCGCCGTCCGTCGGCGAGTCTGACACGAACTCGTGATTGGCCTGCGGGATGTCTGTGGCCAGGTTTGGCTGTCTGGCGGTAGAGCCGCTTCAGGCATGGGCGGTTGAAAAGGGTGACGGCCACTACTTGGTTGGCACTTTGGTTCTCCGGTACCGCCCTGGTGATCGTCCCAACCACTTGGCGCGGCACAGTCATGCCGTCACCGCCGGCTTGTTGACAAGCCACCTCCATTGTCGCGCTGCTACAAGAGGGTCGTGGTTCCCCCGCCGTTGTTGCCGTGGCTGACGGGTACGCTCTGCCAATGGGCCGTGGCTCGCTGGCTGCTGCCGCTGACGCTGTCGTGCGACAGGAGGGTCGCACTTCCTCTGTCGTCGACGCCGCAGTTGATGGACACGCTCCGCCAATGGGCCGCAGCTCGCAAGCCGCTGCCGCTGGCGTGTCTACTTCCATCTTGTCATCAACAGAGTTGTAGGTGGGCGACATGCTGTTCATTTTCGTTCGATTCTTCCACCGAGGTTGAACGGTGAGAGTTACCGATGACTTTACGTCATATAAACTCCCCCTCATTTTGCAGAGAGTGATGGGCAAACCCTCCAAACTCAATGCTAGCCTTGTCATCCTCATTTACCAGGCTCAACGGCCGACTTCCGGGACATTGCTCCTCATCTCCAGAATGCTCAAATGCAGCAAAGGTAAGAAACTGCAAGGTGGCAGATGTTATGCCCTTTCCTGCCACACCCAGGAACAATCAGAGATCCATCAGGCGTGCATACTTGCCCGGCTCTTGCTGACTGAGAGACTGTGCAGCTACCCATACTGTCAGACACAGGCTACAGGAACACTAACACCCTCTCTGAGTGATGCCGCTCCGCCCTGGTTTTCACCAAATCCGTGAAAACAAAGATGCCTCATGCTGTCAGACACAGTCCGCAAGCCACCCTGCCTCCCAGGAGCAAACTGAATAGATTCACAAAGCCCGGAGTCGTCACCGGATCTCTAGCTCAACATAATCGATTTTTCTACTATACTTAGCTACACCAACTGCATTGGGCGATAGCGTTCAAAACTTCCAAGAGATGCCAGATCAACGAACATTTAGTTGCAGGCAGTACTACCCTGATGGTATTGCCTTTGTCCAGCGGGTACCACGAGGAGGCGCTCTCCCTGGCTTCCAGGCTTGGAAAATTGCTCGGTGCGTGAGTGTAAGGTACTATTGAACATATTTTCCCCGTACTCAGCACAAGAACAGGAGCTGTTACCAGCATTGGGATTGGTATCAGGTACCCCTACCTGTTCTTGCCTTGCGCATATCCCGCACCCTTAGGATATTTGCTTAGCGCGAGCGTCTGACAAGACCCCCCCGTAAAAGGGTCTTAGACTACATACTAAACATCTAATAACGTTTCCCGCAAAAGCAGGCCTCGAGTCCAACAACAAACCCTTTCAGGGCTCAAGTCAATCGGCAAGCCGAGTTAATGAACCCCTACCGGGGCTTGAGTCATCAAACAAGACCAGCCTCCCGGCCTCGAGTCACAGACATAAAAACATGCAGTCAGTGGCGCCTCTCTCCGGCAGAGTTCGCCCCAGTCGTCAGTAGCTCGGATGTCGCCTTCTCCATCTGAGCAGTCAAGAGACATAAAATATTTACAACATACAATTTTAACAAAAGAAGAGCAATAGACTCACGGGAATGAGCCACGTTTCTGGTCTCCCTAGTGGAACAGAAACTCAGCCAAGAAAGCAATCCCTTTCAGAGCTCACCTTAGAAGCCCACACATGCTGTTACACACAGGTAAGCCCCCTCAGCGACCCCCTACCGAGGCTCAGCCCCCCAGGCGAGAACTGCCACACTGGGCACAAAGCGTTCAATAAGTTAACTTTCCTCTTCCTTGTGAAGTGGAACTCAGCCAAGCAAACAATCCCTTTCAGTGTATGCGTCCTGAACTCAAGCAATGCTTCATACACACACGCGAATTCATTCTTCAGACACCTACAGAGGCTCAGCCCACAAGGCAAGAACCGCAGCACTGGACACTTAGCATTCAATCAGTCAACTTGTCTTTCTAGCACAGATTCCTTACAGAAATTCCTGAAGTGCACTAGGGCCCTCCGGGCCATGAGACGCTGGATGTTCTGTGCCTCTGGGAAGGCAAGCCATCCCAGAGACTCCAAGAGTCGCTGCCAGGCCGGATCGTTTTTCCGACAGCTCCTCAAAGCGTGCATTGCATCATCTGGCACACCGCACGTAGCACATGTGCCATCCGCCACAAGGCCGAAGCCTGCCAGCTTATCAAGAAAGGCGCCGTGACCCGTCAGGAACTGTACTAGATCATGGTCCTTCTCCCCACAGACGGAGCTTTCGCTCACCTCCTGGAAGAAGCCATGCGTGATCTCACCCCGTGCAGCAACATCCCACAGCGATTGCCATTTCTGGAGTGCCTGCCTTGCCCGACCAACGCAAAAAGGCTGGATGACGTCGCCACTGTACTTGCCATTGGGCTGCTTCACCAGCCGCCTGAAGGATTGCGTGTCGATGACACGGTCTCCTCGATGATGGCAACCCGCTCTTCGATCAGCAGGTCTATGGGCATAACACCCGCTACCACACAGACTGCATCCTCCGAGGTCGTACGATAAGCCCTTGTTGCCCAGATCAGTGCATCTCTTTGAGCAGACCTAATGGCTCTTCTGGCATGGGAGTGCAGGCCATTTCTAGCCCATGCCTCTGCGGCATATACCAAGATGGGTTCTGAGACAGCCTTGTAGATGGTTTTGAGACACGTGTTTTTTAGGCCATATTGCCTACTTGCTAGGCCTTTCATCTGTAGAAGGATGCTGCAAGACTTCTTGGCGACCTTCTTGGCGTGCTCTACAAAGTTTAACCCGTCATCAAGAACCACACCAAGGTATATGGTATGCCTCACGATCTAAACTGAGTGCCCACCGCAGCGGACCGTTGGAGCTCTCCAAGCCACAGACATGTTCCGATAACCTGCAACGTGGTGCCTGCCTCCTACTGCAGTATTTTCAGTAAAGCAGACACCAACAGTCTTTGCCCAGCTTAGCTTCAGCTTGTTATCTTTGCACCAGGAGATAATCTTCTGCAAGACAATGGCTGATCTATCCTCCAGTTCCTTCCAAGAATTCCTGGGATCCATTCCTTTAGTCTTGGGATCAAGACTAAACCATCATCCGCATATGCCACAGCCTAGGCACCATACCCAAAGTCGATCCTCAGAAAGGTGTCCATCATTAGGTTACAAAGCAAGGGGCCGAGAACCGACCCCTGGGGGCATCCTTTGGTCACAGGCTTTGAGACAGAGAAGGTCTTCAGGTGTAATTCAACACTTCTCCCTTCCAGATAACTGCACAGGATCGCAATGAGATGGGCCGGCAAATTGATCGCACCCAAACAACGAACAAGAACCCCCCAGTTCAAGTTGTCGAATGCACCAGCGATGTCTATGAAGATGCCGAGCATGTATCTTGAGTCTCTACACCAAATTCAGCGCAGGACAAAGTCAACAGCATCGGAAGTTGATCTTCCTGGTACGAATCCAAACTGGAAAGAACTTAATGGGGCGTTTTCATTGAGGTGTGTCTTGATGCGGTCATAGATCACCCTCTCCAGTATCTTACCTGGCACAGGTAATAATGTTATCGGTCTATAGTTTTTGACCTGTGACATGTCCACACCCTCCTTCTTTGGAATCACGATCAATCGACCCTTCTTCCACAAATCAGGAAAGTAGGACAGTCTTAAACATGCCGTGTACAGTTGAGCAAGCGGCAAAGCCGTCACCCCCATTGCTTTTGTGATAAATTCCGGTAAGATATTGTCTGAGCCTGGAGCCTTCTTCTCGCCGGTGTGGAGAATTGCGCGCTGCACTGTCTCAACGCTCACAGCTTGAATGGCTTCTAACCCATTCGCTGGAGGCCGGGGAAGTTGTGTAACCTCCTCGTCATCAGGGACTAGAGTCTGCAGGACGAGCTGTGCAGTCTCTTATGGGCTCTCTGTATGCATACCTGGCGCACTTTGGAGAGAAGACCATACAGTCTCCCTCTTCAGTTTGCCTTGCATAAGTTTGTATGGGAGTCCCCAGGGATCCTCCTCACTCTTCACCAGGAACTCTCTCCATGATGCAAGTTTCGCAGCCTTCACCGCAGAGAAATACGTTCGGCAAGCAACAAGGTGCTGCTGCCGCAATTCCTCCTGCAAAGGCACGTCCCTCACCCTCTGGAACCTCCTACAACTCCTTTTCACTTCTCTCCCAAGGATGCTGAGTCGAGGCGTCCACCAAGGTATCAGCCTCGCCACAGCTCGGAGCACTGGCAGAGTTCTGGCACCGGCTTCAAGACAGCTTGTAAGGCCTTCAACTGCCTCATCGATATCTACATTAGAGATTTTCCTCTAGTACAGCGGCAAAGGCTATCCAGTCAGCCCTTTTCAAGGCATACCGGGGTACAGTCGGCAGATCTAGTGCTTGTCTGTTTACTGCTCCTCCCAACGCAACTGTGAATCTGATGAGAGCATGGTCAGAAGCCAAAACTCCTTCACACACTCTCCATGCCTCCACCCTCCCCGACCCGAGGGAAGACAGAGTAACATCAATGTTAGATGAACCATTGGGGCCTTGGTAGGTACAAGGCTGTCCTAGGACATTCTCCACTGTCAGATTCCACGCGAGGATGAAGTCATCAGCAAGCTGAGTTCTTCCCTCATCAACGCGCGTCCTGCAAAGTTCAGAGTTATTATTATTATTATTCAGAGTGCCACAGTCTTGACTTGGTGTTTAAGTCAGCACCGATAATGAATTGCTTGCCCCTGAGGGCAAGAAGAATGTTTCCAATCTGCTCCCAGTACCGATCAGGAGGGTCTCTGAACTGAAAGTAGGTGGATATTAAGTACAGCTCCCTCCCACTCTTCAACCTCACACAAGCCGCAGCTATGTGATCAGTTGTCAAATGAGAGAGAGACAGAACATCGACGCCTTTATCCCTCACCGCTATACAAGCCTTAGAGCTGCCCACACACACAAGTCAGGTGTCCGGGCCAAAACCACATACTTTCCCTCCATGCATGTATGGTTCTTGCGCCAGGAGTACACTGATATTATTGCGTTCGATGATGGTGCGAGACTCTGCAGTCACGACCATCAAGCCCTGAAGATTGAGTTGGCCTACCTTTAGATAATTGGCCCCCACAACCACTGTTTTGATCTGCGTCTCTGAGAGCTCAGAGGTTACACTGGACATATCATGGGTGATGTCCATCATTTCTTCTTTTGACTGCCCTTGCTAGAACTCGCTCCAGCCTTGACTGCAGTTTGGGCGGCCTTTGCAGGCAGCACCCTCCCTACAGCCCGAGCAAACTCCTTCTTATACATCGGGCAGTCACTTGACACTGGGGAGTGTGCGCACAACCCCTTTAGCTGTTTTGCTCTAGTGCAGTTGATGCAAGTGGCGGGCTTGCCTTTCAACTTACACGACTTGAAATCGTGGCCTTCCCCGGCGCAATGCCTGCAGGTCAGCTTTGACTTACAAGTCTTACTCACATGTCCAAATTTATGGCACTTAAAGCACCTTGTTACCCGGAAGTGATCTTCCACCCTGAGCAACCTCCAACCGATGGAGACTTCTCCACGGGCCTGGAGGACCACCCTGAGCTTTGGGCTACACTCGAGTACGAAGGTCCTTGAGCCGTTCCTTGATTGTGAGTTCCAGAAGCTCGCGACCACCCTCATCTCCCGTTTCACCTCTGCCAAGTCTGATACCTGATCACTCAGGTCAGACTCAAGCACGCGCTTGAGAAACTCCTCTTCGGCCACCTCGGCTGGCATGTCATGGACGACCATCCTGGGCCTAGCACGCCGAGCCTCCACGAGAGTGAACTCCAGCTCTGCTGACACTGCTGCCCGGAGGCGAGCAGCGTCCTCGATACTCTTTGTTATCACCATCACTTCCCCGGAATGGGTAACGGATGTCCCGCAGACGCGCACGTCTGCCTGCCGTGGGGACACCTTTTCTTTTAACAGCTTCTCTGTGTCCTTACGTTCTTTACCTTTCGATGAGACAATCACCATCCGGCTCAGTCGGTCCTCAGCTTTGGAAGCAATACTGGCATAGGTGGCCAACCTGCCGCCTGCCCCTTGGCTGAGTAGTGCGGACACCTTCCCCTTTTCATTGTTCTGGGCAGTCGCTCCAACCAGGCATCCCTCCAACAAGGCGCCAGCGACAGCCTTGGTGACAGCATCGCTGACAACTGTAGCAATCAACGTGACGGCCTCGCTTTGAGCTGCCACAGTCATCACTCCCGCTACTATGGCCGCCATCTCGTCAAACATGTTGTCCATTGTCTGAACATTGGCCATTTTGGACAGCCTCTTCTTATCAGCTTCACTTGCTAACTGTTTCTTGATGGCGGTCACCACTCCAACCATCGCAATGCGGGCTTCACTGAAGGCCTCAAGATTCGGATTCTGCATTAGCTTCCTCCTCCTCTGCACTGCCTCCAGCTCCGCTCCCGCCTCCTGCATACTCTTGTTTACTTCCTCCTGGATCCTCTGCCTGGGAGTCAGAGGCGTCAGACCCACCACAGCACTCTTGCAAGGCGTACTGGAACCTCGTGCCTTGTCCTCACCGGCTTCAGACACAGGGGACATCCGACCAGGAAGGCTCAGGCACTCTTCTCCTGCTGCGGGACGCCCTGGCATCTTTTTGCCCTCCATAGAGCCTGTCCTCTGTGGAACAGTTGGACAGACTCCAAGTGGAACACTTGATGACGAGTCTAAGTCTCTGTTCGTGGCTGTCAGAGTGACAGTTACCTGGTGTCCGCCGGCTAGGTCTTATTGCCCAACCCAATCTTGCGAACAGGTCGCCACTGGGCCGTGGGTTGTTGTCCCCCGTAGGCTGTCTCCCTGTCGGTACGGTACCCCCGTTCCCAACCAGCCCGGTAGGTCTACTTCCCCACTTTGAGCAGTGGCACACAACCAGGCCTCCTGCTCAGCCAACAGCTGCCGCGTGCCAGACTTGTGGTTAAGGCCACTACCACCTGTCAACAGCCGCCAGTGGTGTCCAGGCTGCGTGTTGTTGTAGGTGGGCGACAGTGAGAATCCACCACCGCCCTCCTCCAGGTAGTCGTCCTCGTCATCTGTGAGGACTGGAGGCGCCGGCCTGGCCACTGCCGTCGCGACGTCCGACGCCGGCAGTGATGTCTCGCTGACGACGGCCACTGGCGGCGCCTGTAGCTCGTCCGTCGAAGGCGTCTGGCAGAGAACAGTCCGAAAACCGCGCGAAATTGTGGGAAATTCTTGTCTGATCTCGGTGACAGCGTCCGCTACCGGCCCGACGACGCTGGGGTCACGTCCCTTCACCAGGTCAAAAAGAGCTTTTGCCAGGAGTCTTTCGACCTGCCAGCGTGGTAGGGGCTCCCCGCCGCGCACGTACGCCTTGAAATCGAGAGGAGAGGGGAATTTAACCTTCTTCACTTGCGCGTATTTTTTTATAACCGCCGTCAACTGCTGTGTGTGGCAGTCATTCACGACCCCGTTCGGGTCAAAGATATGGGTATAACCCCGTTGGCGGTCGAGGACCGAAGTTTGGTTGTTATTTATTGAAGTTTTTCAGTTTATCATCAGATAATTTGACACCTTGTGAGATCGGACTCCCCAAAGGTCGGCTCCTTGGCGGTCGAGGACGGCCAATACCATCAAGCTAACCACTGCAAAATTAATTGCATAAACTGCATTTGTCCAACAATAGATCGCACTGATAATATAAAATACTTGGGAGTAATAGTAGACGACTTACTTCGATGGGACAAACACATCATACAACAAACAACAAAACTCAGGAAACTGGTCCACAAATTCATTCAGCTCCAACAGATACTGAATCTGGATACATTGAAGATGATATACCACACATTGGTAGAATCAATAGAAAGGTATGGCATTCTGGCCTGGGGAGCAACTCATTTCTGTCATATGGATCCCATTTTCAAGGTACAGAAACTGATCCTCAGGATAATGGGACAGAAACATCCGCTCCACCCTACAGATACTCTATTTGCGGAGCTCCACCTACTCAGCATCAGACAAATTTACATCCACAGACTACTTACATTCACCAGAAAAAACCCGTAGTTATTTCTCAACATGGACCACAACCACAGTACACGCAGAAGGAATATCGATCTGGCTGTTCCCAGGATGGCAACGACAGCCGCCCAGAGGACAGTCACATATCTAGGACCGAAGCTTCATAACATACTTCCAATAAATATTAAAGAAATAGTACCGATTAACATTTTTAAAGCAAAAACGAAAAATTGGCTCATTGAAAATAGAATAAATTTTAGTGAAAACCTTATTGGAAATTAGAGTAGCATCGTTCAGGAAAAAATTTTTTTTGTCCTTTATTACTAATCAAATGTAAAAATTAGTCCATAAATATTATTATATTAATTAATTATTTAAATTATTTTTATAACTCTAACGCCGTGTAAAGCAAAGTATTTGTGGTTTCCCAACACATATTTTATATAGTGGGGGCCACGGAAAAATATATCTTTTTTGCACTGAAGTCTAAATTGTTACTTAAATTCACATCATGAAATCTTACCTGTATATTGTTAATTTCTTACTAATAAACTCCTCTGGAAGAATTGTTTTTCTTTCAGAGAAATTATTATTATTATTATTATTAACCCCGTTGGCGGTCGAGGACGGCCGCCGCGACGTCGTCCGCAACCCGTATCGGGATCGAGATTAGACCCCGAGACGATAGGGCATTGAGGGCGCCCCTGAGTTCGACGGCTGGCTGTCCCCAATGTCGAGTACGGAGGCCGTCGATCGGCCAGAGTCGGCCTCTCTGGCCGTGAGAACCTCCAACATACTCAGGAAAGCGTCGAAAAATCCTGCTCTTCCCGAAGGCATTTTTTTTTACTGAGATTCGTAAGATACTTTTTTTAATCAATCAAATCAAAACACTTCAACAGTCACCGAACAAAATTCCCAAGTCGACCGGCCCGCGCGCGAACTGAATTGAGTCACTACAGTACACTACAGAACTATGACAATTTTATTCAAGTCTCAACATCAATTAGACAGTCGAGTAATCAACTTGATTCTACCTCCAGCCGAACAATGCCCTTATTGTTCTTATCGCGCTGGCTAACAGCAAGCCATATCTTATCTAATCAGCTAGCCTACCGATTCGGCTGTTCTAACGTAAATTAAGTCTTTCTTACTTACTTTAATAAAATTATTTTCACAATAATTCCAATTCAACTCGAGAATATTTTCAATAATAACTCAGAGAAATAATGCATTTATCTTTCAATTCAACATTACTACAATTATGATAGTAGTATGTTAAAATTCAGTAATTGTCAAAATATACAATAAACCAAAATCAACTATTTGATTTACTTCCAGTATTCCGTTTCTGACAATTACTAACCAATAAACCAAAATCAACTATTTGTTTATTTTTTTAACCATTATCAAAAATACCCAATAACTTGAAAACTATCACAGTTACTTCCAGGGCTTTCCTCTTTTTGACAATAAATCGACTAGAGTAACACCGTTGTAATTAGGAAAATTATTCGTCCCGGAAACATTAATCACAATAGCACCACAATGAATTAAATTCGCTCATTTAAAACACTTCCAGCGGCCTACTCTTCAGCAATTAATTTTCCACATGACCACCCAATAATCACCACACAAAGTGTTTGACTCCAGAATTGATATAATCTCTCAAATAAATTTGGAACAATTCTATCTCATGTAACAGAATTTATGCAATGAATTGAATAAAGTTATTCGATACAACTTAAATTCTCCAGTTTTGTTTTTACTCTGAGTTATTATTTATTCATTTTCTTTTTTTTTTAGTAATTAACTAATTAAGGGCGCCAGCTGAACTTATTGTTCAACACGAGTTAATCGTAACTCCATTATAACCAAGTCACTTCTTGACTTGAATATAATAACAGACGTATTCTGTATAGAATAGCCTAACCATATAATATGGCCGCCCCCCGTGCCACGGCCGTCCCAGGCTGGTAGCGGTAGGGCCTGCCTAACTCCCTTATAACCAAGTCACCCCTTGACTTGAATATAATAACAGACATATTCTGTATAGAATAGCCTAACCATGATATGGCCGCCCCCTGTGCCACGGCCGTCCCAGGCTGGTAGCGGTAGGGGCTGCCTAACCATATCATATGGCCGCCCCCTGTGCCACTGCCGTCCCAGGCTGGTAGCGGTAGGGGCTGCCTAACCATATCATATGGCCGCCCCCCGTGCCACGGCCGTCCCATGCTGGTAGCGGTAGGGGCTGCCTAACCATATCATATGGCCGCCCCCTGTGCCACTGCCGTCCCAGGCCGGTAGCGTTAGGGGCTGCCTAATAATTTATATCAAATCATCACATACAGTACAGAATCCTCTCAGAAAGACGGAAAGAAGAAGAAGAATAACCGTTCCACAATTGAATTAGTAAGACAATAGGTAGATACAGATATGCAGAGCGCATTGTCTATAGGTATATGCTAGAGCTGTCGATTTCTTCTCGGGTCATTCACGCATTTCAGCTATTATTGACAACTCACTGTCCATTTAATCGGCTGGTGCTACTACAGAACAAATAATATTCATTTGAATATTGTTCTTGCAATATGAAATTGCTATTTTCACGTATTTATCAACGTCTGTGTACAACAGTCATCTGAGATTATCATCTCACTTGTCTAGCGTATATTCACGCAAAATTATACCGTTCCTTACAACGTCATCATTGAGAGCTCGCTTCGCCCGCCCTACAAGGCGCAACCACTCTCTCCGAGTCACAGTCAAAAATAAATTTCAATTTTTCTAAATAAATAAATTATTATTATTATTATTATTTCCACTTATTTTTTCCAACCGAATTTTTTTTGACCGAAATTTCTCAATCCGAAAAGTTCTAGCTAGCTGTCTCTTTGTGGAACCGGTTTCTCCCTTAGTGTTAGACACTAATGCCTCTTCACTCCCCCTTTTCTACTCCCTGTACACTGCCCCCGCAGCCTTCCGCTGCCCGCGCGCTAGCCATCCCAGGCGATTCCTACACTCCGCTTGGGCAATGACACCCGGTGCACTCTCTCCTCGCCTGCTGCGGCGTCCTCTTCTTCCTCATCCTCGCCCATTGGTGGCAACAACTTTATATCTTTCACGTGAACAGTGAATTCTTTACCCTCCTCATTACACAGTCTCACGACTGTTGGGCTTAAAACCTGTTTCACTTTCAGGGGCCCAGTGAATTTCGGCGCTAGTTTGGCGGCAAACTGATCAATCCCGGATGACAGGTGATATTCTCTCTTGAATACCTGTTGACCCGGTACCAACTTCAACGGTCTCCGCCGCAAGTTATAATACCTCCTCGTATTATTATATGCCTCATCAAGATTGTCGACCACTATTCTCTTAATTTGGCTCAATACTTGTAGCCGGCGTAGGCGAGTAGCTTGACTACTCTCTCCTACTTCTTGGCGAGGATCCTCTTCGCCCTCCCACCGTGCTTCTCCTGGAGCACGTAATTCCCGCCCAAAATTTAAATAGGCTGGGGTATATTTTGTTCCTGCATGGACTGCTGTGTTCATCGCAAAACAAAATTCATTAATATACCGATCCCATTCGGTATGACTTTCACCAACATACAGTTGGATCATCGTTTTCAATACCCTATTCACCCTTTCAGTTGGATTACAACTAGGTGAATATGGAGGGGTAAAAAACTGAGTAATGCCGTTCTCTTGACAAAAAGTTTTGTACAAATTACTTGTGTATTGTGTACCATTATCACAAATAAGAAATTTTGGTGTTCCAAATTTCGTGATAATCATCTCCTTCGTCGCTTGTAGGACATGAATACTAGTTGCTTGAATCAGAGGTCGAGCTTCTACCCACTTGGTGAACTGGTCTTGGAACACTCACAGGTACTTATAACCTCTCTTAGATCGTGGCAGTGGTCCCACTAAGTCCGTACTGACTGTCTCCCAGGGTTGAGTAACCTTTCTCGGTGCGTTCATCTGCCCATACGGGCTCCTCTGCTCCACCTTATGTTTTATACACTCTTGACATCTCCTTACATAGCGTGCGACATCTCTAAACAATCCTGGCCAATAATATATTCAAATTCTAATTCAAATTATTTATTGTTAGAAAATACAATACATTTGTATCATAACAACGTCTTTTTTAAGTTACATAAAATATTCAAACATATCCAAATATATTCAAAATATCCATATCACAAATATAACAAATCCATAATCAAATATAACACATCACATATATTCAAAATGACCATAACCTAAAGTTTTCAAGCAAGTTACATAGAATTAAAATTTTACAATAAATACCGTATACAGTCCTAAGTATCAACTTATCAGATTGAGTCAAAAGAATATATTTGCCTTCATTCGCTCCAATCCATTTCAAAATATTCATCAATTGTATACAAACATTTTTCAATCAAAATATCTTTCAATTTATTTTTAAATCTATTTGGAGGCAGTTCTTTGAAATTATCAGGTGTACAATTATACAGTTTTACAGACATGTAGTGAATTTTTTTTTGAGATTTTGTGTGAGTATACTGCTCAATCCTGAGCTTGTTTCTATTTCTGGTATTAAAGTGGTGAAAATGACTGTTTGTATTAGACTTTTCTAAATTACTATGCACATAACAGACAACATACAAAACGTACAACGAGGGTGTAGACTTTGGCAGGCCTGCCTGCAGAGAAAAGTTGGTGGTGATATCGTGTCTCCAATTAATGGTGTTTTCATGCAATTAATGTAATCTTCATGTCATCAGGAAGGTATTGGTGTTTTTATTTCAGTGTTGATTTGTTATGTACGTTGAAATTTTGATCCTGGAAACTGTAAGTATTCTATTATGTCTATTTGGTGTATCTCAATTAAAGTTGGAGGTTAGATTTCCAATGCAGTTCTGAGCAAGATTCTGACAGGTTGACCAAAAATGAGTTTTTAGATTTACCTTTCATTATATTTCTTTATAGCTGGTTTGTTTTTCGGGTGTGCCTTTATTATCGTCTTGATAAGAATCGTTGAACGTTTATCCTGAGTTTCTCATTGATGTTGGTGTGAGCACAAAAGATAATAGGTTCTTTCCAATCGAGCATCATTTTCGATTTCCTTTTTTTGCAGCATTCAATTTTCTATTTAATTATTAATTAAGTACCATAAAGCTAAACTCATTCTAAAACACTGAGACTTCTATAATTCTTTATTCTACTAAATTTCATTCTACACTTCCTTTTTACGATAATACGATAAAACTAAAATAACGTAGGTAATCAAAATTAAAGTACGTTTTGTTTGATAAGTTTTCTTTTGCTAATTTTAATTTTGCAAGCTTCATACACTCTAATTAAAGATTATTAATTTCAATTTCATTTTTTAATAATTTGTAAAAACAAAGTGTATAATAGACCTAATTCAGAACAATATAAGAGAATAATTGCTCATAATAGAGTATAGGCCTGAAAATATTTAATTTCAATTTTTATACAAATCTTCTTCCTTTTTTAAATTTTTATTGATTAAATCTATGAACAGAGAGTATAATTAGTAAAATATAAATAATAATAATAAATTATAAATCGTCTTGCCTTTCCTTTTAAATTTTGAAATCAATCCATAACTGCATTTCTTCAATTAATAGAAATCCCTTATCTCCTTTTCCCACCTTTCCTGCTTAGATTCACAAGTGTCTGTCAAATCGGCTCATAGCTGTGACTTCGGCTCATACGGTATTAAATTATTCCGACTGAGTACTGTGGAGTTGATTGCTGAGTGAGCAGGTTGCCGTGTAATTTCTGTAAACACTGCACCCTGTGACTTTCGCCTTTGGCCCGTGGTGGGACGGGGCACACGCGAATCCAACACTATCTACTCTCTTCAGAAACTATATAAGATTTTTATATTTTTGATTGAAAACTGAATGCCGTAATTTTGGAATATTATCGGGTTCAATTGTGACTATCTGTTTCTGAGAAACAATAATTTCAACCTCTCCCAGTCTGTCAATTATCCTTGTAACTTACTATTTCTTTAATAACTCATTTTCCTCTCTCTTTCCACAAAACTTCTCGTGTGAAATTTTTCTTTAAAATTAACTTAGAAAAGATTTTGCTTTTAAATTAACTTTGAAATTTTTTGCTTTAAAATTAATTTAAAAAACTTTGCTCTAAAATTAACTTGAAAATTTTGCTTTTAAGGTTTAAATTGATTGAAGTTTATAATGAGGCTCGAAGAAACTACAACAAACACAGGGAATCCTGCCGTATTTTATAAAGACTATAAATTTAGAAAGGACAGATCCTCTTCCACAGGTCAATTGATTTGGCGATGTCTTGTAAAAACCTGTAATGTTGCTTTACGAACTGATGCAATGCTCTTTTTAGCACCCGGCCAAAACCCAAAACATAATCACCCACCTCGTGCAGCTAATACATCTGATATCAAGAAACTTGACGGCTCTCTTCCTTTAACAAATACTACATCCTCGGACTTAGAAAGTGATGCTCAACTAGTGAGGTTGTCCAACTCTTTGGTTTATGAAGCTGATTTATTGTCTAACACTTCATGCATCTTCAATGGAACTAATTCAAGTACTCCCATAGGTTCACATTCTCCTTCCTATCCCACAATTGAAGCTTATAAGAAGGATAGTGGAATAATCGACTTATTGAGAAAAGAAAATTTAGAATTGAAAGAGAAGATGAATACTATGAAGCAGCAATGGAATGACGCTATCAACCATTCTATGGATGTTGATAAGAAATTGATGGAGAGCAAAGTGATGGTTGAAAAGGCTCTCAATGAAAAGTCAGAAATAAATAATGAGGTTCAAACCCTTAAATTAAATCAGTCTCAGATGTTAACAACAATTGAGGTTCTTGAACATGACAATTCTATTCTCAATGCAAAAAACAAGGCTTTGGAAATTGAAGTTATGGATTTGAGAAATTTTTATTCACCTGGTGGAACAGTGATAGATGCATCTTTAAATTGTAATGAGATAAGATTGGAAAACTCTTTCAATGCTCTGCAACAGTTCACCGACTCACGTAGTAAACCAAGGCAGGAAATTGAGAACAAGAGAACAATGGGGAGTGATGTAAGAAGTAATTTCAGTCGAAGATCATGTGTACCTAGAAATAATATTTCAAAAGAAAATGTTTCAATGTCACCTAAGAATGATGGAAGAGAGTCGAATTCAAATTCTAATATAAAAGTCCATCACTATGCGAGTAGTCAGGGAAGGAATGTTGGAAAAGAATTTAGCAAAAAATCCAATCACAAATTCTTCTCCTTTGTGAAACCTGGGGCAAAATTCCAAGACATAATACCGGACAAAACAGAAAAATATGGCAAAAATGACTTTGTAGTGGTGCAAGGTGGCACAAATGATCTGGCTCGAAATGAAGCAGACGATGTACTGGTGGCGCTGCGGAAACTGATAGCAACTCTCCAAAAGACGAATCTTATTGTTTTCTCTATCCCACATCGACATGATTTAGCAGGCTGGTCCTGCGTAAATGAGGCGATAGCACGAACTAACAGTGAGATGCAGAGTATATGTAATCGGTTCTCAAATTGTACTTTTATTGATGTGAGTAAGATTGGGAAGAGATTTCATACCTCTCACGGACTGCACCTAAATCAGCTTGGGAAGAAATTTGTCAGTGATAGGATTATTGAATGTATTGAGGGTAAGTTGTCAGGTTTAGGATCATCTACATCAACTCCACTTACTTTTTTAGAGCGGGAAGTGATACAGCTGAACTGAATTCTGAGATGTCAGAGAAACCGAGTTTTAAGGGCAGATTCATTGATGTTCAAGGCTTGGATACAGCTATTATGACAGATTACCCATATATGCTGCACTTCAATATTCAGGGTTTTGTTAGAAATAGGGAGAGCCTTCAAATCTTCCTTCAACAGTTTTCGAAGTTCATCCCTTTTATATGCTTAAACGAACATTGGTTAAGAAATGCTAACATTGAACTCCTCAGATCTATACAGAGCTATAATTGTGCAGATTTTTATGCTAGAGATTCAGCCGATAGGGGTGGTTCAGCGATTCTGATTAAGGAGGGTATTGAGTTTAAAGTCAGAAATGACCTAAAGGTTTTCTGTAAGGAAAAAGTTTTTGAGGCATCTTTTGCAGAAATCCAAAAAGATAAATTACTCATTATTTCAGTATATCGAATACCCAATTATGGAAATGAACAAGAATTCCTGGAGATTCTGGACTCACTTCTCCATGCAATTGGTGTGGGAAGGAAAAGATATAATGACATAGTTTTTGCTGCAGATTTTAATATTAATACTCTTGTTTATTCCAATGCATCTAGAACTCTAAAAGAAACTTTCAAGTCTTATGGAATGTCTCCTAATTTTCATATAGCTACCCGAATCACATCTGAATCGCAAACCTGTATAGATAATATCTTTACTAGAGCATCTGTTAAGAATGAATCACAGGGATTTGTCTTTAGTTTAGGAGCTTCAGATCATTTAGGGCTGTTACTTCCAATTATAAACAGTAATGAAATAGGGGGTTAAAAACATAAAGTTATAAGAAGGAGGAGCTTCTCATTGACTAAAATGAGGAACTTTAGAGAGCAGATTGCCAATTTATGTTGGAGTTTTGACAAATCACTTTCTGTTGATGAAAATTATGACGCTTTTCTTAGAGACTTTATGCTCCATTTCTATGAGGTGTTTAAAACTTCATCAATTAGAGTAGGTAAAGGAAAGGGCTGGATCACTGCAGGTATAGTTGTATCAAGCAGAAAAAAGAGAGAGCTGCATAAAATCTACTTGACCAGTCAAGACCCAGTTTTCAAGAACTATTACAGGAACTACAACAGGATTTTCAAACAAGTAATTGCTTTAGCCAAGAGAAAGTATAATGACCAGTTTGTTGTGAAGGCTGATAACAAGGTTAAAGCTATCTGGGACTTGGTGAAGACAGAACTTGGTAAACATCCAAAGGAATCCAATAACCTCCCTTTTATTGGAGCCTCTGACAAAGGACCTTCAACTAATATTGCTAACTTGCTTGAAAAGGTTGCAGAGGAGTTCAACAATTTTTTTATCAACATTCCCTCTGCCTACAGCCAGGTTAGTGATCCTATACTGGCTTCCAATAATGTTGACTGTCACAACCATTTGATGTTCAATTTCTCAATGACAACTCCACATAAGGTAGAAAAGCTGATCAAGTCTTTGAAAAACAAAAATTCGGTTGGATGGGATGATGTTCCTGTTAAGGTGTTCAGATTTGTGGCTGATATTGTGGCTGGTCCCCTAACTAGAATTCTTAATCAATCTTTTTCTCAAGGAGTATTCCCTAAGAAACTGAAGCTAGCCCTTATCAAGCCAATTTTCAAAAAAGGTGATAGTGAAAGCTTCAGCAACTATAGGCCAATATCAATTCTCTCAGCATTTTCCAAACTTTTTGAAAAGGCAGCAAATGAGCAAATTTTAAACTTCCTGCTGGAGAACAAGTTGTTAAGCAAGACACAATTTGGCTTTGTTAGGGGGCTGAGTACAGAGTGTGCTGTTGCAAAACTTGTTGACAGTATATCTTTGGCACTTGACTCCTCAAAAGCAGTGTGTGGCCTCATGTGCGATTTATCAAAGGCCTTTGACTGTGTAGCACATGATATCCTCATTAAAAAAATGGAAAAGTATGGTTTCTGGGGCAAGTCTTTGGCGTGGTTCAAGTCCTATCTGAGTGACAGGCGGCAATCCACACAGGTTTCTTTGGGTCAGAGCATTTCCAGGTCAAATTGGGCTCCTATAAGTGCCGGTATACCTCAGGGTTCAATATTGGGACCGACCCTGTTCATAATATACGTGAATGATTTATCATCTTGCTCAAATAGACCGGTTTTTCAATATGCAGATGATACTTCGTTTATGATCTCAGAAGCCAATATTGATGTTGTTTCTCAGAATATCCCATATGAATTAACAAATATAGAGACTTGGTTCTCAGTCAATGGGTTGTCAATGAATCTGAATAAAACAGCATTGATGTCTTTCAGATCAACACAATCTACACAAAGTAACATTAACCTAAATCACAATCAGATCCAGCTAGAAGATGTGGGTTGTGTGGAGTTCCTGGGTGTGCTTCTTGATAGAAACTTGAAATGGGAGGAGCACATTAATAGATTATGTAAAAAGCTGAACTCTGCCTGTTTTTCACTGCGGGTGCTTAGGGGAGCAATAAGTTTCAAGTCACTGTTAAATGTTTACTATGGCTATTTTTTTCCATTCCTAAAATATGGTGTACTTGTCTGGGGGAGCTCATCTACAGCTGAAAAGGTGTTTAAGGTACAAAAGAGAGCGGTCAGGGTGATCTTTGGTAAGCCTCCTAGATATAGCTGTCGTGAGCTTTTTAAGAGAGGAAAGCTCCTCACCTTGACCTCTCTATATGTACTAGAGATGAGTGTCCATACCAAGAAAAATAAAAACACCTTTAGCCGTTATGGAGACACGCATAGCTATAATACTCGCCACTCTAATATGTTTTCTTCAGTGAGTCATAGGACCGTTCTCTTTGAAAAGTCACCACAGTATAGCGGGCCAAAAATTTATAATTCTCTGCCTGTCGATTTGAAAAATGTGGATAGCGTTAAGGATTTCAAGAGTAAACTCAGAGACTGGTTAGTTGTGAGACCTTTCTATACATTGAATGAGTTTTATAATCGTGTTATCTAGATATGTGTTTTTGAGTACCTACTGCAGGGTATTATCAAAATAATTTGTGTAGTCTAATTGTTATTGTTCTATTTGAACATTTTATTATGTGTTTTCACACCTATATGTTGACTCATCCTCTGTCCACAGTATGTGGATGTTTCAGGACATGATACAAACAAACAAACAATGCGCATCCCATGACAAGGTTTCATCCAAATGAATGCCTAAGAATTTCAAGGGAGGCTCCTTAGTTTTCCTAGAGAATCTGAAACTAATCTCAGCTGTTTTATTCTTATTCAGTGATAGATTGTTAGCAGAGCACCAGTCATTTATGATTAAATCTCTTTGATTCGTTTCCCTTTCCAGGTCAGTATTAGAACGACAATTAATTTTTAAACCCAGGTCGTCAGCAAAAAGGTAGCCATCAGTATTGATGCTATCAATATTACATGGAAGATCGTTAATATAGACATTAAAAAGAATTGGCCCCAAAATAGAGCCTTGAGGTACACCTCGCTCAACCAATCTACCACTAGACAAGATTCCATCTTTACAAACAAATTGCTTTCTACCCCTTAAATAAGACATTATGAGCATCACAGCACTTGGGGAAAAACCATAAAAATGCAGTTTCTTCCCCAGAATATGATGCTGCACTGTGTCAAATCCTTTTGAAAAATCGTATGACCTGAATTTTACAGAATTGCCTTTCTCCAAGTTGTCAATTATCCCATTAACCAAATTAACAACAGGAAGATGAGTACTTCTACCAGGACGAAAACCAAACTGTTTTTCTGTAAAAATTCCATTTTTCTCAAAATATTCTGACATTTGTTCATGCATAACCACTTCATAGACCTTGGAAAAGATGGGAACAATAGAAATCGGTCTAAAATTATTCAAATCTTCTTTCGAACCTTTTTTGTGCATGGGTAAAACCTTTAAGTTTTTTAACTCCTCAGGGAAAGTACTTTTCATGATTATAAAGTCATTGAACAAATGAGCTAGAATCTCACAAATATTTACTGAAGAAATTTTTAAAATCATAGAATTCAAGCCATAAATATCTAAGCAATTGCTATTATTCAATTTCAAAATTACATCAAATATTTTCTCTACTGTTACAGGTCTAAACGTGAAACGCACACTAGGTTGCTCTAATTTACCCAAATAATAAGAGGTATCATTAACACTTTTGGGAATGTTCATGCTGATGTGGGAAACTTTCTCAACAAAAAATTTATTGAAATCTTCGGAAGATATGTCATTTCTAGAAACATTTGCAACACAGTTAGGATTACTTAAGCTATTTACAATCCTCCACATAGTTTTATTCTTGTTCAGAGAGCTATTGATAACTTCATTGTAATAATTGATCCTTGTACTCTTTGTTTCTCTCCTATATGTGTTTCTAAATTCTTTGTAGGCATAAAGAAGTTCTGGCAATCTAAAAGTTTTATACAAATGATACAGTTGAACACAATGATCCTTTAGTTTTCTTAAATTATTGTTATACCACTTATTATTATTTTTTAAATTATTATGTTTGTATTTTGTAGTTCTTAACTGAAATGCGCAATTGACAACTGACATGAAAATTTCAAAAAACCTCTTAAATCTGTCACTCTTACTCAAGCGATAAACCTCAATCCAATTTATTGAGCTCAGTAGACTAAGGAAAATTCTTATACTATCATTATTCACTAACCTGTATTTAGGACTATTCACGGTAACCTCATCACAAATAAACCTGGCTCTATCCATGAAATTAAGCTCTAGTAAAATAGCATCATGATCGGAAAAAAGAGTATGTACAATTTCAGATGACCATCTGCTCTTGTGTATGTCAGTGAATATATTATCTATACACGATCCAGTGGCAATACCATCCAGACCAGGTCTTGTAACATCACTTATTGTGAGACTTAAGCCAAAACACTCAAGTAAATTCATTAAATCAGCTTTAAAGCAATCATTACCAATAAAGTTAACGTTAAAATCGCCACAGATCACTAGACTATTTCCAGTATTGAAGACTACATTCAACACACTATAAAAACAATTTAGGAAACCTTTGAATAAATCAACATTCCTGTTATATGGCCTGTAGACTGACAAAAAAATTATTTTTTCCTTTATCAATTGAACAGCTGCAACTTCACAGATCATTTCAATTGACATGTCCTTTACATGACTAAGCTCTCTAAACTCCGAACATTCACTGACAAAGACGGCTGCCCCACCTCTACCCTGATTCATCCTACAATAAACAGAAGCAATTCTATAACCAGGCAAATCAAAAAAACTCAGCTCCATTTTTTTCAACCAGTGTTCTGCAATTGCAAGTATTCTAACATCATATTTATCACATAGGATAGATAAATAATCAACTTTGTTGCACAACCCCTGTATATTCCAAAAAAAGCAAGTAAGCTTATTTTTATCTGTTACAGATCTATTGTGAGAGCTCCTGTTGAAATTTAAATTATTAGCGCGTTCAATAAACTTTGGTCCACCGTTCACCAATGTAATATTATGTTCATTGTTGGAAATATTCAAGTTACTCAATTTATTATTCAATGATGTTGGAATTGAATAATTGTCATCCATTTTTAATCTACTGCCATATTCATGTAACCGATGTTGATCAGAATCAACATCAGAATCAACATCGGTCAACTCTCCTAGTTTTTTAGTATTATAGGTTCATTGCAGATATCCACTGTTTTTTCATCCAGCTCTTTCAAAATACACGTCACAATGTAATCTCTACCCCAATTATTCAAGTGAAGACCCTGTTTGGTATGAAACTCAATTCCAAGACTACTTAACTTGAAAACCGTCACATTTTTAAAGTGCTTACTAATCTTGTCAATTTCTTTATTTGTCCACCTTATAGCTTCATTCACGCATGACCAATCAGGTAGATCATAGCGATAGGGAACATTGAAGAGGAAAACTCTAGTGTGCCTCATCTCAAGAAGCCTACGTCGCAATTTTGTAAGGAATTCCTTGGCTTCATTTCTTGAGACATCGTTTGTCCCCGCTATGTATACTACTACGTCGTTTGAACATAGATTAGAGCAATCTGTTAATGATTCTTTAGTTACATCATGAAATTTAGCCCCAGGCTTAAGAACGCGAGATATATCCAAGTTATTGACTTTATTGATTAGTTTATTAACTACCGTTCTACCCTGGCTATCCATGTATAATCTAATTTTTGCTTTAGTTCTTGGTTTGAGAGAAATATTTTGTTTATTGTGTTGACTGTGCTTTGGTTTAAATTGACTCTCCTTCCTCTTCGTAGGCTCACTGCTTACTGTCTGCTTAATACCGGTAGGCCTAATTGAAGTTATGGAAAGATCAGAAATTGCAGTCGTTGAGCAGGTTTTGGTATTTTTACTTAACTTTTCAACCTTTGAGGCATCTTCCAATACATCTAAAAATTTCATATCATACTTATTTTGAGGTTTCATGCAATTACAAATTATACTCAAAACGTGCCATCTATACAAATGAGTGTCAAGTTTTTCAAATTTAATGATCCCATCAAGCAAGCTTTTACTGTCTACAATTCTACTCTTCACATAGCATTCAAGGTGGAAGAGAACAAGAATTCCACAATCATGAGAATTTGTCTGCTGTAAGCAACTGATATCAATCACCTTTTTTGAATTCAATATTGGATATAGCCTCTCCACTAGTAAATTCAGTGTTTTTTTATTAAAATTGGACAATGAATCGAAATTATAAAAAGATTTGTCTGTATAATCAAAAATAACCAAGCTCCTATGTGAGCCTCTCCACCTCGAACCAGAACCATCCGCACAACCGTCATTCAATATGAAAGCAATATTTTTATTTACATGAAGAATGGATTTGGAAAGAGAATGAGCATATTAATTATCGTTAATTATAAGAGATACAACAGCCGGGTCTATCACAACCAGATCACTAGAATTAGAGTATATTAATTCACAATACGCCTTAATGTCATTATCAGTTAACCATTCATTATTGATGAAAGAAGACAGTCGCTCAATCAAAGTACCGTCTTGGGCCCTGTCGATGTGGGTCAATGCATCAGTTTGAATTTTTGCGTTATTAGCTGCAGTCGCATCAGCACGCTGCAACAGCTTCAGGTCTAGATCGATGGATCTATTCAGGGCGGCATTCCGTTGCACCTCCAACTCCTCAAGACGACACTTTAACTGTTCATTTTCATCCTCCAGACGCGACAGCTTCTCACTTCAAGCTTCAGAAGCAAGACTCTCACTGATGGACGACTGATCTAAGCAACTCTCTTGTATAGTAGCCTCACTAACATAAGAAATATTTGGAGAATGCAGGGGGGATGAAACATGATTTGGGTCTTTATTATGTTTGTGCATACCACATACATCCACAATTTCATCATTCGATAGGTTTGTTCTTATTGAGGCTGAACATTCCTTATGAAGACATCTCCATGTGATTATATTAGTAGTTGTTGAGCAAAACGTTCTACGGTATTTATGACCTTTATAAATTACACCTGGTTTGCCTTTTGAAGTCGTGAAATCAGTAATATCATTCAGCATTGTCTATAGTGAGGATAGGACAGCTTTGATTAACGAAAAATAAACAACGATTAGGGCTCGAAAAGAATTCAATGTTGTAAACACCACTTTTAACAGTCATTTATTAGATAAGAAAGAGGGAGACGCCGGTCGGCACTGCTAAGTAAGGATGAAACAGCGTGCAACAGGTGTATTGATAGTTGACAGTCTATCACCGAAATTGATTCAAAATTTTAGCGTCGGTAGTTGCCATAGCAACGTAACACGTGACCAGTAGGACAGCCGTAGATGCCGGGTTTTTGACAGTCTCAGATAACAGCCCACTCGATTCAGTGTTATCTCACTACCACTACTGCATCAACTACCACAAATGAACAGATACACTGTTAGTGCTTCAACAAAGGTAGTCCTTAATACGAAAACAATCAAATTGTCACGCGAAAACCGGCACAAAAGAAAGAAAGATGGCCTGAGTCTATGGAAGAACAGTGTCTATATTTCACCTTCAGAAAGACAAGTCACTCACCACCATAGGCGTAATTTGGGGGGGGGCATGGGGAGGCAGTTGCCCCCCCAAACATGCCCGTTGCCCCCAATAGTCCAGTCAAATAAAGCAACAAAATTAAAAATTAAAAGTCGTAGGACCCAGCTGAAAATTTGTAGATATGATCAGGAAAGGGCGCTGAATAACATACTAAAAGTCCCCAAGAGTCAAAGAATAAATTCATATATTATACGTCAAATTTTTTTTACGTTTTTTTATCTAATTTGACATTCAATGTATGATTTTATATCGCCGCCATGAGCTGAGAACGATGAGCTATGAAAGATAAAATCCGAATTACCGTTCAGTTCAAAAGTTATGAATATATAAAACTTAGAATATAGGGGATGCTGTTGAATCCTATGATATTTTTAGTCTCATAACACTGCTCACAACAGCCTACGGTCTCGAATCAGGAACATAATTCCAGAAGTATAAGCAAATAACTTATCCCAATATTTTTAGTAATTTTTTGTGTTATAATATGCAATTTTTGTGGTTTTTGGGGGTGTAAGGGTTATTTTAAATCGCTGTAGTTCAAAAAATATTGAACATAGAAGTGTGACATTGGTCTCAAATGAAAGAAAAATTAATTTCACCGAGAGAGATTTGGAATACGATAATGTACGGGTGCTCAATTTATAGTTACAAACTTTATAAGTAAGAAAAATTTCAAAATCCTATGAAATAATTACCAATTTTCAAAATAATTACACCTCGAAAACATTTAATGATACAAAGTTGCAATTGGTCTTATTCTTCTCAATATTTTATTGTCTACAAAAAATTACCTATAAAATTTTCTCCTCCAGCGCCATTTTCTGATGCGAATTTTCAGCTGGGTCCTCCGACTTCTACTTGTTTGGCTTAATCTGACGCACTGGACTACAATATGATTTCAAGATTCTCATGCTTAAGAAGAATAAAGAACTATTCTCGAAATACAATAGGTCAGGATAGAATGTCCACTAGAACCAAAATTTACTATTCAACATTATAAAACTATTTTAAGAGTATAACACTTTTTCAATTAAAACTATGAATATTTATAAGATTTAAAGAAGTTAGGCACATTGATTCTTCAAATGAATTCATTCAGTTTTGTTTCATTCAAATCTGATCTGTGAGTTTATGGGTCATTTTAGATTTAGACTGTTTATTGACTGAACACGTTTTTTCAAAATTGAATCATCTACAAGTTTCACCCACAGAAAAGTAAGTTGAAGCATCAGGTAACCATGTTAAACCTCTTTGAACTTGAAAAATACTGATTATTTTCATATGTTAGCAAATATATCAATATTCAATAACCACTGCAGATTCGAACTTCCAACAAGTTCCAGTCAACCAGGGCCAGTGACCAGTTCTCAGTGCTATAGAAAAAGTATTTTGTGTGTATGTAATCGCTCGACACAAAGCTATCAAATTGTAGACGATTATTCACACTTAACAAGATTAGTCTAGTTTTTAATAAATAAACTTATTTAAAATGAAATTCTGACTCAGGGATTTGAGTTAGACCCCTGTACTTGGTCTCATTTGGAGATAATAAAAAATGAAGGTCTAGTCTATAGAAATTTCTCTTACCCTATAAATCGCGAAAAATCCGTTTGAGGTTTTAGAAAAACTTGAAAATCACTCTTTTTCAACTTTAACCGCTAAAAAATACTGCTCAATAATCGACTTTGGCATGTAGAATACCTTAAATTAATGTTAAATTATTTCCTCTTCCCAACAATATCTTCAAAATTCAATTTTGACAAATGATTCTTAAGATATTGATAATTTAATGACTGTAAGTAAGTTAGGCCTACTTGAAAATATCTAAAAATCTATGGTTTCCGGATTTATCCATGTTAAATCTTTCGTGGGACACTCTGTATATCATCAATATTTTATACTAAAAAATAGGGATTTCGGCATTTGATTGGCCACAAAAAAGAGGCCTCCTAAAACAGTTTTGAAGTATACTTTCACAAAATTTCCCGGGGGGAGGTCCCCACCCCCGCTTGGTTGAGAAGGTACACCCCAGGCCCATTACAGCCCCTAGTATTTGATTCACTTTGGTATTGAAGTAGATTATGTCTTACATACATAACAGCAGAATTAACAGTGATCAATAAACCACTACCCAGAAGCAAATCTTGCCCCTGCTTGCCCCCCCAATGAAAATTTTGAATTTACGCCCCTGCTCACCACCGCAGTCCGAAACACAAATAACGGGTACCTCACAACTTAACGAAATAATTAAACGATTTCGAAATCTTAACGATTTCTTTAATTAAACATTTGAAATTAGTAAAAACTACGGAGCAACTCATTCAAGCAACCAGCAGGGCAGCTCAGTGCTACCAACCCCTTAGGCGAGCGATTCGGGCATACGTCCGGTATATCCCTGAGTGTCCAGCTGTCGGAGCGTTATGGTTCTGCCGTAATAACTCTTCTCGGGCGTGTCGCGGAATACACAACTTCTACCCTTCATTTTCAGCATCACCAGGAGTCCGGTGCCGTGTCCATATGTTCCGGTATAGACGGCCCGCACTTATGGCATAGTTGGAATATTTTTCCGGACACTGCACGATATTTCTCTTCATTTTCCTGAGCCAGTTGTCATCCTCGAGTGCTTCCGTGGTGATCGCCACGGGATCTTCGGGTAGACCACCCTCCTGTCCCACGTCCCCCTCCACTGGGGTTCGTAACAGAGCGTCGGGAACCACGTTTAATGATCCCCTACGATATTTTATTGTGAGATGGTACTGCTGCATTTCTAGTACCCAGCGAGCTAACCTCCCTGTTGGGTTAGGAATGGCCCTCAACCACTTAAGAGCCTGATGATCCGTGACGACGGTCGTCTCGTACCCTTCTATATACTGTTTGAACTTGCGGAGCGCGAAAATCACTGCTAAACACTCCTTCTCGGTGGTGCTATACCGAACCTCGGCACCCCGTAGACCGCGGCTAGCGTATGCGATCACCTTCTCCTCGCCGTCGATGACTTGGGTTAGTACGGCGCCTAATCCGTGATTGGACGCATCCGTCTGCACCGTGAATGGCAGATCGAAGTGGGGATAAGTTAATATTGGCGTCGAGGTCAAGGCCAGTTTTATTTTCTCGAAAGCTTCCTCTTCCGATCCTTCCCATTTCCAATTAACTCCTGTCTTCAATAGCTGATGTAGCGGCGAGGCGAGGTCGGCGAAATTCGGCCCACGACTCGGCCCCCGAATCTATCAATGCATAATAAACACCTTCCTCGATTTTTACCTCGACATACAGACGTTTGTCATGAGGCCGTTCAGGTTCTAGTTTCAGGTGTTTGGCTGCCTGGACGACTGCCGCCCCTGATGGTTTTGTAGATGTTTTAGTACACCTACAACTACTCCTCGGCTTCCGACATTGACTACATTGTATCACCTCTGGACAAGATGACCTCCAGTGTCCGGGTTGGTTACACTGCCAGCACCGTGGCTCCGGCGGTGGTGTCAACTCTTTCCGAGTCGGCGGTGAATCCACTTCCACCTTTGTCTTCGGCGGCGGCCTCCTCGGCTCCTCCTGTTTGGGTGGGCGGACGCTCTGTCATCCTTGCCTTTCCTCTCTCTTAATCCCTTCGTATTGTCGGGCGAGCTGTAATAGCTCATCAACAGTCAGGGCTTCCGTCGGTCGAATGTAGAGTTTGTAGCAAGGCAGTAGATTCTTGTAGAGACGTTGAACACGTTCCGGCTCTGTTGAATCACCTCTCCTTCTCATCAAAGTCAGCAATTCTTCACTGTATCTCACACTGTATCACACTCATCGACTGACTCCCCTTCACGTTGCTTCCTTGTCAGGATCTCGTTCTCCAGATCCTCCTCATATGTAGGGGGGTAGTACCTTGTCTTGAAATCTCTAAGGAAATCAGCCCAACGGTTCCATTGCCCCTGTCAGTTCCTCATCCAGAGTGAACATTTTCCCGCTAACAGCTCCGGTAGCGCCATTAGCATTTGTTGTCCGGATAATCCGTAAGCTCTTTGGAGCTCCTGTAATCTCTCCACAAAGCTCGGCGCGTCGCCACTTCCACCAAATGACAGCCGCCATGCACGAACTTTGGCACAGACAATTCCTGGATCCGGGTATGGACTGGAATGTCTATTTCCTCTCGAAACGATCCTTGGTGGTTCCGGCAGGTTCCTTTGTTGCCTGACACCTGTTGGATCCGCTCCGCCGTCAGCTCTGCTGACCGGCGGCCTCATCATCTGTTGGAGATGAAAGCCTTAAAAGCCTCTTTCAAATCATTCCTGCTCCCATCAGTAGGGAATGATTCCAACAAGAACTCGATAGCGTCCCTGCTCGGCATGCTATATGCCCCTTGATGACCAGGATTATTTCCCAACCTGGGAAAATCCCCTTCTGCATGTCCAGACGTCCCCGGGCGCGCTTCCAGCTGCAGGATCTGTCCCGCTCCAGCTGCGGCGTTAGCTCCTGTGGCTGCTTGGCTAACTTCGACTCCATCCTGAGTCTGTCTTGCTAACCTGAGTGTCGTTCGAACTTTCGTAGAGGAAGGTTGTTGTTTTTCGTGCTCCTGATCAATAAATTTAATTTTTGGATTTTTTTTGGAGTAGGGCAACGAAATTTGGCACGCAGGTGCACTAGTGCGTGGTTAGCGTGGGTAGAAAGTTTCGGGGCTTAATCTTCATCGGTGGGCGAGATATTAATTTTTTAGTTTTTTTATTTTAGAAAGTGTAGCTGGCTATCTTTGTTATCTGTTGTAGGTAGTGTGTGTTGTGACCTATCATTCGATTCGTCTCGGCGAGACGAAGAGTTTGAGGGGTTGCTTGTCCCTGAGTGTTGAGTGAGTGAGGAGTTATTTGCGATTGAAATTTGGTGTATTTTTGTGTGCCTGTTTTGGGCTGTCAGTTAAGTGTTGTTTTTGTTTTCAGCGAAGCAGGCTGATAAGACTGGTCAAGAAATTTTCCATTCTGTACAGTGTTGCTGAGCTTTTGTGTGCTTGTAGTAGTGTGTATTAGTGTGAGTAGTCAGTGTTTGCTTGTGGTGGTAGGTGAGTAGTTCTGTGATACTGTTGCCTGTGTCAAGATACACTTCAGCTGTATCAAGATACAGGTGCAGTTGAGGCTGCTCGCCTGATACACATCTGTTCTGTATCGATACTGTACAGTCTGTGTTGTGTTGCATGATACCGGACTGGACTTAGAATAATTTTTTCCTTTTTTAACATAGCCTATATAGGCTATCTCCCCTCCTATTGCCCCTAGGGGCATTTCGAACCCTGTTTGGGGGTCTGACCCCACCCCCCCGACCACACCCCCCGAAATTTTTTATCGTTTCTTTTGATTCCTCTCCTTAAGAGAGGTCTGTAGCCTGAGTCTCACCCTACCCCCCCATCTACTTTCTGAGATATCTGGCTCTAAAGCCAGATACATAACCCTTCCTATCTCCCTTCCTATCTATCCGATTTTGGTCCGGTTTGCGTGGCAGCACTCCCTGTGACTGGCTGCGGGTGCTGCGTAGATTGGGGCCCCCATCCTTTCCCCCCAGCAGCGATTTGAAATTTCGGGGTTTTCCTTTTTCCTGTTTATCTTCTTTTCCCCCCTCAACGTACCTTTTTCTTTATCCTAGTGGCTTCTCCACAGTTTTCCGCACGTTTTGGTGTATAATAACCTATACCTTCCCCCACTCCTTTTCAAGTAATTTTGCTTCTTTGTCTTTTTTTTTCTTTTTCTCTCCCTATTCCTGTTCAGGTTCAGTTCGGGTTGTTCTTCTTTGTAGTGTGTTCTTCTTGTTGTTGAGTGTCTAGTTGTTTGTGTGCCTGGTTTCCCGCCATGGGGAACGAGGATGACGCGGGCTCTGTCTGCAGCCTGTCGTTCAAATCCCTGACTGGCACCATTGAGGAGGTGAATTCCTCCTTGGCGGAGCTTATGGGATTGAATGAGGCGACAGCTGGTGGGCGGGTCCAGGAGCTGCGTCCTCTCCTGCTCAGGCTGGGGAGGGAAATGAATGGGGTAATGGAGAACAAGCGGCTGAAGAACAAGAAGTTGTCTGTGGCGGGTTGCCAGACGGTTAATTCTGTGTTTGACACTATGATGGAGGCTGTTGGCTATGTGTACAGCTGCTTTAATTATTCCAGGGGACAGGTGGACATCCTCCAGCGTCAGTGGAGCAGCCCTCCCCTCGAGGGGCCGTTGGGAGATGTCCTCAAGTCGCTGTCCAAGCAGCTGCTTGGGGTGGCTAAGGAGATTGTCTCCAAGTCAGTGGCAAGCGTGCGAGCAGATGTCGCAGATCTCTCAAAGGCTGTGGCAGAGATCAGGGCTGATTGCGCAAAGGGTCAGGAGTCTGGTGCTGCGGTTTTGCAGGCGGTGGGCCAGGAGTGAGGCGGCAAACTTGAGGAGGCGACGAAGTAGGTGGCCCTTTGCGCAAGAAGCGTGGATGAGGGTGTGAAGAGTGTTGAGGGTTGCCTGGCTGGCGTTAAGGATTTGGTGCGGCAGTCAACCAGGGACTGCACCTTGCAGGTTGATAAATGTGTAAATGTTGGTGTGGGTGAGCTAAAAAAATGTGTAAGTGATCTCCCTATAGGCAGGGCCAGCTACGCTGGGGTGTCCGCGGGTGGGGTTAGAGGGGTCAGGGCTAGGGGGTTTGAAATCGGTAGGACCGTTGTGGTGGCTCCTGAGGAGCCAAAGGAGGGCTGGACGGCTGAGCACACCCGCCAGAAAGTTAGGGAGGTCATGCATCCGGCGGAGGGCGACTTTCAGGTGGTGCAGGCAAGGCGGATGGCGGCCAAGCGAGGATGGGAGTGTGTCCTCGGGACAGAGGAGCAGGCCTCCCGCCTGAAGGCAGCAGAGAAGTTGAGGGAGGCGGGGCTGAAGGTTCTGGACCCAAAGGGGGTTGCCCCTAAGGTGAAAGTATTCGACGTCCCGTCTGACTTGACGGAGGAGGTGTTTCTTGGCTGTCTAGTCAGCCAGAACTTTGATGCGGACGTTTGTGACCAGACCAGGAAGGGGTCAAGGTCGTCCGCAAGTTCGTGGGTGTGCGTGACGGTTTTTGTAACTATGTGTTGGAGTGCAGCCCAAGCGTGCGTGGTAAATTGTTGGAGATGGGTCGTGTGTATGTCGATCTGTCCTTGTGCCGGTGCATCGACTGGTTGCAGCCTCTATGCTGTCTGCGGTGCCTGGCCTTTGGGCATGTGGCAAAGGTGTGCCGACTGACTCGGGGAGTGTGCAGGAAGTGTGGCGAGGAGGGCCACAATGCTGACGTGTGTCCGGCATTGGGGGATCCTAAGTGTGCCAACTGTCAGCGGGTTGGGCGCTTGGCGACGCACTCTGTGATGTTGTCTGAGTGCCCGTCCTTCAAGGCTGCGTCTCGGCTGCTGGCTCGTTCCACCCGCTATGTTTAGGGTGGTTCAAGTTAATGTTGGGCGTAGCCAAGCTGGCATGTTGGAAGTGTTGAATGTGTTAGGGATGGTGTGGATCTGATTCTGATGCAGGAGCCATATTCCACTCAGGGTGTTGTTCCTATGGAGGGGTTGGGTCGCGTCTTTTGTGTTGGTTTGCCGCGCCAGGAAAGATATGTGGAAGTGTGGTCATGTGTGGTTGTTCTGAATGAGAGGATAGGTGCAGCTCTGCTCAGTGAGTTTTCGTCTAGTTACTGTGCGGCTGTAGATTTAGTGTTAAATGGTAGTAGGTTAGTAGTAGTGAGTAGCTACATTCGGCCTGGTTGGAGATACGATGGGGAGTGCAACGCTCTAGATCGAGTCAGCGTGGCGTATGGGGCGGTGCTGCTGTTGATTGGCAGCAATGTCAATTGCAGCTTGCCGCTCTGGTACGGCCTTGCGGCAGAGTGCCAGTGGGTCATCTGTTGGCAGACTGGGTGGTGCTTTGGCAGATGGCGGTCCTAAATGAGTGGGATGAGCGGAGCACCTTCAAGACGGTCAATGGCAGGTCGAATGTGGATGTGTCTTTCTGTAATGATGCATGTTTTGTGTTGAATGTGTCATGGCGTGTTGGTGTTCTTTATGTGGATCACCGGTCGCTTGTTATGTGTATTGGTGTTGACCAGCATGTGGGTGATCCTGTGCGTCGTGAGCGATTTGTACTCTCTCGCGCAGACTGGGTGCTGTATGACAGGGTCCTCCTGGAGGGCCTTGTGGGTGTAGAAGGTGGTGGGTAGAGGAGACGGCAGCTGGTTTGACTGCTGCGGTTCTTGGCGCGGCCAGGGCAGCAATTCCTGTTCGTCAGGGACGTGCTTGGATTCCGTGGTGGTCGCGTCAGTTGTCTGATCTCTGTATAAATGTTAAGCGTGCCCGTCGCCGTTTTCAGCGAGCCAGGGGAGAGCGTCAGCTTGAACTGCAGGCGGACTGGAGGCGTTTGCGGCGGGAGTATGTGTCGGCTGTGTGTGTGGCTAAGTGGTCTGCATGGTGTGACTGGATTTCCAGAGAGGGTGCTCGGAGCCCCTGGGGGATTGTATATAGTAGTGTTATTCGTCAGGATGTAAGGAATTGCGTGCTTGTCACTGTTCGTAGGGAGGGGGGGTAACCTCTAATGTGACTGAGACTCTGGGTGTTTTTCTGTCTGAACTGCTCCCGGGCAATGATCCTGTGGAGGATGTAGGCGAACAGGGGGCAGTTCGTCGTTTCATGTTGCATGGTGAGAATGCTGGACACCCGATTGGGGAGTGGGGTCTTGATGCTTTGGAGTCGGCCTTTTCAGCAATGAAACTTGGCACGGCTCCGGGGTTGGATGACATCACCCCTGACCTGGTGTCTAGGTTGTGGGGTCGTGTGCGTGAGGTGTGCTTGGGGTTGTTCAACCGCTGTTTGGCAGGGGGTGTGTACCCGGCGGCCTGGAGGCTGGGTGAGGTGATCCTCAAACCCAAGGCGGGTGATCGGGACCTTTCACTTGTGAAATTGTTCCGTCCGATCACCTTGCTGAGTGTGTGCGGAAAACTTTTGGAGCGCCTTATTGAGGCTAGCCTTCGACAGGCGATCCTGGCTGCCGGGGGCATGAGTGGGCGACAGTACGGCTTTGTCCAAGGCAGGCGCCGTGTCATGCAGTGGGTGGGCGAGTGTGAGTGTCGTTTTGTGTTCCTGGATATCCGGGGGGCGTTTGACTCAGCCTGGTGGCCCGCAATTTTGCGGCAGCTGGACCGGTTCCGGTGTCCCTTGGATGTCGTTTGGCTGGTGCGGGCCTATCTTTCTGGCCGCGTGGTCAGAATGTCCTGTGGTTCTGCATTGGTCGATCAGCAGATGGAGTGCAGCTGCCCTCAGGGTTCAGTGTTGGGTCCCCTCTTCTGGAACTTGCTGTTGGATGAATGATTGTGTCAAGACCTCAGTCTCAATGTGGAGTGTGTGGCGTACGCCGACGATCTTGTTCTATTGGTCGGTGGCGACAGGAGGCAAGACGTCGAAGTACTTGCGTATAGGGTGCTTGACTTGTTGCATGATTGGGCGGTGAGTGTGAAGTTGGAGTTTGCACCAGAGAAGTGTGTTTGCATGAGTATGAGAGGCCTCCATAGTCTGGAACGATGGAGGAATGTTCGTATGAATGGAGTAGTAGTTAGATATGTGTCTGAGTGTATGCACCTGGGAGTCACTCTTAGGGAGGACCTTTCTATTGCTAGGAACATCGACAGACTGGTGGAGTGGTGTTCCAGGGTGTTCCTGCGCTGTGCGATTGTTTCCAGGCGGGATTGGGGGTACTGGGGTGGCGCCCTGCGTACTGTATATAGGGGGGTGGTGGAGTCAATGTGCTCATATGCAAGCGAGGTATGGGCTGCTGGGCTTGTCGCCCGCGTGCTGTCAAGGTTGCGCAGTGCGCAGAGAGCATGCCTTAAGATAGTGGCGCAGGCGTACAGGACTTTTAGCTGCGCTTCCTTGTGTGTGTTGCTTAATGTGTTGCCGTTAGATGTTCTCTGTCACATGCGTATTTGTGTGTCTGTTCTTCGTTTGAATGGTGTAGCGAGCAGAGCTGCTAAAAGTGTGGCATGGCGTGAGGCACTGGATGCTTGGCAGGAGGAGTGGGAGACTGTGCAGTTTGGTCGGCGGACATATGACTTTTTCCCAGACGTCCGTCAGAGGAGTCGTGTTCGGTTTTACGACTGGTCGCATTACAGCGTCCAGTTTTTGACTGGGCACGGCAACTTTGCGGATGTCCTTCATTGGTGGGGGCGGCGAGATTCGCCGCTTTGTCTGGAGTGCGGGGTTGACGAGTCCAGTGTTCACGTCATGTTTGAGTGTTCCCGGTATGAACTTGTTTGTGCCGGGTTTGTTTTAGAGTATGAAAGGATGGGCTGCGCTTTTGTGTCAGAGTGTATGGTGTGTAGCGTGGGTGCTTGCAGGGTGTTTGTTCGCTTCTGCAAGCGCCTGGGCCGTATGCGTGAGGACTATGTTGGTGTGTAGCACCGGCATGTCTTATGTGTGGCGCTTGTCCTGTGTGTGTTATGTGTTGATTTGACTGTTATGTATATAGTTTCCTGGTCGGCTGGCAGGGTGAATCCATGTCTGCGAGGAGCAGTGAGATCTGTGGACGCAGTGTCAGCTGGTAGGCTGCGAGGAGCAGCAAGCAGTGCCCAAAAAAAAAAAAAAAAAAAAAAAAGGGGACAAGCGCAATGTGTGTGGATGTTTATGTTTAGGGGGCTTCTCGGGTCACCACTGTAGGGAAGGGTAGTTGTTAGGAGGGGGTACATTTAGGGGGTGGAGATTGATGGTCGGGTTTTCTTGGGTAGGGGGAGTGAATAGTTGGGGTGGGGGGTTCTGGTTAGGGTGGGGGAGTTGAATGAGTGTGGCACTGATGCTCAGCACGGGGAACCGGGCGGGGTTGGGTCCTGAACTTCGTCCAGTTGGGGCTCCGCCTCGCGCCGTTGAATGCCCATGCCTCCTGCCTGCGGTAAGTCCCCTGCCGTAGGAGGATGGCCCGTTTTTCAACCTTAGTATGGGCATCGGTGTGGTGTGTGTCGGGCAACACAGGCCCCTTAGTAAGCTCTTTGCTTGTTCCTGAGTAGTTGGGTCAGGATCGGGGTGCCTCTGTTGTGGTGTGTGGGGAACAGGGGTAGGGTCCACTTACGGAAGGGGTTGAGTTCGTGTAGTCAGGGTTGGGGGTACAAGCTAGTGTGTAGGGTCTGGGGGAGCTCGAGCGGCACCCTCTTACGGCGGAGTTTTGGGTGTCATCTTCCAAAACGTCCCGGCTTCTCTCTAGGCGCCCTTGTGGTCTAGGCTCAGGGACGTTTGGTGGGGGGCATGGGGCTTTTTCCGGGCCTCCTGGTGAGTTGAGGGGATACGTCCGGGTTTTATCCCACGTACCGCCGGAACTGGGGGTGAGATGATGTGCATGCGCATCCTCTCACTCCTCTCAGGCTAAACTCTCCAATGATACTTCCCAGGCAATTGGCAGTGGTGCTACAATCCCTGGATCGCTATGTGGTTTGTCCTAGGATGGGTACACATTGATCCAGGTGCGGTTCTTGGACCTGAGGGTTTATCCATGTCTTGCTAACCTCATTGGGTTACTCCTGAAGTAGCTAACCAATCTTCTCCTCAAAACTTCCATGGTGCCTTCCGGTGACATTCCAATGTCTTCTAGCATCTGTACAGCTTCTTCTTGGTGAAGCCTGTACACCCAGGCCACCCTGACGTCGCCTGTAGTTGTCTGTGCCTCCTCATCGGTGTGCACTGATTCCTCTTCTCTACTTGCAGCTTCCTCGCTGCCGTCTGTCATCTTAATTTTTCTTGAACCCCTTACTTGAGCCCCACGAATGGGTGCCAATCTTCTGACGATACCTGAGCATCGGCTCAGGGGCGTCGGAATCTCCGGTGTTGCTCCAGACCAGCTAGCTACAATCGGCGGGTGGGCGGGTCAGGAAAGGTCAGGAACGAGAGGTAAAAGCAGTGGCGGACGCCCCTAGCCTTGCCGGCGGTGGCGGCGGCGGTTGCCCCCTGCTGCAGTGGAATGTTCCACTAGGCCCGCGCGATTCACGCGGCCGTAGAGTTTCCCCCCGCTAATGGTTAAGGAAAGCCCCAGGGCAGTGATAATGGCCACTTGCCTATAGAAGGCTGTAGCGCTTTCCCCTGCCTCGAGGTAAGGTGGGTAGGGGTGTCGGAAGGATGGCGGGGGCGGCTGATTGGCCCCGTGCCACGCTAGGTATAGATAGGAGCACAAATAAGCTACTCCGGCAGAGGCGGACTACTTGCTAATGCGGCAATGGGGCGTCCTCGTGCCTGAGATAGCAGGGAGAAACACTTAGATAGCCGGCGGAGGCGAGCCACGTGCCGCGGAGGCGGTAGTATCGCCCCGTGCCAAGCTAGAACACATAAGGAAGGGACAGGAAACAGCCGGCAGCAATGGTAAACCGCCTGCCGAACTAGAAAATTGGGATGATAAAACAGGGTTTATCCTCCCCAGCGGCCGCCCCCCCAGATGAAGATCTGTCGACCACTACAGCTCCCTGAAATTACAGTCGGGGACGCTAGCTAACAACTAATTCTATCACTAACCTGATCAGAATTGTAGCCTTGCCTCTGCTTTGCTGTGATCCTCGCCAGCTCCGTCAGCCGCAGAACCCCCAGCACTCCTCACACTCGCGAATTGACTCTACACTTCACTCACCAACAGGAACGCGCTGGTTCCTAACTCGAGCGCTATCACGCCGCGGAAGAGTTCCGTCCTCAGGAAAAGCAGGGCAAGAAAGAGAACGAGACAAGCTCTCTGCCTCGCAGGAAGACTCGCCACCCCAATTCTTGGTGGGGAGGGAGGGTTTCGTTGATAGTAGGAGTAAGTTGCGCGAGGGCGACACTCCTACGATCGGCCTCCTCGTTGACCTTTGGTCAACGAGATTATAATGATAAGCAGCCATCCTAGCGTAGGATGACTAAAAACAGCTCCAAAAGCAGAGTTTCCCTTCGTCACAAAAATTTTCGTGACAATTCAATCTCTATGTTATAAAAAAAAGCGAAATGGCACTGATTCATTCATTCATTCATCACCAGACAGGGCCGGTCAAAGGTGCAAGCGGGGTAAGCGGCTGCGTAGGGCGTCGTGGAAAGGGGTGCGCCGGGCGCCAGCCGAGAGTAAAAAAGATGTACCCTTGTAGGGATAAAGTGTCTCCAACTTTAAGGGAACAAGTTTAAGGGATAAAGTGTCTCCAACAAAATTTTATCCATATCTCCAACTTTATTGATGAGTGCATTAGTTTCTGCTTTATGTCACCCAAAAGACAGACGTGGGCAAGTACGCTAACGTTCTATGTAGGGATAAGGTGTTAACTTCACAGAGGGCGCCCCCACTCATCAAGAGGGGCGTCAACCAAATTCTTGTTTGACGCTGAGGGGCAAGAGTAGAAAATTTGAGGCGCAATTTTTAAAAATTCATTTATTTATAATTTAAGCACTTTTTCACAAGAATTTGGTTGGCGCCCCTCTTGATGAGTGGGGGCGCCCTCTGTGAAGGTAACACTTTATCCCTACATAGAACGTTAGCGTACTCGTCCACGTCTGTCTTTTGGGTGACATAAAGACAGAAACTATAAACTTAAATCATCAATAAAGTTGGAGGTATGGATAAAATTTTTTACTCGCTATAGCGCCCCACCGCATTCGCGATGCTCAAAACTTAATTTATTAAATCAGAAGACAAATTTATGAGTTTAGAATTTTTTAAAAATTTCAAAAGGCGTTATAAAGAGAGGCGGAAATTAGCGAAGGGCGCAACGAACTGTAGAACTGAGGCGTTTCGGGGGCGCCTGAGCGCTTTTTAAAATGTATATCAAAGAAAGCTGGAGGATGAGATCTGATTCTGTTTGATTGATCATTTCTATTTTTGAGTAGATTTTCTTTCAACTTCACTAGAGTATGAACTAGAGATGGCATTGTATATTGTATGTAAAGACTTTAATTGTACTAATGATTTAAAAATCATAACGATTTTTCTGTATATTCATTCTGTTAATTCTGTATAGATAGATAGATAGATAAAATGTCTTTATTTTCCACTTTGTACAATACATAAGTTACAGAGTATACAGAGTGTTTACAGTTAGTATACAGAGTGTTTCAGGAGGAATATGCAATAGTTTTCAGGCTTATTCCTTACATCAAGTAGAGAAGAAAGTTCCATGGGACGAATCCCCAAAAAAGTTGTTACCAAGATGAAAATGGCAAAAAATGGCATTTTTCAAAATATATTGATTTTTATAATTTTTAGAGGCCTCGTTCAGGTTCTAAAATAGTTATTAGAATTGGAACCTAAAATAAAAGTAATTAGAACCTAGCATAAGACAGTGCAGAATCAGTGTTCCGCAATTTTACAATATTTGATCTCAATTTCTGAGATTTGGGTAAGATTTACACAATCACCGTCATTTAAATTTTATATCAAGCTATAACCCTTTATTGTAGAAGAATTGTATTTTTCAGTTTTTTTTCTAAATTATCTCAATAACCGTTGAAGTTGAAAACTTCAGACGGTTTCATTGAATTTCTCAGTTAATTGGAGATTGGTCATTCTAAAACCTACATAAATCCTCTAAAAAATTTAGAGGAGTTGATATTTTTTGTCAATTTTCCGCCACTGTTATCTCGGTAACAAAGCGTTTTTGGGGATTTGTCCCATGAAACTTTTTTCTCTACTTGGTGCAAGGAATAAACTCGAGAAGTATTGCACATTCTTCCTCAAATACCCTGTATATTAAAGTGTTCTAATTGATGGTAATCATTTTTAACTTTGAATAAGATGCTCTAATAATCAAATATATTTTATATTTTGTATAATTAATGGTATTAATTGAAGAATTATTGTAGAAAAATTGAATAAAATCGTAATTTATCAATGATCTGTAGCATATAAATTGGCACTACCTAAAATAATTGAAAATAATATATTATATTGGCCTTGGGATAGTATTGTGAGTAGTTAATATAATTTGTTAAAAAAATAATAAATTACCAGTTGATTTAACATACGATACCAGTTGAAAAAGGGCTGGTTTTCTCCCTGGGAGGGGGGAGAGCGCGGGATTGTTGCTCGCTTACACTGAAAAATTATCTAGGACCGGCCCTGTCACCAGAACTAAAAATACACTGAATCGAATGGGTTAAAATTTGGCAGGCATGTTCAGTTAGACGTTTAGAGGCGCGCTAAGAGAGGATTTTTGAAACTTTATAGGGATACGCAAAATATTTGAGTATTTATATGGTTCTTCGGTGTTTTATTTTTTTTCCGAGAACCAATCGGTAGAAAATGTTGATATTTGGTGGGCAGGTCCAGATAAGGTCTAGAAATATTGTGTTAAAATATTTTTGAAATCCATTCAAGAGTACGCCAGTAATAACTTTTTCAAAATTTTAAATGTATTGCGGGTTGCATATCTTTCGCCTCGATAATACCAAACCTTACTGTAAATTCAATGGTTCAGCGAGATTATATATGAACTAACTTAGAAGATATTGAATCAAGTTTCAAACTATGTCCGATATACTTCCCAATATAAGTGACCGAGCTGAAGTCATTTTCCCATCTTGCCAGAATGACTTCTTTACTGATAGACTATACCGTGTATACCATGCTACGGCTAAGAAATTCGATGAGTGTTCGTGCAATTGGCCAGACCGTAATTTCACTAAATATAGCCTACTACAGTTTAAATGGAGTGTAATAAGAAGGTTGACAGGAAGCATGTCTATTGGAGTTTGAAAAGAACAGCAAGGGGTGTAGCAGTTTAGGGACTATTCTATCCTATGGGGGCTCGCTACGGACCCGAAAAAACCACGCCCAAGCCTTGATCGATGTCCTGCGCCGTCAAGCGTAGCCCCTAAACCGTAATCTCACCCCATTCCCCACAGCCATATCAAAGACCTGCATGAAAAAGGTGTTACCCTCTTCATCGAACCAGCTACAGCTCAAAATGGTGTATACTTGTATAGAAACTATTTAGTACTTTATTGATAATATAAGAGTATTGCAATGTTATTGAATAGAGATAGAGAATAGGATAAATGTTCACTTTTAATGTTGGGCTACAAATGTATACTCACTCAATAAATAATCACAGTTCCCTTGAAATGATTTCATTTTTCTCCACAAATATGAGGAATAATAAGATCATTTCAAAGGTACTGTGATCATTTATTGAGCTAGAATAGAATGAAGTATTATAAAGAGTGGTCCAGGCAAACATGAATTTTTTAAATGTCTGTGAGAAGTGAACGGATAAATATTTTCAAATATTATCTTCTCTATCTATTATTAGAAAAGCATTCGGGAAACAAAATACTCTTGTAAGAATTTTTGAAACTGCCCATCATATGATGAAGCAGGGAGCATTTTAATCTTTCATTATTCTCATTCCTCTGTAACTGCGGCTGAGCTATCTAGTTTTATGGATAACTAGCCGGCAGGCTCGCTTCGCTCACCTGGACCCCCGACAGTATCAGCAGTGTAAATGAGTCGAACAGTCTCGCTTCACTCGCCTGCAAATTTCATTCAATCATATCACTTATCAGGGTCTTTCAAGCTTATCCTTTGAATTAGTTGTTCTATTACCTCAGCTCAACCTGGGTGTATGCTTTGAACGTATTTAGTACAGTAGTTTTCGTAAAATAAACAAAAGTGCAGATTCCAAACATTGGAAAATCTTATTACAGGCGTAACCTCAGAAGGGATTCGAAATTTATCAAGCACAGAATTTCTAGATCTAATCTGCACCTGTTTACCAAATTTCAACATTTCCTGCCAATCGGTTCTCGAAAAATCTTGGAAAAACTCCGAAAATGAGTAAAACGCCAATATTGAGCGTAACCTTGAGAAGTATATCAGACATACAGTAGTTTGAAACTTGATTCAATATCTTCCAAATAGTAAGGATTGGGCGTATTAAGGCGAAAGATATGCAACCCGCAAAAGATCTACAATTTTGAAAACTGATTACTGGCGTAATCTTGAACGGATTTAAAAAATATTTTAACACAACTTTTCTAGACTTTATCTGAACCTGCTCACCAAATATCAACATTTTCTGCCGATTGGTTCTCGAAAAAATGAAGAAAACGCCGAAAAACTATAGAAAAACTAGAATATTTGGCGTATCCTTAGGAAGTTAAAAAAATATTTTCTTAGTACGCGTCTAACGGTCCAACTGAACATGCCTGCCAAATTGAAACACATTCGTTTCGGTATATTTTTAGTTCTGCTGAAGAGTGAGTGAATGAATGAATGAGTGCCGTTTTGCTTTTATGTATATATTAATAGATAGATAGATCTGAGGTGTAGTGACAGAATTTTCAATGAGGGAACCTCTATGGTAGAAAGTGGTATGAGAGCTAGATAAAGTAGTTAGTCTATGGCCCTAGCATAGCGTAAACAGCACCACGTTGATCTAGATACCGGGAGGTTTCGTTGGAGTAAGTAATAACGCGCCGGTCTGATAACCAAGAGGACCCGGATTCGAATTTCGAACGGGAAACAATTTTTTGACCATAGCACTATCACATAAATACGGCCACCCCGTCTTTCATCGGAGGAGACGATAAACCGTCGGTCCCGACTTCCTAAAAAGTAGTCGTCATCTCTCAATACTCGCATAATCATTCATCTCATTATCCTCGCTCGCACAAGCCTATAAGCTCATATGGGCTTCACCCTCAGAATAATCAATATCGAACCCAGGAAAAGTTACTGGGGAGGGGAGGGATTTGTTGCTTGCATGGAATATGGAATATTTACATTGTATTTGCTTTCACCCAACAAACTTTATCGTATCTTTCTACCGTGTAGAATAATGGATGGCATTTTTTATGAAAGGGAAGTAATTATAAAAAAAATAATTCCCCAATTAATGTAGATAAATTGATTTCAGCTGAATTGATTTGAACACAAACTATTGGTCTCTTGTAGTTGTAAGTTTTATTGTATTGGATAACTGTTGAGGTTGAGGTTGAACTTTGAAGTTGTACTGAAAGTTTTTCAAGTAATTAAAATAATGTGAACTGTAGAATATCTATGTTCTGCGGATATTGATTATTGCGATGTGATTGGTATAATATGCAGTAAAGCCTATTTGATCAATTCACTGGCGGCTCGTGCCCACGAAATAGGTGGAGTGCCCGTATCTTCTTCTGTACCGGTACAGCACTTCAACTGGCGGGCACGAGCCGCCAGTGCCTCAATTTCAGATGTTGAAAGATAATACTACGTTGGAAATATGACTCGATTGATGAAAATTGACTAAAAGTGATGAAATTTTTTGGACTCGATTGTCTGAGTTTTCATTCCATAAGTATATTGCATTTTTTTGATAAATTAAATGAAATTGTTGAAATTACATCGAGTAACATGGAAAATTCTATCAAAAAATTAAATTTACTATAGACATATTAGAGACACTTTATTCAATACATGCTCAGGACACTGGCGGCTCGTGCCCACGAAACAGCTGAAGTGTCCGTATCTTTGTACTGTAAGTACTGTAAGTTTAACTGTACGTATCTTTGTACTGTGTATCTGTAAGTATCACTGTACTTACAGCACTTCACCTGTTTCGTGGTCATGAGCCGCCAGTGGCTCAGGGTTAACGGGAATGTCTCTGTGAATGAATAGTAGGACTAAACCATTCAAACTATTCTGATATGTAGCTTTTCTCATGTAAGATTTTACTTTCTGAATCTGAAGTGTTGATAAGTAGGAAAGTAGCTGATGTTCTCACAGAAATGAATCGTTGCACCAATCTTCAACATTCTACTGAGATTTTGTGAGGGAAAATGTTCTTGTTGCAAGAAATGAAATATTTTCTCATAGGATGCTTGGTTTCAGTCCATTTCCTTCTCAACAGGGATTTCCCCATGAGGGGAAAAATTCTTCAAAAAAGTACCGTACCTCAAAGCTTAAGCTATATTTTCCAAAAAGTACCTTAAAACTGTATTTATGTCAGTTTAAGCCATATCATTAGTCAAAAATGTTGTAACTCCTACAAAGTGCATTCTATCTAGTGAAAGATGAGCCCGAATTTCGATGGGGGGATATATCCCCAATCCCCTCAATTCCTCCCTGGGTTTGCCCCTAGGTTAGTATAGAAGTATATATGAACTAGGCTACTATAGATGAACCTTGGGTTTGCCCCTGGCTGATGCCTCAAATATATAAGGCACTTACACATTTTAAAAATATATTACTTTACTTGCTTGTGTTATTTTGAATTTAATTGTTATTATTATTTTACTAAATGAAACCAGTGTGCAGTACGCGCCACTACACACCACCTTATGAAAGAAATGAAATTGTGAAAAATTTTAAATGCAACTCAATTTTGTGCATTTTCCATCTTCATTCTATAGTTGAGGAGATAAGGAGTGAGCCATGGGAGGAGAAGTACGAGAAGTAAGAATAGTAGTAGGTGGGGTTGTTCTTGTTGGATGAAGCAACGTTGAAGCAGAGAGAGCGGGAGGAAAAGGATGATGAAAAGAAAAGTAGGAGAAGTAAGAATAGTATGAGGTGGGGATGTTCTTGTTGGATGGAGGAACGTTGAAGGCTTGAAGCACATAGAGGGGAGGAAAATGATGAGAAGAGAAGTAGGAGAAGTAAGAATCTAAGAATAATAGGAGAAGTAAGAATCGTTTGAGAAGGGGGGCTGTTCTTGTCGGACGAAGGAACGTTGTAGGGAGGAAAGGGAGTAAGAAGGGAGAAAAGAGATTCTCGATTCATGTGTGGAGGGGAGGACCGTACAGTTACGCATGCGCAGACGCAGAGCCTTCTTGGATAGGAGTAGAACGTCTCCAAGGACCAATTCCCTCAGCACAGCATCAGTCCCTCTGCAGACTTCAGGACTTCAGCTTCGTTCCGTGAATGAATTTTATTTTACTGAAGTTATCAACTGTTTTGTGACTGTTGGAGGAACCAGATCTCGTGCCCGCCAGATTTGGGTGCCGCTCCATTTAGACTACATTTTCCAGATGGCAGCATCTCACGAGTGAGTCCGCTTTCTTTTTCAATTTAATTATTTTTAATATTTGTTATGTAGGCCTACGGAGTCACAAACTCGCGACTCACAAACAAAATGGCGACTTCTTTGGCATTTTTTGGAAATGACTCCACTTAAATTATGTTATGCTACAATCCTTGAACTAGAACATTGAAAAATCAATTCAAAAGTCAATCAAAAGTCAATTGAACTGTAATTTTGATTTTTGTAGATCATTTCGAAAAGTTGGTTTGAAAACGTTTTGAAACGAATGTATTTTCAAGGCTAATTCCACAATGCTCAGTTTAGTAGTTCCTTATGAAGATTTTTAGAGTTATCAGGCAGAGAACTTTCTTCTGTGTTTGGAATCTCGAACTCTATCTTCCATGAACCAAATATTGAGTAAAATAACTCATTCAAGTTTATATTCCAAAATAGAGACTGTTTTCCAATTTAAGTAGAATACTAGGAACTTTCAACCAAATTTTCACTCACTCAACTCTCAGATTACATAGTCTAGTTCTCTTCCACGTTCACCATTAAAATTTTCTTGATTTTTCAACTCATATAGGACCTACTGTACTTTTAAAATATTTATGCTGTTGAAATTACTAAAAATTGTTATTTTTTGTGAGGTTCGATTAAATTATTTTGTAAATTGCAATCTAGTGAATATAACTAGTGAATAAATATCTAGTGAAGAGTCTTACTAAGTTAAAATTGAAAATAACAATGATTTTATTAGAGTTTTTAGAAGGGCATCGCCGTGTATAGTTACGCCGTACTTGTGATTTGAACTTTGATCTAGGGTTTTTTTTGCTATTTCGTCGATTAAACTTTAGAGTGTGAGATAAACTTGAGATTGAACCAAGTGTAGGACACTTGACCAGGCAGTGCTAGTTAACTGAAGGTTGTGACGCCCCAGCCCACTGCGCCAACCTGGTTCCTTGGTTCCAAGGGATGATGATTGAACATGGTCTTTCTAATAGAAGAGAGTCTTTGTGATTGATATTTGAATGCCTTATGTTTAAATTTCGATTGGTATTACTTTCTCTTCACCGTTTTTATGCTGTTGATTCACTTTTCAAGCGCTTTCAGTTATTTCCAATATTTCATTGAATTTGAAACATTGCTATTCAGCTCATGACCTTTTCATTAGGTAAATTTCAAAAATTGAATTATTAAAGTTCTATAACTAGAGATGTTTGAGGGAATGAGCAATTTAGATTGGTTTATTGGGATGTAGACGATGTAGTGCATTGAAAATTATTCAAATATTGAATTTAAATTATCTTTCTATTTTGGATGATTGTGAACTTTACATTAAGAAATTCAAATATCTTGCTTACGTTTAAATACATTTTAAATATGAGGTCAATTCTTCGGCTTTTACTAATGGAGAATCTCTTTAAATCTTCTTTAGCATTGATCTGAATATGTTTGCTGCTATGTTTGATGTGAATGTCTATGGCTGATAATTTATCCAATATAGTCTCAATAAGTCATTATTCTTCTTAGAGTAGGAATAGAACGTTCTGCCCCAACAACAGATACAGGGAGTACACGTAACACTTCCAAAAGTCTTCTTGTATTCGGAAAAAGATAACCATTCACCATTGCACACTGATAGGGTTTAGATGGGACTATTATAGTAACGCCAATGTCTTCCTCTTCTTTTTTCCACATCATTTTCCAAAGCTGAAGTTCCATAAATAATTAAGCCTTATCAATCAGGGTGAACAAAGAACTCTTATAGCCTCTCTTGTACTGCTTTGTTAATGTTTTATTTGCTTTACTAAATCGCTAATGTAGCTTGGTACATAGTAACATAAAATAACGGAAAACGGAAATTGGAGTTATGATCTGAGAAAAATAAATAATTGGAGACTCTTTAGGAATTATACTATTTTATAGAAAAATCATTATTGAGTTTTATCCATTGAGAAATAATTTTCTTGAAAAAATGTCTCATTAAACGCCCAGACGCTACGCTTTAAACGCATTGAACCATGGTGTTGTATGAACATTTAAATTCAGGGGCGGACTGGGACCATTTGATACCCCCTTTGGGAGATTAGTAAATATGTTACTCAGAGGTCTTCTGCGACGTCACTTGGTTACGGAAACTGGCTTATGGTTGAGAGGATCAACATGCTAACCACACTTTACCTCTATCCTGGTTGATGATTATTCGCCTGCTGTATAAATGCGGAGAGAACGGGCGGAGATTATAAATGCGTTCGGGCGGAGAGGACATTCTGGCGGGATGGGGTGCTTTCGGCTCGGTCGGTGTCGGTTCGTGGACTGTGGGTTCTGTTTGAGAATTTATAGCTTTTGGGCCGGTATAGGCCGGGCTGGGGTCGTTTTCCCGTCTTGCTAGGGTGTCTTCTCAGCTTGGACGGACTGTATAGTGGAGTGAATATGAAACTGGCAGCTGGTAGGCCTAGGCCCTTCATGGGCTGTTGGGCCGTTATAGGGCCCAAAAGCCATAAATTCTCAAACAGAACCCTCAGTTCACGAACCACCACTGTCCGAGCCGAAGCCACCCCCCAACCAGTATAGAGGTAACGTGTGGTTAGCACGTTGATCCTCTCAACCATAAGCCAGTTTCCGTAACCAAATGACGGCGCAGAACACATCTGAATGAGATCTTTACTAAAAGCAGCCAATATCCCAAATGAGGTATCAAAACGAGCATATGTTATCCCGTATGTATCTTGATGATCGGTAGGAAATAGGCCTTCATTCAGAACCTTCTTACCGTTTCCAAATATTTCTGCCACCTGCAGTATAAGCTGAACACTGGAATAAGGTGCTAAAATTTTAATATTTTTCTCAAGTATCTGAGAACGCAATAGTTGAATTTTGAGATCTATTCAGCGAACCAAAAAACTTACACTTTACACTTGATTGACTGGGCTATCAATACCTTTATACCTTTACCTATACATACCTAATACCTTTTATACCGGCTACCCGTATAAAAGATTACAATTTATTATTAGCGGATTATTAAAAATAACTTATGTTGATGCTTAGCTTTGTCAGGATAGTCTGAGAGCGGTTTGCAAGAGCGTATAGTCTCAACTGAGTCGCTATCGACTATACATATGCTCTTGCAGACCGCTAGCAAGAGTGTCCTGACAGAGCTGAGTTTTGATGAGTCATTTGCCAACTAAACCGCCACTTTTTTGTTGGCATCCGCTCTATCAAATCAAATCAAATCAAATTTATTTGCCATATTGAGTACAATACAAAAATTATAATTGAGAACGCAATACACTAAAGAAAGAAAATTAATCCTATTTACATCAAATAAAACCATGCTAATCTCAATAATACAATATATTTATTTTGGCGCTGCCTGCAAAACCGAAGTTTGTGTGCGGGCAGCGAGCATCAATCAGAATTGAAATGAATACAAAAATTTTAATAAAAAATCATTCTATGTTTCCTTCTTTCTTCCACATTTTTCCCAGTTCAGCTCATTTTCTCGGATGAAACCGTCTAATTTTCCATAATTATATACAGTATAGACGAGTATATCTCGTCTGCAGTTGTGTGTCAAGGCAGGTTTTGGCAAAATAACATGTATTCTCCAACAGTATTTTCATCTTCCTATCTAACATATTAGCTGAGCCATGTTAGTTACGTTAGTTGTTTCATCAATTTGAATAGTTTTAATAATTGTTTTTTCTAGTTTTAATGAGCAATGTTTCCTTATTAAAATTAGCAGCCATGTCACTAAGTCACTATTCTTCTTGAAACTGTATTGACGTATTGTTTGAAAGTGAAAGTGATTCAATCTGTTTAGCCTCTTTTTCTCCTAACTTGATTGACACAATTTCTTAAGCTGCTGGTAATATAAACTAGCACAGTTCTGCTCGCGTACCCTCTGGCAACGTTTCACGTACCCCCTGAGGGTACGCGTTCCACAGTTTGGGAACCTATGCTATAGAGTCTAGAGCGTATCTTTCTTTACTGTTCACTCACTGATTACTCCTTATACTTGGACTAATTATACTTATACTTGGACTACTACTTGTTCTTATTTCTCTCTCTATTCCTTTTTATTCCTCACTATTATTGTCCACTTCATGTTTTCGATGAAATGTTTCCTTCCCTTTTCTACTGCATAGTCCTGATCTACTTTTTCATATAGTTTTACACTCCTTATCACTTTTCCCTTTTTTCTCTCCTGATGAATCTTTAAATTTTTCATCTACAATTTCCTTCTTTCTTTGATTCTCTTCACTACAACAGACTTCTGATCACTACAACAGACTATTTTCTTCTCATTTCTCTTCTCTCATCTCTTTCGTCTTATTTCCTTTCTTCTCCTTCTCATAAATCCTTATTTATTTTTATTCCAGTTCCTCTTATTCTATCCTTCCATAATTAAAGCAGCCTTGTTTTCTCTCCCCTACTGGAAGGCCTTGATTTTTTTTTTTAATTTGGTACTGAATAGCGTAGAAGTTTTACCGGAGTCGCCATTGAGAAATTCTTTTCTATCATTACCTCTCACCAGTTTTCTAGATCAGGGTTATCAAAATAATTTGATCTCATATCAGTTCTAATATTATAAGATCATTTAAAACTTGACTACGGCTTATATTCCTCATTGAACAGGGAACATACTCGCATTTTATGATTTTATCTATTTGCTAAGGTTGAGGCTGAGGATAAGTTTACTATTTCGGACCATATTCTCAAGCCAATCATCATGAAAATTGTGACAATTGCCAAGAACTTTGAAACACAGTTAAGTACCGTCGAATTGGTATTATTCTTCATCTCCAGTTTTTCAGATGATAAAAATTCTAGATTTAAACTAGATTCATCAAATAAATATGGTGTGAGTGTAGTTGTGTGAATGATATAATTGAAACTTGTGTTCAGTCACTTCCCATTTGAATCCGTATTCATAAAAAGGAAGTAGAGAATAAGAAATATAGTATATAATATATAATGTATGGTATAGTATAGAATATAAACATAGTATATAATATAGTATAGTATAGGCTTCTTTCATCTTTGGCCCTATTCTGGTAATTATCCCATCTTTGGCCCTATTCTGGTAATTATCCCCCAATTATTTTTTCTTGAACTTCAATAACTTTTTCTCCAAGTTCTTGGAACTACGAGTTCCATCCTTCTAGCATTAGAGTTCGAATCATTACATTCATTACATTACATTATATGGAGAGTTGAAGCTTCGAATCATTTTAAGACTAACATGATGATTTTGAAATTTCGGAATCCAATATCTGGAATCATACGATAAGCTGTCACATTGTCGAAATAATTCAATAGAAGTTTCAAGTTTGTCTCCTTTTGCGATTAGGAGACTTCTTATGTGATGAAGCACAGGAAGTTTTGAAAGAGTATTGATCGAGGAGATAATCAGATAATTATCATTTAAGTAGTGTAGTAGTTGTTTACTTTTCTCAACGCTGAAATTCATTTTCAACATTTTCAGCCTCATTGTGTACCGATTCCGTTCTGTGGAACGCTCATTTTTAGATGAATGGCTTGTTTACTTATCGCAAGGGCTCGTAGACATATAATTGCCATACGTCGCGCCAAACTACGGCGTGGAATCAGAATAAAATTCCTTTCTCATGGAACTTCGCCTTCGAAAATCGTTGGCTTTTGTTTGCTTATCTGAAACAGATTGATATTTTGAACGTCTACATTAATTGAACTACATTGTCCATTATTCTCAGTAAACATTCTTTCTTCTTAGAAAACTATTTCGAGTTGGCTTACTTCAAAATTGTCTATTCTTTTTCCCATTGAGAACATTTCGGAATCAGAATTCATAACTAAAAGATTATAAAATAAAAGACTATTTATAGCACTGGCGGCTCGTGCCCTCGAAACAGGTGAAGTGCTGTACAGTAAATGATCGGGCACTTCACCTGTTTCGAGGGCACGAGCCGCCAGTGATTCATAGTAATTTACGTTTCTAAAATTATTAAAAATAATTATACGAATTTTGAAAAACTAATCTGAATATTTTGACTGACTTATAGTAAGTTTGTCTTCGACTTTATAGAAAGCTTATATTGTTTAAGTAAGAATAACTCAGTTTTTCAAATTTCTCTGTTCTAATATAGCCTGTCCAAGCAAAGAAGACCCTCTGGTAAGATGGGAAATGACTCAAGCTCGGTCAATATTGATTCAAAAGTTATCAATTTAATCTCAAATTGTAGGAAACAATTTGATCTACTATCAGACCACATTTATAATTCTTGAACAATAATATTGACCAAGCTGAAGTTATTTTTCCATCCTGCCAGAGGGTGTTCTTTGCTTGCACAAACTATAGTAATCTTTAAAGGTTACTGGGGTGTGCGTGTGGGGTCTCTAGCGACTAAAATTCAAAAATTACATCTCAAATAAACGACAAAGTTAACCTCAAGTCTCGAACTATTGGTTCTTGTTTTTTTTTTCTTCTATTCGCCCTATTTTCATCTCGAGAGTAGAAAAACATAGTGAACTAAACGATCATGGTCAGAAGAAATGAGTAGATTACGGTAGGGTGGCTAAGTTTGGAGTTTCCTTCCTGGAGTTTCCTAATTTTAGTACGCTCTTCATTCGTTGACCCTTGTACGTTGAACATTTTCATTCCTTGATCAACTGCGAGCTGTCACCTAGGATGCCAGGAAATAAAAATTTCATTTTAATAAGTAGTTTCATCTGTCAATAACTTACTTCTGTATTCCTTTTATTGTGTCCCTTCCTTCCAAGAAGAAGGATTTATACTTCTTCTTCTTCTTCTTCTTCTTCTTCTTCTTCTTCTTCTTCTTCTTCTTCTTCTTCTTCTTCTTCTTCTTCTTCTTCTTCTTCTTCTTCTTCTTCTTCTTCTTCTTCTTCTTCTTCTTCTTCTTCTTCTTCTTCTTCTTCTTCTTCTTTCTTCTTCTTCTTCTTCTTCTTCTTCTTCTTCTTCTTCTTCTTCTTCCTTCTTCTTCTTCCTTCTTCTTCTTCTTCTTCTTCTTCTTCTTCTTCTTCTTCTTCTTCTTCTTCTTCTTCTTCTTCTTCTTCTTCTTCTTCTTCTTCTTCTTCTATACGGGGTCGCTGTTTCTGGTCAGTCGCCTCCAAGGGTCTCTGTCCTCATATTCACCGCCATCCAACTCCATTCCCCTGCTTCTCAAATCCCTCTCCACATAATCCCTCCAGCGTCTCTCCGGCCTTCCTCTCGCTCTTCTCCCCTCTACTATCATATCAAATATTCTATTCCCTAGATATTGTTGATCTCTTCTTTTAACATGGCCATACCATTGGAGCCTCCTCTCCTGGACCTTTAGAAGAAGAAGGACTTATACTAACAACTTAAAATTATTAAACCACAGCAAAATAAATGATTAGTTGTAAACTTGAAAACTGTTTACTATTCCATATCGATCTGTGATGAATACACACACACACACACATTCATACTATACTTGTATGTTTTGAAATAATTTTATTCGACTTTTATAACAATTGTTGACCCTGTATAACGATCAATTGAGCTTGACAATAATTGTAATTTTTACAAGTAGTTACGATTAGTGATAGAGATTTAGAAACAAATAGAAAATGTTAATTCACTGTGCGTGTTATAAGATTCATTAGATTGGTAGTGCAGTAGAAAAGGAGTTTCAAAATATTCGATCAGATGTGAAGTATCATTATTTTCAAGTATTATGTAGCTTTCAATGAAATTGATAATTCGATTATAAAAATAGTTCCTGACATTGGTAATAGTGACTATTACTTAGTTAGGCCTACTTATTTATATTTTTGTGTTCATTTCTAATGTAAAACTTCATTATGAAATTTCATTTCATAAAATTGTGATTTTATGAAACTAAATCAATTGAGTAAATGTTTTTAGAATCATTAATTTTCTATCACTTCGAAAATAATTGTCACTAAAATTCAATGAGATCAGTGCATTAACTATATTATATATATTGTGTAGTATTAATTAATTTATTAATTTGTGTGAAATTATGGTTCTCAGATAACTTTATTGTAGAAATGGTGTTGATAATATTTGGTTGATTACATGACAATGTATTCATTAACATGATAGTAGAAGCATCCCATATTATTTGTTTTATTAACCTCTATTCAGATTATGATAAGTTTATTGATTATTTCAGTCTATACTTCTTACAATGATTCAGTGGACTAAGGTAAACAAACTTACGCATGCGTGGTTGTCGAAATTTGGCTAATCCCAAATCACAGTCAGGCATCATATGCACTGCTGTTTAACAATCAACATGAATTAAACAGCTGAATCATATGACTATTTCAGAGTTAATAGGACATGTTAACAGATTTTCTTGTTTACCTGAATTATTGAACTAAGTATAGTTCAGACTTGAAGTTAAATGTGGAGAGTTTCATCAAGTAGTTTGGTCGGTGTAAGATATTGGATTTTTTGTTTGTTATTGATGAAAATGAAGTTATCTATTACTTGATTTTATTAATACTGTACTATGGATCAATGTATTAATGAGTTTGAATTATTATCAAAGCTTTTCAAGTCAAGTACTTAAGGTTAGGATGGACAAATTTGTTGTTACAAGAATTTATTATACTTTTGAACAATAAACGATCTTTTTTTATTGAATTAACTTCAAATAGAATAATTGAAAGCGTATCGAATGGTGATCTCACTGTAAATGGACAGATCAGTCCTAGTCCATAACTCATTTACATAAATTTAGTGAAAAATATTAAAAATTGTTTGTGATTTAAAATTTAAACCCCATGTTCTACTTTGATAAGTTTTTTCTAGTATTATAAGTATTAGTATTTATAAGTATTATAAGTTTTTGATAAGTATTAATACTAGTATACTACTTCTACATAAATTATGTGCTACCAAACTTTTTCTACTCTTGAACTATCAGTGTGATCACTATCGTTACGACATTATCTTGCTTTTTTATTTATTAGCTATATAGAACAGGCCTCAGTGTCTACTATGTAATAATAATTATAGGAGTAAAAATAACTTATTTGAAATATAAAACAATCATGTTCGTTAATTGAAATATCAACATTTAAACCTCGTGCGAACATTAGATTAGTGTCAGTCCTAGTAACTCATTTACATAAATTTAGTGAAAAGTATTCAAAACTGATTGTGATTTAAAATTTAAACCCCATGATCTACTTTGATAAGTTTCTTCAAGTATAAATACTAGTATACTACTCCTACATAAATATGTTCTACCAAACTTTTTCTACTTTTGAACTATCAGTGTGATCACTATAGTTACGACATTATCTTGCTTTTTTATTTATTAGCTATGTAGAACAGGCCTCAGTGTCTACCATGTAATAATAATTATAGGAGTAAAATAACTTATTTGAAATATAAAAAAATCATGTTCGTTAATTGAAATATCAATAAACCTCGTGCGAACATTAGATTAGTGTCAGTCCTAGTAACTTATTTACATAAATTTAGTGAAAAATATTAAAAATTGTTTGTGATTTAAAATTTAAAACCCATGATCTACTTTGATAAGTTTCCCCTTCGAGTTAGCCTACTGTATATTGGTGAATCATGTGAGTTGAAAATTCTGTTTCTGCTGTTCTAATATCAATAAAATAATACAGTGTAGTATTATAATTAGTATAGTATTATTCCTGAATACATAGAGCTGTTCAAGACTAAACTAATAATAAAAGTAAAACATATGTCCAACTGTGAATATGAGAGTATCCCAACTTTTTTCAAATTTATTATTTATTGTTTTTGATAAAATTGTCCACAAAATTAATATCGGAAATCGTTCTGAAACTCAAAGTTAAGAATATGATTTGTAAATTATCCAAAAGTTGAGTTAAATATTTTCTCAACTACTTTTTCTCTGTATGAGATGTACAAAAATGTATAATTTATTACTTTTAGACCTATTCATTACCTTCAGAATGATATGATTTCCAAAACTCTAAACTAATATCATTCTCTCAGGTCTGTTTTTATAGTTGGCCTGCGTCATAATTCCTTTTTATCTTACTTCAACTTCAAATAAATTTATAAATGAACTAGCCGGCAGGCTCGCTTCACTCGCCTTATCCGCTTATCCAGGGTGATCCGCCCCCTGAACCCCCGTTAGTGTCAGCAGCGTCAACAATCAGGCTTGCTCCAGTGTCGATGAAACAAATCCCCAGCAAATTCAGCAGTGTCATTGAGCCAAACAGGCTCGCTTCGCTCTCCTGCACATTCCTCGAACGGATTTGCATTGTCCATTATATCACTCAGCAGGGTCTTTACTCGCCTGTTATTTTGAAATGTTTAAAATCAAACTATAAAACTCTTGAATAAGTAGATAAATATAAAAGGAATAGGGCTATCTTCTAATACCTTAGCTGAAAATGTGTATAACGTTTCAACGTTTGATTGAGTGGTTCTTGAAATATCCGATATTGCTTATATAAGAGCAACAAACCACGGGGTAAGTCTATATCGGACTTAGTTTGAGATTTTTTAAAATCTTTTGGATTAGTTCATCTAATACCTACGCTGAACCATTGTATGGAATTAGAATGTTTTTAGATCAGTTGTTTCATGAATCTGCAGAACCGCACGAAAAACACTAATAATAAATATTAAAACGTATTATTAAAGGGCGTAAGGATTCGATTTAAGTTAAATGTCGGCGATTGTGTCAATCTTACCCAAATCTCAGGAATGGCGATCAAAAATCGCAAAATCGCTACTAAACACAAACTCATCACTTGTGCATCACTTGTATGTTTTGTCAATTTTGCGATTTTTGATCGCAATTTCTGAGATTTGGGTAAGATTTACACAATCGCCGCCAATCAACGCACAGCTGCAGCCCTGCAGCTAGAGATGCACAACGCTTAGGAATGCTACCTTAATAGAATTTGGTTGCAAAAACAATCTTTCACAGCGTATTGAACATTCTACTTCGTATGTTATTATGGCATTATCCCTTGATGAAGTGCGCGCTCCCCCCTCTCCGCGCTGTATCTCGAAAACCTTCCGTTTTTCGAGAAAAATGCATATAACCAATTTTGTAGGGATTTCTGAGCACTACAATTTCCATAATAACATCTAAGAACATAACTTGAACCGGAAACAAGTTATTCGCAGAAAACTGATTTTCGTAACCTTTGACCTTGAATAAAAAAAAAAATTGCAAACGTAATAAGTATTATACTTTTGAATCCTTAATTAGAATGCCATTATAGTGGTTTGTGCCAAAATTCAGCTTAGCTGCTCTCATAGGGAGGTTAAATCCTATAATGGTTGGACTATAAGTACTAGTTATTATTATTGTTAAAAATATATACAATTAGAACTATCACTTATAGTTTGAAAAACACTTAGAAACTTTACTTACATTTCGAGTATATTTCGGCTGCTTGAGCGAGCCTTTTTCAACCCAGACAGGTGATAGATGTTGTTATTACTGGATTGTTATACCTACTTGTTTTTGTTATTCTGAATACTTTTATACGGAATACTATTTGTAGTATTAGAAGTTCTCATAGCAAGTAAATAAATCACTTATTATGTAAAAATGTAATTTGAAAAAGTTTTTTTGTTATGCCGGTTACTACAGTATAGATTAAGTGTGGTTTTTAACTTGAGGATCGTTCAGCAATGAGGAAGGATTCTGAAGACACTTCCATGGAGAGTCATATGACTAATCGGTTGCATAGGGACTTTCTGATGATAAATGTAAAAATAGTAACACATTTGTCTCAGAAAAGTCCTTGTGACCGGTCTGGTCTCGCTGCTGCATCTGTTCTCTGATTCGACCATCAGCCAATGATACGATCTACGCGGGTGACATCCCCTTTGGCGTTTGAGACGGCGTGAGTGACACTAGATGGAGCAAACTAGCAGCACGCATGCGCCGGCCATTCGCTTTCACATATTATCGCTTGATAACAGCCATAGAATTAATAATAATATTTAAACTTATGTTTAAATATATAGGCTAACATAATTATACAAATAGACTTTTGTGTAGTAGTGAAGGATATATGTGTCAGTTGGATAAAAAAAAGATCAATCTCTAGTTATCTAATTTTTTTGTTTATATTATACATTTTGTGCTACAAAGTGATCGTTCAATTTATAAGAACGCTTTAGATGATGACACAGAGAAAGGAGAATCTTTTTCCCTATTTTCTATTAAATTAAGTTTCGTACTTATAGCTAGAAAAAACAAGGTTGTAACAAAAGCTTGCTATTTAATGCAATAACTCTTAATCAATACAAGTCATACATCTTATCAGTGCTAGTTGGATTCCATTAAAACCGTCACAGCTGTCATTATAGCACAATTTTATAATTGTGTAGTGATTAATAACTTTATAAAAATTAATAGTAACTGAATTGGAAGTCCTGTATTCGATCATGATACATAATATTGTGATATTATATAGTATAATATTGTACAGTAATATAGTAATATTGTATAGTGTTGATAAGTAAAAATTAATAATTGTATAAAAATCAATAGTAATTGAATTGGAAGTCCTGTATTCGATCATGATACATAATATTGTAATGTTATATAGTATAAGATTGTACAGTAATATAGTAATTTTGTATAGTGTTAATAAGTAAAAAATAATAATTGTATAAAAATCAATAGTAATTGAATTGGAAGTCGATCATGATACATATGATCATATTTGTGTAGGAATTGCTTCCTCATTGGAACAAATTCTACTGTAATTAAACCTTCAATGATAACTCTCTTAATCATAATCTTATAACTCGCTCTATATCTATAAGAATCTTCTTACATGCGTTCCATTGATGAACTGGTTGTTTCTTTCTCCAAGTTTTGTTGCTTGGATGTGATGGTTGACATCACATCATGCTCAAGACTCAATCCCCTAAATTCCTCCCCTAAATTAGTACTATATTTGTAGAATATTCGAAGTGAATTGATCAGTGTAGGCTACACATTTTTTATTGCTTCACTACACACTTATTTGAAATCGTTCAATCATGAAAGCTACTTTAAAACAATTTTTTCAATTAAGTTAGGCTATTCACTTATCTTATCAGATGTAGGCCTACATCATTGCGTTTTATTTGAGCCGCCATTGTTGTGATGTTCGTATGGTGGAAGGTGGATACTGATTATGCAAGTTCACTCTCTATCTCTAGTCCATAATCAAAATAATGATTTTTCCTGTCTTCTTATTGTTTTTTTTTGTCTTTTCAAACTTCCATGTTGGGTTTCTTCTCAATGTTACTTTCTATTTTTCATTTTCTTGTCTTTCAAAGACCTTAATGTACTGTACTGTTTTCGTGTTTTGATGGTGTTGAAGATAAGGATTGAATTTTAAATTATAAAATAATCATCTAGAGCTTCGTAATGCATCAGTAATTAGTTCCGACAGAATTCTTGTATTGAAAACTCATTATGAATTTTCATTTTTTGATTACTAATTACTAATAATTTAAAAAAAATATTTTTAATAATTACTGAATTGATATCAAGAATAGTTTGATTGTTCTTCCGGAAGTCGATTGAATATTGTTTTCTCCGTACCTCAAGCATGTTATAAATGGGAAAAGCAGAGACGGAAAGTTACTGGCGGCCAGTAGAAATTACCTCTTCAACTAACCGCTTACTTTCCCTGTCTAAAAGGATACTTTCCACTTCAGCGTAAAGTATCACTGCCTTGTTTGTATCCCAAAATTCGTTTTTTTACTTGCCTCTTCACGGAAAGTAGCGGGTCACGTGAACACTGGTCGTAGTGGTCACGTGACCACTGGTGGCAAGTACCCTTCCCTCATTTTCCAGTCAAAACATGCACTTTCCGCCATTAGAGCAGATATTTTCACATTATTGCATTGTAATTCAATTTGTCGTGTAGTTGAAGTGTACGGTAGGTTAAATGTCAGTTAAAATGTCGTCAGGAAGGGGTGTTGCAAAAAAAGTTTCAGAGTTGCAGATGTACCCAGTTTATCTCTCCTGACAACCCATTTCTTCATCCATTTCTATTTAAAACTGATAGCAATTATTATTCGCTTAAAATCAAAACACAATCATTAATTACTTTATTGAAAGTTTCACAATATTTAACATTACAAACCGACATGATGCTCACTCATGATCTCACAACAGACTAGCCTACTGGCAGCCAGTAGTTTCCTTGTAGATATTGAGAACTAGCCGGCAGGCTCGTTTCGGTCGCCTTAACTGTCTACCAAGGGGGCACCGGCAGTGTAGTAGTGTGTATAAGATGAACTGCAAAGTCCATTCAAACAACTTTGCTTTGTTAATCATATCACTCAACAGGGTCATATCAGGGTCAGGGTCATATGGATGATTTGAGTATTCTAGAATTACTTATTCTTTCACCTCAGTTCAACCTAAAACTGGGTATTATTGTGTGATTTGAACGTATTTAGTTCAGTCATTCCTGTGAAATCTGGAAAAGTGCTTAGAGAACATTTGAAAACCTAACATTCTTCGTCTTCTTCTTTCGTGTCTAGATTCATATTCAGTTAATTGCTTTTAATAAGTTGCCGCAGAGACTGCTTTGTCATTTGCTAAAATAAGGTCGTCCACATTACAGTTTGTTCTCAAGTCGGGACAGGTTAATAGAGATGTTCATATTTTTGCTACATTCATCGTCCTCAGTGTAGCCCCATCGCACAAGGTCTGACTTGCATCTGGTTACCCCTTTCCGAAGTCTATTCAAGGACTTCCATGTTGTATATGGTAACTGAAATCCGACAGCTCCTTCCTCTTTGAGCATTCTCAACAACTTATTGCACGATCAAATTCTTAGCAATTTTACTGATTAACTAATAATCCAATACAATTGATCACTTCAATCACAAATGATGCTATAACATTTCAAATTTACTTCCGGTTTCAATGACCTGATTCTACTCCAAATTAACTTCTAATTTTAATCAACCTATTACCTGAGCCGAGAGGCAGTACAGGTGGACAGATTTCGAAAATTTATTTGCCCTTTATAATCAAATCTCAATAACAGCTCGATTAAATCTAGCTCGAGGGTGCTATCTATACTATTCTTAGCTTTCTGTTCTTTGCAACTTGTACTCTGTAACCCAGAATATTTTGCAGTTCAAATACGTTTTGATATTTTCCTCTGTGCTGAACGAAACCATGAACATATCTAATGGTTATTTAGTTTTCCACTTCAACTTCCTTACTACCTTTTCTACTTTGAATCCTCTTGATTTCAGATCATTATGGTTATATCCACTATACTATTCTTAGCTTTCTGTTCTCATTAGATTCAAATTTAGTTCATTTTCAAACTTGATCATTCATCAATACAGAGGGGTCCAATAAAATGCATTACTTTATATGAATATATCCTTCTTACCTGGTTGTCATTGTTTTATGATTAGTTTCACTGTAGGCCTAACACGTGTTTGATTTTTGCAAAAGTTTTTCTTTTCACACCCATCATCGAATTATCGGTGTTTCTAATGCATATTCTACATGATAGTGTATAGGGTATAGGCCTATATTTTCTTTTAAGTGGAAAGTAGGCAACTCTCGGGAACAGATTGTGACAAACCAGAGATTCATAGATAATAATAAGACATTTGTAATAACCAGAGATAATCATTTTGCTAAGTTTTGAAATTCAGAATACTGTTCGTTAATTGTGCATTCGTATGATGATACGATTGCACAAATTTGATTAGCTTAACTATGAAGATCTTGTTTGATTACTGTACTTCGCAAGACAATGAAGAATTGTAATTCTTTCTCAACTATTTATGAACTAGTATTACATTTTTTATTCTTAAAGAATTGAGATTCTATCTTGTCTTCCAACTTACAACTTTGTTTTGTCATTAAATTAAATCTTGTACATTCAAATTAATTATTTAATACTTCTGGATTATCTTTCTTGTATTGGAAACCTTCGGCTGAAAATGAAATCTTTATATAACCTAGAAATTTTGGACTAGCCTATATTCTGATTCAACTAAATTTAGGAATTTAAGAAGTTTTGGGCAATTGCCTGTTTCTTATTTCCACTGAAACTGTATTATTTTGTACTGGAAATAATAATAATAATAATAAATAATATAAAGAATAGAAATAAGATCTAATCGTGTAACCTGGCTGGCTCAGGTCTGGTGTCAGAGTTTTCAGGTCGCTCCTGATCAATTTCAGGGCCTCTGACATGACTTAACGACTGTTTTTAGGCAGCCGGGACCGACGGCTTAACGTGTCCATCCGAAACACGGGGAAGTGGCCTGAGAAAAATTTCTGGTCTGACCTGGGTTTGAACCCGGGACCTTTGGGTTGCTACGTTACCCCATTTGTACTGGAATAAATATGAATATGAATAATATTATGCAAATATGGACAGGAAATCCTATTTATAGATCTTATTTCTATTCTTTATATTATTATTTATAGTAATATCTATCTATATTTGTTTATAGGCCCATTTGTATTTATGGATTTAAAAAAATCTGTTTTGAAGAATGGAAATATTGATTTTATAAAAATATTATAGTTTAAGTAGAGTTAAAACAGTTAACAAATAATAGTATAGTTAAAGAGTGTATATTAAATTCTTATGTCTGTCATTTGAGTGATAACATGTAAAATCGAATGGCCGGCGCCTGAGTGCTGCTCGTTTGCTCATCTTATGTGGCTCGTGCCATCTTCAGTGCCAAGGGGATGTCAACTGCGGAGATCGTGACATTTGCCTATGGTGGAATCCAGGAACAGCGGTAGCAGCTAGACCAGACCGGTCATGCCCAGGTTTCTGCGTGGTATGTTCATTAAATTCAACATCATTCAGTTACCTGGGTGAGATCGTCTGGTCAACTACGTCATTGAGAAAGCTGATAGCGGCCATGCTGCGGGAGTTCAAAGCAAACAACTGCAAAAAAAGCATAGGCTAATTCTTAGGCATAAACTAATACTGTAGTTGATAATAGTCTATTATTTATTAATTTAAATAAATACATTTTCATTTGAATTGGAAAAACAGTGATAAAGTAACCCTAAGATAAAGGAAATATTGACAATAATCATATAATACTTGAATAGTCTATAGTAAGGGTATTGATAAGTTAATTTGTGTTGGAGTATCATAAGTTGAACAAGTATCACAACATCTCACCTGACACTGTGTCTTCAAGTATTGATAAGTCTATGATAATAAATTGATCAATTGATTATAAATTGATTAGATTTAAATGAATTGATACTTAATCTATATTTGAATTAGGCTATATTATAAAATGAGTAATGTACAACAATCTGTATATGACTATAATTATATTTATTCCATTTTATCTGAACTGAAGGTGATAATGGATGATATTATAAATTGAGCTAACTCATAGTAAAACTATTTACAAGTATATGGAAGTGTGTGATTATGTGATTGACAAGTGACAAGAGTTGGATTGATATTACAATAACGGTTTAGATGGTGAATGTGTGATGATGGTGTTTGATAGAAGTTCAATTTATAATTAAGGGTAGGTGGTAGTGGACGACTAACTGCAGAACGGCAAAATTATGTCCCATTAGAACAATGTAATTTTTATCAATCTCTCGGAGCAGATAGCGCACTATCACGTCCACTAGTATCATTAGTCGTCCACTACCACCCACCCTAGTATGAAGAGAAAGTAATGATTGTGTGTGATGAGATTTGGATTTATTACTACAAGTAGGCTATGTGAGGAAGAGCTGAAAATGAGGTCTTTAATAGAAGTGGTCATGTTCTTGCTAGGTTTAAAAATATTCGATCATTCTCTCAACAAGAAGTTTTCTAAATTTCAAGATGAAGCTCGCTCGGCCCTCAATAGACGTTTGAGGGCCGATTGAAAGTCAATAGACAATTGATTCAGGGAGGACATTCCATTCATGGCAACCTGAGACTAGAAAGGACTTAGTATGGATTTTAGTTCGATGAGTTAGAATCCTCAAAGTATCTTCTCCAGTTCTCGTACGTGATACGTCTATTCGCTTACCCTCAGAAACAAATTCAAAGTCGGTTCTAAAATAGTTCGGTTTCCCATATTTTAAAATATCCCTGACAAGCTTGACAATTCGTAAAAGTCTCTTATCGGGTAACTTAGAAGTTGAGCTTAAAATATGTAGGCTACTTGGGCGAATCTCTCATGACGTTGGAGAGAGTAAACAAATTGGAGAGGGATGGAACAAAATATTTCGAGATGAAAACGAACCTTCTCTCTTCAGCGAAAAAGTTGTTTTCCGAAGATAGTCTATCTTGAATTATAAGGCACGCCGTTACTAGATCAGTGGAATTTCGAAACCAAATGTGGATGGGGTTGGATTCAGTGACAAAATAATCCGTATTTGAAAGACGAGGCACGGGCCGACTAAGCTTGTCTCAAACAAAGATAGATCTATCCTTCTGCCTCCTGTCTCCTTCTAGCTAGAACTATTTTCCCCGATATACATGAATTTCTTAATCCTTTGATCATAACAATGAAGCAGATTATGCAGAGGAGATAACATTAATAATGGTATAGACAATATAAAGTTTTATCCCGAGGTTGATGCCCACATGGGCTCTAATGACCTGTGCGTCAGTAATGAGAGGGATGATGATGATGATAAGAGATGACAACTAATTTTTAGACGGACTTACTAATGTATTTAACAAAACCAATGTAGACTAATCAGATAAACAGAGTTCTATCAATCACATGTGATGATATTGCAATGTGTAAGGTAGGATGAATGATTTGGCATAGTAGATAAATTAATTGTTACTCAGATGAGAACGATACTGGTGGAAGAACTCAAGACAATTGAAAAACAGAATGTATTCCATTGAATAAATAAATGAAAATTTTAACAATGTTAGAAGCGGAAAATGTTGGACAGAAATTAGGTGATTACATTTGTAGAAAAGGACTTACTGTAGAATGAAAATAATATTTGGAGGGTTAAAAGAAAACTATAGAGGAAGACATTCTTTTTGAATTTTTTAAATTTTCGTATATAAATTTTGAATGAAGGAATTCAAATAAAATAGGCCTTCAGATGGTAGCATTTACTAAAAATGATTTGAGATGGTAATATAATTCTATTTCGGGTCAAATTCACTCCTACTCTGCAATAAAATTCATGTGAGAACAAGTTGGAATATTCTAAATTTTTTTAAATCTAAATTTCTTTAAATTGAAGTATTTTCAAACCTCCTTGAAATCCCGGCCATAGGTTGTATTTTTCGACGCTGAATCCGATTCTGTTGTCAGAATTCGTCTATCAGTGCTCGTTCCCATTTTGTAAATCAGAGGGGATTAGTTGGCTATTGTTGGAGCAATAATGGAGCTGTGGCATTTTTATGGTCAAAACAAGTCCAGGCACCTCGAAAAGTAAACAAACAGTGACGAGGGTCTCACTGATTACGATCCCATGCGAATGAATAGAATACTGAGTAAATAATAATTCATGAAATCGTGGGACAGGATACTGTTGTTTGAATTGTGCAAATTTTTCTGGCGTCAGACTTACTAACAAAACGCAAAAAGATAACATACCGGAATTGTTGGTAACTTATGGATTTGAAGATGATTCTTATCCAATGATCATACCACATGTACCGTATTAGCTAAAATAAACAATACTGAAACTGTTTATGTACTATTGTTTCCGTACTATTTCAGTACTGTTTATTTTAGCTAATACTGTATTATACACTATTTCTTATAAATTGGTTCCCTGGTTTTAGTGTTAAAATTCTATTAGGCTATAAATTTTATTTTATTTTTATATTCAAAAAATGAGCATGATATAATTGGCAGAATTTATTCAATTTTAAATTAAAGAAATGTATTTATCATACATTTATCAATTTCATAGCGGAATGGATTCATCAATTTCAAACATTATGGAAAATATTTTTTAAAAAAATGGAAATTAAGCTGTAATCCAGTTATGACCTGCGAACGAACAACTATTTAACATATTGTTTCAAGAGGAATCTACCAGGCTGATTTGTTGCACCAACATAGTAGAAAAAAGCTACAATGAATATAACCGTAGAAAATATTTTTTATTTTGATGCAGGACATTATTGCAGGACTTTTTCTATGAAATCTACAATCTTTTATCATTTTTGGGGTTACATAAAGAGTAGGCATGAAAATGATCATTTCTCATGTATGAGAAATTCAATGGACAAGATCGAATTCAATAATTTCCGATCGTGGATTAGTGCTTCGAGTGTTATTTTTGTGTTTGGTTCTATGAAATTCGAAGAAATTCACCAAAATTCCAATAACTTTGTTCAATATTAACTACTACAATAATTTCCCAACATAGGAAATTGTGGTTATGTCGGCTGTGGAACTTCTTCGGAACTCCCCATAAATAAAAATGAGCCATACGAAATAATAATAATAAAAATGGACAACATAGAAGAAGTTTGTTACTTCTAACGTGATAAAAGGCTTACAAAAAAAGGAAAATTTTTTGAAAATATACAATATTTTGCCATTTTTATGTCGGTAACAAAGTATATCTGGAGGTATTTCAGAAATTTCTTCCTTCTTAAGAATAGAAAGATAAGAAAGGACTTCCTTCACTTTCTTTGGAGTGAGGAATCAGCCTGGCTTTTCCTGAAACAATGTATTTGAACAAAAGGTGTTCAAAATAAAACTGATTTTGGACTACTTTAATAATAGATCACCATTTTTTCTAACAGCACTAAATACATCCCATATATAGCCCAATCAAATAGTACTCCCGACCAAACAAAAATCCTGTTAATTGATTTTATTGTCTTAATCGGTCCATTTGGGTGTAAGTGAGAGTAATCCATGGTTTTCCACCAAAATATCTGGAGGCATAACTTTTGGGAGCCTAAAAATCACGAAATTTTCGGACTTTTTTCAGTTTTTTCACAATATCTCAGAAACCAATTTTTTATCGATATTTTTATTCAATATTTTCTTAAAGAGCATGAAATTCCCTACAATTTTCATCCCCTAAACGTTTTTCTATCTCCAATAGGAAGCGAGTTATAGCTTGTCAAAAATTGCTAATTTTTGTAAACTTTGCAAAAAATCGCTAAATCTAGGTATTTCCCCCTTTTTACTTCTTATTAAGCCGTCTTTGGTATTATTTATCGTGATAAGGGTGTTAACACGATGTTCATACATCGTAAGTGACAACGTAGAGGCTTGTAATGGATGAAAAATAATAAATAGTTATTTTTTGTATGGTAGCCAGGTCATTCTGACCTAAGGGGATCCAGAGGAGGACGGCTGAAAAGGGACGAGGTGTGTAGTTAGATTAGATCTGATTAGATTGCTTCATCTAATTACAATTATTTTTGTTTGGTCGAGGCACAATTTGATGACAATTTGATTTGGCTAATAAAGGTCCCATTCAAGAAAAATTATTCCCATTCAGGCGTAGTACAGGCAAACTGCATGACTAGAGAATAATTGTGATTACAGTAGAGAGTTGATGATAATTGCTGCGCAATGAATTCTTAATACAGGTTTTCAATTGACTGTATGCAGGCGCTCGATAGGCAAACCTCGTTACACTGAATTTATAGAACAGGCAGAATTGCTAGTACAGTACTTCTAGAAATACACTTATCATATCATCTGCAGGTTATAATATAACTTATTTGTCAAGTTTTTCAGCTTCTTATTGTAGAATAGGACCTTGTCTAATCGAAGCAATACCTTTGTCTATATAATGTTTATTGTAGCCTATATATTACTTATACAGTGTTTATTGTATTGTATGATTCTGTATTGATTCATTGCGTGAACTATATAACCTTTATTCTTCAGCAGAAGTCAACATTTTTATAATGAGTTTTTATACTCTCATGACCAATACAGCAATAACTAATGAAAGAAGCTTGGCTGTTGTCGCAATTACACTCTTATTAAAAGTATAATTCCACTATATTAGAAGTGGATTCATGACAACAACCCACTGTGTTCAAAACATGTTAATGTTAAAACATGTTGGTGAGCGAAGCAAATCTTTCGGACTTTGAGAGCTCTCTTTTAGTAGTTCTATGAATATTAGTCCTCACGCAGCTCATATACATTAGCATGTTGTAGGCTCATGTACTTTGCTCTAACATCCCGTAAAAATACATGTTGTTAACCAGAATATAACTTTATAGGAATTTTGCATGCCACACCATTTTTTATCAGCTATAATTTTGAATTCACGTTTGTCATCAACTTCTAGCCGTACACATGGGAGACTCTATCATCTGTAGTATAGTTAAAAATATATCTGCAATATCTTCATTACAATATTTATATCTTCTTTATTAATCAGTAACTTAATGGTTGATTTAACATGAAAATAATTCAAAGTGATTAAGTATACAAAATATGTATACTATTGAGGACTTATTAGCGCGTAGAAAATTTCGAATGAATCTGTATACGCATTTACTTGATCAAGTTCACTTAGCAGCGTGTGTTCAGGCCTAAAGAACTTACGTACAGTCAATTCTTTCAAGGCAATACGCCAAGTAATATGATGTTTATTCCATGTGACAATTAATTCAATCTCCTATCACGTGTTTCTAAAATATCAATATTATTGGATCATGTATATAGTTGAATTTAAGAGAATCCTCTTACTTTTTTCATTCTTGAATACAGTTTCAAACCCTTATTTGTATTTACATTTTGGTGGCTCGTTGGAGTGATGATAGCGCACTGGGAGAGAGGATCCGAGATCGATTCTTGACTGAAAACGGATTTTGAACAAAGCGAAATCACAGATACGGCCACCCCGTCTTTCAGAGGAGACGTGAAGGAGGAAGAGGTAGCCGTAGCCATCGGTCCCGACTGCCTAAAAAGCAGTCACCATGACCAACCCTCTAATTACCAACGCACATGCTTAGAGCATTTTTAGGAAACACCCTCAGAACAAAAACATCGCCACACAGTTCAAAAAGTCACGTTCCTTTTCAATTTCAATGAACTGAAGTATCAACGCGTTTGGTCGTAAATGCTTAAAATCTTTAAGCGACCGAAGAACAGAGAACGAAAGATAATTTGTGTAAAAACTTGTGAAATTCGAGTAGGACTCCTGTGTGTTGATCGATTACATAATTATTTTGTTGATTGTTGCATTTAGTTGGGGCTGCGGCTATTGCGCACCTCCAAGAGTGCCTTATTCACATAAAACGAATAGAAACAAGCCATTCTCTAGCTCTTCACTTTTTGAGTGGTTATGAAGGTGATATTGTGGTAGTTATTCATAATACATGAAAAGACAATTCTCTTTATTTTTTACTGAATAAATTATTGAAATCAATGAGATTAGTACACCAGTTAAACATTTTGTACATGCCGTATTCGTTTTGTACTGTTTCGTTCGTAATAAAACTTTTCATTCGTTCCATTTGATGTACACCAATTTTATATTTGCACCATTATAATGACAGGTCAGAATACTGTCCATAGCGTAATCTCAACCTTTCGTTCTTATGATAGCATTCAGAGAACTGCTGTACAGTGGACTACGCAGTGTAGAGCACGCAGTACTCTGAGAGTTTTAGAGTTTGAGTCTTAGTTTTTTTTACTCTGAGAGAATTAGTACTGTTCTCTCAGAGAGTATTGAAGTATTAGTGCAATCATTAGTATTAGTGCGAACAAGAGAAGATACTGAGAACACCAACATTGTTGTTGTTGTTGTTGTTGTTGCACACAGGAAGTTAGGACGCCATCCTTCCAATCACGTGACGTGACGCAGTAGCTATGTTCCCTCCTTTTTCGGAGGCCATCATGTTTCTCGGTCGTAGGATAGTTGCTGCCACCAATTCCGACTCCCCTCCTTTTCACTATCGGCTCAATCCTCCTCCTTGTGCTTGTATTCTCACTGATTATAATGTGACTCACGTATCTCCAAACAACAATGTTTTGAACTTCGAATTCGCTGTACTTTTCATTACGCTGAATTTGAAGTTGATTAATTAAGGCGTTCTAAAGTTTTTGTCGAGCATGGAGCATACAACTAACGAACAGACGGACAACGACTTGGGCATTGAGTGAAAAGAAGGAACTCGCTTCGCGTGTTTTATTATGAATGCTCAGTAAATTGATAGATAAATCAGTAGATGGTATTCAGAAAATGGACTAAATGGTATGTGAATGTAATTAATAAAAAGCACGTACTTTTTATGCACTTATTGGAGCATGATAATTATTATGTTTCGCATCTGTAAAAGTTATTATCAAATGCTAAATTTAACAAAACTAAACAAAATCTAATGAATACGAATTCATATTTCGGAACATTGTGTTTGTGTTCAATTTTTGCTCAATTCCATTTGATGCCTCTTACTAATGGAAATAATGTCATGCTCCATTAAATACATGAAAGCGTAATGTCATTTCTATCTCTATATATAAAAGCGAAATGGCACTGACTGATTCATTCATTCATCCATTCATTCATCACCAGAACTAAAAATCCACTGAACCGAATGCGTTCAAATTTGGCAGGTATGTTCAGTTGGACGTTTAGACGCGCGCTAAAAACGAATTTTGAAAACTTTTCAAGGATACGCCAAATATTTGAGTTTTTCAACTTTTTCTTCTTTTTTTCGAGAACCAATCGGTAGAAAATGTTGATATTTGGTGGGCAGGTTCAGATAAGGTTTAGAAATGTTGTGTTAAAACTTTTTTGCAATCCGCTCAAGATTACGCCAGTAATCAGGTTTTAAAAATTGTAGATGTGTTGCGGGTTGCATATCTTACGCCTTGATACGATCAATCCTAACTGTAAATTCAATGGTTCAGCGAGATTTTAGATGAACTAATTTGGTAGATCAAGTTTGAATCATTGAATCAAGTTTCAAACTATATATACTTCCGATATACTTCGCAAGGTTACGCTTAATATTAGCGTTTTACTATTTTTTGGAATTTTCGGAGTTTTTCTTGGATTTTTCTAGAACAAATTGGCAGAAAATGTTGAAATTAGGTGAACAGGTCCAGATCAGGTGTAGAAATGCTGAAATAAATTTCTAATCCCTTCTGAACGGAGCGAGCCTGTTTGTCTCAGCTGTCACTGACAGAGGTTTTGCAGGCGAGCGAAGCGAGCCTGTTTGACTCACTTACACTGCCTATACTGTCGGGGGTCCAGGGGGCGGAGCCCCCTGGCTAGGCGGAAAAGGCGAGCGAAGCGAGCCTGCCGGCTAGTTAATATTATACTTCCTTAAATTTCCATAAATGGCAAATCCCTTAGTAATAAATTTATACTATCTGTATGTCAATAATTTATTCAATATGTTTGAGCATCTGGGAAGAAGTAGGTTTATGGTTTTTTGTGGGAAATTGGTATAATGTTTTTAAAGTGCATTTTTTGCAAGGATTTTCCTTTAAAAATACCTTTTATAACATTAATATACAGTTTTCCGAAAAGAACTGATTCGAGTACACCACGGTGTTCTTCGAGCAAAACATAAAATGTTGGCAAAATGCCGGACTTTCTTTGGTTTTCCTGTAATCTTATTTTATTTTTTATGATTTCCCATATCTTGAAAATGGATTTAATATCGAATCTTGACAAATCAGGCACCATTCTATTCAGAATTAAAAAAAACTACATTTTCGTAATGGTACCGAATTTCATAGAATCTATTTTGAACAGTAAATTCAAAATAAAAATATCAGTCGTTGGCCATTTTGAAAATGTTTGAGATCACCATTTTGAAAACTTCATACTTATACTTGAGTCTGCCAAATTACAAAGGGTAGTTTCCATTCATTATCGAGATATGATTGTAAATCATAAAAAAATAGAATGGCAGATTACAGGAAATCTAAAGAAAATTTGGCATTTTGCCACAGAAATTTTATGTACGAAGAACGCCGTGGAGGTACACTCGAATCACTTCTTTCCGAAACACTCTGTAGAAGCGATTCTCACCTGACTACAAGGCGTATTTTTTATCAAGTTCCGTTTTCAAACTATGCTGCCACAGCGCTGCAAATGCGCATGCGCATTGTGTAGCTACATCTGTTGGGCAGCCTCACACGCCATTACCGGACCATCTGATCGAGTTTACATCTGTTTAAGTGGTTTTTGAAATACCTCCTCCAAAAAATGTCTCTTCGACTGCAGAAGCGCTCCATACTACAGTTTCACTGTGGTCAAGGCTTAAAATCGGTTGACATTCATTGCCAAAACAGTGAAGGGTATGATAAAGTCGAACTGTGTTATTGAATGGTGCAAAAATGTTTTAGGGCATTAAAAGATGGCCACAACAATATCCATGATGAAGATGAAGAGAAAATCAGTAATGACTGAAGGTCTCCCAATTTCTTCTTTTACCATAATAATTATAGGAGACCCTGTTGTGTTTCAGGCTACATGCACCCCTGTTACGGGAGCCAACTGCCATGCCACCAATTAACACAAACCCTCAACCTCCTCCAACTGCTGCCTCCAGCTACAATGAATCGCAACATGAATCACAAATGTTCTTCATGACATCGCAGCCCTACTGTTACACAGATGCTGGGATTTCCCCCACCACTCAACCAATTCCCCTCAACATGCAATTGATTCCTCCTTCCACATCAATATACAACCCAATGTTTCCCCTCACCATCAGCCCAAACAATACCAATGATTTCCCCTTCTACACCAATAATAACCCCCAACAACACATTGATTCCCCTCAAATAATTCCTCCTGCCACTATGTACTCCCCCACCATGACAATGATTCCTCCCACCACTTCCATCTATTCCACCAACATGCCGGACAATACCAATGATTTCCCCTTCTACAACAATGATAACCCCTACCTCCACACTGATTCCCCTCAAATAATTCCTCCTGCCACTATGTATTCACCCACCATGACAATGATTCCTCCTACCACTTCAACGTACTCCCCCACCATCATCCCAACCAATACCAATGATTTCCTCTACTCCAACAATAATGATCCTAACCATCAAACTGCTTCCCCCCACCTCACTGAATGCTATCTCACCAATCCAATGATTCCTCCTAACACATCAATGAATTCCCTCACCACTCAAATGATTTCCCCCACCATGCCAATGGATCCCCCCACCATCCTCCCCAACAACCCTTCCACATCAATGATTAACCCAACCACTCTCCCGACTCCCCTTACCAGCCAAAGGACCGATGAGGAAATGATCGCCGCGGATGCCATCCTCAAATTGAGTGCCTCTGCGCCAGCCCAACAATCACAAGTAAAAAATATTTTATATTTCATCCATATCTTACACTAACCCTTGCTTTGCAACAGAGCTCCTCAAAATTTTCATTATTGGTTCTACTAAGTTTTTGAAAAATAACTTTCAAATTCAAAGTAAATTTCCTAACAGAAGTACATATTAAGCAATTCTCATCATAATCAAATTCTGTGTGCGAAATTTCAAGTTTCCATATTATCTCAAAGTTGGGTTCTATCTGGAAGCGTTCCATATGCGAAAACCCCCACGAATTTTATAACAGAATAATCTTACTAACAGGTGTTTCAAAAAGGACGCACATCAAAGTTTAAGGGGTTATATTTTTTGTAAAGGGAATATTTTTTGTTTCCAGATAACAATGGGCACTATCGTACTCATTGTTGAGCCTTCATGCACCATTTCACATTCCTATTGCTTGAATTAGTATACAATTTAATCTGAAGTGTCTGTGTATGTGCACTGTGGTTTTTTCCACAGGATGAAGGTGTGATTATTACTAGTATTTATTTCGCATATAAATTCAATAAATGATTGAAATACGAATTAAAGTTAAAATTTCCCAGTTTTACAGTGCCTAATAACACAACAATAAGTAATAAATTTCGTATGACTGGAAGTGTACATGATCGGAAAAGCACAGGTAGATCGTCAGTGTTAAACAAATGTTATGAAACGTGTTCGAACCTGCATTAGGCCTACTAGTGAAGGAAGTCATTTCGAAATGTTTTTTGTGATGTTTTAAATTAAAGGTAATTTGAATATTATAAAGGTTACAATTATATACGATATAACACATTTACAAACTTTGATGTGCGTCCTTTTTGAAACTCCCTGTAGAATAACTAATTATACAGGTAGACTCAAGATAACAGCATTCACACCCAACTAACACCTTGACAACTATTCACTCGCTTACTGGTTTGCAGTGCATTATCCTCCATCCATATCCGATTTTTTTAAGATGGCACAATAGAGAAAACAACTTCAATGGGATAGGCCTAATGAAAATTAATTTTCATCTATGAATGGTTCACATTCCATCACAATCATTCATGAGTAATCTTCCATGGAATATTTTTTAAAGTTGTGGTTACTATGGAAGCGATTTTGAGTGGGTTAATGATCGAGGCACACTTTTGTGGCACACATATTGATAAAATAATATGGTTAAAAATGAAAATAATCGGTTACTGCAATTTAAAGATGGCCTTGAACGCTAACTTGCTCAAAATCGCTTTATACACAGCCTAATAAAGTTACATCAGCCATTTGGTTCAAACCTTGTTTTGATTTCTTTCAGGCGCAACACAACCCAGAAGCAGTAAAGAAGTGTGCCAAGCCCCAGCTGAAGCGTGAACCCCAAGCATGCAACGTGTGTGGGAAAACATTTTCACGAAAGGATAGGCTTAGAATACATTTAAGACAACATACTGGAGAAAAGCCGCACGTTTGTAATCACTGCGGCAAGGCGTATGCCGACCCCAGCAACTTGCGGGCGCACAAACTGGTACAGCACAACACGGATTTTCCGTTAAGTTGTGAGTACTGCGGCCGTAAATTTAAACAAAACTACTACCTGTGGAAGCACAAACAGTTGCACTTCCAGGGAAGGAACTTCAAATGCTGGCGCTGTAACAAGATGTGCACGAATTATGATTACTTCACAAAACACCGGTTCGTCTGCTTTTCCTAAATACGTTACACATGACTAGGCGGTTGGCCACAATAAGAGTCAATCACAGCTTGCTGAGGCAACAAGAAACAAAATTTCATTATCTACATTTCCCATTGATTGAAAATACTGTTCAGCAACAAAGTATTCTAGTTTTTTAGATAACTTTCCCACTATCCCATTATTCAAATAAGATATTTTTCTGAATAAATCGTTGTAATTTCCTTGATTAAAAATCATGTAGTTTATGGCTAATTTTTTTCTGATAAATCCTTGTAATATGTTGTTGGTATCATCCACTTATAATTTAACGTGTAGGAGCTAGAGTCACGACTATTATCATGACTGATTGAAAATTTGTCTTTTATTTTCGTATAATTGCAGACAGTTTTCTAAATTTGTAAATTATATAGACTAGAATCACAATTTGTATCCTTATATTTTTGTAAATTTTGTTGAACACTGGCCACACTTACTGGATATAGTGGCCAGTTAATTTTTTTTTTTTTTTTGTTTTGAGGGTGATGCCCACATGGGCTCTCGGGCCTGTGCGTGGGTAATGGGAAGGATGATGATGATAGATGAATGGACCTACTGCTTTAGGTGGGTTCCGAACCACCGGGAAGCGATTTTTGAGGCTTATGAATTGAATTCAGAGGAACCGGTCACCGTTACAACAGTGGTGGTAGAGGCACGTCGCTTATCTAATCTCACCGATTAGACGCTCTCTACCACTGGGACAAACCGCTTCCCATAATTTCCTAGTTTTTGAAATCGAAAATATGTAATTTTTTACAATGGGAATAGAAATTCATTATTCATTAAAAAAACAATTACAAATTCAAGAAAGATTCATGAGTTATTGAAAACTCATTCATTATGAGATTGGGATAAAATTTAAAATAATACAACTCATTCTTTCAATGCTACAGTCTTCACTAGCAAATCTTCACTTGCTCACTTTGCTAAATAATTGATATCGATAGAACTGTTTCGATTTTCAAGCTGAAGTTTTTATCAAGCTTTCATTTTATTCATTCAAAGTTGAATTCAACTTTCATTAGATAAATAAGTGCCAAACTGCCAATTTTGGTACGGTAGTGTGGTAGTGCGAACTGCCAAAGCATACAACTTATTACAATAATTTATTATTCACTTATCAAAACAGCTTAGCAATATATCTACAATTTCATACTCCCTGCAACGGTCATAAACAAGAATAGCTATCAATGATGGTGAACTGAAAAAGTATTTCTCCCGCTAGGGAGAAATTTTTTGCAGAAAATTACTCTGAAACTATATTTTTTAAAGATATTATTAGTTTCCTTATTATTAGTTTCATTATTTGTAAACTTACTGTTACTGTATTAATTTCTCATTTATTAAGTACGGTTTGCTGTACAATAAGTGATTGTAAATCATTGTAAGCTTGAATCCGCATGTAAGCTTAAACAAATAAAATTCATCTGAATTAAATTCTTTAACCAGGCAGGTGAACAGCAAATCGCAGTTCTACCACCAAAGACAGTGAGGGGTTTAAATTCAAGAGGGGTTTAAATAGGTTCAACTTGTATTATTATTAAACAGATACATTACATTCAACAAATACAGATTATACAGGGTGTTTCAGGAGGAATGTGCAATACTTCTCAGGCTGATTCCTTACAACAAGTAGACAAAATCGTTCCATGGGACCAACCCCCAAAAACGCTTTGTTACCGAGATAACAATGCCGGAGAATTAAGATTTTTCAAAATATATTTATTTTTCTAATATTTTAGAGGCTTCAGATAGGTTCTAAAATAACCAATTCCTATGTAAAATTAGCTGAGGAGTTCAATGAAACCAGTTCCAATTTTGTAACGTTTTACGGTTATTGAGATAATTGGAAAAATATACTAGAAAACGCAATTTTTCAACAATAAGGGTTAACTAAATAAGGAATCATAAATTTATATTTTTCATTAATGGAAGTTGAAGAGAGTCGGATTCTAAAGAAAAAGTTAATTGACGGCGATTGTGTAAATCTTACCCAAATCTCAGAAATAGTGATCAAAAATCGCAAAATTGCTACTAAACACAAATTCATCACTTGTGCTATGTTTTGTCAATTTTGCGATTTTTGATCGCCATTTCTGAGATTATATATAAGCGAAATGGCACTGACTGACTGACTGATTCATTCACTGACTGATTCATTCATCACCAGAACTAAAAATCCACTGAAGCGAATGCGTTCAAATTTGGCAGGCATGTTCATTTGGCTAGGCGGAGAAGGCGAGCGAAGCGAGCCTGCCGGCTAGTTTATTAATATTAGCTTGCTCGAATGTAATAAGTTGTAAAAATATATTTTTTTAAATATTTTTCAGATAATATTTTTTTTCAATATTTTTGTGGTGCGGGCCCCAAGGCGCCAGCCTAGTTGGCCTACCCTTGAATCCGGTACTGAATTAGATTCTTCCTGATCGAATCAGCGTTTCGTTATGATTGCGAAAAAATTTAGAAGATACTTGAGAAAAAAAGTGATGACAGTCATTATCGTCAGTTTTAATATTATCTAACGAGTGCTTCCTCAATATAGTATGGGCCTAAGTAATCATTTTATTCTTCTAAATGAAAAAATCTCAAGAAAAAGTTGTGCAATCAACTTAACTGCCCAGATTCATTTTTTACTTCAATTTTTTTTTTGATAAGCACATTTATTGGTTACATAGCTTCAGTTTCAACCAGAAATAATGAAATTTCATCAAAGTATTCACCAGTATTGCAAAAAAAAAAAACACTGTGTTCATATGTACACGGTGGGCAGTTACATGAGCTAGAAAGAGGCTATGCTAGAACATATCACTCAGGATGAATTGATGACCTTCAAATAATTTTCAACACTTAATTATTGTACAAATAATAAAAGCCAAAAAGCCATGAATTCTCAAACAGACTCACAGCCCCCGAACCGAAGCCTCCCCCAACCACGCCAGAATGCACCCCTCCCCCCCGCCAGGACATACCATACAGCAAGTAAATAATCATCAACCATGATAGAGGTAACGTGTGGTCAGCACGTTGATCCTCTCAACCATATGCCAGTCTTCACAACCAATGAGCAGAACACCTCTGTATAACATGCAGTTTATCAGTTAGAGTGTAATACAACAATATTACTATTCCTCCAGAGATGGGAAACGATGGTTTGCGGTGTTATAAAATGTGACTATTTATGAAATAAACAGTGATATTATACAGGGTGTTTCAGGAGGAATGTGCAATACTTCTCAGGCTGATTCCTTACACCAATTAGACAAAAAAGTTCCACGGGACCAACCCCCAAAAACGCTTTGTTATCGAGATCATAAAATAGTATTTTTTATTAATGGAAGTTGAAGAGATTCGGATTCTAAAGAAAAGGTTGAATGGCAGCGATTGTGTAAATCTTACCCAAATCTCAGAAATAGCGTTCAAAAATCGCAAAATTTGACAAAACATAGCACAAGTGATAAATTTGTATTTAGTAGCGATTTTGCGATTTTTGATCGCTATTTCTGAGATTTGGGTGAGATTTACACAATCGCCACCATTCAACTTTTTCTTCAGAATCCGACTCTCTTCAACTTCCATTAATAAAAAATACTATTTTATGATTCCTTATTCATTTATAACCCTTATTGTTGAAAAATAGCGTTTTTTAGCATATTTTTCCAATTATCTCGATAGCCGTTGAAGTTAGAAACTTGGAACTGGTTTCATTGAATTCCTCAGCTAATTTTACATAGGAATTGATTATTTTAGAACCTCAGTAAAGCCTCTAAAAAATTAGACAAATGAATATTTTTTTAAAAATCTCTTTTGAGAAATTTTGATAAATTTTTTTTAAAAAACAAAGCGTTTTTGGGGGTTGGTCCCGTGGAACTTTTTTGTCAACTTGGTGTAAGGAATCAGCCTGAGAAGTATTGCAGATTCCTCCTGAAACACCCTGTATTTATTCACAATATGAATTGATGTACAGTAGTACCAATATTTTTAAAACTTGATCAAAATCACTTCTTTATGGAAATAAACTCACTTACATAGTAGTGTAACTAGTTTCGACCTGTTGTGGTGGTCATCTTCAGACTGTGCTGGTCAGTCTGTAGATGACTACACAACAGGTCGAAACTATAGTTACACTACTAAGTAAGTAAGTTTATTTCCATATAAAAGTGATTTTTATTAAGTTTTAAATTTAAAAATGGAAAAAGAATGGATACACAACACCGTAGTACCAATAGTAAACTTTTATTGTACAGAGTGAGATAATATAGGCCTAAGGTATAGCAGAGACAAAGTTTTTACAACTATAGTAGATGCATTTGAATTCAGTCATATTGAGAAAATGATAATCATAGACCTTTTATTGCCATGAATAATATAATAATTTCTTTTATTATCTGGATTGAAGGAATTATTGGAATAAATCATAAAGAAACATTATTCATTCAAAAGAATGAGTATCCTTTCTCAATTTTGAATATTACTGAAAACTTGCCCCTTTGCTCATTCCACTACCCAGCGTGTCCATATGTACACAGCAGAAAATATTCAACTATGAACATAATCTCAAATGAAGAAAACCACCAAAACTTACTTTGTATGTTAGAATGATTCATCATTGTTAAGTAGATTCAGATTATAATATTACAACAAATATTGGATTCATATATGATGAAAAGTAATTATTCTAGATCAATGTCCATGAATTCTTCTATTTTTGTGAAGCACGAAATTCAAACTGCAATTGAAAGTTACTAGAACAAGTTATGGTAGAATTTCTTGCGCACAATCGTAGACCAGGTCTATACTAATCCAGTGACATGATTGCCAACCGTGAAATTTGAATACAAAAAATCCCATAATTTAAAATGATATGTACCATATGGGAACAGCCTTGCAGCTGTGCCCATACGAACACAGTGGGCAGTTAGGGTTTTACTCAGCATTGACGAACAAATATTTTCTTGGGTGAAAATGGTTATTTTTGTTGTATTAATAAAAAAACATTCACCGATAAAATATAAATTCATAAATAATATTGAAATAAGATTCATATTATTCAAGCTAGTCTGTACCTGGAGCTGAATTTCAGTTCGAATTGAATCTTCATCGCAGATGGGAAGTGCATTACCAGTATTTTTTTCTTAATTGCGAACTTTATTAATAAATTTTATTGGGTACTGATAGGCACTCTTGTGAAAGGTAATTTCGCATTGGAACTGACAGAATTTTATTCTACAACCAACCTGAAATAGTATTATAGGTACGTATCATGTTTATATACAAACATAAAACTATTAATAGCTTTTTAAGTTTCCATTTGTTTTTTCTTGGCGGAATAGATAATTTTATACGACCAGTAGAAGTCGTGGTGATTATGCGATTTTGTTATTTGATAGATAGCCTAACACCTTCTGTGATATGAATTGTGACATCTCCGAAAAAATGCTATTCTGAACAGTTAACAAATTATCAAAATGTGACGTCCAAGTCTTACTTGGCAAATAAACTTACTGAAAATCATACATACGCCATACAAAACTAAAAAAATAAATATATTGAAAACTTTCAGAAACCAACGTTTTCAAATTCGACTAAAAGGACGAAGATAAAATTTCTGGCCACCTTTGAATCTCTTTATGTATTGAATTATAAATATATTCTGCCACCAATTTTATTATTATCATAACATCTCTTAGATTAAAAACTATGGGCGCATGTATGTGTACATGATGGATCTTCTAACTTGTCAGCTACACATATTAATGATTTATGGAAGCTATATGTTATTATAAGCTAGAAGATCCATCATGTACATACACGTCATATATGCGCCCAAGGTTTTTAGTCTAAGAGATGTTATGATGATAATAAAATGGGTGACAGAATATATTCAAAACTCAATACATAAAGAGATTCAAAGGCGAACAGAAAATTAATTTTCTTCCTTTTAGCCAGATTTGAAAACGTTGGTTTTTTTAGTTTTTTTTTAATTTATTCATTATAGAATAACAAATTTTATTCTAGAATAACAAAAGTATTTGATAAGGTATAGAAATTTGACAACCGCACCTTCAAAAAAATTCTTTATGAATTCATGCTTGGTTTGATTTGAATTATGAACGATAAATGACAATAAGCCACAAATTATTGATTAAAATAAAAATTTGTCAATAGGAGAATGAAATGTATGAATTCATTTCAAATATTAATGAATTGAAACTCATAATAGTTTCAAAAACAAAATAAATCGAAGCACCTTCATAACGATAAAAGTATTTTACAAATGCATAGAAATGAAACATTTAGCCGAAATTGCTTTCAGGACATTTTCAATAATGAGTCACAATGATTATTTTAATTCATTATTCATATATTGATTTATAACATAGTCATATGAAAAATTGTTAGAGTTCATTTTAAGACTAATTTTGAAATAAAAACGAGATAAATGTTGGTTAGTAACTTATGTAAAATTATCCATAAAGAAATAATTTTTTCTCCAAAAATATATAAATTTGAAATTCTTTAAAGGACATACGGTAATAGCCTAAATAAAATTTACTTTTCAACTTACAGTGAGCCTTGGAGTTGGTGGCCCACCCCCAGTGATCATCACCACCATTTTGGCCCAGTATCAATGCTGGGATGCACGTAACGCATCACACGCGGATTAGCCAATCACAGCTCATCTCGTGGCATTAATAAGAGCTGTGATTGACTACTTCGCGTGGGCTGCGACACGTGCGTCCCAGAAGGCCGGGTGTGCTGCGACGCAGCACACGCAAGCCAGCCAATCACAGTTTTTGTCTTGTCATTTAGCCTTGATAACAATAGCTGTGATTGGCAGGCTTGCTTGCGTGTGCTTGAATGCGTCCCAGCATACGCCTGGCCTAAACATCGATATCGGAAAAACATCGCTAGAAAAGTATCAATATAGAAAATATCGAGAAGGTATCGAAAATAGAGGAAATACCGATATTGTTTTGCAAAAAATATCAGAAATCCTCAAATTATCCAAAATTGGTCATAATAACGATATTCTGGCTAAAAATTCCCTAATGTTTCGAACTATTAGCCAAAGTTATAAATTTTAAGCCGATATATCAAATCAGAGATATCGATATGGGCGATATACCTATTGGTCAGAACATATCGTCATATTGCTTTTGGGTGGATGCTCCTCCACAACACGAATAATCATTCTTGGATTATTATTTCGCAAACGTTTGACACTGCCGATCTGGAAACCCCAGCCTTTGGCAACGACATCAAGTATCAAGTAAGTAAGTATCGATATGAAAATGGCCAGGCGTATGCTGGGACGCAATCATACACACGCACGCAAGCCAGCAAATCACAGCTCTTGTTGAGGACATGATGAGAACTGTGATTGGCTGGCTTGCGAGCGTGTGCCAGAATGCGTCCCTGCATACGCCCGGCCCAAATCAATATATTGGTCCTAATATATCGATATTTCCGATATATCGGATATCGATGCCAAACCAAGACCAACTATATCAGGAAGACCGCAACACTCGTTTTGAAAACCCACAAAATGGTTGCCATGACATCGTATTTCCTATAGCTATTTCCTATATCTATCCATATCAAATGTAAGGCCGGTGTATGAATACACGGTAATATTTCTATTATCATTTGAAGAGTGATAAAAATTGAATCTATTATTTCCATAATAATGATAATAGAAATATTACCGAGTAGAACCAGCGTCATACGAAAAGCTTTTCATGTCAAATGATGTCTTTAGAGGAAAATATGACCTCAAAATTCACTATATCTATGAGAGATATAGGTATAAAAGGACATAGAAAATACGATGTCATGGCGGCCATTTTGTGGGATTTCGATTTGCCATGCGGTAGTGTTGCGGTCTTGCTGATATAGTTGGTCTCTTGGTCTTGGCGTTGGCCATCACTACATAACCTAAAATTTATAACTTTGAAAGTTTCCTTTTCCTAGTTTCCATCCATAACGAACCATAATCCCTAATCCGATTAGATTAGTAGATTACAGTGGATTGACTCAGGTTTGAGCTAGTTAAAGTTCGTCTTTTTTTATCCGCATATCTCATTTACTTCATTAGGATAAGAACACATGTTCGGTAGTCTCGGAAACATCAAGAAGGTTATGAAGAACCTATGTTGGGATTTGCCATGCGGTTCGTCGATCTTCTACTATTCCAATTTTTACTAACTCTTCATGAACTGACACCAATTCTTGTTCGTCAATTATCAATCTTTGTCTACACGTTAAACCTTCGGGGTAGAGCGGTAGACTGTCATGACTCATGGTCCAATTCAATTCAATTGCTGTGATACGTTCTACTATTGCCGTGAAATGAAGGACTTGCAAGTGAATCCAGCCAGCTGTACTGTGAGTGTCGGTAGTCATTTATGATTCATTTATCCAATTCTGTAACTTGTAAGCTTGCTATTTAAGTAAGTTAACTCACTACTTGAATAAACCTATATCTTTTAAATCTAGCCTTGTCTCACATTGTCTGGCAGGGGTGCCCAGAAGGGGGGGACATGGCACAATTTGCGCCATCAACATTTTTTTGGTGGGTGGGGGGTTAATGATTTTTTTAAAATTTTTTTGTCAACGTTTTAAACCATGACCTTAACCAGAGAAATGAGAATTATACTAGTAATTGAGTAATAATTATTGTAATGTTTCATTACTTTTTTTTATAAGTTGTTATTGGTATTAGTAGATGAAATTTACATATGATTGTTCAGATATCTTTATTCCAAAAAACAAACTATTTAATGATACATTTTGTTAGATTTTTGTTATTTACTCTTGTACTGTAAAAGTAAATACAACCTTCAACACAACATCCGTAAAAACCTGTTCCTTTTTAAAAAAGGCTTTTTTAATCCCTAAACTTGCCGACATTATATTTGAATTTACAGCTATATTTATTCCATTCACTTGTAGAAACTCTGGTTATTGGTAAACATACACCGTACTGGTATTTAAATATTGAAAACTATGATAATTATTGTTCACTACTTTTTAGTCCTCACGTACAAAGTATTTAAATATTAATTTTAAACCGTGAAAATTTGAATTTCATTAAAACGGGTTTTTTGGTGACGGTGGGTGGGACTTTATTTGTGGGTTTTTTTTGAGGGACTATATAGGACTGGTAATGAATTTTGGGGGGATTTTGCGCCATCAGCCATGGGGGGGATGGGCACCCCTGTTGTCTGGAGTTTATGGCGCAAAGATGAAACAGATACAATTTGTCTGTACCAGTCAAAATGTTTTGTTGTGTTGCGTTTCTGTAGCCTACTCTTTCAGTTCGAACGAATCTTTTCTTTATCATTTGGTGTACAGTAGCCTACACTAAGAAGCTACCTATTGTATTGTATCACAGAGAAGGTAAATCTACCTTCTTTGGAGATTATTCTTTGGGAATATTTACCTTATCTGTGATTTTATTAAGTTAGACCTATCTTGGTGGAGTAAGAGAGCTCAACTGAGTTGGCTAACTTATATCAAACAGTAAAAAATCCGTTCACATCCCCAATTCTAAAAATATCTAGAGCAAGTCTATATAAAAATTATTCATCCAGTCTTATTCAATGTGTTTTATCATGGGAAATCCACAATTTAATTTCTTATAGATACTAATTACTCAAGTACTATACTAGTATAGCCTACTTCAATTAATTAGGCCTACTTACTAGGAAAGTTTGTAATGTACTTCTGACAAGTTTTCAGAATATTAATTTGCTATGCATCACATCGTGTAGACTTTGTCTCTCGACTCTCCCATCTCTTCATGAGTTTCATGTATGTGATATTATTTTGTAAAAATAACTTGAAAGAATAAAGTTCAATGGTGATAATATTCTACAAGAGGCAGTCACAACTCAAGTTTAAATTTTCTCAACGCCAGTCCGAAACTACTACACTGTGTCACACAGTGTAGTATTTTCGGAAAGCACCCCTTGAGATTTCATTCGGTCTAATATTTGGAATTATTGAATAAATATCGTTAATATGATAGTTAAGATGGATTGTTAAATGAATAAAAGCTATTCTATTTCACTTTTTTCCAGGAATCTGTATTGACGATCTCAAAATTTGTCGTTTTCTGTCACATGTTGTATAAACCTCCTTAAAGGAATACCTACTGCATCTGGGTTCATGTAAGTGTTATTTCAGTGTACCCCTTGTGCATGCTTATTATGCTATTTTATCACAATTTTTTGTAACGAACAAAATGAAGCCCAATCATAATATAGGAATACAATGATATGTATACAAGTTTCATCTTTTCAATATTTTTAAACATGAGGTTTGTTCAATGGAAATCTTAGGTGCATTCATTACGAGGATTTTTTAGTGAATGTAAGTTAGATGCTACTATTTCGGTAGATGTCGATGCTACTAGCTCAGACGAGGTTGGCATGGATGTATTACCTGTAATTAAAACTTATATAAATAAACTGAAACGGATGTATCTATTTGATATGGTTCAAATATGTTTGTTTATTACAGATGTATCATCCAGTTTGACCTAGGCTGATGTGATGGCATCGCCAGTAAATAAATTATCGACATCGACTGAAACATCCTCGTTATGAATTTATACCGGCCGTAATAATATAATAAAATATAATTTAGTACCGGCCGCACTGCCGGTCAGTTGATGGTAGTTAGTTCAAAACAGCTGTTCAAAAACATATAATTTATCCGTACGCATGTTGTGGCTCTATAGATAGGCCAAGTTATCTTCACAACATGAAAAATCAATAATAATATAGCTTATGTTCATGAATCATCCACCCACTGGCCGTGCCTCAAGTAATGTAATTTGAGATGAGTTTGAGCAGACATCACTAGAAATGTCTGTATGGATGTATGTCTTCTTTTTCAGTGTATGGTTGCTTTTTTATTTACAAACGCAGACCCTTCAACATAATTTTCAGAATTGGTGATGCCCTGTGAAACTGTTTTAACAAGATTGATAAATCACTTTAAAGACAAATATTTTCAAATTATGAGTGCTGCCTTGCACTACTTGGGTGAAAATTACGTATATCCCAAGTCTAATCTTTCAGTAAAATTTTTATATTACTGGAGCCAAACATAAAAGACAAGTGACTAAAGCCTAATATGTTGATAAGAGTGATTTGATTTTCAATTTTATATACATTTTTAGTAGCCCCAAAGTATAGTTTTATCCTTTCGCAAATTGAATCCTTTCGTTGCTATGGAAGCAATAAAAAAACAAATTATTGTATTGTCTCTGTAAATTACTGTAATCACTTATTGCCTCCATCTCTATTAGCTTGTTTATTTTCAGGTAGAATTTACTTTGCGATATCCGCCTGGTCGCTGAGAGTTTAGAGACGCAAGTTCACAAAATTGTGTTTGCTACTCGCAGCCCGTACCTTCATGCCATGTTGAACAGCTTTGAGGCAAGCAATCAAGAACGAATTGTACTTCAGAGCATCGACTCTCAAGCTCTCAAACTCTGTGAGTGAAGTAATGAACTAAGTTACTTCCACGCTGAATATTTCCAGGTGCGATACTGTTATTCAATCAATTTCTCATTTTTACTATTGATATTTATTTTATAGAAACTGATTATTGTTGTACGCTCACTTTAGTGGTCGATTTATCTGAGTATTAGGCCTGGCGTATGCTGAGACGCACGTGACGCAGCCCACGCGAAATAGCCAGTCACAGCTCTTATTAATGACTGGAAAAGAGCTGTGATTGGCTAGTTCGCATGGGCTTCGTCACGTGTGTCCCAGCATTCGCCCGGCTTAATGATTGTCATTAGATTAAGCTTGATTTAAATAGACTCATGAGCTGGATTATCTCTTTTACCAAGGAATCGGATCAATGACCGAAGCAGGCTCAATATAATAACCTTCTATGGTTAATGATCAAATGACTCAACTATTATTCTGTGTTTGATTTCTCATTCACCACATAGTGGAGTTTCTCAACTCGTATTCCATTAACATGTTGATGTTTGGCACTATAAGATATCTAGTGTTAAATGCAGTAAAATGTGGAACAAATCTTGGTAATTGTAATTCGCTTGACCTGAGACCTGCCGTTACATGTAGATAATTATGGTATCGAGTAACATGTAATTTGTTTTCCTCAATTCATTCTAGTTTGATGAAGTTGATGTGGATTACGGTTGAAAATAGTAGATTAATTATCATGAGGAATTTAAATTAATTTTTAAGTGAGTTGAGTTTTGGCTTCCTAGTCTTCAATGACTTGGAAAGGTTTGAAATTAATATTATGTAGAACAACACGTAGTTGCAGCGTGATCTAGTTTCTAGTTTATTAATTCACCTTATATTTATAATGTGATGTGTTCCAGGAAAAGGGAAGATACGGGTGACACATTTCGAGTTTTTACATTTTTCTAGAGAACCTTTCTCACTTGATCTGAAGTTTTTTTCTAATAATCCCACCTAAATTTTTGATTAAATTTTGGAATTTTGGAGAAATCGCGTTTAAATTTTAACAATTCTCATCTTGACCTTGAAGAAGGTTTTCAATTCTTCTGCTAGCTGTATTTGATATCAAAATTTTGAACAATCTTTGAACTATGAACCAATTATAAGAACCTGTGTTATTGCATACTTTTCCTTTCATAATTAATAAAAAAGTAAAAATGAGACTAATTACAGTTTGCATGAGTTAACTAAGTATAGACTATAAAAACTTGTAAAATGGCTCGGATATGGGATTTAATAAGGTAACGGTAATATAAATTTGTGCTGTATATATATAAAATGGCGGAGTTTAGTCATATGGATGTACATTCTTGGAGAGGTATGTTCAATAACATCTCTCCCATTAATACTCAACCATGCGAGAGCAGTATCATGTGAGACCAGTAAAAGATTATTATAATTCACAAAAGTCTTTTTGTTTGTGGTAATATCAATACCGTGTGACCTTGCTGGCTAAGGTCTAGTGTAAGAGTTTTCAGACTGCACCTGATCAGTTTCAGGGCCTCTGACATGATCTAACGACTGCTTTTTAGGCAGCCGGGACCGACGACTTGACGTGCCCATCCGAAATACAGGAGTGGCCCGAGAAAAATATCTTGCCCGGGCCGGGATTCGAAATCCGGCCTCTGGTTTATAAGGCCAGCGTCTAATCCACTCGACTATGGCCACTTCTTGTTTGTGAAAATCAATTCTATATTTGAGTGTTTCATATTTGATAACTAATATAGAACATTTTTACGTCGAGGAATGCCTTACTATTAATTTCAATAAAACTTGTTTACGTGTATTTTTGACCTAATTTCTCAAAATTTACTGTTCTGAAAATTTGTTAGAAATATACTTATATTGTATTATATATGGCTCACTGCATGATATTGCTACTCCATTACAAACCGCAATAATACATAATTCGGAAAGTAATTTTCAAATTTTCCAACGAAATTATTGACTAGTGAGATCTCGAGGACTTCGCTATTTTTGAAATAATGATGTCAGAGGAAATGTTTCATTGAGCTCTTGAGTTGTGAATAGTGTATGTGTCAATATAATGTTTTTTAGATGAAATGTTTCAATGAGCTCTTGAGTTGTGTATGTCTATACAGAGTTTCATGGCTCTGAGTTCTTTATTGGAAGAATAATCAGAATTTGTTGATTTTTCTTGAACAGATGCGTTTCTGATGGGCAGCATCAGGAGGCGTACTGAGGATTAATAATGGACTGCGAGACTACTCATTGAACGCCTTATTTCTTGGTTTAACTGGCTGCATTCTGGATTAATTCGACTTGATTTTGCAACGGACAAATGATATTAGATTCAAGGACGACATCTTGAAATGGCCAATACTCAAGACATCTCTCAATAAGGATGGGTAACTAGTATTGAAATGATTTGCAATTATTGTATGTCAGCAAATTTTTCATTGTTGTCTATTTCAAGACGCAAAAAATTCAATTAGGCCTAGGTATAACTCAGTCATTGAATCTTCTTTTAGTGTGTCGAGAAGTTTCAAAAGTGTATGAATAATTTATATATCAGATATATTTTTGATATAGTTTCTTTGACATCTTTGAGAAATATGATTTCCAGGTAATGCCTATGCTTTACATGGATCGTTTTATAATTTATGTACAATATTCTCTTCAACTGAGCGTGATAGCCTGAACAAATTTCAAACTTGATAATGATTAAAAAGGTATTCTATCACACGAAAACTTGGAAAGATTGGCTAACTTATACTTTTCCTTCAAGTAATAATAATTGTAAACCACTTACTGAGTTTTAATATTTTAATAATTTGAAAAAAATCATTTTTCTTAATTTATTTATGACATAACTTTAAACTATGCTATTGAGTCTTATCATATTTTATATTTTGCGTGGGGATGATCATACCCTTGAAGCTTGATGGCTTTTGCATTGGTAATGTAATGTTGATGATGAGAGATGAATTTAATGATTGCTTTTCTTCGATTTATATTCCTAATTTAAAGATAACGTTTTCTTCAATCCACTTATCTTTCTCCTTGGCTATGATTCTATTAATGATAAATGATGTTAGGATATCGTTTATAAGTATTTCACTGTCATAAAACATTTGTTAGCGAGTCACTGATAGAATTGTCCTGTCAATATTCTAGATATTAGATGCTGACTGACGTATATTATATGGTGCTTCATAGATTATGAAAAGCTGTATGTTATGTATCTATTGATGAATAGGATTACGTTTATGTTACAGCTTTGTCTAATATTAAATTCTTTCAACATAAAGTTAGGATTCCCAAGCGGCAGCTCGAGCTGACGCGGCGCTAGCTGCGCTGCTGGAGCTGCCCGGTTCTAGCTGCTCATGGGCTACTCATGTATAATAAATCAATAAATAGTAAACCCTTATAGAATCATTTTCAAGTGAATTTCATTATTTATTATATTCATAACAAAGTAAACATTTATATTATAGTCATGTGAATAGAGTTTGATGTCTAGAGCCAAGCAGCTCCAGCAGCGCAGCTAGAGCTGCCGCTTGGGAATCCTACCGTCTGGGTCTGCCTACCTAGTGCAGATCTTATGACATGTTTTTGTAAATTGAACAGCTTTTTTAAAATGTGTGTTATAGGCTGCTCCCCAGACTTCAATGTTTTGAAATAGGGACTGTGCTTAACTCTTTGATGCACAGAAAATTTTGGTGAGGTTTTTTCTCAAAATAACTGTCAATTCTATGTCTAGTGACTTTAATTGATGATAATATGGTGTTAATTTTTTTTCATAAGCCAGGATTTATGTGAAGGGGTGGTATACCCCATTTACCACCATGCATGAACTGCCGGTCACTAGAGGTGATACATAGAAAGTACCACATTTAAAATTTCTCATAAGAACAAGTTCAAAAACTAATTTCTTTGATATATTAGTGATCAATAAATTATTACTGATATTGGAGAGGGTGCAACACATAGAATAATCGAATAAAAAACTTTTTCAAATGAAATCTAATTGTACAAATAAACAGAACTCAACTCACCATTATACATAAAATACTGTCCTGCAAATTATTACTGATATTCAATCACTGATAGAATACTTATTGTCAAACCAATCTAAACGTTCATTTTCTATGGAATTAGGCAAAACGGTTTTTTTCTTTTGGAGACACAATGAGACCGTACACACAGAGCATAACCACTTTAATCTCACTTGGTTTTTTTTGTGCTGCAAAGGGCACATCAGCGAGATGTCCCTCGTTCTGGCTGGTGTTCTGAAGATTGTGTCATCATGTTCTATGGAACTGTGGGTTTGTGCTTTTTCAACTCTGCTGGGCTTTTTGATGACCGACGATGTGTGGATGATTGATTGGAAACTCTTGTTTGAAGGACCAATCCTGAAGAAATCTCTCCGAAAATTTTTCAATGTTTTTTTTCTCCAAGTCCAACTCCTTCCATATTATGAATGCATTTATGATTGATGCATCAATGGAATGCCAGAATATTATGTGCCACCACTTCTTGCACTTCCTGTCAATTGAATAATATTTTTTCAGTTGATCAAACATATCGACCTTGTTCACGTGAGAATTATAATCTTTTAGAGCTTGAGGACAAGGGATTTGATTTATACTAACATCTTTCTCTTTCCTGGGTACTGACGTCTCTTATGCTGGATTGTGAAAATTTGACAGTAAATTGACACACCTTATGTCTTCCCATTTCATCATTGAAATACCAGAGTCACTTACTTACCAATCAGTTTCACCTCTGACAAGCATTCTGTCTGCTTTCAAAGTTGGTAGATGCTTCCGGATTGCCTGGACAGTGCCACATGCATAAAATTTCTTTTCAAGAAGTTGGATCATAAAGTGATAACTATTGAAATAGTTATCAAAATAGACATGATGGTGATGACCTGAAAAGTCATCTGTCAAGCTTAGAACTACTCTAGCCCCAAGGTTTTTCTCTACAATATTGGCTTTCTTTCCACTGTATACATAAAATTTCAAATTGTATCCATTTTGTGCACACAGCATACAGACTTTGTAGCCCCTTTTTATGGGCTTGTCCTTCATATATTGTTTGAGCGAACTCCTACCTTTGTACTTTATCATTGCCTCATCAACAGCCATTACTTTGCCAAGATGATAAGATTTTTTGAATGTTTCAGACAATGAGTTCAAAAATGGTCTTACTTTATACAATTTATCGTAATCAGTAGATAAAAAGGGCTCTCCAGACATATTGTCCTCGCGTTGGTGATGCTGATAATGCGTAATCAATCCAATGTTTAACAGAAGGAGACATTTCTATCGGAAAATTAGCAGATGAAGTGTTCACATTTGGAGACGGTATCTCGGCATCTAATAACTTTTTCGCAGCATATCTCTTCCGTGACATTGATGATTCCTTGACTTATTTTTGTTTGTGTTGATTTGTTTTTGTTTTAGTTGACTTAGTTTTGATTATTCCTTGACTCCTTGATTCCTTGATTTGATTATTTCCTTGACCAATATCTTCATCTATGTCATCTTCATCTACTTGTAGAGTCTGGTATTAATTACGTACCGGTAGCTGAATATTTAACTTGCTTGGTAAACTTTTTCTAATTTTCTTTCTTGTGACAGGATTCACCTCAAAGACCAGAATATTAAACTTAAGTTCTGTTATTTCATCTTCTCTTTCCAAAATAATATTTTTTAAATTGATAATTTATTTCCTAGCCTGTTCTAAGTCATATTTAGTCATTCCCAATATAGCTTTCTGATTCTCAACTTCCGATTCAGCAACCTTCAATATCTCCAAAGAAATTTCTGGAAAGAAGTCGATAGATGCTGAAAAACAATCTGCAATCCTTCTCCTAATGCCAAGAAATCATCAATGTCACCAAAGAGATATACTGCAAAAACGTTATTAGATGCCAAGATACCATCTCCAACTGTGAGCACTTCCTCTGCTAATTTTTTGATAGAATGTCTCTTTCAATGTTCTGTTTGACATAGGATTGATTGGAGGACAAGATGTCAGGAGAGCCCTTTTTCATACTCCATTGAGAGTACAGAGAAATGACAGAATTGAAAAACTATTAGCTAGACAACGAGCTGAAATAGCACGCTTGAAAAAACAGCTAGTAAAGAAAAAAAAAAAACGTGTCCTCCTTATAACTTTAGAACCAAAAAAGCTGAAATTCTTTTTGGCATGCGAAGACGCAGAGGGCGGTGACCTTGGATGAAACCGGAGAAAAAAGTTGGCTATTGGTATCTTTCTTAGATCGTCAGCAACATTATAGATATTTTCACAAGTTTATGGTTTTACCTGCAGAGTCAACATCAATGAAATTTGTGACTGGCATCAAAGAAATGTCACTCAACATGTTTTAACACAAAACTGTTGTAACAAAATGTTACATGCATTAAATTAATCAATACAGTTATCTTGTTTTTGAAAAATACAGTTCCAACAAACATCTGCCTCACTCTAATTTTGCAATTAATTTTGCAATAAGTTTGAGTAAGATAGAGCTTGTTTGTCTGTTATGTCGATATTCCATATTCTACAAGTACTTTCTGCCCTGATAATGAGTCTTCGTGCTCTCTCTTTTTGCTGTCCTTTCCTTACATAGTTCTTTTTAGATGACTTGCTACTTTACTCTCTCTTTCCTTCTCAAGATCCAAACTTGTACTTTTTGGTAGGCTGACGATCTGATCCTTTACTCGAGCCAGTCTGTCCGCAGCAGTTGGAAGAGTCAGACCATGTTTCTTTACTTTTGAGAATTTTGGGGATTTTTCTCCTAAAAGTTCCAGGATGTATTTATTTTTGACGTTTTTAATAATTTAAAATATTTTTTTAATCAAATTTCCTAAGGAATTCTTTCTAACTTAAATTTTTGTAAATGAAAAGTTTCAAGTAATATTAATCATCATATTTCCTTCTGAATCATGGACTATCATATTCAAATCCGCTCTTAAAAGGTAACTATTGATATAATTGGTTTATTGATTATTGTTTAGTATTATCTGCTTGATATCATTGATATGTGGGTTGTATGAAGATGTTTTGTACGATTAGTATATGATTTTATATTTTTGCAAAATGATAGAGTTCAATTTTATAATAATTTTTAGAAATTTTCAAGTACAGTATCAATTCAATCCTTTAACACTTTGAATACCTGCAAGATAAATTTAAATTTGTTCTCTTCTAATTATCTAAATCTAAAGTTTTCATTATTTTTCAAATTATTTCATCTACTGTAATCTTATTATTTTGTAGCAGTTTTGTTTAAAAATTGTTCAGTCGTTTTTTTGAGTTCTCTGTTCATCTGCGAATGGAATTATTAGAAAATTGATAGAAAACTAAATTAGTTTTATATTTGTTTTATCCTAACAGCAGTTCCAGCTGTACCCAATGAGATTTCCAGCTTTACTATGGAGTCTTCCAAATTTAACCAGGACTATTCAGCTATAATTAGGACGACTTCAGCTTCACCAAGATTTCGGTAACATCCATTCTTCTCCATATTAACAAGACGGCAGTTTCAACAAAATAGTGAAAGTGGAAGTGTTATAAAAAGCAAATTTCTATAAGTGTTTGGGGTCCCCCACTTCTTCAAAATCAAAGGTATTTCTTCAATTACATCTTTCTACAATTCCGGGTTATTATAATATTTCAATTAATTAATTATGTTTGCCCAATGCTTTATATATATATTTCTTTTAAATATAATCTGTGAAATTTGATTATTAACTCTGTATTTTAATTATGAATAATCCTTTTCGTCACACATAGTATACAATGAGAATAGAGTTAATATTTTTATTGAATTTGTATATTTGGTTGATTTGTTTTCTTGGATTTAGATAATTTCTGTCAGTTGAACTATGGAAAGGATTGACAGAGATCGTTATAAAGTGCCAGAAATAATTAACCAAATAAAACAATGATCTTGCTACAAACTACGCAAGTAGTCATAGTAGTTTTTTTTAAACTATCGTTACACTGTTTGAAAAAATAGAAATGAGAGTGGAGACAATGACAGAAATGGAAAAGGCATGAGTGGTCTTGCTTGATGACATGTCAATCAAACAGATGATACAAATTTATCAGAAATAGAAGAAGAGGTCGGCGCTTCTCTCTGTATGGGGCTGGAGACAAAGAAGCTGGAGAAGCCAGTGAGAACCGATTTGTTGTGAGAGCTTTGCAAAACCGTATTGCTGACAATGATCTGCAATTGGCAGAGCTCATGGGCCAAATTGCCCACGAGCAGGCAGTGGAGAACCAGGCAGGCATAGAAACCCAATGGCTCGAGGGCGAGCTCTGTTAGAAACTATTGGAGCGGCTCACAATTCTCATGACAGCCAAGATGGGAGAAATTTTCAGTACTTTGCGCCAAGAAATCGCTGTGATATCTGGATACATTTCTTATGTATACTTACTTGATCTGCAAGTCCTTCTCCTAATGTCAAGGAATCATCAATGTCACCGAAGAGATATGCTGCAAAAAAGTTATTAGATGCCAAGATACCGTCTCCAAATGTGAGCACTTCATCTGCTAATTTTCCGATAGAAATGTCTCCTTCCATTAAACATTGGATTGATTGCGCATTATCAGCATAACAATGCAAGGACAATATGTCAGGAGAGCCCTTTTTCATACTCCTTTTTCGAGTCCAGAGGAACGACAGAATTGAAAAACTATTAGCTAGACAACAAGCTGAAATAGCACACTTGAAAAAACAGCTAGTAAAGAAAAAAAACCGTGTCCTCCTTATAACTTTAGAACCAAAAAAGCTGAAATTTTTTTTGGCATGCAAAGACGCAGAGGGCGGTGACCTTGAACAAAAAGGAGAAAAAATTGGCCATTGGTATCTTTCTTAGATCGCCAGCAACATTATAGATATTTTCACGAGTTTATGGTTTTACCTGCAGAGTCAACAGGTTTAAGAGTCAACTAAGTCTCTTAGACTTCAGTTCAGATAAAAAGTTTGAAAAAGCCTTTTTTGTCAGTTTAATTATTCCAGTAGATAGTCTAGAAAATCAATAATATTAAACATTTCTATCAAAGTTGAAAATTTTAAAATTTAAAAAGTCACATAACCTCAAATGTCTCAGTGTTCCCCACCCCTGGGGAACAGTGAGACAAAAATTTAAATGCAAGAAAAATGATATATTATACCAATGTTTTTTCAATATTCAAAAAGAATTCATCATTAAAAACCAGTATAGTTATCTGTAACAAACAAAAATAATGTATAAGCTCCAAGAAATTCATTTTAACATTAAATTCTCATACCAGGGAACAGTTAGACACTTCAGAAAGTAGGCAAGGTTCAAAAGGATGTCTGGCTCCCCGAAAAATATTAATACACCTTTAGAACAAAGGGTATTGAATAACTCTGATCCCCCTATGGTGAACTAGCCCCCCACAAGACCAAGAAGACCAAGTGGTAAACTCTGCCCAAGCGCCTATGCATTCAGCATAGTCTCATTGTTCCCCATTTTGTTAATTAAAAAAAAACATAACCTCAAAATATTATCAAGAAAATTGTATGCTGCTTCAATTAGCATGAATAACTGTATTGAGAACATCCTTGGTTCTTGTCATATTTTGAAAACTCATTTTCATTGAAGAAAAAACTAAAAAATATTTCCATCAAAATATTGCCTTCAAATGAAGCCGAAATTATATTGAAACAAATCGTCGTCGTGAAGCCATCAAACAGGGGTGATACATCTGGTACTCTAGTAGAAGCTATTGCCACTGAACGGCGCCACTATAGGGTGTCTACATTTTTTATTAAAAATCTTGTCTCACTGTTCCCCACTCTCCCTTACTTGTTAACCTATCATTTTTTCCATCAAATATCTGCTTCAACAGTTGATAGATAATTTAACCAGTGAGTTTATGAATCTTTATTTTAGAAATTTGATAGTTGATGAATTTGATTCATGATTCAGAGTACCGGCCAACAAAGACATATCCTATTTCTATCTCTTTGGAGTTGGAGAACTGAGAATTGGAATTTGACAAGTGAAGAAAGAATTTGACTTTATGAAGGTTCTTTACAAAGGAACTAGTTCCATAATAAAAGGACCTGCTGGGGTCGTAAATCAGAAGAGTGCATGTATAAGGCTTGCTGAACAATTTGTTTCACCAATTGAATGACAATGTAGAAAAGGGAATTACAATGTCAATAACAATATTCTATGTTTTGCTGTATTCCTTTTATAGAAGAGGAGGGGTAAGATGAAATGGAAAAAGAAGAAGAGTATCTAAAATGACAATAAGAGAAATAGGAAAAACAGTATAGGATAATTAATTAAGTTGATACAAAGAAAAATTAAAGTTGCAAAGGCTGCAATTGTAGCCACTTCCTTTCTGAAAGAAGTTGTAGTGATCCTGTGCAGGTATTTTGTTCCAGCTCTGTTTCTCATTTCCCTCAATATGTCAGACCCTTGATAATGTGAGCTGACAGTGCCTGGAATGGCGAAACTGAACCTTAAGCTTATCATCCTCATAGTAGGAGGGCGAAATCGAAAATTCCCTGTCCCTTTCTCCCAGAAGTTCATCTTCTTTGTCTGAAGGTACCTCTACTACTGGATCCTCCATTCCAGAGGTAGTTGCAATGGATACTGAGGCTAAAGGGTTCACATCAGGGAGATACTGAGCCGCCGGTAGAGCAGGCACCACCCCCCTTGGCTTTCCAAGAGCTGGAACATCCCCATGTTACTCTTGGCACGCCTGCTCAACGGTCATCTTGGCATCAACTATTTGTCCTTAGACGTGATGATGGACCCAGGCCCCTATGAGATTCTCGGCTTGCCATTTTGAAACGTCATTGTCACCCCTTGTGACCACCTTGAACTCCATTTGTGATACCAATTTCATCTTCTTAATGCGGTGGTACCGTTTGATCAACCCCAAGATGTTATCATTTAGGGTCCTGGTCACCATGCCCATAGGATCAAAAATTGTTGCCAAACGTGCACCTCAACGACTGCAACGACGACCCCCCGGTCATAACAGATTGGTACAGCAAAACAAGAGCTTGGTTTTGTTCTATGAAGGGCAGAGCCCAACGAATTGCCGCCTAGAACCCAGTTCTGTGGCTTCAGCGTTGTGGTACCACAGATTGGCCCTCACTCTCCTTTCAATGGCTCTCAACACCTCTTTGATGAATGGAATACTGGATGATGGCATCGTGGCGAAGATTCACCATGAAAATAAAAATGAAATAAAGAACGCCAACAAAAAAAAGAGATAATATAAACGATTGCAGAAGAATTTATTTACTTATTTAATCATTGATACAGAATTCTGAAGTCAATGACCCAGCTAACATACAACAACATCATAAAGGTTAGCTTGCAATATCCTATTTGTAAGAATTTACAAATTCTTGATTTCACCACTCTCAGATAATTTCGGCAAACAGAACTCTACAGAGAAATATTGTAAGTACAATGAGCACGACGAAGCAAACAATTTTACCACTTTCAGATATTTTCAGTGAACAGAACTCTAAAAGTAAGTAATTATTATAAGCACAACAGAGCAAACACTTTTATTAAAAGCACAATAGTCACTTGAAGCTTAAATTATACGTGGATGAATAATAAATTTTATAGCACATACCTCGTGGTAAGTTGACATGTTACCACAAACCTCTCCTTCCCCCTTCAAGTCTAGAAGCCGTTGAAAACTGCTGAAGATGGTGGAATCGAACCCAGATTTCCACGATTCTTCCATTTAAAAGGTCGAAAGCTTTTGAGAGATCTGCTTTCAAACCATACACCTTTAATTTTTTACCTAACTATGATAATATTTCATCTATAAATGAGAAAAGAGCATAGTTTATTGAGATTCCTGGCTGGATACCAAATTGATTATATGGCAATACACCTATTTGATTTAGATACTCTCTCATTCTTCCAAGCACTACATACTCAAAGCCTTTCAAAAAAACAGGAGTGTTTGCAATAGGCCTATGGTTTACTGGAAGTTCCTTTCTGCTTTTTTTATGAGTAGGAATTTTTTTCAAAATTTCATACTTGCCAATGTCACTTCTGTCAAGGCTTTAAATTTATGATAGTTGGCACTCACTTTGAAAATTTCTGACCACTGCCTCCCTCTCTTTTTGGAGAAAATCTCCAAGCAGTCCTATGTCGATAGATTGCTCGATTTTATTATCTCTATTTTTCTTTAGCATGTTGAATAATTTTCTTTTAGATTCCATAATCAGTTCTATCAGTTAATTGTTGCAACGCTTTTTGATAGGAAGGGCACTCTTTGTCACTTACTTTGTGTTCAAAAGTTTTTTTATCGTTTTTGTAGTTTAAACACGATGGCTTTTGTCCTTGTTTGGGCATTCTTTCACATCATGCCCCGTAACGGCACAGTGGGCACATATGAGCCTATTGGCATCAAAACTGTGCTCCACTTTACCTAATTTTTCAGGAAGCTCAATAAACTGTGGACAGCAAACTAAACCAGTTAGAACCTTGATGTTGGACTTGAAAAATAGAGTATCTCATTTCAAACTCAATGGCCAAGCCCCAAAAAACCAGATTGTTTATTGACATTTGATATTTCAGTTTAAGTATTGGAGATTGCTGACTTTGATACCAATAGAAGGATATTGCAGGATTTGATACCAACCTGACTCTAAGCTGCCAGAAGTAGAAAGCTGAAAATTGTATCAATAAATTGGTTATTAGGCTATCAATAAAAATGTTGAAATTGTTTTTTTAGTCGTCAAGATTACAATAATAGTTTTTATGCTTAACTCCTACTTAATTAGTAGGATTTTAAAGCAATGCTCAAGTTTGTGAGTGGAATAGCATTTTCTAATTTTGAATAGTACTTGCAAGTCAGTCATCTTATAAAGAAAGTATTTGTAAATAAATTGATACATTTCAATAAAAACAAGTCAAATGCTGCCCCAAGTATAATCAAACTAAACTAATTAGTTGATAGATTGATTAGTAAAAGTAATCATAGCACAGGAAGAAGTTGAAAAATAAATAAAAATCAAACACCCTTTTTTTTTGAAAACTTTAAAATTATAAAAAACACATACATGTTTCGGGAGCTAAGCCCATTCTCAATGTGGATAAAAATAGTTATTAGATAAAATATAGATATATATATTATATATAAAATATATATATATATTATAAAATATATAAAAAAGATAGATATATAAAATAAAATAATAGATAAAAATAATAAAGATAACTATTTTTATCCACATTGAGAATGGGCTTAGCTCCCAAAACATGTATGTGTTTTTCATAATTTTAAAGTTTTCAAAAAAAAGGGTGTTTGATTTTTATTTATTTTTCAATTATTTTAAACAGCCCTAAGTTTTAAAGTTCTTTATTCACAGGAAGAAGATAAGGCAAAAAATATTATTGTGTTGAAACAAAATTATATAGTTTATTTTCATACATAGCATTACACAAAATGAAGGAAACAAAAACTTGAGCAATAATGAGATTATCTAATATTAGTCTTATTACCTACATTCCATTATTTTTTATCAATACTAGGAAGTCTCAACTCTTAACTAAATAAAGTATAACTAACTAAGTAAAATATAAAGTCTTAATATAAGTAAAGTCTTGAAAAAGATTAAAGTCTTAATATAAAGTCTTAGTAAAATATATTATAAGTTAGTAAAACTCTTATACAATAATAGGAATTTCATCATCTTGATTTTCCTTGCAATAGGGTTCATCTCTGTTGGGTACAGTAGGGATTTCAGAATGATTTAGCACATTTACAAAATATTGGAGTATTTGTAAGTCTCTCCAGTTCTGCCCAAAATGAGTTGTGAGCAGCTTCTCAACATCCTTCAATTTGGGTCTGCTAATGTTGGCAATATTATTTGAAGTGATAATGTCAGGATTAATTTGTTTAATAGTTTTTCCCTTTGTTAAATAACATGCTGTTAATAAGTCTGACTGGTAAGATATTTCACCTCTTATCAAAGATTGGTTTTTATTTTTAGATTTAGTGATTATTACTCTTTTAACTTAAGAAATTGGAAAAGGCCAATTTGCAGTTGGTTTGATACATTTTCTTGTCTCATTTCTCCAATCACATACTTTGCAATCCTCTCCTAACATGATAAATCTACCATAATTTCCAATGATGTCTTTATATTTCTGTGGATTTTCAATTACTTCACATCGTTTAACTTCCTTTTCTATCAAGCCAAATACCCTATCTGGGGGAAGAATGGAATGCCCCCGCACAGGAAAAACTATTTCAATTGATTCAATATTTTGTGGGGCATCATTCATGAATCTTGAGCACATTGCTATAAGAATCGAATTTTTGTTCTGCCCCCCACAGCCATCACAAAAAAGTTTAATTTTTTTGAAATTTGACAAATCAGTTTTTATGAGTTGATCATAGATAACAGAGGAAACCAAATTTGAGTCTTCTCCAAATGAATCTTCAGTCCAACAATAACAGAAAACATTGTCTTTTGTGAGTTTAGATTTTGAATTTCCCTGAACAACTGTAAGGTTATGAAAATACAGTTGCCTACTGTAGTAGGCAGCCTGATCGGGAACTTTAGGTAGAGTTTGGTTCTTTTGCATATCAAAAGATAAGACAAGTGTTTCATTATCAGGTTCTCGTAATAGTTGATAAAACTTTCTCAGTTTATGTATTCATAACAATGTAATAGCATCAGTTTTTCTAACAGGATCATTAGTGTTTTTTTACCCTTTCAGATAATTCTGTACAAGTAGAACATACATCAGTACGAGGTACATTGAACCCTAGATTGAATTTAGTTACAAAGACTTTCCTGAAGTATGAGGACTTCACTTTCAAACTATCACAGACACTTTCATTATACATTTTACTCATTTTATTGATGCTCAAATTAGAAGATAAGTACTGCCTCTTTGTTTTACTTCTACAATAATGGGCTTCAATTGAAGGGAAACGTCTGACAAACTTTATAATACTGTTCAAACAATTAGCAAACTTACTAGTTTTTCTATCTCCCCCACGCTTTTCTGTGAGACTAGTCCCATTACTAAAAATTTTTTTGGCAATTCTTTCTACACGAGTTCTAGTAATCCCCAATATATTCAAAAATGCTTTCTGACAGACATAAACTGAAATGCCATTCCCAGTTTTCACAAAAAATTTTGTTTGAAACATTTTCCCATTTGTTTTGTTGTTTTTAGACCTTTTGCGTTTAACTGGTGTAACCTTTATAAATTTCAATATTATAGAGTCCTGGAAAGTGCGCTCCTTGCGATTATAGAATAGAGAATGAAAATTCATGACATTCTTCATTGTTAATGAGGAACAATTGAATGCTCCTTTTTGATGATTTTTGCAACTTGGGTGAGTGGGTGGCCCATTTGGAGAAAACCTGTGAACGAAATGGTGATTCAGTAGTACATTTACTTTTGTATCCTACTATTCTACTAAGTGAGTTTTTGAAGGGCAGCATTTGTAAAAGCATATTCTTTCAGTATTCCTTTGAAAAGAATCATCTAATTAACTTGAATATTATTGATATATGAGTATTTACCTCAGTTTTTTTGCAATGTTGCATTTCCATTTCTCTGGCTGTTGAATTCTTTTCCTTGATTTTGATGGACTTGTTGGAGTCATTTCTGAAGTTACACTTAACTCAACTGTACTCATTTTTGTATTGAAATAATTCTAATAAGAATAATAATTAATATTATTCATAACTGATAACTGAGTTAATAATATTATTGAGTCACTATTTCAATACAAGAAGCAGGCTTACGGATACTAACAAACAAGCAACTTTATAGGTTAGGAATGTGTTCAACAAAACATGGTCACATGACCTCAACCAGCGTTGCTCATTGGCTAACTGGATATTGCTGGTTATGTTCCCAACACAGCAATGGAGAAACAACATGTAAAATGTAAGTTTTGATGCCAGATGACTATGAAAACTGATGGAAAATTATATGAAGAATCATATGCCATATAGATCTCATTTTTGATAAAAAGTGGAGATTGCATGTTTTGATGCCAATAGGCTCATGTGTTTTGTGCTTGGGTTCAATTGTACTAACTTGTCCAACTTTTTGACACTTCCAGCAATGAATGACAGCAACATAGTCACTAACACGACAAACCCTCCAATCTATTCCTATCCGCGATTTATTAATTAATTCTCTTCTAATTTCACCAGAGCTTTCAACTACCCAATGCACAGTGTTTTTATTTTTTGGTCCTAATTTTAATTTGGTTTTGAAATTTTTCAAGAAATTCTCCTTAGTTAAGAGTGATGATGACCCAAGATTTCTCTCAAACACATCACTTGCTAATTCAATATCAGTTATATCTGAAGATACATGATATATAATAGGCACTGGCTACACGTCCGTCAAGACGTACACCAAAATAGGATGATGTATCAATGTATGACATCAAGGATCATATGTCTGCAAATGTGGCAGATGCTTGCGGTTTGCACGTGCATTCTTTGAATAAGTAATGAATATTTCAATTCTTTATTGACACACTTGAAAAAACATTCTATTTAAAATCATTCCATATGATATTCTATAATAATAATTATTATTGTTATTATTTTGTGGGTTAAGCCATCACTAGACTCTATTCAATAATTATGGCTACTAATATAAAGACGGCTGTGGTTGTACTTCCATGAAGAGAGCCACTCTACCCACTCAATTCAAAATGTCGCATAACTTACGCTATATTACTTCTTAGAAATACCTCAATTGCTGAAGGACAGTAACTGATAATATCATTATAAATAAACTTTGTTGTAGCTCTTCATGAATAATGAGACTTAGTAACAAAAATAGAAATATTCAAGTATAATAACTGCAGTTGAAGAATACAAAAATCTGCTATGTGATATTATAAAAAAGAACAGTATAGAGTTGAAATTAACAGTAACTTGTTAATTTACTGTATATTGAATTAATGAATAGAAATATGCTTGATGCGGAATGATGATGTCATTTGATACAATGTTAAATTAATTTCTATTGTAAAAGCTTTGCCTTAAAAATTGTATTAAAACCTACCTTTTGTATTTTGTATGAATAAGTCTTTCAGCCTTTTCTATAAGTACTGATATCGACGATTAGGTTCTTATAGACTTACAGACTGGACAAATGCATAGCCTAATATACTCCTTTGATTTCATTTTGATTTGAAGTATTCTTCAGTTGAGAAAATACAAATATATTTTTCCTGAGTCTCTTTTTCAAATACTCAGTGTGCTCGGCCCACATGAAACCATAGTCAACTATCACACCCAAATACTTGTAGATATCAACCCTCTCAACAACCTGACAATCACATGACACACTATTTTCGTCTCCACATGCACAATCTTGAGGATGTTGTCAGGAGCTCGCGTGGATCGAGGTACAATAGGCATACATTTGGTTTCACTTACATTCATTGTCAGGAAATTTTCATCGAACCATTTTTTAACTATTGCTATTTCTCTTGAGGCTGAAAAAAACACGTCCTGCCAGGTTTTGCCTCTATACAAGAGTGCTGTATCGTCTGCAAACAAAAAGAGCTTTCCCTCTAGGTTCAATTTGTCTAAATTATTAATATAAATAAGAAACAGTAAAAGTCCTATGGTATTGCCTTGTACAACCCCAAATTAGATAGAATGAGATAAATCAAATACCCTTTTTTTAAAACTTTAAAAGTACTGTATTATTTTTACTCTTTATTATATTTTGTGTATTAATAATATACACATTATTGTATTATTTTCATTGACATTGAAAATGGGCTTAAGCTTGAAACATGTCTGTGTAAGAATAATACTTTTAGAGTTTTAAAAAAGGTTTATAATAATGAAGTTTTAAAATACTACTTTTAAAAGTTGAAACTTTTATTGGTTATCAAAAATGGAATATGAACCACAATGTAGGCTAACTAGTGGAATAATTTCAACTTTGCAAGTTGTTGACAAGTCAAGGTAAAATGACTGATAAAGAATAATTTTTATACTTTTCTTACCTGTAGGATAGCCAAATTTTCGGAAAATCTCATGCTCCTTCCAGTGCTCTTTAGGCACTTCCTCCATAGAAATCTCCTTGTTTACTCTAATCTGATTAATGTAAGTGGGAAATACGCATATATCTCCATTTATACATTTAAATGGAACTGTTTGGATGCCATTATCAAATAGGCACACTTGAAATGGCATTTGGTAATCACTTTGGTGACCTGCTGATACATGGAAAGTACATTGAATGGTTACCTTAACAACGGATATCGATTGATTATGTCTTGCGTTGCAGAATCATAATAGACATTTTATCGAGTTAATCATGTATTTTTTGTATTCAATTATAAATGCTGCTTATGTAGGTTGCCACAATCACTACTAAATTTGAAATGAATGTAATTGATGTCAATATAGTCTGATCTCAAGAGGTGTCAAACTATCTGTAGGTAACTGAAACTTCAATGAATTTAAAATTTATTGAATTGTGACTAATATTTAGTATTGAAATTCATTTAAGAACGAGATTGGATATTATGTAGAATAGAGGTAACATCATTATTGTTGATTAATCAACAAATTTATTTTATTTTTTGTAATCTATAGAAACTTTAAAAATGTAAAAATGATCATGTATAAATTGGAATGTGGAATCTGAAGGGTTTGAAAATTTTGTATGCAAGACAGGGATAACTAGAAATGAGTCATTGTGTTTTGGAATTTCCCACATTTTCAAAATGATTTCTTCTTCTTTCCTATTTTTCACTATGCTAGTGAATTTTACAATAAAAATGTTAATGAGGCTGGATTGACACGCACGTGTGAAAAAGCTTTCCTCTAGTGAGTGGGGATTCCCAACAATGAAAATTTTGTTTTTTATAATGATTATATTTAATATTTTTACCATTGTACCATCCACCAACATACAGCAGTTGTTTATCTCATCTTCAGTCTTCAGAATTAACTTTTCAGTCTCAAATATTTTATACTGACCATCAAAAGAGTCCAAATGCATTGGTAGAGGCCCATTGTTGTGGTTGTGCAACAGCTTTGGAAATGTTTGATTCTTTTTCTCCACTTAAATTGCAGTGTTCTCCTCATGCCTTTTTGCCAGCTGCTGAAGGGGCTTATCACTTTTTCTTATTTGTTTTTTATTGTCATCATATAGTTCTCGAATCTGAATGCACTTACATTATCTTGAGACCCATATCTAGTCACATCATCTGCCAAATGAAGAAGTGCATGTATATTATGCAAAACGAAATGTTTGCCATTGCCATAGATGATGATGAATGATGACACAAAATGTTTCCACAATTCCCTTGCATAATCTACATTCGGTGCATTAGCCAATATTTTAACTGTCACATGGAGGGTTAATCAAATAATAGGCCAACATGTCCAGTGGTTCCTTTGTTTTCCACTTGAGTTCATTGACCACTTCTAGGACTTTGTAGCCTTGGCTCTTCAGATCATCAATTACGGTCTCTGGACTACATGAGTGATGAAGTTTCTTTATCATGACTCTGATAGGTTGCTACTGTTTGTTTTTGTAAGAATGCCACTTAGAAGTTTTTAACAATGAATTGAAGTTTTTTTCTACAGTCTACTATGATGGGAGGCGGGGGCACTACTTTATTCTTCTTCTCCTTGGTTTGCTGATTCACATTTGTTGAACTGCTAGTTGATGGCTGAGGGGGCAAAAGCAATGTATCCATCTTCCTCTTCTTTGAATTTCTTGATTTTACCTACATCGCCTTCACAGTAACTAGGTATTTCATCATTAACACGTTGACTGCCATGCCAAAATCACTAAAATTTCATCCCAGGCCATGTACAATTTTCTCCAAAATACAGTTGTTCTATCGTTTTTATGACATCTTATATTTAGCTTATGGCTTAGCTTCAGCTATTTTCAAGAATATTAAAAAAAAAGTGTGACACATTTTTGGTTCACATGGCCTGGCTGTATGTCATGTCCTCCCTGAGGCCATGTGACCCAGGAAAGTGTCACAGTTATTTTTTTCAAAAATTCACAATATATATGAACATAAAAGCTCTATTTGGAAATTTAGTTGAGATGAAAACTCACAGAGTACCAAGAAATGAACATTTTACTATATTATGAAAAAATAAACACAAAAAATATTTTCAAAAAGCATCTGGAAATATCATCTAAATTATGAAAAATAGTAAACACAAAGACACACAAAATATTTTAAAAAAGCAATCTGGAATTATAAATATCTAAAATATGAAAAATACACACAGACACTTGAAATATATTAAAAAAAAATCTATAGGCCTAATAGATTATTTTTTTACATTCACTCTATGTTTTTCAAAAAAACAGTTCTTGCACATTCACTCATTGCAAATCTCACATTTTTGAGATGATTTTTTTGCCTTGAGAATGGCCTGTTTGCGGCCCACAGTTTTACTTAATTTTTTGTAACAATACTTGCAGCGACCCCTTCTGATTTTCACAAGCTTGTGCTCTGCAGTGGATGGTGGCTCAGCTTCTTGCGGCAAGATTTGATATGCATCCAACCAGCTGTTGATGATGGACTCTTTGAAATCGGTGATTGAAATAACATTACCAGTCACTGTTTTATATACAGAGAAGGCATTCACCACGGCAGTGCTCAACATCAGATCGAATGCTACCTTCCTATACCATTTGACACCCTGTCTAAGGCACCCAGAATAGGCTGCCATCTGGTCACTCAAATCTATAAAAGATTTCCCTTTGTTGTAGTCGAAAACTGCAGCAGGTTTTGTGATGTCCCTTCCCCTCTTTTGCACAGTCACCATGTTATCAACATGCTTAGTAGTCAGCAATAAGACGTCACACCTATCTTTCCATTTTAAGACAACAATGTTTTTGTTGTTCTTTTGGGCCGTTATTTCACCTCTTTGTAATGCTTTATTCACAACATTAGTCGGATTAAATTTTCGGTTTTTCTGTAAAGTACCAACAAGATGAGTTCCCTTTTGCAATAACGCATCAGCAAGAATTACACTTGTATACCAATTATCTACATACAGAGTCCTCCCTCGATTCAAATACTGCTCAATCAACTCAAACACAACTCTTGTAGCGACGTCGGTATTTGGTGTAGCCTCCCTACCAGCATAAATTTTATATGATACAGTGTAGCAGTCCTTCACACACATTTTAAAAATTTTTATACTGTAAGGATGGGTCTTGTTCTTAAGATATTGTCGAAAAACTAAACGTCCATGAAACGGAATGATGCTCTCATCAATGCACATGTCTTCCTCTGGGCAAACAACTAATTGAAAATTTTCAACAATCATATCAACCAGATTTTGAATCTTATGTAAACGGTTGTTTGGGACGGGAACTTCTTCATTATTAGAACAGTGGAAATTTGACAGAACGTTTGTTTGACCCTGGTTACTCTGGAAATCAAGATTTAAGTGTTTGGGTGCTGCTAGCTTCACAAAAGCAGCTGCAGCAGCGCCAACCGGTCAAAATCGCATTTCGACCAATACATTCGTTTGTTTAGCGTTTGTTTAGGATTGTTTAGTCATTTCCGACGTTTGTTTGACCCTGGTTACTCTGGAAATCGAGATTTAAGTGTTTGGGCGCTGCTAGCTTCACAAAAGCAGCTGCGGCAGCGTCCATTGGTCAAAATCCAACTTTGACTAGTAGAATCATTTGTTTAGGATTTTTAGTCATTTAGGACTCTCATTCCATACATACATACATGCAAACAAACATACACACAACAAATATACACACAAAGAAACATACATACACAGACACATACATACAAATATAAAGATGAATGAAAAATCGTCAACTTGAATACTAGCAGTATCTAACATGTAAAAAGACAATTATAGGTAATGGATAGATGGATGTATGGAAGTTCTAGGAATAATAATAGTGTTCAATCATCAATAAATATATTTCAATATATAACAAGCTGTCATTATTCATTTCCAAGTATATAATAGCAGATATAAATCAATAGAACCCATGATACAATAATTTTTTCAATCAAGGAGGTGATTGAAGCAGACATAACTATAAATCTTGTCTCTACATTTAAATCATATGGGGTTGACTCCCAAAGAGGGCCATGGTATATACATGGTATAGCCATGTGAGTGTCACAATGCCGTTCTGGGTGAATCATTTTCTTCATATGATTTTATGGTTTTGCAATACAAATAAGGTTACTGGAGAAGCACTAATTATAGAAAAAATATACAAATACTAGTATATTGTGGTATAATATAGGGTATATTGTTGTTTCTTGGGGCAGTTGTACCTAGGGACAATCACCATTGCTCTGCCATCTGTGGGTGATAGTTGAAACTAACCTATTTAGTTAATAATCAGGTCACTAGGTCCTGCTACAGAAGTTATGGCGACCATTAACTGAGATTTGTGGCAGCTGCAATAAAAATTATAAGACTATCATAGGTGAGTAAATTTTTCTTGTATCATTGGATTTTTTTTTATTTTGTTTATTCATACTGTGTTCATGAAAATAACTTGAAATTCAATGAAACATTATCTTTTCAATGGTATGGTTGATGAGTGTTTTCCAATAACCTAAGACTCTTTTATTGGCCATGTTTGTTGCTGATATGCATCATGTTGTACCTTGAAACAACATCATTAAGAATTTTGTTGGAATTAAACAGTTGAATTTGAAGTTATTTTCATCAACATGGTATGAAAAACAAAATTAAGGAGAAAGGTGTGGTTTTGTTAACATTCCCACCCAATACCTCTCACAAGTTGCAACCATTGGATTGGACAGTTTTTAGGCCAAGTAAAGGCTATTATAAAACTGCAATGAATAGTTGGATGCTATCAAATCCAGGAAAGTCCATTCAAATACATGATGTAGCTGGATTAGTGGTAGGAAAAGTTTTCAAAGAAGCATTCATTAAACAAAATATATAGAGAGGATTTGAAGTGACTGGATTTCATCCATTCAGCCAAAATATTTTCACAGAAAATAAGTTACTCTCCTCCAATGCAACTAACCGTGAGTCAGTCAAACTTTATCAAGAATAAGTAGGTGAAATTGCACCCCTCTGAGTGTCTCAAGGAAGATATGATAGTTCCCTGTTCATTTCGGTATTCATAAAATGCCTATGAATTAATTTTGAAGGTGAAAACATAATAAATTTTTGTATAAATGCAATCAAAATTGATTTCCAGTATTGAAGTTTTCCTAACCTTTTACTTAGTCCCAAGGTACAACACCCCATATCCCAAAGTACATTCTTGTACCTTGGGATACATTGCAGGGATGTAGAAAGTAGTTAATAAAGTAACCACCTCCCTTCCTACCTAAACTTCCTTACAAAGAATCAAATTTTAAATGTTTCCATGATGGTGTGTAGCCTAAATATTGGGCTCTCAAAAAATTTTAAATAAGGTATTTCTATCATACACAGATGGAAATAAAAATAACTTTCAAAAAATTGTTGCAAGGTACAACACATTCACTCTATGGTTTTCAAAAAAACAGTTCTTGCACATTCGCTCATTGCAAATCTCACATTTTTGAGACGATTTTTTTGCCTTGAGAATGGCCTGTTTGTGGCCCACAGTTTTACTTAATTTTTTGTAACAATACTTGCAGCGACCCCTTCTCATTTTCACAAGCTTGTGCTCTGCAGTGGATGGTGGCTCAGCTTCTTGCGGGAAGATTTGAGATGCATCCAACCAGCTGTTGATGATGGACTCTTTGAAATCGGTGATTGAAATAACATTACCAGTCACTGTTTTATATACAGAGAAGGCATTCACCACGGCAGTGCTCAACATCAGATCGAATGCTACCTTCCTATACCATTTGACACCCTGTCTAAGGCACCCAGAATAGGCTGCCATCTGGTCACTCAAATCTATAAAAGATTTCCCTTTGTTGTAGTCGAAAACTGCAGCAGGTTTTGTGATGTCCCTTCCCCTCTTTGCACAGTCACCATGTTATCAACATGCTTAGTAGTCAGCAATAAGACGTCACACCTATCTTTCCATTTTAAGACAACAATGTTTCTGTTGTTCTTTTGGGCCGTTATTTCACCTCTTTGTAATGCTTTATTCACAACATTAGTCGGATTAAATTTTAGGTTTTTCTGTAAAGTACCAACAAGATGAGTTCCCTTTTGCAATAACGCATCAGCAAGAATTACACTTGTATACCAATTATCTACATACAGAGTCCTCCCTCGATTCAAATACTGCTCAATCAACTCAAACACAACTCTTGTAGCGACGTCGGTATTTGGTGTAGCCTCCCTACCAGCATAAATTTTATATGATACAGTGTAGCAGTCCTTCACACACATTTTAAAAATTTTTATACTGTAAGGATGGGTCTTGTTCTTAAGATATTGTCGAAAAACTAAACGTCCATGAAACGGAATGATGCTCTCATCAATGCACATGTCTTCCTCTGGGCAAACAACTAATTGAAAATTTTCAACAATCATATCAACCAGATTTTGAATCTTATGTAAACGGTTGTTTGGGACGGGAACTTCTTCATTATTAGAACAGTGGAAATTTGACAGAACGTTTGTTTGACCCTGGTTACTCTGGAAATCAAGATTTAAGTGTTTGGGTGCTGCTAGCTTCACAAAAGCAGCTGCAGCAGCGCCAACCGGTCAAAATCGCATTTCGACCGATACATTCGTTTGTTTAGCGTTTGTTTAGGATTGTTTAGTCATTTCCGACGTTTGTTTGACCCTGGTTACTCTGGAAATCGAGATTTAAGTGTTTGGGCGCTGCTAGCTTCACAAAAGCAGCTGCGGCAGCGTCCATTGGTCAAAATCCAACTTTGACTAGTAGAATCATTTGTTTAGGATTTTTAGTCATTTAGGACTCTCATTCCATACATACATACATGCAAACAAACATACACACAACAAATATACACACAAAGAAACATACATACACAGACACATACATACAAATATAAAGATGAATGAAAAATCGTCAACTTGAATACTAGCAGTATCTAACATGTAAAAAGACAATTATAGGTAATGGATAGATGGATGTATGGAAGTTCTAGGAATAATAATAGTGTTCAATCATCAATAAATATATTTCAATATATAACAAGCTGTCATTATTCATTTCCAAGTATATAATAGCAGATATAAATCAATAGAACCCATGATACAATAATTTTTTCAATCAAGGAGGTGATTGAAGCAGACATAACTATAAATCTTGTCTCTACATTTAAATCATATGGGGTTGACTCCCAAAGAGGGCCATGGTATATACATGGTATAGCCATGTGAGTGTCACAATGCCGTTCTGGGTGAATCATTTTCTTCATATGATTTTATGGTTTTGCAATACAAATAAGGTTACTGGAGAAGCACTAATTATAGAAAAAATATACAAATACTAGTATATTGTGGTATAATATAGGGTATATTGTTGTTTCTTGGGGCAGTTGTACCTAGGGACAATCACCATTGCTCTGCCATCTGTGGGTGATAGTTGAAACTAACCTATTTAGTTAATAATCAGGTCACTAGGTCCTGCTACAGAAGTTATGGCGACCATTAACTGAGATTTGTGGCAGCTGCAATAAAAATTATAAGACTATCATAGGTGAGTAAATTTTTCTTGTATCATTGGATTTTTTATTTTGTTTATTCATACTGTGTTCATGAAAATAACTTGAAATTCAATGAAACATTATCTTTTCAATGGTATGGTTGATGAGTGTTTTCCAATAACCTAAGACTCTTTTATTGGCCATGTTTGTTGCTGATATGCATCATGTTGTACCTTGAAACAACATCATTAAGAATTTTGTTGGAATTAAACAGTTGAATTTGAAGTTATTTTCATCAACATGGTATGAAAAACAAAATTAAGGAGAAAGGTGTGGTTTTGTTAACATTCCCACCCAATACCTCTCACAAGTTGCAACCATTGGATTGGACAGTTTTTAGGCCAAGTAAAGGCTATTATAAAACTGCAATGAATAGTTGGATGCTATCAAATCCAGGAAAGTCCATTCAAATACATGATGTAGCTGGATTAGTGGTAGGAAAAGTTTTCAAAGAAGCATTCATTAAACAAAATATATAGAGAGGATTTGAAGTGACTGGATTTCATCCATTCAGCCAAAATATTTTCACAGAAAATAAGTTACTCTCCTCCAATGCAACTAACCGTGAGTCAGTCAAACTTTATCAAGAATAAGTAGGTGAAATTGCACCCCTCTGAGTGTCTCAAGGAAGATATGATAGTTCCCTGTTCATTTCGGTATTCATAAAATGCCTATGAATTAATTTTGAAGGTGAAAACATAATAAATTTTTGTATAAATGCAATCAAAATTGATTTCCAGTATTGAAGTTTTCCTAACCTTTTACTTAGTCCCAAGGTACAACACCCCATATCCCAAAGTACATTCTTGTACCTTGGGATACATTGCAGGGATGTAGAAAGTAGTTAATAAAGTAACCACCTCCCTTCCTACCTAAACTTCCTTACAAAGAATCAAATTTTAAATGTTTCCATGATGGTGTGTAGCCTAAATATTGGGCTCTCAAAAAATTTTAAATAAGGTATTTCTATCATACACAGATGGAAATAAAAATAACTTTCAAAAAATTGTTGCAAGGTACAACACATTCACTCTATGGTTTTCAAAAAAACAGTTCTTGCACATTCGCTCATTGCAAATCTCACATTTTTGAGACGATTTTTTTGCCTTGAGAATGGCCTGTTTGTGGCCCACAGTTTTACTTAATTTTTTGTAACAATTCTTGCAGGAACCCCTTCTCATTTTCACAAGCTTGTGCTCTGCAGTGGATGGTGGCTCAGCTTCTTGCGGGAAGATTTGAGATGCATCCAACCAGCTGTTGATGATGGACTCTTTGAAATCGGTGATTGAAATAACATTACCAGTCACTGTTTTATATACAGAGAAGGCATTCACCACGGCAGTGCTCAACATCAGATCGAATGCTACCTTCCTATACCATTTGACACCCTGTCTAAGGCACCCAGAATAGGCTGCCATCTGGTCACTCAAATCTATAAAAGATTTCCCTTTGTTGTAGTCGAAAACTGCAGCAGGTTTTGTGATGTCCCTTCCCCTCTTTTGCACAGTCACCATGTTATCAACATGCTTAGTAGTCAGCAATAAGACGTCACACCTATCTTTCCATTTTAAGACAACAATGTTTTTGTTGTTCTTTTGGGCCGTTATTTCACCTCTTTGTAATGCTTTATTCACAACATTAGTCGGATTAAATTTTCGGTTTTTCTGTAAAGTACCAACAAGATGAGTTCCCTTTTGCAATAACGCATCAGCAAGAATTACACTTGTATACCAATTATCTACATACAGAGTCCTCCCTTGATTCAAATACTGCTCAATCAACTCAAACACAACTCTTGTAGCGACGTCGGTATTTGGTGTAGCCTCCCTACCAGCATAAATTTTATATGATACAGTGTAGCAGTCCTTCACACACATTTTAAAAATTTTTATACCCTAAGGATGGGTCTTGTTCTTAAGATATTGTCAAAAAACTAAATGTCCATGAAACGGAATGATGCTCTCATCAATGCACATGTCTTCCTCTGGGCAAACAACTAATTGAAAATTTTCAACAATCATATCAACCAGATTTTGAATCTTATGTAAACGGTTGTTTGGGACGGGAACTTCTTCATTATTAGAACAGTGGAAATTTGACAGAAGCAGTTCAAACCGATTTCTGGACATGTATTTTGGGAGTACACTGCAAAACTTACTGGCTTTTCTCCAGTAGTGGGCTATTGAAGGTAGAACAAGGACTCCCATATACAAAATTATACCCAGAAAAAGCTTGATTTCGGTTGCAGTTGTATTCACCCACTTCAACATTCTTGCTGCATGTGATAAACGGGTATGAGCTAACTGTTGATTAGCATATCTATTGGTCTCCACAACTAAATAGTTGACTACATCATTTGTCAGAAATAGCTCTAAAAAGTCAATAGGATTGGCACCAATCATCGTCTCCTGAATATCAGGGTTCACTCCATCAATGTCTCTTCTGGGGTTGTAATGTAATTGCGTAAGTTGATCCAACTCACCAACCGGGCCCCAATTGTACCTTACCGCAGGATTTGGAATTTGTTGATCATTCACTTCCTCGATTTCTTCCTCTTCGGCTTCTTCATCCTCTTCTTCGTTGTCACTAATCAATTCATTATTAGGATCAGCATTATCATCATCATTAGCGTCGTCAAAAAGTTCATTGTCACTATCTCCATTCAAGATACTATAAAGTTGTTTGTCTGTCAAGATATCCATTATAAAACGAAATAAAAACTATACTGTACAATAATAACACTATTTACAACATTTCATAACATAATACATTTACAACTTGTTCAGTTCGTAATACAAACTTCTAAGCACAGATATGTAGTCAACATGAACTCAACCAGAAAATAACACTATAATAACATAACCTGAAAATCAATTTCAAAGCATGAAAAACACTGCCTGGATGATCTCAGCTTGATAACAACTATTTAATCATATAAACAGATGATTTACACATTGAAATTGTAAAAAATTAGTATTTGATAAGAGAAAATATGAAAAAGTTATGTCACTTGATTATTTCGACTTTTTTCTATTATGAAGGGTGATAGAAAAATGCTAAGAGTACAGGCGTGTGAAGCTGGCAGCGCCAAAATCGTATGAAAACTTATAGAATCGTTTGTTTAGGTTGGTTTGGCTATTTTCGACATTTGTTTGACTTTTATTACACCGTAAATTGAGATTTTGACCTTTTGGTGTAAAGCTAGCAGCGCCCATGGGTCAGAATCGTATGAAAACATATAGAATCGTTTGTTTATCATTTGTTTAGGTTTGTTTAGCTATTTCCAACGTTTGTTTGACTTAAATTGCATTGTAAATTGAGATTTTGACCATTTGGTGTAAAGCTAGCAGCGCCCATGGGTCAGAATCGTATGAAAACATATAGAATCGTTTGTTTAGGTTTGTTTAGCCATTTTCGACGTTTGTTTGACTTTGATTGCACTATAAATTGAAATTTTGACCTTTTGGTGTAAAGCTAGCAGTGCCCATGGGTCAGAATCGTATGAAAACATATAGAATCGTTTGTTTATCGTTTGTTTAGGTTTGTTTAGCTATTTTCGACGTTTGTTTGACTTTGATTGCACTGTAAATTGAGATTTTGACCTTTTGGTGTGAAGCTAGCAGCGCCCATTGGTCAAAATTGTATGAAAACTTATAGAATCGTTTGTTTAGGTTTGTTTAGCTATTTCCAACGTTTGTTCGACTTTGATTGCACTGTAAATTGAAATTTTGACCTTTTGGTGTAAAGCTAGCAGTGCCCATGGGTCAGAATCGTATGAAAACATATAGAATCGTTTGTTTAGGTTTGTTTAGCCATTTTCGACGTTTGTTTGACTTTGATTGCACTATAAATTGAAATTTTGACCTTTTGGTGTAAAGCTAGCAGTGCCCATGGGTCAGAATCGTATGAAAACATATAGAATCGTTTGTTTATCGTTTGTTTAGGTTTGTTTAGCTATTTTCGACGTTTGTTTGACTTTGATTGCACTGTAAATTGAGATTTTGACCTTTTGGTGTGAAGCTAGCAGCGCCCATTGGTCAAAATTGTATGAAAACTTATAGAATCGTTTGTTTAGGTTTGTTTAGCTATTTCCAACGTTTGTTCGACTTTGATTGCACTGTAAATTGAAATTTTGACCTTTTGGTGTAAAGCTAGCAGTGCCCATGGGTCAGAATCGTATGAAAACATATAGAATCGTTTGTTTATCGTTTGTTTAGGTTTGTTTAGCTATTTTCGACGTTTGTTTGACTTTGATTGCACTGTAAATTGAGATTTTGACCTTTTGGTGTGAAGCTAGCAGCGCCCATTGGTCAAAATCGTATGAAAACTTATAGAATCGTTTGTTTATCGTTTGTTTAGGTTTGTTTAGCTATTTCCAACGTTTGTTTGACTTAAATTGCATTGTAAATTGAGATTTTGACCATTTGGTGTAAAGCTAGCAGCGCCCATGGGTCAGAATCGTATGAAAACATATAGAATCGTTTGTTTAGGTTTGTTTAGCCATTTTCGACGTTTGTTTGACTTTGATTGCACTATAAATTGAGATTTTGACCTTTTGGTATGAAGCTAGCAGCGCCCATTGGTCAAAATCGTATGAAAACTTATAGAATCGTTTGTTTAGGTTTGTTTAGCTATTTCCAACGTTTGTTTGACTTTGATTGCACTGTAAATTGAAATTTTGACCTTTTGGTGTAAAGCTAGCAGTGCCCATGGGTCAGAATCGTATGAAAACATATAGAATCGTTTGTTTATCGTTTGTTTAGGTTTGTTTAGCTATTTTCGACGTTTGTTTGACTTTGATTGCACTGTAAATTGAGATTTTGACCTTTTGGTGTGAAGCTAGCAGCGCCCATTGGTCAAAATCGTATGAAAACTTATAGAATCGTTTGTTCAGGTTTGTTTAGCTATTTCCAACGTTTGTTTGACTTAAATTGCATTGTAAATTGAGATTTTGACCTTTTGGTGTGAAGCTAGCAGCGCCCATGGGTCAGAATCGTATGAAAACATATAGAATCGTTTGTTTATCGTTTGTTAAGGTTTGTTTAGCAATTTTCGACGTTTGTTTGACTTTGATTGCACTGTGAATTTAGATATTGCTAGCAGCGCCAATGGGTCAGAATCGTATGAAAACTGATGGAATAAATCGTTTCTCGTTTGTTCAGGTTTGTTTCGCTATTTCCGACGTTAGTTTGATTTTCATTGCACTGTAAATTGAGATATTGACCTTTTGGTGTGAAGCTGTCAGCGCCCATTGGTCAAAATCACATTTCGACCGATACAATCGTTTGCTTAGCGTTTGTTTAGCGTTTGTTTAGGATTGTTTAGTCATTTCCGACGTTTTTTTGACCCTGGTTACTCTGGAAATCGAGATTTAAGTGTTTGGGCGCTGCTAGCTTCACAGAAGCAGCTGCAGCAGCGCCCATCGGTCAGAATCGCATTTCGACCGATACATTCGTTTGTTTAGCGTTCGTTTAGGATTGTTTAGTAATTTCCGACGTTTGTTTGACCCTGGTTACTCTGGAAATCGAGATTTAAGTGTTTGGGCGCTGCTAGCTTCACAAAAGCAGCTGCGGCAGCGCCCATCGGTCAAAATCGCATTTCGACCAATACCATTGTTTGTTTAGGATTGTTTAGTCATTTCCGACGTTTGTTTGACCCTGGTTACTCTGGAAATCGAGATTTAAGTGTTTGGGCGCTGCTAGCTTCACAAAAGCAGCTGCAGCAGCGCCCATCGGTCAAAATCGCATTTCGACCGATACATTCGTTTGTTTAGCGTTTGTTTAGGATTGTTTAGTCATTTCCGACGTTTGTTTGACCCTGGTTACTCTGGAAATCGAGATGTAAGTGTTTGGGCGCTGCTAGCTTCACAAAAGCAGCTGCAGCAGCGCCCATCGGTCAAAATCGCATTTTGACCGATACAATCGTTTGTTCAGCGTTTGTTAAGGATTGTTTAGTAATTTCCAACGTTTGTTTGACCCCGGTTACTCTGGAAATCGAGATTTAAGTGTTTGGGCGCTGCTAGCTTCACAAAAGCAGCTGCAGCAGCGCCCATCGGTCAAAATCGCATTTCGACTGATACATTCATTTGTTTAGCGTTTGTTTAGGATTGTTTATTCATTTCCGACGTTTGTTTGACCCTGGTTACTCTGGAAATCGAGATTTAAGTGTTTGGGCGCTGCTAGCTTCACAAAAGCAGATGCGGCAGCGCCCATCAGTCAAAATCGAACTTTGACTAGTAGAATCGTTTGTTTAGGATTTTTAGTCATTTAGGACTCTCATTCCATACATACATACATGCAAACAAACATACACACAAACAAATATACACACAAAGAAACATACATACACAGACACATACATACAAACATAAAGATGAATGAAAAATTGTCAACTTGAATACTAGCAGTATCTAACATGTAAAAAGACAATTATAGGTAATGGATAGATGGATGTATGGAAGTTCTAGGAATAATAATAGTGTTCAATCATCAATAAATATATTTCAATATATAACAAGCTGTCATTATTCATTTCCAAGTATATAATAGCAGATATAAATCAATAGAACCCATGATACAATAATTTTTTCAATCAAGGAGGTGATTGAAGCAGACATAACTATAAATCTTGTCTCTACATTTAAATCATATGGGGTTGACTCCCAAAGAGGGCCATGGTATATACATGGTATAGCCATGTGAGTGTCACAATGCCGTTCTGGGTGAATCATTTTCTTCATATGATTTTATGGTTTTGCAATACAAATAAGGTTACTGGAGAAGCACTAATTATAGAAAAAATATACAAATACTAGTATATTGTGGTATAATATAGGGTATATTGTTGTTTCTTGGGGCAGTTGTACCTAGGGACAATCACCATTGCTCTGCCATCTGTGGGTGATAGTTGAAACTAACCTATTTAGTTAATAATCAGGTCACTAGGTCCTGCTAGAGAAGTTATGGCGACCATTAACTGAGATTTGTGAGAGCTGCAATAAAAATTATAAGACTATCATAGGTGAGTAAATTTTTCTTGTATCATTGGATTTTTTTCTATTTTGTTTATTTATACTATGTTTTATACTCTATGTTTTTAAAAAAAACAGTTCTTGCACATTCGCTCATTGCAAATCTCACATTTTTGAGACAATTTTTTTGCCTTGAGAATGGCCTGTTTGCGGCCCACAGTTTTACTTAATTTTTTGTAACAATACTTGCAGCGACCCCTTCTCATTTCTCATTTTAGCGAATCACAAGCTTGTGCTCTGCAGTGGATGGTGGCTCAGCTTCTTGCGGGAAGATTTGAGATGCATCCAACCAGCTGTTGATGATGGACTCTTTGAAATCGGTGATTGAAATAACATTACCAGTCACTGTTTTATATACAGAGAAGGCATTCACCACGGCAGTGCTCAACATCAGATTGAATGCTACCTTCCTATACCATTTGACACCCCATCTAAGGCACCCAGAATAGGCTGCCATCTGGTCACTCAAATCTATAAAAGATTTCCCTTTGTTGTAGTCGAAAACTGCAGCAGGTTTTGTGATGTCCCTTCCCCTCTTTTGCACAGTCACCATGTTATCAACATGCTTAGTAGCCAGCAATAAGACGTCACGCCTATCTTTCCATTTTAAGACAACAATGTTTTTGTTGTTCTTTTGGGCCGTTATTTCACCTCTTTGTAATGCTTTATTCACAACATTAGTCGGATTAAATTTTAGGTTTTTCTGTAAAGTACCAACAAGATGAGTTCCCTTTTGCAATAACGCATCAGCAAGAATTACACTTGTGTACCAATTATCTACATACAGAGTCCTCCCTCAATTCAAATACTGCTCAATCAACTCAAACACAACTCTTGTAGCGACGTCGGTATTTGGTGTAGCCTCCCTACCAGCATAAATTTTATATGATACAGTATAGCAGTCCTTCACACACATTTTAAAAATTTTTATACCGTAAGGATGGGTCCTGTTCTTAAGATATTGTCGAAAAACTAAACGTCCATGAAACGGAATGATGCTCTCATCAATGCACATGTCTTCCTCTGGGCGAACAACTAATTGAAAATTTTCAACAATCATATCAACCAGATTTCGAATCTTATGTAAACGGTTGTTTGGGACGGGAACTTCTTCATTATTAGAACAGTGGAAATTTGACAGAACGTTTGTTTGACCTTGATTACTCTGGAAATCAAGATTTAAGTGTTTGGGCGCTGCTAGCTTCACAAAAGCAGCTGCAGCAGCGCCCATCAGTCAAAATCGCATTTCGACCGATACATTTGTTTGTTTAGCGTTTGTTTAGGATTGTTTAGTCATTTCCGATGTTTGTTTGACCCTGGTTACTCTGGAAATCGAGATTTAAGTGTTTGGGCGCTGCTAGCTTCACAAAAGCAGCTGCGGCAGCGCCCATCGGTCAAAATCCAACTTTGACTATTAGAATCATTTGTTTAGGATTTTTAGTCATTTAGGACTCTCATTCCATACATACATACATGCAAACAAACATACACACAAACAAATATACACACAAAGAAACATACATACACGGACACATACATACAAACATAAAGATGAATGAAAAATTGTCAACTTGAATACTAGCAGTATCTAACATGTAAAAAGACAATTATAGGTAATGGATAGATGGATGTATGGAAGTTCTAGGAATAATAATAGTGTTCAATCATCAATAAATATATAATTATATTGTGGTATAATATAGGGTATATTGTTGTTTCTTGGGGCAGTTGTACCTAGGGACAATCACCATTGCTCTGCCATCTGTGGGTGATAGTTGAAACTAACCTATTTAGTTAATAATCAGGTCACTAGGTCCTGCTACAGAAGTTATGGCGACCATTAACTGAGATTTGTGGCAGCTGCAATAAAAATTATAAGACTATCATAGGTGAGTAAATTTTTCTTGTATCATTGGATTTTTTTTTTATTTTGTTTATTCATACTGTGTTCATGAAAATAACTTGAAATTCAATGAAACATTATCTTTTCAATGGTATGGTTGATGAGTGTTTTCCAATAACCTAAGACTCTTTTATTGGCCATGTTTGTTGCTGATATGCATCATGTTGTACCTTGAAACAACATCATTAAGAATTTTGTTGGAATTAAACAGTTGAATTTGAAGTTATTTTCATCAACATGGTATGAAAAACAAAATTAAGGAGAAAGGTGTGGTTTTGTTAACATTCCCACCCAATACCTCTCACAAGTTGCAACCATTGGATTGGACAGTTTTTAGGCCAAGTAAAGGCTATTATAAAACTGCAATGAATAGTTGGATGCTATCAAATCCAGGAAAGTCCATTCAAATACATGATGTAGCTGGATTAGTGGTAGGAAAAGTTTTCAAAGAAGCATTCATTAAACAAAATATATAGAGAGGATTTGAAGTGACTGGATTTCATCCATTCAGCCAAAATATTTTCACAGAAAATAAGTTACTCTCCTCCAATGCAACTAACCGTGAGTCAGTCAAACTTTATCAAGAATAAGTAGGTGAAATTGCACCCCTCTGAGTGTCTCAAGGAAGATATGATAGTTCCCTGTTCATTTCGGTATTCATAAAATGCCTATGAATTAATTTTGAAGGTGAAAACATAATAAATTTTTGTATAAATGCAATCAAAATTGATTTCCAGTATTGAAGTTTTCCTAACCTTTTACTTAGTCCCAAGGTACAACACCCCATATCCCAAAGTACATTCTTGTACCTTGGGATACATTGCAGGGATGTAGAAAGTAGTTAATAAAGTAACCACCTCCCTTCCTACCTAAACTTCCTTACAAAGAATCAAATTTTAAATGTTTCCATGATGGTGTGTAGCCTAAATATTGGGCTCTCAAAAAATTTTAAATAAGGTATTTCTATCATACACAGATGGAAATAAAAATAACTTTCAAAAAATTGTCGCAAGGTACAACACATTCCCCTATACAAAAAAATTTGTATAGCATGTGTTGCAACTCATATCTCTTTTTTCTAATGCTGAAAAGTATCTATCTGATTAGTGCTGTTCTATATCGTCATTATGAGGCATTGAATTTGATTTTTGCAGTCTGATTTGAATTTATCAACTAAATAATCACTAAAAAATCGTTAGAATCACAATACAAATAACCTTCCATGTAAGTAATTGAAAAGTGAGTCAGTTAGTGTCAGCACTTACAAAGAGCATAAGCAACCTACATAGATCACCACTTGTTGTGCTGTGATCGTCTGTCTACTTTAGAATCATTTCCAATATAACCAAAACATCAGAAGTGGTCAGGAGGCACCCCCAGCTGACTATAGTGGTGAAAATGTGGAAACAAGATTCATAATGGGTTGAATAGGATTTCATCTCCATGAAAATGTCTCTGAGAATAAATTGCAAAATATGTTGTGTCTCAATGAACAATACTGAAAGGGTAGGCCTACTGTGACTTTTATTTTTATGTATTAACATAATTAATAGTAGCCTTAAGCGAAAAGTAAACATATTTATACATATTTACATCCTGTACTTTCCAACATTTTAAACTATTTTATAATCTATGAATGAGATCTTCCTATACAATCAAGGAAACTCCACCTTGAATTATAAAATATACCATACTGTGAAATCAACATGCAAACTCTGAATAATCTGAAAAGAAGCTTTTAAAGCAAAAAAAAAAATGATTGAAGAATACAACTCAAAAAACAATTCTTTCTTTGTTCTAATGTTTATATACAGCTTAAGTGCAAAACTTTCCGTTAACTCTCAGGAAAAATAAAATTAACTCTTACTATATTATATTGCTACATAATATAGAAAATTAAACAGCATCAAGTCAGTTGCAGGCACACACATCACCTGGGAAAAAATAATTCACATTGTTAAGAAAGTGAAAATAGCAGCTAGATTTCAGGAATGAGGGTTGTAGTGCTAAATTTATCAGTACCAAAGCTCTAATAATGTTGATTGAAAATGTTTTAAAAATAACATTTCAAAAACGAAGGTTTGCTTGTAGAGAAAAATATGTAATCAAATTTCGAGTGTCCTATGAGTAAATTACACTATTATACTAAAGATTTCATTGCAGTCTTCTTTAAATGGGTTTGAGCTAGAGTGTCTGGCTCAAATCTATGTATAAGTCTATATAAAAACAAAACAACGTCAAATTTTGCCACAATTTTCAATTTTATGTATATATTATTTCAACAATGTGATGCACGAAATAATACAAATTCTTGCTCGTTAGAACAAAGCAGTAGCCGGAGCGGCCCCACTACACCACTGGGGATGAGGATCTTCTAATAGAACATATAAGTTTAGTTCTACATTATTCACCCAGCAGTGTAGTCGGCAATTTAACAGAGTCAAAATACTACATAAATATAATTGAATACAAATATTAGTCAAATAATTAATGGTATATGGTGAAAAAAAGAGTCATGAAAAATAATATGGAAGGGAATAAGTAGTTACATAGTACAGTACTCGTAAAATATGTACCTGCTGCTTGAGTGCATTCTTTGTCATTCTATGTTAAAATAAGATGTGAATTACTCACTATCACTTTATTTACTCACTATAATAATAACTTATAGTAAGTTCAGGAGAATAGGCAACAATCTGTTGGTTTCAGGCACGTTCATCACCTGAAAAAGACGTCCAAGTTGTAAACAAGTAAGAAATGTGAGCTGAATTTAAGAAAGGTTTTTTTTAACATGTATCAAACAAGTTATTCAACTAGTTATCTAGTAAAAAATTGCAAGCCTATGATGAAAGTGTATATTTGAGTGAACTTTCCAATTGTTTTGTTCTATTTTGCTCCATATGGGCCTTTCAAAATTCAGAATAAATCAGTTACTTTGGATTATGATTTCTTTGAGTGGAAAGCATTGGGTGAGACAAAAATTTATAGATAAAATGAAAATGTAGATTATTTATAATGTGACTGAATCAGGAATTAGAGAAGTTTTGGGTGATTGCCTGTGTTTTAATCAATTTATCCAAGTATAGTGTATCTGCAGCTCAAGTGCTTTCTTTCTAATTCTATGATAAAATAAGATGTAAATTACTCACTATCAATATTATTATAGTAAGTTCAGGAGAATGGGCATCAATCTGTTGGTTTCAGGCATGTTCATCACCTGAAAAAAGACGTCCAAGTTGTAAAAAGTAAGAAATGTCAGCTGGATTTAAAAAAGGTTTTCAATACAACATTTTCTTATCTCTATTATTTTTTTTAAACTTGATTTGGGTCTTGTCTGACAGGTTGGAATTTTGTAAATTATTTAGATATAATTCATTTCTCATTTTGATGAATTTTTACAATACAAAATTTGATATGAATAAGGAGTCTGATTGTAGAAAAACTAAAAAAAAGATCCATTCCATCAGCTGTTAGTAGATAATATTGATAGATAACACCTTCTGTGACATGAATAATTGTGACATCTGCAAAAAGAAATGCTATATCCTGAACAGTTAACAAATTATCAAAATGAGGCATCCAAGTCTTATGTACTTCACACATAAACGTACTGAAAATCATATATACATTTTTGTAAGAACTGAAAAGATAAAAATAAATATAAATTAAAAAGCTTTTAAAACCCAACGTTCTCAAATCAAACTAAAAATAAAAAAATGAATTTCCTGCATGTCTTTGAATCTCTTTTTCTAATGAATTCATAAATATGTTCTTTCACAAATTTTATTATTATCATAACATGTCTTAGAGCTTAGGCTAAAAACGTTGGATGCATTTATATGTAAATTATGTCTATTCTAGCATATCAGCTACATATAAGCCTATTAATGATTTATGGAAATTTTTGGAATTGTTAAGCTTTGTTATTATAAATGAGCCCAACGTTTCAAGTCTAAACTCTAAGACATGTTATGGAAATAATTGAATTGCTGTTTGAATGCATTCTTTATCATTCTATGATAATAAGATTTAAAGTACTTACTATCTATATGTACATAGTACAGGAGGTGAGGCACCACCCTGTCAGTTGCAGGCACGTTCATCACCTGAAAAAATGTCTAATTTGTAAAAAAGACAATAGCAAATGTCTGCTAGATTCTAGGAAATAAGATATTTTCAATATAAACCAGTACTAGGTGGATAGTGGAAATTTTCCATTTCAGAATATTGAATGAATAAACTTGTTAAATCATTGATTGAATAGGAAGTATAATAAATATGGAGGAGAAAATAAGTCTCTTTCAATAATTATTATTGAATAATAATACAGCTCCTTGATAATCTGTGAAATTATAATGAAAAATTGTTTCAGATTAAGATTTACAGTTTTCTACAGCCTGGGCCCTATTTTTTCATAATATATAACACTAACACATTTCTCCATGAAATTAGCACACATCAATAAATTTATAATATTCTTCTTCTAAAAAACAGTATTGGAACGTTTTTCTTACTAGTAGCCTACAGTCTGTTTAAGCAAAGGAGACATTCTGGCCAGATGTCAAGATGACTCCAGCTTGGCCAACATTGGTTCAAAAACTATGAACTTTGAAATTATGAAGCAGAATGTTTCCTACAATTTGAGACTCAATCTATAATTTCTAAACCACTATTGACCGAGCTGGAGTCATTTCCCCATCTTGTCAGAATGCTTTCTGTTCTTGGACAGACTATACCCACACCACAACGCTCCTGCCTTAACAGTTCACACTTAAAAGAAAAATAATTTTTCCACTAACCATTGATTGAATAAAAATTTTGTACTGAGTCATGGATAGATGGTGAAGGTTGTTTTTGAGAACTTAAATTTTTGATTGGATCATTGAAATTCTCAAGTGAACTTTACTTATAAATTACATTAGTAAGACTTTCCAAAGTTTTTTATTTACTACTTACTTGTTTTTTGAGGTCGTCATGGAGACTCCAAGTACCAGATGAACGTCTTCTGACATATGCCACAAAGTGGCCAGGTCGATAGGCGCCAATTCCTACAAGGAGATACTTCTTGTTGGAAACTGTGAAGTGGACTGGAAATTCTTCCAATGCATGGTCTCTATTGTAGGGTGCACCTTCCATTGAAGGAATCTTCTGACCCATGTAGCCTGTGTCGATGAAGATATGTTCCATTCCCTCTATTGAAGTTTCAATTTCTCTGGCCCTGCAGTACCTGCACTCTCCACTTATTTGTCCTGGTATCTTGTCTTCAACTTCATTTGATAATTCTCGCAACAAAGTGCGGTCTAAAAGGACAGCTATTGATTTTGCAAGGCTCTTCATACCTTCACTTACAATGATATTACAGTTTGTGTCAACAATAATTTCAGAAACCCTACAATTTCCCATACATAAGGGTGTTGAGCAAACTGACTTGGTCTTCACACTTGCAACTTCTGGCAGGAGTCTCTTTAAAAGTGTTATTGCACTTGACCAGGCATCATACTCAAATGTAGGAAGAATCCTTCTGCAATTAATATTGAATTTTTCAGGTAACCTACTTTCAGGTTGGAGGATGGCTGTAAGAGCTGAAGCACGGTACTTATAGGTTTCTCTGCTTGCACCACTTACTGCCAATGATATGGCTGTTTTGAAAAGCTTGTTTTCAGAAAGGTTGATAAATTGCCTGTATGCTTCAATTTCAATGTAGCCATGTGCAATCATGGTTGCAATTGAATCAAACCCACAAGTGTTTCTCACGCCAACTTTTCTCTTATCAATAAAGATGAATGCTTCGCAGTTGCCATTTCTAAGAAGTGGATTTTTTGGTGTATTCAAGCATTCTCCACTTAGAGCTGTCTCGAACTCTTCATTTTCATGAGTGTATTTTGATCTTTTAATTTTTGATGTTGACTCTCTTCCAAAGTTACGCAAATTTTCAACATTGTTAAGATCAGAGGATGAACATTTATCTACCTCATTCTTTTTCCTATCCAGATTTCCAGTGTTCTCTGCAATATCATCCTCAGATAAAGTATTATTATCATCTGCATGAGGCCTTTTTGAGTTGTACCTGTTTGGTTTGTTTGTTTTGTTTCCTGAATTTGCCTGTGATATTTTGCAGAGACCATACAAATACTTCAGATGCTTATCCACCATTTTATGGATGTGGAGTGGTCGATTCTCTCCTATTAATATTCTGTTTTTTAAATTATTGAATTCATTTTCCACATTTGAAGTGGAGGTTGTCAAATGTGGTGACTTGAAGTTATTATTCAAAACAGAGGTCCAAATTGGGAAGGTGTGACTGAGTTTGATTATTTTCTGTGAGAAGTCTGGTGAATAATAAGCATTCAATTTATGCCCCTGGTTCTTGTCAATATTTGATTTTACTGAATCAACAATTGAAGTTACCCATTGAGAGATAGTATCATGTTGATGATCAATTCCATCCTCATTCTTTGAATCATCCACATCATAACATCCATTGAACTCCTTGTCTCCATTTGAATCCAATGTATCTTTAACAACACTGCTCATCAAATTGGATCCTCTTATTTTTTCTTTCACAAACCTCAATGATCTATCTGTCAAGTTGCTACCGTGTATGGAAATTTCTTCTGTTGATGAAGATAACAGTAATACATGGTATAGGACTGTTTCTAATTCTTCAAGACTTGTAGAAATAATCAATATTCCTAGGCAGTGCAAATAGAACTCTTTTAATCTCCTTGCTATTTTTCCCCTCCATAGGTCCCAATTTGCAGCTGATTTCAAAAAATGAGCCAGATCTAATCGTATGTAGCAAGGTGGTAATTGAACTGTTCTACCACTTACAACATCAAAACATTTTTGAATGTATTCATTAATGTTGATGCATTGTCCAAAACACCTACTCACTGCAGACTTTATTGCTTTGGAGTCATCAATGTTCACCTCATTTGGAATTGGTGCCCCTGATCTCAACCATTCATTGAGCCAAAACAATATACTATTTCCATCTTGAGCCTCAGACAGCATTTGAAGTACTGGGATATCTTCATCATCAGTTTGCAACACTACTTCATAAAGGAATATATGTTGAGATGGCCCATTCTGTCTTAATATCTTTTTTACTAATGAGCCCGTTGCATCAATTGAGATTGAGATGTAACCTTTGCGGGCTGCATTGATATAGATTTGTTTTTGCAGCTGAGAGTGGTAGTGCACATAGAATTTATCAAGCCCAATCTGATGAATTGATCCTGCATGTGGGTAAGTATGTTTCATTAATGAGAGACAAATTATTGGGTCAGGACCGTGAACAATGTTGGAATTGAGATCACTCCCTTCTTGCTTAGCTTTCCTTAATACACCTTCAGAAAATAAGATGGGGGACTCAAGGTCCTTCTCATCCATTAGCTCATCAGCCAACTCACATCGAAAAACATGAGCAGATTTGTGTTGTAGTTTCTGTGAGATTTCTTTTCTCCTTAGGCTTGTAAGCCATCTTTTCTTTTTGTGTTTGACATTTCTTGTGTCTTCACACCTCCAATTCAAAACTACTGTCTCTCCTTCTTGAGGCTCATTCAATATTTCACCTTCTGCTTCAGATTTGCATTCATTGCAGATTGCTCTCATTTTTATATATTTATCCCTCATTGAAGGGTCAGTTGACACCTTACTGTAAAGAAAACTGTAAACACAAGGAAGTTTATGTTGATCCCATAACAACTCCACAATAATAGGGAAGCGGTTTGTCCCAGTGGTAGAGAGCGTCTAATCGGTGAGATTAGATAAGCGACGTGCCTCTATCACCACTGTTGTAACGGTGACCGGCTCCTCTGAATTCAATTCATGAGCCTCAAAAATCGCTTCCCGGTGGTTCGGAACCCACCTAAAGCAGTAGGTCCATTCATCTCTCATCATCATCCTTCCCATTACCCACGCACAGGCCCAAGAGCCCATGTGGGCATCACCCTCAAAAAAAAAAAAAAAAAAAAAAAAAAAAATGTTTTCCCATTTATAAGGAGGCAAAGCATTAATTTCTCTGAAAGTTCCTCGTTCTTTACGTCTGTACTTTGTTTTTATAGGCTTGATAGTTTCCCAATCACTGAATTTTATATGAATTTTGAATGTTTTCTTTGGATGTATTTCAACTTCTTCCATACTCAAACTGATAGGAGATGCTGATGATGACAATGGAACAGGAACATGATCATATTTTCTTAATTCTTCTGATATCTTCACTTGAGGAGAATGCTGAATGTTGTGATGTCTACAAAGCTTTTCCAGTAAATTATGTCTGTTCTCCTTGACTTGTTGATAAATATAGTTTGGTTTTATAACATTGTCGAGCTTCAAAGAAATTTCTTCCCAGACATTGCTTGATGGTCCAGGAATAGAACCATCTTTGTGAATGACATTTTCTGTATCGAGTAGTAAAATGAGAAGTTCATCTTGGCTAACAATAGCCTTACGTGGCATCTTGAATCTACTATTGACATTTAATAGATAAAAATATTGAAAATTGGGTTGATAATATTTTTTGGCTCATGAAAATTTTCACTCATTAAAAAAGAACTAATGAAAACATTCAACACCACAAATTTTGTGGAAAGTGTTCCATTAGCCTACATAGATATTTCTAATTTGTAATTTTGAAGTCTGGAGATAAAAAAAAATTCAATTTGCATTTGTTGATAAGAAAACGTTATCAGGAAATGAAATTCATATTATAAACACAATAAAAATTTCGTTGACTGTATTCCCTTCATTGAAAACACATTGAAACAGTTTTTTTTTTTAAATTTTAATATTCGTTGAATTATGAGACATTATGCTGAATTTGGATGCTTTTTTAGTTGTCACCAATGAAATAAGTTAGATGGAAACATTCCTCCAAGAATGTACTTACAACACTCACAAATGCACTCATAACACAAAAAACACTCCAAATTGGGATGAAACTTTCAACAGCAGCTTGTGTATAGTATCAGGTGGTATGTTCAGAAGTTTATATTGGCCAACAATAGCCTAATGTGACTATATTTTTTTACTATTTAAAATATTTCAAAAAAAGAAAAAGAACAACAGTTTTTTCACATAATATCTTCACATATTTCAAAAACTAACAGGTTCATTCACAATCACAAAAGAGGTAGAGAGGAAGTCTTAAGATTTGAATTTGTAAATAAGAATACATTATTGAGAATAAAATCAATGTGACATACAAAATAAAAACACAGTGAACCAACTTCCCTTCAACGAAAACTTTTTATCACTTCAATCCTTGTTGAATTAGAAGACGATAGGGTGAATTCACATACTTCTTCTGTTATGTCACCAATAAAATAAGTTAAATGCAAACCATACGGTATGGTACTTGAAAAATGAACTCAATAACTTGAAAACGCTCTCCCATACAAATGTACTAGAACTTAAAACATGAAAGATGTAGTAAATATTCAACACTCAAAATTGAAAAGTATCTTCAAACAGCACTGTAGCGATAGAACTGAACAGCAAGAGCTCTTGACTATGACTAAAGGGTTGAACAAAGCAGAATAAAGAATTCGCACCCCTCTAGCATGATATAATTGCTTCCTTTTGGCTAATGGTTGTCAGGTGTCCAGAGATCTACTATTCAGGTAGGAATAGTAGAAACAACAGTGGAAACAACAATTCTAGTGGAAACAACATTTTTGGAATTATGGGGCAACGAAGGTAGAACAAAACTTAAAGATGAATAAACAAACTTCAACAGATGATTATATAAGTTTTCATTCGATCTTGACCGGTATTGATTTGATTTTGAAGCTGGCATCACCCAAACACTTAAACCTCAATTTTTAGTGTAACCAGAGTCAAACAAACGTCGGAAATGACTAAACAATCCTAAACAAATGATAAACAAACAATTCTACCGGTCAAAATGCAAGATTGACTGGTGGGCGCTGCTGGAGCTGCATTTGTGAAGCTAGCAGCGCCCAAACATTTAAATCTCGATTTGCAGTGTAAACAGGGTCAAACAAACGTCGGAAATGACTAAACAATCCTAAACGAACGATAAACAAACGATTGTATCAGTCGAAATGCGATTTTGACCGATGGTCGCTGCTGCAGCTGCTTTTGTGAAGCTGGCAGCGCCCAAACCTTAAATCTCGATTTTCAGAGTAACCAGGGTGAAACAAATGTCGGAAATGACTAAACAATCCTAAACAAACGATTGTATCGGTCGAAATGCGATTTTTACCGATGGGCGCTGCTGCAGCTGCTTTTGTGAAGCTAGCAGCGCCCAAACACTTAAATCTCGATTTCCAGAGTAACCAGGGTCAAACAAACATCGGAAATGACTAAACAATCCTAAACAAACGATTGTATCGGTCGAAATGCGATTTTGACCGATGGGCGCTGCTGCAGCTGCTTTTGTGAAGCTAGCAGCGCCCAAACACTTAAATATAGATTTCCAGAGTAACCAGGGTCAAACAAACGTCGGAAATGACTATACAATCCTAAACAAACGCTAAACAAACGATTCCACAGGTCAAAATGAGATTTCGACCGATGGGCGCTGCTGCAGCTGCTTTTGTGAAGCTAGCAGCGCCCAAACAGTTAAATCACGATTTGCAGTGTAATTAGGCTCAAACAAACGTCGGAAATGACTAAACAATCCTAAACAAACGCTAAACAAACGATAATATTGGTCAAAATGCGATTTTGACCAATGGGCGCTGACAGCTTCACAACAAAAAGTCAATATCTCAATTTACAGTGCAATGAAAGTCAAACTAACGTTGGAAATAGCGAAACAAACCTGAACAAACTAGAAACGATCTATTCCATCAGTTTTCATACGATTCTGACCCATGGGCGCTGCTAGCTTCACACCAAAAGGTCAAAATCTAAATTTATAGTGCAATCAAAGTCAAACAAACGTCGAAAATAGCTAAACAAACCTTAACAAACGATAAACAAACGATTCTTTTCTTTTCCTACGATTCTGACCCATGGGCGCTGCTAGCTTCACACCAAAAGGTCAAAATCTCAATTTACAGTGCAATCAAATTCAAACAAATGTCGAAAATAGCTAAACAAACGATAAACAAATGATTCTATATGTTTTCATACGATTCTGACTCATGGGCTCTGCTAGCTTTACACTAAAAGGTCAAAATCTCTATTTACGGCGTAATAAAAGTCAAACAAACGTCGAAAATAGCCAAACCAACCTAAACAAACGATAAACAAACGATTCTATAAGTTTTCATACGATTTTGACCTATGGGCGCTGCTGGTGTGAAGCTAGCAGTGCCCACTATTTTTCCAATTTCTGGGTCAATTAATGTCAAACAAACGTCGAAAATAGCTAAACAAACCTAAACAAACTATAAACAAACGATTCTATAAGTTTTCATGCGATTTTGACCGATGGGCGCTGCTGGTGTGAAGCTAGCAGCGCCCACTTTATTTTTCAATTTTTGAGTGAACTAATGTCAAACAAACGTTGAAAATAGCTAAACAAACCTAAACAAACGATAAACAAACGATTCTATAAGTTTCATTCGATTTTGACCAGTGGGCGCTGCCAGCTTCACACACCTTAAGAGTACAGAGCAGTACTCTGAGGCCATGACTATCAGTCTATATGGGGAAAAGCATAGTAGAGTGAACCGTTTTCGTGTCACACAGCCTAGAAGAGTGGAATGTCCTGTGACTCGGTTATGAGTCACACGGCTTGTGGGTGAAGAGTCGTGTGACATGAAAAGAATCTTCTCCTGGTAAGAATTTTTCAATATTTATTAAAAATTCAAAAGATTCACTCTCAAACCTGGAAGTCAATGATGATACTGTTTGATCTATGATTTGATAGTATTGTCTGTTGTATAGTATAATATTATAAATGACTCTTAGAATTGTCTCCAGATTGATCAAATAATTTAAGAATTTTTTCTTCTTCTGGGAAGTTGATCTCAATGGGTTTGTTGTTATTTACTTCACTCCAAGTTTTTTCAAAGTCCTCTCTGAAAGATTGTTTGCTGATTCTCAGAGTCAATATCATTTTTTGTGCTTCATCAAGATGGAGTGTTTCTCTGAAGACCACTATTTATTGAGTCTATATGGCCAAACAAGTTCACCAGCACTTTTAAAATGAAATAAAAATCAAAAGAGAGCAATTGTTTTGCAAAAGCTGTAGCTTTGGAACCAGCATCAGTTGAATAATTGTCTGAAATTGTAGTAAGAAATTCTGACAATACTGGGTAATTGGCAAGCACAGAAGATAGTGAAGTATATCTTACTGTCCACCTAGTTGGGCACAAGGGTCGAAAATTGTCAGATTTGTTGCCTCTTTACGCTTTGGAAATCAAAAGTCTCTTAGGAGAGTCTCTGACAAACCCAATCATTTCCCTCACCATGTTGAGTGTGTCCCTGCACTCGTGTATATTTTTTATTGTATCTTGCACCACTTGGTTCAAAGAATGAGTCAAGCAATGCAAAGCTTTTTCCTGGACATTCAGGATTTTTGTTTGAACCCCATTGTATAGCCCAGACATATTTGCAGCATCATTAAAACATTGACCGCGGCACTGATCAATAGATAAATTGAAGCAATTTAGAGAGTATCACATATAATATCAAATAAAGCAGAGGACGTCGTATTGTCAGTTTCATAGAATCATAAAAACAGTTCATCCACTTCCAAATCATCTGAAACTATCCCCAAACAAATTGATACTTGTTCATTCCTAGCTACGTCTGATGTTTAGTCACAAATAATTGAAAAATATTTGGCATTTTTTATCCTATTCAAGATATTACAGAAATCAGGAATTTTTATTTGCAAAATTAAATAGAACAAAAATTACAATAAAATTGGATTTGGTGTGACATGGCTTTGCAAAACCCTGTGCATGACACCGAGTTCTCATAATTATAGAATAAATACATTCAGGCATAACTTATGCTATATTACTTCTTAGAAATACCTCAATTGCTGAAGGACAGTAACTGATAATATCATTATAAATAAACTTTGTTGTAGCTCTTCATGAATAATGAGACTTAGTAACAAAAATACAAATATTCAAGTATAATAACTGCAGGAGAAGAATACAAAAATCTGCTATGTGATATTATAAAAAAAGAACAGTATAAAGTTAAAATTGACAGTAACTTGTTAATTTACTGTATATTGAATTAATGAATAGAAATATGCTTGATGCGGAATGATGATGTCATTTGATACAATGCTAAATTAATTTCTATTGTAATAGCTTTGCCTTAAAAATTGTATTAAAACCTACCTGATGTATGGTGTATGAATAATTCTTTCAGCATTTTCTATTAGTACTGATATTGATGATAAGGTACTTATAGACTTAAAGACTGGACAAATGCATAGCCTAATATACTCCCTTGGTTTCATTTTGATTCAAAGTATTCTTCAGTTGAGAAAATACAAATATCTTTTTCCTGAGTCTCTTTTTCAAATACTTAGTGTGCTTGGCCCACGTGAAACCATAGTCAACTATCACACCCAAATACTTGTAGATATCAACCCTCTCAACAACCTAACAATCACATGACACACTATTTTCGTCTCCACATGCACAATCTTGAGGATGTTGTCAGGTGCTCGCGTGGATTGACGCACAATAGGCATACATTTGGTTTTACTTACATTCATTGTCAGGAAATTTTCATTGAACCATTTTTTAACTATTGCTATTTCTCTTGAGGCTGAAACAAACACGTCCTGCCAGGTTTTGCCTCTATACAAGAGTGCTGTATCATCTGCAAACAAAAAGAACTTTCCCTCTAGGTTCAATTTGTCTAAATTATTAATATAAATGAGAAACAGTAAAGGTCCTATGGTACTGCCTTGTACAACCACAAATTAGATAGAATGAGATAAATCAAATACCTTTTTTTAAACTTTGAAAGTACTGTATTATTTTTACTCTTTATTATATTTTGTGTATTAATAATATACACATTATTGTATTATTTTCATTGACATTGAAAATGGGCTTAAGCTTGAAACATGTCTGTGTAAGAATAATACTTCTAAAGTTTAAAAAAGGTTTAAAATAATAAAGTTTTAAAATACTACTTTTAAAAGTTGAAACTTTTATTGGTTATCAAAAATGGAATATGAACCACAACGTAGGCTAATTAATGGAATAATTTCAACTTTGCAAGTTGTTGACAAGTCAAGGTAAAATGACTGATAAAGAATAATTATTATACTTTTCTTACCTGTATGATGGCCAAATTTTTGGAGAATCTCATACTCCTTCCAGTGCTCTTTAGGCTCTTCCTCCATAGAAATCGCCTTGTTTACTCTAATCTGATTAATGTAAGTGGGAAATACGCATATATCTCCATTTATACATTTAAATGGAACTGTTTGGATTCCATCGTTGAATAGGCACACTTGAAATGGCATTTTGTAATCACTGTGGTGACCTGCTGATACATGGAATGGATGGTACATTGAATGGTTACCCTAACAACGGTTATTGATTGATTTTGTCTTGCGTTGCAGAATCATAATAGACATTTTATCAAGTTAATCATGTATTTTTGTATTCAATTACAAATACCACTTATGTAGGTTACCACAATCACTACTAAACTTGAAATGAATGTAATTGATGTCAATATAGTCTGATCTCAAGAGGTGTCAAACTATCTGTAGGTAACTGAAACTTCAATGAATTTAAAATTGATTGCTGTCAATATTGATATTCTGATCTTAAAAGGTGTCAATTTATCTATGAGTAACTGAAACTTCAATGAATTTTAAATTTATTGAATTGTGACTAATATTTAGTATTGAAATTCATTTAAGAACGAGATTGGATATTATGTAGAATAGAGGTAACATCATTATTGTTGATTAATCAACAAATTTATTTTATTTTTTGTAATCTATAGATAACTTTAAAAATGTAAAAATGATAATGTATAAATTGGAATGTGGAATCTGAAGTGTTTTAAAATTTTGTATGCAAGACAGGAATAACTAGAAATGAGTCATTGTGTTTTGGAATTTCCCACATTTTCAAAATGATTTCTTCTGCTTTCCAGTTTTTCACTATGCTATTGAATTTTACAATAAAAATGTTAATGAGGTTGGATTGACATGCACGTGTGAAAAAGCTTTCCTCTAGTGAGTGGGGATTCCGAACAATGAAAATTTTGTTTTTTATAATGATTATATTTAATATTTCTACTATTGTACCATCCACCAACATACAGCAGGTGTTTATCTCATCTTTAGTCTTCAGAATGAACTTTTCAGTCTTAAATATTTTATACTGACCATCAAAAGAGTCCAAATGCATTGGTAGAGGCCCATTGTTGTGGTTGTGCAACAGCTTTGGAAATGTTTGATTCTTTTTCGTCACTTAACCTTTTTGCTGCATAATGTTTCTCAAGCTATCTGTCATAAATTGCAATTATGGAGGTTTAAATTTTTTATTATTTTTCTCTCATTATTATGCATTGTTACCTCATGGAGTATGGAGTATTATGTGAAAAAAATCTATAAAATATATTTCCCCCCTCCTTTTTTTGACATTTATTTTTTTTCTCAGAATTTTCCTTCTTGATTAAAAAATTTTGTTTTTCTCTGGAATCGTTTAGAAATGTAAGCAATAGTATTATAAATTATTCATACAGTACATTTACTAGCAAAAAAGCAATAGCATGCTTACAAAAATTTTATAACTCACCATTGCATCAGATCAGCAATACGGTATCAGATTTTGGAGGCATCACAAGATGGGAGATTTGACTATCATCATGTTTTCAGCACTGTCACATTGTTTCTCCATATCCACTAACACATTTTCACTATCTACTCAACTTATTGTTATCATAAACAATTCACTAACCCTAAAAGTTGATACAAATTTCCTATTCCCAATCACTGTCTAATTCCTATCAATAGCCTTATCCTAAACTGCTTATTCCAACTATAAAAACAATATTTACATTTTTTGTATTCCTTATCAGCATTTGCAAATTTTTTTGTAATCTTTTTTGGAGTGATATGTTTCAAAGCATGGAACAATGCACAGAGGAGGATTATCAACACAGGTCTTGCAGAAGTATGTTGTCTGCTTCCTCTTACAGACCTTTTCCATTCATCTTGCAAGATGATGGCATTATAGCACACACTGCACAATTTGGTTTGTGTGACTTATCTGAGAATTGATCAGGGAAATGAATCCTACCAGAAAGCCGTTCAATAGCAAGTGGATTGCTCAACCTCCTCCCATGGCGAACTTTGGGAGTGATCATTTCGTGATTTTCAAGTAGTCCATCAATAACTGCTTCACGAAATTGCTTGTGTGATAGTTGTTTTATATTCTCTTGCATATTATAGGCAATGCAACCATTCACCAATCCAACTTCAATCAAGAAGTGCCATATTGGCTGATACCACTTCATGCTCTTGTGGCCATAACAATATGAAGTACAGAATTTATCATAAAGATCTACCCCTCCCATGTTCTTGTTATACAATATTTGAATGTTTGGTTTTGTTTTTTGACTCCTATCCCCACTTCTTGAGCGACTAGTTACAGCTGTTACATTTGTATCCCCTATAGTGGACAACATATTGACTTTCCCTGTGTCCTGCCAGGTACATGCAATAATGGATTTATTGTCGTTTATCCACATAGCTGGCAAATCCCTTTTTTTTTGTTTCAATGATTTCATACTGGCAGGGAGATGCTTCCTATTAGCCCTTACTGTCCCACATGCACCAAGTCCCAAGTCCTTCAAGTCATTGAACAACCCTACACTAGTAGAAAAATTGTCCATAAAAATTGTCTGATCACTAAATGTGAGTTCTGAGATCAAGTCTTTCACAACCCTTGCTCCTAGTCCATCATCGGTATTTATTGTCTCTTTCCCTGTATAAATCCTGAATTTGAGCATGAAACCATTGGAAGAATCACACATGGACCACACCTTTATTCCCCATTTGGAAGAGGGTTTGGATGGGAGGTACTGCTTGAATAAAAGCCTGCCTTTGAATTTCACCATGCTTTCATCAATGGCAATGGCTGTACCAGGAGTGTAGCTTTCCATATACTTTTTTGATGTTATGTCAAGCAGAGGCCTGACCTTGAACAATTTGTCATATCCAACCTGTCCTTTAGGGATTTGGTTAGAATTATCATTGAAATGAAGGAATGTTTTTAGAAGTTGGTAGCTGTCCCTATTGAAAATCCTACTGAAACCAGGGGTTTTCATCAACCAAAAACTATCTTGAAAAAATGAGCCCTCAGCTGGTTTTTTTATTAGACCCATCCCAATTTGAGCTGCAACAAAAGCTTGAATTTGATTTGCAGTAAATTCCTCTAATTTATGGAGTCTAGACCTCTTAGGTATGTCATCAATACATTGCAAGGCATAAATGTTACTTTGTTCAGCAACATGTTTGTAGATTTCTGTGACATGTTTGAGAAAAATATAAATGAAATGTTTTGGTGGGAGTTAGGTGTTTTGGGAATTTTTAGAATATTGTGGAATGCTGTCCAATTTGAAATGAGGTCCATCTGAAATATTTACTGTACTCCATGTAATGTCCTTATGGCTACCACTACACAACAATGTACCTGCTGCAGGAATATTTTCTTCAACTGCTCCATCATCTGAATCGTCAGATTCATCATTAGATGAGAGTTTGAAATCTAAATCTGAATCCTCATTGGTTTCCAGAAAGTCTAGAATGTCATCTTCTAACAAAGGACTCGTCATTTTTAGAATGAAAATAACCTACCTAATAACAATGCTGTACATAACCTAAATAATAAAAATGTTCCTACATTCACTACTTCTGAAATGTTCCTACATGCACTACTCCTAAGCTTTACACTATCACCTAAACACTATTTTCACTATCAGTACTTCTACACTATAATTCATTAAACTTAGTAGAAAACTAAACTGGAAAGCAAATGTTAGAAATATATCCAAATATATATCCGTTGTAGACTGTCCACTGTCTTGAAAACGTAAACAAAGCCATGTGACTTTCCCTGTGAAACATTTCACTAGGTTGCAGCACGATACAGGCATAAAATGAATGCATTTTCATCACTTGGGACTGTAGTCGAATAATGCTGCCAAAGGAGAAGTTTTTTCAATGATGTGGACTAAAGTCGAATTATGCACTCAAGGGCTAAATTGTCTGTTCGACCGTAGTCGAATTACTCAGCAAAAAGGTGCAGTGTTCTCCTCATGCCTTTTTGCCAGCTGCTGAAGGGGCTTATCACTTTTTCTTATTTGTTTTTTATTGTCATCATATAGTTCTCGAATCTGAATGCACTTACATTATCTTGAGACCCATATCTAGTCACATCATCTGCCAAATGAAGAAGTGCATGTATATTATGCAAAACGAAATGTTTGCCATTGCCATAGATGATGATGAATGACAACACAAAATGTTTCCATAATTCCCTTGCATAATCTACATTTGGTGCATTAGCCAAAATTGTAACTGCCACATGTAGGGTTAATAAAATAATACATGTCCAGAAGTTCCTTTGTTTTCCACTTGAGTTCATTGACCACTTCTAGGACTTTGTAGCCTTGGCTCTTCAGATCATCAAGTACGGTCTCTGGACTACATGAGTGATGAAGTTTCTTTATCATGACTCTGATAGGTTACTACTGTTTGTTTTTGTAAGAATGCCACTTAGAAGTTTTTAACAATGAATTGAAGTTTTTTATACAGTCTACTATGATGGGAGGCGGGGGCACTACTTTATTCTTCTTCTCCTTGGTTTGCTGATTCACATTTGTTGAACTGCTAGTTGATGGCTGAGGGGGCAAAAGCAATGTATCCATCTTCCTCTTCTTTGAATTTCTTGATTTTACTCTGATCCACTCAGTCTCCTTTGCTAATTCCTCTTCATCGGTGGAAAAATGTTGTTTCTTATTATCTTCCTTTTCGGTTGTTGTTGTTTTTTCAGTTTTAAAGTTTTCTCTAACAGTAGACCAATGAGGCTGCTTTTTCCTTTCTCAATTGTTTTCAAGAAGAGAGATTCTTTCATTCAGTTGCTGGAGTTTCTTTTCAAGTTCTTCATTCTTAATTTGTATTATTACACATTAATTCTCAGCTTCCTTCAACTATTTTACAATATTTGTTTGGCAGCTGTTTTAAAATTATTTGGATCAATGACCTTTTCTGGTGTTGATTCTTTTGTAGGATGACTGGAGTTGACACTGGTTTCCATTTTTTCATTCAGTATGGCTTCCTCTTCTATTATTTCCTCTTCAAATTCTGGAACAAGAAATTTTGGAGGTCTGAAGAAAGTCATTTCTTTTGATTGAGAAATGTTTATTCATTACTCAGCACTACGATTGTCCCGCAAGCATTGACCGGCGAACACAGCGGCACTCTCAGATGCTCACAGGCACACACTTGCACTTTTGGACGCGTTTGCAATACCATTGTAATGCGAACCCAAATCCATTGAAATTTGAATATTTTAACAACTGCTATACTACTCTATCAACACTACAATGCTCTAGACATCCTACCGCTTCGACGTCTGACTGACAATTGAACATGAATATTTATTTGCAAGATTGATATATTGAAATGTTGATCAGCAATTTTGCAAAAAATCTTCATAGTTGTTTTGGTTTTGTCACTTGATACTCTGATCCTTGCCCTTGATGATCCCTGCATCATCCCTAAAACATTAAAACACCAAAATTATTGATTAGAAGCTTTAAAGATTTGTACCTAAATGTACTAATTTATGTGGAGGTGGAAAAAAATTCCACTCAGCTTAAGAAAAACCTATGTACTGAAATCTAGACCATATGCAACGCAACTGCAGTGACTAGAGAAGACTCTTTTTATATGCAATAATATGTGAGGCTGGACGTGTAAGTTCCATTCATCACAAAGTGCATTATATATGAGCCGTTATCAGAAGAAATTCCAAATTTCTAGCAGATAAACCATACAAGGTAAATACAACACGTTGTACTTTTCTCTATTATTTTGAACCATACATTGCAATTCACAAGTTTTTTGTAGAATCCCAGGCTGAAATAATGCTAATGGACTGCAAGATATAAATTTTATATGTATGGCTTAGACACTCTGGTGATTATGCATATAACCATATATTATAACCTATGTCTTCTTCATGATTTCTAGCAGCCTTCTGCGATCATGAGGTCTTCTGTTTCCAACTGAAGGTCTCAGTGAAGCCTGGCACCAGCTAGGGGTCCCAGATTTGAGTTAGTAGAGACTCAGTTATAGTTTTTGCTGTTGTCGTATTTTCTCACTCCTATGATCCTTTGCCATTTCTGTTGGTGCAAGGGCTGGCTCGTAGGCAGGCAGCTCTAGTGGGTTCAGCTCCCACTTGCCGTGTAGAAACTTGTCCATATGCCCAAAGAGCTCCTGCAACCAACTGTCCATGATGGGGTTTGAGCAAGCCGGCTGGTACAGGGAAGCAGTAGTGGGACTATCCCACTTCAATTAGGCTAATAAAGCATGGAGCATTGACAGCATTCCTCAATACTTTGTTCTGGAATTTCTCAATTCATGACAATGTTACTTTCCCTAACATAGCCCCACAGCTGTAATGTTTTATTAATTATTCAAACACATGTTATTTAGTAGGTACTTGTTTATTAGACATTATTATGTTATTAATAGAATAGAACAATCATCGCTGTTACAACTGGCGTCACCGCACATTCTCCCTCAGGCCACATCCTACTCAATCATCACATCATCGGTTACAACAGCTGGAAGAATCTGTTCATACAGTATTATTTTATTGTAGATTAAGAGCCCAATATCCAGTACATTTAAAAAAAAAAGAAAAATTATATACAATTCTCACTTCTTTTTCTCACGGCACATGTGATTTCCATTGCAGTTTTGCACCCAGTGTCATTCCAACATATTTGACTTTATTGGCGAAAGGCACAACTGATGAATTGTTTCTTCTGATGTCTTTACACATACTGTCTGTTTGAAATATATTGTATTTGATGAGATGTTGTGGTATCTTTCCATAATGAATTGAAAACACAGAATTTTGTCTGTACCACTGTTTATTTTGTAAATAGTGGTACCTTATTATGTAAATAGTTAGTGTTTTACAGAATAAACAGTGGCAGATCATCAAGTACGGTCTCTGGACTACATGAGTGATGAAGTTTCTTTATCATGACTCTGATAGGTTGCTACTGTTTGTTTTTGTAAGAATGCCACTTAGAAGTTTTTAACAATGAATTGAAGATTTTTATACAGTCTACTATGATGGGAGGCAGGGGCACTACTTTATTCTTCTTCTCCTTGGTTTGCTGATTCACATTTGTTGAACTGCTGGTTGATGGCTGAGGGGGCAAAAGCAATGTATCCATCTTCCTCTTCTTTGAATTTCTTGATTTTACTCTGATCCACTCAGTCTCCTTTGCTAATTCCTCTTCATCGGTGGAAAAATGTTGTTTCTTATTATCTTCCTTTTTGGTTGTTGTTGTTTTTTCAGTTTTAAAGTTTTCTCTAACAGTAGGCCAATGAGGCTGCTTTTTCCTTTCTCAATTGTTTTCAAGAAGAGAGATTCTTTCATTCAGTTGCTGGAGTTTCTTTTCAAGTTCTTCATTCTTAATTTGTATTATTACACATTAATTCTCAGCTTCCTTCAACTGTTTTACAATATTTGTTTGGCAGCTGTTTTAAAATTATTTGGATCAATGACCTTTTCTGGTGTTGATTCTTTTGTAGGATGACTGGAGTTGACACTGGTTTCCATTTTTCATTCAGTATGGCTTCCTCTTCTATTATTTCCTCTTCAAATTCTGGAACAAGAAATTTCGGAGGTCTGAAGAAAGTCATTTCTTTTGATTGAGAAATGTTTATTCATTACTCAGCACTACAATTGTCCCGCAAGCATTGACCGGCAAACACAGCGGCACTCTCAGACGCTCACAGGCACACACTCGCACTTTTGGACGCGTTTGCAATACCATTGTAACGCAAACCCGAATCTATTGAAATTTGAATATTTTAACAACTGCTATACTACTCTATCAACACTACAATGCTCTAGACATCCTACCGCTTCGACGTCTGGCTGACAATTGAACATGAATATTTATTTGCAAGATTGATATATTGAAATGTTGATCAGCAATTTTGCAAAAAATCTTCATAGTTGTTTTGGTTTTGTCACTTGATACTCTGATCCTTGCCCTTGATGATTCTTGCCCTTGATGATCCCTGCATCATCCCTAAAACATTAAAACACCAAAATTATTGATTAGAAGCTTTAAAGATTTGTACCTAAATGTACTAATTTATGTGGAGGTGGAAAAAAATTCCACTCAGCTTAAGAAAAACCTATGTACTGAAATCTAGACCATATGCAACGCAACTGCAGTGACTAGAGAAGACTCTTTTTATATGCAATAATATGTGAGGCTGGACGTGTAAGTTCCATTCATCACAAAGTGCATTATATATGAGCCGTTATCAGAAGAAATTCCAAATTTCTAGCAGATAAACCATACAAGGTAAATACAACACGTTGTACTTTTCTCTATTATTTTGAACCATACATTGCAATTCACAAGTTTTTTGTAGAATCCCAGGCTGAAATAATGCTAATGGACTGCAAGATATAAATTTTATATGTATGGCTTAGACACTCTGGTGATTATGCATATAACCATATATTATAACCTATGTCTTCTTCATGATTTCTAGCAGCCTTCTGCGATCATGAGGTCTTCTGTTTCCAACTGAAGGTCTCAGTGAAGCCTGGCACCAGCTAGGGGTCCCAGCTAGGGGAAAAATTATATACAATTCTCACTTCTTTTTCTCACGGCACATGTGATTTCCATCGCAGTTTTGCACCCAGTGTCATTCCAACATATTTGACTTTATTGAAATATATTGTATTTGATGAGATGTTGTGGTATCTTTCCATAATGAATTGAAAACACAGAATTTTGTCTGTACCACTGTTTATTTTGTAAATAGTGGTACCTTATTATGTAAATAGTTAGTGTTTTACAAAATAAACAGTGGTACAGACAAAATTCTGTGTTTTCAATTCATTACTGTCTGTTTGTCAAAGCATGTGTAAACTTGCTTTCATTCAACTGTATCCGCCAAGTCTCAGTCCATATCTATATCCGATTTATTGTGAGCTGTGCTTTCTTGTTTCCTCCTTATTTGTATCCCCAACTGCTAGGACAGCTGTATCATCTGCGAAGATTGCAATGGTATCATCGTCGGCTCAGGAATATCACTGGTGGAGAGTACAGCTAGGTACTAGGTACAGGGTAAGACCCTGACAATTTCTTGCGGTAACTTACTCCAGCTCCCCTTCACAATAATGTATACTGACATGAATTACTGTGTCTCACAGAGCTGCTGGTGATCGGATTCGGCGGCATCCACCCCAAGGGATGAAGGGCACATCTACCTGATGTGCTTCTTTCTTTAGTTAACACCATTGGTGTTACCAAATAGGTTCATCTTTATTTTTATGAGATATCCTGCTGCATACACAGAATCTTTTGATCAGAAGATCGATTAAAAATATTATTCATGTAATCTATCTGAAAGCTTTATTGAAATTATTCTACGTTTCAATTTATAATTATAGCAAGTTTTGAATTGAAATACTTGTATTTGTCATGAGCACAGATTTATATAGTCTGTCCAAGCAAGGAAGACATTCTGGCAAGATGGGAAAATAACTCCAGACTGGTTAATAATTGTTCAAAATTTATTAATTTGATCTCAAACTGTAGGAAACATTCTTATCTACAATTTGAGACCAAATTTTAATTTTTTACCAATGTTGACAAGCTGATGTAATTTTCTCATCTTGCCAGAATGTCTTCTTTGCTCGACCAGACTATTTATTCTTAAATAGCGAGGCACTAGTTTTGGTTGTTACACTGTTATTAATATAGGGTGGACTGAAACTGAAGTAAATGGCATCAGAATATAGATGGTCCATTTCTCTTGTGTTTTTTATTTTTTAGTTATACATTACTAGAGATTTATAAATAAAAAAGAAAAAAAATTATTGATAAGTAAGCTTATGGTGAAGAAACATTATGTGAAAGACACATGGTTAATGTAGCCTATTTATTCTAATGGCTTTTGAGAGATTGATAGTGGTGCAAACCTATACCTTGATATTCTGATAAATCTGTGGTTATGCCAGCTACTAAACGTTCATTAGATGGAACAAAACGACTTGAAACATTTTCGTTATGAGCTGTGCATTGTATTCCTTTTATTTGATCATATGTTTATTCATGTCATATAAGTTCATTAGATGGAGCAAATCTACTTGAAATTTTTCTATATGAGCCGTGCATTGTATTTGTTCTGTGGAGGGTGGTGGGAATCCAAGATTCTGTCTAAGAATTCTGTCAAGAATCTGTTTAAGAATCTTGGTTGGAACCAACCGGTAGCCGAATTCGACACTAGCCAGGCTTCAACCATCCACCCTCCACCCTCACCCCTCCATGCTCTATCATACTATCTACATAGTATTAATGTACGTAGTATACATTACTATGATGAGATTAGAATGAAGAGAATGTTCTCAAGATTTTAAAGAAAATGATGAAGTGGAGCATTCACTGTTACTACTTGTCTGTTCTGGTTGCTTCCTCAACCTCAGATGAACTTGATGAGCTTCTGTCTTATTCTTTTTAGCCTCACCATGAGTCTGCAACACGAAATTCAAAGAAGGCTAATTATTCTGTTGTAACCGAGATATTATAATAAGTCAAATAGTTTCAATGCATTAAAAATGCAGGTACATTTTAATGATGCATAAGTTATATGTTTTGAGCTCATAATCAAGTACTGTATTTTTCAAATGCAACTCTTAATAAAGCTCAATACATGTTCTGTGTTGATAAAATAAAAAAGGTTACTGGATTTATTTTTTTAAGTACCTAGTGCTATAGAAAATTGTCGATTAGAATCAATCGTGTCGATTCAATTAGGCAAGGTAGAATGAAATAATAATCATTCACATTAATATATATCAATTATTAATAATCATATAATGAAATTAATAATAATTCAACAATATTATAATTTTCAACAAAAGAGATATGTAGAAAATACATACGACACAAGTGCATCATATTATAACATTGAAATGATATTAGATCTCTAATATTATAATTTTGTACAAAATATTCATATTCATATTGAGAAGATTTCTTCAGAATCCATGTTGAAATCAACGTGCTCAGAACATGCCAACATGGTGATTATTACAATTATAGATTCCTATCCCACCTAGAATTTAAATTTTTTGTTTCAATTGCACTACTACACGAAAAATCAATTATATAAAACAGTGAACTCACCGTAGACTTATATTCCTGAGGAGGAGGCGTAAAGCCTGGTTTGGTCTGTCTAGTGAAGCATTCATCATCTCGAATCACCATCCTTCATTACTAACGCACAAACCTGTGTATCATCCTCTTAATTTAGTCAATTACCCACCTTGTGCAATTTCATTACTCTTAGTTGGTCGATAAATAATATAGGCTAATAATAATCAATGCACTATGTAACAGTTATCACATAATCTCGAAAATTAAGCGATCAGATTACAGTCTGTCCAAGCAAAGAAGACCCTTCAGTAATGAGACAGCATGATAGACTATACTCTATTCACGATCACTTGAGACGGAATAAACAAACTTTTTGAGTGTGTATGTTTGTAATGGAAGGTCTTCTTCTATGCGAAACTTTCGGCCACAGACCAACAGCTGTAGCCAATCACAGCTCCAGAAAAGAATCAGCTGTTCGACTGCAGCCAATTTTTTCGCATAGAAGAAGACCTTCCAATAAACGCACACACACGCAAAAGGTTTGTTTATTTCGTCTCAAGCCATCGTGAATGGACAACAAAATCGCGGCAGGAAGGAAGAAGGCAATCCCCCTGTCGAAACTTGCTGAGTGATTTATCCGCTGATAAGTGCCAGAAGTATGAAAACCATTTACGGAAAAAACGTTACTCAAAATTGAAATGAATAATGATTGGGAGGAGACATTCAACGAGCACAATACTTTGTCATGAAAAAGATTATCATTGAGTAAAAATGTTGAATTATTTCCAGCAATGTTCATTATAAACAACAAAAACAGGTGCCTATCTCGATTTAATAAGAATTTATTATTGTTACCAACTTACTATTATTGGTATAACTTTTATTAAACTCTCCTCCCATTCTTTTACTGTATGTATTCCGATCATAAGCAATATTGTATTTAATTGATGAGACTAATACAAACTTCTTATGAACTGATTTATATATTTATTTTTGTTGATACCGTGCTGTATGTATCTCTATCATGAGCTGTATTGTGTGAAATTGATGTGACTCAAGTGAATTAGACTGATGTGAAATTTGTTATGTAATAACTTATATTTATTAATAATTTATCTTCATTTATAATAATTGCGGATGAGTGTAACTTTATGTCACCTAACCACACTAGGTTGTTTTTGAGTGAGGTAGCTATATTGAGAGGCTACTAAGTAATAGAAAGTGTGTTATTCAGTCAATATGTGAACCACATGTCATATCTAAACTCGTATAATGATATTTAATATTGTACATATTTATATACTAGCTATCAATTTCAAGAATAAATGGTTCCTCTTTTGTATAGTTTTCAATTTATATTTTTCGATTGTTGCTATTCCGACTCTGCTTCTATCAGTATCTCTGTTGCCTACTTGATAATAGTATCTTCTTGATCAAGCTGACTTGACTAGAAAACCACCTGGGGCCCAATTTGACAAAGCAACAAGTCTTGTTATTAACCATGGTTACTGACAAATACTTGTGATAACAAGTTGTTAACTACATGCGTTTCACTAATGAAATGAGCAACAAGTTTACAATTCTACAATTTGACAAGTTTTCCCACCCATTAGTGACATCTGTATCGGTTTTCGATACTTTATATAGTTTGCACTGATATAGTTGAAATTTGAATTATTTGTGGTAAAGATAGATTGATAAAATTGATTTTGAAAATAAATCAATCATTAGAAATCCAAATCTTTGAACCCTCATGTTATTTGGTATAAAAATAATAATAAATTAATAAGACATTTTCAATCCATTTAGATCCATTACTTAAACCAAAAAAATATTACAGTGAGCTTGGAGTAGCCTCCCCTCATCTCACATGTTAAAAACATAGCCTATATTCTACTGGTACTGATGATTTTTCTAATTTATTGAATTTAATTATTTGACTCATATTGGGCATGATAAAATGTACAAAGAAACAATATAAAAATAGTTCTAATCATTGAAAATAATATTGAAGCCTTGAAAAGCATCTTTATTAAGACTTATAACTTACTTACTTAGGTCTAATCATAGGTAGAAATTTCATGGTTAATTACAAGTTTCTTTGACAAGTCTTGTTCGTTACCATGCCAACGTTCGTGAAACACTTTTTCATAACCGGCGGAACGCTTGTAAAATTGTTGAAATTCACTTGTTTATCACAAGTCTACAATTGTGCGTTCGTGAAACGCCTGTTATCAGCTGGATTAATAAATTAGACGTCACCCAAGAGTATTCAATTTATTACTTTATTAGATCTTGTAATATCTATTGAAAGAGTAATATGACGTGACATAAAGTGATCTACTCAGGCTAAAGTTCAGTCTAGATGGCTCTGGAGTTGAGAATAGTCATTTTATTTATTAAAATGGTTTATCTAATAACATCTATGGACGACCCCTTTCATTAAATTTATTTAGTAATATAATGCTTTGATACAAATTTTGTTCGACTGAATTTTAAAATATTTTATTAGTTTTAATGCATAAAATTGATTGGAATTAAAAATTATTTTGTATTATATTTGTGTAGTTTCTATTTCTTCACTTTATTGATAAAAATAATTCAGCCCACTTCTTATAATAATTCAACAGTTTCTGTAGAAATTATACAAAACTGGACATTACTGTACGAATAATTATTATTCTATTCAAGACTTCATAATATTGTAAGACTTCATACAATATACATGGTGTTTCAGGAGGAATGTACGATAGGTACTTCTCAGGCTGATTCCTTACACCAAGTAGAGAAGAAAGTTCCATGGGACATACCCCAAAAACACTTAGTTACCGAGATAAAAATGGCAAAAATAGACAATTTAAAAAAATCTAATTTTTCAAAGGCCTTATCAGGTGGTTGAAATTATTATCAATTTATTTGTAAAATTAGCTGAGAAACTCGATGAAAGCAGTTTGAAGATTGTAAATTCAACGGTTATCAAGATAAATTGAAAAATGCGCTAAAAACACAAGTTTTCAACAATATTAAGGGTTATAACTGGATATGAAATCATAAATTTGTATTTTTTATAAATGGAGGCTGAAGAGGACGAATTCTGAACAAAAAGTTGAGTGACGGTAATTGTGTAAATCTTACCCAAATCTCAGAAATCGCGACTAAGGTAAACATTGGTTTTTCACTTGTGCTACGTTTTGTCTATTTTGTCTTCTTTTGATCGTGCTTTCTGAGATTTGAGTAAGATTTACACAATAGCCGCCATTTAATTTTCAGCCATTGTTATCTCTGTAACAAAGCGTTTTTGGGGGTAGCCTATGTCCCATGGAACTTTTCTCTCAACTCAGTGTAAGGAAAGGGAATCAGCCTGATTAGTATTGCTCATTCCTCCTGAAACACTCTGTATACGAATCTCGTATTTGATTCTCAACCTCATTCTTTATTTATAAATACTACTAAAAAGGAGAAAGAAACTGACATTGAAGAATAGTGCTGTAAACGAGAGCTAGTTTGTGAGAAGGGCCTCACATTTACTTTTTTATTTTTATTTAGGGTACACCATTCCTTTGCTTTCAAAAAGTCGGCAAATGATAAAGCAATTGCGCTAGATGTAGGTTTAGGCCGACTGCCATCTACTGCTGACCATTTGGGTGAACATACATGGCGGATTCAGCCATCCATCAGAACACTCATATTTTAAATTCTGGAAATATAGAACTTTCTATTGCTCAACAATATTTTTTTTAAATATAAGTTACCGGTACTTCTATTATGGTATGTACAATATTTGTTTTTAGTGCAACAACTTGAAAAAAAATTTTTTGTTCAAATTTTATAGACATAGACTGGCCTATATACCAGAAATTAAAAAAATAAATTGTTGGGTTTACCATAACTCTGTGAGAACTGCAGACTCTCCTCAATCACCGAATAATTTTATAAACGACAAAAGAATCACATTCATCATTCATTGACATCTATAATTGTATTATCCTTGTATACCAACACCATCATAATCACAGAATAGTTAATTAATTGAATTCTTGTGATAGTATAAATACTGTATTATAAATAACCAGTCAAGTTGTGGTTAGTCAACATATGGCACGGAATTATAATTTGATGATAACATTATAACATTAATTTGAAGTTTTAAATATTGTATTTTGTGTTGTGTGTGAATACAGTAGTAAAATCTGTCAATCCTCGACCTGAATCTTTTGTCTTTACACAATTAAATTCGCTATCCTTTTACAATATTGGGTAATAGTGAAAAAATACGATGTATAGCCTACTGTACTGTAACCTACTTGAAAATGATGCTCAATTATTCAGTAAGTTGCAAGTAGGCCTATCAGAAACAAGTATTTTATAACATAAGTTATAGAAGATGTTGTGTGCGACGCTGATACCTTCTCAATGTTGTGTGTGAAGAAGGATGATTTTTTATCAGTGTATCACAGATGACGATCAATATATTTATAATATAAATATATAATTGAATAAAATAAAAAAATATACCTTCATCGATTCTTGAACGGATTGCAACCACATTGCTCTACGTGGTATAGTCTGTCCAAGCAAAGAAGACCCTCTACTAAGATGGGAGAATGACTCAAGCTCGGTCAATATTGGTTCAAAAATTATCAATTTGATCTCAAATTGTAGGAAACAATTTGATCTACTATAAAATCACATTTATAATTATTTAACAAATATTTTTGACTAAGCTGTAGTCATTTTCTCATTTTGTCAGAGGCTCTTCTTTGTTTGGACAGACTATACCACAAAGCGCTGTACGTAGACCTACAGTTTGGAGAATGAACCGAGCACACTCGTTCCCATCTTCTATTAAATACCGTATTGAAAACACATAATAATACAAACTGTGTAGTGAACCAACTTGGTGGACTGATTAATCTTTGTGTAAGGTGCTATCTGGATCTCTCTCGAAGATGGCGAAGATTAATAACATAAATACCGTATCTTAAAGGAAGAGGTGTGAGAAGAAGTCATGCACTATCACTAGGAATGATAGATATATCTCTACTAAAAATCCTTCTGAAATCGAGAATTTGCGTTATGGTATAAAAAGAATCTATAGATAGAGAGATATAAAATTACAAAAGGTTGAACTTGAATGAGATATCCCAACTTCAATCAAAATCAAAACAAAAATATTTATTGTCGAAAAACATGGAACATGTCAAGACAAAGTCAATGTGCTAATAATTATTATAATAGTATAATAGTCAATATATATCCTAGAATAATCCTAAAATCTAATTCGAAAAAATCATCAACTTTATACAAACATTCTCTGTTAAGTACCTTCTTTAATAATAATGTTTGTAGTTACTGCTAGTCATCTCTCTTACATGACTTGGCAAAAAATTAAATAATTTTACACTCATGTATAGCCAGTTCTGCTGGGAGCCTGAATACTGAAATTGATCAATTCTTACATTACCTACTCTATTTCTTGTATTATATCCATGGACATCAGAATTGACCTCAAATTTGGTAATGTGTTTTTTTGTGATATTTAATCAGGTCCAAGCAAATAAGACAATCTGGAAAGTTAGGAGAATGACTTCAGCTCGGTCAAGATTCAAAAATTCTAAATTTCGTCTCAAAATATAAATCAGAAAGTCTCCTACAATTTGAGATCAAATCTATAATTTTTGAAATAATATTGACCAAGCTGGAGTCATTTTCCCTTCTTGCCAGAATGTCTTCTCCGCTTGGAAAGAGTCTTAGCGACAGTTCGGTTTTTTTTTGCTAAATAGCGAGTTGTCAAAATAGTGAGATGCCCCGTCCCATGTAAAAGACCTAGCGGTGACTTTGAAAACAAGCGGGACCCACTAAAATAATTTAGTTTTTTATTAATAACAATCTTGTTTTGTGCTCTATCTAAAAAAAACCTAAGCTTTACTGTCTATTTGTTTTATATTTTCGTAAAATTCAAGTAGGACATTGTTAACGTTTTGGTTTTGTTCTGACGTTCGCATTTGAATAAAATTTATTCTAATTCTGCACTATGATTTAACCAGACTCTTGAAATTTTCAACAAAGTATAGGCTTATTATTGTGATTGCTAATTGCTTAGTCTGCAAGATTTTACTTGCGATATGAGCGTAGGAGAACTGATTTCCCCTTCCATAGTCTGTGGGCCTACTCTGTAGCATAAACAGAGTAATTTTAGCAGGAAAACCATTGCCGTACCCAAATTTCAGTGACAAATTCAGTATAATTTCCAATATCATTCAAATATTTACTGGGTTTCCTGTAGTCCATATAGGGTTTCTCAAGATCCGTATTATAGTACTAAATTATCCTACATTTTTCATAACACCTCCAGAAATATTTTCTGAAAGAGATTCTCCTCAGCTCCCTTAATATAATGGATCGTCCTTCATTCATGGATCGTCGGTTCATTAGGCTACTTGTAATATTTTTGCTTGTCTCCAGTGAAATCAGCATCAACTGATAATGTACCGGTAGCGGTAGTCTACATACCTATCAGTTCAAGTTCAGAGTTAATCAGAATAACGATAAACCATGATATCATTCACGTTAGATTATTATAAATCGATACAATGAAGTAATAAGCTATCCCTGAATAAACTCCATTTATAAGCATCAATTTGTCCAATGTCTGTACAGGGTATAGAGTTAAAAAAATTACCGTGTAAAATAAATATTAAATCCTTCCACTAAAATTGTCTTCCAGCACGAATCAATCCACAAACACAGTTTGTGATTATTTGCCAACTCCATTTGAGTTTTGAAACTAGATCGACTATCAGACAATAAAACTCTTTTCCAATTCAAAGTTTATTTGTGACAGCACTTTCAAGTGGAAGTGCCAGACTATGCTGAACAGAAAAACTGCCACGCACTAATAATTTTGTTCACAGGCGTAGCCTAGACCATAACTAAGCAGGTTTAACGCTTCAGCCGTTTGGGTTACAAATACCTACACTCACACCCGATTAATCAAACAGCGGGAACCATACCCTTATTTGTGGTTTGTAAGGCTGCTGTTCGACAACTCACCATCCACAAAGGGCGGAGTTGAGGGTTCTTTCTTGTTGGTATAGGCAGACGTTTATTGTTACCTACCGTAGCCTATTGGGTTACAAAGCTCTACTCACACCCGATTAATCAAATAGTGGGAGCCACTCACGCTCATCCTTTTGGTTAGGAAGACTGTTATTTGACAAAATAACTCACATGAGGAAAGGAGCCATTCACAGTAGGGCCCTATTTCTTGTGACAGGTTGCTGGTAAATAAGGGTGGAGTGAACCGTCAGTGTTGATTGGAGCCCACAAAAAAAGCCCTCCATCTATCCATGAGCGACTCTTATTTCATTATATATTTATAATTACTGTAAGTTACTTCCTATATTATTTTGGTATATCTCAACAATATTACTTCCCTTCATTCCTTTCTAATTTTCAACTTGTGCTCCTTGAAATTACAATAATGCGAAATTATAAATACTATTCTAGATATTTCATTATTAATTCTCGAAATAGCAGTTTCAAATCAGCAGGTTGACAACCAAACTATCAAAACGAAATAAAGATCCTTGCACTGGTCGTTATCCAATCTTGCCTGTCCTGATAACGTTATCGCTTTAGCCTCAGAAATAGAATTGAAGTATCACATGAAGTATTTTATAGCTGTAGTATGAAATAAACATAAACGTATGAAATAAATAGACAAAATGGACAATGGAAATGAAATTTATTCTCCTTTAATAAAATAGCATATATTTTAAATACAATTTTTTCTAGCAGGAATTGTTTATAAACTACCAGCGACATAAATGTGTAAGTAGGCTACATAGTACATAGATTTAAATAGTATATTATAGAAACCCAAACTGAATGAATATCGCAAGGAAGACAGTAATTGAAGTAACAAGACATCAAATGAAAATATCATCGTACAAATAAACACATTCCTTGAAATCAATCAACGATAATATAAATATGCTATAATAGTAATGGTATTTTTCAAAATAGGTATTCTGAATCTGAATACTTATAAAACTCATAGAATACCGTAATTCTAATTTTCGCTACACTTCACGGAAATAAGCTATGTAGACTAGGAAGTCGTCATTTACATACATAATCAATCAGCTGTTGTCCTCGAGCGGAAAGAAGTCCTTTCCATACAAGGACCATCTCTTTCCAAGCGTGGACAGCTAACGCCATCTAGCGAGAGAAAATGCAACTACAATAAACCATCACTTTCTTTGAAACTGTCAGAAATTTGTCAAAAACAAAAAACTTTGTATTGCTATTGTAAAATTTAGGATGATTGTACAAAAACTATCATGAGCTTAAACATTTCTGGACTAAGAAAATCGAGTATTCTGATAGTTATTAAGTAATATCCATTTGATTGAGTCAAAAAAATTGTGATGCAAACTTTCAATTCTTAGCAGTTCAGCTTACTCCAGATTCAGCTCAGCCGAAGCTAGTATAGTAAGTTATCTGGTCTTAGCTGTTCTTAGATTTCATTAATCCTATTTGTTTTTTTCATTCATGAAATTAGATTGATAATATTGATTTGAAGTGTAGCGAAAAAAATTATACACAACTCGCCCAGGAAGTTTTTTACGGTATTTGGAATTATTCCCAGGCTCGGCACACCTCGCCTGGGAAACTATCCTCATACCGTAAACTTTTCCTTCCCAGGCTTGTAGCGTAATGTACTATTTCATCAAACATTTTGGTAGTTCATCAAACATTGTCTAATTTTATACTTAGGAACAGACAAATAATATCAACAATTTTCTCTTTCAACTGATCAAGACTTTATTACTTAGTTATCGAATTGATCCAACAAGGTTGTCAGATCCACAGAGTTTATTTAAAAATCCATACTCAAGTTTCAATGCTCAGGGAATCATCATCAGTTGAAAACTGAGGCTCTGAAAAATACAACTTTGAAAGGAACATGGTTGAGCAGGTGCACTGGCGGCTTGTGCCCACGAAACAGGTGAAGTGCTGTGCAGCAAATTATACGGGCACTTCACCTGTTTTGTGGGTACAAGCCGCTAGTGAGTAGGTGAGGAAACATTTTTCAAAAAGTGGGTTGAAGATAATAATATAACTAAACTATAACTAACTGATGATGATGCCCTGAGCATTGATACTTATAAGTATGAATTTTTAAATAAACTCTGTGGATCTGACAACCTTTGTTTTCACTTACCTAAATTATGGATAAGTCCCACAACATCTCTGATAAAAGTGTTAAATTTCAAGTAATGAATATTCTACTTTCAATATTTAATTCTTAATATTTTGTTCAATACATCGAGTTCTGATTATATAAGAGTGGCATAAAAACTCAATTATAAAGAAAGTCAAAATCCTTATTTATAAACCAGTTAAGCTAAATTTTCTTCAAATTTTTATGGCTATAGAATAGAGCAAATGACAATTATAATATTCTTATACAAAAAATTTTATCAGATACATCTATTGAATTTTGGTGTAATGAATTTGGAAATCCGTACCGAATCGGTCACTTAATGTCATAGTAATGGTATTTATCGAATTCTCAAAGATTATAATTGCAATTGAATTTGTTCAAGAATCAAGAATCAAGAATTTTATTAGCCATAAAACAATTACAGAAACGTAAGCAATAGGCTTTGTCATTATTATATCATAGGTAAGTTACATAAAGAGATCAAAACTATGGATAAACGTTGAAATATTCCAAATAGTCATTCACAGAGTAAAATGCTACAGACTTTAGCCAGTTATCCACAGTAATACAGAAAGTTCTTAATGGTAACTGTTTGACATCTGGTAATACATTAAACATACGAATCTGCAAATACTTGTGACTCTTCAAAGATTTAGTCAATCTAACTGTAGGTCTAGTTACATCATTCTTATGTCTAGTGTTGTGTGAATGTACAGATATATTTTTATTGAAATTTGACAGATTTTTCTTAACAGAGATTAAATTATAATATATATACAAACAAGGCAAAGTCATAATTTTGTGTTAAACAAAAATTCCTTTACAAGATTCATTGTACTTAAGGCCAAAAATAATTCTAAGTGCTTTTTTTTGCCATATAAAGGCTTTTTTTGAAGAAGATGAGTTGCCCCACAATTTTACTCCATAAATCAAATGAGAATGGAAAAGACCAAAGTATATCATTTTAATTACATTGTTGTTTTTCTGTAACTGACACTAAAATTTGCACTTCAAAGCATCAGTTAAATAACATTTTGTTATCATCATGGCATAATTTACAGCCTTTATATTTAGACTCTTATGTCTGTAGAGGACAACCTTAAGAATATTTTGATGTTATGACACAATCATAGATACAACAGAGACAAAAATATAAATTAAATTAAGATAAAATTTTACAAATGCAAAGTCGTAAACTTGAGTTCTACACGAAGAAGCCTAAATACATTGGAGCAAAGTATTATAAGAAGTAACAAACAAGAGCCAATTTCAAATAAATTCAAATCAGAATTAAAGGAACATCCAACCGAAAGAGCTATTTGAAACATATTGAATAATATTTTCTCAACTAACATCTATTGCATGTTTGAACTTCAAATATTATTTATAATAGAATAGAATAGTACATTTAATGACGCTGGCTTAAGTTACGAGTCCCTAACGGCACACCTTTGTTTGTCAAATCACGATTCATAGTTTAATCACTATTTTCCATTCTTGGAAGTAGCATGGTTCTTAAGGTACGATTCCCAAGCGGCAGCTCGAGCCGCGCCGCTTGAGCTGTTGTGGCTTGAGCTGTCGTAGTGCGCTGCTGGAGCTGCCCGGCTCTAGCCATCACAATAACTCTATTCACATAACTATATTATAAATGTTTACTTTGTTATTAGGGCTACAAATGCATAGAAAATCAATAAATAGTGAAATTCAATTGTAAATAGCCTAAAATGGTGACTTTTACTAGGTATTGATTTATTATACATCAGCTAAATCCGCGTCAGCTCGGGCCGCCCAGCTCGAGCTGCCGCTTGGGAATTATACCTTAAGAACCATGCTACTTCCAAGTGTGGAGAATAGTTAGTGATTAAACTATGAATCGTGACACTATTCATTCAAGTATTGTACAGTTGTTGAAAAAATAAATCATGAAATTAAAATATATCCCACCAGGTCAATCTCTTGAAACACATAGAGCCAGCCGTTCCTGATGGGCAGAAATTAACCTTCCCCATGTCATTGAAAAGAAAGATAATTCAATTCTCCAAAGATGCATTTTCTACTTTTCTCGATAGTAAAACTATTTCAATAATTATCAAAGTATTATTTATTGAGTATAAAGTATTGAAATTTTAATTATTGAACTTAGTCTTTTGTCAAGAAAAGTGGAAAATTGAATTCTCTTTCCAATGACACATGGAACATGAAATTCTATCCAAAGAAAACGGCGCTTGAAAGTGTTTCAAGAAATTGATAAAAATTACAGTGAGAACGACATAATTCAATACAGCTGACTGCTACCACACACTCTGTACATACCTATAATTATTCAAACAGAATATTCCAATAGAATATAACATTTTTACAAAACATGGCATTCATGTGAAAAACTCTGGATTCAATTTAATGTACATAGTTCAACCTAACAATTCTTATTAATAGAATTGTTAATAATAATAATAGTTTACTACTAGTTTGACCCTCGAAATTCTACAATGAACTTTGGTAATTTTTTTCGGATTGGATTTAAAGGGTGTTTCAGGAGAACGCTGTTGAGTTCCCAGGCTGATTCTCCACACCAAGTAGTAGGTACTAGTGAGAAAAGATCCATAGGACATACCCTCAGAAATATTTTTCTACCAAGATAACAATGGCGAGAGAGTGACACCTTTGATAAGATCTATAATTTTTTTAAAAATTAGAGGCTTCATGGAGGTACAAAACTAATATTTTCCTTTGAAACATTGGATGGAAAATGCAATTAAATCAGTAAAAATCATATACGCCCTTGTTTTCTTGTAAGATAAAATGGTCCAAACGTATTTAGAGTGATCTGATTCCCTGAAGTTGAAGTTAAATCTGTTAATGGACCTCACCAAGGCTTTCATATTCTCCTTAATGTCTTTATAAAATACCTACTACAAATTTTGTAAATAGGATATTCAAGTGAATGTATAAATTAGATGAATTGTTGCTTCTGTAATAGAAGATGAATTATTGTGCTGTGTTCTTTTTAGTTACATTCCGCCCATGTTAGTATATCTTATTTGAGAAAGAACTACTTTTTTATTTAATAGAAAAACTCAATTGTTGATAACTGATGAACTCGAGAAAAATAGTGGAGAAAACAAATAAATATTGTCAGATTGCATTTCAGTAGAGGCCAATTGAGCCAGAAAATAAGATAAAACTGATAATCAACATCAAATTGATAACACAGATAAAGAGGACTCACCTGTACATTTGTTAAAATTGTATTATTTATTGTTTCAAATTATATAACTGTTTGGCATTTTACTGAGAATAATAGTGGGGCCAACATAGCCCCTACTTGTCATCATCATTGTTTACTTAGTTCAAGACCAACATAATTGCCCAATTGTTGAAACCGGCAAATTCGTCCGCTATCACTGGCATGCCAAAAATGTTATAAAGTATAATAGTTATTGAATTTGTAATCCTCTCATATATATTTTCTCAGTAACCAATTAAATTTCTTATTCTCTTAGAAATTTAATAAATATTTCTCTCTTAAAATTACTTCTGTCATCCTCACCCCTTCTAGAAGTTTTGAGAAGTAGTATACTTCCTGGAAAAAGGTTGGGAATAAGACACTCTCTCACGTGCGGGCTAGAGAAGCAGTAGGCAAAAGTGAATGTATTAGGCAGTGAAATTTATGTGAATATTTGTGAAGAATTTGAGTGTAGAATGCAACGTAAATGCTCTACCGGCTATCTGAGGCTGACGTAAAGGTGAATTCTTCTTGCCCATGGCAAATAACGGACCATAAGGTTAGTAATAAAATTAAATTTTGACAATATGCAGAACAATTTCTCCAGTTTTAACCGCAACAAAATATGAATGAAAGTAAATGCACTGTAACAAGTAACGCTCACCTACTCAACCCCAATCTTCCTATCACAATAAACAATTGCCAGAGCAGAGACTTCTGAGGATTATAAATCTCGTGGACGGCATACTGAAAAGTAATTTTCCAATATATTTCAAGTCTGAATTTAAATTTGTCTCTGATGGGAGGAACAATGATGCAACTACTACAAGAAGCAGCGATAAAACTCTTAGGATTCCCAACCACCGAACTACCAAATATAATAAATCGTTTGTTGTGACTGGCTGCCGAGAGTGGAACAAATTGCCCACTGAGCTCAAGAGCCTGGAGAGCCGGAATAGGTTTGCATCCTCACTGAGAAGGCACTTTCTGCAGCGGTTATCATTGGCTGTTCCCTCCTGAATAAATTGTAGGGAAAATGTTGGCAAAACTAATTGTTAGGTAGTTATTAGCTTTTAGTGAACTATGCTTAAGTAAGTTAAGTTCTATTTTTAAAAATCTTTATTATTTCGATAGTTATCAAATATTATTAAGCTAGGATTGTATATTATATTCATTAGAATCAATTGAATACAAAATCCTTAGAATGCATCCCATTTCTCAACTAAACAAATAAATTTATTTCAATCTTTGTAAATTATTAAAGTATTTTTTCTGTAGAGTCGTTGGTTAAGTGTAAGACAGGACTTAGTCCTAACTTCGCCGTTTCATGGCTAGTAACGGAGTAGTCTTATTTTAGTATTTATATTAAAAAGTTGTATTTGCTATACATGAATAAAGTTATTCTATCTATCTATCTATCTAAACAAGGCTGAGGGATGCAGTGTTGCTGTTTATAAGATGATAACGCATGGTTGCTTGGTATTGGCCCGGAAGCATCAGAAGCTCTCATAAACTCGCTTTATATGTAATAGATTTTTATCGAGCGGTCGCATTGCAGCGAAAGAAACCCAAAATTGACTTTTTTTCATTTTTGTTGACTGGCGGTGGCTGCCTTTTCGTGGGCGGATGGTGGGATTGGCCGGGTGCGACTGCTCCATTATTATATATGACAATATTTTGTTTCTGTAATGCAGCACTCTAATCAATAACTTTTCTCATAATATTATAGGAGATTTTTCTACATAATAATTGTAATAACAATAATTGTATGTTTTTCTCTTAAACAAGAACCCACGACCTCATTCACGGTTTTTGAAAATCAAACAAAATCTTATAAATATTATTTTTATCTTTATTTCCACTATAGTAATGGTACCAAGTAAGAATAATCGAAAAAAAGAATTCTTTCCTCACACACAGACCAATAGTCTATGTGAGGAAATATATATTTCATGTAATTATAATGTGATTTCTGTATTTTGTTGATGGAAATAAATAATTTGAATTCATATGTTTTTGTGCATCATGATCTTAGAAACCTTCTTCCTCCTTGATGAACTTTGATCTTACTGTTGAAACCTGTAATTTTCCCATAATATGATTCTTGGAAGCTTCATTAGCTATCCCCCATGCTTTCATACAAGTGAATGAGTCTCAAAAGTTTCCATAATAACAAAAAAATTCCAGATTTCAATTACAGATAAAAAAAACATTAAAATATATGTGTATACTATCAGAGGAGGCAGCCAAGAGAAGAAAATCCAATTTGTATGAATTCATGCAACATGAAGCAAGAATGGGTCCCATTCCCATGATTATTAAAGAAACTTTATGCAAACATTCAAAGTTCAAGGACAGGCCAATCACAGAATTGGGAGTCTCATACCAGAGGAAAATCAGCAACCTTCATTCCTACAAATAAAATATGAATAATGAATATACTTTGTGTTGGAAATTCTAATTTTTACTCTCCCGCCAAACTATTATCCTTTCATCAGCATGCACACTTGCTCCACCTCGTATCCAATAAGGAGTTAAATAGATAATTATTGGGAGGTGGTCAGATTGACAACAAAATCGGACGACCACATAATGTATTTAATAGTTTTTATTAGCTTAAATGAGGTCAAAAAAATCGGACGACCACCTATCCCTTACAGACCAGGGTGTAACAATCGTGACACTTCTACAGTGCTACTTCAACTAGTAGTAAACCAATTCAAAAGGGATTCAGACCGACCCCAAACTATATTATAAAAAATATTCAAATAGTCAATATATGTTTTTCAGTTGTTATTTTCAGAAGATTTAAAGAATACTTCCAAGCACGGATACTAGAATACTGTATTCTCCACCCTCTTGTATGGATCATTCCACAATATTTTTTGTGATCTTTATTGTAGTAGTCCAATTCTCTTTGAAGAACGATATTCTTATCTTATGTAAAGACTAATATAGTCTGAAATCACCCAACCAAGTGAAACACAAAGTAGTTATTCAAGCTATTGAGTTTGAATTACATGCGTTGAAATTGATTTTGTAATGTTCAGTTTCTTACATGGAGCTATCCTTGAGTACCATAGGCTACAGGCATTTAGTTAGCTTATGCTGCTTTTATTAAGTGTCTGTGACTTATTTATTCATTCATTTCAAATATTATGAATCAGGTGAGCATCATTCCTTGTTCAAGGATATTTATGCAATAACAACAAAAACAGCTCAATTGATGAATTGGGATTGAAATTGAATGATTATTGGGAGGTGGTCAGATGTGAGAACAAAATCGGACGACCACATATCTCTAATGTATTTGTTAGAGTTTTTATTAGCTTAAATGAGGTCAGGAAAATCGGTCAGCCACATATCCAACAGAAAGCAGAAAACAATCAACCCTACGTTGTCTTTAGTCTTCAATTTGTGAGATCTTCTACTTCAACCTACATCTACCTTTGATGAAACCTGTTGATGACAAGGTGGGGGAAAGGTTCCAGACTTCCGTCCTCTTAGCGAGAGTATTGCTGGTCCCACTGACAGTAGCACCACAAAGGGCGACGCCGGACCCCCTAAGAATAGCACGTGCAGGAGCGACGCCGGATCCTCTGAGAATGATACGTGCAGCTGCATTGGAGGTCCCCACAACAATAGACCTCCAAAAACCTTCTTAAGCGCTGAGACCATCACTTGTGAAATCTCTACAGAGAAGATGTCTATTCTTGTCACCAAGGAGAATATAAAGGATTATCTACAGACAACGGATCTCGAACATCAGAAGCAGCTGATAAGTAAGCTGCTCCTCTTCGGACCCAAACCAACCCCAAAAGGTTGGTACCTCTACGACCAAAGACATACCAATATCCCTTACAGACCAGGGTGTAACAATTGTGATACTTTCATAGAGTGCTACCTCGACTAGTAGTAAACCAATTCAAAACGCAGTCATACCAACCCCAAACTATATTATCAAAAATATTCAAATAGTCAGTATATGTTTTTCAGTTTGCTATTCTCGGAAGATTTTTAAAATACTGCCAAGCACGGATACTAGAATACTGTATTCTCCACCATCATTTATAAATAAAATTCATTCATGGACTGAATCCAAATTTCTTCCAAAGAACAATATATAGTTGATTCTTAAATTTTATACAATACTCATTTGGTGATTCAGTCGTTGTTCAACTGTGGAATTGAGTGGTTGTATTCTCTATTCAGCTATGGGGTTTATACAATAGTTTTCTTCTATTTTTCCTCAATAAAGTATATTAAAATGCCAAAAAAGTTGAAAAAATTCTTCAAATATAAATGTGCGGAATTCATGTGTAATAAAGTGCATAGGAGTGACAAGTGGCTAGAGCACTGTAAAAAACATATTTATAATGTGAAAAACAATGTTCCTGTAAAATACAAAATAATAGAAGTTAAAGAAGGTGATGGTCCATGGAAACCTTATATGGAAAACTCATACCATGGAAAAGGTCCATGGAAAACTTATATGGAAAACTCATACCACCAAAAATGGGTACTCGCACTCTGGCCACAAGCCCTATCGCAGCCTGCTCTGCCCAAAAGCGTTCGCTCTCTCAGACCACCTCTCCAAGTACACGCGTTAGCACCGCCCCGGAGCCTCCCGGCAAGCTCGGCTGTGCACCGTTTATACACTGGCATAATCAACACTCAAGTTTATTTGTGAAAGGAAGAACAGTGCAAATATTGTTTAGATGGTAACAATAATTACTGTAAGCTTTATTAAAAAATTGTCAATTACACTTCAATGAGAGGCATAATTCCACAAATGAAGTGAAATTGACAATTTCAAAAAGTTTTATTAATCACGAAAAGCACACACAACAATGTCAATTTTAAGAGTATTACTTTTGTACCAATGGAAGAGACAGATGCCGATCAGATAAAGACAGGATTAAAACTTGATCAATATTGCAATTTTATAATATCACTTCAAGTATCCTGTCTCGAAACGAATTGTCTTTATTAATTAAATCGGCTAAATTGCCTCTCATTTCTGACAAACCCGAAATTTTATGGCAGCTAGGGTCTGCCCATTGTCATTTGAAAGATGAGTATATTACCTATTTTGTACAATTGCCTTTGAATTCTCATGCCTACGAGACATTTTTTATGTTATCCTATCCTGTTGTAAAAGGAAATGAATTGAGAACTATTGTTGAACACCCGTCTTTTGTTGTTCGAAAAGATAATTCATTGTTCTCTGGAGATTGTTTCTTAATTAGGAATAATTATTATTGTAAGAATTTATCTAGGGTAATCAATAAGTGTATATGTCAACTTTTAGATGATAAGGAACTTCTTGATTGTCAATCTTTAGTTATAAGCGAATCTCAACCTTTTACAAAGTACATTCAAGTCATCAATAAGTATTTAATGTTCAATATTACTACTAGCACTATAAGCTGACAGAATCAGAGCATTACCATTCATCCAAAAATGACTCAGTTATTAGAACTCGAGGAATCAGAAAAGCTATGTAATTTTTCAAAACCATACGTTTATTGGGAAAGCATTGTAACATTACCGTCAGAACTTCCCACAAAGACGGTCTACACAAATCTATCTTTTGACTTGATTCACAATAAGGCTAATATCAACATTGAACCATTAGAAATATTAGAAGATGTTACAACTGATGTCAGCAAGTATCACTTTTATTTCGTTGTCGCAGTAGGTTTATCTCTCATCATTATTTTTGTAATTATTTATCTTAAAAAGTAGAATACCAAGATCAAAACTTTTTAATCGGAATACTTCGAATACTAACCAAACAGCTTGTAAATTAGGTGGACCGTCTCTTCCGATTCCAACTCCTGTAGAATGTTTGTGATTGATTTTTTTTCTCTCTCTCTCTCTTACTTAAGTCCGTAATTATAATATAGTTTACTACATATGTAACTGGTTTTATCGTGTTTATGTTATTACTATTATTACCTATTCTTATGCCATTTATTTTTGCATTTGACTCTGTTCTTGTATAATTTATTATTAACTTTTGTATTGTATTTTGGGGTCTTATCAGTTTTTGGTCGCTGCGGACAGCTCCAAACTTAAGGGGGGAGAAGTTATAACTATTGTCTCCACCAATAAGCTGACTCAACATTCATAATATTATATAAGGTCTAACAATTAAGATTAGATAGCTCATTTACTGTATTTGATGTCGGTTATCGCTGTATTTCTATTAATAAAGTCTTTTTAAAAAGGCAACCGTTGGTTTCAATTACTTATCTTAAGACAATTTGGAGAATGCATAACAAGAAACATATTAACTGGCTGATTTTGCATATTCAAGGAAAAAGAAATGTACTTTGTTTTGGTCAAATTCAGAGTCAGTTTTCTTCTATCAAGCCATTTTTTTACTTCTCCCAGTCCCCTAGCAGCTGAGTCATATGTGCTAGCCCAGTTTTCTTCATGAAAAATTAAAACTGCATCATCTGCAAATGACAATATTTTTCCATTGACTAAATTGAGGTTACAAAAGTCATTAATATAGATCAGAAAGAGACAAGGTCCAATCACTGTTCCCTGCGGAATTCCCATTTTAACAAATATAAATGTGTGGAATTCATGTGTAATAAAGTGCATAGGAGTGACAAGTAGCTAGAGCACTGTGAAAAACATATTTATAAGGTGAAAAACAATGTTCCTGTAAAATACAAAATAATAGGAGTTAAAGAAGGTGATGGTCCATGGAAACCTTATATGGAAAACTCATACCGCCAAACATGGGTAATCTACCATCATGTAGAACCCTATCCTCTAAACCATTTGCTCAATGTGGAGTTGATTATGGTAGACACATTTGTAAGGCGTTGGAACACTTATATTTTCAAATCATATATTTGCCTCTTCGTTTGTACGGCTACTAAGACCTTTCACATCAAATTAGTTTTGGACTTATTAACACCAATGTTCTTATCAGCTTTTTATCCGTCGTTTTCTTACACAAAGAGACCCTTGTAAGGTGATGTACTGCAATAGTGGAAGCAACTTTGTCGGCACTTATGAACAACTAATCAAATTGGAAATTGGATAGATAATTATTGGGAGGTGGTCAGATGTTAGAACAAAATCGGAAGACCACATATCTCTAATGTATTTAATAGAGTTTTTATTAGCTTAAATGAGGTCAAGAAAATTGGACAACCATATATCCAACAGAAAGCAGAAAATGATCAACCCTACATTGTCTCAAGTTTTCAATTTGTGAGATCTTCTACTTCAACCTACATCTACCTTTGATGGAACCTGTTGACAACAAACTGTTTCCCCTGTTGGCGGGGGAAAGGTTCCAGACCCCCATCCTTTCAGCGAGAGTACTGCTGGTACTACTAACAGTAGCACCACAAAGGGCAATGCCAGACCCCCTAAGAATAGCACATGCAGGAGCAACGACAGATCCTCTAAGAATGATACGTGCAGCAGCACTGGAGGTCCCCACAACAATAGACCTCCAAAAATCTTCTTAAGCGCTGAGACCATTATTGCTTGTGAAATCTCTACAGAGAAGAAGTCTATTCCCGCCACCAAGGAGAATATAAAGGATTATCTACAGACAACGGATCTTGAACCTCAGAAGCAGCTGATAAGTAAGCTGCTCCTCTTTGGACCCAAACCAACCCCAAAAGGTTGGTACCCCTATGACCAAAGACATACCGATATCCCTTACAGACCAGGGTGTAACAATTGTGATACTTTTATAAAGTGCTACCTCAACTAGTAGTAAACCAATTCAAAAAGCAGTCAGACCAACATCAAACTATATTATCGAAAATATTAAAATAGTCAGTATATGTTGTTCAGTTGTTATTTTCAGAGATTTAAAAAATACTTCCAAGCACGGATACTAGAATACTTTATTCTCCACCCTCTTGTATGGATCATTCCACAATATTTTTTGTGATCTTTATTGTGGTAGTCCAATCTCTTTGAAGAACGATTCTTATCTTATGTAAAGACTTATGTAGTCTGAAATCTCCCAACCAAGTGAAACACAAAATACTTATTCAAGCTATTGAGTTTGAATTACATGTGTTGAAATTGATTTTGTAATGTTCAGTTTCCTACATGGAGCTATCCTTGAGTACCGTAGGCTACAGGCATTTAGTTAGCTTATGCTGCTTTTATTAAGTGTCTGTGACTTATTTATTCATTCATTTCAAATATTATGAATCAGGTGAGCATCATTCCTTGTTCAAGGGTATTTATGCAATAACAACAAAAACAGCTCAATTGATGAATTGGGATTGAAATTGAATGATTATTGGGAGGTGGTCAGATGTGAGAACAAAATCGGACGACCACATATCTCTAATGTATTTAATAGAGTTTTTATTAGCTTAAATGAGGTCAGGAAAATCGGACAACCATAAATCCAACCATAGTAGTAAACCAATTCAAAACGCAGTCATACCGACCCCAAACTATATTATCAAAAATATTCAAATAGTCAGTATATGTTTTTCAGTTGCTATTCTCGGAAGATTTTAAAAATACTGCCAAGCACGGATACTAGAATACTGTATTCTCCACCCTCATTTATAAATAAAATTCATTCATGGACTGAATCCAAATTTCTTCCAAAGAACAATATATAGTTGATTCTTCAATTTTATACAATGCTCATTTGGTGATTCAGTCGTTGTTCAACTGTGGAATTAAGTGGTTGTATTCTCTATTCAGCTATGGGTTTATACAATAGTTTTCTTCTATTTTTCCTCAATACAGTATATTAAAATGCCAAAAAAGTTGAAAAAATTGTTCAAATATTTATTATTTATTTATTCCTTGATAAAGCATTACAATAATTCACAATGTAGAAATATAACAGCAAAATGATCAATAACAAATGCAAATAAACATAAGGAACTACTTCCCCAAAAGAGCAAGCTTGAGCTTGGGGAAGGAGCAGCCGTACTTTGACTACCGTACTTACTTATTATTACCATATTATATATACATTACCTATCTATTAAAAACTGAAATCAAAAGCTTTCAGTAAACAATATAAATATGCATAACGTAGAAAATCAATTGTCAATAAATCAAAATTTAATTTGAAAATTCAACAATGGAATCGTTGTAATTCATGCCAACAATGATAAACTGACAAATTATTTTAATTCTCTCTCCAGCCAATTTAACTCATTAGAGCTAACTCAGCAGCATTCCTTTCTATTCAATACTTTGACGCTCATTAAGAATAGAATAGATGATATTGCCATGAGCCTAGAATTTTGTCGACTAAACGTAATCCATTCAAGTATCCTGTCTCGAAACGAATTGTCTTTATTAATTAAATCGGCTAAATTGCCTCTCATTTCTGACAAACCCGAAATTTTATGGCAGCTAGGGTCTGCCCATAGTCATTTGAAAGATGAGTATATTACCTATTTTGTACAATTGCCTTTGAATTCTCATGCCTACGAGACATTTTTTATGTTATCCTATCCTGTTGTAAAAGGAAATGAATTGAGAACTATTGTTGAACACCCGTCTTTTGTTGTTTGAAAAGATAATTCATTGTTCTCTGGAGATTGTTTCTTAATTAGGAATAATTATTATTGTAAGAATTTATCTAGGGTAATCAATAAGTGTATAAGTTAACTTTTAGATGATAAGGAACTTCTTGATTGTCAATCTTTAGTTATAAGCGAATCTCAACCTTTTACGAAGTACATTCAAGTCATCAATAAGTATTTAATGTTCAATATTACTACTAGCACTATAAGCTGACAGAATCAGAGCATTACCATTCATCCGAAAATGACTCAGTTATTAGAACTCGAGGAATCAGAAAAGCTATGCAATTTTTCAAAACCATACGTTTATTGGGAAAGCATTGTAACATTACCATCAGAACTTCCCACAAAGACGGTCTACACAAATCTATCTTTTGACTTGATTCACATTAAGGCTAATATCAACATTGAACCATTAGAAATATTAGAAGATGTTACAACTGATGTCAGCAAGTATCACTTTTATTTCGTTGTCGCAGTAGGTTTATCTCTCATCATTATTTTTGTAATTATTTATCTTAAAAAGCGTAGAATACCAAGATCAAAACTTTTTAATCGGAATACTTTGAATACTAACCAAACAGCTTGTAAATTAGGTGGACCGTCTCTTCCGATTCCAACTCCTGTAGAATGTTTGTGATTGATTTTTTTTCTCTCTCTCTCTCTTACTTAAGTCTGTAATTATAATATAGTTTACTACATATGTAACTGGTTTTATCGTGTTTATGTTATTACTATTATTACCTATTCTTATGCTATTTATTTTTGCATTTGACTCTGTTCTTGTATAATTTATTATTAACTTTTGTATTGTATTTTGGGGTCTTATCAGTTTTTGGTCGCTGCGGACAGCTCCAAACTTAAGGGGGGAGAAGTTATAACTATTGTCTCCACCAATAAGCTGACTCAACATTCGTAATATTATATAAGGTCTAACAATTAAGATTAGATAGCTCATTTACTGTATTTGATGTCGGTTATCGCTGTATTTCTATTAATAAAGTCTTTTTAAAAAGGCAACCGTAGGTTTCGATTACTTATCTTAAGACAATTTGGAGAATGCAAAACAAGAAACATATTAACTGGCTGATTTTGCATATTCAAGGAAAAAGAAATGTACTTTGTTTTGGTCAAATTCAGAGTCAGTTTTCTTCTATCAAGCCATTTTTTTACTTCTCCCAGTCCCCTAGCAGCTGAGTCATATGTGCTAGCCCAGTTTTCTTCATGAAAAATTAAAACTGCATCATCTGCAAATGACAATATTTTTCCATTGACTAAATTGAGGTTACAAAAGTCATTAATATAGATCAGAAAGAGACAAGGTCCAATCACTGTTCCCTGCGGAATTCCCATTTTAACAAATATAAATGTGTGGAATTCATGTGTAATAAAGTGCATAGGAGTGACAAGTAGCTAGAGCACTGTAAAAAACATATTTATAAGGTGAAAAACAATGTTCCTGTAAAATACAAAATAATAGGAGTTAAAGAAGGTGATGGTCCATGGAAACCTTATATGGAAAACTCATACCGCCAAAAATGGGTAATCTACCATCATGTAGAACCCTATCCTCTAAACCATTTGCTCAATGTGGAGTTGATTATGGTAGACACATTTGTAAGGCGTTGGAACACTTATATTTTCAAATCATATATTTGCCTCTTCGTTTGTACGGCTACTAAGACCTTTCACATCAAATTAGTTTTGGACTTATTAACACCAATGTTCTTATCAGCTTTTTATCCGTCGTTTTCTTACACAAAGAGACCCTTGTAAGGTGATGTACTGCAATAGTGGAAGCAACTTTGTCGGCACTTATGAACAACTAATCAAATTGGAAATTGGATAGATAATTATTGGGAGGTGGTCAGATGTTAGAACAAAATCGGAAGACCACATATCTCTAATGTATTTAATAGAGTTTTTATTAGCTTAAATGAGGTCAAGAAAATTGGACAACCATATATCCAACAGAAAGCAGAAAATGATCAACCCTACATTGTCTTAAGTTTTCAATTTGTGAGATCTTCTACTTCAACCTACATCTACCTTTGATGGAACCTGTTGACAACAAACTGTTTCCCCTGTTGGCGGGGAAAGGTTCCAGACCCCGTCCTTTCAGCGAGAGTACTGCTGGTACTACTGACAGTAGCACCACAAAGGGCAATGCCAGACCCCCTAAGAATAGCACATGCAGGAGCAACGACAGATCCTCTAAGAATGATACGTGCAGCAGCACTGGAGGTCCCCACAACAATAGACCTCCAAAATCTTCTTAAGCGCTGAGACCATTATTGCTTGTGAAATCTCTACAGAGAAGAAGTCTATTCCCGCCACCAAGGAGAATATAAAGGATTATCTACAGACAACGGATCTTGAACCTCAGAAGCAGCTGATAAGTAAGCTGCTCCTCTTTGGACCCAAACCAACCCCAAAAGGTTGGTACCCCTATGACCAAAGACATACCGATATCCCTTACAGACCAGGGTGTAACAATTGTGATACTTTTATAAAGTGCTACCTCAACTAGTAGTAAACCAATTCAAAAAGCGGTCAGACCAACATCAAACTATATTATCGAAAATATTAAAATAGTCAGTATATGTTGTTCAGTTGTTATTTTCAGAGATTTAAAAAATACTTCCAAGCACGGATACTAGAATACTTTATTCTCCACCCTCTTGTATGGATCATTCCACAATATTTTTTGTGATCTTTACTGTGGTAGTCCAATTCTCTTTAAAGAACGATTCTTATCTTATGTAAAGACTTATGTAGTCTGAAATCTCCCAACCAAGTGAAACACAAAATACTTATTCAAGCTATTGAGTTTGAATTACATGTGTTGAAATTGATTTTATAATGTTCAGTTTCCTACATGGAGCTATCCTTGAGTACCGTAGGCTACAGGCATTTAGTTAGCTTATGCTGCTTTTATTAAGTGTCTGTGACTTATTTATTCATTCATTTCAAATATTATGAATCAGGTGAGCATCATTCCTTGTTCAAGGGTATTTATGCAATAACAACAAAAACAGCTCAATTGATGAATTGGGATTGAAATTGAATGATTATTGGGAGGTGGTCAGATGTGAGAACAAAATCGGACAACCACATATCTCTAATGTATTTAATAGAGTTTTTATTAGCTTAAATGAGGTCAGGAAAATCGGACAACCATAAATCCAACCATAGTAGTAAACCAATTCAAAATGCAGTCATACCGACCCCAAACTATATTATCAAAAATATTCAAATAGTCAGTATATGTTTTTCAGTTGCTATTCTCGGAAGATTTTAAAAATACTGCCAAGCACGGATACTAGAATACTGTATTCTCCACCCTCATTTATAAATAAAATTCATTCATGGACTGAATCCAAATTTCTTCCAAAGAACAATATATAGTTGATTCTTCAATTTTATACAATGCTCATTTGGTGATTCAGTCGTTGTTCAACTGTGGAATTGAGTGGTTGTATTCTCTATTCAGCTATGGGTTTATACAATAGTTTTCTTCTATTTTTCCTCAATACAGTATATTAAAATGCCAAAAAAGTTGAAAAAATTGTTCAAATATTTATTATTTATTTATTCCTTGATAAAGCATTACAATAATTCACAATGTAGAAATATAACAGCAAAATGATCAATAACAAATGCAAATAAACATAAGGAACTACTTCCCCAAAAGAGCAAGCTTAAGCTTGGGGAAGGAGCAGCCATACTTTGACTACCGTACTTACTTATTATTACCATATTATATATACATTACCTATCTATTAAAAACTGAAATCAAAAGCTTTCAGTAAACAATAAAAATATGCATAACGTAGAAAATAAATTGTCAATAAATCGAAATTTAATTTGAAAATTCAACAATGGAATTGTTGTAATTCATGCCAACAATGATAAACTGACAAATTATTTTAATTCTCTCTCCAGCCAATTTAACTCATTAGAGCTAACTCAGCAGCATTCCTTTCTATTCAATACTTTGACGCTCATTCAGAATAGAATAGATGATATTGCCATGAGCCTAGAATTTTGTCGACTAAACGTAATCCATTCAAGTATCCTGTCTCGAAACGAATTGTCTTTATTAATTAAATCGGCTAAATTGCCTCTCATTTCTGATGAACCCGAAATTTTATGGCAGCTAGGGTCTGCCCATTGTCATTTGAAAGATGAGTATATTACCTATTTTGTACAATTGCCTTTGAATTCTCATGCCTACGAGACATTTTTTATGTTATCCTATCCTGTTGTAAAAGGAAATGAATTGAGAACTATTGTTGAACACCCGTCTTTTGTTGTTCAAAAAGATAATTCATTGTTCTCTGGAGATTGTTTCTTAATTAGGAATAATTATTATTGTAAGAATTTATCTAGGGTAATCAATAAGTGTATAAGTCAACTTTTAGATGATAAGGAACTTCTTGATTGTCAATCTTTAGTTATAAGCGAATCTCAACCTTTTACGAAGTACATTCAAGTCATCAATAAGTATTTAATGTTCAATATTACTACTAGCACTATAAGCTGACAGAATCAGAGCATTACCATTTATCCAAAAATGACTCAGTTATTAGAACTCGAGGAATCAGAAAAGCTATGCAATTTTTCAAAACCATACGTTTATTGGGAAAGCATTGTAACATTACCATCAGAACTTCCCACAAAGACGGTCTACACAAATCTATCTTTTGACTTGATTCACAATAAGGCTAATATCAACATTGAACCATTAGAAATATTAGAAGATGTTACAACTGATGTCAGCAAGTATCACTTTTATTTCGTTGTCACAGTAGGTTTATCTCTCATCATTATTTTTGTAATTATTTATCTTAAAAAGCGTAGAATACCAAGATCAAAACTTTTTAATCGGAATACTTTGAATACTAACCAAACAGCTTGTAAATTAGGTGGACCGTCTCTTCCGATTCCAACTCCTGTAGAATGTTTGTGATTGATTTTTTTTCTCTCTCTCTCTCTCTCTCTCTCTTACTTAAGTCCGTAATTATAATATAGTTTACTACATATGTAACTGGTTTTATCGTGTTTATGTTATTACTATTATTACCTATTCTTATGCTATTTATTTTTGCATTTGACTCTGTTCTTGTATAATTTATTATTAACTTTTGTATTGTATTTTGGGGTCTTATCAGTTTTTGGTCGCTGGACAGCTCCAAACTTAAGGGGGAGAAGTTATAACTATTGTCTCCACCAATAAGCTGACTCAACATTCGTAATATTATATAAGGTCTAACAATTAAGATTAGATAGCTCATTTACGGTATTTGATGTCGGTTATCGCTGTATTTCTATTAATAAAGTCTTTTTAAAAAGGCAACCGTAGGTTTCGATTACTTATCTTAAGACAATTTGGAGAATGCAAAACAAGAAACATATTAACTGGCTGATTTTGCATATTCAAGGAAAAAGAAATATACTTTGTTTTGGTCAAATTCAGAGTTCCCTGTGGAATTCCCATTTTAACAAATATAAATGTGTGGAATTCATGTGTAATAAAGTGCATAGGAGTGACAAGTAGCTAGAGCACTGTAAAAAACATATTTATAAGGTGAAAAACAATGTTCCTGTGAAATACAAAATAATAGGAGTTAAAGAAGGTGATGGTCCATGGAAACCTTATATGGAAAACTCATACCGCCAAAAATGGGTAATCTACCATCATGTAGAACCCTATCCTCTAAACCATTTTCTCAATGTGGAGTTGATTATGGTAGACACATTTGTAAGGCGTTGGAACACTTATATTTTCAAATCATATATTTGCCTCTTCGTTTGTACGGCTACTAAGACCTTTCACATCAAATTAGTTTTGGACTTATTAACACCAATATTCTTATCAGCTTTTTATCCGTCGTTTTCTTACACAAAGAGACCCTTGTAAGGTGATGTACTGCAATAGTGGAAGCAACTTTGTCGGCACTTATGAACAACTAATCAAATTGGAAATTGGATAGATAATTATTGGGAGGTGGTCAGATGTTAGAACAAAATCGGAAGACCACATATCTCTAATGTATTTAATAGAGTTTTTATTAGCTTAAATGAGGTCAAGAAAATTGGACAACCATATATCCAACAGAAAGCAGAAAATGATCAACCCTACATTGTCTTAAGTTTTCAATTTGTGAGATCTTCTACTTCAACCTACATCTACCTTTGATGGAACCTGTTGACAACAAACTGTTTCCCCTGTTGGCGGGGGAAAGGTTCCAGACCCCCGTCCTTTCAGCGAGAGTACTGCTGGTACTACTGACAGTAGCACCACAAAGGGCAATGCCAGACCCCCTAAGAATAGCACATGCAGGAGCAACGACAGATCCTCTAAGAATGATACGTGCAGCAGCACTGGAAGTCCCCACAACAATAGACCTCCAAAAATCTTCTTAAGCGCTGAGACCATTATTGCTTGTGAAATCTCTACAGAGAAGAAGTCTATTCCCGCCACCAAGGAGAATATAAAGGATTATCTACAGACAACAGATCTTGAACCTCAGAAGCAGCTGTTAAGTAAGCTGCTCCTCTTTGGACCCAAACCAACCCCAAAAGGTTGGTACCCCTATGACCAAAGACATACCAATATCCCTTACAGACAAGGGTGTAACAATTGTGATACTTTTTTAAAGTGCTACCTCAACTAGTAGTAAACCAATTCAAAAAGCGGTCAGACCAACAACAAACTATATTATCGAAAATATTAAAATAGTCAGTATATGTTTTTCAGTTGTTATTTTCAGAGATTTAAAAAATACTTCCAAGCACGGATACTAGAATACTGTATTCTCCACCCTCTTGTATGGATCATTCCACAATATTTTTTGTGATCTTTATTGTGGTAGTCCAATTCTCTTTGAAGAACGATTCTTATCTTATGTAAAGACTTATGTAGTCTGAAATCTCCCAACCAAGTGAAACACAAAATACTTATTCAAGCTATTGAGTTTGAATTACATGTGTTGAAATTGATTTTGTAATGTTCAGTTTCCTACATGGAGCTATCCTTGAGTACCGTAGGCTACAGGCATTTAGTTAGCTTATGCTGCTTTTATTAAGTGTCTGTGACTTATTTATTCATTCATTTCAAATATTATGAATCAGGTGAGCATCATTCCTTGTTCAAGGATATTTATGCAATAACAACAAAAACAGCTCAATTGATGAATTGGGATTGAAATTGAATGATTATTGGGAGGTGGTCAGATGTGAGAACAAAATCGGACGACCACATATCTCTAATGTATTTAATAGAGTTTTTATTAGCTTAAATGAGGTCAGGAAAATCGGACAACCATAAATCCAACCATAGTAGTAAACCAATTCAAAATGCAGTCATACCGACCCCAAACTATATTATCAAAAATATTCAAATAGTATATGTTTTTCAGTTGCTATTCTCGGAAGATTTTAAAAATACTGCCAAGCACGGATACTAGAATACTGTATTCTCCACCCTCATTTATAAATAAAATTCATTCATGGACTGAATCCAAATTTCTTCCAAAGAACAATATATAGTTGATTCTTCAATTTTATACAATGCTCATTTGGTGATTCAGTCGTTGTTCAACTGTGGAATTGAGTGGTTGTATTCTCTATTCAGCTATGGGGTTTATACAATAGTTTTCTTCTATTTTTCCTCAATACAGTATATTAAAATGCCAAAAAAGTTGAAAAAATTGTTCAAATATTTATTATTTATTTATTCCTTGATAAAGCATTACAATAATTCACAATGTAGAAATATAACAGCAAAATGATCAATAACAAATGCAAATAAACATAAGGAACTACTTCCCCAAAAGAGCAAGCTTGAGCTTGGGGAAGGAGCAGCCACTTTGACTACCGTACTTACTTATTATTACCATATTATATATACATTACCTATCTATTAAAAACTGAAATCAAAAGCTTTCAGTAAACAATATAAATATGCATAACGTAGAAAATCAATTGTCAATAAATCAAAATTTAATTTGAAAATTCAACAATGGAATCGTTGTAATTCATGCCAACAATGATAAACTGACAAATTATTTTAATTCTCTCTCCAGCCAATTTAACTCATTAGAGCTAACTCAGCAGCATTCCTTTCTATTCAATACTTTGACGCTCATTAAGAATAGAATAGATGATATTGCCACGAGCCTAGAATTTTGTCGACTAAACGTAATCCATTCAAGTATCCTGTCTCAAAACGAATTGTCTTTATTAATTAAATCGGCTAAATTGCCTCTCATTTCTGATGAACCCGAAATTTTATGGCAGCTAGGATCTGCCCATTGTCATTTGAAAGATGAGTATATTACCTATTTTGTACAATTGCCTTTGAATTCTCATGCCTACGAGACATTTTTTATGTTATCCTATCCTGTTGTAAAAGGAAATGAATTGAGAACTATTGTTGAACACCCGTCTTTTGTTGTTCGAAAAGATAATTCATTGTTCTCTGGAGATTGTTTCTTAATTAGGAATAATTATTATTGTAAGAATTTATCTAGGGTAATCAATAAGTGTATAAGTCAACTTTTAGATGATAAGGAACTTCTTGATTGTCAATCTTTAGTTATAAGCGAATCTCAACCTTTTACGAAGTACATTCAAGTCATCAATAAGTATTCAATGTTCAATATTACTACTAGCACTATAAGCTGACAGAATCAGAGCATTACCATTCATCCGAAAATGACTCAGTTATTAGAACTCAAGGAATCAGAAAAGCTATGTAATTTTTCAAAACCATACGTTTATTGGGAAAGCATTGTAACATTACCGTCAGAACTTCCCACAAAGACAGTCTACACAAATCTATCTTTTGACTTGATTCACAATAAGGCTAATATCAACATTGAACCATTAGAAATATTAGAAGATGTTACAACTGATGTCAGCAAGTATCACTTTTATTTCGTTGTCGCAGTAGGTTTATCTCTCATCATTATTTTTGTAATTATTTATCTTAAAAAGCGTAGAATACCAAGATCAAAACTTTTTAATCGGAATACTTCGAATACTAACCAAACAGCTTGTAAATTAGGTGGACCGTCTCTTCCGATTCCAACTCCTGTAGAATGTTTGTGATTGATTTTTTTCTCTCTCTCTCTCTCTCTCTCTTACTTAAGTCCGTAATTATAATATAGTTTACTACATATGTAACTGGTTTTATCGTGTTTATGTTATTACTATTATTACCTATTCTTATGCTATTTATTTTTGCATTTGACTCTGTTCTTGTATAATTTATTATTAACTTTTGTATTGTATTTTGGGGTCTTATCAGTTTTTGGTCGCTGCGGACAGCTCCAAACTTAAGGGGGGAGAAGTTATAACTATTGTCTCCACCAATAAGCTGACTCAACATTCGTAATATTATATAAGGTCTAACAATTAAGATTAGATAGCTCATTTACTGTATTTGATGTCGGTTATCGCTGTATTTCTATTAATAAAGTCTTTTTAAAAAGGCAACCGTTGGTTTCGATTACTTATCTTAAGACAATTTGGAGAATGCATAACAAGAAACATATTAACTGGCTGATTTTGCATATTCAAGGAAAAAGAAATGTACTTTGTTTTGGTCAAATTCAGAGTCAGTTTTCTTCTATCAAGCCATTTTTTTACTTCTCCCAGTCCCCTAGCAGCTGAGTCATATGTGCTAGCCCAGTTTTCTTCATGAAAAATTAAAACTGCATCATCTGCAAATGACAATATTTTTCCATTGACTAAATTGAGGTTACAAAAGTCATTAATATAGATCAGAAAGAGACAAGGTCCAATCACTGTTCCCTGCGGAATTCCCATTTTAACAAATATAAATGTGCGGAATTCATGTGTAATAAAGTGCATAGTAGTGACAAGTAGCTAGAGCACTGTAAAAAACATATTTATAAGGTGAAAAACAATGTTCCTGTAAAATACAAAATAATAGGAGTTAAAGAAGGTGATGGTCCATGGAAACCTTATATGGAAAACTCATACCGCCAAAAATGGGTAATCTACCATCATGTAGAACCCTATCCTCTAAACCATTTGCTCAATGTGGAGTTGATTATGGTAGACACATTTGTAAGGCGTTGGAACACTTATATTTTCAAATCATATATTTGCCTCTTCGTTTGTACGGCTACTAAGACCTTTCACATCAAATTAGTTTTGGACTTATTAACACCAATGTTCTTATCAGCTTTTTATCCGTTGTTTTCTTACACAAAGAGACCCTTGTAAGGTGATGTACTGCAATAGTGGAAGCAACTTTGTTGGCGCTTATGAACAACTAATCAAATTGGAAATTGGATAGATAATTATTGGGAGGTGGTCAGATGTTAGAACAAAATCGGAAGACCACATATCTCTAATGTATTTAATAGAGTTTTTATTAGCTTAAATGAGGTCAAGAAAATTGGACAACCATATATCCAACAGAAAGCAGAAAATGATCAACCCTACATTGTCTTAAGTTTTCAATTTGTGAGATCTTCTACTTCAACCTACATCTACCTTTGATGGAACCTGTTGACAACAAACTGTTTCCCCTGTTGGCGGGGGAAGGGTTCCAGACCCCTGTCCTCTCAGCGAGAGTACTGCTGGTACTACTGACAGTAGCACCACAAAGGGCAATGCCAGACCCCCTAAGAATAGCACATGCAGGAGCAACAACGGATCCTCTAAGAATGATACGTGCAGCAGCACTGGAGGTCCCCACAACAATAGACCTCCAAAAATCTTCTTAAGCGCTGAGACCATTATTGCTTGTGAAATCTCTACAGAGAAGAAGTCTATTCCCGCCACCAAGGAGAATATAAAGGATTATCTACAGACAACGGATCTTGAACCTCAGAAGCAGCTGATAAGTAAGCTGATCCTCTTTGGACCCAAACCAACCCCAAAAGGTTGGTACCCCTATGACCAAAGACATACCGATATCCCTTACAGACCAAGGTGTAACAATTGTGATACTTTTATAAAGTGCTACCTCAACTAGTAGTAAACCAATTCAAAAGGCGGTCAGACCAACAACAAACTATATTATCAAAAATATTCAAATAGTCAGTATATGTTTTTCAGTTGTTATTTTCGGAAGATTTAAAAAATACTTCCAAGTATGGATACTAGAATACTGTATTCTCCACCCTCTTGTATGGATCATTCCACAATATTTTTTGTGATCTTTATTGTGGTAGTCCAATTCTCTTTGAAGAACGATTCTTATCTTATGTAAAGACTTATGTAGTCTGAAATCTCCCAACCAAGTGAAACACAAAATACTTATTCAAGCTATTGAGTTTGAATTACATGTGTTGAAATTGATTTTGTAATGTTCAGTTTCCTACATGGAGCTATCCTTGAGTACCGTAGGCTAAAGGCATTTAGTTAGCTTATGCTGCTTTTATTAAGTGTCTGTGACTTATTTATTCATTCATTACAAATATTATGAATCAGGTGAGCATCATTCCTTGTTCAAGGATATTTATGCAATAACAACAAAAACAGCTCAATTGATGAATTGGGATTGAAATTGAATGATTATTGGGAGGTGGTCAGATGTGAGAACAAAATCGGACGACCACATATCTCTAATGTATTTAATAGAGTTTTTATTAGCTTAAATGAGGTCAGGAAAATCGGACAACCATAAATCCAACCATAGTAGTAAACCAATTCAAAATGCAGTCATACCGACCCCAAACTATATTATCAAAAATATTCAAATAGTATATGTTTTTCAGTTGCTATTCTCGGAAGATTTTAAAAATACTGCCAAGCACGGATACTAGAATACTGTATTCTCCACCCTCATTTATAAATAAAATTCATTCATGGACTGAATTCAAATTTCTTCCAAAGAACAATATATAGTTGATTCTTCAATTTTATACAATGCTCATTTGGTGATTCAGTCGTTGTTCAACTGTGGAATTGAGTGGTTGTATTCTCTATTCAGCTATGGGGTTTATACAATAGTTTTCTTCTATTTTTCCTCAATACAGTATATTAAAATGCCAAAAAGTTGAAAAAATTGTTCAAATATTTATTATTTATTTATTTCTTGATAAATCATTACAATAATTCACAATGTAGAAATATAACAGCAAAATGATCAATAACAAATGCAAATAAACATAAGGAACTACTTCCCCAAAAGAGCAAGCTTGAGCTTGGGGAAGGAGCAGCCGTACTTTGACTACCGTACTTACTTATTATTACCATATTATATATACATTACCTATCTATTAAAAACTGAAATCAAAAGCTTTCAGTAAACAATATAAATATGCATAACGTAGAAAATCAATTGTCAATAAATCGAAATGTAATTCGAAAATTCAACAATGGAATCGTTGTAATTCATGCCAACAATGATAAACTGACAAATTATTTTAATTCTCTCTCCAGCCAATTTAACTCATTAGAGCTAACTCAGCAGCATTCCTTTCTATTCAATACTTTGACGCTCATTAAGAATAGAATAGATGATATTGCCACAAGCCTAGAATTTTGTCGACTAAACGTAATCCATTCAAGTATCCTGTCTCGAAACGAATTGTCTTTATTAATTAAATCGGCTAAATTGCCTCTCATTTCTGATGAACCGAAATTTTATGGCAGCTAGGATCTGCCCATTGTCATTTGAAAGATGAGTATATTACCTATTTTGTACAATTGCCTTTGAATTCTCATGCCTACGAGACATTTTTTATGTTATCCTATCCTATTGTAAAAGGAAATGAATTGAGAACTATTGTTGAACACCCGTCTTTTGTTGTTCGAAAAGATAATTCATTGTTCTCTGGAGATTGTTTCTTAATTAGGAATAATTATTATTGTAAGAATTTATCTAGGGTAATCAATAAGTGTATAAGTCAACTTTTAGATGATAAGGAACTTCTTGATTGTCAATCTTTAGTTATAAGCGAATCTCAACCTTTTACGAAGTACATTCAAGTCATCAATAAGTATTTAATGTTCAATATTACTACTAGCACTATAAGCTGACAGAATCAGAGCATTACCATTCATCCGAAAATGACTCAGTTATTAGAACTCGAGGAATCAGAAAAGCTATGTAATTTTTCAAAACCATACGTTTATTGGGAAAGCATTGTAACATTACCGTCAGAACTTCCCACAAAGACGGTCTACACAAATCTATCTTTTGACTTGATTCACAATAAGGCTAATATCAACATTGAACCATTAGAAATATTAGAAGATGTTACAACTGATGTCAGCAAGTATCACTTTTATTTCATTGTCGCAGTAGGAATATCTCACATCATTATTTTAGTAATTATTTATCTTAAAAATCGTAGAATACCAAGATCAAAAATTTTCAATCGGAATACTTTGAATACTAACCAAACAGCTTGTAAATTAGGTGGACCGTCTCTTCCGATTCCAACTCCTGTAGAATGTTTGTGATTGATTTTTTTTCTCTCTCTCTCTCTCTCTCTCTCTCTCTTACTTAAGTCCGTAATTATAATATAGTTTACTACATATGTAACTGGTTTTATCGTGTTTATGTTATTACTATTATTACCTATTCTTATGCCATTTATTTTTGCATTTGACTCTGTTCTTGTATAATTTATTATTAACTTTTGTATTGTATTTTGGGGTCTTATCAGTTTTTGGTCGCTGCGGACAGCTCCAAACTTAAGGGGGGAGAAGTTATAACTATTGTCTCCACCAATAAGCTGACTCAACATTCGTAATAGTATATAAGGTCTAACAATTAAGATTAGATAGCTCATTTACTGAATTTGATGTTGGTTATCGCTGTATTTCTATTAATAAAGTCTTTTTAAAAAGGCAACCTTGGTTTTGATTACTTATCTTAAGACAATTTGGAGAATGCAAAACAAGAAACATATTAACTGGCTGATTTTGCATATTCAAGGAAAAAGAAATGTACTTTGTTTTGGTCAAATTCAGAGTCAGATTTCTTCTATCAAGCCATTTTTTTACTTCTCCCAGTCCCCTAGCAGCTGAGTCATATGTGCTAGCCCAGTTTTCTTCATGAAAAATTAAAACTGCATCATCTGCAAATGACAATATTTTTCCATTGACTAAATTGAGGTTACAAAAGTCATTAATATAGATCAGAAAGAGACAAGGTCCAATCACTGTTCCCTGCAGAATTCCCATTTCAACAAATATAAATGTGCGGAATTCATGTGTAATAAAGTGCATAGGAGTGACAAGTAGCTAGAGCACTGTAAAAAACATATTTATAAGGTGAAAAACAATGTTCCTGTAAAATACAAAATAATAGAAGTTAAAGAAGGTGATGGTCCATAGAAACCTTATATGGAAAACTCATACCACCAAAAATGGGTAATCTACCATCATGTAGAACCCTATCCTCTAAACCATTTGCTCAATGTGGAGTTGATTATGGTAGACACATTTGAAAGGCGTTGGAACACTTACATTTTCAAGTCATATATTTGCCTCTTCGTTTGTACGGCTACTAAGACCTTTCACATCAAATTAGTTTTGGACTTATTAACACCAATGTTCTCATCAGCTTTTTATCCGTTGTTTTCTTACACAAAGAGACCCTTGTAAGGTGATGTACTGCAATAGTGGAAGCAACTTTGTCGGCGCTTATGAACAACTAATCAAATTGGAAATTGGATAGATAATTATTGGGAGGTGGTCAGATGTTAGAACAAAATCGGAAGACCACATATCTCTAATGTATTTAATAGAGTTTTTATTAGCTTAAATGAGGTCAAGAAAATTGGACAACCATATATCCAACAGAAAGCAGAAAATGATCAACCCTACATTGTCTTAAGTTTTCAATTTGTGAGATCTTCTACTTCAACCTACATCTACCTTTGATGGAACCTGTTGACAACAAACTGTTTCCCCTGTTGGCGGGGGAAAGGTTCCAGACCCCCGTCCTTTCAGCGAGAGTACTGCTGGTACTACTGACAGTAGCACCACAAAGGGCAATGCCAGACCCCCTAAGAATAGCACATGCAGGAGCAACGACGGATCCTCTAAGAATGATACGTACAGCAGCACTGGAGGTCCCCACAACAATAGACCTCCAAAAATCTTCTTAAGCGCTGAGACCATTATTGCTTGTGAAATCTCTACAGAGAAGAAGTCTATTCCCGCCAACAAGGAGAATATAAAGGATTATCTACAGACAACGGATCTTGAACCTCAGAAGCAGCTGATAAGTAAGCTGCTCCTCTTTGGACCCAAACCAACCCCAAAAGGTTGGTACCCCTATGACCAAAGACATACCGATATCCCTTACAGACCAGGGTGTAACAATTGTGATACTTTTATACAGTGCTACCTCAACTAGTAGTAAACCAATTCAAAAGGCGGTCAGACCGACCCCAAACTATATTATCAAAAATATTCAAATAGTCAGTATATGTTTTTCAGTTGTTATTCTCAGAAGATTTTGAAAATACTGCCAAGCACGGATACTAGAATACTGTATTCTCCACCCTCTTGTATGGATCATTCCACAATATTTTTTGTGATCAAAAATGGGCAGCACTTGGCCCAACTGGACATGGGGCTAAAGCATTGTTTGTAGACAACAGGGAAGCAAATATATGGCTCATAAATGACAGAATACTAAGTGACTCGACCTATATCAATGCTCTAAAACTACAAACAAACATACTTGGAACCAAAGAAGTGCTAACTTGGGAAAATAAAAACAGATCAGTATTGTGTAAAAGGTGTGGTGGAGAACCAGAGACACTTGGTCATATCTCAGGCCACTGTCAGAAAAACAGGCAAGACAGAATAAAAAGACATGGCACTATCAAAGAAAAACTAGTAAGAACAATCCAGAAACTAGATAAAAATGTAAAGATTCATGTTGAACAAACCTACACCACTGAGGAAGGCGAGAGGTTTTGGCCCAATTTTGTAATCAAAAAAGAAAATGCTACCTATATATATGATGTAACTGTCAGAGAGGAGAACAGGGCATCATTGACTAATGCCTGCGAGGAAAAGAAGGTGAAGTATGAAGGCATAAGGCAGGCCATTGTCAAAAGAAAAGAAGCAAAGGAAGCATTTGTAATTCCCATCGTAATCAGAGCTAGAGGTGCGTTACCAAAAGAAACAATTCAAGCACTTAAAACACTAGGAATAACAAATAAGCGAGGTCTGAGTGCCATTTCCCTTGAAGCTCTAACTAGTACGCTAGAAATGGTTTTAAAACACATAGACATGATATAACTAGTAAGCCCCATGGGCTGAAGAACTCGCGTGCAAACTCTTGAAGTTGACTTATGGATTTAATAACTTGATGATAAATTTGGCAGTCAAGTCCACGTGAACAAATTCTCAAAAAATCGGCATTGTTGATGCCGTGAATTGTCAAAATAGGAACCACAAATCTTGCCAATACCTATATTAATACAATTCTGAATGAATCCTTTTTGTGAGGATATAGTTATGTATGATATATTTTGATATAGGCTACCGTATTCATTTGTTCCTAATCCAACTATCCGCATATCCTCTGCTGTCAGAGCAGCTCTGACAAGCTCTGATGTCAGAAGCAGAGATTCTTGAGTTATTGAGCTCTATGCTTTTGAGTAAAATAATAAGATTATAACTAGTAAGCCCCATGGGCTAAAGAACTCTAATGGTTTTCTAATGGCGCCGCGTAAGCTGAGGTGCAAGCGTGCGTTGGCTTGACTCGCATGTTTGTCGGGATGTCACAGATTTTTGACACACGTTATTAGCCAAAAGTGGTGGGGGGTCCCAAAAGTAAGCTCCAACGGCAACATAACCTCAATTTATTCGGGATGCGTTGGAATGTGTCAATTCTGTAGCACAGACACAGATTTTTCAAATTTTTAGCACACGAAATGTAATTTATTTCAATTTTTAGGTTATGGTCACTGAACTGAAGTGTTCTTCAAACAGCAACTGATTGAGAAAGTGAGAGAATATCCTCTCATTTATGATATTAATAATAAAGATTTCACTAATGAAAAACTCAGACAATATAATTATAGTGTAAAATCGTTAGGAATTAAACATGAAAACAGGTAACTAACTATAAACTCTTTATGTCTTTTTTGTTTTGTTTTCTCATCACAGTCGACTGTATCCAGAGTATTCATGTGTTCTCTTTTAAATCATAAATGGTTTCATTCTCAAATATTACCTTTTTGAATCTTCTTTCTATTTCTTAGATATTTCTGGTAACTTTCTGTAACTTAACTGTATTATTCCGACAGGAAGTTTATTAAGATACAGTATTTGATGTACTGGTACCGTATCATAGAACATTCAACAACCATGAAAAAAGTATATTTACCAACAGCTATAAGAACAGTTTGGCGTTGTAGGGAAACTTCCAGCTTGGATGTCCCGGTTAATGTCTAATTGCACTGTACTGATAGTGATATGCTGAAACGGTAGTTGGCTGATGAGGGGGCTTGACCGCGACGCAACGCGTTGGCTGTTTCCCCTTCCACTGCGTCAGCTCGGATCGTAAATACATAAGTATATACATCAATGGATTCGCAATGAAAGTGACTATACTTTAGGTACTTTAAGTGACTTTTTATTTCAGGTACTTTTTCCGAAAAAGGGCTTCCAAAAAAGTTAAGTGGAAAAACTGAAGATTGGACTTTGAAAAATCCAAAATTTAGACATATATATAATTTTTTTGAAAAATCTATAACTTTTATCGAAAAAATTGATAGGACTAATATTGTAGCCCATAATATTGCAAATCGAATGACATATAAACAAACGTAATCCAATGAATAGGTACCAAGATAAGTGATTTACCGTGAATCTCTGGGACTTTTGGGAAATTGACCCTCTGGGGTGGTTCTATTGATGGTGAGAAATCCAGCTTTCTCCTAATTTTGTGACGGAAAAAACCTTTATTGACTGGGCTATATGGTGTACAAGGTAGACTCTTTCAATAATAAAATCTTCTTCAAGTGGTAGAAGCCAAATGGTTGAGTTGGAGGGTGTCAGTGGTTCGGTTCTTTATACACAATTCAGATCCAGTCTCCGCCCTGTACGAAGGGAAATCCCACAGGGTTCCATATTGGGCCCCCTCCTATTCATAATCTACATGAACGACCTCCCTGCAAACATCCATTCAGCCAAGCCTGTCCTATTTGCTGATGATATTAACTTTCTTGTGACAGCTGAAGACACGGTGGAACTGCAGTTGGCTGGAAATGCTGTTCTTAATGAGGTCACTTTCCATCAAACAGTACAGTTTTCGATGATTGTTACGTTATTTTTAAAAAGTAAAAATAATTTTATTCAAATTCTTTAGTACCGCTCAATAAATTTGATTCGGTGTGTTAAGAATATGCAGTGTAGGAACCAAATTTATTTGAAAAATCAAATTGGTGATAATCCAATTACAACCCAGGTAGCACACCTCCGTGTTTCCAACGTTGAAATTTGGTTGTTTAGGTCGAATAACCGTTAGCGGTTGAATTCTTCAACGTTTTAAATGCAACGTTGTTTTCAATGGTTGCTCTCTCGTTACTTAAACGTTGAAAATGAGGTTCCAATTCCACCACTCACAGCGCCACGATAGCCGACTACCGTAGCGCTGTGAGTGGTGGAATTGGAAGCTCGTTTTCAACGTGTTAGTTGATTCTCCGTTATGTTTTAACGGAAACGGATGAACTACCAAATCGTCAACGACGATCGACGCCATTTCATGTTTTAATCTTCTAACTCGAACGTTGATCCAAGAACCTCCAACACGTTTTTGAAAGTTTTCAACTCTTTTAGGTGTCTACTTAATATCCACTCCACTTCGACTTGGTAAGTTTATTTCAATTATTTTTATTAAAAGAAATAGATTGTTTGGTGATTCATTGTGTAGGTAATATGAATGTTTCAAATATGAAAATGTAGCCTATATTATAAAGTTTACAAAACTAGATTTGGTCATTATTCGTCTAGGGCAAGTTGTAGTTTAGAAAGTAGGCTACCTATGTTGCATAATTTATAATTTTGAAGTAGGACATTATCTGGGAAACCTTTCATCAATACCAATAATAGTTTTAAAAATCCAAACTTGAAAACAAATATTGTGTTCACACGTGTTTACATTTGGGGTAATGCTAAATTAGAGGGATCCCTAATTACCGTACACTTAATGTTGACATAAATGTATTTTTCAGTTCTTAGTATAACTTTTAAACTTGGTACTTAGGCTATTTGTGGGTTTTAAGCAGCGGCCATAAATAAATAACTAATAACCATACATGAAACTATCAAACATTAAAATAATAAATGATGATGTGATTCGTGCTATTTTAGATAATATATATAAATAAATATATTTATTTACATAAAACGCCAGAAATGCAGAGTGACTGCCAAGGCAGATGTCTCGTCAAATTTTACAATAATTTTAAAACAGTAATTTCTAAAACAATAATTTTCAACCAGTCAATAACATAAACTTTGAATAGAAGTACTAATGCATGTTTTCTGATTCAATTGAGTGGGAATGTCCCACTCCTTTATCCAGGCGGGAATGTTCCGCCTTTAAAATTAAAGGCGGTTAAAATACAATAAAGGTTAAATATATTAGACGATTATTAATATAAGTTCCTTCGAATTACATTCATGCATCATATATATTGCTAAATTAATGTAATACGACGAGCGAGCTTGGTTATTATTATGATTATGTGCGTGCAGCCTACCACTCAACTGCACAAATATTCTTATTTTGCTGTTGTCATAGACCTACCCTAATTGTTTTAAGAAATTCAATGTAGGTACCTAATAAAATATAAATTTTTGTCAAACATAACGTCCAATTTAACCTACAAACCATGGAAGTTTGTTGCTATGGCACTCATAAATAGTCATGTAGGCCTAGGCTAACATTAAACTGATTGCATTTAACAAGTTCAGTAATGAACTCTTGAAAATGGATTTCGATAATTCAAGAAATTGAAAAGGATGTCCAAAATTCAGCTCATCTCACATTTTCCAAACATCGTCATTGGATATTGACGGAATTTGGCTTGAACTTGTTCATTTTCAAATTCATTCAACTTACGCATGTTTTCAACCCGTTTCAAGACATTTTTTGATTGAATTCATTGTGATGAAGACGTTTACAAAAAAAAATTGGCCAGGGCTACAACATTTAGTAGACCAATAAACTATGGTTGAAGTATCGATATTTGTCTCAGTTTTGCAATTAGCTAGAAACTTCAACTCAAACTATCAGTGGACTACCTAAATAGTGGATAAAATAGCTTTTAAACCCCGTTTTAGGGCATATTTTATTAATTTCATATTTTTTATTAATTTCATCCAATTTTAAACTTTGTCTAGGTTTACAAAATTTAGTAGATCATGGTTGAAATATCGACATACAACTGATTTTTTGCATGAATAACTATTTTACATTTTACTGATTTTTTGCATGTACGGTAACTATCAAATTCACTCAGAAATCTAAGAAATAGCTTTTCAACAGTTCGTAGAGCCTTATTTTTAAATTTTATAATGGAAGAGGAGTAACTCAACTTATTTCAAGTTTAACTTTGTCTATGCTACGAAGTTTAGAAATCCAATATTAATCTATTTGGAACCGGTACTGAGTGTCAGATATTAGGTCGAGTTTTGTGTCAGGATTTAGTTGAAAACGCTGGTTTTCAACTACTTTAATAAAGCAGTTGAAAACGCTCGTTTTCAACTACTTTAATAAAGCGTTTCAATTTTTTCGAGTCCAAAATTTCTTATTAGATTGAATATCAACTAAAAAGTAACATTTGGCAGGCCAGTTGAATAAGTTTTTATCTTGTATAATGTAACCTGTGATTTTATAATGACAATTGTTCAGTGCTACTACACTATAAGCGTCCGATATTTGGGTATTTCACCTTAGTAGATGCATTTGTTTCAGGTGGCAATGTATATATAGCCTAGGTACTGATTCTAGTTAACAGATAGCTTAAAAATTATGGATCGAAAAAAAGCGAAAAATGCAAGATTAATTTGCAAGAGGCAGGTGCGGAGGAACGTGGCAAGAGCAGTTGCCTCTAATTTCTCTCTTCAACAACCAGATGAAGTATTTCGAAACCCTTCTATCCAAACATCAATCATCGCGAGAAACCATCAAGTTATTAATTCGACACTTCTAGAAATACCCAATAAAAATAATTTACCTGAAAGTGACAATAGTTCAACTGACAATGATTTTGATGATGTGTCTTCGTGTATGAGTGATAGTACTACATCTTTTGAAAATGTTTCCTTGAAAGAAAAGCTACATGTTTGGAGTATTGAAAATAAAATAACACACAAAGCGTTATCAGAACTTTTAAGTATTCTTTCGCATCAGTTACCAGATTTGCCACTTGATGCAATGACTTTGTTGAATACTCCACGAACTACAGAAGTAATTAAACTCGAAAATGGGAATTATAGTCATGTTGGGTTGAAAAAAGGTGTGCTGGCACGAATATCTCAGGGCCTCAGAAGTGATAGTTTGGAAGCAAAGCATTTGGAGGTGGATGTGAATATTGATGGAATTCCGCTTTATAAAAGTGTCTCACAAGATTGCTGGCCTATTCTAGGTAGATCACAAAGTTTGATAGACGAGAGTCCTTTTGTAATTGGCCTGTTTTGTGGTGCTGGGAAGCCAGATCCTATTGATAAGTATTTGAGTAGTTTTATTTCTGAAGTGAACAATTTGAAGGAGAATGGGTTTGAGTTTGATGGCATAAAATTCACTTGTGAGGTAAGGTATTATTTGTGTGATGCTCCAGCACGGGCTTATTTGAAGCAGATTGTAGGCCATAATGGGCGTAATGGGTGTGAAAGATGTATACAAGAAGGAGAATATATTGACCACTGCATGACTTTTTACAAACAAATTCCACGTTAAGGACTGACATGAGTTTTGAAGAACAGAATTATCCAGACCATCACAAAGGACCATCTCCTTTGCATACTTTGGGAACCAAATTCATCAGCCAATATCCGCTTGACCCCATGCATTTGATTTACTTAGGAGTTGTGAGAAGAATAATTTTCGCATGGATACACAAAGGGAATTCCACCACAAGATTACGTGCTAGAAGTACACTGGCGTTGTCGAATGAATTGAATGAGGTAGGGAAGCATGTCCCCAGGGAATTCTCTCGAAAATGCAGATCATTGAAAGAAGTGAAGAAATGGAAGGCTACTGAATTCAGGCTGTTTGTTTTGTATATAGGACCTGTAATTTTGAAGGACATTCTATCTTCAGACGAAGTATACAACCATTTCATGCTGCTACATTGTGCTGTAACAATTTTGACTAGTGAAGAAATGAGTTTCAGATTGTTGACATATGCAAGGGAGCTATTGAAACATTTTGTTGAACACTGTAAGGTTCTGTATGGGTATACAATGCTTGTATACAATGTACATAGTCTTCTGCATATTTGCGACGATGTTGAGAAGTACGGTTCTCTTGAAAAGTTCAGCTGCTTCCCATTTGAAAATGCACTAGGTGGAATAAAAAAAATGATTAGAACGCCATAAAACCCGTTGCAACAGCTGATGCGAAGAATAGCAGAAAGAGATGAACTTGTTCATGGATCAGTCAAGTACACAGAAGTTGAATTGAAACATTCACACGACAATGGCCCTATCTTCCCAGGCAGAGAAACTGCTTCACAATTTAAAAAACTTGTTCTACCTACCTACACTATTGAATCGAAGAGTCCTGATAACTGTTGCCAGATGAAAAATGGAAAAATTTGCATTGTGAAAAATATTTTGTCAATTGAAAATGATGATGTGGAGTTCATTGTACAAGAGTTTGTACAATACAAAGATTTGTACACCTATCCATGTGAATCACGAAAGCTGGGCCCAGTTGTGGTATCGCAGCTCACTGGTTTGAAAGTGTATAAAAAAGACTCTCTGAAATGTAAATGTATGCTTCTACCGCAAAACGATTGTGAATATGTTGCGATGCCACTGGTTCACACATTGAGCTCATGAAAAGGAGATCACCATTCCACAATAACTTCAATTACACTTCAAGATTAGAGATAAGTAGACAAGTAGTTTCCGAATCAACTGTATCAATGTTATAAAACTTCATTCCTTAATCACTTTTTGAATCATATTCACTTGAAAATATAAGAAAAAGACAATTAGCTTTTGTGTGGGTAATAGATATTGAGTGCGAAGGTGATTGATAAGGTGAAAAACAGCTGTGATTCAAACCCAGACCTGGCAGTACTAGTAGACTGAAGGTTGTGACGCCCCAACCCACTGCGCCAATAAACTTTATTGAAGTGATATAAAAGACTATAATCATCATAATTATTCAAAAAAAGGACTAAACTTATTGAAAAATTATCACTTTACAAAAAATAAAGTCGTAATTTGATACAAGACTATGTTTTTTTGTTTTTGAGAAATGTTGTGTATACTGAAAATCGGAAACTAAACAAGGCTTTTTTTATATTGTTGCATTGATTTCTATCATTGTATTGATTGATAATATTGATGTAGCTGGTATAGTCTGATCGAGCAAAGAAAACATTTTGTGCAAGATGGGAAAATCAATCCAGCTTGGCCATATTGGTTCAAAAATTATAATTTTGGTCTCAAATTATAGAGCATAATGTTTTCTCCAATTAAAGACTTAACATATAGTTTTTGAACAAATATTCACCGAGCTAGAGTTATTTCCCCACCTTGCCAAAATGTCTTCTTTTCTCGACCAGAAGACTAAACATTGTTTTTTGTACTATTTGAGCAATAATTGATTTATTAAAAGTTTTGTCAACTAAATTTCAAACTTATATTATTTTGTTCCAGTGCAAGCTTCTGTCAACTGTAGGTGGAGGGAGTGCAGCCCAAGCCACTCGGCGTGTGATGAAGAGGCTTATCACCTCAAAACTGGCCCAATCATTTAACTGGGCAGGCAGAGCTCCAAAGAAACCTTTCAAAGAGTTTACAACAAAATCTCTTATTTTTGGTAAGATATCATTATATATTTTTTACTCGTACTCGTGTGGGGTACTCCTGTACCCAGATACTTTGTTTTATGTATGATTATTGTTGGCGCCATTGCATTATTTTTGAAATTCATAGTATCTTATTTTCAACTATTGCTGAGTATGCTAATGTCGCGTAAACTTCCTGTCTCATCAGCCAGTCAAGTTATAGACGATAGAACGAACAGCTGTCGTGACTTTTTCGTCTGAATATTGTATAGTAATGGACTATTTTTATCTAAAAAAAAACAATCATCACCTCGCTTTGTGATTCAAAATATCAACATATATAAGAATATTAGTCGTGCTCTAGAGAAAAATTACGGCAATTTATTGTAAATGAAAGCAATTCCCTTTAAGCATGCAATATCTGTATCAAATAAAATAACCCTATATTTCAAAGTTTCATGTGCCAACATATTTATCGATTTTATCAACAAAAGTATGTCAAAAACAATCTCAGTCTCGTTTCCTTTCACTTCTACAGGAGTCGCCCTGACACAAGCCTAATAAAATACAATAGAAACACGGAGCTGTATAGAGCAATGCACAGCACTAGTTAGCTGATCTGCGGTGCTCAATGCAGCTACTTGATTCTATTGTTGCATCTTTGGGACTTGTGTTCAACTTTTCTAATAATATGAACAAGGCTTTAGTAAAATAAAAAAAGTTGATGAATGTCAAGTTTGTGAGTTATCTGGATTTTGAGTGTTGAGCACAAGTACTCAAAACCAAGCTTGCATTTTAAAAAGTATGTATGTAAACAGTATAGTATACTTTTATGGCATTTCTAACTTTTTGCCCACTGCAAAAGTACATGCTTTAATCCTAGAAAACAAATAGGTGCTTTATCAATGCTATTAGATTGCAAGGTCTCTAATTTATCTTAATATCTTATGTTTCAGATTCTATAAAGAAATCATTGAGTGGTTCAACTGTGGGTGTTGAGGCCCAAATTGAAGAAACTATAAAAGATTGGCTGAAATATGCTCCAGTGAGAGTCTTATCAGCTGAGAAAAAAAATCTCAGCAGCATAATCTTCTTTGGAAATAATTGTAGTTTAGAATTAAAATGAATCATGAAGTAAAAGTGAATAGTTATTGTAAAAATTCCTTTCTATCCAAACACTATATTAAAATATTTGTTTGTCTTGTACATAAATCATAAACTATCATCGATTGCCATAATTTGTAATGTACAAATTTCATGCAGTAAAGATTATTATTATTATTGTATGCCTGAAAAATAATAATACGTCAATGTAGAATTTTTGATGATCTATATTTGCTAGAAAGAATTAGTTACAAATTATTTTTGCTGACCACAGATGAAATTATCATTTTTAAATTTGAGATTTTTAAACAACTGTTGAAATCTTGAAATAGTTCCAAGTTCTGTTTCATACAGACATATATATGTTTTTAAACTTTGGTATACAATGGCAGACAAGTATATTAAATTACCTTAGTTCAAAATTATCTTAGTTTTCAAGCAAAGAAGACCCTCTGGCAAGATGAGAAAATGACTCTAGCTCGGTCAATATTGGTTAATATATATTGACCAATATTGACCAAGCTGGAGTCATTCTCCCATCTTACCAGAGGGTCTTTGACAGATTATAGGCTACAGGTTGAAAAGTATGGCTAATTCAACGTCTATTTATAGTTGAAAATACTGGTTGTCATAACGTGCTTTCAACTTCTGTATGTAGTTGAAAATAATGGTTGTCACAATGTGTTTTCAACGTCTGTTAATAGTTGAAAATGATGGTTGTCACTACGTGTTTTCAACGTCTGTTTATAGTTGAAAATAATGGTTGTCACGATGTGTTTTCAACGTCTGTTAATAGTTGAAAATAATGGTTGCCAAGATGTGTTTTCAACGTCTGTTAATAGTTGAAAATAATGGTTGTCACAATGTGTTTTCAACGTCTGTTTATAGTTGAAAATAATGGTTGTCACAATGTGTTTTCAACGTCTGTTTATGGTTGAAAATAATGGTTGTCACGACAGGTTTTCAACATATATTCAACGTTGAAAATCATGTGGAAACGGCGGACATTTTATCGTGTTTCGAACGTTGAATTTCAACGTCATTTCAACGTTAAGGTATTACGTGTTTCTAATGCTTTTTCAACGGTTTTGTGCTACCTGGGAATGGAAGAGTATTTCACAGTATTATCTCGAATTGAAGCAATCATGAATAGTCGTCCTCTATTGGAGCATTTACAGGACCCCAATGAGACTTCACCTCTGCTGACACCTGGTCACCGATAAGTCGACCGCTATTACAAGCTGTGGAGATCCCGCTGGATAGTAACACCCCCGTAGGGCAACTATGGACTCATCTACGTCGTATTGTGCAAACGTTTTGGAATCGATGGAGTACAGAGTATCTGCATACTCTTATACAGAGAAATAAGTGGAAGACACCCGCAGAACCCTTAAAAGTGGGTCCGATAGTTCTTATAAAAAATGTGAATACCGCGCCCACATTGTGGCCTCTAGGAAGAGTTGAAAAAATATTCCCCGGAAAAGACCAAGTGATAAGTGTGGCATTAATCCGCACAGCTTGCGGCCACCTCACTCGACCAGTAAACAAACTGATAGTGTTGCCAATAGCATAATTTGGCCTCCCTCTCTCTGAGAGACACTTTTGTAAATATTGTACGTTCATCGTGTAAATATGTGCGTCGCTTGATCTTCAATTTTGTGCATCGTGTTGTTTCCCATGTGCTACAACCTCAAAAACTTTTGAAACTCATGCTTTGTTTGGTGGGCGGAATGTTAAGAATACGCAGTGAACGAAACGCTCAATAGATTAGACAGATGATAAAGAAGACAGTACCAGAATTGTTCAATCAGGGATTCTTCCGCTCACCTCTTATGCTGTGCTGGAGAAGCTTCCCCTCTACCGCAGTCAGTTGCAGCCATACCGCTGACCCGTGATGTTGCAGTTTTACTGCCTCTCTCTCTATCCCGCAAATGTAAGTGCTTTACTTCACACAGCTCTCTTTAATTATTTCTCTTCATATGCTAATCAGTTTAAAACTCGGTCCTCTTTGCTATACTCTAACCACAGTGTGAATCGAGACGCTAACACATTCTTTATTATTAGCTAAAGTCAAGAGTTTCATCTTCTATAATTGTTTATCTGTGAGTAGTCAAATTCATCTACGTAAGAATAGCTTTCTCAGAACAATTCAACAAGTACTGAAATGCAATTTCACAAACAGTTCATTGCCGGTAAAAGAATTAGTTTGTGATAGAGCCTCTATCAAACAGTGAGTGGAAGGAAGATGCGCCAAGAGAGCGGACAAAGCAGGAAGAGGCAGCTCCTGAGTAGAAAAGGACAAGGAATAAGAGAGGTCAGATCAGAGAAGAAGGAGAACAAGCTGACGGAGAGAGAATGAGAGTCTATCATCAATGTTTGAACGGTAACAATATTGCTGGCCGGTCGGAATGGAAACGAAGCAATGTCGTTGGCTTGGTTCGAAAATCAGTCAGAATGAAATTGAAAAAAAAACACACTCGTATCTGACGAATATTATCAATTTTTTCGCAATAAACTGAAGATAGGTTTAGAATATATCACAATGCACTTTAATAAACTCACAATCATCATTATAATGATGATTCAAACAATAATTTACCCCTCCACCCTCTCACTATACGTGAGTAACATTCCCACGTTATAGATTCAATTTGAACGGTTATTGTTTTTTGACTTCCTTTTTTCTGTATTACTACTTACCGTAGTAAGTCTAAATTACATGAAACAGGTTCCTGTTCATTATATTATTAAGTTGATTTCATTTTTTTCGTCAGTAATTTGGTATGAAATGGTTGAAATTTCAATTTTTTCAAATCAAATCGACACGTAGGCCTAGTTAATAATTATATCAACTGTTTTAATATTTTTATAGATTCCTACTACAAACATAGATGGAAAACCTTTCGAATAACAAACAAGAAAAAAGGGTTCCAATTTTTAAAAATCTTGGGCGCATTTTTTCCAAAACGAAAGTAAATTGAAAAATTCAGTAGAACAAGGTGACGACGGTTCATCTACAGAAAGCTGTCAGATAATAACTCAGAGTGTCCACAAAATCAGGCTCAAAAAATTCCCGTATAATTCCCGCTTTTTCCGGTATAATTCTATATTTTTCCCGATTTTTAATGAGCTCGGATGTACTATAAAGAACTTAATTTCTTCATAAAAGGGTCGAAAATACATATTTTTTAATATATTGTACTGAGCGTGTGCATACAATGAACATTGTTCACTCAATGATTGATACAAGTGCCTGTTAGGCAAGTTATCAATTTCATACACATTGATAAATCAATAAATGATCAAAGTAGGCCTACGGTACCCTTAGGATAGGTTTATTTTCCCCCAACTAATTTTGAACTTTTCATTTTCAAGTTCATTTGATCATTGATTTATTATAGCCTACATAATATCCCTAGTAACAGAAAGGAACCAACCCACATAAATCCCATAAAATGGGAAATTAATGCTTTTTTTGTAAATAAATATCTAGTTTATGATATTAAGAGCACATATACGTTCCCAAAATCAGAATATCTTATTGGATAATAAAATGGGAGGTATTATTGCAGTTTCATCTTTGGTAAGCGATATCTCAAAAGTAGTTGATTGTGGGTTGGTTCCTTTCTGCATAACTCCGTACAATTGTCTTGACAAAGTAGGTGTAGTGTCTTGGAAAGACAATAAGGTTGCAAACCGTAGTGTGGAAAAATACTAAAATAGCTCCAAGAACACAAACTAATGTTGAATGCAAATAAAACTAAATTTATAACATTTTCTCCAAACAACACTGGACAACCTCCACTGATATAGAATTGGAATAAAGAGACAATTCTACAAGTCATGATACCAACAACCAATTCGAAATACTAGGAAAGGGTCCAAACAAAATTCAAAAGGGAGTTATCGATCCGCTCTCTGCAGTGAAGCAGCAGCTCATCGCTGAATTTTCCTCTCCACCATAAAATTATATCGCGCGATGGCCTGATCACTTAAACCTGCAGATAGTTTAGCATACCCTTATCAACCCAGATCAACCAATGGGGGAGTCTTTTTTTAATCGATTTTCTTATTATTATACTCAAGATTCGCAACATATAACGTCCATTAATTGATCGCTATTACCGCCCCAACAAGTGGAAAGGCCCTAGTACTCGAAAGAAGAATTACTTCAAACCTATCAAAAGTCAATCATCTAATCTCTAAGGCTGAGGCCGCACTGCCGGTGGGTAGAGCCTGGAGGGTGGAGGGTAGTTGGTAAATCTATAGAACATACACACCATCCACAGTAATACATAGTATGAATGGTATGTGTTCAGCCGCCATCTTGAAATTCTTAAATATGAACAACATAAGCTCAAAAAACAGTATGACGTCATACCATTCATACGATGTATTACTGTGGATGGTGTGTATGTTCCATAGATTTACCAACTACCCTCCACCCTCCAGGCTCTACCCACCGGCAGTGCGGCCTCAGCCTAATGGATTAGAATACTGCCTATGGAATCTACTTTCCTATGGAATACTGCTCTGGGGAGGCTCGACTGATTCACTTGCGGCTTTTAGGGCCCAGAAAATAATTATCAGAATTATTTTTAGGAAGCCACCTAGATTTTCATGTCAGCAAGAATTATGACAGTCCCCGCCCTTTACATTCATTACTTGGCCATTTTTGCCTTCAAGTTCAAGGGAAGTTGTCTAATGGGTTCATAGCCACAACACAAGGTCAAAGAGTGCAATCAGAATTGAACCTCATCGAACAACATTTTATAAATTAAGCGCTCATTATATGGGGAAAAAGTGTTCAACTCATTGCCAACCCATTTAAAAGAAGCTCAATCACTCAGGATTTTCAGATCCAGGCTAAAAAACTGGTTGATAGCTGAATGCCCTTATAGTTGGCAAGACTTAGTAAATTAAATTCCTCAAATAAATTCATAATAATCCAAATACTATTTCAAGTGAGACCCTAGACTAATTGTAATTATTGCAATAGATTAAAAAAATTGTTTATGTTACCTAAGTTTGGAACTTTATTTTGCATAATCATTGTCAGTTTTAGGTAATGTATTGACTACATGTTAAAAATCGTATGTAAGGTAATGAAATATGTATGACTATTGTCAATGCCAACTTATGAATGGCCAATGACATTTATACAAATAAATTGAAATTGAAAAACTTTTTACGAAATTTCTCTCAAACTCAATGATTTAACAGATTTCATTATTATTCAACTAGCTCTATCAAACCTAGATCTAGCAACAGTGCATTCTTTCGAAATGGATTCTAGAAAGGACGAAATTTCAACTCATGATAAATTGTTAACTTTTATCAGAGAAAATAAAAAGATTTTGTTTCGTAGCCCAAAAAATTATTTTCCAGAAAGGTATTTAATGAAAGATGAAACTAGAACGAATAATAAGCTTCCACATTGTTTCTTGATTTAAAAAAACAATAATTATCAACTGACAAAATGCGTAATGTGCAGTGAAGTACATCAATTGTGGTCATGCACAGTTTATAAGAGCTTGCCTACCGCTAATAGATTCGCGACGGTTAAGGAAAAGAATTTGTGTGTGAATTGTCTATCAACAAGTTGTTAAAGCACAAAATCACGTATTTAAGATAACCTGATCACGTATTTCTGGAAACCTGCAGGTAGTACAGCATACCTTTATCTATACCTAGATCAACCAGCTAATAAGTCTTTTTTTTAAATCAATTTATGTATTATTATACGCAAGATTCGCAACATATACAGTCCATTAATTGATCCCTATTACCACCCCAACAAGTGGAAATGCCCTATTACTCGAAAGAAGAATTTATGAACTCCAACTATGATATTAGATTTACAGTGTCTGCCTAAATCAATTGTAATTAATGTATTTCTTTTCTGTATTTATTCAATTTTTTCTCTGTACTTGACAACTTCTGTGCGAATTGATGTTTGACCAGATCATAGATTCATGTGCGAATCGATGAATCTAATAAACAGATATCATTATTATTGAATCAGTAATTGATGAAAAGAATAGCCTAATGACTACCTCATAACCTTATTCTTTCAGACAGACAATTGAATAGCTTGAGCCCAGAATAATAAATATAGTATTTTTTTTTTGTTAATGTGAAGAAATGTAATAAATTTGAAGAAGGTGGTTTCTTGATCCATGACGAGCTGTGTGTTAATATTCTGTGTTGACAATGTTTACAATGCTGTCAATGTGTTCGTGGAACACAACTAAAGGCCTCAAGGTGATCTAAAACTCCAAGGTAAAGGCCTCAACTCCAGCAAGGTAATCTAAACAGTTTCCTTCTGTAATAGCCTATATCCCAGTGAATAGTAATAAATTTATTGCAACGTGATCGCGTACCTGGGTACATGACACAAGAGGGAAGAGTTCTGCTGACAGACCAGCTCACTCATTTTACATAGGAAACGATTCATCATTAAGAATGATAAATTCTATTGAAAATCTTCCACCATTGTTATCTTAGAAATAGAGCATTTCTAGAGGTAGCCTATGTCAAATGGGAATTCTCCTACTATTAGGGGTAAGGAATTAGCCTGAGAAGTTTGGCACCCCTGGAAACCCCTAATAATTTAGTAAGACCATGAGTGATGACTATTGAGTATGATACAAGACCAATGTAACAGTCTGATCTCAGTCTAATAAACACACAGTCACACTCCTATGCTAAATGGGTTAATTCGATCAGATTCGATCGATGGGTTAGTTCGTGGGTTAAGTGAAAGAGGGGGCTTGCATGCCTCAACTTCACCCACAAACTCTTGTAAAATTTTTACAAAGTGTAAAATAAAGTCATTTCATCTATCTATCTAAATGTATTCATCTATCTATCTAAATGTATGGTCCTAGTGCTTTACAACACTGGCATGCAAAATCATGCCAAAAGCATACCAGAATATGCCAGTCTGTACAAACAAAGAAGACATTCTGATAATAAGGGAAAATGACTCCAGCTCGGTCAATAATGGTTCAAAAATAATAAATTTTGTTTCGAATTGTGAGACATTCTGATCTACAATTTGAGACCAAATAATCTTTGAACCAATATTGACCGAGTTGGAGTAATTTTCCCTTATTGCCAGAATGCCTTCTTTGTTTGAACAGAGTATACTAGACCATGGAAAAGAGCGATTATGCATACAGTGTAAAAAGTATGTAGTGAATATATCTAGTTTCAAATGCCGGGCACCAAAATCGCTGCTCAACAATGGGCGACACTTTTGTATATGAATGTTGTAACTGTTTGTGTATTAGACTGTGGTCTGCTGCTATTACAAAAGTCAGCCAAATTTTCAACTCCGATAAAGTAATAAATAATTCTTCATAATAGTATTGATATTTTTCAAACTCCCACAAGTGATGGTGATTCAATTATATTCGTTCAACTCACTGGCGGCTCATCTGGTGAAGTGCTCGTATCTTATACCGTACAACACTTTACCTTTTCCCACGGCACGAGCCACCAGTGCTTGAACTTTGTTCAAAACATAATTTACAGCCATCCATAACCTGTGTCTCAAGTTGGTATGTATGTCTACAGTTAGTTAACCTCTGTGACATAGGATGTTTGAGTTTCAGATGGAGTCGAAGTGAATTGAATACAAGGTAGCGCTTACGCACAGTATCAAGCTTCATTCAGCTGATAGACGTCTATGGAGATCACCAGCTCGACCTCTACCATCCTCCCGTGTCGAATTAGAAAATGCCAAATGTCTCGAAACCTGCTCACCAAAACGTATCCGGAAAAATTTGAGAAGTGTTGCATTTCTGTGATTGTGTCGTTTCAAGGCAATTCTGAGTGAGTCAGCCGTCCACCGTTCCAGCCGACCTGGAAAAAATAATTCACATTAATTTTATACGGTGTACAATAATATTATCGTTCAATTTAGTGGTTTCATTTTTATGAATGTGAGATAGAATGTTATAAACCACAGCACTCTTTTGGTATTTTCATTTAAATACATTTAGATTTTCATGCATGTACATAATATACTGTATATGGTATATTGTGTAACTCAACTTCTATTCTAGTCAAATAGACGTTCATAATCATCTCACGTTACAAAAATACACATTTTTCATTCTATATATCAACTTTTCATTTGTTTTTGGTCTCTGAATCAAGAAATGAAAAGCTTACAAAAATTCCGCCATTACGTTCAAAGAAATTTGCAAAATATATATAAGTTTTCCAGTTTTTTTTTTCTTATAACACGAAAAATATGCTTCGTACTACATTTTTGTCACATTTAAATGGAACATCATACAATTTCCTACTGATAAATATATATATATATATATATATATATATATATATATATATATAAAACTCACAGCAAGCCCATGATAGTGCGCTTGGTAAATAAATCTAGTTAATAGTATAGTCAAATCTTTGTATAGCCATGATGAAAAAAATAGCACATTGCAAAAATGAATGCTTTGATTGTCAATTCAAAATGCAAATATTCTGTTCAAAAAATAAAATAATTGATGCAATAGCGTGCACCTTCCTGTAAATTATTTTCTTCCTCTTTAATTTTCATTATGGAAAATTTCAATCTACAGTATTTTAAAGCAAAAATAAATAAATATCGTTTTTTTTATAAATGAAGGTGTAAGTATTACTTGTTGAATAGTTGTGAAGGTGATATTGTGGTAGTTATCCATATTAAATGAAAAGACAAGAAAATGTTAAACCAATGATTGAAAAATTAATGTCAAACCAGCGATTCAAACTATTAAAAAATCGAGATAACGGTTTCGGTTGCTACAATATTATGAGTTTACCAGAGATTGATCATGGTGTAGCAACCGAAATTGGTAACTCGATTTTTCAATAGATCAGTGGTTTGTCTTACAATACTTGTAGTTCTTACCAAAGTGTTCAATTTGTGCTGGCTGCGCCCTCATGTGATAGATGGTACACATGCGTAGTTTGGCCCGGTTACCTCGCCTATGCAGCAACCTGATCAGGAATTTGTATGTGATTTGTAGCTGTTCATCCAAATCTGCCACATTTTCTGTTAGATAGCAGGTCCCTTTGAATAACCAAGAGATATTCATATTAATTTCGATAAATAACTTTAAACTAATAGTAGATTATATATTGCAGTACATCAATATATAATTATAATAATAAATAAATTTTTATTTCTCAGTAAACAGAGTACAAACAAAACATAAAACCTCTGTGAAATGTAAATAATTATGTACTCTAAAAACTATAATTTAGATAATTATGATTTCTAAATTCACTGAGAAGAGACACTCCCGAGAAAATTCTATGTGGGAGATGCCATCAAACTTCAAAATTTCAAATTATTTCTCTTGCAATAAATAAGAATGATAAATAAAATAAAAAAAACTATGCTAGCAAACGAACTTAGGATAAGGTTGAAATTGATTAAAAAGAAAAGACTAATTAAAAATAATTGCAATATTGTGTTTGAATGCAAAAGTTCACGAAAAAACGAACAGACAATGTATTACAATATACTCCAACAATGAAAAGAAAGGTATAACGATGAAAGGTCTTAATGGTGTAATTAATGAGAGTTGAGTGATACAGTAGAGGAGAATTGAATGGTACAATAATGAAGTGATGAATTATACGATAATGTAGGTAAGAGTGAATGCAAATATAATGAAGTGCACTAATTAATGATACGAGCTGACAAAACGTAACCCAAAAGAAAGGCGTTCATTCCATACCTTCCACGCTACTACTTAATATAGTCTTATAATTTTGTTTGTAAATCTATTTAATTTGTTATAATAATAATCAATTCGAATATCAATTTATTTATTGCAGCACATAACAGAGTCACTTTTAAATAATGTAATAACAATATATACAGATTGCACTTATAGAATTGGAAAAAAACATTTAAAAATTTGACTGACATTTTGAGTCTGGAATATTTCGGCTGCTAAGGCAAGCCTTACTCAAATGAGTCTTGGTCAAGAAATGCTTACCTTAGCAGCCGAAATATTCCAGACTCAAAATGTAAGTCAAGTTTCTAAATGTTTTTTTCTAATTCTATAAGTGCAATCTGTTTATATTAACTTATTTATTGCAATATTATAAAATAATAGACAAAGGACTTCTGCAACTGCAAATATTGACCAATATACTAAATAGCAGGCGAGATCAGTTGAATAAAACTGTGCCCGGACCGGTACCTCCTGGTTGTCGGCCGGCAACCGAGAAGTACCAGGTTCAATTCCCGGTCCAGGCTTTTTTGAACAGTTTCATTCAACTGATCTTGCCTGCTATTTAGTATATTGGTAAATTTTTGCAGTTGCAGAAGTCCATTGTCTATTTATATAGCAATAAGGAAGTTTGAAACTGATTATGAAAAACACTGCAGTAGAAAATTATTTCACTTACATTTTGTATGTCTCTGACAGTCGTTCATGACCACCAAAAATCCAGGTCGAAACTTAGGCTACTTCACTACGAAATGTAACTCATGTAAAAAACTTTCCTGCAACAAACGTACTATATTATTTTATAATTCACTTCCAAGTGTAGTAATCAGTTTTAGTGGAAAAACAATGGATAAACAACAGAAGAAATTTGAAAGTAGATTGGCGCATTAATTTTTTATAGGTAATCCTATCTGTAATTTCCCTATCCTCAATCATCCTTTCATTAAATAGATGAATATGTAATAAATAGAATAGTAATATGTAATGAATATGTATATATGTAATAGATGAATGTGAAATCATTTGTAAATTTCACAAATAACAAACTGCGGATTTATTTAACGAATATTGTAGGCAATATGATACTGATGATATAGCTGCGTTGTTGCATCAGTTTGGCACAAAACCAACTTCAAATTAAATGAAAAGACAAGATATTGTCAAACCAGATTTATTGAAAATTAAAATACCGGTTTTTTCAATCGAATGAGTTAACCAGAGATTGATAATGGTGTAGTAATCAAAACCAGTATTTTAATTCTCAACAAATCTTCGATTGGACAAAATCCAGCATTTTCATTCAATATGCATAATCACCACAATATCACTTTTACAACTACTCAACAAGCAAAACTTTCTTACGCACAATGGTCAAATCTGTGAGAGACATCCTGATGATTATGTTTTTATTGACCTGCTTCATAGTTCACGTTAGCTCTTCCCTCGAGAGACATTTTCTATTCTTATTGGGAATGTCCAACTGCGGCCAAGCGTTCAAACGTCGCAATCTTCGCGCCCGGAGTAAATTACTTTCAAATCTGTAAAAATTATAATAATTAATATTCAATAATAGCAAGTGAAAAAATCAAGGCGGTCGGCAAATGACTGTTATTAATGTCCAGAACAGAACAGTCTGAATCCGTCTATTATTAAGTCCGAGCGAATATTAGTATACCAGCTCTCTTTCCGATGTACTCTAGCACACAGATTATGTCTATCGACTGTCCTGAGAGAGATGAGAATTGATGACAGTAATTTGTATACCGCCTCAATTTGTGGCATTAGCTATTCAATCAAGATAATCATAATAATTTACAATGTAGATTGCAACAGAATTTCTCCTAAAACTATTCCTCTTCCAATTTATACAGACTGTCCAAAAGTAGGTTTTGTAATACAATTGTACTTTTACCAAATCATTAATTTTCATTACCATAACAAATGTCAAATAACTTTGAATTTAGTGCTTACTGATTCGGCACTCATTATTAAACAATTCAGATAGTAACCTGATCGGGGATTTTTGGGTGATTTGAAGCGGTTCTCCCAAATTCAAGCCAGCCAGATTTGCTATTGGATGAACCAGGCGATAATCATAATTTAATAAATAGTTTTAAACTAATAGTAGATTACACAAGAGTCAATAAGATGGGATGTTCCTGGAATTCAATTTCAATACTTCATTTTTAAGAAAGGAGTAAAAATAATTATTGTTGTGCACCCCCAATTCTTGAAGGCCTCTTATGGACCTGAGAGATAGAAAATTTGATAGATGACCGTATTAATTTTGTCAAGGTAATCCTATCTGTTACCTCCTTTAAGAGATTGGTAAAGACAGTCTCTAAAGGAAAAGTAATTCTCATCTATTTTGTTTTCCATCACGACCTGCTGGTAAATATTTCACTCTGAACTATTTTACACGACAATGCAGTCATAAATTTGAATATTAGTTTAAATATAAACTACTACTCACATGTGGAGCGCTTTCGGATTCTACTCCATTTTCAACACTGTTGAAAATTTACTCCATTTTGAGTGTTGAAAATGGAGTAGAATCCGAAAGCGCTCCACATGTGAGTAGTAGTTTATATTTAAACTAATATTCAAATTTATGACTGCATTGTCGTGTAAAATAGTTCGGAGTGAAAAGTAATTGTTGCATTACACTATAACTGACTAACTGGATGATATTTAGAGGTGTTCTGCGCCGTCACTTGGTTACGGAAACTGGCTTATAGTCAAGAGGATCAACTTGGTAACACACGTTACCTCTATCTGGATGATAATTATACACCTCGGAGGTATACGTTAGTGGAGTAAATATGGAATTGGCAACCAGCTGGAAGGCCTAAACCCTTCATGGGCTTTTGAGCCATTTACATACATAATACATTTACATAATCCTATCTCTAATTTCTCCATAATAGGCTACTATCCATAAATCAATGTTGAAAACAGAACATTCCTGCTCAAGTGATATTTCATCATTCTAATTTAGAAAAAAAATTATAAAAATTTCATAAATTATTCATCAATTTTTCATAAATGAAAAATCAATAGAAAAACGCAGTACCATTTTAAATAAGTTTATTTCATCACAACTAAAAATGTGATAAAATTGATTTTATTTATTTTAAAGTGTACTTTGATTTAGGCTATTATACATTAGTAGCCCTAATAACAAAGTGATCAACAAATAAATGACTAGCCTATTCAATTCAATAATATGCAATACGTAACGGATAATTTTGATATAACTGCGTTGCTGAATCAATTTGATACAATTTAGTGTATGTACTGTAATTGTGCCGTCAAAAGTTGAACTCTTTCTTTCAATTTTTTAAATTTTTATTTCACTTTAAAGTGCTGACATTATTGCAAGTAGGATACTTAATATATTATTGTCTCATATAAACAAGTGGTGTTGTCTATAATGTGTAAAAACATTCTAACACATTGAAGAATATTTATTTATTTATTCAAAGCTTACTTGCTCTCAAGGGTCAAATCTGAGATAGCCACCCAGTCCATTTCGTTGTGACTGACCAGCGACATTGAAGGCAGCAGTTCTTGCTACGAGAGGCAGGTACGATAGTTTAGGTACGAGCGGTTTCTTCCTGTTAGAGTAGAAAAATTGCAAGTCTGTAAAAATAGAAAAACAAATCTTATAATACAATCTAGACAATTGATCACTGCTTAAACATTGGAGCCCATTACCCCATTTAAACAATTCTGATGCACAGTATTTTTCACTTTATAAATTTGGGTACAAGTCAATTATTCACAACTTTGATAATTCGCTTACCGATTCTCTTGAAATTAATATTTATGTTTTCCATATAATCAGCTGTTATTTATGATGAATTGATTTTGCAACACATAACATTGATACTTCATTTCATTTAATCTTACCTTATTGAATAAATTTGGAAGGAATATAAGAAAGCCAAGAATGCAGAACAATTTGAAAGAATCATGCCAAGACAAGATAGTGCTATCATGACTTTGTCTTAGTTTGTTTGGCTTGCCTTAACTTTGTTATCTTTGAAGGAGCAGGTAACGCTTTACTTTTCATGTTGTGTTTTCTAGGTTACCTCATGCCTTGGAAATATCGATATCAAGGGAATAACCGACTTGTACCTAATTTTGTCTCTTAAATACTAGGTCCTATACGGGAGTCACACGTTTTCAAAATAATGGTAGAAACACAATTTCAAAATAAAAAATAAAAACTCAAAATAACTTCAGTCATGCTTATCATAGATAACTGATAACTCGACCGATAACGAAGTAAAGCTCTCAACAGAAGTTTGTTTGTCAAAACACAGAACTCAACATAGACACAATTATTGTATTGTGAGTTCCTGTATAAAACCTGAACACAACAAACTAAATGAACGTTATAAATTGGGTTCTAATATGGGAAGCGGTTTGTACCAGTGGTAGAGAGCGTCTAATCGGTGAGATTAGATAAGCGACGTGCCTCTACCACCACTGTTGTACTGATGACCGGCGGTTCCTCTGAATTAAATTTATGAGCCTCAAAAATTGCTTCCCGGTGGTTCGGAATCCACCTAAAGCAGTAGGTCCATTCATCCCTCATCATCATCCTTCCCATCATTACCCACGCACAGGCCCAAGAGCCCATGTGGGCATCACCCACCCTCAAATTGCTTTCATAGTAAGCGCAGACTAAAATTGATCTATTAGCTATTGGCAAAAATAGGCTACAAACAGAAATCATTGTAATAAAACAAGAAGCCTACCTAATAGGTTTACTGTTATTCGCTCTATGTAAGAAAATAGCAGTAAGCCTCCAATATCCAATCGAATGGCTGAATAGACAACTAACCTACACACTGAGATCGTAGTGTGAAACGAGTGCTAGAATAGAAAAAAATCACATGGAAATCAAATAGTAGATTTAATAAGGTCAAAAATACTATAATTGCGAAGTAGCTTCAGACTTTAGTATCAGTGTATTTTGAGAGGAAAGTTACAAAATAGTTAAATTATTTATAAATTTTATAAACATTGATGATGCTTCAGTTATTCCGTGTGTTAAAATTCAAGAATATTACATTTGTTTCTAATGAATTAATGATGCGTAACTCGGGAAAAATCAATGGGAATAATATATTGTCTTGCAACGAAATAATGGAAGATGATTTTATTGGATAATTAATTATTCTCATTAGAATAACCACGTGGAACATCACGTGCAAATAAAACTGACAATACTGGAATACTGCAATACTAGACGTTCTGATTATAAAAATCATGAAATAAATAAGAACTAGAAATGAAACTTGAAATAAACAATTTAAGCTCTAACTCATTTGAAAACAATATTCTAATGAACGGTAACATAATATTATATCTAACCTAATATTCGGCGTACGGTACTATTAAAAATCAATGCATTTACTTACTTTTCACTCAAAAATATGGTCTGGATAAAAAACTTTCACATAATTGAACTGAATTTCAAGGATAAAAAGAATGAAAATAAATTGCAGAGAAATAATAAACAGAAGCCAGCTCAGTCATATAAGCCCAGTATTTTCTTTTTGGTATGGTTATGAATGATGGATTGAAGGTGTTGGTTGGAAGGTAGTTGCAAGTTGGAACGATCTGCAATTGAGCAATCAGCAATCGGCATGCATCATCTTCAAAAAGTGAATGCTCATGCGATATGCGATTTTGCGGATTATTTTAGTAACTAAGAATTTTGAAAACTTAACGCTTACGCGATCTAGCAGATGACTTTGTAACTAGAAACTGACTATTCACATGTGATAATAGAATAGAGTTATACAATTCTATTTCTCTTTTATGTGATCTAGCGGTACTATCTGATGCCAAAAGGTATTGAAGTATACATGAAAATATATTGTACTGAGCTTATACATTTCCGAGAACAGCTATTTGGAGACTGGATTACATTGGCAAATCAATGAAGTGTAGTTGTTCTTGTTTTAGCGGTAGCACGCATTCCAGTTAGTTATTGATTTGACCACTAGATCGCATAAGCATCCTGCAGGCGCCACCCTTCAACAGTTGGATGCAACCAAAATATTTCTATTTCACAGGCTGCCAGTGGTGCCTAGAAAGGGGGGGGGGAAGAATTCTAATGACGCCGATGGCGGCATAAAAATTTTTAGTGGGGATTAATTTCAACCTAGAGGACCGATTCTCTCATTCTCTTTAATAAATTGTAAAGAATGATAGTTTCAGCTGGGAAATTAAGGTACGTGCTTGAAGCTACAATATTTCGTATTCAGGACCAGTGCCGCATATAGCAGTTCAGCGCCCCTAGGCCTACAGACCAAAAAGCGCTCCCTCCCCCAACACCTGAACTCTTCCCCTTCCCCACGGACTATGACAACAACCCATCCCCCATATACATATAGATTATTTTTCTCATTACTGTTTTAGATTAAAGAAATAAATATACTGTAGATATAGACTAACAATTTAGTAAAACATACTAATTACTCTTGATGATATTGTACTGTCAAAAGTTATCAGGATGGTGTGTAGAATAGTTTAAAAAATGTGAGTTTTTCAGTACCTAGCTTTAGGTACTTCGTACCTAGGGGCGAACCTAGGGGGGGGGATTGGCGTGATATAACCCCCCCCCCCCCGAAATTGGGGCTCATCTTACTCTGGATAGAATGAACTTTGTTGGAGTTGTCAAATGTTTTAGTAAAGCCCCGTTTCCATTCATACATTTCGTGCAACAGTGTTGCACAACACATTGGCAACATGTTTTTACGCGTTTTTCACCGTGCTTGGTGTACCGTTTCCATTCCGTCAAATGTTTTGAGCAACATCAGCATCTAGACTACTTGGACTCGAATTCACTGGTCATTAGAGCTCAGTTCGTTGTGAGCATTTGAAGAAGGTGGACGATAGGCTCGCTCTAGCAAGTTTTGTTGTTGTAGCAGGGGGTTATCAAATTCTTGAAAATAGGCGAAAAAGACCACGGTGGTGGATTAGAAGCATCCTCGAAAATTGGCCGTATGAGGGTGCTTATAATAGTGGCTTATGAGGCACCTTACATTACAAAGTGGTTCTGAAAACTACGAGAGAATGAGTGCTTCCGATTTTGAATTCCTACTAAATCTAATTGCGCTTAGAATTGCCAAAAGTACTCACTGAACAAATAGTAGGTAAAACGTCAAAAAAATTTACAAAGAAATCCATCAATCTCAACAAATTTTAAATAAATATCAAAAAGAAAAAATTCAATTTAAAATGAATAAAAATAATGATATTAAGATGTAAATGTTGAAGTGAGAAATTATAGTCCATTCACGATGGCTTGAGACGAGATAAACAAAAGCTCTGCATGTGAGTGTGTGCGACTGAAATCCAGAATTTTGTTGTCGGGACTGTAACCAAAGCATTGACACAGAAACTTTTGCTATAATTGTTTGTTCATTTTGAGTTCATGCAGTTGAGAGACAACCGAAACAAGCAATTTCCCAATGTGTATCTATAAAAAAGATTACTAAAAGCTACTTATTCGTCTGAATTGCCTACAATTTGCCTACAAATTCGGGATTTCGGCATTGCTGTGACTTGTTTATGTCGTGGCTAAAACGAGGCCACTCCAGTCACACACACACACACAAACACACACATGCAGAGCTTTTGTTTATCTCGTCTCAAGCCATCGTGAATGGACTATAGTAATAGATTAAATAGGTACTTGGGATATCATAGTCTCATTATTTTTCTTCTCGACTAAGTCATACAGAAATTTTTGAGCTAGTATATTGGAATCGAGAGTGATCCATGATCCTGAAAAAAGAGTGGTAGCTTTCGATTGTCGCACGCTCTTCAATTACTGGGAACTGACTCAATTTGGTGGGCGATCTATCTCTCTTTCTCTCCCCAAATTCTCTGGCGAATTCGTGAATTCGGGAATTCTCTCCCCTTTTGAAATAAACAATGATTACACATATTAATTGATAATCTGTCCTATTATATTGTGAATATTTTCTTAATTTCTTTCCCGTTTTGCAAAGGGGCCGCGGCGCCCCCTTTGGCCGTGGCGCCCTATGCGGTCGCACACTCCGCACACCCCACGCGAGGGCTCTGTTTCTAGTGCGCTCTTACATATGACTCGCTACAAATCATAGATAGCTATCTCAAGACATAATTGTCAATTTTCAATCTTTTATGCTTATTTCTATGATAATCTAGTACAGAAAACACAAAAGGAATACTACAAGGTGAGCCAGCGAAACTTACTTATTTGAAAAAAGTTCCCACGCGGTGAGTTGGACTGTTAGAGTGCTGTGAGAGGGTGCAACTGAAGAGGGAAGTTACCAAGTTTGTTCCTCCTTCCAGTCAGTTGCCATCATGCTCTGGTCTAGAGAGCAGCGGGCCTTAGCAGTCGATAGCTTTCTTCTCTAATGGCCACTACGCAACATGCCTTCCGCGCTTGCTTTGAAATTCCTCCTCACAGACTCGAACCTGGCCGTCATTTGATTCTGTCGTGGGTTAACTCATTATGGAACTGTCACTGAACCCAGAAATAGACGTCAATTGACCATCAGAACTCCGGAAAATATCTGATGAGTTGGGCAGTCAGTTGTGCGTTCTCCCCGGCGTTCGGGTCACAAGCTGCTATGGGAATTTCTGACACCTCTGTTCGACGAATTCTCCATGAAGAACTTCAATCCCATCCCTATAGATTGGCTGCTGTGCAAGAATCAACTAAATGCGATTTTATTGCTCATCAAAATTCATGTGGCTTATCTCTCTCAGAGGCGATCTCCAATGGCCGGCACACCCTATACAGATTCGACTCGATGCGATTTATTTTTATGGGGTTATTTGAAATCTTCGGTTCATGTCGATCGACCACGGATCATAGCACACCTCGAGAACAACATTCGCGACGCCATTGCTAACATACCGATTTATATGCTGCAAAAAGTGGAGACGAATTTCAAAAATCGACTTCATCGGTGTATGTGCAATGGGGGTCACCACTTATCCGATATCATTTTCAAGACTGCTTGAAAACAAAATTGGGATATTGAATTCTCAAATAAAATGGAAATTAAAACAATAATTAAAGTACTTTTGTTTTTATTGACCTTTCAAGTAAGTAAGTTTCTCTGGCTCACTCTGTTTAAAAACAGTTTCATGAAAATTATGCTTAACGAAAGAAAAATCAAGTCAACATGAATGATTTGTAACTGTATTCAATGCTTTCTTATGGGTAGATTGTACCTACGGTACAATATTACAATTTTATGTGGCCTAGACCTTCTATTAAAGGGGGCTATGCGACAATATAAGAGTAGGCTACAACAAGAATAATATTCTTGATAATAAATGATCTTATACACTTGATAATGTTTTTGGTTACTTGCCTCCAATTCTAGATAAAATTCAAATTTATTTTTCCACAAACAAATATAAGTAGGCCTACAAAAACACATATGATTATGGAATACTCTTATTTTCTCTATAATTAGTCACGCCAAATATATGGAGGGGGAACGCACCAATCACTGTTAAATATCTTCAGTTTCATCTTCGCTTTCATTTTACGTTTTCTTCTCACGATCCATCTTACTTTTTTAACTCTTCATGAACGCACCCTAAGATTATCATTAATTTCCAACTCTTGATGATAATCAGGAATTCTCTTATGGAAACATTTTGCAGAACTTTCTCAAATATAATGGAATTAAATTTCTGCTAATTTTGGCCAGTAATAGCATAGGGATCAAACTCGAACAGCTTCCTCAAAATGTACTTGCTCTTATCTACCAGTCAAGTATATTTTTCTATTGTTGTATTTTTATTAGTAGATATAGCCACAGTAGCGGTTACAGAACCAAAAAACTGGAAGGGCAACATTTCAATTTATTGAAAGGGTTTGTCCCTATCACTCCAGATAATGAAGTCCTTCTTTGAAAAATATTCAAAATCATTGTCATATTCATGTAGAAATTTACAATAAGGACAATATATTCAGAAGCTTTGAACCGTATTTAAGGTAGGAATCAAACAGTTTCTTTGGCTGAAGTAGGCTACCAAATTATGTGAGAAGACACCCAATTGGACTTAGTAAATCAATATGGACTATCAATGAATGTATTCTGTCAACTATAAAGTACTCTACTCTATTTTATCTCCCACATTTAGTTGAAATTAATATTTCAAATAATACTCATGAAAGTCGGTAAAGATATAATTTGGAATAAAAATTAGAAAAATAATTTCCATGAAAACTGGGAGGACAGTTACCCACCCAGCCCAGGTCTGGAACCGCCACTGTATAGCCATAATGTTCAATAATATGAGGTGACTTATATCCCCTTTTTCTCCCCTGGGCCTGCATATGGACCTAACCCCGAACCGACTGAAGACCTCTCCTTACCCATCAATGTGCGGGTTTCAACAATATAATATATTATAAATACTTTTTGACAAGTGGTTTCATTTTGGGAAATTTTCGATCAACTAGGCAATCTTTAGAACAGAATATAATTTCCAGTATGATTTTAATAAAATGCTATATCATTATCGTAATCGTTGATGAGTATCATTTCTTTATTTTGCTTTGGTCTTTCTTTTTTTCATTGAACCAATGCATAATCCGATACCCTGCGTTACATAGTTATAGTAAGCTACTGTTATTTTTCTATTTATATGCTTTGCTTTTTATTTTTCAAAAACATCATCATTGACAAGTACACTGGCGGTTCGTGCCCATACGAAACAGGTGAAGTGCTGTACATTAAAAGATACGGACACTTCACCTGTTTCGTGGTTACGAGCCGCCAGTGGACAAGTATTTTTAATGATTTTCATCTACTAGATAATCTTTAAACCCACTCATGGGGTCACTCAATTATGATCATGAGATCCGAAAAACTGAATAATCTTCAAAATAATCTTATTCAAGCATTGTTTTGCACTTTTCAAGTACATCATTCTTGACAAGTATTTTAAAAGGCTTTTAACAACGAGATAATCTCCAAAACGACTCATGGTGTCATATGGATCACACAATAATGATCATGAGATTCGATAAACTGGATAATCTTCAAAATAATTTTTTTCGAGCTTTGTTTTACAATTTTAATAACTCTTTTTTAACAAATACATTAATTTTAAGAAGCGTCTTGACAAGTATTTTAAAAGGCTTCTAACAACGAGATAATCTCCAAAACGACTCATGGTGTCACATGGGTCACACAATTATGATCATGAAATTTGATAAACTGGACAATCTTTGAAATAATTTTATTCATTGGATGGAGTTCTACCCTGAGGTTACACATACACAGGTATGTGAGTATAATAATGCGATCTTGTCTGTCATGCACTCCAAATGGGCCTTTCAACACACAATAGAACTGTCAACAGAGAAAACTCTATTGAGGGCAGTTGAGTTAATTGGCACGAAACAGACAAGAGTTGTCGTGCTTAACGCGTTTTGAACGGCCGCTGAGTACCTAGCGTTTGTGTGTCAAATCGTCTAATGCTATTCAGGAAAAATCGATGTTTACCGATGGTAGATTTCCGGCCCGTACAAAACGAATCTAGTTCATAGAATAAAGCATGTAATAAAGGGATGAAAATGCGTCATTCAAACGACCATCGACTCGACTGCGCTTATTAATGCTTAATGCTTCTTGACGACCGACCAGTCATTGTGGCAGTGATAGTGAACAACGCTCGCTGAACAAGTACGTCCACTTCTTGGTCCGTGACTTTGGCCTTTCGCTGCTCTTTGTAGGTGAGCCACAAAATGCATTTTTCAACCACAATCAAGCCATTTCTATCACTCAACATCAACTCACATCCTTATTGTAACATTAATCTATACAACTTTTGTTCTAAAACTCTATTTTCTGAATCAAGAGTGTTTGTCGTGAACTCAATCTTTCAGGTGATAAATATTCTATGTACCTCAACCCATGCATTTCCATCACCTTATATAGTTTGTCCAAGCAAAGAATAAATTTTGGCAGGATGGGGAAATAAGTCTAGCTCTGGTTCAAAAACTATGAATTTGGTCTCAAATTGTAAATCAGAATGTTTCCTACAATTTGAGACCAAATTTATTTGAACCAATACGGTATTGACAAAACTGGAGTCATTTCCCCATCTTGCCAGAATGTCTTCTTTGCTTGGACAGACTTTACCAACTCACATCCCTGAGGGTGAGGGTTAAGTGTAAGAGAGGGCCGGCTACGCCCTAACTTCGCCCTCCCAGGCTTATAATAAAGGCATCCATTGAATTGAATTGAATCCCTATTGTGACATTCACCTATGTTAGAAAAAATAGTTGCAAACCTATTCATATTGCAACTGATCTTTATAGAAAACTCTATGAAGTATCCTATCTGAAAATAATAGTCTGCTATTTTTCAAATTTTAAAAATCGATAAGAGTTCCTCTTTTCTCTTAGAGTTCGCTGATTTATTGAAAAATCTCTGTTAAACTCCAGTTTACAAGATTGATGATGGTGTAGCAACCGTAACCGGTACCTCGATTTTTCAATAAATTAGTGGTTTGACAACATCTTATCTTCTCATTTGAAGATGGAATAGTCCAGATTAAGCTCGTAGTGGAAAGTTTCGAAAGACTAGTTCAATAAGTAAGTTCTAGTTCCTGGTAAGCCTGCCAAAAGTTCGTCTTTTGTCAAACTTGGTGGAGCTTCCTGGAGTATTAATTGAATTGTGAAAATTAGCAACAGTTCGGCTTATTTCAAGTTTATAAACCCCATGGAATGAGCTTAGGGCAGAATAGAATAGTTTCTAGACAAGCTACACAAGAGAAACTCTATTGCTCTCTCGGTTCGTTTAGCTGGAATGCTGGCCCGAACAACTCTTTAGCTAATTTATTATAGTTCTTATAGGGGTAAATCATGATTCAAATTTTTCAGGAAGACCAAATTCAATGTCATGAATCATGACTCATGATTGATAATATGTTTGGAAACGGTTTAATGTTTATTTTACATGAGTAATTTTGTGGTAGGGAGTACTAAAATTTAAAGATCTCATCAACTGTGACATTCAAAATTTATTGATTCGCAATTGATTCGCAATATTGGATTCCATATTTTAACATGGAAAGGCTTTCAAAGATATTTGAATTATTACAAGTTTGTAACAAATAATATCAATCAGAGAAATTCACTCCAAATCAGTTGTCTAATATCTTCGAAATGGCTTGACTGGTTGATTTCTAGTCCTCACCTTGCCTTTAAATTCCGCATTGAAATATTTATTATTATTGGCCAACTCTCAATTTTATTCTAGTTCCGTTTATTTCTATCTGGATCACAGATTTTAATTGTTGATTGATTACAATTACAAGTTCTCAACTCTCAATCCATGTTACAGTGATTTAGTAGAAGAACGATAGTAATTAGTGTTTCTAATAAACGTATTTGTCTACAACAATAACATGTGAAACAAGAGGCTTAGAATAAAACATGCTGCTGACTATTACTATATTTCTATAATTCCGTCTATTTGAAGACCAGCAACCACATGTATTCAATAAAGGTGGAAAAAGGGTATCGGGTATTTGAATAACGCATGATGTCACGCTGAATTCAGAAGATATTTTGCCGAGAGCGATGAAAACCAAACAAAACATGTGAACGCATAATAGCATTCCAGATTGCAACAAGTGCTTGGATATTGAACGGGGTGAGAGCGCCGCTATTTTACCACACCCTTCTACATGCTATGAGGCTAATGGATACTTTCCTCGTTCACTTTCAAAGGTTTTCATCACGCAACAAGAAGCACTCGTTTCTAAGTGACTCAGATACTTACTCTTCTATGTTGTATGGTCTCGAGTTGATCGTGCAGTATGCAATAAGGCGCCGGTCTGAAAATCAAAAGGTTCCGAGTTCGGGTCTAGTTGACGGAGCGGATTTTGACCACAAAACCGACCTATCATGTCTTTCAGAGAAGACAATAAGCCGTAGTAAGACACAGGGGTGCCTACAGGGGGGGGGACATGACGCCAGTAGTGTCATACAACATTTTTTTGGGGGGTGGGGGGGATATATTTTAACCTGGAGGACAGATTCTCTTTAATAATTGTAAAGAATAACAGTTCCAGTTGGGATATTAAGGTACGTGCTTGAAGCTACAACATTTAGTATTCAGCACTCCTAAAGTTGACAGGGGCGAACCCAGGGGGGGATTGAGGGAATATATCCCCACCCCCACCGAAATTGGGGTTCATCTTACACTAGGTAGAATGCACTTTGTTGGAGTTGCCAAAGTTTTTACCAAGAAGGCTGAAAACTTCTAAAAATGGAATTTTAGGGTACGTTTATTTATTTATTTATTGGTACATATACATATATGAGTGCTACACGCATAGCCCAAATGCACTCATGAATTGAATTACATCATTTAGAATGTAAGATATACAATATCAATACAACTAACTCATAAAAACATTGGAAAATTTAAAATAATATAAATATAGTGAAATAAAAGTAGGCAATTGAAGATAGATTATGGAAGTGCTGATACTAAACAAAAAAAAGGAGAAAAAAGAGAGGAGAGAGTGAGAGAGCTGAATAGAAATACAATAGCTCCCAAATAAATACAATAGAGTAACATTAGGGGAGAGATATTTTATAACAATATCTAGATCCAATCAACGTGCAAGCTCAACAACCAACACATGGTATGCCTTGTAATGAATTCCACCTAAATAAATCCCTCATTATTAAGAATTGAAAAAATAATTCAACTTCCTCTTCAAGGCAGGCTTTGTAATGGTGAAGAGATCAACTTGTCCATCTAACCGGAGGAATTCCCTTGGAATTCTATTCATAGGTGAATAATAATGAGCAACCGTAAGGGACCTTTTAATGGAAAATTCCTGTCTGTTTCTATTATTGAAGGCAGGAACCCTAAAATTCAGTTTTGCCAACAGATTGGGACAATTAACCCTACCAGTCACGAGATTGAACAGGAACAAGCATGACAATACCTTACGCCTGGACTCCAAAGTTGAATGATTGAACATGCTTCTCAAGCTTTCTGTAGGGAATCCCATAGGACATGGACGATTGTGTCTTCTTGTATAGATGAGTCTCAAGAATTTATTTTGTATTTTTTCGATTTCACATGTGAGGCCTCTCTGGTAGGGATTCCATACCACTGTACAATAATCCAACATGCTTCTTACCAAACTGCTGAATAGACAGGTCAGGGCTTCCTCATTCCTAAACTCAGAGGTGCTTCTCATAATAAACCCAAGCATTCTATTAGCTCTGCAAACCAAATTGTTGACATGAGGTGCAAAGGACAGAGATGTGTCGAATATCACTCCAAGATCCCTAAATCTATCCACTCTGGAAAGGAAAATATCATTAACTCTATAATTGACTATATTATATCTTTGTTTACGGGTGACAATCATGAATTCACACTTATCAACATTCAGTTCAAGTCCATTATGGATGCACCACAGAGAGATGGCATCAAGGTCCCTCTGCAGTAAAGCAAGATCATTTGAGTCATCAATCCTCCTATAAATTTTCAAGTCATCAGCAAACAGCAGACATTTAGAGAATAAAAGAGTACGAGGCAAGTCATTTATGAACATCAGAAACAGCAATGGACCCAAATTACTCCCTTGAGGAACACCTGAAGTACTGGTATAGAAATTGGATTTCAAGTTCAATACAGAAACATAATTTGGACGATTGGAAAGATAGTTGGAAAAGAAATCAACAAGCTTAGGCACAAGACCAAAACTAGAAAGTTTTTTGACAAGATGTTTATGGCTGATTTTATCAAATGCTTTTGAAAAATCTGTATAAATGACATCCACCCTACCTCCAACATCAAGGACCTCAGATACATCAGATGTGAGTTCAAGCAGGTTAGCTGCTGTTGAGCAAGCCCTTAGGAACCCATGCTGACTCTCAGATACAAATGGACTGATGTGATTCATCAAGTCATTGTAGAGTACTCTCTCAAAGACCTTAGCAAAAGGTGATAACTGAGTAATAGGACGGAAATTTGATATATCATTTCTGGGAAAAAACTCCCCCTCACGGGGGAAATCTGGAAAAGGAAATTGATTAAATCTAAAACTAAGCATCACAAGCCCAAATATTTCAGTTCTCGCTTGAATGAATGCAACAAGCATATTTTCCTTACAAAATGGCTCATGAAATTTTGAATATTTTGGTGCAACGATTTCTGTTAAAACAGCAACTTCCTCTTAATTTAAGCGCTTCTTTTGTACCCTTCAGAGAGTAAAAGCTTACATGAGAAATGCTACTGGTTGGAATCATTTGAATGATTTAGCTCTACTATTCATTCACAAAGATTTTACCGTTAACTCTAGTCATACAATAAACTGTATGAAAATAAATCTCTGCAATTTGTATATTTCATTTTGTGATAGGATTAGGGCCCTCGCGTGTATTCTTCAAATACCTACTTAATAGAATCTTACCAGCCTGAATACATAAATGAATATTATAATAGCACAAGATTGTCAACAGTAAATCAACGTAATTTTTTGTGTATGATGCACCATCAATCTTTTTTTGCTAGCAGCCATTTTCTAAGACAGAACTCACGAAACACTGTCAACCAATAAGAAAAGAGCAGGCGGGGCATGAAGGCGTGTCCAAGTCAAATCTGAAACATCACCCATCAACTGCTGCCATCTACTGTTTAAATTTCGAAACTTTTCTAACCGATGTTTTCGGCCATTTTGATCGTAGGCGGAGCTTGGAGGCGTGTCTAATGGAAGTCGAAGCAAGTCACCCTATTGCTACTGCCATCTGCCATGGCTGAATTCGGAACTATTTCGAATCTTATTCAAGAAAGATGGGTAGAGCAGTGAATATGGCTGAAAATCCTCAATTTGCTTGTTATTGAGTTTCCGATTTTTTGTTGAAACATCTTTATTTCCAGTGATATAAACTATTTATGATGATACCCAATATCGATCTATCTATCTGTGAAAAATTTATTATTCCCTACCTTATGTGCTATCAAGCTAACTATGAAGATAAATGAATAAATAATTAAAAATTCAAGTACGGTAAAATTTTACAGTTTTGCTCAATGTATCTATTTTCTATTAATTCCTGTGGGCTTTTGCTTATTACGTATCCAATTACATGAAAATACGAGACGTAATAATACGTTATTGGGATGAATTAAAATAAGCAAGTCCCTATAATCCTTTTTGCCACACCACATGCAACACTGCGATTGCTAATGAGAAAACTATAAACATGCAAGGCAGCTTGAATCATGTTTGGCTTTGAATATATTATAATATGTTGAATTGCATTCGTCAGGTAATGGGGAGGGGGGCGCCTGTCAAAATCTCGCACAGGGCGCCAAAAAACCACGCGAGGGCCCTGGTGAGGATTTTCTATGTCATTCGATATAACATCAACAATTTCATTCCATTTAATTAAGAAATTCAATATACTTATGTAATGAAGATTCAGACAACCAGGTACAAAACCTTTTGTTTCCAACACAATTATCAATAAACGTTATTGGAATTCAGGTATATAATAATCAAATATACAGTATAGCCTATATATATTATCCAATCACATCGCAATACTCAGTATCCAGAGCACATAGGCTTATATTTTCCAGTTTAGATTCAAAATATGACAGGAAAAATCTTTCAGCACAGCTTAGAGAACTAAAACGTTCAACTCAACAATAATATTCTCCAATACAATATACAAAACTACAAGAGACCAATATGGTCCAATATCTCTTGTTCATTTCATTAATCTACAATAATTTATTGGTGAATGAATGGCAAAAAATGAATATGTTTGTTGAGATAAGGCAAATACGTTATAGATATTCCATACAAGCAACAACCCTCTCGGAGAAAGGGTTTTCCTATGGGTTCGACCCTGATTTTATATCCCCCTCGAAATTAATTTCTAGGCTTGCCCCTGGACTAGTTGGTGAGGCGTACAGCCCCAACATTCTGCTTACTCGTTATTCAATAGTCTCACATTTCACTCTCACTTGTTGAACAGGAAGACCCATAAATAAGGGGGTTATTTAGTTCATTCGGAGGGGATTGGGGGATAGGCACCCCTGGTAAGACGTAGTCAAGCCTAAAAAGTAGACTCCGTCTCTCATCATCAGCATCACCTCTCTCATTACTCACGTACAAGCTTAAGAATAATGTGGATTTCATACTAAGATAAAATCTCTATCAGTTTCATTGTATGCCACAGACTATTTATGACATAACCAGCTAGAATTATTCTCCAGTTTATTAACAACTCAATTGTTGGTTTAGTACGTTTGAGTCAAGTTGACTTGATCAAGGAGAAGAGTCAGACTAAGAGATTGTAAGAGGATGGATTTATACATAGATGAATAACTTTATTTGCACTACGTAACAGGATTACAGGACTTTTGTGGGCGACTTTGAGGCATGCAAAAAGTGAGACTAGTTAAGGGCGCATTCCCGGCTCTGAATGCGCTGCTTGAGCTACCCGGCTCTAGCTGCGCTGCTCTAGCCATCACAACTCTATTTACATGACTAGATTATAAATATTCACTTTGTTCTTACCAATGTATAATAAATCAATAAATAGTGAAAATCACCCCCTTTAAGTCATTTTCTAGCGAATCACTTTATTCATTTGTTCATTATACATTAATAGCCCTAATAAGAAAGTAAACATCAATAATACAGTTATGTGAATAGAGTTGTGATTGCTAGAGCAGCGCAGCTGATGCCGGGCAGCTCGAGCAGCGCATTTAGAGAGCTGCCGCTTGGGAATCGTACCTTAAGGCTCGTATTATAGAAAATCAACTATAAACTACCTAAGAAGGTAGTTTCTTCATCCATGACGAGCTGCTGTGTGTTAATATTCACTGGGGTATATTATCGACAATGCAGTTGAGATTCTTCTTCACTATTTTTATGTATGTTCTGCTATTGAGTTTCAACTTTAAATCATCATCTGACTTATATTAAACAAATTATAATAATTGATCATAGCTTGTGTCAATCCTGTATTAATATTTTTTGGTTCATGATATGATGGGAAGCACTGCTGATTGTCATTTAAAAAAAATTCAAATTGCAAAAGAGAGCTTTTCGTTATCTGACTGGTCTCAAGTATAATGAGTCTTGTAGAGAGGCATTTGTTTCTTCAAATATTCTCACCTTGCCCTCGATTTACTTCTAGAAATTATTAATTTTCATTCACAAAAATATCTCGAAACAGGCCCCAAATGCAGAAATTCACAATCATAACACAAGAAGTAGAAACAATTTTACTTTGAGACAGCATACAGGTTTCAACTATATGAAAAAATTCCATCTTACATTGGTGCTAAGTTGTACAATAAATTATCTGCCGAGTTAAGGTCCAAGTAGATGAGCGAATTTTAAAAGAGTTTGTACAGATTTCTTTCTACTATAGCCTCTTGTGAACGATTTCTGCAATACTTAAGAGTAATAGGCTCTTATAGTTGTATCAATTATCTCTGTATTTTATATTCTAGTGATGTGATGCTACTTTGGATAATTCATGTTTAAATTTATTGTGATGACGATATTCAACTGTTTATTGTTTTGTATGATGAGCTATGTTGAATAAACTTATATCTTATCTTATATTGATAATAAAGGACTAAGACTTTACCACTGTATTCAAGACTTAAACTAATCTCGGTTTTGTTAACAGGCGATCAAAGATGGAGAAGGTGCGAAAGCACGGACTGATCGGAGACCTATGGCCACACATCAGGCTGATGCAGCTGACGGGGCATTGGCTGCTGGAGTACCATGACAACAATGAGAGTGTCATGGTGCTGATCAGAAAACTCTACTGCTCTCTCACCACTTTCCTCGTTCTTCTGCAGTTCATCTTCATATTCGTGTTTCTCTGTTTCAACACCTACGATGCTGATCAGATGGCAGCTGGAACCATTACGGTTCTCTTCTTTCTGCACAGCATCACCAAGTTTCTATTTTTCGCTTTCCGTAGCAAATATTTCTACCGCACGTTTCAGTGCTTGGAATCAGGTGAGCAATATTGCAATCTATTCTAAACAAAATTCGTGGATTTTAGGAACAACTAATTGTTAGCTCATATAGGCCTACAACATTTTTACATTTTAATATTTTTGAGTAGTTGTGAAGGTGATATTGTGGTAGTTAACCATATTAAATGAAAAGACAAGATTTATTAAAAAATCGAGATACCGATTTCTGGAGTTTACCAGAGATTGATAATTGTTTAACAACCGAAACTGGTATCTCGATTTCTAAATAAATCAGTGGTTTGAAAACATCTTGTCTTTCCATTGAAAATTTAAATCTATTCGATAAATAAATAAAACAGCAAAGCACCATTGGAAAAAGTTTTCCTTGCACAACTAGTTTCGAACTTTCAAGTAATTTTTGCGTGGAATTGGGTGAAATAAACAAAATTAAGTTAATATAACTAAAACTCTTTGAAAGTTCGATACTAGTTGTGAGGAAAATAATCTTATTTCAAGGGTACTTTGATTATTTATTGATTTATTATAAATTAGTAGCTTCGATAACGAAGTGAACATCTATTTCTAATATCTTGAAAACATTTGTAGATATACAATATATTTTTTAATCAATTGATTATATTTTTACATGGAGTTTATAATGTTAGCTAGTGTTAATGTTTAATAGTGAAATAGAATTTTAATAGTTAAATAGTTTTAATAGTGTTTAATAGTGAAAGTTGAAACTATTTATCAGTTAATGCACTAGATTTGTACGAGTGCAGTAATTTTCCATGAATTGAAGAGAAGAAGAAATGTCAAAATATTGTAGATTTCATCCTGAAAAAAGAACAAGAAGACCCAATACCATAGCGGAAATCGCCGTGAAATTATATTCTAGGCTGATTTTTTTTAGTTTTAGTTGAAAATTGTCGATTGACTCACCTTGTTTTTGTTTTCTTATCGAGAGAAGGTATCATGTTCCTTCAAGGCAAAGTTGTTCCATAAGTGCCTGATTTTGAAAAACAGGTGGGGAAGAAGAATTTTAGTTCAGATCAGAAACTCTTGTACAGTGCGCATGCGCTAATATTTTCTAATGAAAAATATCATATTATATTGTTGATCTTAACTACGTCATTTCATGGGTTCTTCCACCACTTTTCAAATTCCCAAAAATCGGAATAACCTTGTTTTTAATAACCTTTCCTTCAAGGTATCTAGAAGTATCAAGGTATCTCACTTATAAATCTCATAATTTACATATAAGAAGAGTTCAAAAAATGTGCTGGGCTTTATGTCTGCCTTCTCGGCTCTGTCTCTCCTTGTCAGCTCTGAAGGCGACAAAGTGGCTTTGTCTCTCCTTGTCGGCTTTAAAGTTTGAAGGTGACAAAATGAGAGAAATTTAAGCTCTGTTACCGGAAAGCTTCAACCGCTGCTACGTCTTAAATTTTGTTGGTGTCATTCAAGGGAAACATTGAAACACACACTCATGACAATAATTGAGATTAATAAAAACCGTTTCATAACTTGAAAAAGTTGAAGAGTTTTTTTTTGAAATAATAATGATTTGAACACCTCCAAGTGTTCATTGACATTAGTGCTTCATCTCTTGATAAAAATATTCACTCTTACTTCACTCACAGATAGTAAATCTTTACTCACAGAGAGTAAATCTTCACTCACAGAGAGTGAATCTTTACTCACATAGAGTAAATCTTCACTCACAGAGAGTAAATCTTCACTCACAGAGATTAAATCTTTACTCAGAGTGTAGGTACACTAGAAGTAAACTAGAAGTGTACTAGTGTGACTAGAAGTAAACAATGGAGAGCGATAACTGAAATATTGCTGACGGATTGAAATTTCTGAAATTGCAAGTCATGGAATGCTTATGAATGCTATGAATTTATAATGGAATAATAATGAATCTATAAATTAATAATAACAGAATATATTAGACTATTAATAACACTTTTCAGTTGTAGGAAGAAGAAGAATTGAGAAGTCATTCGAAGAATGATTCACAAGGCTAAAGAGAAAGAGAAAGAGAAGAAGAAAGAGAAAGAGAAAGAGAAAGAGAAAGAGAAAGAGAAAGAGAAAGAGAAAGAGAAAGAGAAAGAGAAAGAGAAAGAGAAAGAGAAAGAGAAAGAGAAAGTGAAAGAGGAAGAGAAAGAGGAAGACAAAGAGAAAGAGAAAGAGAGAGAGAGAGAAGGAGAAAGAGAAATAGAAAGAGAAAGAGAAAAATATATTGATTAATAATTGTTTTTCAAGTTGGGATGAAGCTGGAAGTCTTCTCTGTCACTGAACTCCATGAACAATTCCTGAAATATATTCTGCACCATAGATTACACGATAGATTAAGAAATGAATGAGAGAGAGGGAGTATGTGTGTGTTTGTGTGTGTGTGTCTGAAAGAACTAGATTAACTTTTTTGGAGAGAGAGAGAGAGAGAGAGAGAGAGAGAGAGAGAGAGAGAAGAGAGAGAGAGAAAGAGAGAAGAGAGAGAGAGAGAGAGAGAGGAGAGAAGAGAGAGAAAGAGAGAGAGAGAAGAGAGAGAGAGAAGAGAGAGAGAGAAGAGAGAGAGAGAAAGAGAGAGAGAGAGAGAGAGTGAGAGAGAAGCATAGATGGTGAGAAAATTAGAGTAAGGAAGATTAATTGATTGGAAGTGCAGTGCCTTTAGTACTCCTGGTCCTCTTTGCTTTACAAGGGCCATAAAGAGTTTTAGAGAAAGGGAGCAAGAGAGAATTGTGATGAAATGTAAAAAATAAGAGTTGATTGAGCACGATAGCCCGTTCTTATAATGTAATTTAAGACACTTTCTTCTATAGGCTCTTAACTGATTCCCTACCCTCATTATGAATTTAGAAGGAATGATCAAAGTTCAAAAGAAGTATCCATTCTTCAACTTTCAAATAAGATATTTAGAAATATGAAGAGATTGGAGCTTCAGTACCCTTTTATTATAAAGTAACCTCTAATATTAAATCACTCTCAACCCTTGAATACGTCATGTTTAAGAAACAGATCAGCTGTAACTAAAACTCAAATTATATCAATAACTGTTTTTCTCTCCACAAGAAAGATGCAGTTCCAATTCTATAGAGGAAATTTGAAAGTTCCAAACAAATATTTCCCAACAGTAGCTGAAATTTATCATAACAATACCGGTAACTTTTATTCTCTCCAAAAATATTGATTGTAAATAACCTTGTCGAATAATTCTTCCACCGTTCATTGCAGATGTTCACAGACTGAATATTTAACTTGAAATCGATTCAGAAACTCCTCCTCATTGCATCATTACCTTGCATTAAATGGGAGACTCATTGAGAAGTCACTTAGCTTTTAGCTTGTACTTTCAGAACCATATCAGTATGAATAAGTTGATTGGGTTGATAATCGGTCCTCCTAATCAGCTATTAGAATTAGAAATGATTCAACTTCTGGTTCGATATTTCGAAGCTAACGTTCTGTTGCAGAGAAGTACTTATCCGTTATCCAAGTACTTACAGGAACAGTTTGCTATTAATTCTATTAAAAAAAATTGATGCAAGGAGCCTATGAAGTCTTATCGATTGATACATGAATTTTAATTGAATTCACATACTGTACCCATGTTAAAATATTTACAATTAACATTCACAATATCATTTCAACATTTACAATATCTTTTGAACACGTAGGCTAATTCAGAAACAAATACTGTTCATCATATCTGATTTTCCAGGGAAAAGCGTTAGAAAATAAAAATTACAATTCATCTCTTTTATCTCAATCTATGTTATGATTATTAACAGCAAAGGTAAATTTTCAAAAGAATGAGAATTTCCCTAGTTTCAATGTAGGTTCCACTTTCATCGTACTTATCAACCTCTTTTCTAATACGAGATTGGAAGAATCTACTACATTGGAATCAGTTACTCAACATAATGTAGAGCAATTTTTAATTTCAATTGTCAGCGTGTATAGGTATAGGTATTGTAAGGTAGGCTATAGCAAGGTAACCAAGAAATTCCAACAAAAAATACATTAAATTATTACGTTAAATTACTCCACCCCTAGCCAATGTGAAATGAGTTTTAGTGACCTTTGGCTGGTGTGATGCGGAAATTTAAATTCTATAAAATTTTAATTTTATAATTTATTTCAAAATCATTAGTAACTTGGCCTATTTCTATACAATTTCATAAACCGTCCATCTGAAGAGAAAGTTCCCATTCTTCATTTCAATAGCACCTTATTTATTAATATGCTTTGCCTACTAAAAAAAATATTTTTTTTCTTTCATGTAAAATCTTTCACACATGTTCAACCTTTTTCTTTTCCATCTTCTAAACTATGGACCAATCCAATTATTGTTTTCAAAATAAATTTTATGTGAATTTGAAACACTGATTGACAAATCTATCTATGAAATTTATTTATCGATGGTTCAGAGTGGACCATAAGTCACTTGACAAAAATACTTATCATTGCTATGCAAAATAGTGACTCATGACCGATCCTGTAGCTTTGGAAGTTGCATTCTTCTATTGTGAATTCAAAATACTGATAAAGAAATTTATTGATTGACAGATGAACTCTCATCCACTATTCGCCGAGTCAAATGCTCGTTACAGGGCTGTTGCTCTTACAAGAATGAGAAAATTGTTGATGATAATTGGCATTGGAACAATTCTATCAGTGTTTGCATGGACAGTCATTATTTTCCTGGATGAGCCCGTACGAGACATCCCTGATCCAAACGATGCCAATTCTACTATCAAAGAAGAGGTTCCTCAGCTGATGATGTACTCCTGGTACCCCTGGGATGCAAAAACTGGAATGAGATACATGCTGTCTTTTGGATATCAGGTTTGTTTGGTTCATTCATTATATTTCGTGGAAATAGCTCTACTTTTCTAATAACTTCAGTTTCAACCTTCAATGATTCAATTTAATCTGACTTCATGAAAATCTGAAGCAGTAAATTAATATTTCTTTTGAATATGCGCCTGTATTGATTTTTCCCAACAATTCCAATTGGTTTGATTTTATCAATATATACATTCTTATTGAATGCATGAATGTATATTTTCGTAAACTATGCACAGCTTTCACGATGAGTCACTGGTGGCTCGTGCCCTCGAAAAAGGTGAAGTGCTGTACAGTAAAAGATACGAGCACTTCACCTATTTCGTGGGCACGAGCCGCCAGTGCGATAAGTATAGGGATCTATGTAACAGGAGTTAGGAAAACAAAGGCTATAAGACCTTCATGATTTTTTCTATTCTCCAAGTTCAATATTCAAATCATTGATGAATTAAATCCAAGATAAAATATTCAAAGTGATGTGTCATGAAGTTATAACACATCCAATGGAGCAGATTCAAACATACTTGTATGATTAGAACAAAATTTGTTTGTTTATTGTGCAAAAGAAAACTAAATGGATTATACACTATATAAAATCATTATCACAACATTAGCTTGATTTGTCCTACTCATACGAGTATTTGCTACATTGAATGTGTATCCAGCTGGCTTGTGATGCTAATTAGTTTGGGAAGTTGAAATCACTCCATACATCACTGTCTTAATAGAAAAATTATCAAGCTACATTATGCATAACTTCATAACTCATCACTTTGAATAGTTTCCTTCGATTCAAATCCGTTATTTTTGAGATCGGTTTGTATTATTAATCAATATTTAGTAATCTATCATAAAATTATTCATATTCTTTAGCTCACTTCAAGCTTACTGGAATGTTCTGATGATTATTGTCAGTGAAATTTCAAGACATGCAGTCAATAAAATTTATATTTGCAAACAATTAGGAACCTGACTGGCAATTAGTCATGACTGGAGCGCTATCCAATTTGTTAGAGCTCATTGTCAACAGAATGTAATACTGTAATAAATGGATGTATCAATAACTTATACGTATAGTACAGAACAGTTGAAGAACTGCCTACAAGAGTGTATTATTAGTCGAGAGCGAAACCAAGCTAAACCGTTTCAATCTCGTAGGCAGTTCTCAGACTGTCCTGACAGAGCTGAACATTAGTTAAACACATTAGTTGAGAACCGCCAGTTCTGTTGGCGCCTGCTATAACAAATAACATTTGGGAAATGTATTAATCATGGAAAGATGTACTCCAAATGGAATGTTGAAAAATTCCATTGGTTTCTCTATCAACTCAGCCGGACACCCAAAAAAATTTTGTTAAGCTGCAATCTAGGAACTTGATGGAATCCTATAATAATTTATTCGACTTGCTTTTTTATAGCTGTATTGGTTATTCATAACACTCAGTCACGCCAATCTGCTAGATGTGACATTCTGCTGCTTTGTGATATTCGCCTGTGAGCAGCTGAAACACATCAAGGAAATTCTGAAGCCACTAATGGAACTCAGTGCTGCGCTTGATACCGCCGTACCTAATTCCGGAGAGCTATTTCGGGCGTCATCAACCACATCCAATTTACCATTACTCGGCTCAGGTTAGTCGATTATTCAAACTAAATCAATTATATTAATTGTGCATTCAACCCACATATCCATGGATTAAAATAGAAATCTGTCGATTATTCAAACAGATCAATGATATAATTATTAATCATAAAGGCTGTTCAATCCATAATCATATCGATTATTATGAGAGGGTGGTGGGTAAATTTGAACAATCTAACAAGGGGGAGTTTACTGTATAACGTATCAGATATCATAATAAAGTGAACTTGAAATTACACAAACATTGTAAAATTTGATCGCAAACATTAAGGTTATTATAATAATTTTGAAATGGAATGCAAGGGACAAAAATAATTAAAATTTTATATTTGGAATAGGAATTCAGCAAAGGGGTATATTATGGAGAAAGCTGAGAAGAATGGTTTTGAAAAACTGAAGAAGAAAGGCGTGAACTGTAGAAATATTTTTCCATCCTATCCGTATAAGAAGTCACAATAATTCTAAAAAAATCCTATTTTCTTTCGACTCTTCTACTTGAATTTCTCTTGAAACTATTCTCAATAACAGACTAAAGTTATAGTAGATGCAAGGATTTTAGTAGGATTGCGTTATGCGGATTAATATGGTTGTCATAATATTTATGTAAGCAACATAGATAATCTTCTGCACAATATTCCAATTGATATAAAATCAGAATCCTATTTAAAGTTTTGAATCCCGCATAGTTTAATCTTCTTACTCTCGCTAAATCACCGCACATGAGCAGTTCTTTTTCTTCAAACTTCAATGAACACCAATACAATAGGCCTAATCAATCATTAAAACACCAATTCATATTGTTGCAGCTTCTTCAAACACCAATGCAACATTCAATCAATAAAAAACAATTTTATGATTGATTGTTGATTCAAAAATTAGTTCAACTTTTGTAGATTTTTACTTTCATTTTCCAAATTTTCCAGAATCTGAGAAAGCTGGAAGCGATTTTGACGTGAGAGGTATCTACAGCAATCAACGAGACTTTTCAGCCTTCAGAGATGGTGGTGGGGGTGGGGTGATGTCCGTTTCTGGAGGAGTGGGTCCGAACGGTCTCACTAAGAAACAAGAACTTCTTGTCCGTTCAGCCATAAAATACTGGGTGGAACGTCATAAGCATGTTGTCAAGTAAGTTGTTCCACTTATCACAATCCACAACTTATTTAACTTGCTATTTTCTTCTTAGGGTGCATCCATTGATCGAACGTAAGTGTGTTCTATGATTTCACTCTGATTTTCTTTCGTCTATCTGTCTTTCTATCTGTAACACGATTACGGTCAAACACGTTGATATAATCGCATGAGATTTAGCAGGAATATTCCTTTTTTAACTGCCCGTCGATGTACAGGGTGTTTAAGGAGGAATGTGCAATACTTCTCAGGCTGATTCCTTACATCAAGTAGACAAAAAAGTTCCATGGGACCAGCCCCCAAAAACGCTTTGTTACCGAGATAACAATGGCGGAAAATCGCTACTAAGCACAAATTTATCAATTGTGCTATGTTTTGTCAATTTTGCGGTTTTTGATCGCTATTTCTGAGATTTGGGTAAGATTTTAACAATCGCCGCAATTCAACTTTTTCTTCAGAATCCGGCTCTCTTCAACTTCCATTAATAAAAAATACAATTTTATGATTCCTTATTCAGTTATAACCCTTATTGTTGAAAATGGCTTTTTTTAGCATATTTTTTCAATTACCTCAATAACCGTAAACGTTACAGACTTGGAACTGGTTTCATTGAATTCCTCAGCTAATTTTTCGTAGAAACTGATTATTTTAGAACCTCACTAAAGCCTCTAAAAAATTAACATTTTTTTGAAAAATCTCAATTTTCCGCCATTGTTATCCCGGTAACAAAGCGTTTTGGGGGTTGGTCCCATGGAACGTTTTTGTCTATTTGGTGTAAGGAATCAGCCTGAGAAGTATTGCACATTCCTCCTAAAACACCCTGTATATGTAAGGTTTTTGAAATTTTCCAATTTAAGGACGAAGAAAGGATTGATATGGATAGTAACCTACTCTCTGATATGGCATAATATGGGTAATGGGTATATAGTAATCCATTTGCATTATCTGTTACTATATTTATGTTGATATTCATAAAAATGTGATAGCCTATGATAATCGATAAAACATTTTCACAAGGATCTACTTCAGATGACAGACATTTCAGATGAATTGTCTGATGCATTATGATAGGAAGAAAATATGATCGGCATTGATTTAAGGAGTTCATTATGAACTTGGATACAGCTGAGGTTTCTAAGTTGAGTAAAGGATTGGTGTGGCATATCATATTTATTCGCATGCATTCAATTTTGCTGATTGCCCCATCTGGTACTTTCAAAGTGCAGATCGATTCAGATTCTTAAAAACTGCGCGAAAACTTTTCTGCTTTAGTCATAGTGATGGGCGGCAAAAACTTGACCGTGACTGTGGCCACAGTTGATGATCGTTTTAAGGTTTTTATAGCTGACTTTCCCGCGCCAACTTCGGAATCAGCGAACTCTCTGAACGTACCGTTGAGACAGAAAATGCTATATGGATGTAAATGATGCAGAGATTCAGATTTAGATTCAGATTCAATCACTTTATTCATGTAGATTACATAATGCTACAATAATTCAAATCCTATGCTATAAGAATAAAAATAAATGAAAATCACACTGATTACATTATGTTTCGCTTAAGTTGGCTAATTATAAACTATGAAAACTCACGAAATGAGTCAGTTAGTCAGATGTAGGATTCAATAAGCTAACTTTAATATAAATTTGTGCTGTATCTACATAGAATGGCGGAGTTTAGACACATAAGTGTCTATTTTTGGAGAGGGATGTTCAAAGACATCTCCCATCAACTCTCAACCAATACCGGCCCAAAAGCCATAAATTCTTAAACAGAACCCACAGCCCCCGAACCAACACCGAACGATCCGAAGCCATCCCCACCCCGCCAGAATGCCCTACCAGCCCGGACAGGCAATACAGCAGGCGAATAATCATCAACCAGGATAGAGCACGTGTGGTTAACACGTCGATCCTCTCAACCATAAGCCAGTCTTCACAACTAAGTGAAGATGCAGAACACCTCTGAATGACATGTAGTTAATCAGTTAGAGTGTAATGCAACAATTGATATTCCTCCAGAAACCAGCCCGGACAGGCAATACAGCAGGCGAATAATCATCAACCAGGATAGAGGCAACGTGTGGTTAGGACGTCGATCCTCTCAACCATAAGCCAGTCTTCACAACCAAGTGAAGATGCAGAACACCTCTGAATAACATGTAGTTAATCAGCCCGGAGTGTAATGCTTAAACAGAACAATTGATATTCCTCCAGAATGCCCTACCAGCCCGGACAGGCAATACAGCAGGCGAATAATCATCAACCAGGATAGAGGCAACGTGTGGTTAGCACGTCGATCCTCTCAACCATAAGCCAGTCTTCACAACCAAATGAAGATGCAGAACACCTCTGAATAACAAGTAGTTAATCAGTTAGAGTGTAATGCAACAATTGATATTCCTCCAGAAACGGGAAACGACTGACTGTCTTTACTAACGACAGCCAATCTCCCAAAGGAAGTGTTGTTTCATTGCTAATTAAGTAGACAATAGTTACCAGTTTCCCGTTAATTAATTATATAGCATGCATTTTGAATTCACCAGGTGAAAAAAGGTCATACAGATATAATAAATAAATAAATATTATATCTGTATGACCTTTTTTCACCTGGTAAATTCAAAATGCATGCTATATAATTAATTAACGGGAAACTGGTAACTATTGTCTTTCGAGAAATGGTGCCCAGACGTCAACTTCAAGCAACTGATAGTTGACAACATACTCGTATCGAACAATATTGTAGTTCCCAAATAACATCATGATTATTGGTCTGATGAAATTCTTCAACTATTTTTAACACTCTCTTGTCATTCAAACCACAAAGCTTCAATTATTTAAAAGGTCAAATAGGTCAAATTAATTTAGAAACCAATTAATGTTTGGGAAGCTAACGATTGCCATTATAGTACCATCAGAATAAATAAGCAAAAACAGTGCTAGTGTTTTAAAAAACAAACAAGATCTTTGTCGATTTTAGAAGCTCAAAACACTTTTGTCATTGTTTTTGCATGACAAACTGACAATAAAATATTAAAACTAATATTATTTGATAATATTACTCATATCATTGTATTCTACAAAGATACTTATATCTTTGTATATTGCACAAAGAGAATCCTAGGAGATTGTCTCTTTTTAATTTTACAATAAAATTTTTTAATAAGTTCGAAACCTGGAAAAATCCGTGGGTTTTTTCCCCAAGCTCTTCAACAAACAACAACTATACTTAGTTTGCTCTCAATTCCAATTCCCTATGAAGAGACTGTCTAGTTTTCAATAGCTGATTCGATTCGAGTTAATTAGTTAATTAGTATAGCTGTTTACTTTCAATGATTATTTGTTGAATGAGGTACAGAACATCCAACAATTATAGATTTTTCAACTGGAAACCTTTTAGGCGATGACTAGTGAAATATAGTTTTCCGCTAGCTTTTGTTTGTCTTAATGGATTTGATGCAATGACATTATTTATTGGCTCAACTAAATATTATTATGTATTTAGATTTGAAAATAATAAAACAAGTAAACCGGCTTGATCACTCCCTCAATTTCTCACTCTCTCTCTCTCTTCCTATATCTTTATCACTTTCTCTTTTCTCTATTTCCTGCCTTTTTGATTGCTCTCCTTGAATCAATTTTATTGTGTGGCCAAGAGGACTAATAGTCCCAACTCCGCTTTTAATGAAGACATTATTTGATCAATCTCACTCTTTCTCTGGAGAGGCCAAGTGTTAATGGAAAGGATAAACTTATGCTTTCCCAAGAATGGACATTTTTATGTCTAAACTTCGCCTTTTCATTTAGATATTTCAATGCACAACAAGTAAGATTGCAAGCAAGAAGCATATTGTTTGGATAATTTTTCTATGATTTTTGCATTCATATGAAACCTCTCATTGAATAGATTATAGAATTATAGAATAACCTGTAAAAATTGTAGTGTAAAATATCGAAATTAGTGCGTAACTTGTAAAAATGATAGATTTAATAACAACTCTTGTAATCTAGAAAGTAAGCATAAATATTTTGCTGCTATCTAAATGAATAAAGGAATCTAATCTAATCTAATCTCTCTCTCTCTCTCTCTCTCTCTTGAGTGTTATCTTCTTTTTTCTTAATTTCTCCTCTCTCTCTCTCTATTTCTTTCTTTCCCCTCTCCTTCTAAAACTTATCAAGGAACACAATTATTCTCTCACCATCTCTATTTTTCTGTCTCTTCCGCCGTCTCAATCTTTTTGTGAAGGCAATGTTCCTCAATTACAAAGTTAGCACTCCAATGCTTACAAATAAAGTTTAAGGACGTGATAACGATGCATAAAATGATAGCTCAGGTCAGGAACTTCAACGTGGACCACAGCACGATTTCCATTTCAAATATAGCACAAAAGTGGAACCCATCCACTCAGTTCAAACTGAATAAAGCTCTTCTAGTTTTCACCTGAATCGAATTTGATAAGTACGATGATCAGTTCATAATTCAATTATTCATTTATCCACTTCTACTTACACTATCTGTATTTCATTTTTTTTTCTCTCTCCGGCTTCCTCCACATCAATCTTCCTTTCTTTCCACATCAAACTTTCTCTCTCACCAGTTATTTTTTCGTGCGTGCTCTCTCTCACTCGCATTTCTTTCCCTTAACTCACCGACTCACCACCAATCTAATTATTCATCATCTAATTTCTCATTCTCTGATTTCCCGATCCTTGAGAGTTTCCCTCCCTTAATTTCAAATGTTTGCAGAAACATATCGTCCGTCACATCAATAATAAATCAACCTATTGTTATAATTAATATCAAATTCAGCCCAGTTTTATAATCAAACGATTAAAATAATGGTAAGCAGGTCATTCCAAAATCTAATTACCGAAAAAGCGATGAAGTTATCCGGTCGATTTTACTGAATGAAACATGAGATAACCAGCGCCGAACTCGAATTTCTATTGTTGAATTATTCATGGTTCCATCGATTTACAAGAGATAATTAGACAAGAAAGTGCCAGGTGCAATAGAGATGGTAAACGGAAAAGTGAATAGAGAAGAATAGATTAGTTATGGGAAATCGGGAAAGGTCAGGCATTTGAAACTCCTCTCGATAATTCAGAATCGATAAGCGTTGATTTATTGAGGACTATCTCGAAATAAAATGGGTAATAATAATGGTCCAACAATGCCACTACACACTTTACTCTTATTTGATTATATGGATTATAATAATCTTCGAATAGTCATGCCTATTTTATTGATAATTTAATAATAAATTAATATATTATGGAAAAGATAGAATCACGAAAAATATAATCACAACCAAGAGAACAATTGAAACAAAGAGAATCATTACGAAGAGATTTTTTTTAATACGTTACTATTGCTAACTAGTCTTGAGACTAATGAGCAAATTTTATCTAACCTATCTTACTGAATTTACGAAGAGAATAACAGCAGATAGAATCCTAATATACCGAACTAGTTGATTTAAATAGGAGGACTTGGAAAATTGGTTCACAAAGAGTATAATAATAATTATTAAACCTAGCAGGCTTTATAGGTGTAAAGCATCGACAGTTTTTGTTGTTTATTTGAGATGAATGTGCAATGAGCGAATCTATTAATCAATTGTACGGAGTTATGCAGAAAGGAACCAACCCACAATCAGCTACTTTTGAGATATTGCGTACCAAAGATGAAACTGCAAAAATATCTCCCATTTTATTATCCAATAAGATATTCTGATTTTGGGAACATATATGTGCTCTTAATATCATAAACTAGATATTTATATACAAAAAAAGCATTAAATTCCCATTTTATGGCATTTATGTGGATTGGTTCCTTTCTGCAAAACACATATCCTACTTTATGTGTTATGCAGAAAGGAACCAACCCACATAATTGCCATAGGAACCAGACTAAAATTTTTGTTTTTTCAGAGAAAAAGAATCATATAAGGCTGATTTTTTTACTCATGGATTAATATTGTAAAGAAAAGTGTTCTGTCAAAATTTCCCACCCCCACCCATCTTGCTACCCCTCTGCACCCATCAAAGTTTCCATTTTTAAGGGTTTCTTACATTGAATGTATCTCAGCACTCATTGGAAATAAGAAATCAAACTTTTTCTCATTTTTCACTTAATTAAATTCTTTTTATTATATGTCTCACCATTCCATTGTAGCTCCTGCTGTTCAAAAATTATACATAATTATGTATAAATGGAAAAATGGATTCCCTAGATTTCTGCATAAAATTTTAATCATCTTCTAAATGAAAGTTTACAGGATGATTCTACTGGAAATCTCTCTTATGAAACTTGTAGAACTTTTCAAAACCTACATTTGAAATGATAGAAACATAATTATATTTTTCTGAAATTTAACGTAAGTAAATAAATGAAAAGCGCTACCTCAGAAGCGCTTGGCAGATAGCTTGATATTATGGTCTATCAAGTGAGTACTAAAATACCCCTCTAAATTCATAAATTTTAAAATAATTCATTTGGGGAAATTATATAATTATAATTTATATGATTTTCTCCCCATTAATAACTAGCATGTTGGCAAGTGTCCTGTCTGAAGTCCCCTCACTACCCCTCTTATTCTTATTTAATAAGAGGGGTTATTCAAGAATTCTTATATCACATGTGTCTTGGTACTCTATAGAGATAAATAGTTGAACTTTGTATCATTATTCAGTGAATTCAATTGGCTTCAACTCATAATACTGTATATGTATTCATCATTACACTCTAGCTCTTGAAGTTGAGGTTATTCATGGAAGAATTAATGAAAAACTATGTTTTCAGCTGCTAATTTACATTATTTTTTAAATAAAGGTTTACAGAATTGTTTGACTTCTGGTATTTTTTTCATAGAACTTGTACAGCATGTCAAGAATAATTTAGAAAATATTAAAATTGTTCACTGGAATTGAACGTCTTCAAAATTTTCTGTAATGTTTCATTTTCCATGAATTCTTGCAACATGCGGCCAACCTTAGACCAGCCGTCAAGTGCTTCTGAGATCGTGCTTTTTGTAGGTACATGGACATATACTCACGTTAAATTCTAAAATATATGTTACTATTATTTGTGAAGTAGGTATATTAAAATCCTCTACATGTTTCATATTAGACATTTCCTAGTTTACTTTTATTAGGAAAAGAATGAAATTTTTAGGCAGAAGTCTGTACCTATGTGGGCTTCCATCATACTTCCATGCAAATAATTACTGAACCACATGAGCTATAGTGAAATGGTGATGACATAAGAAGAGTAAATTCAATTTTCTAAATAATAAGGAGAATTTTGATATATTATCTTCAATGGTTGCTGAGATACATTCAATGAAAGAAATCCTTGCAAATGGAAACTTTAAGGGTGTGTTGGGAGGGAAGCAAGAGGGGTAGGGGTGTGGAATTTTGGCAGAACATTTCTCTGTATGATAGTAATCAATGGTTAGAAAATTAGCCTCATATGATATTTTTCTCTGAAAGAACTAACATTTTAGTCTGGTTTCTAATAATAAAATTTCCCATTCCATGGCAATTATGTGGGTTGGTTCCTTTCTGCATAACACATAAAGTAGGATATTAGTTTTGCAGAAGGAACCAACCTACATAATTGCCATAAGGGTTGATTCCAGTGATTTTTTTTTCATCTAAAACAGTTATTTAGGGGTTTATCAACCCAAATATTGAAAAATCCTATTTTTTTATTTTTGTGGATTGGTTCCTTTCTGCATAACTACGTCCAATTAATATTGTAACAAGATTTCGTTTCGCTTTGAAAAAATCCTTCTATCAGTACCACTCAATGGACAAACTGATTCAAGCAAATATAACACTCAAATTTTGTCACTCACAAATTGAATTTGTTTATGAGAACAAAAATAATTGAAATAGATTTTTTGGAAATATGAAATTGATTATGAATTTTGTGTGTTACAGATACGTGTCGAGTATCAACGATGCTTATGGTGCTGCTCTTCTAATTCACATGTTGATTACCACAGTTACACTTACACTTTTGGCCTATCAAGCTACTAAGGTGAATGAAATCATAGAACAATATTTATGAGATTGACAAGTATTTATTAGATAAATAAAGGAAATTAGATATGCATGACATCACATGAAATAGGTACTTATAATTATATCTTTTTGAAGACTCTTTACTGAATCATCATTATATACTTTCATTTTTTAACAAAACACGGTATTATTATACAATAAGAAAATAAGGTATTTTGTATGTCACGATTCCAATCAGAGACAAAAGCCAATTCAATTTCCCAACCAAAATCTCATTTTACAACTTATACCCCCTCTCCCATCTGTACAATTTTAAGTATTCAATTTGGGTGGTTGAGTCATCTTTGTCAACCCGAAGCTTAAGTAATGAATCTCATTCCTACATCTAAGGAATGTTAGAAACATAGTAAAAAAAACTTGCATTTTTGAGACTCTTTACTGGTTCATTCATCAACCTTATTTTCCTTCACAATATTATAGATAATGTAGCCTATATCTGATTTTAGTATCATGGGATAAAATATAGTCTGTCCAAGCAAAGAAGACCCTCTGGCAAGATGGGAAAATGACTTCAGCTTAGTCAATATTTGTTCAAGAATTATAAATGTGGTCTCAATAGTAGATCAAATTGTTTCCTACAATTTAAGATCAAATTATAAGCCTTGAACATGCATTCGAACATAATTATTGACCGAGCTTGAGTCATTTTCCCATCTTGCCAGAGGGCCTTCTTTGCTTGGACAGACTATACCTTATTGAATGTTTCTTTGAGAAAAGATTGAACCATGTACATATAACTAAGAAATAACGACTTAGATCAAAGACTGACTATAGCACTGTAAAGTGTAACGCAAAATTTCTTTTTCTATTCTATAGGCCTGAATGTATATTCATTCCTTTTTCTATATTCTACAGCCTGAATGTTAGCCAGACTGTTATATCCATAACAGTCGATATCAGCCTCTCCATCTATTTATCTCTTTATAATATTTTATGATTGTATATTCTCTGTATTGATATCTTATAATTACTTTTTTTGAGGATGATGCCCACATGGGCAACTAAAATGGGTAAAGAAACTTTACTGCAAATAACTTTATAAGAGCAGGAGCGTATTGCTACTGTTCAACCTGTACATAACATTGAGTGATGGAGTTGGTGTTTATTATCAAAATTGTGATCTTGTTGGAAAAAATACCACTTCTGATCTAATAACATCGTTGTAGCTTGTTAAATTGGAGCTTCCAGCTTCAACGACCGATAATTCTCATTTATTGATAGCAAACTCCAACAAAATTGGCTATTGGCGAATGACTGTTATTGATCTTAAGCTCTGTTAGAATCGTCAACGAGTGGTACGCAATTGCATGTAGGTTGAGAGCGAATCCAACTACATCGGTTGCTATTTTAGACTTCTTCCAGACTGTCCTGACAGAGCCGAGCATTAATAATAGACATTCATCAACCGCCAGATATTTTGGCGCCTGTTATAGCATTTTAGCATGCAGATGAGCGTTGTCTATTTTGAAGTAGCAGATTGTTTACACGAAATGGCAAATATGTTTTCCGACAAATTCATTACAGTGATTGTTTCTGTTTTACAGATCAACAACGTTGATGTTTACGCAGCAACTGTTATTGGATATCTGTTCTACACTCTGGCGCAAGTATTTGTTTACTGTATCCATGGCAACGAGCTGATTGAAGAGGTAATAAACTTGCCATGCCATGTGTCGCTTTAATTTCCTGCTCTGTCAATCTGTCACTATCTTTATCTTCATCACTCACTATACCATTCTCTCTCTCTCTCTTTCTGTGTCATTCCCTATTTCATGAGGCGATGTTACAACTATCAGGTCCTCTCTTACACTCAAAGAACGATTGAGTGTTAATGATGAAGATATTCTTGAATATCTCTCCATAAATGAGAATTTTCATGTCTCAACTCCGTTGTTTTATGTGGATCCACGGTTTTATTCACAGTATTAAATTATAATAATAGGTAACTATAATATATTAATATTCAACCATATAACATTACAATTAGCATATTGAATCACATATACGTTTAGTATGTCATTGTATTACAGGTCTGTATATTTTGCTAAATTAATGTAACAATGTGATTATTTATTCCATTTCGAACTATAATCATCCAGGTCCTAGGTTGGTATATTGTGTAATCTATATAAAAGAAAATAAATAATATTATCTAATTCAACCTCGATGGGACGACTATAATAAGCTAGCAGGAAATTATTAAATAATTAGAGAAAATTTTGAAATAAACTTTCCTATTATATGATTCCCAATGTGCCAACTTGATCAACTCTTGTTTGCTGCACAGCATGAAATACATACATGAAGTACCGATTTATATATATGCTTTTATGTATACATGCCGATTATAGATATCATACCATATGCTGAGCATGCTGTCCAGCAAAGAAACGTTGACCAATTTGCCACAAATAGTATTGGAAAAAATTGACCAACTGTGAGCGTGGGGAATAAGCGTTACACTGGCAAAAATTCATAAATTTTAATGAAGCCTTGAGAAATTACACCCATAATTTACACATTAGAAGCTCATTTTCAGAAAATTGACAGTCAATTAGGGCAAAGCTTTCATATTTTGAAACTGGGCAAACAAAATAAGTGTTAACTAGTAACCATAGCAAGTTTACTGCAAGGAAACAATCCGCTGTGCTTAATACCATAAGGAATGTTCAAAACACCAAATGTCTACAACCCGTGAAAGAATGTTGTGTTCATTGCTAGAAACATTTTTTATAACGTTGAAGGTGGAAAAAGACTTATACCAAGCAGGCAGGTAAGTTAAATAGTCAGATAATGTTTCCTTGACTAGGGCTACTAGTACTATCAGTGTATGTTGGAGATAAAATAATTGCAATTCTGTGATAATTTTCTATTTCAACACAACATAACATGCACCGTGCTCTTGAGGGCCATTTTTAAGTGTGAAGATTCATACACTAAAGTGTGAAATATGTTGTGTTGAAATGAAAAATGATTAAAAAGTGTGTGGTTGCAATTTTCATATCCAACATACATTATAAACTATAATGTTTTAAGCGACGCGGCTCGTACCCACGAAACAGGTGAAGTGCCCGTGTTACTGTACAGCACTTCACCCATTTCTTGGGCACGAGCCGCTAGTGGTATTAATAGAGCTCAATTCACTTCTGAGATGATACATTTACAAAATGGAACATCAAAGGATACAAATGATGTATTAAGTGGAACAATCGAACTGGAAGGTATTGTATAGTTATACAAATGATTGATACAAGTCCTTTCAGTATCATTATTGGTTGGTGACCTTCCTATTGGATTGTTTGATACATATTATCATCTTGTATATTTTTTTCCAAGTGAATTGACCCGGGTACACATACAGGTATAAAATACAGTGCGGTAGGGCACGGTAGAGTTACGGTAAAAATTGAGTTTTTTCAAATAAGTGGAAATAAAAGAATGAGTTAAAATAAATTGAGTGGAAATTCATAATAAGGTATTCTAATTGATGATTTAATGTTTGATTGATGGGAATTTGCAATTAAAATGAAATGAGAGTATTGAGATACGCTTGCTTGGGTCATACTAAAGACGATAAAATTTTTGGAGTAACTTGAGAGTTACTATACTCGTAAAGTAACTTGAGAGTTACTTCTCGTAGAGTAACTTGAGAGTTACTACTCGTAGAGTAACTTAAGAATAGTATCGTTATCGTCTTAAGTTACTGTACGAGTAGTAACTCTCAGCTAAAGCTTCTCCAAGAGTAGTATTGTCTTTAGTCATTTCATTGAAAAATTTCAATTGGACTATTTGAATATCTTTTATACTATTTGAAAGAAAATTTTTTCAGTAACAACTTGAAATCACAAGTAATTATTTTCTCTGCGTCATATCTCTGCATTTACTTATTCATCATTATGAATTGAAAAAAACGCGATCAATGTAAGCTGCGAAACGCCGCTTGGGAATCGTACCTTTAAATTTAATTCTATTGGTGACTGACCACCTCACACTACTCAATGTAAGCTGAGAAACGCTCCTCTTAAATTCAATTCTATTGGTGGCTGACAACTCCCTTCCACTCTGTCGACCAATCACAAGCCAGTACAAGTCCACGCCCACAACGCCCTCTCAGTGGCTGATGACATTACGTCATCATGGCCTAGCATAGGCGGAGCTTGAAGGCGTGTCTAATAGGAGTCGAAGCGAATCACCCTTTTGCTATTGCCATCTGCTGGCTGGATTCAAAACTAACTTATTTCTAATGTTTTCCCAAGAAAGTTGGGAAGGGCAGTGAAAATGGCTATAATCTTCAATTTGGATGTTATTAAGCTTCCAATTTTTTGTAAGGACAAGTATATTTTTAGTGAAACTCAAGATTTATGATGACTCCCAATATTTTTTTGGTGAGGGATTTATAATCTCCCTTATGTGCTTTCAAGCAAACAAATAGAAATAAATCAATTGAAATTGAATAATCAATAAGTCAATTGAAATTGAATAATCAATAAGTCACTGAAAAAATTTCCGTTTAATAGTACAGCACCTAGTACAGTATTTTCATTTCCAACTTATCCCAACCAGAAATATCCAAGCCTCATTTTCAATGCTCCTAATGATGAAGTAGGCTACGGTTACAGTTTTGCTCAATTCTGTAGGTAGCCTATACTTATTTTCAATTCATTTTTGTTATGGTTTTGTCTATTACGTATCATATGTCTGAATACATGAGAATATACATAAAAATACAAAAACAATACATTAGAATAAGAAAGTCCCGATAATCCTTTTTTGCCACACAACAAGCAACATTGCGATTACAAATGAGTAAACTGCTCAAATCATGTTTGGCTTAGAATATATTATAATATGTTGGATTGCATCCGTCTATTAATGGTGAGGGGGGGGCGTGCATAAATCTCGCACAGGGCGCCGAAACACCACACGAGGGCCCTGAAGATAGATGATAAATAAAATGAGAAAATCAAATACCTATTTTTAAACTTTGTGAATAATAATACTTTTAAAGTTTTAAAAAAAAGGGTATTTGATTTTTCATTTTATTTATCAATTATTTTAAATATCCCTAAGTTCAAAGTTTAATTTTCAAATATAATGGCCCTGAAGATAGATATATGACGAAGGTGAAAAGCAGAAGGATAAGATATAGAAAAGGAACAAGAAATACAGTTTGAAAACTCCGGTTTTTCACTGTCACAAGAATATTGTTATTGATTATGGACAGAAATCTCCTGAAGTAGCTCACTTCCACATCATTAATATCACACGGCAGACTTCTTATTGCTGATACAGTAGCATCATTAATCATACCATCTAACTTCACCCTGTTCTATTGAAAGACATCCATACTAGTGTAAATATAAATTTCAAAGCTTTATTAGGGAAGCTCTTAAAAGTTGGTCCTTGTTACAGTGCTTTTGCTTCAGGAAGAGGTTGAGTTGAGAACTTTCCTCTCTTTGAAAGCTGTCGAAAGAAAATTCCTCTTGAACTTTCAGGTCTATTTTTAGTCATTCTCTTCCTAACAGGTCACTTCCGTTACAATTATAAACTTTGTGGTGATAATTGTAGGCAGATGGTAGAGTGAGATTCATACCTCATTGAGAGTCATTCATGCCTACAAATAAATAACTGAATAACCAACTGTGATCAAAATAGATCAATTTTAATTTTTGAAGTTTCATAAGCCATATCAGTTCAATCATTATTTCACATCATAATCATTGTTTGATCATAGTCTATTATTTCAAAAAATAAGAATAAATTTGATAACCTTTTACGAATAGTCGTCATTTATAGTTGCAATATTTTAATCTATTGTATTTTTTGTTTAGTCGATTGTCAACTATTAGTTTGTAGTCAATTCAATTCCGCATAACTTCATAAATTTAAAAACAGTTTTCAGGAATGAAAATTACAAATCGAAAAGTGTAGGCCTATATTCACATTACTCTCGTATATTTCATTAGGTATTCCCAATTCTCATCCTGATATACATTACTGGGATAAAACATTTTAATGATAATGTTCTTCTACAATTCAAATCAATTTTTACATCTCCAAAATTCCAAATAGCGTACAAAACAATAAACAGCGAAGTGCGTCTCTGCTGAAAAACATTTAGGACTCATCACTAGAGATGCTTCCCATTTTTATGAGACGATTTCACCTCGAAATTTCACTTGAAAAATGAGATAAAAACTCTCTCCTGATAAAACGTTCTATCAAACTCGTTACTCCCCCTGGAGGTGTGGTTTTCCCCCTTGTCGGTCAAAGGTGTTGTGTTCGGCTCCCGAAGTGCTAATAACATTTATCGATTCTCGAACGTATTAAACAATGTTGTCAATTTCCCAACCGGGGAAAGTTCTCGATATTAATTTCTATCAGGAAAGGGTGATTGAAAACTGATCGTTTTCGCTAATTTAATAGCGAGACGATTTTCACGAACAATTTAATGGAAATTACGATTTCCACGAACAATTTAATGGAAAGTACATGAATTTTCAATCACTACCCACACTCAGTACACGAATACTCTCTCGTCAAACGATGTAGATGATAAAATTTCCACTCGATTGTCGTCAGTCAATTTTTCACACTTTTTCTACACACTTCAATTTTTCACTACCAATTTTGAATACTCCCACACAAAGTGAACTCATGAGAGTTTACATTCATGATGAATACCCTTTTTATATTTTTATTGCAATATGACATGTTTCGTCTGAAATTGAAGTGTGTAGAGAAGCATGACAAAGTTTGACAAGTAGAATGGATATTACTCTTCAAACTTCGTCATAAATGAAAAATGAAAAATAGATGTCACTTTTTTACATTTCATAAAGCTCGCCAAAAGTTGTCATGCCGTTCTTTCGAAGGAAATGCTAAGCCGTCGGTCTCGACTGTCATTAAAGCTATCATTATCTCCCTTCTCATTTATTACCCACGAACAAGCCTAGAGCTGTTAGCATAGCGCTCAAAAATAAATTCTCTCATTTCTCATATCTACTTAGATATTTAGTTATTATGAGTTTCATTTATGTTTATTATTTTCATTTTTGAATTAAACTCCTCCTAATTATCATATTATCACTCATGTTGACAAAGCCCTTTTAACCAAGTGCATGTGCCAATCAAAACCATCAATACCACTCACTTCTTCATATTTTACTACTCACTTAATTTTATTTCATAATTTATTTATTCATGAAACTGTACAATACATTCAATGAAGAGTGTCACTGGATAAATTTAAATAATAATATTCAAAATATTTCATCCTTTGAGGCCATGAAAAACTTGAAGTTAACATTCTTTCGACCTCTGAAGAGGATACCAATCAAGTGCAAGTGAAGATAAAATGTATGGGGATGAGAAATTCCCTGTAGAATTACATCGTTTGATAAACTATGTCTCATTGCAAACTTGAGACATGGTTCTATATCTATCATATTATGTAGAAACAAACATCCTTCTTTATAATTATAGAAGATTGATATCCATAAATCCAAGACATTAAGTAACCTTTTATCAGTCAAAACATATCAGACTCTTATTATCAGACCAGATTTATATCGCATTCGGCCACTGCCAAATTATTATCTATATCTATAAAAGCGAAATGGCTCTGACTGACTGACTGATTCATTCATTCATTCATCACCAGAACTAAAAATCCACTGAACCGAATACGTTCAAATTTGGCAGGCATGTTCAGTTGGACGTTTAGACGTGCGCTAAGAACGGATTTTTGAAAATGTTCAAGGATACGCCCGAAATTTGCCTTTTTCTATAGTTTTTCTGCGTTTTCTTAATTTTTTCGAGAACCAATCAGCAGAAAATGTTGATATTTGGTGGGCAGGTTCTTCTAAGGTCTAGAAATGTTGTGTTGCAATATTTTTGAAATGCGTTCAAGAGTACGCCAGTAATTACTTTTTCAAAATTGTAAATGTATTGCGGGTTGCATATCTTTCACCTTGATACGACCAACCCTTACTGTAAATTCAATGATTAAGCGAGATTATAGATGAACTAATTTAGAAGATATTGAATCAAGTTTCAAACTACTGTATGTCCGATATACTTCCCAAGGTTACGCTCGATATTAGCGTTTACCAATTGTCGGAATTTTCTTAGATTTTCCAGAACAAATTGGCGGAAAATGTTGAAATGTGATAAACAGGTCCAGATTAGGTCTAGAAATACTGTGTTCAATAAATTCCGAATCCCCTTTGAACGGAATTCGCAGGCGAGCGAAGCGAGCCTGTTTGTCTCAGCTGACAGTGACAAATGTTTTGCAGGCGAGCGAAGCGAGTGCCGATACAGTCGTGGGTCCAGGGGGCGGAGCCCCCTGGCTAGGCGGAGAAGGCGAGCGAAGCGAGCCTGTCGGGAAGTCAATAATATTATTCTATGTTCGGAGTTTGGAGTATTATTTCTTTAAAACATTAAAGTGATTATTTATTAAAAACGCTAAATTTTTTCAGAGTTCTTCTGTGATGGAAGCCGCCTATAGTTGCCACTGGTACGACGGCTCAGAAGAAGCCAAGACTTTCGTACAAATCGTCTGTCAACAGTGTCAGAAATCGCTCACCATTTCCGGTGCAAAGTTTTTCACTGTGTCATTGGATTTATTTGCTTCAGTAAGTAGTCATTTCAAACTTTATGCCAATCAATTTCCTTTATTGCTTTGTCAAAAAATCCCATCGCTATCTAGTTGTTATTTTTAATGAATCTCTGAATTCTACTCACTACTTGAGGTGTTTCGATTTCAACTGAATATATAATAATTTACTATGCAGATAACATACGGCTACAGTCTATTCTAAATTCTAGTTGAACAAAATTGCTCGTAACATTGAGACTAATAATTATTCGAAGTTGAAAAATTGAAGATTGAGATAAACACACACATACCTTTGTGCCACTGGACCCTGGGCTCACAAATCAATTTTAAAATATTTATCGAACTCACTAAAAATGATCTACAGTATTTGTAGAATCTCTCTCAATTCTATAGAGTTGAAATTGTACTTTTTCAACTCTCTATCAGATACCTGTTTCTATAAGATAAGTGGATACGGTACTCAAATTTCTAAAGTGGATATTTTCGTATTTGAATCAAGTACAGGAGAAGCAAACCTGCATTTCAATTCAATCTCATCTATATTCGACAAATAGATGTTCCACTCAATCTGAATCGCTTATCTCAATCAGCTCAGTAGTGGGGAAAGCTTGTAACAATATTATTCATGCATTGGCTATGTTTGCCAGGGAGGCACAATGCTCCATTAGATTGCCAGTCAAGCTTTGATATCCTGCTTGAACGCGTACACGGTGGTTAAGTGACCTAAATGGGAAAGCTCTGCCTCGGGCTGTATGTTCGGGGAGGAACTTGCCGAGACGACGCTCTTATGTAGAATTGAGTTGTCACTTATCTCAGCTCATATACAATACATTTTAGTAGAAAGCTATAGAGTAGCTTTGGGAAGTAATTTAGCAAGAAGAGAGAAGCTGCATTACTTCTAACAGAAATTACCAATTATTCATAATTCATATATGAGGAAACAGAAATTATTGAGGAAAAAAAATATATTTTTGATATGCGATTCAACTACCTGATGTAATTGAATTACTGTAGTTTTAAAGTACTATTGAAAATAAAAATTGGCTCGGTCAGTGTTGGTTCGGGGACTGTGAGTTCTGTTTCAGAATTTATGGCTTTTGGGCCGGTATTGGCCAGGCTAGAGCCGTTTTCCCGTCTTGCCCGGGTGTCTTCTTTGCTTGGACGGGCTGTATAGTGGAGTGAATATGAAACTGGCAACCAGCTGGTAGGCCTTCATAGGGCTGTTGCGCCATTGACAAACAGACAAAAAACGTTATACATTAAACTCCTCCTTGTTAGATTGTTCAAATTTACCCACCATCTTCTCATAATAATCGATATAATTATGGACCCTTCATGGGCTGTTGAGACATTGAGACAGACAGACATATTAGAAGAGACAGATTCAAGTAATGAGTAAGACCCCCTTAGTTACAGAAGTTAATATGAGATGCAAAGAAGATTCCAGGTTAGGAGCAACTGCTCCCAGCTGCTGGAATTCATCTATACGTGAGGGATTTAGGATATAATATTACGTATTGATGTAACCAATGCTCGATATCGTCTAAGAAGTGATTGATATTGTATCTCATACTTTTCTTTCTACACTCATTTTAATTTGGAGCTGTTGTAATGAAGAATAACATTGAAATGTATCTCATGTTTCTCCTTCTATTTACAGGTTCTTGGAGCTGTTGTCACTTACTTCATGGTGTTGGTGCAACTCAAATAAGTTTAATTACACTATCTCATCACCACAAATCGAGTGGTGTTCATTTCTATTTACAACATTTATTTCTATAGAGAGTGTGTAAGAGATATCTGCATTCTAAATACTAATTACCATAGCTTTCTACGTAAATCATCAATGTGTCTGTGATTTGTCTTTTATTTAAATTTTATTAGTTTTGATGTGACTTCTAGTCGTAGGATAGAATTGAGTTTGCTAAGCTATTCGACCACATATTAAACAGTAAAAAGATTGATCAATTTTCATTATCTAGTTGCTTCGCTTCTAAATAGACTTTTATTATTTCCAAGTAGTCAATTGATACTAATACTCACCAATATTAATTTAAGTCTTGTTTGAAATTGTGAAAATAAGTTGAGCTCAAGTCAAAAAAATTGCAATGCTACTGAATCATTATCACTTATGCTACTAAATCGAATATTATTTAGAATGTTGCACAATTAAAAAGAAAAAACCATTCTCTAACGTTTCTAATCTCAATAGATTTTTTTGCAAATAGAGCGTAATAGAATAGTTGGTCGAATAATAGTTAACTATTTAATTCTATCTTACAAGTTTTAATGATTCCTCAATAATAATTATTGTGGATGATAATACCTGATACATTGCTCATTAAGCATTTTGGTAATAGGTTAAGGTAAGTTATAGAATTTGGATGGAAGAGAGAATGATAGATAGAAAGAGAAAAGAGAGAGAGAGAGAGTGTGTGTGTGAGAGAGTGTGTGAGAGAGAAAGAGCGAGAGAGACTGTGTGGTTGTGTGCGGGTTGGCAGAAAATTCCTAGTTCCTCAATTTTTTTCGGAAGAAGAGGGTGAGTTCCAATCCAACACAATCAGAAGCTTAGCTGCGTAATCGATCAGAGCCAACATCAAAACTGGTATGTGATCCGTAGCCTGTCGAATATCATCTATGACAAAGCAATAAATTGGTGGTACTTTGTCCCTTTTGAGAACCAGGCTGAAATTTGCTTTGAAAGAGTTACCTTCAGTGAAATGACTAACAATCTGATGATGAACTATTTCCTCCCAGCCTACAAACAAAGAGAATAGTATTATATTGCATAATTGTTTGATTAAATGAAGAAGTAGTATTTAGAATATTATTCAAAGGAAGGGGCGTCTGAATACCTACTTCCAGTAAGTTGGAAAATCTGCAGATGGGTGAAAAATGTTATAGATGAATTTATGGATTTTGTAGGAAGACAGTCCTCATCAACTGCATTGTTTCTGATCTAATCGAGAGAAGTGTGTGGGGGGGAGGGGAAAGGGTGTGTGAGGGGAAGTGTGTGTGAGAGAAAGAGACCGAGAGAGAGTGAGGCATGAAAGGTGATGAGTGTGCGTCAGAAATCAGACCAGTGTTAAAATATAAGTAGAATTTTAATACAAAGTTGAAATGTTTATTCTACGTATCCAACACACCGTCGATTGAAGTTGAGAAATTATCATTTTCTCAACTTCTCAAATTTTATTTGAAAATCTACAGATAGTTATAATGATCATATTTTTCAAATGTGATGAATATCACATGTATGTCATTACAGATTTCGTTCAAAGAGTATCAGATTCCACTATAATGTACTTAATAGTGATAGAAGCTGTATCTGAATCATGAATATGCTATCATCATTATAGGATGTTTTGATGAGGTAATTCGCTGTTAGCGCATGTGTTAAAACAAAGTGATTATTATATATTAGCAAAATTCAATTGGTTAGTTGATATAACCAGAGAATTATAGCGTGAGTCTTATAAAATAGAAGTTTTCGAGCCGCTCTTATACGCATTCCAATGAGGAATCAGCAGCTATATACTGTGAAATCAATATCGGTATGAGATTCACCATCTAGGTACGGTTTTATAAAATCATCAGGAATCACACATTCTCACATATGATCAACCCTGCTTCACCTACCAATAGAAGAATAAGAAGAAGTTGAACAGTCAGAAAACTCAGAATGGACTATTGAATCCGAAATTTTAACGGAAATGTTTCACGTAAAATGACAGGAAAACTGAGAATTTCCACATTTTGCAACTTTGATACAGTTAGAGCACGGAGATCCAACGCAAAATAATAATGAAGGAGGAGGGATTCGTCGAAAATCTTTTCCGCTATGTATTAAATCCGAACCCGTACAACCCACTCAAAAATACTTCCATATTGGCGACTCGATGTTTGGCGAACACATCGATCGTTCGCATGTTAATAATCTATTTTCCAGAAGAGCAATTCATATTCATGGGCTCTATTCAAGGGCTCTGATTGAAGAGGATTTTTGACACAACGTTTGTTTTAAATAGTCACTGCGAAAATTCAATGGTTCGAGTTGCTATGGATTCAATGTTGCTATATAACACTGATTATAATGAAACATGTACACTGTCGGCTCGTGCCCACGAAACAAGTGAAGTACCTATCCGTATCTTTTACTGTACAGCACTTATCTGTTTCGCGGGCACGAGCCGCCAGTTGTTATTAACATGATATGATTTATTAATAATGAAGCTTATAAGGTCCTAATCAAGAATGGAATTTCCCAATGTTTGACTAAGTGAATGAATGAGATTAGTTCTGAAAGATGTTTTGACTGTATTTTGAGTGTGTAGTTGAAATGGCTTATCAAAACTTAAAACCAATGCAACGAATTTTGTAAACCTATGGGTTGAACAGCACACATAAATTATCAATAACAATTATTTAGATGTTAATAATAGTTTTACCTTCTACTGGCTTCTACAAGTGCCTTAATAATATAATGTATAGCTAGATACGAAGTGTTACTATACTCATACAAATATTCAATTACAAGATTCATATTGATAGTTTAGAATACTCTCACAAATATATGTTATTATTGATTGAATACTAGAAATAGTGCACTTTGCTAGATACTATTTATTATATGATTATGTCATTGTTGATTGAATATTAGTGTTTATCTACATGTTAAGTATATTTAAAACAAGTTTGTAATATTGATTTGATTGAAATAAATTATTTTTCTGTCAACAATGATTTTTGTTCAGAAATTGAAGCTTCCTTGCAATAGAAGAAGATAATTAAAACATTATGAGTAGAATTATAAATTAAAAATAATTGGATAGTAATATTTTCAATGGTAACGATCAACCAAAATAATGAGTATGTGGAATGGACATAATGTCTGATTGATTTTGGATATTTTCTAAAGTCATTGGACGAATACAACAATCAATAATGCCGGATGGAAAAATAATTGAATAATAAATCGTATTCCGTTATCCGTTCGAATGAAAATCGTTTGGATCATCCTTCGGAATCGTTGAGGAGAATTACCATTCAAGGAGTTTATATTTGATCAAATTGATTCCCAATCATTGTTAGATTCAATAAGAAGTTAAATATTCAGGGTTGAGGGGTAGCAACTTTCAAAGAGATCTTATCGATTTCCCGTCTCTGTTAGATCAAATCTATAAATAAAATAAATCTTATTTTTAAGATTTGTTTTGTGTCCTATTAATCTTTCAATTGATCTCTCTTCGTTCTCCTTTTCATAAAATTTTCAAGTTTTAACAACATAAAAAATAGCACTACATCATTTTCAAGTGGAATTTAGATTCCAATCAAATTAATTCCACAGAGCACACTCATTTCATTCAAATAATATTGTATTTATTTACTGCTTGCTTGAACATTCATAACTCCATATGCATCAGATAATAAAAAAACTGGATTTACAAATTTCATCACAAAGGAATAAATAGGATTTCATTCTCTTCAAATTAAATTTATATCCATGTGATACAGATTCACCTGCAATCGTTTGAAAGCGATCTGCGAGAGCGAAACGGTTTACCGAGATCGCTCTCAACTCGATATTTTCTCGCTGACTGTCCTGTCAGAGCATCACTAACAGACATTGGCCAACTGCTTTATTGTGGAATTGGAAAACTGGATAGAGAACTGAAATCTCACATTGAAAGCTAAAGTACAGTGTTTATGCGGCTTCACTGTTTTTTCAGCATTGTAATACGGTGCTCTGTATTCCATATAACATATCTGTCTGGTGCATACGTGCATGGTATTAAGGTAATACACCACAAACCCTGTCTGTGTGGCACACATAGATTGGCTTTATAGAATTTCTCCCGTATACGGCTGGGGCGAGAATGGAATGGTATATTTCGAGTTCCAGAGAATTCCCGATTCCCGTTGTTGCTCATGTAGGGAATTAGGTGACGATGGGATGAGGGATGAGGGGATGTGGAAACTGAGCGGAAGTGCTCGGGGTGGGGTTTGGGACGTGAATAGGGGTGGGGTGGGGTTTTGGCGTGGAGTAATTTCTATTTTGTAGAAGCCAGTCTCGCCAAAAATCTCCTCGGAGCAGGTTGCCGGCTGCAGCTTAGTGCCTTTCACGCTGTCCCAACTCACTGGTAAGGTTTCGAAACATTCATTAGTTGAGTAACAGTACTATTATTACAAATTGATTGTAATACACTCATGAGTGAAACTGTAATCTGTCCCTGTGCAATTATAGACCTGTTTCAAAACTAGTAAGTTGAACTTCACGTACCCATGTGAGATTTTAGTGGTTAGGTGAATGCAATTGTTGAAATGTGAACTACTGTATTAAGAATAATCAAACTACTCTATCATTTACTGTGACCCAATTAGCACTTTCTATAACTTATAACTGGTTTGTATTATTTCAGTGAGTTTGAAATATTTTCACTATTGCATTAATAATTAAACTGAGTTATGTTTGAATAACACGTCATCATTTCAATAACATCGAATCAACTTTCCAATGTACGTATTTTAATTCTTAAAAGAATTGAATTTGAATCGGAATCTTTTTACTTATGTAAAAACTAACAATACTTTTGAATACACTAGAACAAGATTTGGTGTGTAAAGAGAGAAATTACTCTCCAATCTATATAGTTATCAATCTTATAGCTATTATTTAATCTTAAAGCTATATTGCTTTCACCATTAATTCGAGTAAGTTAATACTAAGTTGTAAGTTGTATTGGTTTAAGCCAGTGGCGTAACGTTTCCGAACCGGGCACCCCCGCGAAACAAATAATCCGGGCCTCTTCTTCCAAAATCATACCCCCCTTTCCTAACCCCCCCTATTCTTAACTTCTCTCCTCCCTCAATTTCCTCAATTCCATTTATTCAACTCTCTAAAATTGTGAATTTTTCTGTTATTGAAATTCTGAAAAACAAGCCATAGGCTAGCTATTGAAAAAATTATTTTTATTGAATTGAAAAATTTATAATTTTATCGCTAACACAACTCACTTGAATCACTTTTTACTTGACAAATTTTGCGGATACGAACGTGCATCCAGTATTGCGATTTGATACGAACTGAATTGGAATCGCGAATGAAATAATGAATTTAGTAGGCTATATTTACATTATCATTCATTTTCATATTATTTAATGTTGACTCTGCCACATTATATGCTCAGGAGTCAGGAATTCAATGGAAAAATAATTTTCCTCTATAATGTTTACCCGAAGAAAGAAATGGAAAGCTATTCACTCTAACAATCACTTACATGAGTTTTGTTTGAACAGTCTAGAGTCTGAGTCTGGACACCAATTGTCTCAATCTCAATTTTAACGATTTGCAAACAACATTCCTAATTTCGCAATAATAATAGAAGCTCACTACCAATAGACAATTGAACGATAAAAAGTATATTTGAACAACACTAACTAAGTTTTGTTGATGTATATTTCATCCTCAAACCACATTAGTACTTATGACTGTATTTGCCGAAATAGAAATCATGCTTTTCTTGATAAATCGATATTTCAATTTTAGTTACTTAGAAATTATGTAATATACCATTTCGGGTTCTAACCCGGACCCCCTAGGATCCCAAGTGATTCATTTTTCAAGAAACCTATATTTTATATTTGGGCCCCAGCCCGGGCCCTCCAGAGCCCCGGGCCCCCCCACGCCGCGGGGGCTGCGGGGGTGTACGTTACGCCACTGGTTTAAGCTTAGTTCTGATGTTTTTGCCTGCATTGATTTCATTCTTTAGAAAAATTATTTGAAAATCCTCTAGTTCTAGGAGAACAGACTCAAGAGTGGAGAACTGAATAACTTACGATACAGGCCTATTCATCCATAGCTCTCTGAATAATATTATAAATAGATGAGAAATTGAAAAATAATTCTTAAATTAGGATTTTAGGCAATGAATCGATGTTAGAATACCGTTCTCGCAAAATTTGTGATAATTATTTGAAATGGATTTCCTGGAATAATCAATTCAGAGTATATGGAGAAAAATTTTTGTTTATTTTTCCTATATTTTCATAAGATGAATCAAGATTTTTCGAAGTTTGTATTATTATTAGCAGGAGGTATGATTGAGCAAGTGCACGTCTCTCATCTAATCTGAGCGATTAGTTAGAAGCGCGATATCACTGAGCGAACGCTCACTGATTTATTTTTCCATGTGTAAAGTTTTTTACAAGTTTATTCTAGATCATTATCAGTTATTGGATCCTATATTTTCATCAGTATAGGTCTATGTTATACACTGGCGGCTCGTGCCCACGAAACAGGTGAAGTGCTGTACAGTAAATTTCTGTCAGTATATGTTATGATTAAAAAATCCATTCAATACTGATACAATACTGATACAGTATTTCTATTCGTATGTTATTATAAAAAATCCATCAATAATTCAACAACAATAACCTTCTCGTCATATTATAATCCTTTTTATATAAATACAGTGTAGGGAAGAATTTGGAATAAGAAAAAATAAATGTACTAATGAACGCAGGAAAATACAAAGATATTATACTCTTTGATGTGTATTCTGGCTCGTAATACGGTTATTCGGATTGAATTTCCTATTTTATATATGTCACGCCGAGTTGAAATCTACATCATTCAGGGTATATTATATTTGTATTGATAAATTGAATCGTTGTGAGATTTAAGGGATCAAGTCCAATACACTCTGGATTAGTTTGGCCGAGTATATTCTCCGAAAAAGTATCGTAGTCTGCTCTTTCACCCTCGCTGAGAGCGAAAATGTATTTCCACATGAGACATTTATGAGTGAAATGAAAAATGCTTCACTTGATCCATCACATGAAAGGCTCGAGTCTCCTTCGCTTGAAAGGGTTTTCATTGTGGATCACGCAAATGTACAATTTTCTCCTGACTTTTCTCGCCTTTCCTTTCCCTATTTCTTTCTACTTTTCTTGCAGTGAGTGTTCTCTTCTCCATTCACAACTCTAAGCTCTCTCACCCTTCAACCACAAGAAGCCTCATTCAAACCTTATTAAATGAAACTCTTTCCTGCCAAAGCACCAGAAATACTGAGCTTTATTTAATTCAAGGTGTATTGAGTACCACCTTTCTCACTTTTCCATGAAATACTTTCCCAACATTTTCTCGAAATGTTATTCACGAAGTTTTCGAGTTCAATGGAGATTGGATTACAGCTGGAAAAGGCTGCATCTTGCATTAGTTATCCTCTAATAATTGCTGCTTTAAAAATGATTTCATCTTTTCAAACTTTGTATAATTTCTTTATTTTGTTTTGCTTTTCGATTGGAAAAATAAATTATTATTTATTTATCTCTGCTTCTGATTATCTTTCAATTTGATAAAAATCTCCAAGACCAATAATTGGTGGTAACTGCAACAAACTAAGCAATATCACAGTTCACAGAAAATACTCATGATTATCATCCGTAGCAAGAAATGTGCTCCATTATTCATTCGTTTAGACACATTCTGAAACTCTTTTTCATTAAAATAATTCGTAGATTCATTACTGGTCGAAAACTATTGATCTAGTAATAACGTATAGGCTAATTAATATAGGTTACACATAAATGACTACGGTTATATCAAATGATATAAATTTATATTCTCAATCATTCAATTTGTCCTATTGTCTATTAGTTTTCTATTAATGGAAACCCGTGCGACATAAGCTCCATCTCACGATCATAAATCAATTGAGAATATACTGTAGCTATCCTGACTATCAGATAATAATTTCTATCCCTGAAAATAGAAATATTCATTTTGCGCTTACAAATCCTATCGAATTCTCACCTAATTCTCATGTTGCTAATCGAGAGTTTTGAGTGGAAACGTCTCGGGTAATACTGTCTGTAGTGATAAAAATAGATGAATGTTCTAGATTTTCGAAATATATTTTTTAGGTTTTGCTAGTATAAAAAAACGTTATTTTATTCTATTAATTGATTAATAGAATAATTAATGTATATATCGTATATTAGATGATATATAATAATGAGATATTGTTGATTCAACTATTTAAGATTGATTGACTTTTATTTAGTGCTAGGTCTGGAAAGACCCATTGCACAACACAACATACATTACATCTTAAAATAACAAAACTGTAATATAAACCCATATTAGTATATAAAACTAAATACCTAAAAATTATAGAATACATATTTCAAATAATAGTTATGAAAAACGAAAAGAAAGAAAGAGAAAAGAACAACGGAACTGTAGCGTTGAAAAAATTAAATAAATTACTGAATACAAAATCAATAGTTACTAATACAGTAAAAATAAAACTACTGTGAAAATAAATAAATAATTTAAGGTAGAATAAGTATTGAAATATTTAAAAATGCAACGGAATCCCATAGAGGAGGAAGAACAAAATGAAGAATTGCTTGGGTGACCAATCGTTGACTCAAATTCTATTTTTGAGTTAGACTTCAACTCAAGTAAAACATTACTCGAATTGATTTTTTTGTATGAATATAGTTGCAATGGAGTTGTTGATACAGAAAAAAATAAGTTAATGAAAATTATAGAAACTATAAATTTAAATATTGATCTAGTGAAAGACATTAAAAAAACAGGCAAATAAAAATAATTGGAACAAAAAATCCGGCTCTCAGAAAATTCAAAGTGGTCCAATACACTTGTTGTTATTGATTTCCACAGATTCGTGTAATTGTTCTCTGATAAAGATAGCTTTGAACAAATTTTTACACAATTTTGGGACACCTGTATGTTGTTATCTGAGAAGAGGCAAGATATTAAAATAATTATAATAGGTATTGGATATTGATATCATTAGGCCTTGGATGGAGAACAGAAGTTGATCCTAAGAAAACACAACCCTTAATTTTTTTCATAGATGTCTCTCTCACTCCCTCCCTATCCATCACACACACACTCTCTCACTCACTCCATTTAATTAATAGTCAGTAGCAGCTCTCCACGCCTCTCTGCCATCCGACCTCCTTTTAAGCTCGCTGTAGGCGGCAGCGCGGCACATCCTTAGCTGCACTGATCCTTCTCCACCAGTTGCTTGGTAAATCCTTCCTCACATATTCTTCTCTTTACTTATCCCCTCCATTATTATTTTTACTAGTCCTTCGTGTCTAAGAATATGATTAACTAATTGTGCTCTTCTATTTTTATCTCTTTCAGCAGACAATTTCACTCGCCAACTCTTTGAAACGTTTCTTCATAATTATGTCACCTTCTCTCTCCAACTGTTTCTCACCACTTACTTCTCATAATAACATTATAGAGAATTAGGATTTGTGCATTGGTTCTCATTGACTGGGTTTAGTAACATGAAATCATTCACTAGCAGCTAAATTCAATCGAATTCTCCTCCAAATCGTTTTGATACTAGTTTTCTATTCAACCAAAAATTACTGCGAAGGTATAGCTGATACAAATAGCCAGGCGGTTTCGTCTGTCTCTTGTACGTGATGTAACCTACTAATAGCTTAAGTGAAATATGTATTGTCACTTTTGATTTCAAACCCATCATCTAGACATAACTAAATATCAACTGTATTTGACAACATCAGCTGCTGGAGGGCAAAAGGAGCAGACAAAACCGCCTAACTTTTTTTTGATCGTTTGCAATAACTTGGTTGAATAGAAAACTAGTATCAAAACGATTTGCAGGAGAATTCGATTGAATTTAGCTGCTAGTGAATGATTTCATGTTACTAAACGCAGTCAATGAGAACCAATGCATAAATCCCAATTCTCTATGATGTTTATTATTAAAGTAATAAGTGGTGAGAATCAGTTGGAGACCCATTGTCTAAGGTTCACTTCATACATAATGATTTAGGTTGCAACTCTCCATATATATGTTTTGTGCTACCATTCTTTTGCATCTAAACTCCGCACTCTTTTACAATTGAAAACATTCTCAGCTAGATAAATTCTACTATCCAGTAACTTTTCACATAATTTTTGACATTACTTCACAGATGAACTCCTTCAGTTGAACTCCTTTAGACTTCCACTTTTATGACTTCATTCCTGTCTTATTTATGTATTATTCTTACTCTTTTTGCTTCAAACTAGAATATTTCTTTTGAGAGAATTGAAAAAAAAGTTGCCAATAAGCTACAAATGGAATAGGAAACATTCGATATAGAAAAATTTACATGAAAATTGTATGATCTTCAATAAATTTATTGAAGATCTCTGATATGAAAATGCAAGCACATGATGAATGAACTATTATTTGTTTGAATAATAAAGTGGATGGTAGAGAGATATAAAATAAATTGAAATAAATTTTTCTTCCAATAAATTGATGAGAAATGAACAGTTATCTTCAATTCAAGCTCAAATTTTAATATTCTCACCCTGTAATAGGGTAATAGTTAAAGGGTGAACTGCAATAGTTTTCCAGTGAGTGAAAAATGCAATAAAACTGGAAGTTGCAAAAAAATAAATCGTGCATTTCAAATTGAAATAATACAAGTTGAATTTTCATTTATTCATTCTAATTATTCTTCCTGTAAGTAGTTTATATTCATATGAAATTACTTATAAGTATAAAATAGAAAACTATCACATAAACCATCATGGGAAATTGTGATTATGTTGGCTATGAAACTTCTTCGGAACTTCCCACTAATAAGCCATACGCTGATGATAATAATGAGATAATTACAAAACTTCAAAATAATAAGAGATGAGAAGTCAATACAATAAGAAATAGAAATACAAGCTTCAATTCTGAGTTGACATCTTCAGAATTTTATGCGACGATGAATGATACCGTACTGCAAAAGAATAATTAAAGAAAAGTCAATTCTACTTCATTTTGGTAATACTTTCAGTTTTACACAACCATGGTTTCGTATTCTTAAAATAATGTAACTTGACGATTTATTAAGCTTCTTTAATTTCTATGGAAAGGTTCCACAACATCGATATTCACTCTACAAAAAATATTATACAAAAAATACACTATAGTATGAATCTCACACGTGAAATTGAAACTTGTAATGGGATGATCATACATTTTTTCTTATTCATCATGAGTAGTGTATTTTCAAATACTCTTCAACAGAGGTCACTCAGTGAATAAGAGATGACTAGTTCACATATTAAATTAGAGCGTACAATGGAATGGACCAAAGAAGACCCTCTGGCAAGTTGGGACAGTGACTAAAGCTCGGACAATATTGTTTCAAAAATTATCAATTTGATCTCAAATTGTAGGTTACAATTTGATCTACTATTAAGACCACATTTATAATTCTTGAACAAATATTGACCAAGCTATTTTCTCATCTTGCCAGAGAGTCTTCTTTGCTTGGACAGACTATACTTAACTTTTTCTTATTAATTGTGTGAGTAGTGTATGTTCAAACACTCTTCAGACTAGTTCACATATGAAATTGGAACCTATAATGGAATGGTATTCTTTTTTTTCTAATTCATCGTGTGAGAAGTGTATGTTCAAATACTCTTCAGACTAGTTCACATATGAAATTGGAACGTATAATGGGATGGTATTTTATTTTTTCTTATTCACCGTGTGAGTAGTGAATGTATGTTCGGGTACTCTTCTCGCTCCAATTGCTTCCAACCTTGGCCAATCGATAATTTCCATCCGTGCAACAGAGGCTTGATTGGGACAAGCTCAAGAGCTGCTATGAGCTTGTTGAAAAATAACGATCATTGGAACGAAGCTCATCAAGCCATTGCCAGCCATCATGTTTCGCACTCCAGCCGCCACAATCGATGGTTCCTTTTCTTGCGTTCTGTTCTGAAAAGTGAAGTGTGTTCTAGTGATGGGTGGGGGAGGCTGAAGGGGGGCCTTTGGTGGGTGAAGGGGTCACTCAGTGAAGGAGGGATGGCTTAGGGATGCAACCAGCTCTGCCGCTGCTATATCGATCTGACGGCTGAGAACTCTGGGGCATCAACTCTTCTTGGGGAGCCGCTGTTTTTCATGCCGAAAACTTGGCTAGAACGCCTAGTGAACGGCTCGCACAATTCGGTCAACCCTTCTTCCCAGAAATGTTTCCAAAAATTATTATTTCTTCACAAAAAAGAAATGAAGAATTTCTTCACAATCATCTAAAAATTATTATTTCTTCACAAACAAGAAATGAAGAATTTCTTCACAACCATCTAAAAATAAAACAAATATTGAAATTTTCGAAATTTCCCAGAAATGTTTCTGAACAATTATTATTTGTTCACAAAGAAGAACTTTCAACCCTCTAAAAATGAAAATCATTGGAATTCCAAATTTTTGAACAAAGGTAGAGAATTGCTATTGAACAATATAGATTCCAAAGTAATGGGACCCTCACAATAGCCCTGAAAAACTCAGTGAAAGTACATGTTAGATAAGTTTTCAAGGGTACAAATTGAACAATTTGAAGTACAAATCTTCAAATTCCCAAATCTTTGAATTCAGTTTTTTTTTCAATATAAGTTGATGAAAAAGTTAAAATATTTTCGATAACTCATATTTCTCAAAATATGTTTTCTCCAACAAATTTTTCTGATTCCCAATTATTAAATGTTCAATTAATCTATAATTTGAAAGTAACAATGACTGAAAATATAATCTTAAAAGTTTCAGAAGTATGAGGGAAATTATTAATTATAAGTGAAGTATGTAAATGAATTATAAAAGTATGAATATGATAAATCAATAAATAGTGAAAATGACTTAAAAAGAGTACTTATATTATTTATTGATTTATTATACATTAGTATCCCCAATAACAAGGTGGAAATTTACAATATAGCTATGTCAATAGCACTGGCGGCTCGTGCCCAGAAAACAGGTGAAGTGCTGTACACTAAAAGATACGGGTACTTCACCTGTTTCTTGGGTACGAGCCGCCAGTGAATTAGAGTTGTGATGTCTAGATCAGAGCAGCTAGAGCCGGGCAGCTCAAGCTGCCGCTTGGCAATTCTACCTTTAGGATGCAGGGAACATAGGCAACTACGAGAGGTCTACAATAACTGTTCATCAGAACTACTAGTGTATTATAGTTTGTTTATCGCATTCACGGAGAATCCTTGGATCTAGGATAAACATTTTCGAAGGGCAAAAATATTCCATATACTTTTCAAGTTAGGACTACGCTTCATTAGTTCTTATTAGACAATTATCTGAGAGACAAACTAAAAAGAAAATTCGGTTCCTTGAAAGCAATTGGCTGACTTTTCCCCTTACAGTCAATAATTATGTAGGAAAGCTCTCTATATCTTTCATCATTATAAATAATTTATTTCAAATTGATGCTTATATGGAGCATATTTACTACATTCATGCCCGGTTTTACCAAGCACACTCAAATTTGAAGGATTCTCAAATCTACATTTTCTCTACTTAGCATAGAAAATATCGGCTGTTTCATCATAATTTGAGGGTCCCTCAAGTTTAAGTGTGCTTGGAAAAACCCGGCAATAGTTTCAGATAAGTGGCTATTCCTTCAATTCAAATGCTGAAAAAAAGGAAATGGAAGATTCCAATACTAATTATAACTAATTAATAGTTATTATGCTCAAGTTTTGTTAATCGATAGAACTAAACAGCTTATAAGACTGTGTAGATATGGCATCTGTCAATGGTCGAAAAAACTCTCATCCCTTGCTTCTTGATTGAGTTTCTCGCAATGATTTAAACTTCCTTTTGAAAGGAAGGAATAATGTTCCTCTCTGCAGGAGAATTGTATTTTAGAAAAGCATGAAGTATTATGATGGTGGTGCCTCAGATTTAAATAAAACATTTTCAATTCCTCGGCCATCAATTTTTTGTTGCCTAATATGGATAAATTTATACAGAAAAAGGCGTTGAATATCTTCGGAATCACAGGAATTGGAATAAACCTTCCATAATCGTTGAATTGTTAATAACCCCGTATAGATTCTGAAAGTTTTGGATAAGCCTTTTCAATTCAAGGCAATTAGTTTCAAAGCTCATCCTATGAGTTGATTTTCTTTGTTGAAACAACTTCTGTTTCGAATAATTAAAACGCATTTAATTTAGTGGCGAGTGGCAATGGACAAGAGAGATGTGAAGTTTCATCGTGAATTAATTATTAACTTGATAATGTGGTTTTTACAAACATAGAGTTTTATCAAAAGTTTATTACATTTTTTATGCGAAATAATGGGATTGTAAACCTGGTCTTTCAGCTCTCAAATTTTCAAGTGAAGCTTAATTTTTCCAACATGAGTCAGGTACAAATCACAATATTGTAGAACAACTTCTAGGTACTAGAACAAGCCTGAATTGAGTTATAGAACAAACGCGACAGTTCAAAGCTATATAATCTCAATCTATCTCAGTTGTCTGAATAAACATTGAGAACTTTCATATCACAGTGAGAGGGATACAGTCTATAGGCCTATGTCAATGTCCATATTATTCAGACTTACCAGTTTCATTTATGAATGTCACTGACGGCTCGTGCCCACGAAACAGGTGAAGTGCTGTACAGTTAAAGATACGGGCACTTCACCTGTTTCGTGGGCATGAGCTGCCAGTGATGAATGTTTTCTCAAACCAACTTTCAATTATTATTATTAATGATTGGATAAAGCAACCTCTTTCGTTGAGCTTGAGAGGTTTAAATTATTCTATTGAATAATAATTTTATACCATCAACAAGGCAATGTTCTTAGTTGTTGTTTTTTAAGTCTACAACCAGCGATGTAGTAGCCTAGATGTTTCATTCAAGATCACCCAGGAGTTATCATTTGCATGCACTAAATATCTTCAACAGACTCATCAGTATTATAATGTACACTCCATTCAGAAACTCACCCACAGTCTTATAAATAAATTATGAAAAAATATCATAAAACTGTATATTTATGCGCGCAACCTACAGATAGGTGATTTTATACATGGAAAGCTTGACACTGAGCCATTGTTGCCTATTTATTCAATGAGGACTCATCTATGAGTTATTTCACAAGGTCATACTTCATCTGGTACTGTGTCAGTAAGTGTTGAAATGATTTAGAAACCGAAGAAATTTATCCAGTACAAAAGTAGTCGATGATTATGGATTTAAAAGAAATTGATATGAAGGTGTAAAGAGTACATCTTTTATCATACTTCAATTTTTTGATATACCATTGGAGCTATATGTACACCAGTGAACTAAAAAACATGATTTTGTTTAGTAAGTCTTAATATTTTCTGCAATTACACGATTTTTTTAATGTATTTTTGAATAGATACACAAAACAAATTAATAATTGTATATGTTTATTGCACTGGCGGCTCGTGCCCACTAAACAGGTGAAGTGCTGTACAGTAAAAGATACAGGCACTTCACCTGTTTCGTGGGTACGAGCCGCCAGTGGTTTATTGGCAATATGGCAATAAATTGAAATTGGAATGAATCTGTTTTCTCTTTTAGCATGGGATGAGGAGTTAACACGGTTGGACTGGGAAAATTGTTAATATGTCGTAAGTGAATAAATTATTCATGCTTTTCGAAACTAAGATATTGTATGTGGGCCTAGGGCAGGCTACATTCTATCATAAAAATATATAGGCCAACATGTTCCAGAGTACAATAAAAATATTGCACCTTGAATAGGCAAGCTCCAATCAGAGATGTTTTTTGATTATGGAGCGTATTCCTTAGACATGGTTCATATTTTGCAGTCTGGTGCAATAGACTTCCCACCTAAAATCGCAAAAGTTATAAAATTCTACCATAAAATTTATGAAATTCTTTTGTAATATACTTTAAAAAATGTTATTTTCGAAGTGATGAAGCCTGAAGTTTTTATTTGTTGCAATTCAATACAGAGAAATAGTAATTGTTGCATTACACTCTAACTGATTAACTGCATGTTATTCAGAGGTGTTCTGCGCCGCCAATTGGTTGAGGAGACTGGCTTATGGTTGAGAGGATCAACGTGCTAACCACACGTTACCTCTATCCTGGTTGATGAGTATTTGCTTGCTGTATGGTCTGTCCGGCCTGGGGGGGGGGTATTCTGGCGGGGTGGAGGGGCGGCTTCGGCTCGGCCAGTGTTGGTTCGGGGACTGTAAGTTCTGATTGAGAATTTATGGCTTTTGGGCCGATATTGGCCGGGCTGGGGCCGTTTTCTCGTCGTGCCGGGGTGTCTTCTTGGTTTGGATGGGCCAATCGTTTGACGGTCGTGACGGGTTGGACGGGTCATAGTAGAGTGAGTTCGAAACTGACAACCAGCTGGTAGGCCTAGGCCCTTCATGGGCTGTTGAGCCGACATACACACATACAATTCAATACAGAACACTTTTAGGTTGAGTCGCAGTAGATGCTATTTTGAAGAATGGGTTTCATCCTTGCTCACATAATCTAAAACAAAAAAGAATAAAAAATAAATTCATATCATTATATTTATATCTATACGAAAAAAATGGTGACTGTAGATCACTGACTACTGTAAATTACATCCCTCAAGATGTATACTTCGTGGCGAACAATTTAAATATCATTTATTTTATTAATCAAATATACTGTATAATATCATATTAAAATCAACTATTTAATATTTGATTGATAAAATGTTCTATACAGAATAAAGCAAGCACGATATTTCAGAGTGAAAAGTGTGACGTTTTTGTTACAGGATTGAAACTTCGTAATAATTGATTGAGAAGACTCTTCCATCATTTCAATATAGGCGTCAAGATTCTATGGACCTAGTGAAGGTCATCATACTTGGTGCACCTGCAGTTGGGAAAACATCAATTGTGCAGGTATTAAAATTCAAATTTATACATTTTTTGTAATTTTACACCATTAAGAATAGCCTAAATGGAAAATCAGCAAAAGAGTAAGTTATATTAGGTATTATTATTAGGTATTAGGTAGTATTTATTTATTAGTATTAGGTATTATTATTATTAGGTATTATAGTATTATTAGCTTTATCAATTGATGATTTTTATATTCAAATTCAAATTGAAATTATATTATATTTAAATAAATAAAATGAAAAATCAAATACCCTTTCTCGAAAAACTTCAGAAGTATTATTTTTATTTTTACATCTCAATGTAATTAGAATTGAGAATGGGCTTAGACCCGAAACATATCCTTTAAAAATAACACTTCCAAAGTTTTTTAAGAAAGGGGATTCGATTTTTCATTTCATTTATCAATTAATTTAAATAGCCCTAAGTTTAAAGTTTCATTTTCAAATTCAAATGTATAATTTTTTGTACAATATTTACATCATTATGAAGAATGCAGGGACGAAATTTTAATTTCACACTCAACATTGTTTGTTTGTTTCGGAGGTTGATGCCTACATGAGCTCTCAGGGTTGTGCGTGGGTAATGAGAGGGATGATGATGAGAGATTTTTTTGATGATGATGACGAAAATTTTTAGGTAGTCGTTTAGGTCCGGTAGTCGGGACCGACGACTTATCATCTTCACCGTTAGACGGGGTGGCTGTATCTATGTGACTGTGCTGTGGTCAAAGAACTGTCACCGGTCAAGATTCGAACTCGAGTCCTCTTGGGTATCAGACCAAGTCTGATAACCAGAGGTTCCGATTTCGATTCTTGACCAAGGAACTGATTTTGGCCACAGCACAAGTGAGATAACTAACCACAAGCTATCTATAAAGCTTTCAGAGCATGTTTGTCTTAGTTGAATTGTGAATTTATACGGTAATACGAGTAATACGGAATAATTCATTTTACTTCCTAATTTACAAAGATAATTACAATCGGACGTATTGCCTTTACTATGATTCAAAATTCTTTCTTCTCAATTAACGTAATTAATTTGACCATTGATCCTCTACTTCGCGGCTCTAAAGCCATAATAAATTTGATATGACGTCTCTGCAGTTCAAATTGAATGTAGAAATAAACAATAAATCTCAAAATAAAAAAAGATAACAATAAATAAACAAACTTATGAAATAAGGTTACACCACAAATCCAAATATTCATTTCAATTGAATGGACATTTTTCAATAAGATAATAATTCTTAGTATTCTTTTCAAAACATTCTATTTCATTAACCTTCAGTATATCAGGCGAAGAATTATTAAGCCTTAAGTGACATATTCTATAAAACTATTCAAATTATATGAATAATCACATCCATTCAATCTGAGTGATGAAGCAATCCTTGTAATGGCTATGAACAGAGCTATCCAATGAAAAACTCTACAGGCTCTTCTTAATATAGCCTACAATAAACGCACTCATAAGTAGCCTAAATATGATGGTACAGATTGTCAAAAATTTTAATTTCTTGTAAAGAGGTTTGCAATGAGAGCGACATATTGGTATATACGTTAAAAATTATTATTACAGCTTTTTTTGCAAAACATTTTTCCAAAATTTGTATAATTTCCCCAAGCAGTAGGCCAAAGTTACTGTTATTCCGTAAGATTTGGAATATACATGTGCAAAATAAGCTGCTGTTCTTACAAAAGACTTAACAATAAGTTTTAATCAATTGAGCTGAAATATTCCTCTAGACAGCCTGCTATATAGCAAACTTATGGAGGACTCCCACTTGAGGTTACTTTGAACAACTATTTGGGAACAATATACAGGAGCCAGTTTCATAACTATTTGTAGAATTTAATACAGGAAAATTGCGTGCTTCATGTAAGTGGGTAGCAAATCTAATATTATTTAATCCATCAAGAGTTTCGAATCGCATAATTCTTTCAATTTCCTGGAGTGGAATACCTTTGGCAGGAACAAAAATTCATATTAATCTGTAATCAGAATAACACTATAGGACCATACTTATTTCTTTCACTATGTACGAAAGATTAATAGATAAACAGATGATAGATCAGATAAATAGATAAATTCCAATTGTGTGCCTTTTCTCTAATTTATTCAAAATTATCAATCCATTGTATATTTATTTATTATTAGATGATTCATTTATCAAGTGTTCTGAATTACATAAATCTTTAAATTCAAGAGTACCTACTGTATAGTAAGTAGGTGTGCATGGATTAGAACCAACTTAGATTAGAACCTGCATGGATTAGAACCAAGTAGTAAGTTTTTTTTTAATTTCAGGCACGAGTTTAAATTGTTTAATTGAAAATTCCTTTGTTGGTCTTATTTTAAAAAATTGAAATTAATTATGCAATCGCCTTCTAAACATTTACATGTTCAAAAGACCATACGATTCTGTCTTATAAACATATTCATTGGTTCATCATAATCGACCGATCGATTCCTTTTGAAAATTTATTATGTTTATGAGAAATAATAATTCATATAGTTTGTCCAAGCAGAGAAGACATTCTGTCAAGATAGGAAAATGACTCCAGCTCGGTCAATATTGGTTCAAAAATTATAAATTCAATCTCAAATTGTAATTGTAATGTTTCCTACAATTTGAGACAGAAGTTATCTGTTAGATTCATCTGAAAAATTATTTATCGATCAAAATTAGATAAAAAATTATAAATTCTGTCTCAAATGTAGGAAACATTCTAATTTACAATTTGAGATTAAATTTATAATTTTTGAACCAATATTGACCAAAATGTAGTCATTTTCCCATCTTGCCAGAATGTCTTCTTTGCTTGGATAGATTATATCAATCGATATCATATCAATTAACATCAACACATCCATTTACATTTCCACTGTGTATGTAATATTTATATTACAAAATATCAGTTGTGAACTTGGCTGTGTGATATGGAGGTAGAACGCAAGGCGCAGTTTACTTCTCAAAGTATATTGGCATATCTTGAAGATATAGCCGCTAGCTCTATATTATTACTGCACTAAAGTATAATCTATGTACCCGTGGTGGACGCCTTAATGTCTAGCGATATTTTTAACGGTCTGTGGTATGAGACAACATGGGACTTGGAGTATCACAATTTTCTCAATATACTCTCCTCAATATAATTCGATTAGTTTTGGATACCATGAGACGTTCAATATTTCTATGTGGTCTGTTCATTTCAATACATAATATTAGTACAAACAAATCAATTTATGTAGACCATAGTGGTTTACGAAAATTACCTATATTATCGACCTACTGAGTACTATCATTGTTCTCAAACTTGTATTAGTACTAGAAATCCAGCAAGCAGTATATTATTTTGCTTTATGTATATGGAATTTATACATTCATGAGCTATCCAATGAATAAGCAGGGTCATAAATAAATGCAGTATTCTATTTCGATCTATACTATTATCTTTATAAAACTTATCATTCATTTAATGGATAAAGTATGAGTTTACAGTCCAATTTACTTTAAATGTATCAAAATACGTTTAAATAATGATAAAAGACCTTTCAATTTAATAATATTCTGTTTGATACACATACATAGTCAAATTTATCAAACTTTTAATTGGCAGAATAATTTGGCACTGTCAGTTGAATTTCAAGAGGATTTTAGGTTTTGATTCAAGAATAAAAAATGAAAAATTTAATTTATTGACAGGAAAAAAGCTTATAGCCTACACAGATGATTTATGTACATACCAGTGACAGTACATGTCGAACTCATCAGAATCTGGGAGGATATTTTCACTTTAAAACCCGATTCAATATTCCATTTCTCATTTTATTGATTTGTGTTAAAATTCTGACTTTATAATTGTGGCTTGAATTATTATAGTATTTTTTGCTTTCTATGAAATGTCTATTCAGTACAAAGCGTATTGTTTTCTGAAAATTAAACTTTCAACTTAATTAGGGCTATTTGAAATAATTGATGAATAAAATGAAAAATCAAATACCATCCTTTTTAAAAAACTTTAGAAGTATTATTCTACAGACATGTTTCGGGACTCAGCCCATTATCAATGTGAATTATTGTAGAATAATAGCCTACTTCTAAAGTTTTTTAAGAAGGGTATTTGATTTTTCGTATTGTTTGTTATTTGTTTCAATCGCAAGGAGAGCATTCTAATATATAATAAATAATCCTAAAAATATGTTCTTCCCAACATCCTGGATATTTTTGAGGATCCTTTTTCATTTTTAAATAGCTATTCGATTGATATGGAATTCTTTTTATTGCTTTCAATGTATTGATCATCTGGAATGAAAATAAATTATCATTATCGCAACGTCTAACCTCATTGGAAATGTTCAATATAATATTTGATATTCCATGTACAATATTTAGGTGATTCATATGGTTATTTTATTGGATTCCCTAGAATTGTTATTTGATTGAAATCTCATCTCTGTAAAAAGCTGTACCCAATGTGGTAACAAGTAACAACAATGTGATAACTTCCTTGGTGACTTTATTGATAAAATGTACTTTGAATTTACTGTGTTTCAATTTAATAGTGATTTAAGACGGGAGATCAATATTTTTTATAATACATATAATAATATTTATCTCATCGATCATCAATTAATTTCTGGCTTAGCCTAGGCTTGGTACGTGCTCAATGATTATGTTGGAAGTAAACTGTATCAGCATCAACAGTAACTTAAACAAAGAAGAAGAATTTATCTATTTTGGGTAGGTGCCGTATTGTTGAAGTGTTTTGGGACAACAAACTCAACACCTCAGCGGGTGTGTTTTCCAACAAATTGATTTCTCAGTCATTGTCAGTCGCATTTGCTCGCATTCTATTTCCATTGTGTTGATAATTTACTGTCAATGTGTTGATGATCTCTTCGACCATTCTGCTGGTTTGGGCAGGTTGCAGTATCCAGGTATAATGCGGTTTAGTTAGCTTGATAGTCTTTCAAACCTTTTTCCAGTTCTTCGGTGGGTTCCAGTCCCTTCTATTGTGGTTTCAAGCTATCAACTCGCTCTCGTCTTATAGAATACCTATAGCTTATACCTATAGCTATATCTTTATACCTATAGTCTAGTATAAAGGCAATTCTATTATATATCTACAGCTTTGTCTATCAGCATTCAAGCGTTCATCCATGAAATCTATTTTGTAATGTTGAACAATTTAGAAGTTCCTACCACATTTTAATAAATGAGTTCAATAATATACAGTTCAATTTCAACCAACAAAATATAAGAGAAGGTGGTCAGTTGTAATATTATATTGTGGAAATATAGTTCTCATGAACTCTTGATAAATAATGTACAAAACAGGTTATCGAAAATTCGCGCAACCAAATGTTCAAATGTATGTAGAATAGTAGTGGCAGGAAAGTTATTATTATTTATTTTTGCACATATTCATGTTCGTTTGTAAAGTTAGGGTTGAGTGAACTGGATAGAGTCCGCACTCCCGGTACGTTTAATCTTCGGAACTCTGTGCATATTATTTTTCGTTGATAAAAACTGGTTCGTGGGTGGAGCCTTCCCAGAAGGAACTGCAGTGAATTCTATCTAACATGTACATTACATTTTCTAGTAACAAAATTCCCTCTTCGTGGATTCTTATAAACCAATATCAAAACGATACCCTCCAGATAACGCACTTGAAATCCTATACAGTCATTACATTTGTAGAAAAATGTGAGATGACGTGATGTGGAGAATGTTTGGACCTTGAAGCTATTTGGAGATCATCAAAACAGAATTTTATCAGTTATTAAGACGAAATAAATAACATAGATAATGAAGAACGTGGCAATGTTACATCCTTATAGAATTCCATTTTTGGCCTCATTACGTAGCCACTTAACAGCATCGCTAAGTAGACTATTATTATTGTAGATGAATATTTCATAATTGAAATGAAGGGTTGGTTTTTTTCTAAGGGTACTACCCACTTGGGCTCTAAGACCTGTGCGTGCGTAAATAGACGGATGATGATGAAGAGATGGAGACTACCTTTTAGGCAGTCGGGACCGACAGCTTGTGGGGTGGGGTGGCTCTATTCATGTGTTTGTGCTGTGATGAACACTGTCCATGGTGAAGAATCGAACCTCGTCGGAACCGCTGCTTATCAGACCGGCTCGTTATCACTTACTCCATAACCAGCCATCCAAACATACGATTTGATATAGTTGGTTTGATACTATATATAATGAGCATTGAAATTACATAACTGTTATTTGCCTGAAATATACTATATAATCATCAATAATAGGCAAGACGTCATTTCTCTTTTCCAATCATTTCCCTTCAAACAGGTTTGTTATAATCAGAGACAATGTATTATTACAATAATGTATTATTATTATACAATAATAATAATAATAGATACTTATATTATTACAATAATAATACATTGTCTCTGTTATAATCCTCCTGCTGAGTAAAATTAAAAAACCATACAGGATGCAAATAGACTGTGTATTTGATATAACTATGATATGCTAGTAGGGGCGGTAAACCAAACCTAAATATGATAATTTTCCCAGTTGTCAGTGTAGTACGCTATGCTGTAAGCGCGTAACAGCATTATTATTAATTACGTATGGAAAAAGCGGCTGGATTAGTTGTACTCCTAATGGCTAATACAGATATTAAGGTATCATTCGCCTTTTACAATTACTATTCCTATTCAGACACCATACTTTAGCTTTGGGTTCAGGTACCGGTGCAGCGGAGCTCCCTTTGAAACGGTAATACCTAGCTCTATAGATGATGAGCTCGTCTTACTGTCAATATAATAATAATTATTATTGTGGGCATGAAAATTTCTTCCCCTTTGTTCGAAACTTACTAACCTTATCTTTTAAATTTCAATTCATCTCTTATCATGATTGCACAAGTATAGTTTAAAACTAATGGGGGCACACGAGTGACTTCGAGCAAAAAATAAAACTTACCAATTTTCATACATTATTATAATTATTCGGATGCAGCCAGTGGATTAACTTCGCATAGAGATATCTATTCAATTTATTGAATCTCATATTCTTTGCTATTGAATTTTTCAAGCAATCTTTTTACTGCATCATTCACATTTTATGGAATCTACCAAGTATTTTTTGAGTTTTTCAAATTAACCGCCAAACCGATGTCATTGTAATGACGTAGTTGATTATGTCATAGTTTCTGTGTTGTGAATGCCTCCCCAAATCATGAGTAATAGTTAACTTCAGGATTAATATTAACTCATCATATAGACTACAAAATGATTCTATAATATTTTATAGCTGTTTATAGGTGATATAGTATATATTATGTTCTATAATTTGCATTTGAGGTACTGAAATTGTTAAATATTGGAGTAGGGATGCTGGGGCGTAGTAGCAGCATTGGGAACGGTCCCCCTGTTTTTGCACTTTTAGCGCCAAAGCAATACACCGAACCAGTTCTCTTTGATTCCAGCCTCCATGAAGAAAAGACGCCATCATCATAATGTAGGCTAGGTAAGCTATCTTTAGGGTTTTTACCTTTATTGTTGAATTGGGGCATTGTTATATCTGATCTTTTGAAACGAATACTACCTTTTTGTGTGTAGATAACACTACGTTGTTATTGTTTACGTGCCTCGGTGCCAAAATTGTCTGTTGATTAGACTTGATTAATCAGTTTCTTCTCCATTAGCCTATAATCAATTTTTTAGTGGGGTCATTGTACATGATTTATTTTAATAGAGGTGATAGCTTATGCGAGTGATTATTAGTATGTGAATGAACCTACAGCTTAGTGTGTAAGGAACCTGTTAGAAATAACTTACCGTAACTATAGTTATTTTATTCATTACCAAATGCAATTAGGCTGGACTATTTCTCTCTGTAGGCCTACGCGGCTACGCCTGTTATTGCTTTCATAATCATACTTCATACACTCTGCATTTGGTGAGCTACGTAACAATAAATTCTCATCACTGTTGGAGTTAAATAGGTTTACACTTAAATATTTTGTAGTAGATGAAAATGTATAGGGTATAGGTAAATTATATTTCGAACATTCTAATAAGGTGTAATGATTTGTAACTTGATGAAAATAATTGATCTCTCGGTCATGATGCCAAGGCGTCAATGTATAGCTCAAACCAGATAGTTGGCGGTCTCATCTGCTCCTTGCCCGCTAAAAAATAATTGTATTAGAAATAGAGTAGAATTGTGACAACATTCAAGTTCATTCATTAAAAAATTGATAAGTTATTGAAAATAGTTTGGTTTGGTTTTATGAGGGTGACGCCCACATGATCTCATATTGCTTGTGCGTGGGTAATAAAATGGATGATAGATGACTACTTTTTAGGTAGTCGGGACCGACGGCTAGATCGAACTTCAAGCGTTGGTTTGGCAGGAGCACGATGATGACTGCCGGCAGCTCTAGGCTAATCCCTCGTGCTGGAATTGGCTAGGCGAGGTCTGAATTGACCTCTGGGTGATGGTCCCCTTCCTTTGTGGCCGTCACCTCTTGAGAATGCACCATGGTCATTCGATCTTTTTCTTAACCTTCTGCATCTGTCAGTAATGTATTTAGCTTGTTAGCTTCTATCTTAGGGGTTTCTTCCATTCTTCCTTCCTACCATGAAATGATAAGGTAATAATACTTACCTATAATTAAAAAAAAAAATCTCCTCCGAAAGACGGAGTAGCCGTATTTATGTGATTGTGCTGAGGTTTAAGAATTACGCCCCAACTGAGACTCGAACCAGAGTCCACCTGGTTATCAGTCCGGCGCTTTATCACTCCTCCAACGACCCACCCACAGGGGTGCCCAGAGGGGGGTTCAGCAGCGCAAATGCGCTTCTGCGATTTTTGGGGGGATTCTATTTTTTAGCTCATTTTCTATAAGTTGGGGGGGATTTTTCATAATTAAACCCAGAATGTTTTTTGTGTTATATTCAAGCACTTGTAGAAGATTTCATTTCTCATATTCAATTCTAATATTGTTGGGAGATTGTATTCTTAGCTTTTATTTTTTGAATTGGTGGGGGGGGATTCTTCATGACTATCCCCAAAATGATTTTCTTATATTCATTCAATATTCTTCTAAAATTTAGCTAGACTATTTTTCGGATGAGTTCCATTTTCAGTTGAGGCCTCTATTATATATAGCCCAATCAAATAGTACTCCAGACCAAACAAAAATCTTGTTAATTGATTTTACTGTCTTAATCGATCCATTTGGGTGTAAGTAAGAGTAATCCATGGTTTTCCACCAAAATATCTGGAGGCATAACTTTTGGGAGCCTAAAAATAACGAAATTTTCGGACTTTTTTCAGTTTTTTGATAATATCTCAGAAACCGATTTTTCTATCGATATTTTCATTAAATACTTTTTTAAAGAGCATAAAAATCCCTACTATTTTCATCTCCTGAACGTTTTTCTATCTCCGATAGGAGGCGAGTTATAGCTCGTCAAAAATTGCTAATTTTTGTCAACTTTGCGAAAAATCGCTAAATCTAGGTATTTTTTTCCTTTTACTTCTTTTCAAGCCGTCTATCGTATTATTCATCTTGATAAGGGTGTTAACACGATGTTCACACATCGCAGGTGACAACGTAGAGACTTGTAATGGATGAAAAATGTGTAATAGTTATTTATTGTATGGTAGCCAGGTCAGTCAGGAGCTCAGGGGTTGCAGAGGAGGACGGCAGAAAAGGGACGAGGTGTGTGGTTGGATTAGATTGCTTCATCCAATTACAAATAGATAACATAGTATTTATGCTTAGATTCTTGATTTGAATTATAAATATTAAGTTGAATATAAATTCAATATAGTTAAACTATAAATTACACATGTAAGAAACTTAATTGATACCTTTTAGTTATTTTATACTGAATGAGGAATGTTGATGAAATGTTTGAGAAATTTATAGCATTTATATGATATTTCAAACAACCATTTGTAATATTAGGTAGATATACTGTATAGATTGGTAAGAAAATTGGTTATTATTTATTAATTTATAAACAATACAATTGAATTCATGTTACCGTACCTCCTCTGAGAGCACTGCCGCCCCTAACGGTTTAATTCTCCATTCCTTTGAAAAAGGGCATCAGATAACAAATTGATAAAGGTCCTCTACCTCCTTCAAATTTAACATGAAACACGTAAAGTTCTTATCATAAGCAATCCATGGCTTATCAGGTCTATCAGCTCGCCCCTTTGAATCAAACACCCATCTCATCATCCACATCTCTAAATCGTTTTTCTTTATCCCAATGTGATATTTGAGGGATTTGTATAGAGTATGGAAATGCCTCGCTTGAGGGTCCTGCAAGAATTCATCCCCATGTATTGTCCTAAAGTACCTATGAAATAATTTTCTTGGGTAGGAGTATTCACTTGATCAGTGGAGTCGAGATATTTGTTGAACCGAATCAGCTAAGTTTTTCCAATGTACAATTATTGCAATGACTTACCAAATAACAGAATACCACGACTCATAACTGGTCAAGTGAATAGGTACCCCTAATGCCCTGACAGGTGTGCCCACGAAACTGGTGAAGTGCTGTACAGTAAAAGATACGGGTACTTCACCTGTTTCGTGGGCACGAGCAGCCAGTGCCCTAATGTAGAACCAAAATCTATCTCGTTATCATAGCTTTTGCCACTATCATTACACAACTTTCTTAAATCTTTAAACCAGAAATCTTCTATTTTATATAACTTTTTGGTAACCTATTTTCTTCCATTCTTATACTCTCTGCAATATAATTGTAATGCAGCCTAAGACAGAACTCGAAAAGAGGTGTTAGTTCAGTTTCAATAATCAACTTGGCGTATCGTATTTATCGGATAATCAAAATGAAGAGTTGGTGTTGAAACTACATCTAAATATTTGAAGCGGTTCACACATTCAATTCTTTCATTTTTAAACGTCCATTTCTCGCACCAAGTTGAATCACCTTTATTCATTAAAACCATTATCTTCGATTTCTTCTGATTCACATTCACCCTACATTCGCAGAATAATTCATGTTCATTAATAAGTATGTACTGGAACCCTACTGGTGAATCCGAAATTAAAGCTATATCATCAGCATACAAATCTCGTTTATCTAAATGAAAAGGCTTGAACAGACATGATAGAAAAGTTAGAATACAATAAGTCTATATTCTTGGAAAAGTTGTGTGATGAACGTTACGTGAGGAAGCACTAGAAGAACCCTAAGGTGGCACTCCTAAGCGACGGCTCAAGCTGCGCAGCTCAAGCTGGAGGGCTCTAGCTGCGGGTCTCGAGCCGTCCCAGATCTAGTCTTATAACGACAGATACATAATAATATTTACTAGGCCTATATAATTATTACAATTTGATTGGGCTAATAGGTTTCAGGGAGTTTTTTTAAATTAAGCTCAAAATGTTTTTCATATTAAATATTCAACACTCGTGAATTTTTTCCTATAATATCTTATTCGATTATCTGTTCATACTTCTCAAGTCTTGGGAGGGGTGGGGATTTTTTTAAACCAGCCCTCAATGGCTTTTTGTGTTATATTCATTCACTATTAACACTCATAAAAATTCACCCTGAAATAAAATTATTCCAAAAAATTAAATAATTCTATTTTTTGGAGGGAATTCTGTTTTCACCGTATATTTTATGAGTTTATGAGTTTTTTACAATAAGCCTGAGAATGTTTTTGTTTTATATTCATACCGGTGAAAAAACCTTATTATTATATTTCAAATGGTAACTTATTCTGTTTTCAGCTTACAGTTATCAAGTTTTGGGGGGGGGCTTTTTATAATTAGCTTTGATTTTCTGTGTTTATTCACTATCAAAACTTGTAAGAAGTTTTCCTCTGATATTCAATTTTTATATTTTCAGGAGGGTTTTCACTTTCCGCTTATATCTTCCACGTTGGGGGGAAGGAGATTTCATAATGATCCCTCAATTTTTTGGTGTTATATTCATACACTAATAACACTCATGGAAAATGTCTTTATTTGATTATTCAAAGTAGAAAAATGATTTTTTTTAAAAGAAATAGGAGATTATATTCTACAATTTGAGCCCAAATGCGACTATTCCCCACCTATGGCTTCCAAGATGGCCGCATTTCAACACAAATAATGGCAGCCTTTTCTTGGTATATAAGATAAATGTACTCAAGATAGTGAAATTCTTAAATTTCGATCAAATTTAACAAATTATATATGCATTTCAAAAGCCTCTATGAGCTGAGAATAACAAACTATGGTTTGTCAAGATCAGTTAATTTTTACGAAAGTCACGGGTGTCCTTATTTTAGTTTATTATCCTTGAAGAGTTTCCTACTGGTAATGTAGCTCAGGGCGATATGTTCGGTACTGTATTAAGACATGATTTCAGAAAACTTTGGAACTCGTAGTGGAATGAACAAAGACGATTTTCTTATTGAATCTTATCTTTTTTTGGAGGTGAAAGTATTTTCATTCATTTTTTTCTTTATCATTACCCTTAAACTTCCACCTCACCTCAGTTCTATCACCTCATTGTCTACTCAGAAACGTCTCTAAGCCCAAGTATTACTCACCCACTCATCATCACTAAGGTATCTGAATAAATGAAAAGTGAATGGGTGAATAAAAGAAATGTGTAACTTGGGAGGAAAATCCTCAAAATTTTATATAATTAAAAAATATAATACAGTATGGAGAAACTTTTGAACTTGATGAAAGAAATACGTATGATGATTATATATATTATATATTATTTACTACAACCTACAACAATTTAACAAACCAAGCACTGACTACATCAATAATTTTTTTACAAAAAAGAATTATAAAAATGATTCACTATCTACTCCATTTTGTGACAGTTTCATATCAATAAATCATGATTGTATCTAATTCTTAACTTTGTCAATTTTCTTCAAATTTATGAACCTTAATTTAAATTATGTCTGCTAGATGCTAATATTTTGTAATCTACCTCGAAAGTAAAATAAAACGATTGATGGAGACGCATTGAATGGCAAAGTGAAAAATATAGCCTATCAATGCAAGATCCTTTGAAGGACTTCTTTAATTTTCGTACATCAAAAATTCATTTGAGAAGACTCAATTTTATAGGCTATGGGAAAATATGTTTTCTTTTATATGTAGAACGTTGATCGCCTTTTCACCTTTTGGGAATACTTGAAAATTCTTCTTAATTATATTAGGATTATATTATTTGGTTTCAATTGCTAATTGAACTTTTATGCACATATTGTGAGAGGACAGGTTACCGAATTCAAATTGGGGTGGGGGGGTTGAAGCAGTGGAAAATGGGGATTTGCGCTTCTATCCATGGGGGGGATGGGCACCTCTGCCCACCCATATAATAGATACACATAAAAGTAATATAGTTTGAAGTGAACGTTCTATAATTTATTATTTGCTGCATTATTTAGGCTACTTATTGCATCTCGACATTGTATCTTTGCGTTTATTGTGTATTTATTCAATATTTATCGTTTTTCTTTGCAGCAATTTGTTTGGAACGACTTCCCCGAAGAATACTTGGCAACTGGAGAAACACACCTATTACCCAAGCGTCATAATCAATGACCATCTTTACGAGTTGAAGATCTCGGACCTACCTGCCATACCCTACTTCCCAGCCAATTCATTTTACGAATGGACCGAGTACAGATTCTACGGCTTGAGATCGGCGACTGCCTATGTATTGGTATTCGATCTTACCAACGTGGATACGTTCCAGTACATTCGCACTTTACGTGAACAAATGGCAGAGAGTAGAGACATGCGTAGTGTACCATTGCTGGTGGTAAGTTCATTCATATTTTCTCAGAGACATAATTATGATAACGATAGGAAAACAAAACAGGCACAGCCTTTACTACCACAAATAAAACTTATTTTCAATTATAATACTTTCATCAAAAACATTTTAACGATGTTGTCACAACTTATTAGAAACAAAATACCATCAATAGCCTACTGAAATTCCATATCTCAACAGACTGCGTCAGAAATGGAATATTTAAATACATACTTTGAAATTTACAAGTCTTTATGAAGCTATCAGATCATGAATGATTTTTCAGTTTCATCATAGTTACTGTCTTATATTTTGGGACCTCAGTTTGATATCAATCATAAGATTTAAGATCAATAAATTGTGTGTAGGAGCCCATCAGAATCGATTGATAATTTTCATTTAATTTTGTGTTAGTGATACTCTGGTACATGTATGGTAAACATATTGAATGAAGAAACCATCAATTTATTAAAATATCAAAACATCCAGCTTCAAGTTCAATAGATTTGTGCTTATAATCTATTTTTCTCATTAAATCTACTTGTGGTATATAAATGAGCTAATGATGGTAGTTAACTACAGTGAATTAATTTCACTTTGTCATCCAGAAATATTTTCTATCAAAACATCCGAATATTTAAATACATTTCTGGTCATATTCAAATATTCTTTTATTCAATTTTAATTACTCGGAATGTCGATAATTTTGTTTGATTACTAATATTGAGTAGGCTATAAGTTCTGTTACTATGGTGAGTACGGTACTGGTAATGAGTATCGATTTACACTCAAAATGTACAGAGGCTTTCAAATAAAAATTATAACTGTGAATAGCTATATTCTGAAATACTTATTGCTTAACTCTATCAACAGTGCTTAGGCATTATTATGTATAATTGTCTAGGAATCTATTAATTTGATAAGCTGATGAACTTATTATACAAGTTAACATTTAAAATGGTGAGATAATTGAAGATATTGAAAAAATTATCAAATTTGTATTGTAAATTTATCAATATAGGCCTATTATTTTAAACAATCATGAAGAAATTTGCATAATTTAAATAATTTAAAAGTAGTTATGAAGGTGATATGCTAGTTATCCATCCATATTTAATAAAGATACCAAATATTGAAGATTAAGATAGCGGCTTAGGTTGTTACACCATTGTAGATCTCTGGTGAATTCCAGAGATTATTTCAATCTCTGGTTGACTCCAGAGGTCTTAGTTTCTTCTACCAGAGATTGATAATTGTGTAACAACCAAAACCGTTATCTTGATTTTTAATAAATCTGTGGTTCAAAAACATATCCAGTTTTTCTAATAAAATTCGGCTTTTTATTTTATTACTTCCTCTCAAGAGTAGTGATAGCAATTATTTGAATGATTTTATTGAGGTGCTTCTAGTCTTAATCGTCACCTTCATTATTTGTTCCATATTGCATATTAATTTTGTATTGCATAATATTTGTATATTTATTTCTTGAATTTTAGTTTTCTTAAGCTATTGTTATTGTTTATGAGTAGGTATTGCTTTACATACCAGAACAGAACTTGGAAGCATTACTAATTAACTTAATTTCTAAAATCCCACTCAAATTTAACGTAAATATAGCTTTTACCCTTGTTATTTCATCTTATTTTTTAAGTTTTGTAATTTTGGCAATACATAATATATTACTAATTAGATTTCTTCACAGAAGATTGAACGAAACGTTTCGTTTGTTTGAAACCAGTGGAACAAGTTAAGCATTGATCGGGGTAAACCACTGCACTGCACATCAAACGAAAGAAATGCCCTCTTATTCTTAAATTATAATAAATTATATAACAGGAATACTCAAGCATTAGGCCTAAATCTAATCTTATTAAATCTCATTAATACTGAATTGTGCAAGAATTTCAATTATAAAATTATTTCAAATTTAACTTAACTTTTCTATCAGGTTGGCAATAAACAAGACTTGCTGTTATCTGCCGTCTCATCTTGCAGTGACAGTGACAAACGCAGGGACATCGTCAACCTTGTGAAAAAACACTGGAAATGCGGTTATGTTGAATGCAGCGCAAGGTGAATAACATTAAAAAATTATTACTAATTCTATTTTCTAATTAAATCAGAGCCTGATTCACAGAAATTCACAAGTAACATAGGATAAAAATGAACAAACTAGAAAATATAAATTCATCGCATAGTACACTATGGTATGGTAGACTGTCCAAGCAAAGAAAACATTCTGGCAAGATAGGAAAATGACTATAAAGTGTCTCTATAACTAATGACTCTTCTGGAACGACTCTATATAGCTCAGTCGATATTGGTTCAAAAATAATAAATTTGGTCTTAAATTGTAGATCAGAATGTTTCCTACAATTTAAGATTTTATAATCTTATGAACTAATATTGGCCGAGCTGGAGTCATTTTCCCATCTTGCCAGAATGTCTTCTTTGCTTGGACAGACTATACCACCATAGTACACAGTCTGATGTATGTGTCCTCTTTTTTGAATTTTCTATTTCAGGAATTTAAAGTTATTATGCAATAGCTCCCTGTCCTAAAATTATTTTCAATATTTCATGAAATACAAGATTCGGAATTTTAAGACTATTTTTTCTCTCCACTCGATGGATTGATTATATATATATATATATATATATATATATATATTCCATTAGATTATATATTATATATTATTATTAATATATTATTAATATATATATTATTATTAATAATATATATATTATGATCATATATTATATATATATAATCCATTAGAATAGAATATATTAAAGTTGAACAGATGACTTTAAACAACAGATAAGAAATTATCATGATTATTATTACCTGAGAGGCCGTGCTAATTATTTCCAGTGTATAAGTCATTATATGAGAAATGGAAATATATTGTAATTACTATGAGTTCTAAGAGAAAAGCGTCGTTACACCAGATAATAAGTTATTATCACATAAAAAGCCGTCATATTATTTTCAGTGTCGTTTAGAAAATACACTAGTGTTTATTTACTGTATAAAGTGATTGTATTTTATCATATTTATTACGTATGTAGTAGTAGCAGCAGCAGTAGTAGTAATCGTAGTAGTAGTAGTAGTAAAAAATACAATTACACGGTATAAATTTTGATGCTGAATTGTTGATTTAATTTTTATTATTCCTACAATGCCATATTAATAATTGAATAATGCAATAGCTTTCTATGCAATTTAAAGCTTTAATAGGTTTAATGCAATAGATGTGATCGGTCTGATTGCTCAATTATGTTTTGCTCAAAATATTGCTCTAATTCTAGGCCGCGTCTCAACACTATATGTTTGGGGTAAATAATATATTTTGACGTCACCTAAATCTAGCCTGGAAAAGAATTAAACTGAACTGTATGTTTGATTTACTATAGTTCCCAGCAAATAAACTGGCGAATTATTATCAACCATTAAGATTGTACTACCATTATTATTCAACTACTCACGACTACTACTACTACTTCTACTTTATTTTTTTTGTACTACATTATTACCATTAGTTGGATACCTAATTGAGGATGTTTTAATTAATATCGTATCCAATTTTGTAGATGTCTCCTTATCACATCAATAAGAAATAATTCATGATTGATTAATAATTTTTTCCATTCTTTCTCATTGAGCGTTCTTTCTTTCTGCAGTTAGCGGATCATGTACAGTTGAGCATAGAGTACAATGAATAGTGAGCATCACGCTCAGACTTTCTATATTTCTGATATTTTCTGAGTTTTTCTATATTTTTCAATAAATAATCATTGTTATGATGATTTTCTGACAGGTACAATTGGAGGGTGGTAGCAGTCTTCAAAGAACTGATGAGAACCATCGATGCAATGGAAACACTTGGGGGACCACAGATCTGCTCTCCCATGATTGACAATATCCACGAAGCTCTCGACAGGAACAAGTGCGCAATTTTGTGATTTGTGATTAAACTCACATTTTCCGTCATTGCTGTATTCGACTGACAACAATCATTCATCATCCAAAGTCAATCATCATAAGTTATCAATCATAAATCACTAGTAACGTCTTCAATATTTCACTACACAAGAGTGAGATAAATTGTGGTTGGTTGATTTCAGGTTTGTTTACATTTGCTTCATTGGTATAAGCAAGACTATCACACATGAGCGACAAAAAATGTGGATTATGTAGTTGATTTTATCACAATCATGTGTAACTAGATTTAATTAAAATACAGTTGGGATACAGTCCTTGCATTTCTGCAAAGCATAATCATTAACTTGATGAGTAGGCCTACCGTAGTTGTGAAGTTATTGTGATAGTTATTCATATTAAATGAAAAGACAAGATAATATCAAACCACAGATTTATTGGAAATCGAGATGCCGGTTTCGCCAGTTTACCAGAGATTGATAAAAGTGTAGAAACCTTGACCGGTAGCCTATCTCGGTTTTTAGTAGATCTGTGGTTAGACAATAGCTTGTCTTCTCATTTAATATAATCATTAGGCCTATATTTCTATTCACAATTTGCAGCTGTTACAATATTACCATACATGTTTACAATATTTTCTAACAAGCTTTTACAATACAGTATTTGCTACAATTGTTACAAAACAAAAAATTTTAGGAAGTAAAACGAGTACTTATTGTGCATAGGTATAGTTCGCGCACGCTGTGAAGTATATTTGTGGCAGTCTATATCTTATCAGTTTGCGTAGACTAAATTTGTCTTTGTGTGATTCTATTGAATTGATTAATCTTTTGTTGTAGTGAAGGAAATATTCTGGTACGTATTTATATTGAATGGATGGATTAGAAATTTACAAAGTTACTTATATATTGAGACAGGTCTCGGTTGTTGCACAATAATCAATCTTGTCTACCAGAGAGTGTGACAACCTAAACTGATATCTCAGATCAGTGAGAAAAATACATTTATTCTACTTCTTTCTGCTTCAAGATTTTTGAATCAAAATAGAGTAGAGTCTATTATTTATTGTATTTTATCACAAGGCGAAGTGAGTGCTCCTTAGAACCTTAGAGTTATGGTACACTGTGAGATGAAGTGATAATTTAATCCATTATGAAAACAAATTTATGGTCACAACATACATTATATACATCTGTAGATAAAATATGAGGTTTCATTGAGGGGTTGGCAGTTTTGGCAGCGCTGATGGCTGCTTTTGGTTTGACTCGAATTACGTCTGTAGTTTTTTTCAATTTTTTGTGATTTTATTGAAGTGAGATGTCTTTAACCAGCAGTTATCAATGTACATAAGTATAAGTTATCTACGTAGTGTACCTGGATTTCATAATTGTGAGTTGCATCGTAGCTTTGACTGTTTAAACACAACTAACCTAGAAGCCAAAGCGAAAAATCACTGTTGGAACCATAGCTTTTTCGTCATTTTGAACTTTGACCGCCTTGAATTAAATGTAACAATTAGAATTTTCCCATAAAGATATTCATCACTTTCTCTATCGGCCTATTTGAATTGTGACTACAGTGAGGAGCGCTCAGTAGCATGGCTGTTTCCCGTTTCAAGTAAAGTTTCAACCGTTGCACGACTGCTACATCTATAGCAACTGGTGGTGACTTATTCGGCAGCATTGATCAATGATACTGTTGTTGATCTGACCCGCGTATCATAGGGGAGTCCGATCTCACAAGGTGTCAAATTATCTACTGATAAACTGAAAACTATCTATCTACTAATAAACTGAAAACTATCTATCCACTGATAAACTGAAACTGAAAACTTCAATTGTATGATACTTATAGTCTTTCATACATCTGAAATTTTCAGAACCTATGTGAAATGAAGGCTACTGTATATACTTCATTGGTTGACCGTAAAAGAGAATATATGGAGAATGATTGTTCAATAGCACAGGAATTTTTAGAATTCATAGCATTGGAAAATATTTTCAACTAGCCGGCTTGTACATATATATATTGTGCAGTGCATATATATATTGTATATACAGGACACCCTGTAGTTTAGAAAGTCGACACTATCATGAATTTTAAGATCTTCTAAATTATATAATCAGTTGATGGCAATAAGGAAAAAGGCATGAATTTTGTTTTGAAAATATTAAGTAATTAGATATTTTGGTGTTTTCACTAGACAGGACATGTAGAGTTCTATTAATTGTTAGCTTCAAACCTATTTCTTACATCAACAAGGAAAAAGTATCATCAGAGTATCAAATAGGAAAATTTTCGAATTCAAATTTAATTTTGAAATATTATTTGAAATCTCTTTCTCTTATTTAACTTTTTGTGAAACACCTTTCTTCTCCAGCACTCTCCTTGATAAGTAGGAAAGAACCTTTGTTAAAGGCCTATACAGCATGTACTTGAAGGCAGCATATCCTGCTTGTCTGGTTTGTAGGAAAGTTTGTTGTATTTGTATCTTCTCTTGATCTCTTCCCACCAAATCTCCATCTGTTTTTTTATGTTCTGAACCCTTTCTTCTCCACCACTTACCTTAATAGGTAGGAAAGGACCATAGATACAGGTCTATATGGGACATACTTATAGGCAGCATATCCTGCTGGTCTGGTTCGTAGAAAACTTTGTGGTCTTTTGAATCTCCTCTTGATCTCTTCCCACAAAATCTCTTCTTGATTTTTTATGTTCTGAATCCTTTCTTCTCCACCACTTACCTTAATAGGTAGGAAAGGGCCTTAGATACAGGTCTATATGGGACATACTTATAGGCAGCATATCCTGCTTGTCTGGTTTGTAGGTGAGCTGGTTGTTTGTTGATCTTCTCTTGATCTTTTGCCAGCAAATCTCTTTGTGCTTTTTGAGATTTTGAATCCTCTTTTCTCCACCACTTGCCTTAATAGGTAACTTCTTTTAGGTCTCCTTTTTCTGTGACTTTTTGAAACTTTTTCGTTTCAACCACTTGCTACAATACTGGGAAGAACCTTTGTTACAGGCCTATACAACATGAACTTGAAGTCAGCATATCCTGCTGGTTCGTAGAAAACTTTGTGGTCTTTTAGATCTCCTCTTGATCTCTTCCCACAAAATCTCTTCTTGATTTTTTATGTTCTGAATCCTTTCTTCTCCACCACTTACCTTAATAGGTAGGAAAGGGCCTTAGATACAGGTCTATATGGGACATACTTATAGGCAGCATATCCTGCTTGTCTGGTTTGTAGGTGAGCTGGTTGTTTGTTGATCTTCTCTTGATCTTTTGCCAGCAAATCTCTTTGTGCTTTTTGAGATTTTGAATCCTCTTTTCTCCACCACTTGCCTTAATAGGTAACTTCTTTTAGGTCGCCTTTTTCTGTGACTTTTTTGAAACTTTTTCGTTTCAACCACTTGCTACAATACCTAGGGAAGAACCTTTGTTACAGGCCTATACAACATGAACTTGAAGTCAGCATATCCTGCTGGTTCGTAGAAAACTTTGTGGTCTTTTAGATCTCCTTGATCTCTTCCCACAAAATCTCTTCTTGATTTTTATGTTCTGAATCCTTTCTTCTCCACCACTTACCTTAATAGGTAGGAAAGGGCCTTAGATACAGGTCTATATGGGACATACTTATAGGCAGCATATCCTGCTTGTCTGGTTTGTAGGTGAGCTGGTTGTTTGTTGATCTTCTCTTGATCTTTTGCCAGCAAATCTCTTTGTGCTTTTTGAGATTTTGAATCCTCTTTTCTCCACCACTTGCCTTAATAGGTAACTTCTTTTAGGTCGCCTTTTTCTGTGACTTTTTTGAAACTTTTTCGTTTCAACCACTTGCTACAATACCTAGGAAGAACCTTTGTTACAGGCCTATACAACATGAACTTGAAGTCAGCATATCCTGCTGGTTCGTAGAAAACTTTGTGGTCTTTTAGATCTCCTCTTGATCTCTTCCCACAAAATCTCTTCTTGATTTTTTATGTTCTGAATCCTTTCTTCTCCACCACTTACCTTAATAGGTAGGAAAGGGCCTTAGATACAGGTCTATATGGGACATACTTATAGGCAGCATATCCTGCTTGTCTGGTTTGTAGGTGAGCTGGTTGTTTGTTGATCTTCTCTTGATCTTTTGCCAGCAAATCTCTTTGTGCTTTTTGAGATTTTGAATCCTCTTTTCTCCACCACTTGCCTTAATAGGTAACTTCTTATAGGTCGCCTTTTTCTGTGACTTTTTTGAAACTTTTTCGTTTCAACCACTTGCTACAATACCTAGGGAAGAACCTTTGTTACAGGCCTATACAACATGAACTTGAAGTCAGCATATCCTGCTGGTTCGTAGAAAACTTTGTGGTCTTTTAGATCTCCTCTTGATCTCTTCCCACAAAATCTCTTCTTGATTTTTTATGTTCTGAATCCTTTCTTCTCCACCACTTACCTTAATAGGTAGGAAAGGGCCTTAGATACAGGTCTATATGGGACATACTTATAGGCAGCATATCCTGCTTGTCTGGTTTGTAGGTGAGCTGGTTGTTTGTTGATCTTCTCTTGATCTTTTGCCAGCAAATCTCTTTGTGCTTTTTGAGATTTTGAATCCTCTTTTCTCCACCACTTGCCTTAATAGGTAACTTCTTTTAGGTCGCCTTTTTCTGTGACTTTTTTGAAACTTTTTCGTTTCAACCACTTGCTACAATACCTAGGGAAGAACCTTTGTTACAGGCCTATACAACATGAACTTGAAGTCAGCATATCCTGCTGGTTCGTAGAAAACTTTGTGGTCTTTTAGATCTCCTCTTGATCTCTTCCCCTAAAATCTCTTCTTGATTTTTTATGTTCTGAATCCTTTCTTCTCCACCACTTACCTTAATAGGTAGGAAAGGGCCTTAGATACAGGTCTATATGGGACATACTTATAGGCAGCATATCCTGCTTGTCTGGTTTGTAGGTGAGCTGGTTGTTTGTTGATCTTCTCTTGATCTTTTGCCAGCAAATCTCTTTGTGCTTTTTGAGATTTTGAATCCTCTTTTCTCCACCACTTGCCTTAATAGGTAACTTCTTATAGGTCGCCTTTTTCTGTGACTTTTTTGAAACTTTTTCGTTTCAACCACTTGCTACAATACCTAGGGAAGAACCTTTGTTACAGGCCTATACAACATGAACTTGAAGTCAGCATATCCTGCTGGTTCGTAGAAAACTTTGTGGTCTTTTAGATCTCCTCTTGATCTCTTCCCACAAAATCTCTTCTTGATTTTTTATGTTCTGAATCCTTTCTTCTCCACCACTTACCTTAATAGGTAGGAAAGGGCCTTAGATACAGGTCTATATGGGACATACTTATAGGCAGCATATCCTGCTTGTCTGGTTTGTAGGTGAGCTGGTTGTTTGTTGATCTTCTCTTGATCTTTTGCCAGCAAATCTCTTTGTGCTTTTTGAGATTTTGAATCCTCTTTTCTCCACCACTTGCCTTAATAGGTAACTTCTTTTAGGTCGCCTTTTTCTGTGACTTTTTTGAAACTTTTTTCGTTTCAACCACTTGCTACAATACCTAGGGAAGAACCTTTGTTACAGGCCTATACAACATGAACTTGAAGTCAGCATATCCTGCTGGTTCGTAGAAAACTTTGTGGTCTTTTAGATCTCCTCTTGATCTCTTCCCACAAAATCTCTTCTTGATTTTTTATGTTCTGAATCCTTTCTTCTCCACCACTTACCTTAATAGGTAGGAAAGGGCCTTAGATACAGGTCTATATGGGACATACTTATAGGCAGCATATCCTGCTTGTCTGGTTTGTAGGTGAGCTGGTTGTTTGTTGATCTTCTCTTGATCTTTTGCCAGCAAATCTCTTTGTGCTTTTTGAGATTTTGAATCCTCTTTTCTCCACCACTTGCCTTAATAGGTAACTTCTTTTAGGTCGCCTTTTTCTGTGACTTTTTGAAACTTTTTCGTTTCAACCACTTGCTACAATACCTAGGAAGAACCTTTGTTACAGGCCTATACAACATGAACTTGAAGTCAGCATATCCTGCTGGTTCGTAGAAAACTTTGTGGTCTTTTAGATCTCCTCTTGATCTCTTCCCACAAAATCTCTTCTTGATTTTTTATGTTCTGAATCCTTTCTTCTCCACCACTTACCTTAATAGGTAGGAAAGGGCCTTAGATACAGGTCTATATGGGACATACTTATAGGCGGCATATCCTGCTTGTCTTGTTTGTGGGAGAGCTGGTTGTTTGTTGATCTTCTCTTGGTCTCTTCCCAGCATATCTCCTTCTGCTTTTTGAGATTTTAAATCGTTTCTTCTCCACCATTCACCTTAATAGGTATACAGCCTACAGGTAGGGTTGATATATTTATTCTAAGATAATGCTCTCTAATTGTTTTTCTCTTCTTATTCCAAGGAATGATGAAGTAGTTATTAAAATCTTTTAATGCATAAATCTACTGTTTGCCAGTGCTATTATATTCAGCTAATTTTTGAATGCCGATAATCCGGATTAATTGGGACCGGACCTTATCCGGATTATTGAAATTACCTTACTAAAAGGGCCATCAGGCACTTTTTTTGTGAAGAAAATTGTGTGTAGAAGAATTTTGTGTTTTCAAATTGTATAATTTCTATTAGGAAGATAAAGGGTCCTTTTATGTCATCAATTTCTTCATTTTTTTAAATTTTCAGCATAATACAATAACAAGAAAAAACACATCAGTAGAACATCCACTACTATTTGAGTTTTTGAAACAATTTTTTATAGGCTTTTGAACACCAGTTGTGGTTCTTTTTCACGCAGCCAAGTCAGTAATCTGTAAAAAATATTTCTATTTCTTGCTGGAGACGAATGCGGATTATCGACGGTCCGGGTTTTCGACGTCCGGATTATCGGTGTTCTACAGTAGTAATTTTGACTTCATTTGATATAAGTTAGATGTTCCTTCACTACAATAGAAGAGTTGCAGTCAATTTTATTGGCATTGTTCAAAAGAGTCCATTGGGTTATCTTTTCTGAGCCACGGAGTGATACTATTGCTATTACAGTAATGAGGTTCCCAGTTCATCTGCTGACTTGAATTTACAACTGCTGATATGCTTGTGAATTGAAAAAATTCTCATAAGTCATTGCACTAATACAGCCCACCCCATATTTTTAATTTCTCCATTTGATAACACAATGAATTTTGATAATTCATGTAGTAAATCACTCGTACACTTATAGTATAAGTTATCACTCAAGTGTAGGCTTATGACTGGTTTAAATCTAATATAGATTTTCATTCATTTGCAATTGAAGTAGAACCGGTCTAGACTTCTTTATTGAAGTAGATATTACAGATTAGCCTACCTAATAAGTTGATACAATCACCACGCAGCTTTACAGTTCAGGAATCTAATCAGAATCAATAATTCCTGATGATTAGTTTTTGAACAGTTTTTTAACATGATGTCATAAAAATGTTGAACAATAATTAAACATACAAAATCAGTTGGATTACTTAAGATTCACTGACGAAATAATAAGTTGGCAAACTAATTCTAATCCAGTTTGATTCTTAGCTAAAACTCAATTGAACTTGAACAAAATTCATAAACTATCAATTATTGATCTGATAAAAGCAATATTAAAAATATTCTTTCACATTGTGATACGAAATAATAATAATTCCTTTGTGTTGTTACTTTTAGTTTTCTATTTGATAAGGTGACTATTTCATAACTGTTGCAATTCATCTGATGTGATCAAGAAATATACGGGTAATTATTTCATTGTGAGATTTCAGATTTCTCCACTCTTCAATAAGCTCTTATTTTCCTGTAGCCTTCGTAATTAACTTGATAAATTGTTGCATACATGTTACAATAATTGATTGTAGAATTCATTTGAATTTAACATACAGGATGAAAACTTCAAGAATGTATTACAAAATGTAATAATTTCTATTTTTTTCAAAGGTTCGTAGGAGTCGAAAGTGTATGTTTCTCTCCAATTATATTTCCGTATTTTTCTTGTTCAATTCCTACATTTCTTCACAGTAAAGCTTTCCTAATCTTTGAGCAGCCCATTTTGAAAGTACTCCTGATTTTGGAGATGAATTGATTTTCAATAAAAGCAATACAGCCGAGAAATCTGGAATGTCAAATGATGAGCATTGTAAAGTGAAAGCAATTGTAATTGTCTTTTTAGATCAGCTGTAGAAAATTGTTGTTAATAAGTACCTAGTTCAGTAGGGTTAAATACTGAATTCCTTTCTTATTCTAGTAGAAGTTACAATAGAGATAATAATGATTTTATTATATTTCTATTAAATGCTGTTGTTGTTGTTGATTGCTCTACTCATTTATGTAGAAATTGCTTCAGAGCATTGTAAAATTATTGATCTCACTTATATGTAATCAAATGATTGATTATATTTGTTACTTACTCACCAATTTGATACTAATCTTTAGCAACTGTTGATTGTATGGTATAATACTATTCTTAATCGCACATTGTGTTAACTGTTAAATACTATGTATATTGATAAATACTGATATAGTTTAAAAGATTATGAAGAGAAAAATAAATATATTTAATATTCAAAGCATTCTAATTGATTCATTTAAAATATCCATTATTTTCGATAGAAATTGAATGGAAAGGAGTGGTCTGCTTCTTGCAGCCTGGATGAGTTCTACAGATTATGGAATTTGAAGCTTAAATTTGAACGCACTATAATGTGAGTGTAATATTATACTTTAATGTGCAGTAATCGAAGAGAGGAAGATGTAGATTCAACTTTAAGATGATTATACTACCTTGAATCTTGAATACAATTCTGAAAGTGAAACAATGATGAAAATTATGCAGCCCATAGAAATTGAAACAGTCAAAAATAGTCCAACTATCCTACATGCAACGGTTGTATTATGATAATCTTTTGAATACGAATGGAATGCAAGTAAAATAATGATCAAGTGATTTTTGCATTTCACAAGTATTTCAAAGGCCAAATACAATACAAGTGTTTGTACACGATTTTCATCTACTAATAACAAAGACAAGAAATTAAAACTATGTAACCTCTCTGAGCAAGACTTCAAAACAGCTTGTTATAGTTTTAATAGGTTAGAACGCTTGACTTAAATCCAGATAAGATTGCAGATGTCTCTCTAATAGTCGGTGCCGCAGCTCTTGAACCTTACAAATTTCAGGATAATCGATTTAATATTTATTCAAGATTTGGCATATTCTGAGAAAATCGATTATTGTGAAGTTTGTCAGGCATTTTGTGATACATCTGGTAGTATGAAAATGCACCAGATGAAGTGAAGATACTCCAGGAAATGAAGTGAGGTATAGGAATAGAATAAAAACAGTTTCAAACGTCTAAATTGCGTAGTTGTTGAGAAATGAGTGTTCGAATGAAGAAAATATAATTATACAACTTTGTAATAGTATTTGGTGGTTTTTCGATTATATCTCGAAGCAAAGGAGTACAGCTACAAGCTTGGAACTGATTTCAATATATTCCTCAGAGCATTTATCATTTTTCTATAGCTACTAGCTATTTTCTATAGCTATTTTTCTATAGCTACAAGCTTGGAACTGATTTCTATATATTCCTCAGAGCATTTCTCATTTTTCTATAGCTACTAGCTATTTTCTAGCTATTTTTCTATAGCTACAAGCTTGGAACTGATTTCAATATATTCCTCAGAGCATTTCTCATTTTTCTATAGCTACTAGCTATTTTCTAGCTATTTTTCTATAGCTACAAGCTTGGAACTGATTTCAATATATTCCTCAGAGCATTTCTCATTTTTCTATAGCTACTAGCTATTTTTCTATAGCTACAAGCTTGGAACTGATTTCAATATATTCCTCAGAGCATTTCTCATTTTTCTATAGCCTACTCTGTTAAAAGTAAACTAATCACAAGTACCCATAGTAAAAGTATACCAATAAGAAGTACAAGTTATACACCAAGTAGAAGTAGGCTAAACCAATATTACAAGTAGTAATTGTTACAAATTACTTATTGAACCGCTGACTAATTATGTTGGTTATTACCAATTTTCTATTAAAAATACTAATGATCTATTAGAAAAAGTTGATATTAATGTTGAAACATGCCTCAAACGATTAAATTAGTTTGAGAGTTTCACCTAATTAAATAGGCAGGAAAAATCAAAATATATAGAAATTTGGCATTTTCAAAGCGCTGTATCTCTTCAAGGATTGATTTCCGGATATGAGTTTATCAGATGTTCCTATCTTGGATTTTCAAAATATATACCGGTATACTTTTCTCAGTAGAATGAATTTTTAATTTTTAAAAAGTTCTGTTTCAATCATGCAGTAAAACATTCCATCCTACGTCCTTGGATTTGGCCTTAACAATAGGTTCCTCTACCAATTTTTTCACTCATATTTATAAAGATTTTTTCAAACCCTCTAAACACTTCAAGATATTTACAAGATTTTGCATCTTCTGAGAAAATAGTTCATTCTGAAGCTTCTATAAATGGTAATATGAAAACGTACTGGAAATAAACTGAGGGATTGAAAGTTAGAAAAAATAAAAATTATGAATAATACTCTTCCAAATTTAAATGATTTTTTACTCCATAACCTTGCATTTCTGGACATCAGTTACTTTTTCGTCTTACTTTTCCCATTTCTTTCAAACCCTCTCAACGAGGAAAGTGAATAGAGGGGAACATAGATGTGGGGCACGATGGATCTCAGGGAGAAGACCTTTCCCAAGATGACGGTTGCTATACTGAATACATAGAGTGGTCGTTAGGTGCGGGAGAGCACATTGCCCTACTCGGGGAGAATCAATACTGCTTCATGAACCTAGTAAAACAGTCGCCATCTTGAAAAAGGTGCTCTCCCGTCCATCCTCATTCACTCAATCGTATGGCTTTGTGATGCTCACAAGAGTAGAAATAGGTCTACATGAAATCAGGTCAAAGACCTTCGTCAACAAGTCATAAAACATGTACTTAAAGTGCAAACAGAGAAGACAAATAACAATAAAAAATATCATAATAATAAAATAGAATTCAGCAATTCTTCCAGAAACTTTCACAATTCAACTTTGAGCCGTCCCAAACACTCAACAGCTCAATCCTTGGCTTCATGCAGCTCTCTTATGTCACCCTGGGGCACTCACTCCTCGATTATGTGACTCATAGTTTGTATGTCGCCACACTCACACATATCTGACTCCTGGAGGCCCCAACGCTTACGCTCATAGGCACATCGCCCTTTACCCACACGAATCCAATTTAGAGTACACCACTCTATTCTTCGGAGATCGAATCCGTGTACCCTTCTGGTAGGATTTTCAACCAGGAAACTCTTCCTTGGTGCATCTTGCATCCATTTTGCTCTCCAATATCACCAAGTTGAATTTCTGGATATTTTTTCCATGGAGGGTTTCTGGATCTAAGAGTACTTATTTACAAGAGTGGTATGTCGTCGTACATAGTGGTATTTGGATTATGCAGGCTTAACCAACTCAACAGTGCTCTAAGAATAATATGGGGCACTATCATACCAACTCCTGTTACATGGCTGCCAGTTTTAGCTAACATAGCCCCTTCGCAGCGGCGTAGAGAAAATAACTGAAAAGAGAATGGGAGAAGTGCCTGCAAAATCCAAATACCGTCCATCCTGCAATACATCTACAGAAGACCAAATATTATTTTTCATTTCATCAGAACCATGATCAATTGATTATTTTTGAACAAACGAATATTACCATTCAGACTTTACTATGTAATTCAACTTTATTTTATAACTTCTGGTTATGGATTGAACTCAAAGCTTCTCATTACAGACACCCCAAAAACGCCATTGAAAAACATTGTTTAGTATTTTCTGTTTATTTATCAATGAAAAATATTTATCAAATAGAAATATAACAATTCATAATTTATAGTACTCGACTCTCCTCGAAAGTAAGAATATAAATAAATAAATAAAATTTAATATAAACTGTTTTATACAAACATACGATTTATATACAAACTTATTAGATACCTATGATAAAACGTTATCTGTATTGTTCATAAAAAATAAATATAGAACTACTCGTAGTCAGATCATAATTTATTACTTGATGCTATCTTATCTGGCCAGGAGGTGTAACAGACTCCTTCATTTCCTTTCCTTTTGTCTCAATAGGTAAGAAGAAGCAGGCAATGGCAGCCAACAAAGCTGAAACTCCATATACGGTCATTGCCAGAACTAAAGAAGATTGCATAAGCACCTGAAACAGAAATTAAAATATTTCATAAGTTAAAAAGTTTAATTTATATATTTTAACAGCTCTTTGTGTGATCGGAACCACACAATACAAAATAAAGATATAAGGTTTTTTTGTGTGTTGAATTTTTGGATTTGATATTAAACTAGGGAAGCGCATGCGGAGGCAGCCGCAAATTGAGCGGAGCGAGCTTTCTTTTTGTCCAAAAGTTTTTGAAGCGTGTGGACTCAAAAATTTGATCCCGGTATTTTAAGCCTAGGTGCCTAGCTAAACCTAGCTGATGGTGAAAGTGGCTTATTCCATTACCATGTAATGTTATGAAATGAAAATATAAAATATGAGCAACGACCTTTAAGTGAATGTTTTCTCAAGTGAGTTTTTATTTTGATAAAATAAGGCAAGATGAGAAAATGACTCCAGCTTGGTCAATATTGGTTAAAAAAATATTGATTGGGCTCGAATTGAAAGTCAGAATGTTTCCTACGATTGAGACAAAATCAATAATTTACAAACAATATTGACCGAGCTGGAGTCATTTCCTCTATGAGTAGTTCAACTTTGTAAATACAGCATTTGACGTACCTTTTTTGGTCTCAAATGTGCTCTGATTGTTCAAAATAATTATTCAGTAGCAAATTATAAAGGAAAATCAATATAAACTTGAAAAATTGCGAAAAAATAAGCCTATTGGATGAAATTTGGGCAAAATTTTGGTGTATTTCCACAATAAGCTTCCATTGTTTGTTAGCATGTTAAGAAATATTGAATGAATGCAAATAAATAAATAATTTTATTAATAAAGACATTAGGTAAAAAACCCATTTTGCCTCCTTCACATAGTACAATATAGTTATTTGTGTATCAGTACGCAAAGAGTGATTTTGCTGCATCAAGAGAAACACGCACGAGCCGCAGGCCGTATTACACATTAAGTTTTTCCAAACTACCATATTGAATGTGAAAGGTTGAAATTAAAATTAAAATAGTCATCTAAGTTATTTATCATTGAATCCTGACAAATCAGGCACCATTTTATTCAGAACTAGCCGGCAGGCTCGCTTCGCTCGCCTTCTCCGCCTAGCAAGGGGGCTTCGCCCCCTGGACCCCCGACAGGCAGTGTAAGTGAGACAAACAGGCTCGCTTCGCTCGCCTGCAAGACCTCTGTCAGTGTCAGCTGAGATAAACAGGCTCGCTTTGCTCGCCAGCAAATTCCGTTCAGAAAGGATAAGAAATTTATTGAACACAGCATTTCCAGACCTAATTTGGACCTGTTTACTTAATTTCAACATTTTCTGCCAATTTGTTCTCAAAATATCTAAGAAAAACTCTGAAAATTCTGGAAAATACTAAAACGCTGATAAAATTTAATTTTTAATTTATAATTTTCAATTTTCAATTTTCAATTTTTAATTTTTAATTTTTAATTTTTAATTTTTAATTTTTAATTTTTAATTTTTAATTTTTAATTTTTAATTTTTAATTTTTAATTTTTAATTTTTAATTTTTAATTTTTAATTTTTAATTTTTAATTTTTAATTTTTAATTTTTAATTTTTAATTTTTAATTTTTAATTTTTAATTTTTTAATTTTTAATTTTTAATTTTTAATTTTTAATTTTTAATTTTTAATTTTTAATTTTTAATTTTAATTTTTAATTTTTAATTTTTAATTTTTAATTTTTAATTTTAATTTTTAATTTTTAATTTTTAATTTTTAATTTTTAATTTTTAATTTTTAATTTTTAATTTTTAATTTTTAATTTTTAATTTTTAATTTTTAATTTTTAATTTTTAATTTTTAATTTTTAATTTTTAATTTTTAATTTTTAATTTTTAATTTTTAATTTTTAATTTTTAATTTTTAATTTTTAATTTTTAATTTTTAATTTTTAATTTTTAATTTTTAATTTTTAATTTTTAATTTTTAATTTTTAATTTTTAATTTTTAATTTTTAATTTTTAATTTTTAATTAATTGTAAAATAATATTAAAAGTTGTACTAAGTTGAAAATAATCGGCAAAAAAAAATGTTCTACTCAGGTTTTGAACACCCCTGATTGGTAAGCAGTGGAATACTAGTCCACGTCGCTAACCACTGGGCTATGAGGGTTTGATGAGGAGTCGATTCTGCCAATGATACCAACATGATTTCAAGAGCATAATAGATATTTCTGACCAGGAACGTTTCTCAAAACTGATGTTAGGTTGCAATCCTGCAGTGCAGAGAGCATGAATATAGCATGAATAATGTGTATAGTAATAGTGTGTAAGCAATGCTTTTTTTCCTTTTTTCGTCCTTAATAATAATAATAATATTGAAATCCTATGGTTAATCTTATTCATTTCTGGAACTTAAAAGTGGACTTTTATCGAAATTCAATATTATTTGTGATAAAATATTTTTGGAAGTGAGAAGTTATTAAGTGAAAGTGGACTTTGTGGATAGACATAATATAACCTACATCGTAAACCTTCATCATCATCATCATTCATCATCACTCATTCATCCTTTGCTTAAAATACTTGGAAATCAAGTCGCAATTGTAAAGAAACAACAAACAAACAACAACAATAATATGCAAATTTTCAAAATGCTCTATAGCCTATAACCTGGTCGTCCATGTCTACTATCACCATGGCAAGTTTGAATCGAATCGGTCGAGCGGTTCCGGAGGAGTAGTTATACAAAGAGTGACTTTCCTAATCCATTAGAGCTTCGCTTCGCTCCGCTCAATAAAAATACTACGAATTGTCATAAACGTAGATTTATGACCTGTTTCAGTTGTTACACCATCATCCAGCTCTGGTTTACATAAATTGACTGCAGAATCTAGTCAGAGGTAGAATGAATATTAAGAATTGTGGATGTGTATATTGTATAACTTATGATATAATCGATATTTAGTGGAATAAGCTTTTTAAGTCACACTATCAAGGCCTTCAAATAAAAGATACAATGCAAATATCCATGAAAGTTTTTCAATATAATGACTAAAGTTTCCTCAATAAAGAGTGCAAAGTGTTCTATTTCTCTTTTAAAAGTGTTTCAAGTTACAATTCTTAATCAAAGTATAAAGTATTCTACACACATAGATTCAGGAGCAGATTTAAAAGTAAAAGCTCACTCTCAATGAATTTCGCTCTCTCAATGAATTTATCAAATTTATCAAGATTGTATCGTAAAAATTTGATTCAATTTAAAAACTGAGATGAGAGGTTTCACAAAGTACATAAGAAATCCTTGAACACAGTTATTCAATTATTAAAATCATTAAGGATTAGTTCCTTTATTTTAAGGATAAAGTAAGAACGCATCTAGTTCTCGCTTTATATTTCCTCCCAAACCTTCTGTTCAAAACTAAATTTAAAAAGTGAGCAATTTAAACGAACCAAGTGTTTATCATAAATAAAGTCAATGTTGAGAAGGGTGAAACTAATTTGTAAAGGAGGAAAAGAGATGGGGATTTGCACGGTAATTGTTTCCCTGCTGGCACACAAGGTTTCATACTGTTGGCGGGGCCAAAAGACAATTCACTTCAAGTAATTAAATTATTCATTTGACATAAATCAATACACTTATTGATTCAACTAGAATACAAACTTGGTTAAGAATACAAACATGTCCAAAACGTCTTTTACCAAATTTATTATGATTTATCTAGTAGCCTACGGTAAATACTCAAGGGCTGATTTTTAATGCTTGTATAAAGTTTTGCACTGTTCATATTGTTAAATTATTCAATTTATTCGTCACATATAAGCTGCAACTAGTGAGCAACGCTCATGCAGCATATGACTTGTCTATGTTTGTACCAATAATTAATAATACGTACAACATTATCCCTCAAGGAAGGATAGCCAGCTTGTAAGGTTAGTTTGCCTACCAAATAACTAGAAAGATTTTGTACTAGACTTTTAGTAATGCTACCAAATTATAATGTTTGTGAAAATGTTTGTTTTAGAAATTAACTCACTTTTAATATCTGTGACTTCCGAAAAAAAGTTCTAAAATAATAATTTTTCTAGCTGTGTTTGTTTGCACGATGAGGGCGGTTGATGAGTCAACATGTTGTAAGTTACGAACACTGTTGACTGCTCTTGGATGTGTGACGGACACAAAAATGAGGCAAGGCGGAACCTACCCGTAAGGGACTTCACATTAATAAAATATATAGGTCTCCACACTTTAATACGAAACATTTTTTGAACCTGGATTTTGCAGTCGTATGGGTGAACTATTCCGTTACCTGAAAACGCCAACTTATAACTTGAAATTTTCTTTAAAAAACGCGCTATAGTTCACATTCTTATCTTAACAATTGTGTCCTTGAAAACATTTGAAAAATGGCGCTTCAATACCAACTACCGCCAACTCAACCAGCTCTGCACCTCCCTTGATTCCTACTCCAGTCTAGAGACGTTTTCAAGTGTCATGTTACTTCAGAAGTGGAAAAATACGAAAATCGTCTGATGCCAGATCAAGGCTATAATTTGAATGGCTATAAGAAATTCCTATTTGAAAAGAATCCAGAAGTGTGACGAGTGATGCAGTTGTATGGAGTTGATAATCGTTTAACAAGTACAATTTATTTGGTGATCACCCTCGGCAATTATTTGAGATTTTTCTTCAAATATTTAATAAATCAATTTCAGAGTATTACAACACTGTTCAGTATTGATAATTGTGGTTTCATTTGACGAAACTTCGACAATCAAGAGCAGGAGAAGTCCTGCATCATGGGAGATCTTCCCCCTCCCTTCATTGCCGTAAACATTGATTGTTCCCCTTAAAAACTCTGTATTCACCTTGCCAGAATTTCACTGATTAATATAATTTCTTATATGAGGGCTCATAAGTTTCTGACTTTCAAAAGTATGTATTTAAAAATTGTCACAAAACAGCTTTCAAAGTTGGCAGAACTGAGCGTACCTTGAAGAAGGGAATTTCAAGATGATGATAGAAAGGAATCTGATAGTGCTTCTAGCTAACAAAATAGTTCACCCATACTGATGAAAAATTCAAAAGGTCTTTTGCACATGTACTCGTACATAACTAGATTGATGAAGAAAGAATACCTGAGCAATGTATGGTGTAACCATGGCTCCGAAGCGAGCCATTGCGCTGCATGTTCCAACTCCTACTGACCGCAGCGGAGTTGGGTAGACCTGAAACCGAACAGTACATAATTTACACACATACAATTCCACGTAGATGTTAACTAATAACAATAGTAATGGAAACAATATCAATAATCAGTTTTCTGCGAGTCAAAACACGATACAAATTAATAAAGAAGTCCGGTATTGTAATAAATAAATTAGTTGAATAGACAACATCAATTATTAGTGTATCACTTCATTATAGAGTTCCATGATAACATCAATCAAGATTCGACTAATCAGTCGATACAAATGGGTGGCTCGTTGGAGGAGTGATAAAGTGCCGGTCTGATAACCAGGTGGACCCTGGTTCAAATCCCAAGCGGGGAACAATTTTTGACCACAGCACAATCACATAGATACGGCCACCCCGACTTTTGGAGGAGACGATAAGCCGTCGGTCCCGACTACCTCAAAGTAGTCGTCATCTATCATCCATATCATTACCCACACACAAGCCTATGAGCTCATGTGGGCTTCACCCTCATAACAAACAAACAAACAAACAAAATTAGTTCAGTTCGGGAGAGGATTCATTATTTCAACGGAATAAAATAATTCTCAAGAATACTCACCTCGGGAGTGTAAACATATGCAGCCTGGAAAACACCAGCAATTATTCCTCTAGCTAGGAATAAAGTCACAGTCAGAAAAGCACGGCTGGAAAAAATGGATGGAATGAATTATAGAACGAGAAATTTGTAACTGAAACATGAAAGTTCTAAAAACTAATTATTTTGTGTTATTACTAGAATAAGACTAGGTAATAATAAGAGTATATTACATTTAGTTTTATTCTTTCTGATTGACACTTATAGCAAGGTTGATCTTGGACACAAGAAATTGAACTTTTTCAATTATTAAGGATTTATGAAACGTAGTTCTGTTCATATGTTGTACGGTTACGGTACCTAGTGTAAAAATTTGTTCAATAAATTTCAATTTTATTATCTACAATAGTCATTTACCAAACTACACTGGGATCCAATGTGGTTTAAAATTTTCAAAAAAATGAAGATTACAACAACAATTGGAAAAATTCTACTCAATCGACTAGTCGGTATTTACAGAACTTTCTCATCTTATATTACTGTTACTGATAATCATACGATATCTGTTAATTTTCTTCACTACAATAACTTATATGACCGTCAGCACCTACATGATCAACTTGCAGTTCTGCATTTATTTATCGACTTTTACAAAGGCGAAGTTAGGACTCAACGGTCCTCTCTTACACTTAACCTTTCATCAGGTCATGCAAAGCAGATCATGCTTTAGTTTAGATGAATAACTCTAATCTAGCAAAATATTCAACCAATTCAGCTGACTAAATCTATTTCCCATCTGGAAAATAGAGAAAGCAAGCCATGAAAAGCATGACATTTAATACAAAACTGCAAGTGAACGCAGGCAATATACCATTAGATAAGAACAGACTTGAAGAAAATTATTTACAGCAATAGAGACGACGATGAAAATTAATTATTGCTGTTTGATAGACTCACTTTTTAGTGCAAATGAACAAAAATCCAACACAGCCAGCAAATATCACGAATTGCACCGCCATAGTATGTTTTCGACCAAACCGCTCGATCACAAAAATTGTTGCGAAAATTCCTGAACAAAAAAAATCACGATTTTAAAAATTGAAATGAATAGAAAATCATTATTTTGAAAATTGTTAATTGTGAACTATTAATCAATAAAATGTAGATAGTTTTTTTAATGATTATTATCATGTAACCGACCTCCTTTGGGAGATTGGCTGTCGTTAGTAAAGACAGTAAGTCGTTTCCCATTTCTGGAGGAATAGTAATTGTTGCATTACAGTCTAACTGATCAACTGCATTTATTTAGAGATGTTCTGCGCCTTCACTTGGTTGTGAAGACTGGCTTATCGTTGAGAGGATCAACGTGCTAACCACACGTTACCTCTGTCCTGTTTGATGATTATTCCCTTGCTGTATGGTCTGTCCGGGCGGGGAGGGCATTCTGGCGTGGTGGGGGGTGGCTTCGGCTCGGTAGGTGTTGGTTCGGGGACTGTAGTTTCTGTTCGAGAGTTTATGGCTTTTGGGCCGGTATTGGCCGGGCTGGAGTCGTTTTCCTGTCCTGTCGAGGTGTTTTCTTTGCTTGGACGGCTACCAGTGGAGTGAATATGAAACTGGCAACCAGCTGGTAGGCCTAGGCCCTTTTTGGGTTTTTGAGCCATTGACAAACAAAAAATCATAATGTAAATTCAGTGTGAAAATTCAGTACTGGGTATTGGTCTCTCGATGAGGGTGATCTATCGGTGAACGTGATTCTAAGTCACGAACACTGTGAACTGCTCTTGGATGGGTGACCAGTATTTGGCCAATTACACATTAAACTACCAGTAAGGCTAATAAAAGCCATAAGATTATATATATTGTACATAGTATGAAAATAATGTAAAAGTAAATTGTTTTACAATACTATACATGTACTCAATATTTAGAATACCATAAGTTTATTTTGATTTGCCAACCAATTAGTGAAGGTTCGCCATTTTTCAAACTTCCACAAAATATATGCAAATAGAAATAGCGGCATTTGTGAACGGAATTAGGGACCTAATAAGTTTCGATGTCACATTAGATAATTTTATGTCTCATCAACAAGGAATCACACTTATGTTTCATGTTAAATTCGTAATTTCAATTAATGTCGTTGATTTGACAAACTAAATGAATATTATGATGATATGTTAACATACTATCAAGTTTATGATTATCTTCCTGATCTTAACATCACTACCATCAACAATTCCAATACTTAATGATCGATTCTCAATAATTCACTTTATTTTACAAATTATAAAACATATTATCATAGAGCTAGAATAGTACTTTTTACAATCCACTATTCTTTCTTTATGATATAATCTCCCTTTTCATTTCCAATCACAATCAATAAAATTAGTTTTTATTATTAATCTATTAAATTTACCAATTTGAACGATTTCTCTCAAAATCAATTGTTTGATTCTGCCAATTAGGTGCTGTAGAATCTATAATCTTTTCCATGATTCCGTAGCAAGGTATACATATACCTTGATAGGAAGACAATAGTTTTAATATAATTAATTTAAGCACAAACCTGGAAATTCAGCCAAAGTGGTCCACAGTAAATCCATGTAATCCTGCGTATTGAGTTGTCTACAATCAGCAGTACAGGACGACTGAATAGGCTTGGTTGAAGGTACTTCAGCACATCGTGTTTCAGATACTTCGAATAATTCTGTAGTCATAAGTACAACACCATAATAACAGAATGCACAGGCGGTCCTGAAAAATAAATAAATAAATTATTAGTATCTAATTATTAGTATGTTTAGTGTCATTATTATTAGTATTAAAATTTTAGTGTCTTACAATCTGCGGGAGTAAAAGTCAATATTTAACCCTCTTATCCATCCTTGTCAAACACGAAACATGAATAAATTTGGAATTTACAACCCAAAGAAGTTGGATTTCAACTACTACACATTTAATATTCATTACATATGTCACATAATTTATAGAAATATACCCGCCTATATAAAGCAAATAGAGTCCCTGAGCCTTTACACTTATATGAAGCGATATTTGAAACTGGCAGAGATGCCACTAACCGATTTACATTTTTTTCATATTGATAATCTAAGTTATTGCTCATAATGTAGGCTATTATTGATAAAATTTTTAATTTCATCTTGAGCCATGTAGAAGCTGTCAATTTATATTGTGATTATTTAATTCTAACAATTAGTTTTTTCACTGAATTTATTAAATGGTAATTTTTTTCTTATAAGTGCCATGTTTAATTAGAACTCTTTCCCGACTTGTTTAAGTAAGGAAAATTGACAAGTTCTGTAAACTCTTTTATTCCAGTACCGTATACTGATTTTGTGAATAAAAATCTAAGTTATTTCATTAAATTAAACATTATTTTTACATTTTAAATATAAATATTACAGTTATGTCCGTCCAAAAATCCAAAATTTTATACATTATATGAACAGATTTTTGAACATTGATCGCTCTTAAAAGTCAAATTGCTTACATCAAATATAAAAAAGTTGACAAACTTGATTTTTTAAAATTATGAATGACAAAAAATGAAACTGAAAGAACAAAAAATTCATTGATAACATAACCATTCTATTTCACAGAGTGTTAGGAGTGACAACTATCTTTTAGGTACTATAATTAATTGAATGCTTTTTTCAGCAAAAACTGTAAACCAAGGTGCTGAGAAATGCAATCCAAGCCGTGTATGCAAATTATTTTTCAATAAAACAATTCAATTCACTATAATCAATCAATAAAACAATTTAATTCACTACAATCACTCGATAAGTGAATAGGCTATTACGCTCAAAGCGGGTGAGACCAATTTCAATTCAACTTCAAGATGACACAAAAAATAATAAAAGTATATATTAGATAGTCGGATTGAGTAAGAAGTAAGTATTGGCAGTATTAAACCATTTGTATCATCAGCCTAGCTGATACAGTAGCCTAGAGGCATTCTTTAGGAACAAAACATGCCGTCGCAAGCACCACAGCGATCGATCAGTTGGCCATCGGTGATCAGGTGGCAATGAGAACTAACTTAAGATAAATTTAAATGATTCAAATTTTAGTTTTAAAAAAATTTTATTTCAATTAAGAGCACATGATTACACTACGAGAGCTGGACACCGACTGACTGTCCGCGCTCCAAGCAAATACAAAACAATAGTATTCTATAAGCGCTAAGTAAGCAATTCTACTAATCAAGTACTACATAACTCCTCCCTCCTAAAATTTAAGTTCGTCCTCGAACTTCCAAAAATAACCAAAATTAAATTAAGACAATGCTGGAGGAGCATAAACAACAGTTGGAGGCATTTGAATAATTCTAGTATCATTGGTATTACAGAGACAATTTCTTAAGGACAAATAACAATGATAACAATGACTACAATCAAAAGACAAGGAAAACTAAAATAATGAGGGTGGAAGACCCATGTATCATCAAATTCTTCTTCATCAATATTAGTTAATTTAATGTTTTCGATTCTTTCCAAACTTTTCATATCAAATTTCTGTTTGTGAATAATTTCAGGAATGAATGATAATTTTTGACCAAAAGTTTCAATTGAAGTGAAAGGTAATCTTATATCTGTCATTACATCATCAAGTTCCAAATTTAACAAAAATGATACAGGAGTATTGATTTTCACATTATTGATACTAATTTGATTAATCCTAAAACCTATTACACAATTACATTTTTCATAATATTTCAAATATGGTTCAACATTTATCAATTCGATCTTTTTACATTTTTTCAAAGGTTCATTCCTGAATAAAGATAAAGTACATTCATCAGTTACAATTTTAAAATCTTTACAAAACGAGTTATTCAAGAAATCAAAACAATTATACAATTTCCAAATTTTGTTGTCTTTTGAAACCGAGAAAACATCATCAATTAATTTCATTGTAAACACTTTTGATTCATTCTGTACAGGATAAGAAATTAAATCGTATCTATCGAAATTTACATTAGCTTTTGGAATTTGAATAACATACGTCAATAGGTTTTTTGACAAAATACAAGTTGTTCTGCTTATCTCCCACAATACTTTCATATCTTTACTAGCTAAAGAATAATTCTTATCACTAACAACATTATCCAAATCTTTCATTGATATTATAGAAGGGTGAAGTTTCCCATTTTCACAATACAAAATTGAGTTAATTATATCATTTATTTCATCGTCCAAAAGTTCCAAGGTAACAGAAATTAAATTTACAATTTGAAGTCTTCCAATTGCATCCAAATTTTGATTCGTAATTTTATTCAACATTTTATTATTGGAATTGATATTCTTTACGTTACTATTAAATTTCTTTACCAAATTTTCATTTAATACAATATTCGCTTATTCATTCTTGATTAAATGCATTTCATTATTTTCCATTTTTGCAATAATATCATTATAATGTTCCTTATCATCTGCGGTCATCAAACCTGTGACCCAAGAAATTGCGTTTCCTAAACCATTAAATAATCCTCTTTTTGTACGCTTATTATTAACAATTGACAAATCTTTTTGAGAAATGGATTCCAATTTAAAGTACAATCTTTTTGCTAATCTATACAAAGAAAATACAATGTCATTTGAAATAGAAGAATTTTCAAGAGTTCTTATCGAATTTTGAAGAGCTAATAGTTCAGTTTGCAAATTGGTTATGTTGGAGTAGTGAATAATTTTGTAAGTCTCATTGATAACAGTTGATTGTCCAGTTTTAATCGGTACTAGTCCCGCTGAGTCTGTTAAGTCTGTCAGGTGATAGGTCATCACGAGAGCAGGAAGGCAAAGGACTATCCCTATCATTACGATTATCAGCATCTGAAACAATATTATCATTGGATTTTACTAGTCTAGGTCGTTTAAGTCGATTGGGGTGGAGTTTGAGAACTTTACCTTTACTTTGATATTTATTTGATGCAACTTTAGTAGCTGGGAAATATTTAGGCAAGTGCTTTTTATTTTGGATATTTCTTACGAATCTTTCTTTTCCTACATACTCAGGTGGTCTTTCACGAGTTTGATTTAGCTTTTCGGTTCTAGTTTGTTTTTCCTTCTCAATTTTAGCTCTATTGATTTCGTGTAATATTTTTCATTCTTTAAAGTGTTCGTCAGCGCTATGTTCAGTTATTTCTGCTCTTGTCCGTTCCAAATCTGAAATGTATTTGTTTGGTCCAAAAGTCAATTCAAAAGGAGTCATACTAAAATTCTTTTTGATCGAATTATTGTAGGAAATCAAGCTAAGAAGAAGTTTATCTTCTAATGATGAATTAAGTCTGTCAATTTCCAAAGAATTAAGTGTTTCAATTAGAGTCGAGTGTGCACGTTCTATGGTTCCTTGTGGATCAGGATGACCTGAAGACACATAATAAGGAGTAATATCATAGATAGACAAAAATTGTTTGAAAAGTGTATTGTCAAATTCTTTTCCTTGGTCCATTTGAATTTTCTTAGGGAGAGGGTGTCTCGCAAAGTATTGTTTGAAGGCTTTAGTCACTGCTATACCTGACAAATTGTCCAAAATGTAAGCATCAAGCATTTTACTGAATGCGTCAATTATAGTCAGAATCTTATGTTGTCTATAAGAGAAAACATCAATCTGCAATTCTTGGAATGGTGCTAAAGGCGTAGGTGTTTTTTCGTAATTTATTTTCACAGGTTTCCTATCATACTTCACTTGCAAGCAATTGCTACATTTATTTACAAAATTATTTACATCTCGATACATAGAGGGCCAATAGTATTCTTTTCTTAATTTCGTGTAGTTCTCATTGATACCTCTATGAAAACTTTTACCGTCATGATATCTTTCAATTAATTCAAGTTGTTCGTCTTTGTCAATCACATCAGTCAGTTTCTTTCGATAGATCTTAAATTTGATTTTTATCAAAAACTTGAGTCATTTCTTCAGTGAAAGTCAAAATTATTTTGTTTTTCCAACTTTCGAGAGTATTTCCTCGAACGTCAGCGTAAATTCCATAAGTTCGTGTGGGATTCAAGTATGTTTTAATTTCATCAATGTTGTTTTTAATATCATCGGGATTTGAAAAGAAGAAAGTTATTCTTTGTTTATCAAAAACTTTTTTGAAATTTGGTTTTGAAGCACCTCGCTTTATAATCACTTGATTATATTCAATGTTCACTGGTCTAGTCTCGTCAATGATGTAAATTCTAGCATTGGAACTTTCCTGTGAATGAACTGTCATTAAACTATCATTGTCAGAGTCGTTTGCATTTTGATCGTCCGGTATGTGATTATTATCGTCAGGATAATTTTGGGGTACGAGTATTTATTTCATCGATATTTTCGGCAGGAATATTTTGGGGTATTTCGTCCATATTTTCGTCTTGTTGGTCATTTTCATTATTTTCGTTAGGTATTGATTCAAGTATTTCGTCAAGCATTTCTTGATCTATTTGAGGAACATTTTCGAGATTACTAAATATGTCATCTAATAATTCTTGAGCAAGTTTAGGATTTTTTTCTATTTCTTTATTGTGTAATTCAATTGGATTTCTGCTTAAAGCGTCGGCTACAAAATTCGATTTGCCTTGTAAATATTCGATTGTGAAATTGAATTCTTTTAACAATAATTTCCAACGAACTAGCTTGGAGTTAGGCTCTTTCAAAGAATGAAGCCAGACTAACGGCTTGTGATCTGTTCTCACAGTGAACTTATTTCCGTATAAATAAGGTCGAAAATGCTTAATTGACCAAACCACAGCTAGCAACTCTTTTTCAATTGTTGACAAGTTGGTTTCTGCTGGGTTCAAAGTCCTAGATGCAAATGAGATCGGATGTTCTCCGTCATCGAATTTCTGAGAGAGGACACTTCCTAGAGCTTTTTGACTTGCATCAGTCGTTAGAATGTACGGTCTATTCAAGTCAGGTAATCTGAGAACAGGAGCGTTTATGATCTGTTCTTTAAGGTCATTGAATGCTTTAACAAAAGATTCATCTTTGTTATTGAACGTGACATTTTTCCTGAGCGAGTGAGATAGAGGCTGTGCTATTTTAGCAAAGTTCTTAATTAGTTTCCTATAATAACCACAAAGTCCTAAAAATTGTTTTACATTCTTTTGATTTTGGGGAATAGGAAAATCTTTTATTGCTTCAACTTTCAAAGGATTTGGTTTTATGCCTTCACTAGAAATTACATGACCCAAAAATAATAATTCTCTATGGAAAAATTCAGTCTTGTCAAGTTGTATTTTTAGATTGAATTTTTGCAATCTTTTGAAAACTGTCTCCAAATGTCTCATATGTTCTTTCAGAGAGTCAGAGAATACAATAATGTCATCAATATACACTAGCACATTAGGTAAATCAGCAAATATCAAATTAACAGCACGTTGAAAACATGGTGGTCCGTTTTTAAGTCCAGAAGGAAGGCGCAAAAATTCATAATGGCCTGTTTCAGTCGAAAAAGCTGTTTTGGGAATAGATTCTTCCTCTAATTCGATTTGATGGAACCCTGATTTCAAGTCAATAGTCGAGAAATAGTTTGCAAGTCCTATTTTACCAAATAAATCTTCGATATTAGGTAATGGAAATCGATCATCTTTGGTTTTCAAATTCAATTTACGATAATCAACAACTAATCTTACTTTTCTCTTGCCTGACGCATCGGGCTTTTTGGGAACGACCCACAATGGAGAATTGTAAGGAGAGTTGGAATGTCTGACAATTTTATTTTCTAGTAACTTATCAATTTCGTTTTTAATGTCTTGCTGAAACGCATAAGGATATCTGTAATTTTTTGTATAGACAGGTTCTTCATCAGTTGTATTAATTCTGTGTTTCAAAATATTAGTAGCAGTTAAAGGTTCATTTTCCTTTTTGATAATTTCAGGATATTTCAAAATTAAATCGACTATTCCTTTCTTCTCCTCACTATTCATGTGGTCGGTTCTCAATAGTGATAGCAATTTTTCGTCATTGAGAGGACAATTGGTCGTCTCATTAACGAAAACTTCGACAGGTGTCAACCTAAAATTTTCAAGTGTCGTTTCCTTGAATTCATTTGAGAACACATCAATACATATTAAATTATTTACAGTTTCAACTAAAGCATTCTTAAAATCTAAGTCATCATTTTCAATAATAAACAATTCGTTTTTACTCTCATATGGAATTATCAATGAATTCCAACCTTTATTCAATTGAATAGGTCCTATTCCATACAAAGGAAGGATATTTGATTCGAATCTGAGGCAATTGCACTCAAGATCGATAGCGGCTTTCAATTTTTGTAATATTCTATAGCCTAAAAGAACATCATAATTTTCAGAGAATTCATGCAACAAAAATTCTGATTCAAAATCTTTCCCTAGGATATTGAAACAATTCATTTTTACTTTATGTTTTCCTTTGGTTTTTCCTGCAGGGGTAACTATCGTAAAATTACAATCAATTAATTCATTTTCATCATTAAGTACATGCTTCCTTACATAATTGTAACGGCTACCTGTGTCAATAAGAATTTTTAAGTCATTTCTCTTGAGATATGGCAATTCTAAGTGCATGGAATTTAATTCAACAATTAATCCGGGTTGTTGTTCGGTTGGCCTACTTCTAAAAAATGAATCCTCTCGTTGAGTTCGGCGATAATTCGGTCTTTTTCATCCATGAAGTTGACATCGGTTTCGGTGGTGTGAATTGGAGCCTTGAATTTGGGGTTGGTTGAGACAGTTCTCATAGAGACGTCCGTATCATTTGGAAACTGTTGCCTGAACTGTCCTGATCCTGAAGCTTTTGAATTTTGATACTGGTGTTGGTTTTGATTGAAGTTTTGATAGCGATTTTGATTGAAGTTTTGATAGCGATTTTGATTGAAATTTTGATACTGGTTTTGGCGATTCTGATTGAAATTTTGAAACTGGTTTTGATAACCCTGATTGAACTGTCTTTGGTTGAAGCCCTGTTGCCTACTAAAGTCTTGGGGTTTTTGGAAATTTTGAATTCTGTTTTTGTTTTGGAAGATTTGTTTTTGTTGAAAGTTATTGCTGTTTGGTTTGTGAGATTTGTTAGTGTTCGTACTTAAGTTAGTCATATCCGTGTTGAATCCTAACTGTTTCATCAACAAATGACTATTATTGATGAGTTTACTTCTAGCGTCGTTCAGATCTTTCATTTGAAGGGTTTGTAGATGAACACCAAGGGCTGTCGGAATACCGTTGCACAACACATTCACTGATTGGGTATCTAATTGAGCGAGAAGCATTTGAAGGGCTTGCCCTTCGACATTTTCAAGTTTGTATTTAGTTACGATTGTTGTTCTTTTCGCTACTAGTCTGTTCAAAAACTGTATTGGATGTTCGTGACTGTAAGATCGCATATTTATTAGTTCTGACATTAACTGGGGTACTGATCTACTGTCCGCGAAATTGTTTTTTAGCACTGAGATAAGTTCAGGGATGGTTGAGCATTCATTATTGTGAGCTACTTGTTTCGCAGCACCGTTTAGTTTGTTCATGCATTTTTGGAAAAGCAACCAGTGGTTTTCTTTTGCTTCAACTACAGTATCGATTGTGTATTCACTGTGCAGTTGTGAAGCCACATTAAAAAAATTTAAGAGTTCAGAAGGATCACCAGAGTATTCTGGGATAATATTAAGATGAGATTCGGTAACTGGGCGATTCACTTTAGCCATGGTTACAAGTTGAATGTTTGATAACTCACGTTCAAGTTGCGAAGTTGCTGCTACCAATGAGTCAGTGTCGGTCTCTTCCTCCTGGTCCTCCACGAATCTTCTTGCTACTTGACCCACGCCAAGTTTCAGAGAGTCAAATCGGTGAGGGGATACAGCTGCTCTGGATACAGCAGGATAATTGATCTGAGATGGATCCAGAGTGGAGAAATTCTTGGAGATGTTGGTTGTTGACCCACGACTAAGAGTTGATACTCACTTTTTCGAAAATGCACCAAGTCCCGAAATTAGATGAAAGATCGAAAATTCGGCACTTCACTTCCGAAAAACTAGCGGGTCCCTGTTCGGGCGCCAGATAAATTTAAATGATTCAAATTTTAGTTTTTAAAAAAATTTATTTCAATTAAGAGCACATGATTACACTACGAGAGCTGGACACCGACTGACTGTCCGCGCTCCAAGCAAATACAAAACAATAGTATTCTATAAGCGCTAAGTAAGCAATTCTACTAATTAAGTACTACATAACTTTAGTGAACTCGAACAGCCTGTGCTTGGTGAAAAATTGAAAATGAAGAATTTCAAAGAGCAACATTCACGCAAGCGCGACTTCAAACTATAACGTGTTTTGTAGTATTTTGAAAAGATTGGTCTTTCTTTGAAAAGCCCTCGTATATTCAGACCAATCTCTATATTGCACATCAGAACTCTCTGAGACCCGTGTACTTTTATTATTATTATTATTTCGTATGCCACATTTTGTGGGGAGTTCCGAAGAAGTTCCACAGCCAACATAACCACAATTTTCCATGTTGGGAAATTATTGTGGTAGTTATTGGAATTTTGGTGAATTTCTTCAAATTTCATAGAACCAAACACAAAAATAACACTAATCCACTTTGTACTTTGTATGTACTTTGATGCTTCTAATGCCTCTTTTGAAGTTCAAGATGACATAAAATTTTGTAAAGTATATCAAATTAATACTTTAGTCGAATGTCACTTTGAAGTCTCTACTTCTACTGCTTGCACAAAGAACGTGCCCTGAATATATGAGTAATGTGTAATTCAATGTCTGTCCAATAAATAAACTTACCAAATGAACCAAAGAAGGAGAGATGTCCTTCGCAACTGTGGAATAAGCAGATCCTTGACCCTGCCACGCTCTCCCAGAACCGAGTCATCAACGACCAATCTTCCCAGCAGCATCGGTTTTCGATTATCAGCAGCAACTTGCTTCAAGGTGGCTAATGCCTTATCAGGCTGTCCTGATGCCACATGATAACGAGCACTCTCAGGAAGCCACTGCAATTAATTCAATTGAATTGTAGAAACATTCAACTTCCATGATTGGAAAATATTATGAAATTGACAATGATAATCAATATTGTCAAAAATGTTAATTGAAGATTAAGCTTAAATTATCTTTGTGCAACTAGGACGTAATCCTTAGAGTAAAACAATATTTCGTTGTTTTTTTATTCCCCATACATGATTGGAAAGCCTGATTTATCCTATATAATTGCCATTTCTATCGCTAAATTCTATAAGGAGCAATATTCTTTTTTTTGAACTCTTTCAAAACCTTCACCGCCATCTCGGTTCCCTGCTTGAAATAAATTCCGTTTTCTACTTCATATTTCGTCTGGAATGAAATTCCGAAGCTTCAATATTTCAATTTTGTGCAGAGATTAGTCACAGGAAGCAAAATCAGGACAGTTGGGTGAATGAGAGGGACCAGAGACCATCTGACCAGATAAGACATACGAATATGGATTGATGAGATTTAACCGTATACCATGACTGAGTTTACCTATTCAGCGGGTTTGAATCAACTTTTCAAGTTTTCAGGAACACACGATATCAATTTGAGTTGACGGTGTACTGATGATCACTTGCATTGATGAGCAAATTGTCCCTTCTGCCCCATAACCTGCGGTCTTTGTTTGTTTGGATCTTTTGGTCCAAGAGAATCAGAGTGTTTCCATTTTTGCGATTTTTCTAGTGGTTTCCGCATAAGTGAATTAATTAAGTGTATAAGTGTGTTCTATTAAGTTCCGCATAAGTGTATTATTGACCTCAACATAAGAGTTGAAGAATTCATTAGTGTTTCGATTCCAGACGGACGCCAATGTCAAAAACAAAGATGAAAAATATTTGAAAGTCTTGGCGGTGAAATGTTTGAAGAGGTCATACAAAAATGAATCAAGCTGGAACTGAAATGCATTCACAAAAATTACAATTAATCAAAATTCAATTACAATTACAAAAATCGACGATGAGAAATCAAGCTTTTCAATAATGTATGGGAAAACCTTATGAAATATTGTTTTACACTTGAAATGAAATGGGAAAGTTATTTCATGGATAGCCTCACTATGTATCCATGAAGAAATCAGAGCTCACGAGCTAAGCTTTGAAGGTAGATTTCTTATGGAATATGAAATGCTGATATGAGTTCCCTTCTAGATCAAGCCTCTATTCAATGAAGTTAGGTGGATGCACGTATCTCCGTTTGCTCCATGCACTTATAGAACATTTAATTCCTGTGTTGAGTTGATTGATTAGTGGTCAAAAAATGTACTCAATCCAAATGAACTCAATGTACTCCAATGTACTCAATCTAAATATGTACTCAATCCAAGCAACAATGTTACTAAAGACTAGGTAGTTAATGCTACTTTTTGAAGTAGCGTTCAAGCTACTAGTTTGAATTTAGCGAAAAATTAGAGTAAGCTCTTGAAAATCAATGGAACAATTTAGAATTTATTAAAATAATGAGCAAAATATGCTGAAAGGCTTACAGCATGAGAAGTTTGGCGAATTCTTCCTGAAACACTCTGTACAGCCTACATATTTTTATGAATTCAATTCCTCAAACTTGAGATTTAATTTGCTAGACTTACCGGACAAATACAAGCGAAGGCTAAAAGGGGTGCTGTGGATAGGGCTAGTAACCACTGCCATCCCAGAGTCGGCATCACAAGTAGAGCCAATAAAACTTCGAAGCAAGCTCCTAAAGCCCAAAAGCACTGTTGAACAGATGTTAAATCAATTAATCAAGAATATTATTGTTGTTTGAATCACGCTATTCTTATATATTTCGCATGGAATGAATTTTGCAAATAGAAAGAGAAAGACAGAATTTGAATACATAAGTCGAAATTAAAAATCATACTTTTTATTGACAAAATTACATGGCACCAAAATTGAATTGAATTCGAGCTTGAAAAGCATGTGCGTGATACCAAAAAAGTGGAAGTACTTCAGGGTGGAAACTCTGCACTGAACTGATAATTGAGAATAGGGCATGGAGTCAAACCAGTTGTTTCTAGTAGGAATTTCACATAACCAGAGTTTTACTTCATCGACTAACGTCTCATGTAGAATGCATGCATGGAATGAATTCAAGTATTTTAAACTTGATTCAAAAATATTGTGAAGCTCCTCCATAGTAAAATGAAAGGAAAAACTGTCAAACTAAAACCGTCAAGCCGAATTCTCCAGTTTAGAAAACAGATTCATCATTGAAATTAAACGATGTTTATTCAGGATGTAAGAATTATTAGATAGTACAGTTAGCCAACTACTGGAATATAATAATAATAGAATAAATTCGAATAACCAATTATATTATTCAAATAAATTCTTTATAAAGAATTTAGTGGCGCTAGCAATTACAGTGAATGAAGCGTAATAATATTTCTTCAGGTAATCAATTACAAGTAAAGTCTATTTATCACTGATAAATATAAGCTGTGAGTGAATACATGGAATAAAATTGAAATTTACGTTTTTAGCTATTGTTATTGGAATCATTTGTTCAAATAAATGTATCTACAATCATTTCACTAATTGTGGTAGGGATACTATCAATTAGACCAATTAATGCAACATTTACATTTTTTGTGAGACTGAAATACAATGGTTAATAAATGTCATGCACGGAAATTCTGGAATGGGAAAAATAAAGAAATTGAATAGAAAGTTACAAAAATGCTATTACAAGCAACAGTGTTGTGAAGTTTATTCACAATGGATTAGAAAAAATGATGGAATTTGATAGAGGAAGAAAGGCGATGAGAAAAATTATACAAGAGCGGAAAAATATAAAATATGTTATCAAGTTGAAAGAATCAAAATGTTTGATAATAATTGGAGTCTGAGTTTAACAGATATCTGTGCAACAGAAATTCAATAAAGTTCAATAACGGTGGAGAGAAGCTGACCTAGTAATTTCAGAAAATGATGACAATTTATGAAAAAAAATTAAATCGGAAGCAAGCACCTGAGAAATGAACAACAATTACAATGTAAATTACACGAAAATCAGACAATATTTACAAAGTTACTATACGTTACTTGTAAATATTTACAAGTATACTAGTAATAGTAGTAGTAGTAGTACTAGTAGTAGTAGTAAAGTATACTTGTAATATTTCAAGTGACTTATACGACTATATTAAATAGACTATATTATATACAAGGGAGAAATATTTACATGTATAGCTGGCGTTACTTGACTTGGAGCATGGAAAATATATTTATTTAATGAACAGCTGATGCTAAACCTCAGCTCTCAGCCGACAGTCTGCAAACAATCTTCTAGACCGGACATTAATGATTATAGGATACCACTTCGTTTGAACACTGATTATGATACGAATTTAACCAATATTCATTTACAAAATTAAAAAAATAGTTTTTAATAAAATTTTAATAGAAAAAACAGATTTAATTTTAATTTAGCAAGCTACTAGGGTTTTTGAGAGGCCGGTGAGATAGAATAAAAAATGTAAATGAGTATGAAAATAAATGGCTTACAATGACAAATTCACCTTCACCTTCTTGAACTTTTCCAGTCAGGGCCCTGTAAGCACTCTGAAGTCTTGAGTTCACTTCACACACGCACAAGATCACGAAATTCAACCCGAAGGGCCGGTTGCACGTACGTTCTGATAGTTTAATCAGCTTTATTTTACCGTGTCAAAGTGGATAAACGTTCAAATGAATAAAGTATTGAAATGTAATAGTAGTAGCAGAATATTCAAATGTACTTATTTAAAATAAATATGTGAATCAATAATTATCTCATTATTGTATGAATTATTTATTTATTAAAACAAAAACATGATCTGGAAACTGCATGCTAATACAACTCAATTGTTGTCAGGTTGGTAGTACCACAAAAATCGACAACCTTAAGATGCTATTGTTTTCAGATATTGAAAATTTAATCATCAGCTGATGGTTATGTTAAAATTTTCAACGCCTCAAACTCTGCCTCAAACTCTAGTTTAGTACTGTGAAATTAGTATTCAATTCTAATCAACCAGCTGCTGACCTGTTAAATTTGAAAAAAACCGCCATTGAAATGTTCTATAACCTCATTCATATCATCGCCTCAATGATAATAAATCTTAACTTGATTCATGAATTTGAAGGTGTGCAATATTTTTAGGCAATAAAATTTAATGTACATGATGTGTCATCGAGTTTTGTAAATGAAACTATTGAAACTCAAGGCTTTTTAATAATTTATATGCTTCTATTCTCTATTTGAATTGAATTAGTTTGCCGTTGCTACAAGATGTCGTTATCCAGGCTAATAATCACGGCGTTAAAACTTAACGAAGTTACGAACAACCGGCCCAAAGAGCACTAAAAATAACTGAGAGAGACTAGTCATAACTACCCTTTTTTATATCTTATCCCCACCACGCCTACCTCTCAACCCTATAGTTTTGCCATGTGCTCTGACAGGCAACAATTATGAAAATATAGTTGTTTCTATATCAAACTTTTGAATAATTCAAATTGAAATTAAAGGCTCCTCTAAAAATATAATAATAATTACAGTCTTGTATTCCTAATCTTGAAATTTTCAATATTATTATTAAGTTATGGTTATTCAAATGACATTAACAAATACAAATTGAATTTGTCTGTGTGAGCATGAAAATAACAATTTTTGATTGCAAGTAGGCTTATACTAATTTTCATGGAAGAACATATTAGTTATTAATTTCAAGATTATTCCATTACATCCATTAAAATTTGTTGAATACAAAAATAATTAATTTATTCAATAATGACTCTGACAATGAATGCATTACTTTTATTTGTATATGCATTTTATATGAATCTAAAATTTACAATAATAATAATTTAGCCCTCTGTTAGTAATCATCATCCATACATAATTTTTTATCTAATTTACAAATACAACAACATACTAGAATTATACTATACGTATACTATCCTACGGCCCCTACTGTAGATACATGCATACATAATAACTACTACTATGCTATCACTATATTATAAGCAGACTATATTCATGCAGACCCTCTCCCCACGTGCTCCGCTACTCACTCACTCCCTCCCTCTCACACACGCATGATCTCTCACTCACACGAGGACCTATTGTTCTACACCCACAAGTATTTAACAATATAGAAACTTCGAGAACTGTGTTCACTGAATACATAGCGGTACCAAGCAGCCCTTTCTTCAAAATCCTTTTTGGAAGTTCTATTTATTTGGAATTCAAAAGTAAACTTCTAGAAGCTTCTATTTTTCTGAGATGGTGGGAAGAAGTCGTGTTCAATACATGTCAACGGCTCACATTCCAGTTTACATTTTAGTATATGCTATAAATTATATTACAACTTAACTATAAAGAAAAAATTAGAATATGAGAATCGTCGAGTTTCATGTGTTTTTTTCTAAAATTAGCAAGCTGTACAGAAGCAATACTTTGTAATGATTATTTAAAAAATGTTTGTTTTGAATTCTGAGGATGGAGAAATTTTAAGTTTAAAGAATTTAATTTAATGAAAACATTTAGATAAGAGGAGAACAATTAGAGAAAATTCGAGTAAAAAGATCTTGCAACTATTCTAGGTGAAGAAAATTGAATGAGATATAGTAGTTTTCATTTGGTAAAAAATGTATTGTGTTGAAGTTTTTGAAGAAGAATAGATACCGAACCGCCAAGGAAATTAAAAAAAGCAGACCCGTTCAAATCTTCTAATACACTTACATCTAGTAGTACAACACACTTTGCCCGCTGTTTTGATGGCAAAAACTCTGCATACAATGTTACACTGCGCATAAATAAGGAAAGAAAATTACAAAAATACTCACTACTCAAATTAAAAGATCTACAAAATAAAAAAATGCATTTCTACTGAGACGAAGGATGAATGAATTCATTACTAGAGTGATAACAGAAATTGTATCCAGGCGAAAAAGAGAGGATTGAATCTATGAAAACATAAAAACACAACATTCTCACCCATAGCTCCAGCTAGAAAGCATTGAAAAACTTACAATCGCTCAAAAATATCTATTCAGAATGCGGTAGAGGAGACGGACGTTTTTGAGACTGATAGTACTCTTTCCCTCCGTCACCGAGAGTGGCGTGGATGGTGGCGTTTGACTCGTGAAGTGAGTTCTTGCCATTTTTTGTGTTCCAGTTCCAGTTATCGTCATGGAGCCTTGAAGGGTGTAACAGAGAATTTTCGCCTATGATTGGTTTTCCCGAAATATTGAGACAGTTACCGCCGTACAGCTCAAATTTCCAAACAAATCCCATTCACTTATAGCTTTAATCATTGATGGTAACTGTTCTATGAACGTCTCGATGGAATGCGGCATCCACCATTTTGAATATTCTATTACGCGATCCACTCGCAACATCTAGACTCGTAGCATCAATTGGTTCGGATATCCTTGGATACCCTAGATATAAAAATATTTGGTTCTATTGCTCTTTTCACGAACCTGCACACAGAAACCGCAAGAAACTTTGAAATTTTAAAGAATCTATAAAAAAGATAAGAACGCACTGTATCAACGATTTCGGCCACCACTGGTTTATTTCAATGCAAACATCTTGGCACCAATAAATTTTTTTATAGAAATTACAATTTTATCATTTTCTTGAATGTCCGTCTTCACTGCCGCAGCCTTCATTACATTGAAATTGGGAACTTTCATAAGAAAGACAACAAAGGATTAATTAAAAAAAAAACACACACTATATAATAAGCCACATTGAACTCAAGAACTTCTTTAAACACAAAACTGTCTTGAAATGTCTTGAAAAAAATGAAATTCAATCTAGGCAAAGCAGGAAGTAATGGATTTGGGAAAAACTACAATAAATTTTCTTTAAACTTTGGATCTAGCCAGAAAGCATTGGAAATATTGTTAAAAAATGAAACAGTCACAACATCACAAGCTCTGAATTCAGTAATGAAGCAAAAACTTTATTCACGCAGAATCGTACAAAGTATAGTTTGCCAAAGCTTAGGAGTTGACGTTACAATACACTATAACATATTGTAGAGGCCTGTCTACTCAGCTTGAGCGCGAACTATGAAAAGGTTAAAAAAACATAGAAAAGGATGGGAAAATTAAATTCACTTGAAAGGTAGATTAAAAGGTATAGAAGTAAAAGTTGGATTATTTCTATACAATGGAGAGAAAAAATTAGAAAACCCCCCATTATTCTATTCAAAAACCTTTTGGAGCGAATTCAATCTTTGAGGTGTTTTTAACCTGCTTGGATTGCGGTTTTCAGTAGATAAGGGTTCAGACTACTGAAAAACTATGTCGAAAAGGGTAAAATAGTACAAGAACACATCGAAGACTGACTTTGCTCCAGTTAAACTGTCCAACACTCCGATAAGAAATATGATATGTGGATATCTACAGGTGCAGTCTAAATTTGATTTCATTTAATAAATGTGGATGGGGAGGAACAAATAATTTTCCAAGATTTGAAGTTTGAAACTGTGATGGAATAAAAAGAATAAACGAGTGGCTAAAGCAACAATTTCTATTAATATAATTTGCATTAGTTATTTATATAATTATGATAATCAACTCCAAGTTAAGGAACGCATCATCACACATTGAAATAATGGTACATTCTATATGAAGTAATGCTTGATTGAAATTATTCAGGTTAAAAAACTTACGATTGAGGAACACAGCCAATTGCAAACCCAACCAAACCACGAAGAATAAGAATCCAGGTATAGTTGGGTGCAAACGAACTTAGAAGACCATAATAGAAAAGCAGCACAGCGCATAGTGTTAAAGCCTAGAACAAAAATAACACACTTCGTGAGACAAAACATTTATTTATCTATTCAACAAACGAAACACATATAAAAGGTGACACAAAAAACGGGAACTCTTGAAGTAACACGTACGTGAATAAAGGAAATGTAATCATTAGTTTCATTGCTGAAATTGTGAAGTAGAATAGTTGTAACAAGAAAAATGTCAATTTTTGTAGATAATGTCCTTGAAATACCTGGAAGCGAACAGTGAGATTTTGCACGCCAAGTTGAACCACTGCAATGCGAATCTCAACGATTTCTTCGTGAATCCTTGTTTTCAACTCGAATATTTTTTGAGCGTGAAGCGTATGCTTTACGTTTTAAATGGCCCCACAAGAAAAAGTTAAACACAGTGCAACGACATTCCATGCTTACATGGAAATCTCACTGTTTGCTTCCAGGAATGTATACGTTTGAATGGTTGTCATCTTAAAGACATTGTCCATGAATATTGGCATTTTTTTGTTAGAACTATAAATTGCAACTATTCTTCTTCACATTTTCAGCAATAAAACTAATGATTACATTTTCTTTATTCACGTACATGTTACTTCAAAAGTTCCCGTTTTTCTGTGTCACTCTGTATAAGGGTACAAGGATATGAAATCCCATAAATTGCCCTCTTAACACAAGAAAAGGAAAACATGAGCATCAGTTGATCGAGCAAGCACAATAAGTGAACATAACAGATTAGAATAAAAAGACAAAAGATAATACGAATGAAGTAACATAACATAAGACAATAATCATAAGTGGAATAAAAGTAGGATAAGTAGGTGAATAGAGTTGTGAAACTACACTTTGTAAGTCAAAGCCCATGAAGGGCCTAGGCCTGCTAGTTGGTTGCCAGTTTCATATTCACTCTACTATACAGCAGAGGTGAATAATCATCAACCAGTTAACGTGTGGTTAGCAAAATGATCCTCTCAACCAAAAGCTAGCTTCCGTAACCGAGTGACGCCGCAGAACACCTCTGAATAACATCCAGTTGATCAGTTAGTGTAATAAAACAATTACTATTCCTCCAGAGACGGGGGGAATAAAACTACAGTAAACGATCAAAATGGAGATTTCCAAGATTAAGCTTCACTAAAAGAATCACAAAATTTATTGTTTGAATAATTCATGTTCATATTTCTTCAATGGGACAATGATTTCTAATTTCACAATCAAGTTGAATGAATATATTTTGACAATAGCATATTTCTTTTCGTTCAAATAAGAAACCACAAAATTTGTCGACAAAGTTACACAGTACCTCATCCATAATAAGATGAAATTTGGTGTCACATGGTACTTTTTCAATACATCCTTGTGATGAATATTCCAAACATGTTTCTTCAGCATTAGATATTTTTCAAGCCTAGAAATTGAAGGACATAACCATCAATATTGTTTTCAAAATTTCAACTTTACTATAATTTTTCCTTTATTTTAGATTTTTAATATTTATTGTTGATGACCTAGTTGATCTGGATCTTAGTTCAGCTCAAAATAGACTTACATAGTATAGACAAATATTTGAAAATTAATTTCAAAATTCGTGTACATACCTGTTTACGGCCATATCTGTCACTGATATAACCCCAAAACGTTGAACTAATCATCATTCCAAGAAATACAATCTGAAACAATCAATTAATTCGATTATTAAATAACAATTGGATAAACTAGTTTGGTTTCAATCAATTGTGTTTACGATGTTTTACATCCAGTTGATTTATTGATAATAATTGAATTATTAGCTCTGATGCTCTGAGAATGATCAACTTTTGGGATCTTGTGTAAGTAAACACATTCATACTTTATATGTTCACTTTGTAATTATGGGCTACCAATGTACACTAACTCAATAAATAATTACAGTACCCTTGATACTTCCATATTTCCTAAATCGATAATTATAAAAATTCTCACAATCAAACATTTAGAAGCTAGTTTAACTTGGTGAACACATTACAAATTACTCTCCATTACCCACGTACAAGTAAAATTAAATACTTATGTGGGCATCATTCACAATAAAAAATAAGTTGTGATGGGCTATTCCAATAGTTTTGTTACAGACTGGAGAGATTTGGAAGAATTGATTTCATTTATTAGTACATCGGTCTTAGTATCATAAAATAAGAACCATAAACCAATAAGTATAATTAACTAAAAACTTATTTACTCTTCTTCAAATAGTCGTCCTCTAAAGGTAGCATTCCCAAGCGGCAGCTCGAGCTGCTCTGCTCTAACCATCACAAAACTAAATTTTGAATGTTATGTTTGTTATTAGGGCTACTAATGTATAAAATCAAAGTAAATATGAAAATATCATTGAATATTATTTTTCAGCAAATTAATTGAGAGAAATATATAAGTAATATTTAAACCAAAATGAATTTCAAAATGTATTTCAAAATGACTGGAAAAAGGGAACTTTGATTATCAATTGATTTATTTTAGTTAACAGCCCTAATAACAAACTCACCATTCAAAATTTAGTTATGTGATGGCTAGAGCAGCGCAGCTCAAGCTGCCGCTTGGGAATGCAACATTAAATAAGGTGTGTGGCGAATCATCTGATATTTGCTACTTGTGATTAACAACCTGTTTTCAACTTTCATTAGTTTGTTTATAAATTGTATCAGTTTGTTTAATATTTCTCAGTTCAAATTCATCATCATTACATTGAAACATCTAATCGTTCTCCTGTTTTATTTAGCTTACTTCACAATACGAAATCTACAACCAAACTTCCAAACTTCACTTTATTGGTGACCCCGCCGTGATAAAATTGTGAAAAATATTTCATTCGAATCAAAATTCAAAATTGAATTTTCTATATTTGTGACCCGACGTTTGAAAAGCAAGTATCAATTGTCACTGATTCACGTAAGTAGTTGAGTCACATACGATGAGGACCATTCTTAAAGGGCTCTCGAAACCAAAAATGTGGACATCTCAACTCGAAGAATCGTTTGGAACCTGCAAAAAAACTGCATGTCTTCAGCTTCTCTTCTTGTCCGTTTCCGAATTGTCAACCTCTTACTTCCTTTTCAATGACCCATCTTTGAAAGAAAGTGGCTGGCCAGTGTACTATCGTGAGCTACTCGCGGTTTATGCAGCGGTGCAGTATTTTCGCCATCTCTTGGAAGGACATCCACTCACTATGTATACACAGATCACAAGCCTTTAGTCTATGCTTTTCAACAGAACCGTGAAAAACTTCCACCAATTCAACTCAACCAATCATTCATCTCTGAGTTTTCAAAATGTCAAAGCTACCCAGAACGTTTGTTGCTAATACACTTTCACGTATTGAAGCTGTTAACGGCAATGCATCATGCAACCCTTTATCAAGAGTTGTTGGTCAAATCTCAAGAAATTGATGAAAATAAAAAGATAACACCAGAGTAATTCTTTTCTTACATTGGAACGTGTACCCATCCTGGATCGCCACTTAATGTGCTCTGTGATGTATCTACAGGGAAATCTCGAGCGTTTATTCCACGACCTTTAAGACGGCAAGTCTTTGGCATTCTCTACAATCTTCAAAAATTACTGATGGCCAAATCGTCTGCCCAGATGGGTAATGTGGCGAATCATCTGATATTTGCCACTTATGATTAACAACCTGTTTTCAACTTGCATTAGTTCGATCATTAATTGAATCAGTTTGTTTAATATATCTCAGTTCAAAATTCATCATCATTACATTAAAACATCTAATCGTTCATCCTGTTTTATTAAACCGACTTTACTATAGAAAATCTTCAACCATACTTCATTAGGTGTCACACTTGGCTGGACAGGACACGACACAAACGGACGAAAAAATGTATTACAAAATGTCCAGATGGATCGGGTGAGACATGGTCTCACCTACTCTAATGCCAAGGTCTTCACACTCGTTCGAAACGGTCACACTGTTTGTTATGACCGGCCGGATGTGACACCAACCTAACATCACTAAAACAGTGTGCACTTGGTGATAATCGCTCACGGCTACTCTTAAATTGAAAACAAATGGGAATGATCCAACTTTTCACATATAAAATTATAAATTAAATTTTCAAGCTGTTCCAATCATCAAAAAATTATATATTAAATTAATTTAAGGTACTTATCAATTATTGGTATATACCGTTGTTGCCAGAGCTTGCTGATATCTGGTGATATTCCATTCACAATGCAGAGCTGGCGATAGTATGCTGAGAATAGTCATTTCCATTGAATCTGCCATCCAACAGAGACCTGTGAATAGGGAAAGCTTCGCTTGAAACTTTCCGAATCCGAAGGCATTTACAGCTTGACTTACGGTGAATGTATCTGAAAATAAAATGAAATCACGATTTAGTATTACTTAAACTTTGACTCGTATTACTTAAACTTTGATGGGTGGCTCATTGGAGGAGTGATAAAGCACCGGTCTGATAACCAGGTGGACCCTGGTTCAAATCCCAAGCGGGGAACAATTTTTGACCACAGCACAATCAAATAGATATGGCCACCCCGTCATTCGGAGGAGACGATAAGCCGTCGGTCCCGACTACCTCAAAGTAGTCGTCATCTATCATCCATATCATTACCCACGCACAAGCCTATGAGCTCATGTGGGCTTCACCCTCATAACAAACAAACAAACTTCTAATAAGCAGAATGTAAATTGTATTTTTTAAAATTCACAATACAATTAACAAAACGTGCAACTAGCCTATGAATCGCTTATCATATTTAATAGCAGTAGGTAGAGCTGGTGCCAAAAATTAAGGTGGTTTCATCTGTTCCTTGTTCGTTCCAATTACTAAAACGTAACTAGCCAGTAGGCAGTAATTAGACCAGCTGACTAGAATGTACTCGTAACTCTATTCTATAGTCAGGTAGTCCGGTACAGTTATGCAGACTCGTATTTGCAAACATCAGATGTTGGAGCACACAAGGAACAGACGAAAATGCTTTAATTTTTGGAACCAGCTAGAGATGAGATGTGTTTTCTGTGTGCTCCACGCTTGTGACATTGTTTCATGCGGACAAATCCAGTAGGAATTCCTAGTGAGCGAATGTAATAGCATTCGGCTCATAGATTCGGAGTTGATTATAGTGGCTGACAGAAAAGACAAACTTCCTGCTTTTCAATAGCCATCATGGAGTTGACACGTGAGGAGTGTTTATTTTGTGTTGAAGCGTATTTTTCATATAACCACTCGATCATTGCAGTGCAACGTGCTTTTCGTTTGCGTTTTGCTGTTTCCCCACATGGACGTGTTCCTGGACTGAAATCAGTTGTAAATTGGGTGAATGAATTCAGAACAAAAAGGAATGTGTCATCTATACAAAGAGAACCTGCGAGAAGTGTTACAACACCACAAGACATCAAACGAGTTACAGCAGCAGTATTGTAATCTCCAAAACGCTCTGCTTGGAAGCAAGCATTTGCTCTTGGAACTACAAGACGTTCTCTCTACCGGATTCTTCATAATGAACTAAATTTCACAGTGAACTTAATTATTTCACTATGTAGAATCCAGAGGGAGAACGTCTTCAAATACCAAGAGCAAGTGCTTGCTCCCGAGCAGAGCGTTTCGGAGATTGCAATACTGCTGTGCTAGCTCGTTCGATGTTTTGTGGTGTTGTAACACTTCTCGCAGGCCCTCTTCGTATAGATGACACATTCCTTTTTGTTCTGAATTCATTCACCCAATTTACAACTGATTGCCGGCGAGGAACACATCCGTGTGGGGACACAGCGAAACCCCAACCAAATTTTTTATGAAAAATACAATTCAACACAAAATGAACGATCCTCACGTGTCCACTCGATGATGGCAATTGAAAATCAGCTGAAAACAAACTTCCTGTCAGCTACTATAATCAACGCTCACTCTCTTCTCTCATTGACTAACAGTGCTGCCAAAACCTGCAACTCAAATCAGCAACTTACCGCGCTCCACTCTATATTAGAGAAACTACTTTTAATGACATATAGAACACTTTATGCTTACTGTCAGTCTACATTTCAACGTTTGAGCATTCATGCTGTGTATGGACCAAATCACCAAAAATTCTAGCATCACAACTATGTGCAAAAAATCACGTTTACAACAAGAGAGGAAGTACGCGCTTACAACATTCGAGAGAAGTAAATTAAAAACACCTCATTAGAGTGGCTGAGTGGAGGAGCTTCTATTGCTTGCTTAGCTTCTCTCTTCGATCATAACTTCGCTGGTTTATGACGCTGCCAACTGTATGAATTATCAAGCTTAGGCTATCATTAATGCCAACGGTGTAAGTCAAACTATTCAAGTCAACTGTTTAGGTCAAGTGTGTAAAAATTAAGTCAATTGTTGAGTTAATTTTGATTTGATTGTGTAAGTTGACTGTTTAAAATTATTGCCACGATCTATCCAGGCCCAGGGTCTATGTAATATCCGATGAATATACTAAGTAACCTATTGATAAATCAAGATATTAAATACAAAAGATTGAAACAAATGTTTTTCAGAAATTTAAACTGTTGACATTTAAGGTAGGCCTACATTTGTATTTCTCCATAATGAAAAGAAAAAGGCACAGATGTTGTAGTACTGAATACACCAGTCTTGGTATTTCTATTATCGAGTAATACCTCAATTTCTCAACAATAAGAAAGCCAAAGTTAGTTTGATTTTTGTATCCAATACCTTGATTGATTACCAAGCCTTGCACGTTCCATTCCTTGTATATTGTATAAGGATTACATTCCTTGTATGGATCGTCATGATACTGGATACAAAAGTGTATTTTTATTTTTAGTGGGCTATTGTTAAGCTAAACAGTGTTAATTATTAAGCTAACAGTATAACAGTGATAATTTTAATGTTTATAACCACCAAAATATACATTGGTCATTGATATTGTCTCACCATCTGGAACAACGGAAACGGAATTCATTTCGAGTTCTTGAGGTGGATGTCCGTCAGAATCATGATGAGCGATAGGGTCGGAATTCAGTGATCTGTCTAGATCCTCATAATGTCTTGATCTTCTCGCCACAGAAAGTATGTCAGCCATGTCCAGATAATTCTGAAAAATATTAATTCATAAAACGATAATTGATGAAGATCTTATTTGATATTTTTTAAGCTTCCTGTGACCTCCTTTTAAAGGGCTATTAAGGATTTGTCAATATGAATTCTAAGGTCAATATGGTTTGCAAAAGAGTTACTCAATTGTTATTGATTTATGGCGATTCTTGTATCAAAAGTATTCGACGTGCCTCTGCCACCACTATTGTACGGGTGACCGGTTCCTCTGAATTCAATTCAAGAACCTCAAAAATCTCTTCGCGGTGGTTCGGAACCCACCTAAAGCAGTAGGTCCATTCATCTCTCATCATCATCCTTCCCATTACCCACGCACAGGCCCAAGAGCCCATGTGGGCATCACCCGCAAAAAATGAGAACGCTTTGATGCACTTATCATTAGGTGATACCAAGCTATTGACAGTTGGTTGTTATACTGTGGTAAAGAGCATTAATCCAGCCTAAAAATTAAGTAAGAGCTGATCAACGAATCCAAACTCAATATTTTAAAGCATAGCAAATCAAAATTACTGCCCTGTTTCTGCGTCTGATAGGTCTACACTACCAGGTCCTACAATCACTACACTACTGCTACACTACAATTACTACACGACCAAATCTGCAATCATATTATAGTAGAAATCTGAAAAAGCAAACAATTCAGGTTCCAAGTTTATAAATTTGGATATTCGTCTCAATTTTCGAATAACCTAATGTTTTGATTATGGTGAATGGGTCTATCAAGTCCATCTGCATGGATCGCAATTTGAAGAAGTCTAAGCATACTGATACCACAAAAATACTGAGTAAGTTACTAGTTCATTACTTCACAATTAAAACAGTACCCTAGACGAACCCTAGTGAACTCTACCTGTCAACCTTGCAATCGGAAATTTGACTCCAGGTAGGTTGACAGGTAAAGTACTAAATACTTAACTTAGGCTATATTTTTACCACCCTGAACTATCAGACACTTAAGTTCTGAAAGCCTTTTGAATTAATCCATTACTTTATAGAGAGTGATATAGATATAGCAAACGAAAAGTGATCATATTGAGATTTTAAAAATTACACCAGCCTAGCCTATGAAATCAGAGTGCATTCATGGAATACTCCTAGAAAACTGAAGGCTAAACAGCCTACTGTACTAACCTAAGAGTTGGTCAGGTGCTCTCAAAAGCTGTGAATCAAAATGCTATAGCCTCCATGATGAATAAATGTATTCAACCAAGAAGATAGCTCCTAGAATAATTCCAAATTTATTGGGCAGGATTCTAGGATTATTTCAAAAACAATAACGGTACCGTTAGATTTGATGACTGTGATGTCATAGAAATTTTTGCATCGCAAAATCAAAGAATATTATAAATTGACTTTAAATAAAGAATTAGACTTGAACTCAGACAAATAAGCGAATAAATATTCTTACCTGAAGTTCCAAAAGAATGTAAATAGTCTACTTCATTGTAAAGAAACGTCAACAGTTTTTACTGTTTTTAGGTTATGGTAGGCTCTGTCTGTATGACTGTATCAGAGATTATGGCGGTGGCGCTGCCTAGTGGCAATGACCATAACTAATAAGTTAGCTGTACCATTGACTATGGATATTAATATAATATATCCATTGTCAATGGCTTTACCCTACGAGAATAGAATATTACAGCCAGTGGGATCACACAGAAATAGCGAAGTAACCAGTCACAGAAAAAATTGAGTCACCTCCCTAGCAACAGTTCGGTGTTTAGGCTGAAATAGCGAGTTGTCGAGATAGTGAATTTACCCAACCCGCTTTAACCTTGAGAGTCGAGATCGAGATCAAGGACGCAGTAGTTTACAGCTGATACTTTTTGACAGATGTCAAAGTACAGACTACTCGACTGAAAACTAAGGTTAAAAATTCACAAGCACGTATTGGGTATGGGCACTGCTACTTATTCCATGATTTGGTTTGTGTGAAGATGTGTGGTTGTCACGGTCGCTCCTAGATTTCCAAAAATTTGATCATTTAATCTCTGTCATGCCATGAGGTTCACATAGATATGACAATTCTTGTTCACCCTGAAACGTCTTGTTTATTTTCAAAGGTAGGTTGGTGCTTATACGTAGGCTAAACTTGGGTGATAGTTCATTCATCGAGAACATAACCTTGAATTGTGGGCTACTTTCACTACGTTTTAATCCTTTTATTATTCACCTTATTGGATATTGTTAGATTATTGATCCTCCCCGTTCACGTACTACTATACTGTTCAACTCGTATTACATACAGTTGTATGAAGCCGTACAGAAAATAGCCTATCACTTGACTTACGGTATTGAACGTGTTTTTACTTCATTGTGAATTATCCGAGTACAACTTACGAGCAATAGGGTAAGTTATGTTCCACCTAAATGATGGTTTTTTATTAAGGTTACCATACGTCTTCTTTTCCCCGGACATGTCCGGTTTGAAAAAGTCCGGGAGGATTTTCCAGAAATCACTTATTTGTCCGGGTTTTCACGGAAACGGACAACAAACATACAGTAAATCATACTTCTTTACTGATTTATCATACTTATTGAGATTCAAGTCGTCAGAGTTGTGTCAATATCTTTCCCCGGAAAATTGTTTTTTTATCAATAATGCACTTTTATGTCTATAGCCTATCTATAGTGTGTTCTCAGATGATAGTGAATAAGATTTTTTGCCTTATATTTTTGTAACAGTAATAGTCAATAGCCTAAACTTATAAATAATGAAGATTATCAAAATATGTTTCTTTTATCCTTTTATTTATTAAATGAACTGGTATAACATACAATAAACATGCCTGGATATGTAGGCATTCAGTTAAAACTCCAGAATATGAGAAATAATTACATTAATTTATAGTAATTAATTAGTAGCTCACAAGTTCCAATGTAAAAATAAAGCCTAAGTAATATAAAAATTTCAATTATTATTTGTAATAAATCTGTCTATTGTTCTACATTAATCTCATAGTTTTTAATTAGAACCTTCTCATAAGATGAAGTTCAGGATTTAATATTGAACCTCTTTCACTAATATATTGAATATTAAATCCCCTTTAATTTTTACAAACTATTACTTATAAAATAACGTATACTTTTATTCGGTTGGATAATTCTCAACTTAGCTATAGTCTGTCCAAGCAAAGAAGACCCTCTGGCAAGATGGGAAAATGACTTCAGCTTGGTAGTAGATCAAATTGTTTCCTACATTTTGATTGGTTTAATTTTTTAAACCAATATTGACCGAGCTTGAGTCATTTTCCCATCTTGCCAGAGGGTTTTATTTGCTTGGACAGACTATATCATTGGTTGATCCAAACTTATAAATTATTTTTCTCATTAATTTTCAATAATCATCAGAATCATCTTAGACAAAGAAAAACAGATTAAATCAAGTAATAGTTTTATATAATCACATTATTTTAGTCTCTTGAGTGCAAAAAAATTGTTTTGCAGCCTACATTCTCAATTTCTCTAATTTCTCTTTGACATCCTATTATTCAATTTTCTCATCCAACACCTGGTGGTATGGAGTAGTACTTCTACATAGTACTAAAACCCTGTTTAAAATTTCCCAAGAATGGGAATACTATAATTTATTACACACTTCTGTATTTCTGGCAGCCACACACACAGAACTAAAAGCATATTATTCCTAGTTTCAATGGGAATATCATGTTTTATCATAAAGGTCTTTCAATATATTTTCTTGTACTGATTTGTCCTTTATTTTTTATACCAACATTACCATCATTCTGTATTTTTCAGATGAAGAATTGGATATTTATTTAGAGTCAGATAAGACGTGGATGAATTTCATAACTTCATCCTATATTTTTCAGAGATGGATCATTCACCTTCTGAATGTGGTTCTAATGCATGTCAGAACCAAATCCTAATGCTTGCCTTCTACTAGCACTCCCTAATTTCAGACCTTCAACGATATAGGAATGATATATCTTTCAAGATTAGATGGATTAGAATCGCATCTGATGAATAATAATTATATTACCTTAGGCTTATATATAATTGGTATTTCACCACTGTTGTTTTAAATTTAGGTCCTAAATGTTGTTGATTTTAGTTGTTTGTATTTCGTGAGTACTAAGTCATAAACTAACTCTTTTTCAGATTCCAGTAGTGTCATTAAAATGGAGGAAGAAGAAGATTTGGATGATGAGGTAATTACACCAAATTTCTACTTCTACCGTATAAATTAATATACGTTAAAAATTAGCCTATAGAATCACGCTCGTGTATTTTTTTAAAATGATGAACCTAAGATGATTATTATAGGAAGTTATTCATTATCGAATTTCCAGTTAGGGACCACAAACCCACAACTGACCCAAAAGTAAGAAAGTAATATAGGCCAAATCCTAATAGTAATAATATAAGTAGCCTATAGTAAAAGTATAAAGTGAACTTATAGATTATAAGTGTCAAGTAGAAGTATAAAATAGAAATACGATAAAAAATGAAATAATAGTTGGCATTTGTGATGATAAACGTCACAAGGGAAAACCCATTTTGTATATGCACTGTACATTGTGGGTGTTCGGATTGTAGCCTATATTTTGTGTTGTGTTGTTTTGGGTAGGGTATGAATGCACCCTGAGTGGGAATTCAATAATTATTCAACGTTTATTATTTAAAAAAAAAACAACTCGAACATGTATTGATAATATGACACAAAATTTGTTTTATGAGGTGTAATGTGAAATGCTTTGATAAAGAGTACACTAGAGCTTATAGTGGAACAAGAAGTAATATTCGTTTTAACGGAAGTATTCTTCTCTCTAACTTGAAGTGCTTCCTTTCTGAAACATGCGCTATTAAAACAAGTAGTTTTCCTATTAAAGAGATGAATTTATTTTGGATTGAATACTTGATGAAACAGAAATAATTCAAGTTAGACGGCTTTACAGTAACATCATGCTCAAAATGAATTAATCAACCACCTGATCAATTGATGGAAATGCTATTGATTTAGAAAAAGCTTAATATACAAAATATGTAGACTATGTCTATCATTATTTGTCTATCAGTATGATATAGATAGTTGCAACAGATTAGCTACAGAAGAGAAAAAAATTGTAAGGATTTGAAAGGAAAATGGGAAGATGTAGAAATACATCTGTTTGATAAAACAAACTGTATCAATTCTCAATTTTTTTCTGACAATGATTCCCAAGAGGATCTGCAATATTGTTTTATAAAAGGTCCATTGTATTTTTATACTCAGTATTTATCACTTGGTATTGGAATAAAACTGCAGAAAACACTGTTGCTCTGCATTAAGTTAGTTGTTATCTATAAAATTGATAGAAGAGAACTCTCATCAATTTAAGTAAACAGATTGAAGATGAATCATTTACATATCAAAGCCTATGACTTCTCTCGAATAATTTTATTTGAGAAATTCTTGCTAGAAATCGTTTTAACATCCATCCATGTCTTGATAAGCTAGAAAACTAAACAGTATATTTGATGATTAGGCCTACTGTACTATTTAAGAGCTCACTAAGCCTTAAAGCTTATTAGTGGAAGAATTAGTAACCTGATATAAGCTGGAGCTGATTCCATACCTAAATTCTTTGTGGCTTCTCAACATTTTTTAAATACTTTTTTCCATGACGATGTGTGAAAAACAATTTTGAGCTCATTTCGAAATAGGCTTACTCAGTCATATACAAAAGATTCTGATTAGTCGATCTTATATTCATAGCAAGTGGGGGAACTTGAGTTTAACTCAAAGCATTTTTGTATGTTTTTTAATAAATTTTTTTGTAAATTTAATTTGGAAAAAGTTAATAATCCATTTGCTTGAACACACACAGCACACAATTTTCCCAGGATATCAACTGGTCCCTGATTTTCCCAACATTTTCCCAGGATTTCCTAAGGGCCGGTGTAAGATATCCCAATCAATTTCTCATTGGGTCATGTTATCCCCGGGAGTAGCTTTGTAGGATGTTGCAGCATATCTTACATATAACCTGTCGATTTCCCTTGGATATCCCGAAAAACGGGGGTTTTCTCGGACATTTTGCATTCCCCAGGATATCCTTCACTGATCCCGAGCAAATCCCAGGGTATCCTGAGGATATTTCCAATATACCTGCTAGTCGTTCCTGGGGATATACTGAGGAAGATTTTGTACTTTATGGGAAAGAATTCGTTTAGTTGTGCCCATTACTGCAGTAAAATCATAATCCAGCGACAATAAAAAGTCTTATTTTAACTTGATAAAATAATATTCACAGTTGAAAATCCTATCATTTTACTATTGTTTAATATAGTATATTTTGTTAATCTCGCTTTAAAATTAATCCTGTTGATAAGTTTTTTATTAATTTTCATTTCAATGTTCTATTCATTAAGTTACTGCTTATTTGTAATTCTGATTGTTTTGTTTTTTTTTCAGTTCGAAGATGCGTACGAAACCATACCCAGGTATAATATGCTAATTTGTTGATAAAACGTAGGATTTCTAATTGTATCTTACTCGTTGTAAAATGATAATAAGCTATATTATCAATTAATCATACATACTATCTTAATAATTACATTAAATTATGGATTGATGACTGGTTCTCTTGAAAAAAACTTGACACACTATTAAAAATAATCACACCAAATTTTGACCTCTACTGTCCTCAAGTCATGTCATCCAAACTTATTAGAAAATATTATTCTTATTAACTTAGTTCAGTATTGCTATCAAGTAATTCTGTTTTTATCTATACAATATTTGAAGCCGATTACCTGATGTTGATAATTATTGGTTGTTTCAAAACTTCATATTTGAACTCAATATTCTAAATTATCACATCAATTATCAGGTGAAGAATTATTTTAACAGAAAATCTACTTCATAGAAAATGGCAGTAATCAAAGAACAATCCGTTCTAGCAAAGAAGACATTTTGGAAAGATGGGAAAATAACTCCAGCTCGGTTAATATTGGTTCAAAATCTATAAATTTGGTATCAAATTGTAGCAAACATTCTGCTCTACAATTTGAGATCTTGAAAATATATAATTTTTGAACCAATATTGGCCAAGCTTGAGTCATTCTCCCATCTTTCTGGAATGTCTACTTTGCTCGACCTGGCCATAACTTATTAATAATTTTCAGTAGTTCAGATTAGTAAAAACAAATGTTGTCAGATTCACAAATTAGTTTATTTAAAAAAACATACTTTGTTTCCACTGGTCATCAGTGTTTTTCACTGATGTGATGACGCCTTGAGCATTGAAACTTGAGTATGGTTTTTCAAATAAACCAATCTGTGGATCTGACAACATTTGTTCTTACTTAGCTGAATTATGGAGAAGATCCACAACATTTCTAACAAAAGTGTAAATATTCATTAGAATTCTCTCAAATACTATATTTCTTACAATTGTTTCAAGACCTTCTGAAATGGACCTTGAAACGGCCATGCAAGAAGCCCGTACTGCAGTACACCTTTTCTTCAACAATAGATTTGATGAGGCATGGGACATGCTCAAACCATGGTTAGTATAAAAATCAGTGTCCAATTTAAAATTGAATGTTTAATTATTATTTCAACTTTTTAAAATATACTCGTAGCTTTAATAGTATTGATTCAATTTTCATCCATCCGAACTTAATAAATATGAACTATTTTGAATAAAATAATAAACATTTCAACACTAAGAACAAAATTATTCGAAAAAATGAAAGATTCTTTTGAGTGAGGAGAGGATGAAATAATGAAATCAAATCAAATAAGTTTTTATTTTGCATCACAAAAAAGTAACAGATTTTCTTCCCTAACAAAACAACTTTATATTATCAATAATTATGAAAAATAAATAATATTAGAAGAAAAAATAATAACAACATATGTGTTGAAAAGACTGCGTCGTGAGCCTTTCATGACACTTTCTAATGAAATGTGTATGCGCTCAAGTTTTCTATGTTCCATAGAATTTCGCTCATATTCATGGCAGTCCAAGCAAAGGTTAAACATATTCACCTTACCTTTTGAGAAGGCTCTATTCGGTTTTATAACCAGGTTATAATTAGACATGAAACACTGAAATAGTAATGAATTAGAAAGTTTGGTGTCAATTAAGCTTTGTAATTAATGTGTTATTCTGATGACAAACAAAATAAGAATTCACACAGTAATTACCAAACTGTGAATAAGTTACCTCTTATTCAATAGTTTTCAATAATCTTCACAATTTCCTTTGTAGCGGCTAATCAAAGTCCATGGCTCACGGCTTACATCTAATGAGAGCCTAATTATTTTGAATCTTACTAAGATAAACAATAATTATCTTATCAAAGTTATATGATCGGTATAACCATATTATCAACATTTATCTACAATTACGATTTTAAATTTTTTACATTTAATTTCGATTTTACCTACTTTTTACCTAATTTTATCCAACTTGAAAAAATCATTCAAATTGAATTGAACCTAATAAATCAATCACAGTAACTTAGGTACCCTTGAAATAATTTCATTTTCCCTCACAACTAGAAACTAATTACAATAACAAAGTGAACATAATTGTACCTAATTATCGATAATCATTTAGAGTATAATCATATAATCATATAAGAGTTTTGACGGTGAAATATTGGTATTATATGTTTATTTTTAGTGTAGTTGTGAAGGTGATATTGCGTGTACTATCCATATTAATTATTAAAAAGACTAGAGATTGTCATAACTGGAAATTTTTATATTGGATATTAACCATTAGAGATTGATATCAGATATTATAACCCAGATATTTTCAGAACCAGAGATTCATTAAGTATCTCAATAATGAAAAAAACGTGATTATGTCAATTTTTTATTGAAAAAAAATCTCGAATCATATGACCGGATGGAGAAAGAAATAGTAAAGCAGTATATTGCTTTACTCATCTTATATATATCGATAGTAGAAATCTGGAAAAAAGTATTTCCAAATCATATAATACACATAATATTTCCAGCTTATAACATTGACATTATCATTTGCAGGGTTGGATCCAGTATGTATCATACCATAGGGAATTCAGTATTCTGCTTCATGGAGGCTGTTTTGACATTTGATCCTGTAAGTTTGGATTAAGAATGTTATTTTTGAATGATAATGCTCTTCTGTAGGCTATTGGGCTATTTCAGACTCAAACTTCACATTTAAAAAGTTATTCAAATGATATTAAGCCTTGTCATGCCGAATTTGTTGAATTCAGATCAAACTTGTATCCTCCAATTCATTTCAAATACTTCAATGCTGCTGAAGGTGATCCTTATAGACCAATCCTATGAATTTTGACCGCCTTAATGAGCTGAAAACAATGAGCTATAGTTCGTCACGATCCGTCAACTTTTACGAAAGTTACGGAGGTCCTTAGTTTATTATCCTTGGAGAGTCCTTCCTACTGGTAATAACCTGAATTCAGGGTGGTATAGTAATTTTAAATTCAAAACATTAAGAAAAAAATATTCTAGTGATAAAACTCCAATACAAGAATATTATAGACTAATTTTGGAGGTTAAAAGTGGAAATATGGTGTTTTTTTGCTGTGCAAGGAAACATGTTGAAAGCCCTAACACAAAAAATATACAAAATAGGAAGTCTTTCTTGGTTTTAAATTGTAGAGAATAAAATTATCCCCAGAGGGATTTTGAAATACACCTTTCTAACTCATCAGACGGAAGATATGAACAATAAAATACTGAATAAGGTAAAATTTTCATTTTTCTCAAACAATACCACTTTTTTGAAACCTCATATCTCGGTCCTTGTTTAAGATAGAAGGTTGGATTTGATACCAATCTCTTGCTAATTTTATTAGCTAAAAAAGTATTAGAATGATATTTTCTGTCAGACTCTTTGTTCTGACGTAAATTGCGAAAAACTAAAAACAGAACCGAAATTTGGTGGTTTTCTAGTCTGTATTATGCACACCTCGGAATCCGTCGCAAACTCATAGTAAACTTATTTAGGATGCCCAAAGTCGATTAATACGATTTCCAGCCTTACCTTATTTTTTGGAGGCAGAAGTCTAATTTGCCTGGGCTAAATATTATAGTTTCGTTTTCCAATAATACTATATCAATATCAATATCCAATAATTTCTTTACAATTTTATCAATATCTATACGATTTATACTATCAACAATATAATTTATATATAATATGAATAAATTATAATTTGAACAATATAATTGAATATGATACTATCAGTACTATACAATAATATCAAATATCCAAGCATATGAGAATTTAAATTGTTTTAACAAGAATAAGGAAATAAAATGAAACACACTGATAATGTCAATTCTACCGTTAATTTTATTTTATTGTGGAAAGATTCTACAGAAACGAAAACGACTCGATTAAGAATAAAGAATTTATGATAATGCTTGTAATTGAATATATTTATACAGGGTGTTTCAGGAGGAATGTGCAATACTTCTCAGGCTGATTCCTTACACCAAGTAGACAAAAAAGTTCCATGCGACCAACCCCCAAAAACGCTTTGTTACTGAGATAACAATGGCGGAAAATTGAGATTTTTTTTAAATATTAATTTTTAGACGCTTTAGTGAGGTTCTAAAATAATCAATTCCTTTGTAAAATTAGCTGAGGAGTTCAATGAAACTAGTTCCAAGTTTCTCACTTCAACGGTTATTGAGATATTTGAAAAATATGCTAAAAAACGCCATTTTTCAACAATAAGGGTTATAACTGGATAAGGAATCATAAAATTGTATTTTTCATTAATGGAAGTTTAAGAGCGTCAGATTCTAAAGGAAAAGTTAAATGGCGGTGATTGTATAAATCTTATACCCAAATCTCAGAAATGGCGATATAAAATCGCAAAATTGATAAAACATAGGACAAGTGATGAATTTGTGTTTAGTAGCGATTTTGCGATTTTTGATCTCTATTTCTGAGATTTGGGTAAGATTTACACAATCACCGCCATTCAAATTTTTCTTTAGAATCCGACTCTCTTCAATTTCCATTGATAAAAAATACAATTTTATGATTCCTTATTGAGTTATAACCCTTATTGTTGAAAAATGGCATTTTTTCCAATTATCCCAATAACCGTTAAAGTTACAAACTTGGAACTGGCTTCATTGAATTCCTCAGCTAGCTCTACATAGGAATTGATTATTTTATAACCTCAATAAAGCCTCTAAAAAATTAATATATTTTGAAAAATCTCAATTTTCCGCCATTGTTATCTCGGTAATATAAAGCGTTTTTGGGGGTTGGTCCCATGGAAATTTTTTGTCTACTTGGTGTAAGGAATCAGCCTGAGAATTATAGCACATTCCTCCTGAAACACCCTGTATAACATGTAACTTTCGCATCGGCGTAGTGAGCGTAAGATAGGAAATACAACGTATTTCGATACGAAAGTTACATCTGTTCAATTTTGGTGGTTGAAAGAAGAGAAGAGACAAGAGAGAAAGAGAGTGTAAGAGAAAGAGTTGGAGAAAGAGAAAAACGTCTGACAGGCTTCAAATGTATCCTTCCTATTAGCAGAAGCTCCTTCTTTAAAAAATGAATGTCCTCAAGCATAGATATAATTTTTCAATATTCAAATAGCAATTAATTTCATTGTTCCAGGTTAGTATCCAAAAAACCTCTGAAGCTCTCAAACAGAGTGTTGCGCTCTGCAATTTCTTTAGAAAAAAACGAACCGCTATCAACTCCATTGGAAAATACGTGAAGAAAACCAATTACGATCATTATACTCCAGGTAATGTAGTTGATAATTTTGATTCTATACTTATTTATCATCTTACTCAAATCTAAAGTATTGTTTTGGAATTATAATTTTGTTAAATATTGGAATACACTGTGAAAATAAGTGTGCAATATTTGAATAATTATTATAACAGTATATTTTTAAAAATTATTTCAACTATTACACGCCTGTGTAGTAAGTTATAGTAAATATATTATCTGTACCTAATGTTTCACACAATCGAATATCAGAATCAGGATATGTTTTTCTTATAACGATGGGCGTTCATAAAGTAAGGGCCGTTTGGTCACAGAAAAAAATGTATTCATAAGAAACAAATTTCATTGTCATGTTTAGTTAGGTATGATCTTCCTTCACGTCTCTGCATCATCGCCGTTCACTGGTAAGCAATTTTTTTACCCCTGCGCCAGCTTCTTCAACCACTGTGCATAGAAGCTCGCCGCCTGAGAGTGGAGCCAGTTGACAACGGCGTTTTTGAGTCCCTCTTTGGTTTCAAAGCGTTGTCCACCAAGCCCCTGTTAAAAATGCAAGAAGAGGAAGTATAGTCGCTGGGTGCAAGGTCAGGACTGTAGTGGGTGGTCAAAAAATTCTCAACGAAAATCTTGAATTTTCTCCATGGTTTTGGCAGCAGTGCTGTGAGGACACGCGTTATCGTGGAGGAGAATTATGCCAGCTGACAGTTTCCCGTGGCGTTTGTCTTGGTTCGCATGTCTTAATTTTTTGAGCGTTTCGCAGTACACATCAACTGCAATTGTTGTCCCTTTTGACGGTCCTTTTGCACATAAGAAACGAATCATAGAACGCACTTCACAGTTGGCGGGATCAACGATTTTCGCGGTCATTGTTCTTTGCATTCATTGACAACAATACGACTTCAGAATCAAAACAAATCACGCTGTAGCTTCGCAATGTGTCAGTACATGGTGCTGCAGTGATGAAACTTTGCTTCGAAGCGCCAATATTTAAATATAGGCAAACGGCCCTTACTTTATGAACGCGCCTCGTACTTCAACTCAATCAACATGCATTTCTATCGAACATGGTATTTTTTAATTATACATATAAATTTGGATAATAACCACTATGGAAATGAATATGAATAGCGCCTTTGATAGAAGGGAAGCACTTGGGAACTTTAATCTTCAATGGGAAATACTTCGATAGCTGTGCCATCTTTCTCGTAGTACGTATGTACTTCTATAGTCTGTCCAAGCAAAGAAGACATTCTGGCAAGATGGAAAAATGAATCAATATTGGTTCAAAAATTATAAATTTGGTTTCAAATTGTAGGAATCATTTTGATCTACAATTTGAGACAAAATTTATAGTTTTTGAACTGAAATTGACTGAGCTGAAGGCATTTTCCCATCTTGCCTGAATGTCTTATTTGCTTGGACAGACTATGCTTGGTTTACTTGCACTTGGTGTACTAGTTGTCAATAAATTTTCTTAGTTTTTTTGTCAGAACAATCTGCCTGGATGGAGGAAGGTGGCATTTATTCAAAATGAAAGTTTCCAAGTGAATTCCTTCTATGTACTGAGCTCTTTTTATTTATTCATCTTATAATTATTAAAAAGTTACTTCAAGTGATGCTCAAATTGATATAAACAGAAAAACAATATTGTGCTCTTTAATTATAAACAATTTCCATTGCTATATTTCGTAAAAATTCGCTGTTAATATTGTTACAACAATAGGTTCTCTTTTACATTGTTTTCATTTCTCTTCACATTCATTGATGGCTGTATTGTCTAGCTAATATTTATTTCGTTCTCATATTCTGATATATTATTAATAGTAATCGCACATTGTTTTGTTCTGTAAACATTGATAATGAAAGAAATTGTACTCATATCTATTGTAACAGCTTGTCTTCTCAGCTTCCTTGATCTGGGTCATAATATAATTTACCTTTTGTTCCATATACAGAAGAGATCCATGCAGAACTTTGCTATGCAGAAGCATTACTTCTGAAATCTTTGCTGACATTTATTGAAGATGAAACACTTGTCAGTTTTATTAGAGCGGGCTTAAAAATCAGATCCTGTTTCAACTCCTATAAGTAAGAAATGATTATAGCATTTAAGGCTTTTATTTTAATTTTTTTATTGCGGATGATGCCTACATAAGCATATATTTTTGCTTGTGCGTGGGTAATGAAAAGTGTGAGGATGATCGATGAGGTGGTTAAACGACTATGCCTCTGGTGGGATTCGAATCCACGACCAGGTAGCGCTAGTTGACTGAGGGTTGCAACGCCCCAGACCACTCGGCCAACCCGGCCGACAATTTCCGCATTCCTGCATTATAACATATGATACAGATCAAATGTAGCATATATAGCATGTATAGCATGTGTGTATGTTTAGCATCTATATATCATATGAATCTGGAACAGTAATGTTTTATTCTAGTAGACTAGAATCTTCAATTTTTCTCTGCAGACTTATACTCATCAATAGAAATCACCAAAAATGCCTTAAGGTACAATTCCCAAGCGACTTTAGCTGCGCTGCTAGAGCTACCCGTCACTAGCTGCGCTGCTCTAGCCATCACAACTCTATTCACATAACTATATTATGAATGTTCACTATGTTATTAGGGCTTATAAAGCATAATAAATCGAAAAAATAGTGAAATTCGCCCTGTTTAAGTAATTTTCAAGTGAATTTCACTATTTTTCGATTTCTTATACATTAGTAGCTCTAATAACATAGTGAACATTTACAATATACAGTAGTTTTTTGAATAGAGTTGTGATGGCTAAAGCAGCGCAGCTAGAGCCGGTTAGCTCCAGCAGCGCAGCTGAAGCCACGACAGCTCGAGCCGCGCGGTTTGAGCTGCCGTTTGGGAATTGTACCTTTAGAAAAATATAAATTTTAATTCAATTTCAAAATATAAATAGAAATTGTAACTTTAGAAAAGAGTTGGTTCTGTTCATGAAAGTATTTTTCTCACTCACTGGTTAAGTCTTATGATCTGGGCTCTGAAAGAAAATAAATGAATAAACTAATTAAAACTTACTTCGCTTTATTTGGCTCTAAAGCTCTGGGTGGACCTTAACCTCCTTTACTTTGCGCCTCCAAACTAAATATTGTAGTGAAGAAAGAATTTAGCAAAATAAGTTGTTGAGTTACTATTATTAAATTGATCATTATTACTGATTGTTACAAATCAAGATTTTGTGGGTTCGAATAAGTGAATGCACCTCACATGTGTGACTTTAATCCTTTTCAAATTGAGCAGCTTTCTGCTTGTATTCAAGTATGTCCCGTTCTCACAGAGCTTTCAATTCAGTTGCATTTCTTACTCCCCATAAACTTGTTTCAGGATAAAATTTCCAGAATCTTGTCATCTGATACGTATTTGTTGTTTCAGAGAATGCCAAATAATTTTGAACTCCAAACAATGGGTGAACGACAACTTCAAATTGCATTTTGAGAGTGGAGTTCGGATGGGAATAGGAGCATTTAATTTGGTGATTATAATTTCTTATAATAATAAAGTCATTGATAATAATCAATCCTCGTGATTCAGACGGTGGGCCAGTTCCAAAAAAAAAATTACCTTTAGAATATGAATGTACAACTCAACTCATAGAATATGTATAATGCAACATTCTTAAATACTTCTAACATGCTCATTTTTGTATATTTTTACAGATGATATCTCTTTTACCTTCAAGAATTATTAAACTCCTCGAATTCATTGGATTTTCTGGCAGTAAGGTCAGTGATATTATTTTATTTCAATTAATTGCTCGTTTTTCTATTGATATTTGAATTTCGGAACCGTATTAACAGAGCTGTGTGTCAACGGTTGAAATCCGTTCCAAGGAATTTGATAAATATACATCCAAAATGCTCAAAATGATTCATTAATCAAATGTATAACACTTGTAATGATAGAAGAAGTTTCAAATCGATTGTTGGGTGGCTCGTTGGAGGAGTGATGAAGCGCCGGTCTGATAACCAGGTGGACCCTGGTTCAAATCCCAAGCGGATAACAATTTTTGACCACAGCACAATCACATAGATACGGCCACCCCGTCTTTCGGAGGAGACGATAAGCCGTCGGTCCCGACTACCTCAAAGTAGTCGTCATCTATCATCCATATCATTACCCACGCACAAGCCTATGAGCTCATGTGGGCTTCACCCTCATAAACAAACAAACAAACAATACCTTTAAAATATGTAGCATCTTGTGTATCTCCTTGACTAAAAAAAAAAAATTGGTTCTTGATATTTTCTTAAATGCCGATAAACTCATAAGTTCATGGGTTGAATAGAGTCATTTTATTTCAAAAATACATTGCAACAAAATTTTCACTTTATATTATACTCGAAAAAAATAGATCATTTCTTCATGCTTAACTAGTTAGGAAGTTAGCTAGTTGTAAATCACTGATAACACCATACCTACACATTACCACTCGCAAGGCATAGGACACTTCTTATCATGAACTTTACTGTGTGGACACTAAAAAATATGCTGGAACGGTTCTGGACACTGCAGGTCACATATGGTAGTCAATTGATCAACCTCAGGTTCACCCGACTTTGATCAACCTCGGATTCACCCAACTTCGGTTCATGGGTATTCCTTTCATTTATATATTAATTTACTTTTGATGGTGATGTTGACCTGCCGCCTGGTAGCAAGCGGCAGCTGAACCATGAGCCTATCACAGTAAAAAGACCCATACAGTCCAAATTACTCAGCTTTCTTATCAGAATTGAATTGATTTAGACCAGTTGAGTGAAATATTCAAGATCTTGTACCAAACAACTTTTTTGGTCGTACGAGAAGTAAAATATTCATCTTCTTTATTGTCTTCTTTAAGCCTTGTATTAATGTAAGATTGGATGAATTTTGTATTCTATTATACCATAACATGAAAATCTATTCTGTAAATGAAATTTTTTAGTCGTTAAGTCATGTGAGAGGCCCTGAAATTGATCAGGAGCGACCTGAAAACTCTAACACCAGACCTTAGCCAGCCAGGTTACAGGAATATAAAAAAAAAATTCCATAGTTGACAATATTTTCAATAGTGTTTCACCATTTATCAGGTCACGCTGGCTAATCTACTAATAAAATATCTGGGCCCTGGCTTATAAAGATTTATAGCTTGTTTTTCTGATGAAAAACAAGTGATCGGGATTGTAGATTCACCAATAAAACGTTCGATTTACAATGTTCCAAATTTTGGAAAAAACAGCTGTTGCCCCAATATTGCAGACGTTGAAAGTACTTCAATGGCCGACTATTACAATTTTATTTGTAGGTTATGATATCATTTTAGCGACAAAAATTATTTCTATTCAAATTTCACAATAAAAATAATAATCAATATTTATATTCATAATAATATATCAATTTGTTCATCAAATCATTGCATTGGAAACAAAGTTTTGGGTTTTCCATGTCATAGCAACTAGCCAGCTGAGGTTGTAAAATTTCCGAATTATGGGAAATGTTTATGAGACAGAAATACCAATAACATTCACGAATTATGAGTAATGTGGATTGTAAAATGTTTATAAGCCAGGGCCCAGAGTTAAATTATCATGATAATCCAATCAAATTCAACCATTATAGAATGGCGTTATCTAATGAAACACCAACTACAAGAAAAAACTAACCTCTAGATTACATATTACTGTCAATATTCCTTGTTTTCGCAATGGTCTTGAAGGCGATCAAATGATGACATAAAATTTTCGTTGAGTAGTTGTGATAGTGATACATAAAATGTTGTTACGTTTAATGGAATTAGTACAACTTGCAGCGAGTTTTTCTATTTAGAGAAAGGCCAGTAAGCTTCCAATGAACAACAGTTACATTAATGAATAGATAAAATCAAAATCAAATACCTTTTCAACTTTAAAAATATTATTTTAACACAAACATGTCTCGGAGCTTTAGCCCATTCTCAATGCTCAAGCTTCGAAACATGTTTGTGTTAAAATAATATTTTTAAAGTTTAAAAGGTTATTTTATTTTATCTATAAATTTTTAAATAGCCCTAAGTGTGAAGTTCAATTTACATGAATTAATTTTTTTAATTTGATTTCACAGGATATAGGAATTGAAGAATTAGTAGCATGCTATGACTCGCATCATGGACTGAGACATATATTGTCGGTTATGACTTTGCTCACTTATAATTTGATAGTGGTGTACGTTCTTAGTCGATCTGAGGGTGATCTCGAGTTCTGTGATAAAATACTCAACGAGCAAATGAAGGTAAGTTGAAAAAATTGTCTATGTAAACCATCATGAAACTTACAGATTATATTATTCAACTGAAGCTCACTTGAAGTTCCTTTCCATTGTTTCTTAAAACAATGTAATGAGTTATTTGTAACAAAAATTGCAATCACAGTACCCTTTTTTATAGTTTTTTATTACAACACAACATGATTGCAATTTTTATTTACTAACATACACTGATAGTAGTCGTAGTTGAAAAGGAAACATTAGTTGTAACAATATTGAAAAAGTAATATGTTTTGAAAATTAATAAGAAAGGAAGATTAGTTTTATTTCAATTATGTATTCGAATTGAGATGTGAACGGTTCAGTTCAATATATACAAATGATAAGCGCTTGATGTAGTCTTGATTTTATTCATTAAAAACCCTCGTTCGTTAGCACGACCTTATTTGATAATAAGTTGGATAATTCCAAGGTTATTACAGAGAAGTTTGCTCCATAATTGCCTGATATTGGGCAAAATGAAAAACGGGTGGGGGAGAGTAGAATGTGACGCAGTTCAGATCAGAGATTCTAGTACCATGCGCATGCGCTTATATCTTCAGCGAAAAGTATCATTATGTTTTTGGTCGGATCTAATCATTTTCTGGCTCCTCCACCTCTTAACTTGTTCACTCAAATCGGATAATAACTCTCTTGTGATAACTTTGGGATAATTCAGCTCTTACTCCAATCATGGGCGTATCCAGGCAGTGGCAGGGGGGGCAGATGCCCCCCCCCTAGAAGTTGACAGATTTTTTTTTGTTATCTAAAAAATAAATTCACAGCTAAAGTAAATAAAATGAAATTAATTAAATGTCATAACATAAAATAATAAATTGTTATTAACATTAAATTTAATAATTTCAAACAAAATTGTAAAGATTGCAAAGTCACAGACTCTTAGGGGCAAAACCTTCATCTGAGCAAAGAATATGGAGAGTACTTCACTTTAAGAGAATATACTTTTTATTCACTGATCTGACGAGTCTCCAATTGAATGCTGGAGAAGATTGATAAATAATATTAATTCCTAATCTTCACTCTCCAAACATTTATTGGAAGTTGGAATTTCAAATAAGAATACTCTTGTTTTTTCTCTTCTCCATCCTTCGAAGGGTAAGCCAGTTAAACAAATAAGCCATTTATAATATTGTTTAAGAAAATCAATTTCATACACTTTTTCTCTACTTATTCAGTCCAGCGATAAATTGTATGCAAGCAGGGGCAGGGGTAGCTACTTCCCCTAGAAGTTGACAGATAATTTTTTTTTAAACTAAATTATGAAGATTTTGAAATCAGAAACTCACAGAAGTTATCCTCCAATTCACTAATACTGGACAATTCAAATGATAGTTCCTTATTTGAATTCCTCTTAATCAGTCATGGGAAGTAATATTTTCAAATGAGAATACTCTTGCTTTCTCTTTTTCACTTCTCCATCCTTTAAATAAATATAGTAGCTCCAGAGAATTAAAAGAACATTTGAATCTTCCATATGAATTTTTATGAGATAGTGACTGTGGAATTAGAGCTGGATGTGGTTTAATGAATTTGGAAAAAATTAATAAAAATAGATTAGTTGAAGGAAACTTTTGGAAAAGGCAAATGGTCTGCTCATTCGGACAGTGTTTTCCCATCAACCACAGCAACTGTTAAGAAATCATTTAGTACCTTCATGAGGTAAAAACATGGCTCAATAGCTGCTGAATAGAATAGAGGAAAGATTGACAGGGTTGTGCTTAATGAGTATCCATCGTAAATTTTTAAAGGAAAACAAGGACCAGATTGAAAAGAGAGTATTGAATGAGTTCTTAGCAAATCCAACAAAAACGGTGTTAGCCTACTGTATAGTTGAACTATATCTATTTATTTCACCTTTATTGATCTATGAATTTACTTTGGATTTTGTATTTGCTTTCAAAACTTTTTTTTGAATCTGCGGGTCTTTTGCACTCTACATTTTTCAATAATCCCATACACACCTGAATAGCCATTCTGTAAATTATTTGATAGAGTCCGATTAAATGTTGATAAATTATTCGTGTTGAACTAGTTTGTAGCTATCCACATCCACCAATACAACAAGTGTTTGGAGTTGATTCACTCATTTACTCAATTCTTTCACTCATTTATTTACAATAAATAAGGAAAATCAGGTATTATTATAGCTCTTTGTATCCTGCTTGAATTGGGTATTTGAATATATTTCAGGAGAATTTGTGACGCACTGTATCTTTAAAAAAAAGTAATAATGCTGATGAACTTAATCGGAGCAGTGTTCAAGGAATTATCGCTAGAAGATTGAATTCACTCCAAAAGTTTAGTGAACAGATTTATTGAATCACAAGCTTTGTGATGCAATCATTCAAACTAAATGTGTGGTTCTTCACAGCTAAACACCTTACCTCATAAAACTCCATGGAAGATTAATCACTTTTATCACAACTCATCCATATTATTATCAATAATTATCATTAGGTAATTAATTATCTATCTAATTTTTACTACATCAATTTACTTGACTGAATCTTCAAAATTCAGTTAAATTTTTGGTGATTAAGTTTATGATGGTAAATCAGCGTTGTCAATGAATTTAAATTGCAATTATTTTCAGTCAGATTCTTTCATGTTCGGTTGTTGTGGTTCTAATGTCAAAATAAAGTTATCGTTATAGCCTTTAAACTTTCAACTAGCTAGAATATTATTCCGCCGGAAACACCCCCTCGCACCATTTTTACGCCTCCGTACCAGAACCTTTTATTTTACAAATTAAGCACTTATAAAATATTTTTTTTATAATTTGAATTGAACAATATTATGTATGACAACCTATCCCCCCTCAATAGAGAGAGGGAATAGAGACAACTTTCTTATATTTTTGCGGGAACAAAAACTGGCTTGCCAACCCCCCCTTAGAAAAAATCCTGGATACGCCCTTGATTCAAATTACATTTTATAAGCATAAAGAATGATAGAAGATGATTACTCCACTTCTATTCTATTTATTTTATCAAAAAATACAATAGAAGGAAAGAAAAAACAGGCGTTAGATCAAAACTTCTTCTATTCCGATTTTGATTAAAATGTCCAAATTCAGGTTATACCCTTTTCAATTCTCACTTAACAAAGTTTTCACTCAGAAAAAAATATCAGAGGGAATTTTTAATTTTGATTTATTTAAGGAGTAAATAGATTTGAACTGAAACGATTTTTTTGACATTATTTAATGACGAAAATGTAATCATCTGTACATATTTATTGTATTATTTGTATAATTTGTACTACCGGTAACCATATTGTTTTGTAATTTTTGAGCTACTGTACTGACGTTGTTATAACATTGTTCAATGTTTTCAACAATAAAGATTTTGATTTTGATTTCTAGTTGTTCCCAGATGGTGCCTGGTTCCTTTTTTTAAAGGGCGTCTAGAATTTATGAAAGGAAACATTGTTGAATCGAACAATTGGTACGTGAAATCGTGGAAATCACAGCAAGTGTGGCCGCAGTTCCATCATTTGTGCTTCTGGGACCTGATGTGGACCAACATTGTCAGGCAAGAATGGAACCAGGCTTTGTTTTATGCCAACAAGCTGATGACTGAAAGCAAATGGTCTCGATCAATCTATGGCTATCAGAAGGTGAGCTTGATGCTCATGGTCAAGAACGACTTATCAATAGCCGATCACCAGGAGATTGAGTCTATTATGAGGTAACACTCCTTGGTTTTTTATTATTATTATTTTTTGTAAATGGCTCAACAGCCCATGAAGGCTGGCCTACCAGCTTGTTGCCAATTTGATATTCACTCCACTGTACAGCAGAGGTGAATAATCATCAACCAGGATAGGGTAACGTGTGGTTAGCACGTTGATCCTCTCAACCATAACCTAGTTTCCGTAACCAAGTGACGGCGCAAAACACCTCTTAATAGCATCCAGTTAATCAGAGTGTACTGCAACAATTATACTATTCCTCCAGAGACGGAAAACGACTGACTATCTTTACTAACAACAGTCAATCTCCCAAAGGAGGGAGCCTCGTATTATAATTAATCTAAGGAAATTCCTAATAATGCTATACGTATTAAAGGTAGCATTCCCAAGTGACGGCTTAGCTGCGCATCTTGAGTCGTCACAGCTCTAGAGCTCTATAAATTTTATAATGTTGAAAATATGATGAACTAAATGTAGATTTTTATGAATACTTTTTTCTGAGGGTGATGCTCACATGAACTCTTAGGCTTGTGTTTGGGGCTCTCCTGATTGTGCTGTGGTTGAAGAATTTTGCCCCAGTCAAGAATTAAATTCGAGTCCGCTTGTTTACCAGACCCACAAAGGTTTATCTGTCCTATTTAAGTTTTGGTTTTAATTTAAAAATAGAGATGAGTTTTAGCCGCTGTATCAAGCTCATTTATAGGATAAGTTAACCTGAAATCCCAGATGACTTGGAGGACTAGCCTATAAGATTGAGATTTATTATCTGAAACTATGTGTTGCTGCTAAAATATGCGTTCATAATTATTATAGTTTGGTCGACCAAAGAGGACATTCTGGCAAGATGGGAAAATGATTCCAGCTCTGTCAATATTGGTTGAAAAATTCTTAATTTGGTCTTAAATTGTAAAGCAGAATGTGTAATACGATTCGAGATCACATTTATAATTTCTGAACCAATATTGACTGAGCTGGATTCATTCTCCTATCTTGCCAGTATGTCTCCTTCGCTCAACCAGACTTTTCTTCTATTTGAAGCGATTCAAAACTGTTCATCTTTTTTCCAGTAACATCCCGAAGTGGAGACAACGAATCGCCGGAAAGTCCTTGCCAATGGAGAAGTTTTGTGCCAAAAAATCTGAGAGATACTTTGCTCAAAATAAGTACCTAGTCCTGCCGTGTTTCGAGCTTCTACTTGTGTGGAATCTTTTCAAAGTGGTCGGAAAGAAATGGGAGCTGTGCGATGCATTGTACAGAGAAATTGAAGAAAGTATGCGGAGGCTTGATGCAGGTGAATTTCTGTTTGATAAGTTTATAGTACAGTAGAACGCCGATAATCCGGATTAATTGGGACCGGACCCTATCCGGATTATCGAAATTACCTTACAAAAGGGCCCTATTTGAGAAAAAACAGTTTAAAATAGTATATTCCCTATTGGGAAATAGAAGAAAATTATTTTCGTCGCTTCGCTAAACATTACAGTATATTATATTCACTCATCGCCCACTCTCTAGTAAAGAACTTAGAATAGAATAGAATAGAATAGAATAGAATAGAATAGAATAGAATAGAATAGAATAGAATAGAATAGAATAGAATAGAATAGAATAGAATAGAATAGAATGTATAAGCCCCAAATGATGTCACAACTTGACATATAGGCCAGTCATATAATAAATACTAGAAACTATATCACATAATGTACACACATATTAACATTGAGCCAAATTTACGTAACTTTATAGCTATAATGCTCTGAGTCTTAAATTTTAAAATCCCCTATACGTAGATTTTTGTCAAAAAATTCTTTAACTGAGTAGAAGGGGTTACTCAAGAAGAACAACTCTAGAATCTGTTTGAACCTTTTGTACCCAAGTTGTCTAACCTCAATAGGAAGTCTGTTCATCAACTTAACAGCAGCATTAGTTGGACTTTGATCTGTTTTATGAAGTCTGCTCCTGTTAACATTGAGCAGATGACTCGATCTTGTGTTGTGCGAATGTGTTGTGCTTCTCATCTTCATTTTATCTACATTTATTCTCAAATATAATAGGCATTGCATTATGTATAATGAATAGAGCGTTAATATTCGCAGATTAATGAAAATGTCTCTACAATGTTCTCGATATTGAACTCCGGCAATGACTCTGATGGCTCTCTTTTGAATGATGAAAATATCTTTTGCGTGCGAGGCACAGCCCCAAACTATCAGGCCATAGGACATATGTGACTGGAAAAGGCCAAAATAGGCTTGCCTCAGACCATCCTGTTCCAGTTCTCCGCACAACCGTTTGAGGGCAAACACACTGCTACTCAACTTACTTTTTAGACTTGAAATGTGTTGAGTCCAGCTTAGAGATGAGTCTATCATTATTCCTAGGAATTTTTGAACTTTTTCAGTTTTAGCTGATGTTGGTTTACTTCTAAGCTCAAATGTGACTGTTTTGTTTTAAAAACAGTTCATTTGCATTCAACCAGTTCTGTACAACTTTGAGGTTGTTCCTGGACAATGTAACCGCCTCAGTGTCATCTTTATGTTTATTGAGAACCGTGGTGTCATCTGCATATAGTAGGACCTTTGATGGAACGTTTATACTCAGATCGTCAATCATGATTATAAACAACAGTGGTCCCAATACAGACCCCTGTGGCACTCCACATTTAATAGGCAGAACACCAGAGCTTCTTCCATCCGCACACACATACTGAGTCCTGCCCCGCAAATAGGAAGACAGTAACTCAAGGGCAGGTCTCTCAACATGTAAGTGTTTCAACTTAGCCAAAAGGATGTCATGTGGGACACACTCGAATGCTCTGCTCAGGTCACAGAATGACACAGCAGCAGTGTTTTTCCTCAAAACAGACAATAATTTCTTCAACCAATTTTATTAGGGCGTGCGTAGTTGAAAGGCCTTTCCTGAAACCGAACTGGGTCTCGCAGAGCAAGTTATTAGACTCAAGAAATTTGCAAAGTTGCTTTCCCAGTATAATTTCAATAATTTTTGACAATATCGGGACTAGGGCAATCGGTCTGTAGTTGGTAATCTCATCATGCTTACCTTTTTTGAAAACAGGTATCACTTTGGTAATTTTGAGAGAAGTAGGAAATTTACCCTTAGCAATGACTTCATTTATCAGAACTGTAAATGGCGCTACAATACAATCTATAACACGCTTGATAAGAGCATTAGATAATCCGTAATGGTCCTTGCTATTTTTTGGGGACATGTGCTTCACAACTTCCATGACGCAATTTTCTGAAATAGGTTTGAAGCTGAACTTTCCAATACTAAGAGATACCTTCTTATTCTCCAATAAATCAGCAGCTGTTATATTATCGTTTTTTATAAGTTTATTCTTAATTTCATCAGCAATATTTGCAAAAAAGTAATTAAAGGTATCTGGAGTTATAACCTTCGGTGGAAACTGATTTTTCTCTGATCTATTTTTATTCACTATTCTCCAAAGTGCTTTTGTCTTATTCTGTGAATTTTCTATAATACTTCTGTTGGCCACTTTTTTTGCTTCTCTTATGCTTAGTCTATACAAACTTCTTTCCCTAATGTACAAATTCCTGTATTCAGGACTTGTCTTATAAAGAAAGTACAGAAAATCCAGCCTGTTCTTATGATTTTTCAAATCCGGAGTGTACCAATTGAGCTTATTATTATTATTATTATTATTCAAATTACCATTGCTGGATTTAGGAAGCATTCTCTTATTTACAACAAAACTCAGATCATAGTAATACCTTACTGAATTCAAAAATTTATTAAAACTTATATCGACGTCATAATTACAAAAAATCTCAGACCAACTCTCCTTCAACAGATGAAACCTAAATATATTAATATTACCTTCATTAATTTTTGTAAGATTTTTATACGTCTTAGCAGTAGTGGTCAGAAGCTTCTGCTTCTTGTAATCGTTAATGTTATTCACTCTGACTATTGATATTAGCTGGCCCAAGTGATCGCTAACATGACAGTTGCTAACTTGCACATTCAAATTTTCTTGGAAAGATGAAAATACATTGTCAAGACAATTGGTACCCCTAGTTGGTTCATGCACTTTCATTTCGAAACCATACATGCAGCATAAATTAACGAAACACTCTGCATCCTTGTTACCTGCATTAAAATGTAAATTGAAGTCGCCACATAATATTGTTTTTCGATTTTTCTTATTTAAATAACTAAGAGCCAGTTCCATTAACCTGAAAAATGTTTCAAAATTACCTTGTGGACTTCGGTAAACTGCGATGACTATTGTATCAATATCTAAAAACTCCACACCTTCTAATTCACAGTCCAACTCTACAGAAATATTATTAAAATAATTTAATACTTTGTACTCGGAAGAAATATATTTCGAATAGATAGCCACCCCACCGTGAATTCGAATTGAGCGGCAGTAACCAGTCACTAATTGAAGGTGTTTGAGAATAGAGTTCACTTCTAGTTCAGCATTAGTCATCCAATGCTCAGTAATGCATAAAACATCTAGCTTCTTATCAACAATAATCTTTTCAAGTATTCCTGTTTTATTGGATAAGCTTTGTACATTCTAACTTGGACGGTACAAATATTTCTTATTTTTTCCTGAAGACCAATCCGTATTATCGACGTTCTACTGTATACTGTTCAAAATTTTCACAGAACATTTATTATTCAATATAAACTTTTTGTAGTTACTTCACTTTTTAAAAAAAAGGAACAATTTGAAAAACATTTCTGCTTTATGGTGCTAAAAAATATTTCCCAGCGCTCGTGCCAAATGGAATTATTTATAATCAACCTATTTTACTATTATTGAAACTCCTCAGACATCGAGATCTTTATCAATTTTATTTTGAAACCCTTCTATTTTACAGAACCTGAGGGCCCTTATGATGCAGATAACAGGGCTCTGCTACTTTTACTAAAAGGCGCTTGTCTCAACCAAATGGGCAAGCCCTATCTAGCAGAAGAGGCCCTGAAAGGTGTCTCTGCCCTTGCCAAAAAAATAAAAGAAGACAACTATCTAGTTCCGTACTCACTAGTCGAATTGGCAATGGTTTATCAACAACAGAATGACCTGGAGAGAGCTATTCATCTTTTAGAAGATACAAGGTCAGAATATTTCAAATTTTCATTATATTCTTCTTCGGATTTATTAGATGTCATGTTTATTCCAATTAAATTTCGAATGAAAAATTTTAGGAGACTACAGTAGACTCCCTCTTAACCGGCAGCCGCTTTAACCGGTCGGTTTCGGCCGGAAACGAGCGATAGCGAGTTCTTACTTTTGACTCAAGGCCGAAGTCGTTGTCCGTCTGTTCGTTTGTGTGTTTGTATGTTCGACAATAACTTTCAAACGCCTCAATTAATCAAATTAAAATTCAGAACATATATTCTTCGTCATACTTTTATACAGGTCAAGTTTGTTGGACAATGAAATCGACCGACTCCTTCATCCTTTTTCAGGCGAAAAAAGGATAAGCTCTCAGCAACAATATATCTATATACTCCGGCATCTATTCAATTTCAACACAATAATCACGGCTGGAAAATGACATAAGGAACTGGAATAATTTTTTTTTGAGAATCCATCTGATTACAGTGGAACAGCTGATTGAATATTAGCGGCAAATTTGAAAATATTAACATGAGAAATAATAATGTTCTCAAATCAATAAATTTTTCCATGTGAAGTCATATGTTAATAATGATTTCAAAGTTTAAACATGTGATAGGAGTCTATTTATTTGAACAGCTGACAAAAGGTGGCAAATTTGAATTATTTTACCATTGCTTATTTTTCAAGTATTCTTGTCGAAGGAAGTTTTTTGTTCCATTTGATTTCCATGCTTTAATTAGTAAGACAAATAAATAAGTCAGCCGTGCTTTTCTACGGGATTTGAAGAATGCTATTAAGGAGATCTCTAATAATAATTTATCCAAATGGAAATACTGAACTATCAAAAAATTCCATTCTTGAACGAATCTCTACAATGTTTGTTTTCAATTTGATACACTAAATAATTTACAAATTCTGTTGAGTTCAGAACAAGAGGCGATCAATATGACTCTACAGAGTGTTTCGAAAAGAACTAACTAAAGTACTATCACGGTGTTCTTCGAGCTGAAAGAAAACAGAAAATATCATTGGCTTAACACCGAATTCTCCTTAGTTTCCTCTAATCCGCCCTTCTATTATTTTAAGACTTTTCATCGCACCTAGATAATGGATAGACTCAACACGAAGTTTCAATAGTATGTATTGTTTTCAGAAAAAATAAGGGAAAGTTATTACATCCATATTTGTAAATTTGTTAGAATTGTTCACTGAACAATGTTCAGTTAATAGGTCTACTCTGTATTCTTGCAGTCAAGTCGTCTTGAACAAGTAGGCCTACGTTTTTATTGGTGCATTGGCGGCAGAAGAGTTGCGGATAACGATGTATCAAAATATGATCAAACGATTGATCAAAATATACCGTATATAACTATATCCTCACAAAAAGGAATCATTCATCAGTATTCAATAAATCTAGGTATCGTATTAGTATGATTTGTGGTTCATATTTTTAAATAATTAAAGCCATAAGTTGACTTTGAGGGTTCGCACGTGAGTTCTTTGGCCCATTGGGCTTACTAGATTTAAAAATAATTTTCTGTTTTCGTTTTTACAGGAAAAACTACACAGGATACTCATTGGAATCGAGACTACATTTTCAGATTCATTCATCTCTAATGGAATTGAATAAAGGAAAGAAAATAACTAGCGAAAAGATGTGTAAACCAAATAACCAGCCAAGTACATCACAATTCTAACATACCGTTATCTATTGAAAAGTTTAAGCTTGTTGAATAATTCTAGTAAGTTAATGTTATTTTAGTATTATTTTTTATTACAATTCAAAATATTGCGGTAGTATTTATGAGCTAGTCTACTAATTATATACAGAGCGCAATATGCTCCAATGACACGAATTTATAACTACTTTATTATCAGTATCAGATATTTTTGCCAAGTGCAATTGGAATATATGTCCAGTTAGGCAACTGTAGCTATTTTTATAGAGTTATTTGTAGATTATATAAGAGCCATTTATTGATTCTTGCCATGCCGCTTATGGCTAACATGTATAACAATGCTTTTGCATTGAAAATGGAAATTACTGAGATTTAATTAATGTTTGAAAAAATGTTAACACCCATTACGTAACAGTGTCCAAATATATCGAACAGATAGTTATTTCAATAGAATGATGTCATTCATGTGAGTAGTGATAGCATAAAATTGATGTATCGATCAGTATAGTGAAGAAAAAAACACCATCAGATCATAAAACATAATTTTTCCTCACTTTCACACTTTGTTATCTACGCATTCTAAATCTTGCAACTACCTAATGTATTATTTTCAGTTGATTTCATATGAATATCTACACTAAAACGTTTCTATCTTCTCAAAACATATTATTATTTTTAAGAAATCTGAAGATTCGATTCACTTATTGAAATAATAGGATTCATCAACAAATAGTTGATTATAGTGAACATTTTCACAACTTAATGAAAAATCAGGGTCAACGAACATTCAATAATAATTGTAGTACATGACGGGTTAAGACTTAATGTTCAAATAGAGTAATGAGGTATCATAGTGGATAAATTTAATGCATCACTAATAGAGTTTACCATATATTTCTTAACATATTATATTTAGAAGATAGATTAGAATTATTATTATTATTATTAGGAGTGCCTAATTTATAGGAGAGGTATTATTGTTATACAGAGTGCCTAATTTTCCCTTGACCTTTGCACAAGGACTTTCGAGTATTTACTCAAAACTTTTATTACCAATTCTCGACTTAATTTTGTTTCAAATCATTGAATTCTAAATGTTACATCCTGAAAATTAATCATTGCTTTAAACAATATTCATATTATTTAGTATTTTGCTTAGATTCAGTTTTACTATTGTTGAATTTTATTATGTTGATTAGTTAGTAAAGAATGTTTGCTCACACTTGAGTAACCTAATCTAAATTATTGTGGTAGTCTAATAATTTAAAGTTTAAGAACTTAATAAATAATTCGATAATTGGCATTATAAATCTCGATAACATTCCTTTTGTGTTGAACCGATGGAACATTCCATTCATTGCATGCTGATACATTTTGTTCTTGAAACTTGAATAAGCTATTTTGTTATAATTTATCATTGATATTATTTAATCATTATTTTTTGTCTTGCTTTCGTAATTGAATATTAACTAGACATTGAATGATTGATATTATTATTATCATTATCATCATTTTTTAAATTAATGGTTTTGTCATTTTTTATTTCAAATGAAAATAATAACTTAGCAGAACATGTCAATTTGATTAGACTGACAATGGAACAATTTTAGAAAAATGATTAATTCAAATATGATGTCGTTACTAAGTTGGTTTTCATGGATATTACTAGTCTATTTACAGAACGTATTATCGACACAATTTCATTTCATTATAATGTAAGCATCTCTTATCAAATAGCTCTCAAGTAATCAATCATCTCTATAATTCCATTGAAATCATTCACCCGATCTTTTCTAAATAAGATATCCAATATTTTATGCGGGGAAAAAGATATTCTTCAATCTCATTTTTAGACTTGACGTATAATGAATTGCGTATTTTACTGTGTTCAATTGTCACTGGTTTGTCCCAGTGGTAGAGAGCGTCTAATCGGTGAGATTAGATAAGCGACGTGCCTCTATCACCACTGTTGTAACGGTGACCGGCTCCTCTGAATTCAATTCATGAGCCTCAAAAATCGCTTCCCGGTGGTTCGGAACCCACCTAAAGCAGTAGGTCCATTCATCTCTCATCATCATCCTTCCCATTACCCACGCACAGGCCCAAGAGCCCATGTGGGCATCACCCTCAAAAAAAAAAAAAAAAAAAAAAAAAAAAAAAAAAAAAATTGCTAAGTATAAAAATTCTGGCATCAATTTGTATGACTTTGATTTGGTTAATGTGTACTGTATCAGAATCTATTTCTCCAGCATCATATTTTTCACATTTACTGTTCCTGACAAATTAATAATTAATAAATTATTGATAGTTCTATACTACTATTATTGACATTTTTTTCACATTCATATCATTTATCTTCATTATTCTTCCTGGTTTTCAAATAAAAATATCAATTCAAGAATATCATCAAATGAAAACTGGGTTGAAAATTTCAAAATCTATATTTTCAACATAAAAACCTTACAGTTGAACAATCAGCTCTATTCTAAAGATATTTATCCACCTTGATGTCAATTTCTAAGATTAATATCCGAATTCTTTCTACATTAACTTGCCTACTGTTGTTGTTTATGGCTACTGTTTATGGAAGAGAAATTATTACTAGATTTTAAGTACCTACTATGTATTATGTTACCTTCTGCTTATTGACATTTATTTCTACTAAACTTTATCTTAACTTTGATTAAATCTAAGTTACTATCAGAGAATTAAACTTTAAACTTAGTGCTATTTAAAATGATTGATTGATAAAATTAAATAAATCAAATACCCTTTATAAACTTTAAAAGTATTATTTTTACACAGACATGTTTCAAGCTTTAGCCCATTTTCAATTGACATTCAAAAAAACTTTTTATGTGAATTTATAGGTTGAATTTTATCTCAAACATGTCTGATCATTATAAAAGTCTAATTATTCGAGAAGTTTACGAATGGGAAAATTTTGAGACATGTTTAAAGGTACAATTGACATTGAAAATGGGCTAAAGCTTGAAACATGTCTGTTTAAAAATAATACTTTCAAAGTTTATAAAGGATATTTGATTTATTTAATTTTATCTATCTACTATCAGAGTTAAACTTCATGCCAAGTATGTTGACAATTAGAAAAAAATTGTTTCAATTCAAGTTTTTTCATGTTCAAAATTTTTTTACTATCGCTATTATTAATGTAAGCCTATAATTATTCTCATGTTGAGTGAATTTGAATTTAAAACACCAATATTATTGCATTGAGATTGTTGTGTTTTCCACATACTATTTTGAATAAATCAATCCAATTGTTTTGTCACACTGAGTATTATAATTATTTTGTGAATGTACTTAATAAATAATTTTTATCTTTAAGTGTAGAGATTCTTGCAACTCCTCATCCTGAAAATCTTCAAACCTTACTCCTTATGTTCTTGAGTCAAAAAACTTTTTATGTGAATTTATAGGTTAAATTTTATTTAAAACATGTCGGATCATTATAAAAGTAATTATTCGAGAAAATGACGAATGGGAAAATTTTGAGACATGTTTAAAGGTACAATCTCAAATAATTTTTAAGATATTTTAAGATATTTTCGCGTTTACACAAAAAACTATATATTTACGACTCTGAAACAATTTTTATTTGATTACTCGATTTAATTTACGTATATTTGGATATTCTTGTGACTTCAAACGCATCTGAAATACATAAAAAATTAATACGTAAGAAAATCACAGTGAGAATCATTTTAAATGTTCCGCGTTCGGTATCGATACATCGAGATGATATCGATTTATTTCAAGATATCGTGAAATAAAAAATCTTATAAAATTCTTCACAAAAAAGTAGGATAGGGGCATCTGATGGACCATTGTCCGAAAATTCACCGTTATAGAGTAATAAATCATTGAAATTCAGTGAATTTTTGACAAATTTCATTTTTTCCTGACGTCATTAGGACATAATGAGTACTTAAACAGGTAATGAAAAATGGAAAATGATCTGAGAAACCGATTGAGACCAGTTTCAAGCTCGTACCTGCAGTAGTTTTCGAGTTATTATCTAAAAACTACAAAATTCTAATGAGAAATTGTATGGTTTATTCATTAAAACACTTATTTCTCAAGAAATACGCTAGTGACATGGTTGAGACTATTTTTATTCCTTTCCTCAGTTTATTCTCCAGAACCCAGTGCATTTTCAAAATATGGAAAGTGCTACAAGCTTCAGAATGATCGATTTTCTCATAGGATGCACAGTCTTGGAAAAAATCTGAAATCAATTATTCTGAAATTTGTGAGGGTCGAGGAGGTGGGAAAAAATGCCCATATCATGGGAAATTGTATGAGGAACCTATTGAAGAAACGAGTCCAGGAACGTCTGAAGGAACGAATGAGGAACATGTCCAGAAACGTAGGATTGAAGGGTTCTCCGATAAAAAATGAAAACACCCAAAAAAATTGAACATCGGTTTTATTGAGATTTTCTCTTTGTAGGATATGTATCTTGAAAATTTAGGATAGGAACATCTGATAAACTTGTATCCCTAACAAAATACATCCCTTCAGAGATGTCAATTTTCCATGTTATTTTTATTTTTCCTGGAGCTATCTTAGAATATAAAGATTCTGAATTAATTTTTTTCAATGTAAAATATCACAAAAAATCGTTTAAAACATGTCTCATGATTTTAGGTCAAGCACTTTTTTAGATAATTCCGAAAAATACCAAACAGGCATCTGTCTTTTTCACATTTTTCCATGTCTATTTATGAATTTATGACTTTGAAACCATTTTTTATCAATTTATCAGTTGATTTTGCACAAAATCTAGTAGTTTCGTGACTTTAATGCTTTTATATAATGTGCAAAATGATTTCTAACAAGTAAGTATAATTATAATATTTCAGTACTCGCTATACTCTTGAATGAAAGTAGGGAACTAATCGTGAGTACGTAGTACAAGAATTTGCCGCTAGATTTCAGGGCAAGTATGGTGAACTACAGTGACTAGATGAACAGTCAATCTTTTTAATCTAGAACTGTTTAATTTTAATTTAATTTAAATGTTTCAATCTAGTCACTGTAGGTAAACTACGCTGACTGTAAAATCATTCACACAGTCACCAAGGTATGGATGGATTTGATGGATAGCATTTATAGCTTCTCTAGAATCTCAGAATCTATCTTTATTTCACTCTTTTGCTATTTATTGCTCTGAATAAATATTTTCATATGAGTTTACTTTATTGATTTAGGCACTAATTATGAACTTCAATCAAATCCTATTTCCACAATAGCTAGACTCTGTTCTCATCGACTTTTTGAAGCGAATTCCATCTTCTAAATGTTATTGTTATAATATCATCTGCCTTTTTTCAAGGCAAGATTTAATAACAGCTTTCCTATGAAAATTTGAAAAGCGTTAAACAAGCAAGGAACAGTATCAAGAATTAAATAGAGTAGCCTACCTTAAACATTGAATTCGCTCCAAACACTTGGTGAACAAAGTATAGAAATAATAAAACATCCCTAACATTCATCTCAGTTGAACAATGATAAGCAGCGTACCGAATTGATTCAGTTAAATTGTCTGATTGATTCATTAGATGTTTGAAGCAGGCACATAATATATAAAGCATGCACCAAAGTTCATAAACCCTCCCACACTTCTACAGAGTCAAAGTGAAGAAGTGAATTCAATATTCTAAGTATAGGAAAGTACAAAGTCCTAATATTTCAGTTGACAAAAGGTGAACTAAATTATCATTATTTCTAAATACTCTTTAATAAGCATAGGCTAAATTTTTAACTTATTATTATTCTCATGAGCTAAAAAATTATTGATAAGTCGAGATATTTAAAATTTATAAAATCAAATACTGAAAATTTATTAGTCGAGATATTTTATAAATTATGGAGATTTTAAAGCATTATCAAGCATATTGTTGAATCAGTACATTTATAATAAGATATTTTAAGACATTTGAGGTTCATGACAATTTCCAAGTATTTCCATTCAGTATGAATGACTACCACTATATAATTTCAAAGACTGCACAAAAAACTAAAGAAGCACATAGTTTATAAAATGCTTCATATTGGAAACTTCAACAAAATCAACATTGTCAGTGAGAAATCTCCTTGCATATTTCTTAATAATTATTTCTGTTTTCAAAATTGGCTTCTCTGCTAGTAAATCGAGCAGAGCATTCACTTGGAAACAACAGACAATATGTGAACTATTCAGTGAAAATAACAGCGAACTGTCATTTTTTGAATGATACAATTACCTAGTTTTAGTAGCCTACTAAGAAATATCGAGGATATCTATGAACATTTATTATCTGTGAATAACTAACTTTCACTCAAACTGCGGCTTGAAAAAAAATTCAGAAAGTTTTCACTCTGTTATAATATATTATAAGAAAAGTTCAAAATGGATTCACGAATGTTGCATGGAACTGCCTTGGAGTTACGGTAAGTATTGTGTTGACTTTATCTCCTTTGTAGCTCCCTCGTGGTGGCTCACACTTTGTATTGAAGTTCGCATAAAACCTCCAACCATCCTTTAATGTTCTCAGGTTTACTGTTTCAGACTAGCAATTAAGGCAACCGAACTTCTGTGTTTTTTGTAACTTTCGTCATTTTTTAGTCGAGCTTACCAAGTTGAGCGCCATTGTTCGATTCTTGGATTTATAGTCTTCAGTTTACTGCGCGCCCGAAGCTGGAAGCCTGTGGGCTAACTTCAAAGGCACTATAAACAAAGAGCGTCGTATTACTTTTATCTTGCAAGCGAGATGGGTTCGTCGTACAGGTGGTCAAGAGCTCTTTTCATCATCAATTACTAATGTAAAACAAAGATACTAACATAGGAATAACTTTGAGTTCTACAAGTGAAATACTCACATGCTATAGGCACCCATATACAGGGTGTTTCAGGAGGAATGTGCAATAATTTTCAGGCTGATTCCTTACACCAAGTAGACAAAAAAGTTCCATGGGACCAACCCCCAAAAACGCTTTGTTACCAAGATAACAATGGCGGAAAATTGAGATTTTTCAAAATGTATTAATTTTTCTAATGTTATAGAGGCTTTAGTGAGGTTCTAAAATGATCAATTACCATGTAAATTTGTAACTTTAACGGTTATTGAGATAATTGGAAAAATATGCTAGAAAACGCCATTTTTCAACAATAAGGGTTATAACTGGATAAGGAGTCATAAAATTGTATTTTTTATTAATGGAAGTTGAAGAGAGTCGGATTCTAAAGAAAAAGTTGAATGGCGGCGATTGTGTAAATCTCACCCAAATCTTAGAAATAGAGATCAAAAATCGCAAAATTGACAAAACATAGCACAAGTGATGAATTTGTGTTTAGTAGCGATTTTTGCTTTCATTAACTTTAAAGTGCTTTGAACAAAACCTAATAACCTTCAACGTTCCCGTGTTAGGCCGGTATTTCACGGAAATATTTCCTATAGGAAGGAATGGAACTTTGATTTCGTTTTCTCATTTATCTTTTCATATGATTTCATAAGTAATGGAAAATATTATCGTGTAATACCTGCCTAATTAATAATTCCCCGTCTTTCGGAGAAGACGATAAGCCTTCGTTCCAGACTACCTGAAAAGTAGTCATCTCTCATCATTATCACACTGGAGGCTCGTGCACACGAAACAGATAAAGTGCTGTACAGTAAAATATATGGGCACTTCACCTGTTTCATGGGAACGAGCCGCCAGTGCATCATCATCATCCATCTCATCACTCACGCACAAGCCTATGAGCTCAATGTGGGCTTCATCCTCAGAAAAAGCAAACAAACAATCGAAATATGATCTCGTATTCTCATCTTTTCATATGATTTCATATGTAATAGGTAATATTATCGTGTAATAACGGCCTGGGGTTCCTTTTAGCCATTCGCAACTATCTATCAAATTTGTACCATTTTATGAACAAGCCCCAGGTCCTCTTTTCGAGAATTTTAGATTGCAACTGTTAGCATAAAAGATTGAAGAGCGTGATTGGGTGATGGCTGGACGAGGGGTGAGAGGGGGGTCTGTCTAGCGTTTGCCGGGTAATGGGTTGGTAATTACGCACCGATTGCTGGTAATTTTCAATAATAAGACCCGGCGCCATAATCAGCCCGGGTAATTTGACAAAATGTGGTGTGTTTGGTGAGTCGAGTTCGAGACCTGGAACGGTTGAGACATGAGTGCTGATCACCGACTCCTCACAATCGCCGAGCTCACCCAGGATGGCGATCTTCCCCCCTGGTGACCGCCGAGCGAAGCTTCGTTGTTTCAGGTATTTCAAAGCTTACACCAATCTGAAAGGAAACCTGTTTGGTTACACACTTTTAGTGCTGATACAGATAGCATTCTAATAATACAAGTAAGAAACTAGTAACACGAGTAACAAACTAATAATAAAAATAATAAACTAATGAGGAACGTGACGTAGTAATAAAAAAATTAAAAAATCTAGTAATAAGAGTGGTTAAGCTAATAATGAACGTAACGGAGTAATAATACAAGTAACAAACTAATAATAGAAATAATAAACTAATAATGAACGTAACAAAGTTATAATACAAGTAACAAACTAATAGTCAACTTACAATTAACGAACGTAACAAACTCATGATGCAAGTAACATACTATTAATAAAAGTACCTAGTAAACTAATGTAAAAAGTAACAAACTAATGATGTAAGTAACAATCTAATAATAATAATAAATTATAAACTTATAAGAAACAAGCTTGTAGGCCTAATGAAAGTTGTAAACTAATGTTAAAAGCAACAAACTCCTCATGAAAATAAGAATGTATTGATGAAAGAAAGAAATTAAAAAAAAAATTGTCAAAAAGACCACAACTAAAAATAAAATTGATCGGGTGATAGAAGTAGAAGTATTTTGTGGCAAAATGAACTTTAATATTAGAAACTGAGAAAAATGCAAACTAATCGATTGAGTAACAAGCTGATAATAATAGATAAAAAAATAACATTCAATGATTTTTTCTCGTATAAACAAACCATCAATAGAAATTACAAAGCACAATGATTGCCAATCGCTATCGATTATAGTGCACTTTTGCCATAATAGTATAAATGTTTATTGAATGGATCATAGTAAATGGCTTTTTATTCGAAAAACATGGAAATGTGTGATGCAACGCACAAGTATGTCTCTAGTCTATTAGACGTTAGAGTGTCTGTAAGAGTAGCCTAAACAGTAGCCTATGCTAGAATGTATCAGCCCAGCAGACTATTTGAAAATTCACAGCTGACATTACAATGTAAGATAGTCTATAGAGCTTTCAAGAGTGGAAGAAACAAATAAACGTGCCACAAGTTACAATGAAAAGTGTATTGCAAGTGCGTGTTTACGCGCAACAACAAACAAACTTGCGTCTGATTCCCCCACTACTCGTCTCAGTCAACCGCCATACTAAATAAATCCTTCTCTAACCAGCTGATAATTGTTAAAGAATAATCAATATCAGCTGGACTATATTGTCAACACTTTCGGTAATTACATAAAAAGCATTTTCAATAAAAATTTACACTACCGTAGTCTATTGTTATAGCTAAAAGTTAGGCGGTTTCGTCTGTCTCTTGTACGTGATGTAACCTACTAACAGCTGATGTAAAGCATCTATTGTCGCTTGATTTCAAAAACATTACCTAGGCCTGTGTTTGGAGGGAATTAAATCTTTCAAATGTTATAATGATATGATATCTTTTTAATGTTAAAACTCTTAACATCCTGCTTGCATTACGTTTCCCATCATTTAAGATAAGACTTGATCACATATTTTCCATAGAATGATGTTCTGTAAAACAAAATATTAATGTAATGGAAGTCTAGTTCGATGTAGGAAACTTAATTGAGTACACGCTTTGAAAATAGTTTTCTTAAAAAATATCATATGACACTCATTTTATTATGTTATAGGATACAAACATGATACAAGCATAAACTATAAAAAACATAATACCCGCATTATAATTTGAACACTAGAATAATTATCTCTAATATTTCATTGTTACTAGCCGTGGGTAACTTTGAAAATACTATATGCGCCTGGTTGGTGCAGTGGGCTGGGGCGTCACAACCTTCAGTCCGCTAGCACTGCCTGGTCAGGGTTCGAGACCCAGTAGGCATGGCTGTTTTCACCTGATCAATCACCTTCATACTCATTATCCATTACTCACGCACAAGCTTGAATACGCTTATTTGGACATCATTCACAAAAAAATGTATTTGGCATACCAGCAATCAGTAGCATATAATTAGTAGTATAGGTAGTATCAGTATAATATCAGAAACCAGTAGCAAATTTAGAAAAAAGTAGCAAGTACCATATCAGTAGCATACGAGTATCAGCAATCAGCATACAAAGAACACCTATTTATTCATTCGTTTATTTTGTTTGTAATTCGAGAAGCCAGTTGTAAGTTGTAAGTTCACGACGTTCTCAAGCTGTAGAAATGAATGTTGATAGTAATAACGAATAAATAAATAAATAAGTATTATCAGCCGATGATCAATGTCGCTGCCATCTAACTTAGGTCTTGTTTTTCAACGTAGGCTATACTCAAGGTTCTATATATGAACCTTGGGCTATACTAGCCTATTAGCTATTCCACTTGCCCCCGAACCTTATTTTTATGCCTTTATTCAGCTATCTTCTTCCACATGCTTCTTCTTATCTTCTTTTACTTATTCTTTTCAACTTCTTTTCCTTCTATCCGCTGTTTCACTGTATAATATCCCCCCGTCCCCTCATCCTATCAGGTCAATCATATCAGTTTTATCAGGTGGGGTGGATACTATTGTTATTCTATTTTATTTGTCTTTTCTACTTTTTTCCATTCATTCTGCACCGATCAAGCATCGATGGTTCTATTCTGGGCAAAAGTTCTTATCTCTCCTTTTAACTCCTTCTTCCAAATAGGCCTATTTCTTAACGTTTCCTTTCACTCTTCTTTCCTATTGTTTGAGTATGCTTATTCTCATAATCGTTTTCCTTTCTTATATCTATTCAATTCCTATTCGAATTTTCCTCCTTTTTCCGTCATTTTCCTTCTAAATTTACTTCTTCTTATGTTTTTCTGCTCGCTCTTCTTCTTACACTACTTATCATCCTTTCTTTTCCCATCCCCATTTCTCTTTGTTTCTACTTCTTCTCTTTCCTCCTCTTTTCTGTCCTTATTCCTTCTTCTCCTCTTTCTCTATCCAATCCTATCCAATCTATCCAATCCTTGGTATTAAGGCCAAGTGTTAATGGAAAGGATAACCTTATTATCCTTTCCCAAGAATGGACATATATATGTCTGAACTTCGCCTTTTCACTTAGATAACTTACACGCCTTATTCATTTTGCAGAACCTCCAATTTAAAATCTGTATAAATTTTGCATTCATTACATCACCGTTTTTCGTATTTTTACTAGAAGTCTCTATTTTGTGAAATTTATAGGATAATTTTGTTTTACTCATTTATATTACAATGTATAATCTAAGCCGAATTTTGTTATCTAATTGAATAAAGTAATCTAATCTAATCTAATCTAATCCTCTCCTTTTTCTTCCTTTTCCTTTCTCTGCTTCCCACTCTTCTCATTTTGTGCTTATTCCTCTTCTTCATTGCTTTTCTAGTTCTTGTTTTTCTCCTTCCTCTTCTTCCTCTCCTTCCTCTTCTTCCTCTCCTTCCTCTCCTTCATCTCCTTCCTCTCCTTCCTCTCCTTCCTCTCCTTCCTCTTATTCCTCTTCATCCTCTTCTTCCTCTCCTTCCTCTCCTTCTTCTTCTTCCTCTTCTTCCTCTTCTTCCTCTCCTTCCTCTTCTTCCTCTCCTTCTTCTCCTTCTCCTTCCTCTTCTTACTCTTCTTCCTCTCCTTCCTCTTATTCCTCTTCATCCTCTTCTTCCTCTCCTTCCTCTTCTTCCTCTTCTTCCTTTACTTCCTCTTCTTCCTCTTTTTCCTCTCCTTCCTCTCCTTCCTCTTCTTCCTCCGGTTCCTCTTCTTCCTCTTCTTCCTTTCCTTCCTCTTCTTCCTCTTCTTCCTTTACTTCCTCTTCTTCCTCTCCTTCCTCTTCTTCCTCTCCTTCGTCTTCTTCCCCCCTTCCTCTTCTCCCTCTCCTTCCTTTACTTCCTCTCCTTCCTCTCCTTTTCCTCCTTCCTCTCCTTCCTCTCCTTCCTTTTCTTCCTCTTCTTCCTCTTCTTCCTCTCCTTCCTCTTCTTCCTCTTCTTCCTCTTCTTCCTCTCCTTTGTCACGCTTGAGTGTTAATGGGAGGGATACCCTTTCATATCCTTCTCCAAGAATGGACATCTTTGTCCAAACTCCGCCATTTCAAGTAGATACATCACAATCATATTATAACAGTAAGAATATGGAAGCGTATATATCTGTAATTTAGTAAGTTCCTTGTATATGTATTTCTTATTTTAACCAATCGTGTAATTAGATTTATGTTTAATCTTTGGTATCAAGGATTTAAGATCATGAATGCTGTACTCTACTTGAATAAAGTGAATAATCTAATCTAATCTTCTTCTCTCTCTTCTTCTTCTTCTTCCTCTTCCTCTATCTGCTTCCCACTATTCTCCTTTTGTCCTTCTTCTTCTCCTTTGATTTCCTTGTTCTCCTTCCTTTCCTCCCTCTCTCTCACTTCCCCTTTCTCTCTCACTTCTTCTTCTTCTTCTTCTTCTTCTTCTTCTTCTTCTTCTTCTTCTTCTTCTTCTTCTTCTTCTTCTTCTTCTTCTTCTTCTTCTTCTTCTTCTTCTTCTTCTTCTTCTTCTTCTTCTTCTTCTTCTTCTTCTTCTTCTTCTTCTTCTTCTTCTTCTTCTTCTTCTTCTTCTTCTTCTTCTTCTTCTTCTTCTTCTTCTTCTTCTTCTTCTTCTTCTTCTTCTTCTTCTTCTTCTTCTTCTTCTTCTTCTTCTTCTTCTTCTTCTTCTTCTTCTTCTTCTTCTTCTTCTTCTTCTTCTTCTTCTTCTTCTTCTTCTTCTTCTTCTTCTTCTTCTTCTTCCTCCTTCCTTCTCCAGCTGGGAGTAGGTTGCTCGCGTGTGTATAGAGTGCCGGAATGTCGGCGACTCGACTCGTCTAGCCTACAGCGCAGGATGTGAAAAAAATCCAGGGAAATTTCTTTTAAAGTTTTCTTAGTGCCCCGAGGCCCATCGTCCGTGTAATTACAGCGGCAACGGTAGCAGTCCACTCTGTTATTAATGCCTCCTTGATTTATTCCCTCCTCTTTCTCATCCGTGGCTCATCCTTCTCTACCTTCATCCTCTTTTATTCCATCTTCTGTTTTCTTCTTCCTTCTCTGTGCTACGCGCTCAGGAATGACATTAAATTATAGATACCGGAGCACACCGTTGAGAAGGGAAGGTGTGTGAGGAGAAAAAGAGAGAGAATCAAAAAATTAAATGGAAAAGAGTTAGGGCCAGTTGCACGTAAGTTCTGATAGTTTAATCAGCGTTATTTCACCGTGTCAAAGTGGAAAAACGTTCAAAAGAATAAAGTATTGAAATGTGATAGTAGTAGGAAAATATTCAAATGTACCCATTCAAAAGAGATTTTTTTTTTTTGAGGGTGATGCCCACATGGGCTCTTGGGCCTGTGCGTTGGTAATGGGAAGGATGATGATGAGAGATGAATGCACCTACTGCTTTAGGTGGGTTCCGAACCACCGGGAAGCGATTTTTGAGGCTCATGAATTGAATTCAGAGGAACCGGTCACCGTTACAACCGTGGTGGTAGAGGCACGTCGCTTATCTAATCTCATCGATTAGATGCTCTCTACCACTGGGACAAACCGCTTCCCAATTAGAATCAATATCAATAATCAGTATGAGAATCAATAATCATCTCATTATTGTCGAAATTACTTATTTATTTAAACAAAAACACGGTATGGAAATTGCATGCTGATACAACTTAATTGTTGTCAGGTTGGTAGTACCACAAAAATCGAAAGCCTTCAGCTGCTATTGTTTTCAGATATTGAAAATTTAATCATCAGCTGATGGTTATGTTCAAATTTTTAACGCCACAAATTCTGGCCGATTAGTTTAGTACTGTGAAATTTGTATTCAATTCTACTTAACCAGCCTGACCTGTTAAATTTGAAAAAACCGCCATTGAAATTTTCCATAACCTCATTTATTAATTGCCTCAATGATAATAAATCTTAGCTTGATTCATGAATTTAAAGGTTAGTAATATTTTTAGGCAATAAAATTTAATGTAAATGATGTGTCATCAAGTTTTGTAAACGAAACTATTGAAACTCAAGGCTTATTTATAATTTATATGTTACTATTCTCTATTTGAGTTGAGTTAGTTTGGCATTGCTACAAGATGTCGTTATCCAGGCTAATCACGGCGTTAAAAGTTAACGAAGTTACGAACAATCGGCCCTTAGAGTGAGAGACAAATAAGAAGACATAGGAGTAAAATAAGTTTGTGTTTGTGTGTGTGTGTGAGAGAGAGAAAGAAATAGAAAGGGAGTGTGAGAGATATTGAGTGGAAAAGAGAAAGGGTGAGGATTTTAAGTGAGAAAGAGAATAAGATGTAGAAATAGTAAGACAGAAAAAATAAGGAGAATGAAAGGAAAGAAAAAAATGAAAAAGAGAGAGTGAGAGAGAGAGAGAGAATTCACCTGGCAGCTCTCCTTTGTGCAACGGTTTGTCAGCATGTCAGTAATGACTTTTTGTCATGTTGCTCTCACGCAGGTTATTTTTTCGAAAACATTTCTCATCTTCTCATTTGACTCCATTCGACTTCCACTCAAGGTCAAATGAGAAAGATTTATAAATAATAATTATTAAATGAATCATTCAGTTAAGATATTTGTGATGGCTATAAACATACGTATCAGAATTTTGAACAGAACTTCAAATTCCAACTTGAATTGATATTTAATTTTAAGTGAGGAAAACTCTTCTTATTTAACAATAAAAACTCTTCTTGTTCTGAAGTGTTTAAATAAGTAGTATACCTACATCAAGCCAGTAAAGACTTGCGAAACAATGAAAATACACCGATTCAACATATTACCCAAGAAGTCGATATAATTAACAAAAGATAGTTTACAAAAAACCTTTTAAAAAATATGTAGCTCCAGCATGAATAGAACTACAATCCTTGTAACTCGAAGACAGACACTCTAATATTTTTCGCTTGTAACATTTTCAAATTCAATAGACCTCTAACCCAATTCCATCATTCTATGGAAATGGAACTGTTTATTACTAACTGCATACCAAAGTGCTGTATCAGTATTTATAAAACAGACTACCCCTACCACTTTGCACATTACATCTTACAGAACATCACATTGCATCTTTACATTTTACATCTTTACCACAATACAGAACGCGCATTACATATTAGAGCGTTGAACATTCTCATATAAAAATATTGACAAAAACACTAATCCACCACTTAAAGCAATAATTGCTATAATCATTATAGACCACCTCATTGTAATTCACTTTCTATCTTACTGTATGAAGAAGTGTTTACTTTATCTTAGGGCTACTTTTATTACTATTTTTTCTATTTTAAATAATAATCACAGTATTCTTTTCAATTATTTTCATCAATTTTTATCCTTTTTCATTTGAAAATGACTATAAATGTGAAATGACTCTAATGATTTGAATGACTCGAAACATGTGATGAATTAATAAAAAATAATTAAAAACAGAAGGGTACTGTGATTATTATTTAAAATAAAAAATAGTGTATGGAGAAGACTCACTTATATAATATTCGAATGAATATCTCATTATAAATAAAAATGTTCTCCGATTTGAATTGTACTTCAATCTATTGTGATTTATCCAGTATCTTAAAATTAATTTATAATTCCGTACTTCTATGATCCACATTATTCACATAGGCTAGGCACAAATTTTTAAAATGTTGGCAAATAAAATCTATTTGACTCGATTTTTTTCCATGAATCATGAGGAAGAGGAACAGATGGAATAAAAGGGTACTTTGATAGTTATTAAAAAAACAGTGATAAGAGTAGCCCTGAGATTGAGGAAACACTCAGATGGAATAAGCCTGTTGTTCTTATAATAAATCTCATACTCTCCATTGAAAATTTATTATTGAATTATTAAGATCTTGAATACAAATATCGTTCATCTACTGATCTCAACAGTATTAAAACATACCTGTATGTTATCACTCATTTTAGAAACACAGCTTTGTGATTGAATCAGCTTGATCGCGTTCATAAGTTGTTGCAACTAGCCAACCAGATACTAAAGTCAAATTCAAATAAATGATTAATTTATTGAAAATAAAAATATGAATAAGCAACAGATCAAAGATCCATAATATTTATTTCTCTCGTATCGAACTTATTGAGTCGAAACGAACTCACTTCAATTTGCCTCAACTTGTTACTAAGCGAGAAAAGCATGGATGTCATAAATAAAACGAATGTTCGCTTGAAAGAAAAGTTGTTTGGTACATTTCGGTAAGTTGGGCAGGACACGAACAAAGCAGCGATTGACGTATTACCCCCTGACTTCCCCCCTCTCCCTCACCATCGATGCACCCCCTGCCACTAAGCCCCCTTGGGCACGCCCAGGCCAAGCTGTGTGACCGCCCCGGAACTTTGCCGCAATGAATCTTCAACGCCAGAAAGCTTTCAAGGCCTCGGGAGGACCTTTGAGGCCTCTCGCTAGCAGTGCGGTTACACCCCTTTCTGACCGCTGCGGGCCATTGCTCTGCCCTGGGCAAAAGGGTACGGGCTGCCCAACAGTACTACTATAGTTGAATTAGTCATAATAGTTGCAATACCTATATATTAGTTTATTTATTGAAACTTTAAATAATTACAATCAGAGCACCCTTTTAAAAAATATATTTTTATTTCACACAGCATGTTTCGGCGAATTTGCCATTTTATTAAAATAATAAAAAAACAGAAACTTTTGCCAAAACTTCTCCAATTTAGATGAAAAGAATGATAATGTTTTATTCCTTTAAGCGTGTTTACATTGCAATCGATAACGTCAAAGCATTAAAATTTATAATAGGCCTATTATAATCATCAATACAAGTTTTACATGTCAATTGTAGCTACTCATTATATTTACTTGCTTATTTGTTAATTCTGAAATGAATAAATTTATTTAATTATTTATTCAATTTCAATAACATTGAAACGAGATAAAAGGTATCAGAGCACTAATATGTTATAATAGATCCGCGCTATCATTATCAAATACAATACTTTTAGTTGAAAAAACTACTTTTAGTTACAAAAAAAATACTTACTTTACTACGTAAAAAGGCATCAGACAAAGATACTTGCTTCAATAAAATTATCAAATTCAAACAATTAAAAACGAGTCAATTTTAAACAAACAGTTACAGCTCTTCCCATCTTGACTATTTTTTTCTCCCTATAAGTTCTATCACTTTTAATTCTGCAAGTTTCTCGTTTTTCATTTAGCTTTAGATACGCTATTAAAACTTTTATTGAGTGATTCGCAGATGATTGAGGGTCCAGTGATAATTTATCACTTACATTCCCTTACTGTGAAAACAAGACATTAACAAGTAAGGAAATTCAATGATGTAAATATGAATGAATCACAATCAAGATAAGGAAGTAGTTTTCTTTATTTTTTGCTGGTATCAGATCAATGGTTTCGATAAGAGACAATGAGCCCGCAACTCCCTTTGTAACTGTAGTCACTTTCCATTTCGCATAATCATCATTTATGAAAATTGCTTCTAGGTAGTTTGGAAACCTCTTAAAGCTTCCTAAAACATGAATTTCCATAAACATTAATTATTCCAAAACATTACCTACGCACAAACCTAGATTTAACCATAAAAAAATTCTCATGATAAATTTGGTGTTAAAGTTAGTTTTCTTATCTTGGAAAAAAATTAAAATACATGATGCACTGGGAAAACGTTGATTAAATATACCACTTTTTTCCCGAGAATAGGAGATTTAAATAGATAAATGTATTTATTTCTCCATTAAGTACATCACATGAGTGATCTGGGCGAGGTTGAGGCATAAAAGCCCTCTTTTCCACTCAACCCACCACTACAATGGTTCCACTTGAATACAATGACACAGAATTCGCTGGACTGCACAATACACGATTAAGTTAAAATCGATCATGGAAAGTTTGTCATTGTATTGATAAGATTCAGAGAAAATATTATAGCAAATATTACAGCAAAGACTATTCATCTCCATGAACGGTTGTTGATTTCTGTAAGGGTACGTTCACACCTGAGTGAACAAAATAGGTCTGATAAAAAATTTCAAATCGGATTGTAGGACAGATTTAGAATAAGAGTCAGTGAGACTTATTCACAATTCAGAACAGTACGTTCTGAATAGATATGTTCTGTTCCGTTCTCTTGTGTTCTATTTGATAAAGTTTCATTCATTCATTAGTTTGTTTTTTATCGATGCTTAACGGAGCCTAGTTTTCTCATAAATCAGGTCTGAAACCCTTGCCTTAAAAACAAAGAGAATTGAGTTTGCGTGTGGAATGTAAATAAAACATTGAATAGGTACTTCTACTATAAGCATGGAATTCACTAAGAATATTAATATCAAATCTGTGGAAAAAACTCATCAAAGATCAACATTTACCTTGAACAAAGTGTACCTTGAACTTCATGCTTTACACCAAGCTTAGGTTGGCTAAAGATAGCAGATTTGTCATAATTCTTCATAACATCATATCATTGGTAACTTTTCTTGATGTAAAAGTGTAATCATTTGTTTTAATGAGAAATAGATTGGATAAAAAAATGATTAACAAATAGACTAGAGCATTGTATTGTCACAGATTCATAAAATTATAATTCAAAGAAGTGTTTACTATCCTTCGCTATCCTTTTACGGCAAAAGGCGTGCCATCAACATTATTATTATTCAAATAAAATCAGTTTTCCCATTCTATTCAGCACTGAGTTTGTATTGGTGGTATCAGTTGGCTTATTGAACTAATTTATTGATACATGACGATCGATAAATAACGAGTTGTCGGTGAACACTGAGACACTCTAGAGTTTTACGATAATTTCTTTTTGAAACGTTGTACAACAGTGTTGGGTGCTGGTGCTTTGTAAAAATGCAAATCGCAATCCTATCAGGAGGGGATGATCGTTGGTGGGGAGGGGGGCTGAAGGAGGGGGGTAAGGTAGGAGTAATTTATGTTATTGTAGGCTGTCGAGGGTCTAGTCTTGCCCGGCTAAAATATGACAGCAATAAATCTATCATGGCTCGGACTGGTTTTGGTGTGTTGTATAGTCGGCCAAAGCAGAGAAGACATTCTGGCAAGATGGGGAATTGACTACAACTCGGTCAATATTGGTTTAAAAATAATCAATTTAGTTTCAAATTGTAGAAAAGGATGTTTTCTACAGTTTGAGACGAAATTTATAATTTTTAAACCAATATTGACCGAGCTGGAGTCATTTTCCAATCTTGCCAGAATGTCTTGTTTGCTTGGACAGACTATAGCGCTATGGCTTAGGCCTACACACAGAAATATTGTCTCTACTCCTTTTGCTAGCTGTGAGCTAACTTCCTACAGACTCCGCTCTGGCGAGGCTTGTCATAGTTTATAATGAATTCATAGAGAGTTCTGCTTGCTGTGTGGGAGGTTGGTGTGTGGTGTGGAGGAGAAGATGTGGAAGGGGGAAAAGCGGGAGGTGGAGGAGAAGAAGATGAAGAAGAAGAAAGAAGAAAGAAGAAGGAAGAGAAGGAGAAGGAAGGAAGAAGAAGAAGAAGAAGAAGAAGAAGAAGAAGAAGAAGAAGAAGGAGAGGAGGAGGAGAAGAAGAAGAAGAAAGAAGAAGAAGAAGAAGAAGAAGAAGAAGGAGAGGAGAAGAAAATAAGAAGAGGAAGAAGAATAAGAGAAGGAGAAAAGAGAAAAGGGAGATATATGAAAAGGAGGGGAAAAAGAAAAAGGAGATGAGATAGGAGAAAGAGAAAAAAGGAGGAGGATGAAGGTCAATTTGCGGAATAAAGGGAAACAAGTTAGGGAAGAAATTGTAGAAGAAACATTGAGAAAGGAGTGAGATGAGAGGAAGTGATGGAACTGATAAAGGAAGAAGGAGAAAAGAAGAAGAAGAAGAAGAAGAAGAAGAAGAAGAAGAAGAAGAAGAAGAAGAAGAAGAAGAAGAAGAAGAAGAAGAAGAAGAAGAAGAAGAAGAAGAAGAAGAAGAAGAAGAAGAAGAAGAAGAAGAAGAAGAAGAAGAAGAAGAAGAAGAAGAAGAAGAATGAGGAGGAGGAGGAGGAGGAGGAGGAGGAGAAGGAGAAGAGGAGGGGGAGGAGGAGGAGAAGAAAAAGAAGAAGAAAAAAATAAGAAGAAAAGGAAGAAGAAGATGAAGAGGATGAAGAAGAAAAAAAGAAGAAGACGGAGGAGGGAGAAGCGACGAAGAAGAAGAAGAAAAAAATGCGATGAAGGACAAGATGGAGAGGAGAGGTGACAGCTCTGATCATGAAACAAAATTTACATGAATTATTATTCAAGACGACATGGCACTGATGGATGATCTTCTTGTACGACCATCCATCTTTTGATTCATGTATTTCATCCGAGTTTCACTTCGAATCAAATTTCAACCTGGTACTCATATTTATGTCCGTCCATTTCACAGATCAAACCACTCTGAGGTGGATGTATAGATTGTATGGTATGTATATTCCATATACCAATACCTTAAAATGTAAAATAGTTCTTTCTTTATGCTGATTCCCATGTGCTGTTATTGAAGCATATCATAATAAATTTTTACAAACAGTTGGATCTCCAGTTTTGCCTGAAGTGTCATATATACAGAGTGTTCCAGGAGAAATGTGCAATACTTCTCAGGCTGATTCCTCACACCAAGTAGACAAAAAAGTTCCATGGGACCATCCCAAAAACGCTTTGTTACCGAGATAACAATGGCGGAAAATTGAGATTTTTCAAAATATATCAATTTTACCAATGTTTTAGAGGCTTTATTGAGGTTCTAAAATAATCAATTCCTATGTAAAGTTAGCTGAGGAATTCAATGAAACCAGTTCCAAGTTTGTAACTTTAACGGTTATTGGGATAATTGGAAAAATATGCTAGAAAACGCCATTTTTCAACAATAAGGGTTATAACTGGATAAGGAATGATAAAACTGTATTTTTTATTGATGGAAGTTGAAGAGAGTCGGATTCTAAAGAAAAAATTAAATGACGGCGATTGTGTAAATCTTACCCAAATCTCAGAAATGGCGATCAAAACTCGCAAAATTGACAAAACGTAGCACAAGTGATAAATTTGTGTTTAGTAGCGATTTGCGATTTTTCATCGCCATTTCTGAGATTTGGGTAAGATTTACACAATCGCCGCCATTTAACTTTTTCTTTAGAATCCGACTCTCTTCAACTTCCATTAATAAAAATACAGTCTAGTGGGTCACTATAGTTCCAGAAAATAGTTTTAGACAATTTGTTGAAAGAATTACATTCAAGTTAAAACTAATATTAATTACTCAGTGAATCATGTGATATTTATTTTGATGCGGTATACTTCATCGGCTTAGTCTATCACACAAAAATCGATTAGAATGTAACGTTTCACAATCAATTACATATCTTGCAACCAACTCAACAAATAACGCTGGTGAATATTTGTTCATGTATTCTATGAGTCTTCTTCTTAGGGTGCCTGTCCGCTATGAACGTTGGCTATCATTCTGGCTATAATCACTTTATTCAATGCACTCCGGAACAATTGAGTGGAGGTCTTTCCAAACCATGCTCTTAGGTTGGCCAACCAGGAAATTCTTCTTCGTCCTGGGGCTCTCCTGCCTTCTATTTTTCCTTGCAGGATGCTCCGCAATAGCTCATACCTGCCATTATTGCACATTATGTGACCCAAATACTCCAGTTTGCACGATTTAATGAGGTTGACCAGTTCTGGGGCTGTATTCATTCTCCCTAGAACCTCATGGTTGGGAACCCTATCTGTCCATGGTATCCTCAGGATTCTTCTGTACAACCATAATTCAAATGCATGGAGCTTTGATATTGTGTCCTCTCTTAGGGTCCATGATTCTACGCCATACAGGAGCACTGAGTACACATAACATTTGAGGAGTCTTATCTTTGTATGTAGAGTGAGGTCATGGCTCCTAAATACAGATCCCATTGTCCAGAAAGCACTTTTGGCTTTTCCAATACGACATCGGATCTCCTGAGAATTATCCCATGCCTCATTAATCACAGTCCCTAGGTATGTGTATTATGGGACTCTTTCAATTCTTATCTGATTGATGAACAGGTCTGCATTTCTGATGTTTTCCTTGCTAATGACCATGAGCTTTGTTTTGGCAGTGTTAATATCGAGTCCATAGACTTCACTTGTTTTTGTGATCCAATTCATCAAATTCTGCAGGCTGACCATTGAATCAGAAAACACTATGGTATCGTTGGCATAACGCAAATTGTTGAGTTTGGCTCCATTTATTGAGATGCCTTCCTCTATGTTTTCAAGTGCCTCCCTGAAAATGTATTCTGAGTACAGATTAAAAATGATTGGAGATAGAATGCAGCCCTGCCTCACACCACGCAGGATCTGCACCTGATCTGTATACTCTCCATCTACTCTGAGAACTGCAGACTGATTCCAATACAAGTTGGCAATTATTCTCAGATCTTTTCCATCAATTCCAGGTCTCTCCAAAACATCAATCATTTGCTCATGTCTCATGCGGTCAAATGCCTTCTTATAATCAATCAGACAAGTGGAAACATTACAGCCCACATCTCTACATCTTTGAAACAAAACCTGCAAACCAAACAAAGCCTCTCTTGTGCCCACAGCCTTCACAAAACCAAATTGATTAGGTGAAATCTGCTCTTCACATGTGCGGCAAATTCTCTTGTGGATGATTTTTAAAAACAATTTTATCATGTGGCTCATCAAACTGATAGTTCAGTAATCCTCACAGACCCTTGCACTTGACTTCTTTGGAATTGCAATGAATTCTGATTTCAGCCACTGTGTTGGAATTTCTCCAGTTGAGTATATGAAGTTGAAAATGTCTGTTACTGTCTTTAAATTCTCCTCATCAAGTAACTTCAATAATTCTGTTGGTACTTCATCTGGGCCAGTTGCTTTTCCCTCTCTCATCTGTTTGATAGCAGCAGTTACCTCCTCATAAAGAATTTTGGGTCCAGTGATGTCTTCCATGACAGGTTGTTGCACTCTGAGATCATGGAATAAATCCTTCAAATATTGTTCCCATACTTTTTTCTTTTCCTCCTTGCAAATTACTAAGGTACCATCCCCATTTGCCAATCGACCATTGCTAACCATTTGCTAATCGACCATTTGCTAATCAAAGAGTATTACTCTTCTGGAATCTCCCAGCTACTTCTCTCACCTTGCGATGCACATTGAAACTATCATATCAACTTTGATGGAACTCTATTTCTTGACATTGTTCCACCTCTTTCTCCTTAGCTTCTCTTATCTTTTTTCTAACAATATTATGTATTTTCCTATATTCAGTGAGATTGCCCTTGTGACACTTTCTCTCTTCCATGAGTTCCAGTATCTCATCAGTCATCCAGGATTTCTGTTTTCTTGAGTCTTTCTTCAGATATTGATCTTCTATATCTTTTACCACTTCCTGTATTGTAGCAAGTCCTCCCTCTACACCTTCCGCACCTGTATCCTCCTTTAACTTGTCATTCAAAGCATTCTTCCCCATTTGCTGTATGACAGGATCTTTTAGTTTTCTAAGATCATAGCTCTTCAACTACCGGGCCATAACTTTCTTCAGTCTGATTTTGAACGTTCCAACCAGAGGGTTGTGGTCAGATTGTATATCTGCACCTGGATATGTCTTAACAGATGTACAACTGTTCCGGAATCTCCTATTAACCAGTAAAAAATCTATCTGGTTTCTTACAATCCTCCCTGGTCTGTCCATTGGAGATTTCCAGGCGTAAAGCCTTCTTGGGTGAAGCTTGAACCAAGTGTTCATCACCACCAACTGATTTGATTCAGCAAAACTTTCCAGGCTGTCTCCTCTAGCATTTCGATTTCCCAGTCCAAAAGGCCCCACAGAACTTGATGTTCTGCCTGCTCCAAGCTTTGCATTGAAGTCTCCCATGACAATTGTCAGATCCTGTTTTTTGAGTTTTCTCATTATTTGGTTGATACTATTGTAAAACTCTTCAACTTCATCATCTGTCCCATCAGTCGTTGGTGCATAAATTTGAATGATATTTATATTCACTGGCTTTGCCTAGAGTTGCACAAGCATCACTCTTGATGAGACTGGGACAACATTGTCCGCACACATTGCTACTCCTTTTGTCATTATAAACCCCACTCCAAGTTCATGCCTGCCATCATCTGTTCCAGAGTAGTAAACTTGGTGGTCTTGGATGTTAATGGATCCTGAGCCTGGCCATCGCATTTCAGATACCCCCATGATACTCAATTTCATGTGTTTCATCTCCTGTATTGCATTGTGGATCTTACCACCTTGACTCATAGTCTTCACGTTCAATGTGCCAATTCTGATCTCTTCCTGGCACTTCAATCTTTTTTTCACACTTGTAACTGCCCCTCCCGGAGATCCGAGTGAGGAGCTATTTATTACTCCGGAATTGAATTTAGTTCCAAGCATAGCCATAAGATTCTACTAGGACTTATCCATCTGGATCTTTAATGAGGTGCTTGTCCTGTCGTTCTTCCTCATCTCTATGCCGTTGACTGCATTCTGCAGTTCATCCGCCTTTGGAGTTCATTCCATTCTATGAGTGCTTTAAATAATAGTTGTGATAGTTTACTTGTTTGATATCTTCCAGTAAACTCATTAAAAATGAATGACAGGTTGACAGATGAATACATTCCAGACAAGTGAAGTATGAATGAATGCCTTAACTGAATGGATGAATACACATGAACTGAACAATGAATGTGTATTTTTAAGCTGCTAACCAAACACCTACTAAAATCAATGAAAATACTGCTAAAATGATCACTGCAGATGAATAAATCTATTTGGGACAAGTAGTCAAGTACATTCTCTATGCTCATAAATAAATGAATTTCAGACCTGCTCAGTAATTTGTATCAAGTAGAACACGCGTATGAATGAATACAAAACAAACTAATAAACGCATGAACAAATGTATTGTATGGTAATATGTACAAATGTATATGTACTCATGATAAATGAATTTACTGTATTACAAAATATCGATCAGCTTTATCAGACAATTTTCTTGAATCGCATATAGGCTAGCAAAGATTTATTTTCCAAGTTTTTTTTCAGGCAAGTATATGTTTAACGCATACATGAATGCATTGCAGACATGTAAACTAATCAACAACGGAAATTGCTGATGAATGAATTCATGTCAGACCTTTCAAAAACTTATAACCACTGGTGATAAAGCTGATGAATGTAATCTCCACTAAAATTTTCAACAAGTAAATATCGCTGATTAATGCACTTCAAATCGTTAAACTTTTCAACAAGTAAATAATGTTGATAAATGCATTTCAGACCAGTAACTTATCAACAGTTATGCACTTGTTTAGTGCAGCTATGAAAGCCTCGATGCGCTGCAGTGCTCAGTGCTCGACTGCAGCTTCGCACTGCAATTACAGGCATGCAGCCGCGTTCAGTTTCAGCCCGACTATAAATAAACTCACTAAGGTTTGCTAGCGTCAGACGACGGCAGGTACTCGTAACTCTTTGGCAGAAGTTACGCTGGGTATAAGAGCAGAGCAGGGAGAGAGCATCTCTGAGAAAATTCTACTCGATTTATCGGCTCACGATCTCGAACCTATCGACGCGATTAATCAGACGCGTTCGACCTCTCTCTTGCATGAAAAATATCGTCGGCAGAAAAGCGCTCGTTGCTAGACTACGTTGCTCGTTGCTAGCATTTTTATTGTCATATCCAGAACCGATATTTCACTACTACAGCCCACACTGAATTTACACAGATGTGAAATTACCACAATCACAATAAACAGTGAATGTCAAAGCGGAAAGAAAATTACAGTCTGCTCGGCTCTAGTTAAATATTGCTTGCAAGTATCGCGCGCGAACTGCGTGCTGTGATTGACAATATGAACAGTAAGCCGATCATGGATAAACAATAAACATGAACTGAGAATATTCCATCCCTTCACCTGTCCACCTACAAGCCACTGTTGTTCAACCTTTCTCATTCACATTTTGAATTTTTTTATTGTTCTATGAATGACACCCACTCAGTGCGATATTTAAACTTGTGTAATGTCGTTTTTTTCATTATTCGGCTGTTGAACAATGAAGGTAAAAACAGATTTTCCACTATTTAATGTACGTTTTCTGAGGAAACATGTTTCCCGTTGTTTAAGAATACTAATAAGGTCTCACAAAACACAAAAGAACTGTAGAAAAATGAACTAGCACAACTAATGAATTCAAAGCGTATTTTCCAAAATCTTTCCTAGTGCGCGTCTTAAGGTGCAACCGTACCGAATATTTGATCCACTAATGTTTGTTTATTATGTTGATTAAGGTTGATTGGTAGGAAGCACTTCCTAGTCCTAACTCCGCCGAATAAAGGATATTTTCATTTTTTCATTATAATTATCGCCGTATCACTTAAGGGATTTCCTTGAAACTAGCAATTAGTTCCACCTCGGCGACATAAACGATTTGAGAGTAATTGTTATGAATCTATCCATAACAATTGAATTATTCAATTTGAAATCGTTCTCTTGATTCAAGAAAGCCTAGAAACTGCATAGAAACACTGATCCACGATCGGAAAATATTGAATTTTTTCAACATCCAGAGCCTGGGAATTGGAACATATTGAAATTGTGATGAATGAGAGAAATGTGAATCACTCAGCCATTTCGCTTGTATATTTATCAATTCACAGATGAAAATAATGAAAAAATCATCCATGATATATCACACTATTATGCAGTGATCACGAAGAGTTTAGTTTCTTTTCGGGATCTTCGAGGCATTAGTTTCATTATCTTTAAGATAGTACTAATATAATATATTGTATAATAGATCACCAAGTAGCCTATAATAGTATAATTAGGAGATGAGATTGTAATAGATTGGTTGAGGATTCACTCATTCTATGAATATTATTTATGAATTCGGAGACTCATTCATCAAGTAGTTTTATCTTCTCAGTATCAAGTGAGAATACAAGCTCTTCATGTAATTTCAAAAAGTAGAACAAAAATCGATTTGAAAAAGGCTGATGTAAGCTGGCAAAAATAAACAAATTGTAGCTTGTGAGCTTGTTCTGAGTACACCATTTTCCACCGCGTAAACAGCACTTCCTTCCTCTATGGTTTATCATAGAAGTGCAGTTTATCATTCAGAGTGACTGGGCATGTCAGTGAGTACCCTCCGGAGAAGCAAATGAATAAACATTATGCACCGATAAAACTAGACAATAACCTATACATTACTCCTTGCCAGGTAATTTATTTTGATTTGAGTTATTCTTCCTAAACTACTTCTGGTTTTCTCATAGTTTTGTATGGAATCAACGGTTTGAGCAGCTCGTGATCACAATATTAATAATTTCCTGAAAATAATTAGGTGTCTTTCATTTTTGCAAAAATTTCTCGAATGGGTTAAAATTTTAATTAACTTTGCAATATAATTATATCTATGTACATGATCCAATACTAAATTTATGTTTAGGCCTATGTATTACAGAAACATATGATATACTATGATTGAATTCATATAGGCTACATTTAGGAGTATAAAATTTGGATTGAAAAGTGAAAAATATTAATATAGACATTAATAATATTATGATGATGAACTAGGATTCAGCTATCCTATTCCAGATATAATGTGCAATGAAACGCAAATTTACATCAAATATAACTTATTCAACATTCAGAATAGCCTCTACACTCCTCATTTTGATTTTAAAACTTGAAATTAATGAAAAATAAAACTGGCAAAGTCATCATGAAAAGAAGTTGAAACAATCTTAATACAACATGATTTGCAATACATTCCAACGAAAATCCAATGAGACTTAACAGAAGCTAACCAATCAAATGTCTGATACTCAATTGCCACACTGTGAGAACAGTCACTATAGATAGGGCTTTTAGAATGAATGAGTAGAGTAGGTAAAAGTAGGACTGCGTGAGGTCTACTGTTCACTAAACCACTAGTACTATACTGAACTATTAGTATACAACTACTGTAGTATATTTTATAGTTGATTTTTTTACTCATTCTCATTGAAGACAGGATAGAAAAAAGGCAGTTGAAAATAACAAAAATCTTTTATTAATTTACGATTTGTGATACACCGAAATATGATTCAAACCTATAATTACTATATCACGCCTCTCTAAGTTTTCAGCATAAGTACCATTTTTCCTTAACCAATATAATTATCCAATAAATATTCATTCACTAATTCATACATGTTTCTGCTTAAAGGTTCAGTATAAGTTATCGAAAGATTCACATTAGGTGCTCAGATATATTTACATATAAATAGGAATGTGGACGGCGCATTATTATCCCACAATAGACGAGCAAAATTTATTCGTTGGACACGAATTTTTGAGGCTCTGGTAACGTGTCCAAAGAAGGTCTTTTCTGATGTACAACTCATTTGAAAACACTCTTGCTTATTACTATAGAGAAGTAACTATTATAATTGGAAATAATTATTTCTATTAGAGAAGTAACTTCCAGACAAGCAAAAGAAGAAACATTTTTTGGAGCAAACTAGAACAATTTCTCAATTCAACTTGATAGTTATCCTATTCTTTATTTCTTTATTGAATCATTTATAATATTGAGTAGAATATCAATATAAAATTAATATAGATCGACTGTACTCATTGGGAGCATTTTCCATTCATGGTATCATTCTATTTATATGAGTTACAACTCTAACAATTTATGAAAAGTTCATTTGAATGAATGAATTAACGTTCATTATTGTTATGCGTCGGCGTACAATTTCTCTTCTGCCGACGTGTGACACAAAGATTTACATTTGTTTTGAATCGTATTTTGTATATACTTTGTGCAATAAACGATTTAATAGGTAGGCTTTTTACTCAAGATGATACTCAATAAAAATTATTTCCAAAAAAATGAAATTTATTAAATAAATTCATTCATCTGTATACGCCTATAGAATGTAAATTAAATGCATTATTAAAAACTTTACAATGGTAGAGTAAGGAATAATTGGATATATTCGATATTATTAGAGAGGGATGGATTGATTGATTAAAAGAACAAGAAGAAGAAGGAGAAGAAGAAGAAGACCAAGAAGAAGAAGAAGAAGAAGAGAAGAAGAAAAAGAAGAAGAAGAAGAGAAAGAGTAAAATGAAGAGTGAAGAAAGCATAATAATCATTATTCTCTGTGTTGACATGTGGAGAAATACAAGCTGAAAACCATTCTAAGAAACTAATAATACTTGAGACAATTTTTGAATGAGTAAATAAGTAATTCTAGTAGAATATTTAACTCTGAAAGGAACTGAACATGAAGATCTGGAGATTCTAGACCTACCTATAGTCTGTCCAAGCAAAGAAGACCCTCTGGCACGTTGAGAAAATGACTCTAGCTCGGTCAATATTGGTTCAAAAATTATTGATTTGGTCCCAAATTGTAGATCAGGATGTTTCCTATAATTGAGACCAAATCAATAATTTTTGAACCAATATTGACCAAGCTGGAGTCATTTCTCAACTTGCTAGAGGGCCTTCTTTGCTTGGACAGACTATACTAACAGAGCTGTGGTGAATGACTTTAGCTTATCTAGACACGACATATAACAATTACACGCCAACCTTGAAGATTGAAACTAAACTACGTTGCTCATTTGTTTCTTGTAACCTAACTCTCGGCATCATCCATTGTATTTTGCATCCTGTTCTTCACTTTTGTTTCAGCTTAATACACATTTTAGTCAGATGAAAAACTTTACAATTCTTCTCCAGACTTCACCCTCAGGCCTTGAGAGTCAAACATTCACAACTATTCATTTAAGAATATTAAAGGGATCACCAGCTTTTCCTTCGAACACTTATAAGTTTATCAATTGGATTGAATTCTTCAATTTATTGTTCCTGTGAACAAATACATTACGTTCATTCTCAAGACTAGACTTTTGAATGGAAACAACTCTTTTGATAAAGATGAGAGATTCGAATATTATACTAATCACTAATTTTTGAAAAAGTGACTCTATTTACGTTCATTCTCGAAATTGGACTTTTGAATAAAAACAACTCTCTCCGAAAATACAAGAGAATCGGAAATTATACGGTACTGTTCACTACGTTTTTGAAAAAAGTTACTTTTGCATGGATATGAGAATAATACAGTTGAATACATATTCAAAACATTATTCTTTTACTTTTTAGTTTCTGCTGTAGTATTTTGAAAGAGCCAAGTTTTCGATTTCTGACTGCTAGAAGAACATAAACTAACCAGTAGAGATAAAATGGAGGAAACCTGAGAAAACTAATAGAGGAGATCGAAAAACGAGTAAACAATACTGGCGGCTCGTGCCCATGAAACAGGTGAAGTGCTGTACAGTAAAAGATACGAGCACTTCACCTGATTCGTTGGCACAAGCCGCCAGTGAAGACAAATAAATCAGAAGGAATGGAACATAGAGAAAACGAGGAAAATAATAGACGAGTAGATGAATAAATCAAAATAAATTAAACGAAGAGAAGACAGAAGAACGACAAAGAAGCAGACAAAGAAATCGGAAGAGATGAAACATATTGAAGACGAGAAGAAGGATAACAAGTAGAGAAATAAATCAAAATAGATGGAAAGAATAGAAGAGAAGAAAAAGGATCGACGAACAAGAAGATGAATAAATCGAAAGAGACAGAACATTGAGAAGACGAGTAAAAGGATAAACGAGTAGACAAATAAATCGAAAAAGATGAAATGAAGAGAATCCGAGAAAACGAATAGATGAAAAAGTGATTGATACCACTGCTGGTGAACGAAGAGGGTGAACCAGAAATTGGGGCAGTTCTCACGAACGTCTGTCTTGAACGTAATTGCACGTTACTGCCTTATATCATCCATTCAGGTTCTCTGATTTTTTGTTAGCATTGCAACTCGAATAAAACAGTCGAACCATTGCAAGGAAGACAACTGGTAGAAATTAAAATCATTCTACAGCTGACGGTTTTGTGACAGGTTACTCGTTTATTATTTGATGATGAAGAAAGCTGAAAGAAAGGAATAAAACAAAAAAGATTAGGCTACTGTGAGATCAGTGCTGGAAAGAAGAAAATTATATTAAAACCTTTGAGTCGAAAAATGAACATGATCTGGGACTAGACTACAGAACAAAAATATTCAGAATTAAAAGGAGTTAAGATTCTGCGGAATTTCAGAATGAAAGGAACAATATAGGTACGGAGGATCTGATAGGTGATGTTGGAATATTATATAGTCTACACTAAAATATTATATTATATGTTGGAATATTATATAGTCTACACTAGAAACAATGATCATTGATTGAATCTGATTTCAGATCAATTCATTAAAACTGAAGGTAGATAGCCTATCATTCAGCGGGATTTCAGAATGAAAGGAACAATATAAGTACGGAGAATCTGATAGGTTATGTTGTTGGAATATTATAGCCTACACTAAAAACAATGATCATTGATTGAATCTGATTCCAGCTCAATTCATTAAAACTGAAGGTACATATGATTCCATGAAAATGTTTTATTGAGGACTCAATATTAAATTTAATGGTTAACTATGTAAATGGAATATAAAAAGTTATCCAACATATTATTTCAGTTCTAGTTGATATGTTGATGTTCTATTTGATATCATCTATTCTATTGTTATAAGATGGAAATATCACTCATCTGAAATATGCTACAAAGTTGTGAAGTTCTATTGATTTTTAGATCATGAAACCCATCCAATCCAACCCGTGGATTTGTACATTTTACAAGTCAAATAATCTCACTTTAGTATCTTCTCATACAACATAGTTAGTAAATAATTAGGCCTTCGAATGAACCTTTGGATTCATTTTACAAGTCAAATAATCCCACTTTATTATTAGAACACTTTACAATTTTTCAATGCTACCAACCTCTGAATGTATTAATACAAGTACAGTAGAATCTATAAGTAAAGTGAGAAAGTAAATAAGTAAGCAATAAGTAATATGTATAAGTAAGTAATAAGTAAAGTAGAATCTATTAATAAAGAATATATTGGAACTTTTTACAAGTCAAATAATCCCACTTTATTATAAGAACACTTTACAATTTTTTAATGCTACCAACCTCTGAATCTATTAATACAAGTACTTTGTTACTCAACAATTTTTCATATAGCTGGTATATTTCAAAACATTTAATTATATTTTGTAAACTATAAGATTCGGTACAATAAATTCAATAGACCTATCCTATAACTATTTGGACTGGTGTACCTGTCAGTGTTTTTCCTCGATCTGATGATAATTGCCTTCACTATTCCTCACTCCACCTCCCAGTTTCTTCTCAATTTTTCTTTCTTTACCTTTTCTTCTTCATCCATTCTCTCCTCTCCTTCTTTTCTATCACTGGACGTCTTGCGTCCTTTGGCTAGCCTGACAACACGACCACGCCCAAATTAAGTTTTTCTCACATATTACTATGCTATCGTGAGACTCGCACGCACGCACACACACGCGTACACACACACATGCAAGCATTGTAGGTACTCGTTGAAGCGGTGCTGCTATGCATGTTGGCTTTTGAAAAAAATAATGTTTTTCACCCCAATCAGTATGCTTTGATCTTACCACATAGAAAATGCATCTTTATCAAATTGTGGAGAAGCCAGCTTTTTTAAAAGCACACATGTAGAAAGGGAATAATCCCTGGTTCCCTCACTAATAAAGCAACTGCAAACTTAAATAAAAAACATCATCTGAAGAGAATTGTATAGGATAAATCTGGCACACTTTGCCAAAGACTTAAAATTAATATAACCATGTCACTAACCATTTTTCAGCATAGAATATCTCTATATCACAATGAATATCACTAAGTTATAACTCAATGAATGAATGAATGATCACCATATATAATAAGATCGAATTGAAGAGAATCATTGGATTCTATTGGAATCAAGGAGTTGATTCCAATAGGGTGGAATCCTATAGTTTAAAGGAATATTAGAATGATTGAAATCACAATAGAGGTATTATTTTCCACGTGTTCAAAGAAAAATCCAAATTCATCCATTCTGATATCAATCAAAATCGTGATATTGTGAAGTTGATTGTGATAGTTTAACACTGTGAGAAATTGTGATGTATTTTAATTGGTAAAATTAGTTTGCAATCGAAGTCCTTTTTCAAAATGAGCGAGAAAGATTATTAAAACCAAGAAGAGACACTGATATAAGGATTTCCAAGGATCATGATTTCATTTTTTCGTTCAAACCAGGGATTTTTTTCTAGAAAATGAGTTTCCAGAACGCCGGAATCGGTAGAATACACCTATAGAAAGTGTACCTTAAGAAAAATTAAAATGTAAAAGTGTACCGGAGCGCCGTTACATTATTATACATGCCTATTTAATAGGTCACCGGAATACCGCTTCGGTGCATTCCGGCTTAAAACGAACCCTGGTTCAAATTTTAAATACAGCGCAAACAATTATATGACACCAATAAATAATCATAGTAACAGATAAAGCAAAAGGTTAAAACCTGTATGAAGAGTAATCAAAGCTACCAATTATAATTGATAAGCTTAGATTAAGAATAACTATGTTCGAATCGATTCAAGTTGAGTGTTCACAGCTCCATCTCCAATCAAGAATTTTTAAATTCATCAAGATTCTTATTGATTGATTCAAGAATATCAAATATTTTCAATTTATACATGAAGCTGCAAGATGATCAATCGAACTGAAAGGCCTCGTAACACTATTGACTCATCTTTTGCTGGTCAATAATGATACAAGGTCCATTTGAAACATGTATACATTTTATACAATAAAAGATACGAGCACATCACCTGTTCTGTGGGTACGAGCCGCCAGTGGTATCATCTCGTGTATCTCCTCAAATGTATCATTTTGAAAGTGAATTTAACCTTCAACATATTGAGTAATAGAATATCACCGTGAAATACCCGCCTGACATCCGAAATGGGTACGTTCACAAGGCAGTTGAATAAAAATGTGTAATGTTTAATGTATAATGTATTTTAAATTTATTGGCATTCTAATTCTATTGGTTTCTTTGTGTTAAAAATACAGTAGTAGAGATGATTGACTAGATTTCTGTGTTCTTTGGGTTTGAATAAAATGAGTCTATACACAAATTAGTTTAATAAAAATAATGTATTATTCAATCTGTTTGAACTTGGATTAAAAATACATATACTCCTCTGGCGGCGCGTGCCCACGAAAGGTGAAGTGCTGTACAGTAGAAGACACGGGCACTTCACCTGTTTCGTGGGCACGAGCCCCCAGTGATATACTCGTATTTATATTTGGAAAAGGAAAGATGATTGTATACTCAACACTTACTGAATAACTTATAATGAATTATACTGTGATTCAGCTTCAAAACTATATGGGTTTGTAGCTTTGGGAGTTGGGATTCCAAGCAATGGCGGCCAAACATACTGATGTGACTCGAACCCCTCCCACGCTCAACGCATCCCAGCTATTAAAACATATATATCTTGTTTTGAGTCATGGACTACCCTTACTGGGTTGGGAAGGATTCGTCTAAATGCGGTTCGTTGTGGACCTATGGCGATACAGACACCTTTCCACCCACCATTTTTAGTGGGAGTGAGATAAATGGTAGAATCTCACTCCGAAACTCATATTATTAATCACCCTGCTGCTGTCAAAGGAGTGGAGTCTCATCTCAGAGCAACCATTTTGGGCTAGCCTAAACTTTTATCATTTTATATTGATGGGAATGATTTTGAACTTGGTTTCACTCACAATCTCACTCTGCAACTCCCAATTTTGTCACAAGAGCTAATTTCGATTTCAAATTAGATTAGCCATTTTGGGCTCAGTTTTTCCATTCCATATTAAATTAATAAAAATAAAAATTATGTGAATTATAATCGAGTCAATTTATTTCATACATAACAGTGGCCAACAAACAGGTGAAGTGCTGTACAGTAAAAGATACGGGCACTTCACCTGTTTTGTGGGTACGAGCCGCCAGTGAATTATTAATTAAAATGGTGATGAACCATGAAGGGCCCTCTTTGCGCGAAGATAATAATGTTGAGCTCAACCTCCTTATGAACGATGTAAATAGAGTCTTAGTACCAAATAATTTGAAAAAAAAACAGATGAATAGTGTTATTTGACAAGATGTTTCAATTAGGTATGTATATACTGTATATCAAATCGTCGCACCTGACACTGTGTCTTCAATCACTAATTTTATGTGATAAAATGACTATTTGATTCATTTATAGAATTATCTCAAAATTGATAGATGACATACTCAAGTAGGATAGAGGTTTTGATGGGATAAATATTCCAAAAAGTTCGGTGGCAATAAAGAAAGTTCGATTAAACCACATTATTTGATCAATTAATAAACATGAGTGGAACGTGAAGTGAGAAAATTGTTGTTTCCACCTACTACTTATCAGAAAGTGCAAAAAGTTGATCCTAAGCTAACTGGCAAAACAACATCAACATATATATTTATAAGTAAAATACGTAAAAGTGAATAAAAGTGTTTTAAAGTTATTCTTCATGTTTGAAGCGAATAAGTAAAGTATTTTCCCTGACCTAATTCAAGTCAATAGTAGAATGATTTTATTAAAGCGTTTTCTGGTAAACTTCCTCTGGTATTTTGTGGGAATTTACTCACAATTTCCTGCTACCCTCAAAGATAAATTCGGTGAAGTAGCTCATATGTACATGTATGAATTGCATTGCAACAGGTTATCTCACCCAGAGAGAATTAAACACTTGAGAGTTTTTTAATGGAACGATAAAACAGATTATCATCACGTGATGGGCACTGTGAAACACTAAACTTCACTCGACGTGGAGTGAATTAACAAATTGTTGAGCTACTGTTATCCGGCGTGAACTGAAATACCTACTAAGCTGTAGATTATCCTTATGAATTATCTTCCTCTGCCAGCCCGCCGGCGAAATTTTTGCAACATATACTTAAACCACAAGTCTTCAGTCGAGAATGTCAATTTCATGTGTAAATTAGGATCCTCTGACAAGATCGGATAATCTCTATTACCATTATTATACTCACTCTTTGTTTCATATCTCTAATTATTTTTTATCACTATTCGATACTCTTTAAACACTTAATAAACTGTAAACAAGTTACTGATGGTCACTTATAATATAAATATAGCATATTTGACATTGAAAACTCTATGATCATTCAACGTTTTCACATCAGTATGGAGTTATGATGTTGAGTATTTAAAAAGAAATTTTACTCGCTTTTTAATTATGATCTGTACACCTTCTTATGAAAACAATTGTTAAGAAGATTGTAGTTGAAATTGCTCAGTAGATTGAAGTAGAAATCATTAAGTGGATTGTAGTAGAAATTTTTTAGTAGATTGTAGTGGAAGTTTTACTGTTTAAGAAATAAACCTACTTCAAATTGATAAATTTACATGTTAACAAATAATTCCATCTGATTTTTAACACACTGTTATAAAAGCACCACCAATCATAAAGATTATTTCAATGAAAGCTAATAAACGCTACAAGCTAGCTGGAAGTTTTCTTAGTAGGAGTAATCTCTTAATAGCAATAAATACAATTCCAAGAAGCAAGTATTCATTTATTTTGAAAAATTTGACGCATCTATAACCTCAACAATTGGCTAGAATTTGATTACTAGAGTTACTGATTCATTTCAAGATTATGTGTTCCACAAATTAGTTATCATTAAAATAATATTTATCATTGCATGGTGGTGCTTTCATAAGTGAGTTAAAAATCAGATGGAATTATTTGTAAACATGTAAATTTATTAATTTGAAGTAGGCCTATTTCTTAAGCTAATCGTAGATTTTTTGAAGAGAGATGAAACCATGTATAAATTAGGTAAGCATGTTTTTTGTAAGAAAACCCTTTCTGTAGTTGGAGACACAGTGTCAGGTGAGATTTTGTGGTACTTGTACATAATAAAAGAGCACAATTACATCACATTTTCTGTGATACAGACAATATTGTGCTCTTTTATCACTTCTGGTTTATGATCCGATCAAGTTCGTTAGAGTTATATTTGAAACATCATTTTTATTCAATTATTCGAGGGTGACTGCTACAAGCTAGTGTCCAAATCTGCTCCTCTACCAATATATCACCACTGGTGACCATGTTCCATGCAAAGTAAGGGAATCATATGTTTTACTAAAATTTTATAAATAGCCTTAATCCACGAAAACTCTAAAAAAGGCGTTATTCACGCCTTAAATTCACATGCTTTCTTTATTTTTCCCCCTTACAGATTATTCTCTCCACGAAACCGCTATAACAGTAGACAGTTGCGTGAATCTGTCGTCAAACCAAGCTAAGGGCGAGCCCCACGCCATTTGTAATCTGCCTTGACATTTTGATTTATCATCAAAATGGTTTTATGGCCTTTCTCATGCATCTCGCCTCACCCTAATAACTGTTCCAATAGAATTTCTGAACTACTCTCTCCTCTGATTTTCAGGAAAATAGTTATTTCTTCTTTGATATGATTTTTTTTTTATAAAGATATAATCTTGAATCCCACTTGTAATTCACTCACACTTCAAATAATCATTATTATTCGTATTACAGTAGAGCTTATGTTAAAAAGAATCAATATTATTAATGGTCGGAAATTCAGTTGAATTCATCACTTTGTGTCATACATAATTATAGATATGTTGAAATTAACACTTAGGGGTACAGTGGAACGCCGATTATCCGAAATAATTGGGACCGGAATCAATTCGGATAAGCAAAAATTCGGATAGTTGGACATGGAAATGTAGTAAAGAAAAACAATGTGTTAAACTTTGAATAAACTTTTTTACATTTGAAAAGTACAGTGTAGTGATGTTAAATTAATTTGGAAAGCAAAACAAATACTGTACTAAACTACAGTAAGTACAATTCAATAAGTACAACACATTGCCTCGCCGCGCTACGATCACGTCAAAAACGCTGGTTTTTAATTTATTTATACGCTCAAGACCGATTCGGATAATTGGCAATTCAGTTAATCGGCGTTCTACTGTAGGATACTTCAAATTAATAAATAAAAATAAAAATGTAGTGAGCCTACCATTTAAAAAGGGATGCAACTATACTTTTAAAGTTTTTTAAAGTGTAGGCCTACTTGATTTTTATTTTTGATTTATTATGGTATATGAGCATGTGTAACATGATTTAAGAATCTTAATGACTCTTCATTTTCAGCTAGCAATCTAGTTTTCCCTATTATCATTTATACAGTGAAGTGGTCAATGACATATATCGTCAAATTACCTTCATGTATGAAATATAATATAGTCTTCAAACTCCTCACCCACCCTGCATACTGCATAGATGGACATGATATCGAATTAAACTATATGATTTATCTATCAATAGTATTCTACTGAATTGAAAAATAAAATGAGAATCAAATACCCTTTTAAAAACTTTAAAACTATTAATGCACAAACATGTTTCGGGACATTCAGCCCATTATCAATGTAGGCCCATTGTTTATCCACATTGATAATGGGCTGAATGTCCCGAAACATGTTTGTGCATTAATAGTTTTAAAGTTTTTAAAAGGGTATTTGATTTTCATTTATTTTTCAATTATTTTAAATAGCCCTATGTTTTAAAGTTTAATATTCTACTGAAGTCTTAATAGTGGCCATACAAAAGAAATCTAATGTAGATTTTTTAGATAATTAATTGTATCATCATAGTGTAAATAATCATATACCGGTAATTTTTGTGTCATTTGATTAATAATTTAATTATTGTCAAATAAGATTTTAAAGCAGTTGAACATGAGCAAAGAAGTGTCTACTAGACTTCTCGAGTTGATCTTGAAAACGATCTATAATAATTATTCCAACACATAGAAAAAAATTAGTTTTAAATGGAAAATATCAGCTTCATGTAAATGAGAATATACATCACCTTCAAAACTAATCAACAAGTGGAAATTTAGTATTTGGCACTGCATTCAAGTTGTGATGCGCGCTTATTGTTTTTCGGCTGTATTATACCACGTGGTTACGCCAGTTGTGCACACATTATTACAGCGTAGCCTAGCATTAATTATTACAGTTTCTATAAATAATTTATTATTGGCTTTTGTCGGTCACACGCCCCGGCGTAATAATTCAATTCAATGCGAAGGAGAAACGAGAAAGATGAGAGGAAGAAAAATGTAAGTGGAATATGAAACATAATTTTTACAGTTGAACGAATGTTTACTGGTACGGCTAAGCCCTCAGCGCAAGCCGAGCAAAGCAATTTGGGAGGAAAGCTGAGATAGTAAGGGTTGAGCTGAAGGTGTGATTTATAATAGAGACCAATTTGTGTCAGGCCAAAGCATAGCCCAAGCTGTAATTTCGATACGATATTGTGAGCGTTCTCTCAGTCTGCCGATAAACCTCCACCTATACATTAATAAATCGAATCACAATGTCATAAACAACTCAAAAACAGTGTGGTGTCTTGCACAAGGGAACAGTGTTGCTGTTGGTTCTCCGCCAATGGCGAGTCTCCATTCGCCGGTCCATCTAGGTGTGGCTTCACCTCGCTCACATTCGACGGTTTACAAGGCATTGTCAGTGTAGTGGTGAACGCAGGCCTCACACACTAGGTCTAAATTGTACAAACTACGAACAAATGATATCAAAATCTGGAGGGATGTATTTCTACAGGGAAAATCTAAAGAAATGTGGAAAGATAGGAAGAGTTCTCACGGGATAAATGAATGAGTTGAAATTTTTTCTATAAATATAAAATAATATTGGATGAAGAGGCGATTGTTATTAGATGAAAAGACAAGATGTCAAACCTATTTATTAGAATTTTATCGATTTTCTAATAAATCAGTGGTTTGACAACATCTTGTCTTTCCATTTATTATGGATAACTACCACAATATCAATTTCACAACTACTCAAAGAACGATCATTGTTATTGTGAAGCCACAGATTTATTAAAAATCAAGATATCACTTTCGGTTGCTGAACCATTATCAATCTTTAATACCACAGCTTGAAGTAAAGACCAGCTGCAAAACGTAAACGTATTAGGCTACTTTAAGTTTCGGCTTAACAGAGATTCATAATGCCGTAGAAGCCTTATCAGGTATAACGATTCTCAATAAATCTGTGGTTAAAATCTTGTTTTTTCTATGGGCAACTAACACAATATCACCTCCACAACTACACAAGAATGTAAATAGACTTTCCTCGATATGAGGTTTTCAGTTTTCTCTCCCAGAAAAGTTTGCAAGAGATGTAAATAAATTGATAATAGAGTTCTAAAAAATTATCCTCGAAAATTTTATTCTCAGAAAATCAATAAACAATGAGTTTTCGCTTCACACTTGGTAACTTAATCCATCTATTAAATTCACATCCTGTGAAAACTTTCCATCGGAAAGGACATCTATCTATTTAGAAGTTCCCTTTCTCTAAATAAGTTTTCACAGAGTGTAAATAGTTGGATAAAGGAACCAAGTGCATTCATAGGAAACAAATAAGTGAATATTCGGGGAAAACTACCAATGAAATAAAAATACATAATACTTACAAATAAAATTACACTACTTGCTTGAAATCTGTTTAACGGCATTGCAAGCGTTCTCCATGTATCTATTTGTGAATGATTTGCATCATTTAAAAATTAATCTATTTAAATGAGCATCGCAAGCTCACGTTACGCTGGTCTTGAATAATACTGACCTAAGATAACATGTCACTACATAAGGTAGGCCTAATCGGCGTAAAATTGGGGTAGGAAGTTATTACCCACGAAATTACTCCACAGCGGTTTTCCCGAAACGGTTATCGAACTAATAATAATGATTAGCCCAGTTCGGAAGCTCGTTCATAGTCTGTGAATGTCACAAGCCGCAAGCATGCGGTTTTTTAATCTGTATCAGAATCGTGTCAGTTTTATAATGGAACAAATGTGCCTTGACCGAGATTTACACCAATTTTGGTACTGAAAGAAAACGTAATATATTTAAATGGTTTTCCATAATTCAAATTCGAATTCAAAATCACGTTTATTCCACATTATAAAGTACAAGTGATAAATAGAAAATTTACAACAATCATATTTTATTATTACAGTAAATATTATTTCTATATATTGGAATACCTTACAGCAAACATAGAAACATTATTTTCGTAAAATTCATATTTCACATAATCTACATTTGAATCTCTGTACATGAAAGCGAAATGGCACTGATTCATTCATTCATTCTTTCATTCATTCATTCATCACCAGAACTAAAAATCCACTGAACAGAATGAGTTTAAATCTGGCAGGCATGTTCAGTTGGACATTTAGACGCGCGCTAAGAAAGGATTTTTGAAACTTCATAAGGATACGCCAAATATTTGAGTTTTTCTATAGTTTTTCAGCATTTTCTTATTTTTTTGGTGGACAGGTTCAGATAAGGTCTAGAAATGTTGTGGTAAAATATTTTTAAAATCCGTCCAACAGTACGCCAGTAATCACTTTTTCAAAATTGTAAATGTATTGTGGGTTGCATATCTTCCGCTTTGATACGACCAATCCTTACCGGAAAATCAATGATTCAGCAAGATTATAGACATTGAAGATATTGAATCAAGTTTCGAACTATGTCTGATATACTTCCCAAGGTTACGCCCGATACTATTTTTCGGAGTTTTTTTTAGATTTTTCGAGAACAAATTTAATTGGCAGAACATGTTAAAATTTGGTAAACAGGTCCAGATCAGGTCTAGAAATGCTATGTTCAAAAAATTTCGAATCCCTTCTGAACGGAATTCGCAGGCGAGCGAAGCGAGCCTGTCTGTCCCAGCTTACACTGACAGAGGTTTTGCAGGCGAGCGAAGCGAGCCTGTTTGACTAACTTACACTGCCGATACTGTCGGGGATCCAGGGGGCGGAGCACCCTGGCTAGCCGGAGAAGGCGAGCGAGGCGAGCCTGCCGGCTAGTATTTGTCATAAAATTACGTAGTGTAGTTTGCCGACGTCTGGAAAGATTGAGTTTTCAATACAAAAAGCCACAATCAAATCTGCTTTTGATTACTTATTAGATGTAGATCAAATAATATAATTAATGTTTAGTATTATCACTCATATCGTTAATACTCACCAGTTATCGTCAACTAATGAACAATCATTCTAACAATCCAAGCTAATTCAAGCTGAAAATAATTGAATTTTGAGTAGCCTATGAAAACTTGAAAACAGGAGACTGGTACCACAGGACTAGCACGGTATTTTACGAACTATAACAAATGGGAAATTTCATTGGCAATTATAGTTTTGTTGAATTTACCTTACTTTACTCTAGTTCATCGATCTAATGGAATCTGTGAAAAAATTACTTCATCGAAGCTCTGCCATTTTGTTTTCGAAAACAGCCATTTTCTTGGTCTTTATAAACTCATCTGTTATTCGTTGTGGTAATGTGACGTATTTTTCTAGAGGGCATTAAACAAACTCTAATCACTCCTCAGAATACTGCTTCGTTCAATTATTAATATAGTTTTTGCTTATCAGAAATTGGATTTTGATCAATGTTGTTCAACTTAATGCATAATAAATCAATTCCTTCTCATAAAATTCACTTTTATTCGCGTGCATTCACTTAAGAGACCTTGTAGCCTAGTATTTCTGTAGAATGGGAAGTTGAAGATGTTATCTGTTTGCGCATCCAAACGTTGATGTGAAGTTCACAAATGCGTTCAGTCTTGTATAGACTCACCAAGCAAAGAAGGCATTCTGGTAGGATGTAAAAATAACTCCAGCTTGGTCAATATTGGTTCAATAAAAATAAATCTCATCTTAAATTTTAGAAGACATTCTTATCTACAATTTGAAACTAAATTCATAATTTTTGAACCAATATTGATCGAGCTGAAGTCATTTTTCTGTCTTTCCAGAATGTTTTCTTTGCTTGGACAGACAACAGAAAAACTGAATTCATGCAATCGCGCTTCAATCTTTTTAAGCTACGCATGTTGACTTAACTTCCTGACTTCCCGACCAAGCCATAAACAACCATTTCCAGGTTGAATATAATCGAGTATTGAAGATGTTTTCATTAGATTTTGTTCCACAATGAACTATCTGTTATTTATGAGGAGATTCCTGTCGTAGGCCTAATATGTTTCTGTTACAAGAAAGGGCAAGCATCAATGTGGTAGTGTAAGCAATTAACTTAGTAACGCGCTCCAAGTTCAACCATTGCTTCAATAAATTTATTGGCTTAATGATACTTTAAATTGTCACTCATTAAAAAACATTATGAATGATGCTTTGAAAAATGTAAGATGCGGACAATACGGATAACGGTTGATGAGACTTTGAATGAATAAGCTTGAGTTTCTCCTCAATTATTCATGTTCATTATTATAAAATATACTGGCTTCAGTTCGAGATCATGAACGTTGAGATATGAGCAGAAACCAATGGAATAACACACTGAGAATCGTACGATAGCTGCTGAAACATGTCTGTACTTTGTCTAAATAGAAGTTGTGAAAGTTGACTGTATCATTGTGTTATCATTATTAAGTTATATTATACTCTTCCAAGATATTGTTTCCTACTGTCTGTATGATGTAACGGGTGTTTCAAAAGGACGCACATCAAAGTTTGAAGGATAATATATTCGGTGTAGATAATACTCCGTTGTATAATAATTATTAAAAATTATTTATTATACATAATTTATGTTGTGTGGTGTTGTGTTGGGTTGAGTATGAACGCACTCTCACTGAGAATTCGACTGATGATTAACTTCAATAACTATCCAACTTTCATCAATTGAAAAAATAACACTCAAACATGTATTGATACAACATGTATAACAGACACAAAATAATATTACTGGTACATAAGTGTGATGTAAAATACGTTTAAAATAGTACAATAGAACTCATACATTGAAGTGGAAATATTTCGTAGGCCAATTATATTCTCCCTCAAACTTTGATATGCGTCATTTTAGAATATTTTCTCATTTATTGATGAATCGTTGACACAAATCGCATTGTTCTCATAAGTTTTTGGATTACAGGTCGGGATTGCAATTCATTATGATGATGAAATCATGAAATGGGCGGCTCGTTGAAGTAGTTGATAACGGGCTGGTCTGATATCCGAAGGCTCCGAGTTCGATCATCGGATCAATGGATTCAGGAATCATTGATCTAGAAGTTAATGGATACATGAAGACAGTCAACACTTGAAGAAACACTATCACTGGCGACTAGTTCCAAAGATACAGTCTACTAAAAGTTTCAAATAGCATTCACTAGAGGTGAATATTATGAAATAAACATTACCGATATAATACGACGTTTGTAAATTGAAATAATTTTTTACAGTTGAGTCTGAAAATTGTGATAATTAAAGTGTAGGTTCAATCTTAATATTATTGCATAGAATAAGAAATATTGTGTGAAGAGTTATATTCAAATATAAAATAATATAAATGTTTAATATATTATTAAAATGTATGAAGGTTATCAATTTATCTGTATTTTTAATTACCATTTATTCATTGGAAATTTTAATAGATGAGACGTTCAATCCACCATTCTATGCTCAATTTTTGCACTATTTTTGATGTTTGACATGGAATTAGAATGTATTTATCCAGCATAGTAAATATTCAATTTTTTTTTGTTTAGGGCTAACACTGCTGCAATTATAATAAAATAACAATAATTATTAGAAATGAATATTAAACATAATTTATGTTGTGTGGTGTTGTGTTGGATTGAGTATGAATGCACTCAATTACCTTTATATTACTTGAAAAATTCAAGTACCTTTTCCATGTACTGAAAAATACATGAAAAGAGTATTAGAATTTTTTAAAATTAGAATTAATATCAACCATTAATTTAGACAGCTTCCATCAACAGCATTTTTCCATAGAATGTCATAAGTGATCAAAACGCAGAATCATTCGACGTCGAATATTTTGATAAGAACTAATATTTTAGTAAATCAGTAAATTTATCATTGCTGAGAAAAATGATAAGGCGTGGCTTATGGAAATCTCACAGTACACTTTTAGCACTTCGTCTATGGTCTATGCATGGCAATAAACAATCTTCCTATACGACGATGATCTCATCACTGACCTTTATCATAGGACATAGGGTCACGACACAAGAATTTCTTGTTGTCTGCGACACTCATTCATTTCTTAATTTGAATTCATACTTTATCTGAAAATGGACTTCACACGTTAGAGAAAGCTATACCAGAGACAATGTATTATTAATAATAACATTACAATGTATTATTATAATAATACATTGTCTCTGGCTATACATGATAGAAAGAAGTTGAATATGCAATAAGTATGGTAACAGAGAAGGTAAACTTACCTTCGTATACGTTTTATCTAAACTCATAAACCATCGATACTCATTCAAAATACCTTCGATACCGACAAGTATCGATTATCGAAATGAGTGATAAGCTCGTCCCATTTGAAAAAAATTAGTAATAATGACTAGAAACTATTCATAATTATAACTTGAATCTACTATTTGAAATTTGAATTAATACAAGTTGTAGAAATAGAGAATAAAATTCGAAATAAAAAGCTATGTGGCCGTGATTCTGTCAACCTTAGCCGAGTCCTAGAAATCGTAATTAGAAGGAGAAAAAATATACAAAATAATAGTAAATGTGAAAAATCAGTGTCAAGCCGCGATTTTGAGGTTTGGGTAAGTTTTACACAATTGCGGTCATAGTAAGAAATATGGGCAGAAAACAAACAACAGAAATACAGATTTCTTATTTATTGTATCTGAGTTATTGTAGTATTCCAAGCTCTCCTAAGTGGAATACGAAAATTTTGATATAATATTCAAAATTATATTTAATATAATATTATAGAATATGAATAATATTTTAGCCTCATTAAAATTTATTTTTATAACTTCAGAGTTCCATTGCAGGAGCTTGCTTAGGCACAACGTCAAGTCGGATATTATTAATTTTCGAATCCCACCAAACCATTGAAGTGTATGGTTAAAAGTTGAATAAACCTTTTATTGCGTCACACTGATAAAGCGGCAATTATTGTGTTATCCTTTGAACGGCGTTATGATCCATTGAGAAATGAAAATCTATTCAGGTGGATTTTGAAAAAGTAAAAATTAAAAAATATTGATAACAGTCAATACTGGTGGTCTTTAGCTCCACTTGAATTCCTATTTCAAAAAACTCGTAAAATAATTATTGAAGACACAGTGTCAGCTGGTACAAGATTTTGTGATACTTGTACATAATTAAAGAGCACAATATTGTCCTGTATACACTGATGATGACGTGAAAACATTGAAACAATTGTTTGTACTCGATAAAATTTTATGTGATATAGACAATATTGTGCTCTTTAATTAAATACATATTTCTGTTTCATCTACACAAAGTGTAAATCTTCAATCAGCATTTCAAAAAGTTACAATTTCAATTAGTAAAAGTAATTGAAAATGATCACTTTTGTAAACATGCTCAATGATTAACTGTGCCTATTGAGTGAATTGATGTTTTCAATTTAAATGAAATCTTGAGTGATTTACATTTACTACATAGAACATACTTGGTACTCTTGTACCTTATATATAGCCTACTTTCAATTGCTTTACATGTACCTGGTTTTCTTGTACTTGTACTTGGTCTATTTGTACTTGATGTACCTGGTTCACTTGTACTTGGTGTATTTGTACTTGGTACTTGGTGTATTTGTACTTGGTACTTGGCGTACAATTACATTGATTGCGGTAAGCTCAATCGATTTTCGTTTCCGAGACTTTAATAAACACACAATATTTCGTTCCTGGTTTGGTAGAAAAGGTTGGGACCCAATTCAAAAATAAAATAACGGTTTGTTGGTTTGGCTGATACGGCTGGTTACAAATAGGCTGGCCGAACGTTGATCAGGTTTTTCGACACGGAAAAATTCGACCGTAAGGATGTAGCTTGGAACCCGCGCACCAAAATCAGATAAGACGGCATCAAGCGCTGTGAAGGCTATTAAATATTCAATACAGAGTTAATTAAGAAATTGATGAGTGATCGTGCAGAGATCGATTGCTGCTCTTATAGATCAAAATTCTGCTTCTGATATATTGATGAATTTTTTGATCAATGGGAAAATGGATCAATGGTTTTTTTTTTATCAAAGACTCCTTTCAGAATGTGGGGCTAGCCTAGGCTAGGCTACTGCTATTTTATCTATTTAAAGACAGGTATGGAAGCCAGGAATGTCTTTTCAATATCCTCAGACAGTCACCGATTCAGAGAATAATTTGTTTTGGGAAAATATATATAATTTTTAAATAATTATTTATTTGGAATAATAAATTAATTCGAATCCAGAATCCTTAAAGATCATCATCGTTTTAAGAAGATTTCGTGCTATTTTATTTCCGATGAAATTCACAATAAACAATGTTATTTTAATTTATATAATAATTTTTTGTATTGAAATACAGATGGTATAATGTGCATTCATAATGAATATCAAGAAGCTCGAATCTCAAGTATTATCATCAAATTAATTGAGTATTTCACAAACGAGATAAAATTTGATTGGAGTCTTGAACAATTAAAGGATGTTGAGAATTCAAAATTCCTCAAGAATTGGTGATAATTCAATTCTCGTACAATGATCTTGGTTTCAAAAACTCTCACCTCTCTCTCTATTCTTCAGAGTTGTGTGGTGGAGAGAAAATAGAGTCCTAACTATGACCGCTGTTACTATTAACCGCTCAACTATGACCGCTATTACTATTGCCTGAAAAGGCAATTATTGAATTATTCAATTCAATTCATCTTGCACGAAATATTAACACACGATTGTGAAAAATTACAACTTGTAATTGGAGTCGTGAAAACAAAGGATTTGGTTTGAATGAAAACATCAGAAATTCTCGAACTATTCATAATATATGGGTATATATAAAAATTATACAACCACCCAAAAAGTAAAAGATTTGCAGTATAAATCAATGAATGAGTGAAATTGTCAATATATCTATATTATACAATCAATCTTATCTATATAAATATAACCTACTTTTGGACTGTTTGTATAAATTGGAGAAGGAATAGATTCAGGAGAAATCCTGTTCTACTCTCCATTGTAAACCATTATATGAATATCATTATAACTGGCCACTCTATTATTAGGACTACTATTGTATAATAAATCAATAATGTATCAAAAGACAATATTCCACTCTGCCACCAAACCTGAGCTAGCCAGGTTACGCGAATATTATTATTATTTATTCCACTTGAAAATACAATTAAATTCAAAACGTGATATGAATAGTTTAAAACTGGTTGTGGAAAAATAAATTTATTATAAATATGGTACTATGATACACTCATTCATTATGATTATGATTATATACGGTTAATGGAAAAAATAGAATAAATTGTAAAACCTCAAACCTCATCAACAAATATTTGGATGATGGAGATCGATAACTAAAATTCCATTTTGAATTGTGAGATTTGTTGAGGATAGGATGGCTGCGGTTGGGAGTTGGAATGCTGGCGGTTGATGGAGGAAGAAGGCAAGAAGTCGCGTCTATCGTGATGAGGCTGTATTTTATGGTTGTTACCTTGTGGCTTCACAATATGACATTGATGGATGACCCATTCTGCACTTTGAGCCCCTTCTAATCCTTGAACATGCATACCCGGAGTCTGAAAAAAACAAAACAGAAAAAAACAACAACAAAAACCGAGCTACACGCACGCCAGAACACGCGACGCAGCGCAGCGCAGCTCGGCCCACCTTCCAGCTCGTGTGTAATAGTCTGTCAAAGCAAAGAATACATTCTGGCAAGATGGAAAAATGACTACAGCTCAATCACTATTTCTTCAAAAATTATAAATTTAGTTTTAAATTGTAGAGAACATTCTTCTCTACACTTTTAAAAGAAATTCATAATTTTTGAACAAATATTGATCTAGCTAGAATAATTTTCCCATCTTGCCAGAATGTCTTCTTTGAACGACCAGACTTTCTATTTCCATCTTCTGTTGCCATGTTTACAGTGATCTTTGTAGTGTCATGATGGTTACAGAGCCGAGTGGCCATATTTTTCAACTTTTTTTCCTCTCCTCATCCTGTTGTCAACTCACGAATCCCAACTCAACCAGCTATTTTGAATAGTTGTTTCTTTCTCGCTCTTTTATCCGTTCTTCGACTTCTTCCAAATGGAGATGACATCATGCCTAGAAGGAAATGTCGAGTCGGTGGACAGTTCATACTTGGATAGATGTTACTCCACTGGCGGCTCGTACCCACGAAAAAAGTGAAGTGCCCGTATCTTTTACTGTACAGCACTTCACCTGTTTCGTGGGCACGAGCCGCCAGTGTCCTACTCCAGTATTATCATAGTACAAGGAATACAATATTACGATACTAGAGTTAATTACATAAATTTATTATGAGTGCGAATTGAGAAGGAAAACAAGGAAGTCATGCTATTCTATCCATTCAATACATTGTACAAAAGCGAATTTTCAAATTCTCGAACAGAAAAAAATCCAAATCTAGAATCAAACCGAAGAAATCATAGGGTTTTTAGTGACGATAGCTGACCGCCTGGCATACGGTACCAACGAACTTCCCATCAGAATGATAATAACTGATTTATTGTACATTTGTAAGTTCGAGAAGAAGAATTTCGATATTTCGATTGGAGGGCTTGTTTAATATATAATTTACATATCGTATGGGACAAAAATAGAAATGGATATATTATTTATAATAATTGTAACATGGCTCTCGCCTATGGTAAGAGAAGATTGAGGAGTAGGCTAATCAGAAATCAGATTTTTTTTTTATTTTCAAAATTGCATAGAACAAAAATTACAATAAAATTGGATTTGGTGTCACATGGGTTTGTCACGTGACACATTTTTGTGTAGGCTACACCAAAAGAATATTTTTACAAAATCAAGATTCGAATCAGGATAGAATTCTAAGTAGTCTAGCAAAGGTTACTGAAAGGGATAACGAGAATAAGTTCATTGTAAGGCCTTTTTAATTTCCTAAGTATTCCTCTCACTCGTGGTTCAGAACTGCTATGTACTCTTGTAACAGGCACAATATATGAAATATTATGATATATTAAATTCATTAATTCATATTCAAGTAGTATAACAGCTGTTTCATTCGACATGTATCATCAGGTATAATTTTTTGGAGCATTGTTAAAATAATATGATTTTTAGAAAAATACTATTAATTTATCTATTAAATTCACTAATCGCTCAGAATATTTTCTGTATTCTCTCTTCAATATTTAAAGAGAATCTTCACTTGAATTCAATTTTCTGCTGGTTAAATAATATCAATTCTAGTCCCTGTATGAATTATTTTTATTTTTTAGGCCTTAGTAGTTTTCTACCAAATCACTCAATTCCTTAGTTCTCACATTACACTTCTACCTTCTATCTTTTTCAACTAGTTAAACAACTGTTAAAAGGCAACCATGGATTCAAAAAAAGATAAATGTATTATATTTATGCCTTTCAAGATAAATATAATATATTTATCTATTTTTTAATCCATGGTTGCCTTTTAACAGTTGTTTAACCAGTTGGAAAAGATAGAAGGTAGAAGTGTAATGTGAGAACTAAGGAATTGAGTAATTTGGTAGAAAACTACTAAGGCCTAAAAAATAAAAATTATTATGATAATGATTATGATTATTATTACTATGGTTATGAAATAAATAATTATTATGATGATGTATTTCACGCTAAGACTCTTTCAACGTTAAAACTTTTGCTGTAAGTGGAAAAATTTAATTTTTAGTGTCATAAAAACTTCTGACAATGCTTAAAGACACAGGAAACGCTTAGAAAGCACTGGCGGCTCGTACCCACGAAAAAGGCGCCGTATTTTTACTGTACAGCACTTCACCTGCTTCGTGGGCACAAGCCGACAATTAGTTGAGATTTCATAACAATATTATTTTGAAATAAAACACACTGATGTTGTCAATTATACCGTTTATTTTGTCAACATCAGTGTGCTTTATTTCATTAAAAGAAAGATTCTACAACATCGACAACAACTCTGTCAACATCGACAACTATTTGATGAGATGGTGAATAAAATAATCAATTTCGGTTTTGAGGAGTCAACTGTTATCAGGTAAGTTGAAAAGGAATCAAAATCCAGCTATGTGCAGAACAAAAAAAATCCTAATTATATCCTTTGTACATGAACAGAGAACGTTACTTTCTAGTAGCGTAGAGCAATTAGGCGTAATTTGCTCCTTATTTGAGAGTAAATCGTCGTTATCTTTGATCAAGCCATGTGGATACCTCTATTACAGAGTGAACGCCTTTTATAGCCATCTTAACACTCTCTTAAAGTCAACAACATCAAATAAATTGTGTTTTTTTGACACGGCAAACTCTATAATGAACAGTGACCCGGTCTTGTACGCACACTATAATTTAGTTATAATATAATCGACACTTATAGTGATTAATTGCAACCGTAGACCGTTTTTCAATATAGAAATTAGTTTATTTAGCAGTCATATCTATTTGCACAGCTTATCAGAATACGAAATCAAGACCTGGAGGTAATTGATATTATCTTGAATACTTATTCAACTATACTACAATATATTCATTGCATACTTCTGTACTTCTATTCTTATTTTATTTCTATTCGTCGTTCTCTTTCATTCTCTCTATTATTGGTATAAAAGCTTTACCAATTATGCTCTTCACTCTGCTATTTTATTTACAATGTCACAGTCATGTGTTTTTGTTGCATTTTGTTTTTCAATTTTTCATCAATTTAAACTCATGAATTCTTAAAATATTTGAATCGCTTCATATAGAATAAGAAGACTATAACATATTCCCGATCACTTGAGACGAAATAAACAAACTTTTTGCGTATGTGTGCGTGTGATGATGGGTTTTCTTCTACGCGAAAAGTAGATAGAAGACGGTCGGCCGCAGACGAACAGCTGTAGCCAAACAAAGCTCAAGTCAAGAGCTGTGACTCGCTAAAGTTCGACTTGTCTTGTCTAAAGACCTTTCTTAAGATGTGATTGGCTACAGCTGTTCGACTGCGGCCAACCGTTTCGCATAGAAGAAGATTTACTATAACACGCACAAACACGCAAAAAGTTTGTTTATTTCGCCTCAAGTGATCGCGGAAAGGGTATAGATAGATAACCACATATTTATTGAAATATCGAGATACCGATTCCCAGAGTTTACCAGAAATTGATAATGAAGGCACTAAAATCTATCAGTGGTACATGAGGTACACTGGTACAGTATGCTCAACGTATTTCCCCAATTTTGTTTGTATAAGAAAAAAGAGTTCGTGATGAAGGTTGAATTTATTGTGACGAAGTTCGAAGGAGAAACTCGTACGTTGTTGAGTTGCAGAAAGAAAACCCAATTTCAATTAAGGATTAGTAGGCTACAATGCTTATCAAATTGGAACAACTGGCTCAAAATAATTCATCCAAGTTCGTGCAACCGACATCGGGAAAATTGATAATACTGTATTATACATTTATCTAAAAATTATAGAGGTTTTTTCAAGAGAATGAGCTCTTACTACGAATTATCGAAGTTTTACTGCACTCCCAGAAAGTACGGAAAGTACGTCTATTTGCAGTGCGACTTTTCATCTCCCATTGCGTTTCTTCCTATTTATGGAGCGACATTAAGCTGCGAAAATCTACGAAAGTTTGCTGCTCGTCTCCAGCCTCAGCTCTCCTCTTGAGTGTGGTAATGAGAAGGATGAATAAAGCCTAAAGGTCTATAGATTGAAGACCTACTACCTATACACGATACAGCCTATATTATTACTTAAGATTTGTGTTCATTTCTTGTAATTAGTCATTCGATTTCATTTTTCAGCATCCTACTGACCGTCTACAGAAAGGGTATGTACTGTATGTATGTATGTCTGGCTCAACAGCCCATGAAGGGCCTAGGCCTACCAGCTGGTTGCCCGTTTCAAGTTCACTCTACTATAAAGCCCGTCCAAGCCAAGAAGACACCCCGGCACGACGGGAAAACGGCCCCAGCCCGGCCAATACCGGCCCAAAAGCCATCAATTCTCAATCAGAACTCACAGTCCCTGAACCAACACTGGCCGACCTTGCACGTCATCTGAAGCTTATTGTGTGTGAATATACACACTTTACAAAATATACATACTTTGTACACCAAAAAATTGGGTGATTTCGTCTGTTTCTTGTACTTGATGTAACCCACTAACAGCTGATGTAAAGCATCTATTACCTCTTTTGATTTCAAAAACATCATCTAGGAATAAGAAAATTACAAATCTGATTGACAACATCAGCTGTTGGAGTGCAAAAGGAGGCAGACGAGACCACCTAACTTTTTAGCGTATATGTCTTTTTATTGGTGGGGAGACCCTCACTTGTGTGCTCAACTAATGTGAAATTCATAACCAATTCGTATTTAAATTTATAATTTTACATTTTTTCCGTTCTATTTACAATTCGTAATTACAATTCATATGAAATGAAATGAAAATATCCTTTATTAGGCGGAGTTAGGACTAGGAAGTCCTTTCTACCACTCAACCTTAAATTATTCATTTATCCTTAACTCAAAATCCCTTATCCCAACCTTAAATCCTAATATCATTTATTTATGAACCAACACTTGCTATTGATAACATTTAAAAGCCAACTAAAGCTAACAAAAGCTAAATTACTGCTAGCCAACTCAGCCCTAGAAACGCCGTCGAGTTGAAACTGTAATTTTCTCCACCTTTAATATTCAATAGCTATTATGATCTTGATGGGAATCTCCCATTATTTTGAATATTATTATGAACTCATTTATTACCATAGTGTTTGCTTTCTATCTGCCTAATCATGCGACTCCTCCGTGCACACGGACAAATCATCCATGCAGAGAGAATATTTATATTATCTATTACACTGATATTTTTTGTAAATATGTCTGTGTAAGTAAACGAATTTGAATTTGCAGCTCAAAACATAACATCAAATTAGAAGAATAAGCCTATTATAAGTTAACAAGTTATAAGGTACCAAGTGTAGGAAGAAATATATTATTTCAAGAGTTAACAGCTGTAAGCAAAGAATATGTAGATACTGAATGTAGATACTAAATATGTAGATACTAAAGAATATAATATACTTTATATTCACTGCTATAAGCCAACCATGGTGAGCTTAGGGCCTTTATAGCTGATGAAGTGTTTGCACCACTTGGTAAATTGCTCGGTTTTAGAAGATCACGCGATCTTCAGTAGCCCAAAGTAACCACTGCACTTCACTGCATATCGACTTCTTACAGTATATTGATTATGTAATAGCATGTTTTTATTCATAGGTGTTCAATCATAATTATTTATAAGATTGGATATTATTCACATTCGGCCGTATCATCAATAGCAGTTTAAACCAAAAATAAATCAAGGATTAATTAATAAAATTAATCAAGTATTAATTCAATAAAACAATCAATTTAATGTGTTTCAGATTTTGATTCAAACTAAAACTATAGTTAAACCACTAATAATGATACATAAGAAGCATCTCTAATCAACTACTCTATAAACTACAGTTTCGATAGCCAATTGTTCACTATTGAGTTCCAAAATAATAATGAGGGCCTACTTTTTTAGCTATCTGTGAATATATTAGGATAAATAATTTACATGATTAGTTTCTGGAGTGTTTTCACAATATCATACAAATTATCGTTATTTGTGATTGTGGTATGTAAGTGACTAGTTTCAAGTATTCTCTACTCAACTACTGTATAAATTACAGTATCATGTGTAGTAAATATCATGTGTATCATTATGTATTATTTTCATTTAAATTTTGAAATCATGTAAAGTTTAAACGAATAATTTTTCTGACTTACAAATTTATTTTATAGACTGATTATAAGAAATTTGTGTACACAGTGGTGCAATTGTTAAAGACACTATTTCTTTATCGAAGGAAGGTTTATTCTTTTTTGTATAATTTTTGTATAAGATTCCAGGGTTTATCTTTCGTTTGTATCTTCTTGTTTTATCTTCTGGTAACCGTATCACCGTGCAGTACACCGCTTTAGTCATGTTGAAAAGCGATATCACTCATATCAGTAGATATATCAGATGATACACCGCTCATAAAAAACAATATAACCCAGTTGATATAGTGGTATTAAAAATCAGTTCAAAGTGATAATATCACTCGCTAAGTCATAGCTGTCAATTTACTATAGTCCATTCACGATGGCTTGAGACGAGATAAACAAAAGCTCTGCATGTGTTTGTGTGCGAGTGAAGTGGCTTTATTTTAGCCACGACATTAAACAAGTCACAGCAATGCCGAAATCCCGAATTTTGTTGTAGGCAATTCACAATAAGTACCTTTAAGTGATCTTTTTTATAAATACGAGTTGGGAATTGCTTGTTTCGGTTCTCTCTCGACTGCATGAACCTAAAATGAACAAACTATTATAATAAAAGTTTTTGTGTCAATGCTCTGGTTACAGTCCCGACAGCGAAATTCGGTATTTTGGCATTGCTGTGACTTGTTTATGTCGTGGCTGAAACGAAGCCACCCCAGTCGCGCACACACACATACAGAGCTTTTGTTTATCCCGTCTCAAGCCATCGTGAATGGACTATAGTGCTTTCATCAAACTTTATTGTTTTGAGCTTGTCCACGAACTGGAGTAACTGGATTGGTACTGGGGTAGGTGAGAGACTACTTGGAAGATACTTTTTTGAAAATACTTCTTTGAGGATACTACTTGAGATACCTACTTTGAAGGTAGTCAGATGAGTTCAGGTACATTGTTGGGGATGCTAGTCGGTCAAATAATTAGTGAGAAATAACCTGGTTATTAGAACATGTAGGGAGCGGGGTGTTTCCGAGCATTTATTTGTTCGACTTTTGAGTTCTGGGGATGTTTGTTGCAGCATTTAAACACATGTTGGAATAGTAGAAACAGCCGTTTTTACAGTAAATCAGTAGACAGAGGTCTGGTGCGCGGAGGCACGATAACTGTGTTTAGCGTTTGTATGGAGCGATTAGGCGAGCGGGATAATTTGGGGCCCAGGACCCCGGGCCGGTCGGGGTAATTGCAGGGCGGCCGCCCCGAGCTACAATGTGCCCGGGGGCATTGTGGCGCCAACCCCTCACCCCCTCCCCATCACCAACACACGGGCATCACAAAAAACACACACATAGAAAACAGCAACAAATAAAACTGTGAAAAACTGCTGCTTCTTCGTTCATTCAGCCAATCTCTCTGACTTCTTTTCAGTCGGTTTCCTCTTTTTAGTTGGTTTCCTCTTCTAAGTGAGTTTCCTCTTTTCAGATCATCTTTTTGTATCCGTATCCTTTTTTGTATCCTTATCCTCTTTTCAGTCTGTTTTACTTTCCTCTGTTCTCTTCAGTATCACTACCTTCATTCTAGTCCGTTTCCTCTTTTTTGTCGTTTTCCTCTTTTTAGTCGATTTCCTCTTTCTAGTCAGTTTCTTCTTTTTAGTCGATTTCCTCCTTTTAGTCGGTTTCCTCTTTTTAGTCGGTTTCCTCCCTTTACTCGGTTTCCTCTTTATGAATCCTTTCAGATCGTCTTTTCGTATTCTCATCCTCTTTCCGGTCTGTTTTAGTTTCCTCTGTCTTCTTCAGTTTTACTACCCTTTTTTTGGTGTGTTTCCTCTGTTTAGTAGGTTTCCGTCTTCAAGTCTCTTTCTGTTCCTCTTTGTCCAATGGGTCTTACCAGACCTAGCCCTGAATAAAATCAATCAATCAATCAATCAATTAATCACTGATGATGATGCCCTGAGCATTGAAACTTAAGTTTGGTTTAAATAAACTTTGTGGATCTGACAACATTTGTTTCTCTTACCTAAATTAATCAAGTTTGATTATTCTTCCCGCGCTTCAATTACTTCCTCTTTTGTTCATTCTCAGTATTCTTTTTTATTTATAGTTCCCTTTTCAATTTCGTTAGTATGTTATCTTTCACATTATTTCATCTTTTATCCTCTTCATAGTTTCTTCTTCTAGGGATAGTGATCCTCTATTACTTTGGATTCTAGTTGAACACTAGAAAAGTTTTCTCAGTTCTTGGAATATTTAAGAGTGTAAGTATGTACGATTTGAATAAAAACTCAACTGAAAAGTATACTCTTGAACATTTCACATTTCTTTCGAAAAATTTGGTTTATGTAAATGAGCAAACTCATATACTTATTCACCAAATTCATAGGCTTGTTTTACATGAGCAAGCAAACGCAAAATGTACACTATGCCAAGTTTTGTGAGAAGACGAAAAATCAATTATTTGTACGAAAAGATTTAGTCACTGTATCTTTCTTTATAGCGGTCTTGAGTCACTGGCGGCTCGTACCCACGAAACAGGAGAAGTACCCGTATCTTATACTGTACAGCACTTCATCTGTTTCGTGGGCACGAGCCGCCAGTGCCTTGAGTCGTTCATAAGGTTTTTTAGTTCTACGAAAGTATTCATTTCCCAAGATGTTACATTCAAGAATACAATTATAAACGGTGATGCATGAAAGAAAGTAAACAACCTATTGTAGAGTCATGTATCAGGCATCAGTCCTCAGATCAAATTTTGGATTTAACCAAAGTCAAAACCAAATTCAAAGAACTGATGCCCTTTATGCTGAAATCTGTTAAAGCATGACACACACTTCCAGTTTCAAATTACTGTACGAACGTCTCAATAATTCTCAATTCTCAGGTTGAATCAATACAAAAAATATGAGAAAAGAAATTCTATTATGTTTGCAAAGCCATATTATCTACTTAACATGCCACCAAACAAAGAACAAAGAACGAAAAATTTGTCTCATCACAAACAAAATTAGTTTTAACTCTGAAAGCAAAGGATTTTCTCCACATGAAGATAAACTACTTGACAAGACAAAACATAAGACTTGACTTGACAAAACAAGTAGGCGCCTAAATAGAACATTATAAAAATTTCTTAATAGACTTTCACACATTGAAAATAGAACGTTAGAAGTTGGCTATTGGAAAAATTATTGCACGGCATCTTTCGAATAGGTTTTCGGATAAAATGAGATCTGCTTGAAGTATTGATGGTAAATAGGCCACATACCATAGTACCGTACCCAATCAAACCCACATCCATGCTAATGTTTTAGCTCTTGAATATTATAACTACGTTATTATTATATAAGTTATTATAACTACGTTAACTCATTTCCGACATCTATAGATGAAAGCATAAATTTCCAATTTCTATAAAAACTAGAGCATTTTTTTGCAGCTCATACATAGTTGTAACTATTGCAATAGAATAAAGGCTGGGTTATTTTTGAAATATTAGATTCTATCAATAGCCCATTATACTGTTAAATCTAGTTTTCTATGTTGTAAAAAAATGAAACCAAAAAAGGTCATTTGTACGAAAGATTATTAAAAAATTGAATTGGGAGGGTAGGAAGATTTAAGTGGAGAGGCAGCTTTACAGGAATTGCGTTATGATAGTAACATTGGTAAATCGTTCCTTTTTTATTGGTGGAAAATTGTCCTATTGATATTAGAATGAACTGTCATTCACACACAAACCCTCATTAAAATTTAGCCTACTGATAATTAGAAGTGGTATGTCACCACTGGAATCAATGAGTCCTATAATTTGTAGTATCTTTCAAATAGCCTAAATGCTAGTACAATCATTATAAACAGAATAAATTACACGGTTCGGATTCCACGCTACTTGATTAGCACTAATTGTTATGATCATTGTTCCAACATTTTATGTCTAGCTGAACAATCATGATTCATCAATAATTATTAGTTTGATTGAACACATATTTCGATGCGATTAATTTGTGCAAGCTGTTGATAGCACTGATTACTTTTAATTGTCGTTTATCTTTGAGCTGCGGCGGTAGGCTAATTGAATTTAAGTTGCTAACGGTAGGCCTAAATGAATAGCTCACAGCTATAGCCTATTCGGCATGACATTGATTACCTTTTTCCGTGTCAAAAATGGTTAGAAATAAACGATGCTTGTTAAACGATGCAACGCGTTACATAACTAAGTGCTCTATTCAATATCAAGTTCAATTGCTGGTTTACTCTGCAAAAACCAATTTGCTTTCGGTCCGGTGCGTTTTGTTTTTCAAATTGATCTTTCATTTAGACAATATTCTCCTCCTCACGGAACAGTTGAGGAATATTGGTGTTATGTAACTGATAGACCGATAATGACGGGCTTGCAGCTTTGAAGTAGTTGGTTTGGTTTCCAATAGATGGTGCGCAGTGCTACAAGTCGTTGTAAAGTAACGTCGATTGGTGATGCACCCTGGTGAGTATGGCCAGAACTAGCTTGGCAATATGGCTGAATGCTGTTAAGAGTGGGGAGAGGTCAATCCCTTCTACCAGCGCATGTCCTTACTTGGAAACCTTGGAAGCTTTCGGTTTTTTTATTTTTTTCTGTTTTTACTATTTTTTTCTCGAGACCGTGCATTGTCTTTGGAGTTGGTGTGAGCCAGCTCGGCTCCCCTTACTGAGAATATTGAAGGCTGCTCTCCCTCTTATCCTGTTATATCCAACAAAACCACGACCTGCTTCGGCAATAATTATTTCTTCTCTTTCATTTTTCATAGAAGAAAACCAAAAAAACAGAAAACGATCTTCAGTTCCAAGAGTAATTTGAAGAATGGCTGGAATTCGTGGTATTTACTGACTGACATTTTCTGAGATTTTCGCATTGTGAATAGTGGCAATTGTATTATGAATAAACAACTAGCCTCACTATTTCGACCTAGCTTAGCGCCTAATCATGATCAGTTATTCATTTGGAGATCACAATAATAGATTCGCCTACCATAAGAGCAATTGCAGAATGGAAAAAGTTTGATCGAATATTCATAAGCTGCAATCATTCTAACCTCGTAATAGCCTGTAATTTGCAACTATTTTCTACGGTTGTAATTAGATACGCAAAGTGACTGTTGAAAAACTAATGAGACGAAAATATAAGTTGATGTCATTTTATTTTGGAGCATAGCAATTTCCATTATAATAGTTTTTTACTTGTTTACTGTCCGCCCTCATAAAGGCCTGTTATAGAATGCTTAATTCTAGGTTGAGGTGAGTGAAGTTACAAATGATAATAATAACTGAATTTCTCACTTATCAGTGCTCTCTGCGTCAACCTGAACACTCGCTGACTATGATAACAAAGAGCTTATTGATAAGAACAATTTCGATTCCTTGTCTCACCACAAATCTAAACTCAATTTCATTAGGAATGCGTAGAACTGTTTCACTGGGTCTCTCCACCAATATAAGTAACTATTAAATACATTTATATTCAGTTTTCATAGCCTATTGTGAGCCTACTCTCTATTCTTCTAATTCTTCAATTTCTCCAATCTTTTATTGTTGGAATCCTCGAGCAATATTGATTTGTATGTATTTTGATCATTTTGCTTTCTCATTAGAGTTGGATCCCGTTACGTTTATCTACAAGACTTGCAAAAGCAATTAGAAATACTAGTAGACTAAGTTAACTGAGCGACAATCAATAAACCTTATGAGAAAGCTAACAAAATGAAGCAATCCTCAGGAAGTGGGCTAGACTTCCAAATCTGGTGTATATTTTATATTTTCCAACTACGGTTTCTATACAATATTTCCAGCACATTCAGAAGTTCAATTTGTTTCTCTGGAGATGTGTGGGGAACCATTAAAATACTGTCATGATTTATTATTCTCAATTTTCATTCTAAAATATTGATGATGTGATAAAAATATCACATTTCTGAATAACTTTTGACAAGTTCAAATAACTTTGTTCACCAAAAATTATTTTGTTTAATAAATTTTCTCACTTGGAATTAGGTGAACATTATTTCAAAATTTTAAGAATTGTATGATGTGGCCTATCTTCGAAAGGCTATTCTCACAAACGCTAGATTTGAGAACTGAATATTGATATTTGATGTCCCAGTAATGTATTTTAGTAAAAAGATATTCAGTATTACACTAAAACTAGTGTAATACTGAATATTTGGTGTCCTGGACACCAAACTCGCATTAGATCCCTGATAAGTTCACTTCTACAATTCCCCCATTCTATGTACTGACCTCTCTATTTCTCCACTTCCCCCCTCCCTCATCACTTGAAAAGAGAAAGGGAACCAGTCTCTACATGGAGAGAAGAACAGAACACTGGAAAAGACCCAATGTAACGCCTTTCATCTGGAATAAGTATACGAAAGTTAGAACTTAAACGATGTTCCAGCCCACATTCATACCAATCCCGTATGCAAGCTCATGCCCATTGCTCAAGTCGGTCCAAGCAGGGAAGACATTCTGGCTAGATGGGAAAATAACTCCAGCTCGGTAAATATTGGCTCAAAGTTTATAAATTTGGTCTCAAATTGTAGTTCAGGATGTTTCCTACAATTAGAAACCAAATTCATAATTTTTGAACCAATATTGACCGAGCGGGGGTCATTTTTCCATCATCCCAAAATGTCTTCCTTGCTTGGGCAGACTATACCTCTATGCAATCGGTAAGAATAGCAATGACACCATTCACGTCTCTTATTTTAATGTTCTGGACCTTTATTGCTCCTTGCTCAGTTTCAACGATTTTAAACTATCGTATGAGAGTAGATAGACGTTACCAGTTCTTGGAAAGGTTGTAATAGACCAGCTGTTCTAGTTTTATGGTGAATTTATGGGAGTCACAGCTATTTCAGAAATATGCTAATTGTAGGCCTAATACCATATGAGACCATGATACTTCAAATATAGCGAGTTCTACCTGAAAATAAGAGAAAAATGATTGAGATGATATTGAGTTCATGATGGGACTACACCTGATAATAGACTACAGCTGGATGGAAGAAGGGGAAGAGTTAACTAATAAGTTGAGAGTTAACTAACTTATAAGAGTTAACTAACTTAAACGTTGGTGAAAAATCGAAATGATAATAAGAAGGATTTTGTATAAATTTATAGATAGATAAATAGAAGCGTATAATGACGCTAAGATTGGAAGAAATGGATATTTACTAGCCGGCAGGCTCGCTTCGCTCGCCTGCAAAACCTCTACCAGTGTCAGCTGAGACAAACAGGCTCGCTTCGCTCGCCTGCAAATTCGGCTCAGAAGGGATTCAAAATTCATTGAACACAGCATTTCTTGACCTAATCTGGACCTGTTTACCAAATTTCAACATTCTCTGCCAATTGATTCTTGAGAAATCTAAGAAAAATTCCGAAAAATAGTAAAACGCTAGTATTGAGCGTAACTTTGGGAAGTATATCGGACATAGTTTAAAACTTGATTCAATATCTTCTAAATTACTCCATCTATAATCTCGCTGAACCATTTAATTCACACTAAGGATTGGTCGTTTCAAGGCGAAAGATATGCAACCCGCAATACATGTACAATTTTGAAAACCTGATTACTGGCGTAATCTTGAACGGATTTCAAAAATATTTCAACACAACATTTCTAGACCTTATCTGAACCTGCCCACCAAATATCAACATTTTCTACCGATTGGTTCTCGAAAAAATCGCCGAAAAACTATAGAAAAATTCAAATATTCTGCGTATTTTTGAAAAGTTTTTAAAATCCGTTCTTAGCGCGCGTCTAAACGTCCAACTGAACGTGCCTGCCAAATTTGAACTCATTCGTTTCAGTGAATTTTTAGTTCTGGTGATGAATGAATTAATCAGTCAGTCAGTCAGTGCCATTTCGCTTTTATAGATATAGATTTGAAATAATTTACATTTCAATAATTAGTTTCCTTTTTGTAGAATATAAAAATGGTGTAAAAGCCCCCCATTCCAGTAAACCCACGAACACACAATGTTGATTGGGCGGACAATGAACTTCAAATTTCCAATCAGTCTCACTTTTCCTTGGTTTTCATATTATATTTTCTCCACCCAGCATTGTTTTTCAATGAAAAAATATTTTCTTGGGAACGAACTGGCTGTTATGTCTAACGAATTAGTGTTTATACAGAGACAAAGAATACACTGAACCACTGGCGGCTCGTGCCCACCAAAAAGGTGAAGTGCTGTACAGTAAAAGATACTGGCACCTCACCTGTTTCGTGGGCACAAGCCGCCAGTGCACTGATCTCCATCGATCTCGGAAGTCCTTGCGAAAAATTTGCTTTTTACCCACATTTGGAAAATAAATGGTACTATTATAACGTAAAAGTAGTTTATAAAATTTTGGTAGAAACATTTTTTTCTGTCCCAGATTAATAGTATTGTTTCTAATACTTAATTTCTTATAACTATGAGAATGTGACTTAAGCCACTTTTCCTTTCATAGGCTCAAATGATAGCATGTGTTGCACAATGCCTTACAATCAATAATTGTTTGAATAATGGAATAAATTTCAAACTGATCAATATCTACAGGCTTTTCAGTTCCCCTATTTTATTTTCTATCGAATTCAAATTCAAATTTAATTGAGTTTGTTTTCATATGTTTAGTAATAATAATAATAATATTCGTGTAACCTGGCTGGCTTAGGTCTGGTGTCAGAGTTTTCAGGTCGCTCCTGATCAATTTCAGGGCCTCTGACATGACTTAACGACTGTTTTTACGCAGCCGGGACCGACGGCTTAACGTGTCCATCCGAAACACGGGAAAGTGGCCTGAGAAAAATTTCTGGTCTGACCTGGGTTTGAACCCGGGACCTTTGGGTTACAAAGCCAGCACTTAACCCACTCAGCTACGCCACCCCCCATATATTTAGTAAGTCAAGTATCAATGAACCTGTACCAAAAATAAACATTAGAATTGGCAATGTCAGTTTGTTTTATTCCATTTCGGTACGATTCTCCAACATTGTCAACGACTCAGTCGAATTTTAAGAAAAATTTTAGATAAATGAAACTCAACCACCGTAAAATGACGTAATTTTTCAAGGAGCTCACCTCGTCCCGGATGGATAAATATTACTGTGATTGCTTTAGTTCATCTGCTTGCAACCAACTGCGGCTCTTTTATTTTCGTGAGGGTTTCAAAGTACAAACTCTATCAAGAAGGATGTCTAACCTGCATCTTGAAGTACCGTGTAATGTTTAAACGGAAGCTTTAAAATAAAAAAAAAGAGCCACTAATACGATTGGAGGGAAATGAAGAATGACAGAGAAGACTGTGAGAAAAAGTGGATCTTCATGAGACTCGGTAACATTGTGCTGAGATCATTGTGGTAATGTTTAAAGGCGTTTGGGCTTCTCAAGTGGTCTGACATGGCGCTTTTCACGACAGCACGTCTTTTCTCATCTGTCATTTTTCTTGTTATTCAGCTAACACCGGATAACACACGCTGACAGTAGAAGCCGCTTTGGTTCAGTCTGTCCAAGCAAAGAAGACATTCTGGCAAGGTGGGAAAATCACTCCAACTTAGTCAATAGAGGTTTAAAATTTTTTTATTTGGTCTCAAAATTTAGATCACAATGTTTCCTACAATTCAAGATCGAATTTATGATTTTTGAACCAAAATTGACCGAGGTGGAGTCGTTTTCCTATCATGTCAGAATGTCTTCTTTGCTTGGACAGACTATAGTCATCGGCAGATAACTTGTAGTTCGGTGGAGTGTCATGGTTGAAAAGCTAGCAACAGATACAAAGAAACAGTAAAATCTTTAATACAATCCGCAATTTTATATGCATGGATATACATTGTAATATCTGAGTTGAAGCTAGCTGAAGATAAAATAGAATAGTGAAATCTTTGATACAATCCGCAATTATTGAATGAATATACATTGTAGTATCAAAGTTTCATATTGTACGTCAGTGCAGTGCTTCAGCTGAGATGCAAGGAACATATTATAAAAAAGAAACAATTATATGAGGTCTTCGATACACTTTGATGATGAATTAGTATGATTGAATTATATTGTAGATATGATTATTTCATTTCAACATTCTATGAGTGTTTACGATGAAAAAGCAAACAGAGAATTAATAATGAGGGATGTGACAGATATTGCTTTTCTCTATTTAGGAAATTGACGCACTCTCAAGTCGTTGATGAGTAGTTATTTATTCGTTTTTAGATTCATGTTATTCCCACATTACATCACAATACATGTACATGAAATTTGTTGCTTTACAAAATAAAATGAAAATTACACTCCACAATAATAATGTACTAAAAACGAACAAAATAGTCTGGATTGAATTCCCTCAAGAAAACTGTGAATGATGTTTCTTCATTTTTCATTAAGAGTATGCAACCCGCAATGCATTTTTACATTTCTTAGTACAACTACTCAAGATCTACTGCCTGTGGGGGCGTGGCCTATGGCTCAACCAATAGCAGAATAGAATACCCAAGTCGGCCACCTGTTGAATGTGAACAACTGTCTCAGAGGGCGTTGCTAAAGACGGTTTTGTTCATTTTTCATGGGAACCGTACGCAACCTGCAATGCATTCTCACATTTCTTAGTACAACTACTCGAGATCTACTGGCTGTGGGGGCGTGGAGTATAGCTCAACTAATAGCTATGACAAAAATTCTCACCAAATAGCTCACCAAAATATGATTATAACCTTGTGATGTTCCCACTAAAGGTCCAATGTAATCACAATAGAGCTTATTCATAGTAGGTTCAGTCTTAAAATTGGTAGATAAAAAACTAATGTTTGCTTTCTGTGATGGTTCAAACCTCATACACAATTCGCAAGTCTTTACTGAATAAGCTATATCTTTCCTAGCTCCTGGTCAAAAGAAATTCTCTAGGATCTAGTGCATTGTTTTAGCATCCCCAAAATGACCTCCTAAGGGACTCATGAAAATAGTTGAAAATAACTGGGACTAATACTTTAGGAATTACAATTTTAGGATTTTCATTGTTTCTTCTTTTTGCAACTAAAACACCTTTGGAAACGCTGTATGTTAATTGATCTTCATCATTATTAATGTTATCTGAAATCTCAGAAATGAATGGATCACTCTCTTGGTGAGAACGGATATCTGTTAAAATAAGGGGGAAAATCAAATAATTTCATAGTATTAACTAGCCACGCCTAATGAGGGAGTTTTCGAAATTCAACAGATGGCAGACTTCAAAGTGCTTGTTTGCTATTGGTTGAGCCATAGGCCACGCCCCCTAGTGAGCTTTGTTCATCAGAAAATGAAGGTGGAAGCAAAAAATAACTTCCATCTCTAGCCATGCCCCCTAAAAGAGTTCTTGACATTCAACAGGTGGAAGACTTGAGAATACTTGTCTGCTATTGGTTGAGCCGAGCCATAGGCCACGCCCCCAGTCAGCTCCATTCACAACAAAATGAAGTCAACCTTTTATTTTTTGAGAATCAAATTATTTCCAATGCATGTACTCTTTTTCAGGTGTGAGTTGGGTGATTGAAGTAAAGTCCATCCAAGTAAACTCCAGTCCATCCTATTCCAGAAAGCCATTTATTAATTTTCAGAATATTTCTTTTGAAAACCATTAAGTATTCTAAATTTCATGGATCAATGGATTTTTTAAGTTAGAAAAAAAATCTCGTCTGATAAAACGAGGAAAAAACTCTAATATTGAAATTTGAAATGTGAGCAATGATAATATTACGCCCAGCTTGATGATCTATCCCCCCAGCATGGTCTTAGCCTTTTCTCTGAATAAGGATTGGAAATTTGAAGCACAAAGAAAAATAAGTCTGGAATCTGCCATAGTTACAAGCAAAACATAGAAAATAACTCCTAATTCAATTAGGAAAATCGTATTGATTCATTTAGACTACTTAAGGAAAACCACGGAAATATTATAAATACGTGAGAAAGATTACTTGGAGGAAACCATGGAAATATGATTGTGAGAAAGGTTTCCACGATAGTTATAAACTGTTTTTCTATTTGCCATTGCAATTTCTCACTTTATACAATAAAATATCATTAAAATAATTTGAATTGGAAGCTCAAATATTATGAAGTGAATATTTGGAACTCCAAATTTTTTTTAAATTCATTAATATAGCACCTAGTAAGAGACTCATAAGCTATTCTATTTCAACTTAAATGGATGCAAGTGATTAGTGAAGGTATGACCCATTAGTTTAGCCTTCTATATTTGTTATTAACTAATAAATTGTTCTAACATATTCACATAGTAAGAAAGGATACTCTGCTTTTCAACACTGAACTTATCACTTTAGCACTAAACTAATTCGTGTGGCTTCCTGCGTTGAAGTCTGCGTTGAACTCCAAATTTGAGTTACAAAATATTTCTCACGTTGCAATTTTAATTTTACAAGCAACAAATTAAAACTATTCTATCAAAGGATTCAGAGATCCGATTGTAGGCTGTGATAGAAGTGTGCCTACTCAATCAGCAGCGCAATTGATGATTGGCGGGAGGAAAGGTGCAGAGGGGGGCCCTTCACGACCGATTCATCAACATTCTCTTGTTTGACCCTAGATATTCAGTGAGCAGAGCACCCTCTCTGCAAACCCCTGCTGCTCAATTTGTACAGGTTGTTGCTGATGTGTACTCTCTCACACGCACACTCACTCTCTCTGTTTCTCTCCATCTCTCTCACTACTATCCCCTCTCTCATCCTTTCATTCAATATCTCTCTCTTTCAATTATCCTTTCCCAAGAATGGACATATATATCTATAAACTTTGCTTTTTCACTTAGATAACTTACACTCCTTATTCATTTTGCAGAACCTCAAATTAAAATTTGTATAAATTTTTCACTCATTAAATCACCGTTTTTCGTATTTGTTACTAGAAGCTTCTATTTTGTGAAATTTATAGAATAGTTTGTTCTACTTATTAATATTGTAATGTAAAATCTAAGCTGTATTTTGTTATCTATTTGAATAAACTAATCTAATCTAATCTCTCTCTCTCTCTCTCTCTCTCTCTCTCTCTCTCTCTTTATAACGAACACTTCTAATCCATTTTCCATCTGTATAAATTTTGCATTCATTAAATTACAGTTTTTTTCGAATCTTCACTAGAAAATCCTATTTTGTGAAATTTATTGAAATTTTTGTTTACTCATTTTTATTGCAATGTAGAACATGAGCTGAATTTTGTTATCAATTTGAATGAAGAAATCTGATCTAATCTTTCCTTCGAATTTTTATTAGAAGATTCTATTTCGTGGAATTTATAGAAGAATTAGTTTTATATTTATATTTCAATGTAGATTCCAAGCTGAACTCTGTTATCTATTTGAATTAATCAATCTAATCTAAACTAATCCCCTCATTCCCTTTTTTCTTTCTCTACTCTCTACATCTTTCTCTCTCATTCACTTTCTCTCTTCTCTCACTTTCATCCCACACTCATTCTCTTCATTTATTTCTCTTCCATTCCCATTTTTCCTATCACACATACACACGCACACACACACACACACTCTCTCCCTAAGGCCAAGTGTTAATGGAAAGGACATCTTTGTTGTCCTTTCCCAAGAATGGACATCTCTATGTCCAAACTTCGTCTTTTCATCTGGACAATTATTCAATCGTAATTTAAAAGATTGCCAATTAAATATATTTTAATAAAGTTTTTATAATTTCGCGTTCATGTGTATCCGTGTTTGTTGAATAATGTTATTATGTTTTCAGCTCGTGACGTTTATATAGAAGTAATAGCTACTGTATATTCATTTCTGTAAAATAGAAGTACACTTACTCCTTTATGTTATTACGTACTTTATTTAAGCAATCTAGAATTGAAGCGCGAATGTATTGTTATTGTCTATATGAATAAAGAAATCTAATCTAATCTCTCTCTCTCTCACTATCATCCCCTCACTTAATCTCTTATTTCTTTCTCTACTCTCTCTTTCTTCCTCTCAGGGCCGGTTGCACGTACGTTCTGTTGGTTTAATCAGCGTTATTTCACCGTGTCAAAGTGGAAAAACGTTCAAATTAATAAAGTATTGAAATGTGATAGTAGTAGCAGAATATTCAAATGTACTTATTCCAAATAGATATTAGAATCAATAATTATCTCATTATTGTATAAATTATTTATTCATTAGAACAAAACATGATCTGGAAATTGCATGCTGATACAACTTAATTGTTGTCAGGTTGTTAGTACCACAAAAAAAAACTTTCAGCTGCTATTGTTTTCAGATATTGAAAATTCAATCTCCAGCTGATGGTTAGGTTCAAATTTTTAACGCCTCAAAGTCTGTCCGATTAGTTTAGTACTGTGAAATCAGTATTCAATTCTAGTTAACCAGCTGCTGACCTGTTAAATTTGAAAAAAACCGCCATTGTAATTTTCCATCACCTCATTTATATAATTGCCTCAATGATAATAAATCCTAACTTGATTCATGAATTTAAAGGTTAGTAATATTTTTAGGCAATAAAATTTAATGTAAATGATGTGTCATCAAGTTTTGTAAACGAAACTATTGAAACGCAAGGCTTATTTATAATTTATATGTTTCTATTCTCTATTTGAGTTGAGTTAGTTTGCCATTGCTACAAGATGTCGTTATCCAGGCTAATCACGGCGTTAAAAGTTAACGAAGCTACGAACAACCGGCCCTCAGATTCTTTCATTCACACTGTCTCTCTATCTCTCTCACTCCCCTCATTCATTCTTTCCTTTTGTCTGCATTTTTCTTCCATCGACTATTTCTTCTTCTCACTACCATCCTCAGAATCATTCTCTCCTTTTCTCCCTTTACTCTCCCTTTACTCTTCCCTTTACTCTCCGTTTCTTTTTCTTTCTCTCTCATGCACTCTTTCTCTATATCTTCAACTACCATCCCCTCCTAATCACCCTATCATAATGTCCAATCCGATGATCTGTATTGGCAACAGCATTCACTTGTCTAATGTTATTCATGCCCAAACAAATCGTACGACTGGATCCCCCCAAGCGTGAACACATCAATTACTAGCCACACGCTCCTATTTAGCTAATAAGCTGCAGTCATAGCCGCAGCCTTATGCTAGCAATGATCATCATGCTTCAATGAAGCCTCCAGAGAGAATAGAACACTGATATTCTTATTCAATACCCTCCCCCTCTACTTACAGCCCCTGATCACTCTCCCAGAAAAGCGAATTCTATTTGAAACGATTGCAGCGACTCTATAGTCTGTCCAAGCAAAGAAGACACTCTGCCAAGATGGGAAAATGACTCCAGCTCGGTCAATATTTGTCCAAAAATTAATAATTTGGTCTCAAATTTTAGAACACATTCTGATCCATAATTAGAAACCAAATAAATAATCATTGAACAAATTTTGACCGAGCAAGAGTCATTTCCCCATCTTGCCATAACATCTTCTTCGCTTAGACAAACCATATTTTAGCCCAGCGCCGCTCTTGATTGGTTAACAAAGACAGCTTGTCCAAACCTAGCCAGAGGCCCAACACTAATGTGGGATCTAGTGCTGAACATGCTTGACTGATTTATCATTCATTAATTTCTTTATCAAGGCTTAACTATGGGCATAGTCGCGTCATAGTGTGGTCGAAAGATTCATAATATTCCTAATAGTTCTAATTAGGTGTAGTGGACAGACATAGTGTGGTACTCTAATCATGGAGTAGTTGATAATACATAATTATACCAAATAAAGCTGCAATAGAAGATTTATTCTAAAAAAGTGAAATGATTATTGGGGTATGAATTAGGAGAAGTTTGATCATTCTATACAATTGAAGGCAAAATACGATTCAAATGAATTTTTCGAGCTGGAAAATCGCATTTAATGAATCAATGGGAAGACAAAATAACGTGAATTTTTTCTAGTTTAGGAAGCTAATTTAATGAATCAATGGAAAGCCACACTCATGCTTCAACATGACTGGCACAGAATAACCCACAAGCTTGATTGTCTACATCGATTTATCTAATCAACCAGGAAATTGACGGATGAGGCCATTTCCAAGATAAAATTACAGTTGACAAATTTTCCAACTGATAGAAAAATTGTCAGTTCTTTCAAACAGTTGGTTCAACAACTTAAAAGTCAAGGAGCTCCAAAGTTTCTTGGTATCAGAGTCAAAATGTCAGACTCTCAAGATATAAATGCTGTATCTTCAGAAAATATATTGCAATGATAGCTGTTTCTTTGTAACGTAATCAAAGGTTGTAACGTTACCTTGTAAAGTAAAGTAATGATCGACTGAACCGATAAGCTCTCACACTCACAGACTGTTGACAGAGCTGTGAGTTACTATAGACACATGAAATAGCCTAACAGTGATTCACCATCTACCAAATAATAGAAAATATTCTACTGGACAAATCGAGATACAATCATAGCACCAATCTACGAAGGCTTTTTACTTTTCACAATAACGTGAATAAATCTTAGTATTAGCCTATAGGTTTGCAAAGCTGTTCACTTCAATATGCTGAGAAATCAAAATCAAAGCGAATCATAAATAATCATTCATATCTTAGAATGACTAGCAATAGGATTAACACAATATCATTATGTTAATGATAAGGAAAGTTTGTGAGAATAACAAGAACTCCATGAATTCAATATTGTTTGCTTGATTATGAAAATTGAAAGAAATAATATTAATATGATTAGTTCCTCTTGTAGGTCCCACTTACAATATAAATGTTGAGTTTAAGCTAGTTATCAGGCTTGAAAAGCATTATTGAAACAATGGAAATTACTCATTTATCTGTACCTAAGATTAACTCCCACTACCCTATTCTACTGTCAATTGTATTTTGAATTTTACATAAAAAAATTAAAGCTGACATAAATAAGAACATGAATGGAATAGATAATTTTATTCAATCTGCCTTGCGTTACCATCAAAACAGTCATGATATAAACTGTATTCAGCCCATCTTAAGATGGATTAAAATTCTATCAGGCATCTATAAAGATTATCAAATCTCATCTTTATGAATGATAGAGAATAATAATAATCATGTAATATACTGCATTATGTAGTAGGTCTATGTGTTCTGAATAATATCTCATGTGCAAATCATATGTATCGCCAGAGCCAAAAAAATAACCAACAAAGCCATGAAGTAAACTTTATTCAGCTCATCGTAAGTTCTATTTTAACTCCATCTAGCATATATTGAAATTATTATTTCTCATCTTTATGAATAGTAGTAAATAAATTTGGTAGTACTGAGTTATTTAGTAATTATTTCCAATAATATCTCAGGCACAAATCATATGTATCGCCAGAGCCAAAAAAACCATCCACATTATTATATTCATTTGTTTATTTGTTTATGAGGGTGAAGCCCACATAAACTCATAGGCTAACAATATTATCTAACAATAATATCTATACCCTATTCACGATACTTGAGACATAATGAACAAACTTTCTGCGTGTGTGTGCGCATGTAAGTAGAGTCGAGCCACGACAAATCATATCCAATACGACGTCAGTCTCAAGTTATTGTGAATGTGGTATAGTACCAATGTCAATTCATCCAGCCTTTCAAACAAGATCCCAGATTTGGTTCGAGATCAACTTGAAGGTCTACAATGTAGATCCTACATCTTAGATTATCTGAAGGATAATAATTACACGAGCGCCGGTCTTACTCGCTGAGTTTTGATTATTGAAAAAGTGAGAGAGAGATCGTGAATTGCGTTTGGCATTGCTTCGGCAAGGCCGTTCTGTGGTGCAACAGGAATCTTCCCTTCACAATTATGAGCGACTCTGACCTTCTGACTTCAGCTGAATAAATGCCATTGCTATTCATGCACTTTGATAATGTCATCACTTTTCTACTCAACATTAGAACTTAGCTCACTTCCTTTTTTTATTCGATTAAAATTGAAATTGTTGAAAGAGAAATGTTTGAAAGATTTAATATTTGAAAGATGTAATGAAGGCGCTTTTGTACACACTAAATTGAAACTTCAAATCGAAATCGCGCTTATTCAGTTATTAATGTACAGTACATGAAATAAATTGTTATTTACTAATAATCTTATGATTTGAATAGATATTAAACCAATACTAAACTAAATTCCATTAATTTGTAGAAGGAAAAAGCCTAAATGTACGTAGTCTCGAGTTGGAATATAAACAAATCATCACAATTTATAAAACCTATTATACATATCAATAGGCAGGTTTTTACGTAACTTGAACTCCTCTCCATGGTTTCTCAATCAAGTTTGTTCAGGTCTCATTTGATAGATCTCATTCGGTAGCATTAAGTCTCATATAAGTCGGCCTCAGTAACTACCTTTAAGCGCTAATTTTGTAATATATATTACCATCTCAAACAGGTCTAGTACCTCGAGATGCAAATACTTAATTGGCATTCAATTGTATTATCTTGCTTGAATATTTTCATTGTCATTATATTATTAATTTTATTTTGTATTCCAAGATTGTTATATATTTTTTTCTGCCAATAAAACAATTTCAATTTCAATTTCATATTAAAAAAATCATAATGTTGTCGAGCAGTTGAGCCCAAACAATGAGACATCGGTATATTAAGCGGCAACTATTTTTTCCTACGCCTGCGTTTGGGAGAGACTTTCACCATTAACTTCAGTGCAAAAAATAGGCCTATGGAAGTTTCCAGGACTTTAATAGTCTCAATCCAACTTCAAAGGCAGTTACTGTCGAACTAGGAAAAGGCTACTGCAGTTTTTACATGCGGTTGCTGAGAATCTCAGGCATAGAGGTCTCAATGCCTTTCCTAGAAGTCTAATCCATTTTCCTTGATATTACACAAGTTTATTGATCACACACATCAAGTGTATACATTCTCTTATTGAAGATATCTTTTTCTCTTCCATACGTAATATTCAATGAATCATTGGTTTGTCCCTCTATACAGGGACTGTACCATATCTGAAAATTAAAATTTAAACAATCTTTCACGCTCGAGAATACTAGTTCAAGTCTACATCCCATCAGCACTAAAATTGTGTCAAGCTAATGATTTGATTATCAAATAATTTATTGAAATGAGAATCTTGGATGGTTCGTGAATTGGGACTATTACTCTGCAATAGTAGATTCAGAATGAATGTGAAACAGAGTGTAAGCTTACACTTTCATTTGACACTTTGAATGTGAAATTGAAAGTGTAAACTTCCACTCTCAATTTTATACTGAACCAAAGAACACTTCGGCATGCGACCAATGTAATAGCAAATGAAAATGGATAAACACTCAATTGGATAATGATCTCCCAAAGCTCAGCAACGAGTCAAACAATCAATTCAGCTTCACAAGAAACGTTTAGAGCTTTTTGTTCGGTAATGACTCAGGTTATTAACCCAAATAACAAGCATTTGAATAACAACAGCATATGCGATCAAAGGATGGTATGAGCACTTGATGAGGGTAGGGGCGAAATTACAAAAGTAATGACACTGAGATCTGGTGGGGAGAGAAAATGGCCTTTTCTGAAAATTACCCAAATTGTAGGTGATTAGGGACGGTCGGGACTTGCCCAGTCCTGCAGGACCCTCTGCAGAGTGTACATCGGTCTGTGTAGTGCAACGTCGCGATTCTCATCGGATTACACCTCGTGTTACATGACCTAGTACTACATTTACATCATTTCTCTAAGCCGACATTTTTACCACTTTCCATTCAACAAATACTCACACGTGTCTGTCTCATACAAAACACTTTAATAAATCTCCCTTGTCTTATCAGTGCCTTCAACAAGTCGGTTTCCTGTTGGAAAAACATCGATTTCATACCATTCGAGGATTAGAGTCTATAAGATTCTAAGGAATCGATGCATAAGTTTGTTAGCTTTAGAAAAATCGATAATTTTTTCTGTAGATTATGTCAGATCGATTCTAGTGGGAATCGACTATCGAGAAACGATTAATCTTTTTTCAAGAATTTTTTCGCTACTCATCCTATCATCCAATTGTTCGAGCTTATCAAACTTATAGGTTATTGAACTTCTGAATCCCTAAATTTTCAGGAAGTAGCTCCAGGACAGGGATTTTGGGGGAAACGATAAGCCGTCGGTCCCGACTGCCTAAAAAGTAGTCGGCATCTCTCATCATTATTCCTCTTATTATCCACACACAGGCCTGAGAAGCCATGTGGATAACACCTTCACAAAAAATATGTAACTTAAATTAGAGACGAGTCTCTCAACACGTGATAGGAAAATTTGTAGGTTATGTATTGTATGTAGTTCACAGTCTCGCCTTGTATTCAGTAAAACGTTTTGTTATTCCAAATATAAGTTTAGAAGAGTAATTTATTATTCATTATTCAGGTTGATGGATTATCTAGTTAGATTTTGTTAGGACCTACGTAGGTTACTTAGTTAACGAATCGAGATAAAGGTAGTTATGTAAACAAAATTATAGAATATACAATTTATAGTTGATTGCACAAATCTTAATAAGTCAGACCATATTTCGCGAAAAGGGGGGATGATTTGGTTGTATGAAATAAACAGATGTAAGCAATTCTCGTTTCAATAGATGATAGATTTATGTTTCTCGAAAATTCAATAAGTTTCCCCATATTATGTTGAAACGTATAACCAAGTTGAAACATAATAGTGCGATAGATTGGGAGTGTTTTGCGGAGCTTTCCAACGAATAGTGAATGAAGATGACGAGTACGGTGATTTCAGTTTCTACTTACTAGTATTTCTATTGGACACGCATGCGCGATGTATTATATTTTCAGCTTCAACTAGCCAATCAAACGTGTCTTATGTTTATGAGGTGAGAATATAGTCGTAACCATAGAAACATACTGTTTGAAGTTATTCTTTGCAATTCCTCTCCTTCCATCACTGGCGGCTCGTACCCACGAAACAGGTGAAGTGTCCGTATCTTTTACTGTGCAGCACTTCACCTGTTTCGTGGGCACGAGCCGCCCGTGCCTTCCATATACTTCAACTCAATCACAATTGAATAAGTTAGAGCACAGATGTTGTCAATTCCACAAAAAATTGTGGAATCCACAAAAAATCCACAACATCTGATTGATCTCTTACTTGTTAACCTTATTCTCGAGAAACTTCACAACGCATCTGAAGAAAGTGTTAATTTTAATTGTATCTTTCATTTTTTATATACAATTTTTTTAACGATACAATCTTTTATCGTACTTCATTATAGTTTTATCATTGAATCATAACTCTATGGGTTGGGGTTCATCTCTCAGGGATGAACCTACATTGATGCCAATTCAATTCATTCAAGTATGAAATAAATTACAACAAAAATAATTTACTCATAAAACTTGTTTCTTTCGAAAAACTGTATTGTTCCAGTGCCAAAATAAATAAATATTTGATTTGATTTGAATCATGCAAGCAGGGATGAATAAATAGTCCATAAGAACTTGTTTAGTTTTCTAACCTCTTCCTCCTGAACATCCCAAAAAGATTTTAGATTAATCTATTTAGATCTTGACCTTATTTTTTAATCGAAAACTAACAGACAATTGAAAGTATTTCAAAAGACAATATTAAATTAAAAGTCGGATTGTTTTCCACATCAACAAATAATTAAAAATAGTTATTGAAAGATCTCATGAAACTCTTATGGAATTTCTTCTCGTCACAGTCTGAAATTTGAAATCTGTAAAACATATTCAAAGCACAGATACTGCTGTCAGACTACAAAACGTGGTTCACAATGATCAATATTTTTACAATTGAATTGCATGCATATATTATATATTTTAAACATATAAAGTCTGAAATTACATATTTCACAGGTATTTCCTGTTTTGCTAATGTTAAAATTCCTCCAAATTTGGGTTGGAATCGTATCGTGATTAAGAATAATTTCATATACAGAATACATTCAACAGCCAAAATAGTACAACAGGAAAAATATTGAATTAATTTATTCGTATAAAAATCGTACTACATTATTCAATTTGTATCATAATATTACTCTCTTCGATTCTACTATTAATTTCACTATAATGATGTTTTTTACTAGTTTGATATCTTCTTTTCCTAGATTGAAAAGCCTTTCAAAATGTTTTCCGTTACATTTATAATACTTCACATGTTTCGACTTAGGTCTATAAGTATCAGTTTTGAATGCGATTGGGGAAGCAAGCAAAAATTTGTCATGAATTATAAATGTATACTATTGAATCTGAGTAATAATTTTTTATTAATAATTAGTATTACTTCATCCTCACATCGCGATTGTTGAATGACGATCTATGGAGTTGAAATACTAAAATAATTTGCAATAAGTGTTGCCTCTTTGTCACGTAAACAAAAATCAATTACACTTGAAGTAATAATTCATCTCAAGAGTTTTCTTCTTCTTTTTCTCTATAGAAACTCCATCATGGAAACTAACTGACCTTCTAGATTCTCAGGAAACAGATTCATGTAACTGGATCCTGAAACTTGAATATTATCCAGTTTGGTCACTCCAAGATGGAATTCCGGTTATTCATTAGTGTAATCCAGGGCAGTGAAAGAAATGCATCCCACTTCAGTTTCAAATAGAAATAAATCTTCATCATAAATAGAATGAAGCGAATCTTAAAGTTGTGTGTACATTGTGATTATTCACGATTCAAGTCACAAATTTAAATTTAAGTCACAATTAAAGCCAAAACTTGAAGCGAAACTTAAAGTGGTTTGTACATTGTGATGAATCACTTTGAAGTTTCATGATGATACATTCAAGAAAAAAGTAGAAAATGATACAAAATATTCCGATTGGATTGTTCCAATAATTGATTCAAAGGTATCATCTTGAAAGTTAATGTATTACAGTGTACGAACCACTTCAGAAATAATTACAGTATTTTTAATAAATGAGTACAGAAATCCTCAATGACTGAAAGAATGGATCAGGTTCTCATTTTTATAATCATAGAAAGCTATGAAAGTACATAAATTATTATGTTTAATAGTACAGAACACATTGACTATCAAGGGACACACAGAATTCAACTTATAATATTTATCATTACTGTTGTTTAATTCAAATAAAAATCGCATTACCCCTTTCAAATTATTTTTATTCATGCATAACATGTTTTTACTACTCGATCAGAGTCATTTTCAAATGCAAAATCATTATTTGAATTGAAAGTCAGTGACGAAGTAGCACTGACGACTCGTACCCACGAAACAGGTGAAGTATCATTTACTGTACAGCACTTCATCTGTTTCGTGGGCACGAGCCGCCAGTGCAAAGTAGCCCTAAAATAAAGAAAATATACCATTAATTCATCAATATCATTCACCCATAAATCAAACTTATAAGCAACATGATGAATGATACTATTGATACTAAGTAATTTGATACAAAGATATTTATTGATGCATTTCTATTCCGGATACTTACAGCCAATTGCATGAAAATCCAATTGAATTCAATAACCGTCATCACATTCATTGATTCGCTGTTAGATGACATCATTTTACGACGATTAGCTTTGATTGAATTCTCTTGCAACCACCTTTTAGAATTACAAAAACTCTGAAAAAATGAGTGAAATTCCACATTATGATGTTGATTTTCTAATTCGTCTGAATTACTATTTTTTGTGACGAAAAACGCTATACATTTCAATATAATGAAACCTCCAATTTTCCTAGAAATTTCCGTGAAACTACCAATCAGCTGTTTGGATGAAAGCAAGTTGAATTTAACCTCTCTTGAGGTAGCATTCCTGAGCGACGGCTCGATCTGCACAACAAATTTATAATATAACATGTAAATAATCATTAAGAAATAAAATCTACAAAGCTAGAGCTGTAGATAATATACCTGCAAAGCTAGAGTAGCATAGCTCGAGCCGCAGCTGAGGAATGCTACCTTTATGTCATCTATTTTGGGCGAACTCGCTACAAGATTGTAGAATTTGATTTTTAACATTTAGTTTTTAATAATTTTCATTTTATAATTCAATAATTATCTTCCATAATAACAACAGCCTCAGTCTCATCTCGATTTCATTCGTTTTGGTGTCATGTATCATATCAGAGATTAAAAGTGCGTATATTTTTGAATCTCCTTCTCATCTTGGATCCGCTCTCCGATTTTTTTTCACAATAGTTGGGATGAAAAAGCGTTCCCACAATCATAGTGTCACGAGAATGTTCTCAAGGTGTCATTTTTTGAGAATTATTATTGTTGAATTGTAGGCTAAGATGTTTTCTTCAGCCATTCTCATGAATAGAAACACGTTGTAGGCTAAGTAAGTCACTGATCTAGAGAAATGTGGAGCGATCCAGCTAACTACAGTGATTACAAAGTGAATGTCATGGAGATTATTGTTGTCTTCAGCTGGCTTTAATAAAGCAGCAATAAAAGCAACAAAGAATGAAATACAGATTTGAGACTGGATAATGAAATAAAAACGTATTTCTTAGAAGTGAAACAGAGAAGGGCAAGCCAGGGTTTTACTATCGTTTGTGTAGCTTAGAAGTTAGTAGCCCGAGCTGCAACCATTTCTGCAATCACTTGTACAGAGAAACACTTTTATGTTCGATAATATTGTGTTTCATTCTACAAATTGCTAGCCAGCTTCGGATGTTAAAATCTTATTTTACGGCTCTAAGTAAACGCAAGTACTGAGGTCGCACTCAGTACCGCCGCTCACCACTCCACTCAAAACAGTTGGATTCCAGCCCAATTGGCAGCAGTAAAGTGCCTATTCGTTTGCAACAATGCTAATACAGAGTAATACTTGCGATCGATTTCATTTCCACTGCAAGCATGAAACGAAATTCTGCATTTTCTGGGTAGGAGTTGTGAGTGCATATGTCCAAACACATGAAGTAAAAATAAGACAATAATGAATCACAGTACTTTTCAACATGCTTATTTTTCAAAACTACGTTTGAAATATTAATAATCATTTCTAGTGAACCTAGTAGAATCAACTTGTTCAAATCACTTCTGTGATTCATTATTGATTTATACATGAGTACTACTTAAAGTACTCGTTAAGTAGCCCTAAGGCCACTTCAGGTGGATAGAGCGTCGAGGGTAGAGGGTAGTTTGTAAATCTATAGAACATACACACTATACATAATAATATATATCCTATTAATGGTATGACGTCATACTGTTTTTTGAGGTTATGTTGTCCATTCTTAAGAATCCGGTCTTGTCGGAGTTATACATAAGTAGTATTGATAAAAGACACATGCATTGTTATGTCCGAGGATATGATATTTATGCATGATGAAAACATAACAAGTGGTATTGTAGACTATTTCATGTTCATCCTTTAGGCTGATAGGTTAGATAGACCATCTAACCTATCCACCCACCGGCAGTGCGGCCTCAGACTAAAAGATGAACATGAAGTGATCTACAATAAGACTTGTTATGTTTTCATTATGTATAAATATCCTCGGACATAGCACTACATGTGTCTTGTTATGTATAACTCCGACAAGCCTACATGTCTACTACATAAATAGGCTATGTTATTAAAGAGTGTAAGAGTCTGATAAGATTGTTGTATACAGGATGTTTCAGGAGGAATGTGCAATACTTCTCAGGCTGATTCATCACACCAAGTGGACAATAAAGTTCCATGGGACCAACCCCCAAAAACGCTTTGTTACCGAGATAACAATGGCAGAAAATTGAGATTTTTAATTAAATAATAGAGGCTTCAGTGAGGTTCTAAAATAATCAATTCCTATGTGAAATAGGAAGGAATTCAATAGCTGAGGAATTCAATAAAACAAGTTCCAAGTTTGTAACTTGAACGGTTATTGAGATAATTCGAAAAATATTCTAAAAAACACCATTTTTCAACAATAAGGATTATAACTGGATAAGGAATCATAAAATTGTATTTTTTTATTGATGGAAGTTGAAGAGAGTCGGATTCTCAAGAAAAAGTTAAATGTGTAAATCTTACCCAAATCCCAGAAATAGCGATCAAAAATCGCAAAATTGCTACCAAACATAAATTCATCACTTGTGCTAAGTTTTGTCAATTTTGCGATTTTTGATCGCTATTTCTGAGATTTGGGTAAGATTTACACAATCGCCGCCATTTAACTTTTTCTTAAGAATCCGACCCTCTTCAACTTCCATTAACAAAAACTACAATTTTATGATTCCTTATCCAGTTATAGCCTTTATTGTTGAAAAATGGCGTTTTTTAGCATATTTTTCGAATTATTTCAATAACCGTTCAAGTTACAAACTTGGAACTGGTTTTATTGAATCCCTCAGCTAATTTTACATAGGAATTAATTATTTTAGAACCTCACTAAAGCCTCTAAAAAATTAGAAAAATTAATATTTTCTGAAAAATCACAATTTTCCGCCATTGTTATCACGGTAACAAAGCGTTTTTGGGGGTTGGTTCCATGGAACTTTTTTGTCTACTTGGTGTGAGGAATCAGCCTGAGAAGTATTGCACATTCCTCCTTAAACACCCCGCATACTCATTAATTTAACACTCAATGTTTATTGATTCAACTACCAGATATCACTAGCTACAGCTATATAATACAGTAATGAATACGATACAGTCTTACAGTAGCCTATCAAATGTATTTAATGTCATTTATTATATCATTAATATTATGTATGTTTTAAATATGAATTTGGCAATCTTATGCCCAGTAATAGCCATAAAATTAACTACAACGTTATTAAGAATTTCAATAGAAGATTCAATCATATGATTATGATTTCATACCTCTTTAATATATTTTAATGCCACATTAGCTACTTCAATTACTCTGGGACGAACTGGGACTTCGTCTTCCCAGTAATGGAGAAGTTACACACGAACATGAACGATATTTACTAAAACATTGGAAATTTCACAAATATTCTAGGGTTCTCTCACACCATAATAAATGTAACAGAGCCAAAAAGAGCGTTTTTTCACCTAAAATAGTGAAAATTCCACAGCGCATATTCACAAAAAGGATTTACAAAATGTTCAAAGCCATAAAGTTTCATTTACAGATAGGGCGAAATGTCCCTACCCACTTTGTAAAATACAAAAACCTCATTGGTTTGAAGCAGACGGGTTGTTTTGTTAGTTTCATCTCATTTGGAAGCAACCTACCATTTTAACAGAAATGCAACATAACATTTGAAACTTTTAAAATACATTTAGAACAATTATTTTTTACACGTGGCCTTTCCAAAATAACATCCCGGTCTACGCATGGGATGGGATTTTTAAACCTTAGTTGGAGGAGAATCAACGCACAATTCAATTCAATGCACACCACTTGTGACAAATTACAATTATAACCATCCATCACTCAGGTAACTAAATATAGAATGCGCAACTCAAGCATAAGACGAAGAATAGATAAGCCTGTTTCATCAAGTTAGCATTCCTAAGCAACGGCTTGAGCTGCGCAGCTCCAGCTGCACGTCTATAGCTTAGCAGGTCATACAGTACATTAATTATGATTCCTTTTTGTCAGAGCTATTATCAATGTATTTGAATAACCAAGAATTGTAATCAGAGTATCCTTTCTAGTAGTTTTTATTTGATTTTTAAATTTTTCAAATAAAAACTACTAGGAAGGGTAGTCTGATTTAAATTTTTATTTTCTATTTATCGACATTAATAATTATTTATATGACATATAGTCTGTTCAAGCAAAGAAGAGACTCTGGAAATATGGGGAAATGGCTCCAGCTCGGTCAATATTGGTTAAAAAATTATTGATTTGGTCTCAATTGTAGGAAACATTCTGATCTACAATTTGAGACCAAATCAATAACTTTTGATTTATAACTTGATCAAGCTCTTCTTTTCTTGAACAGACCTTATAGTTATAAGTGCTGTGACGGCTCAAAACCCACATCTAGAGCCTTGAAGCTAGAGCTGCGCAGCTCGAATCGTCGCTCAGGAATGCTACCTTAAAAATTATGGATTTCAAATCAAACCTATGATTGGAAAACTTGCTGTACAATTACAGGCTCGTGTAGTTGTGGCAAGGAAAAGCGCTCAGAAAAATTCGAGCTACAGAAGAAAGCCACAGTAAGATTAAAAGTTGAAAGTGAAGTGTATGGTGTCTGACGGATGTCAGATGTGTGGCGAGAGAAGCGAGTTTCGTCGCTTGAATTAAGCCATTGTTGGTACACTTTTCAGCGCTGAGAATCAGAAGGGGCATGTCATTCCCTTGTCTGCGAAATTGGCACCCTTTTGTCTGTTGAACGAAGATTGCAGTCCCTTTTGCACTTCGCTCTCGCGCAATTACATCGAATAATCGTATTTCTCCACTGAGTTGGTTCATGCTGGGCCATAGGCTGGCAAGATTTCACTAGGTTGTCCTCAAATTCTCATTTGGGTAACATATTTACCCAAATAAGAATACTAGATATTGTTTTGACTAGATATTCTAATCATGGATTCATTAAAAATCGAGTTACACTATCAATCTCTCCAAAATTTCAAGATTATACTTACGTATCAGAGGGCTTGCTTCCCTCACCTAATTCATTTAATAACAAAAAAAAATATTACTCAATGAAATGACGAACAGGTTTACGCCTAAAGCTGTCTTTTTTCCAATTTTTGAAAATAAGTAGATTGAATTGTAGGTTATGTGTGTATATTATTTGACTATCACTAATTTTATCCGATCACACTAACTTTAATCCACTGAGTTAATTTTAAGTTTAAAAGAGGTTATACTTCCAAAACTTCTAAAATGATCAAAACTCTTCGAAACTCGGTCCCCTGGTTAGAAATTTATTTAATCACAACACTTCTCATCGTATTATTTGGTTAATCATTTTATTCATGAGACTTATAGTAGAGGAATGATACAATCCACTAAATGATTTGTATCAAGAGCTGAATTCATCAAATTATCTGTCGATCAGTAACAGAAACTGCAAAGATACAGTCAAATACATTTCTTCACATTTGTTCACAATGGAAAGGCCAATAAAAAATCAAGGAAAAGTCCACGAATCACTGAATAGCACTGGCGGCTCGTATCCACGAAACAGGTGAAGTTCCCGTATCTTTTACTGTACAGCACTTCACCTGTTTCGTGGGCACGAGCCGCCAGTGCTGAATAATACTATAACTCTATGGATTGAACTGTCCAATGTGCATGTCCTATAAAAGAGTAAATAAGCAATCATACACTCTAAATGGATGAAATGGCATATCTTGAAATTAATTTATAAGTCTAGTATGCATCTGAAACTTCTCAGTTCCATAGGAGCTCTAAAATGTTTTGAATACAATATTCGCACCGAAGTGATATAGTCTGTCCAAGCAAAGAAGACCCTCTTGCAAGATAGGAAAATGACTCCAGCTTGGTCAATATTTGTTCAAGAATTATAAATTTGGTCTTAACAGTAGATCAAATTGTTTCCTACAATCAAATTGATAACTTTTGAACCAATATTGACCGAGCTTGGGTCATTTTTCCATCTTGCCAGAGGGTCTTCTTTGCTTGAACAGACTATACCATGGGTTATATTAGGACATTCCATAGATTTATTATCTATTGATAATATATAATGTATATACGCTAGTCATAATAAAAAGAATACTGCCTATATTATCATGGATATTAAATTTATTGTTTTCCGAGAACACTACACAGGATCTCAATTTTTCCATACACACAACTTTGAGATGGACGCATTAAGCCGTCGGTCCCGGCTACCTAAACACAGTCGTTAAGACAATCATGTCAGCAGAGGCCCTGAAATTGATCAGGAGCGACCTGAAAGCTCTGACACTAGACCTGAGCCAGCCAGGTTACACGAATATTATTCTATTATTATTATTACTATGGGATAGCATATTTTCAGTATATGGATAGCATATTTTTCAATCATGCATTTTTTATTCAATAATCAAGAACGGAACTAGAATTGAAAGAACTAGAGAACTGTAGTGATAGACCACCCATAAATCAACCTCACTTGAAGTAGACAGTAATACTAAGTTGGCAATTTAAGCCAGTGTATTCTTGGCTTTTCGATTTAATTCAAGTTTTGTACTATAAATAATTATCTCACCTCAATGCTAGCATTTTCTCCAACAAATTACAAATTGGATTCGAAGATAAATTGATTATTTTGTAATCAACTAACAAGAACATTGATTTTAATGCAGAACAAAACTGTTTACCATTATCATATTAGTCTACTACACGATTTCAGGCGGAGTGAAAAGGATGAAAAACCCAATCTTTATCTATATTACAAGGAGACCAATTATTTGAGTTATTATAGGCTGCTCACTAAAATAACGTTTATTATAATTTTATGACGCTATAAGAGCGCTATGAGCAGTAATTTAAGTTTATCGTCATAAATGATGTTGATAATAGACATTGAATTAAACAGAGACCTTACCATGTTTCTGACTACATGTATGACTCTCTCTGCATTTAAAACTTTTTCTCATGCTTACGACCCAATAAGTAGAACTTATTAGAAAATTATTCCACCTTTTTGGAACAACTTCAAAATAAATGAAGTTGAAAGAGTGAATTTGCATTATTTTATTCAGATCATGATTGAATATGATGGGAATAATCTTGTTGCACTGAAAAATTCGTTAATAACATTTTCGAGAAGGTCTCTACTCTGAATGAATTCATCATTTTACATTATATCATAAATAAACCAATTTAGAATAAGTTCACCAATATTATTAAGATTGGTAATTCTTTGTTATTGTTCATTTCTCACGTTCTGCGATGATTACACGCGGTTCTCCATCTCAAGAAATTAACAAAATAACTCCATGTAGTAACCAAAAACATATTAGATGGATATTATTAATTGATTAGAGGGATTAGAATCAGTTGTAGCCATAATTAATTTTGAATAATCCAAGAGTAAAGCAATAAAGCTTAAAGGTAGGTTAAATGAATAATTTGTCAATTATTTTAAATAGCCCTAAGATTTAAAGTTTAATTTTTTTAAAGGTAGGCCTACATTGACACTAAAAATATTGATAAAATAATATCATCTTGCCAGATTGTCTTCTTCGCTTGGACTGACTCACACCTCCTTCGCTTTTTTTACAGGTTCATTGTGAAACAGTACTTTTGCTTACTCCACCCATCCATGTGGAATATCAATTATCATAAGAGGCTATTAATTGAGAAAGACCTATGAGAGGCATCTTACATATTTCCTTCGACCAATAATTCAATACTAATGTATTCATGCAACTCGAAATCCAATTCCAATTCACCGCTAGATGACTGTAAATGAACGTTTTACTCTTGACGAAAACGTTCTCCATCCCATTTAAAATGAAATTATATTTGAGACATTTATTGACTGAGGTTGATTGAGCAACCAAGTGACAATTCCAACACGCAATGATTTTCAATTTTATTTTAATTCCAATTTTTCTTACTATCATGAGGATAGTAATAATTATTGTAATTAACTTTAATGTAGTTATTGTGTTTTATTTTTTTATTTCTATAAATTTTTCGCTCACTATTACTTTTTCTCTTTTAACTCCCATGTGACCCTGTTATCATTGACATGTTCTTATCACTGAAAACTTACCTCACATAATCTTTGCCGATTTCCTATTTCTTCCCGTCTTTCTTTTACAAGCATACATGGATCATAGTAATCATAATTTTTTAATTATTAATTCATCCCCTGTTTTTCTTCATATTTATTCCCAACTTTTTTAGTAATTCCTATTCTACTGTAAATTCCTCTCACTGTTCATCCTCTTATCACATACCAAATATTACTCTCTCCGTTTCTCCCAAATATTTATTTCCAACTCAAAATCTCGTTCTTCCTGTTACTCTTCAGGAAAACATTTTTCTTTTTACATGAAATTTTTGTCTCTCTCTTAATATTTCTTTTCAATCCAAAATTGATCTTACTCTCTTTCTTTCGTCTTCTATTCTTCTCCATTGTCTCTCATCATCTAGTTACACCTCACCCACCAATATCGAATTTTTCTCTCACATATTTTATTCCCCTCTCACATATTTTATTCATACAGTAGGCTACATAGAATATTCCTCTCTATCCTCATATTTATATTCAACTAAACTTAGTGTTATTCTCTCCCACATGAAATATATTCCTCTCTATACTCATATTCCTATCCAGCTAAACTTGGTCATACTCTCTCTTTTTATTTTCTCTTTTCCTGCAGTCTCCTATCCTTAAGGCCAAGTGTTAATGGAATGGATATCCTTATTATCCTTTCCCAAGAATGGACATATATATGTCTAAACTTCGTCTTTTCACTTAGATAACTTAAACTCCTTATTCATTTTGCAGAACCTCTAATTTAAAATCTGTATAAATTTTTTCATTCATTACATCACCGTTTCTCGTATTTTTACTAGAAGTCTCTATTTTGTGAAATTTATAGGATAATTTTATTTTACTCATTTATATTACAATGTATAATCTAAGCCGAATTTTGTTATCTATTTGAATAAAGTAATCTAATCTAATCCTATTCACTCTTTCTTTTTATCCAATAACACAAATACATTTTTTTCACATTCTCTTATTCTGTTATCTCTTCTCTATCTCTCCTCTAGCAACGCACATACATGGAATATTTCTGTCTCTTTCTTTCTCTTTCTCTCTCTCTCACACACTCTTTCTCTCAACATATTTCGCTTTCTCTCTTGATAGGAGTGTGTGCACGCGTAAGTGATAGCGTAGCGAGCAGTAATTAGGCTAAAGCTGGGATGGCTGGGCCCTAAGGTAGTCACATCGGGTAGATAAGGCGTCTGTAATGAAAGGTCTGTGGGTTGGATGAATTCGTTCCCAAGGCTCAGTCGTCACGTGCGGGGCGGGTTGGCGAGGAAGTGAGGGGTACAAACTTGTTTTGAATAAATTTTCTGTGAGCACCGCTCGCAGACTGCAATCAGAAATGGCGGCTGCAACAGCCAATCACAGCTCGAATATAAATTAACATCGTAGCTACGTTTGTAGTGCGGCTGTATCTAGCCAACACACACTCACTCGAGTCGGTCTACACGGCACAAAACAAGCTGATAGCCACCATAGATATCCTATATGCTTGATAAAACAACTAAAAAATCCCTCTTTGTTGTGGCGGCGTGTTGTGCCCACGTTCTCCCCAACCAAAAACACGAAAATTATAGACTCGGTACCCACTATAGCCGATAGCTTAAATCCCCTTAACAACATTCTAAATCGTAGAAAATACCCATTTCAGATGAGAAACCAACGTCGTATGCTTCGATTAAATATCGCCCTTACTCAGATAAGAAATGTCTAATTATAAACCAGCGCCGAGCTGTGATCCGTGTGCTGTGCTGTCTTATCTGGGCTGCGATCACAATCCAATGTACTTGCTCCAACGTAGATCGTGATGCCCTCAGCTCTATTTATATTTCGATATAGAATTAAACTATATTCGTATGGTCGGTGCCTCCTCGAATATAAGCTCAAACTTGTATTGTTTTTCAGTTACATCGTTATGTAACATACAAGTCTATGCAACTGAGAACAAATAATATTATTCATTGATATAAAATGTATTATGGTATTCCTATCTATCCTTTGTGCAAGAGAACAATCCACGATGGAATGAATTTGAATTTGTTGAAGGATTAATCGATTAATCGATTTGATCGAAGCTTTAAAAAGACAGCGGTCTGTCGTCTCAAGAAATAACACGAAAAATAATGAATGGAGTTGATTGATTGTAATACGCAAAATTTGTCTTAGGTTCTGAAATTAAATTCTCCGGTAATGGAACAAATCACTTGCCGAGCTCTATTCTAGAGTTCGAATTCTCTTGCCCAGTAGAGTTCTAACTTAATTGAGAAATATCTGTAGATGAATGATTCAAATTTATGTCAACTGATGCCGTAAAGCCAATAACTTGAACTATAAAAATGTATGTTGTTAGACAAATAGGAAACACATCTTATATGAATCAATATCGATCCTTATAAAACTTTATGTTTATCCTTTCTTAAACTTTGTGTTTAGGTTCTACATCGGCGTTCAAACTTACTCTTGCCATAGTGGAGCACGAAACTGAAATTTTAGTATTAATATTGTAATTTGTAGTTATTGTCAATAAACGATTCAATATTACTTGCAGACTCTTTCTTGTTGACTAAACTTCTGTGGAACAATCAAAATTCAAAACTTACATTTGTACTTTTGTTTCCTTGTCTATGGTCTAAGTTGAAGAAACAACAAAATTGCCATTATTTATTCACCATAAAACTTGATAAACACATATTGACAGATTTAGTATTCACAACAGGAATTTATTCTTCATCGACAGGAATTTATTCAACAATATTCCATCCTCACCAAACCAATTTTGAAACCTGATTCAATGGAAAGATTCACAATCTGTCAAAAGCAGACACAAATATTTCAGAAAATTTAGTTGATTAGAGAATAAAAAACTAAAATGTTGTCAAATTTCACAGATTTTTTTTGTGAAATTTGACATCTTAGTTTTCTTATTATGGAGAGATTTCTCAACATCACCATCAGTTCTTCCAATTTTATTGATTAGAGAAGTCTGCCACATGAAAAAAATTTCACAAATTTTTTTTTGTGAAATTTGACAACATCTTAGTTTTTTTATTATGGAGAGATTTATCAACATCACCACCAGTTCTTCCAATTTTATTGATTAGAGAAGTCTGCCACATGAACAAGTTAACACAAATCATGATTTGATGTAGTTAAGAGCTATATATACCTTAAACCTTAAAGGGCTGAAACCTCCTTATCCAGAAAATCCTACAGCCATTCATTAAAAAATATAATACTACCAATACAGAGAAAATAGGCATGGCAAAGTCATGAACAAAATTCTATCTGAAGATCATTTTTTTGCAATTAACAAGAATCAATAGGCCTACTCAGAACTGTACGAGAATATTATTGATCATTCACCAATTAGAGGATGAATTCATATTATTGAAATTATTAGATCTATTTAATTACTCATGATTCGATTATGGCTTTCATTCCCTTTCCAACCCTGTAGAATGTAGAATATCAGTGTATTATTATCACAAAGTTCACCCGCTTAAGCTCATGCGTGATTATTTTGGAAGGTGACAATGACAAATAAACTCATAAAGAATATTTTCATGTTACCCAGAACAGCAAATTGATGTGTCCTCCAAGATACTTAGAAGTGTGGTGTCACTAAGAATAATAATAATAAAGAAGAAACATTCATAACAATACATGATTACTATGAGAATTGAATGCAAAACAAAAATTTAATGCAAAAATCTGAATTGAAGCAAACGGAAATGAATGGAACAATGAATTTGTTACTGATTTTCAAGTATATGCTCATCTCGGTTATATCTGTAGAACGCATCTAGTACTGATGAGAGACTCAGTCATGTTATCATGGTCATTATTCGAAGCACCTACCTCATTCACTTTTGAATAAGTAATTATTGTTTCAAGTTTAATTAGGGAGTCTTATCTTGGCCAACATCACAGATTCATCATCAACAATTTACTTGCATCCTATATTTCCGTATCTGATTGCTCATCTTTCTTGCTATGGGAACATTGCGCAAATAATACGACCTTGTACTTGTACAGTTGGTCACATTTGGATTCTTCAGTTGTTAATATTCATAGTTGGCAATGCAGCTCGTAAAACTGTGTAATTCGTAAATAAGACGAATTATTTCATCATCTACTGATACTATCTATTCTGATTAGTCTCCATCAATGAATTAAAAGCTATCTTAACGCAAAAATATGATAATGGAAAAATATTTTCTCATTGTATAAAAAATACATATATTTTTGCGGAAATATTATTACATGGGTCCTGTTACATGAGAGTTCAGAAAAATTCATTTAAGGTGAATATGAAAGAGGAAAAAAGAAAATAATTATTTGAATTAGAAAAAAATATATTAATGGATAGAATACACAATTTCATGCATAGTATAGCCTACCTATTGTGTCTAGTATCTTCGTCTTTCTCTTGAAACACAGAATATTATTTAAGTAAGAAGAACTTCTCAATAAACTGAAATGAAACTAGGATTTATATCAGAAAGGTCTTCTGTTTCACGAAAGGCTGTTCTGAGTATTGGTTGTAGTAATATTGGTTCTATCAATTTGGTTTGTAATATTGGTTGTATTAACTGTAGTTTTAGTTCTGTATCAATTAGTATATATAATTAGTTTGTATCAATTGGTTGCCTAATCTGCTCCCGATTGCTTCAAGGACACAACAGGATGTCTCTAGTGATTTATTGTGTGCTTGTTGCCTGAAGGGCTCCTTCATACATGTGCAATAATTCATTCATAATAGTAAAGTTGGAATCAATTTGAGAAACTCAATAAGTTGATAAAATGAATTAAAATACGTAAAATGTCAAAAACTTGATCCTTCTTTAGTTACCCCCCCACCACTCCTACAAACAAAAAGTTAAGCTGAAAAAGTAAGAATTCAAGACAAATCACTAGTTTTGCATTAAATTATTTATTTGAAATTGGGTGTGATAGATAAATTATAACTTCATTCGGAATAGGCTACATGAACTTTCACGAAAATCTAGGAGATGAAAAATAGTTAAGGCAATGCCTGTTTTTACCTCCCAAATCATTTTATTCATTTCAATTTGATTATGTGAATATATCTTTGGATTGATTTTATTTTAAATAATTATCAAGTGCCCTTTTTAAATTATTTTTCAATGCACGACATGTTTCAACTAATTATAGTCATTTTTTGAAGAATGTCGTGCATTGAAAAATAATTCAAAAAGGGTACTTGATAATTATTTAAAATAAAATCAGTAAGAAAAGTAGCCCTGAGATTAAGGAAACACTTTGCATTGATGTATGAACTCTGATCATATTCGTGATGTTTTGTATATTGATTGGTTCAGAATAATCTCTATAATGATGAAATAATCAGTTATTGAAAATAAGGTGGCACATGAAATTTGAAAAAATTACTCAGGTAATATTGTACGTCATTCGTTGATTAACAAATAATGGCATACCGACCAAATATTTGAATTGAATTTTATTGATAAAATTATCTAAAAATCAATCTGTCAGATCCTTTCCAAAATGGATTATTCTATGAAATAAAAATAACAGAGAAGAGACTCCACCAAAATAGCATCCAGAATGTTGTAGGCCTACTTCATTTTATCATTAGTAGAAGTATTAAATGAGATGAATTATAATCACCAAATTCTTCGATAATCTTTTGAATAACTTCTTGTAATACCTCAGCCTCTTCCTGCAATACATTTAGAATCTTTACTATTTTACCATTTGCTCCTTTTATACCATTAGATGGGAACTTGGACTGCGTGTTTACTCGACATGAACATGTACATACTCGTCAAGAATATTTTTATTGTAAAGTATGCAAATTATGAATAAGGAAGAACTCCGATATGCAAATGTGCAAACTTGGACAAATCTTTAAATTTTGATTGGTATGGTGAATAATGTATCAAGGTACTCAGATCAGATTTTGCACTTATCATGTACTCATTATCAATTCCAGCTCATCATTATTGAAATACCTAGACATTGGAAAACAAACATCAGTATTCGGTGATCATTTCAAACCTCAAATAGAGCAAACAACGTTATTGAAAGAAAAATATGAATTGAGCAAACCAAAAGATTTGAAGTTATTGTGTTATGCTCATATCTGTCAGGACAATCTATGACTGGTCTGCGAGAGCATTTCCTTCATTCATACAAGAGTATAAAAAAAAAATAATTGCTGAAATTGTAGAATCGAGTAAAATTTTATTGATTATTAACAAGATTACTCATGTTGTACAACACCAAGCTCTATAGTTATAAAGATAAATGCTCCTATATGCTATCTATGCTCTGCCTGCGATGAAGAATACTTACATGTTCATCATTAATTCATGTTCATCATTACTAGCCGGCAGGCTCGCTTCGCTCGCCTTCTCCGTCTAGCCAGGGGTTCCACCCCTGGACCCCCGACAGTATGGGCAGTGTGAGTCAAACAGGCTCGCTTCGCTCGCCTGCAAAACCTCTATCAGTCTAAGCTAAGACAAACAGGCTCGCTTCTCTCGCCTACAAATTCCGTTCAGAAGGGATTCGAAATTTATTGAACACAGCATTTCTAGACCTAATCTGGACCTGTTTACCAAATTTCAATATTTTCTGCCAATTTGTTATCGAAAAATCTAAGAGAAACTCCAAAAATTCCGAAAAATAGTAAAACTCTAATATTGAGCGTAACCTTGGAAAGTATATCGGACATAGTTTGAAACTTGATTCAATATCTTCTAAATCAGTTCATCTATAATCTTGCTGAACCATTGAATTTACAGTACGGATTGGTCGTATCAAGGCGGAAGATGTGCAACCCGCAATACATTTACAATTTTGAAAAAGTTATTACTGGCGTACTCTTAAACGGATTACAAAAATATTTTAACACGACATTTCTAGACCTTATCCGAACCTTCACACCAAATATCAACATTTTCTACCGAACGGTACTCTAAAAAAATAAGAAATCGCTGAAAAACTCAAATATTTAACGTATCCTTATGAAGTTTCAAAAATCCTTTCTTAGCGCGCGTCTAAACGTCCAACTGAACATGCCTGCCAATTTTGAACGCATTCGGTTCAGTGGACTTTTAGTTCTGGTGATGAATGATTGAATGAATGAATCAGTGCCATTTCGTTTTTATATATAGAGAATAGAGATAGCAGTTCAATTATAATTTCAATTTAATCCATTGGAGGACTCAAATGAAACACATTACAATAAATGAGTCCATAGCACGATCTATTCCTGGATTAGATATTGGTTTAGATAGAATTTCGCAAATAGATTCAACAAAGCATAATATCAATGTGATAAATGTTGAATCGTCAATTTACGGTATGTTTGTCGTATGAAATCAGATCAAGATAATAAATCTATCTTTTACACAAACAGTGCTTGATTTGTAAAATAAAAGGTTCCAGTACGGAGGGGGAACTAAAGGGGATCTTGGGGTCGTCTCCCGGAAAAAATTGAATTTTTACTCCTCAAAACTTGTTTTAAGAGTGGTTTTAAAGCTTTCAGTTGTGTATTTTTATAATCATTTTACTATATTTTCAATAAATAATCATAATAATCTATCTCACTCTCTATCCCTCTCTAAAGAGATTTGTATTTTATGTAGATACAGTATAAATATTTATATTATCGTTACCGTATTGAATCCCGACATCCCGAGTATTCGAGTTATTTTACAATTTTTTGAAGTCTATACTTAATTTACTCATGCGAACTGAGTAGTTATTCTCATTTTTAATGAGAATAAAAATTTATTTATCATATATCATTTGTTATCATAGGATTTGAAAAAATAGACTATATTATATATAATAGGTCATGTACATGAATAAAGTGATTGAATCTGAATCTTAGAGGTACTGGTATCATTAATATTTAAATGTCCATGCATCACATCAATCTAACGTTGTGTCTCGTTCCCAATTTCTTTTCATTGACTAAATTAGCTTCATCTTCAAAAAGATTTGTCTCAAATCTGGGTGGTTCATTTTTATAACGTTGCATGACGACCTGTTGTTGTAACAAGGTTCTTATTGTGGGCAGACCAATTGAATTGTGGTCAACATCTGATTCGTTGATTATCCCAATTTAGTGAAAGGAAACCAATTTCTAGCCAACGATTTTGAGTCGACCAACAGTAAATAGGATCAATCTCGATAGAATCGATCAAAAAGGCCAAAGTTTACATTCCGAGTGATCAATTTTCGAACGGATGAGGTCAATGGCCATGCCATGAACATTATCAGGCTAAATCGGCTCAAATGTTCGTTTTTCTTTCCTAAAAAGGCCCATACTTGTAACATTATTAAGCTATTAATACGTTCTGTTTGATAACTAAAAAAGGACCATACCTGTTTTAACACCATTAGGCAACTCAATATGCTCTATTGGGAAATTTAGTTTGTTATAATATCTAGAAACTGAACTGAAAATAAGCTCGAAGTGGAAATCAGAATTACAAAATAGGTTACTTAATACATTTGGTTTGATAATTCAGGTTATCTATCTGGAAACTGAACTGAAAATTATTACCTTGAATTGATAATCGGAATATGAAGGGGTGGAAGCTGTACTGGAGCTGAAAGAGAATTAAGCAGGATTGATTGATTGATTGACTGATTGCAAATGCAAAAATCAAAATCAAACTGTGAGTGGAAGTTGAAATGAACTGCAATTGTAAAGGAAACAAAGTGAAATTGTTATACTTGAAGAGTTCAGCTTCAATTGGAGATTGTATGAGAACCGATCGGAACCGAACTGAAACTAAACGGAAAATGAATGGAAAACCATGTAGTTGAATGGTAGAGTAAAGATACATTGATGTATCAACCTTTACAACCTTGCCGAGTTGGAAAAATAAGTTGGATCCTATCCTTTTAGCCTAATACGTTTTGTTTTTCTAATATATTTCTTTATTCAAATTGAAAATAAAAAATAATTTTATTCTATAATTCCTTTCCTTTATTCTATAATTCCGATTGTTCTATAATTCCTTGTTTCAATGTTTTCCCACTCTTTCATTGAGCATTTTTGCAGCTTATTTTCTTTATCTTTTGTCATTTGAAAAAAGCCCTTGCTGAATGATTCATGATTCATCACTCCATAAGTTCATGAGATAGGCCTACTCGGTATCAAACAAGTGCAAAAAACGTTTCTCACTCAATCGTATGAACTTTTCATATTCTCTTTATAGCCTATTTCAAACTAACAAAGTCTCTTGCGAAACTTCAAGTTGTGTTTGGCGTCTGTTTCATATGGTATCTCAAAAGATCACAGAAACGTTCTTAAACACCTAATCAAGTTCAAACGCATTTTTTTAAACTTACTCGATTAAATCGTACTTTAAACTTTGTGTGTATGGTGTTTGTTTCTCAAAAGTTAACTAACTAGAACGTCCTCATATATTGTGGGTCAAGTGGAAGAGGGGGCTCTTGTGCCTCAACTTAGCTCACAATTATGTAATGTACAAAGTGGAAAATAAAGACATTTATCTATCTATCTATATCTGAGTTTGAACATATTTCAATATTACAATTCTTTTCTCATCCATATCATATTACTGTACCTTGAAACATTCACCACATGATGTTATTAATCCAACATATCCATTAATATTTCCACCCACCACATGCACCTCATCGAATACAATACTCCCATAACTGATGAAATATCAATCAGGTGGGGAGCTAACCCTTAATCATGTTAGCGGCGTGTATTTAAAAGCAAAGCCTTCCTTTCTGAACCCCCCTCCCCCCTACATGGGCTTCGAACGATGGTTTGTTTTGGGGTCGGCCATTTTTTTCCCAAGCCACCATTGCCAGCACAAGCTGATTCAAATTTGCGGTTGACTGTACCTGATCGATGTATGGTGTTGACTGTACATACCCAATATCGGACCGTCTAACCGGCTGAACCAAGCTCACAGAATAAAGGTGGCAATTAGTCTAAGAACAGGCTACACATGTATTATTTCTTAGAAACACGCACCTAGCATGAAGCTGGCTTATCTGACTATCCTTGTTGCACCGCATATCAGCCCGAATATCTCTGTCGCTCTCATAAGCACGAATAGCACTCCATCCGACTCACATCCTCTTCGAGAGAGAATAAAATTAAAACAAAACTTTTTCACGACGCTCAACCCAGCGAATCCAATTTGAGTGCGCTATAAGCAATGGGATTCCACATAAACAAGAAATTACTACATCACTCACATGTATTCCTTCTCAACTATTGTTCATCATGTAATAAATTGTAATAATAATTTTCTTTTCAAATTTATTGGGGGTGATGCCCACATAAGTATTCAATTTTACTTGTGCGTGGGTAATGTAGTGTGCGAGGGTGATTTATAAGGTGCATAAACGACCATGCCTCTGATGGGATTCGAACCCACGACCGAGAAGCGCTAGCGGACTGAAGGTTGTAACGCCCCAGTCCACTCGGCCAACCCGGCCGGCAAAACTCAAATTCATGTGTTTTTGATGGAAGAGACTTGTTGAAGTGAGTTTTAGTACTAAGTGAGAATATTTGACAGTGCTACCACATAAATATTTGTAAATTTTTGATGCATTGTAAATTATTTGTCTGTCATTGCTACAATAGGCTATATTATTCATATCTCCAATTCAAATAGCATAAGTGAATTTCAATAATTCATGTTTTAATATTAATTACATTCTCATTTGTCACATGAGAAATATAGCTAGCTATTAATTATCTGCCCTTGAAAAGTAACGATCATCATGTTAGCATAGACTACTCTTATCAAATGAAGATATTGAATAGACAATAGAAAATAAGTTTGTTCTTAATAAAATGTCTATAACTCTAAAAGGATTACATGAATAATTTCAGAAATTATATCTACTACAATCATTTCCTTAATTGTAACCTATTCAAATAGAGAATATCATTAAATCAATTTACAAGGATATTTTGACGGAAACGGAGAAAATAGAATAAAAATAAGTAAGTAAACGTGATAAATTCATTATCAAACTCTAACAGGAGATTGATCGATTGCCATTTAATTTTCATTTTCAGTTAATAATAAAAATTTTGTATGAATAAAATTATCAATATATGTATAAAAAATATTACGTAATCTATGATGACAGCACATGATCAGAGAATCATAAAACGTTATTCGATTTCTTTACTTGGTTAATTTTGGGAAAATTGAGTAGGCTACATTGCAAGTTGGAGCTAAAAATCACGTTTTCCAAGGTCGAGGAAAGTATGACACACTACACTCTTCATTGAGTATACTTGCATGCTACACTCATATAGCTCACAATTGCTATCATTATCATCGTTTTTATTGAATGAATCCGAGCAACTATAATTCATTAGCATAGTGAAATAAGGATAGCCCATTGAATAAGCTACAATAATTCAGACAGGAATCGTGTTTATAATGACCATTATTGATGCTTGGATTCTCGACCAGAATCAATTACCAGTAATTGAAAAGTAATCAGGTAATTTGGACATGAAATTTTTGAGTACTGCGTTTAAATCACCAGCTGGAATGTGTTAATCCACGCGCTCGTTAGAAATTGTCAAAAACGTAACTAATGAAATGTTGAGCGGTATTATCTAATAAATAGTAATGATAGCAATGGAAATGAATAGTTGTGGTGAAATTTTCTCCATTCATTACACGTAATCGATTCGTTCAACAGCGTTTAGCGTCACGATCTGGCTTGCCGACAATAAACTGGTATTATTGAGATTTTACAAATTATTTCACAAATTCGACTAATAGCCTACCTACAATTGCTTCCACCGGCAATTATGACATATTCTACTGTTATCTAAAAATAACCGCAATGTTTGCTGTTCTCAAGTAGCCTATAACTGAATTAGTTATTCATTCCATGCAAAATTAACTAATTCAGGTTAGATATTTCATCAGTGTGCAGTTTCAATATAATAAACTTTTTATCACATATTGGAAGATTTCTTGAATGATATTAAAATAATTCCCTTTTCAAATAAATAACTCTTTAATACAAATTTATACCATCACTCCATGTCCGGCTCATCTTGTATATTTACTCAGTGCATGATGAATTGTTGTGTATCTGCTATTTAATGAAACTCAAATATGGGATACTTATATAAATTTGTGATTGTGATGGAGTAATGATTGTAGTGAATATTGATTCTTTTCTCAGTAAGAGTGCCTCAACAAAGCTAGCTTCAATTTGAACTTCAAATGGTTTATTTATTTATTTATTACAAACGTGATACAACAATGAGAGGTTTACAGCTCTAAGCCAAAACAAACCTCATTAAGAACAAATGAATTACAAAAAATTAGATATTAATAAACAATATGATGAAAGCATATGAAATTCAAGTAAAAAAACAACAATGGAAAAATGTCTTAGATAAAACTAAACATACAATATGAGGAAAGATAATATTAATTTATAATAGGTAAAGTGAAATAACTATCATATGAAGTAGAGACTAGGTACATTATAGATAGAACTACATTTTAGAAACATTTATAGATATTTTAGAAAGAGAAATCAAGATAAGTTGAACCAAAAATTGAAATTATGGTCTACAAACAGTTTGAACATCTATAAATTAAGAGCTTCATAACATTTTTTACTAAATTTGAGCAAATTATCTGAGAATGGATCCAGGATCGGATTGAATTTATTATAAAGTCTAATTGTTCGATAGAGTAACGTCTATAACATTGCTTGTGTAATGCAATCCCTACATATTCATAGTACAGGGTATTGGTTACTTGGTGATCTATCGATGATCGTGAATGTGATGTTAAGTCACGAACACTGTGAACTGCTCTTGGATGGGTGACCACTATTAGGCCAAGTACACATTGGCGAGGTGTAACTACCCGTAAGGGTCTCCCCACTATTGAAAGCCATCAGAATATTTATTTATACATATTTAGACATTATCATGATAATAATCATAATATCATGAATGGGTATAAATGTAATAAATAATCAAAAAGACATAAAAAGTTATTCATAATGTATATACTCTGTTCAACGCTAATATTTATCTCACACATACTCCTATGTATCTGTATAATATGTAAAAGTTCATCTCATAGTATTTTGCATGTACAAGGATTTCAGTGCTTTATAATATAAAAAGGCCATTATGGTCAGGAATGGGAAATGTTGTTCATTGAAGGGTCATTGCCGTTGAAATAACATTGAGATCATTAGGCTATATCCGTCTAATTTTATAATGTCCTGCCTACATATGTCGGCAAGTGGAAGACTAATTATTTTTGTAAATCTTGAATCAAGTACCGTGAGTAACAATAAGGTAATTGATATGCATCATGCGCTACGCTTAAGTAACAAGAAACAAGAATACAAATTGATTCAGGTAATTACCATTGCAATAATTGTTCGAGAAAAATAACGATCGCGCTTGCGCAGTCTGTCAATTCATTAAATAATTTGAAAATTTTCAACGGTCTTTAATAAAAATTTTTCGAAACTTTTTGCTTACTTGGAGAACTTGAAATTAAGAAGACCCATTTCAATTCCAATTTTAAATGGGAATAAGCATAATGAACTCACAGTTTGGGTCAATTTTACATGTGAAGTTTGAAATATTGATATCGAAGATTCAAGGCTGATTTTTACACAGAGAAAATAACAAAAATTCTTCACAATAAAATTCTTCTAGTTATCTTCAATCGAATACCCTCTGAATGTTCAGCCCTTTAGTATTCAAATGACACAGTATAAATCATTTATCTATTATATTCATATGGAGAAAATTCTGATTTTCACATTCCGAAAGATTATTACATTTCTTATGCATCAACTAGTTCAATATCAAATGTGATAAATTTCTTTTATCAAATAACAGATGTTAATTGATAGAATTCATATTGTAAGTTTTTATGAAAACTTTAATGTTGTTTGAAGGATCACCCATTTATTAACACATCTCCAGACATTGACGTTCTCAATACAGTACATAGGTGTATGAATACAGACATATAGTAAATTTAATGAAAATCCATTCAGTCGTTCTTAATATTTATTGATATTGGAAAAATATTGACATTATTGACTTGAGCTTATCTAACAAATTTACTCATCGTATTGAATGCATATTCTTTTTTGTTTATTTTTAATCTGTGGTCAATAAGACACTACTCACTCATGGATACTCAAAACGTGAATAATTTGTGACTCAGAAGATAAATAGATATTTTATCAATAACGATGATGAGTCCGGTACCATCATATCTGAGCGACATAATTTAAAAACACATGTTTGTTATCCAAGTTTCCTGATATATTAATTATTTATAGCTATATCTACTTGTACAGTATAGCCTGAATAAAATTTCATTATTTTTATGTAGTTAACTTCATTATTAATTAAGTAAATCCAAATATGCATGAGGTAGATTCTATTATTTATATGTGATGATGAATTCTATGTAATCAATTGGATTTGTTTGGAAGTAACTTGCAATGTTTAAGAGAGGTCTATATCTATTCTATCTAGTTATTTATATCTATTCTAGCTAGATATCTATATCTTTTCTATCTAGATAAGTATAGCTATTCTATCTAGATATCTTTATCTATTCTATCTAGATATCTATATCTATTCTATTTAGATATCTATTCAAGAGAGGTGAACCACTATCTCTTCACTCTTTCCATAATCTTTCTTCTCTACTTTTCTTGTTCGAGATCAGAACACAACATGTGAGAGGAAAAAGAGAATGCCTGATAGATATGAAGAGTGGGCGAGGTTGGTTTGGTGGAGTGATGACGGTGGGGGGTGTACAGGGTGGAGTACGAGAGGATATTAGAGTTTTTTCCATCTTTTCGAGAGATGAGAATCGAAAATAATTTTTGTCGGTGAAACTTGCCCGCGTCTACTCCCGCATGCTGGTCCTGCCAAGGGTGTAATTTATTTTCAGGCTGGGTAATAACAATCATAATAGTAATAATAATAATAATAACAACGGCTATGTTGTTGATGATGATTATAATAATGATAGTGAGGGGCCCCAGTCAAATTGTAATTTCCGAGTTGGGGGCGTGGGGAGCGAACAGGTTTGCTTCGACACACCTGACTCAAGTCTCAAGTCGAGGATCTGAAAACCGCTATTGGAATTACCACGAGCGTCATCGCGTATTGGATGGATATCAAAACAAACAGGCATCATCTCACCAACTCAGATGAATTGATAGCGACTGACCCACCATGGATACCATCCGGCGAGCTGCTTCGTCTTCCAATCAACGTATACAACTTGGAATGCTGCATACATGTCTGACCACGTTTCAGGCCCCTATATCCTTGATATCGAATATATATATTTTATCTGAATATAATAGAAATCATAATCATCTTTATCGAGTAATAATACATAGAAGAGTACAACAGGAAAATCCCAAAACTTTTCCTCTTAAAATTTATGCAAACATATTAAAGATGGGTTATATGATATTTCTCACACATATCTGTGAAAAATGTATATACGAATAGTCCTTGTACCCTTATCCTAATACTCTTACATTTATGTATTTGTAGGCCTCACATAATTATACACATGTATATTCCCGTATTAATATCAAATATATTCTTATTTATAAATCTATTGAATATATTAATTTTAATACTTCTTTTCTTCTAGGGCTACTGTATTTGAAACTTTAAAAACGAATAAAATCAGAGTACCCTTTAAAAAATATTTTTTATTTCACAACATGTTTCGGCCAATTTGCCATTTTTTATAATATATTAATTTTATATCTATTTAGAGTAAAGTTGTACATCCGATCAATCCTCATACTTTTATCCTTATCCTAATACTCGTGCGTATATTCCCATATCCATAAATTTGTGTGTCTCAAGGTAGAATACAAATGAATAAAATACTTATAAAAGTATTATAAGTAATACTTATAATGGAGTAGGGGTGTAAGTAATATTAACCAAGAAATGTCTATGCCACTATTTCCTTTATATGGGATATCTCCATAATCTTCTAGGGATCACAAAAAAGGAAAATTGGTAATTGAATACTGTAATATTCTATTATAGGTAACTATATGAGGGAGCAAGTAAGTAGGTACAGAAGTTTCATGCCTCTGTCTCCTGGAATGTCTCCTGTCTCCTGGAACATGGAATATTATACTGAGGAATATACATAGTATTACAAATGGAATCTTCTGAAAAATTTAGGCTGATTTCTTACACCATGTAAAGAAGTATGTTTAATTGAATGTGTGGCAAAAATATGCTTTGTTACCGGAATAAGATGGCAAAAAGTACATTTTTCATAAACCTACAAATTTGTTACTTTTTAAGGGCTCCAAGGGATACCAAATAAACCATCTCAATAAGCATTGAAGTTTAAAACTTCTTATATGAATGTTCATCATTTTTATTTCCGTATTTGCAAAGATGAAGTCAACCTACATCAATGGTCTTCATCAATCTGTACGTTAGTTACTTCAGGTGAAGTAAGTTACATTCAATGTTTGCAATTCCCAGTTAATTTTTTCATGCTTATACATTTCTACGTTTTTGATTGAAATATTCTTGTATTCTACCCATATTCAACTGAAGATGAATTAACGTTACAGCAGTGAGTAGGATAATAATTATTCTACATTTTCATGCATATGCTTGTTCCATGTCCTACATTGAAGTTTAACAAAAAGAATATACCTGCATCCTTTGTGTTACAGTGGAAGAAACGTTATCTATCTCAGCTGTTCCAATGTAACTTTGCATAAGAATTACTTTAATATTCTGATTAATTGAAACTTGAACTGTGAACTGTCTTATAGTTTGAAATATGGATATTTTACATGAAGGATAAAACTATATTAGAAAAACCTTTTAAGTGTTTTGAAATGACACTGATGCAGTCAGGTTCGGTTATATCATGAAAAATTTAAGATTCGTCTACTGAATTTCAAGTATTCAAAGTAATAATTGAACTCGACTTGAATGATGCAGAACAGACTTAGAATCACAATAATAGAAAATATTGTAATTAAAAATCTTTAAACCCTGAAAAATGTAATTTGTGATTCAAAAATTGAACACAACATAATGATGTATTGTAATATTATACACATGAAATATAAGTAAGTATACCACAGGCGGGTCATGCCTACGAAACAGGTGAAGTGCTGTACAGAAAAAGATACGGGCACTTCACCAGTTTCGTGGGTACGAGCCATCAGTGAAGTATACGCACAATACTTGAGAGATATATGGATCATGGAAATGAAATCCATAACATCATAATATTCTTTGAACATAAATTATTATAGATATTCTTTAGAATATAAATTTGAAAAAAGGGAGAAATGAGAAAATTTTGATCACAACGATTCGTTATGTTGGACAAATAAGTGAAAGTGGGAAACTAATCATACTAAAGTGAATTATTGTGATTTCTATAACGTGTTGAAAAGATCTCTATAGATTTAAAAGACAAGATTCAATAACATATCTCTCATGATAGATAATGATGATGATTGACAGACAAAATTGTTATCGTGATGGCATGTTATAAGGATCAGATCATTGCTGCATGGAACTAACCATTAGCTACCGATTACCCTAGGTCAGGCATCTTACGAACATTATGAATTGGCCTGTATATACATAAGTACCGGCAATGCTGAAAAAATAATTATCCTAATAGTTTCTGTTGCGCTCCGAAATTATTTCATTGAGTAATTTCCAAGAGCGCTGAAAATAATGAATGAAAACAATCGTAGACCAGGCCAGTGAGTGAATCTAGGTGTAGCCTAAAGCAGTAATATCGCCTGGCGTGTACTGATTACTGTATTATGACAAAATTGCTCGTAAAATGGCCCACAATAACGTAATTCATATTCGTATTTCATCGGATAAAGAGACTCATCAACGGCCATACAGATGAGGAATTTAAATTGCAGTCAATTTTATTAAAATTATATACTATTACGTCTTTGGGCCGCGATTTGTCTAAAACAAACGATTATTGTATTAGAAGCTTATTTACTGAACGTGAAGCCGTCATATTTAGCCTAAGTGTAGTTCTTGGCTTATAATGAATGAATATTGGCTGTTTTTGTGGGGCTACTATCATTTGTAGCGGTAACTTAGACCCCTGCTATTATGTCTGTCATTCATACTACTGACCAAATTATGTGGAATAATGCCTTATTTTGATTTCCCTTTCTATGTGAAAAACCGACAAATTATGACTGCTTGTTCGATTAGAGCTAAAATAATTCCCATTTTATTAACAAAATATTATTTCTCTTAGATGATTATTCTCAAAATAATTTATCATTTTATCTTAGGCATAGACTAGACGCCTTATTATAAGATCTCTCGATTATGAAGATTGATTAAAAACAATTTTTCCTATTTCTATTTATAACTTTCTATTATTTATAATTAATTTCAATTTATTTGAATGAAATTGTATACAGGTAGACCTTGTACGCTGAAAATGTGGTACAGAATCCCGGAACGCGTTTGACAAACAACAAAATCGTGAGTACTGTTGTCAAGGTGGAAGTTGAAACTCGAATTTATCCATATAGAATTAAACTCAGGATCTCGAACAAAATTTATTATTGTTTTTTTTATTTGAATTTTTATTTTCGATAAAAAACTTGAAAAAATTAATTTGAAACTTCTCTGTAAATCCAATCCGTTATTTTAAAAATATCTGAATTACAGTCAGTACGGTGAGATGAATAAAATTAGGACCACCATATTAGTGTTGATCTACTAAGAACGATTTATATATAGATTTTATGAATAGAACGATTTATATAACAATCATCATTGTCAATCTCCTTGCCTGGCTATAACGAAGATCTATCTATAAAATAATTATTTCATATAGAAATAATTGAATATATCTCTATATTATAGGCGAGCGTCGCTATCTTCCGGTCTTGTTTGTTCAAGCTAAGGTCTGTAGAGAGTATCTACACTATGAGAGTATATATATTATGCATATAATACATCAGAATAGAATATAGGTATATAGGCTACGTATACTTTACAGTAGTGAGCCTATATATAGTTCATGCCAATATTTCCAATACCATGTGACAGTTTGTGTTCGGTGGGTGGCCTATATTACTCCCTCAATTAGTATGCAGGCCTACAATCTGTATTACGCAACTGTGTTGAAGGAGGAAGATAGGCAATTTGCACAGTACATTGCTTCCGCTCAATGTTGGAGGCAAGTGATTTATTATCATTATTAATTAGGATATTATTACAATACAGAGTGTATAAGATGGAATGTGCATTACTTCTCAAGCAGATTCTTTACACCAAATAGAGGAAAATGTTCCACAGGAACATTAATGTTAAGTTACCGAGATAACAATGGCGGAAAATTGACATTTCTTAAAACATCTACAATTTTCTAATTCTTTAGAAACTTTAAGTAGGTGAAAATATAATCATTTCCTATGTAAAATCAACTGAGAAATCGGATAAAACTAGTAATAAGATTGTAACTTGAACGGTTATTGAGATAATAAAGAAAATAAGTTGAAAACACTATTTTTCAACAATTAAGGGTTATAACTGAATATGAAATCATGAAATTGTTTTAATTAATAGAATATGTGTAAAAATAAATTATATAGAGAAATTAGAGTGCTAGTGCTTATGTAAAACTTAACCAAATCTCATAAATCGCGATAAAAAGAAAACAAAATAGACATAATATATCATAAAAAGTGAAAAATCAGTGTTTTGGCCGTGTTTAATCGTGGATAATATTAGCGGACTAATCACGGTTTATTAGACACTTATTTCCTGTAATAACATGATGAATTACATGTATAGTGTACTATAATCTATCCAAGCAAAGATGACCCTTTTGCAAGATGAGAAAATGACTCCAGCTCGGTCAATATTAGTTCAAAAATTATTGATTTGGTCTCAAATTGTAGATCAGAATGTTTCCTACAATTGAGATCGAATCAATAATTTTTGAACTAATATTGACCGATCTGGAGTCATTTTCTCATCCTGCCAGAGGCTCTTCTTTGCTTGGACAGACTATACATTGCTTGAACTGAATAACAAGAGGTGTATCTTGAACAGCATATTATTATATCGCTGGAGTCATAATTGATTTATTTTCATCTTTTTAAATTCATCTGGAAATATTATTGATTAATGCTCTAGTTTGATTAATTGATCTAGGAAACTTAATTCCAAGAAAATTATTGATAACATTATGAAATGATATCTGTAGTTATTCAGAAAAACCACATATCGATGAGGAAGATTTAACCATTAAACCTAGGCGAAAATCTTCATAAATTCCAATTGATACTGTTTAAATATACCTTATTTGAAGAAGTACTATACCATGTTTCTATTTAGTTTTAAAAGATTCACAAGTCAAGTAATTTTGAAGTCGAGTTAAAATAAGTTAAATGTGCTGATAAGTATAATTTGATTGAATTGTTATTTTAAAAGATATCCTGCTTTTTTTACCTTCATTACCGGTCCCATTAATTCGATATGGTAAATAAGTTTTCTTACTTTAGTGTCAACACAATATGAGAATGTACGTTGCATAAGAATATTTTAAAAAATTGTATTTTGTTCTTTGAATTTGTATTTGTTTTTGAATTTGAATATGTTTTTAAAATTTGTATTTTTATATTTGTAACGGATGAATTTATTCACACGTGCTTAATCGTGGAGTAAATTCTTCGACAAATATGCAAATACTCCTTGTAGGTAAAACTTCATCTGAAACAATTTCATTAAGACCTTTCTTTATCCAATGAAATCTATTCTCAGCCTGTTATATTAAATATAACATCTGTATCTTTCATAATATCCTCGAGAAAAGACTAGACAACACTAATAAAATCATAAGATTGTTTTCCTCTGATTCGAAAATCAAAATCAAAATTATATACAAATATACATTGCATGATGTATATATAAATATTTCATATATTACTTCGATTTTCAAATCAGTGAAATACAACCTTCTGATTTTATTAGTGTTGTCGAGTATTTTCTCTGGGACACACCGATATTGTTGTGGCCGAAGATGAATAGGTGAATGTTGATTATCTGGGTGTGCGATGAAAAAAGAAAGATTGATATATATATATAGTCAGAATGAGAATAGAACTCGGCGAGGGCAAGTTTGACTCTCTTCAAAGTCCCTCACACTACCTCTCACTTACTCTCTCAATCTCTCTCTCTCTGTTCCCTCTCTGCAGCAACGTTGTTCTGTTAGCCCCGCCCATCCTTCCTTGCTCGGTTGCCATGGCAATGTCTCAGCCAATGGCAGAGCACGTTGCAAGTTGTAGATATTGATCTAGCCCAGTCCACACTCCTCAATCCTCAACTCGTCAGGCAAGGCCCGTGCCTTTAATTGGCTAGGCTTTTTCGTTTTACTAAAAAATCCCAAAATTATTCTCTTTCACTATCGTCCGTAACCTTCTATCAGTAACTAACATCAATAAAATTAGACTCAATTTATTGTACAAATAAAGATATTAATGCTGTTACTCTCACTTGATCAAATCAATTTATCATGAAACGATCAAGAAAACGCGTTCATTACCAATGAAACTGGACTTATAGCAGTTGAACTAGGCAATAGAGCAATAATAATATAAACAACGTGACTCCCACATTACTCAAGTATATCATGTTGCAATATTCAAATCAATTATCTAATCAGTTCAGTAGATAAATCTTGACGATTTATTTGAATATGATTTAAGAGAAAAACACGAGGCTTCGTTCAATTTGACTTTACTTAATAATGTGGTAATTTGGTAGAGAATCTCTGTTGGTGTTAAGAAACTCCATGATCAAGACATTGTTGAAAATATCACTAGTTAAGCGACGACAACAAGGTCCAGTTCCATATACTGTTAAAAATAAATTAGTGACAACATTTATTGTGTATAACTTCGTTTGAATTATATAGGAGGGAGCTATAAATTGAACGTAATAAGCTTTTCTGGCTACTCTATTAGATGTTGAACTAAGAATTGAGCCTATTAAGGTCCAGTTTGTACACACCAACGCACTATTCGCATAACTCAATGCATAATTTCAATAAGAATTTATGTAGAGAAATCAATAGCAATCATCCAATCTGCATGTTAATCAAGCAAATAGATCTAATTTTTCTCTCTTATTTAATTTTTCTATTATTACTGGGAATATTAGGATGTATGCGAATTTTCCCCTATATTTTCATATTTCATATCTTTAATAGGCTAATGAATGAATATTATTATTCTGGAACTTCAAGTCGAATAAATTTAGCACAAGATAGGTGGGATTGAACTGACTCTTTAACAGACATTAGTGCTGATCTTTTAATCACTCAGAGCTATTATTAACTTCTAACAGTCAATTGGTTTTGTTATTAGATGAGATCAAACTTTGTAAGAGTTAGAAGGGTAATGAATGGCAATATATAGATTATTTATGATTGTAAATTTTTCTTGGATTATATACTTTAATACGGGTTCCATGCATCGTGAGCTTTAATAGCTTCATTATAATATTTGGAAAATCAAAACATTATAAACAGGCCTAGTTGAGATCTTATTCATATTATGAGTCTTATATCGTAAGTATTTTATTAAGATAATGCTATAAATGCTTGAAAACAAATAGATATATCTGAAAAGGTCTCTGAGTAATAGCCTAAGCAGTGGCATATTACCCATTAGGCACGATAGACGGCTGCCTAGGGGCCGCAGGTCTAAAGGGGCCGCAAACCGCAAAAAAATCCTTTCAAATTTTATGTAAATTTACATAAAATTCACATTCTAGTAAGTTAACATCTAAAATTGGGGAGGAACTGATCCATTTCAAAGCGTTTGTGAAATAAGCTGAAGGTATTGAAGAAAACGCAAAATAACATTATTTACCTGCCTACTATAGTACTATTTAAAATTTATCAGGGAAAAACAACTGACAACACTCTTCCCAAATATTGATACTCCACTAAGAATCTTATTATGCATGATGTCTTCAAATGCATCGGGAGAACAGTCTTTCATCATTCTGAAACGTGTGATCGAATAAGAATTATACCTATGCAACTCAACCACTGACACCAGGCTGTTCAGCCTAGTTGGGTTTGCTGCAAATGCTGAACTGTTGAATTAAGTTAATTTTGATGATATTGTAGACGAGTTTGCTACATTAAAAGCTAGGAAAGTTGATTTGTAAGGAAATATAGAACATAAAACTATTCATGTAATCAATGTATAATGTCACTAGTATGATTCCAATATTATAACGTGTACAAAGCCACTAACCTGGTTTTAATTTAAGTCCCAATCTCTTTTATTTTGTGTATTGTGTAATTCTGTTTTTTGGGTAGGGGGGCCGCAAGTTAGCATTTGCCTAGGGACTGCTGAGTTCATAATCCGCCACTGAGCCTAAGTGAGCATTAGAATATATTCAAGCTAAAATGCTGAAAAATTGCTTCAAATAGCTTCAAATTGAATAAAAACTTCACAGTAAAATGGATGTTTTATTCTCATTTTAGCAAACCAGTAAACCATCTGGAGCCTACCACTGTTTATTTCAGAGCTAGTGTTGAATCTTCTTCAATGACGCATCTGACTGTATGTAGCCTAGGAACCATTGGTTTCTTTATTTTAGAATTTAAATTGAAATTTCTGTACCCGTGAACTTCAATTCATAAATATTATTCCAATTAGTTTTATTGAGGAAATGTTCAATCAAGTTACAATAATCATCCTCCAATTTCATATGAACAAAAAATATAGATTTTTAACCCTGTAATTTGGTATAGTTTTGAATAAAAACAGCATTTGAATTAAATAACAGTGTTGGTGGATGAAATAAAGGCCTAGAATTAATAGTCCAACAATTTTATATTGGTCCGCTTCCTTCACAAGGGTTGGGCTTCTGGTAGGGTTTCTACAACCTCCTCATTATTCTAAGTAGAAAGTTCTCATCAATTATCTACAGGGTTTCCTTAGGTCCGATAATAGCGATCTTACTGAGAGAAATCATACGTTTCAACATAGGTATAATCACCAAAAAAATCTAAATATGATAATTCAAAAGCCAACAACGAATTTTTGGACGTGATATGAAAATATAGTGAGAAAAGGCCAGAAGTACTGGTAAAACTCAACCCTACATAATGAGGGTTCACAGAGGGAAAGCGTTTATAGCGGAGATAGTCAACAAACTGGGATAATAGGGAAGAAGGTGTGGAGTTTAACCTAAAAAAAATTCGAGTAATTTCTTTTCCCTTTTTTATAAAATTCACTGTTTTTTAGTACATATCAATGTGGAAATGTGAATTATATTATCTTCGGTTCTCTTTGGAGAAGAAAAAGAAGAAGTTTGCCTGGAGTAATGTGAACTATATTATCAAGGCTCAAAGTATAATATACTTTACCTATATACTAAAGGATGTTATGTATGGATTTTATTAATATTGTTATAAATGTTAGTAATACTGTTATTAATGTACTTGATAATAACTCTGTTCTTTTCTAATGCGTTTAATGAGAAATAAAAATAATATGAATTATTATTCTTCTCTATCACTGGCGGCTCATATCCACAAAACAGGTGAAGTGTCCGTCTCTTTACTGTATAGCACTTCACCTGTTTCGTGGGCACGAGCCGCCAGTATTCTCTATAAGTCGTGTAAGATAATGGAAGAGTAAAATGGATACTGTACGCTATTCATTTATTAATTATTCAGCATCCCTCTGATACAAATCCAAGACTCCATGTATTGTAACTGAAATATTTATTCTATTTTGTGATTAGGCTACACTTGCTAGGCCATTCTCTAGCCCGGAAAACAATAAGCGAATATACAAGCAGATAGGCTGTGAGAGATGAGATTTTTTACTAAACAGGTTATTGGGTTGAGAATAATACAAGTGTATAACAATTATTGAAGACTGGACTGGGCTGGATGTATAAACCAGGATTCAAATATGTTTCTCTTTTGAATTGGATTGGAGTTGACGGAATAAAACTCACTGATATTGTCAATTCTACCGTTTATTTCGTGGAATCATTATCAAGCTTTCAAAACATCTACTTAGTCGAGTTTTTTAATCATTCAAGTTATTCCCATCGATTCAATCCAACCAATAGCTGTTTAATTGGGTGTTTGTTCTAATTGCATTAACATTATCATTATGCAATCATGATAAGTTAAACATAAGATTACATAACATTACAACTAAATTTTTTATAGCCTAGTCTGTTTTCCCACAACATTCTATTGATATCTAGAGAGGATTTCAAAGTTGAACTATTATACAAAATGCTTGAAAACTGAAGGGAATGAAAGTATTAAATTGATGTTGTTGATAAATGACTGATATGACTGATATATGACTGATAAATGACTGATATAAGCCCTATAATTTTTAATTCAACTGACTATATAATAATTATTTTAGAACTCCACTATTCTATTCTGCTATTTATTTATAAATGTATTCTTTGTGCTACCTATTGTGTCTAAGTGTGCATCATAGTTTTGTGTTATTCAATATTATGAATTATTGTTCAGATAAAAGAGCTTGTATTGTTAGATCTAATTATGTGTGATATTTGATTGAACTTTGTACGACAACTGTCTATGCTTTTCTTGTAATGGCCTATCACATGTATAGAACAAATAAATAAATAAAAATAACTTCAAAAACAAAATTGAAATCAAGCTAATTAGGCTGAAAGCTCAACCCCCTATGAAATTACTGTGACTCTGAACCATTCACTTGAAGTTATAACCCCTTTTTGAAGTTATTTATTGATAATTCATTATCAAATTATTAAGAGTGCTGACAAGACGAAACTCACACATTCAGTAGGTTTTCTATCTATCCATCTATATGCGTATTATGGATAAGAACCTACTGAATGTATTATATAAACATTCAGTAGTATCATGAAATAAATTATGAGTTGTGGCGGGCTTTTCAAATAGTTAGCCTAATCACTGGAGAGAATAAACAGTCAGTTATCATTTTATCATCAGACTGGATAATAATAATGGTTGCCTATTCTGAAATTGACCCATCTCATATAAATATTACTTATCGACTATACTTTTCACCCATGTGTCTGATTTCCAACATGCCATCTTATATCTAATAGTCTGGCATTTAGACCTAATGAATGACTAGGCTATAAGCGCAGTCATTCTAATCTAACTAACAATCCAATCTTGACAATGTAGTCTAAATTGAGTAGGACCTATTAAGACTGTCGACAACTGAGAAACACACTTTGAAACGTGGCTTCTGAAAAATTGGCCAAATTAATGGCCTAATGAGTCATTAGATCTTGATCATTAGTTTCAAGAGTAACTTCTCATTATTGTCCAGTAAAGCTGTTAATTTAGATTTCATGATTTGCTGCTACAGTATTATTAAGCTTGATAATAGTGATGTCATCAGTTAGTGCACTTCATAGTTTATTTGCCAATCAATCACTGTTTGTTTGATGGCACAAGTGTAGATATTTATTCTTTGATTTATAAATTACTATAGTTCATTTACGATGGCTTGAGACGAGATAAACATAAGCTCTGCATGTGTGTGTGTTAGACTGGAGTGGCTTCGTTTTAGCCACTACATAAACAAGTCACAGAAATGTCGAAATCCCAAATTTTTGTTGTAGGCAATTCAGAATAAGTTTCTTTAAGTAATCTTTATTATAGATACACATTCGAAAATTGCTTGTTTCGGTTGTATCTCGACTGCATGAACCTGAAATGAACGAACAATCATTGTAGTAAAAGTTTTTGTGTCAATGGTTTGGTTACAGTCCCGACAACAAAATTCGGAATTTCGGCATGGCTGTGACTTGTTTATGTTGTGGCTAAAACGAAGTCATTCAAGTCGAGCACACACACACACATGCAAAGCTTTTGTTTATCTCGTCTCAAGCCATCGTGAATGAACTATAGTTTAATTTGGTAAAGACATTCATGCCTCGATGGTTCGATGGTTCGATGGTTCATTAGAACTTTAAAAGTATTATTTTCACAGACATGTTTCGAGCTTAAGCACAGTTTCAATGTGACTAGAATAATAATACATTGAAAATGAGCTTAAGCTCGAAACATGTCTGTGAAAAATAATACTTTTAAAGAAGGGTGTTTCATTTTTTAGATTCATTTATCAATTTTTATAAAGCCCTAAGTTTAAAGTTTAATTTTTAAACATAAATTTTGATTAAACCCAGTATTTTTATTCAGCTTTTTTTTATGCAAGCCAACCCATTGTTCTGATTCTTCAAATACAAATAATTAGGAAATCTTCTGTTGAATAATTTCAGAAATCAATGTTCAGTACTTGTTCAACATTATATTAAATACTACCGGCAGGCTCGCTTCGCTCGCCTTCTCCGCCTAGTGGCTCCGCCCCCTGGACCCCCGACAGTATCGGTAGAGTAGGTGAGTCAAACCGGCTCGCATCGCTCGCCTGCAAAACCTCTGCCAGTGTCAACTGAGACAAACAGGCTCGCTTCGCTCGCCTGCAAATTCCGTTCAGAAGGGGTTCGAAATCTATTGAACACAACCTTAGTTTACCTGTTTCGTGAACAGGTCTAGATTAGGTCAATTAATCTAGACCTGTTTACCAAATTTCAACATTTTATGCCAATTTGTTCTCAGAAAATCTAAGAAAAACTCCGAAAAATAGTAAAACGCTAATATCGAGCGTAACCTTGGGAAGTACATCGGACATAGTTTGAAACTTGATTCAATATCTTCTAAATTACTCCATCTGTAATCTCGCTGAGCCATTGAATTTACACTAAGTCAAAGTCAAAGTCAAATTCTTTATTCCTCAACCAAAAAATAATACAAACAAAATAAAAACAATACTGTCACTCGCATCATCAGAAAAAATGTTAACAAATACAACAAAGTTACTATCTTATCTAGTGTTAATTCCTCTAAAAATGCAAGATGACAGGCTGTACATAAAGGAAATAATCCCTGCATGGACCTACGGTCTGTGAGCAAGGATGAGCTCCCATCAGTCAGCCTGACGAGGAAAGAAATTTTATTAATGCTATTTTTAAAATTATTTGGAACATGATGTTCAATTGGTTGGAAACCCCTAAGTCATTGAGAGGACGACAGGGAAAACTCGAAACGAGAAACAAAGCACAAACCCCGATGATGGACCTTAATTGAAATTCTAATAAATAATTTATTATGAATTAATTTGGGAACAAAATTTACCAAAAGCCCGGTGCAAGACACAAAACTCATAAAGGTTTATGGATAAAACTATCTGTAGGTTGAAATGATAAGTTCCTCTGATTCATCCAGTCCAAGGACTGATAATAACCTTTGTGTGTTCTTTTTGAATGTGTCAATAGACAGAGATTTAAATAATTTCAAGTTGGCAAATCTACTGGAAATGTTCCTATAAAGAATTTGTGAAATATATGAAGGGTTGGGTATAGTAAGAATTAAGGGTATAGTTAGGTATAGTAAGGGTATACTAAGGATTGGTCGTATCAAGGCGGAAGATTATTATTTATTTAGCGTATGACTTTTAATAGTGGGGAGAACCAAGGGTTGTTCCACTTCGCCAGATAACCTCATTTTCAACAAACGGAGACATGAGTTATAGTTCTTATAAAAAGTTCATTTGAAAACATAATTTTTGATTTCGAAACATTGTTGACTACTAAAACTGATGCACTTCACAAAATCAATACACCATTGCCGAAAATATATAATTTTGTCATAGCAACCAAGGCGGAAGATATGCAACCCGCAATTCATCTACAGTTAATCTTGAACGGATTTCAAAAATATTTAAACACAACATTTCTAGACCTTATCTGAACCTGCCAAACGAATATAAACATTTTCTACCAACTAAGAAAACGCCTAAAACTATAGAAAACCTCAAATATTTAGCGTATCACTGAAAAGTTTTTAAAATCCGTTCTTAGCGCGCGTCTAAACGTCCAACTGAACATGCATGCCAAATTTGAACGCATTCGGTTCAGTGGAATTTTAGTTCTGGTGATGAATGAATGAATCAGTGCCATTTCGCTTTTATAGAGATATTATTTTTGTTGAAATATTATAGTACCTAGTAAGAGACTGATAAGCTATTCTATTTCAACCTAAACTGATAAGAATAATTGAAAAAGGTATTGGTTTAGCCTTCTATACTGCTTATTGACAAATTTTACACATATTCACATGATACTCTGCTTTTGCACTATCACTTAAACTATTAAGAACTTTAGAACTAAACTAGTTCTGAATTGCAGCTGGATTTCTCCCACGTTCATATGTTTATGAAGTCTCCTATCATGTTTCTTTGTAAATATTTGGATTTAACTGATGACTGACGCCACTCCCAGGTCACGGTAGATATCATTTTCTGATGTAGCCTACTATGATTTTCTAATTATGATTATGATGAAAAAAGATTCACCTTCATAAATATCAAATTATTTTTCAAGGAATGAGAATTCATCAATTGAATAATTTTAGTCTATAAAGCAAGAAATCATCTGAGCTGTTACTTGATCAATATTGTCCTGTTACTAGTACATGCTACCAAGACATATTATTCAATTATTTATTTTGATATCATTTTATGATTATGAGTTATATGAATACATCCTTGTGAAGTTATGGATATTAATCTATGATGAGCAAGTACCTACTTCTATGAAAATGAGACAAAGTCGCTCTAGCATTTTATTTTTTCTGGTATCTATAACTGAGGAAATGACTCTTCATTCGATATATGGCCATATACCTAGTCAGAATGATGGATAACAATTCATGATAAATAAAGTATCTATCCCCATAGTCAGAATGATGAATAACAATTCATGATAAATAAAGTATCTATCCCCATAGTCAGAATGATGAATAACAATTCATGATAAATAAAGTATCTATTCCCATGCTTTAATGACAAATCCTCTTATACACGAAATTATAATAATTACAAATGTATATGAACAAAATGTTCAGATATAATATATCGATTATTTCTCATGACTGCTAATTTATGTCTATGTTAAATAATGAATACAATCTATAATTAGCAGTTATTATGTATCCTCATGTTACAATAACCAAGGTATGAGCGATGATGAAGTATGATGATAGTTATCAACCTGATGATTACAAACCTATTGAATACTTGATCTGTGATTTGGATCTGTTTCATTGAATCAACCCTCAGCAGTTGGACTGATGAAGTAATATGATGCTGTGGGGGATGAAGAGAGTCAGATCAAGAGAGTCAAATGAAGAGAAAGAGAGAGTTAGAGATGTAGATGGGGTATGAAGAGAGTCGAAAAAGAGAGATGTGGATATGATTTGTGTGCAAGTGTACGAGCGCATGCACATACACGCATCCCCTCTGTCGTCCGACAAATGAGCCGATTGAAGCTGATGTGCCCCTCCGAATAAAGCTGATTTCCACTCGATCGGAGAACAAGTTCAGTGAATAAGAAAATGAGAGGCTGGGGCGAGTGAAGGGCGAGTAAGGGGCTAGTAAAGGGTGAGTTCGGGCGAGTAGAGAGGTAGCCACTCACTATTGAAGGGTGTCTGAATGAGTGCTATTGAAAGCCGGTGCAAAATTTGCTCCACCACGCGGGAACCATTGGCTTTATGAAGTCAGCCGATCGCCAGTCACTTGGCAAAAGTGTAAATTTGCAACACTGAACATATCTCTCAAACCTTTACCAAAAGCGGAAGGAAGTCTTGGGTAGAGAAATTTCTTACATCATCGAATTTCTATGAGTCCACATCCACTGACAGTCCGAACTGTCAAAGGATATCCGACTTTGGAACTGTATGCCTGCGATCAAATTCATCATCTAATATTCTATTCAATGAGAAAACTTTGAAGGCACATCTCTTAAGGTAAGGTTGCTCTCCTCCATTCACGCAAGAACAGCCTTCTTTGGGGAATTCCACACCATACCTTGGTACTAAATGTGCAGGATATAGAATTTGAATTCGAATTTGTTTGAGCGCACAAAGAGCAGACGAAACCGCCTAACTTTTTGGCGTCAGCTATACTACATGTGACTGACTGGTACATCTGTTAAGTAATATCTTCATAGAGCTATAATTAGTATAGACGTAAGCAATAGTGTAATGAAAAGGTATGACTTGGTGAAGAATGCTATTATCAGTTTAGGAAAAGGAGTGAGAGTCGATGCCAGCTGGTGATTGATAGAAAAGAGGAGTTTGATACGTTCCATCGCTCGCTTTTTATTCATAACAAAGACTTATCGTAAGACAGCTGTCTTCCAGTTGTCATCGACACAATGTGTCGACAAACGGCGAAAAATATCGTACACACCCACCTGTAATCGCTCGTGTCCTGTCCTGTACCACACCTCCTTTCTAACCACTTATCAACTAAAAATATGTACATCACTAATATGAAAGGGTTTATTGTCAAGTCGAAATATGTCCATGAGCACGCGTTGAAAAGATAACTCCAGGAAAAAATGTAGGGAGACCGCTTGAACATGAGCGGTGATCACCTAGATTAATAAAAGTAAAAGATACAAGCACTTCACCTGTTACGAGGGCACGAGCCGCCAGTGAATCATACCTAATAATATGAAAGTTTGTTGATAATTTCATTATATCATCGGTTGCATTAAATATTGGTGTATAGGAATAAATATTTGGAGTTTATGGAAATTGGTCATGAGTTCAAGTGGAATAGTGTGGATGAATAATTTACAGCTGACGATTTTCATCTTTTCATATCATAAAAAAATTGTGCACGCAATCCGTAACAATCTTAACAAGTGCCAATCTCAACCAATAATATACTGTAGAAATAAAAAATATTATTATGGCTTTTAATGGTGGGGAGATCCTTACGGGTAGTTCCACCTCACCAACGTGTCCTTGGCCAAATACCGGTCACCCAAATATACTGTAGATATTGAGATAGATTCCTATGATAGACATTGAGACTAATCTCTTCCTTGACATGCAGCCAGGAAGGATTTTGCCCGGTATGAATTATATAATATATTTTTAGTATTTTTAAATATGTTTTCTTAAAAATGACTAAACTAGAGAATTCCACCTCTCCACAACAGTAAAGCGTATTTTGTAACAATTCTCAAATTGTTCGTTTGTCAATGGCTCAACACAGCCATGGAGGGTCCAGGCCTACCAGCTGGTTACCAGTATTCTCAATTTACGCTTTCCTAGTCATTCTTTCCTTTTTGATGAAATATTTCAAATTTTCAAGTATCAATAAACTAGAATAGTTCAAACTTTATTCATATGTCCAGCCTCATGTATACTTTGATGTACTTTGATATGATTGTGTAATTTTAATTTGTAGGTTCACTGGAGGTTTATTTCTCGTGAATTTTTTATAGGTTTTGAATCAAGGTTTTTGTATAATGTTGTATGAGCTCAATAAGCTACAATACTGGTTGATAAGAAATGTATTGAACAAGATAGGAACAATAGGAATTCTAATAACATGAACACGTGTAAGTTGAACGTATAATCAATATTCTCAGTACGTACTAATGATAGCACGTGATAGGACCATGGTGGTCAGATAGGAGGCCTGAAATTCCAACTCAGAGACAGAATATTACTTGTTTCTTCGATTCTTACGATAATTATTAGCCTCCATGCACCAACGAATCACTTTTTTATAATTTTCACAACTTGTTCGATGAAACCTCTAATCAAGCCAGTACATACATGATTGCAAAAACCACCGGGTAATTCGTTGATATTTCAATCCGAGGTTTGATTGCGTCATAACTTATGTAAGTAATTAATGACACTGAGCTGAAGGAAGAACCTTGAGATAGTGTAATGATACAGCATGCGCCTGTCTCGGGATATGCATTAGATGAGCATCATTATTCATTTATTGTTGTTGCCAAACTTGAAGTACTGAGGTTTAAGCAAGCAGACTCAGAAATAATAAACAACAACCAATCTTTCTCAGATTCTCATTTTGTCGATGCTTCAGTCAATTTTCTCTGTGATGCACACAACAGGATAAAACAGAAGAAGAGTTTTAATTCCATTCTCTCTGTAAACAACTTGAAAAATGGCGATAGTTACTCACAAATCACAATCCTAGAAATCATAAATCTGAAACAAATAGCATGAGTAATTCATAATTGTTTTGTTACTATTACATTATTATACAAAATATTTCTGACTGTTATCATCACATCATAAAATAAAAATATGATCTGTGATACAATCTTTCGTCTAAAAAATTAAACAAAAGCTTCTTTATCGAAAGCCTTTATGGGCGTATTTCTGAAAAGTTTAAAAAAACAGTTATTGGTACGCATCCAACTAAACAAGCCTGCCAATTTGGAACGTATTTGATTCAATAGATTTTCATCTCTGATGATAAATGAATGAATTAGTGAATCAATCTATTTTGCAAATCATTACATCAGTCGCGAAGACTCCCAATATGGAACTATGAAGATAAATAAGTATAAATTTTTGTGATAAACTAAGGATACATACTGTATATCCAATTTTCTTTCTGTCGATAAGTGGGGTCGCAAATGGTGGAAATTCAACTTTGAAAAAATAAAAAACAGTAGGTTATATCAGTAATCAGTATTCAAATTATATATTTTATACTCGAGTCATATACATAGGCCTACTGGTATTGAGTAATATAACTTGAAATATATTTTCAATTCGTTTGTTTCTATGTTGTATTGCCGGCAGACATGTTGTAATATCTGCCGGCTCTCGTCGGACGCGAAAATATTTTCGTCGTACGTGACAAAAAAGCCAGATGAAGAAATCCTTGGGCCAGAAAAGGCAGGCGGCAGCACAGAAGGTCGATATGGTGAGTCATTAATATGTATGCATGTTGTGAAGAAGCATGTCGGCCCTTGGGCGAAGGCTCCCCCGGCCCCCGGGTAGACATGTTCGGCATCTTGGCTCCTGGTAAGTGCAAGAGGATGTCTACAGAGATGTTCTCCTAGGCTGTCATTAGGCTCACACACTCACTCACACACACCTACACATCTACTTTGTAGCCAACCAGCCCATTTCAAAAAGGCTTTGCCTTGCCATTTTTTCATTACCGACTGCCGACCAAGTATTCTTCTGGAGTTTTATTACACTGTAAAATCCGACGGCCGACTCCTCTTATTCTAATGGCAAGCGAACGTGCAAGCCAAAGACTCGTCGATATTTCCACGGCAACATTCTGTTTCTCTAATCACCGTTACCTGCAACAACATAACATTTCGATACGATTCTTATTCGAGAATGTTTTGTTACTCGTCGCCAGCACACAAACCAATAAATAGGTTTTGCTGGTAACGCTGAATAAAATACAAGAAATATATAACATGATTTTTTGTATTTTATATAATTTATCGAGTTTTGTTCATTAATCTATAAATATAGAAGCGAAATAGCATTCATTCATTCACTCACTCATCAGCAGAACTAAAAATCTACCAAACCGAATGCGTGCAAAGTGAGAGAATAACCAATTCTAGAATACTGAAATTATCCATATGACCGTGACCCTGATTTAACCCTGTTGAGTGATATGATAACAAAGCAAAGTTGTTTGAATGGAATTTGCAGGCGAGCGAAACGAGCCTATTTGTCTTATAGACACTGCTACACTGCCGGGGGTCTATACTATAGGGGGACTGCTAGGTGGGTAAGGTGAGCGAAGCGAGCCTGCCGGCTAGTGTTATATATTAATAAACTGAATATGTTCATATATTATTTAATTTATCTTTGTGGATTAATTTATGTTTTGTTTTTCTGTTCTATTTTTAAATGATTTCGGACTGAGTACGGCTCACTTTTATGAATATCTCGCAAAGAATTCTGTTACGATGGCGATGGTTATTGCAACTTTTTATCAATCATGAGGGAGGAGAAATGGACAAAACATGACAAGTTAGAAAGTGATGAATTTTGTAGAAATGAAGATGTGGAGAACTCTGTTATTGTAACTTAATGTTTATATGTGTCAATTATTATGGTTATTGTGACTTTTTATCAACTAAGGACTAACTATCATACAATCAGAAGACAAATGAGAAAGGTATACATTATTTAAGAGAGTGGAAGTAAAATTCACCAATTTTGTATTAATCTTTTTTACGAGGATTAGAAGTTCGCCTGTTCCTACTCACTAATTCCTTGATACTATTCCATCTCCATTCATGAATTATTTACATTAATTCAAAATATTTATTCCCATACCCTAATCTATAATACAACTGATAATATAATAATACTATTAACTAATTACTATATTATTAGGTATGATTCCATTCTTTTATTATTGATTTTTATTCATGATAAAAGGAATTACCGTTTTCTAACTCACTAATATTGTGAGACTGTAAATTTCAACGTTGCTGAAGATTTGTGTATTGGATGTTGGTAATTGACGGGGTTGTTGAAAAAGAGTTCTCATTATTAATTTATTGTACTCTTGTGTTGATAGAATTGATCTTTAGAGCTTGACCAGTCATTCTCAAAGTAGAACTCGTAGTCCATAACAATATCATAAATCGATTAATTTCCAAATGAATGAAATGGTATCTAATTCTTGAATGAATTACAGGTATTATTCTTAGTACAACAATGGTTCATGAAAGTTCTTATTAAAAATTGATGCACATACACTTATATTGATACGCTTATTGTTATTCTTTACTTATTAATTATGTATAACCACATAGAATATTTAATTATATAAATGATTTGGAAGTTTAAAATTTTTATGATTTAATAAAATTACTCTTACTCTCTTATAATATACATTTCTCTTGATAAACATATCGCAGATTATATGGATATAAATTACATATTATTACTATCCAATATAACATATAATAATAATAACCACCTATATTATGGAGGCATAAATAACAACGGTACTTCTCTTTGATGGAGGTTATAAAGATTTTATAATATGGTAGTCCTTCAGTAGTTTTTCCATTTGACAAAATACGATCAATCTCACATACATGAGAAACTTGAAAAAGCACATAATCGCTCAACATTTATCACTGATTTTTTACTACTGTAATTAAGTTCTATCAAATGTTTTGTTTTGTCATTAGAGACAAGCTATGGTGCGTCTCAAAGCAATGCCAGAAGCGAGACAGATGCTATGTGAGACTATCCATTGCAAGAGTATTCTCGAGTATAATTTCAAGAGGTTGTGGATGATGGCGAGGGAGGGGGAGGGAAATAAAGTCAGGTAATTATGAGCGGAGAAGACAAGAGCCTGGCTACCGTGTTACACCCTACACTCCATTGAGTGCGTGTAAGCCCCCTGGCGTTTTTGTCTACTCAGCATGCTTCTCGTTTCTTGCGCCACTGGCAAAATGCCTAATGTATTACGTTAGGATTGCCTTTACCTTTTGTAGTAGCTCCAACATCGTCAACACTAGTTTAATTTGAATAATTTCTACATATAAACCCCCCAAAAAAATAGAGGAGACCCAAGGCGAGCGGCACAGTCGTCGTTTTTCAGGGAAACGACGGAATTATGTCGGCTTCTAATGGTTAACAGGAAATTTATGCTAACTCTCATAAGGATGAGACGCTTCTTTTCGGCTAGCCTCGGGCTATCAGCCTCAGTCTCACTCAGCACACGTTATTAACTTCAACATATTTTTTGTTTCTCTCATTTGGTCATTACTTTGCTACTGTTCGACTCCCTGTATCTCTTGTTACTTCCCGAGTAGAACTGTGAAGATTATTGTAGTTTCAATTTTTTTTCTCTAAGGACTACTATATTTGTTAAAACTTTGAATAATTACAATCAAATAAAAATGAAAATATTTTTTAAAAAGGGTACTTTGATTGCAATTATTTAAAGTTTTAGTTCCAAATTGTATTATTTTAAATCAATTATTCAATTTATTCATTCCCAGAACTTTCGGAGGTATAACTATTAAGGTTATTAGAAAAAGTTCCAAATATTGTATTGGTTCAATCAAATAATGAATTTATTTATTGCAAGGAAACAAATCTGAAACACATTTTCTTTGTAATGTTAAATTGATGAATCAAGAAGTTTGAATTTGAATTTGAAAAAGGAAGCAAATAATTATTCATCTTACAAAAAACATGACAAATGTATTCAAATATATTCCAAACAGAAATATCATGGAGATGTGATTTAGTAGTAAGGTATGATTACACGTATGAAGGCACTAATAGCACTCTTATTCATGTGCATGAGAATATGAGAGAAATATATTTCAATTATTGTTGAAATTACACTTGAATAGTCCATGAAGAAACCATTTTTAAAGAAATAATTTGGAATTGAATGAATCATGAACCATTCATGATAATAAAATATTTAAATCTTTGATCAAATTCGTCTTTCGGATGAGTTGTTAAGTCGTGGTTCCGGTTACGTAAATATCCGATTTCATATCTCATTATCACTCTTCCATTGTTCAAGTACAAGCTTAGTTCATGCTTGCATCACCCTCACAGAAATAATATTCAAATAATACTTCACTGTACCTCCAAATCATTTAGCCTTTGTTAATAAATATATGCCATATCGGAATCACATTACCTTTTTACTATTTTCTACTCGAAATCATAATTATGAATAACGATTCTCAAACCGACAAAAAATGATTTTTGGGGAAAAACATTGTTACGTGGCTCCTCATCATGAAAAAATCCAGACTACCCTGTAGCAGACTGTGGGTGGAATTTGAAACATCGGAGCCTCAACCCCGACCCTGAACTATCATTTCCAAAATTCGGCCACTTCTATCGCGTTTCCCTACTATCATTATAAAAAAGTCATCGTCATTATTGTCATCATCGCTTTTTTATCACATCATTATTACCTCCGCCCCCTACATCCTGTGTTATTTTTCCAGAGATGCCTTTTCGTCTGGATGTGCCGAAGGGTAGTAGGAAATGACATAGTGTGTTAGTAGCCGGCTTAATGGGTTCGGGCGCCGCGCTACTTGTGAACCTGCCCGCGGCTCAATATTCTGTATAGTCTGTCCAAGCATAGAAGACATTCTGACAAGATGGGAAAATGACTACACCTCGATCAATATTGATTAAAAATTTATAAATTTAATGTCAAATACTATAAAACATTCTGATCTACAATTTTATTTAGAAATTATAATTTTTGAACAAATATTGATCGAGCTAGAATCATTTCACATCTCACCAGAATATCTTCTTTGCTTGGACCGACTATAGATCGACACCCCTTGACATTAGCATCAGGCATTAGCCTGCTACAGATGCTGCTAGTCGGCTACCTGACTTATATTTTTAACAAAAAAAATTAAAGCATTCAAAAGGATAGCGACTCGCAACGCACAAATTAACATTATAATAATAATTATGAACGAAACAAACACAATTGGTAGCGTCTGTCTGCCGGAAGATTGCCGCCGACTAGGAGGATTTTTCCCCTCCCAAAAATATTAGAACAGTACCCTCCTCATTTTCATTTTTGTCCTGGTCACTATAACAATTCTCCACCCTCCTGAACTAGCTGTTTAGTTTCAGACTCCGGAATAATTTATTTCTACCATTCTCCCGGGTTAGTACAACCTGAACTATCAGTTAAGTTGCGTCACCGGAATAGTTTATTTCTACCAATTTCCATCATTTCCTTGATCACTGCAAACTAAACTAAACCAATGTTTAGTTTTCGACTCGTGATTTCCATTTTTTCCAGTTTTCGACTCCAATTTTCTCCACTGGCAGTTTTCCTCACCACGAAACAGGTGCAGTGCTCTAAAGTAAAAGATATGGGCACTTCACCTGTTTCTTAGGTACGAGCCGCCATTGGTTTTCCCTGATGTTCAGTAATAGTTATTGACTCCGAAATCGTTTATTCCTCATAATTTTCATTCTTACCCTGGCTTCTGCAAACTGAACTGGCTCTGAAATCGCTTATTTTTCCAAATTTCTATTCTTTGAATAATAAGGGTGAGCCTTGCAACTCGGACTATCAGTCACGTGAACGGATTCCTGAAGTTTCATATCAGATTTTGAATTAAAAATTGCTGTTCGTCTCAATTTTTATTACATTTATGATTCATAAATTACATTTATTTTATTACATTTTCTGAGTCGTTTTTAGTGTTGTAGATTTTTTCCATAATGGACGGTAGAATTTAAAATATCAGTGTGTTTTATTCAATAATTTTCTTGCCTAAACACCCTATTTTTCACTTATGGTGATCATCTCAATTTTCTCCTTTCAACTTTTTCCTCCTCTTCTTCTACTTTGGTATTCTCTCAAGTTCCAACATCCGAATCATCTTTTGTTTTTGTCTTTTGTAGAAACTCCACCAATAATTTCCGGGGCCATAACCTGTAGTGAGTGAAGAAAGAAGGTTCCTGGGAGTAAATTAGGGGTCCGGTGGCTGTGTCTGAGCAACTCATCGATTGGTACAGTTTGGGAATACCAAGTCTGTTTTACGACACATTCTGTTCGAGTATTACCAGCCGGTTGCATGCCCTTTGAAGTCGAGAATAGCATGCGTTTTCGTCTGTCAATAGGTAAGTTTTTGAGGCAGTTTCGTCAGTTTTCTTCCACTTTTTGGAGATGGTAATATTTCTTCATATTGAATCATCGTAGCTTGAAAACTATCTTGATTGTTTGTTTAGTTTAAAGTAGAATATTGAGATTTTTTGGATTGGAGACAATCATTTTCATAGACTAATCCAAACGTTAGAAGATGCATGTACATATTATTAAAGATATCGATTACTTAATATAATATAAAATAATATTAAAATTAAACTACAGAGTTCCTTGTAGCCTACCCAAGCACAAATCTAGCTGAGGATAGGGCAGGTATAGCCCTGAAATCATGGTACTGTTGTAAATAGTATAATAATAAAAATTAGAGGTATTGACAACATTTGTGTCTTATTATTTCTCATGTCCTCATGATGGAAAAATACCACAATATCTCATCAAATACAATTGATTTTTTATTATTATTATGAAAATTCATATCAATACCTATCAACATATAGGTAATTATATATAGATTATCATAGATTTGACGGCCAGGTTGGCATTGTTGTCTAGGGCACTGCCAGATCGTAGGTTCGAATCCCGCTGGACATTGATCATCTCATCAATCACCCTCCATCCTCAATCATAATCTGAGCACTCAATCCATCACTCACAGAGAAGCAAAAATAATTTTTATCTGAGGGTGATGCCCGCATGAAGTTTTAGGCTTGTGCATGGGTAATGATGGATGATGATGATGAGATATGACGTTTAATTTTGAGGTAGTCAGAACCTACGGCTTATCATCTCCTCTGAAAGACGGGGTGGCCGTATTTATGTGATTGTGTTGTGGTTGAAGAATTATGCTCCGGTTATGATTTAAATTCGGGTCCTGTTGATTATCAGACCGGAATAACTAGCCTGTTATCACTTACTACAACCAGTCACATTTTATATAGACATCTTCCACGATATTAGAAGGTTTATATCTGAACTAGATTAGAGAGGCTTTTCAGATTGTCAGTCATTCTAGATTTCAATCTTCTCCTATGAAATTGATCTACAACTGAACATTTTATTCACATTCTACTGTAGAATACATCGTAACTAAAATCGAGACTCAAATGGAAGATCTACATTGTTCCTTGTCTTTTCTGATCAGGTCTGACAATTCATGCTTTTAAAGTCGAGAGCTATTCAAGTTATTTGGTTTCATAAGTAGAACATAATAATTCACGTGATAACATTATAAATTTTATTATCACGTTTCCGAATGTTTCTTATGTCTATTCCCTCTTCATGTTTCACCCCAGGATTCTGTATTTGGACTAAAGCATTTCTCTTAAAAATCGGCGTTAGTCTATTTTCGAGTTAAACTTCAGATCCTCGACTTGTTATAGCGACAAGTATCACGAATGCTCTTATAAAAACTAAATTTGTTGAAGTTCAATGATAGTTCTAGCTTAGTTTTATCATTGAAGCTCATTACATAAATTTACAAGAATACTTACATGGCAAGTCATTTATAATTCATTCACGAGATTACAATACAATAGGATTGGAGCAGAGGCAAAGTCAAGGTGATTGTTGTAGAACATAGCTGATACATCGACTACAAAGAGAGATAAGAAAAGCAAAGCAACGATCCACAAAGAGAGATAAGAAAAGCAAAGCAACGAGCAACGAGTACTTAGCACGGGTCTAGAGACCGCGAGTTCTAGCCTGTGAGAAAGTTTTGAAGTTGGTGAAGACTGTTTCTTTTCAAGTTGCATATTTTAATGGGTACTGGCATCACCACGAGAAATAAAGATAGATATATGGAGAAGGAGCTGGAAGAAGACAGTAAGCCGTACAATACCTAATTGCAGGCAAGAAAATTATAATGCGTAGGTGCCTTAGCGCGCGAGAGGGCTTCATTTCAAAATGGTGGACTGGCTCAGTCTAGTCTGTATGAGAACACGACCATTTTCACCCTTATTGATCCGTCAGAAGGGGAAGGAGGGGGAGGGTACCGCCACCCCATCTGTCAATATACTATACACAAGCCACTGTCACTACACCCTTCTAGCGAAATTCACTGTTCGATTCCCTGCACAAATAATAGCAATTCCAACATTCAATCAATAGTTTCTCTCATTCCATCAATGGTTGTTTGGAGAACCCTCTCCTCTCCCCTCCAACTCTACTCGATCAAGTGAATTTTTCACGGCAACTAGGCTACAACCTTAAACTGGCAGATAATCATTAATTTAATACTTGTCACTCTATCTAATGTCTATTCTCCCACCATTTTCATTTCGAACAAGTGAGTCAGTTCACACAAGAATACAAATAAAAGATTAGTGTTCGATAGCAGGGGCATCACTTAGCTATTCTATTCACTAAAATCCACTTAGTATTTATTGTAATCTGGAATTCCATGAATGTACAAGCGTTCATTTGTTATTTCACATAATTCACGTTGAAAAAATTATTCATATCAATAATATAATGCTCAACTTGAATTAATTCATGGATTATTATTATGACGACATACACCAAAATCCTATAATTTAAGCGCTTCCATTTTACTTCGTGAAAAGTCGAATCTTACTCTTTCATCCATTTCAAGCAAATTGCTTCTGAAGAAAATTTCATCGCGTCTGATGTAGTACTAATCGTAATGATGGTAGTAGATGGCTTAATATGGGATAAAATTTCAGTTTTTATAGAGACTGTCTTTACAATTTTTCGAACAGAATCAACCTCAACATATACTCTTCTTGATTCTTAGCAGAATAAAAGTCCTATTCATGGGACAGCTAATTAAAAAAGTATTAAAGTACAAGTATTTAGCGAGATCGTCCAAAGATTGATTATCCGTGTATTGATATGCATCAACAACTTCATTTGGAACCAATAAATCTTTAAAAACTCATCAGAGTATCATTATAATTATTATAAAAATGGTTTCTGAATTTCTTAACGCTTCAATGTTATTGCTTCCTTTGCACAGGGCATGCGGTTTGTGGAAGCTACCAATTGATTTGATTAGATTTAAATAGTCGGATAAGTTCTGGAAGCACAGAAATTGTTTTTGAGGCTTGAAATGTTACTGCTTGGAGACGGACAGACTGCATTGCATACCTTTACCATTTTCTTTTTTCTTCTTTAAATTTCAAGACTCCTCCATGCGATTTTACTTTATGATTCGAACTCAGATTTGTGATTCGGATGAGTTCGAATTATATGTGACTATACATGAAAAATGAACAATCTTTCTTTATTCCGAAAAGTGATTGTACATTAAAAGTGGACAATCTCCCGCCATTTTTATCTCGGTAACGGAGAATTTCTCTGAAGTATGCACAATCGGTCCATATCAGAATCACCCTTAATAGATGGAATTTTTTATTGAAACCCTCAGCTTGAAGTAGTCATTCAAAAATTGATTGAAAGATAAGCCTTCCGACTTCAATCAAATATCTTCTCGAATAAAATAGAAAGTCAAAGAAGTCTAAGTTAAAGTCTTAGTTGAAGTCTTAGCTTGAAAGTCAAAGAAAGGCAGAAAGGTAGTAAGTTTTTAAAAAATATATAGAAAAAGGCTAGTTTACTCGATGAATACAATTTAAAGGTGAGCCCAACAATGAGAATATTGAAATGAATAAATGATACTTTCTTATTTGAGTTGAGTATATATCAGCTTCGAAAATTCAACCATCTGTAGTCATAGGTTACATTTTATAAGTAAAAAAAATTGTTGGATGAGAATAGTCTACATTGATTATGAAAAGTGCTAGAGATACATTGTTCCCTCAGCCACAATGGCATGCTAAGAGTAGATCAGAATCATCCGAATCTATCCAAAATTACATATCAATGAAATTGAATTTGTCCAAAAAAGTTTCAAAAATTACAAATAAAGCATTCATTCAGAGAAATCTCCCTGAAAACAGGCTCTCAGTAAACAGAAAACAGATTGACTTATTTAATTATTATTTATTTAATAAAATCCATCTTTTCACTTCATCAACTAGATTTGTGATTGATAAACTCTATCTAGGGCATCGCTTACTTACAATATTTTTTTCATTTTATATTTTTATCTATTATTCGCTTCATCAATTAGAGTTCATAAACCAGAGTTCATATATCTAGGGTTTTGTATTCTCAACCAAGCCTGGTAATGGCGGCTGAATCTAGGGTTAGATCTAGAGCTAGCAAAGCAAGACAGGGTGCTGTGGTATGGAGCATGCGCACACCCAACAGCTCACCCCATGAACACCCTTTTCCCCTCCCATAAACTCACTTGTTTATTCCCTCCATATTGATTTCTCTGTTCAACAGCAATTCATTCTCCCCTGAAGACTGCCAATAGGACTGCCAGCTCTTTCGCAGACACAGATTGAAATTGAATGGAATACATTATTCAAAGGCATTACTTGAAAGCATTTTCACATTATTCGGTAAAGTGTTTCCATCGAAATCATAAAAAATACCACTAAGAAAGAAGTGACAGTGGTCATCATGAATAATGACAGTTTGAGAAACTTTCAAAAGAAATGTTTTTGGATTGGGGAACTGACAAATATGATGCTCACCTCAATCCATTACTATATTGGATTATCTTTTGTCCCAATCCAAATATTTGCACCATTCTATAAAAAAAGAATCTTCTTTGATAGAATCTACGATGGGGATGAAGCATTCATACTTCCTCAAGATGAATAATCAATGCTTGAAAAGGAACCTACAAATATTGTGTTTGGTGTGAGATTGGGAATTTCTTATCTCATTCACATAAAGTCTATATGTCATGACATTATGAAGTAATGTCAAGCCATAATGGAAAGTAAAAACTCATTCCTCACCCCCATGTCATTTTGTCTTGATTTTTACATGTTTTCGGTCTACGTCTTGATAGAAAACTATTGGATTGATAGACACCAAATACTTACCACATATACATAACATACAAATATTGACAACAAGGTGATTACGATATTTGGACATAGAGGTTTAATGTAAACGCATTTATATTACCAAATAAAATTTTTATTGCCTCAAAAATTATTTACAAAACCAATACATAACATAATATTATTCACTTGAGGAATTAAAAAAAAATGTTTCAATTTCTTAAAATTAATTGGCGTTACCAGAAAAACCTTATTGGTTTGTGTGCTGGCGACGAGTAACAAAAAACAGTTCGAAATTTAAATCATATTGTACGGTAATTATTGCTATCTATCTAAAGATAATTATTAATCCAGTTTAGCTTACATATAATATATGAAAATAATAATATTATTATAAAGTAGTGTAAAATGACAATTATTCATGTATAGGCTATATAGTATTATAATATTCGTATGATGGCAATATAGTTGAAAAAAAAAACAACTTAATTATGTAAAAGATGAAATAAATTCATTGATTTAATCCACTGAATTACCCTTCTGATGTTTGATTTTGTGATGTTGCAAGTGATGAAACGTTCAGGTAACAGATTTATGAGTTTATTACTTATATATGGAAACTGTCTGCGGCATACTACAAGATCTGTTCTGGGAATAATGTAATTTGAAGGTGATCGAAAATTGTATGCTGGAGTGTATGGAGTAAAAGAGTTTTTGAATTTATTTATGTAAAGAATTAGATTTTTTATATAAGGACTGGGAAATCTGAATATAGTAAGTGGCTGGAATAGCGTCTTGGTTTTCGGAGGGCCGCTTTTATTATGTGTCTGAATCACACCTAGTTTATCAAAGTGAGTGTCCAGAGCACCACCCCAAACCCTTATACCGTATTGAAATATTGATTGGGCATATGCTGAATAGACTATCATCAACATTTCCAAATCACAAATACTGCTTAGACTATAAAATTTATGAATAATATGTTTAATTTTTTTCACATATTATCAATATGTGCGTTCCATCTAAGATGTTGATCTAATATCACCTCAAGGTATTTTACCTCCTTAACACCCATTAAAGTCTGGCATATACAGTCCCCATAAACAATGGTATATTATTGTCTAATACTTATATTCTCTTGGGATTTTTCAAAAAAGGGTAATTTGAATGTAATTATTTAAAGTTTTAATATTATTGTCTGCATGTACTTTTCTACCGAAGTCCAAATTATCATTGATACACTTGCAATTAAAATATCTGCTAATCGATCTTTGTAACTTGAAGTATTTTTTGGTGTATTTCTAGTCTGGACAATTTTAATTGATATAAATAGTAATCACAAGCTTAATGCTTGCTGTCACGCCTGTCAAGTCCCAGATATATAAATAGGCTTTGTAATAAAGAAGGAATATTCAATTATGTCTTTGGCCGATACATTTTATCAGAGAAGGTAGACAGATATGAAGCTGATCAATAATTGTAAAAAAAGGATGGGAATTACTCCAATGCAATATCCTTAAAATTGTTTCATAATCTGGAACTATACAATTACGTAGTTCACTCAAATCTACTTTAGAATGAGAGAGAACGTGGTTCCAACCCAAGGTGTATAGAATAGTAGGGATAGGGATAGGGAATATAGGATATTCTATAGGAATATAAGATAGGGAAATCAATGCTGAATTTTTAACTGGAGAAACTCCGTGACGTCAGAATCATAGCTTTCCCAGCCAGCTGCTTCACTTTGGCTCACCTTCACTATTCTATACACCTTGGTTTCAACTTTAAATAAAAGTACCCTTTTTTAATATTTTTATTTTACACTACATGTTTCGGCGATATAGCCCTTTTCAAGTGTAAATCGCCAGAAATCATTGTAACCATCGAAGCTTGCGGACAGACTCGCTTTGCTCGCCTCATATGTCCAATACGCCCATAGGCGAGTAGGAGAAACACTTCCGATGTACAAACCAACTGATGGGCTTTTTAATATACAAACATGTAATATTGTATAAACACTGTGACAACTAATTGGTAACTCTCATTTTTCTTACAAGATGTGGCAAACTCGCAGCCTATACATGAGGTACAATTGAAACTTTAAAATCATTCAAATCAAAGTACCCTTTTTTAGAATTTTTACAAAATCTTACGAAATTCATGCTAAAATCAAACACATATGTTCAATTAGAATAGATTAATGTTGTATACTGTTGTTTACACTTGAAAATGGATCTAGATCGCCGAAACATGTTGTGAAAAATAAAAAATATTTTAAAAAAGGGTACTTTGACTTGAATTATTTTCAAGTTTTAATGAATACAGTAGCCCTAAGAGAAAATAAGTGTGAGGAACAATGTATTTTATCTTGGCCTATTTGTTTATTTAATACTTTAAGACGAAGTTTTGCATCGATTCAACTGCTCGGTTGTGTGTTTTGCTGTAATAACTCATGCTTGTAACCCTCATCACGGGAATATGGCAATATTATGCGTTCCTATCAGGATCCAGAGACAAAACGCCAAGTTCTATAGTGGTGTTCAAGAAGTTCACTCGCATGAAAACACGCATGTCAAAGTCAGAGAAGTATATTTTCACAGGAATTTCATTAGAGGTTCAATTTATGTGATACTGACACATTTAAAATCACAACTCACGACTGAGTAGTTGCGCTAATGAACCACGTGGACTTTAAAAGCATATGGGCCGAGGAGAGCGATATTCTTACCCATGAAAACCTGCAGTGCTGCTACATCTTGCAGAAAATCAGTCTGATTAATTGATTTTCACACCAGCTGGATTTAACATGGAAATGGTGTATTTTAGTGAGTGTATCGTGTAGAGTAGGTTATATTGGTCCTCCTTCAATCAAATCTTATCATGAATTGTTTTGGTTGATAAATTTTGTAATAATTATTGTAGCACCATAAATTCCTTTGATCAGAAAGTTGAATATGACATTTAAAGCTAGTTACTATAGTCCATTCAAAATGGCTTGAGACGAGATAAACAAAAGCTCTGCATGTGTATGTGTGCGACTGGAGTGGCTTCGTTTTAGCCACGACATAAATGAGTCACAGCAATGCCAAATCCCGAATTTTGTTGTAAGCTATTCAGAATAAGTATTTTCAAGTAATCTTTTTAAAGATACACATTGGGAAATTGCTAGTTTCGGTTGTCACTCGACTGCATGAACCTAGAATTAACAAACAATTATAGTAAACGATTTTTTGTCAATGCTTTGTTCACAGTCCTGACATCAAAATTCGGGGTTTCGGCATTGTTGTGACTTGTTTATGTCGTGGCTAAAACGAAGCCACTCCAGTCGTACACATACACATGCAGAGCTTTTGTTTATCTCGTCTCAAGCCATCGTGAATGGACTATAGACTAATCTTGTACCGCGGTGACTAACCTTTAAAGCGCTACCTCATTCAGTTATTATATTATACTGTAAAGAAAATAGTGAATTTCGTTTATAGGTTTCTTCTCTCTTAGGGTGATGAGTGATGAGGACCATCTAGGCATCCCCTTTTAGGCATGTTAGTGTCTAATGACACTAACTCTCTCACATTGATGATGAGAGATGACAACTGCTTTTCAGGCAGTAGGGACCGACGGCTTTACGTCTGCTTCGAATGAGTGACTACTTTAGGTAAAAAATCTGTGTCCCCAACTAGGAATAAACTCCAGGAACCTTCAAACTATCAGACTGACGGACTATCAGATCAATCTGGATGAGACTTTGTTTATCAGACCAACGTTTTATCGCTTTCGGCTACAGCGACCACCAAATGCTGTTATACAATACAGTTGATCTACAAATAAAAGATTAGGTTCTGATATACACATGTAGAACTGACGTAAAAAGTTAGGAGACTTCGTCTGTCTCTTGTACGAGACGTAACATCACTACATCTGATGAACAGCATTTACAATCTCTTCATATTCCAACAACATCATCGAGGCATAGCTAAATGACAACTCTAATTGCCAACATCGGCAGTCAATTAAAGTTGTCATTTAGCTCTGTGTCACAACATCAGCTGCTGGAACGCACACGGAGCTGACGAAACAGACTAACTTTTTGGCATCTGACTTGCAGTAGAAATAATACCGTAATTAGAGATCTAGGCTACAAGTAGGAAAAGACTTGGTTTTAATGTACGCACAAACACGCGGTTGTTGTCTTGTAAGAGTAAAAAAGCAATATTCAAATGGGCTGTTTGTTATTCATGGCAAGAGCCAAGAGGCTACCAGTGTTGAATTCTGCTTTTTGACGAGCGCAACAGACAACGTTGAGCTATAGTGTGCTAGTCTGTCCAAGCAAAGAAGACATTATGGCAAGATGGGAAAATTACTCCAGTTCGGTTAATATTGTTTCAAAAATTATAAAATTCGGTTTCAAAATTTTGAACAGAATCTCATCTACAGTTTGAGACCAAATTTATAATTCTTGAACCATTATTGACCGAGGTGAAGTCATTACTCATATTCTTACCTTTTCAGAATGTCTTCTTTGCTTCGACAGACTATACATGCAGATCAGTCTGAATATTTTACTCGGCAACGATTCATTAGTAGAATGGAACGAGTCCCCTTGCCGACCGTCGTCGGCTTATGTAAGTAAAGTTTATTAACTCGAGGGGTCGTGGTCGGGGGGGGGGGGGGTTGAAATGGGCGTGGTTCTGGTTCAAAAAACGAGGGGAAATTAGTGTCCAGCGTCGGCGCCTGACTTTGGGGGGAAGGGGGAGGGGGTTGTGTCTGAAATAAAGCGGATGCCCTCAGGCGTCTGTACTAGCCTGGCGCCAAACACAAACCCCCCCATCCACTGAACCCCCCTCAGACACCACCCACCGGGAATTTGTCAAATCATCGTCTCTTTAACCCACCGGCATCAAAGAGAGTTCAGGAAAAATAATATACTTTGCCTGAAAGCTTCGGAAGCCCGTCGAATGCCTCAAGCAACCAAAAGTAGCTACCGGATTGTGCGTGTTTATAGTGTGAGCAGCATCTCACTTGACGCTTATTCCATAATATGGAAGTAACTGCGTTGTTATATGGTAATAGTATGAGATATGGTAATGACTGATTTATATATAATCATGGTGGTGGATGAGTCATACCCAATCAAATCATACATTTTCCATACTAACAAATAAATCTTACCCAACACATCATAATATAGCCTACTTCACTCATGAGTTTCAGTGAAAATTATAATCTGTTCATGATTTTTATATTAGGCTCAATAAATGGTGATGTATGGAAGATAAGGTTTCTAAGATGATTGTAAATTATTATGGAAGTGATCATGGTACAAAGTAGGCTATGCTGTATCCTCCCATATTGAAAATCAAACTTTAAACTTAGGGCTATTTAAAATAATTGATATATAAAATTAACAAAGCGAATAATTATTTTATTTTTATTTTAATAAAATAGAACGGATTCTACCTTCCACACCTCATACACCTATTTCTAAACATAAACTAAAAGTTTTTCTCCTGGAAAATAAGTCAAGCTTACTATCTCTATTCTAATTTGAATAGACACCAGCAGAAACGTACTCTTCATTTTTGGAAATTTCATATTATTTTTATTTTATTTTCAATTTTTCACATAGATGATTTCATACTATTTTCTTCATAAACTACCTGACCTTATTTCATCAATAGACATTTATATCAAAGTTAACTATAAACTCAACTAAGTACTTTTTAGACAAATTTATTCAACCAACTTAGCTATCTTCTCAATTGATTTTTTTAACAGAAAATTCCCACACAGAAGCTTTGCTTTCGTGGGGCTAACATTCATTTCTCCTTCTATTGACACTCCCACCTATTTTTCTGTATTATACATTATTTTGTTACCAGTAACTCATGTAATGATTTTTATACTGTAACTTTCTGTAACTTTGTATGTGTTAATAATGTACCCTTTACTCTTGTGGATTTTATTGATGTATTGTATAAATGAATGTAAGACAGCAATGTAAATAAATAAATAAATATATAAATATATAAATAAATACCCTTTTATAAAACTTTTAAAGTTTTAAAAAAGGGTATTTGATTTCCTACGTATTGATATTGAATCAATGGTGATCAATGAGAAGCTGATTATTTGATTTAGCATGGACATGATCATTTTTGAAAACATAATCATTATTATTATTTTTAAATAAAGAGACTCAAAGTTATCATAACTACAAATTAACTAAAATATCTACGTTCTGGTTTTGATTCTTACCCCACTCTGTTTAAGTCTTAGATTGAGTTTCAGAATCCTCTGATTATAAGTGATGTCCAGAGTGTGTTCAGGAAAAAAGTTCAATAATAATTGGGAAGTATTCATCAAAATACTACAATACTTCATCATACTGAATAATCATAAATGAATATCTCATGAAGTTTTGTAATTGTTAGGCTATATTTTGTTTGATATTGAGGTTCAAGATGATGAATGATGAGGATAAGCTGGTTCTCTTCCTCCTTTTTCTTTTCTTTTCTTTTCTTTTCCTTCTTCTACTTCTTCTTCTTCTTCTTCTTCTTCTTCTTCTTCTTCTTCTTCCTCTTCTTCTTCTTCTTCTTCTTCTTCTTCTTCTTCTTCTTCTTCTTCTTCTTCTTCTTCTTCTTCTTCTTCTTCTTCTTCTTCTTCTTCTTTTTCTTCTTCCTCTTCTCTCTCACCTTCATATTTTCCCGAGCTTGAGCCTTTCCTGTATCACCTCTTTCTCTTTAGCCTCTCATAATTATCAATAATATCATTATTCTCTGATAAGATGTCTTCGTCACCACTTTTATACCCCATTCTTTTTCTTCTTCTTCTCTTTCTTCCTTCCTCTTTACCCCTCAAAGCATACTCACCCACACTTGGCGACTCATCGAGATTATTTTATGAGTCTCACCCTGGTATAAGCTATTATTATGATAATTTCAATTTACATATATATTGAAAGCAACACCTAAGCTATGGTCTGTACTCAGCATTTGACCAGTCATAGGCTATTGGCTAAGCCAATTAGAATCTTGAGTTCCAGCCTCGTTCGATAGGACTTCATGTTTTACATGTTGATTTCTTCAGGAGAAAAAAAGCAAAAAAGAATATCATGGAATCGATCCAACCAACCACCAAGCTAGGGAGAATGGTTATTCAAGTGGGCTCAAGAGCAGATCTGAAGGTAGAAATAGATTTCAAATCAATATAAAAATTATTGAGGATTCAATTATTTTAAATTTTTTACAATAGCTATTAATTTTCAACTCACAAGTTTGGTATAACCTATGAAGCTTGGTTTATTTGGCTTCAATAGCAAAATTAGTCAAATGATTACTAAAGAAGTTTCTCACTATATGGAATCCTAAACAGCTCTTATTAGTAATTTTACATTATTGGTGATTACTGGTTTGTATAAACTTGTCATAATATGTTTGCAAAGTATCAGAGATCTTAAAGATTCTCTGATTCAATTTAAAGATACTGGCAGATCAGAGAGCTAGTATTTTATAAAATTATGTTTTTCTGACTCCATTACAATTTTTTATGCGTATTTACTTTAGACAAAAAATATCCCACTTTCCATCTAAAAAGAACTACTCGTGAAACAATATTTTACCCTTAAAAATAATACTCCTTTCTCACTCAACGTGTGAATGATGAAAAAAGTATGGTCATGCCACTATTTAGAACAGGATATATTGAAAACCTTAATTTCCATGTGTTTCTGCTAGAGAAATAATCCAATCTTAGTTTGTTATCTGTGAGATTTATAAACTAAAATAAATATAGCTGAACTATTTAGAAACAATAAGTGCATCACGTTTATAAATCAGCTGTCAAAGTGATAATAAAATAATTTCCTACCTCCAGATATCACATTTCCAATTCCTTTATAACTGTAATTTGACGATTAATTCATAGTATTAACGGCAAACAGTTGGAATTTATTTCTATCAAAACTTATATACATACAATTTCCTGTGCACTACAATAGAAAGCATTGGCTATTCAGTCTATTAAGGTTTTATGGGGCTTCCTTGTCAATAATTATATTTTAGTCGTTTTGCTAAATAATAGATGGAGCAATATCGCCAGTAGTGGTTTACCGGGTTATTAACTATGAATTTATAACAGCGATCATAATACTTCTTTCACGACAATAGGCTTGTTCAGTGCAATAATAGTAGGCTACGACTCAATAACACTAAGCTGGTGTTGGATCGTTCTTTTTTGGATCGCACTGTTCAATAAATAAACGCATCTGAAAAAATGCAAACTACCCATTTGGCTTTTGACTCATAACAACATTTGGCCCACCACAATAGCCAATGTACGTCAGCAAAAAACAAAGCCTACTCAATACTCACCCTATTCTATTTTCAAACTATGTTCTAAATAAACAATGGTTTCCGAATTTTCAAAAAATAACACGTTTCCGATAGTAATCTAGTTCAAAAATGTAAATCTTTGGTACAAATTCTAGTTTAAGATAATGAGTGGAATTGAAAGATATCCAATCACCCTATATCATCACAATGGGATAACCAGATTTTTTCAGTCATTACTAAAGGGATTTATATAGCTATCTAAGATAGCTATAAAATAGACACTGAAATAATTTCACTTGAACTATTTTTCACGACATTGCAGCCAATATTTGAATATTAGTTCTATTAAAACAAAATGCAAAATTCAATTTTTTAAATAAACATAGACCAATATCAGCCAGTGTCAACGAAATTGAGAAGGCAGTAATGAAAATGGTCGTCAAATCCGGAAGCGCTCCACATGTGCGTAGAAGGTTTTAATAGGCTAAAACTAATATTCGAATATTGGCAGCAATGTCGTAAAAAATAGTTCCATTGAATATTAACTAGCAGTTTGTAATGGAAAACAAAATAGATGAATACTAGAATAATAATACATTTAATGGAATAATGTAATCAATGAAATGAACACTAGAAAAAAAACACTAATAAAACATCCTTTTCACCCGGATCGTGAAGCTAATTCCCCAATAAAATTTCAATGAAAGAATCACTGGCGGCTCGTGCCCACGAAAGAGGTGAAGAGCTCGTATCTTTTACTGTACAGCACTTCACCTGTTTCGTGGGCACAAGCCGCCAGTGTGAAAGATACAAATAAATCTTCATTAAATTATCCAAAATTAAATTGCCAAATTATCTCATTTAATATCTCACGAACCGGACTCAGTGTTACGTTTTATCATGTTTTTCCATAACACCAATAGAATTTTTACAAATAAGTCAACTATTTACCCCTTTCATTTTATACAATCTAATCTAACCCTCACTGTATTATTGACACCCGGGTTGGTATATTTTTTGTTCGCTTTGCTACTGCAAGGAGATTTCTATTCCTCTCTCTCACACTCTTAGGCAGTTCTCAAGTCCTCGTCAGAGAAAGCAGAAGGTCAGAGACAGTAATCAAGAGCCTTCTCTATAATCAATGCGTTATCCAAGGTTTCCACATCAAGGTTGTCCCGGGTGTGCACTAACTAATAATAATGTTACAGACATACTCGGAATGTCAGTAATTTCAGATAATCAGGAAAAATGCAATATTCTTAATGAATATTCCTCGTCCACAATTGAATAATCCTGTTGCGGATGCTGAAGTTCACCGAGATCGAAGATGTAAGGAAATAAAAACAAGCACTCGTAATAATTCTGCCAGGATATTGATTTGTGCTAGAGATAATTATTAGCGTTATGTTTGTTTGGGATTAGAGCTGTGTGCTAGGCTAGTTCTAGATAATGAAATTATACGGTTCAAACATATTTCATTCTCAGGCTACAAAAATAGTGTTGGCTTGGACTACAATGCATAATTCTACGGCACTAACAAAGTTTAATTTTCAAATTAAATTTTTTTTTATCCAAATCAATCTATTTAGGCCCATCTGTGAGAATCGGAGAGCTTCTTCAGTATGGAATGAGTCCACTGAAAATATTAGGAAGATTTTGATTGAATCATAGTTTAACTGTAAACCCTGGTGGTCATGTTAATGTTTTATCCAATTAACGATTTTTTTTTTATTGAATTTGACGATGTTCATTGATATGTTGGGGGTGGCGTAGCTGAATTGGTTGAGTGCTGGCGTTGCAACCGAAAGGTCCCGGGTTCAAACCCAGGTCAAACCAGAAATTTTTCTCCCCGTGTTTCAGATGGACACCTTAAGCCGTCGGTCCCGGCTGCCTAAAAACAGTCGTTAAGTCATGTCAGAGGCCCTGAAATTGATCAGGAGCGACCTGAAAACTCTGACACCAGATCTGAGCCAGCCAGGTTACACGAATATTATTATTATTATTATTATTATTATTATTATTATTATTATTATTATTATTATTATTATTATTATTATTATTATTATTATTATTGATATGTTTCGATATAAAATATAACATTAAATATTCATAATAAACATGTTATAATTAATAGCATGACACTTTTCAGCATTATGAGCTGTATCAATTCTTCAATAATCTACAATCAGAATAAATGTATAAGCATTCATTCATAAATCTGATCACTCAAAAAATTTGATATTGTGAAAGCATATTAATAAGTTTTATGAGCTTTAATGCTCACATTACTTTAATTTGTTCAGTTTTCTAATTTTTTATGCTTTGATTTCGATTGAAACCGATCATATTACTCCCCAACTTAATCAATAATATTTTGATATGAATTATTTTTTTAACCAAAGAAGGAACAGTGTAAAGTGAGAATTATTAGGACCCTCGAATTTTTTGATTGGTTCTTTCAATTATACTGTAATTAGCTGTAAATTCATTAGTGGTTTGAAATATACCAAGTTGAAATTATTTTGAGAAACTATTGTGCTAAGATTGGGTAAGAACCGTAAGTGTTATATTAATGAGTATGATTTCCAAGTGAAAAGTTTGAAATTAATATTCCATGCTAGCAATGACATTAGAATAAATTCAAAGTATAATTTCAAGGTAGGCCTTTATATTATTTTATTTATTCATGAGATTGTTTTTAGAATTATAAGGCCTTTCCTTGATTAACTTTCCAATTGACGTTCATATTGTAGTTGATATGAATTATCCTAATTGAAAAATGGCAATAAATTGAATTGAAAAATGGCAATAAATTGATTTGAAAAATTATTGTAAAAGTAAAGAGTTCTATTCTAATACGTTTGTTGATTTTTCCAATTCTTACATGAAAAAATCCCGTGTTAGGCCAGACTTCATTCTGTAGCCGTTGGTAGCATAATACAAAATAACGTAAAACCAAATAATAATGCTAAAAACAATAATAATAATTTTAGCCCTCAATAGCAGAATACAACATAAGGGTGGGTGGTTGTGGACGGCAAACTGCTGAAATGCAAAATTATCTCCCATAAGAACAATGTCATTTTTATCAATCTCTTAGGCTGAGGCCGCACTGGTGGGTAGAGTCTGGAGGGTGGAGGGTGAAATCTATAGAACATACACACCATCCACAGTAATACATCGTATGAATGGTATGTGTTCAGCCGCCATCTTGAAATTCTCAAATATGGACAACATAACCTCAAAAAAACAGTATGACGTCATACCATTCATACGATGTATTACTGTTGATGGTGTGTATGCTCTATAGATTTACCAACTACCCTCCACCCTCCAGGCTCTACCCACCGGCAGTGCGGCCTCAGCCTTAGAGCAGGTAGAACCTCTATTTATGGACAGAAAATTAAGGTTCTTCATGCAATTGAAGAGGAATTGAATTCTCAAGGGGCGTGACTCGTCACTTTTTCGATTTTCAGTTTATTTCAATAATTAGAGTTCAATACTTTTATAGTTAATTAATTAATATCTAGTACCGAGCTTCGTTCTGAAGCTGCGGCCGAACTGTTGAATTACATATTACATATGTTATTGTAAAAAATGAATTAAAAATTGATATGATCACCTCTCACAATTTTTTGACATGAACATGTTGTATAGACTTGAATGTAACTCCATTTACTCCAGCTAGATAGCGTTGGTCAGCTAACGATAACAGCCATTATACGCAGTACTAGGGATTATTCCTGAAGAAATATTTAATTCTCTTATGAATCCTGCCAGAGAGTTTTCCCGGACATGAGACTTGGAGCAATCTTATTCTTCCATCAAGGTTATATTACATTTAAAATTTCGATGAAATCGTTAGAGCCGTTTTCTAGATCCGTGGTTCCACATACATACATACAGAAATTGCTTGCTTAATAATTTATAATAGGATACGATAATTATTAAAATAAACTAAAAAGTCATGCCCCTGGAGAATTTAATTCGCTCTTCAATGACATAAAGAACATGGAATTCTGTCCATAAATAGAGGCTCTATCTGCTCCAAGAGATTGATAAAAATTACATTGTTCCTATGGATCATAATATTCTGCCGTTCGGCAGTTTGCCGACTACTACTGCCCACTCATAATGTTAAAACAAAGAATCATTTTTCAATCCCTGAAAGCACAATATAACATAATGTGAATACAAAATAATAATCATATCAATATCAAAACTCAAACATGAAAAATAAGCCTACATGTTTGATAAATTCAACAATAATCCCTTCACTGAAACAAATCAGTATCTGATTCTGATAGTGGAGTTAGCTGAAGCTGAGTGACATTGAAAAGCACCCTTGAGCTGTAACATGTAGTCTCGTATTTATTGTTTGGAACACGGAAATCAGACTGGCGAGTGCGGATGAGGATTGACTAGTGTTGGAAAGGTGCTTGAGCTGGCAATGCAGGAGCTTACAAGTAGGGGTTGGATTCAATGGATAACTAATGAAGAGGACGTTAGTGCACTCAGATTTTCTAAGAGACATGTGGAGGAGGAGGAGGAGGAGGAGGAGGAGGAGGAGGAGGAGGAGGAGGAGGAGGAGGAGGAGGAGGAGGAGGAGGAGGAGGAGGAGGAGAAAGGAGAAAAGAGGAATAGGAAAAGAGAGAGGGTGAGAAGGAGAAAGAGATAAAAGAATAAAGAGAAGAAGAAGAAGAAAAAGAAAAAGGGAGAAAAAGGAGAAGAGGAGGACGAAGAAAAAGAAGGATAGTAAAATTAAGACGAAGAAGAAGAAGAAGAAGAAAAAGAAAAATCATATTAAAAAGGAGGAGAAGGGAGTAGAAGAGAAGGAGGAGGAATAATAATGAGAAGAAAAGGATGTAAAAGAAGAGGAAAATTAAAAACAACGAGAAGACTTGAAAAGCAGAAAATACATGAAATAATAAGAAAAAGTAACATTTGTAATCACTTTTGATCAGGGATAGGTCTCATTGGGAGTTACAAGCTTGTTTTCATCGGAACATTCAAGTTCTGAACGTCATTCATAACGTCGTTAATCGGGAAAAGAAAACGATTATTTGCTCTCTGACAAGTAGTATTTTATTATTCTTTTCTATAAATTTGACTTACAGGATATTGAAAAATATGTTATTCACAATCCTATTCAATGTGTTCTCTGAATGGAACGGCGAAGTTTTGACACAAAAATGTATGTTCTTAGGAAAGTGAGAGTAGAGAGAGAAGAGAGTGCCAGAGTAGGGGGAAACGAGAGGGTGCAAAAAGGAGTAATTGAGAAATAGGAAACATTGAGTGGTACACCACAATTGTGGGCTGCGGGTAGGAGAGGCTAACGAGACTAGCAGTTAAAGCGGCTGATATTAATGATCTGCTCTGTCAGGAGAGTCTGAAAGCGCTCTACGGAAGCGAAAAATATAGCTGAGATCGCTCTTCATCCGATCAGCTCATAAAGACCGTTAGCAGACTTTCCTGATAGAGTTGGTCATTGATAATAGTAACTTGCCAACCGTCAGTTATGTTGGGGTTTACTACAGCTTCCCCTTCCTGAGCAGGAAAACAGAAACGCATTGAACAGTTCCTCAACTGAATGAGCTACACTTTTCTTCGCTCAACGCATCTGTCACGATTTTCGTCAGTCTGTAGCATCAGTCAGGCCTTTTTTCCATCACTGGCTTGAAACAAAAGTCGCTACTTCTGTCGAGAGCCTCTAGAACAACAATGGTATGCCATCTGTGCCGTTCTACCCCTATCAGCAATCTGATTTGAGCCACGGAAAAATGCAAAATAATATAATATAATCAATATAAATTTGAATGTCCATATTTCAATTGAAATCTTATTTTATGTATCAATTGATTAAAACCAATTCTATCAACCCCCATTTAATTATTTAAGTAACCTATTCAATCGCATTTCAAATATCCAATCCGATTCAAACCCCCCTTACATATTTGTGAAGAGAATTGATACTTCAGTTAGATGAAAATTTGAATTATAATTCATTCATTTAAGATTTGCAAATATTATATTTTCTAAAATACAATGGAAATAAAAAAAGTAACATTCGATAAAATTAAAATCTACAATGGATGAAATATGAATAATGTTGGATAAAGAGAAAAAACAAGTTATTGTCAAATCACAGTCTTGTCTTTACATGATATGAATAATATGAATAATTACCACAATATCACCTCCACAACTACTCAACGATTGATATTATATTGATACAGTCAAACCTCGATAAGGAGAATCTCATGGAATCGGTAAAATATCTTCGTATGGAAGTTTTGTTTTTTAATGATAGATTCCTATCTAGGAATACCTAGATGATACCTAGTCTTTTGACTAATGAGCAACTTTTTTCTTGCCTGAACTACTTATGAATCACTTCATAAGTGAATCCTCTTTGGGTCCTCTTATTCACATTTTAGCATTCTTATTAATTGTAGTGCTGACGATGAAGTTCTTTTTATCGAGGTTTTTACTACAGTTATTCGTTTTACAGGGATTTCTCATAGTCACTGTCGCGTTTTGAAAAAGTATTGTCATGGAGGCACTGGCTGCTCGTGCCCACGAAACAGGTGAAGTGCTGTAAAAGATACGGGCACCTGTTTCGTGGGTACGAGCCGCCAGTGTATGGAGGTCGATCGACTGTATGGGACCACTTGATTCTGTTGAACTACTATGTATCAATTCTGAATCCTTTTCCAACCAATGTCATTTCAAAAGACCGATTTTGTAGACATACCTATTCCGAAAGTTATGTTAATCTCTCGACACTGTAGGCACACTATAGCACATGGAGATATTTGAAAGTTTTATTGACAAATAAACGTGTGTGTTGCAATCCTAAAACGCACAAAAATTACAATGATTGGACCTCTTATTATACAGTCTGTTGCTCACTGGCGGCTCGTGTCCATGAAACAGGTAAAGTGCTGTACAGTAAGGGATACGGGCACTTCACCTGTTTTGTGGGTACGAGCCGTCAGTAGTGTTGCTACAAAACTTGTTTTTAGTGTTTGTTGAATTCAACTTACAAAACTTCAAGCTACATTCATGTATTTGTTCTCAAATGACAGAGACTTTTTGTTTATAAAGTAACTTTCACAACCCACAGTTACAAACGCATGTATCGAATTGGGAGTAGCGTAGTTACACATTTCTACATATGGTTGAGTAAATTCTGGTATTGTTCTTGATTTTATGTGCTCTACTCCTCTGTAATTTTATCAGGCGTATTGAGCCTTTCTCTCCTTATATACATAAGAATAACATTTTCGAAATGTAAAGTATTTCAAAGCCTAGTTATTATACGCAATTAGAGATGTAAAAACCTACGGTCGTTGATAGATTGTACTTTATTATTCTCCACATTCACTTCCAAGGAATGAGATGCATGCTGTGGTAAAAATATTGTTCCAGTAATATAAATATACAATTCATCAGATTTATTATTGAATGTATTATTTCTGAAATAATTTGAGCGAGCTGCTAGAAGAGAGTAGTTCCTATCCTATCTTAGTAGAATCTGTTCTATCGCAGCATTGGTATTTGATATTTTATAAAAATGCATAAAATATCTACCATTTTATGAGATGATAATTTTGGAAATCCAACTGAAGGAAGAAATTTTTAGCAAATTTTCTCGTAGAATTATTTCACTATTCTATGTTCAGGCCCACATGTTTCCATAATTATTACAACAGCTTTTGATATATGAAAAGAAGTTCCTGATAAGTCTTGGAGTATTATAAAAAATAATTTACAGTGTTCGCTATATGTAGTACTCATATCAAAGTATAAAAAACATCTTGTGATATCATAATATTCAGTTTATTACATTCTATTGATTACAAGGATTTATGTTTTACCAAAAATGATCATAACATTCCATTGATTTCAAGGATTTCTTTATTTGGTATACAGTTTTTCAGATTCCATAGATTTCAAGGATTTATGTTCCATCAATACATTATTTGAATAATGATAAAACACAAATACACACTGCAGAACAGATCCTTATTAGATACGAAACAACCACGATAATTTCTGGTTAAGAAGCAAATTAATGTAGTTCTCAATACGCCTGGTTCGATTCTCAAGCAATGTCATTGTCTTGGCAATGACGTTCCGATAACGCAAACAACACGTGATTTCCCAGGCTGTAAGAATGGCGATTCTCATAGGAATATCGACGCTGAAGAGAATTTCGATGAAAATATGCAACAATCAAATACTGCGTCATTCAAAGATGCGGAAACCCAATAGAAACAAAAAAATCTTGAAAATGTTTTTTTTTTCTTCAACAGCTGGCGTCCTCCATGAAATTATCTCTGTGAGAAAAATTCATGCGCTAGCAGAAGACAATAATAGTATAGAAAGGTTATTCGTGTCATTAAAACAGCAGAAATAATAAAGCTGATATTTTCCTTGGTTGCAGGCTGATGACAATGGAAGATCTATACAAGTGAAGCCCAACAGAAACCGAGTTGTGTAAGAATGAAGAGGTGAATTGATGATTGAAGGTAACTAACTAGTGGTTGGTTGGAAGCTACCTTTAGGATACTAAATAAAATCGGTGTGAAGTTTATTCGAATACACAGTGATACTTATAATTTTTATCATCCATTTACCTTATCAAACCTATTGAAATGGTGATTTGAAAATCATAAAAATTGGGTTAGCCTGCATGGAAAATTCAAATACCCAGTGATATTAATCTTTGTCATCATTTTTCTGGTTCATCCTATTAAATTAATTTTTTCTGGTTCATCCTTCGTGATTTGAAGAGCCCAATGCAAAAAGGATGAATGTAAAAAAAAATTACAAAATTGAGTTTATGATCGAATTTCATGCATTAACAACGGTAGAATATGATAGGCTAGAGTAAACTACTAGAAGGATAATAGTCTGCTTTCTACAGCTGTTTGAAAATCATGAAAATTTGATTTCATGGAGAGTTTGAACAACTCGATCTCTTCACCAGAAAACATATGAATTTTTATTGTCCCGAGAGTTTGTTGTAATCTTATACAAACACAGAGCTTTGTCGCGAAGCTAATTGGATCACAGTCAAACCGTCATAATGATTTTAATTCAACTAAACTGAATTCCAACAGTACCATAATACGTGGGCTACTTATGAAATCACAAAACAGTTATGATCATCCATTATATTCCTTGGCAGTGTACAAATTGATGACTGGATAATATAATTTGGTAGTGGAAACTCATTTGTGAATTAATCCAAACAGAAAAAAAGACTTTCCAGGAATGATTTGGATTGGATTTATATTTTCAACCATTAAAATGTGATTCTCACCATACATCGAGTCTCGATTGAGTTCATTGGAAAAGGTCGTCTATGCAGTGATTTTGAAACAATTTTTCTCAATTAATTATTATAAAATTTCAATATTACTCTCAAAAACTACAACAAATGATCAGGGAATATTAATTTGACTTACCAGAGATTTAATGTGGTTTAACATCCGAAAGTTTAACTATCTCGATATTCCAATGAATTTGTGGTCTTAATGATTGAATGATCAGGATGACTGTTGAATCTTAAATTTTTCTTATGCATGAGCAGAATTTATTGAAGCATTAATTATAAAAATATGAATTAAAATTTTCATCCAGCTCATTTTGGAAGACCGATCGCAGAATATGCCAAATTAATTATAAACTGAAAAGCTAAACTAAATTATTATGATTACTACTGTTATTATGAATTATTATTTTTACACTAATATCATCACACTTCTAATTACCATTTATTAGTCTCTGAATCGCAACAAGGCTTCAACATTCAATATTTTATATGAAATTCAGTTTACATAATCAACTGCAGATCTTTTAAATCTAGAAATAAACCATACAATCTTATGGTAATTAATTTTCTTATGTGAAAAGAAGCGCACTGCTGCCTTGCATCTATATAAATATAGTGATTGCTCAGTAATTATGTTAAATAAACGATTTCCGCTCTTTCAAAAAAAAAAAAAAAAAATATGGCAGCATTTCACTCAACATATACTCAAGCGCAATGCTTTAGTGATAAGTAAAAGCCTGATATTACTGCTTCCCACCCTTACATAGATTTTCCAAAGTAAGTATCCATAAATACAATTTGAATTTGTTGCAGATTTATAAACTGATAACCAATTTCAGTAACCTGTATTACAGGTTATATGTAAAATTCATGTGAATTCGAAAACAAAAAGTAAACGATCCACTACTACCATAATTTATTACTAATTATTTTGTTCCTTTATTGATCGTACAACAAATGGAAGAATTTATTAAATCGTGTCGAAATAGTAGCCTATTCAACAGTAGGCTACTACAATTTTGAAGTGACCTTTCAACAACTTTTAAAAAGACAATGTTTCGAACAATCATCTTTGATTTTATTACTTGTTTAGAGTGGTCCTACAAGCAAATATATCATTAATTTGCAGAGTAAACACCGTTCATAATTTTAAATTGCACTTGTCAACAGGTAGGACCAACGATCTCATTAATGAAGTAAGGTAAGTTATCGTTCAAATGCTGGTGCGATTGTAATGAGCATCATAAAAGCTCAATTTTTATGTCAAGATCCATCACGCAACTTGACTATGATTGTAACAGTGCTAGCGGGGTGGGAGTAGGATCTTCCAGACATGTGCTGCGCTCTTGTGGAGTGGAAAAGAAACAAACCGGTCTGATCGCTAGGCATAGGATCGATAGAAAACCGTTTCCAACTTTCCTGTTTCGACTATAGATCGCGCTCAGCCTCTACTACAGTATACAATAGCTGAATCATACCAGTTTTCTATATCTTATCGCTGAACTCTAATCGCTCTTACAAAGCGTGGAAAAATCTTATACTGAATAAGAAATTCAATTGCCTGTATAAAAAATCTAGTAATATTTACTAAATTCAATGTTTAATTTTTATAAATATTTATTACTTTACTACTGATATAAATGTTAGAATTTGATTTGATTTATTGAGGTGCTATCTGTACCAAACGTTTTAACAGCATAATAGATGCTACGAAACTAAAGTGTTATGGCGGAAATATTGAAAAGTCAATTTTTGATACTGTTTCCTTAAAATAGTAAACTACTTACTATTAGTAGCCTATCCTACTATTTTACTGTACTGTAGCCTACTTTTCATACTTTAGTCAATATGTTTAACAAACTATATTAAAATATACTCACCTTAATATTCCATATTGTTTTTGTTTCTTCCATTTTCCATAATCCTAGAATACTGAAAGGTTCAACGACCTTACAGTCTTACATACCAAGTTCGTGATTTCTTAATAATTGTACATCTTGTATGATACCATGAAAAATCATTAAATATCAATTGAGTACTGATTGTGTATACAAGTGGACATAATATTATAGCTTAATGGAGCTTGGTAAAGTAGAGATTAATAATTCTGTAAGCCACAATGTAGACTAATATTATCATAAGTATTATGCATCTAATAACAAAACTCCTCTATTTATCATTCCTCCTCAGAAACCGAGCTTTTAAAATTATTATCAACTCATTTAAAAAGAATTTGAAGACTTCATCAAGAAACATTTTTTTCATAGAAACGATAGATTGCTATCTAGTCTTGTAACTTGAGTAACTTTTTTCTTGCCTAACCCACTACTAATTACTTCATAAGAGAATCCTCCTTATTCACATTAGGTTCTCTTATTGACATTTCAGCATTCTTAGTACATTATTGACTATACTACAAGAAACATTGAGAAACGTTAAATTTTTCTGATGTTATTTTAGGTATTCCTAAAAGGATTTAATTCTTATAATCGTAGCTCTTCATTAGAATACATCCATAAACAGATATAATCCTTTCATTAATAGGTTGGTTCAAAAGATTATTGAATTTTATTGGATCAGATTGCTAAGATTGATCAGATTTCTAGATTTCTAAGATTGGATCAGACTTCTATCATTGCTAAGATTCAACCATGGATATCTCAAGCTTATTAACAATTTCCCAAAGTTTTCATTATGTTATTATTGTTGACTTCATGGCAATAATTATTACAATAAGATTACTGTTTGAATAAGAATCTAGAACCAAACTGAAACTGAACTACAAGTAGATGAAAACTGAACGAAAATAGCAAATGAGAATGAACTAAAACTGATAAGAAACTGAATTAGAAGTAAATGAGAAGTCAACTGAAACCAGTGAAATATCTTAAGGTGCCAAGCATTCTATAATTGAGAGGGAGTCTAGAATAGAGAAAACCAAAAACTGAGGACATTGGGCCTACTAATAAATTGGAGTTTCACGCCGCTAAAGTCATATGGAGCTAAGTGCAATCACACGGATAATTTAATGATTGTATTGAAAATATACAGAGGATCTATAGTAAGCAACCTTATTTATTTATCTTGGAAGATGGGATCAAATAATTATACAAGAAATGCATTGTTTTAATTGATATAGTACCACCAGAGAGTGTGAAAGAAAATCTATCATCAATCTACTGGTATTACTTTTACTTCTCACTTCTATTTAAATAATTTCAATCAATATTATTTTCAACATCTATTACTCTACTGGTATTACTCTTACTTCTATTCCTATTTGTTAAGTATTTGTGGAATCCTCGATTACTATTAGTTCACTTTTATATAGGTATTACATAAAATTCTTGAGCTCGTATTCACAGTAGCAGTTCAACTATAGTTTTAGAGTACAGTTGAAACCATCAGCTGACTCAGGGGAAACACATTCAATAAGAGTAACCATAGCTAGATTCGTTAATCATAGATTAAACTATGCTTGATTTAATCCTGGATTAATTTATTCTTGGTTTAACCTGCTACTGAACATAAGACCCTTACACACCTTGGAAGACATGAAATTCATTGAGTTGATTCTTCTCAGTTGATGATGCCAATATTTTATTGAAAATGGTCATTGAGTGATGGGTTCAGTTTTTAAATGTTGAGCACTTGTTGAGAGCGTCGATGATTTGTGTTGCATTTGAAACCTGCATACCTTGACTTATCTTTCAAATGTGTGTGAGTGAATGCTCGCGTATGCCCGTACAAGTGTGGCACTTGATAGATTGCTTCATTTATATCCTGTCAAACAAGAGAGAAAAAATTACGAAGGCCCTTACAAGCAGTGCATTCGAACTGCTACCAGTTTAGGTACGCATATTACCAACTTACGTAGACTCATCTGTTAGCAGCCATTATTATTATTCTTAGTCTCAGTAGCAATAAAATTCCTCATCAAAGCAAACAGTTGGTTATCGTTAGAGATGTGAGATGCTGAAGAAGTGTGATCAAGGTTTTCAACCTGATCATGATGGCTGTGAGTTGGAAAGAGTTTCAAGCACTTCTTTTTATTACTCCAACTCCATCCATGAAACATTATCTCAATCGAGGAGAAGAACAAAAACGTGATTTGGAATTAAAAATTTATTTGGAAAACCAAACTCTCCAAACTACAGAATCTAGAGATTAGTGGAAACTTTGACAAAATGAAGTCACGTACTTGTGTAGATTATTCAGAAATTATTTCAGCTATCAGGAATAACTTAGCTTGAACTTGAACCACGCATTCAACAATCAGCTGATTTAGATTCTTCCTGTTATTACAGCAACAAATGCAATAAATTTTGGGTGAGAGTGTATAAAAATTTGAAGTTTGGAAACTATTTTATCATCTTTTTTTATTACAAAAAGGACTAAGTATGGTAAAACAAAAACTTCCATTAATGATTTGTAGTATGAAATCTCGGAAACTCTCGAAATCGTTGGTTTATGTTATAAGAGCTGCCTGTAGTCAAATTTACGAGAGTCAATGATATTAATATTATCACCATACTTCAATATAATAAATAACCCTATTGAGTTCCATAGAAATTGATCTTATCACTGCAGCTCTATTGAATAAACTTCTGTGCAGTATAAAAACATGGATTTTTCGTTAGTTTCAACTCACAATATTGTTGTAATTATTGAATAGTTGAGGATGATTGAGCTTTTAATAATGAAGTGGCATAGTTTGAATAGAGTAGCCTGATAATGTTCATTTACCCATTATCGTCAGTTGTTTGAGATTTTAGCAATTTAGATCTGATGATTATCATCTATCAACAAAAGATTAATTCATATTAAAAAATGTAGTCTACTACATACTGAATTAAGTTTGGTAAGGGCCTACCCTCAAAGGCCAGTGCTTAGTTTACAATAGAATTGATGATATATATTTTTTTCAAATATCTTATAATTGAAATTGAAAACTTTCAACAAATAAGTCATTTTAAGAAATATGAAAATTTCCAAACTTGAGTCTTTCATCTTAAAATGACTAGTTTCTACTCTAGCTTCCACCTTTTTCTTAGTAAAGTCGGCCAAGAAAGCTACTAACACAACCTTCAATCACTTCAGAAAGTTAAAATGTAGTTTTAACTATTAAAGGTCTCTCTCTCTCTTTTGGTTCATCTTTCACATTTGAATAATTTTTATATGAATATGGATTAGGAACAGCTCTGAAGGGTAATTGACTAGTTGAAGTGATTGAAAATGTGAAGTTTGACTTTCGAAATACGGTACAGTAGTCTCAGAAGATCGATCGAAGCCCGAATAAACAAAATCATGCTTCATATTTGTGTTTTTTAAGAGCTGTTATGAGTACGTAGCCTACGTCTCAAGAGAACACGAGAAAAATTTAAGTGATTCATAAAACTACAAACATATGATTGCTGGAATATTAATCTCTATAATAATCGATAACATGTACGTTTTCCTATTATATAAAATCAAAAGTCCAATAATATTTTGAGGTAATGGAGAGTAGTAATTCTCACTCAACACCATCATGAGTTTGTGTTTTATAACAGAGGTTATCTATAATCAGGAAATCAATATCTATATCAGACTGAGTTCAAAGAATTTTATACTACGGTAAAGCTGATTCGAAAGTTAAATAGAATAATTATATATTATTATCAATATATATATATTCATTTACACAGAATAAAATACATAATTTAAAAATAAATTGGAAGTTGAACATGAACAATACAGAAAATCCCGCTTAAAATTGGATCAATAGGTATTTTTTGGAAAAAGATTTCCTGAATATTCACTCTCGAAGATAACTAACAATAATTAAAAAAGTATAGTAATTCAATTATTCAATACATTTTATAATTATTAATACAAATCAATTATTTATTTCTCCAATTAGAAGTGATATGATTATGAATCCATATAATGTGAACGTGATTGAATCAAAGCTACCCAATTGAACTCGAAGACAAGTGCAATTAATTTCGCTGTATTGGAGATGCGATATGAGCGCATCTAACATAACTCAGCTATCATCATAATCATCATAGTCACTTCCCTCTGAAGCAGACTTCATCCGATTAGAATTATTATTGTTGCATCCGTTTGCATCCCAGTCTTCAATCTAAAGACCCGAGCTGGCTTGGTTTATTAGCTTGGTGTGTCTTATAGATGTGATGTACTGCCCTTTACTGTTTGTTATGCTGGTTATGCTGGTGGACCAAACACAGTTTAGTTTCAGAACAAATGCTAATATGCACGGTTGCTCAGTTGATCATTAGCAAAGGAAAATTAATTAGTAACTTACGAAATTTACGAAAATTTCAAGAGGAAATTTAAGGATAATAGTAACTATTAGATAATACGATATAGGCCTATTTCCTTCATCTTAGAGTTACTTTATCACTGTTTTTTAGTTCAAATAAAAATCGCAACAACCCTTTTCTGGATAATTCAAATAACCACATTGTTTTTGTTTTTTGTACAAAAAGAGAATGAATTTCATTTTCAATCTATCGAAATCTCCAATGTTTTCTTTCGCCTAATCTGACTGGTAGACTTCACTCTATATTTCCTTTTTCTTAGGGCTACTACTGTAGCCTACTTATCAAAGTTTTCAATAATTAATGTAGATCTCAGTCCTCTTTTTTATAATATTTTTTCTTTCAACATGACATGTTTCGACGCTTTATTCATTTTCAAATATAAATAAACGAGTAAAAACATTAATCAATTCTATTTATACTCTATTCTAATTAATCATATTTGTTTGATTCTAGCATAAATTTCAAATGATTTCGTTTTCAAACTGTATAATTCCATCAAATATCTAGGTACCTAATGCAGCTATTTCATTCTATAGTATATTGACATCCTAATGGTATGCCGGTCCTAAAGCAGTTCAAATCAGAGTATGGGAGCCAGTGTGACTTCACGAGTGAGTGAGTCGAGGCGAAACGTACAAGGTGTTTGACAATAAGGTTTTCTCAAAGAAACTACATCCTTTTCCATTCAACTACTGTAAAAAGTTGGTTCACTTGTTTCTATTGTTGTGAACGGAAGAGTTCTGGCTTGACAATATATACATAATAATATATACAGTGTGGAAAATGTATGTAGGCCTGCCAGTGTAGACGGCAAGGACATGTATATGTATATGACATTATTTTATATGTTGTTGGGACACCTAGTCGGTGTAGTGTGGGCGAGTGCTGGTGAAGGCGCGTGCGTGTGTGCGCGTTGTCTGGGGCCGTTGTGACAAGAAGATGTTGATTGGCTCTGATTGTCAGAATTGCCACTTCCGCTTCCTCCAGCCTTGAAGACACGACTTTTGACTTGAGCCTTCTCCACTTCACTCCAGTCCGATCCCGGATCGCCACTATCCACTTGCCACTGTACTTGCTAGCAACATCCAACACCACAATCAATGCGGCAATCTACATAATCTTCATCGACATCCTCAGTCTTCAATCAGAGTAGGCCTAGATAAGTTAAAACAATTGAGGAGTACGATCTCATAAGGTGTCGTGTTATCCACACATAAACTGGTAACTTACCAGTGAGAATAAAATAACTCACTTTTATGGGGTTGCGCCGACAGGGATCAACTATATTGAGGAGTTCGATCTCACAAGATTTCTAATTAATTACAGATGAACTGTCAACTTCAGATGAACTGCAAACTTCAGATGAACTGCAAACTTCAGATGAACTGCAAACTTCAGATGAACTGTCAACTCCAGATTAACTGTGAACTGTCAACTGCAGATTAACTGTGAACTGTAAACTCCAGATTAACTGTGAACTTCAGATGAACTGCAAACTTCAGATGAACAACCGTAAACTTCAGATTAACTGTAACTTCAGATGAAACCATTCACTTATGTGTCTTGCACCGAACGGGATCATCTAAGTTATATTGAAGAGTTCTATGTTCGATCACACAAATAGTCGAATTATCCAACAAATGAATGGAAACTTCGAATTGAACAACTTATTAATGTGGGGTTGCACCGGGATTAAGTATATTCAGTCATTTGATAGCTAATTAGATGAGAAGACAAGATATTGTCCAGTATTTTATTAATGATTTATTAAAAATCGAGACTTTCGAGACTATAGGCTATCGATTTTTAATAAATCAGTGGTTTGACAATGTCGTGTCTTCCCATTTAATATGGATAACTACCACAATATCACCTTCACTACTACTCAACAAGTGATAGCAATTTGATTAGTGCTGCATTGATCGCAGATCATAATTAATCTTGCTTGGTACTGTCCAACATTGATATGAGTGCAACATTTAATCCCATCAAATGGGATCAGCCGATTCAAAATATTTTATTACAGTTGGGGTAGATCTATATTAGTGTATTGAGCCCCCCGCAGTGTACCCATAAATGAGACAAACAGGATCATTTTAATTAATTTATGGGATCAATTTTCATAAGCGTAGAGAAAAAATTTCTCAATGGAGCATTCTCTCACCTAGTGTAGGATCAATTGGCTGAAAACTAGTCACTTTTATTCCATCTTATTTATTTCAAATTCAAATTTATTTCCACAAACAAAAATCGGTACAAAACCAAAATGACTTGCAATTACACTTTGACAGTATACTAAAAACAAGATAATCAATTATTAAAGTTGAAAAATTATGCAACCAAACAAAAAATTCAATGCAAGAACAGAACTAATGACAAACACACATCGGCAAGAAAGAACAGGGAAGCCCTTGGTATTTACAACACAATTTCATTAGAATATAGTCCAAAATTTTAGATTATAAGTCCGAATTTCTGTTTCAGCCGAGTTTTTCTCACTCAAAGAAATGATCCGAAAGTGGTAATTGTAAAATAATTCTTAATTTTGAAGGGCGAATCTGAACAACACAGAATAGTTCTAAACTTTCATTAATATAGAAAAATTAATTAAAAAATTTAGAGCCGAAATTATTATACATCAACATTTACTGTAACTATGGTAACATAATTTATAGCGAAATTATATAATAATTGAATAATAATAATAAAATATTATATAATTTTAAGCGAAATCTAACAATCTTCACCATGTGATATCTGGTCTGATATTGTCTAATGTGATATTGATAGGCTATGATATAGCCTATATTCTAGTGCTTCATTATATTATAATAAAGCACTGGAATATTGTCAACTACTTAGATAACTCGTCGTTAGAATACACGTTTCATTTTAACGGCGTGTCTTTTAAAATGTTAATGTTAATCATAATTTATAATAAATTAATAAAATGTTTTTTTATGAAGTCAAGAAGTTTGGGGCAGTGATGTTCACTCAACCATTCAACCACAACCATCACTTCTATGAGAACTTGGCAAATTTCAATGCGATTGGAAGAAGAACACTTTTCGAAGTGTGAATGAATTGTGGAGACCCAGCGTAATACTAGTAGTACAGGTCGTGAAATATTCATGGAAGACCACATACACAGTATGCACTGCACACAATGCCACTATTTTCACACAATACTGACGATGTTTGTCACAGCGCTCGAAACGATATGTGGACCTATTTTGAATAAGTCATAATTGTTGGAGTAATAGGTGCTCCTGTCTCACAAATCAGGCCCTCTTTTGTTTTACTGAATGCAATAAAAGCCTTGCTTTCAATGCCTATTTCCTTTTATCAGCTTGTCAGTCCTGCTTGTTCTTCTATAGCTTTTGATAATCACTACAACTCTTCCCTACGCTGAAAGAAGTAATCAGCTTCCACTGAGATATGAGAAATGTACAAATTATACAACTTTAGCCGTTGTGTTAAGAAAAAGTATTGTAACTAAGTAGCGCTATACCGTATAGACCAGCTGAAGATAATCGATCATCTTTCTTCAGTTGCTGCTTCTGGATTGAGTCTGCTACTTAATTTTAAGTAGTTTTATTCTTAATCTTTGGTGAGTTGCTGCTACTGGATTGAGTCCGCTTCTCAATTTTAAATAGTGTTTTCTTAATCTTTGGTGAGTTGCTGCTACTGGATTGAGTCTGCTACTTCATTTCAAGTAGTTTTTTCTTAATATTTGGTGAGTTGCTGCTACTAGATTGAGTCTGCTACTTAATTTTAAGTAGTTTTTTCTTAATCTTTGGTGAATTGCTGCTACTATAATATTGAGTCTGCTAGACTGCTTCTTAATTTTTTTTTTTTTTTTTTTTTTTAATTATTAGTAGTTTTTCTTAATACAGTGATCATAGCTAGGTTGATAATTATCAATTAGCTGTCAAAAATACATGTGAACTTATCAAGAGTTAGTTATATTTAGTTAGTTAGTTATATTAGTTATTTATCACGCTCATTTAGTTTATAACAAGTAGGTTTATTTAATTGATAAATGGATTATTTGATGATAGGCATACATGGAACACTAAATTTAGTAACATTTGATTGTTTAGCATTGGATATGGTGAGCTTATTTCATTGATGAATAAATTATTCTATGATATAGATCCAACTCTAGGCTCAGAAATCTTTTATTGTTTGTTATAGAAGGAATCAAATTCACTATAAAAAAGTAGAAAAATTCAAATACTAGGTCAATTAAGAATATACTAGCCTACAGCTTCATCTCGTTATTTTCCATATTGATTCTTGAAGCCCAAAAATGTATATCATGTAAATATAGTGTATAAGATTCTAATAAACTATTCTAGACTTTTTAGGGATCTATCATATAGTTCATAAACTTCTTAGGTTTTGTGGATCAATTCAACTGGTGGAAATAAAAATAATTCAAGACTAATATTATAATATTAGCACTGGTTTGTCCCAGTAGTAGAGAGCGTCTAATCGGTGAGATTAGATAAGCGACGTGCCTCTGCCACCACTGTTGTACTAGTGACCGGTTCCTCTGAATTCAATTCATGAGTCTCAAAAATCGCTTCCCGGTGGTTCGGAACCCACCAAAAGCAGTAGGTCCATTCATATTTCATTATCATCCTTCCCATTACCCACGCACAGGCTCAAGAGCCCATGTGGGCATCACCCTCAAAAAAATATTAGAAAATAATGTTGAGAATCATCATGTTGTGAGAGAAAGTCAAACAATGATAATATATTTAGTTAATAAATTTTCACACATCATTGATTCTTATATCAAATTATGGAAGTTTCTTATGTTTTAAAACACATAATCTAATCATGTAAGAGCTCTTATGCTTCAACTTCGCCCATAACATTAGCTCACATCGTGAACAAAGTGTGAAAATGAAGTTATTTGTCTAATAAGAAGTTGGCTGTACAATTGAAAGCTTCCGATATCAATGCAGGGTTGCCTTAGAAGCTCCTTACTCATCTAGAAGTTGATAGGCTGCAGAAGAATGTTGGAAATGTTACCTTAATCTTAGGGCTACTTTATGACTGTTAAAAAAGGCACTGTTATTAACAACAAAAATGTTAGAAATATACAAATTGATGCGGAGTTGCCTAGTCGCCCCTGAAACTGCAACAGTATACAATGGCGTGCTGGCGATATTTTCAAATAAGTTTGGTAGTACAAGACTGCTGAAGTGCTCATATTATAATAATGTATAAGGTTACTTGATCACTTTTCCCTAATCAGTCTCGTTTTTAACAGCATGAATAAAAATAATTGAAAAAGGGTACTGAGTTTAACATTTAAAACAAAAAACAGTAATAAATTAGCCCTAAGATAAAGGAAACATGAAAAATGTTACTATTAAGTTGTTAAATATACGTCGTCAAAATCTAGCTGTAAGAAATACAGTGATCTAAAATAACTCAATTTTAGAATATACGCGTTGTTATTATTTTATATTCTATTATTCTATATTGTAATTTTTCTAGATTCGATTCGGTTGACCATTTTTATACATATTCCTATCATTTTAATACAGATACATGCATATTTTAATACAGATATACTGTAATATGATTTTAGTGTTTCTATCAATGGATGAAATAAGTTGATAGATTATTGCCACCTGTTTTGACATTCGTTTCAAGGAATATGTATCTAGTGAGTGTAAAGCCGGCTAGACAGGCTGTTTGGGAGGTTGGAGGCGATGCGTTGCTTTGCTTTGAAAGCATGACAATAGAGGATGATGGATGATGGACGGATGATCGGCCGCTCCACAGGAGCTCTATCCTAATTCGAATTGTGCGGGTGTGTAATGTAATTATAACGCACGGGTCCCACGGGTGATTCCGCTACCTGTTTTTTAATTCGGTTTATCGACTGGGTGCTGTTCTCACTCGCATTCCTGCGGCAGTCGGAAGGTGTGAAAAGTTAGTGCAACAAGACACAGGTAGTATGTCCAAGCAATGAAGACACTCTTAGAAGAGGGGAAAATGACTCCGGTTTGATCAATATTGGTTCAAAAACTTCAAATTTGGTCTCAAATTGTAGTTTAAAAATTTTATAACAATTTGAAACTAAATTTTCAATTTTTAAACCAATATGAACCAAGCTGGAGTGAATTCCCCATCTTGCCAGAATGTCTTCTTTGCTTGCACAGACTGTAGCCAGTGATTAATGTGATTTGCGGCGTGTCCAATCTCCAAATTAGTTTAGGCAGCTTCCGCTGACAGATTCGCTCCTACTTAAAAACAATAGACGCGGCAGTTTATCATCTGCGCATGACAAGTCACAGGTGGACGGCGACACTCATATCTACGCGGCTCATTCTCACGTTAGTGGGGTGGCGGAATTCTTTGAGATCGGGGATGCTCGACACAGGCGCGAAATTGGTAAAGCTACTCAATAGCTTCTTGTCTTGTCTCAATAGCTTTTCGGCAACACACAAGCGAAATGCGAAAACTCTCTCAATCAGTTCTTATACCCTGATCTTAGCAGTATTATAACCTTATTATACCATTATAGCAATCTTATATCCCGAATCCTATACCATTATCAGCTCTGATACACTGCAATAGGATCGAATTCCTCTCTGTTTTGATAGTAGCTCGTTGTTGACCGGTTCTAGAGCAGTTTAAATCAGAGTTTATTTGTTTCCTGAGGGTGATGCCCACATGAGCTTGTGCATGGGTAATGAGAGGGATGATGATACAAGATGACGACTATTTCTAAGTAGACAGGGCCGACGGCTCATAGATACGGGGTGGCTGTATCTATGTGATTGTGTTGTGGTCAAATAATTGTGCACCGGTTGGTATTGATAGACAATAAAAAATTAATTAAAAAGTAGAAAATATGAATGAAAAAGTATAATATGAATGAAAAAGTAGAATTAAGTTAAAATTAAATTAACATTAAAGAGTGTTTTTTACTTCTTGTTTCTCAGATTAGCTCTCATCTGGTCTTGGTTCATCCTCAGAGAGATCGACAATGGGCATTCTCAACATAGAAACGAAGATTAAAACAGGTTCTATCAAATTATAATCTCTATTTACAATACAGTTTTTCGAATTCGCCCTAGTGAGGGTTTTTCCGAGGGTCAAGCACACATGAAATCATAGGCTTGATGAGAGAGACTACTACTTTTGTGGTGGTCGGTATTGACGGCTTATCGTCTCCTCCGAAAGATGGGAAGTTGTAAAGTAGGCATACTCTCCAAAAACCATTTTTTTTTTGTCCAGTTCAATGAATTCGAACTCAATACTCCAATAATATAATCATATCAAATAATCCATTCCTGTCTGTATAAGTCGAGTTTAAAGTATTGGGAAAAAACTGTTTCTGAAGTGATAGTAACTGCCAATTGAAAAATTGAATATTCAACTGACTTATGATGTTATCGGACAGACACTGGCAGCTCGTACCCACGAAACAGGTGAAGTGTCCGTATCTTTAATTGTACAGCACTTCACTTGTTTCGTGGGCACGAGCCGCCAAAGCTGACAGAACTCATCAAATTTGTTGATTATCTGACATTATCTCATGTTGATGCAATGCATTTCCACAATACAATTTTGGTTTTAATTTCTCATTTTGAATTTGTGAATCTGATTTTATCCTTTGATTTGAATTGAAAGGTGGTTGGAAATAAACATAATTTTACTTGTTCATTTACATTTTATTGCATTCTCCATTCTTCTCAATATTGTCGCAGAATATTTCGAGTGTTTTGAATAAGTTCCATCAATGTTATCCGTTAAGCTGGCATCATCTCTAATCTATCTTCAACACTAGCAGTGAAGAAGCTAAGATGCAATCAACCGTTGTAATTGGACAGGAAGGCTTGATTTTAAGAATAATGAATTTTGAAGAGCTTAATCTATTCTGTAGCGCAGCAGCTCCGCATGCCATAAATCAAAATCGGAGACAGATCCGAATGTTGATCCCGAATATCGATCCTGAATATATTGATCAGGATTCACTGGCGGCTCGTACCCACGAAACAAGTGAAGTCTTATTATCTTTTACTGTAGAGCACTTCACCTGTTTTGTAGGCACGAGCCGCCAGTGTCAGGAATATCGTTCCACGTGTTCCGAAGAGTCCTGTCGATCAACAATTAAGATATGCAAATATCACAGGTTGGTTGAAGAGTGCAAGTCGGATTTCAATCACCACCACCAGCTTACCTAGATGGTTGCCTCCAAACTCGATTATCTGTGCGTTATTCATCATTATTTCCATAAAGAAAATCTATCAAAAGTTTTGTTTATGAATGATTTCTCCATCCTTACCTTACTTACTCTCGATTTAGAAAAGGAATTTCAATATTTTGTAGAATATTTATTTATTCAGTTATTTACAAATAATACTTGATGGTAAGGATCAACAGGCTTGAGCCCGAAACAAGTTAAGTGCTGTATAGTAAAAGATACTTCCCCTATTTCGTGGGCACGAACCGCTAGTGAAATATTGAAAATCTAGTATAGGTACTAAAACGTTTTTCTACAGTATACAGGACACAGTACATCCTGTCTTCAAGATCATGCTTGAGATGTCGAGCTCTTGACTTTTCATTCAATCTGAAACCAATCATAAACCGACAATCGATAGGATCATAAACCGTTAATATTGATAGTACAGAAAATATTGTTCAGATATGCCCAAAATTAATGGAATGGAAATGCATTTCCGAATACTTTCGATGAGTTGCTACTTCCTGAGCTGAAGAAGTAAAAGCGTTATTTACGTATTGACGTCTCGATTTTCAAGAAATAATCTCAATACCTTGTAGTATATTAAGGATATGAATCATTAGTTCCCTAAAATATGGAAAACCTAGTATGTAATGGGACGATTTTCTCAAACACAGTACAGGACTGAGATTTAAAGTTTTTCATTTTTCTTTCCCTAGAAAATACATTTACCTTATAGTATATCAAGGACATGAATTATTGGGTTCCTGAAATATGGGAACCTAGTATGTAATAGGACGTTTTTCTCAAACGGATAACAGGACTGAGTTTCAAAGCTTTTGATTTTTCTTTTCCTCGAAAATGCATATACTTTGTAGTATATTAAGGATATGAATCATCGGTTTCCTGAAATATGGAAAACCTAGTTTATGTGTGTACTGAAACGTTTTTTCTCAGATACAGTACAGGACTGAGATGTAGAATTCTTGATTTTTCCTTTTTCTATAAAAGTAACCGAGCGTACAAATAACACAAAGCTGATTGTGTTGATTAATAGGCGGGCAGATCCTATGCCGCTGTGACATCTCTATGAACAGCAGAAGTCATTTTCATAGAGATTAATTGTTTTCTGCATTCTCTGTCCCGTTTATATCTTTCTCATTCTTTTTCTCATCGCATCATCCCACTTTGTTCTCAGGCTTTTCGAAGGACAAAGAAGAAAGTTGAACTAGGATGAGAGACGAAGGAAGAGGAGCAACAACAACAACATGAAAATAAATAAGAAGAGAAGATAGAAAAGAGAATTTCAAAGCGAACTTCCGGTAAGAACAACAGGAAACGGCCAGAAGCTACGCCTTCTCAAGAACTTGACGTGTAAGTCGACCTATACTACAGCTAGCCTACGAACTGGAAGTCACTGACATGCCATCAATAAAGCTACAGGTACAGGTACTTGTGTCATGGCACCGTTCGAAAAAAACTCGAAAAATTCCCATCCTTGAGACTCAAAACTAGATCATCATTGCTTCAATCTGACAGATTTTATATTATTTTATTTAATAAAAATTTTGATTTTTTCCACAATTACTTGTATATTTCATTTTAGCCTATTTGTGAATAAATATTCATGGAAGTTATTTTTGATGGATTAAGTTCCTTGAAATTTGACTACAATAAACTGATAAATCAAACTTATTCAAAAGCAGTCGTAACCGAGTATACCAATAATAATTATTTGTATTGTTCATGATTTATGGTGAGAAGCAGTCAGTGGCGGATTACCCATTAGGCACGATAGGCAACTGCGCAGGTCTAAAAGGGTTGCAAACCGCAAATATGAAATAGAAAATTGCATCTTAAATTTTATGTAAATTCATGCTACACAAGAATTTTAGTAATTTAAAGCCGCCTATAGGGCCATCCTCCCTTGCGCTCAGTTAACTTGCTGCCAATGCATGGATATGATTACTACTAGCCGGCAGATAACCTCTGTCAGTGTAAGCTGAGACAAACAGGCTCGCTTCGATCGCCTGCAAATTACGTTCAGAAGGAATTTATTAAACACAGCATTTCTAGACCTAATCTGGATCTGTTTACCAAATTTCAACATTTTCTACCAATTTATTATCGAAAAATCCAAGAAAGAATCCGAAAATTCCGCTAATATTGAGCGTAACCTTGGGGGGTATATAGGACATAGTTTGAAACTTGATTCAATATCTTCCAAATTAGTACATCTATAATCTCGCTGAACCATTGTATTTACAGTAAGGATTGGTCGTATCAAGGCGGAAGATATGCAACCCGCAATACATCTACAATTCTGAAAAACCTGATTACTGGCTAATCTTGAACGGAATTGAAAAATATTTCAAGACAACATTTCTAGACCTTATCTAAACCTGCCTACCAAATATCAACATTTTCTATCGATTGGTTCTCGAAAAAATAAGGAAAACACCGAAAAACTCTAGAAAAACTAATATATTTGGCGTATCCTTGAAAAGTTTTTAAAATCCGTTCTTAGCGCGCGTCTAAACGTCCAACTGTAGGCCTACGTACCTGCCAAATTTGAACGCATTCGGTTCAGTGGATTTGTAGTTCTGGTGATGAATGAATCAGTCAGTCAGTGCCATTTCGCTTTTATAGATATAGACTAGCCGGCAGGCTCGCTTCGCTCGCCTTCTCCGCCTAGCCAGGGGGCTCCGCCCCCTGGACCCCCGACAGTATCGGCAGTGTAAGTGAGTCAAACAGGCACGCTTCGCTCGCCTGCAAAACCTCTGTCAGTGTCAGCTGAGACAAACAGGCTCGCTTCGCTCGCCTGCGAATTCCGTTCAGAAGGGATTCGAAATTTATTGAGCACAGCATTTTTACACCTAATCTGGACCTGTTTACCCAATTTCAACATTTTCTGCCAATAAGTTCTAGAAAAATCTAAGGAAAACACCGAAAATTCCAAAAAATAGTAAAACGCTAATATTAAGCGTAACCTTGGGAAGTATATCGGACATAGTTTGAAACTTGATTCAATATCTTCCAAATTAGTTCATCTAAAATCTCGCTGAACCATTGAATTTACAGTTATGTGCAGGCCAGACCGAGCTCGCTACCTCGGCGGTAGTACCACCAGCAGACGTTTCAAAAGTTCGCCTGGCTCAGCGAAGTAAAACTACCGCCGAGGTACGACCTCCGCGGTAGCGAGCTCGGTGTGGCCTGCTCAATTGAATAACATGGAAAGCGAGTTTTTTTAGCTCGCTATCGCCGCGGTAGCGAGCTTGGTGTGGCCTGCCCTTTAGGATTGGTCGTATCAAGGCGGAAGATATGCAACCCGCCAGTGAGCCGCCAGTGATCAGTATATAACTGATACAAGGAAAAACATTAGAATATGATTTAAGAGAAAAACAGCTGAGTTTACTGAAACTGTTTATATCTAGAAATCATTTACAATCATAACAGCAAGTATTAGCATCCAATATACATTTTTTATTGATAATATCTTGTTTAAACTGATGATCAATGTTATAATTATTGGAGTGTTTGATAAATTGAATTACTTTTATTCACCTCCAATAAATAGGCTATCGATCCAATCTTTCATCCAAGTAGCTCTACGTTTGATTGCATTGCAATTATTTCTAGAAATTACATGAATGAGTTCAAATATCTCATTCAACTTTAACGTAATTATTCTCAACCTAAGCCAATGCAACTAATACCTGTTCAACCATGTATTTCACGAAAGTTAGGTTTAATTTACAGTATTTTCGTGCAATCGAACTTTCAAGTCTACGACGTCCTTCTCAGACTTATATCTTGAGATAGGAGAAAAATATTGTTGAGTATTTATTTATTTATTTAGAAGAAACAATAGAATTATATGGCAGACAAGATAATAAAACCAGGGTATAAAATTAGATCATAAGAGTCATATTCAACTAAATAAAGCTTCTATCCTTCGTGGTAGGTATACTTTCTGGTGGGTAGCCAATGTTTATCATATCATGTGATAAAATATACTGTACTAAGAAGACTAAAAGCTTAATAATTATGACCTACTATTTGGTCACTGGATCATCTAGGCTCTCCAAGTAAAAAGGTTTAAGATTCATAGGAAAAGAGTAAAATTGTATGCGAAATATACAATAATTTTAATAGATATTGAGCTGGAATCGCAATGTTCATTCGACACTATGTAATTAAAGTTACATAAGTTAATTCACCGTCCACCAATGTCATCCTGTCATCAGTTGAATGAAATTGTAGGTCTAGCAGGATAATAAGGAGACAAACTCTATAGAATTCGAACAACACTTCCCACTCGCATGTACTATTGTTCTTTTTTCACCGCTTCTGTATTCACTGATTTGAATCCAATTCAAATAATATTTTCTTGTTTAGGATTTTTTTAATGTCAAAAGGACGGTTCGTTTGCTAATAAACTTATCAAAAGATAGTATTTTTTTATATATTTGATCGAGCATCAGAGGATCAGAGTCATGTGTTGATATGCGTTATAGTGATGACTGTGTTTCAGAATAATTTTCGATGTTATTTCGTATAGTAAGCTACTTAGCTTTGTTGAATGTTTACTAACTTAGGTTGGTTTGAATTCAATTTGAGTTGAAGGATATTAATTATTATTATCATAGAAACTTCAAACACTAGGTTATCAAAAATCCCGATTATCCGCAAAATTGACTGGCGTGAATACCGCGAAAAATTGCCAGTAATTTTTAATTAATGGTAAAAAACACTTAAAAATAATACATAGATGAAAAACTTGCCAACTCCATTAAAAAAACCGACGTGACCAACGCTAGTAGTTTACTATGAGAAATAATTCTAAACAGTCATATGATTGACACATTACTCTATCAAAAATTAATGGATTTGTTATTTTTTAATAAGTTTATTGACTAATTTGAAGACTAACGAATCAGCAATTAGACATGAAAAACGTAAACGAATAAATATACTTGAATAATGAACTATAATACAATATGGTTCATCTCTCATCATCATCCTTCCCATTACCCACGCACAGGCCCAAGAGCCCATGTGGGCATCACCCTCAAAAAAAATATATAAATAAATTAAATTTTGCAAGCAAATTTTATTGGATGTTAGATGTTAGACCAATTTCGGCAACGATAAAAGATGATATGGTTATCAATGTTTGGTGGCGAATAAGGTGTGTGTGAATTGGCATAAAGACCTGGCCGGGCACAATGAGTTATGGAGACAGCATTTTGCTTAGGAGAGGAGCGGAGGATGAATAAAGTGCATTTGTCATGTCGGCCTTTGGCGATAGCCAGAACTTCATGCGTTCAGAGGTGGAGTTTGAAGCCGTAAAAACAAAAGCCAGACACACAAAGTCATAAAAAAACAAACAACTTACCAAGAAATATGTAAATTCACGGTTTCGCTTAAGGCGCTCTCTCCTTGAAACCTTAGATTATTAATTACCTTAGACACGGTGAGACCTGATATGCCCTGATATGTAGAAAGGGCTGAACCCACAGATGAATTGAGCAGATATTCACTCACCACAAGCTACGAGTAGCAATGTTCCACTCGAGATCATTTTTTTATTCTACTTTAAGCCGAATCACAACTACTACGATAGCTAACAATCCTCAATTTATTCTCATGGATGCTACCAGTTGTATTAGATGGCTTGCTTATTGCGCCCGGCCGGTAAAGTTTGTCCAAGCAAAGAAGACATTCCGGCAAGATGGGAGAATTACTCCAGCTTGGTCACTATTATTTCAAATATTACAGATTTGGTCTCAGATTGTAGAACAGAATATTTTCTATAATTCGAGATTTGATTTATAGTTTTTGAACCAATATTGACCGAGCTGGAGTCATGTTTCTTTCTTGTCAGAAAGTCTTCTTTGCTTGGACAGACTACCATTCCATTCATATCAATAGAGGATGGAGAGAGAAGTCTGAAGAGAGTGATCGAGAAGTAAGTCGGAGAGAAAAAGAGTGAGTGAGATCTCGAAGGTAGAGATTGGAGAAGAGTGTGTAAGAGAGTGAGTGAGAGAGTGAGCTCGAGGGATGAGAGATCAGAAGAGAGTGAGAGAGAGAGACTAAGAGAGTGAAAGTTCGAGAAATGGGAGATTAGATAAGAGTGAGAGAGAACTCGAAGGGTTTAAGATTAGAGGCGAGTAAGAGAGAGTGAGAGAGTGAACGTGGGATGAGAGATTGAAGGAGAGATATTTTTTAGTGAGCTAGAAAGAGAAGGAGTAGGAGAAGGTTTGTGTGAGAGATGGAGCAGTTCTCGCCTGAGGCATGGCGTGACCCAAATGTTCGGCAGGAGGGTGAGGCAAAACACAACTCCTCACTAATCCAAACATGAAGATGCTACACTAGATGATAATTTATTTTATGCTATTTCAAAATTAGATTCAATAACTGTGCTGGTAAAAAGGTGCGCATAGTCATTGTATGCTTCTAGAACATGTTTATTCTAGTACTTTTTTAATATGTGAGTTCCTACGATAAGTTTAATCCATGGAAAAATGATCTCCTTGATCATGTGTACTCTAATGGTCCATTTTTTATTTTTGAGTTACTCCTGTGTGACCCACTTGACTCTGTTTGAGTATCTTTTAGTTATACTGAATAAACCCAATTATTACTGAATAAACCCATTCACGTTATAAATTTAGTTTGGACCTTTAAATTCTACCCAATTCCATCACCTAACAACGGCTATTTAAAAATGTTGACAATTTAAACACCACCACTGTGCTGTGGTCAAAAATTGTTCTCCGCTTGAGATTTGAACCAGGGTCCATCTGGTTATCAGACCGGCGCTTTATCACTCCTTCAACGAGCCACAAATTGAAAATTGTGAATCATTCTCTACTTGGGGTTCAAGTTATAACACATTTCGTACTTCACACGAATGTGATAAAAATGATACTGTGTATGCTCGTCCAGTCCAATTTGTTTGAGAACCTTAAGGAAAATGAATGAACCTTGTGTAGAACTACAAATTGGAATTATCCAACATTATTATAATATAAACAGATTACCAATCTCATCTATCTTGAAGCTTAGTATTTACTATAAAGTATAGTCTGTCCAAGCAAAGAAGACATTCTGGCAAGATGGGAAAATGACTCCCGCTCGATCAACATTAGTTCAAAAATCATAAATTGTAGAAAAGATTCCAATCTACAGTTTGAGACCAAATGTATAATTTTTGAACAAATATTGACCAAGCTGGCCAATCTTGCCAGAATGTCTTCTTGGCTTGGATAGACTATTGTAACTTGTAAAACTTGCTACTTATAGTACTTCTAGTTTTACTGAATAAACCCAATCACGTTGTAAATTTAGTTTGGACCTTTAAACTCTACCCAATTCCATCACCTTACAACGGAAGTCTGAAGTCTGGAAGTACTTGTGATTATATACATAAGTTGAATTTACTAGTCTTATTGAGATTAGAAAATTCACTTTTTTGTGAAAAAAATTCAGTGGAGTGTCGGAATCACTTGAGTAGGAACTGTTTAGTGTTGTTGTTCACAATGGATTAGCATCAGCCCTTCTTCGCAACGCACGCAAAAAAGAATAGCCTCAAAGAGCTGCTTGGAAGCGTAAGAGAATAAGAGAATAGGGAATAAGAATAAAAAAAGAGAATGGCGCCTTCAACAGTAGCATAGCAGCTGATGAATTGGTTCGACAGACTGGAAACACATCTTTCTGCTATTTATGATTCCATCCAACCACCAAACCCTTTTTTCTCATTTTCAAAAGCAATAGCGCAGCTCTTGGTAATACAATGTGGTCCACTATAACAATTTGATGTAAACCAACCACAACGGTACCCTCTTCATAACATAAATCTATAATAAGTAGATCCATAACTCTCCAAATTCGAATAATAATTGTTTTTTAAACTCTTTCAACTTATCTACGTCATAGGAATTAATTTGAGATAAAATTAATCCACATTTCTCAATTCATGAGACATAACAACCACTCATGGCTCATGCCCACAAAACAGGTGAAGTGCTGTACAGTAAAAGATACGGACACTTCACCTGTTTCGTGGGTACGAGCCGCCAGTGATAACAACTTAATCCATATCTATCTAAATTGAAAAATAAAGTGATGAATAGATGTTCTGAAATAACATAGCCTAATATAGGTTATAGCTCTTTGCTTGTAACACTAGATAAAAATAAACTGATTCAATATGTTTTCATGTACCGTTTCTAGCAGTTGTGTAGAGGGAACAACGATTGGGGAATGATTTTTTTTATAAACAGCTGATGCGAGAAAGTGTTCGTCTATTGATTCATTCGCCAGTTTCGTTGTTAAGTACTATATTGCACTTAATGATAAAAATAATTTTTATCATTCTCAAATAATACATTATTCATAAAATTAAAATATATACATTTTTTAATTAGTCCTAGTCGTTGTCGATGTTGTGGGATGGAATGAAACGCAAATATTCTTTATCAGGCGGAGTAAGGACTAGAAAGTCCTTTCCACCATCCAACCTTAGAATCGTTACATATATGGAATAAACCTACTGAAATCGCTGATTCTACCTTTTATTTTGGAACAGGACCGTGGTTTTGTGTACAAACAGTGGTCATATTTGAATGATTCATTGTGTGTCCACGAAACCATGCTCAAAATGATCAAACCAAACCATAAACGGTAGAATTGAGAATATCAGTGTATTTTATTTCAGATATAGACATATTCATATGAATAAGATAAATTAATGAAACTTTCAAATGAAATTCTCGCGTACTGCAGTCTGTTGCATATCACGTGACGTGTGACGTCATAGGATCAAGTCAACGTTTCAACTGAACAACTAGCGGGAAAGGGGGGTATTTAACGATGAATCCACGTTCCCTTCGCTGGATACAACAAAACGTCTCTACCTTCCATATGTCATTGTTCCATTCTCTTGTACTATATAATAAATAAAAAAATAATAAAAACCCAGTCCGTGAGTAAGGCGGGTTTGAACTTCCGTTTCCGGCATTTGACATGCCTTTTTTGGCGATCTCCTCCTCCACCCCAACACGTGGTTCCTCTCCTCCTCCTCCTCCTCCTCCTCCTCCTCCTCCTCCTCCTCCTCCTTCTCCTCCTCCTCCTCCTCCTCCTCATCTGTCATTGGAAACAATCATATCAAAAGACAAAATTCTGATACCCATCTGCTCTCTCAGCACAAGCCGATATTTCAGAGGAGAACCGTTGCGTAGTTGTATAGTTGTTGATGAGGTGAATGAATCAGCTGACTGGATGAGAAGTTTCTCGTGCACTATAATTATCTTTCTCAAACACTAAATGTGAATATTGATCACTCTTAGCATCGGCTGTTTATAGGAAAGTTCATCATTCCCCAACCACCAGTTTACCTGTCACCAACTAGTAACAGTTTCCCTATCACAAAAGCCCTATTCCTTTGCCAGCCACTTTTCCGATTCACCCTTAAAGAACAATGAAACTTATATAATAATAAATAATACATTTATTTCTTCACAGAATACAAATAATGAATCAAAATACAAATGATAGATAAACAGAATAATACAATTAAATTCAGAATCTGGATTAGTTTCTACCTATAAGGCGATATATAATCATGTTGATAAATAGAAATCGAAATCACAGTACCCTTTTAGTATTTTTTATCTAAACACAACATGTTTATTGTTTAGCTTTCCTAAAAAGCATTTTCAGTGAGATTTTTATCTATCAACATAGATTGATATTAGCCCTAGACAAAAAGGAAACATGTATTTCTAGCATGAGTGATTGGGATAACTTCATTATTATACAGAATAATACATTGCAGACTGCTTCATAATAGGAATGATGATAATTAGTTGAAATTTGAGTTAAATTTAATAATTCAATGATTAACTATTGAAGAATCTCGACAATTGCTAAAGCTTAATTTGAGAATTAAAATTTTTTGTATTGTAATTGATGTGTATTAATGTGTATTTGTTGTATAGTATTATAACTTTTGTTAAGTGCATGACACACACACACGTTTTTAATGATTACCAATTAAAATTGAAAAATTAATAGTATAGTATATATTAAGATTCAACTAGCCTATACCCTATTCACGATCACTTGAGACGAAATAAAGAAACTTTTTGCATTTACAGGTAGCTATTTTTGTTTGAGCTTGAGGAAAAGCCAAGAGCTGTGATTAGCTACAGCTGTTCGACTGCGGCCGACCATCGTATGAAGTAATACCTCCCTTTACCCGCACACACGCGCAAAAAGTTTGTTCATTTCGTCTCAAGTGATCGTGAATAGGGTATAGATTGAGATAATGATATCTATTTTAGTTAAGTGAGATGGCTTGACTGTCAGGTTGACATGAGATGCGTGTCACCTATTTAACGAAATAACACACATACTCATGTCACATATCTATTATGAGATATCATTGAAATAGTTGTATTAATAAAATGATAATTTATTGATTGATAATTGTGAAACACCAAACCGTTTCTAAATTATCTTTTCAAGACCAATATGAATGGGTCGAGATGCATCTTAGTACTACAGTCTGTCTGTTCGAGCAAAGAAGACATTCTGGCAAGTTGGAAAAAATGACTCCAGCTCGGTCAATATTGGATTAAGAAGTATAGCATTGGTTTCAAATAGTAGAAAACATTCTGCTCTACAATTTGAGACCAGGTTTATAATTTTTGAACCATTATTGACAGCGCTGAAGTCATTTTCCCATCTTGCCAGAATGTCTTCTTTGCTCGATCAGACTAAGGTAGGATGAAGCTAGGAGGTCAAAAACGCCCCTCTGTTTCGTGTGCTGTATGCTTTACTTGTGATAAGCGAAGCCCTGGACATGACCAGATAAGATAAGCAGGTTTTGTTTGTAGGGGGCTGGCTCAGGCCGGCAGACAACGAATACCAGACAATCCAATATAGGCTACAAATTGCCAATGAGCACGCGAATACAACAAAATACAAACAGCACAATGCAGAAGCACACGCTTTGATGTTATTATTTTAATTTTGAAAATGATCCACGCTAAAGTGAAGGCACACCTACATAAATTTTGTCCAAAAACAATTCAAATAACTTTCTCAATCAATATTGTAACCAATGCTGAAGGATTTGCCATTTATTAATGGTAATAATTATAACATTATATACATTATATACATTATACACATTATATACATTATATACATTATATACATAATTATATACATTTATAATACTGGTAATAATTGTTGATTATATTTATGATTTAGTAAAAGTGTTTCATGGTATTTTGCAGAAAAAAGGTTCAAATTTGTTTCAAATCTTTTTGCATCAATCTTTTGTTTTCAAAAATATCACTTAGGCATAGCCAAATGTCACCTCTAATAGACAGCATCAGCGGCTGGAGTGCCCAAGGAGAGACAGAACCGACTCTTGTATGCGATGTAACCTACTAACAGCTGATGTAAATCATCTATTGTCTCTTTTGGTATAGAAACATCATCTAGGAGTAACTTAATGACAACTCTAAATGATAACATCAGCTGTTAGAGCGCACAATGAGGATACATTTTTGGCTACAACTACAATTCCACATTGAATAAGTAACTGTCTCAATTGAAACTCATTACAATAAATCCGACCACATTCCTGTATGTAAGAGAGGATTCAGTTAGTATATTTGTCCCTTGCATTTTAATCAACGTAATTTTCGTCTCAAAATTACAAAAAAAAACAAAAGAATTACTTAATTTCTCAAAAAATACAAAAGTATTTTATCACACTAAAGATATGAGATAAACTTGATACGTATTTAGGAATGATGGAAATAGCTACTGTATTCTCATAAACGCTTGATTACAATCCAAATCAGGAGAAATAGAATGAATTTTCATCACCTTTTTTTGCAAAATAGCATGAAACACTTCTACTAAATCATAAATATAATCAACAAGCACAAAAGATCGAATTTGAGTGACACGAGAATCGTATTAATAAGTTTTATGTCTTGTTAACTGGCTAGTTTAAGTTTCAACTATCAACTAGAATTATTATTTGATTGGCTAATCATGATACACGCTTTTTGCACGCTGAAACCCCTATAATTATGCATGAATCGCTCATTAATAGATCACATCGTAATGATGTTATCTGTTAATAATTTATTTTCATAGCTATTTTAGAGTTTTGAAATAGGATGTATTTGAACTGATTTTCAGTATCATCATCATTCAAGGATAGTAATGATGAAAAACAATTAATGAATTCCATTATATGATATCAGCCAATCACAACTCTATCATTTCATTGTGTGTTGTTATAAATGGAACTGTATAGTGGATGTGGACATATTTATTTAAATCTATTAATAAGATGTTTTGGACAATACTTGGACGTTTGGTCTGTGTTTATGTAATGTCAAATAAATGAATGTGGATAACGGATAATGTATTCAACATAAAGAAAATATTAACTTTTTCGGATGATGCCCACATAAGCATTTTAGCTTGTGCGTGGGTAATGGAATGAGTGCGAAGGTGATTGATGAGGTGAAAACAGCCATGCCCACTGGATCTCGAACCCTGAACGAGCAGTGCTAGCGGCTTGAAGGTTGTGACGCCCCAGCCCACTGCGCCAACCGGGCCGGCACTTTGGAATCTAATTGATTTTTTTAAGTTTAAAAAGTATTAGATGTATAAGTATTGGAAGCATTAACAAAAATTTAGAAGCTTTAGGAGTTATTAAAGCATTTTAATGTCCATGTTTAAGTTAGGCTATTCAATGCGTGAATGTTTATTGAACATTAACCATAGGAAAAGGTTTAGTATTTATGTATTCATTGAGTGCATATAATATAAAATAGGTTAATAGGGCGATTACATATACTGTATGAAATATTTAAAGCCTTATTGACATATAATATTATTTCATTCTCTGATACTTGAATATTAATACTTGAATCTATAATAATTCAATTAGTTTTTCGTAGTATGAAATGTAGCAGATGCACATTATTAACCAAAATTTAGAAGCTTTCCACGGGTTTTGTTTCTGAAGCACTGAGCTCAGTGATTCAAGTTAAAGTATTGAAATGTATCAGATGCAAAGATTTAACCAACATTTAGAAGCTTTCCACTTGGTTTGTTTTTGAAGCACTGAGCTCAGTGATTCAAACGAACACCGAAAGATTTGAGCAACTGTTCCGAGTGACATGTTTCACTGAGAGAAAACAAGCCGCACCGCTGCGGCAGCGGCAGCGGAACAAACCCCGCTCATTGTTGACGTTTTCACCAAAAGGAAAGGAGAGGAAACGGCCAGTGACCAGACAAGTGGAGCAGGTGACAAAAAAAGAGAAGAAGAGAGAATACAGTTGCACATTTAAATGTCGACGAAAAACGTTGCCGGCGTGAAAAAAGGAAAAAAAGAAAATTCGCGGCAAGACTCAAATAGCGCGCCGATTCGAATCGAGCGGGAAAGGCCGATAGATCAGGAGATTAAAGAGCACTAACTGTAGATCCATAAAGGTTCCGTTTTCAAAAGAAATCTAGGAGATACATTCGAACTGAAGTGATCTGTGAATTCTGTTTTTTTAGTCGAACTTAACCACAATTAACAAACAGTGTAGTACACTCTTTGCAAAATTTCTTTTGCCCACTATCAATGTACGTGAATGGGTAAAGATATTAATCACAGTACCCTTTCAGTTTTTTTTTTTATTTTTGAAAAATCAAAATAGTCTTTATTACTTTTTTATTTTTATTAAAAAATGTATTACTAAAAGTTACTTAGAAGAATACTAAAATGGTATTGTTGTTTTGATTTTCATATTAACATTTCCTTCAAATTTTTCTAAATTAACTCCCACAATAGGTATAATTATTAATATTCAATTGGACTGTCAAGAATTGAAAGTGCACAGGTCCATTTTTCCAACAATGATTTTGCTTATAATTAAAATCATTGTCATTCATCCAATTAATTAAATATTATAGTTAGTAGAACAGGCATAACGCCCAAAACTGTTTATATTAAAAATTGAAAATAATAGTAATATTTCAGCAATCCTAAACAATTTAACTGTGGAAGTGGGCTACTAATGGTGAAAATTAAACTTTCAACTTGGGGCTATTTCAAATAATAGCTACTAAGATGAAAGAATTATTAGACATTGCAGCTCATCAACTGCTGGATAATTATAATAATCTTGCCTTTAAATGATCTTGCCTGCTATTTAGTACATTGGTCAATATTTGCAGTTGCAGAAGTCCTTTGTCTATTTATATAGCAATAAATTGAGATTCTAATTAATTATTATTATAATAGCTACTAATAGTGTTATTTCAATGAATTGAAAAACAAGATACACTTTTTTATATTTTTATTTCAGCATAGCATATTTCAGTTCTTGAAAGTCATTACCAGATGCAGCTGCACATGATAATATTCATTTTGCATTTTTCTGAAGAGTTGACCATGTTTTGCTGTACTTAAAGTGATATCGAACTGATTTTCTGTTATGAAATCACTTCAATGAATGGATCTTGTATTGTCTATTTTCCAACTAAAATTCAAATATAGTTTCTACAACAATTCAACAACTTGAAAGAATATTCAGATGTCTAATTCTGGCAGAAAACTCTAAACCTTCTAAGAGAAACCCAATTTGAAAATTACCGAACTAGAATGAGATGAAGCAACACTGTTGTATGCCGTGGATGACAGATGGTAGATAAGAGCTAGCTCTGGTGGTCTGAGTGGCCGCCCTATAGTATGCGTTTTCAAAAAGAACTTCCCCTCTTGCTGTGACAAAGCTACTCCAGCATGCCAATTCAATTGAATGAGAGAGGCCTCTAATGTATAGTGAACAAACCCTTTAATGGTACTGTATTTGTGGTCACTATAGAAACCCTTTCTACATTAATTTTGTTGTTGAACACGATCGGCTATTTGAAGAGGTTGTAACTATAAATAGAACTTCATAAAGATATTTTTAATGTTATATTTGGTGCCATATTTTATATTTGTAGCGATTATAATACTAATACCAAACTATGCAATAGACCTGCTTTACTCAAGGCGGATCCATTTGAATTTGAATTTGACCTATTTATGGATCCGCCTTGAGTAAAGCAAGTGTGGGATATTATAAGGAGGTAACTTTATTCTTATTATACCTCATTCATGATTACTTGAAACGAAGTAAACAAATCAACAACGTAAACAAACAGGGCATGTACTGTTACGATGACAAACCATAGAATATTTATGGTCTCATAGTTATTGTAGAATACAAATACATACTAGATATAAATAGAACACATTTACATTATAGTTGAAGAAATACGATAAGTCAAGAATGCACCTGATGGTCCTACATAAGAATATTTTGACCAGGTAAGAATCGAATTCAGCACCTCATGACAACCGATAAGGTGGCTCAACCACTCAATTTGATAATGATAAAATATTTACTTCAATGATGATAACATTCAATCCTCTTCACCATTACATTAAATGAGTAAAAATGTCCTTATAACTTGGATATTTTTTTGTATTAATAAATGTTTGAATTTTTTGAATGATTAATAAATTCAAAACAACAAGAGACCAGAGCGACGTTGATAATTTAAATAATGACGTTGATAATTTTAATAATGACGTTGATAATCAAAATAATTATCAACAATTTACTCTAATGGTCCTTGATCATGGTCATTGAACTAAACCATTTTGGCAGAATGGGAAAATAACTCCAGCTCCGCCAATATCGACGATTCAAAAATGATAAATTTGCTCTCAAATTATAGGAAACATTCCAGTATAGAATTTCAGACTAGATTTATCATTTTTGAATCAATATTGACCGTGCTGGAGTCATTTTCCCATCTTGCTAGAATGTCTTCTTTGCTTGGACAGACCATGTATAATGTAGAATGTCTTCTTTGCTTGGATATACCATGTCATAATTTTATCATCAAACGGTTACAATAACCAATAAAACGGGAAACAATAAAAAAAAGATGGAAAATCAATGCAATTATTACTACATTTTTGACGGTGGTTGAAATTGAGTTGAACAGCTTGAGTTATCGTGCAACTTGCCTTTGGTAAAAAAAAACATAATTCTAACCTTCTAGCACCGGCGGCTCGTACCCACGAAACAGGTGAAGTGCCCGTATCTTTTACTGTACTGCACTTCACCTGTTCCGTGGGCACGAGCCGCCAGTGCTCTGTAGGTAGCCAAGAATGCAGCCCCTTCTTATTTGTTGATCTGTTAAAGACTACTCGTAATCTGAAATCAATCATCCTTAGCAATCTGAGCCTCTGTTCTGGAATTAGATATCCGATATGTGGAGGTTTCATTTTCATTCTTATTCATGTCAATAGTACGGGGTTGAAAACTTATCAATTGCGGCCTAATGTTTGTTCAAGCGCATAATCTTTTTTCACACCGATGATTTTATCAGCGATCGGTATCTGGGTTGAACGCAACGTTCCGATGAATGAATGCCCTATCAATCAGTGACATGTATCATGATAATGTACAGTATCATTTCTAAACAAATATTGTATCAGTATCAGTCGATGGACGGATAGCTTCACAGATTGATTTCATAACAGAGCTCGATCACAATCAGATAAGAACTGTTTGGTAGGGGTTTCATTCAATAATGTAATTTTGGGGTACAGTTCTTCAATAATCGAGTTCACATCTGTTTCAATGTTGATGAATGAAGTGAAAATTACTAATATTTCGTATTATGAAAATGTATGTATTAATTCATTTCATAAACATATATTTTATCAAATATAAAGAGTGTTTCAGGAGGAATGTGCAATACTTCTCAGGCTGATTCGTTACACCAGATAACAATGCCGGAAAATTGAGATTTTTCAAAAAATATTTTATTTACTTCACAAGGATTTCATAGCCAATATTAAATGAAAACTGAACTTTAAAACTTTGGGCTGTTTAAAATCATTTTATGCACTTTGATAATGGCTTAATATGCCGAAACATGTCTGTGTTTTGATAATTTCAAAGTTTTTAAAAGGGTGTTTGATTTTCATTTATTTTACAATATTAAATTCTTCTTGATTAAAATGTTCAGTGTTGGTCAGTGTTAGTTTGGAGACTGTGGGTTCTGTTTGAGAATTTATGACTTTTGGACCGTTATTGGCCGGGCTGGAGTCGTTTTCCCGGCTTGCCAGGGTGTCTTCTTTGCTTGGACGGACTTTCTAGTGGAGAGAACATGAAACTGGCAACCAACTGGTAGGCCTAGGCCCTTCATGGGCTGTTGAGCCATTAATAAACAAACAAACAAACTATTATAATATTATGATTAACGTGAGTTCCCTCTTCCAACTATAGTCCATTCACGATGGCTTGAGACGAGACAAACAAAAGCTCTGCATGTGTGTGTGCGACTGGAATGGCTTCGTTTTAGCCACGACATAAACAAGTCACAGCAATGCCGAAATCCCCAATTTTGTTGTAGGCAATTCAGAATAAGTATCTTTAAGTAATCTTATTTATAGATACACATTGGGAAATTGCTTGTTTCCATTGTCACTCGACTGCATGAACCTAAAATGAACAAACAATTATAGTAAAATTTTTTGTGTCAATGCTTTGGTTACAGTCCCGTCAACGAAATTCGGGATTTTTGCATTGTTGTGACTTGTTTATGTCGTGGCTAAAACGAAGCCATTCCAGTCACGCACACACACACACACACACACACACACACATGCAGAGCTTTTGTTTATCTCGTCTGAAGCCATCGTGAATGGACTATAGTCAATGTTTGTAGTAAGCATTTACCCCTAGTAGGCTAGGCATCATGATAACTAAATCTGAATTTTCAATTTACTTGGGTTATTTTTTTAATAGAACATGCGTATACGTATAAACATGATCATGATTCACAGGTATAGTCTGTCCAAGCAGAGAAGACCCTCTGGCAAGATGGGAAAATGACTCAAGCTCGATCACTATTGGTGATCTCAAATTGTAGGAAACAATTGATCCAATATTAAGACCACATTAAGAATCCTGGAACAAATATTGACCAAGCTGGAGTCATTTTCCCATCTTGCCAGATGGTCTTCTTTGCTTGGACAGACTAAACCTCATTTTTTCATTTCCTCACTCAACAAAATTGAGATTATTTTGTAATAAAAATTAATCTCACATTCCTGTTCTTCCCTTATTTCACCCTCAACAAATTTTCTGAACAACTTATTACTTGTGTAGTAAAATAGGTTCACGGAAACAGGATATAATTATTGATTACATTTTCTACCCAGCAATCGCCTCTTTTATAATGAGCGATTATAGTTCATGATGTTTTTCAACGATCAAACTTATTTGTGATGTATCACTCATATTCACAATCAGATGTATTCACAATCCTGTAGAGTAATGTGAAGAAGATTTTCGGAAACGGGCATTTTTCTCTGGTTTATTCCCTCACCCAGCGAGAGCCTCATCTTTCGAGAGAGAACACGTGTTATTTTCAAGGATTTCGCAAGAGTAACAATGCTAGACAATAAGTTGGTTACACGTGTGCGCTTGTTGAGGGATGAATTTGCCATTCCTCAGAGTGGAAACAAATGTTCGCTCTCATGCAGGTGTTACAATAATTATTGTTCGAGAAGAAAAAGTTCAGTGACAACAGATTACAGCTGTATAATAAACTGATTTTAGCACGTGAATAGACAGTTCACATGTGAAAGGGGTTTCGATTTTATGGGATTAAAATTTATTGCTTTTATAATATGCTGAGAAGTCACCTAACCGCTTCTCACTGCTAAAACAGGGGAGATCACTCACTATAAATAAATATTTTCTTCTTCTTCTTCTTCTTCTTCTTCTTCTTCTTCTTATCTCCCTTCTCCTTCTTCTCTTCCTCCTTATTCTTCACCACCTTTTTCCACAGTTTTTTCAGTTCTTCAGTGATGGATCATCTTCTTTCTCAGTCGCTCGCTTATCTCTCAAGACACTGACCCAAGTGCACTGATCTTTCCAGATTTTCTCAACGCAATTTTTTAGCTCCATCTCTTTCTTATTGCTCTAGTCTTGCGCCATGTATTGCTGTCCAACTCACTCCCTGTCTCTTGCTCTTTCTCTCTCTCACTCTCTTCCTCTTTTTCCCATTTCCTTCTTCCGTACATCTTCCACTATTATCCTATTCCTTCATTGCATACTAGCTCTCTAATATTTCAACTCACTCTATTCTCCATCTTTTTTTCTCTCTCTCTCTCATTTAGATATTTTAATGCACAACAAGTAAGATTGCAAGCAAGAAGCATATTGTTTGGATAATTTTTTCAATTATTTTTGCATTCATATGTAACTTCTCGTTGAATAGATTATAGAATCATAGAATAACCTGTAAAAGTTGTAATGTAAAATATCGAAATTAGTGCGGAACTTGTAAAAATGATAGATTCAAGAACAACTCTTGTAATCTAGAAACTAAGCATAAATATTTTGCTACTATCTAAATGAATAAAGGAATCTAATCTGATCACACACACTCTCTCTCTCATTGTCATGCAGCAAATAGATGTCACCGAAACCAAAAATTGGTGTGAAGAATCATTGTCACTAAACGTATGTACGGCAGCGGCTATTCGATGAAATTATTGAAATTCATTTATTGATTAAATTATTATGACAAATTATTGACTAAATGTACGGCTTTTAAGAGAAATTGAACAGAATGCACGTCATTGAAGAGAAATTGAACAAAATTTGCATATTTACAGAAAGATAAAACAAAATCTAAATCTTTAATAAAATAAAACCAAATGCACTTCATTGTAAATTATTGTAAAATGTGTAAATTCTATTCACCTATACTGTATTACTGTACTCCTAAAGTTTTTATGAGAAGGCTCCATCAGTGCCGGACTGGCCAGGTCGGCTAGTCGGCGATCGCCGACGGCCTTCGGCCCTAGGGGCCCGGAGGGGCCCAAGATACCCTCAGCACAAAAATTGAAAATTTAATCGGCTGCAAAGAAATGAACAATTTTTTATTAAATTTTAAATTCAATAAGAATTAAATAATTTTCTACTAAATACTATGATGATTCGACAGATTTTTTCAGACTTTCAAGGCCGTTGATTAGACTTGAGGGCCCCTTATCACAAGAGAGCTTAAAAGCACCCCTTAAATGCTGAGCACCTTTTCTATAATATCATTTTCTGTGAGGTCGTCGATTCTAGTGCTCAGAAACTGAGACCAAAACTGCTCCAGATCTCATTCTGAATCTGCCTATTGGGCTGTCAATATTGAATTGACTAGTTTCTAATAAAAGAGTTGAAGTGTGTGGACACCTATAATACTGATATTCTTCTACATGGCTACATAGTGATTTCATAGTTTTTTTTAAAGAAAATTTAATATTCTTCAATTTTTTATTGTTTTATTTTTAATGATTCGATTTGCCTCATCAACACCCTCAACACTCTAAATTAAAAAATATTGATAGTATCATTCCTGAACTGGCTCAACCAATAACAGGCAAGAATATTATCAAGTCGGCCACCTGTTGAATGTTGGAAACTACTGCAGGGGGCATGTCAAGAGACAAAAATAGTCCCTCTCCATTTTCCAGTGAATTAAGCATTATGAGGGCCTGGCATACGGCTCAACCAATAGCAGACAAGTATTCTTAAGTCGCCCACCTGTTGAATGTCGAAAACTGCTGCAGGGGGCGTGGCCAGAGACAAAAATCGTTTCTGCTTTTCCCTTCATTTCCTAGTTAATGCAGCTTTTTAAGGGCGTGGCCTATGGCTCAACCAGTAGCAGACAAGTATACTCAAGTCACCCACCTGTTGAATGTCAAATACTACTGAAGGGGGCGTGGCCAGAGACAAAAATCGTTTCTGCTTCCCCCTTCATTTTCTAGTAAATGAAGCTTTCTGGGGGCGTGGCCTATGTCTTAACCAATAGCAGACAAGTATACTCAAGTCGCCCACCTGTTAAATGTCAAATACTACTGAAGGGGGCGTGGCCAGAGACAAAAATCGTTTCTGCTTCCCCCTTCATTTTCTAGTAAATGAAGCTTTCTGGGGGCGTGGCCTATGTCTTAACCAATAGCAGACAAGTATACTCAAGTCGCCCACCTGTTGAATGTCAAATACTACTGAAGGGGGCGTGGCCAGAGACAAAAATCGTTTCTGCTTCCCCCTCCATTTTCTAGTAAATGAAGCTTTCTGGGGGCGTGGCCTATGTCTTAACTAATAGCCAACATGTATTCTCAAGTCGCCCACCTGTTGAATATCAAAAATACTGCAGGGGGCGTGTCCAGAGTTTTTCTCACCCCTCCATTTTCTAGTGAATGTAACTTTCTGGGGGCGTGGCCTATGGCTCAACCAATAGGCGATGAGAATCCTCTGATAGGCCACCTGTTGAATCTCAAAAACCACTGCAGGGGCCGTGGCCAGAGATAGAAATCGTTTATGCTTACCCATCCATTTTCTAGTGAATGAAGTGCTCTGGGGGCGTGGTCTATGGCTCAACCAATAGCAGACAAGTATCAATCAGAAATCATCAATTGATAGTCATAACACAAAAATAGTATATTACACCACTAGTTTTGAAAACGTTGATCTGTAACATCAAGAATTGGGAGCTTTACATCTGTTGAAGATGGTGAGAAACCCCCCCCCCCCCCGCTATCAAGCCACTCTTTAGGGAGACCCTTGAGCAAGTATAGCCGATAGCCCATATCCAGTCCGGCACTGAGCCCCTTGAAGTCTGCCCAATAGAATCTCATTCGTATCACCTCGAGTTCATTTGGAAGCAACTGATTACTGATTCCTTTGAGCTATTGAAATCCGACGAAAAAAAGTCGCCTTGACACGTATTAGGGGAGAAACGCGCCTATGAAAACAAACGTTATAATCAGAGCTCGATGTGGGGTGTCGTGTAAACCATTCGTTGTCGCGTGACCTTTGATTATTGGTTATAAGTACCCACTGTATTAAAAAGTATTGTCACATGAATGTGATCACTTTCCAAATGCCTGCATTTGGTCACGTGTTCGACGAATTCGCGCCAAAATAAAACGGGGCCGGGCAGCATGTGCCTTCTGAATAGCCGCCTAATCACATGATCAGAGGTCCTGCTGACTACGGGGGTCCTGCAGACCCCCTCTCCTCACCCCACTGTTCCTCCCGCGCACGCGCGTGCACAGCGGGTGGTTAATCGCTCTTTAAAAATGTGGCGCTCTCATTATGAAATTATCGTCGACCACACTTCATTCATAACCTAGGAAAATAGATTAAAAACTAGATTCTTGACCATTGATAGCACTAGGGATTACATTTCAATAGAGGGACACGGCTTTCAGCATACGTCTTCTCTCTGACAAAACAATCCAAATCTTATTCATCTGCTATGACATTCACGAAATGTTTTCGATTTCATTATGGTATCATGGTTTGGTTTGAAATAACATTAAATGTAATTTTTATTCATAATCTTTTTTTTACTATCATATTAAACATTTTCCCACAACTCATGATCGAAGCTCAATGAAGGCTATTGGCGCAAAAATTTGACAATGACTGTTTTTATTCAGTATCAATAATATTGATTTAACTCATTGTGCACCCCTGAATAGAATAAAAAAATTTGAATGCAACCAATTGATTACAATTTTATAAATGAGGTCATAACTTCGATTTTATTTCCAATATTGGAGACAATAATGTTTGTATTGTAACTATTTGTTAATTCTTTTCGAATGACTAATACTGTAATACAGATAGATAAATCTGAGTAATTTAGTAATCGAGAGAATAAAACGATAAAACCGTATGACAATGACTTGATTGAGTAATAATAATTGGTCTCCTGAATGTTTTTGAGTTTACTGGATGATAATAAAATAAATTTTAAGCATGACAGCTTCAAGCATGATAAAAATTAATAATTCAATTCTTGAATGGGGTATTGTAATAAACAACATAATTTCGTCAGTAAATTACATAATAACATTTCGTAATGTTATTACTTATAATAACATTAGTATCATCTTGTTTTTCAATAAATATAAACCTATCTGTATTATCAATTCTATTCTATTCTATTAATCAAATTCTATTCTATTACAATTATATTAATACAATTACAGTGTATTAAAAGGAGCAGAATGAAGATATTTACGTATAGTGAGAAATGGATGCTTTCAAGTTGGAAAAACTTTATTAAAAGCAAAATTGGAAGAGTAAGTTTGTAGAGGAGGGGTAAGAATGGGTAGGAGGGGGTAAGAGGGGTAGTTGAAATGTGCCGAGAGCTGTCAGCATGCATGTGAGGATTGCCACTTAGCCGCAGATTCGGAGTTGCCAGTAGACAGTAGACAGTAGGCAGGTCTACAGGCGCCAGCTGATGTCTACCTAGTCTACTGCAAGTGCCTTCAATGATTAGCAACCATGACTGTGTGCTTTACAATCAAGCACTTCATCACCATGGGATGGTCCCCATGACTCCTCAAAAATAAAGACGTTACGTCAAGTTGGATCCCGGAATCAAAGACCTTTCATTCTTCGAAACAGAGCAGCACCGTTCTCAAAAGAAGTGCCATCTCGGACAACAGAACAGATAGCAACCTATTCAACGCTGAAACTTTTCAGCCGATAAACTGCGGATCCTTGCTTGGATTACACAAAGAATATATTACTGGTCGTTACCTTTCAATGTACTGTGAGCTACTTTCTCATCGACCTGTGATGGGGCAGAGATGTATCTACTCGAACAGACTAAACGATTTTCGTTTATCTATTCGATCATGTCATACTACTCGGTAATGTTTTACTTACATCAATATCAACTTTCAATTTAAAAATTGAAAACCTGTGTTTTGAACAATCTTGATTCGCAAAACAAAAACCAAATTGACATTGTTTTCAAAATTGGAAAATTATATATAACTTGCAGTAGCCTAAAAAATTTTAAAATGGAGTCAAAACCTTTTTAATTAAGAGTTCCACTTCCACAACACAAAAGAAAAGTACTAAGAAGTAGAAGAGTATAAGTTTCAAGACTCAAGAGACTATGACAAACTAATTCAAAACTTCAAGAATTTTGGATTTACTATGTTTTTTTTAATGAAGTTTATAGAACGAATACTTTTGGTTTTGTTTGAAATTGAACTTATCCATAGGCTAATTAGTGCAGGCCAAACAGAAACCCGTAAAATATACGTATAGCTTTATTGGTAAGGGTCCCATTATAGGTATTGGTGAGGATACCCTTACAGGTAAGATATTGGTTAAAATACCTTACTCTTTGGGAGGGTTCCACCTCAACAATATGTATGGTTGAATAACGGTCACCCATCCAAGAGTAGTCTACAATATTCGTGATTCAATCACACGATAATCTATGTAAATAATAGTACAATGAAGTGGATTATTGACAATTCCAATAAACAAGAGCTCTCTCTATTTCTATTTCAATTCAAACCTAAATGCGATATATCTCATCGATCTGTTCACGTCTTATGATATACATGTTGAATCCAAGCCTTTAGTTGATTTATCTTCCAGTTGCTGTTTGAACTTTAAGGTACAAATAGAGTAATGAGATTTCCTATCCCTAATGTGAAACTGTTTCATGTCATGGAACTTTAAACAAATTAGATTTATCAACAGGAGATGGAGAGTAGAGGTTTGCGGGAGGAGGACTGGAGAGATAGGAATAGATGGCAAAGGGGATGCGAGAAGCGACTTGTTGACAAGTTGGAAAACTCGCAACAAAAAAAAAGAAAAAAAGATTTATCAACAACTCAACAACAGAGATTGAACAATGAAATAGATAGGCTAAATATTAACCTACCGCGATTCAAAATACATAAGGGTTTGTTCATGTCGGAGCATCGAGCATCGATCCTAGCTTTGACACTAGCATCGATCATAGATCACCGACCATCGATCCTAGAGAATAGCGCTGTTTTCATCAGCTCAGATGATGTGATGCTAGTGTCAAAGTTTGGATCGATGCTCCATGCTCCGACATGAACACACCCTAACAAAGAATCGATTCAGAATGCATAATTTCAATTTGGGGAAAGTTTGAATGTAGACTAATACCCTTTTAAACGTGACGATAGCATGATATAATACATGATTTATTTAATAATATGAAAAATTATTTGATACACTATGAATACTTATTCAATACTATCAATCAATACTTATTCAATACTATCAATACTTATTTGATACTATTAATTTGAATTTCAAATCATTTTATATATTTTTGATGCTCTTTTGAATTTTATACCAACCTTTCAAATTTTAAATTGATAAATCATAGTTTTTTATTCTTGACAGTTGAAATTTGTGAGTATAGTGGAAGTGGACATAGTGAAAATAACCTTAATTTGGAGTATTTAACAAAATTTGGAAATAAGACGTTTTGGACAATTATTGTCTGTGTTTTATCCATTGAATAATGTATTTTGTCAAATAAATGAATATGAATATGAATTTCAAGCTTCTGCAATCATTACAACAAATGTGTGATTCATTTGAAGTTTTTCATTTTAGCCTACTGAAAAACACGGATTTTCGCGAATGACCGATTCAGTTGCCATAGTAAACCTATATCTGTGCAAGTACGGGTACATATGAGTAGTATAGAACGAGCATCACTGTGCTCGCTTTTCGAGCCATATGAGGATGTAACCCTAGATGTGTCCTGAACCTGGTTGGTAAGGATAAACCCTACTTACCATTATGTATACCGCCCCTTGTATTCACCAATCAATCAAACAACCCCCAAGAAATCCATGTTCTAATATTTCACTGAACTACACCTGGGAAGGAAGAGGCTAAACCGCCCTTCATGGCTCCACGGGGGTAGAAAACCACCCCCACCCCCCTTCCAAGTCGGCATAAGGGTTACTTCTTTATCTTCCCCGAAAAAAACTATCCCCAAAGAACCGGCTTCACAAAAACTGCATTGCATTATTCGCACTGTGATATTGTGATTCAACGTTCAAGCATATGAATGAACAACACATCGTACGCGCACGCGCAGGCTTCGGATAACCAAATCGAAATTCGTCTACCAGAAGTCTTATTTTTCAAGAACCGCAATGAATTTGGATTCAAAATTCAAATTTTAGAGTGATTTCGGTATTTTCCAGCCGTACTCCGTACGATTCTCTCTCAATCAATTGTGATTTTGAACGAGAGTAATAAACAATAAATTCAGGTAAGTGACAACAGATCCACAGGTTTCACAGGTTCCACAGGATCCACGGGTAAGGTTGTCAGATCCACAAAGTTTATTTGAAATACCATACTTAAGTTTCAATGCTCAGGGCATCATCATCAGTGGAAAACTGGGGCTTTGAAAAATACAAGTTTGAAAGGAACATGGTAAAGTTTTTCATGCCCTGAGAATTGAAACTTAAGTATTGTATTTTAAATAAACTTTGTGGATATGACAACCTTTGTTTTCACTTGCCTAAATTATGGATAAGTTCCACAAAATCTCTGATAAACGTGTAAATTTTAAACAATAAATTGCTTACTTAATATAGCCTAATAATTTAACAACGACTAGTGAACGAGATCATCATTATTGATGATTACCACAAAATATATAACGGAGTTTTCAGTCGTAGCTCATTGTATTTAATCTCATTTTTCTCTATGATGTTCTATATTATGGGGTTGTTCGTCGGAGATAAAGCGCCGGTCTGATAACCAGGTGGACTGAGGTTCTAGTCTTAAGCAGTGTAAAATTCTTTGACCACAGTACAATCACATAAATACGACCCCGTCTTTCGGAGTAGAAGAAAAGCCGTCGGTCCCGACTACCTAAAACGTAGTCATAATCTATCATCCATCTCATTACCCACGCACAAGCCTATGAGCTCATGTGGGCTTCACCCTCATAAAAAATAATCATGAGAATGACGGTACACACATGTGTGTTGATTGAGTTGAATTGATTCTTCGTTAAAATTAAACGTAGGAATGAGAACAATAATTATTTATAACATCAACACATTGATTAAATTGGATTGATTCTTCATTAAAATTAAACTTAGGAATGAGACTAATAATTATTTAGAACTTCAACATGGCTACGAATGCACAAAAGGCTTCCACTATGAGGTGAAAATAGCAATATATTCCCATAAATATAGCCAATACAATGTCATGGAAAATTCTATTCAATCACTTTTCCTATTCATTACTCTTACAATATTCATCCTATTCTCCTTGTACTAATCGGTACTCATACTCTATGCATCTGACAATGCCTTCTTTTCAATGTACTCTAGTACAAATACCCTATTGAAATACTTTGGGTGAAGAGCTAGTCGCATTGCTTCTCATCTAACTTGTTTTTTTCACTGTTCTACATTTTTTCTAATCTGCACGGTTTTTCATATTCCTTCTCAATCTTTTTTCTCTTTTGTTGCTTTCATCTTCTTGCCCTGCTTTTGCCCCTTTCTTGTTATTTCTCTTTATTTTCTTTTTCATTCACTCTTTGCTCTGTTTGTCATGTTCCTCCTTGATCTGCTTTTAAAGATCTTTCTCCTACACTCTGTCTCTTTTCCTTCACTCATTGCAATGTTTATCATGTTTCTTCACGATCTCTGTTCTCTTTCCTATCTTTCAACTGCTTTTCATTATCTAATTCTGAATCTTATCCACTCTTTCCACTGTTCATCATGCTTCTTCACGTTTTCTGTTCTCTTTACATTGCTTTCCATTATCTTCATCTCATTCTCTCCTCAATCTTTTCTACTCTTAGGTCTGTTTTCCATGCCTGTTCTCTTTTTCATGCCTTTTCCTCTCTATCACACACTCTCTCTCTTTTTCTTGCCGTGGCTAGCATTCCGGGGTTTTTTCAAAGAAAAGAGTTCGCACGGATTCACCATAGTAATGGAACGATTAGCTATGGTGGTAGACGGTCTCTTCTTGTCCTGTCCGAGAGAAGAGAGAAATCTTTTGCATCTGTTCGCAGATTGCGATATGCTTTCTTCCGATTTTCGGTACCGATTCTACTTCTGTGGCAACCTCTTATCCGTTAGAATCCAATTCCTGGCAACTTTGGGTGTATGCTTTTGGTTATTTATTGGCTTTTGAACCTGGTGTTCACCTCCATTTATAATAATTATCTCCTTCTCTCTTTAAAACTGCATTAAATTCCAGTGCTCAATGAATTAGATTTAAATGGAGCTTGAATTTCCTTGTACGAACAAGTAACTAGTTACTATACCCTATTCACGATCATTTGAGACGAAATGAACAAAGTTTTTGCGCGTGTGTGCGGATAAAGGAAGGTATTACTTCATACGACGGTTGGCCGCAGTCGAACAGCTGTAGCTAATCACAGTTCTTGACTTTTCCTCAAGCTCCAACAAAAATAGCTACCTGTACATGCAAAAGTTTCTTTATTTCGTCTCAAGCGATCGTGAATAGGGTATAAGTACACACCAGTAATTCAATAATTCAAATACTGTTATTTGGTTCCTCTATTCTGCTGCAGTATATGGTGGAATTCTATATTTAGTGTGCGAGGAATAAATTTGATAAAATCACAATTTTATTTATATCCTACTAAATGAAAAGACAAGATATTGTCAAACCACTGAAATCAGTGGTTTGACAACATCTTGTCTTTTTTTTATCTTGTGCTTATTGTACTTGTTAAGAAATCATTAGACCTGGGACAGCTATTCTACGTACAGGAAAGGTCTGTAGTTCTAAATGTCTAGAGGTGTACCAGGGAATTTAAGGATTTAAAAAACTTGCTGTTAATACTATTGTACAATATGGATGAGGCATAATTACTGTGTGTTCTTCCACTTTGGAAAAAATCAAATATACACTTGCAAATCGATCTATTTGCATTGATCTGTTTTATTCTATAGATAAATTATTTAATAATTGATTAAATAAAAATTATTTACTCAGTTTTTGGAGTTAATTATTATTATTATTTATTCAAATTATTTATTTATTGATTAAAGTCAGTAGATAGTTTTCGTGATCACTTTAATACTCATATCATATCAATTCTATTGAAAATACAAGTATTTTTCACAGCCATCTTCTAAAGCAATGAGACAATAAGTCAAATCATGATTGTATTTTGTGAAAATTATAAGTATGTTTCATTAACGATATCATAGTGTTCAGCCAGCATTTCTATATATTGTATTTTGAGAAAAAATAGGCCAAGTTCCGCATAATACGGGTTGATCACATCAGAGGTAACAAAAATTAATGAATTTTATTTGCGTTTTAAGAATAGAACCTTAAAAAATCAAGTCATAAAATCAATCAATAAGTCAAATCAAATCGATTCGTGTTGAGATCACCTCAAAAGTATGTATACAAATGGATTTAGTTAGTGTTTCAATCACAGCCCTCTCAAAACTCAAGACATACGGTTTGTGATCACCCTACAGGTAATACAAATTAATTAATTTTTTTAAAACAGACCACTCAAAAATCAAGACATACGTTTTGTGATCACCCCAGTGGTGATGAAAACCAATGTGGTGATGAAAACCAATGTGGTGATTAAATTGTGGTTTAAGAATAGAACCCTCAACAATTGAAATATGCATATACCCTATTCACGATCACTTGAGACTAAATGAAAAATTTTTTGCGCGTGTGTGCGGGTAAAGGTAGGTATTACTTCATACGACGGTCGGCCGCAGTCGAACAGCAGTAGTCAATTACAGTTCTTGGCTTTTCCTCAAGCTCGAACAAAAATAGCTACCTGTACATGCAAAAAGTTTCTTTATTTCGTCTCAAGTGATCGTGAATAGGGTATAGCTTTTTGCTTGGTTTTCACTCTCGTTCGATTGCAGTTTTGACGTCTAGTGGCATCGAACTCCTCAATACGTCTATTGATCAGCTTAGAGGTAATACAAATAAATTTGATTCATATTTTGAAAACGGACCCCTCAGAAATTAAGCAATTTATAGTCACCATTGATGTTTGATGTTTGGAAATTAATAAATTTAATTTGTGTTTCAAGAATAGTTGCCTGAAAAATTGAGACATTCGTCTTGCGCTCACCTCATCAGTAATAAAAATGAATAAATTGTACAACGTGCGACCTTATCGTAGGAACCGCGCACCGTGGCGGCTGGAGATGACAAAAAGATCCGTGTAAGCAGATTGGTGGATGCCGGGTGGTCACGTCTCACTGTCTTGGACTGCGTGGAGAATTTGTAATTGGCCACGATTTGTAACGCTTCTACTGTGAGGGGGCTCTTGCCCCCCCTTCTTCACCCCCCACAGCATGACACCCACCCGTGACGATCTCTCAAAGCAGCTAGGATGGTGACTACTGATCTGACTGGCCGCATGGATGGATGGTCACCGATCGACCAGCAAAGCTGCCCGCATTCTCAACGCTTTCCACCGCTGCGATTGGAAATTCTCTACGTTGGCGTTTTATCCGCCCGAAAGAAACGCACACTTCTTTCCTACCCGCTCGATCATCGCAGGGAGACGAAATCTATTTCCTGAAGTTGTGAGCTGGGTCTGAAAGGTTAACGGCCATGCCATTGAACTGCCTCCCCCCTAGTCAGTGTGCTATCACCTTCAGAAATATAGCGTATGACACCCTGTGAAGCGGTGTATCCAGGTTCATGTAGGCTGTTTTCAAGAAGATGCATTCGAGAACATTCAAAAGGACAAGATATATAGAATGGAGCAATAGCATGGAAAGTTCTTCTGATATTATTGACGCAAACCTCTCAATTTTCACAGTTGAATATGAATTACTTTCATATTAAGATTTATTATTTTAATTAAGGCTAATATAGGCTTGTGCCTGGGTCACTGGCGGCTCGTACCCACGAAACAGGTGAAGTGCCCGTATCTTCAACTGTACAGCACTTCACCTGTTTCGTGGGCACGAGCCGCCAGAGGCCTGGGTAATGAGGTAAGTGATTAGATTAGATAAGATTGAATTTCTATATCCATTTGAATGTTACAACAATCATTACTTTGTTTTATTTTATGTTTTTTCAAAGTTGTGCACATTGTTATCTGCAGTTTATTTTATTTAAAATTGTATATTGTTTTTTATTGACAAAAAAAACTCATTCATTCATTCATTTAAATGCTATCTGAAATTAACAAACAACAAAATATTTATGCTCAGTTTCTAGATTCCAAATGATGATGATGATGAGAGATGACGACTTCTTTTTCGTAGTCGAGACCAACCCTCATCGTCTCCTCCGAAAGACGGAGTGGCCGTATCTATGTGATTGTGCTGTGATCAAATAATTTTCCCCGGTCAAGATTTGAACTCGAGTAATCTTGGTTATCAGAACGTCGCCGTCGCGTTATCACTTACTCCAACGAGTCACACAATTAATCGAGCATTAATCGTCTTTTTAATGTTTCCTTTTCCTTGGGACTACTTATCAGAGTTTTCGAAAAATTTTATATCTCAGTAACCTTTTTTTAATAATTTCTATTCATAACATGTTCCATCTTTTCAGTCATTTTCAAATGTAACTCTAATGTAACATGTTTAGTTACATTTGAAAATGACTAAAAAGTCGAATCATGTTAAAAATTATTTAAAAAAAGGTACTGAGATTTACCTTTTTTAAAATGAATCGTCTTTTGTATATTTTTGAATGTGTAATCTTGATTGAATAGTTTGATCTATGAGATTGATGATTGAATCAATTACTAGAGCTGATCGTGGATAGTACAAAAGTGGAATCATTTCAATGAATCTGTTAGTGTTTGTTCGATTTCTATGGAAAATCAGCTTTTGCCTCGTAATGTTTTATGGTTGTCACTCTCAGAAGGGGATTCTTGATTATGGATAGATCATTAGGAATTAAAAGAGGACAAGACATTGATTTTTATGTCAATATATATTATCCAGACATTGGAAATGGTCAAAATGATTTATGTGGTAATTTTAAAACAGTTTATGTAAGGATTCCTCCTCTTATCAATGTGTGATTTCTATAAAAAAGGATACCTCAATTGATTTCAAAATTGTAATGACGAATGATTCATTGACCATCAATTACTTATTGTACTTGACCATTTCTAGTATCTAATATCGTCAATTCAGGTAGCCACCACCTAACAACACTGGCGGCTCGTGCGGACAAAACAGGTGAAGTGCCCGTATCTTTTACTGTACAGCACTTCACCTGTTTCGTGGGCACGAGCCGCCAGTGCCTAACAATAGTAGGTTTAGATATTCTTCACAAATTTAGTGATATTTTTCACTAAATTCAAACAGTTCTGATGTAAGTTGATCCAGGAATTATGAGCCTGGAATTATAAGGATAAAAAAGGGGTTGACCGCTAAGACAAAAATAACAAGATGAAGAGGAAGAAAATTTAGAAAAGGAGAAAACATGAGAATAAGAAGATGAAGAAGTAGATGAAAAGGTGGAAGAGGAGGAAAGACGAAAATAACAAGATAAAGAAGAAGAAAAGGTAAAAGAGGAGGATACTTGTTTGAGTCTATCAGTTGGTGGTGTGGCAGTTTATGTAGGAATTCCACTGTAAAGGCGCCTGTATGTGAACATGTCTTCGAATGTGTGTGCGTGTGTGTGTGTTGAGCGCCTAGCAACAAGGCTATATTTTTGGGGCACCCGCTACACACAGCCAAGGGGGCGGAGCCCCAACAGTCACGATTCCACGGAGCAGCTCCGGCGAGATACCGACGCAACGCAACGCAACGCCTTGTATCACGATAGATAGGAAAGCCTCGGCTCAGTGCTCAGTCATCTACGGTTCTACACTCTGGGACAAGTCACCATATCAACACACACAACTGAGAAGAAGGAGAAGAAGAAGAAGGAGGAGAAGGAGAAGAAGAAGAAGAAGAAGAAGAAGAAGAAGAAGAAGAAGAAGAAGAAGAAGAAGAAGAAGAAGAAGAAGAAGAAGAAGAAGAAGAAGAAGAAGAAGAAGAAGAAGAAGAAGAAGAAGAAGAAGAAGAAGAAGAAGAAGAAGAAGAAGAAGAAGAAGAAGAAGAAGAAGAAGAAGAAGAAGAAGAAGAAGAAGAAGAAGAAGAAGAAGAAGAAGAAGAAGAAGAGGATGAGGAAGACGAAGGACAAGAAAAATTGCAGCTACAAAAAAGAGATAAAGTAAGAGAAAGGAACATTTTGGCCAAACATTCACGACTTGGAAATCACTGATTAGTCATAAATCTCACAGAAAAAGTCACATGGCAGAGGAACGGCGAATAGAAAATTTCACTGATCTCACATTCAGGAATCGATGTGAGCTCATCAATCTCCTATTTCCTGTTTCTTATTAAGACGTGTTCATTACTACAACTTTGTAGTAAAATTCTTCATTTTTATTTTTACCTCTTTGTAGTGAAATTCTTTATTTTTATTAATCAACTTGACCGATCTCCTGGATATGGTTTGTAAATATTGGGTTTCTGATATAATAAACTAGCCGGCATGCTCGCTTCGCTCGCCTTCTCCGCCTAGCCAGGGGGCTCCGCCACCTGGACCCCCGCCAGTATCGGCAGTGTAAGTGAGTAAAACAGGCTCGCTTCGCTCGCCTGCAAAACCTCTGCCAGTGTCAGCTGAGTCAAACAGGCTCGCTTCGCTCGCCTGCAAATTCCGTTCAGAAGGGGTTCGAAATTTATTGAACACAGCATTTATTGACCTAATCTAGACCTGTTTACCAAAATTCAACATTTTCTGCCAATTTGTTCTCGGAAAATCTAAGAAAAATTCCAAAAAATAGTAAAACGCTAATATTGAGCGTAACCTTGGGAAGTATATCAGACATTGCTTGAAACTTGATTCAATGTTTTCTTAATTACTCCATCTATAATCTCGCTGAACCATTGAATTTACACTAAGGATTGGTCGTATCAAGGCGGAAGATATGCAACCCGCAATACATCTACAATTTTGAAACCCTGATTACTGGCGTAATCTTGAACGGATTTCAAAAATATTTCAACACAACATTTCTAGACCTTATCTGAACCTGCCCACCAAATATCAACATTTTCTACCGATTGGTTCTCGAAAAAATTGAGAAAACGCTGAAAAACTATAGAAAAACTTGAATATTTGGTGTATCCTTGAAAATTTCCTAAAATCCGTTCTTAGCGCACGTCTAAACGTCCAACTGAACATGCCTGCCAAATTTGAACGCATTCGTTTCAGTGGATTTTTAGTTCTGGTGATGAATGAATGAATGAATCAGTCAGTCAGTCAGTGCCATTTCGCTTTTATAGATATAGATAAGAGACTATTTGAAAATTAAACTTTACACTCAGAGCTATTTCAAAATTAATAGATAACATTGAAATAAAAATCAAATGTATTTTTAAACTTTGAAAATATTATTTCAACACAAACATGTTTCGGAGCTTCAGCCCATTCTCAATGTCATTGAATACTAGCTAAAGCTCCGAAACATGTATGTGTTGAAATAATATTTTCAAAGTTTAAAAATGCATTTGATTTTTATTTGTATTTTATCTATTAAGAGAATATTATACGTACATAGCAATATATATTCAAATTAATACTATTTGATGGATTCAATATACTGATTGAAAACGAAATTTATGCTAAGATCAAAAACATGTTTAATTAGAATAGAGTATAAATAGGTTTATGTTAATAGATTTATGTATTATGATTTATAATTATGTATGTAATAGATTTATGTTGTTTACTTGTTCATTTGCATTTGATAATGGTAAATACACTGAAACATGATATGCAAAATAAAAATATTTGAAAAGGGTACTGTGATCTTCATTAATTGAAAGTTTGATGAATACAGTAGCCCTAAGAAAAAATAAATATGATGAATATTGTTGATAAGATATACTGTAAAGATAAAAAGTATGAATTCTGTTTGAATTCTACTCCCCTTTGACTCAGTCGAGTCTCTTTTCAATATTGTGCTTATAGAGGAAAAAGCGAGGTTTCGTTATTAATATGTTTCAGGAAAAAACAGAGCAGAGAAAAGAGGTGATGGTGTGACGTTATAGTAGACAACCAACGCAAGAGCGGTTCACCAGAATAATAATGAAATTGCAGGAAGAAAGAATTATGTTAGGAGAGGATGATGTTTATATCAGAAGACGTTTACTTTTCGATAGTTGCCTGTCAAGGGAGTCAGGGCTTGCCACAACCCGCAACCAAGGAAAGTTTTTTAATTCTTGCCGGAAAATTGAGTCATGTACACACGCTACTCTGAAAGGGTGCCTGCGTTCTTTTGGAACTAGTGACTGTCTTGCCCTATTTTTGTTATTTTTATATTCTTGTCAATTTTATGTTATTTTTTTCTTTTATTATTTTCAATTTTATGTTATTGTTCTTCTTTTATTATTTTCAATTTCATGTTCTTGTTCTTCTTCTTTTATCGTCTTTTTTATATTCTTGTAATTCTTATTCTTCTTCTATTCATACTCTTCTTCTATTCTTGCCCTTCTATTTTTGTTCATTTTCTGTTCTTTTTATTCTCATGTTCGTGTTCTTCTTCTGCTCTTGTTCTTCCTCTGTTCTTGATCTTCTCCTATTCTTGTCTTCTATTCATTCTTCTGTTCCCATTCATTTTCTGTTTTTGTTCTTTTTCTGGCCGTGCTCTTGTTCTATTCTTGTCAATCTTCTGTTCTTAACATTTTCTATTCTTGTCCTTGTTTTTCTACTATTCTTGTTCTATTATTGTTCTTCTTATGTTTATATTCTTTTTCTATTCTTGTTTGTTATCTGTTCATGTCCTTTTTTCCATTCTTATCAATTTTCTGTTCTTGTTCTTTCATTCTTGTTCATTTTCTTCTTCTATTTTTATTCTTCTCCTATTATTGTTCATTTTTTTGTCTTTTTCTTCTACTTCTATTTCTGATCTGATTTTTATTTCTTCTATTATTGTTCTTCTCCTGTTCTTGTCCTTCTGCTTTTCTATTCTTGTCCTTTTTCTGTTCATTTTCTTCCTCTGTTATTGATCTTCTATTATTGTTCATTTTTGGTCTTTTTCTTGTTCTTCTATTTCTGATCCTTCTGATTTTTTTCTCTTCTATTATTGTTCTTGTCCTTCTGCTTTTCTATTCTTGTCGTTTTTCTGTTCATTTTCTTTTTCTATTCTTATTCTTCCTGTGTTATTAATCTTTTAATATTGTTCATTTTTGGTCTTTTTCTTCTTCTTCTTCTATTTCTGATCTTCTGATTTTTTCTCTTCTATTATTGTTCTTCTTCTGTTCTTGTACTTCTAATTTTCTTTGTTCTTCCATTCTTGATTGTCTTCTTCCATTCCATGTTCTTCTCCGTCAGTTAGCCTTCAACCTGTTCCAATCACAATGAAAGAATGCTTTTCTATAGAAGTACCGAAACGTAACAGATTTTCCGTGTCCAAGACCCTCCCACCAAATTTCACGGATATGCTGCATCAATGTGGGAATATGGATACTTTGCGTAACCTGCGTTCGACACAATGTACTGGCATCTAGGAAATGTCGTCTACATGAACGCTGTATAGGCTACTGTATAGTGCTTCCAATAATTTTCAGAGATTATCACTCACACATTCCTGTTCGACACCAAAGGTTTATCGGATTATCATTTTTATGCTGTGAAGTGCTTCTTGGTATTACAATAATTTTATTTTTAGATTATCACACATATATTCTTTCATGACTCCAGAGTTTTATTCAATTTATAGAAGAATCTAATTCAAGAATTGATTCAATTTATTTGATAAATTGTATTGTGTCAAAATGAAGAAATATTTGATTTGAATTTAAATTGAATTATTTCCTATATTCTTTTATGACTCCAGAGTTTTATTCAATTTATAGAAGAATCTAATACAAGAATGAATTCAATTCATTTGATTAATTGTATTGTGTCAAAATGAAAAAAATATTTGATTTGAATTATTTCTTATATTCTTTCTTGACTCCAGAGTTTTATTCAATTCATAGAAGAATCTCATTCAAGAATGAATTCAATTTATTTGATAAATTGTATTGTGTCAAAATGGAGAAATATTTGATTTGAATTTAAATTGAATTATTTCTTATATTCTTCCTCGACTCCAGAGTTTTATTCAATTTATAGAATAATTTTATTCAAGAGTAAATTCAATTTATTTGATAAATTGTATTGCTGTGTCAAAATAAAGAAATATTTGAATTGAATTATTCTCACTCATATTATTAATTCATTTGACAAAATATATAACTTATAAAATAATTCAATTTGAAAACAAAGTAATAGTATTAATACTGGATTTACCATTTTTTATAACATCAATGACCTTGCTTCATTGCATATGATTTGAAAACTCCATCATCATATTTCTCAAGTAGATCAGATTCATTGGAAATATTCATTTGATTTTTTTTACACATTTGTTGAATAACCAGAATAAAGTATTTTTCTTCTGCATTACAATTTTGAATATATTTTGTGGAATGAATAAAATTCATGGGAAGAAGTTTCCGATCATGTATTTGATAAATTTAAAGAGAGCAGGGGACGATTTTGTAGTTAAAATCCGTTCCGTTGGTTTCACTTGTTGAGTGATTTATTGGAAAAGTGCAGAGATTGATGGAAAGTGTACGATATGTGAAACGAATAGTGAGTCGAGAGTTGAAGAGTGGAAACCTGTGGCTTGGGCTGTTTAACAGGCCGAACACGAAACTTAGCGGCGCTAATAGAGACATATCGATAATAATTGGCACACCATCTAAGGCAAAAGTGGTCGTTTCGATATCTCGATCGATTTCGATTCGATAGTCGGCTCTTGCAAGTTTGGTCGTTCGGCTGTTCTTAGTGTGACGCCGACAGTGGAGGGAGAGGGGGGCTAGAGGGTGAGAGGGGGAGAGAGAAAAAGCCCGTTTCTAATTAATTACCCAGGTGACACTGGACAGACTGTCACAGGCTGCCGGTCTTGCTTTGCTTGATCAAAGAAAAAAATAGTCGCGGCAAAAACATTTTCCAGGATTTTCTCACATCGATTTCTTCCTTCAAGGTTGGGAGCGAACTCGTTCGAACAAACTTCGATTGTTATGTTTTTTATCATTATTGAGATTCCTTGATGGTCATACATTTCTTCAATGACAGCTACTGGATACATAAAGGTATTATGCTTCCGAGTCCTAACTTCGCCTTATTGTTATAAGACAACAAATAAATGCTCAAGGACCTCTACTCCTTAACATAACATGATGAAGTCTAGTAACTGACTGTTTACATATGGGAAAATGTCTTTTAATGAAAACGGGATATTCTTTTGATGAAATGAAGCTAAGTTTCATATTACGAATCATCTATTAAATGGATAATTCTTCAACAAAAGGAGTTTAAACCAATAACGGCAATAAGGAAATTTCTGTTCCATTGTTACTTGCTCTGTTACTTGCTAAAACCAAGTTTTCATCTTCAATCTTGACTAATTTATGACCGTATTTACAAACGTACTTTGCAATTGCTATCCTCTTGGAAGCAACTTTTTAATTTTAGGGATGATTTCAGTAATGAATAAGATAAATAGTTGTGTTAGTTAACTTCTTTGGTACAGTACCTAGTATTTCTTGTATATTTTTGTAATAGATTGTATCATATGTTTGATGCTATGAATATTTTATCTTTGTATTATGTTCAGAAAAATAAAATTGAATTGAAATAGCATAATTAGAACATATGTATAGAACGTGAACGTTATAAATGCCTATCTCCAGTTGTATTTGGCAATTGAATCGAGTACTAGGACTTGAAATTTTTAAATATTCACCTTGGAAAACTTATATTACATTCTAGACCAGGAAGATGCAGACAAAATATCTGGAGGTAAAAAGGTCCAGTTTCATTTAGATCTAATATAATCACCTTAAACTGGGAGGATACTCTAAGACATTGATCTTTTATCACAATCTCTCATCAGCTCACCATTCTCATTCCTCAGCCATATTGAAAACTCAGATTACTCTCCTCTAATCCAACCAAATCATTTGAATCCAAGTTCAGGATTGAAAAAACCGATTAGCTGGCAAGATTTGTTTGATTGATAGGATACCTTGAGAAACGACGTGTAGCCTATATAGAGAGCTCAGTTTCATCCAATCATGCCAACGGTGATGCATTGACCCACTTGGTAATATATACTTCTTTGGTTTTCTAACTCCATTTGCATATTGGTAGGAGAAACTTACAACTTTCCAAATTCTGTTTCAGGCCAGAAACTCTCATCAGCTGTTAACGACGAACGCGAAACAAGTTTGACAGGCACCTCAAAAAATATGACAGAGATGGAATGAGCTAGGAGACCGCCTCTAGAGCCAAACTTAAAGCTCAACTAGTTTCAATGTATTTCGTAATCGAGTCAGAGTCAGCTCAACTGATATCAATGATAATAATAGTGTAACACGAGGTCTCCAGGTAGATGGTGCATGGAAACAAAACTCGATTCTATAAGCTTCACATTTACAATACTTTTCTTCTTCCTGTGCCTATCCGTTAACGAATGTTGGCAATCATTCTGGCAATGATAATCTTATTTACAGCTTACTTTTCACCAATTTCAATTTTAGTAACCTATTTTTCACCATTCAGGCTTAGTTTAATAACTTTCCAATTGAACTTGAGTTCTTCAACTGAGAATAAAACATATTAAATGAAAAGACAAGACGTTGTCAAACCACTGTGTAAACCACTGGTAAACTAGAGATTGATAATGGTGTAACAACCGAAACCGGTATCTCGATTTTTATATAAATCAGTGGTTTGACAATTTCTTTCTTGTATTTTCATTTAATATTAATAACTATCACGATATCACCTTCACAACTACTCAAAAAGTGAAAATAACATACTTGTGAAAAAGTAAGACAATTTTTTCACTATATTCTCTGTACTAAAGTATTGTATTTATAAGATGTCATTCTTAGTAAATAGTATATTTATTTTTCATGTACTTTATATGATTGAGTATATTGATTGAGAAGTAACGAGACTTCGCTTTGATTTATGTGACTGAACTGTTTTTGGCCGAGGCCCAACTTAACATTAGTTCAATGCTTTTGAATGCTTGATACCATTGGACTCCCCTTCAACTAAGAATTTCGACTTTAGTTCAGTCTACATAGTAGTTCACTATTATACTATAATATACTTATATAGTATAATATAAATTATATACTTATATAGTATAGTATAATATACTGTAATTATACGCAATAGTGCATGAAAAGAAATAAAAAACTACATTCTTTATAGTTTGTCTACTTTTTCACCAATTTTTAAATACATTATTCAAACATCCGTCGGTCCACAGATCGAAGATATTCATTGAAAATCGTAAATTATAATTCAGTTAGTGGAGTGAATGTGTGAATGTGCTCATATCATACGAAATCGAAAATATATCATTGAACTCAAGTAATACCTAGGTATTGTAAAGAAGATCGTTTAGGTTTAGTCGAAGATCGTACGTTTTCTAGGACTGTAGGTCTATATTCCATCTCTCTGCAAACCAAGTGTAACGAAACGCTAATTTGAACTCAATTTAAATTGCAGTTACTGTAAGTTTAAGCTGTATTTGTTCAATTCGTATCAATCTGAGATAGTGCATACTTTTCTTGGAATTAAATTTGTTGAATAGTGTTTTGTCAACTTCGTGATTGGTTATTCGTGTTTCAGTAATCTTGAAATATTTTCTGATATATCCAGAAAAAAACGCATCATAGAAGATAAAATTGATTCAATTAACATTAATTTCATTGATTTCTACATTGATTAACATTATTTCTCGATTAAAATTCATTTCTCGATTGTTTTTTTTCCAAAATCTAGTAATTAGCAAGAAAATCAACTACTTCACCACATCATTGCCATCGACCTCCACTATTATTTTTATTTTATCTAACAATTTCAAAGCTGTAAAAGATAGGGAAGGGTTTTCTTTTCTTCCTTCAGCACATCCCTTCCCTCAAAACTACTTATGAATGCTCTGCTTCGTAGTTGGAATATCAATAAAAATTCATTAAATGAAATTTCTGAATATCAATGTTCTGTATAGAAGTTAAAAGTAGAAGATAATTCTGTATTCAAAAATGAAATACCAAATACCTCTTATTTAGTTGCACCTACGATGTCACAAGTAGAAGGGTTTTCTGCAAAATCTCACAAGAATCGTAAAATTATTTTCCTCCAAGAAACTCTGACATAACTTTCAATTCCACTTTTGACTGAACTCTTTGATAAAATCAAGTTTATACGATGTATTTCTCTCCTTGGTACTGCCAGATGAAGTTTAAGTACATTGCATGTGAGTTTTTTCTACTTGGTAGTACATATTTTAATTACTTAAGGTACTTTAGGACAAATAATACCCTTGTAACAAACGAAATCTGTCTTTCATTAATATTTAAGTTTTCAACTTTTGATAATGAGGAACATAATAATTCAATAGCAGACCAAGTGTCACAGTTTTCCAATTTTAATAATATTACTGTATCATGATGTACATTTCATCATATAAAATGTATCATAACAATCTAATAATTGTTCAATATATTATTATGTGTGAAAAGGATATGAATAGTAAGACAACACATTTCGTAATATAAATTTATTACACTAAACTTTCGAAGATACAGAAAATATTGAAAATCTAGAATGTGAATTTGGAAAATCCTTCAACATCAGGATAGTCAGAGAAACATATCAACATAAATTTATATGGACAGAATCTTCATTACAGTATAATCCGTATTAGGATTTAGAAAAATAACAAACATATCATGAGAATGAATAATGCTCAAATATTATGGATTACACTGTCTGAGTACAAATATTTTCAATGGTAAAATTATGAAAAGATTTTTGGAAATCTTTTGAGTATGAGAGTAAATTACTGAAAATTCTTACAAACCAAAGTATCTCACAATTTGCATGAAACGAAAATACTTGAACTGTGTGATTGAAACAAACAATAATTTTTACAGCAGAAAACTCAACAAAATACGACTATAATGATTCAATCAATTCGTGTGTCAGAATAAATTGATAAATATACATGTATATCTATATTTTATCACAATCTTCCAACACCATTTCTCTTACTCTCAGTCAAAAATTACATCAATATAGCAATCTAGGAAAATTTATGAAGAACAATAATTATTGGTTTCTCCTCTTAAGCATTTGATTCTACACTAAATTTTAGTATAGATTCCTCAATCTTCAAACTACTTTCATTTTTTTCAATTTTGAAAATTGGAAACAGTGATATTGTATTGGAGATCATATGACTGGATCTTATCCATATTATAAGAAAACTTTAGATGTGATTTTTTATATTACACAATTACGAACATGTAGAACTTCGGAATAGCTTTCGAAAAAACTCAGCATGTTTTAAGAGAAACATTTATTACTCAAGTTCATTCAAGTCCATACATCAATTATCCAACAAAAGTAGTTTCCCCAATTAGGTATCAGGAAATTTGAACATAAACCTTTATCAAATAATGCATCAAAAATTCGTACAATGCAACACAAAATAATAATTATAATTATAATATAGTAATGAAATGCTCTAACATCGCTCTTTGGATTAACCATAATGTTATTATTTATCAATAGTCTACAGGATTAGGAACAACGCTTCCAAACCAAACGATATGATGACAATTAACTTTTTACATTTTCTGTTTTTATTCTGTAACACAATATTAAAATACGAATAAAGACTACTATTCACGAACCAAATGAGATGTGGTCCATTATTTCATCATAGCGTCTTGAATTTTATCATCAGAAATCGTTTTGTACAATTCGAATAATACTATTATATGTACAAACTTTATTATTTATATATTTATAAATGTTTACAGAGTCGACCCAACTCCATGATCTAATTAATTAAAGGTGATGAGACGTGAAATACACCTATGAATCAAAACCAAATAAATGAAAGCACTCTTCAAATCTTACTTATCCAAAATACAGAAAAAAATCATTTCACTCAAATAATTTGTACTGGACAGCAATAAAACTAAGTAGAAGCTATCCTATCGAAACCAATATTAAAGAACAAGGGTTCATGAAACTTAACAATGTTCTGAATATCTATTTCTAAATATTCCTCAAAATAAAATGGAACTAGTAGAATTCTATCAAAATTTTCACAAAATAAAATGAAACTAGTAGAATTTTATAAAAATTTTCACATTATTGAAAATCTGAAATCATATTCAATACATTTTTTACCCTTAATTCATATGATATTTATTTTCTTCTCTCTCTAATAATAATTCATGAGGTTATTAAATAATCCTGAATTTTGGATTAAATTAACGCATGTTGATGAATTTCCAGCGAAATATTTTTAATATTAGGCCTATTATTTTCATATAGAAGTCTACTAGAACAAATTATTTTAAAAGAATACAAATAAAATTGTTTGAAAACTGGTAATATTCCCAATTATAATCGATTTTCAAATGAATGAGTGCACAAAAATCTACGTCTGATCACCTTTACTCACAATTTTCTAATTTGGGTCGACTCATCACCCCGCAAGCGAAATTATTGTTCAAAGTCTTAGAGAAGAATAGAACCCCCATGATGCGTCTGTACACTATTACACAACACTCACACAAATACACCAACTCTTTCACGCTCAACACACACGTGTAACGACGCTGTTGAGGATTTTTATTGAACTATTGAAACATTTAACTTGGTAGTAAAGCTGGTTGCATCAGCTGAGATAGTCTGAGGGTCCTTGGTATTTACAGTACAAAGTGAAGAGGCAGTCTATCGTTAGACTGAGGGCCATACTCTGTAACAAAAATAGAAAATACATATTCAGTTTAAGTCATAAGAAACGGCATTTCAGTAATAACTTTGATGAAGAGCATTATAAATTATTCGTATAGAAACAAGAAGATTTGGCGTATTTACAAAATAAATTCGAACCACAATCACAAAAGAGAGAATAGAATAGAACCATTCTATTCCATTCTCACTAAATAACACATAACATGAACAATCACAATGGGGTGGAAACCTTTTGTCAAAACTGAAATTTTGACATAACCTGAAAATTTTAGACTACATTTCTATCTACTTAAGTTGAGGGATTCAAGTATTTTCGGGCGATCGCCTGTTTCTTATTATCATGAACTGTGTATTATTTTGTACTGAAATGAATAATTATTTTAAAAGATAGATGTGATATTACTAAAATTTCACACTCACATTTTTAGATAAGGATTGATTCAAATAACACAAAATCAAAAATCGGAAAAAGAAGCAAACGTGTACAATAGTGTTTCAAATAGTGATTGGTGAAGCTAATTAGGACAGCAGAATATTAAGTTGTAAACAATTGGTCATCTATTTCAATTTATTCTGATATTATCAACTAACTCGAATACAGTTGAACGAAAATATATCGCATCAGATAATATTATAATTATTTCGAATAAAGAATTAATTATTATAATTATTTTCTATGTGGGCAACTGTCAAATGAAGAAGGAAACAGACGAAAAGTCTTATTGTGCAAGTCAAAATCAAACGTGATAAAAAATGATCAGACACAAAAATCGGTTTTGTGAAATTCTTCACAAGTTTAAGAAGTGTTAATAATCAAGGAAAAATCCAATTTCCTTCATATTAGTCCCATGAAATGTGACTAATGACTAATGAAATGTGAATCTCTTTTATCAAATATTAATCTCTTCTTTCACTATTCTGATCGCTACTCATGGACGATGATTATCAAAGTATAAGTAGAACAAACAAATTCAACATCGAACTGTAATTTCTTTCGAATGGGGGTGAATCTGCACTGTGAACGTCTTAATTATGACAGTGTTCAATAATGAATTTTCTAAAACTGTGACTCGATGACAGTTTTCAGTTTCTTCAGAAGTGAACTCGAAACCGTAGAATATTCTAAAGCTATTTGCACTGGAAAGGGGGATAGAGAATAAAACGATAAGAAGAAGAAAATATCATCCAATTGTCGGTAGCAATAATAGGGAGAATAACAAATAAAATTATGAGAAGGATAGAATATCATTCAATAGATATCATTGCGTTGTCAGATACTAGGGTTGGAAACGGATCAAGCATTTGTATGCAGCGAGGACGGTGGCGCTTCATGAAGAAAATCTAGATCAAAGTTAATTCTTCGAGTAGTTGTGTGAGGTTAACCTGGTTTGAAGTGTTCTCTAGATGGTACTGCCCACCAGTATCCACTCTTCACAATAATTCTCAACCAAGTCTATAATAATTGAGAAGGCACTGGTAAAAAGTGGATTTATTTAGTGGAAAAACAATGCGCGCCGATCTGACATCAAGTAGATATATAGATTTTTGCGTGTGTACACACACACACACAGGATTGAGAATAGTGAGCATTCTAGTGATATATTTTCGTGTGTGTGTATACACACAGAGAAACGCAAGTTGAGAATAGTAGGCATTCTAGTGCAGTTGCAGTAGCTACTACCCTGTCTGAGGCTTCGATAAATTCCACTGCTGTGTTGAACTACCGCATCTCAGCGACTGCAATTGCACTCAGCAGTTGCATTGCATTGCATTGTAAGAGACAACATGTGTCGGAGTCCACATAAAAACAGGAATGCCTTGTCTGGTACCGCGGTATGCTTTAATTGAAATATAACATAGTTTTTGAATATGTTGGCGTCCTTTGAGGTTTGCCGCTCACATTCGGTCAACAAACTCAGGCGGAATTTTTCGCTCGTACTCGCTCGACACACTTGCGAGGCGAGGCGAGTCCAAGCGAGCGAGGCGAGCGTGATACGCCCCAACAAAGCCTATTTATGTTTTGTGTCGCGACGCGTCCGGATCAGCTGATCAATTCCGTTTCTGTTCAGCTTTTCCGAGATCTTGTACAAAGATCTTCTACAAAGACTTGACGAAGTCAGTCTCTACAAAACGTTGTCTGTGCTCCATGAGCTTGAGCTAAATATCTCTATTTCATATCATTGGTGCTCTTTTTCAAATATTTTTGCTCACTTTTTAATTTTTAAGAATTTTTTCAAAATATGATCAACTATTAATAATGGTCACTATTATTGCCATGATCGTGAGCTGAATTCTGCACTTTTTGGGCTCTTTGAAAAATATTTCTGCCCACCTTTTCAATTTTTAGGGAAACTTTTAAAAATATAATCATACTGTAAGCCTCTATTAATAATATTAAATATCTAATAATGACTCCAATTGCCGGGACTGTGGGATGATTGCCGGGACTGTGGGATGAATATCTTATTCCACATCTTCGGTAATCTTTTCTAGATGCTTTTGCTCACCTTTTTTCATTTCTGGGGAACTTCTAAATATTCCTAAATATGGTCACCATTGAATATTTCAGAGGCTTTAACTTTCATACAGTTGCCTTCCTTCTTAGTGGCTGCTTTTTAATAATATCGTTATTTTTGGGGTTTCTTCTCAAATGTGGATGTAAATTACCTATTTCTTATTCGTACCAAACGAGAAGAGTATTGTTAGTTGTATCAATTACATGGTTTCATTCAAGTGAAACAAACTTATTCTAAATTGCAATAAAGAATCTTCAAGGATTTTATACAAGATACAAGAAGAACGAATTTTTTTCAGGAATATAATTGCTAAGCGAATTTCGCATCTATAAAACATTGAATAATTGAGTATTTACACCATTAATTTCTCAAGTAATTATACAACATTCAGTAATCTTAATTTTGTACACTTGGAAATAACTGGGGCCCCACTATCGAGAAAACAAAACATGCACATTTAAAACACTCCCAACTTTATCACAATATTAAAAGTTTAGATTACAATCAGTATAATAATGGTTATTTAGTTAGTTAGTTAGTTGTAGATAATAACAGCTGGGATAACTAATAACTAATTTAATAATAACTAATTTCAAGGAATGGAGGGAAATACATAATTCTTGCTCAGTGATCAACCAATAGGTATATCAGAGCGGTCTTGATTGAATTAAAAATTATAATATTAATTTTCCAATTGAAACAGGAATTATTTCATTGCCGTATCAAATTCCGTGATAATGATTTTATCAGATTTGAGAAGAAAATGAAAGATGAATAGTTCAAATTTCATGGTTAATCTAGCAGTGAAAAGGTATTAATCTCACAAAGTGGCTTATCAATTTAAAACGGTCTTGATCAAATGACTGTGTAATATTCTATACTCTAATGAAAAGATTTCAAGGATTTCAATTGTAACAAGATTCAAGACCGTTCAAAATTTTCAATTTCGATTATAAGGAAATATTCTTATTATTTAAGTTGAAGTTTATTAGGTTCGAGTAATTTTCAAAATAAGAGATTTGCGTTGAATAGCAATAGGCTTCAATGCTTTCTGATACACTTTAGCCAAGTATCAGTGTGAATAAATGGTATATAAAGATTTAATATTTTAGGCTAAATTAAAATGATTAGTGCGTTAGAAATTTTCAACTCCGTTTACAGTTATTCGATAAATGATCGAGATCGAATTAGTTAGAATGTTTTGAATTTTAAACTTCGCTTATAGCTTTTTGATTTGTTTGTTTGTCAATGGCGCAAAAGCCCTATGAAGGGCCTAGGCCTACCAGCTGGTTGCCAGTTTCATAGATAAATAATCAAAATGGTTAGGAACATTTAATATTTTCTATGATGAATTTCCAATAAATGATCAATGCGTAGGAAGTTTGAAATTTTCAACTTCGAAGATAATTTCTTCTCTAAATGATCAAAATGGATGTTTTATAATTTATATTCGGCAATTATTAGTGTGGGGTGAGTGGGGTAGGTGTAGTGGCGTGTTGAGTGTACCTGTGATGTGACTCACGTGAGAAGGCCGGCGGAGGCAGGGGCGCTGGCCTCGGTCTGGTACCAGGAGTACTGTGGCATGTACTGCGGCGGATGGTGCGACGGATGCGGATGGTGGTGCGGATGGGCCTGATGGTGCGGATTGGGCTTCATGTCCCAGTGTGCCACCAGTGGAGGCGAACCGCTGTTCACTCCGTGTGGCGACATTTCACTAACTGGGGTAGAACTGGGTGTGGGAGTACCTCCGTGTGGCCCTCCCGTATGGGGCAGGAACGCCCCTCCGGGACTCGGCTGACTCCCGCTCGACGAGCCGTTACCGTTGCCTTGTAGCATGCCTGAGGGTGGCTGGGGACTCGGTGGGCCCCCTTGGCTCCCGGGTGGAGCGCCCCCTAGCATGTGGGGCGGACCACCTGCGCCCCCCACACCACCGCCTCCACCCTGTTGAGCCGCCTTCATCATTTTCTTGTACTTGCTCCGTCGATTTTGGAACCAGATTTTCACCTGCAACACAAAACGATAGGACAAATTTAAAATCGAGTTAGAAATAATAGAAAAATCGTCAAACTTTCAATTAATGAATATCAATAAAGTGACCTTTTCAAATATTTCTATTTTGAAAAGGGTACTTTGATATTCATTAATTGAAAGTTTGATAAATACAGTTGCCTAAAGAAGAAATAAATGTTAAAATAATAGTTTATTTTTACAGAAACTGGAATTTATCTATTTTTCTTCTTTGTGTACAATATACGATAAAGAATAAAACATCATTGGAAATTGGACTCAATCGTTGTCGATATTGTAGAATCGTTCCATAATGAAATAAAACACACTGATAAACGATAGCATAAACGGTGGAATTGACGTCATCAGTTGGTTTTATTTCATCAAAAACATAATTAACATAAGGCTTCTCATATGGGAAAATGTCTTAAAACATTCAAACATTGATTAAATCCACAAAATGGTGGAGTAAACATTTCCAAATAACATGTAAAGTTATATCCTGAAACTGTTTCAAGATTGGAATTCACTTTTCGTTGATGGTGGCCTGTGACTAACAATCAAACAGCATTTGAAATTTTAGTATCACTCCAATATTGATAACGATAATAATTCTATTCTCTCGTCTTCTTCTTCTTCAATGATAATGACTTCTTCTCTCGTGTTAAGAGTCATCATACTGAATATTCTTCCAGTAATAAAACAGTTCCATATATTTTTATTATAATGATATTCATTTGCAAGATGAACAAATTTTGACTGCTTAGAATCAGTAGTTTCATGAGTTCTGTGAAGTTATTTGAACTTGAATTAGTAGTTTCACTACTGCCAATTATCAGACTTCAACAAAAGAATATAAAAATACTTCTTGGACGTAGAAGATACGTCAAATGCTAATAAACCAATCAACAACCTGACAAAGAGTGACTTGTCTGGGAATTTCCCGATTCAATCCAACCAATAATGAAATGAGCAGTTCAAGTATTACTTAGGCTGATAAGATAAGTCAGTCGTAAAAAACTAACCTGGACGTTATGTACGCAACAACGGTGAGCATTTATTTAATCCACGGCTCTTTGACAGGTTTATCAAGCCGAGCATGTCAAGATGTCACCAAGTCAGATATAGGCCAATGGAACGATAGGGGCAAGCCATACCAGTCAGTTCACTCGGCTTCAGTCTTCCTGCCCTATCTTGAAGCCTCGTTAAGATAACTAGCAACAGCCTTCAAGTTGAAACTAAAAGCTATTAACTGGAGTAACAAACAGTTGTGATAATGCATTGCACGGAAACAGCTACTGTACTTTATTAAGCGACAAAGATTCACTTCATAATTTGGTGGCTGTAGGTCCGACAAAACCTGGAAATTTCACACCATACAGTACTAACAAGAGTAGAGTTACTCTTGCTCATGAACAGATCTTGCACTTTACGTCGAAACGATATTCCAATAGAATAATAAAATAAAACTAACTGATATTGTCAATTCTACCGTTTATTTTGGTACAGGACAATGGTGATAATTGACAATATCAATGTGTTCTCATCTCATTATGGACCAATCCTATAACATTAATTGAATTTGACTAATTGACTATTTGTCAAACTAAAAACGGAGACAATATCAACCTTTTCATCTCCAAAATCTAGTTAGTAAATTTTTTACATTTACAACTTATTTAAATACATACAACTTGTAAACCGCGCATGCTGAGAATAGAGTTTTGATGATCCAAGTAGCACCATAGTACCAGTGCTCTTTTCTATGCTAGTACACACCAGTAATAATTCAAATACTGTTATTTGGTTCCTATATGCTGCTGCAGTATATGGTGGAATTCTATATTTAGTGTGCGAGGAATAAATTTGATAAAATCACAATTTCATTTATATCCTACTAAATGAAAAGACAAGATGTTGTCAAACTACTGAAGTGGTTTGACAACATCTTGTCTTTTTTTACTATGGATAACTACCACAATATCAACTTCACAACTACTCAAAGAGTATATTCTACTACTACATTGGAGAATTACAATTATAATTCTTGAAACAATGCGGGATTGTATGAATGAAATTCAATTGAGAATGATGTAGTGGGCATGAAGCACATTGTTAATTCGATTTGAGTGTTCTATCACACTATTCTGATAATCTACAATCGTTGATTAATGTTTCTACAATCGATTAATGATTATCGATGATAATCTACAATCGTGTTGAGATTAATGTACGACAGTGAATCGAGGCAATAAGTGTCTAAATTTTGACTGGTGTTGAGAATACCCAATTATTGAGATACTATACATGATCAAACAATCAATCACCAGATTTGTCGAAGATCCGTTTTTTATTTCTGCAACAGGAGGTGAAAGGGAAGATAAGTGTTATTTATTCGTATTTCGAAGTCAGAAACAAAAATCGAAACTGAGAGTAGACAGGTGTGAGCCGGGCCTTGAGAGAGGCCCCTCCAACCCTTCAAGTGCTATAGTCCGTCGAAGAGAAGAAGACATTCTGGCAAGATGGGAAAATGACTACAGCTCTGTTAATATTTGTTCAACAATTGAAAATTTGGTCTCAAATTTTAGAGTAGAATGTTTTCTACAATTTGTGAACAAAGTTATAATTTTTGAACCATTATTGACCGAGCTGTTGTTATTTCCCCATCTTGTCAGAATGTCTTCTTTGCTTGGATAGACTACATCGATAAACAGGCGATATAAAAGCGGTTGATAATTCCACTCGACAAGTGTACAACAGATTGATCTGTCAATGATGAAGAAGAGGAAATAGAGAGAGAGCAAATACGAAATAGAAGAGGATCCTGAGAAACCTGGTCGGAGAGAAGAAAAAAGCAACAGAGAGAATGGAATTCGTAACAGTCGGATCGGCAACAAACAATAGAGGTCCCTCTTGAAAAGCCAAAAAGAAAATCACTTTAGAATCGCAATTCTTTATGCGCCAGCACTAAAAAATGAGAAGCTTTCTACGAAACGACACCTTTTCTTGTAGACCCGCGCCGAATTTCTCCAGCATGCAACTCAGTCGTTCCTTTTTTAGTTTTTTAGCGATTCGCATCCTCTCACCCCAAGCATTCATACCCATTTGCATTGGAGCGCAGGAATACTCCAACTTTTGAGAACAGTGGAGAGAAATCGAACATCAAGTATACTATAGTCTGTCCAAACAAAGAAGACATTCTGGCACGATGGGAAAATGACTCTAGCTCGGTCATAATTGGTTAAAAAATTATTAATTCTGTTTAAAATTGTAGGAAACATTCTAATCTACAATTTGAGTCCAAACTATAATTTTAGAACCAATATTGACCGAGCTGAAGTCATTTTCGCATTTTGCCAGAGTATCCAGTTTTCTTGGACAGACTAAAATCATTGTATCCTACCTCAATATTGACATGTTTGAACCTTAGCTGTGTAGCTGTTTTATTTGTCTTTTTTCATTGATTTATTTAATGATTCAATCACATAATCAAAATTTATTAAAAACAGGGTTTGCCCTTACTATCTCCCTGAATTTAATAAAAGTTTATATAGTCTGAATGAGGTTATGATATCATATGATAAGAGTAGGCCTACGACTAGCAGTCAGTTTTTTATTAATGAATTCTTTTACTGTGACAACAAGATCTTTCGTTCTCCCCAACGCAGTCAAATCACAAGAAGCGCATTAATTAGCTTGTTATTTGTGTCATGTTGTTAAATTGTTAAATTGATTCATTATTTTTACTACTGCGTCTAAAACACTTCTGTATTCTTGTGTTTTACATGAATGAGATCTCTTGATAGAATGAAGTTGTAAGTTAAGAATGAATACCTCTCAACACTGGCGGCTCGTGCCCACGAAACAGGTGAAGTGCTGCACAGTTAAAGATACGGGCACTTCATCTGTAGGCACGAGCCGCCAGTGCCTCTCAATTCGATTGTCTGTTTTCACTCATGCATCGAGAAATGAGTCTCTTCAAACCTAATCCAATTCAACTCCTCAGTGAAGAGTCAGTCTTATTTATTATTTATTCATTCATTTATTGACTTTTTACAAGGCGAAGTTAGGACTCATAGGTCCTCTCTTACACTTAACCTTCTCTCAACTTAATCTTCACATGTATCAGAAAAATTGAATTCGAGAATTTCCACCAAATTCCTGATTTCCAAAACGCATTCCAAGTTGAGTTTTCATTGAACATAAATAATATCTAAGGGGAGAGAACAGGACTTTATAGATGAGCCATGAGCTTGACCAAGTAGAGTTGAAATGGGTTAGCTGTCGGATGTCCACATCCCACAAACTTCCGTAGTAAGATTTACGCCTGGAAGTTTAAAAAATGAATTGTATGAAGGAATGACCCCTCTGTTCTACTATCGAGGGACACTGTCTTCGCTTCACTGCCCTGCTCAGCAATATTCCCACAAATACTATCTTCTCAATAAGTGAATGCTCATAATAATTATCCAAGCATACCTATCACCATTCTTATCTAGTTTTGGCTTTTTTGAGAAATTGATTTCAGCTCTAACTCATGAAGGTTTTGTTCAATTCTAAAAAAATTGTCCAGTTCGAGAGAATATTCAGTGTTTTAAGTAGTAATCAACCCACATTCTCTCATACAATATCATAAGACATTACCATTTTTGTAAGACCTGATTTGATGAGTTCATTGAACTTTTAAATTTCCATTACATCAACAAATTAAATTGTTAATGTAATTTCTACCACATCAACCATTACATAGTGATAGTTTAAGCATAAAACTCATAAGTAAACTCACAAATTCATAAGTGTTAAGTTGATAAGCTTTACCTATGAGTTCCGATAATACAGATTACAATTTTTCAACCGGAGTGTTTGAACTAATTGAGCGAAACATTTAGTTGAAATTTGCATAAACTCCATCATTTCGGAATCTATAAAATCTTCATAAAATTCGTATATGAAAGTTGGATTTTGCGAAATTCAAAGTAATTATTACTGATTATAGTTACTTATTACTAGTAAGTAAGTAATTATTACACAATAATTTTGTTTGAATTTGCATTGCAAGTAGAAACGCATCAACAAAATTTCAAGACGTAATAAAAAAACTAATAGAATTTGAAGAATTTGAATTTTCTAGATCGTACTCTATATTAAGTTTAACCTATTGGGCCTTCAGCTGATATCTCGTGTAGATTGAGAACAACTGAGAATAATTGACGAGTGAGTGAGTGAGTGCTGAGGAAGAGAGCTGAGGAGGATAGCTGAGGCGCAGGAATTGTAAGGAAGGAGGAGTGAGGAGGTGGAGGTCCTCCTCCGATCATGTAGGCGGAGAGATGACTAGAGTCAAACAGGACTGGGGGGCGGTGGGGAGGGGAACTAGCTTTGCAGCATATGTTTACAGTAATGTTATGCGGGACCTCTCTCATCAATATTAATGAAGTACCTCCCTTCAGTAATCCGGCTACAGCTCGTATTATGCTGTACAAAAACATTGTACTACAAAAACAAAAACAAAGGACTGACATCGATCGAATAATAAAATTCGACATTATAAAAGTAAAGCGCACGAGTAATAAAACTAGGCCTACTGTTCACGCATTCAGCGTGTTATAACGCATAAATTTACTTGTTAACGCGCAATAAACGTTAGAAAAACGACCAAAGCAAAAAACAGCTGATTCATTCGAGTAGTTCGATTGATATATACAGATGACTCATTTGTAACATTTGAAAAACAATTTGTGCCAGAAACAGCTGATTTGTTTATTATAAATGTATATTGCTCTCCTGTATCACAATAACCTTTCAATGATACCAACCCTACACTGTTAATAACTTCAAGGAAGGCATGGAAAAACGTTTTTCAATAGCACATATCATGGACAATCAACCTATTCTCCATAAAATATAGTTGCTAAATTTTTATTGTAAACAGAAATTTTCATTTGAAAAATTTTATTCTCATTTCACGGAATAGACTAATTGATGAAATTCAATTTTTCTAGAACACGGGGTTGAGAATTTTTTAAGCTCCCAGGTGAAATTGAAATTATGGTGGTTTCAAGGATTTCTGTGCTGACTAATGTAACCAACATTATATTATGGTGGTCTGGAACATTCAGACAAGTTTGATTGAGTGACTACATCCATTTAGACCATTATAGGAAAACATTAGGGTGAGAGACACATTTTGTGAGATGAATTGAGAGATAATCAAGTGAATGAAGCTATTAGGGAAATCAATCGTATCAATGGAAACAATCATATTTCTGAAAATCAATGTTGTTCTTCACTCTATTGTAAGAAGAGTTAATGCAGTGCACTTCATTCCTACAATCAGACTCTTCCATATGAAATGGGACATGTTTTTCCAATGATGGATGAACTGATACCAAGCGTAATGTGAACCATTGATGTTTCATGTTGGAATTTTCTTTTGTTGTTCGTAATGTTTGGCATGAATAGTATTCTTTGTGTAAGTTTGATTCAGCAATGAAGATGAGTAAAGATGATAATTGAGTTGAATAAATTGAAATAAATTCAAATGTGAATTAGGTCTATTAACTACTTTCTCCCATTAGCGGCTCGTGACCACGAAACAGATGAAGTGCTGTACAGTAAAATATACTGCTGGCACTTCACCTGTTTCGTGAGCACGAGCCGCCAGTGCCGCCAGAAAGTTTCTCCTACTCTCAAAACTGTGTGACTATGATTCAATTGCCTTTCAATCAGATACATTCAATAAGATACACAAGACAATTCAATATGATACATGATACGATTACTAAGCGATAAAATTAAAATGTATTCATCGTATCATGTCTATCATATTGGATCTATAAAATAGAACCGTGGACACAGAGATTGATTAATTTTGTTCTGATAGAAACAAATGTCGATAGTAGATGAACAAAAATCCTGTAGAAGAAAAACTTTGTAGAAAGACTTTCAATTAGATATTCGATCAGAAAGATATTCAATCAGCTATTTGGATAACTAGAAACTTATGAAAGATTACTTATAAGTTATGAGAGATCACTAATAACAGTATATGAACCTCACGTTCAGGTCTACATACGAGGTATTATAATTTGTGAAAATGCTGGTTTTATCAGCTATTTGAATGATAAAATAATTAGGAAGAATCACTCATCAGTAATGAGTTATGAGAATGAGCCATTTGAATGAGAAAAAAATAGCGAAGAAGCACTGAAAAGTGGTGAATTATGAGAATGAGCTACTTGAATGAGAAAAAAATAGCGAAGAATTAATTGAAAGTGATGAGTAATGAGAATGAGCTATTTCAATGAGAAAAGATAGTGAATCACTTAAAAGTGATGAGTTATAGGAGATCAACAACGGAATATGTAGCACAGTTTCAGGCCTGCCTACATGTGAGTGACCAATTTGTAAAAGCGCGTTCGCTATCAGCGGTGACCGATCAAGAAGCGCCCGAACACAAAACGATCGCTAATTCGAAGAGTAGGTTGTTTGGAGGTTTGGAGGTTAGGCGTACTGGAAGAGACCCCGGCGGAAGCCAGCGGTCATCCGTGACGCTGGAAATGACAATAGAATATATATAATTAGATGAGTACACCATATGCCGTGTGTTACGTAAGTCATAGGACAGTCAGTCGTTGGACATGAGCGGAGACATGAGAGAACATATACATAAACTCTTTACAAGCCAGCGTACCTAAGCAACGAAGCGTGCTTCCTCCTGTACTGCTAACCGGTCATTGTTAGCTTGAGCACGCACATCAAAATATACAAAACATATACAAACGCCTCACGCATGTGTCCTTCTTTGTCTTGCATCTTCCTGGGAGGCGAGGCGATCCCATCCCGGCGAAATGCCCTCTACTCCTTCATCTCACACATCCAAGTTGAACCAGATTGTAAGTTGAAGCAGATTATAATTTGAAACAGATTGTAAGCTGAAGCAGATTGTAAATTGGACCAAATTGTAAGATGAAACACATTGTACGTTGGAGCAGATTGTAAGTTGGACCAGATTGTAAGCTGAAGCAGATTGTAAGTTGGCCCATATTGCAAGTTGAAGCAGATTGCAAGTTGAAGTGGATTGTAAGTTGAACCAAATTGTAAGTTGAAGCAGATTGTAAATTGAAATAGATTGTAATTTAAACCAGATTAAAGTTCAAGCATATTGTATATTGAACCAGATTGAAAGTTCATAATCATAGACGTTTTTGATAGAATCATAATCAACCTTCAAAACTACTCAAAACTCATAGAAGTTTACTCATTATTGAATATCTCATAATCATCGACTTCTCATTATATATTGAATTCAATATAATTGAATTACAAGAAGGGTAAAGTGGGGTAAGATGAATGAAAGTGGAATAGATGATAGATAAAATTATTACTCCAATTCGCTGAGGATGATGCGGAACACTGATGAGGATTTAATCCTCAAGTCAAAAGATTCGAGGATACCTAAGAGATTACATTAGAATTTTTTATTCATGTAGATAACAAGCTTTGTAGATAGCAGTTCAGCTTCGTTTAAAGATTGCAATTAAATATATCCAGTATAACTCAGTATAAATTTGCTATAATTATCTCTGAATTTCTATAAATTTCACAAGCTGAAAACTGACTTGAGAGATTGATTGAATGTCCTTATTAAGGGCGAAGTTGAGACTTTTGGCCTATCTACCCCACAACCAAAAGGAGAGAGATTAAACCAAGTTTAGAGAGACCCATTGTATGTATTAGTTTATAACTGATTTATACCAAGAGATTGATTGATTATTCATTTGAAGAGAGAGAGAGTGGGTGTGTGTGTGAGAGAGAGAGGGAGAGAGAGATAAAAAAACTCTACACACCAAAGAAAAAATAAAAGCAAGACAGTGACAAAGTTCATCTGTATGCTATTCAGGAGGAATTAAAAAGAGAGATATTGGGAAAGAGAATCCGACTGTATCAATCGATCATTACTCTGGCTAATCACCACTGTAATAGTCGTAAATAACAGTTGTGTACTTGAAACGGTACCCCAACCCAACCGAGGACAAACAAAACATAGCAGCCCAACAGCCAGTAGCCACCAGTTGTCAGTTATTATATGATTTGGCAAGCAGCGAGATGTATGTCCAGCGTTTAGGGCATCGAAAACAAACCGGTTTAAAAAGTTATAATCATTGGTTAACATCAGCATTAACTGCCCTCTCATATAGCTAACAAACTCCGAGCTTTAACTACCACCATGTGATGCTAGCCGAATCTGCTGTTTTTGTGGCTCATGATTTCAACAACACTGCTGACTTATTTCATGTTCGACTATTTTATCTGTTCACGTATATCGCATTAGTCTATACTGTATTATAATAAATTCCCTTAAGATGGTTTGTCCATTCGGAAGAGATGTTTTATCTCATTTGAATGAATTGAATGAAATGTTTTTTAAAGCTATCCTAAAAACGTTCACCATTCTGCATTATTATAATTCCTTGAATATGGTTTGTCCATTGAAAAGAGATGTTTTATCTCATTTGAATGAATTGAATGAAATGTTTCTTATGATTCTGAAGAATAGAACTGATCTACCCGATAACCTCTACCTGCAACCACTGGCGACTCGTGCCCACGAAACAGGTGAAGTGCTGTACAGTAATAGATACAGGCACTTCACCTGTTCCGTGGGCACGAGCCGCCAGTGCCTGCAATCTGATTATGTTCGATTCCATCCGGTGATGTTTAAAGGAAAAACAGCTTTTCCCAAGAGTTCCGTATTGGTCACTGGTTCTAGAACCCGCAAGAAGTAAAAGAAATTCACAACAAAATCGCCTTATGATTATCGTATTAGAAATTGAATTTCCTATTTGTTATCAATAAGTTACTATGCTTTCTCATCAATGAGCACTGGCGGCTCGTACCCACGAAACAGGTGGAGTGCCCGTATCTTTTACTGTACAGAACTTCACCTGTTTCGTGGGCATGAGTCGCCAGTGTCAATGAGTAGTTCCACTTCGCCATGAAGGAAGAACAAATCCAGTATCCTATTCATTTCTAAGATGGGGAAGAAGATGGACATATTGTTTCTGAATAAAAGCTCATTTTACTTTTTTTCGTGCATTTTTAAAGTAAATTGCCTGTCAATGTTCTCGTCATAATAAAAATGTACCAATAAAAAATACTTCTTTTTAAATAATGGAATAAAAAGATATCAATCGATTTTCAATCTTGAATAGTAATCCAATGAATATTATAAACTCTCATTTTGATAATAATCCAACACCACATGAAATGTTTATGTATGCTATTGTAAATTATTGATAGTATTATATTGTGAAGTGTAAATAAAATTGAATTCTACCACTTGAACCGTTACATCTTAGTACAAATTGATTAAAACAATCATGATCCTAATCTATGATGGTAAAATTTTCAAGAAGAGCAGTGCTACTTTAAAATGATATCCGTAATCATTAAAAGCACTATTACAAGAATATAATCCTTTGTTCATCACTGACTTGGGTTTAAATTGAGATCAGCCACTTACGACTTGTGCTTCAAAGGCGAAATAAATAAAACTTGATAAAGACATTCAACTGGCCCGCGTCAATGGATCGTTAATGTGGTCTTCTGCTCCTTGAATACTAAGTGAGAATTTCTTCAGTTCCAGGTTTCCCTTGAAGTATCAAAAAAAGGCATGGTTTATCTCGTTTATCCTTCGTCACTTCATTCACTCAAAATAGATAGTAGCAGTAGGTATTCCTTATCAACGTAGCACATTACAAATGAAAGGAAGGATTTCCTTCACATTATAAAAGTAAAGAACGTAGAAAACTAGCAGGCAGGCTCGCTACGCTTGCTTCATCCGTCTGCAGCCCCGGCAGTGTTAGACATCCATATTAAATGAAAAGACAAGATATTGACAAACCACAGATTTTCACACTCATATAATATCACACACGCACACACATTTCAATCAAATAGTTTGACAATATCTTGTATTTTCATTCAATAATCAAATCAAATCAAAAATCAATTTATTGCCAAAAAAATTACAATTAAATTTCATTTCACAACCAAATTTGATGTTTGAGGAAACCCCCTACAAGACTAATAGTTAGTTCTTGGTATGGTTTTTTTGGTCAGTTCTCTCTCTTTCCATCCAATCTGAACAAAATTTACATAGATCCGTTTCGGTGTGTCTCACCAAATGAGTTGTCAGGACATACACTATCTGCATAGATAGCGGGTATTGTTTGTTGTGGTTGGCAGCAGCTGTCGCCGGCGAGATTAATGCCGGCGAGTCTGAGGCGCATCAGACAAATGCTCGACTGCTATGCGAGGCATGCATGCACTGCCCATCTAGGCAGTATAAGAATTCGCCGAGTAAAATCTGAACGAGATGATTCAGTTGAATGCAGAAAAAGCAATTTGGCTGATGCATCCCGTAAATAGAAAAGACGCTCGCGGTTTCCTTTCCTTCACCTGCTGCTGTAAACCCGCCGCTAGCCGCTACCCGGCTTTTTCTACCAGAGAGTACTCGCGGTCTGCGTTAGTGCGGCGACTACCCAAGGCATTCCTGACTGCAATCCAGTGCCAGAATGTAGTCTGCACAAAAACCCCCGACTGTCGTCGCGTCACAACCTTGAAAATCACAATCGGATTAGAATTTGAGGCCGCTGCTAGTTGGGTTTCGGTCGCAGGGAGAGTTTGAGGATGCCGGTACGGTTGGTCGATGAGGATTTTGGTCGAAAACCGATCTAGTGGAACTGAGTTCGGTAAAACTTGATCAGGACTGTTGATTTGTTATTGCAATAATGGACAATAGTAAGTTTATTGTTTATTAAAGAGTAATAATGGAAATAGTAAATGGTTAATTTTGATTGAAATTAGTATTTGTAATAGTAAAGATTAATTGTAATAGTAAAGAGTAATTGTAATAGTAAAGAGTAATTGTAATAGTAAATAGTAATTGGTAATTATAATAGTAAATAGTAATTGTATTAATATTTTACAATTTTTTAGAATTTGAGGATGCTGGCTCGTTTGCACAGAGGACGATGATTTTGGTCGAAAAGTGACCTAAGCGTCAGTGAAATTGAAAGTTAACAGAAAATAATTTTGAAACCTAATCAGGGTTGTAAATAGTAAGGGAATGTTGATTATGTGTTGATATAATTATTCTAATCCCTTGTTTTATCGTTGCATACAATTAGGTACGGGAGCTTACTAGTAATGGATGAAACGCAGAAAAAATAGAGAAATATAAGAAAATGGATAATATGATAAAAGTTTAGATATAAGCAGCTGGTTGGTAGCAGATCTGTATCATATAACGTGCGCCCCATACCTTTCACTTTAATCCAATATTCATAGATATAGCTCTCCCACTCCACTCACTACTAATTGTCCTATATAAGTTAACTATGGTCTTCCCTTTAAAAAAGTCAGGCAGACAGTTTCTTCCTTTCATCTTGCTTTCTCATCTACTATCTTCTTTATAGTCCTTTCCGCTGTTCCTGTAGACAGGAGATATTGCCTTAGGATCACTTACTCTTCTCCTTTCTTATTCCTATTATTCTTTTTATCCTTCCTCCTCTCCTTTTAACCATCCCTTATTCTGTGCTCTTCTTGATCCATATTGAAAATGATCAATTTTAGGAATTTGGATCGATGATTATAAGCTCATTCTAATATTATACTGTTTTATCGCGTCAAACTTTCAACATTGCTTATCCTTAATCATAATTTTCCAAGAAAATTTTTCAAGTTTTATGCAATTTTCTAAGTTCTAACCAATCTTACAATCTACATGTTCGATTTCATGAATATCACGTAAATGTGAATGTGGAATGTATTTCATGGAATTTCATAAATATCACGTAAATGTGAATGTGAAATGTATTTCATGAAATTTCATAAATATCACGTAAAGTAAATGTGAAATGTAAATTTAGCCTATTTGAAATGTAAAGTTTCAAGACAGTGTTCTTCTTTTATACACAGTGTTATTACTATCTATTGTAATAATTATTCCAAAAAGAATATGAGTAATGTGCTACAAAGAAGAGAAAATCAAGTATAAGCTAGACAAAGTTTGAACCAAGTAAATACTCAGAAAGTGAATGCTTCATTGTCTTTATTGTTGCCGTGTACAGCAATCATTTTTCATTCAGCAAATCATTAATTCATTCAACCGTTAAATTTTTTTTCATTTCAGCCAATAATTGTACTAAATAAAAATCCTACATTAGAGACACACATCATTGTATTATTTATCCATTTAATTTTTAGCTTTTATTACAAATCATTCTAGATATTTTCGATGCTGTTTTGAATCATTTACCAACCTTTCAAATTTTAAATTGATAAAACATGGATTTTTTATTCTTGTGAGTTGAAATTTGTGAGCATAGTGAAAGTGGACATTGTGAATAGACATATAACCTACATCTTAAACCTTCATCATCATCATTCATCATCACTCATTCATCCTTTGCTTAAAATACTTGGAAACCAAGTCGCAATTGTAAAGCAAGAATAAAGAATAAGGCTGAGTTAGGACTCGAAGGTCCTCTCTCACATTTTCCCTTACTTACAGTCAACCTAGTATTATGATGTTTAGATGATATTTAGAACTTATGATATTTTAGTTGAAGAAGGCTATGTTTTTATATGATATCATTGTTTAAAGTAGGCTATGTACGTTTTTTTCTCAACAGTGTGACTAGATACTAGAGTGGCGTTCTTTTAAGCAGGACAACGATACATGTGATCAGCTGATTAGTGACGAAACATCAGTATGACGCATGACGTAGTACACAGAGCAAAAGCTAAGCTGAAGTGAGATTTCAAGGCTCTCTCATAATTAATTCAGTACTACCGCCTTTACAGCCCAATTAAACGACCCACGACCGACCTACAAGAGTTGAGGCAAAGCAAAAGGCCCGACGATACACAGAACAACACAGCTTTGCTACATCATTGCTATTGTACTGTGCTGTGTAACTACAAATATGACTTGAATGCATTGATCTCACTGCACCAACTGAAATTTAAATCAATCTACTCATGTTTTACATAAGTAATACTTGCAAAATATATTTTTCAATTTTATATAACAGTTTACAATTCCTGCATGAGTATGTATAGTCTGTCCAAGCAAAGAAGACATTCTGGCAAGATGGGAAATGACTCCAGCTCAGTCAATATTGATTCAAAAATTATAAACTCGGTCTCAAATTGTGAACAGAATATTGTTGAGATCAAATTTTCAATATTTATATCAATACTGACCAATCTGAAGTCATTTTCCAATTTTGCCAGGATGTCTTCTTTGCTTGGACAGACAAGATGTTTAACATCTTCAGAGAAGAACAAATAGTTAAAGGTTCATCAAAGGTTCCTCATTCTCTCGTATTCTTTATTCTTGAGAAAAATATTTTATGGTATTAACGTCTCGGTTTATTGAAGCTTGTATATTTTTCAAAAATATAACGAAGTAATAAATCGGTTGAAAAAAGATTCGAAACTAGTGCTATTAAAGAAACGCCCGTAGTACTGTCATATAAAATCATAATATGACAAAATCAGATAAATACCTAAGATTAGACATCTGAATAACATGATGTCATATAGAATAATTGAGAAATCCAGTTACCAGTTTTATTATTTCAGCTGAATTGGATTTTACACAAAAATAGGGCAATAACTAGATTTAGAAGTAAGCTAATCATTTTGTAGTCCATTAATTCCGATAAGACTTTTATGCTGTTTTGAATACGGTATGTGACTCATATTATAATCGAAGCTCACTATAGACATTTTTATTATTGGTGCTTGAAAGAATTTTCAATAAAGAAACATCTCCATTAAGTGTATAAAATTATTCATGACCTACAAAAATTCTTCCTGACTCACAAATAATTTTTCACTTCAAGTAATTATGATAAGACCTTTCAAAATAACAACCTCATATATAAATGTTGACCGATTCAAAAAAATACTTCCGCTACTGTTCTTGAATTCTGATTTCAAATTATTGTAAACATTGAAGCTTATGCAATCAATGTTCATAATGGGATTTTATTGTAATATGTTATTATTAATTCAATATTTTGGATTAATAATACAATTTAGTATCAATTCTCATCAAACTGATTTGGTGAATGATTATTCCAACAGATTTCTCAATAGAGTAACTTTGAAACTCTTGAGACATTCGCTGAGACGAAAATATTATATTGCCAATAATTTTGCATTCTGCTTTAGAAGGGGATTCTCTCACGAGTTTTCAGTGAAAATAGTACCTTAGTAGGTGGTAATGACAAGCAGTCTACCACGGTCTGTTCACTATTGTCTAGAAAGGACAAAGAATTCATTGACCCGAGAATATCAGATGTTTTTCTCTTTGATCTTCTTGCATTCTTTCTTCACTTTTCACTATCTCTTATCTTACTTACAATTGGTTTTTTCTTGTTTTTTGTCTTATTTTGGTGATAAATTTTCGTGATAAATAACGGATTCTAGATTTTGTAGAGAAAAATCTAAAATTCCTATATTTATGTTGGATCCTAACTTTTAAATTTCCAATCCGAATCAAACTCATAATCATTTACTGACATAGAACACATTGAGAACAATTATAGAAGTTATCACTGAGAATGAAATATAAAATCCATATTTGCATCAAATATTAGATCATAATTACAGCAATAAAGGTTTATATTCGAGTATTCTACTAAAATAGAAATGAGTTGATCTGAGAGAAAAGTTAATGAGAATCGATACCAATCACGTTTTTATCAGCCTTCGAGTGAATTGGCCTTAACTTTCTCAAACTATTAAAACTTGTCGTTTAAAAGATTACTATTGGAACTATTCACAGCACGTTTCGTATCATTGACTATGATTTTTTCTTCGTATTTCCGGAAAACAACGCTACCCATTTTTGAGATCCTGATTGAAGTTCTCAATCGTTACCTCTGATTTACATTCACTTGAGCCGCAATGAATCAATTCTAGATCAGCTCAGGATGCATTATATCACTCGTTAAACGATAGACGTACATTCCCAATAATAAACAAAACGCAAGTCTTTTCAAGTCTGTAATATTGTCACTGTAGGGCTATATAGAGGAACATAATAAATCTAGTTATAATAAAGGTCTATGTTGATAAAATCTGTGTCACTAAATAAAAAACTCAATTACTAGAAGAAGAGAAATTGGTACATTTGAGATGCTCAAGAACACACACTGAGCTTCTAAAATAAACCTAAAAAACGCTATGGAAAAATTGTTTTAGATGGTATTATCAGGTTCAAATTCAAGTATAGCATCTGATTACTTCAAGTGCCCAAGGAAAATGTTGTCATTCCCTCTTCTAATAAAACTGTTCTAAAGTCTTCTAAAACGTCTTTTCAAACTCTTCTTAACAAACACAACTTCTATATTCCTAATCTTCTGCATCTCCTTCTCTTTTCCTTCTCTGTGGGTTGAGTGGAAGAGGGGACTTGCATGCCTCAACTTCGCCCACAAACTCTTGTAACATTTTTACCAAGTGTAAAATAAAGTAATTTAATCCATCTATTATCTTTTTACTCCTCTGTTATTCCCCTGACACTCACCTAATTTCCATGGAAGTATGTTGATGACCACCAGCTGATAACTCAAGTGTGATTCATAAGGAAACAATTCAATCAGCTATTTATCATTATAGCGCAGTCGATGGACAAGTTAATAAATTAATTGATTATTTATTGGCGAACAGAACTACAACGGTAGCGGTGGAACTGGCTATTTATGCGTAATAGTATTCGACTGGCTGAAAGTAGAATGAATTCAACGTTTGGGGTTATGATGAATGGACTAGTCCGGTCACTGCTCCATTAGGATGCAGCGTTTTCCAACATTAATTAATTCGAACAGACGTTTTGGAGTTTACAACGTGTTGTTGTGATGTTTCAAATAAATAAATATTTAGGATCCGTGATCCCGCGATAGGCCGCGAACCCGTATATCAACTCACGCACACGCGCAGCCGCACACTCACACACGAACACCTATTCCATCTTCGTCAAGAGGCTAGCCTGTGTGAGTGTGCGTGAGAAAGAAACTCCTTTATGAAGTGGAAACAAGATCACAAGAATGAAAGAGTTGCAACGATATGAGAGAGAGAAGGAAAGAACACTGCGCACATACTTGAGAAAGACTTTTTAAGAAAGAAAGAATTATTGAGAATGTGAGATGTGAGTGAGAGAGAAGAGATGGAGAGATAGAGCATGGGGATGCAGGTTTTCAGTTTAGTTGAAGCTGGTTTTATCGCAGAAATAAAACTTGGTAACCTTCCTTCTCACACTCACACTCACACACCAAACCACACTCATGCCGCAAGAAAGAAACGCCTCCCATTTTTTCCAAACATTTTTCAAGTATTTCTTCACCTGAGCTCACATTTTACGATGAATGAGGTAAAGGTATACTAGAATCACTTGGAGAAAATGCAACTTATATTATTTTCAAATATTTATGCATTAAATATGAAGAATCGATATGAACACATCGAAACAATATTGTATGTACCAAATAAAAAACTTTCAGTGATATAGAAAATTTTGTGCTCTTCAATTATGAAGAATCATATTTTGAATAATTATTTATGAAGCATTGGAGCATATATTTCGAAGAATTATCAATAAAGAATAAACATTACATGCAGTGAAGTCTATGGAAAAAGTAATTATAATTAATTTACTAATTCATAGATAACTTATTATGAGCTAAGAATAGAATTTGGGAAGAGGGAATAGGAGAAGAACTATTCAAAGATTTAGGTGAGGTGATAATTTACTGACCGACCTGTCAGGTACCTCAAGAGTGAAACAAATCAGAGTGAGATCTCATGTGGGTAAACCTCATTCACCAAGATCACCAGTTCAAGTAATTAAATAATCAGCTTCAGACAAATACTTTTTCGACTAAAGTTAAATCGCGTTTGGACAAAATTGATGAAATTAATTTTTTTTCCAACATCAATCATAAAACCTAATATGGGATCCTTTTTGTGCATCTAAGAAGAAAACCCATAACCAGATTTTGAAAGAATTTATTAAAAGAAATAAAGCGAAAGATTCAAAGATTTTCAGGGTCCATTCATATTTTAAATATAACATGAATACCTTGTTATCTCCTACTCCACCTACTCTTCTCATACTCTTATACTTATACACCTCCTCCCCCATAGCCTACATCCTCTTCCTCTACAGCCTATAGTCACTGGCGGCTCGTGCCCACGAAACAGTTGAAGTGCTGTACAGTGAAAGATACGGGCACTTCACCTGTTTCATGAGTACGAGCCGCCAGTGTGGCAATAGCCTCTTCCACAAGTATTGATGAGAAATATAATTCAGTTCACAATGAGAGAGTAAGAGAGAGGTAGAGAAAGAGGGCGTGGAAGGTTAGTGGACAAGGAAAATCCTGTAGGAGAAAATGTGAGAGAGATTGAATGATTTTATTGCATGTGTTTTTCACATGCAGCTAGGTCAGAAAATGTCCGTTACCGGCGGCTTTGGGAATCTATGTCGGAAGGCTATTCAGACAATTTGTTTGCAGTCAAGTCCTGTTTGTGTACGCGGCGAATGTTGCTGTGGCTCTTCCTTTTCTTCATATTTTTCCTCTTCTTTCCACTTTCCATCCTTCTTCTCTTTCTATCCTTCTCGCTCCTTCTTCTCAGTCACACAAGAGTAGACACCTTCGCCTTATTCTTTGTTAACGGGTAGATTTGCTTTATTAAGATGTAAATATTATGCAGCATCATGAGAATGATCAGAAGCCCCTGATAACCAGTTGGAACGTAATTAGCATAGATCCAGGCTAACAGTTACTGGATCGGCTTTAACCTGGACTGGATGGCTCGCTGCGGCTATCGTTCACTGGGCCTCAAAACTTTTCCGCTCTTATGAATGCCTTTTCCATGATCCTCATCTTCAGATGCGAAAAAACGTGATAGCCTACAATCGACTGCAAGTCACATGTGTGCCACGGGATTTCCATTCAGAGTTTTGGTTGCACCGAACGAGATGGATTTTGCAGGAACAGCATTACAATGCTAATAGAATAGAGTTAGCTGATTGGTCAATCAATACAATCTTGTATCTCAATTTAATGATTGAGAATAGTTTTTCCAGGTTAGTGCAACCCATCATTGGAAGATCATTCCACCATCATGTAAATTTTTTTTTAAATCTCATGTGAAGATCTTTTTACCATCATAAGAGATATTTTCACCATCATGAAAGATCTTTTTATCATAATAAAATGTTTCTAATCAACAATTTTACAGGATTAATACAATCCAATCAAATCAGCTGATTCGCTGATTGAAATAGTTTTTCCCGGTTAATGTAAGTAATCATAAGAGACCTTCAATTATACAACAGTTGTATCATTAACAACTATTAGTTAACAATCAGTTAACAACTATATCATTAAACAAATATAATAGGTGTATCATCTGAAGGTGTATATTAACTCACAGAACTTTAGAACTACTGTTATATTGTGCTAACTTGGCATCTTGTGATACCATTCACATGATATCAATATCATATTTATTAATAAATATATCAAATATATTAATAAAAGGTTTATATTCAAACATATATTTATATCCAATAACTTAATTATGATATCAAATTTCATGGATGGATGGTTTACTGAGAGATTTTATGGTTCATGCAGTATTGAGTTTCAAGAGGGGGCGGCCCAGGCTCATGCATGGAAAGTAGACCGTGCAACATATGAAGTTCATGGCCGATAGTAAGCAGTCTGTTTTTAATAGCGGTGCGGGTACTCAACAACATAATCACCGGCACACTTGATTTCAGAACTTACAAAAAAACTTAAAAAGAAATACTTCCGACATAAGTCACTTTTTCTCCCATTAATAATATCTGAAAACCGGAAATGCCTTGCTGACTGATAAGGCCTTTTTAAAGATGTGGTACGCTGATAAGACTACTTTCACATACATAGTAACTTTTCCATTGTCTCCAAAAATATTTCACGATAACAGGTAACAGACAGTTGGTATAAAATACTGCAAATCCAACTTATCGTTCATGTTTGGTCAGTATTTGAGGGTGAGAGAAGAGAATTTCTTTCAAAAATATCACTCTGAATATTCAAGTATTCAAACATAGTATCCTGAAGTGTGATATATTCTGGAATTGGATTCAACGACTAGAGAATTGGATAACTTATGCAACTATTTCCATTATTTATGCTATAATAAAGTACAGAACATAAACTCTGATGACCTGAGTGTAAACGTATCTAATATTCAGGAAATAATCATCAGCAAACAACCAAAATTCTAGATTTTCATAATAATTCTTTCATAAACTTCAACTTGAATAAAGATCGCATTCAATGGAGAAGTGAATGGGAAGGGGTTGAATCTCGAATGCAAATTCGATTGAATGGATACACATGGATTCAGCTAGCATTTTGATTTCAATTACTTGACACTGCTGTATCAATTGAACATAATGGATTCAATTGGATTGAGTTCTCAGTTCGATTTCAGGGCTGCACTTCATTTTCAGACATGTATTTCATTACCGGCCTATTAGAATGAGTTAGATGGTCTCATAGTGTTTGGTTCAGTCAAAGTCTCCGGTCAAATTATTTGTGGATATATTAGCATGACAATGGATCGTATGTCATTAGGCGGACGCGCCTGTTTGTTTAACGATCAAAAAGATCTTGCGGTATTGTAAATCAGCTGGGGGCTTACCCAGCTGATTTACAGCTGGGGGCTGACCCAGTCGGCGGGGGATGGAGAGAAAACCGACTGAGAGAGCAGATCGAGGGAAAGAAGCTGATTTGGGTCTGAAATTGATGCAAATCTCAATCATTATGACGGCAGTCGCGTTTCCAGTAGCTCTGAAGTTAATAGTTTATACAAGTAGCACTTCAAGTTAAAATAGATGCGTTCAAGATGTAAAAGATGCGTTATAGATGAGTTCTAGTATTGTAGAAGACATATTTCACACTCAACAAAGTCTTCTAAATTAGTTTTTCAGTTTCAATTCCTTCCAAGTTCCTTACCTCCTCATTCCTTCCTTCTTTCTACCTTTTATTACCCACCTACTAACTTTTATTCTACCTTTCTTACTCCCACCTTCCTCCTATCTTTCTACCTCACCTTCCTTCTTCCTTCTTCTTCATTTCACTGCTACATTTTCTTTCGATGTTCATTCATCAATCATCATTTTTCACTTTCTCCCTACAAATTTTCTCCACCCTTCATCATACCTTACCTTTCCTCCTATCTTCTTACTAGATCATCTATTTTCCTCCCTTCCTTTCCATGTAAAACTACAATAGTATTTCGTGTTCCAAACAATGTACCTGAATTTTCCACGTTCCCCAAATTTCAATTTTCGATTTGATATTTATATTGTAAGCAAGTCTGCGTGTACACTGAATATGTGAGCTAATAAAGCTCTATTATTTAATAATGTTTACTAGTAATAATCTGATATTGGTATAGAACAGAATCATTTCCAACATTACATTATACCGTAACGAAACTCTGTCTATTGAATTCTTATTGATAATATTACAAGTGAAAAATTTTCCTACGAATGGAATGAAACAATTATACTCTTCTCCTCTCTTTTAGCTGGACCCCTATTTTTACATTTCTTGAATTACCATTCAAATAAGATAGTAAGTGATGTAATATTTTATGTGAAACGATAACTGTTGGACTGTGACAGGTTGTAGTGAAAAGCTGCGTTATTCGCGTTGATAAGCGCTGCGCCTTTCTCCATAGTAAAGGGCAGAAATAAGGTGAGGTCTGTTTGTGTCGATAAAGAATGAGCACTTAAAGTTTCATCGTTGAGGCAGCTTCTTATCCGCGCTCGGATTTACACATCGACATTTATTTATGTGCAGCTACTAGCAAATGGATATTATCAATAGGTAGCCACTGTATGTCTATTGTTGCTGTTTTGCTGCGGTCGTTATAATGAAGAGATATAAGTTTTGTGGTACCAGAAACGTGGTATTGTATGGGAGTCTACATAGATCGATCGGCAGATAAGCGGTAAGGCGGCTACAAATTTATATCCGAGCCAACGTAATTATACGTGTTAGTGACAGCGAGGCGATCCGCGAGCCTTCCAGCTAGAGCTGCCACGGACGCCAGCCAGTCAGCTGCACGCAGCAGCTACGCTCCAATTATCATGCGATCCACACGAGAGAAGACATTCTTACTGAGAAGACATGTGTATTCTCACTGAGAATCCCGATACCAATTCTAGAATTCAGTTGGGCAGATTGTGTATTCTTGAAGAGAAGATAAGGTTCGAGTATTCTCGCAGAAAAAATATGTTTATTCTAATATACAGGAAATGTGTATTCTCACAGTGCGATATGTGTATTTTCACAGAGAAGATATGTATACTGGCATGGAAGAAATGTATATTCTCATAGAGAAGATATGACTGTGCATCATCACAATATGGAAGATATGTGTATTCTCACAGAGAAAATATGTATTCTGACATAGAAGAGATGCATATTCTCATGGAAAAGATAAGACTGTGTATCATCACATGGAAAATATGTATATTCTCACAGAGAGTATATGTGTATTCTCACAGAGAGGATATGTGTATTCTCACAGTGAGGTATGTCCATATGTGCTCTCACATACAAGAAATGTGCATTGTGCATTCTCACAGAGCAGATACTTGAATTCTATAGAGACGATATGTGTATTCTAACATTGCTTTGAAGTATTTGAAGAAGCTTGAAGTAATATTCACAGAAACCATTCTCACAGAGAAATCTCTCTATTGAACATTCGACAGACAGACTATATAGTTGTAATGAATGTGAACATTTAAAAAGGAAAAACTGTATCCAAGGTATTTAGGAGGCATACGACGTAAGCTATATAGTTGTAATGAATGTGAAACTTTATTCAAGCTATTCAAAATGCATACAACGTCAGCTATACTTGAATGGATGGAACTTTTGTATCCGGATACATTGTATTCTATATCTTATACGTACTTCACTGATAGACAAGTTACATCTATAATTTGATCGATTTGAGTCAGACTTTTGGCCCAATTTAAATCGGTCGACTTCCAGCCTTGAATAAAACAATGGTGGGTGTCCATCCAACATGTTGCAATTAGAAACAAGTTTTGAAAGATAAATTATTATTGTGCAGATCTGAAGCACTATTTCTCTCTCACACACACTCTCTCTCTCTCTCTTACTCTTCTGTCGCACACACTAGATAACGTCCTTGTCTAGCAGTGCACATTCACAAGTCATTCAATTTTATTCAGTGATATCACTCCAGGCTTGATCGTCACAAGAAAAAGAATGATTCAAAGTAGATAGCCTCCATACGATTCTACTTAACAGAAAAAAGAGAAAACAAGCGGCATAATAAAAACTATAAACTAGATTTATACATTCCACTAACTTGCTTCTGTGTGTGATTCTAGTTTCAAATAGCATTAGAAAAAGAATTCTCTCATAATATTATTGCTACTGTATTTTCATCTTACCAAGATGTTGTTTATCGACTAAGATCATTTGTTTCAAACTTATCACCAGTGGAACATCAATGGAATAAACAATCAGAACCTTGAAAAATTTGAATTCTTTTGCAGGATGAATTCATTAGACTTATAATCATAATAATATTGATAAGACATTTTAGACATTAGTCTTCCAATATGTCATTTCATATCAATTATCAATAAATACTACACTGGAAAACATAATTAACTTTTCATTTCATTAATTTTTTCATGATGAGTATAATTATAAGAGCCCTGATTTCATTTCAGATGATTTCATCTCATTGTTATAGTCTGTCCAAGCAAAGAAGACATTATGGCAAGATGGGAAAATGACTCCAGCTCGGCCGATATTTGTTCAAAAATTATAAGTTTGATCTCAAATTGAAGAAAACATTCTGATCTTAAGTTTGAGACCAAATTTACAATTTTCGAACCAACATTGACCGAGCTTGAGTCATTTTTCTATCTTGCCAGAATGTCTTTTTTGCTTAGACAGACTATATAATCTTCAATAAAAAAAATTATTTTAAGAAAAATTAGAGCTCTGGAAATAATTTTAATGATTTGAAGTAAATGTATACTCAACTGAGTCAAACGAAGAATTTTAGTTGGCCGTTCCTTGCAGACCTACGTGTTATGTGTACTATAAAAAGATTCAATTGTCTGCTCATGAAAAATTTATGGGTAGTCTGAGTGTTCTAAGTGAATGTGCTCGCATGTACTAAACTGAACTACTCTCACTATAGCCGACTATTCTCCATGTGATGATAGCCTAATTGAACATAGCTAACAAGTGAAACAACATTAGTAAAAGTAATTGTTACGTGAAACGTGTTGTAGAAGTAATTGTTTCACAATCTGTCTTGAATTATTATTGGTCTCGCATTTATCATTTCCATTACTCTTCTCATTGTAAGTTTGTCTACAAACATAGTATTTGGGAAAATTTCCTGTAAAATGAAAATTTCCCGTGTATTATACAATATGATGTAGTATGTTCTAGAGTTGAATCGTTGAATGCATGAAAATAGTCCAATAAAAATTAGAACAGTTGAGTCGCTTCTCACTCTCTCGCACACACATACGTTGCCATTTCATCATGTGGATTATAAAAGTAAAAATTGACTTATACTCATAATCAGCTCAATTGGCAATGTCCCATCAAGTCTCACTGAACTAATTTCACTGCAATATGATCCATGAATAGTGTACATTATGATCTTGTGCATCTCAATCAACCAATGCATTTATTTTCAAAATCTTCTTGAATGTATCATATTGAAATTAAATAGAACCGTGTACAGACAGCTGTGTACAATGGTCACTTTCTGATCATTATTATTTTTTTCAATTAGAGAATATGGATTACCGTACTGAAAACATTCAAATTGAATGCATCTATACATTTTTGGTAGATATTAACCTACTGTAACTAGTGAGCCAGGATTTACATTATTATCATATTTTCATTGAATATGTTTAAATTAAAAATATATATAACTTTTCACCTTACAAGTAATCTGACTGAATAAATGAAAAGACAAGATGTTGACAAACTACTGATTTATTGGAAAATCGAGATACCGGTTTTAGTTGTTACACCATTATCAATCTCTGGTTAACTAGAGATTTACCTGAAGACTTTACCAGAGATTGATAATGGTGTAATAACCGAAACCGAATTTAATTTTCTAATAAATCAGTGGTTTGACAACATCTTGACTTTTCATTTATTATGGATAACTACCACAATATCACCTTCACAACTACTCAAAGAGTGATCTGACTGAGGTTGACCATCCTCATATTTTTATTGTTAGCGAAGAGTGTCTGAGTTTTCAAAGTGAAGCGTTTCAGAAGAAGCATGAAATTCTAACGGAGCTTGTATGTTGTCGGTTTTTTGCTGTTGTTATTGTTCTGATTATTATTTTTCGTACAGGTGGGCAAGAGAGGCAAGACGCGAAGGAGACGAAGCAGCGCCGGATAGTCTGGGGTAACGCCTCCTAGCTCCTTCTAACTAGCTTCAAGCCAACGCGCGCACCTCTTCTCTTCTTTCTTCATACCTTTGGAGAAGGTTCCAGCTTGGAAATAACATTCAGCCCAAGCTCTTGGTCCCTCGGCAAGCAGAGCTCAACAATAATCAAAACTGTACAACACATCCACAACGTATGAAGTCATACACCGATTTACAAACAGCGGAATGAAATTATGAACAAGTTTCATTGAAACTTACCATGATTAACCGAACTTACAATCATCAAAAAAGTGAATCAAACTTAAAATGATCAACCATGATTGAACAAAACGAACAATGAAATTATTCACAATGTTTGAATGTTTGGTTTCATTGGAACTCTTTGAGTAGTAGTTAAGTAGATATTGTGGTAGTTATTCATAATAAATGAAAACACAAGTTGTTGTCAAACCACTGATTTATTAGAAAATCGAGACAATTCCATTTATTAGAAATCGAAAATTCTCGATTTTCTAAAAAATCAGTGGTTTGACAACATCTTGTCTTTTCATTTATCATTGGAACTTACAATGATCAACCGAACTCACAATGATCGACCAATACAATTTTACAATTAAACCTTACTTACAATGATCAACCAAAATTAAACCAAAATTGCAATGAGCATGAGGTTTGTGGTGAAACTTACAATGATTGAACAGATTTAACAGAACTCTCTGTTTGAATAACTTCCAGTTGACATAATAATTACTCAAAATCAACTTAAAACGTACAACATAATGAATCAATTCAGTGTATAATATAATGTAATCCAGTTTTGAAAAATATTCCTATAACTTACAACAATTTTTTCACTGTTTCTTGATTTATGTAAAACTGGGATATTACCAAGGCTTTTCCATGTATACTGTAATATCTCGGTGATATGTTTTTTATTGTATTGATATTTTGTGAAATTTTAAATAATTAAAATCAAAGTACCCTTTTTTAAATATTTCTTTTAAAGTGTAAAATAAAAATATTCAAAAAAGGGTACTTTTGATTTTAATTATTCAAAGTTCTCACGAATACAGTAGCCCTAAGAGAAGATAAGTATTGATGTTTTGTGATATGTCGATAATAATCATCCTATGAAAAGACTATCGACTGTGGAGTCGATTATATACACAGCTGATGTTATTGAAATAATTTGTGAGCAGAAAAGTACGACATGCTTTCATCTGAGAACAGCGGACAGCTATATCAGACATCAACATAAGTGGCGGTTGACTAGTATCTGTTTTTGATGCTCAGATCTGCCAGGCTAGTCTGAAAACTGTCAACAGAAGCGAAAGGGTTTGACTGAGGTAGCTCTCGTCTTGATTTTCTAACGCAGACAGTTCACTGACTGTCCTGACAGAGCTGAGCGTTGATGGAAGTCATTTTCCAATCGCCAGTTTATTTTATGTCTGGGATAGGGACGTAATAAACGGGCAACTCTCTCAGTTAGGCTATATAGCCAGTGACCTGTTATGATCTTATCTACATGCAAGCTACCTGTGGTAATGAATATTTTATTATTAATATCGACCTTCTTTTAGCAGCTGCCACATTTGGTTCAAGCCGTAATAAAAAAATTTATCTCGAACAGCATTCGATAAAAGTTGAAATAAAATTGGTTAATCATTGATGAAATTAGTGGGAAGCAACTGAACACAATAAAGACATTGACAACTTTCTTCCAGTAAATTTAAGTTTTAATTTCTTAAATAAATAATTGGAATTGAAAAAAAATTGTTATCTGCCACTCACCTATAAATTCAAAGATGTTTGAATAAAGCCACAGTAAATTTCTCCAGGCACTCACTATTTCATTGGTAACGTGCTGATAATTTAATAGCATCTTCGAATTTATGCCGTAACTGATAGGTTCATGGTCAATTAGATGTGAGCACAGGTACCTTATCTACACGTTTTAATAATAAGAAATGAAGCGGCAAAACGTGTAGCACTGGTCTAACAATAAATTCTCAGGCATTAACAGCTGAACTGAACGGTGCCAAGCTTGAACCCGCCTTACCATCAATGGGCATGTTCATCAAGACCCTTCCAAACCGATTCAATCGGAAACTGAAGTTGTAAAGGGGAAGGCTATAGTAATACGATACATCCAGTGTGTAAATTGAATCTAAATGTTCTCCATTCATTTTAATCCGAGGCCCACTCCTTTAATAGGACTGTTACCTAATCTCTCAAACGGGTTAGATGGTCCCCAATAGTTTTCGTTTGAGTCATCTTTGATTGAAATGCTATCGGTGATCTCGATCATTAAATACTACTGCTTTTTAATAAGCATATTAGTTTCTCAAGCCTATCAGATTTGGCAAATTGACTGGACGACAAATATTATTGTTAACGGTACACCTGGCTTTGTTGATAGATAAAGTTCCCCATCCTAAATAAATTGATTACCTGGCATGAATTTCAAGAAAGTTAGCATATGAAAAATATGCGTAAGTCTTTTAATGTTGGGGATAGCCTCCCGGGTAGGTTCCACCTTGCCATTATGTACTTGGACAAAGTTTATTATATTGATTGAGACTATTAATAAGTCCCTACAGAAATGTTTTATACACTCTATTACTACACTGTTACACTGTATTACTACACTCTTTTCCATTTACAACTGAATCTTTCATTACATACAAAGATAAAAACAGGAATGACATAGATGTTAGTACTGAAAGAAGGTATTAGGCTACTCAAGGACACCAACTTCGTGATAATATTTTTACTACTTAACATTTGGTAATGTAACCTCTAAAATTTTGTACATAATATTCTATGTAATGAATAATGTTACTGTTCAATTTTAGAGGAATAATTTCTTTTTGATAGTATATCTTTAATAATAATTATTATTGTCGTTATGGAATCATTCGGTTTATCGTGAACTGAAGTTATCAATGTCTCTCAAATAAATTTAAATATAATGTATGCATGTGTAGAGGAACATATGTATTTCTACTCAATGTATTATTCATTTTTAGTTATAGTCTGAGTTAGTTGATACTGTAAAGTTTGAACTGACTGCAGATACAGTGCTCAGTAGCCAAATTGTATGGTTTATGAGAGTGGAGTAGAAATGCAAGTTTTTATGGAATCTAGAAATAAGGTGAGCATGAAAAAATGAGAGAAATAGAGTGTGAGAGAGAGGCAAGAGAGCATGTGTCAGGTTCCATTGCCTTGGGCTGTAGGCTAAAACGGGTACCGTAGGTTGTACTAGGCTTGCCACTTGTGAAGAACCGAAGGTAAAAAACATAAAATATCAGAACAAGTTCTAGAGATGTCATTAAAGAAATTAATTGCGTTCAGTGTCGAAGGAAAGAAACGAAAGCTGACTGGAGATATTTCTAGATTACTCACTTTTTCCAAGGTACTGAGAAAATGAGCTGCCGCTGAACTGTTTGATTGGTAAGAGGATTTGTAGATAACTGCCAAATTTATACCACGAGACCACCTCGAGAACCAAAATTCTCACTAAAAGCTTGGAAGTTTTTAAAAGATTAACTAAATGAGACGAAATATCAACATAAATTTCTATAGTTAGATGGCAGAAGTTACCAAACACATGCAATAGTTCAAGTAACTAAAGGGACGGATTCAAAGATCCTCTCACGTCAATCAAATCTTGAGTAAGACAATCAAGAACTACAGCAACCACACTTGAGTACATATTTTGGGTTTGAGTAACTATAGTATTTCTTCACTAATAGCCCTGATTTACTATTACCATTTAGCTATTCAACTATTACTATATAGCCCTCATGTTTACTCATTTATCATATTATTTTGGTACTCCTTTGTTACCATATTTGTTGCTTGGCAATTATAAATAATGTTCTATTGAATAATCAATTCTACTTGTTGCCTTGAGTTCAAGCTCAGGAAAGGTCGTAAGTTGGCCTGTTGATTTCATGAATATATCGGCATAATAAACTATCATAGAACTGTCAAGAATATCATCAATCGGAAAATCTATTTTTTCCATGTAAGGAATCGATTATACTCCACTTAGCATGTATTTGTATACATTCCTTGTCAGTAGATTTTCTCCCAACTTATAAAAATAATTGAAAACAGCGTTCGAGCATAGATGTTAAAGAATGAGGAAGATGTAATTGAAACTATTGTTCATAACTCAGTCAACAAATGAGAACATAACAACTATAAAACAAACACATACAAAAATAACTGAACTATGATGTTTTCGGCCTGTACTGTTCCTTTTTAATGTTTTATAACTACTACCCAAAAAGTATACTGGATGTGCCCATAGTATACAATTATACATGAGAAGTGTAACGTATATAGTTATAATCCATACTTTTACATACATGTAGTGTAGTATAGTTCCACAGCTGTATTTCATGTATAAAGATGTAGTGTAATAAAAATAGTTATAATTTATACATTTAGTTTACTATATTTCCACAGCTGTATCTTACGTATATACATGTAGTTTAATGCATAATATAGCCTAGTAATATTTTGTTCATGTAGTGTAGTATCGTTCTAAAGCTGTATCTTACTATCTCATTGTGCATGAGTGTTGGTGTTTTTGAGTGTGTCTGCGCGTGCGCGCGTGAGTTATTGCGTGCTATAGCCGGGGGCTTCATCACCTGTTCTGTTCTGTACACCAGGTGAATCAACCAACCAGATCATACTCTTTATATGTGTGTGAACTCTGTATACTATTCACTACTCACATATATTTACAACCAACTACGCCGTAAATATTAATATAAACTATTCACTAGGAAACAGTATGTTGAATAAATAAGTGTGTGGAGCTAAAGGCGTGTAATGGAATGGACCATATAGAGGATGCACTTCTCATCATATCAAAATCAATTATTATAGTCTTCTATGATAGGGTATCGACATGCATCCAACTTCAACTTCATTCACAGGCGGCTCGTACCCACGAAACGGGTGAAGTGCCCGTATCTTTTACTGTACAGCACTTTACCTATTTCGTGGGCACGAACCGCCAGTGTCTTCATTGGGAACGATCCCATCTAATTCAATATACAGTACTAGCGTTTGAATTTGGATAGATTATTTAGGTACATTTATTAGCAAGTATATGCACGGTTAATGGATAGAGCTATTACAGATTTATACCGAGATAGATGGATGGACTGATAGATATCACTACAAGACTAATAAAGTGTTGTATAGGCTTATAGATAGAGTTATACAGACTGTTATGTAATGTAGACTTATATAGAACTTATATAATGTAGAGATAGATAGAACTATTCAGACTTATGAAGAGTTGAAAAGGTTTATAAATATAATTGATGAAACAGACTAATGAAGATTTTGATAGGCTTAGAGATGAAATATCAAACAGAGTTAGATATGAGGTGCATTCATAGTGGGTTCGAAGATTAAGATTGGAGATGGAGATGGAAATGGAGATAAAAATAGAAATGGAAATGGAGATGGAGATGGATATGGAAATGGATATGGCTATGGAAGTGGAAATGGAGATGGAGATGGAGATTGAGTTGGAGATGGAGATGGATATAGAGATGGAGATGGATTTGAAGATGGAGATGGATATGGATATGAAGATAGAAATGGATATGGCTATGGAAGTGGAAATGGAGATGGAGATTGAGTTGGAGATGGAGATGGATATAGAGATGGAGATGTATATGAAGATGGAAATGGAAATGGAGATCGAGATTGAGTTGGAGATGGAGATGGAAATGCATAGGAAAATTCTAATCCAGTATTTCTGTTTGTTTTTTCCTGGCAATAGAGAGATGGATGTCATTGATTGAAGAAATTGATTGTAAGATTATTAGATGAATGAGATTATCAGATTACTTTTATCATAATCACGGGCGCATCAGATAATGATCTCAGTGGCGGTTCCAGCCCCAAAAAACTGGGAGGGCAAGGACTAAACTGTTAAGAACCTCAATATAATAAAGATCAAATGGCAATATCTGTTTTGAATTCAGTGACAAATGATTCTTTTGTTTTGTAATATTAGTTTGGGGTGAGGAATTATTAAAATCGTTACTTTTGATAGTAAATTGAATGTGTGTTGTGGGATTGTTCAGTTCTTTGCTGAACCAGGCACAAGTTCATAAAAGAGCCAGTTCCCTGTTCGAAGGTGTGGTGGAGAGCTTGATAATGGTAACGGTTGTTTTATATGCAAAATAATTCCTACCCGTTATCAACAAAGACTCTTCTTCCTCCTCCACACTGGGCTGTGAAGCAGAAAAATATACAAGAAAGAATGGTGTGAATAAGCTTCTGCTTTAATTAAAAATTCGCTCGTAATCAACTTCACCAAAGGAATCCGAGAGACCTAATTATGCGTGCATTCGAGAACAATCTATTCCAAATAATCATGATTGAACTATCATGGAAAATTGAAACAAAATAATGATGATATGAATATTTTACAAATTATAACTGCAATGAATTATTTTTCAAAAATTGAAATTCAATGATTGATTAGTTTTAGTGGATTTGAGAGCAATATGAAAATAATTATAGAGTATGAAGACAAAATAATGATGATATGAATATCTCACAAATTATAACTGGAATTTATTTTTCAAAAATTGAAATTCAATAATTGATTAGTTTTAGTAGATTTGAGAGAAATATGAAAATAGTTATAGGGAATTTCAATGAATCACAAATAAATAATTGATTCAATGTAGCCTGTGTATAGCTAATGCTCCGATTTATAACTGCATTTTATTTTTTGGAATTTGAAATCTAATTATTTATCAATTCTAGAAAATATGAGAGCAATAAGAAAATAATTATAGAGAATGTGAATGAATCACAAATAAATAGTAAATGGTTCAGTTCAATACAGTATGCTCCGAGATTGGAGATATTGTAATACGGAAATGTCTGAGCATTGACTTCATCACTTGTCAATCCTCATTATTGAAAAATGTAAATCATTCACGATACGTCTCCCAAACAATGTTCTCTACGCAGTATACTACACCAATGGCACAAAAATTGGATAAAATTTAATAAAGTAGAATAAAATGGTATAAATTAAAAAATATATAGAAGAAAGTGTTATGGAATGAATGAAGAGTTCTTCATTGAATAAACAATCATAGATAATTGGTGAACGCCCATAAAACTCTGAATATCAATTAAATAATTATTGTCTTATTTTAAATAGATTACTAGGTTCAGGTATTTAGGTTATGTTGTCGAAACATGCATTGAATGGTGTAATAAAAAGGCGGTTGGCTGGATCATTACTTTACTGGAGCCATTAAAGTGCGTGAACCCTAGCATTTCGCTATCGGTCATGAACTTGGCGATAATTAAGCGATAATTAGTCAATTTACATGTAAATCACTACAAGCGGCCTACTAGACCATTCATCTCGGATTAATTCTGACGCTTTGATGTTCGGGGCAAACTGCATGCTCAATTTGACTGCAAATCTAATACGGACTGATAATAAATCTTTTGGGTGACTTCATCTTGTATTATCTGATGTTTATCAATTATGGAAACGGGTGATGTTCTGATTACTACACTCTAGAATGCACTGGCGGCTCGTGCCCACGAAAAAGGTGAAGTGCTGTTCACTAAAAGATACGAGCACTTCACCTGTTTCGTGGGCACGAACCGCCAGTGCTAGAATGCACTATTCTCTTATTCGCTTCCGTAGGACCAGCCTTCAGCGGGCCACCATCAAGGCATAGAGCCTATACCAAAGAATATGGAAAGACTTTATACTCACTGCCTATAAGCATGGAACCCGTCCGAAGCAATATGAAACTGCTGTGAATGATACGATTCCACACAGAGGAAAGAAGAAAGTCCTAGAGAGGTGAATGAAACTGAGATTGCGGAAATTTAATGTGTGACTATTTAAAACCAAACCCCATAACATACATTTCTGTGCATTGTAAAAATATCCGTAACTCAAGAATCTACTGCATTTTTAAAATAGTTCCTTATTCACTAGGATTAAAAACATGTACGTGTAAGAACAATATGATTCGTTAAAAATTATTAGAAAAATTGACATTTGGGCTAATCAATCTTCTAATCAAGTTGGGGACTTCAATCTTTGAAATTGACTGGTTATTTGAAAATCAATTCTATATTCCATCAAGATGTTACTGATCTATCTCACTATTCACTGACACTACCCATTTCACACTATGAAGTAAAATTATTAGTGTTTCTGTTTGAAATAAACTTGAATTAGTGTCTATGTCTGAAATGTTAGTGTTCCTGTTAATAGTCTGGAATTTCGCGCTACTCTTGACCAGTGTGGCTACAAGCTGTCGAATTATGAGAAGGATCTCAATAGGATGTCAAAAAAAGCAAAGAAATGAAAGAATAGATCAAGAGTAGATGAAGGATGATGCTTCTTGCCATTCGGCCTTGGCAAACAAAAAAGCCAAGTCAGTCGACAATTAAACGACCTCATCCCTAGTATATACATAGTTATAATACCCCACTAGGCATGGGCCACAGTGTTATATAAATAGTTATATGCCGCACTTGGCACCAGAATGTTATATACATAGTTATAATACCGAATTAAAAGGGGGCCAGGAAGGTATATACAATATACATAGTTATAATAACGCATTAAGGGCAGGCTAGGAGGGTATATACATAGTAAAAATGTTACCACATTAGGCGAGGGCTAAAAATTGATATACATATTTATAATACTGGACTTGGCGAGGATCAGAGAATTGTATATATATAGTTATAATAGTTGATGGTTCTATTGCGAGGTAGAGTCTACGCATGCAAGTCATTCGGCATAATTCAGTAGCGAGTTGGAACAGAAGTCTAGCAGCCAAACCTCATGTTTCACATGTCATCTCTATCGGCCGGCTCTCTATAGTATGTCTAAGCAAAGAAGGCATTCTGGTGAGATGGGAAAATGACTCCAGCTCGTTCAAAATTGGTTTAAAAAATATAAATTTTATTTTAAATTGTACAAAACATCTTGATCTACAATTTGTTCACGAATTAATAATTGTTGAATAGATATTGACCGAGCTGGAGCCATTTTCCCATCTTTCCAGAATGTCTTCTTTGCTTGGACAGACTACATCTTGTCAACTTGGCTTGTCAGATGGGCGGCCAAAAGAGCTTCTCTAAACGACTGATGGTCATTGTAGTATTAAACACAAGACACAATGCGCGCCGATCAAAGGCCATTGTGTTGGGGTGCGAGAAAGAAGGTAGATGCGAGAGTGGGAGTGCGCGAGAGACATGGAGAAACGACAGACAATGTGTGTGAGGAAGAGGATGGATCAGAGTGTGAGAAAGAAGGTAACTGCTAAATAGTGAAGTATGAGGGTGAAGGTGAATGAGAGAGTAGGAGAAAGAGAGTGTGAATTCGAGGAAGAGGGTGGATGAGAGTGTATGAAAAGAGAGAAACAGTTTGGGAGTACGAGAAAGAGAGTAATGAAGAGGGTCGATGTTGAGAGTGAGAGTGTGAGATAGTTCATTTTGAATAGCTTCAAGATTTGTGGAAGTAACGCTTGTAAGATTGGAAGGTATCGATAAAAATATTGTGAATAAAAATTTGAATAGTCTATGAAGCCTGTTCAAATATGAAGGTTCACTACAAAGGAAGTAATATCATTCTTTAATAAACATCACAATGTTTTGCCTCCAGTTCTAAGTGCGTTTCTCAAAGTATCAAAGTACAGTACCTTCTACATGATAATTCATGTTTGATTGTTTACAAAACAAACTACTTTCCGATTAAAAAAAGTTACATAGTGTTGAAAAGATTAAATAACAAACCGATTTTTAAATTGTAATCATTGCTAATAAGAGCCACATTTTCTAGTTATGAATCATTGAAATAATTATAATCTTGATTAAGTTATTCCCAATAACTCATTAACCACTATGAAGAAAATTAATCAGAAATTTAGAAAATAGATAATTTTCAAGAAAATACAATATATGAGTAAAATACTCATATATGATTTATACTCATGATAATGATTTATCAATAGTTAACTATCCAATAGCAGTATCAAACAATACAAAAATTAAGCGACTAAACCTTGGATAATTTCATTAATGGTTACAGTATGGTACAATCTTAATTATGATGTTAGATCCTAACACCACCTAATCAAGACCTATTTCCATTTTATAATATCATGATTTGATAATCTATAGGATTTGAGATTGACAAAATCACAATTTGATCGAATTATATTCAACTGACGGTGGAAATTGTACTGTCTTTAGTAAGTAAACCCCTTAGCAGTCTAGGATAGCCTATCCAGTCACTCACGTTCTAAACGGTATCGATCATATTCAAAGAATAAGCCTTAATGTGAGGTTCCGGAAAATAATGTCATCTTCATCATAATAGAGAAATTTCAACGTCATAAATGTAATTAGATATTGAAGGGATACGATGATCTCAATATGATTGAATCCATTCACATCAATAGTATAACTTGCGTAGTGAGAAGAAGAGTCATAGTGAAGATAAGTTTGTCAGGTGGCGTTCAATAATGAATATACAAAACAAAATAATAACAATATTACACAACAAAACAATAATATACACAACAAAACAATTTAACATCTGCTTAATCACAGCTATTATTGTATTATCACAAATTAGGAGCTACAAATGAAGAATAATTATTTTCAAACACGTGTGGAGCAGATTATACACAAAACGGAGATAGTTTTGTCAACTAGCTTTCTTTCTTATTACGCACTTGTCCACACAGCTGTTCAAAAGGTCTTATAGTTTGGCAACATTCCACAGATGTGAGAAATATTCGGGAAAGGAAAGAAATGCTTCTTTTGGAAGAAAAAAGGGATTTTCAATAAATTATGATAGTTTATCAACATTTCACAGATGTAAGAAAGATTCAGGAAAAGGAAGAAATGCTACTTTTTTAAAGAAAAGATGAGTTTGCACTGGGTGTTCACTCTGTTGCACTGGCGGCTCGTGCCCACGAAACAGGTGAAGTGTCCGTATATTTCACTGTACAGCACTTCACCTGTATTGTGCGGGCACGAGCCGCCAGTGCTCTGTTGCTGTGTTCACTATCTGATCACAATAGAAAAAGTTCAAAATTTCCAGTAGAAATGTGAGTTTTTGTGATAAAATATCGATGAAAAAGAAATTCCTTATTAGAGGAAAAATATTTAATGATAGATTATCATTATGTACATAGATATCATAGATTATGTACATGTAGTCTCAACTCTCTAAAGTTTTCGTTATCTTTCAATGAGCCATCTGTAACTTCACTGTTTCACGATTGCTTCTTCCAAATTCAAGGAGTTTCTTCATAAATATTCAATTTTGAAAGGCATAGAACTCAAATGCGATTACACACCGACTTCAACAACTATCATTATCTAGCCTCAACCGTTTTTCAAGACATGACACTACAAACCAAGGATTTATGCTAACTAGACAGAATCAAAGCTAGGCGTATAGTAGGTTTTTGAAAGAGGATAAAACTGTACTCTATTCTATGTATTTGAAGTGGAAAAGACAGATTTTTGGAGATTTGATGTAGGTTGGAATGGAAAATGTGGTGAGTGTTGGATCTGGAGGAGAATTCTCGAGATTGATGTAGGTGTAGGATAGATAAAGAGAGAGAGAGAGAGAGAAATAGAGACAGAACAGGAAAAGAAAAAGATGAAAAACGAGTTGTAGGATGTTTTGGTTGCGTTGTTGGACATTTTAGAACTGAGGATATGTCGTCTTAATGGTAGGTTCCGTGAGGACACCGAAATTCAAGTCAAGGATAGATGGACAGGAAAATTACAGGGTCAAGTCACCTGTTGAGGAGGAGTACAAGAGTACCAACAATACGAGAAACAATGAGAAAACAAAAGACAGAAAAGCAAGTCTGCTTTGCCTTGCCTCAGGGGCACACTCAAGTACAAGTTTCAGCCTACTGTCAAATAAAGACATGGAAAAGGAAACATTTTACAATACTTCTTTTATTTCACTTGTAACTGATTGACAGGTCACAGTAACTCCTCCACATTCTCTGAGATGTGGCTGGGCCAATCCAAACTCAAGAAGCAAAGCTTGAACATCAGTTGGAGATTGATTATAATACATGCTGGAACATAGTATTGTTTTGAAGAATTTGAAAAAATATATTTTATTGTTTAGTTATACTCAGTACTAGTAACATCAGAACTGCGTTAGTGATTAATGGATAACTGAAGCTCAAGTTTTTTGACTAAAATTATTAACTGAAAATTAATGGTTTGTCTATCGACACAAGTTAGAGACAAGACATAAAATTTAGAGATAAGTTATATTCATAATTTATCATCAGTTATGTGTGCAAAAATCAATTCTAGATTGCGTTAATGTTTATACATGGAGAGAAAAAATTGGTCAAATCTTCAAAAATCTAGAATATCTTTGGTGTAGGCTACACAAGAAAAATTCAAATTTAGTGCAAATCTATGCTACTACTTGGATCAACAATATTTTTTCAGAAAATTTGCTTTATTGGTTAAGAAAGTAAACTAGATGAATATTTCAGTCTAGTGAAGTGAATGGATATTGAAAAAACATCGACTCGGTTTTCAACTGAATGATTTTCGTAATAATTTTATAAACAATGAGTCTAACAGGGTCGCATCCAACACATTATTATGAGTAATGGTCCGCGAAACCGCATATCACTCAATACTAGTAATACTAGTAACGATTGGATTCTCGTGCAACTGTCGTGGATACAGAAAACAATGCTTTTCATTAGATTCACAACTAACTTACACATCAATAGCACTTTTTATAACATAAGGAAAATCACTGTTTACTACATTTCAAAGCCTTGACTCAATGTTTTTCTATATGAATGAAAGCGAATATTATGGGAGACTTTTAATTTTCATGACAGTTACACTTCAAATTAATAGACAAAGATTTATCAGTGATAATATTCAGGACAGTGTGATGAAAGTATCTTCGTTCATTTATGAATCGGAATGCGCGACAATCTAATGAACCCCAATTCAATTGATTGAGATTGATGAATATTTCTAGAGTATAATTAAAATTATTACAAGCAGTGACTAAGTCCTAATTTACCATAAGTAGGTATACTAATTTTGACCCCTTATCAGTTTAAGCCTAATCAGGCAATAAACATTTTGATAGTTCCACTCGCAAATCCCATAAATTGCTCATAATAATGTAGGCTAACTGAAAAAGCAATATTACTTAATTGATTTAAAGGCAGCTATTTAAAATTGAACTTGTAAAGCAAGCAACTTTAATGAATCATCATTTTTTATTTCTATTACCAATAATTGTTTAAGTCTACAATGATTTGATTAATAATTTCTAAATGATATAATATGATTGATCATATTGAATGATCATATCATTCGATAAATTAAATAACTCAGTTGAATTCAAAAATATTGTATATGAGGTAAAATTGTTTTATTGATCAGTTTCAAGTGATCAAAGTTGAAATACTGTAAATAACGTTATCTTGTGGTCGTCTTCACTCGGGGTGATTTTAGCAACTAGTTCATAACAATATATTCACTCATAACTCATATTAATTACATAACCAATATCATTCAAGCTACTTATGTTTTTACGGAATTATATCATTATCATAGTTCAAGCTACTTAGTACTTATATTTCATTTTCAAGCTACCGATAATACTTCAAGCATTTTTATGAAAGTATGATTGATAAAACACTCAATGATTGAATAAGATCCTCAGTTCAGTAAATATGTCTCACATAAGTACAGCACTGTTAGATGTTCTCCATGTAGTTCAATGCTCATAATATTTTGTTATGGAGTTTAACATGGTGTTGTAGAGCCTTCTTGATGTTTTCATGGGCGCATTTGGAATTAACTATGTGAATGGAGTTGATGTAATTGGACTTACACATGCGAAAAGTAACATCTTACTACACTCGTTAAATCGGTACTCCGTCACGCTTAGTAAAATATGAACAGAATGTTAGAAATGAGAGGCAATTTTAGGCCCATTGATATAATGTTCCAAGTTCACTGCTTAGATAAATTACTATCTATGAATTACTAGTTCATTACTATCTCCAGTTTATAATAATTACAAAGAATATCATCCAATGATACATTATCAATTATTCTAACTGCTTGAATTTTGTTCTATTTTATATTTTGTTATTATTTACATCTACCCTCGTACATGTTTAATAAATGAACGTTCGAAAGATGATAATGGAGTACATGGACAACGAACATTTTGTTCACCTCCAAATGCCTATTACTACAAATAGACAATGTTTAATCATTCATCATCATTATCATTATTAATGAAACGAAAACAAAAGTATTGACTGCTACAAGCCTACTGATGAATTAATAATATGCGTATCACAACAATGTCTATATCAAGAGATACAGATAATAAGAGATTTAGACTGGAATTAGAACTTTCGAATTAAACGTTGGGGCTTTAGAAGAATTTTCCAACTTTTTCTAGTAGGCTACTTGTTAGTTAGCTACTTAGATAGTTTTATGTTTTCATCGATCAGTTCAAGATTTTCAGTTATGTTATGTTCAAGTTTGTAATGAATTGAGTTGAGAATCCTAAGCTAGAAAACTTAGTACCCCGAAGCAAGCAGCCATTTTAAAAGTCAGCTCTTGCTTTGCTCACAATGCTGGTTTCAGTGGGCCTACTCTACTGCCTACTTGTATTGATGCACTTTAACGTAATTATACCGAGAGCCATGCTAGCCAACCTTGCCACGTTGAATGCATTCCCTTGAACAATTTCTCTGTGAAATTTTCAGTGAACGCTCCACTACACACAAATCCCTACCTAGGCAACTGCAGTCTAGGATGGAAAAACCAGCTTGAATCTACTTCACAAACAGTTTGTTTACAAATGAAATTTGTATTGCAAAAAATATTTTAAAACATAACCGCGTTCGATTTCCGTGGTGAATTCGTGTATATTTATGTACTCCTTATTTCGTGTTCCTTAACTACGTATTCGTGTTCCTTACCCGTATGCTCAACGGTCAAGATGAACTATAATTTCAGTTTAAACCAACAGCTGACGATTCATAAAGAAACAATAATAAATGCAACCATAGATAGCTCAATGTCCCTTGATAGGTCAGTAAATTGTAAGTAGCTTAGTATCAAGTATAAGACAGAATAAGATTTGAGTATTGTATATCAGTACTGTATTGATAAGAATGCAGAATTTATTATGAAGAGGGGATGAAGCCATAATGCGGGGTAAAGATGAGAAGAAGGAAAGTAGCAGAGAACAGATGAAATAGAATGGGAAATATAAAGAAGAATATCACAATAAAATATTTCTTACATAGAGGCATAGAACAATAGAGCTCTATTATTCCTAGGATTAGAATTATCCTAGAGCTCTATTATTAATTTCCAGGATTCGCTTTGGGTTGAGAAAGCCAAAGTTTAAAAAAATGAATAGACGCAAATCGGATGCATTTTAGTAATTATCTCTCTATTCTAAAACCAATGGTAAGGGCTTACGCCTGTTCAATTTTTCCTGTAAAATTTGTTTATGTTGATTATTGTGATAAATAACATAACATAATAAATTATGTAATAAATTGATAAATAAATGAATACTTTACTTCAATCAGTAGAAACTCTACTATTTGAACCACCAATGATAGACCTTCTCATCACTCTTATCCTTTATTGTTGAGATGGATCTAATAAATCAGAAATAGCAGTTGTGAGGCCTTTATCGAACTTTAATAGTTTCCGCAAACCTTTATCCACTTTTGTTGCAAGTATTCACAGAATTTGCGAGAACCAACCAAGAAGCAAATGTCGGTGGAATGAGTTACGATGCAATAAATACTATATCCCAGTGCTATTACTCAACTCACGACAAGACAAGTAATGTATATACAGTGTGTAATGTATTGAATATGTATATAATATGTAGGAGATGGCATGACACTCCTCTTACGTCATGTCGAATGCAATCACAAGTGCATACTAGTCGGTATTTTTGAAGTTTGCGGCTAGTTGAAAGAATATTGTTGCAGCTACATAGAGTCTATGAGACAATTGCTTGGTATGATCTGAGCAATAATCTGTTACGAGTACGTGCATTTCTTGTTGAGAACGGACATACCCACGCTTCTCTAGCAACAATTTCCTTCATTTTTCAAATCGGGGGAAGACGTTTTTAATAAAAAATTTCCTACATTTTTCATTGGAAAAGACTTCTATATAGAGAGTGATATCCAAGCTCTCTCATGCTCCATATCTCAATCGATAATCTCCAATCTTCATTTTAAATTTTCATAATTCATCCATCAATCCTAAGTTCTATTCATCTAATTCACATCACAATGATCGAATTCTCAATTCATTCTCTCAATCCTATTAGACTATTTCCAGGCTCTTTCGATTCATTTTCTAAGAATAATACCGTATTAATATTTAGCAAAAATTTATTTAATTCATCAAATCTCATTTCATTCAATCTCAAGATATCATCGAATGGGAAGAAAATATCTTTCTATCAAAATAACATGGATAGTATAATAGGATTACAATATTATTGATAACATTTGAAAGGCTTTCATCAAATGTGAATAATTGTTTTTCAAGTTTTAACCTACAAGCAGTGTTTCAGTCCAGTTAGTATTCAGTTTCGATAAAAAATTCTAAAGAAATACTAAAAGACAAAAAGTTGTAGCCTTCACAACTACACATGAAGTATTTATTAAAAGTGTTTTGTTAGTACAGTATTCAGTTTTTAAAATGATGTGGTTATTAAGTGAAGTTTAGGAGATTTTTATGAAAGTATTCTACAGTTAGGAAGTTTTTCTATTTCCTCTTGATAGTATTAGTGTTTTCACTTTAATCTAAGCACATATAATCCGCTAGTGTTATTTGATATCAGTGAATTCGATTGTTGAAAACATCGATATCTTTACTCGATACTATCGTAGCCCGGATAAGAAACTGTACCCGAATTAAACGAGTAAACAGCATGTGAGCATCCATTGGATATTTATTAGACAGTTGGTGACGATGGAGTTGGTAATTGGAGCATCTCGCAGTAGGATGAGAGCCGATCCGAATGGTCATTGGATCCATTCTGACCAGTTGATCACCCTATACTAACAAGGTGAAGTTGATTCCCATTCGTTCACGCCCAGTCACCTAATAAGCTCTCAAACTAACAATCGCAATGATTGATGATGCCTTAATTGGCTGTTCTAACTGCTATCTTATTACAAATTTGCTACATGGTGTTTGTTACTTACAAAGAATACGGCAGAGGGTCAAAATAATAACAAGAGAATAAACGTTGGTTTATTCTAATCAATATGTTGCTGGCGCTACTGAACCCGCCCCCTGCTTCAATTAAATTCGCTGATCCTCTCAAATAGTCGTCGATCTTGTTTCAAATCCAACTTGGAATTTATTAATGGTGGAGTCATCGCTTTCGTTTGGCTCCTAAATTTCAGTCTGAAGTTTATTTTGACGCACGGGTTAATTGCAATACATCAGTCAAACGAGTTGTGTAAACATATTCTTGATCAGTCATTTGATTTGAATCTTCTAAAAATGCTACTATAGTTATTATAATACAGGCCTCCAATATAAATATAATTCATTATTATGATAATTGAGTTTTCTATCAATTGCCTATTTCAATGACAATTAAGCTTTTTATCAATAGGCTTGTCAATGCACAAATAGCTCATTTGATTCAAGTGAGAATAAGATAGTGAAAGAGTATCAAAAGAATCAAAATTGAAAGTATGGCGGACTAGGAAGTATGAATAGTATCCTTGTATCTAAGTATTACTACCCTGAGAAGCTTTAGGGGTACTAAAAGTGAGAGAGGTAGTATTGTATATTTATCGAGCAATAATAAGATCAGAACAAACGTTTCTTGCTGGTCTGGGGAGTATAATATTTTATAAAAAAACATCAAATTTTGAATAATAATTAGATTAGGATCTAGTTTTGGAAAAACATGGTCTGAGTAACTAAGCTGAGTAGAAGATGTATTGATTTCTCAAATGATTGTTATCAAGATATTCAGTGGATTTAGAGCCCATACTCGAAGTATACATCAGAATATTAGTATTAAAATTCTGTTGTAATTATTTTTGAATCATTTCGATTTATTGATTTATTGTTCTTAGATTAGGAGGTTGTCGTTGTTGACGATCGATTTTTTTGATAAAGGTGATAGTGAAAAGACTTCCTAGTCCTAACTCCGTCTAGTAAAGAATATTCTCATTTCATAATTTCCAATCATTATTGGTTCTCAGGTATTTGAGGTCTATTTATTGGATTCTTAGATTTCAATAGGTTACACTAGTTTATCACGTCATACATCAATGGAAGAGAGTCTGTCAGTATATAGGCTACATTGATGGTCAACCTCATATTCTTACTGAAATAGCATTCCAGGGTCGTGTGGACAAATAGTTTGGAGGTCGTCACGGAAGAAGGATGAAGGTGGAAAATTAGGTGAAGAGGAAAAAGATGAACACGGATTTTCTCATGGTTGCCTGCTTGTTCGATTATTTATGATCAGAGATCGGCAATGTTTTCTGATGATGATCACTGGAGAGGATGAGGAAGGAGAGAAGGAAAAGGAGGAGGAGGAGACGACGAAAAAGAGGATGACGAAGAGGAGGAGGAGGAGGTGGAGGAGAAAATAAAGGAGGAGGGAGTCAAAGCAAGGACAGAGCCCAAGCAAAAGCAACTCCGTTAATTGTCTGGGAGAATAGGATGCATTATGTATTGTCCCTCTCATAGACATGCAATGTTTCCCACTCAGGTTGGCTTTGGACTACACAGACGAACAATGAACTAGATTTGAAACTTTTTTCCAATTCGTTACATTATTTTGAGGTAGATCTATACTTTAGTTGAGAACTCTCGCACACAATAGATGAAATAGAATACAAAGAAACAATAAATGGAAATATGTAGATAGAATAGGGACACTGCGAATAGATAAATAGGATAGAATAATTCTAAATATTTGATTAACGTAATAGATAAATTAGGTGTGATGAGAACGTTGGATTGGAAGAAAATAGAGGTGAATCACTCGAATTGAATTTTCCCAAAAATATCATGACCAGAATCAATCACCATATGGATTTTTTTGTGTTTAAAACAGGAATTACAACAGAAGACAATTGTGGCGTATCTTATGATTTTAAGATCTTATCTTATGATTTTAAGATTGAATATTCTTTTCCTTATCATCAATTTCCCTATCAGCGACTGTGACTCACTGATGGCGAAATATTCCGCGATTATTTCACCTCACCAAGATGATATTGCATTACGATGCAATGAATTATTTTCGAAGTTATGACTTCAAGAATTTCAAGATATTCACATCAAGTTTTCCTTTAAAAATCAGTAGCTTGGAGGTGAACTCTCGTAGAAAATTATTTACTTTCAGAAAGTGTTTTATCTGGATTATAAACCACAACTATGTATGTGAGCCGGCTTCCTCTTCGACTTGCACATATTTGTAGACATCATAAAATGGTCTGAACCTGAAGGCAAAGTTACCTTTGATGTTTGCTGGAGAATGTCCGCTCAAGATATTCAAAAATAAGTCAAGTACCAGCCTCTAAAATGAACCTGGAAGTTTCTGACAGAAGCAAACCTGGTTCATGATCTCCTGAGGCTTTATGGCAATAAGTTCTCAGAAATTTATGACCAAGCGCATTTACTGCCAATGTTACGATCATTTTTCATTTTCAACTATGATTTATTTGTTTTTCAGGGATGATATTGTTTTTCTATATATACTTCTGCTCTCTTAAAAACAGTTTGATACCTAATCCAAATCTCTCATTCCCAATCCTAATATTTCAGTCTATTTCATAAAAAATTGAACCCCGTAAATCCCAAAAGTTCCGTATAGTCCGTATAGTCCCAAAAAGCATTAGGCCTATTAGAAGCTCGAGAACCAACATTGGAGCCCCGAAAATCAACATTGGAACCCTCTTAAATCACCCTAAATATCTCATCTCTGTAGGCTTCATATTAATCAGCAAAACATTTTTATCCCTACCACACATAACCCCAACTTTCCCACTATCATCAGCTAATTTCCCAAGCCCGACCTTGCTCTTTTAGGGAAGTAGTTTCTTATGTTCATTTGCATCTTGTTATTGATTCATTTTTCTGTTCTATTTCTACATTATATATTATTGTAATGCTTTCTCAAGGAATATATAAATAAATAAATTTCCTTGGGATTACGTGAGATCGCAAGATAATGACCAAAGTTATGACGAAGAAACATTTTATAAAGTGGATATTTCTAGTTTTTTGGTGAGTACTCACTTGAGTCTGGGTGAGGCCGAGAGAAGCGGCTAATTCTGCTCTCTCTGGAAGTGCCAGGTACTGAGTTCGTTGGAACCTTCTGTTCAGCTGTTGTAATTGGAGACTACTGTAGATGGTCCTTGGTTTCCTCATCTTCTTGCCTTTGCCATTGTTCCGTAAGCCTCCTTCTTCTAATCCGCATTTTTCTGTAAACAGAATAACATTCAAATAAACCATGGTGTACCTGATAGTGTCTTGAATTACAAAGAATTTTAAAGAATTTCGAGAAGATTTATAATCATCTAAAAAACAGGCGTGAATGAGGTCAACGGATCTACATCACAATAGTGATTTCCAAGAATTAAATGAATCAACATTTCTCAAATTAATTTTGAATTGAATCCAGTTGAGGAATTAATTGATAGTCAAGTGAATGTGACATTAAATGTTAAAGTTCGTAAGTTCTGATGTTGGAGATTACAAAATAATTCTTATCTTGATCATTTATCAAAATCAAATATTTTCTAGGTTAGATTTATAAGGAAAATTTCATTGTACAAAATGTTTTGGTGAATGAATGTCTTTGAAACAGTAGAATATGTTTAAAAAATAAATAAGGTTATTGTTGTAAGCAGTAACAACTGAAATTTGAGATTATTACCAACTCTTCAAGTATTTTTCTCGAGGAATTAACATGGTATCAGGAAAAAAATGTCAAATCTCATGAGATTTTATGTAAGACGATATCAGATTACCTGATACTCAATAAAAATTCTGTATTAAAGCAGTAGATTTTTTTAAATAGAACACGTCACACACAACAAACATTCCAAACTCACCCGAATTGATTCACATTGAAACAATATTTCAACATTCACACTAAAATATCTATGAAAGGTAGGCCTATTATGAGATAATAATGAGGTTGCAATAAAAAAATATAATATTGGATAGAAATATATTTATTGTTGGCATCAGTTACATCATTATTTTTTCAATTTCAAGAAAGTGGAAAAAAATAAAAATTGAAAACTAGATTTAATCGAATTAAAATATTTAAAACTTTCAACACATTTTGATGTTAGCTCAGCTGGTTTTATAGACTTCACTTGTCAGCTGGGATAGTGAACCATCTCGGTAGTTCCTGGCGCATTTATGGCTGATAGCACAAAGGCATTATTGTGCTTTATATGTCCAACTTAGAGGTACCGGAGATTCTGGAAACGTGATAAGATTTCCCAAGGTTTGTGGCCGCTCACGATTGTTGGCTTTTCCCATACGTTTTGGAAAACTAAAATCCAATTTTCACAGCTGAATTGGAGAGAAGTTCCATCTCAAAAATTTTGTTAAGACAGATTTAAAACTTATTGGAATTCTTTGACTATGTTGGGTTATAAACATACAAACATAACCAAACATAGGCTAACAGTATATAACTGAACAGTACTGGCGGCTCGTACCCACGAAACAGGTGAAGTGCCCGCATCTTTTACTATACAGCACTTCACCTGTTTCGTGGGCACGAGCCGCCAGTGTCCTGCGATAAATAGAGAGAAACATCTCATGTTATCTAACAAAAAATTATACGAAGTGCTAGCAAGCATGAGTCCACCCTTTCCAATAATAATTCTCAATTTCCCGTGAAATAGGCTTCAAACCTCCACCTTAGAGGTGCTGGTCGTAACATCCAGCTGGTCGTTTCCATGATGATAAAAAAATTTAGAATTCGATTGTTTCACTTGAAATGTACCGGGTGCGGCAGTAAAGATGTACGATTTTAAAAATATCATGAATTTGTTAGTTTCCATTCAAAAACAAATTTATTGGTGTAAAAATGTTCGCATTGGAATACCATTTTAGAAAATCGAGAATGGAAAATCACATCAGGCATGTGGTGGCCGAAATCGTTGATACAGTGCGTCCTTGCATTCTTGCCCTTTTTGTAGACTCTTCTATAGTAGGGTTCCTTGCTCATTTCCGTGAGAAGGTTCGTGAAGAAAGTAGCAGAACCAAATATTTCGTTATCTAGGGTATCTAAGGATATCATAACCACTTGATGCTACTCTAGATTCACGACTGGGTCACGTAATGGCAGATTCAAAATGGTGGATGCCGCATTCCATAGAAGCGTTCAAAGAACAGGAATCATCAGTGATAAAAACTTCAAGTTAACGGGATTTGTTTTGAAATTCAATTTTTACACGTTTTCAATTACATATTTAGGGCTGAAACATCATTTCCATCAACAAGAAATCATTTTTCAATTTTTAAAACATCGCTCTCTCAACTTGGGCGACTTCGTCCTTAATTTTGTTCAGAGTTCGGGGCTTGTTATCGTATAGGATGTTGTTTTGAGAAGGAACAGCCCTACTCGATGAATGTTGAAGTGAATGTTGATGGATTACGATGAATGGTGTCGAAATTTAAGCTTTACTACAGTAACTGACTCATTATCTAGAAAAAAAACAATCATAGGCAAAACGCGTTTTTCCATCGTCCAACGCTCCATAGCGACTACTGGAACTAGAATACAAAAAATGGTAAGATTACACGAGTCTAACGCCACCATCCTCACCACTCTCGGTGACGGAGGAATTGAGTAATGCCCTTCTCAAAAACGTCCATCCTTTCTGCCGCACCCTGTATAATCTTTCTAGTTAATTAAAACGTGTAAATACCGATATAAAATTATATTATTACCCCGTGATTACACCTACAAAATCTGTGTGGACTTGTTTTGTATTAGAATTGATAACTAAAACATATGACTATATTTTAATAGTAAATGAGTTCATTTTCATTCTTATTCTTACTAACCACGAAGAAAAATAAAATTCAAATAGTTTTCTATGACGTGTTTCTGAGTAGCTTGTTGAAATTGTACACACCGTGAAGTCTGTATTCGCTGGCTAAGATGCAATTCAACATGGTTCAGAACAATTCTTGCATAAACGAATTGCATGCAAACAAATCATTAACCTTTATTTTGAACGAGATAAGCAGAGAATAGTCATTTCTAGTCATTCTAATGTGACTTTCCACTGTACTCAGTGCTCAGTGAGTGAGTGGTTGGTTCGTCCTTCCAATACCAGTCGAGTCGGCCATATTTGACGGTGCATGAGCGTGATCGTGCGTGCGTGGCACTTCTTCAGTCGTATTTGTACGTCTGCCGTGTGTCATATGTGTGTTTTTTTTCGTCCGTTGACGGTTTCAAATACAAGTCAGTCACAAATTATCGGATCAAACCAGGTTATTATAATGTCGAAAAAGATTGCGGCCTTTCTGGTCTGAGGAATACTACGGACAACTCAACGGCTCATGAGTCTTACATTTCTCGTATTCTTATAAAAAATAATAATCATCACGGAAAATATTATTCAACTCTAGGTACAAATAATCAAGAACGGACAGTACAGTATGCTACTATATTTTAATAGAATTTTAATAGAATAGTACCTATTCATTATTATATTCATTTATTAATAATAGTGTGATTATGGTGTTGTGTATCCATTCTTTTTTCCACTTTTAAATTTAAAACTTACTAAAACAGGTCGAAACTAGTTACTACCATGTGTAAGTTTATTTACACATAAAAGTGATTTTTAGTAAGTTTTAAAAATAATAGTGTATTTATTGTAACATGTATTCTGAAGAAATGAATGAATTGGAGTTAGAATTTAAAATTTGAATAGTATGCTATTCCAGCTGTCAGATTCCTTATCCATTACTTCAGACCGGAACAATAATTACAATAAATTTTAATGTGTCTAGAATTCTCAGTCATTTATTGCTCAACTTTATATTTCATCACATGAATGATTCATGAATTGATTGATTCAAATAAGTGATTGCTTATTTCGAGTGAATTTCTCGACAAATATTGGGGTTATTATTGTGGTAACAGGAAACAAATTGATAAACATATTTGAACCCAAATTCTTAGCTGCATAGTAATTTTACGATTTAATGGTGCTAATATTGACATGAATAATGTTCGTAGACGTCTAGCAATTTATTTGAAGTTGATGAGTGACATCATTTCTAATCGCTATATTCAATTGTTTATGCATACTTCATATTAATTTTCTAATGCAAAAACCAAACATTATAAGAAAAACAGAAATTCAATAAAATGTACTGTTTCTATCAAAATGATGAAATCTCTCAATGCCAAAATTCAACTGATTGAAATTAGAAATGAATCATTCAATCAGATGTGAGTATGCTTTATTTTACTTGGTGAATTAATAATGGGTTTCTGAGTGCTTGGGTGATCTTCATGTCAGTAAGTTAATGATTTAATGACATGAAGTATAGATAGGAGGAAAAACGAACATGTTTTCCCTAATAAAGTTCGATTGTTTCTACTATCATGATGACCAATCTTTCCCCATATAATCCAGAGAATGACAATGGTGTGTTGAAATGGAGTGTATGCTGTTAGTTAATAGGGTGTGATAATAGGGAGTGTTAAATCGATTACAGATTATAAGATAATAAAGCGATGGAGCATTAAACATTTCAACAAATCTTTTGAGGGACACTCGTAGATCAATAGTTCAAAATCAGGAAATACACTGGTGAAAGACAATAATAAATGGCTTAGAAAGTTGTTTTCGATATTATAAGTTAGCTCAGACAACTATCAAAGATAACTTGGAGGTGAAAACAGCATAGAACAAAATGACAATAATTCAGATGTAATGATTGGATTAGATATGCACTCAAGGAGTGATTGGATTGGATAAGTGGAGGAGAAGGGTGTTCTTCTTTTATAGAAAATATTAAAATGTTAAGCGTTTCTCCCTTAATCATCGGTAATAATTGTAGTTAAGTAACAAACACTCGTTGATGCTTTTGGATGGGTGACCAGTAAGTAACCCAACATATATTGGCGAGGTAGAACTCACCCGTAAAGTTTTTCCAATTAATAGAAGCTCTACGAATGTTTGCTTCATCTGTAATAATTTTACTTTGCGACTTGTTTGATCAAAATTAAAAGATAATAAATATCATTTCAAACAGACAACTCGCTCTCAATCTTGAATTGAATTGAAATTGAAAAGAGAAAAAGAATCAGTAGACACCTCTCCGTCAAATTTATTCGATTGGAGTTTATGTCATGTAATGCACTAGTATTCACCGACTCCATTGATCACTTTCATGCTCTTACAGGTGTTTTAATTGAACTAATATCTCTGAAACTAGCTAAAAATTCTCTGTCTTCAAATGGAATTCAAAGTGCATTTATTGTATTGCACTGGAAATGACTTCATCAATCATCATACTTAGTTTTTTTGTATAGTTTCATCCAACAAATTTCCTTCTGCTATTTATTTTTGTTGTTAAATAAATGAAAAGACAAGATGTTATCTAACCTCTGATTCATTAAAAAATCGAGACTTTTCTATTAAGTTTAGCAGTTTGACAACATCTTGTCTTTTCATTTATTATGGATAACTAGCACAATATCACCTTCACAACTATACTCAAAGAGTAGTTTTGTTGTCTATATTAGCAGAAATCTCAATTTCCAATAATTATTCAACTTCCATTGAATTAACGAATCAATCATTATTCTTACGAGAGCTTGGCCATAAAACAAAATAATCGTAATAGCCCTACTTAGTTTTATTCGCTTTCGTACAATCCGACTGGCAGACAAGTTTAACTCTATTGACTCCTTTCCATCCCTTAGCCCATCATTTTATTGACTGGTGAGAAGATGCTTACGAAATACAAAAATAGAAACTGGCAATCCAGACGTAAGATTTCGTTGGTTCATGATGAAATGATGCGACATCTGAAGAATGAATCGAAAATTATTGTTCTCGAACGAAGACAGGAAGGGATCTCGGAGCTGAGTTATTATCAAGATTTGACCACAGCAAATTGTTGACGCTCGGTCCGCGTCTTGTTCAAACAAACTATTAAGATGTTGTAGAATAGGTGCAGAGTAGTAATTGAACGGGTCTATGAAAGGGTAGCAATTTAACGAGCGTATTCACTTATAGCATCAGACGATCGAGACCATTGCCAATAACAATAAGACCGCCCCTTCTATCCAAAAGTGAAACAGCACGCCGCTGCTCTCTCATTAAATTTGCAACTTTGCTCGAGCGGCTCGTGGCTATAGAATTATTTAGCTCGACTGATGCAATAGCTTAATCCAGAGTACATCACATGCACAAGTCGCAGCAGCCAATCACAACAGACTAAACATCAACATCAACTTTCATTCATTTATTCATAACGATACTACTTCCTTGCCAATATTGCAGTTTGATTCCATGCCTAGACACTATTGATTGTGGGTATTGGTGTTACACTTTTCTAGTGGGGCGTGAATGGCTCTAAAGGCAGAAACTGACTCAATATCCAAAGGAATCTATTTCCGTCAACTATGAGGTTTTTTTTTTGCTGCGGATGATGCCCACATAAGTATTTCAATTTACTTGTGCGTGGGTAATGGAGTGTGCGAGGGCGATTTATGAGGTGCATAAACGACCATGCCTCTGGTGGGATTCGAACCCACGACCGGGTAGCGCTAGCGGACTGAAGGTTGTAACGCCCCAGACCCCTCGGCCACCCCGGCCGGTTGTGATGGTGATGAAAATCGAGGATTTCATCTTTGTATAATAACTGTTTAGGGTTGTAGTGATGACTTTCATGAATGATATTCAGTATAGTATTTTATAGTATTGTATAATATTGAATAGTTTTGTATAGTATTTTTTGGTATTTTCAAGTATTGTATGTTCCTGAATAGTATGGTATAGTGAAAATCAGTACAGTAATCCAGACGACCAGTCCTCACTTAACTTAGCCTATTAAAAAGGAAATTGCTGGAGTGAAATAATTTTTGTTCATCCAGACGATAAATTACTAATTTCAAAACAACAGTTAAGTTGATATGACAGTGTATTAGAAGTATGAATCTGAAAATGAATATATTCTATTCTCAATGTTTACAAAACAAAACATAAACATTGTGCAATAATTAACAATAATTATTGTTATGATCGTAATGATTATAATAATGATGTGATTGTAATGATGATTAGAGTACAAGAAAAAATAAAATATGGGCTAGACAATACAATTATTTATGGATGTAAACAAAGAAAAGATCCAGAGGCCTGTAGGGGATGGGGTGTCGTCACTTTAATATTTGTATCCACCTATTTTCCATACTTTATTTATACCTCGAAAATTGTTTATTTGTTTTTTTTTCTTAAATTGCATTTCAGGATGAGATTGTGACCGTCTGTGATTCAATTGAATTTTTCTTCATTCTTGATGTTGATGAGAAACTTGTAGTAGCCGTGGCATACACGTTTTATTTTAATGTTTTTGAAAGAGTTCTAGTTGTGTAATAAAATCATTTCTAGCAAATGCAGGGATGTGATACCTAATGAATCTGAAAAAGGGGGTATTTTCACTTTAAACGGAATTAAAAGTGGTATTATCTATTTGATGGAATTCCTATTCTCTCACGAAGTAGATTTCTTTATATTATTTACTTGATAATATAAAATTAGACAATATATTATAAAATAACATAATGAAGTATAGAATCATTCCCAAGTAAAGAAATTGCATGATGTCACATCATTTATGTTGAACTGGATAGACTGCAAATCACTGGCGGCTCGTGCCCACGATACAGGTGAAGTTACGTATCTTTTACTGCACAGCACGAGCCGCCAGTGCTGCAAATTAACTGTCGATAAATAATGTTAATATTATTATAAAGTGAATATTATTAAGAAATCTTTTTCGTCGAAGAATTGGAATTTGATCAATAAAAGAGAAAATACCTATTGGTTCTATTTCAAGATGGAATTTTTCCTTTTTCAAATTGATTCATTGGAAGTCATCCATCTAGACTAGTTAAATCCGATTTAGACAAATCATACATCTTATTCCCATGAAAACTTCATCGAAAAAGGAGAACTGCACATTTACTAAGGGGGTTGTTCCTCCAAACCCCTCTGAACAAAGTAGAGAAGAGCTCTTCTGTGTTACTTTATTATTGAAACTTCTCAAGAAGGTACTCAATCCCTCACAATGTAGGCCTACTATAAATGGTTCAAGAAAGTACCATCTTCACTTAAGAACACTCCACAGTAACTTACACGTATTTACTGTGAATAGAACAGCCTATCAACAATATAATGATTGTTTAGGACGGTATTGCAGAAAGGGTGCAGATCGAAAGATAGACATAGTTATATAATCATGTTCTAAATGGGAATTGTGATATAGGTTAAAAGTTCTATGGTGTTAGAAAAACATATTTTTCCGTCAATATAGGGGTAAACATATAGTCTGTCCAAGCGAAAAAGACCCTCTGACAAGATGGGAAAATGACTCCAGCTTGGTTAAATTTTTCAAGAATTATAAATGTGGTCTTAATAGTAGCCTAGATCAAATTGTTTCCTACAATTTGAGATCAAATTGATAATTTGTGAACCAAAATTGACCGAGTTTGAGACATTTTCCCATCTTGCCAGAGGGTCTTCTTTTCTTGGACAGATTATAGTTACATAAACATGTTCTACATGAGTTGTTGATATAGGTTTAGAGTTCTATGGCGGTAGAAAGGCCTATTTTGCTGCTGATTTAGCAGTAAATATAGTAATATGAACATATAAATTGTGATATAGGTTGAGTTCTATGGCGGTAGAAAGACCTAGAGGTAAATATAGTAATATAAACATGTTTTACATAAAAATTGTGATATAGGTTTTGAGTTAGGTAGATAGACCTATTTCAAAATTTCAAGACCTCTTTATTTGAAACAGTGGGAGACATCGAGAGGCCAGGAAGAGGCTACCAGACCCCCGCCCCCCTGCAGAGCAGTGTCTTTTTAGCGCTCCCTTTGGTCTGTGAGAGGTCTTTTGTAATCAAACAAAACGTTCCAGGGCGAAAAATGTGCAGTTTGTTTTTGTTGGGTACTACAGTACCTTTCAGCAGCCGCAAATCTCACTATCTGTGGGATTTTCCGGACAGCCCTTACAACAAAGACAGATATCTGATACCGGCACCCTATAACATAATATCAGTTTCGCCTTTCGCCTTTGAAAAGACGTCACGGACGGTTTTGTTTGCCAATAAGCTTCTCGGATTATCAACGACCCTCGCGTTGCTCAGTTCATCTCCCAGTTATTGACACATCAATCACACTGCGTATAACGGTGTCTAGTTGTTTTTCATGAGTTTATCACTACCCCAACTACTTGTACTTATACACAAATCAATTGATCAGCCGATGACTATCAGCGCCTGTTTTGACTGACAAGTGATGACATTTCAAACACATTACTTTTAAATCACCTTACTTGCCTACTGGGTATTGGCTACTCGGTGAGGGTGGCTTGTAAGTGATCATGAAGAAAGTTACGAACACTGTTCACAGCTCATGAATGGGTGTGGACAGTATTTAGCCAAGTACATATTGGCAAGTTGGAACATACCCGTTAACATTACTAATACCCTGAACATTAATTCTTAAGCACTTCACTGGTACAGTACTGGGTATTGGTCTCACGGTGAGGGTGACTGTTTAGAGAAGTTAAGTAATTAACACTGTGGACTGCTCTTGGATGGGTGACCAGTAAATGGCGAGTGAATATTGGCGAGGTAGAACATAGTAAGAGTCTCTTCACTATTAAAGGCCATGAGCATATTATTTCTCAAGTAAAGTTACGAACACTAAGAACCAAACAAAAGTTAACCGAATCAACTAAAGCAAAGTAAATTTTATTGGATGGTTGACCAGTATTTGGCCAAGTACATATTGGCGTGGTGGAATAAATTCGCAAGTCTCAACTTCCTGAGAATAAATTATTAAAGTTGTACTAGATTTTTCTTAACCACTTCCTAACCAAATATCTAATTTTTCTAGACTCAATTGAATCATTTTGCCGATTTCTTAAGAGACTTTTTATTATTGTCTCACTTCAATTCAATGGTTATGCTCTTGGTTGAAAAGAATCGGGCATGCTTATAATATAAAGTACCCGGTCATCGAGAATTTCGTAACTCATCTCTCATATTGGACTGAATTTAGGAGAGGTGGACCTGAGCTACCTATTGTACCCCAAGGCTACTGACTGGCTTCTACGATCAGATAAAATAGTAGAGAAATTCAGACAGCGTTACACTATGAAGCATATATCTATCAAATCATTTCGACCCTCCTTTGTAAGGCACTGTATCTGTTCTCTCGTATGTATCACAAACAAGTTAGCCAACAAGAGCTGAACAACAGCCTTTTTCACTTACACACATGCATCAACTTTCAATCTCTGAGTAAAATGTTAAAGACTTATACAACAGCTATTATTTCTTTCAACCTTTTGTTCAAATTCCCGATTAAGTATTGTATCTAACAAATATTTTTATTCACGATAACCGAAGGAAGAATGAGTATAATTAGTTTTGAAGAAAGAAAGTTGAGGAAAATCAATAACCACTCAATCATTGTAGTCCAGTACAAATATTCAAGTAATTCAATACTATTTACACTTTTATCAGAGATGTTTTGGAACTTATCCACAATTTAGGTAAGTGAAAACTGATGATGATGTCCTGAGCATTAAAAATTAAGTATGGTATTTTAAATAAACTTTGTGGATCTGACACCTGTTGTTTTCACTTGCCTAAATGATTCAATACTTGTATAATAATTTATAGTTTAATCGAAGGTGTGCGTTATCAAGTATTTGATCAGCATTTGAGTGGAAAATTAGAGTTAAGTATTCAGAATAATTAGAGAGATCAAGTTGAATATTGCAATTCAATAACTGTCCTGAGCATTCTTATTTTAACGAACCGTTAACAAAAAACGTTAATCTGAAAATCGATAAATGTAATAATTATTTTCCATCTATGTGACTCAATAGGTAATTTCATAAATAGGCTACCTATCACGAGACTAATAATGGATGTTCAAAGTATTTCAACTTGACAATCACTTTGAACTCCGGAAATTCAGTAGTGAAACTTTGAATGCAATGTGAATCAATGACGAATTTTTCAAATATTCAAACTGATAATTACAAAAGATTCAATTTGTAAGATGCTGATCTTCTGAATCGTGTTTACTGTCGCCATAGTAAGTGGATATCACTAAAGATAGGACAGGACATGACTAGTGATAAGAAATCAGCCATGAAAGAGGCCAAGGTTTAAGATACAAGGACAAGCGCTGACCAACAATGATTGTATTGAGGAAAGAAAATTGCCTCCATTGACAAGAAAATGGAGAGAAATAAGAATACTGTTGAAGATAAAAACTCAGAAGTTGAAAATAGAAGATGAGGAGGTAAGAAACTAGAATATTTTCATAAAAGAAACAAGGAAAATTGATAAAACAAGAAAATAAGTTTGATCTATTGTGAAGAAAACAGAAAAAATAAGAAACTGTAGAAGAAATAACTGAAAGAAAATAAGCATAGAAGAGAAAGAGTAGGTTTTGAAAAACTTGATCAATAACAAATATAGGTAAAATTGGTAACCTGGGCTATCAATTAAAGATAATGTTACGTGTATGAGAGGACCTGTTAGTCCTAACTTCGCCATTGTAACAAGTCAATGAATAAATGAATTGATAGAACAAGATAAATAGATAAATTGGATTGGAAGAAAAATGCGGTTAACGGAAATCAATGATAATCAATCTTTTGAAAAATCGAATAAAAATCTATGAATTTTGAAAGATTACAACTACTACATGTCTATATTTGTCACTAAAACTTACACAGATAATTTAGATGGAAGTTATAATTTGTAAATTATAGGATTAGTTATTATCTAATTGGAAGCATGCTAATAGAATTCGCTATGCCCACTAAATATGAATAACCATGAAATTTAATTGCGGTTGATTCTTCATATAAGCTCTCAGAAGACCGGAAATTTCAATAATTAATTATTAAAACTAAAATAAGAAGAGTCAAGGATCGTGAGCTTCGTTATGACAGGAGTAAAGTTAGTATTCGTATTTGATACATATGAGTATTTCATTTTCTAATGGATCAAAATGAATCACTTTGAAAATGTAAGTTGGTACCTCTTGAAATCTACTCAACAAAAATGTTATAAAATTTCAGCGATTACCTGCTCAGATGATCTATGAATAATTTTATGCTCATGAAAATTTGAGTGGAACTAGTGATTGCCGAGTTCGAGTTCATTTGGAACCAGATTCGAGTTACGTTGCATTGAAATACGAATTATTGCCTAAGGTGATTAGATTTAGGAAATTCAAATAAACAATTTTCAATTGAAGCTTTTCAACAAATTATGGTGAGAAATCACATAAGTTCTATGAGATATTAACTGTGATATTGGATTACTAACACTATTCATATAAGGGGGAAATTTCAAGAAATATCATTGACAAGAACAATAATTTAATTTTTAGTTAACATTATACTCTTATTACAGGACTATTAACGAATACTGAATTGGTCATATGGGCTACAATATGTATAAGGGAACATTAATATTATGTGCCACATTTACATGTATTGCGATTATAAGTATTTTTGGCAATTCACTCCCACAGCCCACTCTATACATATTAAATATCAAAGAGGAATTCAAAATTTGCCATCTATTGGACACTACTAATAGATGGGGAACACATGGGGTTTCGAGTTGGAATTACATCAAGAGTATAGCTACAATATTGATATCCCTCTCTTAGAAGTGAGTCATCAAAAGGTAACCAGGTTATGTATCAGAAATTAAGTCGTGGGTTGTGATCTGTTGATAGATAAATTATTAAATGCATCATATATGTACCGAAGTATTTTTATGTACAGTAATTCCAATAGACAATAAATGCTAATGGGATTATTCATACTCTGCAAAGGATTGTTGTCTATTGTATTTAGTTCAATCATGAGAATACATTCTAAAGCATTCACTACGAAATTCATTTCTAAAACATTCACTACGAAATTCATTCTCAAGATTAAATTCTAAAACATTCACTGTGAAATTCATTCTCGAGACTCGATTCATTACAATTAATAGAAAATTTGGCTCAAATAAGATACCAAATTTCCATTAATTGTAATGAATTGAGTCTCAAGAATGAAATTCACAGTGAATGTTTTAGAATTAAATCTTGAGAATGAATTTCGAAATGAATGTTTTAGAACGTAGGCTATTATGATTGAACTTAATACAATAGACAACAATCCTATAGGATCCTATAGGATCAAGACCCGTTTAGATGAAACCATTGTTTACTATTGTTTCATGTGTAAGAGCTTACTTGTCAAACTGTCTGACTGTCAAAAACTGTGAGATAAAGTCACGTGTGAGTTCTTCAAATTTTGTCATAATCTTAGCAAACTAATGAAATTAATTCCACATTTTTAAGCCATCCTCGATTTGAAGGTTCTACAACATATTCATAATCTCAAGCTTCTATTTGCTCTAGGCTTAGGCTTTTATTTGATTCAGGTCAAGCTTTTAGGAGTTCACAAAATTTCGATATAAAAGTTCACAAAACTTGACATAAAAATATACTCTGCAACAGTACATTCATTCAGTAATATATTGTTAATTCATCAATTAGAGTTTTAGTTAGATCAATAGATTATGATACAGAATGAGATTAGGCGGTTTCGTCTGCTCCTTATGCGCTCCAACAGCTGATGTTGTCAATTAGATTAGAGTTGTCATTTAGCTACGCCCAGATGATGTTTTGAAACCGAAAGAGACTATAGATGCTTTAGAAAAATTGTTATCAGGTTACATAACGTACAAAAGACAGACGAAACCATCTAACTTTTGGAGTCAGCTATAATAGAATAGAGTAGATTCAGTAGAATCTTAGAAGAGTAAGAGAAGTGAAGAGTATAGTAGAAGAGTAAATAAGTAGAATACAATACCTATTAGTTTGTAGAAGAAATTAGAAGTTATTTGTAGAAGTATTTTGAAGAAATTAGTCTGAATAGTGATGAATGAACAGTGATGTCTTCATACACTATTCAATGAAGGCTCATTAAACTTAAAGACGAAAGATGATTGTTTTCGATTGATGATTTTTTAATAAGTACTGTTCTTATTAATTGACACCTGTTGCCTTAAGAGCTGATCGAAGCTAGACTAACTTTTCAAGATCAATGTTCAGTCCTCACAAAACTTGGGTCATTGAACGTGGACATAGAATGGTTAAAATCTATTAAAATGGATCTCGCTTTCAGATGTAATTAGGAAGGACAATTAGTGATCAATTTCGTTAGTTTTTGTCTTCTACTGCATCCCTCCCTCATTCTCCAGCAGACTGCTTTGAAGTTTAGCTGGCCTGGTAACACTATTTAAGCGGGCATGTTGAGAATTTACAAGTATTGTAGTAGACAATTATTTCGTCCATGTTCTTTCATAATATTCTAGGGGTGTTGGGAAGAGACTATAGACTAATATACGGGTCTACGATAATCACCTGGGAGGTACAAATGGTTTTTTACTCTTTTCAAGAACTTTGTAATAATTTTGATCGGGAAGTTTGATTATCAAGTTAGAAAGTTACTCAAGCCCTCATATAATGAGAGTTTCTTCTTGACTGCAAAATAAATTTAATATATGAGGTTGATTCGTTTCCGTTATATTATGATCAATAATCATATTAGAAGCAGTCTGATAAAATTTTACGGAAGATTTTAAGTGGTGGGTCAATTTGAATTCTAGTTCATGTAGGCTATTCAATACAGTTTGTCTCATAAGTATTGTTTGTTACTTTACTGATGGGTCTGGGTCTCAAACAAGTTTTCCAAGTATTAACAGAAGATTTAATTTAGGCTAAATTTTTCACCAGAGAATAAAGATTTGTAATTTCTAAATTGATCTTTCATCATGTATCTCGTCTCACGTCATAGTCTTGATTGGTTTATTCATTGATTTTGAAATTGATATTCTAGAGTCCACGAATTCCTAACAGAGTAGCCCTAGTGTAGCAACATAGAGAACCCTATTCTACCCTTTTCTAGTATATATAAGAGATTATTTTTGCGCTCTTATTTGGTTACAATATACTTAAATTCTATTCTCAACCCTTATAACAAACATTTTCACGGTATTAGGCCTACTTGATTCATCCTATGTTAGTTGCATCCTCAAGTAAAGTAACATACAAAAATGTTATTTATATCCCGGATTGTGAAATTGATGTCGAAATGTGATAATTGGAATCATTAGTCTCATTTCTCTTGATATATTGACTTATTCAATAAATACTTTGCCAAGCTTCTGTTCTAAATTCTGAAATAAAAATCAACTAGAGCATGGAAGGAAGAAGTTCGAAACTGAGCCATTCTACAGCAAACACGATAGTTCTACTATTTTTGCCCAAATTCATTGTTGTTTCCTTGTCTGTTATCTACACTGTTAAAGACATTGAATAACAAACCAATAAATCTTTGGTTGAAAACTAGTAGAAATACTAGGCAAAAAGCTCAAGGTATTGTACTAAACTTATCATGTCCCCGATAACCTGGTCCCAAAGAATGATTTATATTTTTTCACCGGAACTGAGCATGGTTTAGTTCTTTGTGCTTTGTGGAAAATTATTGGAAATATTCACGACCAATGTCACAATTTAACATAGGTCTCTAGGATAAGGCTACTCCAATTGTCTTTCTTCTTTATAAATAATTTGAAAAAAGTTAATAAAGGTATTATGTTCAAATTCTTTCGGGTATTTATAGTAATTCAAGATGAGATTTCAATCTTGGAATTCATGAGGAGTAGGTTATGTTGAAGAATCTATTTTCCACAAATCTCAAGTTTATTGATCTTCCATCAATACCTCAAGTTTAGGATAAAATTCATAATTCAAGGTTTGTTCTATCTTTTCGATAATCCTCAGTGATAAATACTATCTAAACTTTAATTTTCACGTTACAGGTTAAATGGTTATTAACTTCAGGCCTTCTGTGAGAAAATGGTTAACCCAGCTCCATATCATAGAAATATAAGATTTAACCTACCTACCCCACTAGAAGAAACGATGGATTTTTCATTTTAATACATGAATTAAATTGAAATTAAGCATAAGAAATCTAATTAGAGGGTTTGATCACATCAAGAATATTCTAAAAGAAATATCAAGAGAGGAATAAAATATTATTTATTGTTTAACCTAGAATCTATAAGCTAGATTCGGACTAATTGGAAAAAACAGCACTTCTGCGTTAGTTTGTTTATCTTTTTATTAATTCATATCGTTGTTTTTCGGAGGATTATTATGGTTAAGTTGATGAACTTAACTTTGAAATTCATTCATCATTACGCATATCACATGTGAAATCTACTTGAACTAAACTCTACTATTATACTAGTCGAGTTCATTTATCCGTACTTAGACGTCATGCGGCGAGGGAAAATTTGACCGTGATTTCCATGAAATTTGTCAAGTTTCAAGCCATTGTAAGCTCTTTTCTAGCATGCGAGTAATTGTAGCAAACTATTGATTTTGTTCAGTACAAACAGTTGTTTACAATTAATACTGTCGGTCCGAACAATTGTTTTCGAGAGAGGAAGGTATAGGTGCACGGGCGGTCTAAAAAGTTTGTTGAATTGAATTGCCGAATTGTATGTACCAGCAGCCTGACAATGTTCTGCTATTGATCATACAGGAGTTGGTTGCGAAAGCTTCCACATATTCAATGACCAAACATTACACGAGATCATTGGATTACATAGAACGGATGGATGGCGGAAGCTGTATTCAAATAACTCACTGACCTTGTGTTCTGTCATTTCTCTTTTTCATTTTACAATACAAATTATAATTGAGCACAATCAAAATGTCAACGGTAATAATTTCTGTTTGAATCGCCTGATAGAGGAAAATTGTGGGCAGAAAGTGAGATGTTGTGATTTTGATAATTGATCGAAGTCTCAATCTGATTTTTCGAATGAACGATGTTTTTCTGGTAGTGTACTGCACTAAAGAGCAAGATAGAATTCAATACTTGATTCGAAAAACTGAAAAGCGGAGTACTGTATTTTGTGAATGTTCGAACGGTTGTGAATGATAAGATGATGCAAAATGGAATGTGAAAATAAAATAGTTATTGAAATAAGTTATTTTATATAAGTAAGATATTTATTTAAAAATAATACTAGAAGGGAACTGTGATCTTGATTTTTATCTCTTGAGATACAGTACATTGATAGTGTTCAGCCCTGAACAATAAGGAAACATTGAATACTATATATTTTGGATCGATAATGCTTTTTAATATTAAAATTTGAATATGCTGCATATTAGTCTGAGTGCACTAGTTTTCATGAAAACTAGTCTACCAAAACAAATATGTAGTAACAGAGTTTACGCTTAGATATCACAAATATATCTTGTAATAAAACGCAGTGAAATAGTCAGTTATTTTCGAGTGGAACTGAATGGAGAATAGCATGATTAGGATTTCTGTTGAATAATATCATTACAGTAGAACGCCGATTATCCGAACCAGTGGCAGTGGCGTAACGTTTCGAAACCGGGCCCCCCGCAAAAACAAGAATTCCAGGCCTCTTCTTCCGAAATCATACCCCCTTTTTCCACCCCCCACCCCCTATACTTAGCCCCCTACTTCCTCAATTTCAATCATTTAACTTTGTAAAAATGTAAACGTAGCCTACATTTTTCATGTTTGAAAAACATAGGCTAGCTATGTATAGAAAAAATTCCATTTAATTATACAATATACATATTTAAGAAGAATCATGTAGGTACTGCGATTTGATTGGAACTGAATTGGAATCGCTAATGAGATAATATATTGAGTGGACTATATTTACTTTATCATTATATTTGTTATACTTTCTTTGTTAGACTACATAATACAGTACAGTAAGTACAATTCAATAAATACAACACATCGCCTCGCCGCGCTACGATTACGTCGTAAACGCTGTTTTTTCAATTTATTACTACGCTTTGAACCGATTCGGATAGTTGGCTATTTGGTTAATCAACGATCGTATAATCGGCGTTCTACTGTAATCTATAAATCAAACAGAAGTATGCTGTTTGACTAGAATGAAGACTATAGCCTTACCATAGACTGTTCATGTCAAAGTTTTATGCACATGGTCTCGCCGAAAAAAGATTATTTAGAATTAGGTGAATCGGAACACTTTAATTTCAATAAGATGGTATAAGTTAGATTTCAATGATACGGTTCATCTACAAATATTTTTCAATCCCAATAGATTTTTAAAATAGGCTAAACTCTGATGTGCTCAAGTGAAAGAAAAACAGGACATCATTTATTAATTAATTGAAAGTCCTGCTCTATTGATTGGAAAAAGGAAATTTAAAAAAAAGGTCAGAATTTTATGGGCAGTTATCAGATTTAAAATAATACAAAAGTAAGAATAGATTGAGAAAAATATCTATTATTTTACAAGCAGTAACTAAATTTAATAAATGAAATTCTTGGGTACTCTAGGTTACAATGAGAGCTTTTCAAGAGTTTTAAATATTGTTTTCTGTCAATAATTTTTAGAATTGATCAAACTAAGCAAATATTGATTGTTTTTATTCAAGTTATCAATGTCGTGCAAATCGTATTATAAAATTTTAGGTCAGAATGGACGTGAATATCCAGAACACTGCTTCAAGTTAAGAACATAGCACGCACGCAACGCAGAAAATTGAAAAACTCAAAATATATTATTATTTTCGTAGCCTATTAAAATAATGGACGATGTACATGATGATTAAAATTATTATGGAACAAGAAAACTCATAGTACAGGCCAACGCAAGTCAGATTTAACAGAGTCAGTGAGTAATATCCGAATTTGCATTTTATAAAAACGAATATTATGTTCAATAACAATGGTTTTTGAGATACAAATACTCAAACTATATTTTATATATTTTGTGATATTTCAAACTACTAAGGATTATTCAATAGCTAGTTGGATAGGCTACATATTCTCGCCCGAGCAAACAGCATTTGCTTGAATATTGAACAGAATTCAATAACTGCGCGCAATAAAAATACTAGTCTAACTATTCCTAAAAGGATGATTCACAGTATTTTCATAATGAAATAAACATTATTTTTGAATTAATGTTATTATCCATATTTCTAACGTCGCAACACGAGCTGTATACACGTCCTATCCGATCACAAAGTACAATCACTAAGTCCGATCACAAAGTTGATTGAATAAGTTAATTGAACAAAGTACAACTCAAAGATTAAATAAAATTAAAATACTCCCATAGAGCAATGAATCACACAAATGATGGAATGGAATATGTGAATTGCAATTTTCGAAGCTGAGGAATATTATACAAACATCAATATTACAACTGTACAGTATAAGCATAGTAAACATAGGTGATGAGGATTTTTCAATGGAGAAATGATAAAGATGTTATAAGATTTTGGAATAGTTTTATTTGATAAATTGAATGGCGCCGTGTTCTATGAAGTAATTTACACAGCTTCAAACAAAACTACCTTACTTCAAATTTGAAAATACATGAAAAACTATAATTTTCTAGAGGTATGAATTTGTAGTGTACACTCGTTAATAAATACAGCACAATAGAAATCACACTTCAATATCTTGGAACTATTAAACGTATAGATGAATATCAAGAAAAATTTGATTTCTAGTTATTATCATAAATGAATTGATGTATAACTACACTGGACGTAGATATGCAACGATAATGATAGATTTAACAAAATATGAATAATTTTTCAATTGAACAACATCAATCTCTGGAGAAATATGATTAACATTATTTTTGGAATATATTCACAATAATAATAATAATCCTAATTTTTCCAAAAGGAAGCAGCTGAGACATAATTTTGTAAACGCCAAATGCGAAAGTTGGGGATTCAATAGTATTTCCCGACTTTAGCATTTGGTTTCGGAAAAAAACAAAGTTCATGAAATGCGCCTAAGAATTCTATTTTCGCGCAACTTTTTAAAAATTAGTAATTTCCGTGACAATTGAAGTTTTTTCTTTTGCCGCTGAAATGAGAATGATGAATTCAAATATTGATATCGAAATTAAAAAGGTTTAAATTTTAATAATATCTCCTTTTTTGAAACATTTTTTATGCCAAGTCCGATCGTAAGAGTACATAAATTTCACTAAATTATCCACGGTTCCTAATTTTTCAAAGTAATAAAATTAAAATTTATATCAAAGATAACACTAAAATTGATTTACCGCATTTTATCGCATGAGTATAAGAAATCTTCAAAAATAGGCTCCTAGGTTAGGGGATAGACTAAGTGAAATAGATAACAAAAGCGTTCAAAAGTTTTTCGCCCTAATACGCGTAAGCCTTTGATTAAAAACAAAACACGAAAACTAAGAAATTTACCATTGATAATAATGTGCGAAGATTAAAAGCATTATTTGGAAATTTATACTTATTATTGCAATCTATTCCAAGATGTAAATGTGAGCCTACTCATTTGAACAAGGATCATATATTATTGTGAATATATTCCATGAAATTTGTTGAAATTTACGATCCAAGTAGAAAATTTTGATTGCACATTTTTGAAGTCTAGTATCAAATTACGCAAAAATCTAAATAATTTTAGTAAGTCTATGATATTCTCCCTACTGAGTTTTCAGAAAATAAAATAGTACTTACCATTCCGGAGGAGCTTCTACTTACTTCACGAGTATCATATCCAAAACGGTATAACACAAACACAATTGAACAAAAACTCATTATTCTGTTTCAATCTTTCGATAGAATCAAAACGAGAATGAAAATTATAAACGGATTTTTCGAAATTGCGGAATTTTCGAACGGGAAACGAATACGGCCAAGAAACCCATCATCCCAATCTTAGCGCGAAGTCATAGAACCTGTTGCTTTGAAATTTGGTTTTCGAAGGCTTTTTTGTAATTGTCGCAAGTATTTTTCTGATTAGGAAAAAATGAGCGATTTACGATTTTTTACAGGGTTGGATAACTTGGTACACCAATCAGATTTATTGCGGTCTCAATAACTTTGAAAACGAATACTGGTTGAATAATTCCCAAAGTTCATCATGGAAAGTTTTTAAAATATTGTAGATCTCAAGCTCAAGACTACGATTCATGATCACTTCTTGGCAACTGTCAAATCTTGATCTATCAGTAGAAATGACAATTGATTCCAAGAGTTGACGAAATTGGATGGTAAAATAACTCATTCTTAATTCAAAGGATTTAATGAATGTCATTGGATATTTTTTAAATTAGCTTTGAAACGGATATGAGCTAAACCTCCTACACTGTTGGATGACTGTTTGATTAAGAGTTACGTAGTTTTATAATCAAAATAAAATATTTTAATATCTTGGTAAGAAAATGGAGAGATTACTGTCTTATCATGGTGAATAATTTTGATGAAGTATTTGAAAAAGGTTAAGTTTGAATGAAGTTATGAATAATTTCGAGCGGAAATAGAAAAGTGAATACGGTTTCAACGATGATGATTCATGTACATTCACGAACGTCTCAAGCTAAAATTAATGGAAATTAATGTTGAAATTAATGGAATATTTCGATCGAATAGAATTTTCACATAAAATGGATTTTCAGGGAATAGTCTCATATGATAAACAAACAAATGACCAAGTAGAATATTTGAGGAACGAATTTTAAAAATTTCATGAAGTTGAAAAACAAACAATTAAAAATTGACAAGTGTTGTTTCGAGTTGAAAAGTGAATCATAACACAATGAGGTATGATATCTTGAGTCAAACCTCCAATGAATCATGCAAGAGTACTCTTTCTAGGTTGGAAAAATATTTTGTGTTGCATGAGAGTTCTTAGATTATAATTAATGTTTACATCCTGGGTTGTCACTCTCATTACGAGGTTCTAAACATTTCAGAAGTTGATTTTCAATTAAATTTTATGAAATAAACTAGTATCAATTGGAACAAGATGTGAATATTTGTGAGAAAGTTGAGGGAATAATGGAAAAAGAGCACAGAACAGTCAATCTATGAACATTGTACGTGCTGGAAAACAGATTAATTTTTCAAGAACTTTCATGAGAAAGAAATGAGCTAGACATTCGATTAGGTAGGGTGCACACGGAATTGTAAATATTGGATAGTGAGTGATGACATGGGAGTTCTCACAACACTCGGTGATTGATAAATCCAATTCATTCGTTCTCGGAAAACACCAGGGTTTCCACCACAAAAACTGTTCATGAATAGGTTAACAATTTCAGGAATTGAACTTAGTTCTTGTAAAAGAAGAAAACCAAGAGTTGATACACCTGTTAAGAGGTGGGGGTGGGGGAGAGTTAGTCGTAGGGTTGGTTACCACTGATTTATTATCCCAGCAAAACAATAAACCAATAAACATCAACTGATTGAGTTCTGAGAAACATTTATCATCCAAGCAGTCATCACTACATCAGGTGTAGGAGTCAGGAGTAGAGTAATCTTATTGATCAACACTGATTAGTAACGATTAACTCTTGAAAACAAAGAGGGAAAACCTTCAGAGGATCACATGTGATTAACAAAGTTTTTCTTTGTTTATCACAAACAATATCATGAAGAGTGTTCTGGTTATTCAAACTAAAAGATATTAATGACAGTATAGATGTATCCAAGTGCTAATCACAAGAAAATTGAGTGTTTTGGGGGTGAGGGTGTTCAGAGGCCACAATATTAATAGACATGAATAGAAAAGTTTTGCTGCACTCAAGTGGTTTTCGCATCATAAAGGGAGAGTTCTGGGAAATCAAAATCAATGGATATGAGTAACAATGTTTGACTTCATCCATAAGTGATCATCACAACATAAAGGGTATTATGGGCCACAAGATGAGTAACTAAGTTCTGCTATATCCAAGAGTTATCACAATAGTGTTCTGGTGTCCCAAGTTATCCAACACGATGACGAAAACGAATACTCAACGTTTGTTGATTATCACGACGCTGATATTCAACACCGGACCGAAAATGTATCACTTTGTTGTTGTTTAGCACAGTGAACTTTTCCAGGGGATTTTCACGAAGGTGACAAACGCGACAAAAGGGTCGAAAACGCGCACGCACTCGTAACACACACGTGAGATGTTTGGCACTTATTTAGGATGGTTGACATTGACACTTGAGGATGTTTCTCACCGTCTTTTGGAGGCGACGGACACTGCGGCGGGTAGGGGTTGGTGGCTGCAGCGGCGAGATGGTAGCCGGCATAGCTGTTGTTGTAGGGGTAAGGCGGCTGGTAAGGGTGGTAGGGTGGTCGCGCGTTATAGTCCAGGAACGCCGACTTGTCGTCCATGTCTCCCCCGTAGGGGGGACTTCCGAGATCTGTGTAATTCAGCGTGGTGCCTGTCGTAAATTGCTGGCTAAGAATCCCGCGCGCTGTGCCCTGTACTTGCACCACGAACGTCCGCACACGACTGACAGATACCGTCACTACCCTCCTGTTTCCAGCGCAATCCGCTAGGCAGCGCTAGCCACGCCACGCCCCTTCGACCTCCTCACTCCCCTCTCCTTTCAGACACGTGGTTTTTCCTGTAACCTCCCTCCCGCCAACATTCCGCTCCACTAACTTTCATGCTAACGCAAGCATCTACGCACGCACGCACACCGACCACTATTTTTATGAGTAATTGTGAGCTCTCAACGTGGAAAACTGACTTTTAATTCAACAAAAATCACTTTTTCCCCTCTGTCATTGAATCTTCAGTTTATCACAGTTCATTTTTTTTAAAGCAGTGTGTTGGTATAGTCTTTGTCGAGCAAAGAAGACATTCTGGCAAGATGGGAAAATGAAGATGGCAAGATGAATCTATCTCTGTCAATATTGGTTCAGAAACTGAAAATGTGGTCTCAAACTGTAGAGCAGAATGTTTTCCACAATTTTAAACAAAATGTATGATTTTTGAACCAATATTGACCGAGCTGGAGTCATTTCCTCATCTTCTCGACAACACTATACCAACTAAACAATCGAATTGGAAGTCTTGGAACAAAATAATACCTTTTAAAACTATTAATTTTCCTTTTAATACATAATCTTGTTTATCTTCCTGGATCATCTTGAAATTAGATTGAACCGTTGATAAACTGCTAAAAGGATATGGAACTACTGGCTGAATTCAAGGAACTATTTTCATGGGTAATTCAGAGTTTTCAATGTGGGAAACTGACTCTTAATTCGGCAAAAACCTCTTTTTCTCCTCTGTTATTGAATCATCGGTTTATCACAGTTCATTCTGATAAAGCAGTTTGTTGGTATCTACTAAAACAATCGAATCCGAATGTATTGTATCATTATTAAATAATGATAATTAGTTATTATATGTATTTCTATATAAATCTTATTCATTATATGTAGCCTATCATCTTGTGTATCTACATGAATATATCATCTTGAAAGTGAATTGAGCCGTGAATAAACTGCTAAAGGCAAATGGAGTAACAATGAATACAACTTAATACAAGAGAATTGAAAAAAATAACCTAAGCTGAACTTATCAAACAAATTTCAACATTTTCTGCTAATTAGTTCTCGAAAAGATGAGCTAATAAAGAAATTGGAAACGCTGGAAAAACTCTGATTCAGGTCACATTTTTGGGGAATTTTCAAAACCCTCTTAGTGCGCGTCTATCTGAAAATGCCTGCGCAATTTGAATGCTTTCGGTCCAGTAGATTTTTAGTTCAGTATGTAAGGATTGGTCGGATCAAGGAGCAAGATATGCAACCCGCAATGCATTTTCAACTTTGAAAAACCTGATTACTGGTGTAATATAATTTCAAAAGGATTGAAAAATATTTCAACACAACATTTCTAGACTAAATCTGAACCAGTTCACCAAATTTCAACATATTCTGCCTATTAGTTCTCGAAAAAGGTAAGTAAACGTAGAAAAACTGTATTAAAAAAACAAATATTGTGCGTAACTGCGTATCCTTGGGTTTCAAAATTTTCAATTCGATCCAATTCGATTTTCTTTATTTCAAATAAACAACAATATAACATAATAAATTGACAATACAAGTGGAATAATTATTTCATAGTAAAAATAAGTTCATAGTGTGCGTTCAAGTGTCCAACCGAAAATTCTTGACAAATTTGAAAGCATTTGGTTCCGTAAATGTTTAGTTCTGCTGATGAATCAGTCAGTTAATGCTACTCGCTTTTGTAGATATAGATACTGTAACAGGTAATACAGTAACACAATAACAGACACATTTCTCGAAGGCACCCGGATTATCAATAAATATTCCATTATCGCCCTCGATATCACACAGATGGGAAATCGACTTCTAATCGATGAAAACATCTACAAATCTATTAGGAAAATAAATATTTGTATAGTAAAATCTATGATCCCTATGGGAATAACCTCAGGAATGGTTCGTCATGAGCTAATATCGACTCAATGACACTGGCGGCTCGTGCCCACGAAACAGGTGAAGTGCTGTACAGTAAAAGATACAGGCACTTCACCTGTTTCGTGGACACGAGCTGCCACTGCGAATGTAGATACAAGATTTACAATTTATAAGATGTTTCATTTCTTATGTATTCTGGCGGATTCTCCTATTTTTCAAAAAGTATAATATTTACATCCTTGTTTTCTATCGTATTTAAGTATCAAGTCTTCCAACGATTCACTTCAAGTTCATCATAGAATAGAGGGTTGGGATTAACATTTTAATGAATAATTGTGAACTTTCACCAAACACTCATCATTTAAATCTCTTGTCTATCTCATATTTCAGTATTTTCTATGTTTCATGGTCAGTAGGCCTATGTTTCAGTGAATCATAAGCTCACAAGGTGTAGGAGTAACTTTATTTTGAATGTGTATTAGACATTTTATCTACTCACATGATTGACTTTTACTATTTTTGACGTTTATCCCACTGGCGGCTCGTACCCACGAAACAGGTGAAGTGCTCGTATCTTTTACTGTACAGCACTTCACCTGTTTCGTGGGCACGAGCGTCCACTGTGAATCTGAAAAACACATTGATAACCCAAAGAATACCTGGATACTCTCCGATCGTCAGCTTAGTTGTGGATTGGTTTATCCCTCATGTCTTCTCAATACTAAATACACTATTTCTAGTCCTCTTTTAGACCTATTCAGTTTATAATTGGTGATTAAGAAACTGGCGAATGAATCAGATGAAACATTTCTCGTTCTCTTTCCTTCTTTTCTATAATCACTATCAATCAACGCTTCCATCATTGTAGCGTTGATATACTATTCTACATACTATTCTACTATAGATATACTATTCTGTATAGTTGGTCTATGATTGTAGTATCAGATGTTTATTGAAAGACATAATAAATTCACCAATCACTAGTTTCATCAATAACTTTAACAATTTCAAACTTTTTACAAGTACTATTACACTAAGTGCAAGAACACTAAGTGCAAGTACACTAAGTACAATCTGCGAAATCTAATAGAATATAACTAAGAAATCGTCGATTTGGGATGATTTTCATAGTGGATATATTAAGTTATTCATGTTTCAATACATATGTATTCATTTGGATCTCTTCTCCACATTTTTAGGGGGTTTTAAGGTTATGATCCACTTTTATATTAGAATTACTGAGGAGAGGAGGTTCTATACTAATGTATCAGTGAACTTGATTGGGAATAACACTAGAATACCAATTACTGTTTATAAGAATTTAACTTCTCATATACTTGGAATTTCCTCTAGTTACTTCTGAAGCTGAAACTAGAAGCAATTTTGAACCATTTCCATTCCATGAAGGGGTGAATAAATATTGAGAGTGAGTATCCCCTAATCTCAGAAGAACATAATGTAATCTAAAAAGCATTATTACACAAATGTGTGGAATATACTAGATTTTTCAAGGTTGGGTTTCTATTTTACCTCATTTGAATTTCTTCAGCTGTACCTTCTCATAGGCCAACTATTGATCGATAATGGATAAAGTAATCAATGACACTATCACCAAATCTCGCATTTTCTCTAAAATTATTATTGCTGTTGATGATGCAGAACATCCGTTCGCTTTGTTAACAAACTAATAAGAACCACTGGCGGCTCGTTCCCACGAAACAGGTGAAGTGCTGTACAGTAAATGATAAGGGCACTTCACCTGTTTCGAGGGTACGAGCCGCCAGTGTTAGAACATAAAAAGGCCAATGTCAACCATTAAATTTATGAAATTATATTATTGAGATGACACCCTAATGTTATCCTTGCATGCATGGATAATTTATTTCGAATTTAGAAGGAATCACATGCAATTTTAACACGAACTAATCGGCACAATAATGCCGAAATCGTGGAATGCTCCAATCAAATCAAAATATTTTGTAATGTACTTGAATAAACCAAATCAAATCGTTTTTGCTCCGACCAATTCCCATTAGCCTGGTGTTGATTTTATCAACACCCACTATTTATATAGAGAACCCAACAAAAAAATTGGCGGATGAGTCACCAACTTTGTTCTACAACACTATCAAGATACTTTTCAGCACAGCAACAGCTGTTTATTAAAAAAACATCAATCACCAGCCAACAATTTTTTTGTTGGGAATTCTATCAATACTAGCCGGCAGGCTCGCTTCGCTCGCCTTCTTCGCCCCCTGGACCCCCGACAGTATCGGCAGTGGAAGTGGGTCGAACAGGCTCGCTTCGCTCGCCTGCAAAACCTCTGTCAGTGTAAGCTAAGAAAAACAGGCTCGCTTCGCTCGCCTGCAAATTCCGCTCAGGAAGGATTCAAAATTTATTGAACACAGTATTTCTAGACCTGATCTGGACCTGTTTACCAAATTTCAACATTTTCTGCCAATTTGTTCTCGAAAAATCTAAAAAAAACTCCGAAATATAGTGAAACGAGCGTAAAATATAGTAATGAAATGAAAATATCCTTTATTAGGCGGAGTTAGGACTAGGAAGTCCTTTCTACCACTCAACCTAAATATCGAGCGTAACCTTGGGAAGTATATCAGACATAATTTGAAATTTGATTCAATATCTACTAAATTAGTTAATCAATAATCTCGCTGAACCATTGAATTTACAGTAAGGATTGGTCATATCAGGGCGGAAGATATGCAACCCGCAATACATGTAAAATTTTGAAAAACTTATTACTGGCGTAATCTTGAACGGATTCGAAAAATATTCTCATAAGGTCTCAAAATAACACAACATTTCTAGACCTTATCTGAACCTGCCCACCAAATATCAACATTTTCTACTGATCGAAAAAATAATAAAACGCTGAAAAACTATAGAAAAACTCAAATATTTAACGTATCCTTATGAAGTTTCTAAAATCCTTTCTTAGCGCGCATCTTAACGTCCAACTGAACATGCCTGCCAAATTTGGACGCATTCGGTTCAGTGGATTCTTAGTTCTGGTGATGAATGAATGAATGAATCAGTGCCATTTCGCTTTTATATATAGAGATTGTTCCACATACACAAGTTGTAGTCTAGTTGCAGAACTGTCTAAAAACTGTTGCAGACAGACAGAACTGTCTAAAAAGCTCAGTCTAAGATTTGATATATTTTTTCGTAATGGTTGATTGCAATCGAGGATCGCATTTATCCCACTTTTATGCTACCGGCCAACATAATTCATCAGAAAAATATGCATGTGAAAAGCATAAGAAAAAGATTTATGCTGGCAAGCATTAATATACTCATAATCTTTGTGTGTTCATGCATTTCATGGTGTACTGTATTGTGATTTATTACATTTTTAATTGTATTTCTCTAATCCAGGCAAATCGGTCGATTGATTCATTGACATTATGATTACAAATAATTTTTGGAGCGGCTGGTAGCTGGCTTGGCTCATCAGTTGTATTATAATACAAGGTTCCTGGTTTAATCCCAGTTAACCAAACCAGATTTCGACTAGAGACGGCCACTCTAGTATACACACAGACTTATAGTTTTGTAGGGTGATTCCTTGTATTATATTTCATGCATGTATTTTCGAAAATTTTTGTATAATTATTTGGGAAATAAATTTATTATTTTATTTACTTCTGTTATTTACGTCGAAATTCTAGGTTTTTCAAGCTCTACCTTTGGTTGAAATTTAGCTCATTTCACAAATCTTATACATTCTTATAATAGATTACTTGATCTTATTTATTCTACTTGATTTCTATTTTCGATTATCGATTATTTTGATAATCCAGTTCAGAAAATCAGTTATTTCGGGAAGACGTTGAGCCTTTGGTTCAGACTGTCTGAAAAGCAGTCGTATCTCTCATCATCTTCCCTCCTATAGTCCACGTACGATTAGTGAATGACTGTGTTTCAAGAGCAGTTATCACTCTCACAAGAAAAAATAATTCTATTTTTACTTTTGATTCAGGTATTTCATGTAGGCCTATATATGTGTTCAATAATTATGTGGAATCTACACCCTTATATTATACTACAGCCACAAAGTGACATACTAATCTATCAAAATTATTGACCACTTGCCGATATGCGGTATAGCTATGTTATACATGAAGGAAAGAGGAAATCGAGCAAATAACCAGGAAAGTCTGAAAACTTGTAAAATTTCTTCCCAGAGGGGAAAAGGACTCCAGCTCGGTAAAAAATGAAAAGCTTGGTCTCGATTGTCGATCAGAATGTTTTCTACAATGTGAGACCAAATTTTTCAATCAATATTGATCGAGCTGCAGTCATTTTCCCATCTTACCAGAATGTCTACTTTTCTTGGACACACCTATTTCATTTTAAACATGGAATGAAGTATTTGTTTGTTTTAATGGCCTCCCAGAGACTCTTAACAGAGTATGAGAATTGTCAAATAAATGCATGAAAACATTACTTTCAATAATTTTTTTTCGAATTTGGAGTTTTTCTCATTTCCAACGTCTTTTACCCTATAAGTAAGGGAGGAGTTTGAGAAAAGGAGTGAGAGGAAGAAAGAGAGATTCAGATTCAGATTCAATCACTCTATTCATGTAGCCTAAATCTGTTTTAATCCTCTGCAATGAGAATAGAAAAATTAATTAATTACATTATGGCTCACTTGAGTTAGCAAATCATAGACTATGGAAACTAAATACGCTCACGGTACTTTACATTTTGCTGTATCTACATAGAATGGTGGGCTTTAGGCATATAAATGTCCATTCTTGGAGAGGGATGTTCAAGTCATCTCTCCCATTAACACTCAACCATGGGCTGATATTTTTCTGACCTATTCTACTACTAAGAAATATTAAATTGTAAATTTAATACTAAAAAATAATTATAACTAATAATTATTCTTTTAATGAGGGGAATGATAATGATAATAGTAGCCTAAATCAGTGTTTCCACTGTGGCTCAAAATTTTCAAGTTTTTTCATATTTTATAAGAAATGTGTGAAAAATTTAGTGAATTGCTCCATTTGGAATATTCTATTGCTCTAAATTAAAAATTTTTATAATACAGCATTTCTCCTGGACTATAAATTCTTGATTGAAAGTGCTGCAAAAAATATAACCTAGTTTCGAACTTATTGAACAAAATTTGGTATAAAGACGTTTTGGACAATAGTCTGTGTTTTTAACCAATTAGTTTACTTGTTTCTGTAAAATGAATAAATAGATAAATGAATAATAATCTCAATATGATAGGAAATGATAATGAGATGTTGACCTTTGATCTATGATCTTGTATCTTTTGATCATTTGATCTTTTATCTTTCGATCATTTGATCAGATATCATTTGATCAAAGATCAGAGATTTGATCAGAGATCATTTGATCAAAGATGCGGAATGCGAATCTATATCTATATAAAAATGCAATATAGTATATGAAATAAGGTATCAATACCCAATATTGTGGGGATGCCACATGATAGTTTAAGTAGAGCAGTCTAAGATTTTTTCTCACATTGTATTCATTCTTCATGAACATATCTCTGGACGTAGGTTACTCGACAGAGTATAAAAACAAATATATGTAACAAACACCTAGATTAATAACCAATGGATCAGAAAATTATAATAAGATCGACGGGAAAGTTGTTAATTGATAATAATTGAAATACACTCTTTTTTAGCAGAGATATAGCCTACTTCTTATCTAGTATAGAAATTCGAGATCAATTCTTGACTGCGGAAAAATTCTTTCACAATTACATAGATACGGCCACCTCTTCTTTTGGAGGAGACGATAAACCGTCAGCCCCGACGGCCTAAAAGTAGACGTCATCTCTCATTATCCACGCACAAGCCTAAGAGCTCTTGTAGGCATCACCCTCAGAAAATAAATAAAATGTGGTCAAAAGTGAAGATGCATCGGCATGCTTTCAACTTGACACTTTCAAACTGAATAACAATCGTAGAGAGGCCGAGCATAGAACCACTCAGCTAAATTCCATCAACGATTGAAAACCCGCATAAAATGTCGATTCTAGTAAAATATATCGACCTGGCTAACAACGATCCGAGGCGTTCCGGTTTTCACAAGTGAAAAGCCGGAGTGATTTTTTATCTTGTTTACAAATTGGAAAAATAAATAGGAAGGCAGCAGCAGCCGACGAATGTAGCATGGGGAGTGACACCTATAGTCTGTCCAAGCAAAGAAGACATTCTAGCAAGAAAGAAGAATGACTCCAGCTCGGTCAATATTGCTTCATGAATTGTGAATTTGGTCTCAAATTGTATAGATCAGAATGTTTTATACAAATTGGGAACAAATTTATAATTTTCGAACCAATATTGACCGAGCTGGAGTCATTTTTCCATCTTGCCAGAATGTCTTCTTTGCATGTACAGACTACCTGTGGGGTTCGGAACCTTTCGGTTCATCTGTAATTAACCGTTGTCTATCTTGTTCTGGTTTTGAGCCGCCCCTAACCTGAGTCGAGCTTGGTGAATGCCGCCTGCTAATAATTAAGAGAGTGTCTCGCGGGCAAAACAAAGGCAGTGCGGCCTTAAAAGGCGGCCGAAAAAGGCGCAAATCTCGTAGCAAAGACCGCAGCTCACCCTGGGGCCTGACGCCAGCCGGTACAACTCAACACTTGTTATTAGGCGCGTTTTTCACCGAGTTTTTGCAATTGTCTGAGGTGTGTCATTGGTGCAACGCTGATTGTAGGGGAAAGCGGAAGTGAGTTCGACCTTGGATTGAAAGGTGGGTACCTCCTAGCAACCTTGGAAGATGGATGTTGGGAGGCTGGTCGATTTCAAGGCAATGGACTTCTGTCGATGAAGTTGCTTTACTTCATGGAGAGATGAACTCTAAATGAAATACTATACAAGAAAAATTTCAAGTCAAATTAGTGTCCTATACTATAACTATAATAAAATGAATTGGATAAGATGAATAAGTTGCCTCAACTTTGTCCACAAAATGTTTTAAAACCCCTACAAAGTGAAAAATAAAGTAGTTGGACTATTTTCTCCTTTATCTCAGGGCTACTTTCATTACTGATTTGTTATTTTAAATAATATTACAAACCTTTTCAGTCCCCTTTTTCAGTTAGACTATCTATCTATCTATCATAAGATAATTGGAAATTGCTGCACACAGGTTTCAAATTCAACTCCAGAGTCAACTTCAGCATACTCTGGTAAACTTGCGCGTTATCAATGGAGATTACGATTTTGATACTTGAATCGCTGATACTCAGCCACTTGGATAACAGACATTATCCTCCTTTTTTATAATGAAGCCAATTCTAGACTTAGGCTGTTAAATTATTAGAAATAAGAGGCAAAGGCTTGTTGTGATAGTCACATAGTATTTACGAGTGAGAGTACATGATGCTAATCTAATAATTACAATCACTAAGATTTATTTGAATTGTTTGTTTTCTGAGGGTGATGCCCACATGAGCTCTTACGCCTGTACTGATTTATTGCTACAATTGCGACTTGATAGCACGTATTTTAATCAAAGGTAATGAGTGAATAATGATGTTCACATGGTGAATGAAAGATGATGAAAGTTTACATGACAATTTTGACTTCGAAAAACACTTTTCACTTAATTTTTTTTAAAGTTTGATAGAAGTTCACTGTTTACAATTAAGATCTGATCAAAAACATAAAATGGAAATGTTCAAAAACTTTGAAAATTTTAAATTACGTGGGGAATGAGAAGAATAATGATGTGAGCAATATCTATTAATGAATTCCAAAAATTAAATTGTAAACACGGGCGGCTCATACCCACGAAACAGGTGAAGTGCCTCGTATCTACTACTGTGCAGCACTTCACTTGTTTCGTGGGCACGAACAGCCAGTGATTTCAAATTAAATCGAATACCAAATAAATTGAAAGTTTTTTTAGATTCTCACAGTGGATATAGTTCCACTCCTAAAGAAATCATATAGTACTCTTTTTCTAGACTATTTTGTAGAATCCTCACGAATGGATGAGTCAATCAGAGACGACATTTATGAGACAAGTGTCGGATATCTGTCACAAATCTCATTTCCAAAATGGATATTTGGCAGGTCAAGAACACAGGCCCCTATTCTCTATGAGGTGGAACACAAAGAATACAAAAGAACACAAAAGAGTTGCTGGTCAGTCGGCACAAGTTCTTTATAGAAAAGCAAACCGAACCTACCTGCTGAGAATAGCCTCTTCTGAAACTAATCTGTATACACGTCAGACTGATTAGAAGGCTGCCGGAGAACATCACTTAGAAAAAAGCACCCTTAACAATCTTAAGCCATCGTGATCTAGCCTAAACACATAAATGTCACCTAAATCGCGTCCACTGCAAATAAAGCCAATGGCTTAACACTCGTTAAATAGAATCTCTCAACAACATTGAGACATTTATTAGTAGTTCAAGTTATTTATTTAGACTTGAAAAATAAGTGCCAGAAACTGTGTTGTAAAGAAGGGTGGGTGGTAGATCCCAGATCTATCTTGTATTCTTTGTAGCTCTATTGGAACTAATATGGCATGTGAAATGTGTATGTCAATAAAGTTTGGAAAAAGGTATCTACCAATCACAATCTAAATGTTACAATCATTCATTCAACACCAAATAAAATTAGTTCAAAATTGGCGTTCTAAAATCGTGAAATTGTTCGGATTGTACATTTCTCGCCTTTGCTATTTCAAATGCAATAGTTTAGGAGTTGCTATCAATGAATATAATTGATCTAACTTTGATTTAAACTGCTTCAGGACTGGTCAACAGCGAGCTTCCATAAAAGCCAAGCAAGTACATTTATTGATGTTTAAATAAAAGTGTAGTTTCAATCAAAGTACAATTATTCATAGAGTATGAAAAAAGTAGATTTTTCAGAGTTTAAATCAAAGTGCAGTGGGCCTATAATCTCTCTGTAGTGAATATTTAGGCAATGAATTTTGGATGTGATGTTTGCTACCGTACTTGATAACTTTCCCGTTACGGTTGATAAGTTACAGCCCAATACTTTGATTGTAAAATTGACTTATGAGTTACTGTAACTTAACATGAAGCTTACTTACTATAACTTATAAGTTAAAAGTATAGGCTACCATCAAAGTGATGAAGTGAGACAGTCGGCTTCCTCCATTTCTGTTGGGTCAAATTCGACCCCTTCTCAATAAATAATTGTTATTGGGTTGTTATAGTAACATAATAATTAGTAATTATAGTCGGCGCAATGTAAGTTGACGAAACCCCCCTCCACCCGAGAAATAGCTGCGTTGCCAGATTGTGTGAAATTGGAACATCTTCAAATTCGCGATTAAACCCCATATCTAGACGTAAATTTTATCCTTGATATGCCAGTAGTATTAAAAAAGTTCCTGGGTAGAAGGATTCAAAGGAAATTTGATTTTTTTGAAAAAATTGAAAAATCTTTCTTTTGTTTATCACTTCTCTCACAATCTTGGGTTGTAGTAAAAATAAATTTTTCATATCAAAATGACAAGGAGAATTCTAGCTTTCTGATGGTTTTTTAATTTTCTATATCCGACCAATAATTATGTTTCAATTAATGAATATGTTTGTCAATGTCGAGTCTACTCGAACAGAAAACATGAAATTTTCGATGATCTAGAAACTTTTTTGTTTGAGAAGATAAGTGGGTGGTCAAAGCGAGAAAGTTTTTCAAAAACAATTGAAATTATTTTTCCAAATGTCGAAAATAGTCGGAAGATCGTAATTTGGCCTCTCAAGAGTTTCAAAGTATAAGGAGATCGGTATATGCATGAATCATTGTAGCCTCTATGTTAAAGATTGGAGTTATTGAAGATGATCGACTTGGATATTCGAGCTGCGAAAATAGTGAGTTTCACAACACCGCGTGATTTTTCCGAAGCTACGCTGTCACTTTTAACATTCAGTTGAATGTGTTTGCGTTAGGAGAAGTTTCAATTTCACGCAAAATGACAACGTAGCTATTTCTCGGGTGGAGGGGGTTTTCGTCAACTTAGATTGCGCCGACTATAGTGATATAGTAATAATAATTAGTATCTGTTTTTCAATTCATATCGTTCTTCTGAATCATGTTTAGATTTTGACCTATCATCATTTAAAAATAACCCTATCAATTACAATTCAATTACATTTCTTCATCATTTTCTACCATTCCCACTCATTTTATGAATTAAAATTCCCCAATGGTTGAGTGTTGATGAGAGGGTTGTTCTTGAACATCCCCCTCCAAGAATTGACATAATATATTATAAAAGTCCAAACTACAAAATTTTATGTAATTTACAGCTCAAATTATACTATCATTGGAATATTAAATCTCTTATCTGTAACGTAAAATTTTACAAGTTATTACCTATAATCTATACTTAATCATTCAAGCAAATCTCTGTAACAAATCTCACTTTTAGTTTTCATAACACAGGTTTTGAGCTTATTTACTTTATAACCTACATGAATAAAGTGAATGAATGAATCTGAATCTAAATCTAGGCCGTGTCTCATAAACATGTACAGCTTGTTTTAAAATGAAAAACAAGTATTGGGATTGTAGAGTCACTAATAAAACGTTCTATTTACATTGTTCCAAATTTTGGAAATAAAAAGCTGTTCGAACGATCAGCTCGAGCACGAATCGATCTGATTATTGCAGACGCTGAAAATACATCAATGTTGACGAAAAACGAAAAATGGCCGACCTCGAGGTTTCATATTACGATTTGCTTTGTACGTTATGGTATTAAATTAGCAACAAAAAAGATTCCTATTTAAAAGTCAAAATAAAGATAATGATCAATATTTATATTCATAATAATATATGAATTTATTTATCAAAATCATCACATTGGAAGCAAAGTTATGGTTTTCTGTTGTCAACATTGGACTATTTCGGAATTCTATCTTTAAGTAAATTGGTTTTCATGTGATTTTTTCTAATCAGCTGATATTGTAGAATTTTCGTTTTATTGGAAACGTTTATGAGACAGAAACGCCAATGAAGTCCACGGACCACGAATTAAGTACCTAATTGTAGATTGTAAATCTCTATGAGACACGGCCCGGAATCTGAATCGGAATCCATATCTGAATCTGAATCTCAACTATAATACGCTAGAAATTTTCGAAGGACTGCTCTGTAACAATTCAATTTGTACTGAGAAGACTGATTCACTTCTATTTTCCACCGGCAACATTATCGGCTTTCTTTCACGGGCAATTTGTTTTCCGGAACGGAATATTAATCTACTACTGTACCACGAATACTGCTATAGCCGACTGGTTGGGACGCAAGCTTCCATTCGGGACTGATTTATTGACTTCATCTCAACTGTTAATGGCAGTATTAGGAAAAACAATGAATGCTTAAGAACCTTGTAGTAGATGCACTCAGAGACCAAGCAATCTCATTCTAATACAGTCTGGTCGAGCAAAGAAGATATTCTGGCAAGATGGGAAAATGACTCCAGCTCAGTCAATATTGGTTCAAAAGTTATAAATTTTGGTTTCAAATTGTAAAACGAATTTTACAATTTATTCAATTCGAGGCCAATTTTGAGAAATTTTGAACTAATATTGACCGAGCTGAAGTTATTTTCCCAACTTGCCAGAATGTCTTCTTTGCTCGACCAGACTATACTATAATGTGTTCCTCTCTTTATTTACTCTCTTGTCTCTTTTTTCATTTGCTAACCAGTAATTCATACTGGATATGATTTACTGTCAATATAAATAGATTTCATTCGTTCTAAAAATTTGTGTACAGTAATATCGTTATTATGAAAATTATAATGAATTATCAAAGTTCATTATTAGACTATTACTCTATATTTAGCTATGTATAAAGATATTGCATTAAATGTTTTTTTTATAATTCCTTTCTCGTGCTCTAAATTTCAAGTCAAAATTTAATATTTTCGATCACGATCAAGTGCTTTTGTGAAGTTTTTTGGTTTTAATAGTTAGCCTAGTAATGTTTTTAATTAATGAAAAAATATTTCTTTAAATGACTGTTTTAAAGTTTAAAAGATCTAAGTATAACCAACAAGGTTCTCCTTGTTCCCATCTAGGGAAAATTAGGTTATATGGCAAATTGGAACAGCCCTTGGGTCTCTCCACTATTAGAAGCCATGTGTTGAAAAATATAATACATGTATGAAATAATATATTTCTATCAAAATGGTTAAATTGAAAATTCAAATTTGAAAAGTAATTAGTCATTCACTCAGTGTCGAAATATTGACAAACATACAGTGCCAAAAACTTCCAATGTCATTCCTTTCAAGTTTGACTCAATAATTATCTAAAACATTCTCTTTCTTTCCTTATTGATAAACGCATGATAGGAAATTTTGTAGAAAGTCAGTTAGATGTCAGAAAAAAATCATATCAATACTTCTATCAATCTGTGATTTATGAATGATTCTATCTTTAGGTGCAGTATCACAAGAAACAATGACAAGTTCAATAATGAGAGAGCTGCGATTACGCAGGCTGAACGTCATTAATGTTTTGAGTTTTGCAAAAATATCAATAATAAACTATCCACTCGAAAAATTGTAAATTTTGTTTAACAATATAGCAAGTTTTGCTGTCAATTTTATTCGTATTCAACGGATTGTGGGTCAAGTGGTCTTATGCCTCAAGTTCGTCCACAGCACAAGTTTTCAAATTAAAATTTATCGTTAAATTGCGAAAAAAATCATTATTTCTCACATCTCCTACCCCCTACCCTCTCAAGCAATTTCAATACTTTCTAAGGGAAACTCCCATCGCTTGTAACGTATTTGATTGTGGTATTTCTCCATAATGAGAATAAAAAGACACAGATGTTATCAATAACACTACTTTTTAGTATTCTGAGTCTTTTCATTTCCATTAGAAACTTTCACACCAATAATATCTCAAAATTAATTTTTTACCTGAAAATTTTTGCCACGTACGAAAAGAATTTATTTCTCACACTTCAAATTAAATAATAGTTTGATAGTGAAGTGAAAGTGGAATTTTCAATTTGAGAATGATGTGAGCAATTTCAATTATAATTGGTGTAAAAGTTTACGGTGTAATTGAAAGCTGCCAAAAAATGGTAGTTTCCAATAAGTGCCAGCTTATACCACTCAACAAGTGCTACGTGGCACTGGCGGCTCGTGCCCACGAAACAGGTGAAGTGCTGTACAGTAAAAGATACGGGGACTTCACCTGTTTCGTGAGTACGGCTCGCCAGTGCCAGGTAGCACAATCCAACAAGTTCAAGGTGGTACAATTCAACAATTTTCAAGTTCAATTTCAATTTAAATTTCAATAATAATTATAATCAAATAAATATCAATTCGTGAAATAATTAATATCGATGTAAATGTCACCAGTTCATAAGGCTGGAGGCTGGGGAGTCGGGCAGTCTTCACCGGTTTGGCTAGTGCTAGAAATGTTCGACTTTTGAAATAATTATTGACTAGGCGATGATGTGAGCTGAGCTAGTCGGTGTTGCAATTTTTTGCAAAAGACACAGGCTGGCGCCTAGCTGACAGACCTTTTACCTGGCCGCGTTCTCCTCTCAAAGGCACCGCTGAAGGGCCTCTTGCTAATTCCTCTTGGATAGCCGTCAGAATTCGGGCCAGACACATCTTTCCATTGTCTAGACCTTTTCCGAAAGAAAGCCAGCCCGGTTTCCGCTCACCCCGTTTTGTCAAGGTCGATTGTGGCTTGGTCGATGTTCGCAGGGTCGATATAGGTGGCCTGGTCAACCCTCGATCTGCACAGGATGGGTCCAGCCTATTGTTTGCTTGGTGCTATCCTATTCCCAAAGGTGACATTGATTTAAATGCAAACGTGGTGATAATCACAACCTAAGAATATATATTTGTATATAATACTACTCGTATATAGACTATACAGTAGGCCTACTACGACTTATATTATAAAGTTGTTTATAACAGTCCATCAACTCAGATATAACATAATTATGGGAATAATATTATATTTTCTTCTGTGAGTTTATTGTTCCCAACAGAAATATTGGCGGTTGGCGAATGATGTTTTTTTTTCAATAGATAGCTAATGCTTGTTTTGTTGTCTGTGGGTGATGCACATGAGCTAAGAGATTAAGAAGCTTGTGCTTGGGTAATGAGGGAGAGATGATGGTGAGAGATGTCGACTACTTCCTAAGTATAGTCTGTCCAAGCAAAGAAGGCTCTCTGGCAAGATGGGAAAATGACTCCAGCTTGGTCAATATTTGTTCAAGAATTATAAATGTGGTCTTAATAGTAGATCAAATTGTTTCCTACAAAATTACTAAATTAATAATTTTTGAACCAATATTGACCGAGCTTGAGTCATTCTCCCATCTTGCCAGAGGGTCTTCTTTGCTTGGACAGACCATAGTCGGAATCATATCATATCCTCCGAAAGACGTGGTGACCGTATCTATTTGACAGTGCTGTGGCCAAAGAATTGTTCCCTGGTAGTGAATCGTACTAGATTTATTATCAGAGAAAGACATTCGAATAGTTATAGAGAAAGACAAAGATCCGTCAAGAAAGGAAAAAGTTTTTTGTTGCGGACTGTAGGTTAATTTCCATACAAAGATTCAAATTCAATCTTGAAGTTCATCTTAGCACCGACATTAATGTCGATATCAGATTATCAGTTGAAATTTCAGTTTGTGATATTGATTTCCAATCAATCCATATTTATTTACTTATCCGAACACAAATACTGAATCTATAATGTATCCGATTTTCGTCAAATTCTCTTTTCACAGACTATTCCCGTCTCTCTCGTAAAACATATTCACTTCAGGGGCGTATACAGGGGGCTCATGAGTCCACGACTCCCCTCCCCCCGAAATAATGAATGTGAAGAGAAGAAAATAGTACAACATTGAATTATTTCAATGAATCATTTCAATACATACTTTTACATTATATAAATGTAATACTGTAGTAGATTTGATCAAGCACAATGGCTTTGCCGCTACAGTCAGTATACTTTCGTATAGTTGAAGGCTCTTGATGAGTTTGCAGGAGTACCAACAAAGCTGGACCTCGTTTTGGGATTTTGTTGACAGTGTATCTATAAAACAAGTTTTGTTGGAAATTCTAGGGGTTAAACCGTATAAAGCGTGAATCTATTTTTCAACTAATACAAAAATAGATTTTATTTTATATAAATAATTTATAATTTATTATTAATTTAGAAAAATATATCTAAAACGCTATTTTGAACACTAGACGCCAACCCCTCCCTATCACCCCTTCTAGCATAAAGTCCTAGATCCACGTCTGCTAACCCCTCCCCCCCGAAATCGTTATCTATTTACGCCACTGATTCACGTGCTTTACTCTGAAATATTGGGCTCTGAACCCAAAATTCTATTCACAGACTTATCCTCTCTATCTCGCCCACCATCTGCACATGCTTTCCATTTATATGCTGGATTTTGAACAAAAATAGAAATATGAAAAATCTGAGTAATGAGTTCACAGTCGCCATTTCACAATCTTCAGGTGAAGAGAAACATCTGTCAGGTGTCCAGTGACGTTTCTCCACAGCTGACTTCCAAGTGGTTAACTATCACTTACTTATAATCACTGTTAACTTCCAAATGGTTGACTGTTGACTTTTAAGTGGTTAAAATTGTAAAATGGCAATGATGACTATTGTATTTGGAGGATGACTATTTGTATTTGGAGGTTCGATTTACTACAACAGCATAGATTTTCTTCCATTCTTTCGTTGGAAAATACCATAAGACAAAGAAGAGATTTTCTCATTTCATGTAAACGTTGGATAGTGGTAAATGTACTGTCTGTATTTCCAAAAGAATACTAAAAACCTAATTTTGGTAGACTTAAGATTTTTAGCACGTGCTTTCAATCATATTATAATATTTAGATTTATATTCTAATCATGTTTATTTAGTTTAGTATTCAATCACATTTAAATTGAGCTAAAGCATCAAAACATGTTTGTGATGAAATTTTTTTAAGTTTTTAAAAAAAGTATTTGATTTTCACTTTTATTCATCTATTTTAACACATCAATATAAAAAACTCAATGAATTTTTAATATAATCCATTGGGGCTATACCCCTCTTATGTAGTTCAATTACTTCCACAAAATTTCAACTACGAACAACTTTTCTGTACATGGTTCAACTACAAATAACTTTTTTGATGGAGATGTTTGAATTCGACGTACAATGCTTTCAAATTCTGAGCGTAGTCCTCCCCTTTTTGACTGATTGGTTCTGGTTTTTTCAAGTGTTTTTCTCCTGTTGTCACCAGAGGATTGAAGTGAAGAGCAAGAAGTGAATGTCTATGGTGTCGTCACGGGAGAGCTCGCTTTCGCCGATAGTCGTCACAGTGTCTGTAGACTGTACTACAATCCGATCGGCTGTGTGCTCTGTATCGGATTGGTAATAGACACGATATGCTTCACTTGTCGCGAACACCGAAGACACTTGGTCTAATCCCCAACTGAAAGTCTCTCCCTGGACCCCCCTCCTCCAGAAAAAACCCTCGGACCCCCTCTTCTCCAAAAAACACTCAGTTCACCGAACCGTAGGCACAATGTCCTCTCTTCATTCATGTGGCTATAGTCTGTCCAAGCAAAGAAGACATTCTGACAAGATGGGCAAATAAAAACAGCTCGGTCAATAAATAGTTCAAAAGCTTGGTTTGAGATTGTAGGAAATATTCCTATCTACAATTTGAGACCAAATTTATAACTTTTGAACCAATATTGCCCAAGCTGGAGTTATTTCCCCTTCTCGCCCGCGAATATCTTCTTTGCTTGGACAGACTATACTTGTCATGCTTCTGCTGGTGTGGATGATTCCTTGTCAAAATGTGGTCGCTGCTTGCAACCAAAACACTTTTAAACAATTCTTTTGAAACATTTCATTTTAATAAGAATGAAATAAAACATAAAACTACATAGCAAAATCCACTTGTTTATTCCATGTAGAGTAGAAGAGTAGAACCTTACACATTCAAAATTTTAGTTCGAATAATATGAAGTTTGAACCCAAGGTCTATATATGAACCTTGGTTTGAACCCACGGTAGGGATCACGCGCAGGTTTTAGCCAAAAACCAGCTAGTTGTGACGTTTCACGGACCCACAAAAATGTAATTGCAGATTGTCAGCCTGAGCCCTTGCGTAGTGTTTTAGCGCCCTGTGTGAGATTTCTACAGCCCCCACCCCCCAATTATCAGACCTATGCAAACCAACATATCATAATATATTTAAAGCCAAACATGAGGCAAGTTGCCTTGCATTATCACAGTTTTCTAATTTGAAATGGTAATTTTGCATGTTGTATAGAAAAAAAGGATTATTATATAGGGACTTGCTTATTAGGCCTATAGAGTACGTATTCTAGTCCGATGTATGTTTTTGCATTCGTATGTATTAGAAGGTATTCAGATTCATATAATACGTGATAAGCAAAAGCGCAACAGAAATAAATGAACTGATAGGCTATCTACATTGAGGAAAACTATAATATTGTACGGTAGGCTACTTTATCATCGAGAACACTTGAAAATAATGATTAGATATTTATGGTGTAAAGGTGTAAGTTTTTTCCAAGTGTGTACATGCACTATTAATGAACGGAATTTCTTGGTAAGTGAGCTATCGATTATTCAATTTTCAATTATTGATTGATTCATTTCAATTGATTTGATTGCTTGAAAACACATAAGGGGTGAAATTATAAATTCTTCACAAAAAATATTAGTAATCATCATGAATTTCACTTAAAATATACAAGTTTTTGAAAAATCGGAGACTTAATAACAAGAAAAATGAATATTGCAGCCATTTTCACTGCCCTCCCCTAATTTTTTGGAAAAAAATATTCAAAACAGTTATGGAGTCACCCAGCAGATGGCAGTAGCTATAGAGTGGTTTGCCTCGATTCCTATTGGACACGCCTCCAAGCTCCGCCTACGCTCTGATTGGCCGATGACATTGGTTCAAAAAGTTTCGAAATTCAACTAGTAGATGGCAGCAGTTGTCGGGTAATGTTTCAGATTCCACTTGGACATGCCTTCATAGTCCTCCTACTCTATTCTGATTTGTTGACAGAATACCGTGAGTTCTTCATTAGAATATGGCTGCAAGCGGGAAAATGATGAATGGTGTATCATACACAAAACATATCCTCATTTACTATTCATGATCTTACGCTGATATTAATTATCTATGTATTAAAGTTGGTACAATTTTATCTAGTACTTGAAGGGTTTATTTATAGAATTCACATCCAGTGTTACTTTCATTGTGTCACTAAGGCCAGTACTAGACTTCAATAGTTTTATGCTGATTGAAATGAGATGGAAATATGATCTCTTATTCTCATCTGATACTCATTATTTCTCTCTCATCTAATTTCATACAATGAATTCTACGATACATTTCATTCATACGATTTCATTCAATAATACGATGATACTGCACTCAAAATATTTATGATATGATACCGTCCATATGCAAGAGAATAGTTTGAAAACTACAAAAATTCAGAAATATTAGGATTAGATCAGATTAGAATTATTAGAGATATTAGGGGAAAGTTTCAATCAAATTTTTATAACAATAAATTGAAAATTGATCATATTTGAAAGAATTAGATAGTACTTATTTTCTCTTAGGGCTACTGAATTTGTTAAAACTTATATAAATAATTATAATAATTTTAAATAATTAAAATCAAATAAAAATAAAAAATGAAAATATTTTTTTAAAAAGGGTACTTTTAATTAGATAGTATATAATATACGAATAAAAAAACATTCCATAAGAATTCATTGAAATACGACAACAAAATACATAAGAATATGATTCAGAATAAGAAATTTGAAAGGATAGTTGAAAGTTTTGATATCTTTGCGAAGAGTAACTGATTTTTTTCTATTATTTGTAGTAAAAGTTCTTAGATCGAGAAAAACGTAAGTGGAATCTAATGAAAAATAAGATAAACATGATTGTGTCAATAAACCAAATAATTATATCCTTATTATTATTATTAGCGTATGGCTTGATTTGGTGGGGAGACCAAAAGGTAATTCCACCTCGCCAACATAACCATGTTTCGCCAATAGGAAACATGGTAAAAGTACTGATTATTTCCACTGTAATTTAGATTCCAAGAAGTCTTTCACAATTTAGTAAGTCCGAGAGCACTCAAACACAGGTCAAAACACTAATCCAAGACTGGAAAATTTGGAATTTAAGAAAAATTTAGAGCTCAAAATTCTAACGTGTTATAATAATTTTGCCATGACAACAATAATTATATCCTGATTCCAGATATGATGTTTGAAGTATCGAGGGCAATAGACAAGGGGAGGTTTTTTAATAAGGGAAAAGACAAAATGTACAAGCTTTAAAGGTTTTTAAATTATTGAGGTTAAAATTAGTGTAATTGTTGTCAGATAACATTTCAGTAGAGGCCAATTGAGCCAGAAAATAAGATAAAAGTGATAATCGACTGATAACACAGATAAAGAGCTAGGACTCACCTGTACATTTGTTAAAATTGTATTAATGATTGTTTTAAATTATATAACTATTTTCATTTTACTGAGAATAATAGTGGGCCAACATAACCCCTCATTGTCTACTTAGTTCCAAGACCAACTTAATTGCCTAATTGTCGAAACTGGCAAATTGGTCAGCTGTCACTGGCATGGCAAAAATGTTATAAAATATTATAATTATTGAATTTGTAATCCTCTTAAATGTATTTTCTAATTTTCTCAGTGACTAATTTAATTTCGTATTCTCTTAGAAATTTAATAAATATTTTTCTCTTAAAATTACTTCCATCATCCCCACTCCTTCTGGAAACTTCTAGAAATTTTAAGAAGTAGGCTACTTCCTGAAAAGGGCTGTGAATAAATTAGAACACTCACTCTCTCACGTGCAGGCAAGAGAAGCGGTGAAAAAAGTGATATTAGGCCGGTATTACACGATAATAGTTCTATGATCATATGGAAAGAGATGAAAATACGAAATCATATTGAAAAATAAATAAAAATCAAACACCCTTTTTTTGAAAACTTTAAAAATTATAAAACACACATACATGTTTCGGGATCTAAGCCCATTTTCAATATTTCAAACTAGTCATTGAAAATGGGCTTAGATCCCGAAACATGTATGTGTTTTATAATTTTTAAAGTTTTCAAAAAGTGTTTGATTTTTATTTATTTTTCAATTATTTTAAACAGCCCTGTTTTAAAGTTCTTTACGAAATCATATTTTTGTCTCTTTCAAATATTATATAATAGTATCTATAACATAGTTGATAATATGATCAACTGTGATCATAGAAATATTATCGTGTAATACCTGCCCTAGGCTGTGAATTAGTGAATGTGAAAATATAAGTGCGAAAATAAGAAATTCAGTGTCGTGTAAACCGAATGCTCTACCGGCTGGACTACGAGGCTGACTCAAAGGTGATTTCTTCCTACTACTACTAGGCAAATAACGGACCCTAAGGTTAGTTTTAAAATTAAAATTTCCACATTGTGTACACCATTAGTGTAGTTGTATACAGTGCAGTTCAAATGAAAAAAAGTTGGATAATTATTGTAGAAGAGTATTGTATAATGGAGCTCCATAGCATGAACCAAAGTCTCATTAACTAATAACATTAAAAGACGTGTCCATAAATAAACTTGTACACAGTGAACCTTATAAAAAGTGTAAGGGGGGTTTCAATATAAATGGACTTATATAATTAATAATTAACAATGGTTAATAGATTTTACTTTAATTAAGTGATACATAAAATAAGATTCTTAATTGAGATATGGACATTAACATTTATTTTGATTATATCATATTAATCAGGGGTTTACTACTATTAATAAATTAATAAATTATCATGGGGTACTCGCTTGGCTGCTCGCAGGAACATTTTGTGGTTAATCTAGATACAATGACTCACCTGACTCTCCATGTTGATAAAACTTTTCCGCGACTTTAATAATTCTATTTTAAAATACAAATACTTGTCTGATGAAGGTACTACTCTTTCCAGTTGTTCCCTTGATACACAGAGTTATCCTACCCGGACTGTGATATCCTGTGGTAGCCTGTGATATCAAGAAATACAACATCCAGAAAGTAACCCAAATCAGACAGGGAGACGTTACTGTGTCTCTCTGAACGGAATCACTAAGAAAACAAGAACAAGAACTAGAAGAGCTAATACTCCCCAAAATTTAGAGTTTATAAATGGATGAGTCTAAGGCTAGAACGTGTGCCCTCATGGTCACTCCACGTTCATGCCCTTGGTGAGCCAATGTTCACATAGAATAGAATAGAATAGAATAGAATAGAATAGAATAGAATAGAATAGAATAGAATATATTTCTAGATCCATAGGCATATTGATGCATAAGATCACGTCAAAAATTGAGATGTTTTATTGTTTTTTAAAATTTAGAATTCATTTCTATGTTTGGTTCCGACATCTGCAGAAACTCATCGACCTCATAAAAGGATTACTGCACAGCCACCCATACATTACACATTTGAACTCTCTGAGGCTTAAGTTCCTGACCTTGAGGGGTAATTTATTGAAGAGTCGTATACTCATAATCAAATGACTGGATCTCAGTTTTTCAAGTCGAACAAAGGGAACGTCAATGTCATGTCTACGTCTGGTATTGAGTCCATGTATGTTGATTCTGTGCTGATGTTTATGCTTCCCTTTATACGCGTGAACTAGGCTATTGTAGATGTAGAGATTTACAACTGTCAGAATTCTAAGCTCAAGAAAAAGTGGCTTACAGTGGGCAATTCTTCCAGCTCCACTCATAATTCTTATTGCTCTCTTTTGCATTATCAGCACCTCTCCAGTCTTGGTTGCATTGCCCCAGAACATTAAACCATAACTCATAACTGACTGGAACAGTGCAAAATATGTGGATTTTACATATTCAAATGGTACACAGCACATTAAACGCGACAACAGAAAGTTGACTCGAGACAGCCTATCCAGAACTGCATCAATATGAGGAGCCCATGATAAATCCCTATCCACAATCAGACCCAGAAACTTGGCCTTATTGGTCACCAAGGAGTCTCCACTGTACGGTCTTAAACTGAAGACAACCATCTGAGTCTTGGATTGGTTCAAAAGAAAGCCATTTGCTGAGAACCAGTCTGAAGCCTGTTTTGTTGAATTTCTAGCTCTCTCACCAACAGCCAACACATCAGAATCTGAATCAATCAGAGTTGTGTCATCTGCATATATGTAAGTGTTGCTGTCTACATTATTGGGTAGGTCATTTATGGCTATCAAAAATAGCAGGGGTCCCATTATGGAGCCCTGAGGCACTCCACATTCAACATTCACCACAGGGGACCATCTACCATCAACTTCAACAGTCTGTTTTCTGTTACTAAGGTAGGAGCCAATGAAATTTAGAACTGAACCCTCAACACCATAGAAATTAAGTTTTTCAATTAATATTTTGTGATCAACACAGTCGAATGCACGACTTAGGTCACAGAAGGTTCCCCATGCAAACTCCCTTCTCTCAAATGCATTGAGTATGTCAGTTACTAGTGCGTCAATGGCTTCAACTGTGGACCTTCCCTTCCGAAAACCATATTGAGAGCGCGTGAAGATACCAGAGCTTTCAAAAAATGAACTCAACTGCTCTGCCACCAAACTCTCAATCACTTTAGCCAGAACAGGGATAAGCGATATAGGTCGATAGTCTGCTGGATCTTTTCTATTCCCCTTCTTGAAAATTGGACACACACGGGCAATCTTGAGAAAATCAGGAAAAACACCATCTCTTAAACAGGCATTAATGCATAAAGCCAAAGGCTCTGCAACCAAATCACTGATTTCTTTCATTAGAGAGTTAGAGAAACCATACAAATCCCTAGATCTTGAGGGTTTAAGATTCTTAATCACTCTGCACACATCATCCCGTGTGATAAGCCCCAATGAAAATTTTTAGCAGAGACAGGACAGCTCCTCAGCAACTCCTGAAATGGGATGGAATTCTGCTTTATCCCCTTTCTTATATCCTCAATATATTTACTAAAAAACTGTGCAAAAGTATCAGGCTGAATTGGGGTAATGCTTTGTTTACTTTTCCCAGGCCTCATTTTATTTATAATTGTCCAAGCTGCTTTACACTTATTAGATGAGCTATCAATGACCCGGCCATTGTGGTTCAATTTTTCCATTCTTATTGTCTCCTTGTACCTCCCTCTCAATATTTTATACTCGGACTTTGCAAAATCAGTCCCCAACACTTTATAAGAATCATAGGCTGCCATCACCTTTAAACGCAGTGCAGCTAACTCCCTACTAAACCAAGGTTTGTTCAGATTCTTTGTCTTACAACTGATTGTACCCTTTTTTGTATACTTTTTTTGGGCATGCTAAATCAAAATGGTACATCAAAGTATTAAAAAATGTTTGAAAAACTGCAGCCGCTGGAGAGCAAGGAGTGGAGCCAACATCACAGTCCAACAAATTCAACTCCAAATTCCAGTCAATGCGAGATAAACAGCATTTGAAATGTTCAATATTCTCTGCTGAAAGAGATCTGAAAGCTTTCACTGAACTGTCCACATCGTGACTGACATCAGATCCATCCAATACATCTCTCAACTCAAATTTTACCGCATCATGATCCGAAAAAAATGCAAGGAAGAACCCTGGATTTAACATCACTGAAATCAGCATTAGAGAAGACATTATCAAGACAAGCCAGATTACGAGTGGGTTTAAAGTTACAACAGTAGAAATCAAATTGTCGAAGTAAGTTGATGAAATCTCTAGTAGTCTTTTGATCCCTCAGGATGTCGAAGTGGGCATTCAAGTCACCTCCAAGGACAATCCTATACTTACACCACTTATTAAGATAGCAAAGAATCTCTTCCAACTTTTCCAAAAACAAATTAGGGTTACCATCAGGAGTATGGTACAGAGAGACAATAATAAGTTTATGGGACTGCACTCGCACTGCACATGCCTCCATGTGCCTCTCAACACAGAATTGAGAAAGGTCAACTGATTGAAAAACTATATGATCAGCACATAAAATCAAAGTACCCCCATGGGCTCTTTCCTCTCTAGCATAGAATGCTGCCAATTTAAAACCGGAAATAATACACTGATCTTTGGCAGATTTATCAAGCCAGTGCTCAGATACACAGACAAAGTCAAAACAATCACTTCTCACACAAAAATCCTCCAGCAGATCATATTTATTGGAGACTCCCTGTATATTCAGGAACAAGAAAGCTATCCACTGCCCCTTCTCAATAGACTCATCACACCCCTTCACTCCATCACATGTCAGACTATTCCCAAACGCTGAGTGCTCACCTCCAAAAAATCGCCTGCATCACAGATGGAAGCCTCTCCACATGAAAATGACTGAGATCGATCAAGTTGCACTCCACGATCCATGCAGGAAACCTTAGACAACTCAGAATGTGGCTGCAATAGATCAATGTCAGCAGGAGTAACAGAATAACTGTTGATGATACCAAACAACTCTTCAACTAACCTTAATTTCCCTTTTTTATTCAGATGCAAACCATGAACAGTATGTAGAGACCTGAAGTAAGTCCACAAATTCACAATATTTATTGAGTAATCAGGAAAAGAAACTGGGATATTACGGATTACTCGATTCACCCTTTTGATTGTAACATTAATCATTGAGTCCTCCTTCAGGTCATATCGATAAGGAATAGTTGTGAGAATAAGCTTTGCATTTTTATAACTGTTGACAATTCTCATCAATTTCCCAGTGAATCGGTCAACATAATCCTGAGAAAAGCCATCTGCATCAAAACCATTTGACCCCCCAACCAATACAACATAGTCACCTGGTTCAGTGCTATCAATCTCCTTTTTCAACAACATTTCATCCATTACAATTTCCAGAGGAGCTCCAGGAGCAATATGTGAGAATACCTGTGAATAGCATCTGGTACCAGTAGACAACTTTTCCCTCAAGAGATTATTCAAGCCTCTTCCATGGCTATCGGACCATATTCTAATACTAGCTTCCCTTTTGGTCTGAGCCGATACTTTCCACTAGTTTGTGGTTCAAAATCTTTCTTCATGCCCTCCAGCCGCGTCAGCACCCCCTTGGCTCTCTCCAACTCATCTCCCAACATGATGATCTGATCCATCATTGAAGTATTCTCCTCAACTAGGAGATGCAATTCTTTCCAGTCCATTCCAAAAGGAAGTTTGTTACAATTCTCTATTACCCCTTCATCATCAGTAATGATTTTTTTTCCCATGCATTCAAAAAGTGTCTGCGAGCTGGTTTCTTTCATTGTAGGCCGGTCAGTCAGCTCCATAATCCGCAGATCGTTAACAATTGACCTATCAATAGCAGCACACCATTGTTCCCTAAGCCTCAGATTCTCCACTACTAGATTATTTCTTTCTATAGTAAGCTTCTCAATCATACTAAAACAACCGCAGCCCTTCTCATTATCATTAAACGAGACTATAGACAAATTCACATTACTCTCACCTTTGGTGAGAGAGTCATAGTTAGAGATATGTTCCCTACATGAAATACTTGGTGTTGAGCAGACTACATTTACAGCCGATCCATTAGCATCAAATGCCTGAGCCTTTGCTGGATGACAGTGATCATTTGGCTCAGACACTATATTTTTTGCCTGTTTATCCGTGGTCATATGAGCTTTACACGATCTATCCAGACACCTCCATGTAAGATCACCGTTTGCCTTTTGAAACCCCTTTCTGTAATCATACCCATCATATGAAAGTTTTGGGCATCCTTTATTGGTAAGACCCAATTGCATGTTTTCCATGCCTATAGTACTTATGATTGATATGTTTATCTAAAAAATACAGAAATCCAAAGAGTACAAAATTATGAGTTAATCGAGCTACAGGCCCACATACATAAACAATAAATGAATATTAATAACTAATAAAAACACCGAAAAAAAAAAAAAAAAAAAAAGTTATGTGTATTATACTAATTTAGATATTGTAGTTCAGTTAATTACCCTATTTTTTCTCTGATTTATATCATTAAAGAAATATTATTATAAGATAACGTCTAATATTATTATAAGAAAAAAAAATTATTTGAACAGTCAGAAAACATATGTGCAAAAACTTTGTTGTATTAATGTGTATTGGTAAATTGAGGAGGACAAAAGAATCGTGTCAGTAAATTAAGTTTTAATGATAATTGAAATGCAATAAGAAAAAGAATTGGATTAGTCTTTTACAGTGAGAAAATATCAGATTATAATTCAGTACGAAAGTATCAATAAAACTACCTGTTGATCGTTCCTATTATCGTAGTTGAGATTTAAAAACTTTACGTTGGCGTTATCAGTTTAAGATAAAAGTATAAGACAGATTACTGTTTCAGTCCAAGCTATACAAAAACAATCAGATATGAACCAAACCAATCAGGAGAAATCAAGCTAATGAAACTAAAAAGAACGAAGTAGCAATAGACAGTTTGAATAATTACGCAATTAAATAGAAAAAAAGAAGAGAGAAAAAAAAGTCAGTCCCCTCTCGCCACAAGGTAGAAATGAACTACGAAATTTCTCGCTTTAAAACTCCCGTAAGCACATCGGGCGTATCCCGTCCATGCCCAGGACAAGCCCGAGATAATGAACCCAACAAGGCAATACAGAGTTTACAATTCACACCCCTGCACAACGCTTGCTGGGAACTGCTAGGGAACGCTTATTTGCAACAGAGCAAACCTTGTGAATACGTTACATGAAAAAAATTATTAACTATTCTCACCCTGAAACGAAAAGTTCAGGACTTGAAAAAGCAAACTATAATAAAATGTTTTATTATCGTGAAATAGCAATTAATGGTCAACACTATAATAATAATATAACACACTATCAATTGTGTTTATATCCTTAGTTAGGCCAATAAATATTCGGTAAACTAATAAAGATGAGTTTATTTCATATTATTATTATACTTTTAGCTATAATATGGTTTTTAAAATTTAGGATGTACGATTAATAATTGAGGTTTTATGTTATTACATTTAATAATATAATATCAGTTATACTTGAATAGGTAATAATTATATAATTAAATTGTATTATTGATGTAAGGGTTGGATATAGATCTAAGATAAGTTTATTTAGGATATTTATTTAGATTCTATTATTTCTATTTTTAAATATCTACGAAGTTTATGAACAGAATCCTCTATTAAACTTTAAAAATAACTATATTTATGAAAGAGAAAATTCACTGGAGAAATTAGAATTTAGTTACCAAAACGTTAATGATTTGACACTGGAAATTATTTTATCAAGATATAAGATTGGACAGAAATCTACTTGAGTTAGGCAATGAAACGTTTATATTTTAAAGAGAAAATTCCATTGATAACTTACAATTGAGTTGAGGTTAATAATTTGACACGGAAATATATTATTACAGTATTAGCGGTTAACAGAAATCTACTTGAAAAATATATTACTACGCTATTAGGTTAAACAGAAATCTACTTGAATTGGGCAATGAAAGTAAAGAAACAGTGTTATCTTATCTGGAGCTCCGTCCGCTGCCACGGCTCAACACCGAATAGTTCATAATAGAATATAATCATGTTTACTATCATTCGAACGTTTGTTATTGAAAACAAAATCAACTAATTTAAATAACAGTCAGTCTGAATTCTTTCAATAGTTGAATTTTGATAAAATATATTATTTTTAAACTAAAGTGATGTGTATTTATCACAAAAGTCAGAGCACAATGATATCCAGCTGTAAAATATGTAAACATAGGTAGACAATGGTAGGTCTAGACCCTTCATGGGCTGTTGAGCCATTGACAAAAAATGTATTAATAACATAACATTGGACTAATCTGTATTACCTACTTACAGAGACTCCTATATTAGACCCTTCTGTAGTTGCTGAGTTGTGAGTAACTGTAGAAGTATTACAGTGATAAGTAGCTATCAAGCATTAGATAAGAGACGTGCACCTGTTTCTTCAATGTGAAGGTGACTACTCTCAGTTGAGTCCTTTTTCTCCTTAAAGTAGTTCATTTATAAGAATCGAAATTGCTTTCTGGTGTTTTGAAACCCGTCTAAAACTGTCGGTCCATTCAACTATTCTATCATCGCTTGGGATGCCATTTATTTCTTGGGATAACCTACGTGAGTATGTTAATGCATAATAAACAAAATCACAGTACCCTTTTAGTATTTTTTATTCAAACAAAACATATTTCGCTCTCCACAAAGTTGAGTCACGAATAATGTGGACGACTCTTTTATGGGTGACCAGTATTTGGCCAAATACATATTAGCGAGGTGGAACCTACCCGTATTGGTCTTCCCACCATTAAAAGCGATGAGTTTATTTTTTTATGCATACTAGCTTTGAGAAGTCAACTATCTGTGAACTGTATCGATACACAGACTTCAAAGAGTATTGATGTATGGACATCAATTCAACATTGAAAACTATTATATTTACTGGAACTATTCAGTATATTGACCGGTACGGTTAAGAGCATTTTCGTACAAAATGATACATCAGATGTACCTATTCTACTCCTTCGTGAAGGAATTTTTTTTCAATATCTTGAAGTTGAAAATTGAAATATTGGACGTAAGCCCAATTTTGCCGCTTTATAATATGCAAATTAGCTGATGAGCTGTCGATGGTCGACAAATTTTGAATGGATTACCACTATGAATTTCTTACGATTTGTTTCTTAAATTTGAATGTATTTCTGTTGCGTTAGAGGTGTCTGGAATATAAAAATTTATACAAATTGAACCGAGGAATCGAATTAGATAGCTGAAGCTGCCTATAAGGCAGAAGCCCGCGGAATATTTGATTGATTTTCAATGGAGTTTTCCTTAAAATTGTTTATTGATTTTCAATGTATTTCTGATGCGTTTGAAGTGAGTTAAACACCATAATATATGTAAATTGAACCGAGAAATCGAATGAAAATGGTTTTATTATTTATTGCGTAATTGCAACAACATCTTTCAATTTGGGTGTTTTTCCTAGTTATATAGAAAAATACTTGAAATCACATCTTGAAAGATGTCCCAAACGATTCTTCAGGCTATTTTACATAATACATTTATATTTTGAAACCCTCATCTCCCTCCACAGCTCCAGAAAAAATAAAAATAACATTGAAAATCGACATCTTTGGAGAGATGCTGTTTGATAGGGGTTGCTTACCGGATATAAGTTCATCAGATGTTCCTATCCTAGATTTACAAGATATATATGCTTCCATCAGAAAATCTCAAAAAAATTGATTTTGAATTTTTCAGGAACTTTCTATTTTTAATCGGAAAACCCTCCTATCCTACGTCTTTGGAAATGTCTTCAATAGGTTCTTTCTTCATACAATTTTCTATGATATTGGAATTTTTTCAAACCTTCTCAGCACTCACAAATTTCAGGATAATCGATTTTTGATTTTTTTCAAGACTGTGCATCCTCTGAAAAGCCTATTCTGAAGCATTCTGAAGCCTATAGCGCGTTTCAGGTTATGAAAATGCACTGGGACCTAGGAAATGAACTGAGGAATCAAATGAAAATAGTTCCAAGCATGCCACCTGCGTAGTTTTTGAGAAATAAGCGTTTTAATAAAAAACAAACAAATTCTCATTAGAATTTTGCTTTTTTTGACAATAACTCGAAAACCACTACAGATACGAGCTTGGAACTGGTCTCAATCGATTCTTCGGATCATTTCCCATTTTTCAATCCCTGACAAGACAATCATCATGTCTTAAAAACGCCAGGAAAAATTAAAATTTGTGAAATATTCACCAACTTTCAATAATTTATTACTCTATAACGGTGCATTTTCGGGCAGTGGTCCATTAGATGTCCCTATCCTACTTTTTTGTGAAGAATCTCGTACGATTTTTTATTTCACGATATCTTGAAGTTTAACGGGCTTAACCAAGTGTGCGTGCTTGCTATTATTATTATTCTGTCGATGAACGTCGTATGGATGTCAATGGACTTCGACATTACGCAGTGTCGATTTAGTTCTTCCTTTCGCTGCTAGACAGCAGAAGCTGCCTAATAGGCAGAATCCCGCGGAATATTTGACTGATTTTCAATGAGTTTTCCTAAGAATTTTGTTTATTTATTTCCAATGTATTTCTGATGCGTTTGAAGTGACTCAAACATCCAATTATATGTAAATTGAACCGAGAAATCGAATGAAGATGGTTTTAGAGTTGGAAATATATTAGTTATTGCGTAGTTGCAAAATCATCTTTTAATTTGGGTGTTTTTCCTAGTTATATAGAAAATAACTTGAAATTGCGCCTTGAAACATGTTCCAGACGATTACCCAGGCTACTTTACATGATACAAAATCAATTTGAATTGAAACCATCATGTTTCTTCATAGCTCCAAGAAAAAGAAAAAAATAGCCTATGTGAATTGAACTGAGGAATTGATTAAAATACGGTTATAGAGACTATCGGGCTCGAGCTCACTAGTAAGCAATCTAACATCATTTGTCAATCATTTAATGTATCTAAATAATATGTATTTATACTTTTGAAGCTTTGAAGAGAAAATATCAGTAAAATCCAAAATGTTCAGTCACAGTCTTCTATTTCCATGAAAATTTGTCATACATACGGTACCGTACTTGATAATAAGGTACAGTTAAATTCCATGTGAAAAAGGAATGATAAAATCTAATTAAATCATATTCAGAACTATGCTCCCAATAGTTCAGGAGGAGCTTGGCGTGAAGTACAAAGTTTGGAAATGTACAATTTTTTCAAATTTCGATTGGAATTCCTTAGAAACAGAATAAAATATCACATCAGAACTGAATAGAATTAGGATGGAATAAAACAAAATATAGGGAAAAGGATGCATTTTTGATCATTGAAAAATATTTTATTGAAAATTTGAAAAATGATCCATTCATTGAATAACATTAATAATAATTGACACCAAATTAACCACTAACCGACTAATACAGACAGTTTAACAGACAATAATGATTATTTTTGTTTAATAATCATAGTGATAGTGAAAATTTATAGTTCATGAATTTATGAATGTATCAATTACAAGAATTATTATAATAATATTATTCGTGAAAAATAACAAAACTGGAACATAAAATAACGCATAAAATGTTCTAGATCCAATAAATTATCGACTTAACAGTATTTAATCTGTTAAAAAACAACTGATTAACAAAAAATTACATGAATATAACATATTTGTCATCTTTAACACACAATAATGCATTAATATCTTAGCTTCAACCGAATATTGATAGTATGAAATTAGAAATTATTATTTATTGGAAAATATAATGTACATACATTTATTTTGAAACATAGTTCTAGTCGAATCAGTTAATTTTGAATATAATTTTAAGTTAATAATATTAAGGTAGCATTCCCAAGCAGAAGCTGGAGCCGCACGGCTCGAGGTGCCCGTCTCTAAATTCGCTGCTCGAGCTGCCCGGCTCTAGCTACGCTGCTCTAGCCATCACAACTCTATTCACATAACTATATTAGAAATGTTCACTTTGTTATTAGGGCTACTAATTTATAATTATTCAATAAATAATAGTAAAATTTACTTAAAAAGGGTGAATTTCACTATTTATTGATTTATTATGCATTATTAGCCCTAATAACAAAGGGAACATTTATGATATAGTTCTGTGAATGGAGTTGTCATGGCTAGAACTGCGCAGCTAGAGCATCTTGGGAATGCTACTATACAGACAGCAGCTATAGTGGCCATGAAAAATATTTTTTACAGTAGGCTAAAGTACACAAAATATTGTATAATGTAGAACATGAATAATAAACACAATTTCAATTATAGTATAAATGTGTCTATTATGTCCGCATGTTAAATGTTTTTGTATTATATGCAGATGCTTATGATTTGTATTGTGTATTGTATATTAATGTATGTTATATTTTGGACAAAGAAAGAAATTTCAAAATCATTCCAATTCAGAAGAGATTTTTTAAGAGAAAATCCTACTCTATCCGAAAAACTATAAAAACTACTCTATCCGGGAAGCGGTTGTCCCAGTGGTAGAGAGCGTCTAATCGGTGAGATTAGATAAGCGACGTGCCTCTACCACCACTGTTGTAATGGTGACCGGTTCCTCTGAATTCAATTTATGAGCCTCAAAAATCGCTTCCCGGTGGTTCGGAACCCACCTAAAGCAGTAGGTCCATTCATCTCTCATCATCATCCTTCCCATTACCCACGCACAGGCCGAAGAGCCCATGTGGGCATCACCCTCACAAAAAAAAAAAAAAAAAACTTTGGGGTGAAAGCATTGTTTTTGAGTAGGAAAAGTGTCAGTGATTGTGTTGAATTCTATTATTTGAGTAAAATAGGGGAAAATGACAATTGTTGTATGAAAACTATGCAAAAAGCAACAATGTATCAAACCCCTCTTAGCAAAGTAGGAGGGTCAGCAAGTGTGTACAGAGAAGTAGGGAGGAGTTCTACTCAATTAGAAAAACTTGGAGAGAGATAGATAGTGTGTGTGTCTGAAAAGAGACAGAGAACATTGCTGTTGAATGCTGTGAGGAACGAGATCAACTAAATTAGTGGACCAAGGAGGAAAAAGAACATATGTTCCAATGATTTTTTCACATTAAATGTTTTTGTATTACATGCAGATGCTTATGATTTGCATTGTGTATGTGTATTGTATATTAATGTATGCTATATTTTGGACAAATAAAGAAATTTCAAAATCATTTCAATTCAGAAGGGATTTTTCAAGAGAAATTCCTACTTTATCCGAAAAACTTTGGGGTAAAAGAATCGTTTTTGAGTAGGAAAAGTGCCAGTGAATGTGTAGGATTCTATTATTTGAGTAAAATAAGAGAAAATGTCAAATTTTATGTGATAACTATGCTAAAAGCTGAGCAAAAATGTATTTCAACCCCCTTTATCAATGTGGGAGAGACAGCAAGTGTGTACATAGCGGTAGGGAGAGGGAGAATTGATTCGCTGCTTTCTGGTATGATTAATTAAAAATAGAAGCCATGTGTTGAAAACTATATGTTTTCTTTGGTTTTTTTACGTTAAGTGTTATACTTGACGTGTTATAACTAGTGTTATAGTTAAGTGTTATCATTGTTACTTTACTAGGACATAAAGGCCTAGATATGACAGCTGAAAAAAGACTACCTCTTTGGAAAGAAGAACACCCACTGGTCTCTCATCACTTCAAAGCATTCAAAGCTTCAAAGTATTTGAGGAATGGGGGGCACTAAATAGACTTAGTACTGGTGTCTCGAGAAGTGCAGAACCAATATGAAGAGATAGGGGTATTCAGATGACGAAAACTGCGACTGCAGCCTCCCATAGACCCCTGAGCACCTCCTTGTCTGTGAGAAAATAAGGCTCAATTGCCTCAGTGAGGATTTGTTTTTTAGCATAAAATGATAAGGCGATTAACACTGAACATTTTTGGAAAAAATAAATTTAAGCCATAACATTAAAGTTCGGACACGGAGTGTAAGTACCTTACTTGTCGTTCATTATTTCATTTTTTCAAATTGACTTTGTATATACAGTAATTTTATTAAATAAAAAGACTAGATATTGTCTTGAACACGATCTTATTCAAATATAGTGATTATTATTTTAATATTATATGAATTATAAAATCAATATGAAAAAGAATTATTAGAGCTTTGTTTTTTGGTTATCATAATACTGAACTTGTAAGAAATCAATGAGGAATATATAATCTCATCATTATCAGAAGGGATTTAATACTTTAATGGATATTAATAATATTGTAAAACAATTTTTAATAGTCTAAAGGTAGCATCTCCAAGCGGCAGCTCTAGCCATCACAACTCTATTCACTTAACTATATTATGAATGTTAAATTTGTTATCAGGGCTACTATGTATAATAATTCAATAAATAGCGAAATTCACTTGAATATTAATTAAATAGAATTCCACTATTTATGAGTCCTAATTTAGTAGCCCTAATAACAAAGTGAAAATTTATAATACAGTTGTAATGGATAAAGTAATGGATAGAGCAGCGCAGCTACAGCCGGGCAGCTCGAGCAGCGTATTTATTGCAATCAATAATTGATTAATATAAAAACATTCAAAAATAAGATTCAAGCATTAAATGCAATTATTCATGTAATTATACAATCATTAATATTCGAACTATAACTGACCACACAGAAAGTACAACAGAAATATTTTTTCAGATGGCCAGGACCAAAGGAAGAAATTCAAACATTAAATACTGTCTATAAATAAGAAGAGAAACAGTAAAGAATAAGCGCATTCGATTTAACATCATTAAGATTGCATTGTGAGTTGGAGCATTCGGAAGAGCTCATTTCCATCCAATCCGAAAGGCAATGCAATTTTATACTTAGTAGGGGAAGATTCAAAGATCATTGCAAACTTTAGATCAATACAAAGATCAGAAAACTTTCCGATTTGGATAAATACAAGCCTGAAACGACCGACCAAAGGTTGCAATCAGTAGAGATTGATGTGTATGAGGAGCCGGCAACTGATGCTTCCCAGTCTTCGGTTGCTTCCAGTCACGGCGGAAAAAAGAGGAAAGCTAAACCTAAGCACAAATCACCCGCTGGAAAGAAAATGGATGACTTTTACGTCCCCAAAGTAAATAAACAGTCACAGAAGAATCGATACACTTGAGCGTGTATCATCCAATGAAATGAAAAGTAAATTTTAGAATATTAATAAATTTAAACTTTCTATCACTGAAGCAAGAAAGCCAAATGAATTGAATGATATAATATTTTTCTGTGAAACATGGATTACAAAAAATGCAATGCAATAAACTGCATTGGATCTTGGCCACCTTTCTGTAAATGAACCAGCTGGTAATTTGTAACTTGAACTTCCACACTATAAGATCAATTTGTTCAGTCAATTTCGGACTTATTTGCAGCATAAATCGAGCTTCTACGTAAAAGGAACTGAATACGAAATAGACCATAATCAAATTTGTGCAATGTGTAACAAGAAAGGCGTGTGTGAAAGTTTACAACATTTATTTTTTGTACCAGGCATTTAGAAAACACGATACCTGTAGTTTAATTTCTTTGAAGACTGATAATATTCTAAATGAGTTCAACAGAAAATAAGTATTTAATATTTTTCCCTGTATAAGAGTCTAAGCCTGAGATCCTTTGTTTCATTTGAATAATTTCATTATTGTGGAGTATTTGATTTTTAAAACTTACTGTTTCCTTATAGTTTTTATTATTGTTTATTGTATTGTGTAATTTCTATCTATACTCACCTGTTATGATACTTGATGTACCCTGCACAGTGTAGTCTACAATAAATAAATAAAATTCCATGAATGGATTTTAAGAAAAAAATTGTACAAAATAAATTCTAATATGAAAACCAATATAGTAAAATATTGCACATTTAATACTGTGTTTTAAAAATAATCTATAGTCTGTCCAAGCGAAGAAGACATTCGGGCAAGATGGAAAAATGGCTAAAGCTCGGTCAATATTGGTTCAAAAATTATAAATTTAATTTCAAATGATAAAAAACATTCTGATATACAATTTGAGATCAAATTTATAATTTTTGAACAAATATTAACCGAGCTGAAATCATTTTCCCATCTTGCCAGAATATCTTCTTTGCTTGGACAGACTATACAAGCCGTCAATAATAATGGGTAGTTTCATTTTATAGTTTTCTTGGATTCAACCCAGAAATACTCCAAGCGAAAACAAAAACTTTTGAGATCTCAATAATATTGCAAGTAGAATATACCTGAATTTTCGACAACGAATTGGATAGTTCTATAAAACTGCTTATTCAAGAAATTGGAGTGAAAATAGAAAGATGACTAGTTTTCTATATTGCAACTGAATTAGTATAGTCATAACAGATTAGTGTGAATAGCATAGATATTTTAGAAAAACTTGAAACTCTTATTCGTTAACGTTTCAAATATTGATTCAAAATCCAGTCACCAATGGGATTCAAGGATAACAGAGTCAAGTTTGACTAAAATATTATCAGTCGATACACTTAAGACTCAATCAAACAAATCTAATATGGAGATATGATTTTGTTAATTCTGTAAACAGGATAAAATGAATCACACACTAGATTTGCAAGTTGAAATCATAATATTCTGTTACTGATGTCTAGTTTGTCAGTACTTTTTACATAGAATTTCCATGAAAAAATGTCATAGGTTTATTGTGCATCAATTTTGAGATAGACCTGCTGGACTAGATATTATTTGAAAACAAACATTCCCTTTATCTTAGGGCTACTTCATTACTGTTTTTTAATTCTAGTGTTAATGTCAGTACCCTTTTCAATTATTTTTATTCATTCATAACATGTTTCGACTATTAATAGTCATTTTCAATAGTTATTTGCATTTGAAAATGACTATCAATAGTCGAAACATGTTATGCATGAATAAAAATAATTGAAAAGGGTACTGAGATTAACATTTAAAATAAAAATGGTGAATTTCATATTCCGGCACACCTGGATGTAATGGAAACAGCATGAGATATCTATGAGATTATCCTGCTTCTGACAGAACAAAATTTTTAACTACGGCAAAACAAAGGGAACTACTGCATTTGAACACATGCTTTAAAATGCAAAAAATCATTTCGAGTTCTTGAGGGGGTGAATCCCTCTTCCTCTTGTAAACCTATATTTAGGAGACTCCAGCTTCTTTCGGCTCCAGCTATCCATTTTCTGGAAGTTGTTACTTTTGTGGTCAAAAATTCATAAATTTTCAATGTTGACCGTATCAGTAACAGAACTCGAGGTAGAAATGCAGGTTTGTTCCAACTCCCAATTCATAGACTCTCTCTACTGGAAAAAGGGCCATATTACTCGGGATTGAAGTTCTATAATTGTATGCCAGAAGATGCCAGGTTATGCGCTAGTCATAAAGTTTTTATCCAAGGTAACAAGGACATTGGTAGAGGCATGTCCCAATACCATAGAGAAGTGCTGCAGCGCATTCTCAGAATCCCGATCCTGAACTTGACATACTACTTGAGCCTTGCTCAAAAATTTGTGGCTATACGCAACTAAATTATGATAATAATAATATCAAAGTGAGACCTCGACTTATATTACACTTTTCTTTACTTTTCAGATAGTAAAAGATTTGGTACACCATATTGAATCCAACTACACTTTTTAAAAGGTGTACATATTATACATGATTTCGATGAGATTTTTCAAAGGAAATCAAATGCCGGAAACCGTACATCGTTATAACAAACCATTTAGGAGTTATTTAATCAGAGATATTCACTATTAATCAGTTAGACATAGCTTCAAAACTGTTCAACATATCAATGTGCGGTCCTTGTCATTCATTTTGTCTTAAAATTTTGTGTCGGAATCATGTCCTGACGATCTCACTTTTTTTTAATTATGACAAATCCAAGATAGGGGACTAAATTTGAAAAGTAACCGATGTGATACACGATTTCAATACAATTTTCCAAGACAAAATTAATGGCGAAACCCGCACATTGATATGTTGAATAATTTTGGAGCTACAGTATTAACTGATATATAAAGAATATATCTGATTAATAACGGTTAGACATATCGATGTGCGGTTTGTGGCAGTCGATTTATTTTGAAAAATTGCATCGAGATCATATTGTATAATATGTCTACCTTCCCATATAAAAAATTCAAGTTGGATTCAATATGGCGGTTCCAAGATGGCGGACCAAATTTTTTACAACATGAAAAAGTAGATATAAATGTTGTATAAGGTATGGTCGAGGTCTTACTTTGATATCTCATGCCGTTTGTTTGCATTATATTCAGGTGGGCAGGAATATGAAATTACCCCCGGTATATTATAACAAATGTAATTATACGTTTATACAACCTTTTGTTTTTGTATCGTTCGACATAATCTGGTAAGAACTCAGAAACTATAACTAATGTGGCAGTGATTTAGCAAGGATTGTCCAATTGCTTAGTTGTTCATTAGCGATGGAAAATATAGTCTGTCCAAGCAAAGAAGACCCTTTGGTAAGATAGGAAAATAACTCCAGCTTGGTCAAAATTTGTTCAAGAATAATAATTGTGGTCTTTATAGTAGATCAAATTGTTTCCTACGATTTGAGATTAAATTTATAATTTTTGAACCAATATTGACCAAACTTGAGTCATTTCCCAACTTGTCAGAGTGCCTTCTTTGCTTGGATAGACTACATTTTCAAGGAATCCTCAAAATGAGACTTACTAGTCACCATTCTAAGAAAAAGTACTTGAAACAGGTTTGAAAGGCGAGTTTTGATCAATATTATAGGCTATAGGATATACTTTCTTCTCGCAAAAACGGTTTAATACATCTCTATAATTATCATTCCTGAGTAATTCATCATCAGAATTGTTGCAACACGCAGACAATTCGCATTGAAATAGGCTCGATTTCGAATGTACTTTCTTACCTTATTACATTTAGAAAATTGAATTTTTAACTGAAACCCTCATTATTTAAAACTTTGTTATTTTGGCTTTTTCCAGAGTGTTATCCTGTATGGTCTCCCCCTCTGGGGTGGAGCTACATATGTGACCCGGATTCTTCTCATCCAGAAAAGAGTCCTGTGGATTCTCTGTGGACTAGGTAGAATTGCCCACTTTACATTAGAGAGAGGATTCTCACTGTGTTCCCTCTCTATGTCCGTCATATTCTTTGCAGAGCACATGCAAGAGTGGGGTTGCTCCAAATACGGCAGAGCTTCCACCAGTACGAGACCAGAGGGAGACTCAGCTCTCTTGGTGGAAGAATAGATGAATCAAAATGACCTACAGTTTGCACCGGAGAAATGTAAAGCAATTGTGATGGCAGGCAGAAGAAATGTTGAAGATATTGTCTTTTGAGTGGAGATCAGGCCAAACCCAAAGTGAAATACTTGGGGGTCTGGCTAGACAAGCACCGATCCTTCACCGGACATGTGGAGGAGGTGTCATTAAAGGCCCAAAAAACAACAATGGCAATTGCAAATATCATGCGCAACTCAGAGGGACCCAAGACAAGCAAACGCAGGTTAATAGCGTCCACAGTGAACTCAGCAGTTTTGTATGCAGCTCCAGTGTGGGCAGGAGCTCTTCAATTCAAGAAAAACAGCAATGCATTGGGAAGGATTGGAAGGAGACTTGCCATCAGAATCATTGCTTCATATCTAAGGATGCAGCACATGTGATTGCTGGGACCCCGCCCCTGGACCTCCGAGCCAAGGAGCTAGCCAGAATCCACACTGGCATGCCTAGGGAAGAAGCCACAGAGTTGCTATGGCAGGAGTGGCAAGATCTGTGGGACAGATCAGAGAAGGGACGGTGGATACACAGCCTAATCCCACTAGTGAGGCCGTGGTGTGATAGGAAGCATTACAAACTGAATCATATGCTCACTCAATTTCTGAGCAGACATGAATGTTTCTACAATTACCTGCATCGGATGAGAAGGCGCCCCTCTCCTGACTGCCCATACTGCGGTGAGGATGACACTGCAGAGCACACCATCTTTGCGTGCCACAGAAGGAAGGCAGTTAGGGTAATGCATCTCAGCAACCCAACCAACTTCAAACTCCAACCAAATTGTGGCCGCAATGATTGGGAACAAGGACACATGGGAGGAGTTTTTTGTGTCAACTGGACAATTGTAGAACAGAAGCTAATGGAGGAACAACAAATAGTGTGATTATCGCATATAGAAACTTGAAACTACTGTGTAATCCCACCTAGTTAAAAAAACTGTGTATGTATGGGTATATACACAAAATATAAAAATTAAAATTATAAAAAAACTAGGATAAGAAGTAATAAATTATGTTTGTTGATGTATATATTAGAGTACTATGTAGATATGATAGGTATGAGTAGGGTGTAATGTTTCTCATTCGCAGGAGAAGCAGATGACGAAGGATGCACCTGGTGAAACAGTGGGACCCATCACTGGCGGCTCGTGCCCGCGGTGCGGGTGAGGTGCCCGTATCTTCTACTATACGGCACTTCGCCTGTTTCGTGGGCTTGGGCCGCCGCGCCGGTGAGACCCACGCCTCTCTCTACGCTGGCTCACAAGGTGGAAGGATGCAGACTATCTGTACTCCAGATGGCATATACCATTTGTGGGCTGAAGCAGTTTATCCCAGTAAGTATTCCAGCCCACTCTTGGGGTGAAAACAGTGGGTATGCACCCAGATTTGGGGGTCAGGCTGTGTGGGGGATGCATGACAATGTCAACAGCCCCCACATGACCAGCCTCTCAGGACAGGGAAAGTGAGTCCCACACACGATGAGCCTAGCTTGCTAGACAGACATTCTGCCGTCTTTTTGTAAAAAAGGGGGGAGACTCAGGATTGATGTACAAGAGGCTGGGCAGAACTAAAAGCCTAGCACACATGTCCATCAGCCTATACAACAAGCTGCCTCTGCTGGCCAGGGATCTGCCTGCCATTAAATTTCGAAGGGCCCTGACAAGTTTGCTGCTGGACCACCCCTTCTACTCGGTCCGTGAGTTTTTCATATTGGAGAGCAGTGTAGTAACCCCTTCCCAAACTGTGAAAAATTAGTAAATTAATTTATATTGTTTATCTAACATTGTTATTTATGATGCATTGGCCGTGAAATTGCTACGGACACATTTCCATGCTAAATCGCAATGAGTGTTGTATCTTCACTCAATAATCCAGCTACATTATTCAAAATGATATAATTATTGTTGATAATACAAACAACATTTCATAATTTCAAAATTATTTTAACCTTCACGCTTTACTGACGTTTTCAACAGGTGACCGAAACTTTCATCTTCCCTCTTATTTAAAAGATGTAGTTGTTAAAGAGTTGAAAAAACTCTAAAGGTAGCATTCCCAAGCAACAGCTCGAACTGCTGCGGCTATGTCTGCGCTGCTCGAGCTGTCCGCCTCTAGCTGCGCTGTTGAGCCATTACAACTCTATTCACATAACTATATTATAAAGCTTTACTTAGTAATTATGGCTACTAATGTGTAATAAATCAATAAATAGTTAAATTTACCCTTTAAGGTCATTTTCAAGTAAATTTTACTATTTATTGAATAATGATAAATAAGTATTAGTACTCAAGCAAAGCAAATATAGCCACAGCAGCTCGAGCCGCGGCTAGAGCTGCCGCTTGAGAATGCTACCTTAACCACTTACTTCAATTCTCCCGCTTCAAATATGAATTGAAAGAAATGATCATTTAATTTGAATAAAAGTAATTAAATAAAGTAGATTTCAAGTGAAAGTTAATCTACTTTCGCTAATGAACAACTAAGCAACATCAATTTTCTAAATACCTTATGAATTAAATTTAAACTATTCTATCTTAACACTATGAAAGTATTACCCTTAATTATTCTCTATAAAATACTTTTCTAAAAGTAAGTTAATAAATAAAATTGTAATTTTTCTATCTAAATGTCGCTTAGATAAAATATACCAATCCAGTTTAGAAGAAGAGAATAGATGACATTTGCCTCTTTTTCAATTCTTTAACGCTGTTCCGTTGGATCAGCTGTTCCCGTAGTTGCAGTCGAGGAGGCATTTCTCGCCATTTCTTGCATCAATTCGTGATTGTAGGTGGAATGAAGCATCAAAGCCAATACTCCAGCTCTGTCAGTCATGCGCTGCCTGATCTGACGTTCTTGCTCGATCAATTCGTCGATTTTCAGCCACTGCACAACAAACAAAGAAATAAATAGTTAGTTGAGTAGATCAACGTAACCTTTTCAAATATTAAAAAAAATTGAGAAGGGTACTTTGATCTTCATTAATTGAAAGTTTTGATAAATACGTAGCCCGCAGAAAAAAAATAGTTCAAGTGATACGTAATTAGTAATAATAAGTAGTAACAATTAGTAAGTAGTAATTAGTTGAGCAGTTGTGAAGGTGATAGTGCGGTATAGCAACCGAATCCGGTATCCCAATTTTCAAGAAATATGTGGTTTCACAAGTTTACAATATGTGGTTTTGACTTTCCATTCAATATGTATAACTATAGTCTGGTCGAGCAAAGAAGACATTCTTCAAAATAGCAACTGTTCAATGCTGTCATCGGTCGAAATGGAAATAGTCCTACTCTTACCATCTGTCTCTCACCACATCTCACCAGCGGTAAGTTGGAAGAAGTGATTTTACACTAAAATTTTCAGATCTACACATGCGTAGTTACATTCTCGCTCCAATTGGCTATTTTGAAGGAATGTCTTCTTTGCTCGACCAGACCTTGATAACCTTTGATAACACAGATTTATTAGAATCGAGATAACGGTTTCAGTTTCTACGCAATTATCAATCTCAGACTTAATTATCAATGTCATATTGATCATAGCATAGCGACCAAAACCGGTACTGCACATCGATTTTCAATAAATCTATCATACGACAATATCTTGTATTTTCATTTGAAATAAATAGATAGAAGCAATCAAATATGTACGTCAAATCTTTTTCTACATTGCATACTAGACTGAAACGCATGTAAATAGTGCAGTGAGAGTTTATGAGGTTGCCTATTCAGCTGACTATAATAATAAAAATCAATTTGCATTTTCATAATAAAATTAACGAAATTACAACGTCTATGGATGCGGGAGGATAAGGGCGACTGCTTTTCCAGTACCTATTTATTGATCTATTGATCTATTTCATGCATTTACTCTTAACAGCAAACACTTTTTTATTTAATTCGAATTACTGGGAAAGTAATGAAAAACATTCACCATGTGTCACATCTTGGTTATTTATTAATTTTTTAAAGTTTGTACTAATACAGCAATTAGGAATGAGAAAACATTCAATTACCCAGAACTTATTTAATTCCAGGATTTAGTCATAAATAAAAAGTAAAATAACAATAATAAAATAGTCAAATATTAGGGTTATGTTCAAATTTTAGACAATCTGATCAAGTGTGACAACAAAATCATTCTTTCAAGTCATGATTGACAACGAACACAAGGTGTTCTGAGCTTTAAACAATCAATAGTGCCTAATTTTTTGCATTATTTTTGTAGTCTATCAAATACTGTATTAGATGTAAATACCTCCTAGCACCGCCACATATAGTCAGGTCGAGCAAAGAAGATATTCTGGCAAGATAAGAAAATAACTCAACCTCGGTCAATATCGATTCAAAAATTATAAATTTACTCTCAAATTGTAGAGCAGAATGATTTCTACAATTTGAGACCAAATTTATCATTTTTGAACCAATATTGACTGAGCTGGAGTCATTTTCCCATCTTGCCAGAATGTCTTCTTTGCTCGGCCAGACTATACTAGGTCTTCAGAAATCATTGTGTTTCTCTGCTCCACCCTCTACTATTGCTTTTTATTATATTGACTGATTTTATACATTTTTTTAATCATACCTGTCTGACCCTCTCCATGTCAATTTCAGCTCTTCGCAGTTTCTCCCAGCAGTAATGACGAATGCAAGTCTTTTTAGCAGCTCTGCAGAATTCGCCAGTCAAATCAAACACGTTGGTAACCAATGGACAACCACACACCTGAAATAAGTATTTCACACATCAGTAATAAAATAGGTAATCTTATGATCAAATATAATCAAAATTGATGTCAAGTCACATACCCAATTCACAATAACTTGAGACACAATAAATTCGTATGTCCTTTAATGATGGGGAGTCTTACGGATAGTTCCACCTCGCCAATATGTATATAGTCGAATACTGGTCACCCATCCAAGAGCACTCCATAGTGTTCGGGACTTAAATTTACGTTCACTAATTAGCCACCCTCACCGATCATCTTATAAGGGAAACTGGAGGTTTGAACTCAATTACTCGACACTGATGACTTTTTTCAAAATGTGATACACTGTACCGTATGTTACATCTAATCGATCTTTCTAATGAGAAATGAATGAAAGATATAGCCAGACCAAGCAAAGAAGACCCTCTGGCAAGATGAGAAGATGACTCCAGTTCGGTCAATATTGGTTCAAAAAATATTGATTTGGTCTCAAGTTATAGATTAGAATGTTTTCTACGATTGAGACCAAATCAATAATTTTTGAACCAATATTGACCGAGCTGGAGTCATTCTCCCATATTTCCAGAGGGTCTTCTTTGCTTGGGCAGACTATACCTATATTTTCCTATGAAAGATACTGGTTTCCTTGATTTTCAATAAGTGATTGGTTTGACAAGATTTTGTCTTTTCATTTGATATGGATAACTACCACAATATCACAATTCACAACTACTCAGCAAGAAAATTTAAGAATAAAATGATAACTCACCTCAGTATCACTGACTTTCGGATCTTTACAATGTTCCGGGCATAGAACACGCAGTCTCTTACAATATGTCTTGTTCTGAGGACTGTAGAAGTCGCAGAACATATTGTTGCCTTCAATTCGTGTCTTATAGATTGACCCGAAGGATGCCTGACTCTCGTACTTATTGAAGCATCTCTCCATGTGGCGTATGGCCGTGCGCGAGTGTATCTCATGGCCACAGGTGATACAGTACATGCTCATTTCTGTTTCATCATCGTTATCATCATTTTGGTTCACATCTACACTTGTCGCCTTTGAATGCTCCAATATGAGATCGAGCTCCTGTTGAAGAGAAATGAATCAAAATCTATAACAAACAATATAATCTGGAAAATCGAGCATTGTCGGTTATAACAAACAAGATAATCTGATATTGAACCAATTGAAAAAGTGATTCGTCCAAGTGATGAATTGACAGTACTATACTGAGAAATTCAGAATTATAATAGCACTAAAGGAAAAATCACAAACCAATCAATTTAAAACTGGAAATGATCCTGCTAGATGTATAATTTTTCAATTCTTACTAATAATACAAACCTAACCTAAACAGTGCCTTCTTTTTCCACACTATTCAGGTTAAGGTGCGTTTTCCAATGCACGACACGATTCGACGGTTGGCCGCAATTGTCAATCATAGCACTTGTTGATTGAGCTTAAGGACAAGATAAGAGCTGGGATACAACATCAATATTGGAATTTTAGTTACTGAAATATATACAATTCATTGAATCCACTATTATCAAGACTATAAATACATTTCTTTGGAATTTTGCAAAATTACGAAAAAATAAAATAATATGGGATTGATTACCTTGTGGCGTTTATCAAGCTCTTGTAGAACACCTCTGACTTCCAATTGCTGTTTCCTGACAGTCTCCAACTCTCGTTTGTTCATCTCCTCAGCGATACAATTAGAAAGAGTCCATTCATGAATTCGTTGGGGCAGCACCTGGAATTTCAGAATTTTAATAAATAAGAAATAGCAAAACGAGATTCTCATTTATTTATCACACTAGTTGTAGAGTGTCCAAGAATGACGTGTTCTTAGTTTGTTTCCAGTATACTTTACAAGATAGCCATCTGAATCACCCTTAGTATTATGCTACATTATTTCATTCTTCTTTTACATTTGGAATGGTTGTTATTTATTTGTGATGTTCCATCTGTTAAAAAGTTATTGGTTCACAAATATAGAATATTAATTTTGACATTTTACCCATTTTTGTCCAAAACTAGGTTATGTTTTTTTTTTTTTTAATTTTAATCTCAGTACCCTTTTTCAATTATTTTATGCAGATTTGCATTTGAAAATGACTATTAATAGTCGAAACATGTTATGCATGAATAAAAATAAATGAAAAAGCGTACTGAGATAAACATTTAAAATAAAAAACAATAATAAAGTAGCCCTAAGATAAAGGAAACACTAGGTTATGTTATATAATTTTACTCACTGACATTTTGCTGAGTAATTTTACTCACATTGATTTTTACTCACACGTTAAAATGATGATAATAATATATGATTGTTTGTATGAAGGATGAAATATAATTTCCTAAAAGTTGAGAAACATCAATCTTGTTGAGCCCACCTGATAGATTCTGTTAGTGGCCAGCTGTATACCACAAGTGTCACTGCAATATTTGCTCTTTGGTAAGGCAGGTTTCACACAGCCAGGTCCAAAACATTGTTTTGTTTCTTCAACGGGACGATCGATCTCCAAAACTCCATCAGTGGAATTTTTGCCTTTGCGTTTTGTGCTCACTTTGTGCGTTACCCGTGTTCTTGCTCCTCCTTTCTCCGAAATGTAGTATTTAGTCTAGAAAACAAAGAAATATTATCAATGATACTGTATCAATACAATAGAATAAAGTTGCAATTATCATTGTTCAATACATAAAGGTTGAAATATATGACGAACATCATTATTATAATAAATTACCTTATCAACTCCCACTTTAACAACAGTACTCACCATTACGTAGCTTGTCGGACGCATTTCGGGACACTGAGTCACATCTTCAGCGTACAAGGAGTATCTGATAGGCTACTGAAAATGTGGATGACGCTGAAGATACGACGCTCAGTCTCGAAACGCCTTCAACAAGCAACGTAATCGTGAGCACTGTTGTTAAAGTAAAAGTTAATAATGTAGACTAATTTATTACAAATCATCAACAGTTCAAGTAGGATATAAACAAAATAATAAATTGATGATAATTTTATTATTATATTTTTTCATGACTTTGATTTTTTATTGGTATAGTTTATTTACTCTAATTTCTGTCACTCAATCATAATATCACTCGATTATATTCAAGCGCATTAGCCAATCCTTTTCAATTCACGCACAGTTTCATCAAATACTTGGAATTTGTAACCACATGTTTTTTCATTGCATGTTCTTATGATGCGACCACACTCAGTCGTATTTGAGTCAAGTAGACTTGATAAAAAGATATATGTCGGATTAAAAAATAAACTTTAAACTTGGGGCTATTTAAAATAATTGATAGATAAATATCGTGGTTTGTCCCAGTGGTAGAGAGCGTCTAATCGGTGAGATTAGATAAGCGACGTGCCTCTACCACCACTGTTGTAATGGTGACCGGTTCCTCTGAATTCAATTTATGAGCCTCAAAAATCGCTTCCCGGTGGTTCGGAACCCACCTAAAGCAGTAGGTCCATTCATCTCATTATCATCCTTCCCATTACCCACGCACAGGCTCAAGAGCCCATGTGGGCATCACCCTCACAAAAAAAAATGAATATATTAAAAAAATAAAAATGAAATAAATCAAATACCTATTTTATGTAATTTCACATTTTGTGTAAAAATAATACTTTTAAAGTTTAAAAAAGGGTATTTGATTTATTTCATTTTATCTATCAATATCGGATTAAGTACATTGTAGACAGGCTGATAGTGATCTAATAACTCATTCATTTTCCTCAATGGGAATAAAATTTATATATTTTATTTATATTCAAAATGGCAACAATCCAAAATTATTAATATTAAAATTAGTATGGAATGACATACAAAAAAGAACCATAATTTTAGAATTGACAACTATACCTCAATCACAATAACTTGAGACAAATTACGATACTATAAAGTCTCGATAAACGATTGCATACATACTCATTGCCAATCCTTTGCCAAGTCGTATATTGGGTTTGTCGTGGTTAGGGTCGCCATATTTACACGCACACATAAGCAAGAAGTTTGTTTAATTTGTCCTAAGTTATCATGAATGGGGTAATAGTATGTTACGTAATGAGTTTGGAAAAGGCGGTTTTACAAACGAATAATTATGTTTTCCAAACGAGCGGTACGCGAGTTTGGAAAATAATTATGAGTTTGTAAACTTTTCCACACGAATTATGTACATTTTTTTTCGTCATACTAGACTGAGAAGGATCTATTAAAACCTCAAACAACTGAAAACATTAACTGAAGCCAACATAACCTCAACACAACACTATAGAACAAACGCACACAGTGAACTGTCATGGCAGCTCGTTCGACGTTCGACTCGTTTATTCATACGTTGGAGTTCGGAAAAAACAGCTGGGCTAGATTTTCAGTGCTGTAATTATCATCGTGATGATGACTAGTGCCGTAATAATCATCAAAATGATTATTCCCGCATTCAGAACAGCTGATCTTTGATTCTCCTGTAAACGGTAATTTTCCAAACGCAAATCTAGCTTGGAAAGTTGTGTATTACATACGAGTATGACGAAAAGTATAATTTTCAACATTCAGTACAAGTAATCGATGAGATTTGTGGCTCCCATTTCGACTGAATAGCTTAGTATCTACACGAAGAATAGAAATTTCTGTTCCTATCGAGTAAAGTGAATAAGTTATTAGTTCACTATCATCTACATGACTTATCTACTTGATCAAGTCAACTCGACTTAGAAACGACTTTGTATGGTCGCGTCATAAATGCCTTAATTAATAAAAAAGCACAATATTGTCTATATCACAGAACATTTTATTGGGTACAAACAATTGTTTCAATGTTTTCACATCATCATCAGTACTAAAGAAACAAATTTTAGGTTATGAGTGAAACTATGGTAAAGTACAATGTCGTGGCAGTGAATTTGTAAATGAAACTAACAATGTGAGAGGTTTGAATAATGTAAATAAAATAAAATTGATTACAAATAAAGTAGAATAATTGAAATGAATCAGGTTATTATTATTAATATTATTAGCGTATGGCTTCATTTGATGGGGAGACCGAAAGGTAATTCCACCTCGCAAACATAACCATGTTTCGCCAATTGGAAATATGGTAAAAGTTCTTGATTATTTTCACTGTAATTGAGATTCAGAAAAGTCTTTTACAATCTAGAAAGTCCGAGAGTACCAAAACACTAATCCGAGACTGGAAAATTTGAAATTTGAGAAAAAATCAAAAAATGGGTAAAAAGTAAAATACATTGGAGGAGGGTAATTTGAAAAAAAGTAATATGGATTGACATAGCAAAAACAAATATGAAAGTGCAACAGAGTAAATGAAGAGGTTGAAACAAGAGAGAAAAAAATGCCTTAATTGTCCATATTAGTTTTATGGTATCATGCACATGAGGTGTAGGCTTATAGATAGCGTAAGGATTTGTCCAGAATGCACGCCAATTCCGGTCCTATTTCTAAAAAATATGTTTTTATCAGGTGGGAAGTTGGTAATGGTTCCGTCACTCAACATTACCACCCTACCACCTGATAGAAAAATCAGAATCAGAATCGGAATCGACCTGCACTCTAATTGTAAGTAAATAATCGGCGATATGATGATATTGTTCATGTTGAAACTCAATGGGATGAAAGTGAACAAATTATTGGGGCAGTAATTATACGGCGTTATGCAAAAATGAACCAGCCCACAATCAACTACTTCTGACATATCCAAGTTGAAACCGCAATAATGCTTCCCAGTTCATTCTTCAATCAAATATTCTGATTTTGTCAACACATAATTATATGCTTCAAATATTTTAAAGTAGGTATTTAGATACATAAAAAGCGATAATTTCTCGTTTTATGGCAATTATAGTCTGCCAAGCAAAGAAGGCCCTCTGGCGTGATGGGAAGATGACTCTGACTCGGTCAATATTGCTTAAAAAATTATCAATTTGATCTCAAATTGGAGAAAGCAATTTGATCTACTATAAAGACCACATTTATATCGTAATTCTTGAACTAATATTGACCAAGTTGGAGTCATTTTCTCATCTTTACAGAGGGTCTTCTTTGCTTGGACAGACTATATATGGGTTGGTTTCTTCCTGCATAAATCACATCTTTCTTTTTCATTGAAATATTACGAACCGGACTAAAGTTTCCCGTTCCATGTGGGTTGGTTCCTTTCTGCATAATTGCAATCTATTTGTATTGGATCAGCTGTAAGAGATCATTCACAATAAATAATACAATCAATTGAAAAAAAAATTCAGCTGATATTGAGGAAGTCGACTCTTCACAAAGGAACCAAAACACACAATCTTAGTGAAAGATTTCCAAAGTATAGTAAACCACACAATCTGAAAATAGTTTTACAGGAAGGATCAAGTCTCTTGGTTCCATTCTGCTTTACTAAATCTCCGATTATTCGAAGTTGTTTCCTGTGATTTTCTTTCCCCCAAACAGTTAGATACCTATTGGGTTTGTTTTATTCTTCAGAACATTAAAATATATTAGTCTTATCATCTCAAATATTGAAAAGTCTATTTTTCATAGTTGTGGATTGGTTCCTTTTGCATAACTATGTCCAATTACTGGAACTAACTTACCACTATTTTCAGACACTGCATATGAACACACTGGTCTCGTCTATTTTTGCGACAAGGAGTGCACTGGCCACATTCCCGTGTTCTATAACAATTGGCGCATCTTCCGCAAGGCCTCTGGCGTATACCGGTCAGTTTAGACATCTTATCAGTCTCCTTACGCTCGTTTGAGACTAGAAACAAACAAATTCAAATAATATTGGATATATCTATGTTCTATACTGCCGTGCTAAGTAAGAACGCCGTATCTACACTTCCATCAAAACTGAGAAATCATCGATCAAAGCTAGTTTGGCACTATTTTCATATCATTTCAACGATGTTTTCGATTCAACATTTTTCATTTCAACGATCCCCTCCTTTGGGAGATTGGCTGTCGTTAGTAAAGACAGTCAGTCGTTTCCCGTTTCTGGAGGAATAGTAATTATTGTTGCATTACACTCTAACTGATTAACTGCATGTTATTCAGAGGTGTTCTGCATCTTCACTTGGTTGTGAAGACTGGCTTATGGTTGAGAGGATCGACGTGCTAACCACACATTACCTCTATCCTGGTTGATGATTATTGCCTGCTGCATTATCTGTCCGGACTGGGTGGGCATTCTGGTGGGGTGAGGGTGGCTTCGGCTCGGTCGGTGTTGTTTCGGGGGCTGTGGGTTCTATTGAGAATTTATGGCTTTTGAGCCGGTATTGGCCAGGCTAGGGTCGTTTTCCCGTCTTGCCGGAGTGTCTTCTTTGTTTGGATGGACTGTATAGTTTGGTGAATATGAAACTGGCAACCAGCTGGTAGTCCTAGGCCCTTAGGGCTGTTGCGCCATTGACAAACAAAAAATTCAACGATTTTTTACAATCAGAGAGCTTCTTTGAAATGTTAAAATTCATCCTATGCTATTAGAAATGCAAAAAATATATAAATTATATGAATTTTTATCAAATTTGTAGATAAATGCACGAGATATGTTTTTGTATCATTTGAAACACAGTATCTTTTCCGCATCTATCAATGCACTGCACAAACGCCGTATCTACAATGCTAGTGCTGAATGTGGTATGCTACACAGCAAGAATGCCGTATGTCCTGCATAATCAGTAAAACGCCGTATCTGCACGGAAAGATACGCCATTCTTACTGTGTATGCAGGACATACGGCGTTTTCGAGTTGTAAGACCCTTGATTTTGGAAACATGCGGCAAAAACGTTCACGATAACTCGATAACGGTTAAGATACAGCATTTCTGAGTGCACCATTGGAAAGAGCGCATCAAAATTAGTAATATTACATATATAACTCAAAATGTGACATTTTTTCACATACCGTACGGCGTTTTTACTTAGCAATGGCAGTATAGATAAGCCAAACAACGTAGTTAGGTGAGTGGATGGTTGATGCCCGGCAATGAGAGTATTACAGTTGGTTGGTGCCATCCACCCATTCAACTGCCATATTTATTTTTTGAGGTTATGAAATCCATATTCACACGAAGCTAATAAGAGATTATCTTCAATCAGAAGCTTGTCTAAAGGTAGGTTTCAATGTCTACGAAATTCGCACGTGCACATGTGCCTAAGATGCAATAGAAACACAGCGTTGAATAGAACAAGACACTGGTCAGCTGATTTTAATTTGCGTTACTCCATAAAACTACGTGTTTCAATTATTGCATCATGCGCTCGACATGTGTCCGCGACTTGTCGTAATGGAAACTCACCTTTAGGTGGTAAATTCTTGTTAGTTACATGCATACTAGTTTGAGATGACTATGCTCTCAATATTAAAGAATTTCAAGGTGGCAGCTTGAGGGTGGATGGAAGATAGGGTGATAGATATAGTATGGTCGAGCAAAGAAGACATTCTGGCAAGATGGTGAAATGACTACCTAGATCAATATTGGTTCAAAAGTTATACATTTGGTCTCAAATTGTAGAGCAATTCTGCTTCAATTTCAGACCAAATATATAATTTTTGAACCAATATTGACCGAGCTGCAGTCTTTTTCCATTTTGCCAGTGTCTTCTTTGCTCGACCAGACTATACAACCTTAAACCCTTTTCCACCCACCATCTACACACCTCCAGAACGATCGCAGCATAAGAAACAGAATCTACATGATATTATATGGCTTCCAAGTCATGTGTAGATATACATGATAGACATACCACTAAGCAATACTTTTACATCAAGTGATGAAAATAAATTAATATAAAAAAAATCTCTATTCGCGACATTAAGCACTCAAGTTCAATTATTGATATATTTGGCCCAAAGGGCTGCAACCATTGAGAGTATAAAGATGCATAAAGTATAAAGATTCTGAAAGATAATTAAATTCTATAGCTGACGACAAAAGGTTAGGCGGTTTCGTCTGCCTCTTGTACGTGATGTTACCTAATAACAGCTGATGTAAAGCATCTATTGTCTCTTTTGATTTAAAAAACATCATATAACTTAGGTTAGATTTTGGAAGTTGTTTGAGCGCAAAAGGAGCATCCATTGTCTCTCTTGATTTCAAAAGCATCATCTAGGCATAGCTAAATCAAAAGTTGGAGCGCAAGAGGATCAGACGAAACCGTTCAACTTTTTGGCATCAGAGAATTAAAAAACTTATAAAAATCAGAGAAGACATTGTTCTGAACAAACCATAAGATGAGGGTGGAGTGATGTCAACCAACTCCTTGCGTTCCTTTCGTTTCTTCTTCTTAGGCGAACAAAATCTCGCTTCGATTTCAGCTTTCACTCCGGATTTGAATTGAGTCTCAAGGGTTGGGTCTTCATCTTGACATCGCTACAAAAACAAATAGAATTGTCGAGATTGATTCGTTCAATTGCTGTGTTAACGATGAAGAGAAACTAATAACAGTTATTGAGTTAATCCATAGAATGTGAGTATCCATAGTGAACTGCAATACTGCATAGCAAGTAATAAGTATACTCAATAATACGTATTTAGCAAACGAATTGATTAGATTCAGAAGCACAATAATTTTAAGGGGATAGCATAGAACTTCATTTTAAAGCACAATTTCAATGATCAATTCTTTGCCACAACTGACTTTTCTATACCTAACTTAATTTTTTCGAATACCATTTTTAATATAACGATCCATGAATAATACTGAACAAAATTTCATAATGGATTTCACATGGTAAAGTCTCATGCTATCATTTCGTATTGTATCTAAAGTTTGAAAGCCTATGACTATGTTGGAGCTCTTTTTATAGAACTGGGCACTTAAGAGTGGGCGGCAGTAGTCGGCCATCTGCCGAACAGCAAATTTATTGGCGACGTTATTTATGGACAGATATTCATGTTCTATATGTCATTGGAAAGATAGTTCAATTCTCTAGGCGCTCTAATTTTAACTTTCAACAATTATAACACTAACTTATAACATTATCAGTTGTTTATTATTACAAGTAATATTATTATTATTATAATTATAAGTATTTTTATTCAAATATAATACATCAAGTTTTAATTGATGAAATGAAATTATAATAAAAAAGCGGCAAATGCTCCAAGAGATTTATAAAAATCACATTGTTCTCATACGATATGATTCTGCTGTTTGGTAAATGGCCGACTACTACTGCCCACTCTTTGGATATTTGCCTGATATTTATCTACACAAATATTCTACGACTTTCATTTAATATTAACACGTATCAACTTATAACTTCAACTCAGTCGTTTCCCGTCTCTGGAGGAATAGTAATTGGTGCATTACACTCTAACTGATAAAGTGCATGCTATTCAGAGGTGTTTTGCGCCTCCAATTGGTTGCGGAGACTGGCTTATGGTTGAGAGGATCAACGTGCTAACCACACGTTACCTCTATCCTGGTTAATGATTATTTGCTTGCTGTATGGTCTGTCCGGCCGGGGGAGGGGGGAATTCTAGCGGGGTGAAGGGGGCGGCTTCGGCTCGGCCAGTGTTGGTTCGGGGACTGTGAGTTCTGATTGAGGATTTATGGCTTTCGGGCCGGTATTGGCCGGGCTGGGCCGTTTTCCCGTCGTGCCGGGGTGTCTTCTTGGCTTGGACGGGCTGTATAGTAGAGTGAATTTGAAACTGGCAACCAGCTGGTAGGCCTAGACCCTTCATGGGCTGTTGAGCCAGACATACATATATCAACTTATAACATAGAATTTACAAGAAATTTCTCATCTTACCATGCAGAAAAATTGACGGATGAATTTTGCATCTCTCTCCTGAATGCCAATACAGTCTCCATGATACCATTCTTCACAACTGTCACATCCTCTGAAAAGCATAATAATGGAACGAATGTAATGAAAAATATAATTTTCAATTAAAATTTATTAATACATAGATTATTGACATCTTTTTTAATTATTAAATTATTTTTTATTGCGGATGATGCCCACATAATTATTTAATTTCAATTCTGCGTGGGTAATTGAAAGTGCGAGGGTGATTTATGAGATGGTTAGACGACCATGCCTCTGATGGGATTCGAACCCACGACCGGGTAGCCCTAGCGGACTGAAGATTGTAACGCCCCAGTCCACCCGGCCGGCAATATATGATAAATTTATTAGTAGGATACAAATTATTATATTCTTGATATTGTTATTAATATAATAGACAATGATAGATGTAGAGACTGGTCTCGAGACTGCACTTCAACTAGCCTGTAACTAGAATTTAAGACTATTTTTCTATTTAAAAAGTAGAATAAGTAATATGTCAATCTTTATGCTAAACAGACTGGATACAACAGAACAATCTGTATAATACACAGTGAATTGTGTCTATTCTGTTCCATTTTCAATATAACTCGTATGTAAACAGCTAAATACATTCTTCTAGCACTAGCTGGAATTATAATTTTGTATAATTTAATTCAATAATTATATAAATAGGTGAGTGCAACAAGCGAATGTCCAAAACTGCTCCTCCTCCAATTGATCCAAAACAAAGTTATTAACATATTACAATGATCAATTCTTGTATTATTATCATCATCATCAATTTTAATGTATCATTAAGTTTTATAGCAATAAGTGACTAAGAACAATAAATTGTTTCAAAAAACAATCAGTGTTTCTCCCTTAAGTTCATTGTTCTTACTAGAACAAATAAATAAATAAATAATACTCACATCATAAATCTGGAGGAATCTGAAGATCTGCAAATACAATACTTTTGCCCATCTTGCTTTAAAAGTGTAGCGATTTTCGATTTTCGTTCAGGAAGCTGAAACTGCTTGGCAATCTCTTCTCGCTGAAAAAAATCAAATTGAAACAAGTTATTTATTAAGTGAGTGGTGATAATATAGGCCTACACCAGATAGACAAGAAAAGTGCAAAGTAAAGGAAAGTCGCAGTGCCATGTGACGGTAAGCTTAGTGCAGAAACAGAATTATGAGGGCTTTTCACATTTTCTCTCAATTTTACCTTTTTTATCTATAATAATTTATTAATTATTTATTTATTCTGTCGATGGATTATAATGAAGGGTTAAAACACAGACAACAAAGTATGTATTACATGAATATTCATATTTATAATGAATTTGTACAAGGTTCACCCACAGTTGTTCGCATGCTTGTCAATTTTTATTATGGAGAATCCCCCGATCGCTGGACCGTGACGAAGTAAGTTCTTGGACGTTTCATCCATATAATTTGCTCTAAACTTCTTAATGAACAACAAAAGCAAGAGTTTTATGGAGGTGGCATAATGAGGATCTTGGCCATATGGTATTCATGTTGAGGGTAACTCATAAATAGATATACACTATACTATTATTGTAATTCACATTAATAATAACAGTATTTTTTAAAAATATAAACACTTTTTAAATAGACTAAAAGAGAAGAAAATAAATTTCTTGATCACACCAATGGTTAGAAGGAATTCTCTCTCTTAAACCTCTGAATAAAGTATTCAAATACAATTCAAACGAAAAAGTGTGGCTCAAAACAAATTAAGCTTTATAAAGTTGAAATATTTGCGCAAGAAATTCTAGTTAATTGAGTCACACATTCTTCGTTTGAGTTGTATTTGAATACTTTATTCAGAGGTTTAAGAGAAAGAATTCCTATTAGACTAACCATTAGTGTGATCAAGAAAGTTATTTTCTTCTTTTTAGTGCATTTAAAAAAGCGTTTATATATTTTTTAAATTACTGTTATTTTCATCGTTTTACTTTTCATTAAAAGATATGACGGAATTCTAAAATTTTGAACAAAATAACCCAGAAGCGAGTCTTAGAACACAGAGACTTAGGAGTTGAAAGGCAAAAAATTAAAATAACATATTTATCATGTGTACAGCTGATGAACACATACCACACCGAATCCAATGAAAACGATGCTCAAATTGTAGTGTCGGATGGTACCAATCAACTAGTAAAAACCAGAACTCTTTATGTGGCCTATGAACCGAGATATAATCGAAAATATATGGCGTGTAAGAGATTCTTCTCAGGACAGAGAAGCTAGTTTAAAAGTACATATAAAAATATAAAATACCTTAACCTTAAATTTTATAACTGCCTTGATGTAGCCTACACTACTAATTGTACTGTAAAAAATAGATCAAAACTTGAATAATATTCATAATTATATTATCAACCCTAATCCTGAGTATTGAATATGGGGTGCCACAGGGCTCAGTTTTGGGTCCTGTGCTATTTCTAATTTTCATAAATGACCTTTTCCAAGGCAGCTTCAATGGAACCCCTGTATCATTTGCTGATGATACAGCTTTCGCTTATTGTTGTATAGATAGTCAAAATCTTCACACAAATATATAACTGAGATTTCATAAAAATACTTGTGACCAGACAAACTGTGACTGCAGTATTGTCACACAGTCTGACTCTATAGAATATCTGGGTTTAGTGGTAGATGAGAGACTAAATTGGTCTAATACCATTAAAATTTTAAAAATGTATCTTTTTATCATGCTAAGAAAATTTTATTTTCTTAGGAAGATTCTTCCAGAGGCAGTCTTGCGGCAATTGTATTTTGCTTTGGTGGACTCAAAGATAAATTATGGTATAAGTTGTTGGGGTTCCACTTACAAAACCAATTTAAAGCCATTACTCACATTACAAAAAGCAATTATTCGTGTGATGACAGGTGTAAGGAGAATGGAGCACTCATTCCCAATTTTCCAATTGTTTACCATTGCGTTATATTTTTGTTTTTAAAGTTTTGTCTTCTTTTTTCTTGATATCAGGTGATCGTAGCAGGCAGTTATATGAGGGAAATAATTTACATTGCACAAGAAGTGCAGCAAATAACTTTTTAAGGCTTCCCAGATCATACACAACTTTTTTTCAAAAATCATTTGTTTTCCTTGGCCCAAAATTTTTTAATAAAGTGCCTGATCTGATTAAAAGATCCAACAATATTTATTCTTTTAAAAACCTTATTTTCAAATGGCTCATTAGTGTTCCACCTGAATTTATTGAGAGTTTATTCATAATCATTGGTTAACTTCATTTTTAATATAAAATAACTTTAGAAAATAATTTATGCTAACACATGGGTTTTTTCTTCATTTTTTAATTGTGTGAATGATGAGTGAATGTAGTATTATTTTAAAAAATTACAGCTACTCCTACTTGCATACAAATTTTCAATAATTTAGCAAGTAGTGTCTTATTTTGACAAATATAAGTGATAATTTTGTTCTATCATAGTCAATTATTTTAATTCTCTTTTTTGAAATTATATTCTTTTGTAAAGTGCAATTGTAATTTTATATTGTCAAAATAAAAGTGATTTTATTTGATTACTCCAATCATATTGTTTCATAATTTGTTTTCTAAGTTATAATTCAATTCTAAATGACAGTTCACCATACTATATCAATTTTTTTATTGCGGATGATGCCCACATAAGCATTTTAGCTTGTGCGTCGGTAATGGATGATTGATGAGGTGAAAAGCACCCATGCCCACTGGGACTAGAACCAAGACCAGGCAGTGCTAACGGACTGAAGGTTGTGACGCCCCAGCCCACTGCGTCAACCGGGCCGGCGAAAATCATTTCAAATCATGTGATCGAGCAGAATAATTATGTGCTTATACACACGAAACGGCATTGTGAAACTCACAAATTAAAATTGTTCTCTTCTGTGTACTAACTTAGAATAGAATAAAAAAATAAAAATAATAATAATAATAATTGTAGGAATATCTCCATCCTTCGTAGTTTCACTAGTCGTGACTGCTGAGGTGACGGTACTTTTTGGATGTGCCACCCAGTCATTTATTAGGAAAAATTGAACTGACAAACGTAGGAACAACGGGGGTTGTTCCAAATGATGATTCACAGTGCATGATGAATCACCAAATAATGATTGGGAATTATTGTCACATCAGCATCAGACAGATTTCAACCATTGATGAGATATGAAACTATAATATGTACTACTACAACTTAATTTCGCAATTCGCAAGTTACCGTACCTTATGTTTATGTTGTCACTTGCCAGTGCCAAAAAATGTCTCAGATAATAATGCATTTTATAACGACCTGTTAGTACTTTTTCAGTTTCAATATTTTGTACGCTGTAAATAAGGCTGTATTCTTTTCAAGATGTAATACATATGTAATTATCTTTTGGCAATGAAATTCAATTCAATGTAATAAGGATTCAAGGAGGGCCTAGGATTTTAGTTAGTGTAGGTAGTGATATAAAATTCCCGGGAATTTAAGATCGGGGAAATATTCCCAAAAATCATAAATTCCCAGGATTGGATTCCCAGGAATTTATTATTTTTTCCATCTAAAATGACTAAAAAGGACGTTTTTTGGTACAAAAAGTCTCAAACACCTGTTATACAACATATTTATGAAAAATATATAAGAATGAATAACTTAAAAACTGAAATAAGTTGAAATAGGACGGTAATTCAAGTTCGTATATTGATTACATTTTCATTACCATTACATTATCTTACCACTGTCTATCTAATATTTTACTACTATCATCTAGTCTCACAAGTTGAATATTCACTAATAAATGCCTGTAACTGTAAGTCAGGTAAACTAACCTAAAATAAGTCAAATTTTTCCAGTGTACTTCGAATTCCATTGCATTAGTTAGAACTTAGAAGTAAGTTGATTCTATTACTTTGCACAAAGATAATTAACTCCCTGAACAAAGAATGTAGAATAGAAAAAAATAGAAATTATGTTTTGTTTGTTTGTCAATGGCTCAACAGCCCAATGAAGGGCATAGTAGCTGGTTGCCAGTTTCGTATTCACTCCACTACACAGTCCGTCCAATCAAAAGAGACACCCCGGCAAGAAGGGAAAACGAAATTATTATTACATGTTATTATAGAAATTATTAGATGCAACAAAATATTCTAAAACAAAAACATACTCAAGTTAAATTGAATATCAAAAATAAAATAATTCCACAGCTCACAACATTTCAAGAATCACTAAGGCTTGGTTTAAATTACTAAAGTAATTGTTGCATTACACTCAAAAGAGTTCTTCACGGTCAGTGTTGTTTCGGGGACTGTCTCGGATTGTGGGTCATTCTGATCTACAATTTGAGAATTCATGGTTTTTGGGGCGGTATTGGCCGGGCTGGAGTCGTTTTCTCGTCTTGTCCGGATGTCTTCTTTGCTTGGACGGACTGTATAGTAGAGTGAATATGAAACTGGCAACCAGCTGGAAGGCCTAGGCCCTTCATGGGCTGTTGAGCAATTGACAAAAAAATAATACAATAAATTCAAAGTCATAATTCTATTATATTATGTATCTAAATTATATTTATGTGTGAGCCGCTTTCTACTTGCAAACAACATGTAACACCAATTCACCAAAATGACAAAAAAAATGTTTAGCAAAGTGAGCAAAAATTGTCATTACAAGGATGATTTACAGCTTATAATGTGAAAAGTGACTGAGATTGATAAATTCCAATCATTTTGAAACACTTAATAACGTGAAAAGTGTTCAGATTGATCAATTTCAATTATTTTGAAGCAGCTTTAAAAATTCCCAAAATTTCTTGGCCAGGGAAATATTCCCAAATCATAAGTTCCTTCCCACTGGGAATATTCCCGATCCACATCACTAAGTGTAGGTATTATGAATAAAGAAATTCAATGTCGTACAGTAAAGCTAGGCGAGCAATGCTAAATTTTCATGATTTTTGCGTCGGTCCCGTCGTATCGGCCTGAAATTGAAATTGAGCGACCTGAAAACTCCGACACCAGACCTGAGCTAGCCATGTTACACGAATAGTCTATTATTATTTTCATGATTTATGCGTCAAAATATGCAGAATTAATTCTTGTAATCTAAAATTTGAATTCCAATGAAGTATATTATTTCAACGTACCATTTCAACGCCGTAGCTTCAAAATTGTGAAACTTAACCTAACTTAGTTGACCTAATTGAAAGATTGAAGAAATCTCACATTTTAACATCATTCATATAAAATAATACTCGACTGAAAACTCATTCAAAAGAACAGTTATGGTTTGATAAGTTAAGATATGAGAAAACTTAAATTTTTCAGTAAAATAATAATTATTATGTTGATGTAACTTACAGACAATCGTGAAATTTCTTTATCGCCCATTTTGCCTTCTTGTAAATAGAAATAATAATGGAATTCTCTGATGAATAGACAAGACTCGAACCAAAATGACGGAATATTTCAACAACACAAACAGATCATTTATAATATCTATGAAAATATTTCAAAAAAATTATCACTGGGCCTACATTTCATTTCATTTACAAACAATTCAAACATAGACATGAGTCATGACTGATGACACTCGCGTCTCGCACACGAGCACAGTCGCGCATGCCGCATAGTGATAACAAGACCAACTAGAGGAAGACCGCAACACTGGTATCGAAAACCTACAAAATGGCGGCAATGTTAACTGTCATGGTGTCGTATTTCCTATGCCTATCCATATCAAATTTAAGGCCGGTAGCCCGGTATGATTACACGGTAATATTTCTATTATCATATGAAGAGTGATAAAAATTAAATATAGTATTTCCATAATAATGATAATAGAAATATTACCGAATAAATAAAGTGTAATTCAAATAGCGTCTGGTTTTTTAGATCACAGTAAAATATCATTCAAAAAAGATTTATACAGTTACCTTTCTGAAAAATGTTTATATAGTGTTAATGAGCATTTGTGTGACAATCATGTATGACTATTATTATTCTGACAATGTAAAACATAGCTATAGAATTATGACCAGGGCCCTGGCTTATAAACATTTTACAATCCACATTACTCATAATTCGTGGATTTTTTGGGCGTTTCTGTCTCATAAATGTTTCCAATCAAAAGCAAATTCTACAGTTTCAGCTGATTAAAAAAATGACATGAAACGAATTTACCTCAAGTGAATAGAATATCGGAATAGTCCAATGCTATTCCTTTAAAACCAAAACTTTGCTCCTAATTTAATGATTTCGATATATAAATTGATTTATCATTATGAATATATTTAATAATAAATATCAATCATTATTTTTATAGTGAGATCTGAACAGGAATCATTTTTGTTGCTAAAATATTATCATAACCTACAAAGAAAATCATAAACAAACCAAGTCAGAAGACCCTAGCCTTGTAATCTAAAATGGCCGTGATGATTCAAGTTTGAACAGCTGATATTGTGAAGTTTTTGTCTGAACCAATTTACATAGACATATAACCTACATCTTAAACCTTCATCATTCATCATCACTCATTCATCCTTTGCTTAAAATACTTGGAAACCAAGTTGCAATTGTAAAGAAAGAATAAAGAATACATGGGATTTCCTATTCCACTCGAACCATCGCGACCATTTTGGATTTAAATTTTAGGGTCTTCTAGTGAGTTTTGGCTGATTGTTGATTCAACAGCTGATCCTTTCCAAATTTTTTTCGAGAGTTTTATTGCTGAATCTACAATCCCAATCACTTGTTTTTCATCAGAAAAACAAGCTGTAGATCTTTATAAGCCAGGGCCCTGGTAACTTACTGCAACACTGTACAATGTAACTTACCTACTGTGTATAACATGTGAAATAATTGGTTTTGCTAGGTATAAGTTAATTTCACTTCTGATGATATTCAATTGTAAAATTTCAAACTTTACTGTGTTGAATGAATAAATATTATTTGAAAAAATAAACTGTGCTGAAATGAATTAAAGGACCACAGAAAATAGATTACAATAATTGAGGCAGAAGGTATAAGAAATGTTTTCAAACTATAAACTCTTGTAGAGATAACATATGTAACAAAAGCTAGATAACTAAATTTAATAAAAAGTTGAAAATGTAATATTTTATACAAATGAGATGAAACGTACCTAGACACTTTGAAGCAATCTGAGAGTCAGTGTGGAAGAGTATAGCGCCATTGTTGCCAAATCATAAACAACACAAATTTATATTGAACATTATTATTTCTTTGTGAGTAGAAAAGTAATCTTTTGCATGTTCAAGCTACCCGATTATAATTAATTTGTATGTATGTCTGGCTCAACAGCCCATGAAGGGCTTAGACCTACCAGCTGGTGGCCAGTTTCAAATTCACTCCAACTTACTATACAGCCCGTCAAAGCCAAGAAGACACCCCGACACGACAGGCAAACGGCCCCAGCCCGGCCAATACTGGCCCAAAAGCCATAAATTCTCAATCAGAACTCACAGTCCCCGAACCAACACTGGCCGAGCCGAAGCCGCCCCCTCCACCCCGCCAGAATCCCTCCCGGCCAGATAGACCATACAGCAAGCAAATAATCATCAACCAGGATAGAGGTAATGTGTGGTTAGCACGTTGATCCTCTCAACCATAATCCAGTCTCCACAACCAATTGGAGGCGCAGAACACCTCTGAATAACATGCAGTTAATCAGTTAATGCAACAATTACTATTCCTCCAGAGATGGGAAACAACTGACTGTCTTTACTAACAACAGCCAATCTCCCAAAGAAGGATATTTATTTAATTAATAAATAATCAGATAAATAATTTATCTGAATGAAAATCAACCAACTAACTTTAAGGTTTCCAACTAAACAACAACTATAACTTCAAGGTTTTTAAATAAACAACTTGGAAATTATATTTAAAATAGTGTTTCCTATCATTGTGATATTTCCTACGATCCTACCAAGCAGAATTCCATGGGACAATAAATCTGAATAATAATTATTATTATTTACGTTGTCATTAGTGTAATAATTATTTAATATTGTCATATAATAATAATTATTTACGTCAATTGTAGTGTAAATATAAATTATTATTATTATTATTATTATTATTATTATTATTATTATTATTATTATTATTATTATTATTATTATTATTATTATTATTATTATTATTATTATTATTATTATTATTATTATTATTATTATTATTATTATTATTATTATTATTATTTTCATGAGGATGAGTGATGCATCCATTATAATCAGATGTGTTTCTTATTTTGGTCACCAAAGTGCGTTACATAGTGGATCACTATAGACATACTATTTATGTATAGTTATTCTATGGTCATCAATGATTGTGAACTACAAAAACAATCGTCCTGGGGCTCTTCAAATACTTTTACACTGAACTTTTTCCATTACCTGCTTACTTTACACTTTTGTTGGCAGCTTGTATGACAAAAATTAAATCATAATCCTGGTTTATAAAACTCGGAATCTAAAATAACTTTTGCACGATTCATGAGGTTTGAGTGTAATTATAAAACATAGGTAGGAAATCAAAGAAATGAGAAACTTCTGTTAATTTATAATTGATTTATTTTTTGACATACATAAAAAATAATAATCTACTTACAAAAATGATACCAATATTTATTTCTAAAGGGATGTATTTTGATTGATACAAAGGTAGTTTGATTGTCTAGTCGAGTCCTGTATCCTAATCATATCTTTTGGTGTTTCAAACAGAGGAATTCAGAAATACCTACCTTCAAACCCATGAGGAACAACAATTGCGAGAATTCATGTCGTTAATAATAAATACCATGAGGAGAACAAGGATCAGAGACCCAGAAAAAATAAATTTTTGATGGATGAGAGTGGAGAAGAACTCAAATCTGCTGACAGAGTTAAATGTCGGTGATTGTATAAATCTTACACCAATCTGAAATCCCAGAAATCGCAATTTCTGATATTTGGGATTTCAGATTTGGGTAAGATTTACACAATCACAAAAAAGACGATTCATCTTATTTTCAAAATTGACCGAGATAATGATAGAAATACATTGAAAAAATTCTAAAAAAATTGTATTAAAAAAAATAATTATTTTGAAACAAATTCCTTTCATAAAATTGAAGATATAAAAACGTTCTTTCATTTAAAAAAATTTGTGAGTTTATCATAAGTGGGAGTCTCAAAAAAGGTACATAAAGTTGTTCAATTTAACATTGGTGGTATATGCCCTACCGACTCCCCTTAAAAGTTTAGATTTAAGAATTAAGATTTTATAATAATGACAAATATGATTTTATTGTGCAGGGAAATATCCCTAGTTTTGAGATGACACTGGTGGTGACTGGCATCACTGGGGGATGCTGGAAGAGGCTCAAACGACGCAGCATACATAAAGGTTTCATTTGAAAGTCCTGAAAGTCGTGGACGGCAAAAGCATGTTCTCGGTCGACCAATCCATGTCTACCTTTGACTGCTTTATTTGAGCCAATTCCAACTGTTCCAGCATACCCCGCTACCACCAGTGTTATCTTAAAACTAGGGATACCTACTTCCCTGTCTCACTCTGTATAATAGATCCATGGATTGTTTGAATTTGTTAATTTCACAAATATCATAATACAATCAATTGCAGATAAAGGATAACTAGAAACACAGTACCTATTCTGGAACGCATTGTTCTCGAAAAACGAGTCTAGCATTATAGCAATATATTGGTTCGTTCTCATAGCTTATCCCTAGCTTATATCCTAGATCCTTGTTTCTATGATCTGGATTCTAGTTGACCAATGGAAAATGAGTTGTGATGATGAGACTTGATGTTGATGTAGATGACAGAAGATAGTTTCTTTGGAGCAGTCAAGAATTCTTCAACTACTGATCGTCGTATGGCCTACCAGGACTCTTTGGTTTTGGAGGATCAGTCACGTAAGTCAGCTCATTCAAATAATACCTGAAAATCAAAGAATATTATCATCTACATTTCACTTACTGACTTATTTTACTTACCATTATTGAACTGACCGTTATTTTATTTACTCAATTCTTGAAATAAATAGATACAAAAGGAAAAAGTGTTGAGTAACCTCATTGAAAATCATAATTCAAATGATTTCGTTTTAAAACTTATTCTATTTATATATATTGTTAAAAATATGATTGGAAACTATCAATGTAGACTATCAAGGACACTTTTAAATAGGAAGGAACCAAGCGCTTGATTTTAATAATAAGAAAACCTAGACTTTGTCAAATTTCACTAATTCATTATAAAAGCTTACATAAAAAATTAAACTTTAAACTTAGGGATATTTAAATTAACTGATAAATAAAATGAAAAATCAAATACCCTTTTTTTAAAAAACTTTAGAAGTATTATTTTATTTTATTAAATTGAGCTTTTGGCGCTACCTTGTCGTAATCTATTAATCTATGTAGTAATATAAACCACGTTAATACGGTAATAATAATATTATTATCAATAAATTTGAAAACAATATTATGTTGTAGCCTATCCATCATGCTATAATAAACTAAAAGGGAACCGTACTTGAAATAACTTAGTTTCTAGTTTAACTATGAAATAAATTACTCATTGCAATACTTGATAGTTAATAACACTATTTAAAATGGTCATAATAAATAGAAATAAACATAACACCGTTGTTATTTTCTCTCTATTCTCAACTGGGAAAATCTGATTTCGCTAATTACGTTAATTTTGCTTACCTACCTTAATTCTGATGTTTGATCTTATTATTATTTCTGTGCCAATAAAACATTTTTAAAGAGAGTCAGCTCCAACTAGGAATTCTTTTCCTAATTTCATTAACGTCGTTTCTTAACAACGTTTTCATTTGACAAGTTCATTTCTGAGATTTTTCTCTGTGCATTTCAAATAGGCTACATCAAGATCTACTTTGTAGTGCGCACTTGAAGTGAATAGGTTTCACAATACTTTTAATAATTTATTGAAACGTGAAACCCCTTTCTAGTAATGAAAATGAAAATAAATTCAAGACTTATGATAAAAATCAATCTAATCGATCTACTATGCCTGACCTAGGCTGAGCACGCGTTATGATTGTCAAAAGTGAGTTTAAATAATTATTAGGGTTTAATTATTATCATTTACATAAGTTTTAAATAAATATTTGTATGTATATTTTTTAATAATTATTTAACGAACAACGCTAATGAAATTAGGAAAATAATTGCTAGTTTTGGAGCTGACTTGTTAGCTACCTTTTTATTTTGCATATGAAGTTTTATATCGCCTATTATGAAAGAGAATAATCCATTCTCAATTATGAATTATGTTCATATATGGCCATTCATAGGAGACAGAATTTCTTGATAGAGAAAATTTTTTGGTAAATCATAAAGAATAACATTTTTCAAATGTTTTATTGGTACAGAAATACTAGTTGAATCATAGCATTTCAAGTTTCATGACTGGTGTAAAACCAACCTTATTTTTCTATTGCTTGATAAAAGAACACAAGCAAAACAATACTAATAACGTACCTAATTAATTTTATTGTAATTGGTAAACGATGACTATTTTTTGTAATGAAAATGTGAATAGAAAATAGTCTGATTTGAATTTGAATTTATTCAATCCTTGTGTTATATTATAGCCCACTTGATTCTTCATGTTTACTACAGTACAACAGCTCATACGAGATATGAGCTGATTGATATAGTAGTCTGTCCAAGCAAAGAAGGGATTCTGACAAGATGAAACAATGACTCCAGCTTGGTCAATATTGATTCAAAAAATATAAATTTGGTCTCAAATCGTAGGAAACCTTGATGAGGGAATGTCACCAGTTCGGCCAATATTGGTTCAAAAAATATTGATTCGGTCACTATTAGAATGTAGATTAGAATGTATTCTACGATTGAGACCGCATCAATAATTTTTGAACCAATATTGGCCGAGCTGGTGTCGCATTCCCTCATCTTGCCAGAGGGTCTTCTTTGCTTGGACAGACTATACATATAAGTTGATTCTCAACTTACGATAACAAACAGTTTCTTACCAATTCTGTGCATCGGCACAATCGAAATTGTAGTCCCAGTCACAAACTCGATATTGCTGGTTGAACGATGTATCGTTGGCGCAAATGTAAGGGATGCGCCGCCCATCCTCGTCACACATGTGGAAGATCTGACAGTGGTGTTCTGTGTCTGCGTAGAAGCCTACAGCTTTGTCAGAGCAATCGAACGTAAATGTCAGATTTGGAAAATCTTCCCACCTTTTCACCTGGAAAAATATTAATAACCCAATTAAGGTAACAGATAAATGCATGTATCGATGGATGATTCCAATTGGACTATAATGGATAAATTACTACTATAACTATAAAACTGTACACACAATGACAGGTAGATGGGAGAGATTGTGTTGAAATAATGTGGGGTTTAGGGGGTTAGGGGGTTAGAGATTAGGGGTAGTTTTTGAATTCCAGATCGAGTAAATAAATGCAATTCGGTGGACTAATAATATGTATTCTCCTTAATTTGGGAGATTCGCTGTCGTTTGTGGATATAGTCAGTCGTTTCCCGGCTCTGGAGGAATAGTAGAATAAAATAGAATAATTATTTATTGATAAAAATTTGATCAATACAAGCTTAATTATCAAACAAAATCACAAATATAAAATCACGCTTTCACGTCGTCAGCTGAAAAGCTGGAGGAATAGTAATATTTTTGCTGTATTTACTCTAACTGATTAACTGGATGTTAGTCAGAGGTGTTCTGCACCGTCACTTGGTTACGGAAACTGGCATATGGTTTAGAGGATCAACGTGCTAACCACACGTTACCGGTATACGCCTGCTGTATGGTCTGTCCGGGCGGGGAGGGCATTCTGGCGGGGTGGGTGTTGCTTCGGCTCGGTCAGTGTTGATTCGGGGACTGTAAGTTCTATTTGAGAATTCATGGATTTGGGCCGGTGTTGGCCGGTGTAGTATGCAAAGATTGTTCAATGATGACGTACTTGGGTGTGACGTCATTAGTGTACGATTCTAGCACAGGTGCGATCCTAGCATGCGACACCGGGTTTTGGTAGTTTTTCCGTATTTTCAGGTGTCTTATTATTCTTTGCTTAGCCGGTCTGTATAGTGGAGTGTGAATGTGAACTGGCAACCAGCTGGTAGGCCTAAGCCCTTCATAGGACTGTTGAGCCATTGAAAAAACAAACAATAATATGTATTATTCTTATAAATAATAAACTCAACTGTAAATGATATGTAAGTATGGCTCAACAAACCATGAAGGGCTTAGACCTACCAGCTGGTTGCCAGTTTCATATTCACTCCACTATATAGCAGAGGTAATTAATCATCAACCAAGAAAGAGGTAAGGTGTGTTTAGCACGTTGATCCTCTCAACCATAAGCTAGCTTCCGTAACCAAGTGACGCCGCAGAACACTTCTAAATAAAATACAGTTAATCAGTTAGAGTGTAATGCAACAATTACCATTCCTCCAGAGACTATAGAAACGACTGTCTATATTTACTAATGATATAAGCCAATCTCCCAAGTGTTGTTCCTATATAATAAGCATGATATTAATAAAATGTGAGTTGATATCTATCTTTATATAGGTACTACCGTAGGTACTGTGAAAACTGGAAAAATGTTTTGTTTTCCTCTTGTATCACTCTCTATAAAACTAATTGACACTTTGCAAACTACACTTTCTCATTATGATCATTTGATGACATTGATATTATGATCAGGAAAATCATGATTGTTCAACTATTCTGCTAAAGTTTTCATTACAATAATTGCACTTTGTATATTTTTACTACCATTTTATGGCAAATAAGTTTATTTGATATGATTTATTGAAAGTTTTCAATTCAATCAGAATGATAAAAATTATGAGAAGCTGAAATTCAAGGAAAATGAGAACGCATCCAAGCCTCATCCTATTAGTCAATAATTATTATCTACTTCTAAATTATTTTGTTTACAAAATTGCAGTTGGTACTGACACTAAGTGGTGTTTCCCCTACGTGGGAAAGGAAATAAAAACGTACGGTATGATAGTAGAAACATAAAATCAAAGATACTCTACAACATCATAATCAATAATCATCTATTCTAATTCTAATGAACTCGAATGAATGAGTGCAAATGATGAATTATTGTATATTAGGGAACACTTACCCTATGATGTACTGTCGGTTTTGAAGAGACGTACGCATAGGCTGAAAAATGAAAGAAAATTCAATGAGTTTTCTAGAATTTATAAATAAAATAAAATAAACTAATAAAATTAGTTGAATACAGCTTCAACTATCCAGGTAGGTTTAAACTATTCACTCTAGACACAACAATTGAATTTTTATATACCGGTAGTTGATATTCTAGTGGGCTACTTGTAGTGTACAATATCTGTATCTGTAATACCTGTACTGTTTAGTACAATACTGATAGAGCTGATGTTACAAAGTTGATATACCTGTGATTATACGAATATAGTTGTTTATGGTACAGCACTGGCGGCCCGTACCCACGAAACAGGTGAAGTTCCCGTATCTTTTACTGTACAGCACTTCACCTGTTTTGTGGGCACGAGCCGCCAGTGTGGTACAGTATGTATCATGATGTTCAAAAACCTTAATAATAATTTGTAAATCTTCCCACTCTCTCACTCATTCATCCTCAGTAACAGTAAATATAAAAGACTTAATCGTACATTAATCATGTGGAGTAATATAGGTGTAAAGTGGAACTAGCATGACAGATGTGATAGAAATTTGACATGACTTTTGAGTTTGGCACTTGTGTTCAGGATGAGCTATTATGTAATAGCTGATAATACGTTATTTTTCTCCTAATCAATCAAAATATTGTTATGTCGATTATAACAAGGCGAGAAAGTTCTTATTTGTACATGCCGAAAGTGAGAACACTTTCTAGACATACTTCCGTACCCAATTTAGATTGAAAGGGAAGCTTTGTTAATCTCTCCAATCTAAAAGGCATTAGGAAAGATCAACTGTCAAGCTTCTTGTTTTGAGCAACTTGTTAATGAAAGCAATTCCATCTAACAACCAGATTCTACTGTGATGTCTTGGCTTGAGTAGCTACTAAATTGAGGGTAGCGTGGGTCCAAACCAGTCATATAGTACGAACTATCTGATGATTCAGACATTTATTGTTACGGTACGTAGATAACTATAGTCTGTCCAAGCAAAGAAGACATTCCAGAAAGATGGGGAAATGACTCCACCTCGATCAATATTGATTCAAAAATTATAAATTTGGTCTCAAATCGTAGGAAACCTTCTTCGCTACAATTTGCGACCAAATTTTTAATTTTTGGACCAATATTGACCGATCTCTCCAGTGATTTCTCCATCTTGCCAGAATGTCTTCTTTGCTTGGACAGACTATATCTTATAATTCAGACATTTATTATTCCTCGGATAACATCAATTCTCATCGTATACGGTAAGACATGACAGTCGATTATTGCGAAAAGGAAATTTCCAGAAGTTTTTTCGAAATTATTACATCACGAGACACGAGGTGTGTTGGTTGCCCTTTAGAACAATACTATACATCCTTTTCAAGAATCCTCAATCTTTTTCTAGTATCAATGCATGTGGCCAAGTTCAAGGCAAGTTCCACTTTGAATAAATTAGTTCAGTCTGGAGTAAAATGTGAGACCTGAAAGAGGTAAAGTGTCAAAAGTGTATGAGAGGGCCATGAATTTGGAGGGGACTAACCGAAATTAGAATTATAACAAATATTCAGAGATTTCTTCTCAATATCTGACTGATGTAAACAATTTCAAAACATCAAAAACTTCTTTCCTTTTCGTTCATCATGTGATGAATGTCATAATTTCATAATACCTACATCTATGCTGACGAATATATAGAAATAATTTTTTCATATTATTTATGAGCTTATCAACGAATCATTTGATAAATAATGGATAAGAACTTATTTTCTTTATTTTTTCTTCTTCTCTTTTTGATTTTCAACTTATTTTTCTTCTCTTCTCCCTTTTCTCCATATTCTTTGTTATATTTTAAAATAATAAATACTTCATGCTTGATTAACGTTCATTTAATAACACATTCGAATAGTGACTAAACAGGGGTGATCATGCTTTTATCGTCCTCTCCTTCTTTCTCATCTTCTTCACTTATTATGTTTCCTTAACCTCTTACTTTCTCTCCTCCTTTTTCGTCCTTTTCCGACTTCATATATTATCCTTCTTTCCCTCCCCCCCAATAAATTGTGATACTCTTTCCACTACGTGGTTTGTGGGAACACACACATTAAACATGATTCATTGAATCAGATGATATAATATTATTTCAATGCTTTCAAATGGGCCGAATTAACATTTGCCATGGCCTGATTAAAGGGAGCTATGTTTTTATTTATGCTCAGCTCTCTCAGAACAGTCTGAGTGCGACCTGAGAGAGCTTAATTGGTCCAGCTGGAGTTACTCTCGATCTCGAGGCGACACACTCTCCCTGACCGCACGCTGATGGTCCTGACAAAGCTAACTAAAACTAACAATCCTCCGCATAAGCAGCAAAATATATAAATAATTTAGTAATAACTTTTAGTAAATTCTCAAACACTTCAAACCTTTAAATAACCAAATAGTTGAAGAGGCATTACAGTTTTCCGGAACAGTTCTGAATAGCTTATGTTTTAAATGTTAAAGAAATTAATTTGAATTGGAATAACGGGGAATCTTGAATGAGATGATCAATTCATTGGTGCAATCATGGTAGAATTAAACTATTGGACATTTAATGGATTGAATAGTTTCTATTATTGACTTAACTGTTGAATGCTTCCATCAGAAAACCAGGATTTTCTTTCTCTTGTTTGATATAGTCTGTCCAAGCAAGGAAGAGCCTCTGGCAAGATGGAGAAATGACTCCAGCTTGGTCAATATTTGTTCAAGAATTATAAATGTGGTCTTAATAGTAGATCAAATTGAGAATTGACTGAGCTTGAGTCATTCTCCCATCTTGCCAGAGGTCTTATCTTTGCATGGACAGGCCATACCTATTCAATATTTTTCTATTACGAGGATGAAATTTGAAGTTAATCGGGAATTCAAATTCAATTATTTAAATATAAAATTGAAGAAATTCAATGGTGATACAGTCGCCATATCAATGGTGTATGAGGCCATAGTGGAAGAAATAATCTCATACAATTTGAACATGGCAAAATACACCCGATCGAATAGAATAGAACAAAATGTTCGCTTCAAAAAAGAAGGACAGGCTTACAATGATTGTAGGAGAGAGAATGTGCAACAAGCCAAACAGAAAAGAACTTTCCAAATTCATAATAATGCGTTGAAACATGTTTGTCGAACAAATTTGCTCTGTTCTTCACAATCGAGTGTGCACACACCATGACCCAATAAGTTATTCTAGTACACTCTTTCGAAAAAACTCTATTCTACTTTCAAATAGTCTATTGCAATATTAATCTCAAGAACTTCATAATCTTATCTTCTAGTTTTAGGACTCTATCTTTTTCAACTATAATGATACAAGTTATTACTTTTTCTTTATTTACAATTGTATAATAATATTGTTCTACGTGCAATGTTCAATAGAATCCTAATTAAAATATCATGTACCAACTGTAAATAAAATAATAAAAATACGCTAGATATTTAACATTAGTGCATAGTATTATTGTGCGAGAAATTCCACTGTATTAACTCTTCCCACTTTATAAGTGAAAAATCAAGAAAAATTTTGTAGCTAAAAAATAGGAAAATTAAAAATTATATTTTTAGTGAAAAATTAAGAAACATTTTTTAGCTAATAATGATAATCGAATCTATAACCTATAGTCTATAACCATCCCCTGCGAAATTCATTCAACAACTCTATTGAACTTATTTAATTTTATGATGGGATGATAGTAGTTATAAAAGATCAGTTCCGCACCAAGTTGAGATTCAATTCCATTATTGTGTAATTCGTAGCCTATAACAGCGGAATAAATCTCGCCAAGCGATCTCAGCGTCTAATTCTATATCTTTACTGTATCTTTTTGTCTAATTCGTACTACGAAACAGGTGAAGTGCCCGTATCTTTTACTGTACAGCACTTCACCTGTTTCGTGGGCACGAGCCGCCGGTGAATTCTTGTACCCACCCAAGCTTTCTCATCACAAGAATTTATATTCTAGCATGTTGTATCATTTATTAGTATATTCGCTGCAATATTGCATATATCCTGCACCTTGGCTAATTTATTTGCATTTGAGTTTCCGTCATTCCAACACGATCTTGCTAATACAGCTACTTCTCTTTAAAGATAAAGTTGTAGACTTGATATCTGATATTTCGATTCATAATCATCTAAGTTCATGATCCCAGAGATGATGATGATGATTGACCTGTCTTGACCCATGATCTTATATCTGAAAACTGGTATGATCTTTTCAACTGATTAGCTTCTCTTTTATTATAGCTCTTCCTCCATTAATACTTCTTCTCAATTATTCTTACATTCTTCTCTTACTATATTATTATCATTCTCTCAATTCAAATCGTATTCAACCTCCACTTCTACTACCTCCCTTATTTACTCTCCTTACTTTACCTTATTTACCTCTCCCTTATTTTGTCTTACTCCGTTCTCTCCTCTCTGTGTATTTCTCTCTATGAGAGAAATAGATATTACATCTCATTTATTCTACATCTCGTTCCTCTTCCCCTCTGGGAGAGATGTCTCTTCCTGTCCCATCTCCTGGGAGAGATGTCTTTGAACATCTCTCTCCAAGAATGGACATTTATAAGTCTAAACTCCGCCATTTTATGTAGATACCGCACAAATTTATATTACCGTTAGCTTATTGAATCTACATCTGTCTCATTGCAAGTTTCCATAGTTTATAATAATTAGCCAACTTATGCGAACCATAATGTAATTAGTGTAATTTTCATTTATTTTTATTCTTATAGCATAGGATTCGAATTATTGTATCATGTAATCTACATGAATAAAGTGATTGAATCTGAATCTGAATCTGAATTTCTTTTTATCCTCCCACCACCCCTTTATTTGCCAAATTGTGTACCTCTTTTGCATACCTTCCTTTTTTCAACACTGTACTCAAATGAGAACAAACCCCTTTGTTTTCTCAGAGTTTTCAACATCTTCAGGCTAGGCTGAACATTAGAAAAACTATAAATAGTTCATAGTGAATTAAGTAATAAATCATAGAACCCTCCAATTAATTATATTTCATCACAATTTTGAACTAGAACTCATTAGAGTCATTTTCGAGTGAAACTTGATCCACAATTCAATTTATTATACTTTATTGGTATTGAACATCAAAAGTTGACAACAATTGACACCAACTATTTTGAATCAGCTGATCAAACCTATTCTCAGTTAATCTTGAATAAGTAATGTTTTACTCTGTCTCTCATGCTGGTGAGCACCAAATGAAATGAACCATTTTGAATCAGTTGAATAAACTTATTTAGCATTGCGCTGATCTTGCATTGAAATTGATCTCAGATTATGCATCTCAGAATCGACCTATTACCACTATCGATTATTTGTATTAGGCTACTATCGATTATTATTAGAATATTATTCGAGTATTGTGGGTAGGAACTTTTTATTGTTAAACTGCCTAGTAAGTATTATAAATAAAATGCGTAGCCTCTCACTCGTCTTAAAATATTACCGTACATCGATTGAGTATTGAGTTGTTCTGGGTCTTCATAAAGTTATGGTCATAATTATGGTATTACAATCATAAAATTATCAAGTGTCGATGTTTCAGTAGTCGATTATTTCGCTAATATGATCGATAAATAATGATATTCATCTTCCATTGAATGACTGTGTTCTTGTCATGAATACTGATTTGCCCAAATCGTTTCCGACTCTATAATAGCTCCCAGCTACAGTATGTAATATGGCTAATTCGTATTCGATTCAACACACAAACGCCATTATTAAGATGCTTAGAGCCTGCATTTTAATCATTGGATGAACGAGCATATATGATAGGCTCCAATAGAAAATGATTGATAGTTCGATAAGTCATTGGATGTTGAAATAATAATTTGCATGGAGAATTCTCTAAGCATTGATAAATACAACAATGACACAAATTATGTACGGTTCAAGTATTCCGTTCTTATTCAAATTGTGTCCTAAAATGATTGTATTAATCACATTAGTACAAAGAGATCACTACTTGATTTGTACCTTGTACTTAACTGATTAATAGATAATTTACTACCCTACTATCTGATTAACTACTTGTTTTATACCAGTATAGCCAGTGAAACGGTGCGATTTAAATTAGTTACTAATTGTTTAGGAAATATACTTTTTTAACATTAGGCTATGATTATTAATAAGTAGCAAATATGTAGCACTCAGTGCACGAGAGGGTTCATTCTCTAAATAGAAAAGGAAGGAAATAAAATCCCTTATCTGTCTAACTTTCCAGTTGAAAACCTGCGAATTTTTTCAATTGAGTTAGGCCTTCTAAAATAGAACTTTTTCCACTTATTGTACACTACTGAATGACTTTATTCTTACTTCCTTATGGCCATGAAGCTGGGAAAATAATATTTTTAAAGAATAATTATCAACTCATTCAAAACGGTCCGTTCCACTAGCTAATATTTTATTAATTACGTTAAAATTAAAATATGTCGAATTTAAAATAAGGACGAAGTGGAAAGATTCTTCTTCAATCAGGAATCAGCAGAATATTCAACCTATGATAGTATTCATTCTTTCATTACACCTTAAGTAAATTTTTAGATTAATGCCCAGTTTCTGGATAACCCAATAAACAAATATTTTATGTCGATAAATAGGTTAAATGATCTTTTGTAATTAAACAGAGCTTGGCTGATAAGTGATAGTATGATTGAAACCAGATTAGACAAGTCGATGAAACGCTAATTTTGTTCATTGAGACATGGTAAATCGGAATTGTATTGGAAAATGGAGCAGCAAAGCATTCACTATACACGTTCTCATTGGCTGGTGGGAGGAGCCTATCGATCGATGCAGTTGAACGCCTGTCATTGGTCAAGACAAACCACACTCACTGTTGAAGTCTACTAACAAAATGGAAGACTTATAATTAAACTATTTGTATACAGATCACATACAAAATAATCAATTTTGATGTGATAATTACTAAATTTCAATTTAAGCCTAATTTACTCAGTTTATTTCAAGATTATTTCGGATTATTATCATGGGTGTGCCTTTGGTGACATCTTATCTTATTAATTATGGTCTATCAACACTTTAAAATATAGAAGTAATCATTCTAAAAATCAATTTATGGTTTGATATGAGTCCAAAATAAGGTTTGATAAGTAGTTTATGAGTCCAATTAATTATAGGTAAGAAGTTTAATATCTTACTCTTATGATAAAACTGGTTTGTCACAATTGATAAGAAGCTCAATTGATCAAGAACAATTATCAATATAAGTAGGTATATAGAAAACGTAATTAAAGACTAGTCTAGATCCTTCAAGTTCAATTATTTGAAATAATTTCTAATTACTCACCGAGGCAGGCAAATACTAATACTGTGGGCCTCAGCATATTGACGACGCCTGAAACAAAAATAGAAAAATTATTACTTTTTTCTAATCGTATTATGATTAAAAAAATAATCATTTTACTGAATTTCGTTGACAACAACAGCAACAACAACAACAACAACACAAAAACAAAAATCTCTTAATTCATTGAAGTAACGCAATAGAGCAGTCGAATTTTCATATTAAAATTCTCAACTACTCATCAAGTTCGACTGTTTCCAACAGTTTTTATTTATTTATTCAGCGTATGGCAAAACTGTGTTGATACATAAGAGTGTCAATGTCTATTGCGAGTATATTGACCAATATCTGTTATTAGCCAATATTTGTCTATTGGGTATTGACAATGAAAGGATGGCCAAGCGTGATTTTGAAGGAAACAAATAGGAACCAGTTTGATTGTGTATTTGTGTTTGACCCTAATTCTTTTCCCAATCCTCGAAAGCCTTTTGCGTATAATAGACATGGATAATGTTTATGTGTTTCCATAGGCTCACCCTACTTGAAGTTCCAACAAACATACCACGAAATCGCTACTTACCGGGTCCTTCAACTTACGTAACTGCTCAAACTTGTTGGAGAGGATAAAAGATGGCAAAATTTTTATCGTTCCACTCTTGCAGATTCATAAATAATTCATTTTTAGTTGTGTAAACCTGGGTCACAGTGCAATTGGACTGGGCTTCTGTGGGCCACATACCAATGTTTATTTCATATCCCATCTTCCCAATTAAAATATAGTGTGTCAGCTTATCAATATTGAAGAAATAAACAGATGAGAACTGCAAACATATCTCTATGGACATGCATACTTTTATGCAGGATATACATACTACTATGGACATATAGTCGTTTACTCTCCTCTAGTAGTTTGCCATACGCTATATATATATATATACTCTCCTTCAGAACCCGTCATCTTTCTACTTTAATGTTTTAGTTCGATATTTACATAATGTTGTCATATATTATTGAAATTTAGAGAGACTTTCAATTTCTTCAATGTGTATCCATACTAATTTCCACTCATTCAAATGATTTGACTGATTTAGAGACTGATTATTATGAATCAAGACTGCTTAAAAACTCTTCAAAGTAGAACAACACTTGCATTGACATCTAAATCATGATATTCAACTTCTGATACATGATATGTGCATGATAATATGTATAGTCTGTCTAAACAAAGAAGACCTGGTAAGATGGGAAAATGACTCAAGCTCGGTCGATTTTGTTTCAAAAATTATCAAATTGTAGGAAGCAATTCGATCTACTATTGAAACCACATTTATAATTCTTGAACAAATATTGATCAAGCTGGAGTCATTTTCCCATCTTGTCAGAAGGTCTTCTTTGCTTGGACATACTATACTTCAGCCTGAGCCTGTTGGTTCTCTCCGAAATCAAACTTTATCATGATCATTTGTGTCTATATTTTTGTTGATGAATATTTTGATGATATTGAATGAATTGATGATATTTCGTTTCATGTTAATTAGAGAGCCTAGCCCATTTAGTTACTTTTGTACTTTAGCAATAATTCCAGTTGAGCCCATTTTTTTTATTTTTGTACTTTATCAGCAATACCAGCCAAGTTTGAGAACAGACTATTTTCAGACCATTTTCAGAAACCGACAGTTTCTCGATGAGATTATCTTGACTGGCAAGAAGTTCAAAGAAAAAACTTCAAAAAACTAGAAGTTGTTTATTTGAAGGAAACTGGGAAAGTTCAAGAAAAGATATTCATGAGACGAAACTTGTAAAAATTTTGTAAAAGTGATCTAAAAGACAGCTTATTGACATGAACTTCCAATATTTATATATTCTATACATTATGATTATATTATACATCTCGTTCGTCGTATCAAAACCAATACGTATAAAAAAATTCGCTCCGGCAGCTGGCGGTCGGAAAGAGTGCATTTCAAATGCAATTCTATGATGGCTCAAATCATATGACTTATAATGAGCTATTCAGGGTATGAATTCAAAGGTGCCGTTTTCGAAAAAACACAATTTTCGGCATATTATTCGCCATTTTTGATTGGATTTTTTCCGTTGATGGCTCAAATTGTAGGGCATAATAAGGGTATTATACACACCAATTTTCAAAACGATCAAGTTATTGGTCGATTTGTAGTGATTTTTTAAAATTTTCATCCCCTAATTTCACCCCCTTCCTTGGACCAATTTGGCTGGTTAACGAACTTGACCGAGATATTAACAATAATGATTTTTGTGCAAAATTTGGTATATATATATATATATATATATATATATATATATATATATATATATATATATATATATATATATATATATATATAGAGAGAGAGAGAGAGAGAGAGAGAGATATGAATTTGAACGGACATCAGATTCGTGTTCTAGGGGCTCGGAAACGTGTAAAAAATATATCACATCATAAATTTTCGATTGTCAGGGCAAGACCAATAGTGCATTTTTTCGAATGAAATGCACTAATATAAAACAAAACAAATTTAATGGTTGGGCTTGGGGAAAATTTGCAAAATTGTGTACTGGCGATCAAGCCCAGCTCAATATAAACATTGTACGATTAGAAAAGTTTATACTCCTTGATAAACATTGTAAGATTAGTAAAGGATGACATGTTGACCTCTTATAAGGAAATGATTGCAAATTGCTCTTGAATGAAGGTACCAGGTGACCTTTTATTTGGATTCTTATCTGAAAGCTAAGACACTGAAACTGTCTGATCTTTCACATCGTATCTAAACCTTTTCATTCATAGATTTCGATCTGAAAGGTGAGATTCATTCAATTTCGTCACACGCTGAAGGTGACAGCATATGGATAACGAATATTTCGATTGCACAAAACTTTGATTGTGCCATAGAGGGACTATCCCGTCATAACATTTATTTTTTGTGTTTATTCGAGTTCCAAATTAAATAACTAATCATTCACCAAAGATATTTGAAATAAAAGAAAATATATTTTTTCGAAAATCAGTAAAGTCCGTTAATCCGTAAATTATGTAAAGTACGCTTCTCTTGCACGTTCAAATTAAAACAAATAATCTAAAAATACAATTCAATGTAATTTTACAGATATACTAGGAATAATTCCAAGTAGCTCAAGAATTTTATTATTTTATATTTAGAATTTCATTATTCTTGGAATAATAATTAGAAGCTCCATATGATGAAGCCTACGCTGATTGCATTTGGTTTCTAACCGCTCCAAATTAAAAGAGAATTTTTTATTGTGTATTGTTATTTTAATGGTATCATATTATGTTGAATTTTTCTTGTTTATTCTGTGCAATGGTTCTCTCCAAAATTAGTGCAACAATTAAATCAATCAGTCGGCCAGGTTGGCGCAGTGGATTGGGGCGTCACAACTTTCAGTCCGCTAGCACTGCCTGGTCTGGGTTCGAGTCCCAGTAGGCATGGCTGTTTTTCATCTCCATCAATCACCTTCACACTCAATATCCATTACCCACGCACAAGCTAAATTGCTTATGTGGGCATCATCCGCAATAAAAAAATATAAATGAATGAAAATCAATTATTGAACCATAACTGAACTTTTTAGCATACGATATGTGGAATTTGGTGTTTACATTTAGAGATAAGTGGTAAATTAGTGTTTACATTTAGTGATAAGTATTAAATCTCTGGGTAATGCCAAAAATTCTTTGTATTGTATTCATTAACTATTGGTATGCGGAATATCGTTCATGCCACCAACGCTGATTCTGATTAAGCATGAAAACGCTGGAGGTGTTGTGGAGGGTTTGCGGAGAGGAAACAAATATACCGGCGCTTAACTGGCGCTAAGGTAAAGCAGACGAACTTGGCGGTTGAAAAACAACTTAAATAAACTTCAAGTTCTGTCCGGGCAGTCGATGAGTGATCTATCAGAGCATATATCGAAGCGAGTAAAACAATATCAATACTAATTCGATTTCGGAGACCGCTTTCAGACTGTTCTGACAGAGTTGAGGATTAAAAAGAGGCATTCGCCAACCGTCAGTTAAGTTGGCGTCTGGTATACGCCACTGACACACTGACGCGACTCATCTTCAACCGGTTGGTTACTTACCAATGCAAAGAAAGGTCACAGACTTTCTCTGCTCATGATCGGTAAATCACATCTGGTCGGAGAGAACCCCTACAACCCCCCTCCCCCCCAACAAACCGGTATGTTAGATAATGTAAACAGTATTAACAGCGATATTGTTGAAAGATTCAAAAACTGTATATATTTCAAATGCAAATTTAAATTCGTCGTTGTTACTTCAGCGGAGGGTGAGCCTAGAATACTACTTGACAGTTAAGTAGAAAATTCTGGTTTTTGCCAATTTTCAGCTTGTTAAAGTGCAACACAGTTCATTGCTTGACAGTTGAGTTAAGAATTCTGGTTTTGCAAATTTTTAGTTTCTGTCAGGCGTGTAATTTCTTCGTGGGACTGATGAAGCTGTAACGAGAGTTCAGTTCATAATTATTCTGGTTTTTGAGTACTTTTTATTCATATTTTGATTGGGAAGCTGCTGGATATTAATTGCTCTTGGCAAAATTATTCATTCAAAATCGTTTGATAATAATTATGTATGAGTATATGGTCTCATATAAGCGTAGATGAAGAGTCTAATGAGAATATTGTTTTCATGATGATGTTGTGATGATAATACTATGATAAAAATAATATCTGGAGAAAGCGAAAGTAAGATAGAAATAATGGAGAGAAAAAGAAGGAGGAGGAGCGAGAGATGGAGGAAGAGATGTGGAGGAAAAGGGGAATAGAAGAATACAAACAAGAAGAAGAAGAAGAAGAAGAAGAAGAAGAAGGAGAAAAAGAATGAGTAGATGGAGGGAAAGGGAGAGGTGGATAGGAGAAGAAATTACAGTAATAATATGAATAAGAAAAGGTATTAAAATAGAATGAAGAAAAGAAGGAGAACAAGAGATACAGAAGTGGAGAGGAGAAAGAGAGAACAAGAAAAAAATAGAAGAACCTTTTCAACAACAAGAAATCAAATTATTTTTTTCCGGTTTCATTGTTGGGAACTATATCAATCTATAAGATATGTAGAAGGATCGTGAGAACGTCTAAGTACTGTGTCTCGTGCAATCCCCTACTATACCATTGTATACTACTATTATATAATAACATAAACCCAGTTTAAACCCAAGAACTTTAATAGTCCTTCTATCACTGTATCTTCGAAATCTGTGAAAAAATCCAACTCTAATCATCCGTATAAATAAAATATATTAACAACTTGTATCATCCGTCTTCCATCTTTATTATATCTATTTATAATAGGATGAAAGTGCCAGGAGATTGTATATCTATCTACACTGTGAGCAGTATTTTCTGTGCTTTGCGGACTGCCTATAGTAACGCCTGACCTCATAAATAATCAGTACAGTACTCTCTAACGCCAACTCTCAACAGATGAGCCGGCGAAACCAGCGTTCTGAAGTACAGGAATTCGATCATTATTTTGTTATCACTGCTCTTCTATTCTTTCTGGCATTATGGTTTTATTTGAATTTTCAGTAACATTCTATCGTTGATGAAAATTAAACTTTAAACTTAGGGCTATTTGAAATAATTGATAAATTAAATGAAAAATCAAATACCCTTTTTAAAAAACTTTAGAATTATTATTCTACAAATCATGTCATTTAATAGATATTATTCTACAAATAATAATACTAATTTTTTTAAAAAGGGCATTTGTTTTTTCATTTAATTTATCAATTATCGTTGATGAGTTTATTTTTAATTTTGTTGAGGCCTATGGGTTGATTTTTAGGGGAAATCTATTTAGAATAATGCGAAATTTATTATTCAAAAGAAGGCTTTAGGACTTATTTATAAAATGAATTCAATATCTTTGTGTAGGCCTCTCTAAAAAGAAGAAGTTGTTGACAGCTTCAGTCATATAGGCTATATATATTTGAGTTGAAAAATAAGGGATCAAATCATCATACTGGGCTTAGAGTTTTAGTTTACCCAATTCATAGGCTTAGTCTAATGGAGAGTGGACCATATTATATGAGTATGAAGCTATTCAATGCACTCCCCACCCAGATAAAGGAGCCGGAAAGTTTTCTTGCTAAGCAAAAAAATAATTTCGTTTGAAACAGTGAGCAGACACTCTCCTTTTCCTTTTTATCTCTCTCTCCGTCTCTCAATTCTTTTTCATATTCTCTACTTCATCCAAATCGACATTATCACTTTTCCATGATCAATTTAAATCGAGCCTCCCTTGTTCTATCATAAATTTGTCGTAGATTGACTTTTAGTTCATCATATAATTTTTGCATAATTCTATTTTCGCGTTAAATTTAAATATATACAGAATTAATCTTATACAGCATTTATCAAATTTTTTTGAAAGCTAATTACAATAAGAGAAAGTCTCTCACAATCTCTTCAGTTTCCATAAAATAAGTCTATAATAAATTATTCTTATCAGTTTCAGAATTTATTATTATAGTTAATCAACAATAGACCTCCTAGGAAGTGTTCATAACCAAGAAGAGATTGTGGTAGACGATGCGCAATGATTTTAGTAGAATCACAATTATAGTTTTTATAATTTTATATATAATTATTCATGGGAGCTCAATGCTTGTGAACTGATAAAAAATTAAGATAAATATTTTCATCCCAGATAATTTAATTTTTTTTTTTATTCAATTTCTTCCATTCTTAATGATCCAGGTTCTAAATCCACAAAGTTTTGATCCCAGATATTTAAATTCTTTTTCCATTTTTTGCTTTTGTTTCACGACGAAGAGACTCATATTATGGTCATAGAGCCTCGAACACTCAAGTATGATTTTGCATTATGTGAGAGTTCTTGTTCCATACGGATCGCAAATATAGTGCGAGTAGTGACTATTTTCTTAACTCTACTACTTATAAACGAACCATGTTCCAATAGAACCTTCTACATGGTCTTCAAGAAATCTGAGAACATAGTCATTTTTGTAACATCTTCTATGAGGATCACAGAGATACAAGTAGATTTTCATGGATGCTTTTGATAGAACTTGATAGTTTGGTTTGAATTATAAAGAACCTTGATACTATTCTACAAATTTCATGGTGTTTCAAATCTTCATGAATAAGTTATTTCAGTGATAATCGAAATCATCTCTAGTTCTCATTGACTCTACTAAGTATAGGTAATCAATTTCTTCTTCATGTAGCAGTATAGTATAGAAAGAGATATGATTTTTCATTGTACCTAGATTAGGATGAATAATATTATTTATTTGGGAAATCAATCATTTCAAAAATTTTCTGGGAATAAAGAAAATTTCAACGAGCTACAATTCAAGAAATAGGAATTGATGAAAATAATAGGCAACAGATGATTCGTGCGTAATCTATCAACTGAAATAATTTTTTATAATGCCAATTTCATAACAACGACGATTATAATTATTGAATCATAGAATTGAGCAAGTAAGTAATCAATGTGCATTGCTGTGAAACAACAATCTATTCAAGTTCTTTTTCTAGTGAGAACTTTCCCGCGCCAGCTAAAGTTTATTTCAAAGTTAGTTGAAAGAACAATGATTCAATGCTATTGCAAATAGCATTAGGATAAACACATCAAGAACCATTTCCAAGTTATACAAAAAGCTCCTTTATAAAACGGTTAAATTTCAACATTACATATTATATTGAAGTCTTGTTTCGTCTCCCAGAAGCTATTTTGTACCTATTACTTAAAAATAAAGTTTAGTTATTTCTGGAAAAGGTTTGACATTTTAGAAATAGAACTCATTCTCGCAATTATTATTAAATGACTTTGTGAAATGAAATTGAATAACTGTGATGTCTTGAAGTCTTGTATTATGTTTCTTCTACCCTTTTAGTCACATTTTACAACAAGCCTACATTTATAATTTCTCCTAATTATTTTAATCTACTTGTTTGGAGATGATCATGTTAGCATACCGAGAAAATGTCAGACTGTTGTCCTTGAAATAATTATGTAAACCTCACATAATTATTCATGTAACAATAGCTGTAAAAAATCGATAATTCCAACTAGAATAAGAAATACTTTTTACGTATTTTCATGATAATCAATAAAAGAAAAAGGTGGATAACCAAGTTCCATTTTTTTCAATTTCCAAAAATTTCTTCCAAGAGTACTAATATTCAGAGTAGTGACAGAATCCTTTGATGGAAAATAATGCTACTGCCAAGATTTCTGCCAGACAAAATCCATTCGCTTCAAAATCCTACAAGGTTACCGGTATCAATTTTTATTAGATCTTGGTTGCATTGCATGACAAAGACTACGGCTTTTTTAAACAATTATAAGAAGAGTTTTCAGAGGCATTTGATTACAAAGAAAAATAATTATATTGGAATTCTGGGTCTTTCGAAGAAGGACCTGTTATTTGAACTGTGATCCAATAACCTATTTCAAAAATATTAAACTGTACCTTCCTAGAAATTTACTGTGAAATGAATTGTTAAGGTTACAAATAACTTGTCATATAAATAAGAGAATATTTTTCCATCCAAACTGTGAGGATTTTCTGTAAAAGACCCAGAATTATTTCAAACTAATTTATGAATTAATGGATAATTTATTCAAATTCATGAATTTTCAGCGTATAGGCTTACGGCGTGTGTGTTTACGTTTTTTTTCCTAGCCAAAAAAGTAGTCTAGAGATAACAGTCTTCCAATTTTCACTCCAAATACTTTACAGTAAGTAGGTATAATCTATGTAGATCGGCTTTGAATACTATATTATGTTTCTTATAACAATTGAATGATTCTTCTGAAATGTCTACAATCACTGCTAAAACATACGGTGTTTTGATTATGAGGAATAGTATGTAACACTATTGTAATTCTCAGGAATTTAAATGATATTGATAGATAATTTCATTCTTCTCTCAACTTCTCTTCCCCTCCTCCTCCTCCTCCTCCTCCTCCTCCTCCTTCTTCTTCTTCTTCTTCTTCTTCTTCTTCTTCTTCTTCTTCTTCTTCTTCTCCTTCTTCTCCTTCTTCTCCTTCTTCTCCTTCTTCTCCTTCTTCTCTACTTCCACCTACCTCTCTCCATTACACAGAACTCCTCCATTCAAACTTGGAAACAAAATAATCAGCTGAGTGTTATTAAGTATACTTCATACATTATGTCACATGTCATACATATGTATGGGCGTTGGGAATTGGAATTATTGGATGTGAAGTGAAAATGTAATGTATAATTGAGATATAATAGTTGTAATGGATTATTAAATCTAGGCTGATCCTATCGTAAATAATTTCAATCCACGAAGCGTAGGTAATAACATTTCAATTTATAGACAATAAAGAACATATATTTCTATCCAGAATTGAATGTAAGTCTCCCCATGAATCAGAAGTATACATGCACTGTCAAGCTCTTCTGATGCAATAATTGCTGATTTATCAACTAGATTACTGGATCTAGATTTATTAAATCTAACATTAACAAGATCATTTTGAGATGTTAGGTTCGAAGACCGCTCCAATTTAAAAACATCAATTGTGAGAAGTAGCTCCAGGGTTTCAAATCTGCGTATTGGTTTATGTTTGAATTTTTGACCCATTATTGAATCATAAATCCCATGATAATCTAGGATGTAATAAATACTAGTAGGACTTTTCTTGAAATCCATAGCCCATGAAAATTGAGGTTTTAATGGTGTAGTATATTTTTGTAATCAGTTTCCATGAATATTTATTTGTGATATTTTCATCAAAATTAGGAACGAGGACGATTTGTCTGCGTATCGATCTTTAAGTATTGTTTTTTTTTAGTTTATCCATAGATAATTGTTGTAATGTCTTGAATGAATGGATGATTGAATGATAATCATTATATGTTATAATATTCATTATCATCTTAGATAGGACTATTATTAATATTAAGTTGTATTCCAACATATTTAACTTGTACAGGAACAGTGTTGAGTTGTTGATTTCAAGATTTAATGACTATTTTTTATACCGAAGCATTTATTTTGTATAGCATTACAATTTGCAATCAATTTCTATATTCATTACCAATTCATACACATTCATCCCTATTTACATCATGACTTGTTATATTGCTCACTGGTATTCATTTTTACATTTATTTTCAAAATAGCCTAAATCGAAGATATTATAATATAATCGAAGATATTATAATAGCACAAGAAGATATATTTTTGAATATACAAAATATGTATAAATGTTAGTATTATTCTGTGTGAACGTAATATTGTAGTTTTTCTCATGGAATCAATACGTAATAGCATGAGTTTCTAGAGCATTATTGGAAGAAAAATATCAATAGACTTCTCTCTCCATACCATTGCGTAATCTGACACCAAATACAAAAATATTCTGCAAAATATTTGTGAGAGTAAGAACGCTAATAGAATCAGAATACAGTGAAATAGAAGATTTATTCCTCAAATCGAGTGATATTTTGAGTAAGTTCAACGTTTGTTTTAAGTCTTGGGTGTTGAGTGTACTGCTTGGGTGTTCGGTGTTGAATGCTTTAAGAACCATGAAGTTGGAGCATGTTGCTTCAAGTCTCGAGTTAAAGGATAAATTTTGAGTAAGAGTCAACTATTGAGTTAAATAAATATATTACTGAATATTGGAAACTGGACAATGTGAGAGAGAATATCAGAAAAATATTGATAGATTGCATCCAACCAAATTACTTTCATTCAGGGTTTGTATTTTATTAATTAGATGAATATTTGTTGACTAGAGTACTGAAGACTAATATTAATGTTGTCTTGAATTTACAAAAAAAATCTCAAAATCCATAGATACAAGTGAATCACAGTTATTTCATTTTTGGGTTAAGTATCATTTAGTATTTGAGTATTAATGAAAAGAGTACTGAAGAGTCAACAATGTTGAATCAAATTGACAAAGAAAGTGATTTTGTTAGTTCAACAAAAAAGATATTAACTGATATAATACATCATACATTAAGATGATATAATACATTCTATTAGGGTTATATAAGATTGTATATATTTTTTTCTAGAGTTGGGGTTGTCTTTTGGGGCTCACAAGATACTATTTATTTATTACAATGTTGAGAAGACAGTAATAATTCTGGGACAGAGAATTATGTTCCAGTATAGTCTTTGTCATGTGAATTAATAAAACTTTAAAAAATATTTAATGAAGAGAACAAGTTTCCTACATAGAGTTGTGGTACAAAAATGTCGAAGACGATGGGTAATGTTTATGTCATATTTCATGTTGTTCAATATTTCATGTTTCAAAAGAATTTTCAACTATAATTTTTGTCAGAGCAAAGCTGTAGTAAAAAAGCCCGATATAGATAATCATCCACTTTCACTGGCGGCTCGCGCCCACGAAACAGGTGAAGTGCTGTACAGTTAAAGATACGGACACTTCACCTGTTTCGTGGGTACGAGCCGCCAGTGTCTCTTATTCCTCGAAATATTTATTCTTCAACTGAGATACATGATTTTTGTTGAGTTCGTTCTATTCAACTCGATATTTCTTTTATTGAATTCAAATTTAATTCAGTGTTTGATTTAAAATAAAAAATTGGTTACAGTGAAATTATATGAAATTAGATGGTGTAATTGATAAACATCTCATTTGTAATTTCAATTTGATGAAGCCGTTAATGAAATCGAGATGATTCAATTGTATTCAACTTGTTAACCCTTTCTTAAATTCAAAATTAATCCAGTTTTCAATTGTAAATGAAAATTGGTGATGGTGAAATCAGATAAGTAATGAAATTGATTTCTTGGTCCTTATTTTGGTTACATGTAGTTTCTAAATTTTACATTGTTATTAATAAATGTTTAGCGAATAAAGTCAACGCTCAGGTTTTACCTTGTATACTTTTCCGTAAACATAGAGGGATCTCTAGTTGTGGGAGCTAGCTTCATTGGTAACTAGTATTTTTTATTCTATCTTACATAAATTATGTTTGATGCTATGAATATTTTACCATTTTATTATGTTTGGAAAAATTATATTGAATTGAATTGATGATAATTTCCTGTTTAATTTTAATGGAATGGAGCCGTAGTTAATGAAATAACAATTTCCTGTGTAATTCTAATCAAATCAAGCTGAAGTTGTTAATGGAATCAGAACAGTATTCAACAACTACTAGATTTTAGTAGTTGTTAATGAAATCTGAATAGAATAACAAGAGATCAACAAGTGAGCACATGTGTGAGATAAGGTGGAGTAGACTTACCAGTGATGCTCTCGCAGTTGGTGAAATACGGAGAGTGCAGATGGGCGGCATAAGGGGCTTTATAGCTGTCTCCCACTCCCGGACAAATCTCCCTGCTGCTGTGGGTGTGACAGTGTGCACATCTTCATCCTTATCATTGGGCAAAGTTGATATTTTCAATATTTCGACTACTGGTAGGTAGGTGACCATGGCTTCCTATTATGCGACATTCCTCAGCCGCGGTCATTGAGGTTTTCGCAGACACTTGAAAAGTGAAAATAGCACTCATGTTTCGTGTACACGGCTATTTTGTATCATGTATATGTTGTTGTATGTATCATTATGTTGTTGTATCACACACAATATGTGTGACTTTACATGGGAATTCGGTTATTTTGGAGAGGTGGAACTTCCTTTGGGACTCCTTCTCCTCGCCAATAACTTTACGCTATTGAAGTCATACGCAAATAATATTATAAATATTTTGAATAATAATCACAGAACCTTTTTTCTAGTGCATTACAGGAACTATTATTAGTATACGTGCATTGAAAAAGGGTACTGTGATTATTATTCAAAATAAAGAAAACAGTGATAAAAGTAGCTCTGAAATAGGCTAAAATAAATATTATAGGTAATATGTTTGCAGAAGAAAGTAATTTTACCTGGAAAATAAATTGATCGATAACATTCCAGATTAGGCCTACGCCTACCTCACTGAACATATTAACGAAAAATATTATGCATTGTTTATAAGAACTATTGAATGGATGGTAACCAGTAGATTGGAGGATATACGTTTCGAGCAATTCTTATATTTCTCTTTCAATAGTATGTTTACCATCTCTCCTTCATCTCTTTCTTTCTCTTTTCCTTCCACCTTTCTTTCATTTTCTCTTATTTCTTCTATTATCTCATTATTTTATTGATTATTTCAAATGTAAGTTCTTAATGGCTTTATGTATTGAGTCATGTTAGCATCTCTTACCTGCGCACAGAGCTGACCTTGCAGGTGATTGGTTTCTTGTATTTTAGATGAACGTTTTGTTTAAGTATGTTATGTTTTATAAGAACCACAATCAAGTTTGAGGGTGAGTTTGATGTGTGTTATCATGGTTATTTACCTCTACATAATTACATTGCACTGGCGGCTCGTGCCCACGAAACAGGTGAAGTGCTGTACAGTAAAAGATACAGGCACTTCACATGTTTCGTGAGTACGAGCCGCCAGTGGTACATTGATGAGTCGACTTAGGCCGGTATTACACGATAATAGTTCTATTATCATACGGTAGTTGATAATATGGAAAGAGATGTAAATACGAAATCATATTTTCATCTCTTTCCATATGATCAACTATGATGATAGAAATATTATCGTGTAATACTGGCCTTATCAAAGTGTGAACCAAATTTAACATTGAATCAAATTCATATATACGCTTTTATTTGATTAATTCGACTTATCAACACGATGTCAAGCCCTAATAATAGGTCCATCAATGGATAAATTGTTACAATTGAATCAAGAAAAAAGAAGATATTATAATCGAGAAGATGTGATTATTTCAGCGGCAATCATAGTTGAATGCAGTCCAGTAAAATTCTAATAGTATTTGGTGTATAGTAGAGCTTGAATTGAACAAATTAAAGTGTTGTTGAGTTGATCATATTAATATTGATGCGAGTTAATTGCGTATTTATAAAATTTGACTTTGGAATTTTTGCCAAGAGCGAAAAATTAAGTCAGTTGATGAATAACTGTTATCAATTCTCAGCTCTCCCAGAACAGTCTGAAGCTGTCTTCGGAAGCAAATATACGTACTAGAAGCTGGGGTCGCTCTCGCTTTGATGTACTCTTGCAGACTTCTCACCGACTGTCCTGACAGAGCTGAGAATTGATAATAGTCATTCACCAATTTTTGGCGCCAGGTATACAAACGAGATTTATTAAATGAAAACGGAACTGAACTATGGACACACTGTATTCCAACTAAAAATATACAATCACAATCTTATCATAACAAAATTCGATAAGTTTTTTGATAAAGATCACAAAACTCAATATAATTGACACTATTCTGTGTTTTCATTACGAATAAATATCTCCACATCTCACCAGACATAGTGCCAGAAGGAAAAAGTATGATTTAAAAAAGAAGATTTTTTAATCCAATTGAAACTTTGTTATAGGCTGGAACGATTCTCTTCGTCATCAATACTTTATTCCAAGCCGAATCAGAGCTCGTTGTGGACTTTTACTCGCACCTGATTGGTCGATGTTGTATGACATAGGATATTCGTCAGCTGGCGTTCAAAATGGAATCCACCAATACAATTTGAGAAAATCGTGCTGTAAGGCACTGGTGGCTCGTGACCACGAAACAGGTGAAGTGCTGCATAGCAAAATATACGGGCACTTCACCTGTTTCGTGGGTACGAGCCGCCAGTGCTGTAAGGAGAATTGAATTTATCATTGGTGTTTTCAAGTAGACATGAAATCTATATCTGATCAACAAATTGAATCTTCAACAACTAAATTTAATGTTTAATCTTTAAATTAATGGGTGTCAATTAAATAATTAATTAAAAAAGTCTTTCTGGTTGATCATGGGTGATGTACTTTATCTGTAACAATGAGAAACTTTTTATTACACGTCTTGTTTATTTTTCAGTTGGCCTCGAGGAACAAAATTAAGCCGTATAATATCATCAGCCAATGAGAGCTCATGAAGGGCGTGGTCTTACTTGACACTTGCAGTGTACTCGTACATGATTGGTCGACGTTGTTGAGAAATTACACTACTGAAATTTCCATTCATTTATTAAATTTGAAGAGAGGCGTTCCTTGAACAAACTGTTTGTTTGAGTGATAATTTTTTCAATAACTGAAATTAATTGAATCTCATTGTTTCCAGAAGTACCGTCAATAATGGTTATATTTTTCAATCACTTGATAACAGTTTTCCCAACAAAAAAAAACTTATCAAAATCTACTGGCGGCTCGTTCCCACGAAACAGGTGAAGTGCTGTACAGTAAAAGATACGGGCACTTCACCTGTTTCGTGGGCACGAGCCGCCAGTGTCAAATACTTTGGTTGAGAAAACGTTAAGAACTCTCCTTCTGCCATTTTCTCTACTACAAGATAGCGATCCACTATTTTAAGTGTGTTTTAGTGTCATGATTTCACCGTGAATCAGTAGCCTACAATTCAACAATGTTTTGCGTGTGCGCTTGTAGTTCAATATCTTAATGAATTTAGATTTTTGTGTTTCGTTTAGTGTGTGATGAATGTATTACTTCGGTTGTTAGGAACCCAACTAAGGCTCTTATCATCATCATTCTTGTCTTGTAAATGTGAACTGATGCTTTTTTCATCAATAATAAAAATTATGTACGATCTGTTGAAGCGATAATATAGTATATTTTGGAATGTGAATGGGTAATTTGCATCAATTATGCAAATTCAAAACTGATTCTTACACCCCCCCCCCCAATGTTACAAAGAAAAATGTTACAATAGATTTACATACAGGTACATACATTAGAAATTAATTGGAATCTTGCGATCCTTCTGCATTAGACTGCTATAGCCTATGTTGGAACATTGTTCGGAATCACCCAATGACAATGGATTATAATTAGTACCTACCTAGCTCATAGCTGTCCTATAGTATTTTTATATCTAACCTATTACATGATTGCCATCTTCTTCACCCTGTCATGTAGCCGCCTACTGTGTTATCTTCAGAATTGTTAAATCAAGGCTGTTGAATTCTTGGCTATAGTGAAATGAATCAGATTGATCTGGAGGGAAGTTTTAAACTTTTTTAGTTTCAATTTGGAATGTTTTTAAAAAAGGAATTTTTATAATTGGAAATTCAGTTCAGATTCTCAACCAGGCCTTGCAATTCCTGTGTAAAAATTGTATCTGATTCATTTTTACAATTATCGTCATAATTATCGATTCATTTCTTCAATTAGTATTCCAATTATGGAATCAATTTTCCATGAAAAACAGTCATTTTTCCATATTTTCACTTTTAATCAAATGCTCAATGTTTGTAACGGATTCTCCGAAAATAAAGCTAACCTGAATAATTTATTTTGGAAAATCTAATTGTTTTGAGACCTATTTCATCGAAAGAAATAGATTAAGGAATCTTATTTCACCTATTGAAAGAATAAAAAATATTATAACCATGCATTCCTTGTTAATCCAAAAAGATAACATTTTGAACTGAACTATGTAACAAGATCCAAGATTAGAAGCTTTATCGGATTGTAACACGGAAGCAATTTAAAAGCTTAACAATTCGATCTTCTTTAGTGTTAAAAGAATGAAGTTTTTTCAAATCCTATACTTTGAGATTGTGTCATACATGAAAACGTAGAAAGGTTGAATTCTTCTTAATATGCTCCATGAAAAAGAGAGTTTTCTAGGGTCGACGAGTCATTTTCAATGGCAGTACCATTCTGAAAGACCATTAACGTCTGATATGATGCAATACAGCGTATTTATGTGATAAGATTTGATGCTCTGCAATCTTTCCAGAAAAATTTTATGCTAGGATGACTGGAGCCTCAAACCGGTATAATATTTGCCAATGATGAGTTCAAACTAAGTTCAGGTCAATGTGAGAATCTAACAGCTTCATAAAATGACAGTGATTCATATGATAAGAACCACTCACACACGCTCACTCACCTCCGAGCTCGCGAGCACATCCTCATAAATCATCAGTTAATATTTGTCATAAAACATACTTGTTGTAAAATTTGTATAAATTTAGCAATAGATGATCAATAAAAAGGTTGTCAATCTGATTTGCAGTAACGGTATAGATAATGATAGTTACAAAGTAAATTACAAGGAAGGATCTTTTACGCTGTTTGATTAAATCATGATCGCATTGGTGGGGAAAATGTTTGTTTCAAGTCACATATTATCATTATATTGATTCAACTTTGAATCTCTTCAATCAGCATTAAATACTAATACAGTAATACAATCTATCAAGAGATGCAATATACCCAGAGGTCAGACTGGTGAAGAACAGTTCAATTCTGAAGCTGTGTGTCCACGTTGTATTCTAATTCCAAAATGATACATTCAAGACGATACACCACAAGATTAAACATTTATTTTCATGGAACCAACGAAAACCAACATGCGTTTCAATAGCATAACTTATTACAGATAACAGATTTTCGAATAGCCTACTACAGGCAAAGCCCAAAACAGTCAATACAATAATGATACAAAGTCATAACATCTTGAATGTATCTCCATGAGAGGGAATTGAACTCATCCTTAGTGGTGAATTGAACTACTCCTCAGGGGTGAATCGAACTACTCCTCAGTGGTGAATCGAACTACTCCTCAGTGGTGAATTGAACCACTCCTCAGTGGTGAATCGAACAACTCAGTGGTGAATTCCTTAGGTTGGAAAATTTAAAGAAGTGGATTGATTCATGGTTCTATTGTAACTGTACGGGAAACAATTGGATGAAGTCAAACATCATGACCAGCCATGACCATTAATGAACAAAAAATATATACTAAATCCTGATGTGCTATATTATGACTAGTTTGTACCTGAACAGAAAAATACGACACGATGGAAAAAATAAATAGGCCTCATAAAAAAGGATGTAAATGGACCCAGGTTGCCAAGGAAACAGTTCTCATTAGTATTCTGCCATAACTTCTGGATTATCCTTATATATTAAAATAATATATTAGTTGAATGCATTCGAGTGATAATATAGTTATTGTACTTTATTTGATTAAAATTGAACTATTAACATATTGATAGTATTCCATTGATAATTTATCACTTTATTATTTCTGAAGAAATGATTAAGGTTAATGGATAAAATCTGACCCCACATCAGTAGTAAGTCAATTAGTACAATACTACTAATATTAAACACAAGTAAATAACGAATGTATGCACGACAGTATACATGACTTAATCTTGGAATGTCATCAGTACATATCCAACTAATTTATTATTTTGAGAGATAAAATGCATCGGTGAGACTAATCTCGATGGTAAAGTCTGTTCAAGCAAAGAAGACATTCTGGCAAGATGTGAAATTGACTCCAGCTCGGTCAATATTGGTTCAAAAATATAAATCTGGTTGCAAATTGTAGAAAGCTCTCTTTTCTACAATTTGAGACCAAATTTATAATTTTTGTACCAATATTGACCGAGCTGGAGTCATTCCCCCATCTTGCCAGAATGTCTTCTTTGCTTGGACAGACAATAATTTCAACCAATTTAAGCTTTCTTCGCTTCAGCTTTGGGAAGCTTTTAATAACCAACTTCGCCTTATCTCGATTGCAAATCTCACATCGTAATGCTGCTGTACCTGTACCTCTATACTATTTGGCTTTTAGCTAATTTATTATTACCTCAATAACTTTAAGCTACCATATCAGAATATATTTTTATTTATTAGGCATTATTAATTCGTATACAAACAAATTTATTTTATTGAGTTGGTTGGATTGAAAGCTTGATTGCTGCAATTGAGCTATTAATTAAAAATAATCCTGAGAATACTCTCAAGAGGAATGTTTTGGAATTATTTTGAGATAAATTATTCAATTTGTTTGATTCATTTTTCTTTACTATTCATTTGTATAAGTCATATTCTGAATTTGAATAATTACTGAATCATAATCGAATTGTGTAACTGATTGACAAAGATTGAGTGGAATTTAAAAAAAGGTTTTCTATCATCATCCAATTCCATTGATCAAGTTACTATGAACCTTAACATTCAGACTTCTACACACTGTTCCTTCTTCTCTTTTCCATTCAAGATTCTTTTCCTTTCCTTTCCTTTCAAACGTCTTCTGCTTTCCCTTCAAACTTATGTCTTCTTACCATGTAATGTTCTTCTCCTTCAAATTCAAACTTCTTTTTCCATTTCAAACTTCTTCTTCCTTCTCAAAATTCTTTACCTTTTCATGAAAACTTCTGAAAACTTCTGCTCTTTTTCATGCAAACTTCTCCTCCTTCCCATTTCTTACTTCTCCTACTTTCCTTCTTTTAATTTTTTCCACTCATTTCAAACTTCCTCATTTCTCCCTACTAAATCCTCTTTTCATTCAAACTTCTTCTTTTAATTTGATGTTCTTCTTTCAAACTTCTTTCCAATTCACCTTCTCCTCCTTGATTTCAAACTTCTCATAATCTTCCTGATGATTCTATGCATATTCGGTCCCTATCTAATCTCTTTATCCTGTTTACGTGTAATTAAAAAAAAGATTCAAGCACTGTTTTGAACTTCTCTCTCACATTTCTCACTGTTTCTTATAAAACTGAATGTTCTGCTTGTTTCTCTCACTCATTAAACTAAATTTTGAGAAGTTGTAGTCCATGAAATACGAGCGTAACTCATATTACACCCTTTTCCAGTACATTTATAACATTTTTGAATATCCAGTTTACTATTGTAAGAAATGGATAGAGTAAATTGTATCGTTATCATATGTTGTAATAGTGACAGAACTAGACTTTTAGATGCTCAGTTTCTATACCTATCATAACATTTTATAACAAGCTAACAAAAAGAATCCAAGAAGAAGCAAATCTCAATAATATATTCAAATTAGAATTAAAAATATACCTCACAAATAGAGCACTCTATAGTATCGAGGAATACCTGCTCTCTTAATAAGATAAGGTCAACTTTTATTAATTGAATCATATTTTATTAGTTGTACTTATAGTTAGTTTAGTAGTTCTGTACCTAGTTTAGTATGTATAGTTGTTAGTTTAGTAGCATATTTCAGTGATAAGACCATATGAATAAAAGTGACACTATTCATTTTATGTATTGTACAATTTTATGAATAAAGAAATATGAAATGAAACATATTAGGCTGTACAACTTCACTCACAATACAATTCCTTACATGAAATTATGAATATTACACAAAATTCTACTTTCTGTACATCAATCATTAGAACAGCATTTTCCGAAAAGAGTCGATTTACTAGGCAAATTCATTACTTCTCCAATGTTACAGCGATGAAAAGTATGTACAGACTTGGAACCGCTTCTTGAGTTTAGACTTTAGAAGGCCGAGCAAGGTATTTGTGTGTATGTGTGAGCTCGTGTCGCTACTCAACGATTTGCATAAAACAACAAGCAGACAGTGGACAGGCTCTAAATAACTTGATATTTTGCCAAAAGAAAGTATGTGGTCTTTCTCTGGAATTTGCCTCCTGTCTCATTCACTGAGAATCGTCATTACCTGGAAATTCTTTAATACTGTTATCTCACTCTCACGAAATCATCTCTTTATCAGGATCCAATGCACTATATGAAGGTAGGTTTTTTCGTATCAATGAAAACTATTTCGTATCAGCTCATAGACTAAGAATGTGAGTGACTATTTTCAGGAGCGTATTAGAGAGAGAAAGGATATAACATAGGAATAGAACATGAAATAGAACAAAGAAAGGATAGATTTCTATAATAGAAATTGCTTTCGAAAGAATAGAATATTTATAGGAAGGATTGGTATACAAACAACAATATCCTCTCTCTATATGGTATTATTTCATGGGTGACAAAATTTGAGTTGAATCAAGATCCGAAAGGATAGATTTCTATAATAGAAATTGCTTTCGAAAGAATAGAATATTTATAGGAAGGATTGGTATACAAACAACAATATCCTCTCTCTATATGGTATTATTTCATGAGTATTGGGTGACAAAATTTGAGTTGAATCAAGATCCGAAAGGATAGATTTCTATAATAGAAATTGCTTTCGAAAGAATAGAATATTTATAGGAAGGATTGTTATACAAACAACTACATCCTCTTTCTATATGGTATTATTTCATGAGTATTGGCTGAAAAATTTTATTTAAATCAAGATCCGAAGCTTTATACATAGCTTTATGGCTGGAACAATAATTGTTGAGAATTATTAATAAATTATCGTTGATTTCAATAATGAATCATCTCTTCACAGCAACGCTCATAACTTATTAGTCAGACTTGTTTCTTTCTATTATTAAATTTAAAGTTGTTGTTCCTAACTTTATACGACACATGAAGGTCGGAAAAATACAAATTTATTTGAAAGATTTGCCAACCAAGTTATATGCAACCATTAACTAAACTAATAATTGGATGCAACATATTTCCCAAATCTTGGAGAATATTGGTCAATCCGGAACACCTGAGAGAGTCTCTCCTTCAAATAAAACTCATATTAAGTAATTAAGTAGAATTGTTTAAACCGTTATTCACAGTTCGAGTTTTTACATAATATCCGTCTTCTTCGATCATAAGATTGAAAGATTTACGGAATCAGAAATACTGTTTTTTTTTTTAGAAAACAATGAAACTTGAGATTGTATTTTGTTGTCATCCAAATTGTTGACAACTATCTGACTCCATCAGGTACCAGTACCAGTACCAGTACCAGTACCAGTACCAGCCCAGTACCAGTAACTGCCCCGTACCAGTACCATTACCTTTAACCTATTTACGAAAGCCCAGTACCATTATCTATAACCTATTTACGAAAGCTTGAGACAAAGTAACAAATTTTTTGCGTATGCATGCGTGTTTGTATGGATTGACCACATTAATTACCAGGGCTCTCGCGTGGTTTTTCGACGCCTATGCGAGATTTGGGCAGGAGCCCCCCCTCATTACCATACGAATGCAATCCAAATTTATTATAATACAAAGTATGTATAATTATTCAAAGTCAAATATGATTCAAGCTGCCTAGCATTTTCACATTTTTCTCATAAGCAATCCCAATGTTTCATGTGGTGTGGCAAAAAGGATTAGGCTATAGGGACTTGATTATTGCTGTATCCCAACGTATTGTTACGTATTTTCATGTATTGGATACGTGATAAGCGAAAGCCTACAGGAATTAATGCAAAATTACTAGAGGCTATCTACATTGAGCAAAAGTGTCACATTGTACCGTACTTTATCATTACAGTATTAAAATTTTGATTATTGATTAATTTATTTCATTAGTTTGCTCGAAAGCACATGAGGAAGGGAATAATAAGTTCTTCGCAGAAAAATATTGGAAATCATCATAAATATTCCATTTCACTGGAAATAAAGATGTTTTAACAAAAAAATCGGAAACTCGATAAAAAGCAAATTGAAGATTTCAGCCATTTTCATTGCTCTACCCAACTTTCTCGAATAACATTAGAAATAGTTCCTAATTGAGCCAGAAGATAGCAGTAGCAATGGGGAGACTTGCTTCGACTTCCATTGGACACGCCTCCAAGCTCCGCCTACAATCAAAATGGCTAAAAACATCGGGTAGAAAAGTTTTCAAATTCAACCAGTAGATGGCAGCAGTTGACGGGTGATGTATCACATTTGATTGGACACGCCTTCATGCCCCGCCTGCTCTTTTCTTATTGGTTGACGGTGTTTTGTGAGTTCTGTCTTAGAAAATGACTGCTAGCAAGAAAATGATGGATGGTGTATCATACACAAAAAATAACGCTGATTCACTATTGACGATCTTGCGCTAATATAACATTTATTCATGTACGATATTCATGCTGGTAAGATTCTATCAAGATAGTATTTGAAGAATTTATTTATAGAATTAAGACTCGGTTTTACTTTTAGTGTCCAACTTAGGCCAATACTAGACTTCAATAGTTTTATTCTGTATGAAATGAGATGAAAATTATTTATGATTTCGCACTCCCATCTTATACTCATTAATTATTTTTTTATACGATGAATATAGTGAAATAGAACTCAAACTATTCATGATCTAATACCGACCTCTTGCCAGAAAAGTTTGAAAAACTACAATTCGGTATAAATATTAGTAGGTATTATAGGATTATTATATGGACGAGTTTTTATCGTAAAATGGCTTGTGATTGGTCGACAGAATGTAAGGTGGTTATCAGCCAACCATAGAAAATAAATTTAAGAAGGGCATTTCTTGGCTTGCTTCATACATTGATCGTGGATTTTCATTACGATGAATGAATTTATCCAGAGGAAATAATTTCTTGTGGATTCAAGTTGTTGAATGAATTTTTTATCGAATAGTGGAAAAATTATTTCAGTAGCCCAATTGAAATTTTTCAAATTCCCGTTTTGCATCAGCCGCCGTGGCGCCCCCTTGGCTGTAGCGCCCTGTGCGGTCACACACTCCGCACACCCCACGCGAGGGCCCTGTTAACCACGACAAACCATAACCAATACACTACTTAGCATAGCATAGGTAATGTATATGTGTCTGGAATTTTTTTTAGGACTGTGTCGTACAGTACGTTGTCTCAATTTATTGAGAATGGGGTATAATAGTTCTCCTATCATAATCTTTGGAGCCCTCACTTTATAATTGTAACCCTGGTGTAAATTCCTTTGGAGAGATTTTGAACAGTGCGTGACAAAAAATAATATTACCTCCTACCTAGAACAGTAAACTTACAGAACTACCTAGTGGTCTTAGTTAAGTAGGCTTGAAATAATTTGCGTCTAGAAAATAATTGATAGCGACTTTTTTAGGCTGCGGCTTCAATAAATCGATAGTTTGTATAGTGTTGTGCAACGCTCAGCGTTCGTTATTTAGCTTGAAGCTGGATGCTGTAGCCTCTAACAAATCCAGGTCCAACTTCTTCAAATCAACAAACAAACAACAGAAGATGTTCAAATCGAAATTACCACATTCCTTGCATTGAATATCGTGTCAACGCATATAGCGCTTAGCGCTACTCCAACTCATTAATTCATTGACGTTACATAAAAATATGAGATATTTGTGGGAAAAATGCCCATTGCCCAACCGGTTAGTTACTGTACTTACAAAGCTTTCTGCGTACTTGGTACCAATATCAAATATTTGTAAAACGATACTCATTGCGTAATAATGATTCGGTAAAATTCGCCCTATGTCTGCTGATGATAATTGTCAGCAAAGTTAGCACTGGCGGCTGGTGGCCACGAAACAGGTGAAGTGCTGTACAGTAAAAGGTACGAGCACTTCACCTATTTCGTGGGCACGAGCCGCCAGTGAAAAGTAGTAGTTGTACTCTCGATTTATCACTGTAAACTTTTTTGTGATGTTATACTGTAAATTTGATATGGTAATCATAGTAGTACAGGATCGAATATTTTTATTGCTATTGATTTTTTAATTGATTTTTATTAGTTTTAAGTTTTTTATTAGTTTTGCGGTAGTGTATTAATTTATTCTGTCATTTATTTCTAATTTCACAGTCTAGCTACATTATTATAATGTAACTCAATTTTTAATTTTCACTTTTGTTATTATTGTTAACGGATAAATAAACGATTTGATTTGATTTGATTTAGTACCGAAGATAATAAATTATAATAGATGTAGTGAAATAGAGTCTGAGCTAGTACTAAGGTCATGCATTCTCTCCTCGAAACAAGATTATTTTATTTGCTTCTAACATTTTGATGTAGCTGAGTTTTATAGTTTGAGAATGATGGATTCCCAATTACCCTTTCCTGTATTATTGCAATAATTACTCAATTCTTTTACCTTCTTCCAAGAAAGAAATTGTCAGAGGAAATCCGCTCATGTAATATAACATTTTAAACATTTTATTAACATAACTCTCCTAAACACTTTGTATGTTATACTGTATTTTGATCTCTCACACTATTCCACATCCATCATATTCTTTATTGTTACAAATGGAATCAATGAGAGATAACAAAGAACGTGGATAAGAAAGAAAAACATTATCACGCATACGCTTGATGAAACAAGACGAAGAAGACTAATATTCGTTTCATTCAATGAGACTTTTATCTCTGTAATTTGAAAATCTGTATCAGCTTCATTCACCTTCCTAGTCGGAATGTTCAATCAAAACGTGATATGGAAGAGATCAAGAGAAACTTGCATAATTATCGAATTCTAAGTTTGATCCTCGGTCAAGCATTCAAGCAACACTTGCTGAAACATTAATCGGTTGAATAAGCAGGAACCTTCTCAGGTTGAAAAGAAAAGTTCACTAGCTATTATCTGGAGTCTCATTACTAATCAAGAATTGATACAGAACAAACCCATATGCAGCTATCATCTGCTTTTTGTTTATGCTTTATATCAAAACTATTCAGTATTTGATAACTTGCGTAACCAGAGTTAACTTTGATAACAGTCAACTTTAACCTTTCCCAGGTAGGCTATTCAATTTGTTCGTGTTTGTCCTAACCTAGGGTCAGGACTCAATCTGTAGCTGATATCGTGGTACTTGAAATGCCACAATAGGTCATCTATTGACCTTAGGGTCGAATTAGGGCTAAGCAGTATCTAAGTTCGAATGAGGAAGAGGCTTACAGAATTTTTGAAGGAGAAATGGTAATTATTTCGGGAATAATTGGGATTATTGTAATAATAGACAAAGATCAAATTTCTAAAGATATTGATACTTGAATTATTATGTTGGTAATAGTAATGATTGTGAAAGTCAAGGGTAGTATTAGTCTAATAATGTATATGAAAGACTATGTGATAATGAAGATTTTGTATTTTTATCTCATTCTATGCAAATGTTATAAAACTATCACAGCCCAACTGCTATGATTTTTCAAATTTGATCTCGTATAAGGTATTTGTTTATTTTTAACGTATTTGCTAGATTAAAAAATCATAGCAGTTGGATTGTGAGAGTTTTATGACATTTGCATAGAATAAAATCTTCATTATCACAATATAGTCTATCATACATTAGTCTAATACTACCCTTGACTCTCATGACACTAATCATGACTGTTAACCCAACATAATCATCTAAGTATCAATATCTATAGAAATTTTAATTTTATTCAATATTTATAAGAACCAATTATTTGAGAATCTAATGAATACATACTACTGTTGCACGAATTTATATAATAAAGGCATTTGCCTTCATATATTTGAATTCATATAATGAAGTATTGTGACCTACTATGTTCTCGACTTTTCCCCATTGAACATGATTTTAATAGTACATCATTCATTACGCTTCTTGAGCGAATTTTAAACTCCCCTTCCCCCTCTCTCACAGGGTTGTGTGGTAGAGAGGACCAAGAGTCCTAACTCCACCCTTAATGAAGGCATTTAATCAATCAAACTCATTTGGCACCCCTTGGGCCCTTGCCAAATAATACACCTATGAGTAATTAGTGTTTAGTATTTCTGATCAGATCTTCATTGTTAACAGTGAACTCAATCAAAATTCAGGATTTTGTAAAGTGAAAAGTGTTTTTTTAAGTTGAAATTGTAATGTAAACATTCATCAACCATCATCATTCATTCACTATGTAGCCTAAACATCATCATCCACTTATCACCTTTGCTTAAATTACTTTATATAAGTCGCAATTGTAACAACAAATAATAAACAAATAAATAACTTATATTATTATTCATTTCATTTATTTTCATATGCTAGATGCACATTATCTCTGCTACACAAGTAAGTTACATGAATGGTGAATGGATTAATAAGTGATTTTTTGAGTAGTTGTGGAGTTGATATTGTGATCCATAATAAATGAAAAGACAAGATGTTGTCAAACCACTGATTGAGAAAATCAGTGGTTTGACAACATCTTGTCTTTTCATTTAATAAGTGATTTGCTCTAAAAGTCAATTCAAATTAGATTTATTTTCAAATTTGGTAAATATTTAACAGTGGAGATCTGCCTATTACATGGAATACAGTTTTATTTCATCGATATTTGACTCTAAACCTACACAATACGACCAACATACATTAAGATTAGTGACAACATACATTGGTATTCACATCTGAGTTCATTATTCTCATCTATCATCGGTTTCTATTCAAATCTGAAGAGTAAAAAAGCCACAGTCTTTACTTGAAAGCCATTATTACTGAGGAGAGTCCAACATCGGTGACACAGAGAGCTAATTCTCCACAAATCTCCGGGACGCTTTCACAACAATGATTTGTTAGAGCCGTTGATTTACTGAGATAAGCAATTCACGATGCGCGGTTCAAAAACAGAATTAAAACTCTAAATATATGACAAACGGTAATTGCTTGGAATTATTTATTTGGCCCCAGGCCAATTTGTCTAGGCGTCTGTCTAGGAACGCTGCTGCTGCTAGAACATAAACATTGAAAAATAGGAATGAAGAATCGGTTTCATAGATTAAACTGCTCAATAAAGTATTATAATCAGTAATGTAACTAAATTTTGTAATAGGTAATTGATTTAGTATTAGTAGTCTTTTGGGAAACTCAATAACTACTACTAGAAGTAAGAATTCAGTTAACAATGAAAAAATCCGATTCTAATTTCAATTTTGAAGTACGTCGTATTTTAAGACTTGGTATAAATTATTTTCCATATCTAATTATTGTCACTCATAATCTAGTAGTATCTTCATATCCCCAACAATTGAGTAGCCGAAAAGTCATTCGTCATCAATTATTGTAACTTGCTTGTAAATGCATCCAGTATGCGCTACATCCAGAAAGTGTAGTGCATGTGTAATTGAGCTTAGTTATCTAACTACCGAACAAGTTGAATCAGCTTAAATCAACTTACAGAATACTGCCTGCAGCGCAAGAAAATGAATTGGAAAACAAATAGGATGAATGTATAAAGTTGTGTGTCAACGGTTTAATTTCCCTTCTAAAAGACAGGGTTGAAGGATTGAGGGGATTGGGGATTTATCACCCACCCCCTACCCCCCTCCCAAAAATTCTCAAAAATAATGGGATAGTTATACAAATACGGTTTATTAGATATACCAAGGTATATTGTCTTATTACCAGGTGGTATATCCTCACCTCCGTCAAAAAATTTGAATTCTCTTCAAAAGAGAAATCTGAATTCAGCCATGCTTGGAGCTCAAGATGAATCCATCATGGACTGAAAAGAAAGGTTTTGTGTTATTGCTGAAACGCAATCAGGGCCCTCGCGTGGTTTTTTGGCGCCCTGTGCGAAATTTTGGTAGGCCCCCCTCCAAATTACCAGACGAATGCATTCCAACACATTATAAATATTCAAAGCCAAACTTGATTCTAGCAGCCTTGCATATTCACATTTTTCTCATAAGCAATCCTAATGTTGCATGTGGTGTGGCAAGAAGGATTAAATGGTCTTGCTTATTTTAATGTATCCCAACGTATTGTTATGTGTTATGTATTGGATACATGATAAGCAAAAGCCTACAGGAATTAATAAAAATTACTAGAGGCTATATAAATTGAGCTAAACTGTCACAATGTACCGTACTTTTTCATTAAAATATTAAATTTTTAAATTATTGATTAGTTTATTTTATCAGCTTGAAAGCTCATAAGAGAGGGAATAATAAATTTTTCACAGAAAAACATTGCGAATCATCATGAATATTCCATTTCACTGGAAATAAAGATGTTTTAACAAAAAATTGGAAACTGAAGCAAACAAACAAATTGAAGATCTCAGCCATTTTCATTGTACTACCCAACTTTCTTGAATAACAATCGAAATAGTTCCTAATTCAGCAAGCAAATGGCAGTAGTGATAGGGTGACTTGCTTTGACTTCCATTGTACACGCCTCCAAGCTCCGCCTACATTCAAAATGGCCAAAAACATTGGTTCGAAAAGTTTCCAAATTCAACCAGTAGATGGCAGCAGTTGACGGGTGATGTTTCAGATTTGACTTGGACACGCCTTCATGCCCCGCCTGCTCTTTTCTTATTGGTTGACAGTGTTTCGTGAGTTCTGTCTTAGCAAATGGCTCCTAGCAAGAAATTGATGGATGGTGTAACACAAGAAATTCCGCTGATCTACTATTGACAATCTTGTGCTGATATAATATTTATTCGTCTTTTCAGGCTGGTAAGATTCTATCAAGTTGGTATTTGAAGAATTTATTTATAGAATTTAGACTCAGTTTTATTTTTATTGTGTAACTTAGGCAAGTACTAGACTTTAATAGATTTATGCTGTATGGAATGAGATGAAAATATGATTTCCCACTCCTATCCTATATTAATTAATTCTATTTTCTATACGATGAATATGATGAAATAGAACTCAAACTATTCATGATCCAATAACGACAGAAAAAAGTTTGAAGAACTACAACAATTCGGTAGAGATATTAGGGAGAAGTTTTTATCGGAAACTGGCTTGTGATTGGTCGACAGAGTGTAAGGTCAGCCAACAATAGAATTAAATTTAAGTGGGGCGTTCCTTGACTTGCTTCATAACATTAATTGTGGTTTTCAATTGATCAATTCATAATGATGAATGAGTTTATGCAGATGAAATAATTCCTTGTGGATTCAAGTTGTTGGTGGAATAAGTTTTTCATCCAATAGTGAAAAAAATATTCTAATAGCCCAATTGAAATTTTTTAAATTCCCGTTCTGCATCAGCCGCCGCGGCGCCCCCGTGATCGTGGCGCCCTGTGCGGCCGCACACACCGTACACCCCACGCAAGGGCCCTGCATGCTCTCAAGAACTCAAGATGAACCCATCATGGACTGAATTGAAAGGTTTTGTGTTATTGCTGGAACGTAATGTATGTTTTCGAATGTTCCATTTGATACGTGTATCCGTGTATACTGTATAGTCTTATTTTTGTATCTTGTTAAAAGGAGAAGACAGGGAAGTCACAAGTAGATCAAGTTGCTCAAGTAATCTAAATTTCCTGTCTTTTTTTAATACTTGAGGAGCAATAAATAATCAAAGGAAACCACACACCCACCCCTTCAGAAGAGATGTTAATGAGAGAAATTATTCATGATCAACTTTAACATTACCTAGTTCGCATGTTGGTTTGATGAGTGGGAGTGGGTTATAACAATGGAGTGAATCAATAGAATGATGCAATTTTCAGTCACCAAATATGGTGGCATATCCACCGGCACTAACCTATCACTATTAATTACTTATACCGATACCGGACATAATAGACAGCTGTTCAAGTAGCGAGCGATACGTGTAAAGTCTGTCCAAGCAAAGAAGACACTCTGGCAGGATGTGAAAATGACTGCAGTTTGGTGAATATTAGTTTAGAAATTATAAAATTCATTCAAAATTGTAGGAAACATTCTGTTCTACAATTTGAGACCAAATTTATAATTTGAAAACAATATTGACCGAGCTGGAGTAATTTTCCCATCTTGCCAGAATGACCTTTGCTTGAACAGATTTCTCTGGCAGCTAAGTGTCCTTTCTTTATATCAAAGCGTGCACGGATCAAACACGGGTAAATTAACCTCCGTTTGTATAATCGGACTATTTTGAGGTGAGGAGGAAGGCGAGCAAGAAGAAGAAGAAGAAGAAGAAGAAGAAGAAGCAGAAGAAAAATTAAGAAGTAGAAAAAAAAAGATGAAGAAGAAGAAGAAGAAGAAGAAGAAGAGGAAGGAGATGAAGAGGAAGAAGGAGAAGAAAATTAAGAAGAAGAATAAGAAGAGGAAGGAGATGAAGAGGAAGAAGGAGAAGAAGATGAAGAAGAAGTAGAAGAAGAAGAAGAAGAAGCAGAAGAAAAATTAAGAAGTAGAACAAAAAGAAGAATAAGAAGCAGAAGAAAAATTAAGAAGTAGAACAAAAAGAAGAATAAGAAAAGGAAGGAGATGAAGAGGAAGAAGGAGAAAAAGAAGAGGAAGTAGAAGAAGAAGAAGAAGAAGCAGAAGAAGCAGAAGAAAAATTAAGTAGTAGAACAAAAAAAAGAAAAAGAAGAATATGAAGAGGAAGGAGAGGAAGAAGAAGAACAAAAAGAAGAAGAAGAATAAGAAGAGGAAGGAGGGAAGAAGAAGAAGAAGAAGAAGAAGAAGAAGAAGAAGAAGAAGAAGAAGAAGAAGAAGAAGAAGGAGAAGGAGAGTGGATGGAGGAGTGGAAGAGGATGAGTAGGAGTTGTTATTCTTTTTATTTGACCTCCTTCGACTCGAGTACTCCTGTGAGGACGTTATGCAATGACATGGATATAAGCTCGAAGATGATTAGAAAAAAAGAAGAAGAGGAAAAGGAGATAACAAGCCAATAGAAGAAGAAGAAGATGATGATGACAACGAGGAAGACAGTGGAGGCTGAAATGCACTGGCGGCTCGTGCCCACCAAACAGGTGAAGTGCTGTACAGCAAAAGATACGGGCACTTCACCTGTTTCGTGGGCACGAGCCGCCAGTGCTGAAATGAGTGACAGAGCTAGAGAAACGAGAGTGAGTCCATTAGCCTATGCGATGTAATATCGCGAAAAAAATGAGGAGACATTTTTCGGGAGTTGTAATAATTATGCAAAATAGAAATAAAAAGAGATTCGTACGTGTAAAGACTATCATTTTGATACAAATATTTTGTATAAATATTCGATAGCATTAAAAGGAAACGATTTGAAGATTGCTGGGAAGATAGTTTCCTTTAGGACTCCTTGGAGAAGTGGAAGATTCTTATAGAGCAGTAAATTTTATAGATTTGTATAAAATCTAGATGTATGTGGAGACAAAATATATTTATAGATTTTCCATAACAGTAGAAGAACAAGAAACGAGAGCGCTGCTAGAAAAATGAATAGTTGGAAATAAAGAAACAAAATCCGGAAGATCAAAGATTCCAGACTAACACTACTTCTCGTAATCACTACACCCCAAGTTGTTTCTCTTTGAAAACCTTTTAAATGCTGACAGATTTTTTCAACGTAGCTTTGTGAATCTGGATTCTCTGTTCTGGATTATTAAAATATCAAGCAAGATTGTTGTTGTTCTTGGGAGTGACATATATTGCTTTGACTCATTTGCAGCCTAATATCAAAGAGTAAAATTGTTAATATAACGCTTAATATAAAGAGTATTGAGAAATCTATTATTCCATGCAATTATAAGGGAGTTCTTTAATGAAAAATGGCGACAACTCTTTTGTTAAAATTTTATTTGAATAAAATCTACTTACAGCCGCATTTACTGAGTGACAATAAGAGCTTACTACACTCATGCCAATTTATATACATTACGTCATGTGAATTACGGATCAGTTGAGGAGAGTATGTTATATTGTTATCGTTACACAATCCCAGAATAAGTTACATTTTTAATATTTGTGCATAATTCATCAAGACTGTCTTTATTTTTTCCAAAAAATAAATTCATAGTGCGTTGTTATTCTTATTTTTCCATAGAGGATTACTGACATCAGCTGTTATCACATAATAGGCTATTGCCTAGATTTTACACCATGCTTTCCCATAGATCCAATGACCTGTGATACCAACTGCAGATTTCAACTAGATTGCGGTTAGCGAATGACTGTTATTAATGCTCAGCTCTTTCAGGGCAGTCAGCGAGTGTCCTGCGAAAATATATCAAATCGAGAGCAGCCTCAGCTAAATGTTTTGCTCTAGCAGACCGCTTCAAACAGTTCTGACAGAGCTGCTCATGAATAATAATCATTCGCAAGCCGCAAATTCCATTGGCGTCTGCTATACTCTAAACATAAATTTGTCTTCTAATTTTTTTCATGGTTAAGCCCTCATAAGCTCATAGGCTAGTGCGTGGGTAATGAGATGAATGATGGTGATGAGAGATGACGACTAAGTAGACTGACGGGATCGACGGCTTATCGTCTCCTCCGAAAGACAAGTTCATTATTCTGTTGGTTTGAAAAATTCCAATTATGAAGAAAGAGTCGATGATAAAAAAGCTTTCCTTAAAGTCGAGGATAAAAAGCTAAGACCACGTAGCTGGTACCTTGTCAATGTTATTATTAATATATGAATCTAATAACTTTATATCCAGCTACTTTTGAGGGGAGACCAATTTAAATTCGACTTCTAGGATTATGGGGGAGGCAGAGAGCGTTTTGTTTGCTTCCTTGAATGAAGAAAAATTCGTCACAAAATCACTTGAAAACCAAAAAGGTGCACTGGGGACACTAGACAAGAATGTATGAAATAGCCGATGGTCTTTCAAAATAAAATAGTTAAATTATTGAATAAATCAAAATATATTCTTTTAATAGTCTTTCAAAATTATCTCCAATCCTGTCCAATGAATCTGTGTTTTGGCAATATCTTGTCTTGTCCAAATTTTGATATGGATAACTATCACATCACCTTTACAACTTCTCAACAAGTATAATCTGTCCAAGCAAAGAAGACATTCTGGCAAGATAGGAAAATGACTCCAGCTCGGTCAATATTGGTTAAAAAATTATAAATTTGGTCTTAAATTGTAGGAAACATTCTGATCTACAATTTGAGACAGATTTATAATTTTTGAACTAATATTGATCGAGCTGAAATCATTTTCCAATCTTGCCAGAATGCCTTCTTTGTTTGGACTTGGACAGAATATATCACGAATTCTGTAAATCTGCAATAATATTTTGGTACGAGGTGTTGAATAAAGGCTTCAACATACAAGATAGAATAATCCGATAATTTCCGGCTCAATTGAAACAAAGAAGAATATAGCGCGAATGAAGAATGCTTAGGCGTGGCATTTGTTAAAAAATTATTCTCACGCCTCTAAAAGACATAACTGTCCTGTAAGTGGCTAGGCGCTAGGCACTGCTCCACTACAGGCCATACATTTTAATGAGATAGCTATTTCAGTACCTATTTTAGTTGCTCGTATCAGTGAATCATCTCTCACCATGCCATCCAAATATAATTTTCAATTAGCTATTGCTCTCTTATTATCTAGCTGTTAACTGCAACGCATTTTCAATTAGGTTTTGTATATTTCACTTTTGAACTATTACTTACGACATTGCAGCCAATTTTTGAATATTAGTTTATGGAAAAGTATCACTTTTATTTGTGGAGCGTTTTCGGATAATGACATCCAATATTCAATATTTCATCCATTTTGAATTTCATCCATTTTTTATGTAGGATGTTTGGAAGTCAGGGATGGATTTAATAAACTGTTTAGAAAAATGAATAGTTTTCAATACATGTTAAGTTACTTCTTCAATTTATGAATGACAAATTTGACAAAATTTATTGGGTGGCATGTGACCACTCAAAGCCGCATAGCATAGAAAATATCTACAAAAGATTATCACTTATCATGGAAACCAGGAATGACCTGCCAGAGCGGACAATCTTAAATTATTGTGATATTATTTTTTGTGGAGATTTGTTGAATATAAAATATACGTTAAGAAACCCCAAATAACACTACAATTGAAGGCGGGAATCGTCAAATCGAAAGGGTTATTAATGGAGTCTCACCAAGTGTTTGTGGAGGAGTTAGGCTATTACGAACTACAATGAACAGCAATGACGTTCAAATACAAATAAATGAACTACTATCATTATTATTAGCGCATATTTGGTGGGGAGTCCTAAAAGGATGTTCCACCGGCAAAATAACCTCAATAATTATCCTCGATAGGAAATTGTGGTATTTCTTGAAATGAACCACGGTGATTTAAATGTTTAAAAGTTAATTTAAATGAATTACTTATCACGAATTACTCAGTTACCTATATCACATGTGGCTCTGGGTGGTCATATGCCGGGTGGTGACCAGTCATATCACCTTTTACAGTTTTGAATAAATTCATATTCAATCAAGAACAAAAGTCAATTGAAAAAATGTAACTGTTGCTCAATTATATTTTGATGCTGCCTAAACGAAATAATTGAGCTCTTCTGTTCTGATTCAGAATAATCTGAAATAATTGAGTCCTTTTATTACTGGGCAAGGTATTTGATATAGTCCGTGCAAGCAAAGAAGAAATTCTGACAAGATGGGAATATGACTTCATCTCGGTCAACATTATTCCCAAAATTATAAATCAGGCAGTGGCGGTTCCAGACCCGAAAAACTGGGGGGGGGGGGCAAGGGCTCAAATTCACGAGTGATTTTCTAGGGGGAGGGGGGCTGGAGTTTATAAAAGGATATGTGGGTGCCCTTACCACTACTCTAGATAGTAGGTTTCCCAGGCGTCTTTTTTCCTTGGGAAAAATTAAAAATATCATGACAAAATAAATAATTAGTCCAACTCAATTTGATTATTTTTCGAGCTAGGTTGAAAATGTTGATGCCTTGAAACTTGTCCTTATTTTATTTTTTTAAAAAATAATAGTCTTGAGGTTCAAGAGTAGATAATTTGGCAATAATTTCTACTAACAACTATTGAATTGAATCCAATAGTTTCATACTACGGCACACAGTGTTTCAGAAGGATGCGCAATACTTCTCAGGCTGTTTCCTTATACCAAGTAGAGAAAAAAGTACCATGGAACATAGGTACCCTCGAAAATGCTTTGTTATCGAGATAACAATGGAGAGAAATTGAAATTTTTCAGAAAGTATTGTTTTCATAGGTTTTATTCAAGTTATAAAATTATTTATTACCATGTCAAATTACGACGTGATAAACTCAATCAAATCTTAAAATTGCGACTTTACAGTAATTTATCACTTGTTCAATGTTTTGTCTCCTTTTGATCGCGATTTTTGAGATTTAGGTAAAATTTACACAATCAACGCTATTCAACTGTCATCTCTTCAGAATATCTTCTGATTCTCTTCAACTTCTATCAATATTGAAAATAAAAAATTATGGTAGCATATTTGCTCTATTATCTCAATAACCATTCAAGTTAAAAACTCCTCATAAAACAGTCATTGAATTCCTCAGATTCACAACTCCATTTCACATGGGAATTAATAATTTTAGAATCTGAATAAAGCCAGTGAAAAAATAGAAAAAATGAATATTTCTTGAGACATTTAAATTGTTATCCAAGCGGTAACAAAGCGTTTTTGGTGATATGTTCCACGAAACATTTTCCTCTACTTGTTGTAAAGAAACAGCTTAAGAAGTATTACACATTCCTTCTGGAACACTCTGTGTAGTATGAAAAATTTGGAATTAACTCAATAGTTGGTAAAACTTATTGCCAAACTATCTACTTTTGAATCTCAAGACTACATTTTTAAATAAAATAAAGCCAGGTTTTCAAGGCATTAAGATTTTCAACTTCAAAAAAATCATCAAATTAAGTTAGACTGATTACCGGTATTTACTTTGTAATGATATTTTAGATATGATATGATCTTCATTGTAGATTGGAGGACTCAATAACCTCAATTCATGGAAGATATCGGCAAGCTTCTTTGACTGAAGTAGCCTACCAAACTATAACATAAGTGAGGATTTTCAATTAGGCTTAGAAAGTCCATATGAACTTCCAATAACAGATATTATCTATTCTATAAACCATTGAATTATTTTTTATGATTTTAGTCCACACTAAATTAATTATTTTAGAAATAATTATATTATGTGCGTCTAACTAGAAAAACAATTGGAAAAATTCCCATAAAAACTGGGGGGGGGGGGCAGCTGCCCACCCAGCCCACCCCTGGAACCGTCACTGAAATCAGGTCTCAAATTGTAGATCAAAATTGAGACCGAAAATATAATATTTTTAAACCAATATTAAGCGAGCTGGAATCATTTTTCAATCTTTCCAGAATGTCTTCTTTGCTAGGACAGACTACCTCCTATAGAACTTATGTAGGTAAGAGGAAAATACGTTATTAAAAAAGTCAAATATTCAAAAAATGCTTAAGCTTCTTAAAAGAGCTTAATTCTCTAGGAATATTTTTTTATAAATATTCCAAAAATGTTTAACCTTCTGAGTCCTCATATTTAATCATCGTAAAATAATTTGGTGAATCATAAATGGTGAATAAAATTATGTCTCTCAGCTTTTTTATAAAAATGTTGAAAAAATTTTCTTACGCGGTTTTTGTCCTTCATGCGCCCACCTTTCTATTTAAAAAAATAATTAACTTAAATTCTTTATGGTGGAAAAAATTGTTACTTAAATTAAATTAGAACATTGAGTTTGATAATAATTTTGAATTTATTTTCAAACTAAATATTTTTTTCAAAAAATACATTTTATACAAATAAAGAAGTACATTAATATAATTATTATACAGTCATTTTTGGCACTATTAATATAAGAAGGTATTGTGTTTAGCTGTGAGTTGATATCATTATTTTGGTAATTGAAAGAACATAAAAATTAATTTAATAATGCAAAAAAAAAAATCTATTATAATCATCAGACTAAAATAGTTCATGATTTCAAATGAGAAAAAGATTTACTAATGAATGAATCTGGTGGTAATATAATACAATATAATTAATAATACAAAATCGCATATTAACCCTATTTTCCTCACCATTTCTTCAATCTTCTCTACACAGTGAAACCATTTTGAACCATTTCTAAGTGAATCACAGTTCACAGTTACTTTAGGAGGATACAATTTCCTGGAGGAGTTGGAAACAATAGGCTCACACTAGTCTCAGATAATATTCGATTGGAATAACAATTATTGATTGTGAGTAGAGGGCAGCAAAGGTAAATGGCCTTGGTTAAGGCTCTATGCCAAGTTCAAATGACACAGCCTATAAAACAACCAATGCCAAACTTTAGTTGTCTGTTGACAGTCCATCTTCAAATTAGCAGGATCTCAGGATGTATTATACATGGATTATTGGTGAGTATTTTTTTCCAATAATAACACCATTTTCATCTAGTTCAAATTAAAATAGCCTTTGCAATGCCATTACATTAATATTATTTATTTTAATCAATTGAATTTTTTCCAAATAGCACTTTTCTGTTTTTTCTATCAATTTTATTAGCATGTCTGATAAATAAAAAATCACATAACCCTTTAACTTTTTTATTTTAGATAGTAGCTCTATAAGAAACAAATTGAAAATTTTGCAATGCATTATTATACTCTATGAGGCCCTATGTTTGAACTAATAAGAGCCATTTTCAAATGCAACTCAACAAGAATTGAACCGTTCAGTTGCATTTGAAAATTTATTTATTCTATTTGAACAATTTAGTTAAAATTGAGTTAATTGAGGAAAATGAGTTAAAGCATGTAATAAAGAATCAATAAATAAAATAAAAAGCAGAGTTCCCAACAAAAATACTAGCGAGTGGCAAATAATGGTTTTTCAATAAACAGTATAGTACTTAGCTTAAACATACTGAAATATATTTAGAACAGTAATAGCAGGTAGGCCTACTGATATCTATCACTGGTCACTAAAACATGGACTTTGTCTATTCCGCACTTTATTTATGATGAAAGACCATGGCTTCGTGGTCGCACAGGTCACATAATTTTTATTTCCGTTATGGAACGGTTCTACAATACCAAAAAGCAGTGATTAAGGAATTTAAAAAACATCTCGTTTCATTCAATCTGACTACAAAAGCACACTCAAGAATAGAATTACAGAATCAAATATTTCAGTCAAAATAATCTGAATTTTCAATAATTTTTGTTTTCATAATCTTGAAAGCATTAATTTGATTTCCTGCTCCAAGCCACTTTGGGAAAGTAGGCAATGTCGATAAAAAATATAACAAGTAAATTGGGAAAAAATTATGTTCTCATTTCTGTTCAGTTGGCCACATTTATTTGAAAACTCTAGGAATCTCTAACGATTTTATAATATGAGTTATTTATGAATATTGTACTAAACTATCACTAATAATGGATCGTTAAAGATGACTTAGCATACTATTGCATTCATAACTATGTACCTACTAAAATTATTATTAATTGTTCAAATTTATTCATTGAGTTACAATTACAAATGAATTACAATAATTACCATTTAATACCGGTTATCAATTTTGCATCATTTTTTAGTCTTGTGATCATGTTGATAACGATGATTGTCCAAAGTATTTTTTTTCTAGTGATGGAAAGTAAATTTATTTATTATTATTTTATAAATCAAATTCTTTCCTAATATTCGTCATTCGATAATGAGTTCATATGCTATTTTACCAAACTATTTTATACGGTTTATATTCTTTGCAAATGATTAATTATTATTCGAATAAAAATAAACGGTACTTAAGCTTTCCTCATTTCAACTAAGAATTATTTTTTCCAGGTGCTTTTATTGTAATCGATTGTCTCCTTGTCTGGGGTAAACCACATTTACGAGTGAGTACTACATTTACCACTATTTTTCTAAATTATTTTCTATTTTATTGCTTATTATTGTATTGTGGTAATTATATATTATTTAATTACATGTATATTATTGGTAATTGAGTTTACATGAAGCCAAAGTTGACTTTTAAGAAATAATATTTACAAACCCCTTTGGAGTTTTTATTCGCCATCCTGGAATATCAAAAACCAGTAAAAATTAGATTTACATTGAGTTATTTCATTCAAATGATTTTCAAATACTGTAACTGTACAGTAAAAATAAGTGGACGATACTTACATGATGATTGCAATAATATTCATCACTTCTACTAGTGTCATAAACCTTCCTTGATTGTCTTTATGTATATAACAGAAAATTGAAAACATATAGAGTAGAATTCAAAGATTTTCAATTTGATGAAGCTCTTCCAATATTTTTTTTCTATCACTGATCTATAAGCCCTATAGCCTATAAGATAATAGATACGGTATATTTGAAAAATAATTTAGTGAATAATCAACCATTTACTGCATAATATCCCCCATAAATATAATATTATTGGAAGTCTTTAAGATCCAACATCAAACTTGATCAGAAGTTACTTGGAGAATTAATTTGTCAAGAATGGGACGAATGAAGTTAATATTTACCAAATTAATGCAAGCGTTTACAAAAATTTACAGTTATTAATGCAAATTGATTTCACTTAAATAAGTTAAAATTGAACTTTGATACACTTGTTTTCTGTGATATTTTACCAGTATAGGACGTAGAGTACCGTGAGTTTTAATTTCTGTCAGTAGTATATATAGATTGAATATTCTTCTTAACGATTTTCTGTTCCTGCTCTCAGCTAGGAAATAATTTTCAATTGAGATTAACTAATTGTTGTATTTCAATTGATTTTCAATTAATTGTTGTATTTCAATTTGTTTGATGTTTCAATTTTTCATTTCTTTTGATTATTTTATAAATTTAAAATTGTGTAATATTATAATTCCAATATATAATTTTTTTAATTTTCATAGTAGGCTACCAACGGAATTTCATTTTCTCTCAATGTATAAATTTTCTATCAACTTAGTTACCTACTTTTAGTTTTTGTAATACATTTTAAATCGTGTTAACTTTTTTCTTCAAAACAGATTAACCGTCAGTTACCACCTGAACTGCTAGGACTTCCGAGTAACGCAACTACAATAAGAGATCAAATATCGAATTCTTTTACATGCGAGAGTCGATCCTATGGATACTATGCTGACACTGAGAATGATTGCCAACTATTTCATGTATGTTTGCCGGTACAGTATGTAGACGGGAGTCAGGAAACCTTCAAGTGGAGCTTCATTTGTCCTCAGGAGACTGTCTTCAATCAGGTAAATAATTTAGACATTATAAGATCATTCATGAAAAAAATAGTATAGCAACCAGGTACCGTATAGTCTGTTCAGGCAAAAAAAACCCTCTGGCATGATGGGAAAATGACTCCAGCTCGGTCAATATTGGTTCAAAAAATATTGATTTGGTCTCAAATTGTAGATCAGAATGTTTCCTACGATTGAGACCAAATCAATAATTTTCAAACCAATATTGACCGAGCTGGAGTCATTTTCCCATCTTGCCAGAGGGTCTTCTTTGCTTGGACAGACTATATAGTACCGTACTGTCTGTTCGAGCGAAGAAGACATTCTGGTAAGATGAGAAAATGAAAAGCTTTGTCAATGTATAGGTTCAAAAATTATATATTTGGTCTAAAATTGTAGAGCGAAATGTTTTTTATAATTTGAGGCCAAATTTATAATTTTTGAACCAAGCTGGAGTCAATTTCCCATCTTGCCAGAATGTCTTCTTTGCTGGGACAGACTATCAGGTACTTATCAGGTACGGTGCCACCTGTAGCAGACGCTAAAAAAGTGGAGATTGATGGTCAGCTCTGTGAGGATAGTCTGAAAGCGGTCTAGGAAAACGAATTAGTTAAGCTGAGGGCGATCTCGACTCGATATGCTGTCGCAGACCACCAGCCCACTGTCCTGACAGCGTTCAGCGTTAATAATAATAATACATCAATAATAATAATTTATTGTCAACCACCGCAGTTTTATTGGATTCTGCTATGAATATAACTATCAGGATAATATTCACTTCTTTAACAGTCACTTCACGAAAGAATTACCGTATAATAATACAGTGCTGGAAGAAATAAGTTTTTAATCGTGTTAGAATTGGTTTGCTTTTCAAGTTTCCTCTCCAAGTATTCAAAGTACGGTACCTTTGCAAATAAAGACAGTAGCGACAGTTTGCTGCTTACCTGGCCGCAGTCTATTTCACGACCTTTTGTTCTAAGCTCCATAGTATTGTATTGTTTGTTTTTTTTTTGAAAATTTTATTTTATTGAACAAATATATTTTATAAAATAAATAATATGCTTCAATAAATTTCATTTTCAAAAAGTATATAAAAATATAAATTTTCTGTATCTTTCTGTAGCTTACAGTTGGATAATAATTATAATAAATAGATAGGAAATAAATAGATTGGATAATAATTTGACAAATTTATTAATCTAGTTAATCTATTTGCAGGAAACATTTACATGTGCAAGACCGGAGGATTCAGTGGCCTGCAAAGATTCTCCACTTTTTTACATGTTGAATGATCGCTTTGGACAAATAGATAGTGTGAACATGACAAATGCAATCGATGGACAGGAAATGATTGACATGATGGAAATGGAGGCATTATGAAAGCCTGGACGTCTTTATAAAATCAGGGAGCTCTCATCTTCATATTTCAAGAATTCATCATCTATCTTCATGATATTTCAAGAATTCATCATCTATCCTCATGATACTTCAAGATTACATCATCCATCTTCATGATATTTTACATTTTTTATAAATACTAAAGAATTTAAGAATAATGTATGGAGCAAAACTATTTCGTTTGCCATGGGTATTAATTTAAGTCCCAGTCAAGTTTTGAAATAGGATTTATAAGACTATTGATACAAACGCTGAAGAATATAATTATTAAATACGGTATATATTATTCAATTTTTCAAATTTTGAAAAAGGATTCACTGTATTAGTCAAGAATTGACTTAAGAATATTGAAAGAATATGATAACGACTGTTACCAGTACGGTACCATACTAGATACTGGAACTATATAGATTTTGAAACATTTCAGTCGATTCTGAAGTTGAAGTTATTATCTGGAGTATTTTAGTAGATTTTGCAGTTATTTTCCGGTTTTAATTTCTAAGATTGAAAGAAAGTACCAGTACTGATTACCATAACAAAAATTTGACAAATCGATAAGTTAATATATGTATAGTACAAATAAATAAATAAAATTCATAATTGAGTATAAACGAATAAAAATTATTTTCCTGAAGCTTGTTGTTTTAGTACGTTTGCTAGAATGATATTATCGGATATTCACATCAATAATTCGACAAAGAATCATCAACCATCATTAAAACAATGTACCTATAAAAATTCATTATTCATATCTACTTTATTCTTAATGGTAACTTTTGAGTAATTGCTCAAAACTATTCCATGTCAAATTCAGTGCTCAGTCAACATTATTGATATATCCTGTGATAAAGTTTATAAGATTATTTTAAAAAGAGCCTATAATATGAGAAATTGATACAATTAGATCTGATTTTTAATTGACCTGTGGCTTGTTATTACAAGGTGTAATTCACTGATCAAAATAAATGGTCATAATACCGTTTTAAACTGCTTTAGGATTGAAGGCCAAGTAAGTTTCAATTACTGTATATTAATTGAACCGTCCAAATAAAATATACAGTATTCAACACTGCCATTACTGTATATTAATTGAACCATCCATATAAAATATACAGTATTTTACACTGCATAGGCGATCATGAGATCATAACAAAAATTTCGAGGTGAAGAAGAAATAAATACGTTTTAGAAAGATAAAAAGATATTTTTATTCATAAACATCAACTTTGAAAATGAAGTTTAATTTGAAACAAAACTGGATAATTGTAGGCTACTGTCATTTCATTATAAATCATGGATTTACACCAGTTTCAAAACATTCTTTCAGAATAAAGTCTGCAAATATCACCAGATAAAGATTCGTCAGAGACGATTGCCTAAATCTAGATCATTAAGCCGCAGTTCACATTCTGAAAGAATAAAATTGAAAAGAAAAATATAAATTCATGAAAAATTGAAACACTGAAATTGAAAAGACAGCGAAATGACAATCATATAAGTAAACACAATTTTTAAACCAAGACGATTTGAATACTACAATCTTTGAAATTGTTCATCTTATCTTGACATTGAATTTCCATTTAAACGCTCAACTCATCTTCAACTGGAAGATACAGACTTATTCAATTTTTCACATTTGAACAACCCATCATATCTCATCACTTGAAGTGAACTACTTTTTAAAGGATATAAATGTAGATTTGAACCCAGATATCTCCAAAAACATAGATTTAGAAACTAATAGAATAATTTTAGCAGACGATAACGGCCAAAGCCACTAAAAATAAGTCTGCAAACATTTCGATACCGTTGAGATTTTTTAAATTAAAAACTATAAAAACATGAAAATAACCACAAATAAGTTTGAAAGTGAAGACTCGAAAGGAGTTTTTTAGCATTGCTTTTGATTGGATTGTCATCCGTTATATGAATATGATAGAAGCACGATAGGTTAGGCCTCAGTTTAGAACGCTCTCAAAAGGGAATGATGAAGTTAATAATCTTGTTCAAAATCAAGTTCACTACATTTTATATGAAGAGTTGGAATTTCAAACACGCATCTTAAATATTAGGTTTTTAAAAGCACTGTCATTGAAGCCTAATTTTGTCTAAATAGAAAATAACGTAATAAAAAAATGCCATCAGTTGAACTTACAAACAATAAGATGTATCATAAACTAATTCCAAGTCAACACTAAAACGATTTTTCCTCCACACACAATCAACCATTTACAGTCAATTATTGAATTCTTAATTATTGATTTTTCTACATTCTTGAAATTTTGAAGATCGAAATACAATTTACTTTTTATATGGCATAGGTAAGGTAACGATATCACAAGCATTGCCCTATGCAAGTACTTCAGTCTAAAATATTTACTTTAGAAACTAGTAATGCTACGTTCAACGAAAGAAATGTTCTGGTTTCAACAAGGAACATATAAATTCGAGAAACACGATTTGAATAACCTGGATCAGGATTTATGCGGTTTATTCTATTGGTGCGATCAACGTTAAAAGAACTTTTATTCTATACTTATCCACGCAGAGTAAATTACAGAACATATTAACGTGATTTTGTAATTTCTGCTACACAACGAATTAACCACTTAAATCGAGAGATTCTTGATCTTCATCCACTCAACATAATCATTCAAATGAATCAACTAGTTTCAACACATGCAACTTGTTTGATTGAGTCCAGGCAACTATATCAACTTCCACCAGAACAATTCTTTTGTCGAACGTACGATGCAAAAACATAATTTTATCAATGTAAGCTAACCTCTATACTTATTAATAATTTTTGGAATTTCAACGATCAAAAACTTATTTACGATGGACTAAGCAATGAATCTGCTTATAGTGATTGAAGTGCATCTATTTTTGTATAATTCATTACATTACCAAGAGCCTGAGACTAAGAAAAAACTAAATTTTGATAGGAAACATTCAAGCTTTCTTCTACTCATGACAATATACAGTACATGGATAAATATTGATATTTTTTGAAAAATTAAGTTACTGAAAAATCTGCAAATAACTTCCTAAAAGTAAAGCCTCCTAATGAAGTTAATCTCGAAAGGAAATCAATAGGATCTCCGGAAAACTGATCTATTTACTTAAAGAGCATTTTATAGTAATAAACATGGAAAGATTAAGTCTTAAATTGAGAAACAAGTATGAACGTTTCTGGGAATCATCAACAAACGCACAGAAGTTGAAAAATATGTAAATGATGAAATTGAAGGCGTTCAAGCTGTTTTTGGAATACAATTCAACTATTTGAAAAAATACTAACCAAATGTTCTTCAAATTGGTCACTAAGTAAAATTCGAGATTAACTTTTTCACAGGTGGAGGAATACATTTTTATAATTATTCGAAAAGTGGCTTCAATAACCTTAATGCTGCAAATCATTCAAATGAAACAGGGTTCAAAATATCAATTATAATTATGATCATTCGATTCCAGGTTCCATTTCGAACGAATGTAAATGCAGCATACGTGCTCGAACTGTTTTTTCCAAATACAGTTGAAGTAAATCTATTTAAACTTAGTAGGACACCCTTAACGGCAAAAATATAGTGAAGAACCAACACACATACCACCGATATTTCTTACTTATCTTAAGAAAACAACATTTTATAAAACTAAGAACATCATCTTATCAACAATAGCATAAATGAATGAATGTCATTACTAGATTTGATAATTCATTATAGAATAATATAAATATCTCTTATTGCAGAGCAAGTGACGAATTTATTATAAATGAGATGAAAGAACGAAACCAATAATAATCACTATAGAGATTGGAAACACTAGACACCACTATGCGATAGTGAAAGCCAGATTGGATTATTATTGTGGTACAAAATAGTTTAGGTGAAGCCTATTAATATGAATATTTTTAAATTGATTGATGATCATATTAACATGGAAGAATAGCCATGTTAGAAGTTTACTCTAAATAGGTTTAAAACGAGAAAAATACCACATTGTAAACTAATGAGAGGAAAATTCATCACTAATAGACTTTGTATGAGGAAAAACTACTATTTGTGAACCAATATAACAAACCAGATGTAATTACGTGATCATAAATAGGTTTCAAACAAGAAAATTAATTCCACGCTGTTAACGAATAAAACAAACCAGAGTTCGTAGAGTTAAGTTGATTCATCTCATGAAAAACTGACAGTGAACGTTGAGTCTTTGCACTACCACAGAACTACATCCCTGTCTTTGGCAGGCACTTCAATGACTCTGGGCTTGTCGATGATGCGAGCTGTTCGCTGGCCTTTCTCCACTATGCCAATAATCCACGCCTGGTATCCTTCCTGCTTCTCAATGTCCTTACAATAGGCGGCTGCTTGCTCTCTCGGCAGACAGATCAGCAATCCTCCTGCAATTCAAAATCAACACAGGATTAATAAGAGTAACAATTATTAAGTACGGTTTAGTAAGTACAGTACTCCAAAGTCTGTCCAAGCAAGGAAGGCCCTCTGGCAGATGAGAAAATGACTCCAGCTCGGTCAATATTGGTTAAAAAAAATATTTATTTGGTCTCAAATCGTAGATAAGAATGTTTCCTACGATTGAGGCAAAATCAATAATTTTTGAACCGAGCTGGAGTCTTGCCAGAGGGTCTTCTTTGCTTGGACAGACTATATTAAGATTAATAAAGTAATCAATTAGTAAGATTAATAAAGTACAATTGCACGGAGTTATTCAGGAAGGAACCAACCCACAATCAGCTACTTTTGAGATATTGCGTACCAAAGATGAAACTGCAATAATTGCATTTTATAATCCAATAAGATATTCCGATTTTGGGAACTAGATATTTATATAAAAAAAACATTAATTTCCCATTTTATGGCATTTATGTGGGATGGTTCCGTAAGATATTTTTCTCTGAAAAAAACTAACATTTTAGTCTGGTTCCTAATAATAAAATTTCCCATTCCATGGCAATTATGTGGGTTGGTTCCTTTCTGCGTAACACATAAATTAGGATATTTGTTTTGCAGAAAGGAACCAACCAACATAATTGCCATAAGGGTTGATTCCAGTGATTTTTTTCCATTCAAAACACATATCCTACCTAGGCGTTACCTAGGCGTTTATCAACCCAAATATGGAAAAATAAGATTTTTTTGTGGATTGGTTCCTTTCATAGCTACATCAAATTTAGAGAATTGTAATACAATTAATATTAATTTGTGAACGAGTAACATTGACTTGTAACATTTCATTAGTATTTTTCAAGTTCATTAATTTCATTCCCAGATACGAGGTGTATTTTAAAATTATGCACAGTTTTTAAATTACGTCGCCGCAGCGCTGCAGTAGCCATCTAGCGCATGCACGTGGTTTATCCACATCTATTGAGAAGCCACACACGCCATTTCGGGACCATCCGATCGAGTCTACATTGTTTGCGTGATTTTTAAAATGCCCCGTTCTATTGAGAGACCCGCCGACTGCAAAAGTGTGCTGTAATTCTGTTTGTCAGTGCTCAAGGTTTCAAATCGGTTGACATTCATTGCCAAATCAGTTAAGTGTATTTATGGTAAAGACATTCTGAATTATGGAATGGTGCGAAAATGTGTTAGGGCCGCAACAGCTTGCATAATGAGGAAAGAATTCCCAACTATAAATTCTTCTGATAGTGCTGCGAAAAAAGATAAACTAGTTTCGAACTTATTATTAATCAAAATTTGATATAAAGACGTTTTGAACGTTAGTCTGTGTTTTTAGCCAATAAGTTTATTATTTTCTGTAAATTGATAAATAAATAAAATGGGAGACTTTCAGTCGTTACTGATGTTCCTCATCATGAATGTTGTTCCGGCCATCTTCAAAGACCAATTTTCAAAGTAATCAATATTATAATATTCAAGTAGGGTAACCATCATCAAAGTAACCATTATATATATTTTAAAATAAAAATTTGATAATAACCTAAAGTAATCATTATTATTCAAGTAGGGTAATCATCATCTAAGTAACCATTATAAATATTTTATAAAAATATAAAAATAACCTGATGTTTCGGGCGAATTTCCTTGAAGAAGATGAAACATGTTTCCGCATGCCTTCGCAACACCGGCCATTTTGGCAATGACAGGGAGGTTGTGAATGACAAAGGACACTTCGTTCTTCTGGTATTTGGCAAGCACCTGAGCATGACCTAGCAGACCGAATCCAGTGACGTCGGTGGCCCCATGCGCGTTGTATTTGTGCATCAGGCGAGCGGCTAAAAACAAAACCAATTTAAGAAATCAAAGCAAACTTCCACAACTAGGGGATTTGTTCAGCAATAAGTAAGATGCTCTATAAAGAAGTCGTCATCATCCCTCTCATAAATTTGGTATCAAATTATAGATCAAATGGTTTCCTACAATTTGAGATCAAATTGATAATTATTGAACCAAAATTGACCGAGCTTGAGTCATTTTTCCATCTTGCCAGAGGGTCTTCTTTGCTTAGACAAACTATATAAGCCTAAGAGCTAAAGTGGGCATCAACCTCACAAGAAAAAGTCGCATCAAAGCATTTTTCGGATCAACAAAATAATATAGCCTGTTGGAGCAAAGAAGAGAAGAAAATGACTCCAGCTCGGTCAATATTGGTTCAAAAATTATAAATTTTGTCTCAAATTGTAGAAAACATTCTGCTCTACAATTTGAAAAAAGATTTAGATTTTCTAAAACAATATTGACCTAAATGGCGTCATTTTTCCATCTTGTCAGAATGTCTCGACCAGCCTCCTGTCCACGGGGTTAGTAGTGGCGGCCAGTGGAATACCTGTAGCCAATCACAGCTCTTGATTAACTCAATGACAATACAAAGGCTGTGATTGGCTACAGCTATTCACAAATTAGCCGCCACTACTAACCTCGTGTACAGGAGGCTCAAGTAAGTTTACTTACATCTTGTAGTTTTGCTAGACGACGCAAAGATGGTTCGGTTTGTACAAAAAATATGTAGATTCCAAGCCATGTTCACATCTGAGCGGACAGGAGCGAGCGAGCACTAACGAATGCAGGAGTGACCAGCTTACAGTTTCAACTGTATTTGTATTTGTTATTGATTCATTTTGCTGTTATATTTCTACATTGTGGATTATTGTAATGCTTTTTCAAGGAATAAATAAATAAAACTGCCGAAAGAACCAGCTGATAAAACGAGCATTTTCTTATTCTCCATCTGTTTCTTTCTCAAACACTATTGATCTATTCAATTCTCAAATATCCTCATATTTATAACACTATTGATCTATTCGATTCTCAAATATCCTTAAGCAAACTGAAAGGATTGAATTATTTTAAAGAACTCACCAACTTTGTTGAACCTTGACATAGAATCCATCGCTCGCATGTAAGCTTTCCGCACCTCCTCTTCACCGATCACCAGCTTGATGCGATTCCATCTCTCGGGCTGATCCAGCCACTGGTACGCATTCACTGCCACTTGGGTCCCAAGGGGTTTCGTTAGTACCAACACGTCTCCCACAACCGCATTGTCTGGCCTGAGGAATTCATTTTAATCAAAAATAAAATAAATCGAAGGATCATTTATGTGGATAATCTACAGCTGCGAATTAGATAAAAATTTTGAATAATAGGAAATAGGATTAAAACAAAAACAATCTAAATTATAATTTGGGATGGATTATTTACAGCTGTGTATTCTATACAAATGTTGAATAGAATTGAGACAAAAACAATCCAAATTATCAATTGGAATGGATGATGTATAGTTGGGAATTTACTAAATCTTTGAAAGAATAGAATGTCTCCTATATTTTTAAGGCGAGGCGAAGTTTGAACAGTAATGTCCACTTTCGTACTTAACCAAATGGAAAATGTCTAGTCTGGTCGAGCAAAGAAGCCATTCTGGGAAGATGGGAAAATGACTCCAACTCGGTCAATATTGGTTGTAGAAACAATTTGAGACCAATTCATAATTTTTTAATTTCATTATTGATCGAGCTGGAGTAATTTTCTCAATTTTCCAGAATGTTCTCTTTGCTCGACCAGACTATAGTAGTCGTTTCCAACTGTAACTAATTCTATAAAAGACTTTTCTAAACATAAAATGGACTTAAAATATTATAAAAAGCCACATTCACATCTACCGACACTGATTGGACACAAAAAGTATCAGACATAAGTACTAGACAATGCGTTTTGTAGACGATTCCAAATCCCCAACCTAATTCAAACTTCATAACCTATTCAAATTCAACACAGCCTAATTCAACATAGCCTCTCATATCGTAGAATTGTGGGTTATAACCAGTTTGAACACCTATTTACGTTTACCAATACACAACTTGACGGTTGGCCGCAAGAGTGGATCACGGCTCTTGTTGCTCCAGCTCAAGAACAAGACAACGCGGTCGTGTTAGCAAAAACCTACCTTTAGAAAACATCAATCTGAAAGCAATGTCATGTGTCGATTTGATTTCGGTAGGTTTTAATGGAGCTCAATTGTTCAAAAACTGCACATCTAAATAAATATTCTTCACTTTTTGGAAAATTCTAACAAGAAATATGAATATCCCACTTCAGAACCACACATCTTGTGATGGGTGATCTACATTGGAGATGTAGATAGCTCCAAAAAGAAAAATGTAATTAAATTTTGATGATTAATTCCTGGATTATCATGATAGATAATGAAATTAAGTAACAAATATAAATAGAATAATTTTGTCCATGTAATAATAATGTCCATGAGATTATATTTTTTCCTGAGAATAAAATAATATTTATTTCATGTGGAGTAGCATGCAAAGAAATCAATGAGATCTAAATCTAGATTTGGGAGAGGAATAGTGAGGGCTGAGCCTCTTTTCCTCTTCCAGAATATTTTCATGACTATACATGTACTGATTAATGAGAAAATAAATAAAATAAAGACTATTTTAAAACAAACACTATGTAGTCGTTGGGTTGGCAAACTGTTGTAGCCACTCCTCCAATGGTGCACCAAGGATTTAGTACAGTTTGTCCTCCCGTAACTGCGACACAAGCTGATCTAGCTGCATCCTGAAAAAAGATTTATTAATTTAAGATAATTTTCTAATTTCAAAACCTCGAGTCAAATTCCTGTGAATACATCAAATTTCCAAGTCAACAAACTTAATTTAAATTTTTAACCATTCAGAGATTAATAATCATGTAAATTCTCCAATATAAGTACTTGTTCTAGTACAATCTAGACTGAATACTTCAAATCTCCGAGTCATTCAATCACATTTCAGACATTGAATATTAGTCGGCTAATTTAGAAAATTCATCAGTTTTAATAGGCCTACCTCAAGTTCTAGTTCCTATAAATACATTAACTCAAGTCAATTTATTACACTTTGACCAAGTTAAGGTTACAAAGGTTAGTAATTTATAAAATTATCCAATATGAAAACCTCAGCCTCAAGCTTTATTGCGGGCTATTACCAGGCCTAGCCCAGCTGCTCAACACCAACAAAGAATTATCTGGGCAAAATAAAACTTGTTAAATTCATATTATGATTTGAATACCTCTCACAAATTTAGGTGCTATCACGCATTACTTCAGTTAGAATCTTAATGAATTATGAGTGAATGTTCCTAGAATATTTTTTTAATTTATCAGTAATTGAACATTTTCAAAGTTATTTGGATCAATGGTATTTTATAATTAATTAAATTTTAGCCATGATCCAAATCCATCTCTTGAGACTTAGAGACTACCAATAATAAATTACCCCTCAATGCATAAAAATGTTAAGAGTGGGCAGTAGTAGTCGGCAAACTGCCGAACGGCAAAATCAAGCCCCATAAGAACAATGTAATTTCTATCAATCTCTTGGAGCAGATAGAGCCTCTATTTATGGACAGAATTTCACGTTCTTTATCTCATTGGAAAGAGAATTCAATTCTCCAGGGGTGTACTTTTTGATTTTAAGTTTATTTTGATAATTATTGTATAATTAATCAACTAAATAAGTATTGAACTCTAATTATTGAAATAAACTTAAAATCGAAAAAGTAAAGTCACGCCCCTGGAGAATTGAATTCTCTTTTCAATGAGATAAAGAACGTGGAATTCTGTCCATAAATAGAGGCTCTATCTGCTCCAAGAGATTGATAAAAATTACATTGTTCTTATGGGGCTTGATTTTGCCGTTCGGCAATTTGCCGACTACTACTGCCCACTCTTAATAACATAATTTATCAACACACATCACTGAAAATCAATCGATGATAATGAATTAAATCAGTCTATCGATTTACTCACTTTGAATCCCTTTATGAGGAGAGGTACGACAACGTCCCTTTCTTTCTCAGTCATTTTTGTTGAAATTGCGAGCAACATCAGCATGTTGTCACATTCAGTCACACCCATTGCATAAAGATCACTCAGGACATTCGCACAAGTGATTTTTCCTGCAAATAAAATTTGATAGAACAATATAAATAATCACCAAAATTACAAGAAATAATTTGAATGGGATAAAGCAGAATAGAAAAAAACCAAACAAGAGGATACTCAAATTATTTTTTTAGAATTGATTAAAGTGAATGGATCAAGAATGAACAAGGATACAATCAAATTGAAAGAACTCTTGGAACGACTGAAGTTATTTTTTATGACAAAATGTCAAGTGTAAAACAGGTATGGTACACTTGAGCAATCAAGTTTTTTCCTGTACTATATGCTCTTCATAATCTTTGCTACACATCATTTTTGTGTATTCGCTACCAAGTTTAAAAGTCTAATTAGAACACCAATTATTGTTTCTAATTGGAACACGTTGTCAGCTATCTCTCTCTCGATACCAAATCGATGGTACTGAAATTCTTTACTGTAGCTCTGTTAAAAACTTGAGACTGGTCAGAACAGGTTAATGAAACATGTAAAAAAGTATTTTCAGCCATGCATTCATTGAAGAAATTGCAAGACTCCTACCACGAAATATCAGATTGCTGCTGGTCAAATCACTAATCTTTTCACATTTTATGTATTGTAACTCTGTACTCAATGACATGACAGTAACACTTAATGATAAACTACAGCGCTGTCAAAATTATTGCTTAAGATATGTTTACTCTCTCCAACGTCATGAATGAATCACTCAAGCACATATTACAGGCTTAACCTTAAAGATACCCGATCAGAGACTTTTTCGTGTTGTAAAGCTTGTCAGGGATATTTTAAAATATGGAAAACCTAATTATATCAAAAACGATTTTAAATTTGTTCCTGAGGGTAGGAGAATGGATGTATCACGCACGAGAACTGGAGAAAATACTTTGAGGATTCCAATTCACCGCACTATAATCTATACTAAGTCCTTTCTAGTCTCAGGCTGCCGTGAATGGAATGCCGTCCCTGAATCTATTAGGTATATTGAGAACCGAGCGAGCTTCATCTTGAAGTTAAGAAAACATCTTGTTGACAAAATGATCGAATATGTCCAGACCTAGAGCAACATGACAAATTCCATAATTCACCTTATTATTACCCATTACATACTTGAATAAACCCGACTCTCATCACACACCATACACACTTTCTCCTCATACTTTTAATTATAAATTTAACTTCCATTTTAGGTACACTATCATCACATATTCACCATCCAAACCGTTATTATAATATTAACGCAACTCTTGTCATTTATCGCACATTTTCATTCACTGCCATATACTTGTAAATAATTTTACTTTGAGTTATCTCAATTCATAATATCATTACCCATTTCCATTAACTATTTACCATAATAATTTTTATTGTTACTTATCTTATAACATAATTCAAATATCGATTGATATCGTATTAATTCATTTAAATCCAGTTTTTAAATGCTATAATAATTGTTCTATCTTTAGCAATTCTCATAGCTCGTTATAAATTCTCAACTTAAGGCCAAGTGTTAATGGAAAGGATATCCTTATTATCCTTTCCCAAGAATGGACATATATGTCTAAACTTCGCCTTTTCACTTAGATAACTTACACTCCTTATTCATTTTGCAGAACTTCCAATTTGAAATCTGTATAAATTTTTTATTCATCTCATCACCGTTTTTCGTATTTTTACTAGAAGTCTTTATTTTGTGAAATTTATAGGATAATTTTGTTTTACTCATTTATATTACAATGTATAATCTAAGCCGAATTTTGTTATCTATTTGAATAAAGTAATCTAATCTCTCTCTCTTTTCGTTGATGACTTATCCTGTAAAAATTTCAAGTGTCTTCTTGCACAATTAAAAAACAAAATAAAGAAGTTTCAAATTCATTCACGATGCTTTACCCAAGTCAAGAATTGAATGTCCTGGGAAATAGCAAAATCAATCATACACAACTGGAAGAAAATGTGTTTAACAATAACTGTAAAACACACAATATGTTCGTTTCAGTTTTGATAGAAATAGCTCGAGTTCAATTACAATTAATTGTAACAAATAACGAGAAAGAGCAAATAAACTCTTTCATTAGGAACTAGAGCGCACATACCAGGTTTATTAATTTTTCCTTTTTCTTAGGGCAACTGTACTTGACTAAAAAGTCGAAACATGTCATGTTAAAATAAAAATTATTTTTCAAAAAAGGGCACTGAGATCTACATTAATTGTAAAATTTGATAATGCATTAATTCATTATATTGGTATTGAGTATTAATTCACTTCAATACTCAATACTCTGAATAAAAATATTCATCTTACATTCCTCATCATCTACAATCTACTAAATATCCTGCCATCATCTGTCATCTCAAAAACTCATATGCGCTGCTGCAATCACAGTAATGGTTCTTATCTCCATTGAAAGAAAGTTAGCAGCCAGCATCGTAATTTCATCACTTCACCTTCTCAAACAGCTAGATTACTTTCTTGTCAGTTTAGGCCAGCGTGAATGTAGAAACACTGAACTCTGCTCACTGAGAAAAGAGCACTTTGAAATAATGAGCCAACCTAACCTAGTGCCCAGTGTACTGGAGAATCGCAACTTGAGTGGCCGTTTAGGCTAGGTATCACTGGTCTGATTATTAATATAAATTTTATTTCAATTGTTAAGTATTTTCTGTGTTATGAGGGCTATAATGATGTTTCCCTGGTACCCTCACATACTGTAATATCACAATAAATAGATAAATTATAGATATTTCAATAATTACATAATATATTGCATCAGTTTATACAATAGAAACTAACAATTCTGTGTATATTCATACACTAATAGAATGGACTGATTATAGATATTTCAATTATTGTATCTGTTTCACGATCTTGCATGAAAAAATATTTAATTTGATTAGACATACAAAGGTTCCCAGTTCGACCCCTGTTGACTACAACTAATTATAACAACAGACAATCTCGTTTTTTGTAGGAGACATTATGCCGTCGGTGTCAGTTGCCTTTGTGCCTGTTCTTTCAACCGATGTGTGTTTTTCCAATAGATTAATAATAATAATAATAATAATAATAATAATAATAATAATTACAATAATTTGTCTAGTTATTATAATTAGAATTGATGTCTTTATTTTACCAGGGAAGGCGCATTTGTGGCAGGACTCTTCTAATATGATATTGTTAGATTTTACTCAACATCCTAACAATGTCTTGCGTGTCTAGGAAACAATGTATCACTCAGAAATTAATAGAGCTACCAACAAAACATTAGAGGAAAATTCAGCTGATTAGAGTAACTTTATTTTTCTCAATCTTCCTCTTTCTCCAACAATATCTGTACAGTACAGTATCCGTATCAGAAAAGTATCAGTATCAGTACTGTTTTATCATAGCACCAGCTATTTATCGAAAAAACATCATTCACCAGCTGCCAGTTTTTTGTTGGAGACTCTTTAAGATACGTTTTGGTTTGTGCGGAACGCAACGACCGTCGGTCGCAGTCGATCAGCTGTAGCCAATCACAGCTCTTGTCTTGTTCCTTAGCTTTAATAACAAGAGGTGTAATTGGCTACAGCTGATCGACTGCGACCAACTGTAATTACGTTCCACTCAAAGCGAAACGTACCTTCAGGCCACTTGACATCAGACGAAATCAAACACGATCCACACCAATACATATGTTTCGATTCAAATAATACATCGCATAGCCTACCTCACAAAGAAATGGTTTTGTTTGTAGGCTATAGAATTCGTCTAATCTACTTTAATTCTAAACCTGTTCTACAGGTTTAAAACAAACGTTTGGTTATGTTTCATCTTGTGTGAAGTGGCCCGAAGTTGACCAGAAATTACAGATTTTGTACATACCCATTACATACGGATCATCGACCAGAGGATAGAAAAAGTCTGTTGTTTGAACAAGGGACAAACCACCGTGTCTCAGAGGAGTGACTGAAGCATCCATTCCAATTCCTGCTTAAAACATAAAAAAATCAATTAGTAGTCTATTGTATACTGTATAGTTTCACAATCTTGTAATAAGCAGCCTATAATTTATTATGATTTGGGTGATAATCAAAGTATATTATAGGGTCAATGAACACAGAACGGACTAGGACGAGCACGTGGAACATGATATTGGTTGTATATTCTATCTAAACGAATAGACTAACGTCCATGTACATTAATTTTCAAGTTAAAGACTAAAGAGCCACTATTCGTTCGACGTCCATTCTATGATAATTTGGTCTCAGGCGCAGTAAAAATAGAAAGCTCATTTCCGCTACTTGTTCTCAGAACCCTTTTACACCAGTACGGTCCGGATCGGAAAGAAAATGTGCCAACTGATAAATCACATGTTCAGAAGCTTAGTACCTCAAGAATCAAGATACACCTTTTACGTCCAGTCCGGACCACCCATCTGTATTCAAACACTTACTGCCCCCTCTTCAGCAAGTGAATGTGATTTCAAGTTTTCAAATTATCTAATCTGCGCACACTGACAGAATTAATTTCATTATAGACAGTACCGGTAGGTCATAGAGTAACCGAGTAAGAGTACACATTATCGTTTTGATATGGCACAGGGAAAGGTTAGAATAGGGTCTAGCATACATCTAAAGCATCACATGGTAGAAATTATATCTCAGAGTGGGCGAACTATATATAACTCACATAGACCAAATAATTGTTAATCAACTTGAGAATCAAAGTGAAACTTATAAAACTACCAAGCAGAAACTATAAGGTAAACTAGTGCAACAAGAGAAAGATACTACAAAAATATACTTACCAATTCGTGGTACAGACAAGTGCAAAAAGTGGGCATGATCTTGATCATTGGCGATATTCTCGTCTTGCTGTAGTCCCTCCAAAAGTTTCGTAAGAACCCCTTGGGGGACTTTACACCCTCATCCTTTTAAGTCAGCAAAACGAGTCAGCCTGAAAGATGCTTCAAGATCATGAGCCACCGGGTCAAACATGCCTCTAGTTGCCACGGAATTGGAATTTTCCAATCCTAACTGCACTTCTTGATTTACCACAACCTGAAGTTCAGCCATTTTTCTGTCTCCTCTATCTGATGAAAATAGTTTTCACCTTTTCACTTCAAATGTAAACGGTTAAACTCTTGAAGAATAGCAACACCGAACGATACCAACCAATGCAACAGAAATAATGCAATAAGCCGATATGCAATATGGCGGGCGATTATGTCATGGCGGTGTTGCCAGTTCTCAGCAAGAAAGAAGCTCTGAGGTGGCAGTCAATTAATCGGAAGAATTGTTGAAAGCTAAAAAAATTGAAAATCTGTAGGTAAAATTGTGAGAAAATGAGAAAAGTGATTTTAAGATCGAATTGATTGTAATGGTAATAGAAATTCGAACCCCAAATCCGATTTTATACCGGTGATTTGAATTTATTTCATTGTTCTGATAGAAAAGTATGTGATCATGGAATTACTAAGTTGTTTTCAAAATCATTTAATTTTCTCTTATAGATACTATGAACTTCTAATTTTGATAAATTTATAATTTTGTGTTCTACTGGTACAACAGATTACACCGTTGCCAACTCATCAATTATTATGTACGCCTAGATAACTTTTTTAATAATTATATTTTCATTGATATTATATTCTGCTTGAAAATAATTGTTGTTTCTCTCTGTGAGATAAGGAAGATTGTGAATTATAAATTGATCTGAATGAAGCAAATTTAAATATTTAAAGTTCTGATATTATTTTTCCCAGTGGTACCAGCTCCCCACCCACCCGTTTCCTCTATCATCTTCGATTGGGCCAGTAGGCAGTAGCGAAACAGAGGACTACTATATCTATTTATAGTAGCTCGGAAGTAGGAACTACAACTACTGCTCCTGCGCCTGTGGTCCTGCCCCTTCTGCTGTTCTATATTTATTTTGTTGTCAGTATGTAGTATTTTTTTGAAAAATTGATATTAATCTGAAATAAATCATCGAAATTCTTCAACCATGAACTACAATTTTCATATCAGTATCTTGAACTCAATTCCCATTCAATATAGTAAAGGATTTGTGTCAATTTATTCTTGAAATTCATTGAAGCAGCTCAATACGACGGATTCAGGGTGAGTGATCCCATTTGTTTTAGAGGTTATGTTGTATAGAGATGATACCGAAATCGTACGCTACGGTATGGCACTTGAAATTGAAAATAAATAATACTTTATGTGATTGAATTAAACTGTCAGTTAAACCGTTATATATTTATCATACACGCCGTATTATCATTGAGTGTGTGGCGATTGGTGTTTTTATATTTTCATCAATGATGTTAGCAACAGTCGATGGAAACCAGGGTTGTCAAAACAGAAAGAAAATCATGAATATTTTACACAAAACATTCAGGTCTTTGAGAATAAGAGAGATTGGGATGTGTATAACTCAACTTGATTGAATGAGGATAATAAACAATTTTCACAGGTAGCTTACGTCCATTATTTTATTGATATGTTGGTCTTTAATCCCACCGCTTAGCAATAATATGGTTGTATTCCTTTGTTATGTTTATTAGTTAAAAGGAGTTCTCATCCTTATAGCGATAACTGACCTAATTTTTAAAATACCCTCAAATAAAAATAAGTACAGTTTCATTTGATCAGTTACCATACAATGCTCAATCACTCCAGTCCTAGAGAGTAATCTTCTTTGAGATGAATAGCCCAAATCTTATTCCTAAAATGATATTGTGATGTTCAACATTGATTTTTTCAACTCAGACAGAAGAAACTGGATACGGACGTGATGAGGAAATGTTCATATGCTATAGGCCTACACGTATAGATCCTATGAACGTCAAATGTATAGAACAAATAGCTCTACTTGCGTCCACTGTAACTTTTTCAATTCAAGTAGGAGGGATATAGATGATCGTGAAATGATTTAAACTGAAGCTCAATTCACATCAGACACACCTCACCATTTCCGTTTGATGTCCCTAGAGATGAAAATGAAGTGACGCGCCACTACCTAGGGAATAGGTTCTAGGTAGTACCCACAATATTTTCAATTACGCAAGTGGAGTGACTGTTATTTACGTTTGTCTAATGATGGGGGAAAATACCGGTAACCAAATACAATAAAAATAACACAATTGTATTACTAGGTCTAATAAGACCCATTGCATAACTTAACCAATACCAATTCAAATTCATTCTACAAGACAAGTAAATTTAGTTATCAATGAAAACATTTTTTGTGGTTATCTTTTATTTATTGTAGCGTATCATCACACAAAATTAAAAAAGATTAGTTTAAAAATTATATTTTGAAATCATGGATGAATAACATGATCAGTAATAGAATAGCTTATACCGTAGGTCATATTTTTGTGAGTGAAAATAGATTGGAATAACATATGCTGATTCAACTTTGATTGGCATTTTCAAGTAAATCAAACATAATGTTTTTTATTCTGTCAGCAGTTGATGTTCACTTTTGTAAGATAGACACAGTTTTTGTATTTTTTTCTAAATAGAGAAACATTGTCTGTCTGCGATTGTACTGTCTTTGCTGGGTAAGTACATGGTGCAAGTAGAGGCTGAACCACGTTTCTTTGTATGCATTGGTCTATTTATTTGTACGGCGCCTTGTCCGTTCTGAGTGAATTGAACACGTTCATGTTCATGCCTCGTCCTTTTCCTCCGCGTCCTAAGTAGCTTCTATCTAAAATCGACAATATATATTAATAAATAATAGGAATAATATTCCTGGCAGTTGGACCATACCTATTTACTTAGTTGAAGTTAATTCTCCGTTCTTGTTTAATGCTCCTCAATAATAATTATTATAATAAATTGTACTTTCTAATCACACTCATTGTACTGTACTTTCATTTGAATGTAAGCTTTTTTATTGAAATGTCCTACCTTAAGAATTTCAGGCAGTTAGAACTTTAATAAACAATATCCATTTTTGGTCTAAAAGTGAAATAACCAAACAGCTGGAAGCTTGCTGAGTGAGTTAGGTATTCTTTAATTTGTCTACAAACAATACCGGCTCGAGCTGTCGCGGCTTCAGCTGTGCTGCTGGAACTACCCGTCTCTAGCTGCGCTGCTCTATCCATCACAGACCTGCCGCTTGGGAATCGTACCTTAAGATAAAAAATTATAAGACGCTTGTCTTTATTTTCCCAAGAGGAACGGTATTTGTTGCAAATAATCATGAAAGGCTATTTTCTAAAATCAAGCAAAGTAGTTTGTCGAAGTTTAAAAATTATGCAAAATCTTATCCATCCACTGGGAAAATTAACTGAATCTGATGAATGTAGATAAAATCTTCAATTATTATTTTAAATATTATTTAAAGTCAAATGGAACATTTTCTTATGCTTCCACCAATTTTACATGAGCTGAAATACAAAGGCTGAAACCTTTTTTTCATAAATTCACGACAGTTGGAGTGATAGAATTAAATTTGTTTTTATGTCAATTGGTTACTTTTGTCGTCTTTATTCTAGATTATTGAATTGTTTTGTTGATTGATTTCATTTCATCCAATTTTACTTTTTTTATCAATTTATTTTATGTCTATCCAGGACGTTTGAACCCTTTGTCTTCAAACATGAAGCACGTTGTGAAAAAGGGCTTCAAGCCCAAAGAGAACACAAGGAGCAGCACTGCCAATGGTGCTCTGAACGGGGTGACGAAGATCAAAGAGAGTCGATTCCAAAAATCGAACAACACAGAAGAGGAATGTGTACTCTCATTTCCAGACCTCAGGATAATGAACAAGGCAAAGCTGCCTTGTATAACATCAAGTAAGCTATACCAAATCACATTCTCACAATAATTATAATTCAAAAATTTTGTAAGTAATATGAAATTCCCGTGTATTTGAAATCAATGAAATATTCCCAGTGAATTTGAGGTAAATATAAAAAAATCACAAATTCCCGAGAATTTATAAACGTTTGTAAAACAGCTCGAAAATAGGGGTTTTGTTACAATAACATCTTTTACAAACATGAAATACAGAAATAGAATTGGTAAATAACTTAAAAATTCTCTAAGCTTCTAAGAATGTAGAACATAATATTGAAGAAATTAAAATTAGTCTAATCAAATGATGATCATGTGATTATACTCATTTTCATACTTCTTCAAGTACTGTAAGTAGACTCTACATCATAATGCAACTGATGTGTTCCTATGAATAATGCATGATATACATTATACAGTAATCATGGGTATAACCTTATACTTACATATCATTATTCAATGATCATTTTGTGAAAAGTGACTCAGATTAATCAAGTTAATTTAAACTTTTTCAAGCAATTTTATAAATTCCAAAAATTTCTTGGCCAAAGAAGTATTCCAAATTCATAAGTTCCTTCCCACTGGGAATATACTCGACTCACATTACCTTTATGAAAAAATGTTTTTAGAAGTTTTTCTTGAAAAATCTCCACTCTGCCTGTTCAAGTGGGTGTTGTAACTATAAAACATGAACAGTAAATTTTCAGCTTTCGTGTTTCATTTTGTAGAATACTCTAGGCCTACCACTTGTGATGAACAGATAAACTTTAGTCTAGCTTTATGTGCTCTAAACTTCAATAAATTCGTTCTTCTCATGCTAGGGAAGTTTAAAATTTAGAATAGAGTAACCTTTTTACTTCTCCGACAAGATGAAATTTTGGACAGTAATTTTCACTCTTGCAAACAACCTTGAAATTCAATCATCAAGAAATTATCAAACAGTTGTTTTCCAAGGAGACTCTATTAGCAAATATTCAATTTCTCTCCAAAAACTCATCAAATGAAGTTTTTTCGCATCAATTTATCTATAATTAAGTGGAGGATATTAAATTGAAGATTACATGCTCATTAATGAAAATTATTCATAGACTAGAATAATAGATCATCATCTATGGATAATTTTATCTATTTACATTGATAATTATCATCATAATTACTAGTAAGTTATATCTATATATCTATAATAGTATAGATAATATTATCTATAGACAGTAACAATACAGATAGGTAGATATTCTCAAGGTTGATAGAATACTGTAGCCTACATCTTTAAAAAATATCATTATTTGCAAAACCATTTTCTCGTCAATAATGTATGTGCTCATCATATTCATATTTTTCAACAATCCTGAAATTTAACTCCACAGTTCTCCTGAGGTCGAAAGAGGAAAATATCAACATGACTGATCTCAATCAACTTCAAGAAGAGCTAGAAACTATGCTGTCCAGTGTTGTGATAAGGAAAATGAACCTCAACAATGAAATTGAGATTCTAAACAACATGGAAGATAAGAAAGGGAGTCTACCGATCAGCAACAAAACCAATCAAACTGTAAGTTGTCCTCACAAATAATTATAAATATAGCTGACACCAAGTTTCGTCTGTTTCTTGTACATGATGTAACCTACTAACAGCTAATGTAAAATATCTATTGTCTCTTTTGATTTCAAAAACAACTAGATGTCAACTCTAATTGACAACATCAGCTGTTGGAGCGTAAAAGAAGCAGACGAAATCGTCTAAATTTTTGGTGACAGCTTTGCTAATAATTGTTTTCTGGATAATATATTGATAGTTGAATGTTGTTGATCACCATCTACAAGAGCTCCATCTAAAACGTTTTAGTTCGATAAACGCAGAAATAAAACAAAGTTTCCAGTTAATAAAATTGTTAACCAGCTTATCATTACCAATAGTGATGGGTTGATTGTTGATTGATTTGATTTACTATCCTGCATAATTCAAATACTTCTAACGTCTACAATAGATGACATGAGAAAATATTTTAAAACTCGAAATCAATCTCAATATTCTAATTATTTTTCTGTTCTAAACATTCCATCTAGTTATAATTCTTTTGATTTCCTTTTCAGAAAAAAAGTGAAGAAAGGTCTCTATTGAAGATAAGTAAGCCATTCAAGGACACAAGAAATCTAAATCACAAGAACAAACTAAAATCATCTTCGATGGGATGTACTGATTCTGTAAGTAAAAAATTATTTAAAATCAATAATTATTATTTTTTAAATGCTTGATACTATTTTGAACTTGATAGTTGAAACAGATGTGACCGATTGCACAAAAGCCAATTTAATTTTAACTGCATTAAGTGACATTGCGTGACGGAACCAATGCATCTGAAATGACATCAATTTCCTATAGCAAAATTACATTGGCATTAGTGCAAATGACCTGTGGTATTTTAACTTCAAAGCTAATACAGGAATCAGGATTTTCTAAACATGGTCTAGGTATAGCTAAAATTATTCACACTTAATTTTTCTTCTGGCTTTTATTTAATATAAGTTTTCATATTTTTATTGAAGATAAGTGTTTTTCGTTAGTTATTATGTTAAAAAGAGATTAAAAACAATCTAAACAATGTGAGTACAAAATATATCTAAAACGTACTACATGCTTGGATTCTCCATATTGCCTCAGACAATTTGAGATAATGGCTTACTTTGTGTTTCAAAACTTGAAACATTCTAAAAATTATTATACTTGAATTAAATCTTAACAGTTATAATTCAATCGATGAAATTTTCAATTAAATTCTCAACTGTTCAATCAAAATCAGAGATTGGAGAAGTTTGGGTGAATCCCTGTTGTTTCTTACTTATTTTTATTGTGTACAGTATTGTCAATAAATGTTTATCTGTTCCAGGAAACAATGTCTGATGCCGATGGATTAAGCAGTGCAATAGCTAAAGATGAACGATACAGCAAATAAATTTTGGGCCTATGTCGAACAGTTCTGTGGCGACATATCCGCTGAAGATGTCAAGGTAAACTTTTTTCAAACCCTACGACAGCTCAATCAGTCTTTAACTAAAGTTCATTTCAGATTCTCGGACCTCTTCAGATGGACAGTTATGATACCTTATTTCTGTTTAATTACGTTTACTCTTTTTCACTAAAGTAGGCTTGAAGATGTCATTTTTCATAAATTAATCAATGTTCACTCATATTTTAATCATGATAATTAAATTACTGGGGAATATGATTTAACATTTATTAAATTGATGAATAAAATGAAAAATCAAACACCCTTTTTTTATAAAGAAAACTTTAGAAGTAGTTTGGTAATAACAAAAGGGTATTTGATTTTTCATTTTATTTATCAATTAATTTAAATAGCCCTAAGTTTAAAGTTAAATTTCATATATTAAATTGATGAAAAATGAGCAATTCTGTTTGAAAATTAAACTTTTAATTTCTAATAATATACTATCTGCTGGATACACAAGCACCAGATAATGATGTCATCTAATGGAAACTTCTCTATATTCAGGCTCTTAATAACTGATTAGGCCGGTGAATATGCTCCAATTTTTGTTTCAATCTTTCTACATCTTCATTTTTATTTTCATCTCCTTATTCCGATTAGCTTTTTGATCTCTATCAATTGAAGCAGAAAGAAATTGTCGAATATCGTCAAATTATCAATATTTTACGTTTAGATAGAGAAATATAGCTTAGGATATGTTGAATGAAATATTAAAACTTTGAATTCTAGAGCACAAGATAGGGATCATAAATGGATGCATAGAAGTATGCTGCAATTATTCTAGGCTTTTAATAGCCTTTAGTATGTTCTCAATGGATAAATAAATAAATAAAAAGGTGGAGTTCCGAACAAAAAACTGCCGAGTAAACCAGCTGGCCAGAAGACACTTTCTTGTTATCTATCTCTGTCTTTAATACAATCAATGTATTATTTTAGTGTAGCATAAGCTGGTTATTGAAAAAACAACATTCGATATTAGTTTTTGGTGGGAACACTATGCTCCTTTCTTACCTTGAGATCATCAGGCAGGGTGCTAAGTGATATCAAAATTCTTAAGACCTAGGCACATGATCCCATCAGGTATAGTCTTGTTGAGAAAAGAAGGCATTCCTTCGAAATGGCCGATTGAAGCAAGAGTTTAACTACAGTGTAGTGCAGATCTGAAAATTTTAGTGTAAAATCACTTCTGCCAACGTACCGCTGGTGAGGTGAGATGTGATGAGAGACAGATGGTAAGAGTAGGACTATTTCCATTTCGACTGCTGGTAGCAGCCATTTTGAATAAATGTCTTCTTTGCTCGACAAGACTATATTCTTGTATTTGTTGAAGAATTAATTCTAGAGAACAAATAAAAAAATATTACAAGCTGATGAGTGAATTTATCTTTACAGCTTCTCAAGGAATTGATTGAAAATTGTGAGAAAGAAGTTCTGGTGAGAAAGATTCCTCCGCTTGGGAAGCACTACACAATTACTTGGAGTGAGGATGATATAGCTGATGAACGAGACGCTAGCCGAACGAAGAGGAAGGCGGATGGTACACCAGCGATCACTACCTCCGCCGCTGCCGATGCCAAAGAGACCAAAGATTTTCTGAAGAGATCGGAGAAAATTTGGTAAGTGTTCCATTATTTTTCAAAGAAAATACTATTAGATATTGTCAAAACCACTAATTCATTTAAGTACAAAGCTACTTTAATGTGCAATATGTTGTTTAGGGCTACTAATAATTGTATTGAAAATCACAGTAGCATAAGAGTATTTTTTTTTCAATGCGACATACTTCAGTGTCATTGGGTACTGGGTATTGGTCTCTCGGTGAGGGTGATCTATCGGTGAACGTGATGTTAAGTCACGAACACTGTGGACTGCTCTTGGAAGGGTGACCGGTATTTGGCCAAGTACACATTGGCGAGGTGGAACTACCCGTAAGGGTCTCCCCACTAATAAAAGCCATAAGAATATTATTTTAGTGTCATTGGACCCATTTATGAATGACCGGATAGTTAACACCATTTTCAATAGAAATCTACAATTTTGAAAGGAACCATTTATCAGGAATCCCTATTAAGGAATCATACGAACAAAAAACACACTGGTATAAATAAGAAGTTATAGTAGTAACAGAACTGACAAATCCCTCATGTCTTGTACAGAAATGTGTCTGAGGAGGTGAGAGGCGGAGGAATACCCTCATTAGTCGGCTTCGTGTATCTCAGAATCATTTTATTAGAATTATATTGAACAAAAATCGCAGGGAGAGCTCGTTTCCATTATTTTACAAATTAAACATTTTACCTATACAAAATTTATTTGTGTTTAAAGTCACAGAAAACTTCACTACTTCACTACAGAAAACTTCCATTACAGAATCATTACATTACAGAGATAGGCTACTTTGTAGAATTCCTCAAATCAACAAAGAGCTTTTCAGGCATTCTTTTCTGTATCTGGGGCCACTCTTATTTAATAAAATGCCTATCGAATTGAGGAGATGTCCTTCTCATGCACTATTTTGTAAAAGAACTAGAAGATGGATATTTACTGTGATACTTAGCCGCTTAGAAGTGTATTAAGGTAGAGTAGTGTGAGGATTCGATGTTCCATAGCATATATTTGATATTTTTTTTTATAAATCTTTGTAATATTTTGTTGGTTCTGAATCTTATAGTTTATAGCTAATTGTCTTTTTATATTAAATCCTTGTAATATTTTGTTGGTACCAACTCTTATAGTTTAACGTGAAGGAGCTAGAGTCACGATTATTTTATCTTGAGTGATTGAAAATTTGTTTTTTATTTTTGTATTTTATTACGATGCGCTGCAGGCAGTATTCTAACTTTGTGAATTGGATAGACTAGACTCACAATTTGTTTTCTTATGTTTTGTAATTTTTGTTGAACACTGGCCACATTTACTGGATGTAGTGGCTAGTTAATTTCCTAGTTTTTGAAATCAAAAATATGTTATTTTTTATGATGGAAATAAATATTCATTATACACCTTGGCAGTGTACAGGAATATGTGGCTGTACCTTATTGGCTGGAGGGCGGCCGAGCAATTGCTTCGATCTCCTTATATACAATGATCGACCCAAGCTCTAACTAGTTTGTAACACATGGTAGCCTATAAATACACAATATAAACCAATTTATAATTTTTTTCAATTTCGAGATGAACGAGTTGATGAATAAATACAGGGTGTGTTAATTAAGTTTCAAGACTGGTCTCCGGAAAAGAAATTTGTTGAAGATTCATGTACAGCGGGCTAAAAATCTTCAAAATAGGCTCCTTCTGAGTCGACACACCGCTGCCAGCGAGTTTTCCACTGTTCGAAGGCTTTCTGGAACTCCTCAACTGGAATGTTGTTTAAAACCCTCGTTTAAGCCGCTTCGACCGCTTGGACGGTGCCAAACCTCTTCCCTTTCAGGTCCTTCTTCATCCGGGGAACAAAATGAAGTCACTGGGGGCGACGTCTGGGCTGTAGGGTGGCTGCGGTAGCGTTGACACGATGTTTCGGTCCAAAACCTCGGTGACGGTCACGCAGGTGTGTACGGGAGCATTGTCGTGGTGCAGCACCCAATCATTTTTCTTCTCCGGGCGGGCGCGGTGGACTCGATCATTCATACGCGATGAATCTGATGCTCATACGTCGGTCACTATTGAGAACTTCCAGCACTTTGGTCAGATTGTCGTCGTTCCGCTAAGTTGAAGGCCTTCCAGAACGGTCATCGTCTTCGATGTCTTCGCGGCCCTCTTTGAAGCGCTTGTGCCACACAAAAACCATGGCCCGGGACATGGCGTCTTCTTTGTAAGCCTGATGAAGCATCTGGAACGTTCCTGGCCGTTCTTGCCTAGTTTGACACAGAACTTCACCGAATAACGAGCTGCTCGATCAAACGCTGAATTTTCACTGTCGCGACTTTTCGACGTGAAAAAATAACACGCACTGACTTGACGCATGATACGTTCACTTCAGCGTCTCGCCGGCAACCAACGAGTGCTCGGTCGCTTGCTTGAGACTCCCCCCCCCCCCCACCACGCCCGGCCCAAGAGACCGGTCTGGAAGCGCTCCGCTACGCAGGAAAAAATCAGTCTTGAAACTTAATTAACACACCCTGTATGTGAACAACTTATCTATGATGATTATCAACAACTTATCAATGATGAATGAATATGGGAACAATCTCTATTCATTGTCACACCGGTGATTAGTTTTTCTTCTTCCTTTTGTTTATTATTATTTCCTCCCCTTCTCTTTTTGTAAGGTTTGTATGTCTGGGGCTGGCTGAGGACCCGCGCGCCGTGGTTCCTGATTACTCTCATTTGAGATCAGGCCACTTTTATAATTAGTTTTCTTTTCCTCTTTAATTATGTAACCAATTTTCTGTCTTTCTAATGATTGTTTTTTATTTTTCAGTATGAAGGATCGCATCCCTGGACCATTAGCGCAACGTATGATACAGGCTTTACTGGAAGAAAATCCTTCATTACCGGTTACTTCATACCAGGCAAATGGAAATAGAACAAGAAGTAAGACATGATCCTATTTGTGTGGAATCAATTTTGTTCTTGTTATTCATATTTTCCGTATTATTTTACATTGAAACTAAGTATAAGTTGTGAAAAACTAACTTTTTATTGGTGGAAATGAATATTTTATTTCATTGGAATTAAAGAGAAATATTCAACAAGGAACAATAATTTTTTTATACAATAGGTCTTGAAACTTACTTTTTTCGAAAATGGCGGTTGTTCTATAGTTTAGGGCAGCATAATTGTTGAGTTGGGTCTATGTTAACTACTGTATAACTACTAGTTAACTATGTTAACTACTAACTACTGTACTGAAAGACTACTCTATGCATTCAATAGAACAGCCGCCATCATGACAAAAATCTTCTTGTAGCGCAAGTACAATATGTCTGTATTTATCTATTATGAGTTTCATGATGGAAACTCAGTAGTACAAAAATTACTGACACCAATTCCAATACTAAGTTATGTGATTTTATTTTTCTATTTCAGCGAATGACGAACTGGAGCCTGTATCAAAAAGACCAAAACTTGACACGTCATCTTCGGATATCGAAAGCAAAGGAGGTAAGTGAAGGTTCTTTTTTTAATTTCAACAATATCATATTAGTATATTTTTGTTTTTTCCTAGTTTCAGATGTGAACTAGAAACTGTAATCAACATATTATTGAATAATAATTATTAAACTGCTTTGTTTTTCTGTAATTTGTAATAAATCTGCTGCCAAAAAGTTGGGGGGTTTCCCAGCTTATGTAACCTACTAACAGCTGATGTAAAGCATCTATTTTCCCTTCTAATTTCAAAAACATCATCTAGGCTCAGCTAAATGACAACTCTAATTGACAAAATCAGCTGTTGAAGCGCACAAGGAGCAGATGAAACTGCCCAACTTTGCATCAGCTATTACACTGTATTATTAATAACCTGACTACATCTATATTTGATCATTTGTCCATGACTGATCAATATCAGAACAATAGGAAACTATGTTATTGAATTCACTCATATTAGACAAAATTAATTTTCCCTCTATTCTTCTTTTGATGAGGTTGAATTTCTTGTTGTATATATTTATTTTACGATGAACCTGTTATTTTATTCATGTGTTAATGTGTATAAGTTACTAAACTCTTGTATTTTTGTGAATAAATTTGATTGATTGAGTATTGTACAAACTGCTATTATATCCTAGAACGTAATCGTCGAGTGTGCGACCCAATCATATATTTTGTATGAAAAATGTTTGTTTTTTTTTCATTTATTACTCGTCGTTTCAGGTGAAAACAATCTACCAAGTTCGTTCAAGAAGATTCCACTTCTTCATAATACTTTGTGCTTCGAGCGGAATGCTCGCCGGAATTTGGAATTTCTCGGCTTTCTGGATCCTCTGCCTCCACCGGTAATACACGATTTTAAATTAGATCAGATAAATTAGTCAAATAGACTAGATTATCAAATATTCCAGATTCAATCCTCAACTGCAAAACGAAATTCTTTCAAATTCACAAATTATACGCAACTAGAAATTTGTTCAAAATAACTGTGGTAATTCAAAAATTATCCGCAATATAGGTATATTTTGCAGTACTGCCCTTCTGCGTTGATGATGTATGCTTAGTTTATTCGTTGTTATGTCTATGCACGTGTCAAACCGCTAGGTTAGTTTTGTTATCGCTGCCATGCTGTTAATAATGGCCTCTTCACTTTCTATTTGCACCAGAGAAGAGTAAAATTCAGTTATCATTTTTTTGGGGTTGGAAGGTGTACCAGGGACCGAAATTCATCAAAGACTTTTGGTACAGTATGGGAACAATTGTTTGCCACAACGGAGTGTCTATGAATGGATTGAAAAATGGTCACACAAGTGTTACGCAAAATGAAGAAGCTGGATGACCAGTCACCGCCACAAACAAGAAAAACATTGATTGTTCACATGAAATGATTCTTTCATTCATGTAGAAATGATTCAATCCATTCATAGACACTCCGTTGTGGCAAACAATTTTTCCCATACTGTACCAAAAGTCTTCGATGAATTTCGGCCCCTGATACACCTTGCAACCACAAAAAACGGATTACTGAACGTTGCTCTTCTTTGGTGCAAATAGAAAGTGGAGCGGCCATTATTAACAGCACGGCAGCGATAGCGGAACTAACCTAGCGGCTTGAAACGTGCATAGACATAACAACGAATAAACTAAGCATACATCATCAACGCAGAAGGGCAGTACTGCCAACATAAACAAAAATATAACTATATTGCGGATAATTTTTTACTTACTCTCGTAAAAATGTGAATGAAAAATTTATGGCAAAATTATTCAAGGAATGTGAAGTTTAGTTAGAAAACGTTATTATTTTACAGAAAAAAAATCATTCCCCAGCTTTAAATTTACTTATGATTAACTTTCAAATAATTTGAAAATAATTGTTGTAATCAGATTTAGCAAGATCGGCTATCAATAATAATTATTATATTATAACAACTATGGTTTCATAAACTTTTTTTCAAGTAATTATTTGTTACACAGCTTTTTGATTATTACTGTTTTTTAGATTTTACTCTTTACTATTTTAATAAGTTTTACCATATTTTTGTCACATTGGATACAATAGAACGACTTCTTTAATTTTCAGATGTGTTGTAATGTAAACGTAACCACAAATATTACAGAATGATCAAGATTTCATATTAATAATGAGTTTATTCCTTCTGCACCCTGCAGAAATAATTAATGTTCATGGATTGACATTTTGTTTTTAGGAGGAAAACGATGAGATTCTTATTGAAATCAAGAAATGCCAAGAAGAACTAAAGAGTACAGCGCTGAAAAATCTTGTCATCTACAGAAAGTTACTGAAAAAAGCGGAAGCAGAATTGGCGCGAGCCCCTTTACGCAATGAAATGAAGCAAGTTGATGCCGAAGTGAGTTGATCAACCTATTATCTGATGATCTTCTACTTATTGAATAAAATCGCAATACACGGAATAATAATTGTAGGCTACACTATTCCCCGCATACACTATTTCCCATTCCGTGCGCGGAGAAAGATCTCATAATCTGATATCAATTTCTCAAAAAGATTTCAGTTTCATTCTATTGTAATCTCGTAAATAAATAGATGAATAATCTAATTTAATTCATTCATTTATTGTATAAAACATTGAAGCTGGGAGGAAAACTAGATTGAACCTGTACTATTTCTCTCCCAATCAAATTTTGACAAAAATTTAATGAATACTATTAATAGATGTGATTCACAGTTTACAATATACCCGAGCAATAGTGATCAAGAATTCTTCTTCTTTTTCTTAATCCCCTTCTGCCTTTACAGCGTAGGGGTGATCAAGATTTCTGTTGACCTTAAATTATAGAATACCTGCTTCAGTATTGGAGATTTAATTCTTGCAGCAAAACCAATGAATATGTAATTTTTAGAAATAAAATCTGATAATAACTGGATTATTGTGTTAGTTATGCCATCAATTACAGTAATGCCGGCCAGGTTGGCGCAGTGGGCTGGGGCGTCACCTTCAGCCCGCTAGCACTGTGGTCAGGGTTGGAGTTCCAGTAGGCATGGCTGTTTTTCACCTCATCAATCACCTTAGCATTCAATATCCATTACCCACGAACAAGTTGAAATGCTTATTGAATTGAATTGCTGCATTTATTTTTCCTTGGAGGGCGAAGTTGAGGCGCAGCCGGCCCCCTCTTACATTTAACCCTCAAATATTTTTTCTTGTGGGCATCACCGCAATAGAAAAAATAAAGAGGAATTCTTCACTTAACTCAAGATAAATGAAGATTTATTCGTGGGGGAGTCAATAAACCCACACAGTAAATGAGCAGAATATGCGTTATTTACTCACAAAAAATGGATTTGCGGTCAGGAACAACTTTGTGGCAAGAAATCCGACCAATAACGAGTTTTCACCTCACGCTGCATTACAACAACATACTGATATTGGGAAAAATACGCATCGACGGCAAAAGCGCGTTGCTTAATAAACTAAGCCATGTGTACAACTCTCAGGGATACCAACTAAAACATTTTGATCCACAGCGTCATTTGAGCCAATTCCCAGTCTTCCAGCACGTCTCCACTACTCACAGTGCCATCTCAAAAATAGGGATACTCCCTACTCTGTATTATGATATATTAATTAAAATAGAAATCATCGTAATACTCTTTATATTTAAAACTCTAATATTTCTTAAAGGGTATTAGTTGAAAAATTGATTAAATTCTATTAATTTATTCGTAAAATTATCTAGTAGATCACAAGTAACTGGATGTAACTCTTTCTTAGTACTCTTCTGCTGCCTATTCTTATGAAACTTATTCAGAATAACTCAAGTAATAACGGGTTTGAGTACGAATCTTGAGTGATCTACCTACACTGGAAATGTGATAAATTCTCATTAAAGCTTGGTACTCATTCAACCTTACTCACAGGCAATAGCCTATGTAAGAGTATTTTCTCATTTATTACATAATATTGTACAAAATAAAATTGTAATGACGCATTTTATTATGTTACTGTATCCCATATTTTATGATGTAGTAGGTTACTATTGTGTTTATCATTATATGCTGTACAATATACAACAATTTTGTAAAGTGCTTGTTAAAGAGAATAAAAGAGATTTGATTTGATTTGATTCATTTGTATTCGCTTATTTCACAGATAATTGAAATTTACAAAAAGATCGCTGACACAAAGTTGAAGAAAAAAGCTGTGGGCGAAAAGGTGAAGAAGCAAGCTTGGAAACTGATCAAGGATAGAGAACAGCTACAAAAGCAGATGGACGCACTGGCTCCGGAACTGACGGTCTAATTTTTCGGCATTTATTTCTAAAAGTATTTATCTACCCGTTTAGTTTTATTCTTTCATCATTGACCACTTACTTAGCTGTAAATACTTAGCCTTTCTATTATTCGCATCACTCACCAATAGATGTTGTTCTTCTTAATATTATCATCGGCGTTTAAACATGTTCATACTATTTTCATTGTATAATATGTAATATTATGTGTTTGTATCATTGTGTACTATTTATATCGATGTTACATATTTCAGTATCTGATATATTTATGTAATTTATGAGTAGAATACGTATTATTGAACTGGTAAAACACAGACAAAATGGTATTTATCACAGACAAAATGTTTGATCGTCATAGAACTTGTTATGCCTCAAATGATAGTAATCATTTAATGAAAAGACAAGATGTTGTCAAACCACAGATTTATTAAAAAAATTCGAGATACCGTTTTCGGTTGTTACACCATTATCAATCTCAGGTAAACTCGAATTTTTTTATAAATCTGTGGTTTGACATCTTGTATTTTCTTTTAACATGGATAGCTACCTAAATATCACCTTCACAACCACTCAAAAAGTGTGTAGTAATTATTATTTATAATCTTTTGATTACTTGACTGCTAACAGAGACGTAACACAGACATATGTTAGCTAGACTAACGTATAACACAGACAAAAATTGAAGTTAGCATATTATTTGTTGTATCTCAAAAGGTGATTATTGTTTTGGATAATGGCTTGGACACTGCCAAACCCCAAGTTTTTCGTCAATTTTCACACATTTAACTTATTTTCGAGTTCATATTCTAGGAATTCTGTTTTTTACTTGAAAAATAGTATCCCTATTATGTGATAAGGCTTCCCTGTTTCAAGTATTTCAGATAGTGTGGTCTTACAGTTGTTGTTGTTATTGTTGATGTCTAAGCCAATCGATTCATGTAAGCGAATTATTATAGTCCATATATCTAAAAACGTACATTTCGATTGTATACTTTTCAAGATGTAATATAATATATTATCAGTAAACTTAAAACCTAAACTAAGGGACCCGTTTAATAATAATAATAATTCAGAGGTCATGTAATAAGGAAAAAAGGGAACTCACGCTCGACTTTCTCGTTCATTATAAAGTTTTCACTGTATACTTACATTATCATATCAATCTCTAAACCACATTTTTCAAAAAATCTTGACATTTTTTACTCAAATCATTATATTAATCACTAAACCACATTTTTTCAAAATTCTTGACATCTTTAAAGTAAAATCCTATAGCAGACTTCTACGAAATTGACGGCTGATGAATGGCTATTGTTTATGTTCTGTTCGCGATGTGTGAGAGTAAATTGAGTCAAATTTGCTCTCAACTGAACTGTTTCACTTTTGCAGAAAAGTGACATCAACATCTACGAGGAAGAGAGAAGTGATAGATAATTGTGACAAAATTATCCGTAACTTCGTCTTGTACCAAAAGATGGCAATTTTATTTTCCTCCCAATACCCTCCAAATTTTCCAAATATGTGTGGAATTCATCTTTCGCCTAGAGAAGGTATTTTCCAAAGCATTGCTATTCTTTATTCTTCTACATGTATTCGTATGCAGTATGTATTTGGGAATTCCAAATGGAAGTTCCACCGGCACCATAACCTTAATTTCCGTCGATGGGAAATCATGGTATTTCTTGATAGAATACACTGTGATTTGAAATTTTAAAAGTTCTTCACAAACACAAGTTCTTGTAAAACACAAGGAGATCACCAAAATCACCATTCACTACCAAAAAATATTAGTTAGAATTTCGAAAAATTTTAGCTTATTATTTTATTCTTCTGATTAGTATTTTCCAACACATTTTCTTCCAAATCAATATGAAATTAATCTTTCAGTTTAAATAATGCATTTTCCAAAGCATTGATATTTGTTATTTTCCTGATACTTGATTTTATTTCTAAAATACAGCAGTCTATTATTTATTATTGCTGCTATGTAATCCATTTCAACCAGTCTATCCTTCTGTAGTTAAGCATTAATAACAGACATTTCGCCAACCTTCTATTTCATTGGAGTCTACTTTATGAAATATATGACTACTCGTATGAACTTACTTATAAATAAGTATAATATAGATTACTTTTATGAAATTAGTATGACACAAATTGCCGGCCCGGTTGGCGCAGTGGGCTGGGGCGTCACAACCTTCAGTCCGCTAGCACTGCCGCTGGTCAGGGTTCGAGACCCAGTAGGCATGGCTGTTTTTCACCTCATCAATCACCCACGCATTCATTATTCATTACCCACGCCCAAGCTAAAATGCTTATGTGATCATAAATAAAATAAATATTTTCGGGTTCTATCCTCAGTAAATTGTTGAAAAAATGATAGGCCCTCGCCTATTCATGTCTAGTTTGTGGTCCGTCTTTATAATTTTTTACAAGACTTCTATTTTCTATAAATCAGACCCCTGATATATAAACTTGTGGTGTTTCATGTGAACTTGAGTCATTATATTCCGAGTTGTTGAATGCATGTCAGCTGTATTCTTATTAGGTCTAAATAGTTCTTGGACAATCTTATCGTCCAATCTAAACAATTTGGTAAGCTGTGTAAATTTGATTGATTGTATAGAGTGCATTTCTGCAGCACATTTTTTTAGTTAATTCTATGAAATCAGTATTTTATGAATCAATAGATTCAGTATCTTATCGTAAGTTTTCGGTGGTAATTTTCTTTTTCCTTTTTTGTTCATTCTCATATTCCAACCCCAAGTCAGGGTTTATTATCTAGCTTGATGTTAGTTACAAATTTTAAACAATATTATCTGCTTAGTCACTATAAGAATATACTTATTCTTACGTTAAGAATAACGTAATGGAATTGAAATTTGTAAATAGATACCTGTGAATTTTTATTTTGGAGTTTTTTTATTATTTAAACATTTCATAAGTAAGTCTAGATTAGATTAACTTATCGTGTAAAAATAGCAATATTAATGAAGTGTAAATAGACAGTAGGTCATAGTCATCACGGATGAATTATGTAGTTTTAAGAGAGCACAATTGAAGTGAAGTAAATTAGGCTCATATTTATCAATGTATTCTATGCAGATATTTAATTGATTAAGTACATTCGTCAGAAGTGTTAATTATGAAAACTATGGTAATTTGTGATAAATGATGTAATATTTTCAATTCTCTTCAGATAATCGCTTGGATGTGATGTAAATTTACACAATTATCGGATTTATTAAGAGTGTCATGGATGATGTCTATTTATAATTATAATTTATATAATATTTTTAGTATTGTAGAATATTTACATTTCATGTATTTTTCCTCAACAATTTTGAATTATTTATTATTTTGAGTTCATTGTTGAACTCATTTTATTGAGTTCAACATTTTGAGTTCAATGTGAAGAAAACTATTTTTATTTTTTATCTATTTTGATTGATAAATTATACAAGTCACGATAAAATTTTATTTTACTCTCAATTGATTGATTTACAGCTGTGATAATAGGTCCCAATTTTTTTGTATATTTTTAGAAAAGAATTTGAACAGTCATGAGTCATCACCGGATATTAATCTAATCTATTTTTAGTGTTTTTGTTAATCTTGGTTATTCAGTCCCGGGGCAAAATACTGTAGAGTAGGTTCTCCGTGGGCGTATTGATGAATTATAGCTAAGTCATCTCAAAGTTGGAGAATAGTAAACAATACTCTCTTACTTGCAATTCTCTATCGCAAAAAGAAACATCTCTTCTCGAACCACAAAGAACTTTAAGCAGTTTTAATTATGAACACTATTGTAATTTGTTATACATGATGTACTAGTTTTAATTATGAACACTATTGTAATTTGTGATACATGATGTACTAGTTTTAATTATTTTCAGATAATTGCTTGAACTTGATTTAAATTTACCTATTAATCGGTTTTGTGTTAAATTTATGAGTGTTATTATAATATTATATGTCTTTCGGAGGAAACGTTGAACCGTCGCTCCAAATTGCTCAGGATAGCCTTTCATCAACACCCATGTACAAGCCTAAAGCACATGTGGGTAACACTAAGAGAAAAACATCTTTATTGAGATTACTTCTTTTAGAATTTAAACGAACATTTCAGAGAAAATATAGAATACTTAACAGTTGAACCATAAATCACAATCAGCAATAGGATCCTAAATTGTATGAATAATTCAGCTTTTTTCATAGAGGAGTTTTTTCGCGGCAAAAATGTTCGTATTGGCAGCTGATGACATTTTTTTACAGAGCCATCATCAACTTTTTATCAGCTTTCATTCATTCTCATGAACCACAAGAACCTGAAAGAGATATTCGCCGATCCTAGATGCCTCCCCAGATTTATGTCATTAAACCACCCCCTCTCGGTTTTCTTTTTGGTAGAAATGTAAAAATATCTTCGAAACACTCACAGGATTAACCAACTGAAGCACAACAAATATCCCACATAAGTGTAATTACTATTAAGAGTAAATTTTTAAACAATAAATAGCCTAATTCGATGTATCAGTCTCTTCAGGAATAAATTTAAAAAATATATATCATTTCAAAAACGTAAATCAGTGTACTGTTCACTCACAATTCGCTCATTTTTCCCCTCAAAAGATACGGTACTGGAAATATCGCCCTTAATCTCCAATACTCGCTTCAACATTTTTCTCCAAATTCCTTCTCAATAGTAATGATTACACTTATGTGGGTTTTTGATCTTCGATATCATGGCTTAGTTTGTTCTTGTGGTATCCTGTTCTTGAAAAAGTTATTCTCCTTATTTGCCCCAAAATTGTCAATGGAGATTGTTATTGCTAGTGAAATGAATCTGGGAATCGAGGCATTTATAGGCTATGGGAATTTCTCTATCACGTTCTTAAATATCATTGAAGCTTATAAGAAGAACATGATGGCCTTATTACATACCAATATCATTAGTTGCCAACACGAACATTTCCGTCGTTAGGAAACTCAGTTTATATTTTAATATATTTTTGAAGTGAGGGTTGCATTTCAAGTGGAACACTTGATATGTAATATATTCAATTATGATTGAATCATAGTTAATTTAACGTGAATGTAAACCAACGAATTGAGATCTTGTATTATTGCTTGTACTTGATTAGATTTTGATTATTACTTGTACTTGTTAATATTTTTATTATTACTTGTACCTACTTGAGAAATATTGTAATTTTAATTAAGAACACGACATCATCGATAATATAATTCTATTGCTTGTTAATTCTCCAACACCTTTACAGAAATAGTCTGTTTCCCTGACTAAATTCATTTATTTATTTTTTTAACATTTAAGAAATTTATAATCCTATGTATTGTTGTACCGTATGTAAACTTCAATATTGGATATTTGTCGTATAATGGAAATGCGTCTGCATGATATCAATAATCAAGTAATTTTCAATATATTGATGTCTATCAAAACATTTCAATGTTGTTTATTTGTGCCTCAATTGTATTGATATTTATTCAAGTTTATCAAATGTGATTTATTCTTGAGAATATAAAACTTATTATCCATTGATGTGGGATATTTAAAAGTTTATTAAATTAATATTGAATATTGAAATTGTGTCTGCATGATATCGTACCAATAATCAGGGTGTATCTTTAAAAAATATTGATGTCTATCAAATCATGTCATTGATTTTTTTCTCGCTCAATTTTTTTTTGTCAATCTATTGATGATTATTATAAAAAATGTCGATGTATTTTCAATCATTAAATAGTTGTTTTTGTACAATTGGTGGATTCTTTAACACCTTTAAAACCTCTTTTGTCGATTGAATTATCATAACTACTTGAAAATGTTTTTAGCCAAGATTTGGATGTCCCTCAAGGGAATAATTTATTGCAATAATCAATCAATGTGCTTGATAAATTACTCAGTCTACTTGTTTTTTTTTAGATGAAAAGTTCTATATCGTACGTTTGATAGAGATTTGTAAGCATTGTATTCCAACTTTTTCAATTTTTCTGCATCCAAGAAAAATAATTTGTCCGTATAATGTTCGGAATCAGTAAGCTCTATTTTTTCAAATTGATGAATTTAAAAAAATCATGAACCAGAAAACTGTGGCTTCAAGGTAAAAAGTTGAAATCTGAGATTATTTAAACATCATAGGCTCTATTTATTTACTTTACTCAAAACTATAAGTATAAAGTATAAGTATAAACTATAAGTATTGAATCTATCACCATATATTTTTTAGACTTGTGTAAAAATACAATCATTCATTCTATTACAGCTTAAATTTGTTGACTACTTACAGTAGCTTTTATTATCGAGAACCATGGCGAAGATTTCAAGTCTTAACACCTTTAACTTGGTATCAGCACAGATAAGAGATTTTGTTAGTAAGAAATTTGCACGGTATTATTTTTTCTTTCATATCATTTTCATTATTTATTCTTAGGCTTCTTTAGACCCAGTCTAGTTATGAAATGAAGCATTCATACATATAGCTAAAGTACAAGTACTTGAAATATAGAAGTGTAATTATAAAATGAAACAACAAATAATTGAACAGTCAACATCAATACAGTATTTCATGTGTGATTAATTATTTGTTAGATCTTTAATTTGTATTCTCTTAATCCTCCGTTGCAGAAATTCTACAGCTCATCAAAGAGATATCAGTTGATACACAAAAATGTGCGTATCTAATCATAGCACTGTATCTTTATGAGCCTCCTACAGAGGAGTTTAATGAGTGAGTTTCTGTACCAAGTGACGTGACCCAGAGCGATTATCTTTAGTTACTCCTGAATTGGACTGGTTCCAATTCTTGTTCATTCAGTCTGTTGATGTTGATTGTATGATACGGTGTGCGTGAGTGAGTCAAGTGTTGAACAATAGAGATGGTGCCGAAAAACAGGAGAGAGTATCTGGAGAATGAACTGTTTCCGAGGGCTATGAAAGACGGCAAGTTTGGTAGCGGTTTGAGATTCGTCAGCTGTGAGTTGGATGCGGAAGCTGCCGGCGTGGACCAGTACGCTTCTTCCGTTGTTTTTCTAACTGCAAACGCGAGTAGTGAAAGTGATAGTAGAAATCAGATAGATAAACGATTCAATATAGTTGTCAAATTTCAGCCTACCGACGTTAAAGTCCGAGAACTCATGAACAGTGACGTTCAATTTCACAATGAACTAAGCATGTACACAACCATTCTTCCCAAGCTTGACAATTCCACCTCAATCATTTCATCAATTTTCCCGAAATTCTACTTTGGTGTTTCAACCCTTGGAGATGACCCTGAGAGTGATGTTGTAGCAATTGAAGATCTTCGGGGGCAGGGCTTCCGGCTTACTGAAGAGCGCGCTTTCCTCGACTATGATCACGTTGCTCTCACTTTATCAGCTCTCGGCAAGTTTCACGCTCTCTCCCATGTTCTAAAAAGCCAAGCGCCCGCCGAATTTGCAACTCTCACAAACATTTTAAAAGAATTCAACTCCACCAAGGACATGAACATTATGATACAAAAATGTGCTTTCAGAGGTATTGATCCTGTACTCGAAGAGAATCCCAAAGATCCTCTCACGACTAAATTGAAAAAACTTTTGAGGATAAGCCCGAACAAATCATGGAAGAGCTTATCACACCTGAGGAGCCTATGTCTGTAATTTGTCATGGAGATTTTCTAAGAAATAATTTGTTTTTCTCCTACGACCCCACAGGAAAACCGAAATCTGTCCGCTTTTTTGACTTGCAAAGATCTAGATACGCTTCGCCTGTGATTGATCTCTCATTGTTCCTATGGATCAATACCACATATGAGTTACGCTCTAAGCATTGGAATGATTTCATCAGAATTTATCATGAGTCTCTCGCCAAAGTTGTTGAAGATAATTCTTGTTCACCGCCAAGCTTGGAACAAATTCATCAAGAACTGCGTAAAAAGGGAATATACGGTTACATGCATTGTTCATATTTCCTCCCAATAATGGTTAGTGATTCTAAATTGGATATTGAAGAATCGGCCAGTTTGAGCCCTGATGAAATGGCTACTTTCATGAGCCAAGTGAGTGGTGAGTATGGGACTAAATTACTGGCTGATATAGTTCGACATATTTCGCAATTTGAATGTTTTTCATAAAATTGACTACTTCATAAAGTTGGAAAGATCGTAATAAAATCAAAATTAATTTAAGACCACATAAAAGTTAGAATTGCTCAGTTCCTCAAATAATGTAATCTTATCAGTAGTCTAATTATAGTTGCAGAACTGCTTATCTCGTGTTCTTGGATTATCATATCTTGAATATTCATCATAGAAGCAAACATAAATATTAAGTTTCTTTTGTTGGTATTATATTAAGAGCTTAATAATGTATACTATGAAAGCTTTCAAAGCAAATAAAATATGAATTTCTAGACTTTGAGAGAATTATCAAATTGAGCAGACCATATAATAAACTGTATAATACTAATATACCATATAACAGACTATATAAATTGTATGAGTTCATTTATATTCATTCCTATAGGGGATCGAAGTATTTGAATACTATAATTATAAATACTTTTTTATGCAAAAATGATAGACATAGGTTGAAGAATTATACAAATATTTTTTTTTAATAAAAATAGAAAAATATTGAAGATTTCCTGATTTTTATTTTTTCCTGATAGGGTTTCCTGAAAACAAATCATCTAGGCTATCCACGACTCTCAGAAATTCTCCTATATCATTATTATTGACATTATTTAATTCTGAATTATGATTCCCTATTATTTCCAATGTTGTATTTGAAAATTTAGTAGCCTATACCGTATAAAAAATATGCTATTATAATAATCAGTACACAAACTACGGTACCGGAAAATTTATAAAGTAAGAGTTTTTGTATTTATTCTTTAAATGGTGCTTGGAAATAGCCTATATAGATTTTTTTCAATTCATTATAAACCTTGAGATAATTTATAGGCTAATTATACTACATAATATGTATAGGTATACTACAATACCATTGTAGTTGAAAATAATCAAGTTTATATTAACTTAGGCCTATATATTGGACTCGGGCTCATCTATGTCAGAGCCATAATCTAAATTGCTGGATAACAAAATTAATAAATATAAGTCTTACTACTTAATAGATGAAATACCATAGTGAAATAATCAGCAACCAAATTGATTCCTTGAGGCCTATATTTGAAATATTTGTGAAACATTTATAAGCAAACATCTAAATAATTTTATGATACAGTATTAAACAAAAATTTCTATTGTTTTTACATTTCTGTAATATCTGACAATCAGTATGTTTAGATTGGAGGCATTTTCATGTAGTTCATACAGAATAATTCATCAATTTCATAAAATTATAGCTTTCTTCATTAATATCCATTTCAAATTTAGAATTTAATTAGTATTTCATCATTCAGAAAGTGAGAAAAATAATAAGAAATTCTTATCATTATTGTATATAGTATTTTGTCCTTCTTGATTAAAATTTGATTTTACACATTATTGCCTCGTATCTTTCTTGAATTACACATCACCTTTTAATCGTAGCGTAGCCTACCTTAATTTATTGTAATTATGATTTAATGTAGTTCAAATTTTGTAATAGTTATGAGATCACATTGCAAAGAATTGTTTCAGATTCACTTAGGGAATAAAAGGAGCCATATTAATCAAAATTAATAGTTTATATTGTTTGGGACCTTTTCACTTGTTTTATAACATGACGAAATAATAATAGTATCCTCACATTACATGAATTCAACGAGATAGACAAAGTATTTTTTGTTAATTATACCCTAATTCAGTTGATGAGTTGTTGACCTTGTCGATAATGAATGGAACGTCGACTATTATTATGTCGAAAAAGATTATAGCTCATGTGTAACTTACTATTATAGTCATAGGAAAAATTTGCTGAATATTTTGTAGTGTCTAACCAAAATAAACGTCAAAGATAATTCAATGAACATGTCAGAATATGAAGTACCGTACATCATTAAACAATCGCAACTTCGTGACATTGAAGCTTTGTCTATTTTTTTTGTGAAATCTCAGAAATTCTTTTTCACTTTGTCAAGGACTCTCGCATTGATAGTTACTTATATTCTTATTGAACTTATGATCATTGAGCTAAAAATGTGACAGGTGAATTCTAGTTATTTAAAATTGCATTCAACCTTCTGCAAAGTCTTTAACAATAAGTTTAGGCCTACTTATATACACAATAGAAGTCTATTAATTTAATTGATCTATTACTTATATTTTAATAAATTAATTTAGTAGTGCTAAATGTAGTAGATTACCCTACAATAGTAAATTAAAATTTTCTGAAAGTTTAAGCTTTTCCAAGAATCAAGATTGCAAAATGACGAATTATTTTTAATCCAAATTATTATTTATGCTGGTATTATTTATAATGCTTGTATGATAACCAATATACTGGTATATTGTATTGGAAACGACCTGCTTATTATTTCAAATGAGAAGACAAGATGTTGTCAAACCACAGGTTAATTAAAAAATTAAAAGTTATGTTAACTCCAAGAATTTACTCCAAGAATTATATAACTCCAGAGATAATTGTGTAGTAACCGAAACTGGTATCTCGATTTTTTAATTAATCTGTGGTTTGACAATGACTTGTAATTATATTTAATATGGATAACTACCACATTATTACATTCACAACTACTCTACAAATGATTATCATTTGTTTTACAAATTTTCACAAAGTTGGATAATATTTTATACCTCATCAATATCATAGACCACAATTGCTTGATCTGTAATAAAATTGTCAAGCTTCCCTTATAAACAAAATTAACAATAAATTTTTGTTGTTTATCACATCGGAGTTACGGTACCTAATTATGATATTTTTATTGCATCAATTCAATATTCAAAATAATGTACTCCAATGTATAAACTTCGAATAATCAAGCAGCTAATCTCCAGTATTTTTATACTTCCAATTACCTATTGTGAATGAAAGCTATCACTCTCAGTAACAACCAAAAAGTAAGTATAGACGAATGTTCAATATATGTTGTTTTTAGGGTACTACTAATATTAATAATTGTATTGAAAATGAAATTTAAAATTCACAGTACCCAGCACATTATCAGCACTGTTACAAGTACCGTTCTGTAAAGGACTTCACAGTTCTGATTTTAATTTTCAAGTATAACAACCGCTGATTCCTTCAGAGGCCTCAGTTTAGGCATATCTTACATATTCATGAAATTAATGCTGAACTTATAATCATCAAGCTCACGTACGTAAATCATATTATATGATAGCTCTACGTTAGGTACCACTATAGTATACTACAACAAAAATAGAGCAGTAGTAAAGCAATAGGCCTTGACTGAAAATTGAATAATATCCTATGGAGACTCTTCCACTTAATCTCTTTATTGCCGTTATCTTATAGGCCTGCTGTGAAATGTAACTACCTATAACAATTTTAAAGTACCATATTATATCATGCAGGCGTGTTCCCAGTGAGGGGCAATCTCCCCCCTCCCCGATAAGTTGGCCAAGGTGCGTACGAAACATATTTCAAGGGTTGAACAGTAGTATAATAAAAGCGCGATTTTGTATTTTTAATCAACAGGAATATAATACAATAATTAGAGAATAAATGATATTTTAATTGAAAGTTGAAAACCTGCCACATCCTCATCCTGATGGCTATAGTTTCTATAGTATAGGAAGTATCTTCCTATAGTTTCATGCACCTCCGCTGGACAAGTCCGAAAAGAAAATGGGATGTATCATTTTTTCATAGACGAATGCTGATTGTAATCAGATGTGGTTCAAAAGCCAGCTCTACAGATATACGCGTGCACTCAGAAACAAAATTGTTTGAATCAAGTAACAGCATGGAGTAGGTAGCCGCTATCACTTTGAAGATTGAATAAGCGAATGTGTACAAATTGTCAAGTGGTTAGAAGTCTTCTTTCAACAAAGTTAAATTACAACTTTGAATTTCTAGGCATTATAATATAATGCTATTATAATATATACTATCCTACTTTATAATATCAGCAAGATCAGGACTTGAGTGGCTCTTTTTCCAAACAACTTTGTTTATTGTCAAGTTTTTATACAATTTACTTTATTTCAAATAAATTTATTTTAATTTGATATAATATTAAGAAAATTGAAACTTTTCAGTCTAAAAGACATGGTGTTTCAAAGAGGTTACCTAAACAAAAGCCTAGAAGTTACCTATTAAATTTAACGATGTTTCTCAACCTTGGATAATCCACACTACGGTACCAGAATTAAAGAAATCAGGATGAACACCGAATTGGCTATACGTGGAATCCGCCAAATTACATGGATATAGTGTACGTTATGCCTTTTGACTGTTGGAGTCTACTACATATTGGTTGTATGCTGAATCCATTAAATGCATCAAACATGTATTGACTATAACTGATTTATAGAAAATTCCAAGAATCTACTCTTTTTGGACTTTATACTCACTAGCCTTTATTTTTGCTTTTCGACCGGGTTTTCGATCGTCTCAAGCACTGATTATAATATGTATAGTGAGTTCAATAATAAATTATAATAATAAATCTCACCCAAATCTCAGAAATAGCGATAAAAAAATCGCAGAATAGACAAACCACAGCTCAAGTGGAAAATTTGTACTTATAGTACCTAGCGATTTTGAGATTTTTGATCGCTATTTCTGAGATTTGGGTGAGATATACACATTCGCCGCCATTCCATCTTTTTCTTTAGAATCCGACTCTCTTCAACTTCCATTAATAAAAAATACAAATTTATGATTCCTTATCTAGTGATAACCCCTATTGTTGAAAAATGGCGTTTATTAGCATATTTTTCCCATTATCTCAATAACCGTTCAAGTTACAAACTTCAAATAGGTTTCATTGAATTTCTCAGCTAATTTTACATATAGGAATTGATAATTTTAGAATCTGAGTAGGCTAAAGAAAGTAAAAAATTAGAAAAATTGATATACCGTATTTCGAAAAATCTCAATTTTTCGCCATTGTTATCTTGGTAACAATAAAGCGTTTTTGGGGGTTTGTCCCATGGAACTTTTTTGTCTAGGTGTCAGTAATCAGCCTGATCCCGGCTCCACACGCTGGCCGAGCGCAGGCGATATCAGGCGAGCGCGAGCGTGTGGATGGTCCGCTTGCCTGCGATCGCCTCCGCTCCGCTCGACTGGCCGGCGCTCGCTATTTTGTCGGTCTCTGACCAAAGATCAAAGGAGGCGAGCGCCAAGCGAGTCGATGCGAAATCTTCCATCCACACGCTCGTTCTCGAGTGTCCCTGGACACGTGACCTACTACGTCACTTTTGTTTGTATTTTGACAGCGGCTCATAATAATACAGTAGTTTCACAGCACTGTAATAAAGATGGATTTTTCAAATGAGAATGTGCTCAAGTTTTTGGAAATTTATCAGGGTGAATCGGTAATTTGGGACCCGAAACATAAGTTTCACAAGGACAAAAATAAGGTAAGTAAATAAAGTGTTTTTCTTGGTTCTGGAGTGAAAAAATCTGTAAAATAGAGAATATATTAGCCTACCTCTTTTTATATCCATTTGATTCTATGAAGCTTGATATACCCTACATTAATTTATTCCAAGCTTGATTATTATATTTATCAAATTGAAAGAATGCAAAATACTAATTTTATATGATTACAAACACAGTCCACAACTTCTTTCTTCAAAATAGCTTATAACAAGAAGGTTTTAAAATTTACAAGCCTAGGTACTTTTTTATTTGTCAACTCATCCTTTAGCTGAGTTTATTAATTTATTGATAGAATGTCTTGCCTCTTCTTTCAGCTTTTAGTTTTCATAGAAAAGGCTACAGAACATTAACTATATATGTTGAGTCCTGTAAGTATCCTAAATTTTGAGTAGGCAGTCTCCCCGTATATTGTTACCGTGAGTATGCGCGCTGGTAGGCCTATATATTAAGCTGCTAAAACAATCATTATAATATATTATAGCCTACAAACACATTGACTGACCCACCGTCAACTGGGATATATTTAACTTTTAATGATGACTTCGACCCTAATTTAAAATAGGCTAGTCTTGACCTCAAATAATTTATTTGTATGTACGAATATATACATTAATTGGGTCACCCCATCTTTTGGAGGAGACAATAAGCCGTCGGTCCCGACTACCCAACAAGTAGTCGTCATCTCTCATTTCATTACTCACGCACAAGCCTGTGAGCTCATGTGGGCTTCACCCTCAGAAAAATCATGAACTTATTCCACATTTTTGTACTGATAACTTAATTTCTGTTTTCTCAGGTAAATGACGCTTGGGGGAGGATAAGCACTCAGATGGATTGCCCCATCCATCTTCTAAAAAAGAAGAAGGAGACATTAATGGCAACCTTCCGTGGCCACCTGAGGAGGAAGCGGGCCTCCATCAGGAGCGGCGCCGGCACATCAGAAGTATATAATCCTATATGGTTTGCGTATGCTACCATGGAGTCATTCCTGTTGCCCGTCTACACTACGAATGATTCCATTAACACGGACGAGGTTGGTAAAAATGTTTTTTTCTATGAATCTATAAAGTTTCACACAAACAAAGCTCACAAAGATGTAGGCTATTCATGATTTACAAATATTGTAGGTTGAGAATACTAGTATAGTTCCCAATACCCATGCTCCCCGAGTGTGCGTTGATTCAGAAAATTGGCATAAGAAAGTCAGCTATGCAGAAGCCTGTCATAATCCATTTTTTTCGGCCGTCACTATGGCATCTGCTGATGCTACAGACAATTTTTCAGACAGTATATAGCTGCTTTTACAGACAATATACATCGATGCGAAAAAATAAATATATTTTATTTTAGTTGAAAAATAAATATCCCTGCCAAATCTCATGCAACTAGCCTATATCAAACCTTTCAACCGACAGACAAAATGTCAGATAAAATAAAACCTTCTGTAGAATATACAAAAAATTGGTGTTGAAATCAAGAAATTGAAACATAGTCTGATGAAAAAGGGCCTCAGTCCATTCTTGAAGAGAAAATCAAATAATTATCCTTCAATACAAAAAAATAATATTGCTATATTTCAATGTTACCATAACACTACTTGTCCCATTGAATTAATGTCATATTCTTGTTACAATCAAAATTTGATTGTGACTTTAACCTTATCTTGATGGAAAAGGAATGTCTAATGATATCTCAAGTTAAATTTCTATTTATTTATTAATGAGTGTATATTGAAAATCTAATCAATTCTTGAATAGAATTTACATTCATTCATACATAGAATAATAGTAAAAGTGACAAAAAATTGAACATTCATTTATCTTGTTGAAATATTATTCTAATGAAATATTATATATTTACAATCTTGATCCATAAGTCAAGCAATTCAAATAAATTTTAAAAATGCTACTCAGTTAATGAGAATTTCGAGATTTTTAATTAAAAAAATCAAATTTAAGTTTGGGCACTGAGCTACTCAACATTACTTACATTAGTACACTGGTATGCCTTTTAAATGCTTGCTGCTATTGTACTACCGTATGCAGTATATAAGACAATATTATTACTAGTATAAAATATAATAAAATACTAAGGAGTAGAAACTAGGGATTAAACTTGAAGGTACATTTTAACGATTATTATAAAAATAATTGCTGAACTCATCTCTGACATTTTGAGCCGCTATTTTACTCCTGCGAGCTGTTTGCTGAAGGTTTCTCAAACTTGTATTATTCAAGTCCACTTCTTGTCTCCAAGAACCTGCTTGAATTAAATTTCCTTCAAGGTCATAATGATCAAAAGAACCAGGTGGAGTGTACAGACTTCTTGAGCTTCTACTTTTTCTAAGATAATTATGCAAAAGTACACATGTCATTGTAATTAAAGACACTGTTGGTGGTTGAAGCGCTATTGGTGTTCGGAATATTCTGAAAACTGAAGCCATTATACCAAATACATTTTCTACCTTCACTCGTGAACTAGATAGCTTTCTATTGAAGATCCGTTTTTTCGAACCAAATTCGTGGTTTCCTGGATACGGCTTCATGATTGTGGTACTGAGAGCAAACGCTCCATCTGCTAAAATAACGTATGGTAAAGGTTTTGTTGAACCAGGCAATGGACAGTCTGGAGGCAAATGCAGTTCATGATCACAAATTTTCTTCCACAGTAAACTGTTCATTAGAACCCCACCATCACTAATTCTACCTTGGCTACCAATGTCTGCAAACATAAATTGGTAATTGCTGTTGACCAATGCTAACAAAACAATGCTGAAAGACCTTTTGTAATTATAATACTCAGAACCACTATTGAATGGTGCTTGCATAACAACGTGCTTTCCGTCCAAACAGCCAACGCAATGTGGAAATTTGTCCTTGAATCCCTCTTCTACCACCAACCATTCATCTGCATTTGATGGCATCTAGAAAATAAACAGAGTAGGCTTATGTAATATTTTAATGATTGTTATAATAATAATAATAATATTCGTGTGACCTGGCTGGCTCAGGTCTGGTGTCAGAGTTTTCAGGTCGCTCCTGATCAATTTCAGGGCCTCTGACATGACTTAACGACTGTTTTTAGGCAGCCGGGACCGACGGCTTAACGTGTCCATCCGAAACACGGGAGAGTGGCCTGAGAAAAATTCCTGGTCTGACCTGGGTTTGAACCCGGGACCTTTGGGTTGCAACGCCAGCGCTTTACCCACTCAGCTACGCCACCCCCCTTTAATGATTGTTGAAATGTTAGGAAATGTTGCAAAGAGCAGAAATAGTTTATCTTGATTTAATATGTGATTTATATTTTCAGGGTCCTGCTGAACAATCATCTTTTGAACTATCAGAATCGGTTGAAGAGGTAGAGGATCCAATGCCAGGAACCAGTACCGGTAGTGTAACCTCTGTATCCGTTCAAAAGCCAAGAAAAACGAAACGATCACTTCAACAGGACCTGCATAGTGCTGAGCAACACATGAAAGTGGCATTTGACAACTTGAGTGAGACCCTTCGAAAGAAAGATGACGAATGTGAGTTATATGGTCAACTTTTAGCCCAGAAGCTAAGAAAGCTTTCTGAAAATGAAAGAATTGAATTGATGTACGAGATTGATGGCTTGGTTGTTAAGAGTTTGCGTAATTCAATCCAATTCAATAAGGATGCAAACGCACAGGTTGAAAATATAGAATATTGTGATGCAATCAATGTAACAAGTGATCACTCATACTTCTAAAATTGTTTAACTTTTATAATAAAAGATTAAGGGGAAAACATTATTTTGGGAGTATATCAATGACCATCATTGTTAAATTTCAACATTTATGCTTATAATTACTGTAAATATTTTCGGTTTCACTTATTGATGAGAATAACTTTAGATAAAATGATTTAATAATAGCGTTTTCCACTTTCTCCACGTACCTTTACTTCTTCCTTGAGGACTTCATTTATTGCTGCACATACTTCAGGGACTATCCTGCTTATTATTTGAGGAGAAACTTTGAACAGGTAGTGCAGGCTTTGGTATGAATCACCTGTTATCAATAAAATATATAAACTGTTTAAATATTGTAATAATTACATAAAAATCTTGTTACATGAGTTATATGGAATCGTATAGATTATTTCAATAAATCAGTGAGTATGAAGACCTGATGAAAATACTAGAAATAGTTGTAAGCACAGATCTATTAAATATTTGAAATACAGATTAATGACTGATTCACTAGAGATTAATAATGATGTGACACCGAATAATTATTGCATAATTAATTAGCCTAACTAAAAAAGTATTGAACTCTAATTATTGGAATAAACAAAAAATCGAAAAAGTAAAAAGTAACGCCCCTGGAGAATTAAATTCTCTTTCCAATGACATAAAGAACGTGAAAATCTGTTCATAAATAGAGGCTCTATCTGCTCCAAGAGATTGATAAAAATTACATTGTTCTTATGGGGCTTCATTTTGCCGTTCGGCAGTTTGCCGTCTACTACCACCCACTCTTAACAAGTTATCGTAATTTTTTGAATATTAATAACTTATTAATTTCCGAACTAAACAAAAAATAAAAATCTGTACGGGATTAGTAGAAAAAGAAACATTGAAAGAAGTGAGTGGAGTTGGATACTCTGATGTGATTTAACTAAAAATATATATAGGCTAGTGATAAATAATTCCTAAATTAAAAATATTATGAAGAATAGTTACGAAATTGAATAAGAATTTTAATGAGCCCGAGGTAAGCTCACATATTATTTTTTAAAATGAATTGCTCTGAAAATTTAACAAATTAGAACTTCCAACAAAAATACCGGTATCTGTATTTTATATTAAAAGAAAACTGTATTTTATATAAAAAAACTGTATTTTATATTAAAAAAACTGTATTTTATATTAAAAAAACTGTATTTTATATACAGTAAATAATTGAGTCAATAAAGTGTTATAAATTGCTACGGGCTTATTTGAAATTATCCATATTATTTAGTGCACCTATGAAATACTACACACTCTACAGTATTGTTTGGGAGCTTTACAATTTTCTATATGTATTACTTAATTTTTTTTTAATCCTACAAATACTGTATTCATAAAAGATTTATTGAAAGTGGAGTTACAAACCTGATGCCAGGAACCTCAAAGTTAGTGCAAGTCTCACTTTGGGAGGTATTGCCTCTCTCATCGCAGTATTTTTCTTCTCAATCAATGGTGAGATCTTACCCAGAAGTTTCTCAAAATCACTTGTCGACATTCGGCAAAAATTGTCGAATTCGCCAGAAGGCTCTCGCAGCATTTCTATGAACATGTTGTCCATAGTTTCCCTGGAAAAATTTCTTTTATGAAACAGATTTCATCAAATATGGTTTGTCTTGTTCGACATGTTTCTTGAATTGTAGTAACATATAGGCTACAACTACTTGGAACTGAAGCATATAAACAACTTGAATAAAATTTTGGAAGTAAGGGTAGTTCCCACCCTCTTTCCTCTGCTTCTAGCGTGAATACACTTAGAAGCTCAAAAAACCTCTTTCCCCACCAACAATATGTAACTTACTATAATACAATATAGACTCGTATACCATGTACAAATTGGTAGGCCTACTTCTATTCCCAGAAGACATTTTGTCTTTTTAATTCGGAAGACATAACTCCTATTAAAGAAACATTCTGGGAAGATGGGAAAATGACTCCAGCTTAGCCAGTATTAATTCGAAAATTGTGAATTTAGTGTCAAACTGTAAATCAGAATATTTCAAACAATTTGAGGCTGAATTTACAATATATGAAACAAAATTGATCGAGCTGAAGTCATTTTCCCCATTTTGTATAGGTACCTCTGAAAAAAGGAGTGAGGGAGAGTAAATAATTTTATTGAAAATACACAAATTAAAGCTTTAAAATCACTCTAAAAACTAGAATTTATTTTTTAATACCCAGACCCCCACCACCCTATGTTCCCTCCTCCATACTAGAACAATTCTTTGTTAATGGCTCAACAGCCCCTGAAGGGTGTAAATGAAACTGGCAACCAGCTGGTAGGCCTAGGCCCTTATTGGGCTGTTGAGCCATTGACAAACCAAAAGAGGTACCGTAACGTGTGTGGTTAGCACGTTGATCCTCTCAACCATAAGCCAGTTTTCGTAACCAAGTGATGGCGCAGAACACCTCTGAATAACATCCAGTTAATCAGTAAAACAATTCATCCATTGATAATTAGGCTACTAACTATTCCTCCAGAGACAGGAAATGACTGACGATCTTGACTAACGACAGCCAATCTCCCAAAGGAGGGTAATGAAACCATATTAATGTTACAAGTAGGGACTACGTACAATATCTATATTTTACAAAGGGGCACCTGACCCCTGCGCCGCCAATACACAGACATGGTAAGCTTTGTATTGTAAGTTTTGTAAGCTTTATTGTTATTTGTAAGCTTATAAAGTGGTAATCTGCAACTATTTTGTAGGTTGGAAGTCACACCGAGCTAACCTATGAGCAAGATTTTTGGTACGGTACTTACTTTGTCCGACTCCCGTTGACTGACGTCATCCACCATCTTCTCTTCTTGTACGGTTTTCTCGTTTTAATCTTATTTTTATGGAAACACAGCACATAATTATAATATGAAAGAGCAGCATATGCCTGAGCTGCAGCGATCTCTGCCATTTTCAAAAAGCGGGAAGAATTGGCGGCAACCGGCGCTCGCCTCAGCGCTCGCCTGCGCTGTCAAAATGGCAGAATGGCGCTGGCACTCGTGTCGTGTGTGGATGGTAAACGAGCGCCCGAGCCGCTCGACTGGCCGCTCGGATTGGCCACTCACCCGAGCGTGTGGAGCCACCATGAGAAGTATTGCACATTCCTCCTGAAACATTCTGTATATAAGTTACACACTACTAAGCGTATATATACCACATACTATTCCCTTGGATGAATATAGACATACAATACAGATATACAGTGTACAATAGACAACAGATAGCACAGCAGAGCAGACACAACACACTTACACGAGTACTCACTACTCTCAGCATTGAGTTAGTTATCTATCACATCTGATTCTTTGAATGCAATTAATAAATTGAAATCTGTCTTGGGGTTGTTTTCGTGTTCTCTGTTTTAATCATGTTACATTCTTTGCATTCAATGAAACCTGAAGTGAAATAGGTTATAATGCTTCACGCAGGCTCCAAGATTACGGGATTCCATTCCTTCAAATTCATACCCCATGGATTATGTAGGTCCACTTCTACCTCTCCAATGACATTTAAATCGAGTGTTCAATTATAGAATTCAATGGTATGGTTTATTCAACTTATAGCTATGATTCTCTCATCGACAAATTCAAAGTGTTGATTATCTTCTGTCAAACTAGACCTATTCTACATTGGTTGATTCGCGAAGATGGAAAAGAGGACGGTAAGATGTATAAGTCCAACCAAGTTTCAGGGCCAGCCTTGGTCTGCGTGGACGAACCATATCGGACGGCTGACCCCCGAAGGTATGTCAATCATTTTATAATATTTAAAAATAATCCCATTATTATATAAAAAAATTAAAAGCATTCCACTGCCCGAGACCTCAATCATGGTTTGGTTAACTCGATGATCTGACAAGTTAAGGTTAGTGTCCACGGCAAATACTTGAGGTTTTAGAATAAAAACACTCTCAGAATTGCCTGAAATTCCTTGCTACAATCTTATTCAGTTTTATTAAGATGAGTCTCTGTCATAAAATTATAATATACATTCAATACCTACCGGAAGGTAACTTATTATGGTTATGTCCATGCTATGGTGCGGCCGAATCATTCACAATTGTGGCTGTGTGAAGGGAATTCTTTCAATCAGTAGTGGGATAATCTAGCTACTTGGAGGAGGGATAGGTAGCAAAGTTTATGTGACCCGAATGGAAAAATGATGTATTGCCTCCCTCACGAGTGTTAAGTTGAGTCAAGTTACAATGTTTTTAAAACGTTTTATTTTTAAAGGGGCCATAATCTCAGTCAAATTAGATTGTGATAAGTTAAGTTAGTTGTTTTTGACTAGCTTCTTTTCATATCTGTTTAAAATCAGTCTGAAAAAGGGCGCATACTCAGGGGGAAGGGATTAAGAAACGTGAGTAGTTATTTTAAACTTGATCACGTAATAGTCGCTTTCACTGTGAATGGGTCCCAAAGATTTGGAAGTTTTGAGAAGTTGAGTGATACACAACTTTTAAGATTATTCAGAAACTCTTCAAATAGAATATCAGTGGTGACCGCTTCCGCAGCATCACAAAACAAATATTGTCATGTCAACCGATTCCTAAGTTAGTATATTTTCAGGTAGCCTGCACTGACCAGTTCCAAGATTTTTATTGTTATAATTTCTATTGATTTACAGTGACAGAAGAAGACGTAAAACTGAAAGAAAGTTTCAAACAAAGTTCTGTGATGCGCTTACCAAAATCAGGTTAGTATCTTTCATGAATTGCTAGTCGTAAGTTACATTAAATGTGGTTTATTCCATTCTTTGATAGCAAAAAACTTTTGAATTATGGTTTGGATTCAAATAGAATGAAATGAAAACAAAAACTTGGTCAAATCTTCACCTTTTTTGGTACAGAGCCTTGCCACACAAGTCACGTCATCAAGCTCAGTCAGCATGACGAAACTGTAATGGTCCTGTACTACAAATGAAGTGTAGGATTGATAAAATCTGCCTGTTTTTATGTGAATCTGCTTGATTTTATCGAATCGAATTACATTATGGAACGGTTCTTCAGTGACTCTGAAATTTCAACTTTGACTCTGATAAAAGTGAATCGTATCCTTCAAACGAATATTATTTAGTATTTTTGGAAATGAGGCCAAGTTTCTTCTATAGTCTGTCCAAGCAAAGAATAAATTCTGTCAAGATGGGAAAATAACTCCAGGTCGGTTAATATTGGTTCAAAAATTATAAATTTGGCCTCCAATTATTGTAGGAATCATTCTGATCTCTTAGAGAACAAATTTATAATTTTTGAAACTATATTGATCGAGCTGGAGTCATTTTTCCATCTTGCCAGAATGTTTCCTTTTGCTTGAACTGACTAATTAATATGTAGGCTATAGATGATTCTATCAAATCGCCGTCTAGACGTCAACCTGTTCCCACGGCATTTTGGGCACAGGCATCAACCTGTATAGGCGACGCCAAAACGTTGGCCGATTTCGTTTGCTCCTTTTGCGTGGCGTCAATTTGAATTGTCATTTAGCTATGCCTAGATAATTTTTTCAAAATCAAATTAAACAATAGATGCTTTTTATCAGTTCTTAGTGGGTTACAACCAAGATTCTTAGACACAGGATTCTTGTGTCTAAGAATCTTGGTTAACAACACCCAGAAGAGACAGACGAAACCTAGGCGTCAGCTGTACCCTCCTAAAAATATAATTGAGCCGTCATGGTGTCACCCTACACCTTATCCCCTGTTGGATTGAAGTTGTCAGGTTGACATCCCAAGTTATCGCTTATTGATAATTTAGATAGACTTCTCATTGAAATCAATGGGAAACGTATTTTGAAGATACAAACATTTCAAGTTTGATCATTGTTATGCTCATAGTGATGTTACGTCAATAAGTCTTTTTTCTAAGGGCTACTGTACTTATCAAAGTTTTAAAATAATGTAGATATCAGTAACCTTTTAAAATAATTTTTATTTTACATGACATGTTTCGGCGTTTTAACCATTTCCAATATCTAGGTACCTAATATAGCTACTGCATTTTTTATCTACAGTACCTTCAAATTCGTTAATATTTGATGGATTTATACAGATTGTAAACAAAATCATGAAATTTATACTAAAATTAAACCCATGTGTTTAATTAGAGTATAAATATAATAGATTAATGTTGTTCACTTGTTTATTTGCATTTGAAAATGGCTAAAACGCCGAAACATTGTCATCGTCATGTAAAATAAAAACAATTTTAAAAGGGTACTGAGATCTACATTTTTTGAAAACTTTTTTGTTACGTCATTACAAACACTAAATAAAATAATACAATAATTTCAAATGTTACAGTATGTTCTTAGTGATGTTACGATATTATAACCATTGTTGATTTTTTTCAGAGATGGGATTGTTCGGTCTCTGTTTCCCCAAAAAGTCTCTCACTCTAGTGGTTTGCAAACTATGTTCGGCTGTGATCAACAAACAAGGACTGAAGAATCATATGGGTACGTAATAATAATTAATTCGAATCTTCATTTATTGTTATATAAATAGACAAAAGACTGCTGAAACTGCAAATATTGACCAATGTACTAAATCTTATAATTCTTCCATATGGGTAGGCCTATGTATTTCACCAGAGCTACATTTAAGAAGGCTATGAAAGTGGCAATTATGTACAGTAGGTATGTCGGCCTATTTAAAAGCATTGGAATAATTTTTAAAACATCTGTTTCAACGGATGTGTACGTTCTGATATCTGACTTGTAGTAACCTTTTTTAGACTTATTTGTTCATTTTCAATCTTCTCTGCTAAAATCTCATCATCATTCCAAATTCCTATTGTTCCCATCATTCTCATCTATTTTTTAATTTATGTAAGTCAAAGCATTAAATTTTTATAAATTTCATAGCATTTAATTATCAATTCTTATTCGAATTTATTAAGAAAACATAAGCCCATGGTTGAGTGTTAATGGGAGGTATGTTCTTGAGCATTCCTCTCGAAGAATGGACACTTATATGTCCAAACTCCGTCTTTTTATGTAATTACAGCATCAGTTACAGTACCTTTAACATAATTATTAAATCCTACATTTCAATCATTCTCGTAAGTTCTCATATACTCTTTAATAGTCCATACTTAGTTATTAAAACGAGCGATGTAATTAGTATCATTTTCAATTTGCATAATATAGGATTTGAGCCGATGTATTTTTGTAATTTACATAAACAAAGTAAATGAATCTGAATCTGAATCTAATTTCTATCACAACCCAGTAAAGAAGACAATTTTTATTAGAAGATAAAGTAATTTTATTATAAAAGTTTCATAATCATATTTCAGAAGAATTATGCTCAGAAGAGAGAAACCCCAAGTCAATATGCATGATTTGTAGCTGTACTCAATGCTTTCATATGGGCAGACTGTACCTGCTATGCAATGTTGCCTTTTCATTAGGACAGGGGTTTCTATTGAAGGGAGCTTTGATTAAGTTGAGTTCCTTTTTTCAATTTTAGAAAGCTATCTTGGTCATCATTGCATATAGCAGAAATTATCTTGCAGGGGACATGATTTCCAAAGTAAAATAGTTCTGTATCCCTTCTTAAGTATCCTATTATGTTTTGATTCTCAATGTTTTTGTGTGTCTTCAATTTGTGTTATAACGAGCATCAAAGGCGTTAATAAAACATGAGTGTTTACATACTCGTCATTATATTTTTAAAGTTATAACTCATTCCTCTCAGCTCTTCAAGTTGGTTGTAATGTGAGTATCCCTACCAAACCAACCTTGGTTCTGGGAAAGGTTGTCGTGGGGGGGTTGTGTTCGAAAGAACCGCTTCTTTAAAGGTTTGGTATGGAGCAATGCAAGTAATGCAACCATTAGAACCGCATTAAAGAACTGAATAAAATTGACTTCTTCTAAATCAGGTGGTAGGGAAATTCAAATTTTCACAAAAATGAACTCTCAACAGAGAGGGTGTTCCCTCTTGTTCTAAAAATAATTCTCAATCTACTTTTATACTCGTATCGAATTTCGTAATTAACAGTTTTAACCAATTAAGACAGCCCAGTTCCTTCTGGTTGCCTCAATCTACAGAGTTGCCAAATTTTATTTTTATCGATTATTCATTCATTAATAAACTATTACAATGACAGTTCACTTGGTTTCTACATTCATTATGATTGCAGTTTTCAATGATCTATAATGATCTTAAAGAGAAAAACTAGGCTTAGCCTGTACTATTTCTCTTTCAATTCAAATAAATTGAAAGTAATGGCTGCGGCAGTGAATTGAGCGACTATTAAAACAATAAAAATAATTTTAAATAATGAGTACTCTAATTTAATAATGCAAAGTGAAACTTACATATTCGCCATTCTTGAAAACACCATACCGAGAGATGTCCTTGATTGTGTTTTACATACCAGCAATCTTGTACAAAGATTGATTATTCAAGCAATCGTGATGAACAACTATATTAGATAGAAAGACTAGATATTGTAAAACCACATTTTTATAAAAAATCGAGATACCGGTCACGGTTGCAACACGATTATCAATCTTGTAAACAGAGATTGGTAATCGAAATACCGTTTTCGGTTGCTATCCCATTATCAATCTCTGGTAAACCTCCTGGTGAAATCTCTGGTAAACAGAGATTGAAGGTTTATCAGAGATTGATGATGCTGTAGCAATCAAAACCTTTAAATCAAAATTTATAAATATATCTGTGGTTTAACAATATCTAGTTTTTCTATTCATTATGGATAACTTCCACACTATCACCTTCACAAATAATCAAAAAGCGAATGATATTGGCCTAGACAAGCCACTCCCGCAGTGAACGGTTCATACAAACGTCATCGGAAATTGTTTGAAAGAGCAATTATATTTCAACATTGATTCATTGTAGATTATGTAGGTCATGACTCAAACTAGAAGAATGCATTGGAATCACCATATATAGTGCAAATATGCAGGGTTGGCAACAATGCTGTTATACTAGAATAATCGGATCTGCGCATGCGTGGTTGCACTCTCGCTTCAAGCAACCATCCGACAGAATGTCTTCTCAGTGTGAGCGAATAATGCCTTCGGACTCCCCGCTTTACTTTGAGCTAGTCCACTTCCGCGTTAGTGCAACGATCATCTTGTGAACCTTTATAACTTAACTTAATCTAATCTTTAGATTTCGTTAGTTACTCAATAGATCTGTAGAGATTAACGGGGACCTAGCAATATAATGGTTAAATTTAGGCTGATACAAGGCAAAGGTATGTTTTTTAATTCAGCTTTTTATAAGTTTTTATCTCACCACCCAGTGCCAGACAACTAAATTTAGTTTTATACAGAAGTTATTAATGAAAAGACTAAATGTTGTCAAACCACAGATTTTTTAAAAAATCAAGATTTCTTTCGTGTATAACTCGTGAATCGAGTGGATAACTTTTCATTTAATGTGGATAACTACCACAATATCTCCTTCACAATCACTCAAAAAGTTATACAGAACACAGAGCATATCAAGTTAAACTTCAATAAACACTATTTAAAACGTTTATAATAATGTTAGTAAACAAGTCTCAATAACCATACTATTTTATATTGACATTTTTAATAGTGAATGGGAAGTGACATAAAATTTTATCAAGTCTAAAAGAGCTGTTAGTTACTCACCTTAATATTCCTCACATACGTTGAAAATTATTCTTATGAAGTAATTCTCATAATCACTTAGAAATATACTTAATATATACAGTGCATGATTACATACAAATACTATATACTTTACTTACATAGAAATATCCCTATTGCTCTAGTGAAATTTAAAATTGAAGAAGATCCACATTAAATGTATTTTTTACAATGTCATTGCTCCATTGATTATCAAACAGAACTACTTCGATCAAACCAAATATAGATTTAACTATAAGAATTTACATGGCTATTCCATGCCACCTTCTATGTTTCAAAATTATTATTGAAATCTATTTTTTAGGAAGAATTCATTTTTAGATCTTCTGACGACTCATAACTATACTTATTAATACTCATTCTGTACTACTTCATGAGTCATACACTGATTTATATGTTAATTACGATTTCGGTTTCCGGCTGTATGTTAGTCATGTAATTTCTTTAATGGCTGATTTTTATTGTTTTACACTGATGATAAATTTTCTATCAATAGTGTCTGCGAGTTTTCGAAACGTACATTTAAAAATGTTTATAATTTTATCCATATTTCTCGTGCTAGAATATTTTAGCACACTCCAGCTAATCGGAGGATGGCTAACGACTGTTAACGGCTGTTATTAATGCTCAGCTCTGTCAGAACAGTCTGAAAACGGTCTGCAAAGCCGTAACAATTCAGATGACGTCGTTCTCGACTCGATATTCTCTTGCAGACCACTCTCCCACTGTCCTAACAGAGCTGAGAATTGCAACAGTCAAAAGTTATCCGCCTATTTAGCTAAATGGAGTATGCCCACTTAGAAGACATAATGTTGATGTATATAGCATATAATTATAACCTAATAAAAATGTTTCCTTTTTGTCTAGAGCTGCTATCAATGTCTTTTAATAGATAAAAATCAAAATCACAGTACCCTTTAAGTATTTTTTACCTAAACACAAGATAGTTCGCTCTCCTAAGAGGCATTCTCAAGTGTGAATGAACAAATGATAATATTGTAATAATTTAGATGGATAAAACTAACACTGGCGAGTAGAGTTATTGTGGTTTAAAGTATGGGTTGAGAAGGGCGTGCCTCAGCAGCCTAAATGTTCCCTTACTCACAATGTAAGTTTCCAAGTGCAATATGCAATAATAATTAGTGTATTTATCTATCTATTTTATAACGATTGTCTATCTATGTTATTGGGGAGTCCGATCCCACTAGACGTCAAAGCTACAATCATACGATAGTAGAAACCAAGTAAGAGAGCAAAAAATATTCAAAAATGACTTCTGTGATGTCCCAAATAATAATAAAAAATTTGTGAATTGTGATAGTGTTTAATGATATTGTAAACATAACCTCTTTTGAATAGTTATGTATCAAAATTTGGGAAAAGACGTTTTGGAATTTGCTGTCTGTGTTTTAACCCTTTATTGTAATTCATCGACAGAATAAATAAATAGATTTCTATTTTAATAACATTATAAAATATATTTCATACTTAAATGAATGTAAGTGATTTTGCTGATAATATTGTTTATGTTTGTTTTAGATCTGCGGCATTCAGGTCCAACAGTGATCGATGCGAGATTCCCTGTCATCCAACCGGCTATCCAGCCAGTGGCCAAGAAGAAGTCAAAGCTGAAGGTGATCAAGCCACTGCTGAAGAACGCCAAGTCGAAGAAACCATACCCAGTAATTCTAGCCGAGGCAGATAGCACAACGAACTCGGTGCTTTTGGCTGAAGCGGATAGTACAACAACCAAAGCGCTGCTGAATGGCGATTCTGTCAGCAGCTCCATCCTGGCTGCGGCAGCCGCAGCAGCAGCCGATCCCAATGATGAGACACCGGTCGCGCCCGCAATCCGACCCCCGACACCGCAACTTCCACCTCCTACACCGACTCCTCCTCCGGTTCCTACCCCTCCTCCTCCTCAGACACATCAGCCGATCTTGGTGCAACTAAAGACGGCCAACGTGATTCAGGTTGCGATTCAACCTTCCGCCTATGGAGAGGATGCTACTGAGGTAGATATAACATTCGAGATAGTTTTATTGCCTTATTTTAATTATTTTTGACTTATATTAATTTAAAGTTGATTAATTTATATTATTTTTCATATTAATATTCTTATAGACTTATATCAATTTAGTAGCGAGAGACAGAACCAGATGGAGCAAAATAATTGGAAAACTGTGAAGATGAGTAATGCATTATGTAAATAGATAGGGGAAAAAGAACTTATTCAGACAATGCCAACACTTTCTACCTTGTAAGAGAGACTTTTGTTCTGTAAAGAATGCCAATAAAGCTTTATTTATTTTATTTATAAAATTATAATTAATTTAATATTTAAATAATTCATTTAAAAATATATTTATAAAATAATTTATAAATAATATTTATATTTAATTAATTTATATTTTATAGTTCATTATTTTTAAATATCATAGACTCTTATTCAATTCAATCCAATTAATTGCTAGAGCAACTTGAAAATTCAAGATTCTTTCAATACCAGAACAACTTTGAATTATATAAGCACTCTTCTTGGTATTAAAATTATGAGAAGTATGCTTTTCAAAAATATAATTTTAGTTCAGAATTAATTCTTATCGGTATTATACAAGTATGAAAAATGTATTTCTTATTTTATGAAGAAGTTGGTAAGTTATATTTTTATTTATAGAAATGAGTGAGAGATTGAGAAAATTGAATTTCAGTTTTAAGCCTTTCGCCACAGTCGGTTGACGGGGGACAAGAATATGATTTATACCAGAGATTGATAATGGTGTAACAACCGAAACCGATATCTCGAATATTTTATAATAAATCAGTGGTTTGACAAAATCTTATCCTTTAATTTAACAAGAATATCAACTGGCAAATAGTCCAACAAAAATAACTGTCAACATATAGTTGGTACCAAAAATAGAGGCGTTTGACGAATGACTATTGTTATTAATTCTTAGTTCTGTCAGGACAGTTTGAAACAGTCTCCGAGAGAGAATTAGTAGAGCCGGATTCGATCACTTCTCGATGTACTCTTGCAGACTCCTTACCGACTGTCCTGAGTGAGCTGAGAATTAATAACATTCACCAACCGCCAGCTCTACCAACTGTCAACTGTCCATACCAACTGTCAACATAACAATGATTATGATAGCTTGGTGTGGATTTAATAAAACTTGGAGATTGATAATTGTGTAACAACCGAAACCGGTATCTCGATTTTCTAATAAAACAGAATTATTATTTATTGTCTTTCAATTTATAATAAAACTTCAATAAAGCTTGAGTAGATATTTTATGAAAATTTTGTTGTTTTTTTAGGTGCCTATTGTCGAAGTGGTCACCACTCCCGCGCCGTTACAGCCTGCCGAACCAGTCATTGTCCCTCTGAAGGCAAAGTCACCATCTTTTGTCACTCCGGCAGCCAACGATAAGGCAGCAACACCCAAGTCTCGACAAAACTTGCGTAAAATGAAGGTAACAATCATTTACTTTCTGAGGATGGTGCCTATTGGATATCTAGCTTGTAGGCTTGCTTCTCTGGTCATCTTTGGGTGATATAATTAGACACACAGATTTAGAGTTAGTGATTGTATCTAATGTATCCAATGATTGTGATATATGAAATGACAATTTTATTCAATAAAAGTAAAGTACGACAAGTGGCTCATGTATATAACACTCGATTCAGGGGACTCTCGGGGATCCAAAGTACAGACTTACTCTCTTGTAGAAGGGCCCTTATTACATTGGCATAAAGGTTTAGAACGCTCTACCAGATGGTCAAAGAGAGAGCTACTCCTGGTATATTTAAAAAGAAATTGAAAGCCAATCTCATAAGTGTGTGTCCCTATAAAGTTGATGAGTTTCTTGAGAAGATATTTTCTATATAACTGGCAAATATAGTATGTTTACGTTTCTTTTATCTTAGGGCTACTTTATTACTGTTTTTTATTTTAAATGTTAATCTCAGTACCCTTTTCCAATTACTTTTATTCATGCATAACATGTTTCGACTATTAATAGTCATTTTCAGATGAAAATGATCATTGGGTACTGAGATTAACATTTAAAATAAAAATAGTATGTTTACTATCAGTATTCTATTTATATGATAGATAGGGTATCATGGATTTGGGTATGAAGATAGGGTATTATAATTCTCATTCATCATTAGCTTCCTTTCCATTTTTTCCATGAATAATAGTTTGATGACACTTTTTGAGTAGTTGTGAAGGTGATATTGTCTTTTCATTTAATTAGTTTGATGACATTTCATACATTTTAGACTATATTTAAAAGAATATCTTGTTGGAAATACCAAGGGCTACGCCTGTTCTCTCTTACCGATGTGTTTTTGCCAATAGATTAATAAATGAATAAATCACTGGAGTTTCGCTCTGCTTTGTGAATTTACGTGAAATATTGATAAATAAATAAATAAAAGTTGAATCCAGTAAAAGTAAACAGGTATGAAAATTACCTTTCTATTCGATAAAAGTAAAGGTATATTCATGACAATATAACTTAATTTTATATCGACCAAAAATTTAACCTACCAACATTATTGATTAGATTTTCGATTTTCAGGGTAAAATATTCGATGTCGATAAGCATTGCGGAGTGATGACAGAAGATATGAAACACTGTACCAGATCCTTGACATGTAGACGTCACTCAGCTTTATTGAAAAGAATGATCGAAGGCCGAAGCAAGTCTTTCGACCAACTACTGGCGGAACACAAAGCAGCCAAGGATGTTCTCAATAAACAGAAAAAGACAGTCGAAGTTGTGAATAATAATGGAGTACATCCCAATGTACATCCCGCTGCCACTCCTATTCTTCAAGCTGCCCCTCCGATTGTGAGTAATCTTGAGCTGAAAATTAGATTTTATCGAAATGAAGTTGTTGTTGTTTGCTTTTTTATAACTATCGCAGGTTTGACGTCTTGTGGGATCAGATAAGTGTACCAGTTGAACGGACAGTTGCATAGAAATTATGACCATTTCAACCTGACGAAATGATAGATAATCTGAAAAGAAAATTTATCAAACATCAAGTCTACCAGTTGAACGTCTACTGGATTGAAGAGATTTTGGGTCCAATTAATTCCTCCTGCCGATAATATTGACAAAGTCAAATAAATTTATTTGAAAAGTTGAAGCAAGTTCATGATTGCAGTAGCAGAAATTTAAATGCTATACCTAATTCACGATGACTTGAGACAAAGTAAACAGACAGGGCGGCTAATGTTGCGATGACAAACCATAGCAACGATACGGCACAGTCGCAACAAAAATATTAACGAAACTAACGCACACATATGCATTGCCAATGTTAAGACTTGTCTCGGCTTATGGTTTGTCGAGGCTAAGGTAGCCATTTCAGACTTACACGCATACTCACGCAAGAGGCTTGTTTATTTTATATCAAGTGATCGTGAATAGGCATAGTTTTGAACTCTTAATATGTTTGAATAAAAAACGCCCTGAAAATTACATGTTGGCACAATTTATTGTGAGTGTTGTGGTTGGTAATCCTTACATCGACAATCATTGATCAGTTGCTATTATCTTCAGTTTTTGTTGTTCTTATTATCGTTACCTTAATAGTGTACTGATTTATCACTAACACTAAATTATATTTATTAACTTGGTATGAACGGCTGATGAAATACTTATTTGTTGCGTTATAAGATATTAGAAATAAGACTTGATTCCTACAATTTATTCTCCCTTTTATTGGAAGTTTTGTAGTTTTGGAAACCTCTATTCTTTAAAAATTGATCTTATTGTATTTGTACACGACATTTTGATTTTCATCCTTTCCATAGTAGAACACGAAACATTTTGAACTTGACCAGGAATTTTCAATTCAAATAGTTTTGAACAAAAGCCAGTTGCTCAATCTTTGGTAATACTCAATAACTGATATACTTAGCATTGCCAGTAATGTTGTGGTATTCCATAATGAAAACACAAATCTAGGTTGTTTTATCGACTATTGTTGGATAAAAATTTAACTTTGAGTAAACTATAAGTCTGTTCGATCAAAGAAGACATTCTGGTAAGATGGGAAAATGACTCCAGCTCGGTCTATATTGGTTCAAAAATAATAAATTTGGTCTCACAAACATTCTGCTCTACAATTTGAGATCGAATTTATAATTTATGAACCAATATTGACCAAGCTGGAATCATTTTCCCGTTTTACAAGAATGTCTTCTTAGATCGACCAGACTATAGTAGAGTAAACAACCTCAAATAGTGGTTTCGTATTAAGTATTAGAGTTCAATAATCAGCATTATTGAATATTTGAAATCAATGGAGAAGTTTTCTACTGCGTTAAACACATAGTTTGATAATATTATGTTTTATAATATGAATATAAATATTATTAAATACATATAATTATAATTGAATATCATGTTTTATATTATAATATTCTATCCAACTCAATTGTTTAATGTACAATAGTTGAAAATGAAACAAAGAATTTGTTCAAATTGAATTCTATATAATTTCCAATGAATTCTCAATTTTTGAAGTTATCTTTACAGGCAAACGAGAACACGAACACCCAAGCACTTCCTGAAGCAACAATTCGCCTGCCTATTTTGATTGTGAAGCAGGCGGAGAAAATGGTGCTCCCGGAAACTCCAGCCGTTGCTCCACAGAAAAACTCGTTTATCATCAGTGCGCCGGAGGAATCTGAAGATGGAATTCCAAACCCAATCATCACCGATGGAGAATTAACTTTCTCACGAACGTCAGCGAGGCCCCTAGCGGTGAATATTTTAACTATACATACGATCTTCTTTGACTATTCCATTTACATGTTTCTATGGAGTCGGCATTACAGTCTTTCAATCTCATCTTCAGTTTTCAACGTCCAAAATACGTTACAGTTAGTAAGCGATACAGAATACTAACTGCTTTGTTCAATTATTACAGGTAACAGTCTTTGATTGATGTTGAATTTATTTCATGCATTTTAATGTACAAACATCTTATTACCTTCAATAAATGAACCATTATTTCCTTTAATAAATTGATAGAGATGAAATTAGATAGAGATCAATTAATATTCATGTTCAGAATCTTATTACCATTCACAACTTCGCCCACTAACTTTTGTAAAATGTAAATAAAGTCATTTATCTATCTATCTACCATTAACAAATTAATTAATTAATTAACCTTAATTAATAGAGATGCTAGTGCTTATTTCAGAACTGAATGATGGGGTTACTTGACAAAATGATCAATTTTCTTGTTTCATCATTCCGTTCTAAAATAAGCATTTCTATTAATTTATTAAAGGCAATAATTGCAACAATTTATAGCTAAATCCTTTTTATTATTATAATCCCATATAGATTTTCTAATTATCAACTGCAGGTAGTTTAATATTTTTTTATATTAATATGATAGGCTATATTATGTATTTTGAAATATTCTGCTTTAGTTGTCAAGTCTCATTATTCATGAATAGTCTACTATGTGACAAGTGTATTCATAATGTCAACATAAGTTACTGTCCATCAACAATCAAGGTATATCATGGAAATATGTATTATAAACTATAACTATAATAATGCATTTCATTCTAATGTTAAGAATTCGATATAACGCACATATTTTGCAAACCCATGTGAGAACAAATTTAATTTTATTACTCTAATTTTTGTATTATTTAAATTTGTCGATAAGATTTTTGATATCAATTCATTGAAAAGCTTTAGTCCGCCTGCGTAAAGAAAATGAATTGAATGAAGTAAGTGAAAATAGCAGCATAATCGAAGAAAAAGAGGGTGGACCATTCCTGGTATGTACCAGAATAGGTTAGTTTATGCTGCTAATTAGTTCAACCATTTATTTTCTCTTGGCAGGCGGACTATATCCAAAAAGTGATTGTTCTTTCATGATTATGTCAGCTTGCACTTCATAATCAACCTATTTGTTGAGAATTATATAGGCTTGAATGTGCTAATAAGCTTTATAACTATATATATCTATGCATCTATATGCTGTATAACTATATAGCTATGAGCCATAAGGCTTGAAAAACAAAAGAAGGACACATGTTTGTGTTTCAGTTTTTAAAGCTGTGAGTTCACGGTTCAATTTCCTTTCAAGATGATACCCAAGGAGATAATGTATCAAATGAAACAAACATACGTTCCAGTACTGCTAAAACACTTTTCAATACGATTGTTTTATATTATATTCGAATCAAACATTTCTTCATTCTGAAACTGTAACACGATACAATTTATCATATTTACAAATGAATAAAGAGCTTATATTTTCATATTTTGTTTTTCTTGAAAAGTAGTTAAGCCGTGGACGCAGCGCAATCAAAATGAACTCGCAAATTCTCAACAAACATGATTCAAAACTCAATATAAGTCACATCACTCGCTTAAGAAAAGCATTAAAAAATTAATATTACAAATAGACAACTTGAGAATGATATACGTTTTTTTAGAAAAAGTTTAATGATTAAAAAATATAATACAAGAAAAGTAGCCACCACTCCATAGAGATAGTTTTTAATTTCAGTATGGGTATGCGTGTGTGTATGAATGGAAGTATCAATAAACTTGTATTAGTAATAATTTATTTACTCAGGATATCCTATAGGGAGACACATATTTGATAATAATAAAATGATTTGTCTTTGTAATTGATTTCTTTTGTTGTTTAATAAATTTGAATTTAAATATTCTTTCCTATAGGCCTACCATTATTTTAATGTTTGATTATATTTGCAGGTGTTGTCGATTTATGAAGCCAACAAACAATTTCATTTCCATTTGTTACAGGTTGGGTTGTATTCGGCTCTGAAGCTAGGGGGGGCTCCATTATTCCAATCGTAAACTCCAAATGGCCAGACAGTGTCTGGAGAGATTGGATAACTTGGAAAACTTCAACTGACATAAAGGCATAATCCGCAAGTCATAACTAGTAACTACCTCTTCTACCGCTTCATTTTTCTAATGTAAGTATTTTGAATATGTGGTAAATACACTTGCATTATTATGAATACTCCTAATCATGTAAGTGTATTTAATTCACTATTAAACAAATTACATTATTATGAATCATCCTTATTATTCCAGTATAGATTATTCGCAAGGAGAAGAGATCTGGCTAAGATGGCGGCTGTTCTATGCACGCTCTGTTATATGAGCTTTAATATATTTCATTGGCGGATTTGAGTGTTCGTTTTCAGCTATAGTCTTGTCGAGCAGAGAAGGCATTCTTTCTAAATGGCCGATTGAAGTGAAAGTGTAACCACATATGCGCAGATCTGAAAATTTTAGTGTAAAATAATTTCTGCCAACATACTGATAGCGTGATGAGATGTGATGAGAGACAGTTGGTAAGAGTGTGACTATTTCCATTTCGACTGCTGGCAGCATTGAACAGCGCTATTTTGAAGTAATGTCTTCTTTGATTGAAAAGACTGTAGTAGGGGTTTGAGCTGACCCACCTCATTCGCCGACGGATGCTTGAAATCAATAGAGCAGCCGCAATCTTATCCAAATGTCTTCTTCCTGCGGTTCATCTACACCTCGTATTGTACAAGGAAATCATCACCAAAATTATTACTTGCATACTGCTGTACTTGTAATGATACTCTTTGTTCGTTCTTAAGAATATTATTCACTACCGTTAATGCTACTCAATTCAATATTTCACGCTGAGAATAATAATACTATTGTAATTATTCCAATATGTTTATACTGTATGTTGATAGGAGTATAAACTTATGTTTGTTGAAAAATTGTGAGTGATATTTATCTTGAATATATACATTATCTCAATTTTTTTAAATTTATGTTTCAGCACTTATGGTGCCTTCTGTAGGGTATCGTCTGTCCAAGCAAAGAAGACACTCTGGCAACATGAGGAAATGACTCCAGCTCGGTCAATATTGGTACAAAAATTATCAATTTGATCTCAAATTGTATGAAACAGTTTGATCAACCATTAAGACCACATTAATTGATCAAATATTGACCAAGCTTGAGTCATTTTCCCATCTTGCCAGAGGGTCTTCTTTGCTTGGACAGACTATACCAATGAAATTTATAGTTATATAGTTCAAAAAGTACCATCCATAAAAATGTTTCTATTTTTTGTGCTAAGATTCTTCCATTTGTTGATAATTCCACTGCAATACCAAAATCGTAGATTTTTATAATCACGAATTTTCAGGAAGATGTGATTTTCCTCCAGGATTTATTTTGCTCATTGAACTCAATTCTGCTAGATAGTATTGAAATTCTGTGTTGAGTTCTGTGATAAAAACATAATCTTAAATTGAACTTCATTAATTTTCCTTCTCAAGAGGAATCAATAATTAAAGATTCGGAAGAGAAGTAGTAGGTGCTGAGCCAGGTTGTTCTCTCCCAAATTATTCCATGATTATTAAGTGTTTGTATCAATAAACCAATTAATGAAGTGAGTGCTTGTAACCTTATGCTTTTATAATTATTTTTCCAGGAGTGATCTTCCTTGATTACATCGATTTCTCCTAGTCGAAGCAAAGTGCAATTTTTAAGTGATTTATAGTCTCACTGTAAGTATGCTTGACACTTTCAACAATTCAAAAATCATTTGAATCTGTTGAAGCCGCGTGTATCATAAATTAACATAATTAATCGAATTCTAAAAGTATAATCATAACAGTATAGTCTGTCCAAGCACAGAAGACCCTCTGGCAAGATGAGAAAATGACTCCAGCTCGGTCAATGTTGGTTCAAAATATAATGAATTTGGTCTCAAATTGTAGATCGGAATGTTTTCTACAATTTGAAACCAGATTTATAATATTTGAAACAATATTGACCGAGCAGGAGTCATTCTCTCATCTTGCCAGAGGGTCTTCTTTCCTTCGATAGACTCTATCATAAATAAAAATATTACAGTTACTGAACGATCGTTTTCGAACAAACAATGAATGCTCTTTGAGTAGTTGTGAAGTTGATATTGTGGTAGTTATCCATAATAAATGAAAAGACAAGATGTTGTCAAACCACTGATTTATTAGAAAATCGAGATACCGGTTTCGGTTGTTTACACCATTATCAATCTCTGGTAAACTGGCAATCTCAGTTTACCAGAGATTGATAATGGTGTAAACAACCGAAACCGGTATCTCGATTTTCTAATAAATCAGTGGTTTGACAACATCTTGTCTTTTCATTTAAACAATGAATGTATTAATCAAATGAGAGTTGCTTGTATGAAGAAGAGTGGTATTTTGCCATAGTAAAAATAAGAAGACTGTTATGTTGAATACCTATTAGTATTGACAATATAATTGCTTGTTCTTCTTAGAACAAGAGACGCTGGGTTCCAAACCGTCAATCTTTTGATAAAATCGAAAAATAAGACTCATAATTTTAATTTTATGAAGATAGCAGCCCTGCATATGACTGACTGGCCGACTTTTTTGTTCAAATCGTATTTCATCCTCTGGTTTTTTACTTAAAATTCAAATCTGCTTCTATTCCTAGATAAAAAAGTTTTTATAATACTTGGAGCTACACTAGAACTGCAAAATGAAGATATAAATAGTTGGATAATTATTGATAATACTTGAAACATTGTATATCATACTTGTAGCTACCCTATAACTACAAAATTAAGTTATTAAAAGTTGGATAATTATTGATGATAAATTATATTAGAAAAAGATTGAATTTCAAGTGATAAAAAGTACAAAAATATTAGATGCATCAAATTATGCCCTGACTAATGATGAAGTAATACACCCATTAAATGGATTGATGTGGTCAATTACTATTGAAGTATATAATAAATTTCGAAATTTGGCTTTCATCGGTGTATCAAGCGCTTTCATGCTTTGACGGGTATTAGGTTTATTAATGTATGAGTTTACTAATTGAAGTGGCTTCCACAAACGGTTCGATTTGTTTTACCAGATCTAAACCTTGATTACGAATGTTGTGGATTTTTCCCCTTGGTAGTAATTCCCTTTTTACTTGAATTTATTCTCTTTTTTGTTGATAAATAACAAGACGGAATTTTGTAAATAGTTGTTTTATTGTTAGAACATTGAATAAAATATTACTGCTAGGTAACGTTTGTTTGATGTTAGTGAGTCCTTAATAATTATATACTTTTACTATACTAATAATAATATTATGTTCTTATTCATGTTCTGTAGAATATTAACGGCCCCTCCCCAAACCAAAATCCGGTACTCAGAAACTGACTGTAAATAAGTAAAATATACCAATAGAATATATTATATTATTATCTATTTTTAGCACTAAACTCCCAAATATTCCATCAATTATATGTAGAACTGGACAAAGTCATTGTGTGTATTTGCATTAAATTTGAATTTGATGTATGTTAATTGGCCAGACTCTTGCTACGTGACATAAGGTCATTTTTTCTTTTAAATTTAGTGTTGAAAAGTGCTCTTTTAACAAGACTAGATTTCAATGAAAATGACAATGAAATTTCAATGTCTTCCCTTGATAATCCTGTAAATAATAATGTATCATCTGAAAACTATACAGGGTGTTTCAGGAGGAATGTGCAATACTTCTCAGGCTGATTCCTTACACCAAGTAGACAAAAAAGTTCCATGGGACCATCCCCCAAAAACGCTTTATTACCGAGATAACAATGGCGGAAAATTGAGATTTTTTAAAAAAGATTAATTTATCTAATTTTTAAGAGGCTTTAGTGAGGTTCTAAAATGATCAATTCCTATGTAAAATTAGCTGAGGAATTCAATGAAACCAGTTCCAAGTTTGTAACTTCAACGGTTATTGAGATAATTTGGAAAAATATGCTAGAAAACGCCATTTTTCAACAATAAGGGTTATAACTGGATAAGGAATCATAAAATTGTATTTTTTATTCATGGAAGTTCAAGAGAGTCGGATTCTAAAGAAAAAGTTGAATGGCGGCGATTGTTTAAATCTTACCCAAATCTCAGAAATGGCGATCAAAAATCGCAAAATCGCTGCTAAACACAAATTCATCACTTGTGCTATGTTTTGCCAATTTTGCGATTTTTGATTGCCATTTCTGAGATTTAGGTAAGATTTACACAATCGCCGCCGTTCAACTTTTTCTTTAGAATCCGACTCTCTTCAACTTCCATGAATAAAAAATACAATTTTATGATTCCTTATCCAGTTATAACCCTTATTGTTGAAAAATGGCGTTTTCTAGCATATTTTTCCAAATTATCTCAATAACCGTTGAAGTTACAAACTTGGAACTGGTTTCATTGAATTCCTCAGCTAATTTTACATAGGAATTGATTATTTTAGAACCTCACTAAAGCCTCTTAAAAATTAGAAAAATTAATTTTTTTTGAAAAATCTCAATTGAATAATGAATAATGAATTTTATTTTCCTTTCAAAACATACAATATAAAAACTTGAAGAAAAAAACAGGAAATAAGTCGACTACATTAACCAGTTTTCGTAGTCAACTTTTAAACAAAAATAATCAAAGTATTTATCTTGTTAATTTTTGAGTCCAGCAATATTTTAAAAACTTTCGCACTCTGTGACGTCTGTAAATCCAGTGAAAAAAAGCAAAAATATTACAGTATTACAGCATTACATGACATTATAGCATTACAGTATTAATTTATCTCATAGATTACTAAAATAAACACTTATTATCAAAGTGAATGTGTTAAATTAATGTTATCAATAAAATACAATACACTATAGTTATATTCGCGATTCCAATGCTTGCTTTCAGAGAAAGGAAACAATGTTCCACATGTATATTATTATTACTCATATTTGAAAGATTATGTCAGTGTGGCATCAAGAAAACTTAAATCTTGAAAAGACATTAGCCAATTTCGTGAAAGTTTTAAAAAAGATTTTAATTTTTCAGAAGATTTTATTTCATATGGTAATTGATTGAAATACTTTGGAGCCACATATTGCAAAGATTGTTTAAAAATTGATTTATTAATTTTTGGTAAACGAAACATTCTTTGTGAAATTCTTATAGTATTATAAAATAAATTCACTGTTCCAGTATTGCCAGCTCTGACATAGAATATTTTCAAAACTTTATATACAAAAAGATGTCGTAGAGGTAATGCTTTTAAATAGACATATAAAGGATAGGAGCTTTCTCTTCTAGTACTGTTGCACATTATACGTACTATATGATTCTGAGAAACTCTTATTTTCTCAAGGTGGCTTTTACAAGCACCTCCCCAACTAAGAATCCCATACTGCAGTCTGGAGTGTACTAGCGCAAAATACAACATTCTCAAGAGATTAAGGTCACAAAAATTTTTCAAGAAGTAGAAAGTTCTCACTGATGATTTAATGCTCTTATGCAAATTCATAATATGGGAGTTCCAATTTAAGTTTTGATCAAAATTAACACCTAAGTATTTAAAATTAGTAGTTTTTTCTATAATTTCACATGAGCAATTATTTATTCTGTTACACTGCAAATCATGAAAAATCAAAGGTGATGGAAAATCAAAACTATTTGTTACACTAAAATTTACATATTTTGTTTTACTTATACTTATCTTCATTCTATTATTATTACACCATTTCCTTAGGCTCTTCAGATCCTCATTAACATTGGCCCATATATCTTCTACATTTGTGTGGGAGTAGAAGAGTGCTACATCATCCGCAAAAGCGCTTACATGGCCATTTAAGGGTGACTCAAGTAGATCATTGATAAAGATCAGGAATAGGGTGGCCGATAAGACCGACCCTTGAGGCACACCTGATCTGATAACTAGTGATGAACTAAACTGATGATTAACTTTTACTTTTTGAATTCTGTTGGTAAGAAAACTGTTGAACCATTTGTTTACTATTCCTCTTATGCCCACTACATCCAGTTTAGCTAATAATATTTCGTGGTCTACTAGGTCGAACGCGGTTTTGAAGTCGATGTAGAGCCCAGTTGATTTATTATTTTCATTAAAACTATTATATATTTTTTCAGTTACTGAAATTAGGGCATCCTCCGTTCCTAATCCTTTTCTGAAACCAAATTGGAACCGACTGAAAAAACCTATCCTATCAAGATATATAATCAGTCTGCTTCTCATAAGTTTTTCGAATATTTTTGAAAAAACAGATAATAAACTAATTGGTCGGATATTGTCAAGTTTTAATGAAGAATTTTTTTTTTAAATTGGAATCACTGTGCTTATTTTTAATTTATCAGGGAATATTCCATTTTGAAAACTTAAGTTAATTATATGAACTAATACAGGTGCTATTTGCTCAGCTATATTTTTAATGAGACAAGCTGCAATTTTATCATGTCCTGTTGATTTTTTATTTTTTAAACCTTTTATTACTGATAAGACCTCATCGACAGAAGTAGGATAAATAAACATGGATTTCCCCCATTGTTATCTCGGTAACAAAGCGTTTTTGGGGGATGGTCCCATGGAACTTTTTTGTCTACTTAGTGTAAGGAATCAGCCTGAGAAGTATTGCACATTCCTCCTGAAACACCCTGTATATTTTGATCATTTTCAAATCATTAATGTAAATGAGGAAAAGAATAGGAGATAGGATTTACCCTGGGGTAGACAGTAATTGGGAGAAAATTAATACCAGTTTTATTTCTCAATGAAAGGCTAAGCAGATAATTTCCAAAAAGCTCTAAAGATGCGCTTTTTTCCTAGGCTGAAAAGTTTTTCTAATAGATAGCCTTTCATGTGAAACTTATTGAAAACCTTGGCAAGTTGGTTGAAAATGGTGGCTAGAGATTTTGCTATCTAGTTCTTCAGTTACAAAACTTACAAGGTGTGCTGTAAGGTATATTTATTCTTTTGCAAGCCATAATGGTTAATGTGTAGTATTTTACCATTTTTGAAGTAATAATTACTTCATTGTTGCCTATTTTTCTCCATAATTTTAGAAACTTGACTGGCTGATAGGTCTACAATTAGCAGAATTTTTTGTCTTCTGACTAGTGTTAATGTTAGTGCTTCAATATTTTCTGCGTGTTAACGAACCACGTTACAGAAATTTATAGCTTGTACATTGGGGTCAATATCTAGGGTTGAATCTTTTTCCTTGCATCTAGATTGTTAATGCAATCTCATGCTTTTGCACTGTTACTCTTACATGAACCCCTACGCTGTAAGGGCAGAAGGGGAAAAGAAAAAGAAGAAGAAGACTTACATGAAATTATTTTGTTATCCAAGTAATAAAATTTCGATTGTCTGATAAGTTTATGAAGCAAATCGCTGTAATTTATGTATAGCGCTATTGGGGTTTCTTGAAAGAACTTGACCATTTTTTGAAAGAACATTTTATCTCTAATTTTAATGCAATTGACTAGGCCCGTATTAATAAATTAAACAGGCGAGATATTAGATAATAAGATAGGCCCGTATTAATAAATGTGGCTTCAATTTATGTGGTACTTTTTTATAACTGTAATTTACTTTTTAATTTTCTTAAGAACGAGAAAACAGTAATATATTTCTCATTAGATCCGAAGGTACAGTTTGAAGGTGAAATGAATAATGTTTTATTCACCAAAAAAAGAATGCAATACAAGTGTACAAATTTTGAAAAGCAATAGTACAACACGCAAATGATTAAAAACTAGTACTTCGAATTTTTATAATGTTATAAAAAAACATGATAGTCTTTTTTATGCAATTACGCTTATGCAAGCTTTTGTCAAGCTTAACCGCATATGGGAGAAAGGAGGTGAAGTTTTCTTTCGTGTCTCTCAGCAAGTATTCAGAATTATTTTAAAATGTAGTTCAATATTATTGAAATGATACCTGTTTGGAAAGTGATCAGAAATCATTTCATGCATTTACTATATCACCATTTATTTTTCTTATTTTCTGAATTCTAAAAAAGATATGATCAATACAAGAATTTGTTGTTACTTGTATGAGTATTGCTTATTGATGCAATATTTGAAACCCTTTGATTGCATTATGTTGAGATACTCATTTACTGTTGCCGTTTTGATTGAGATTGATATTAAATTGACCAATAAGTATAAAATTATCTCCACCATTCATAAAATTGATTAGGTACTTATCCAAATTAAGTAGGATAGAGGTCTTCGCGACTAGAAGATGATCAATATAAAGCTGACAGTTTTTTTAAAATGATAGTTTCCGGAATTTATATATTAAAATATTAAATTGATATTCAGGTTATCAACATTCCAGTAATTCATACAACAACACAAATACCTGGTTTGCTAGTTTTATGTTACTAGAGTAATTGAACACATTATATTCAGAAAGATTAAAATCAAAAGTTTGTTTTGCTTGAAATTCATATTAATACTGCATCTCAGTTCTTGTTCAATTAATAAATGACTCTCATCAAAATTTAAATAACATTTTTGCTTATAAATATTAAAGATTGATAGGATGACCAAGTATTTTTTCCTTATTGTTTGTATCTTACATGAATATGATCACTTCTGTTGAATAAAATTGTTAAAAGTATTACTCGATTCCATAAATGAGATTTTATGGATACGATTTGGTTTGGAATCCAACGCCTCACATAGTTATAATGTGTGACGATTATCAATTTGACTTATTGAAGGTCTTGAATCTTTCGTGAAAAGTTTCTGATGAAAAATCTTGAAGCCCGACTCAACGGAGCCTCTAGTCTAGACCACTCAAATCGTGTAGAAAGGTACTTTACTAATCTTGAAGAGCCCTTAGCTTAGACTTACTATCCTGAAGGCTCATAGAGATCAAGCGACTCTTACTTTCTCTTATTTACAGTTGAATAATCAAGAGAAGGTGTTCTTTTGTAATAAAAAATTTGGAGTGTGTTTATAAAATATTCATATTTGTTGAAATATTGTAACCTGGCTGGTCCAGGTCTATTATTTATGTTTTTCTCGAACACTTATTCGTTTATAATAATACTCAATTTTCATTGAATACGCTTTCTATTTTTAGATGATTCAAATTTGTTGTAGTCTTTTTATGAATTTTCTCTAGTTCAGGTCCTTTTGACCTGTTTCAAAGGTTCTAAGATTCCTAGCTACTATTGTTCACGCAAACTGAAAAGACATGTCCTAGTTTTTAAAATTTTCAAGTTGAATTGAAATTTTCTAGGAACTCAGGTTATTTAAAATTTGATATCTAACTTTTAATATTTCACAATATTCCAAATTTTTTCTAGCGTTTTTTCTGGAGTGAAAATGATGTCAATAAACAAACCGCTTTTGGAAAAGGACAGTTTTGGGTGTAAGCCTGTAGACCATTCCACGGAAATATTTTGTAAATAAATAAAATATACTTTTTACATTTAAACGGCGTGTCTTCTCAGATTGGGCGAACTATAGCATCCTTGTTAAGTAATCCAATTTTTTTGGAGATGAAATCCATTAGGACGAAATACTTAGTCCTGGGTTAATAATAGTGAGTGACCTGGCTGGCACAGGTCTGGTGACTGTAGTTTTTAGTAGAAATGTACTTTTTGTAATTAGAGTCCAATTACAGGTTTATAGTCTTGAGATAGTCATTGGTTTATAGTGATTAGAGCTGAAGCACTGTGTTCTTGTCTTTAACTCCACCTTTTCGAATGATATTAATTTCTCGATTGGATATTAACATTCGTTGTAAATGCTTTACTTGAGTGCATAATCATTCAGGTTTCCACTTTCGGAATGAACTATGTACTGTACTGTAGATTAATTTAGGTTTGGGAATAGGATTTAAAAAGGCTGTTATTAGTTCTATATTGTAAACTTATTGCAGTGGTTTAGTGATTTAGATTAATGTCCGGCAGCGATTTATAATTACTTCACAAAATTGATTAGATAGTTAACAGGAATATCGACATGTGGTGTCGATATTTAATCGGTTGAGTTGGTACAAAACTGTCCGTTTCAATTCAAAACTCTAACATTTGAATTGTTATTTTTTCAAATGTCAGTTCTTTCTTCAATTCCTATCAAATTCTATTAATTGAGAATACTAGTTTATAATTATATTTTGAGAAATATCAAACTGATTCAAATGTCACAAACTGCCCAAATTTTCGTCTATAATTTAATTAATTGTGTTTTTTCAAATGTGACGAACGAATCTCGCCGAGCGTTTTTCGATTTTGTGCAGTAAATTTAGCTGCAGAGGACACAAAAGTGTGTAGCGCTTCTTGCGCCAATCTTGATTTCATAAAAAAATATTTTAGCGTATTCTCATCGATGAAGAATACTTAATTGCGAAATTTATCGACAACTTCTCTTGTATTGCAGAAGTAATTTACTTTGTTGAAATATCTGTTTTTGTATTTTATTATATGTTTTTTGATTTATGTAATATTGACCAAATAGCAGGTCTACCACCTGAAACTGTATTATATTCTTGACAAGAAATTAATTAATACTTCCTTTTTCATTTTAAAATTAAAACCTTACTTTTTCAAATTTAAAAATGGTTAGCGCTACCCTCAGCTGGTTATTCTATTAAACTAAATTTGACAAGAATATTTTATAATTTGATTCAAGGTTATCCACATGGAATTGATTTGTACTCGTTTATAAAAATCTAAGCTTTAAATAACTTGTGTATAACTTCAATTACAAAAAGGTGACTTATTAGCTAGCATTCTTAAAGCGATGTGTTCATGGTTTAATTGACTTTTAAGATGTATGAAACTAGAGCAATCGAATTAGAAGATTTTTTATCGTTATTGATTTAAGACATTTGAATTAGAAGTTTAATACTGCATAATATTTTGTATCTTCTTTAATGTACCATCTTGGAAGTGAATTAATCGTTGTTCACACCGCTCAAGAAATAATTAACATATTTCAAATAAAGAACGTGTGGATCTTTTTTTAGTAATGGAATTAAATTGAAACAATGTATTATAATTAAGTTATCTATTCTATAGTAAATTAACCTAAAACAATCTATTCTTATAAGCAATATTGAAAGTGTAACATTTGGGTCAGAATTTCAATTCTCAGGTTTTTGTATTTGTTCTAATTTTCATGTCTTGTCTGACTGTTTCTCTGTTTTACTGTATTGTTATTATAAACATGTAGAATGCATAGCTATAGATCTATTTCCAATACACATGAGACTGAGTAAATACACGGAGTGAATTGTGTGTTATTTTGATGTATTATTCTAAATTTTTCATAATAATTGTAAGAGTTCACACCAATTTTCTATTGATGTAAATCATTGAATCCATTACAACTTATTGATTGTTGTTAGCAGTTATTTGATAATCTTTCCAGTGCCTGATGAGATCACTTTCTTAATGACACTACAGTACATTTTTGTAATCTGTTGAACGTTTTTCCAATTTTAATTTATTATCATTTTCATATTCAATATTAAAGGCTGGTGGGTTATCAAATTGCCATGCATTTGGTGTGGTCTCCTTGTGTTCATTATAAAGTCACAAATAGAGCTTCGATCTGTGCTTCTATTGGTGACCGACGTAGCTCTATCCATCGAATAATGAGTAATTGTCCCTTAGAGATTATCAGGATTATCACGTGTATATTGCAATATTAGAAATAAATACTCAATCATGTATTGTCACGATTATTAGAAAACTGAACTTTAAAACTTAGGGCTGTTCAAAATAATTGGAAAATAAATGAAAATCAAACACCCTTTTAAAAAACTTTAAAATTATTAAAACACAGACATGTTTCGGCACATTAGGCCATTATCAATGTGGATAAAATAATTATTTTAGAACATATCACAGTGAGACATTTTCTTCAAATGATTAATGGTCTAAAAATAATTATTTTATCCACATTGATAATGGCCTAATGTGCCGAAACATGTCTGTGTTTTAATAATTTTAAAGTTTTTTAAGAGTGGGTGGTAGTGGACGGAAAACTGCCGAACGGCAAAATCAAGCCCCATAAGAACAATGTAATTTTTATCAATCTCTTGGAGCAGATATTGCCTCTATTTATGGACAGAATTTCACGTTCTTTATGTCATTGGAAAGAGAATTTAATTCTGCAAGGGCGTTACTTTTTACTTTTTCGATTTTTAGTTCCTTTCAATAATTACAGTTCAACACTTTTTTATTTTATTAATTATGTGTTAATTATTAAAATAAACTAAAAATCGAAAAAGTAAAAAGTAACACCACTGGAGAATTGAATTCTCTTTCCAATGACATAAAGAACGTGAAATTCTGTCCATAAATAGAGGCAATATCTGCTCCAAGAGATTGATAAAAATTACATTGTTCTTATGGGGCTTGATTTTGCCGTTCGGCAGTTTGCCGTCCACTACCACCCACTCTTAAAAGGGTGTTTGATTTTCATTTATTTTTCAATCACGATTATTATCTTCAATATCGTGAAGACACCATTAATCAGTTGAAGAAAATGTCTCACTTTGATATGTTCTAGGGTCGGTGTTAGAATGGCTATTTTTCATTTCACGCTTATAAGACTGAGTAAACGCACCTATGTGTGTGCATCATTAGTATAGTACTATACTCTTAATTTCATAATTGCTGATTATTCTACAATATAATTCTAACCAAATATAAACTGTAAATGGAAAATTATTCGTTTTATTGATTTTTGTAATTGAATCAATCAATTTCTGTGATTAAATCTATAACCTGCTGTAGACGGGATAAGTAGTGTCGGCCAGTTGAATATCTTTAGCCAATCACAGCTCTTGTTGTTTGATTCAATGACGAGACAAAGGCTGTGATTGGCTACAGTTATTCGACTGGCCGACACTACTTACCCCGTCTAAATAAGGCTTATGTGTAAGATATTGTTGTATACTAGCACATATCATTTCATTTTGTAATTCAATCATTTTTTGCAATGTTTCTGTTCTCTGCTGAAACAAGTAGAAATGACATTGTTTTTTAAGCTATCAAGTAATATATCATGAGCTGTAATATGAAATAATGTATACACATATTTTCTCGATTTGTCAAGATAATCACTTATTCAGTTTGTTAAGGATAGATTTAGTAATATTGTTGTCATGTGCTCCTTGTTTCACTAAAGTTGTGGTGGCCTATATTAGATACACATGCTCACGTTTTTATATTATTATTATTTTTTTAAATTCAGCAAATACACCAAGTTCGCCGTTTTAAGACTCACTATTGAGTTTGAATGTGCTTTTAAAATATTTGTTTACCTCTATTTTCATTATTTTATTCGTGTTTTCATCGGAAATTACAAACCTACCAAAAAAATTAATTGTATAATCTAGGGAATCAATAAAAATAGGCAATGCCGCTATCATTTTATAACAACATTCTAGTTTCAAGTATAATTCCTCAGCTATCTTGATTTCTTGACAAAAAGTAAGATACCTTGTTTAATAGACTCGATCTAAGTTGACGGATGACCCTTTGCTCTGTTATTTCAACATAATACAAATTAAACATCCAAACTTGTATTTGCGATCTCATTCATTACCTTTGTCCATTGTCCGTCTCCAAGTCAATCTACATTATGATTATGCTAAAGTAATTGAGAAGTTCAAATGGAAAACAATGTAAGTGCCAAAAAGTTGGACGATTTATCAGATTAATTCAAATTAAGTTCAATTGAAAAATTCAGTGTCCAAGAGAAGATCCATTCTACGTGAAATATTTTACCATGAATACCTCGATACTTTACTTACTTTTTTGTGTCCAGAAATTCAAATTTTTCCAGCCCAGAAGTGGGCTAGGTCTTCTGCAAGTATATTCCCCCTACAGAGGTCGTCAGCTGTGCAGTGAACAGGGCACAGTGGGCACTGTGTGAGGTGGTCGATGTCCTGTGCCCCTCCACAGTCGCAGTATATGTCTTCCTTTGCTATGTAGCCCCACCTCGCTAAGTTGATCTTTACAGGGGCCACTCCAGTGCGAATCCTGTTCAGTGCCCTCCAGGATCTCCATGGCAGACTGGTTCCAGTGGCCTCAGGTTTTTGGAGTGGATACCAGTCTGGAGGTTCTGGCTGTGTGAACCTCATGAAACTTTTCCTGGACTTAAGGCGACTGCATGATGGCTCCAGCTAACCATACATCATGTGTCTCTCATCGAAAGTCTGTTTGAACCTCTCCAAGTATTCGTGGTTGGCTCTTCTGATCTTGGGAGTATTCATTCCTGCAGCCCTGAATAGTTTGTCGATGGGGGTTGGTTTCATGCAACCAGTTGCAATGCAACATGTCTCATTGAGGGATGTATCAACCCTCTTTGTGTGGGCTGATCGACACCAGACGGGACAGGCATATTCCCCAACGGAGAAGCAGAGAGCCTTTCCTGATGTCAGGAGCACACTGGGATTCGCTCCCCATTGGCTGCTGCATAGCTTCCTAATGATGTTGTTCCTGGAGCTGACTTTTGATGATGTATTCTGACAGTGCTGCTTGTATGTCAGAGTTCGGTCCAGGGTCACGCCAAGATATTTTGGTGAGTCGGTGTGTTCCAGGGCCTTGCCCTCCCAGGTAACGTTCAGTCTTCTCCTAGCCTCCCTGGATCTTAGGTGGAAGGCGCATACCTGTGTTTTCCCTGGGTTTGGTTTAAGGTGGCTCTCCTTGTAGTAGGCTGACATCTCCTCCAATGCACAAGTCAGTCTTAGCTCCACTCCTTCAAAGGAGCAATCTTTGACCAATATAGCCAGATCATCGGCATACAGGAAGTGGAGAGCATTGGGCATGATGGGCTGGTCGTTTGTGTAAACATTGAAGAGCAGTGGTGCCAGAACACTTCCTTGGGGGAGACCGTTCTTTTGAATTCTCCATTGGCTCTTTTTTCCATTCAAGCAGACATAGAATCGTTGGTTCTGAAGGAGGGTACGGATGGTACTTGTGAGGTGCTTATCTCCAGTCATCTTGTAAACCCTGGAGAGCAAGAGATTATGGTTGATCATGTTGTATGCTGCTGTTAGGTCTATTAAAGCCATGCCTGTGACGACACCTTCCTCAAACCCATTCTCAATTTGCTCAGTGAGGTTTAATATCTGGCTTGTACAAGATTTACCCGGCTGGAATCCTGCCTGCTGTGGGATGAGCCTCCCCTCAAAGAACGGCACAACACGTTGGAAAATTACCCGCTCATATAGCTTGAAGAGATGGCACAAGAGTGAAATTGGCTGGTAGCTGGAGTCAGAGTCTGCAGGTTTACCTGGTTTCAGAAGTGCGATGACCTTTGCTCTCCTCCAGGCTTTGGGAAGGGATAATGATGACAGGCAGCTATTAAAAAGGTTTAGGAGCCAATTTTTAGTCCTAGTTCCAAACTGTTTGATTTGTTTGGTGCAGATGTCATCCTCGCCTGCAGCCTTTCCACTCTTCAATTGGGCTATTGCTTTCTCCAGCTTGTCCATTTGGATGGGTTTCTCCAGTAATTTGGGGTCTGGCTGTTCTTGTTGCTCCATTTTAAACTTCTTTGCTCGGCCCTCTGTCTTTCCATTCAGGAGCAGCCGGTGTGCGACTTGCAGAGTGTGGAGTTGTTCTTTTGTTGCCACTGAGTTTTTTCAGAAGGTTCCAGGCAATCTTGCTACTATGTGTCATGTCTATGCTCTCAAGGGTCTCTATCCACTTGGCTTGTCTGGCTCCACTTGTCATCCACATGATTTGTTCTCCAAGTGCAATGGTGTCATCATTGAATGGGTCCGCCTCATAATGTTGCTGGTATTCTGCAAGTGCATCCTTCATTTCAGTGGTTACGTCCGGGATGTATTATGTTGTCTGCATCCTCGTGGGATGTGCTTGCACCTCTCTCAGACACTGTACAAACCTGTCATAGTTCTGCGGGGTTGGTGGGATTTCAGCCACAGCCTGATCCAGGTCTTTGGAGAAAGCATTCCAGCAAGCCTTTCTGAAGTTGAAGCGCCTTCTATAAGGTATAACATGTGTCTTCACAGCCGAGTAAACCTTGATACCAATGGGTCGATGCTGGCTCCTTGGGATGGGATCATATACGACTCTTTTGCACTTAGCAGAGACTCTATTCGTGACAAAACACAGGTCTGGATTGTAGCCACGCCTCCAGGCATGGCTGTTAAAGGAGTGTGGTAGTTTATGATCGTGCAATAGAGATAGGTTGTTTGTCTCAGCCCACTCTTCCAATTTATGTCCATTCAGGTCTGTGTTGTTTTGGCCCCAAGAGGTGGAGTGGCAGTTGAAATCTCCAACCACAAACTGGATCTTTTGAGCATGAAAGTTGCTTGCTGGTGCAAGAGAAAGGTCCCTGTTGGGTGGTTTGTAAATGGATGACACAGTGCAGTTGCTGAGCTTGACTGTGATAAATTCTATGTCGTCTTGTTGCTTTGTGTCAGTAGATGTGATGGTGATATCACTTCTGGTGAACATAGCGCTGCCATAGGTTTTGTGTGGGATCTCAGTGACTAGAGTCATTCCCTGAATTTGAGGTCGGGCACTGTTTTCATCCCTGTGTGTTTCTTGTAGGCACAGTACATCTATTTTCTGTTCACTGCAAGTTAATGCTAAAATATCCTCATTAGATCTAGATAAGCCTTCAACATTAAAGCTTACTATTGTCAAAAATGGGCCTGATGTTCCGTTGTGCATTTGAAAGTCTGGTGGTAGAAGGATTGGCCGTCACTATATAAGTGACGTTTCCAGGGGACGCCGGCAAAAAACTTCCGGTATATAGCTTGGTAAGTGCTTTTTGCTCGCGTGGAGGCTCCTTCTATGTCCCCCAATACCTCGATAAAGAAGCATACATAACATAGGTCTACTAGTAAGTACTTGGTATAAATATTTTTGATTTGATACCGTAGCCTACATCGTTGTTCAAATGCATCTATGGTTTCCACAAACATCAATAGTTTCTGCTTGAATATTATGAATTGAAAAAATCAAGCTTAACAAGTATAATTTAGTAAATACTTCATTAGTATACTTTGGTAAACTTATAAATACTTATTAGCTACTAATAAACAGTATTAGTAGCTACTTAGGATGGATGGATATAATTGATTCATCAAAATGTTTAAATTCATTGATGGTTTCCTAAAAGATCAATGTTTCTGCTTGAATATTATAAATTTGCAAAATTAAGCTCAACAAGTTTAATTTTGAAAATTGTGTAAAGAACAGTAGGCCTATACCAAGATTATCAGGAACAATACTTTATGCAGAGGTTACCATTTTTCACGTTCCGCACTCAACATCAGTGAATTGCATTAATTTGTGATATACGATATACCGGTACCCATAATTATGAAAAAAGTATGATTTTTGAATACATGTAATTCGTTGTTTAATAGTGTAGTGTGGCTAAAACATAAAACAGGATGACAGTAAGCCTCTCCACGGACGTAAGTTCAAATTAAACTTAATTATTTTCAATTTTCGACTACGAAATTTCAATTCTGGCCCTTGGGGCGTGGCTGGCAAAAAATTCCAAGTTCATTAACTTTTTTATTTAGAAAACTTTTATTGATTCTAAAGGCCCAAATTCTTTACCTAATTTATTATAATACAATGAGCTTGTACCGTTATGGGCGGGGTCGTAGTCTAAAGTCAGCCCCGTCCACAAAGTAAAATAACTCTTTTATTTTTCAAGTTAGATAACTGTACGGCATAAAATAAGCATGAACGTTCTGCATATGTTCTGAATTTGTTTTGTTTAGAGCAATAATTCAAATAGGGATTTACGCCTTTATACCACCGCTTAATAAGCACACCGTCACAAAAAGTACCACCCAATGTGGGCCAGTGTAGTGTAGTGAACTCTCTGGAATAAACTATTATCGATGCTTATAGAATAAAACTATTTGTCGATGCTAAGTCGTGACGGTGATATGGTTTGTCGTTGTAGTGGTGGCCACCCCTTTTGATCCTTTCGAATCTGGACAGTTGAAGCGCCGCATAAACATTCGAATTTTCGGGATCAAATAAAGGTCTAGAATTAGTTCTTACTAGACAAATCAGAGAGCGCTGGAGTCGAGTTTCCAGCTAATTCTGCTGCCCTATTGAGCTGCTGAAGTTTATTGGAGATTCGTCCTCTGCGCTCTCTATGTAAATTTTATGAACTAATCATGGATTTTCATTTTATGTTCACATGACAGAGACACTGAAAATTATAAAAATTGTAACAAAAATGTTTATTTGTGATTGAATAAATTATCGAACAAGAATATACCAGGATAGAATAATGAAATTTTTATAAGAAGAATGTTTGGGGCAACAAGTACACTTTTTGTACACCGGGCGCGCTGCCCGCGCTGCTTCAGCTGACTTAAGAGTTGAGTCGTTGAGTGCGTCTGGCCTGGAAGCTGGAAGTTGAACAAATTAACATAAACTATTGTCCCGGTCCGTTTAACTTAGGTTATGAGTTAGAGTAGCTGAGTAGAAGTTTAGCAAAAAATATTATTTCGAAGTATTATTTAATGTTTGAAGTGATTGATTTATGAAATAATTAGGCTGGACAAATTTCAAATCCTAACTGTGATAATAATGTTGTTTGCGGTGTATTCGTGTGACAGAATATCCATGCATAAATGCATGAAACTTTTTCATTGATAAATCAAATCAAATACAAATATGTAGATTGTGTATCAGATCAGTAGAATAGTTTAAATTTAACAATTATTTTCTGTAAATATTTTCCCTACATCTTTATGAGTTGAAGTGCTACATTTGAGAAATAGTTGTAAATTTTGATTCTTTAAACGGAATCTGAGCTGTGATTTGATGATTGAAAGTTTAACAATTAATAATAATATACATAATGTCAGACGACAGTTTTATTATGGGGTTTGGCGATGAGATTATTCTCACCTCTGTCGTAAGCCTTGCAATTGGATTGGTGCTAATCATCATAGGAATCCGCTCCAGGTAGACTTCCATTATTTTTAACTTAATTGGTTGTACGAGTAAATCAATAACTTTATCTGATTTAACTTATAAATCTTCATTAATAAAGTTAGTTAATTCAAATTTCGTCTCTTCCGAAAGACCGTGGGTTGCCGTATTTATGTGATTGTGCTGTGGTAAAAATTTTTCCCTGGTGAAAATTCGAACTTGGAACCTCTTGGTTATCAGACCGGCGCGTTATCGCTTACTCCCACGAGCCACGCATATAGGCTAGATTTAAACCATGGCGCATTTAGAATTATTATTGTTTTTTTATTGTTTTTATTAAACAATTTTTATTATTTTTTACAATTTACAATTTTTATTGTTTTTTTTATATTTTGTTATTAATTTTATAAACTGATCGTTCTCATCCCCTTCTTCAACTTCATTGCGATCTGGACGTGGACCTAGGATAAATTTCAATGAACGTTACCTATCAGTTGACATTAGTATGAATTAAACGTCGGTACTCGTGGTCAAGTTGTTGAGTGGGCATTACTGTCCAAACTTCGCCACGTCATATGAATAAATTTCAACTCAGCATAGCCAATTAACCTGATTGGATTTTGTCCTCCTTAGGATGGTGTCACACCATTCATTATGATATTGACCTAGGCCTATACTAGATATGATTCATGCACTGTTAACTGATTATTCACTCCATGCTGTATTTTTTAGTGCGCTTGGAAAATAGTAGGTAGGTAACGAACCACCTTCAAACAATATATTTTAAATTTACTGAACCCAACAAATTTCTAATTAGAAGTTAGCACAGAGAGGCATATCAACGCTGTTGTGTGTCGAAGCTGAAATTTGGGTCCCGCAAATCATATTCGGTAACCAAGCTTAGGTAATCAGATAAGGTTATCGATAAACCAAACACATTATCCAATTTTTCACAAATTTCTTTTATTTATAACTTTTTGTTGAAAAAAAATTTACTGTAGTGGGTGAATTGATATGTTAGTGCAGGTAGTAGTATTTCCAAACTAATAAGTTAGTAGTGCTTCTACTTCGTACAAGTTGGGCAATACACATCAGTAAATAATTTTGCTCCTTCAAAATTTGTATTACAAATTTACAAAAGGTGAATGAGTGAATAATTCTAATTCATTAAAAGCAAAATATAAATTTTGTACCTTCACCATTTTGCAGGAGAAATGCGGCTAGAAGACGTGTGGCCGCAGGATTCAACGCTGATGGACAAATACCAAATTTGGAAAATTCTCGTAATGGTGAGTGCTATGAACCAGTTTGGTCTCAATATTGGAGTTGATTGATAAAATGATCAGTGTATTGCTGAATGTACGGTTTACCTTAAATTACGATTCCCAGGCAACAGCTTGAGCTTCCCGGCTCTAAATTCGCTGCTCTAGCCTTCACAACTCCATTCACATAACTATATTATAGATATTATTATATTTTTCTGTGTTATTAGGGCTACTAATGTATACGAAATCAATAAATAGTGAAATTTACTTGAAAATGACTTTAAAAGGGTGAATTTCACTATTTATTGATTTGGTATAAATTAGTAGTCCTGATAACAGAGTTAACATCTATAATATAGTTATGTGAATAGAGTTTTGATGGCGAGAGCCGGGCAACTCGAGCCGCGCGGCTTCAGCTGCTGCTTAGGAATCGTACCTTAACTGTTATAAAATACCTTACCTTTTTTCTCATTAAGGTGGAAATGCCTTTACGCACGCTGTGCCAGACTCTCATAACGAACTACTGGCTAAAACCACCTCCCACTGTTCATAACACTTCAGAGCGAGTCCACATTTAACCTTACTACATATTAAAAAATACTTATTTTTCATTTTCTCTGACTTTGAATTTGTTTTACGCGATTCATTAGCTTTGATGTTTCCTATAAAATTGATTTAGGCTCTTCCATTTTTTTATATTTCTTCAACAGTTACAGCACAGGAGAAATGTGTTATTTCTTACTACTCAAAACAATGACTCTGTGTTTCAATAAGGTTTACAGTGAAATTTTTTTTTCAAATTGAAGAGTCAACTCAAATAAACAAGTAGGCTATTTTAAGCTAAGGTGATAGTGATGCTTACATGGTGAATCGGTGATACAAAAATAGATGGAGAATCCAGAAATAGAAGTGAAAGATGGTACAATCTTATATCATACTAGTAGCGTACTACATCATTTAAATTTGGTTGTGAATTTCAGAAAAATCCCAGTTATGGAAAGGTTCCACTGAAAATGTATCCTACACATTATGAAGTAATTTCCGTCTTGTAATAATTGTTGGCTGTAGATTTGATTTAAAAAATTCTATTTCAATTAGATTTTGAATGCCATGTTTGTGTAATACAGAGATAATTTTCAAACAAGTAGAACAAATAATTTGTTGATTCTTGCATACAATTTTATTATTAATTTTTTATTGTTTCCTAGTGAACGTTGGACGAAGAAATATTGGTGACATATGTGCTATCTGTTTGGAGGAGTGTCGATTGTTGGTGGAAACAAATTGTGGACATCCATATTGCGGTAATTAGTCTTTATAATTCATGATAGTTAAATTTTTTATTTAAAAACTTTTATGAAATGATATTAATTTTGAAAATTGGTGTGAAGTAACAATAATATTCAAGATAAATATAACAGTCACATTATATATAATATTATAATTTTAATTTAGATCAATATTACAACTTTTTCAAGGGAAAATTACTCACATTTATGGCCGTGACCATTGTTTTGAACTGTTATTGCATATTTTTAAGTACATTGCTGCTAGAATTGACCTCGGATCTATACCCTCAATTTCAGGCTCAGGGGCCCAGCAAGTTCAACTAGTGTGCCACGTATTCAAGTCGAAACAAAAGTCTATTCAAAGTCAAGTCGTATTCAAGTCTAGTGCCACAAAATTCAAGTTGACTTGATCAAGTAGACGCGTATATGCATTTGATTCAATTGTAAAGTCGATTCACAAGTCGAGTTTGGTTCGCAAGTCGATTGGAGTCTGAGACATTATAGTCTGTCCAAGCAAAGAAGACCCTCTGGCAAGATGAAAATGACTCCAGCTCGGTCAAAGGAAACATTCTGATCTACAATTTGAGACCAAATTAATATTTTTTCAACCAATATTGACCGAGCTGGAGTCATTTTCTCATCTTGTCAGAGGGTCTTCTTTGCTCCGACAGACTATACCAGCAGCTGGGAAGGTTGCCGAGCTTCACAAAATATCAATTCATATGCAGAGATTAAGCATAACGATTGATAAGACCGGTATTACACAATACGGTAATAGTTCTATGATCATAGTTGATCATATGAAAAGAGATGAAAATACGAAATCATATTTTCATTCCTTTCCATATGATGAAAATTCTATTCCATAGGAATGAAAATATGATTTCGTATTTTCATCTCTTTTCATATGATCAACTATGATCATAGAACTATGATGATTATCTTGTAATACCGGCCTAAGCAAAGTTATGCCTAGGAATGTCCAGCTCTACTCGTCATTGTAGAATGCAGTTGTCAGAGTGATCATTGTGAAATACTTCATTTGCATGTTTTTTGTTTTGGTTTCTAGGACTATGTCTGAACACGTTGTACCGGATGAACAACCAGCTGGCTCTGACTTGTCCTTCCTGCCGTCAAAGGGTATGTTTTCAGTTCATTTCCTTTTTTCAATAATCTTATAAAATATTACAATACTTTTGCATAACAAACCTCCAACCTTCAAATAACAAAGTCCTTTGAACAATGAAGTTTTTCCTTCTACTATATTTTTTTTACATCTAAGACTATTTTTTTTACATCTAAGACTATAATTAAAATGACTATAATTGAAACATGTCATGCATTGAAAAAATTATTCAAAAAGGGTACTTTGATAATTATTTAAAATAAAAAAACAGTGTTAAAAGTAGCCCTGAGATTCAGGAAACATTACATCTAAGAATATTCTTGACAACCTTTCAATGACAAATAACTCTTGAAAAAGATTTTCTTCAGGGATAATCTTTTTATACAGTTGTTCAGCTTGAGTTCTAATAAATTTATTTATTGGAATTTTACATGTGAAGGCACGTAGGGGGGGGGGGGGTTTAGTATGACCCTTTCATAGTCATAACGCAGAAAGCGTTATACAATTATTGGAATTTATTTAAAATAGGTGAAATTAAATTGAATAATGGACAATATTTGGATCGTTCGAGTAGATAAATGATTAAAATAATAAAACAAATTATTAAAATAATAAAACAGACCTAACTAATCTGACTTGAAGTAATGAAATAATGAATTTAAGTATAGGTGATGGAAAAAAGTTAGGCAGTTTCTATTATCTTTTGTATGTGATGTAATCTAATTAAAGCTGATGTGAAGCATCTCTTGTCTATTTTGAAATTAAAAACATCATCCAGGAATTTCTAAATGGTAACTCCAATCTAAATTATCAGCTGTTACAAGAAGCTGTTATCAGCTATTGGAGTGCACAAGAAGCAGACGAAACCGCCAAACTTTTTGGCGGAAGCTATAAGTAGATACTAAATTGATTAAAATACCTTCCAAATATTTTTTAACAGTCTTTGTAAAACCTACCATGCAATTTCGATTCTTAAAGTGATTATCAATCATAACTGGAAAGTTTAAGTTGAAAATATTACCTGAATATGCAGGCTACCACATGCTATCAGGCTACTATAATACTGTTATTCTGTTAAGACAATCTAGTAAGATGGAAAAATGACTACAGCTTGGTCAATATTATTTCAAATATCATAAATCTGGTTTCAAATTGTAGAAAACATTCTGATCTACTATATGAGACCAAATTTATAATTTTTGAACCAATATTGACGAGCTGCAGGCATTTTCCCTTTTTTCCAGAATGTCTTCTTTGCTTGGGTAGAAGCTGTGCAATGTGGCAGCACTGTGGTCCATAAAATGTACGTAGCAAAACTTAATTCTGAGGTTTGATCAGACTATATATTTTTTAAAGATCTGACTCCATTCCATGTTGCTGTTACTTACAGTATTGGACCAAATAGTCGGCATACCAGTCAACATGAAAAGTGTGTACTTATATACAGGGTGTTTCAGGAGGAATGTGCAAATCTTCTCAGGCTGATTCCTTACACCAATTAGACAAAACGTCCCAACCCCCCAAAAACGCTTTGGTACCGAGATAACAATGGCGGAAAATTGAGATTTTTCAAAATATATTGAGCTTCTAAAAAATTAGAAAAATTAATTTATTATGAAAAATCTCAATTTTCCGCCATTGTTATCTTGGTAACAAAGCGTTTTTGGGGGTCCTATGGAACTTTTTTGTCTACTTGGTGTAAGGAATCCGCCTGAGAAGTATTGCACATTCCTCCTGAAACACCCTGTATACACACTTCAATAATATAAGCTTGTAATTTATACTTTTTAGTATGATTAGAAGCTCTACTTTGGGAGATTGGCTGTCGTTAGTAACGATAATCAGTTGTTTCCCATCTCTGGAGGAATAGTAATTGTTGCATTACACTCTAACTGATCAACTGCATGTTATTTAGAGGTGTTCTGCGCCGCCAATTGGTTGCGGAGACTGGCTTATGGTTGAGAGGATCAACGTGCTAACCACACGTTACCTCTATCCTGGTTGATGATTATTTGCTTGCTGTATGGTCTGTCCGGCCGGGAGGGAATTCTGGCGTGGTGGGGGGGCGGTTTTGGCTCGGTCAGTGTTGGTTTGGGGACTATGAGTTCTGATTGAGAATTTATGGCTTTTGGTCCGGTATTGGCGGGGCTGGTGTCGTTTTCCCGTCTTGCCGGGGTGTCTCCTTTACTTGTACGGACTGTATAGTGGAGTGAATATGAAACTGGCAACCAGCTGGTAGGCCTAGGCCCTTTTTGGGCTGTTGAGCCATTGAGACAGACATACAGTATGATTAGAAATAAGTGGCGTAATAGAATAATCAGATTGGAAGATAATATCAGAATTTCATGTTGGATAAAATTAATAATTAATCCGGTTATGAGACCAATTCTTGAAGGAGCAGAAATTTCTATCGGGTACAGTTTTATTTGATGACTCAGATTTCTCGAAATAACATACAAACTAAGCTAAAACATGAATAGTAAACAATTACTCTGCTAGGCAGAATTTTGGTGAGAACTTTCAAAATACTGAAAATGTTTCTCTGTTTTACAGGTGACGTTGCTTTTTTTCCACCTGACTCAAGATGAAAGTAATGCTCCGGATCATTCGACATTGGCTGTGAACCGTTCTACTGTGATGGAATTCATCGATCACTACAACAGAATTCATTCAGGAATTGAACGTGGAGTAAGTAATATGATTTGCGATTTTGAAAATTTGCGCCTAAATTAAGATTGGTGGTAGATTAATCTTGCATTTATTTACAGAAATAGTCATAGACTCTTCTGCAACAAATTTATACCAAAGTTGTGTACACAAAATGTAAATGTTTGATATATTTTTCTTTGTTTTTGGTGACGTGTTCAATTCCAAACTTACTCTTGGAACTAATAGCATTCCATGTATTTTGTATAATTTTTCTAATTTTTGTGAAGTCCATCCCGTTTTCCTATGCAACAATGTTATTCAAGACAAAAACGTTGTTGAAGTTGACAATATTGCCTCTAAGAGAATATTGATATTAAGACTATATTTGTCTTTTCCTAGTTAAAACTGCCACTATAGAGATATTAATCTTGAAGTTACATTGATATTTATATAAAGTAAGAATTATTGTTCTTGAAAAGAATTTAGTCTTGTAGGATTAAATATATTATCTGTTGAATTTCAGTTGTTATGAAGTAAACTAAGTTTGACATTGATCCTAATTGCAATACAAATTCAAAGAATTAGTATAACTTCTTTTTTCACAATAGACTACAGATACGGTAATTGATGTTCTCTTGGAAAACATTTTAAAAATAGAAATTTCTTTGATAGAACGAAATTCGTAATTAATGTTAAATTGTATTTAGAAGTCCTTTGCTCAGCTAATATTGGCAACTAGATAAATAGCTTAAGGAAAATTCGTTGAACTTCCAATTAATTTATTCTGAACTGTTTATTGAGTTGTCTATATTCACTGATCGTCAGTGCTCTGATTGAAATATAACATTATTTAGGAATTTTGATAAATCAATATAAATTAGATTATAACTTATTATTATCATTTAATAGCAATTGATTCATTGCAATAACCTATTTCCTTCAGTTTTAGGATTAATTTCCTGCATACTCACTTTTATCATCTAACTTACTTGAAGTTTTACATAAATTTTTATATACAGAGAGAAATAATTTCAGATTACATGTAATCATACAAGTTGAAGACAAAGATTTGAACGAGTGATATTGGTTCTTATTGGAATCTATATTTCATATATTTATATTTAATTCATATTTCGCTAAGATGTTACGTTTTGAAATTGAATGGATAACCTTTTCCATTCAATTATACTTCTAATTATTGTTGTTTGGTACTTGTTATTATAATGTAATATAATGATATTATTATTGAGGTAATTGACCTCAAAACTATGAAATATGAGTTCAAAAACATAATTTGTTAATATCAATAATTATTTTGGCAGATAGTTGATTGTTCAAATTGATATTGCATCTGTCGTTTCCTCTTGTAGTTACAAAATTTACTTGTATTGTATCTAGATTGCCTCAGAATACTTATGCATATTCTATTTGTTGTTGGTGTATTTTCGTATCTTTTGAGCTTAGATATTCTCTTGCAACATTCTGAATTTCCAAGATCTTTGAAATAGTAGCTACGACGTTAATTGTATAATGTATAGTAGCTACGACGTTAATTCCAATACTTAACTGTATCTCACAATTGTTCTCAATTCTTTAATATTTTGAATCGTAGAAACTTAGAACGATTATTATTAATTTTCTATGGATCGAACTCAGAAACTATGAGCAAGATCAAACTTAGAAACCTAGCCTTTGTATACTTGAATGTAGCTTTTGTAGCTTTAGGTGAATGTTGCCATATTTATATTAATTATATAGTTGCCATTTACAATATCTACTATCGGAAACTTTAAGACTGATATTGTCTGTGAATGTTTAATGGCATCCTGATATTGCCTCGAAATACCATGTGATATTTATAATTACTTACTAATACGGATATACTAATTAATATTCGTAATGTAATTTTCTTAAAATAGGAATCAATTTATTAATGATTGATCTCAAACCTTTACCAAAGTTCTTATTAATTAAACACTATATGGAGTAAGATGCAGCTCAGTATTAGTATTACTATATAAAATGTAATTATATTTGAGCCAATATTATCTGAAAATGTATTATTATTATTTTAGAAGTGATTAATATAGACTTCCGAGGTAAGAGTTGAATCGATGTTGAGAATATGACTTGAAAACAATCTTACTGTATTGCGGAAATTATAGTAGGTGTTTTCCATTTATATGGTGAATTCAATTAAACTGAGAAATTACATGCTTTAGAGAACGTGGCGGTCCAGCTGACGAATTAATTTTATTCGAAAAATATCACACTTGAGATTGTAAGAATACATTCTAGAAGATTGAAATTAAAATTTAAAAAAAGTAAAAGATGAAGTCATTTTGTTTTTTAAATTAGATGAACTTGTCAGCTGTACTGTTACTCTTAAAAATATGTTTTTATTTTCTAGATGTTAACATTTGATTCATTTGACAAATTTATAAAAATAATCAAATTGATGTATTATTAGCTTTACCAGAATAAAAGTAATAAAACTGAACTGAACTAACCGATTAGTCAGTATGACAATAATACAGTATTATAATACTTCCTCATTGTAATATTATTGTGTGCTGTATATAATAATAATTATTATTTTGTAATCAATTTTTTCTACTGCTGTTTGCAACTTTTCTTACTATTATTCTGTCATTCTTCGTCTGTCTATCAAAATTATCATAATATTCTTGCGACCGTTTCACTGTTATTGGTATTTAGTCTTATAATTCTTTATTGTGTTGGTGTAAACTATTGTGTATTCAAGTATTTACAGGAATATACAATTTTTTCTTCTGTATTACTGTCTCTCTATTCTTATGTTTGCATGTTTGGTGCAGAAGAACTGGTCATTTTCAAATTCCAATCGTTTGCATAATATTTTTCACACTAATAAACAAACAGAGTTTGTAATTTTTAACAAACATTCAATCCAGTGAAAATTTTCTGCCTCCTCTTTAAGAGCCTTCGAGTGTCTCATGAAAATTTAAGCATGTTTTGATATTTGAATTGGTGTTTTCTCATTTAATTTACTATCCCAAAAAATTTTACCTCCACATTTTGATCCCAGGCACACTCTTAAGTAACATATATATGAAGTTAATGTCGCGTTTCTAGTCTGCAAACTCTACAACAATCACGGTTTCGATTACCGCTCCCTCTAGCATTTCTTCGCCATATTATTCAAGCAAAAGTAAATTACTAAAGTTCATTGTAGTTGTAAAAATTCATGGACAGTAGTTTGTAACAATTCAAAATTTTTAAAATATTTTTATGACTTTTTACTCAAATACCCGTTTTTCTGCACCACCAGTACCCTCCTGTCCTATTCACAATTCGCTCCTCATCCTAAAATCCATTATCATTTTTTTCAGCTTCAAGGAAGAGATCATCAACAAGAATTGTTTAGGCCGAGAGGATAATAAAAAGAAGTAAATGAAAAATGACCATGAATCGCCACTCGAAAATGATTTAAATGTATAATATCAAATAGTGTATCATTCAAATTATAATATGTTCCAGTGAATTTACTGTTTTTGAAAGTTTACAAAGTTGATTAATTTAGAAATTGTATGTAGTGATTCAAAAAGATTTAATATATCAAATTAAGAGGGGGGTTTCAACGGAAAATTGAAAGTAATGAAAACCAAAATGTTCATCTTTCTTTCCGATTTCATATATGAAAATTTATGTCAAGCATATGGCCTCCTCTACTGCGCTGGCACGCATCAACTCCGTCAATGACAAGATTCAACTTCCATTTCGCTGATGACCTATCGAAAGGTCGTGTGACTTGACGTTTGTTACTTTTATTTTTAGGGTCATCCGAAGTCATTGGTGCATATTAATAAACCCCGAACTGGTTATCGGCGAAATGGAATTGGAAACTTTCAGTGCAGTGATAGTGAATTTCATGGACAGAGTTGGTGTGTGTTACCCCAGTAGAGGAGGCTAAATGCTTGACATAATTGCTCATACATGAAATCGGAAAGAAAGATGAACATTTTGATGTATTTGTTTTCAATTTTCCGTTAAAATAAACCACTTAAATTGATATATTCAAATCGGCTCTCTCTTTGAATCACCCTCTAATTGAAATAAGGTTGTTAAATTATTAGTTTTGAACTGAGGTTAGAATCAAACAGGCTGTAGTGGAAAAAATTATCGGCGTTGAGTTTTTCAAATGAATCAATTCATTTTGAATGTGTAGATTTTAAATTTCGGTTGTTCAATTATCAGTTCTCAAAAAGAATGAGATAAGAATAGAGCAGTTGTTTTGGAGATAATTCGAAATTTTCCACGTTAAAATGTATAAATCTTGTATTGTGGCTGTCATTCAGTATTGTTATTTTTCCATCTTTGTTAATTAAATTTTTCTCCTTTGTAAATATTTGTAACGCACTTCGTTAGTACATTACGTGAACTTACTCTATTTCGTTTTTTTACTTACTCCATTGGCTTTAATGAATTTGAAGCAAGGTTTCATTGAGTACTCAGTTGGAATTGCAGATTTATCTGCAAAGAAAGTTCTGAGTGAATCTTACAGTAATCTATCCTTGAATTTATACCATTGAATTGATGTACAGTATTACGTTCTATAAAAATGTTCATATCGTGAAACTTAGCCAAAGATATAATTATTAAGTTCAGTTAATTTTTGTTCTTATTCTTTGAAATAAATTGTTTTCTTTTGTTAGCTTTCTATTCCTATTTTTCAGTTAATAAATCCTATTCTTCCCCTTCGCTATTTGACTTGTTTTCTTTGAACTTTATTTCTGCTTGGTGAATGACTAATTGAATTTCTATTCATAGTTATACTCATTACATGGTGGTTGGTTTTCTGATGATTGCGAGAGATAATTCAAATAGTATTAGTGTAGTAAACTAATGCAGTACATATAGTACGGTATGCTAATTCAACCTGAATTTTTCGGTGATGGAGCTCTTACAGAATGAATTTATTGGATGAAATGATCAAATTATCTTGTAACTAACAAAATTCATAAGCTAATACATTTGAGGAGTTCATTTCAAAACAATTTTTTTATCAAATATGCAACTAGAAAATACATATTTTCATCTCAATACAAATGTCTAGTGAGCAGAGGGCAGTAAAGCTGCTTATTAATGAATCAACCATCTCGTTACCCACACACAAGCCTATGAGCTCATGTGGGCTTCTCTCTCACAAAAATAAGGAAAAATTGTTTTTGTCCTATCTGAATATATATTTCGATTTACCGTCTAGGTCGGAAATAAAAACCTTCAATAGAACAGAATAAATTATCTATTTTAAAGACGTGGCCTGAGTTAGAAACTGCTACCTCAGTTTGAAGTCAGGATTAATAAAATTTTTATAGAATATGTTAATTTCTGAGCCCAAAGAATTTATAATTGCTTGGGCACTCCAAACAATAATTTTTTAATAAAAAACTATATTTTCAAATATCGGTATTCTGAAATTATTTTTAAAAGAAAATAACTAAAACCGGTATCTCGATATTTAATAATACACTTGAGCTGAAAAAAATATTACTATAGTCCATTCACGATCACTTGAGACGAAATAAACAAACCTTTTGCGTGTGTGTGCGTGTAATGGGAGGTCTTCTTCTATGCGAAAAAGTCTGATTCAGTTGAACAGCTGACTCTTGTCTGGAGCTGTGATTGGCTACAGCTGTTTGTCTGTGGCCGATAGTTCCGCATAGAAGAAGACCTTCCATTACACGCACACACACTCAAAAAGTTTGTTTATTCCGTCTCAAGTGATAGTGGATGGAATATAGACAATTTATAGTATTTTTAATCAATATTAACCAATCTACTCAGATCTATATCAATTATTGTTACACTTGGGATGTGATCAAGTGAAATTTACCCGAATAGTAAGCTTTTGGCGTCGAATTGAATTGTCTAAATAAGTGTGCTTCGTACTGTGTTTATTATTATCTGTGTGAAGTGTTTGAGGAGACTTTGAAATAAGAGGAGAAAATTTAAATTTTTCAGATAATGGATCATCTCCGCGATCTTCCAACTCTATTGCGAAACCTATGGTCTGAATTCTTCACCATCAACGGAATGTTGAGGTTCAGATTTCGAGTTCGTATTGGCTTCTATTGCTCAATCCTGCTGTTTTACTTGTGTGTTCCATTTGATATCATACCAGAGTCGATTTTTGGTCTCCTGGGTTTCATGGACGATCTTCTGATATCGTTTGTCTTCTTGATCTATTTGGCAGCATTATACAGACGTCACATTCTTGACAGACATTAGATTGTTATAAATTTATGTTATCAACTTTTACTTTAACTACAGTAGGCCTACTCATGATATCACGATTATCCTGAGTTACGTTGTTGAAGTGATTGTTGATAACATAAGTTTATTATAATATTATCAAGTAGGAGGAAGACAAAAGAAGAAATTAGATTGTTATTTGGGCTTCAGGGTCACACTTGATTATTTACAAAATTACAAAGTGCTTAAAGTAAGTGACTTGCAATCTTCCGTGAGTATCGTGAATACGACAAGAGCACTTCCTTCAATAAGCAGTAGTTTGGTTGGTAATGTGAAATTCATTCTTATCAAAAACATATTGAGTTGAATTTGATCAAAAGATGAAATACTCGAAAGGATCAATGAAAACTCTACAACTATTCAAAAACATACCTACATCCCGATAAAATTCACATAGCTCTCGCATTGAATTGTATAGCTGTCTTTTCTGATACTTTGCTCTAACATTCTTTTAATTTTGTTTGTAACGATTTTATTGCATAACTAAAACCTATTTGAAAACATTAGACTATCTTTTCGGAAACATACTATAAAATATCAGCTGTTATGTTATGAAGCATTAAATAATCAATCGATCTTAAATCTTGCTAGAATACTCAATAAACAAAAGAGGTGATTTCACTAAACATACCAATCCTGTATTGCGATTGTTTCTTCAAGACTATTCAACTTCAATTAAAGTTGTAAAGCTTGATTAGTAAAATTCGAGAATTTTATTATTATTTTTTTTTGAAAATGAATAATCGACGAGCTCTATACCAAAATGGAGTCAAATATAATTTTCAGGTTAGATTTAGGCCTACAAATCTTTGGCTATTAACGTACTTACATTACCTAGCCAGTTGAAACTGCTGATTCTTTACAATCCTCAATAATTTTTTATTTGAGTCTAGACTTTCTGATGATTTTTTGTATCATCTTCCTTTTCAGTATAAAAATATATATTCCTGATTTTCGAAGTGCATTATAGGACACAAGCATTATGTTAACTCATGTGTGTATCAATAATGATTTGGGATTCAAGAGTAAAGTTCGCGCAAGCTGAGAAGACATTCTTTACAATACTTTGTAACGGCGTGTCTTCTCCACTCGAGCGAACCTTATACACATATAGCAATGGTTTAGACCAAGTCTAATGAACTGAACATTTTGTTGTTTCTAATGCACCACTGTGGCTCTGAAACCTTGTATTCTAGTCTTTACTATCTAACATTAAATCTGGGTGATATTGTTAATTGCGCTGCCAATATTGTTAATGTCTAAAGACGTGTTTTAATACTTGAATTCCCTTACAAGAAAATAAATGTTTGAGATACATGTAACTAATGAAACAACCTTATTTGAAAGTCTTGTAAAATATTGTTAGTTTTCGATTGTTTCATTTAATACTTGTATCATTTTATGTGTCTTCTTGAAAGGTAATTTAACCGTGGACTCATAGCTTGGAACAAAAATCTCAAAGAATAAAAATTGACCAGCTTTTTTACATTTATCAATAAAGCTACCATCTAATTGACAAAAAAATTGTTTATAAATATATTTTCTAATGTATCTAGATTTATGTCAAAACGCAATCTGTGATTTTTTTTAATCTCTTCAAATTCGGATTCAGCCAGCCAAGAAACGTATTTTTCATTTTAAAGCACAAATTTAAGTTTCTATTTTTTTAACGTGCGGCTATAATTTGATTGAGCTCTCCAAAAGTTCGCTACATGGTTTTCAATTCAATAACGTTCTTTTACCGTGGTTGAATTAATTTGGATTTTTATGCTTCCAACCTAATTTGCATTATAGTATAGGTTAATCGATTGGCGCGCATTCAAAATAATATAGTTTTTTCTTCAGTCAATTATATGTCGAATTATACACTGCTATTGTAGATAAATTTATAAACGTTATGGATTCATTTCATAATACAAGTATAAACAGCTTTAGCAGTGTGGAATATAACTAAGGTTTAGTAAACAAATAACTATTTATCAGATCTACAAAAGATTAGTAAGTAAACAAATAACTATTTATCAGATCTACAAAAGATAAAATATATCTTTGAAAAACCAATAGCCTTTCTATTTTTGTAGATGAATGTCTTTCTCTTCTCTTGTTCATAAAAATATAACACTCGCGTTCCTCATAAGTAGTTATATTCATCATAAATAGTAGTTATAGCAATAGCCAGTAAAATGACACGACTCGAATGAGTTACTAGAAAAATTTTGCTCAAGAAAAATTATTTTTCATCTCCATGGTTTTGTATAGGTAGCAAAAATGTTCCAATTTAGTGTACAATAGGTGGAAAATTGGAATTTATTAGAATTTTTCTAAAATTGAGCTCACCTAATATCATTTATTCTAAAGTCAAGTTATTTATTTCCCAAAGGTTTATCTTCCATATTAATAATGTATATAAATTTGTATAAAATGAAACTTCTTTGAAAAAATAAAAATATTTTAATATTCAATAATTTTTATTACAAATATCATCCTTATCCTAGCTATAATTATTGTCGATTTGAACAAAGTTTCCTAAAACAATTGAATCTATAGGAATGTGTTCGACAAAATGTTAACGTTTTCAAAACAGAAATTGCGAATTATAAAACTGAATCTAAACATTTGTTGGTTACCCAGCTTAATAATCTATTCAGAGAATGTTAATTGATAAAATAGAGAACTTTCGAGCGCGATACAATAATGTTTTCTAGAAAATGAGTCAAGAACTTATTTACTTACTAACTTAGAACTGTGAAAAGGAAAAAGTTGAAACGTTGAAACAATTCATACATCAAACTGCCAAGTTTTAAGAATTTGAGATTTAACTGAGATTAATTGATGTTAACATTAAGATTTCGTCGAACGAGATATTACAGTAATTTTAAAAGAATCAATAAAAACATAGGCCTGCAAATATGAAAAATTATAATAACGATTGTCATGTTAAATAAGATTGATCCTTTCAACTATTTTATTGGCTATATGGCCATACAATGCTCTTTATCCATGGCAAAAATGGTGATATTTTCATATAGACTCCTGGAGTACCACTTCCACAATACTTGCCAAATGAAGTGATTCCAACCAAAAACTGGATGCATTGATTTTCTTTACTAGTAACTTGAACTGGACCCCCGGAATCGCCCTATAAATAAAAAATATTCAGTTATTTCATACTGGAAAGGGTAATTGACACTTTTGATGAACATTTATGGTGAATACACTACCAGCTACAAAATTAGTTACAGCGATTATATACAAGGTCCATTCAATAAGTATCGAGACTGATTCACCGTAGTTTCAACAGAAGCGGAGGGGGTTAGACTGATCGGGTTCGATATGTATTTAATGCAATGACTTCTTCAATGAGTCTAAGTTATCAAGAAGTTGCCCCTCGATAACTTGATAAGTTATCAAGTCCGTGAAGTTGCCCCCCATTCATGCACTAACAATGAAAATGGTACTGATATCTCTTAGAAAAAAATTGTAAGTTTGAGTGAGATGGAATTGTTGTCAGAGAATGGCCAACCAACAAGAAGAGAAGTTTGTAAAATCTTTTTGGAAGAAAATAGAGCTTCCCAAAACAATACTTTTTCTATATTTTTTTCTTTCGGATTTAACAGATATTGAAATGGATTGTGAAAACATACCAAAGCAATGCAATAAATTTCATAAGTTGAGAAAAACAATAATCTCCAAATACAAGGATGATTCAGATTCAAATTCATTCAATTTATTTATGTAGATTAAAAGATATATCAGCTTACGAGGCTCATTACTCCGTTTGCTTGAATAAACTTAGAATGGACTTGAAAACTTGTAAAAATTATTCAAATGTAGGATTTAATGTGTTGACGGTGATATAACTAGTGCTACAATTACATAAAAAGGCGGAGTTTGGACATATAGATGTCCATTCTTGGAGAGGGATGTTTAAAAACATCTCTCCCATCAACACTCCACCGTGGATGTAGAAAGAATGAATAAATAGTTTATTAATGGAAGCAACAGGCTTATTATAGAGAAGTGTAACAGACACACAAATGGAAATGAAATAGCTGATCGCCTTGCAAAAGAAGGTGCAGATTCTCCATTTGTAGGACCGGAACCAGGTTTTGGGGTTCCTTTCAGCTATTGTAAAGCCAAAGTCCGAGAATGGGAGGAAAAGAAGAAGATTTTGATTTGGAATAGGACGGAAGGACTACGACAATCAAAAATGTTGATTAAACCCTCAACAAAGGCTTCCCGCAATGTAATAAGCTTGGAAAAGAGGGAACTGAGGCAAATAGTAAGCCTCCTGCCTGGACACGGCTCATTCAGGTATATGTTACGGAAGAAGGGACTATGTCAGGAGGATGAATGCAGATTCTGCATAGAAGAGACAGAATCAGCAGTACATTTGCTGCTGGAATGTCCAGCACTCTTGCAAATGAGGAGGAGACTTCTTGGAAAGGCAACCCTTCTACCGGAGGAGGCAAGAGAACTGGACTTCAAGGACCTGAGTAAATTCTGCTCTGGCCTTGGATTATGGAATATGACATGAGCCAAAGAGGGGATGCCACAAAAGATCGAATAGCGGTCGCGGTGGCTAAGGGTTACAAAAGCCCAACCCATTAAAAAAAATTGATATATGCATCTGACAATGTAGTGAATAGCTCTGTGGACATCTATTTCAATATTTGAAGGTGAACCTTTTAAGGAGAGGGGAATGCCTAGTTTAAAAATAACTAATCTTAAAAGTTTGTCGAATTGTTTTCCTGATTACCTGGCAAGTATCCTGTGAGTCATTATCATAAGGACCAGCACAAAACTGACGATCACTGATTCCATCAGGTAGGAATCTGTCCGTTGAGTAGTAGGTTTTACATCTTTCGTCTTCGACCATCTTTAGAGGCACTTTCAGCAACGTTTGACTGGATGCAAGTCCTAGAAAACACCATCAATTAAACTTGGCTGGATTTGAGTTTATTTTTAGAATTAATATTGGTGTAGGGTAAATTAATAACAACGATGGACTTCTCTCATTTTCATTTCAGTACGGTTTAGTGATGAAATGAAAAATTGGAATTGACAATAAGCTTATCTAAATGAATTTATTCATCGATAACTAGTGATAATCTTAGTCTCATGAATTTATTGGGATACTATTCTTACTTACATTTTCCAATACAAGACTCAACGTTTGGCCGCAAGAGCCAATTACATGGCACTTGTCATATCCTGGAGCTCAAGCAACAAGAGTTGTGATTGGCTCTTGAGGCCAAACGTCGAGTCTTGTATTGGAAAACACCGTATTAGCAATTGAGAATAGCCTAATACTCAAATAGTATTTTCTGGTATACCAAAGGAACTTGGAAATTCGACTTCAAATAACTTGAACAATACAGGATAGATGGCGCAAAAAATTAAAGCGGTTTCGTCTGTTCCTTGTGCGTTGAAACAGCTGATGTTGTTAGTCAATAGTTTGCGTAACTGTACCGGAGTACCTGAATGGAGAATAGAGTTATTAATACTTTAGTCTAGTGCTCTAATCACTTTTGAATAATTGTGATATGTTATTCATATTAAATGAAAAGACAAGATATTGTCAAACCACTTTATTAGAAAATCATTGAATGAAAAATCATCATAAAATGTTATTAGAAAAACATTCGAAAATCGAGGTTCCGGTTTCGGTTGCTACACCATTATCAACCTCTGGTAAACCGGTATCTCGATTTTCTCATAAATCTGTGGTTTGACAACATCTTGTATTTCCATTTAATATGGATAACTACCACAATATAACCTTCACAACTATTCAACAAGCATATGTTATTCTATACTCTAGTTATTCAATACATAAGTCAATTGAAACGTACAAGGAACAAACGAACTGCCTTAATTTTTGGCACCACCTACTGTTCTGGTATGCTAGTATATGCAGAATTACTGTAGTATTAGAACTAGAATGATGGAACATGATAACCTCATTCAAACTACATGAACTTTTATCAAAATTAGGGAGATGAATATAGTGAAGGCCTGTTTCTTATCACCCAAATGAATTCAATTCATCTTAATTTGATTATGTGATTGTAACATTGAAGTGTAGGCTACAAAATACTTTTTCATCACCCAAATTAATTCAATCTATCTTAATTTTATTATGTGATTGTAACATGGAATGAATGAACAGGAAAATACTAATAATCAATTAACAAACCATATCCAGTTCTGCCCCATCCAGTGGCGAAAACTTTCGCGTCGGGTGCAATCAGTTCTCCAGGTACTGAGAGGCATATAGGTCGTATGTTTGATTTTGGATTGACGGCCTGCTCCAATTTTATAAGAGCTATGTCATTGTAAACTGCAGGCGGATCGTAATCTGGATACACCCATGTACTTTCCACTCTGCGATTAAACTCTGTGGTGTTCTGCAGTCGCACCATTCCTATCTGAACCCACTGCGGTGCACCCCTGAACAAAATTAAACTTTGAATTAGTCTCTCATGTATAGGTGTACAACGAAACTGGTAAATAAATCAGCTGACAATAGTTTCTCGTTCTCAATCTTTTTGAACAACGATGTTCATCTTCGGCGCTTCAAATCAAGTAAATTCCATAATATTAATTATGTTACTACTGATTTAGAAACATGGATAATCTAAAAAAACTTGCTGATATAGTCAGTCCAAGCAAAGAAGACCCTCTGGTAAGATGAGAAAATGACTCCAGCTCTTCAATATCGGTTCAAAAATTATTGATTTGGTATCAATCGTAGGAAACATTTCGATCTACAATTTGAGAGCAAATCAATATTTTTTGAACCAATGACCGAGCTATCATTTTTCTCATCTTGCCAGAGGGTCTTCTTTGCTTGTACATACTTTATCTGACCCACACGTCTGAAATTGTTACTGCAAAATTTCAACTGCAACCGCGGTTTCACGCCTTGGTTCTTCTACTTTATTGAACATTGATAACTTATATTTGGGCAGCATTTTGTAGATGAATGAGTTTCTAGCAAGTGATACTCTGTCAAAAGAAGATGATGATTGCGATTGCGATAGTGATTATGGATTGATGGCGATCGCAATGGGCTCTACCTATCTGAGGCCAAGCCCAAAATGCTTTGTTGATTGGTGTTAGGTCTACTCATGAAACGAACAGAATTGAAATTTAAAATTCAGCATATAAAATTCACGAATCTCTCCAGCGGTGAATACAAAAAAATCATGATTTTCTGCTACTTTCCGAAACTCTGGGTGTCTTAGCCCACACAAGTACATAAGATCATCACACAAGTCCAGTGAATTCAACCTGTTTATTTAATTTATCAATATGAATAATCTTATTAGTTGAAAATAATTGTTACAATTGATTGCTTAAAAATTAGTAAATCCATGAATATGAAAATAAGAACATCCCGACAGTATGCTGGGACATTAATAGAAACTTTATTATTTTAGATCATTTACCAACATAACTAATATTATTAGGCACCTATTCATTTAAATTCAATTGAACTTACCTGCGAGATTTAACGCAATGAGCAGCTGTAATGATGTACTGACTACTAATCAATGATCCTCCACAGAGCCATTCTATTTCACCATCCTCACTCTGGTATCCTAGAGCTGCCTGTAAAATTGAAAATTGGAACTATATAGGCCTATGTCTTTGGCAGACACACACATTTTAAAAAAGTTATCCCTAGTAACTTGAAGGTGATTAGTTTATTGAATTAGCATGAATATGCTCAACATTCCACCATATTATTTTATGTATGATTCATGTTATTTCAATGAATGGATGAATGTTCGCATAATATAATTTTCGATTAGGCCTACGGCACCGTACGGTAGTTTAAAAGCTTGATGGAACTTTGTAGATCGTAATAAATAATACATTCCAAGACTTTAGAATGTTCGCTTTATCCATTGGTGCTTCCTGATAATGAGCCAGTTGAATGGAAAATAATAGGCATTTTATTCTAAAATTGATATATAGTGGAAAATAAATAATGTAAAAAGTATGTATTAAAAGTAATTACCATATGAGGGAATTCACCAGGTTCAGCTGTTTTTCCCCCAACAATTAGAGGATTTGATCTGGTACACAGTTCCGATTTCAACCTGAACGGAAATAGGCTAGGTAGTAGAGGCAAGCCGAAGGTTTGTTTTGATGAAGAATATTGACGACATTCTTGAACAAAAAACAGAAAGAGAATTCACATCAATATTGTCACACGAAATCGAAAACCAAACCAGAAAATAATAGGAATATAGTGAGTCGAAATTGTATACTTTCACATTTAGTATTACCACGTTTCTGATGAGTGATTGCCACCAATTGTAAAGCACACTAAAGTCGACTTTGCGTGAAAATAGGGATGGAATATAAAGACAATGCAATTTTATAAGTGATTACAAGTTAAAGTGATTATTTTATTCCAAGTTGTCCGAGTGGTCTGGGGCGTTACAACCTTCAGTCCGCGAGTGCGACCCGGTCGTGGGTTCGAATCCCACCAGAGGCATGGTCATTTAATCACCTCATCAATCACCCTTGCACTCTTCATTACCCACGCACAAGCAGAAATAAATGCTTATGTGGGCAACATCCACAATAAAAAAAACGGTACCCATTGAATCAGGGTTGCGCAGGCAAGACACTCACAAGGGTATGAGAGGAGGAATAATTCGACGTTTAATTATTGTGAAAAATACTTGCCACAATGATTATTCGAACAGATAAATTTGAATTCCTCAAGATATCGATCTAATATTACAGGGGTTTGTACCCTTCGGTATTCAAGAGTGTGGATGTGAGGTGAGGATTGGGGTGAGATCGCATTGGATGCACGCTTGCAGATAGAAACAAAATATGAAAAGAGGCATAGAAATTCGTTGAGACGTCCCCAGAAAAAATAGAACTAATTCGTTATTAGTTCTATTCTCTCTTGTCTTGTGACGTGTTCCTTTGCCTAGCCTATTTTCAGATTTTGTCTCTACCTGCTAGCTTGCACAAACAGCTTATTTGCGTCCGATGATGAGCAAGCGTGCATCAATACGATCACACTCTTATAAATATTACGCTCTATTACTTGAAACAGAAGGTTTCGAGAACATTGTCGTTCGAATCATTGCACCACCTAAACTTTACGGTTTGGTGAGAGTGAGGAGTTACTGTGTAATTGCATGGGGTCTACTGTTAACTAACATTTACATAGATACTAGTGATTTATAACCTTACAAGGTAAATAAAAATTAAATACCATACCCTTATTATAAAAATCATCTTCCTGGTCGTCAGTGTCCGAGTAGCAATGAATTGTCCAAATATGAGAGATAAGAAACATCAAAAGTATCTTGCTACCAAGCATGTCAACATGTTTGTCAATTAGACTCAGCAGCAAAGTAATTTTTACAACCAACCATTTTCACCTCATAGACATGTAGTAGCTCACCAACCAAGTATATTTCTTAAAAATACAATACGATGAACTGTGTAAGCGTATTTTAGTCTCCTAATCACAAAACGTAAACATTCCTATTGAGGTAAAAAAGTTTGTAAACTGTTTTGTTGACAAAAACTTCGCGTGGAGCTGCTGTCTGTCGTCTGCAAGCTAACTATCAGCTGCGGCCTTGTCCTTGCAGCAAAACAGCTGATCGCAGAAGTAAATAGTGCGGAATGTGGTATTTTTAAGGTTATGTTCTTTTCAATGTAGTAGGTACTGTCTCAATGCTATTTTGTTTAAATAAATTATTGGTGAATGATTTAATAGACTTTATTGGATGATTTTCCTACAAGGTATTGTTATAAGCTCAGAAGACTTTCTTCCTCTAAATACAATGTCTTATTTACCTGTCGGTAATCTTGTAAACCTGTCGGTAAACTTGTTTCCATCAAGTTTTTCAAGTGTAAAACATTGTATTATATCAACTATTCCCATACATAACTAAAAAGCTTAATTTTTTCCTCTATGGTTCTGTTTAATATTCCAATACATAACTGACAATCTTATTTTTCTGTTTAACATATCTCTGGCAAGGCATTTGAGTACAATCCACTTTTTTTGTAGGACCTCTTCAAAAATTCCACTGCTAACTCCTTTCACCCCTTGGAACAAACTTTGTTTTCGACTCCATTTTCCATCTGGAATTCAAGTCTGTTGCGTTTAAGAGGCAACGATTAGAGTTGCAGGATTCGAAATCAGTACTGTTGGGTGGATATGGGACCACCGGAGCCCGGAGGTTCATCAGAACTTTTGGTTTGGGTTTGGAGTTAGGAGGTCCAATTGGTTTTCTATGAGACATGTGGACGTACATTACGATATCGTAATGTAAATATAGCTTACAGCTTAGGAGCTTACACAACAGCTTAGATTCCCCATTTATATCAGTTGTTTAGGATTGACATCCTTTAGCTCTTAGTTACTTACTTCTTACTTGCAGTTGTCCTCCTGACAGTCTAATGGCTGAGGATTAGTATTTTATTCTTCTTCATAGTGGTTGTCGATCTCCGTGAATTTGTCGTATGTGTTGGAAAGTATGCTCTTCTACGTATTCAGATATTACGTAGTAGGTTCGGGCCACAAAGTATCTCTTCAGGCTTCTATAGTATGTCTAAGCAAAGAAGACATTCTGCATTCTGGCAAAATGGGGAAATTACTCTAGATCGGACAATAAAGGTTCAAAATTATAAATTGGGTCTCAAATTGTAGGAAACATTCTGTTTTACAATTTAAGACTGAATTTATAATTTTTGAACCAATATTGACCGAGCTGGAGTGATTTTCCCATTTTGTCAGAATGTCTTCTTTGTTTGGACAGACTATAGCAATTGCTGCCTCGTCATCCATGTCCTTTAGGCTATGTGGCAGTTAGTTGAAAAGGTATGATCCTGCGTATGTTGGTGAGATGCTGTCTTTATCCAGTCTGTGTTGTGGTGGGTGAATATTTCGTAGTTTATAGCCGTGCTTTTCCTGCATTCACTCTTCTCAACCCAGGTTTTTTGTTCCAAGCAAATACAATGAAATTGCTGTAGGGATTTTACTTTCGACAATAAGGGGTTTACAGTGCTCCATCATGATCTTCTCAAGTATTATTCTTAATGCCCATTTTTGTATCCTGAGGTCTCAGTTGCTCTGAGACCCCCCCCCCTCACCATCTGTAGAATGGGAGGTTCAGCCTTAGTCTGTTTATTGTATTAGATCTGTCTTATTGTATAATATTGTGAAAATCACCCCTGGTAGGCATAAGTTAGTATACACACTGTGGGTGGCTGTTATAGCTGATCTGTATAAATATAAAAATTGAACACACAGAGGATAGCACTTTTTTGGACCAGCAGAATTTCCTTTACCTCAGATATACCACCCCACAATAAGATGACTCAATAGGCTATAACGCCCATAACACTCTGGAAAAATACAATATAGCACATGCGGAGATGGGGCTCTATGATACATCTTCTCAGGCTCCTGATCTATTGAACAAGAACAGCATCCTGTTTAGCTTGTTTTCCTTTGTATTTTCCTCTGACAGTATTTGAATTCCAGACACATCACAGAGTCGAAAAGGGAGTTTCAGAATGTCTAAACAGGTAGTAAAATGGCGGTGGAATTTTCTAAAAGATAGGTACTACAAAAATTGATAGTGTCTCTACTGAAATACATTGAAAAAAATTAAATGTCAAGCCGTGTATTAGAAACAATAATTCTGGTTTACGTTTATTTATTTATTGACTTTCTACAAAGGCAAAGTTAGAGAGTCAACGTTCTCTCTTACACTTAACCTCAACATTATACGTTCACGTATAATAAATAAAAAATCAAAGTACCTTTTTATATTTTGCAGAACATTTTATAGATTCAGGTCATAATTCCTCCTCATACATAAATTGTCACATGAAAATATTAATCAAGTAAATGAAAGAGGAGAGCTAAATGCCAAGGAAGATTTTAATGTTTTTGCAGCAGCAAGATTAAACAGAGACAGTATAGTAAACATCCAAGTTTACATATACAGATAACCGATAAAATTCCACAATCTAAAAAATAAATCATATGAATAACGAGTCATTTACTATATTTTCGATAGAAACTTTGCTGTTTAAAAACTAAACTATGAAAAACCAGTCAAACTCAAACAATTCATTAGTAAGTTGGTATAAATTAAATGTTGTTTATTATTTTCAAGTACATTATTATTAATGCTCTTAAGGTTGCGATTCATGTGATTCTAATCGAAACATATAGAAGGCTGCTGAGGTTTTTTTATCTATTATATGTGCTTCGTGGTAGCCCTAAACATCAAGTCGACTATTTGGTTTGTATTTTACTCCAACTGGCCCTTTAAATTTAGCTCACGATTCTTTGGTGCTTCAAGCTCAACATTGTTCATCAATTTACATGCATTTCTGTCATAAAATATACTTATAATCAATTCAAAGAGTATCTTCTATCAGTGCGAAAAGTGAATAAGATTGTTTGTGCATCTGTATAAAAACCCAGAACATTTATATATTGAATGCTGTGAGGTTTTGCAGCTACTAAACATTTCAAAACAGCACAAAAATGACAACCAAGCTATTTGGACTCTTAGAATTTATTTCAAAGTCTTGTGGGAAGAGTCTAGATGTACGGGTCTATAATCGTGGCAATGCTGTCTCTCAAAGGTAGGCTCATTATACTATTAAATGCATGTGGCTTTGGTATAGTGTCAATTTAAATATTTCATATTGTTTTCATGACCAAATAGTTATAAAAAATTGAATAATCAATCGTGTATGTAAAATAGGTCTGTAATTAATATTTTTATAATATTATAGTTTCTATTCAAATATTGCCATTGTTTGATTGAAATGTTTTCTCAACTTATATGTATGTACGGTACCGTACTTGTATTTGAAGTGGGTGTTCAAAGGTTTGAGGAGTGTTACAGTATTTTACTATTTTGGTACCGGTATTGGAAGTATTGGTCGTCTTTTGATTCCAGTTTGTTTTTTCTTTAATTTTTCATTTATCATAAGTTTTTGAAGACAATATATTTTTCTCACTTTTCTTGTTTTCCATTTCCATTAATTTTCTTACTCTTCATATTCGTATTTTCACTATTCATTATATTATTGTATTGTACAAACTGAATTTGTAAAGGAGACATAGTTGGGGTGATCCGTTGTCTACCGTACATTGTTGAATTAATAAATGATATTTTTGATTTTGATTGTGTTGAGAAACTCTAATATTTCTTTTAATATCCATTATTTTATCGGTGCATCAGTTGAGGTTTATTATACTTTATTTGGAAACAAAAAAATTATTGTCAAATGTTTAAATTGATTTTGTAAGTATATAAGTTATTCCATTTCCTTATTAATTATAGTCTACTCGCATTTTGCTCGGCAGGGGGCCATGCCCCCTGCACCCCCAATTGGGGTGGGTTAGTTGTTTTTTGGGTTGTGCCAGTGAAATGGGTTGGTTTTCTTTTACTAGTTTTGTTAGTGGGATATGTTAGTATTTTTTGACTTGTGCTGTTTGAAAAGTTCATTTTTTCGGATTCACTGTTGGAGAGGGCACTTGGCACTCACCAGAGGGGTTAGAATCCATCGATGGAGAAAGAATCTCATAATTATTCTGGCATAACTATTCTTATTTGTGGAGTGTGAGCAGTCTATCAAATATTTCGCTTTTTAATTTGATTTTAATTGTTTTGAAACAATTGAGTTTTGCAATGCAGTATGAGTCAGATGAAGTTCAATTCTAATGGAATGAAAGCTTGCTATGCTTGCTTACTACGAACTCAAGTTATTGCATTCTTCGAAGTATATATTTTTGTATTTATGTACTTCATGATAATATTCTGCATTCCCTCTAGTCATGAAGTCTGTACATTGTAAAACAAGCTCAACTCTTGAGTGAGTGAAAGCAATTTGCTTGCTTTCCTCTCATATTTTACAAGCTTTAAATTCTTTACAGGCTCTCAATGACATGTGATCGAATTTGACATCTTTTTCAGGCTCTCCATATAAAAAACCCCAATTGGTCAATTATTAGACTGTTGTAGGAGTAGGGCGAATAGTGTAGGCTAAATGGTTAAGTGATATATAATTATACATTAACGTTCAAATTAGTTTTAAGGGGTTCAATGGAGTTTGATGAAGCTCAATGGATTTTTATAGAGTTAAATGGACTTTTTTGTAGTTCAATATAGTTTGATAAAGTTCAATATAGTTGGAGATAAAAGTTCGAATTGTTGTATAGAAGTGGTCTTGGATGCAACAGACATATTTTTTCAAGTGTCAATGTAGTAACTAAAATTATCAATTACTATGTAAAAAAAACTATGGCTAAAAACATAACATGTTACACATCATGTCTCAGGCTTGTTGAACTAATCACAATGATATGCATGATAACATACTTTGATCCAAAACTGAGCCGTCCAGAGCCAATAAACACATAAAAATGTAAGGTCCAATAAGTCAGTTAAAATGCAAGATAGGGGCTTTTAAATCCTGAAAGTCTCTATCAAAGTCTCTAGTAAAGTATCTATCAAAGATAGATACTTTACTAGACCTAATTTTTGCGCTGAATCCAATGGTGTGGCCGTGTGGGTCTTGATTCTACGCGTATGTCAAAAAACTCCTATTTTGGGCCCCCAAAGTTTGGCAAGAAAACCCCTCCCCCCAATGATGAAAATCAACTCTGTGGGCTCTAGTCACATGATCCCGCAGCCAAAAACCGCACTAAATTATCAACAATCCCTTAAAATTGAGCCCTCAATTCCTGTAACGCCCAAAAATGACAAAAAATGAAAAAGTGCCCCCCTGCAAACCCGGTAGAAATGTTTTTGGTGAAATCGAGCTACTTTCGCGCGCTGGTTACCAAAATCAGCATGGCGTTGCAATAAACCGTCAAACAAGAAAGTTTAAAAATTGGGGGGGGGGGACAAAACCCCCCTCTGGGGGGAATATTTCAAGTTTTCAGATTTTTCTGGTTATGTGCTCGTCTTCCTCTTTCCAAAGATGTATAATACATATCTACCAGATATTGGCAAGTGGTCAGTAATATTGATTAGTCAGTCAGTTTGTGGCTTTATAGTATAAGGAGGTTGATTCAAGAAAAAAATCCTGGCAAGATGGTAAAATGACTCCAGCTCGGTCAATATTGATTCAAAAATTATAAATTTAGTATCAAATGTTTAATAAAATTTGAGACCAAATTTATAATTTTTTGACCAATCAGTTTTGACCAATCTGGAGTAATTTCGCCATCTTGCCAGAACATCTTCTTTGCTTGGACTGACTATAATATAGATAAGCAAGGACAGACTGTAACACCTGACGCCTTCCATATTAAAACCTTTACTTCCATCATGAATTTAAAAACTGTACAATAACTATCAACATTGCTGTATGGTCATTCTCAAGTCAGCTTTTTACTTGAGACCGGAATGAGGCAGCCTAATTGAGGAATGAGGCAATGAGATCTTGAGGCAGCCTCAAGATCTTTACCCCATCTGGTAGCCTATATTATGTACTGGTCATGGAAGTCACTCCTTGTATGTCTACTAAATTTTCCAAGTTTTTTGATCATCAATACAGCACACAATTATATCTGTCCAAGCAAAGAAGACCTTCTGGCAAGATGAGAAAACTATTGATTTGGAATCAATCGTATAGGAAACATTCTGATCCACAATTTGAGACCAAATCAATATTTTTTTAACCAATGTTGACCGTGCTTGAGTCATTTTCAAATCTTGTCAGAGGGTCTTCTTTGCTTGGACAGACTATACCGATGGACAGACTATGATCGATGTTTAACATAGTGTTACTGGAACTTTGGGGCCTGATTTTACGACCATAAATAAATGAACTAGTTCCTAAAAGTTTCCAGAAGGCTTTAGTGCACTGTAGCCTAAGCTTTTGCCAAAATTCTTAAGGGTGGGTGCCACTGGGTGGTAGTGGACGGCAAACTGCCGAACGGCAAAATTATGTCCAATAAGAACAATGTAATTTCCATCAATCTCTTGGAGTAGATAGCGCCGTTATTTATGAACAGAAATCCACGTAATTTATGTCATTGAAAAGAGAATTAAATTCTCCAGGGGCGTGACTTTTCACTTTCTCAAGTTTCAGTTTATTTCAATAAGTTAATTAGTGTACAATACTTTTATAGTTAATTAATTATACGATGATTAATAAAATAAACTAAGAATCGAAAAAGTAAAAAGTCACGCCCCTGGAGAATTCAATTCTCTTTCCAATGACATCAAAAATGTGAAATTCAACTCCCTACCGTTATCAATTTCAATCCAATATTGGGAAAAATACTCTAAAATAATTACAATAATTGAGCCTGTACTGTATTCGATCATCGATATAGTTGATAGAACACGGAAATATAATTATATTCTATTCTCATGATTTCCCAATATAGCCACCGAGTTCCCAATTTGTTGTAAGGTTTGTGTGCATTTCAATCTCTTTCCGATGATTTAGTTAAAGCGGACAGATATTAGGTCGAGATGAAGTAGCCACCTTTGATATCCACGGTTCATATTCAGGGGTCTCACATTAAAGCAACGCTTCTTGTTTTTGCCACTTGGATGACGAAGATATCCAGTAAGCACTGTCTGAGAATGCCTTCTTCTCGAAGGAAATCTGGAAATGGTGCATTCTTTTTGTGTTGTGCGTTGTGCAGTTGAGAGTTAAATCAATCAGTGCTGTGAATGTTGAGTGACTTGTGTTGGTTTTGGGTAAATTTGTGCAAGTACTTATCTGTTTTTCGATACCATGGATCATTCCGAATCGGATATGAACATTTCTGCTTTGCGAAGACTTGATCCTTCCTTTGAGAGACTGATACAAAATGCCGGTCATGTAGCTTTGTATACATTCAATACGACTGGAAATTTCTGGGAGAAGACAGAAATTGAAGGAGCCTTGTTCGTGTACACTCGAAAGGTTAAACCATTCCACAACGTTTTCATCATGAACAGGTTGAATGCACAGAATTTCGTCGAACCAGTTGTTGAAGGATTGGATCTTCATCTGGAAGATCCGTATCTTCTGTACAAAACTTTCAATGGGAAAATCTACTGCCTGTGGTTCTACGATAGAAAAGAATGTTTTAAAATTAACCAGGTTCTCATCAACATTTTGAAAGGTGCAGAGGAAATGAAAAAGCTGCCGGAGGGTGCTTCTGGGGTAGATTTATTTTCAATGCTTACCAAAGCACAGGAAGCATACAACAGCACGCCGAAGACCGATGAAGATAAGTCGAAGGAATCTGATGATACACCAAAAAGTGTCAAGGACTTTTTCATGAAGGCCTCCCAGGGAACACATTTCAATAATGGACAGCAGCCTCAGATGCCAGATTTCATGGGCGCCGTTGGTCCTCAGCCTGTAATGCATCCTCATGGACTGCCAGAACCATTAAACGTTCAATCAAATCCGATCCCAGTACGACCCCTGCGTAACCCCTTGAAATATGTTGAACACATTGAAAAACAACGCAACGTCTTTCCGCCACAAGAAAAACCGTCATTTTTCAATCTTCCCCGGCAAGAAAAAAATTTGAACGTCAATGAGCCGCGAACATCTGAACCGAAAACCCTTGATGAAGCTACCAGGAAATTTGAGATACTCAATCTTGCTGATGCTATCCTTTCAAGCCCAATTGAACAACGTGGTCCTATTGGGCCTATTAACTACAACAGACCGACTTCTCGTCTGAATCAATTCATTCCGACACTTCCCATTCTGGAAGATCCAGCTGTATTCAACGCTAGAGAGCCTGGCTCTCCAAAGGCCGATGTCACTCTCATGACTCCGATGATGCTGTCATCTATGAAAAAAGCCAACAAGGTCCAGGAAGAGAGCAGAGTAGAACCACTCACCAAGGACGAACTTCTCCAAGCAGTTCACTACCTTATCAACAACGATCCCGACTTCATCCAGAAAATACATGAAGCTTATGTGAAATCCTTCGACGCCTAAAGGTTGGTAATTTAATAAGATAGTCAATTTAATAAGATGGTCAATTTAAGTTAATAAGTCAATTTATCATAACTTATTAAGTAGTTGAGAAGTTGATTGTAGTAGTTATCCATATTATCCTAAATATTATTCACTTGAACTTACACTCCTTTCAACATGTAGGCCTATATTGGAATTATCGTCACTGATAGACACGCTGACAACATTTAATTTACAACCTAATGATTTTAATAGCTCAATTAGTTACAGTCAAGTGAGGTGAATGAATAATATAATAATGTAATAAGGTAGTCAATTTAACATGACTTGTTAAGTAGTTGATAACTTGACTGTAGTAGTTATCTATATTAAATAAAAAGACAAGATATTGTCAATCCACAGACTTGATTTATCTAAGCATACATAACTCACCACAAAATCCAGAAGAAAAATAAAATAATACTTAATATTACTATCATCTGTATAGCAAAGGATTTTAAGATACATGTTCCATGAAACTTTTTTTAATTTTAGAACCAAGAAATTTGTTGGTTTATTATAGCAACAACTGTAGAGTAAAATTCTATCCAAACCGTTCCAAAGATGAATCTAAGTCTAAGTTATTCAAGATTTATCCTTGTAAATTTTATTTAAGTTCAAAGTTGAGTTGTCTCGTTTTTCTCTATTTTTGTTTGAAGTATTTTCTTTTGCATGTATAATCATTGTTAGTAGGTATCTTTTCATTCGACTGTCAACAAATATGTTGAAGAACACAAAAATAGACAAGAGACTAGACAACAGCACTAGCATTGATCACTGACATGCAGTCCATTGTTTCACAGCATGAAAACTGTTTGAATTAACTTACTGGAGTGGAGGCATTTCGTGATTTGCGACCACATTATCAGCACTCGTTTTAGAATTGACAATGTGCTCGAGCAGCTCGAAGCCTCCTCTCCAGTAAGTTCATTTAAACAGTTTTCCTACTGTAAAACAATGGACTGCATGTCGATGATCAGTCAGTGAATATTACAAGCAGCAGCGCGTCATGGATCAAGAAGCCACCTTCAACAAACTGACTTCAAATTATCGCCTAGAGATTGATCAGTTAGCTGCTGATCCAAGAAGACATTCTGGCTTGATGGGAAAAGATGGGGAAAATTACTCCAGCTCGGTCAATATTGGTTCAAATATAAATTTGGTCTCATTTTATAGAGCAGAATGTTTTCTACAATTTGAGACCAAATCTATAATTTGACAATATTAGAGTCATTTTCCCATCTTGCCAGAATGTCTTCTTTGCTTGAAGAGACTATAGCTGTTATTCAATTTAGGCCCGTATTATCAATAGTAGTTGAACTATAATCTTAGTTTAAACCATCTTTTATTTGTCAATGGCTTAACAGCCCAAGAAGGGCATATACAGTCCGCCCAAGCAAAGAAGACACCCCAGCAAGACGGGAAAACGACTCCAGCCCGGCCAATACTGGCCCAAAAAACCATAAATTCTCAAACAGGACTCACAGTCCCCGAACCAACACCGAACGAGTCGAAATCAACCCCCTCTCACCACACAGAATGCCCTCCCCGCCCGGACAGACCATACAGCAAGCTAATAACCAGGATAGAAATAACGTGTGGTTGGCACGTTGATCCTCTCAACCATAAGCCAGTTTTCAGAACCAAGTGAAGGTGTAGAACCCCTCTGCAGTTACATAACATGCAGTTAATTAGTTGAGTGTAATGCAACAATTACTATTCCTCCAGAGACGGGAAACGACTGACTGTCTTTACTAACGACAGCCAATCTCCCAAAGGGACATGTTTAAACCATCAGTCGATTCAAATTAAACTCATTATAATCAATGCGGTCATAGCTTTATTTGATCCTTGGTTAATTAAATTTTGGTTTTAACTGCTATTGATACTACAAGTCTGTCTATAAGTCCAATCATATCATATTATTTTGTGTGTTTCAAACTCAATTCAACCCAAGCACATTTCTTCATGATGATGTTGAAGTAATGTTATTTTTTGTTTGTTTCCAGGCGATACTTCGGTAATTATGAAATAGTTAAGCTTGGCAACGTCGGTCCTGTACGGAGTGTTCCTTCAAACGTGAAGGCCCCAGAATTTTCCATGAAAAAACCAACGTTTCCTGATTTAAAATCTACCGAAGAAATAAAGCTCATGAGAAGATCGTGTAATCTCGCCAGCTATATTCTTGAAACAGTTGGCGATTCTATTAAGGTAATAATATTTTTATGATTTTTGATGACGAAATATTTAGATTTATGTGTAAGTGTTAAGTGTAAAATATGCTATTGAATGTTTGAAGCAATAAGATTGTCGAGATATTGTGGTGGGTGTTAAATTCCATATTCCACATACATCCACATTATGTTTTGAGCTGCGTTTCATTGATAACAAAATATTCCATTGGTTAAAAAATGACTTCGCTTTTTTCAAATGTAAAAAAGTGCTCTGAAACTGAAAACAAGTGTTTTTCTTCTTGTTTCTTGCTTTTCAAAGAGAATAGGGAACCGAAAATACGATTTAAAATATCAATTAATCAACAAAATTTGCTATAAAAACACCTTATATCATCTTGTCTGTCTCACATACTCTTATGTCTCTCTTTAATAAATGTTGTAATGCCATGTTTTCAAAAAAACCATAATTGGTAGCATAATAAAAATTTCCAGAAACATTATTCTGAGAAGATCGTGTAATCTCGCTAGCAAAATCTTAGAGACAGTTGGTGATTCTATTAAGGGTATAAGATAATATTTTTATGAACTTTGATGGCGAAATTATTTATTTATGTAAGTGTAAATGCTATTGAATGTTCGAAGCAATAAAATTGTCCAGATATTGTGATTTTCAAAAAATGTTGAAAAAAGTGCTCTGAAACAGAAAACGTGTGTTTTTTCTCTTGTTTCTTGTTTTCCAAAGATAACGAAAAACCTAAAATATCAATTAATCAACAACATTTACTATAAGAAACACCTAACGGTACATGATCTATTTTGATAATTCACGGCATCCAAAGCATCAGAGAACTTGATCACGTGGACTTGACTGCAAAATTTATCATCAAGTTATTAAATCCATAAGTCAACTTCAAGAGTTTGCACGCGAGTTCTTCAGCCCATGGGGCTTACTAGTTATAATCTTATTATTTTACTCAACAGCATAGAGCTCAATAACTCAAGAATCGTCTGCTTCTGACATCAGAGCTTGTCTTGTGATTTCGTCAGGAACAAGGTCTTGCAATTTGAATAGCTGCCGATTATTACATCCTTGATAAGGACACCGAATTCCTGAAGATTTTCTTTTCATCATCTCAGCAATCGAGTACTTGTCGTAAGTGTGATTACAAATAGTATTTTTAACAGGATCTGTCATTCGATTCTTCGATATTGGGTCGATCAGATTTATTGTACTCTGCGTTTCCAATAAATCAGTATCCTCTGGATGCAGAATTCCATTAATTTTCTCTTCAAACTCCTTGTAAAGGCGACAATTTTCTGGACGAACTTTTGGTTGTCTATTCAGGATTTCATGAACCTCCTCGATCTCTTTGTTAGCCCCATCAATAGAATCAATATATTGTAAGGATTTTTTGTAACTTTCTTCATGTTCACAATATTTTGCCAAAACATCGCTCTTCAGTTTTCCAATAAAGCCTTCTATGTCCTCATCTTTTAAATGTTTGCACATCAATTGTGCTGCTTTCGTTGTTAAGGCATAAATATCCTTCACCAATGAATCTCTTTCACTTCTTAACTGATTCATATTATTTAATCAATTGGATTCGAAGTAAATTAAAGAAAAAGTCACAGACACTATTTAAAATCAGCATAATCTAACCAATAAACATAAATAGATTCTACTTACGGAAACGTAGAGTACAATAAATCTGATCTACCCAATATCAAAGAGTCTAATGACAGATCCTGTTAAAAATACTATTTGTAATCACACTTACGACAAGTAATAGATTCTATTTATGTTTATTGGTTAGCTTATGCTGATTTTAAATAGTGTCTGTAACTTTTTCTTTAATTTACTTCGAATCCAATTGATTAAATAATATGAATCAGTTAAGAAGTGAAAGAGATTCATTAGTGAAGGATATTTATGCCTTAACAACGAAAGCAGCACAATTGATGTCCAAACATTTAAAAGATGAGGACATAGAAGTCTTTATTGGGAAACTGACGAGCGATGTTTTGGCAAAATATTGTGAACATGAAGAAAGTTACAAAAAATCCTTACAGTACATTGATTCTATTGATGGGGTTAACAAAGAGATCGAGTAGGCTCATGAAATCCTGAATGGACAACCAAAAGTTCGTTCAGAAAATTGTCGCCTTTACAAGGAGTTTGAAGAGAAAATTAATGGAATTCTGCATCCAGAGGATACTGATTTATTGGAAACGCAGAGTACAATAAATCTGATCGACCCAATATCGAAGAATCGAATGACAGATCCTGTTAAAAATACTATTTGTAATCACACTTACGACAAGTACTCGATTGCTGAGATGATGAAAAGAAAATCTTCAGTAATTCGGTGTCCTTAACGAGGATGTAATAATCGGCAGCTATTCAAATTGCAAGACCTTGTTCCTGACGAAATCACAAGACAAGCTCTGATGTCAGAAGCAGACGATTCTTGAGTTATTGAGCTCTATGCTGTTGAGTAAAATAATTTGATTGACTGATTATTCATAAGACGAATATCTAATTATTCATGTAATAATTTATAATCTTGTCTGTCTCACATACTATTATTGTCTCTCTTTTATAAATGTTGTAATTCCATGTTTTCAAAAAAACCATAATCGGTAGTATAATAAAAAGTTCCAGAAACATTATTCTCAAACATTTAATTCGGGAAGAAGGTTTAAAAATAAAAACATGATTTGTTGCCAATAGAAACGCAGCTTTAGTGATGAAGTGGATAGAGTCAATGAGAAGTAGTAAAGCTCATGAGACGATTGTGTAGTCTCTCAAGCAAAATCCTAGAAACAGTTGGTGAATGGTGAATCCATTGAGTTTATAATATTTTTATGAATTTCGATGATGAAAGAATTTTATTTATGTAAGTGTAAATGCTATTGAATGTTTGGAGCAATAAGATTGTAAAGATATTGTGATTTTCATGTTCCAAATAATAAACCAATAAGATTGTAAAGATATTGTGATGGGTGTACTATTTGATGTTATTTTAAATATTTGAAGCTATTCAATGCTCAAGCTAGTAAGATCGTAAATACTGTAGATTGTTGTGGGTGTAAAATTTCATGTTCAGCGTTTATCCTAATGTGTAAGGCTATTATTACATTGGATGCACGCATGCGCATTTAATCTCGGTAGTGCACTTTCAGCTTGCACACGCGTGCTCTTGCTGCTAAGTGCAGTGAGTGCAAGCGAGGACATGCACGTCTCACCATGTTTCTATGAAAAGAAAGATTCTAAATTTTCACAGATTCAGTTTCAGATTTTTGTGCGCACGCGTGCTCTACCGATTTCGCACCTTAGTGAGAACAAGAATAATCCTGATACAATTATGTTAACAGTTAGTGATTTTATTAAGCTTATAATATTTTTATGAAATTTGATGACGAAAACTTCTCATTTATGTAAGTTTAAATGCTAATAAATGTTCGAAGCAATAAGATTGTACAGATATTTTTATGGGTGTAAAATTTAATGTTCCACATAATATGTGTTAGTGATAAAGTGATCCGGTTTAATTGATGTTACATTATTATATATTTAAAACTGTTAATTAAGGAATACCTAAATCCTTCGCACCATAGCTAAGTACCGGTAGCTACATTTTTCTTAGCATAATTCAAATTTCTAATTAAGAAGTTAGAGAATTTGACATGTAATATAGAGATCGCCAGCTGTTGATCTTTCAAAGTAACTTAAAGATCTCATCGAGACTTGGTATAGTCTGGCCGAGAAAGAAGAAATTCCGACAAGAGGAAAATTACTTCAGCTCGGTCAATATTGGTTAAAAAATGATAGATTTTGTCTCAAATTGTAGAAAACATTCTGCTCTACAATTTAAAACCAAATTTGTAATTTTTAACCAATATTGACCGTGCTGGAGTCATTTTTTCATCTTGTCAGAATGTTTTTCGTTGCTCGTCTAGATTATAATATAATTATTTTAAGGTTATATTAGCCTATAGATTGTAATATATTGGTAAATGAATACTTGAAGAGGTAAAAGATGTTTTGTAAAATTTGATGTTTCTTGTACATCAAAAATATATTTGCAAGAGAGTGAATAATTAAAAATTCAGAACGAAGTTGGTAGATTTATTTATATTTCTTGTAGTTGAATGATCTATTTATGAATCATGTTTATTAAATATTGATGTGGAGATTAAACATCAAATTATGATAATGGCCGAACGTACTCTGTGGCTCACCTAAGAATATTTTATCTCATAAATATATTAGTATGACCCCTTTATTTTTTATAAGAAAATTCCGATATTTGAAATTCTAAATGGTTTTTGTTGTTTTTCAAAAATCTGATTAAATTGAAATGAGACGTTTTCGCATTCATCGATTCAGTTTCTTTCATTGTATGATTTATTTCATTTTATGTTTACTATTTACGATATGGAATTGAATATAATCCAGTCTTTTATATTTATATCACTCACTATTGTTATAAAACACCTATGTAATTGTTGATAATGCTATAACTAATTGAAAAGCATGAATTTATTCAATGGTAAAACAATTTACCATCAGGCTATAGACCTACTGTTATAGTGGTGATATTTTATTATGTCATTATTGAAATGGCTCTTGATAGTGAGAATGCAACCGGGTAATGATATCAATTTTCATGTATTAATTTTCTACACTTTATAACTACTGTTGTTGAGGCCGTATCGTAACAATTTCACTCTTTGAATGTTATTACTTGGTCGTGTTATAGTTATAATCTGATGGAATCTTTGTTGATCAATATATTGTACAAAGATATTTGAATGTACTTTGTATCCTGGTTTTCTCTACCGAATAAAAATTGTTCTCTTCAATTCAGTTGTGTTCAAGTTAATGCCTTATAAATAATAATTATCCCTCATGATCCAGTCAAGCTTATATTGATTAAACTCGTGCCCGAAGAGTTCGTGGTCGTGCTCATGAGTCTATAATAATTACAGATTTATTTTTAATTTGAATGAGTTTTTCCTCTTTAATTCAGTTATTTTAATAAATTCAATTTATACACAGAGTGTTCCAAGAGGAAGGTGTGAAACTTCTCAGGATGATTCCTTACACTAAGTAGTGAAAAATGTTTCGTAGGAAATACCCCCACATATGTTTTGTTAACGACAAAACAATGGAGGATTATTATTTTTGAAATAATATGCTATCATGCAGGTATCAAAATGAACGTTTTTCATGCAAAGTTAGCTGAGAAATTCAATGAAACCAGTTTGTAACTTCAAACTTCAGTTGCGTTCAAGTTGATTCATTTCAGAGAATTATGCTTTATAAGCATTTAAGCTTATGTGTACGATTGATCTTAAGGTACTATTCCCAAGCTAGCACACTACACACTAGGTGGTGGTGTCTAGCTGTGTTGCTCTAGCCATCACAACTCTATTTTCATAACTATATTATAAGTGTTCACCATGTTATTACGGCTACCAATATATAATAAATCAACAAATAGTTGAATTCGCACTTTTTTAAGTCATTTTCAAGTGAATTTCACTTCAGTGAATTTTATTGATTTATTATATATTAGTAGCCCTAATAACATAGTGAACACTTATAATACAGTTGTAATATATAGAGCACCGCAGCTAGAACCGGGCAGCTCCAGCAGCGCAGCTAGAGCCGCGACAGCTCGAACCGCGCGGCTCGAACTGCCGCTTGGGAATCTTACCTTTGCGCTACTGAATTTATAATAAAGATTTGTTCCGAATTCAAAAAGTGTACAATTATTCCATTTATATTGATTGCTGAATAAAGCAAACACACCTTTCTATTTGTAGTGTTGAAAGGCTACAACGTTGAATCAATAGATGTATAAAATATTCAGGCTAATCTAATGTGCAAAGTAGAACATGATAGATTTTATTCAATTCAACACATTTTAAGAATTTATTCATTTTTCAAAAATTATCTTGTGCTCGTTTCATTTTTTGACTCTTCATTACACATTGATCTATATGGTTTATTAATTATTCTTGAAATAGTAGCCTGAACCGTAGTAAATGGAAAGCGGTTTGTCCCAGTGGTAGAGAGCGTCTAATCGGTGAGATTAGATAAGAGACTTGCCTCTGCCACCACTGTTGTAATGGTGACCGGTTCCTCTGAATTCAATTCATGAGACTCAAAAGTCGCTTCCAGGTGGTTCGGAACCCACCTAAAGCAGTAGGTCCATTCATCTCTCATCATCATTCTTCCCATTACCCACGCGCAGGCCCAAAAGCCCATGTGGGCATCACCCTAAAAAAAATCTGTAAATGATGGCTGTATGGAGATTTTTATCAGAATTTTATAGAAAACAAGAAAATCTATCTGGTAATACTACCACTCATGGTACACTATCGAACTCAACTCTGCGTTTTTCAACTCAGCCACTTTGTGTCAACCTGGTGCTATCAGCTGTATTAAAATGTTTCCTATCTAGAAATTCATTTTAGCTAAAAATAATTCTGTCAAATTAATCCACATCTTCAGATTTCCTACGTCTAATACACAATTTTTTGAAAATTTATTGAATTTCAGACAGTTACAATTAAAATTTGATTCAAAACATATTGTAAAGAGTGAATTAAAAACAAATCATTTTAGTTCAGTTAAATCTCGTACTTTGGTGGTATAGCCTAATGTGTTGGATTTTGTGGAATGTATATATTTTTGACATAAATTAAGTCATTTCATTGCCCTGTTGAGCAATTTCGCTGTTAGTAATTGATCTATTAAAATAGTTTTGGCTGTTGCCAATCAATTTTTTTTTCTCAACCGTTGGCTGCAAAAATTGTCCAGCTAATATTTTTGTTCTAAGCCGGTCGATAGAATTGTACAATATACACTGGTAACTTAGTAAAAAGCGACGATGGTGTCTTTAAACGATTTAAAAAACTAATCCTCAGTTCTATGAAGTTTTTGTGTTGACAAAATTACTCATGTAGATTGTAGAATAGCTCAGGTACTGACTTGCCTGGATTTGAGAAATGTTTCCAATACTGGTATCACTTCGCCAAAATTCAGCTGCATATTGAAGATGTGTCCACGGCTCAGTTGCCTGTCAATTTGATACACATCCAATCAGATAGATAAGTTGATCAAATTTGATACAATTTGGGTGGCTCGTTGGAGGAGTGATAAAGCGCCGGTCTGATAACCAGGTGGACCCTGGTTCAAGTCCCAAGCTGGGGAACAATTTTTGACCACAGCACAATCACATAAATACGGCCACCCCGTCTTTCCGAGGAGACGATAAGCCGTTGATCCCGACTAGGTACCTAAAAAGTAGTCGTCATCAATCATCCATCTCATTACCCACGCACAAGCCTATGAGCTCATGTGGGCCATCGAAACAAAACTAGTGACATTTTTATCCTATTGATATCATATTATGCCTTAAATAATAAATAAATTAAATTTCGTGTTTTTCACTAATTCAATGTTCAAATTCAAATTATTATCTCCATCAGAATAGAAAAATCTAATGACACATTGCATCATTAATTTTATTTTCTCGAGAAAATCAAGGCAGTTATTACATCCCAAAAAATTAGATCTTGCATTTTGACAAAGATTCTGCAAGAATTTAAGGATAGATGCAAGTTCAAAAAAAAATTTCTCAGTATGTATAATGAAATCTAAGTAATAAAAAACAAAAGTATAGCATGAAATTCCGTCTTTTGAACAAAATTGTGAATAGGTCTTCTGTTGTTCAAGTGGAAGATAAACGTAAATTTATTATAGTAAAAAACTGTTTCAAAAAGAAAAAATAGCTCCAAAGGTGTTCAACTTCCAACTTGGGAAGCTCTCATTCGCCCTTAGTAAGTCATAGACAATTTTATCAATAGTAATTGTTGGGCTATTAAATTTATTATCAATTCAATTCTATTCTATTGCCATTTTCAAATTTCTACCATTCAAAACAATTACAATATGAACTTAAATTAAAAAGTAAATTTAGAATAGAATTAATTCTAGAAGCAATCGATAATAAAAAAAATATTATATACTAGCTTGAAAATTCTAGTTTGAATTCATTTTGATGGCATTGCCAGCTTAGACAAATGCCAGATCGCTAGCCATGAGTTGAGTTTCAACAAAATAAAGAAATCCTTTTTTTATAATATGAGTTACTTCAGTTACTTATTAATTAAGAAGCACAAGATTGTCAGATATCAGTATAACAAAAATGTATATTGGAGACACACAATATTGTTTTGATGTTTTCACATCATCATCAGTGTGCTAAAGACATCACACCTAACACTACGTGTCTTAAATGAGATTCTTGAGTATTTTTATTTAAAAAACTATGTAAAAAAAGTTTTAAAATATTTGAAACTGGATCACAGATTAGCATTAAAAATAAATAATTAAATGAATTAGGAATGAAACAATAAATTATTATTAGTTTTATCTTTATCTTACATGGTTTAGCGAAAATTGACAAACATTGAATGTACCGTAATGAAACTGTAGTCTGTCGGAGCAAAGAAGACCCTCTGACAAGATGAGAAAATGACTCCAGCTCGATTAAAAAATTATTGATTTGGTCTCAATCGTAGGGAACATTCTGATCTACAATTTGAGACCTAATCAATATTTTTCCAACTAATATTGACCGAGCTGGAGTCATTTTCTCATCTTGCCAAAAGGGTCTTCTTTGCTTGTACAGACTATGCCAATATGGGTTTAATTTGAAAAATTGAAACACCATGTAAAAAATTATTTTTTTCTCAAGTTTTATAATAAATTGATATTGAAAATGTTCCACAAAACGAGGAAACGTCTATTAACCGTCTATAGTACAGTACCACTTGGTTATCGTGAAAGATCTCATAAACATACTCAAAGCATACTTACATCAGACGTCTGATTTGTTTTGTTTAGTTTAGTTTATTATTCCCATTTCCTTGGTCTGGCTTGTAGTAATGACAGGACGTGAGTCATCAATAGTCACATTTCGCAAGAATTTCACTTGTTCAGACTTTAATTTGTTTGTCCACTGTCTGCCTCGTGGCCATTCCACTTATCTTTTATTGAACATGGTACACATCCTTTAAACATGTACAAACAAATCTATTGAACCATACCAATTCAAAATACAGATGTACCATGTACAATTAATTGAATAGATTGATGAACAATTTAATGTGTTAAACTTGTCTAGCCTGGATTTTAGTCTTCTATTGACTGGTGAGATATTCTAAACATTTAGTAATTGAGCTTATACATGTGTTTACTGGACATTCCTGTTCAGAACTTTCAAACTTATTAAAAAAATATTTCCTTATTCATCAGCATCATTTCAGGTTGAGTGGTAGAAAGGACTTCCTAGTCCTAACTCCTCCTAATAAAGAATATTTTTCATTCATTTCATTTCATTTTATCCCCTTCTTCAATTCCCATTAGTTTAGAATGGTTTTTATTGACTTTATTTTTTCTTTTTAGGTCTAAATAAATAGTAGACTACTGAGTAGGGCCTACATATAGTGTTAAATATACATATATATATATATAGTGTTATTGTACATACAGTAGTTCGACCTCCTTTGGGAGATTGGCTGTCGTTATTAAAACAGTCAGTAGTTTCCAGTCTCTGGAGGAATGTTGATTGTTACATTACACTCTAACTGATTAACTGCACGTTATTCAGAGGTGTTCTGCGCCTTCACTTGGTTGTGAAGACTGGCTTATGGTTGAGAGAATCAACGTGCTAACCACACGTTACCTCTTTCCTGGTTAATGATTATTCGCTTCCTGTATGGTCTGTCCGGGCGGGGAGGGCTTTCTGGTGGGGTGGGGGGTGACTTCGGCTCGGTCGGTGTTGGTTCGGGGACTGTGGGTTCAGTTTGAGAATTTATTTTTTTATTGGTCGGACTGAGATCGTTTTCCCGTCTTGCCGGGGTTTCTTCTTTGCTTGAACGGACTTTTTATAGTGGAGTGAATATGAAACTGGTAAACAGCTGGTAGGCCTAGGTCCGCCTTCTTGGGCTGTTGAGCCATTGGACAAACAAACAAAACATACAGTAGTACTAAGTACATAGTTTCATGCAACGTAAATTAATAAAACGCAATGAAGAATACACAGATTGAATTTATATAATAATGTCAATTTAATGTGAATAATGTCAATACTGTAGATGAAAAGTTAACATAACGACAAATTAGTATCTTGGATCTTCCACTAATATGCCTACTACTTATACTTTTATACCCATTTATACTTAGGATCTTGCACTCATATGCCTACTTTTCGTGTAAAATCTACTAAATGTTCATGTAAATTTTGGTCTTTAACCAAATCTAATAATCTCAAAATAACCAAATAGTACAGATCTAACCTCAAAATCGCAAAATAATAAAGATACAGTTCTGCTTGAGTAGTCAAGGCCTTCTAGACTTAAGTAAGTTACTAGAGAGTAACTAAGCCTGAAACATTGCAGGCGTTTTGCAAGAGGGCAGCACAGTAGTTGGGTCAGATAGCAATTGGGTCAGTTGGTTTTGAAGGTTTATAATATTGGGGCAAATGGTGTGTCGGGTCAGATGACTATAGGGTCAAGTGGTTTTGCGGCTTTTCTTGATTTAAAAAAATTGGGTCTAGTGGTAGGTTGGGTCAAATGGAAGTTGGGTCAGTTGGTTGACCCCCCTTGCATGGATATTCTTATTGTACTCGCATCCATATCCAACAAAAATTGTCGAATCTTTTCACCGTGTAGAATAATAAATGTCTTTATGAACGGAAAAAAGTAATGAAAAATTCGTTCACTAATTATTATTATAGATCAATTAATTTTAGGTTAAGTGATTTGAATTGGTATCTTATAAAATTGGACAATTATTGGGTTCTAAGTTTTCGAAGTTTAAAGTTTTCTTTTCAATGAATCTGAACTCGAGAATGGAAGTATAAGTTCTGGATACTGAATATTGCGATGGGATTGTATACATATATTATTTTGATGATGGTACGGTACCTTAATTCCAAATGTTGGAAAGAAGGCGTTTTGGACTCGATTGTCTGTAGTGTTCTATTCCAAAATTATATTGCATTTTTTTAAATAAATTAAATGAAATATTGTTGAAAGTGTATTGAATAACTTGAAAAATCCTCACACAATGTATGGAAAGTACCTACTACAGTAGATGTCAAGATCTATTTTGAGATCGTTTTTTCTATGCAAGTTCAGGGTTATGGGTATAATTTCTATTAATGTTAATGAATAGTAGAGCTAAACCATTTATTCGATTTAGACCAGTAGCACTTTTCATGTAAGATTTTACTCTCCGAAGTGTTGCAAAGGAGCAAAATGCTGTAGTTGTAACCGTTGTCGTTGCACCAATCTTCAACATTCTATGAAACATTCAATAAAGGGAAATGTTTTTGTTGCATATATTTGAGCAATACTTGAGTTGGCGATCCTTGGTTCCAGATTCAATACATTTCCTTATCAATAGGGATATCCCCCGTGAGGGGGAATTTTTTCAAAAAAGTACCCTAAAACTATATTTTTAGAAGTTTTAAATCTCAGTAATAGTAATAATTTGGCAATTCCTAAAAAGTGTATCCTACCTAGTGTAAGATGAGTTCCAATTTGGGGGGGGGGGGATATATCCCCTCAATCCCCCCCTGGGTTCGCCCCTGCGATAGCAGGATGTTTGATCCTTCATTATTTCATTGCAGTTTTCTACATAGATGGAAGTGTAAGCCTATAATATGTAGGCATTATGATGCCTATAAATTGTAGGAGTGAATAAAATTATTCTTATTGTTTCATTATAACTTAGTTTTAGCATAAAGTCAGAAATCAGAAATTTTTTGTTTGCAAAATTACATAGAAAAGAAATTACAATAAAATTAGATTTGGTGCCACATGGTTTTGCAAAACCCTGTGCGTGACACTGTAGCCCAATAAGTAGTAGCCCATGCAGAAGTTCATCAACTCAATATGAACTCAGTTAGGTTAATATGAAATAGACTACAAACTCAAAATACTGTCAAAATGTCAAAATAACTTATATAGATTCAACATTGGAGTAGACCTTATAGCTTATACACATGGAACGTGGTAAGAAAACTTTTCTTTTACTGTTAATAATGACAATAAAGTATTTTATTCTCAGTCCAGATAGTTGAACAAAGTGAAAATGAATATGAATTAAAACTGGTTGAATAATAAGATCTAATATAATAGGTGTCCAAGAAGGTCCAGGAGAGGAGGCTCCAATGGTATGGCCATGTTAAAAGAAGAGATCAACAATGTCTAGGGAATAAAATATTTGATATGATAGTAGAGGGTAGAAGAGCGAGAGGAAGGCCGAAGAGACGCTGGAGGGATTTGAGAAGCAGGGAATGGAGCTGGATGGCGGTGACGAATATGAGGACAGAGGCACTTGGAGGCGACTGACCAGAAACAGCGACAACGTATAGAAACGGGAATAAGCTGAGGAAGAAGAAGAATAATATACGTAATAAGATAATAATAAGATAAATATAAGATATAAGAGCTACTAAAACTATTTATTGGACTTATTAGAACGATTTGTAGTTCCACTTATTGTAGTCACTTTTCTCATTTTTTATTCTATTGTCATCAGTAGCTCTATTATTGCTTATGCCTATCGCAATAAACATAAAATTATTACTTATGTGAATGTGTTAAAATTTCTTGAATAGAGAAGTGGAATCATTGATGACATTCCTGAAGCGTGTATATAGAACTCTACGGGATCCAATAAAACTCAATTCAATTCATTCACCATCAATATATTCATCTTGACTGGATAATGGACAATTTAATTTGAACTTTATTGATTCATAATAAGTTTGATTAAAATCTATTTTTCGTAAATGATTCATTTCTATCTAGCATACCTTTTTATAATGATATTATATGTGATTCAGCTGTTTGAAAAGTGCAAATGCGTTATTTTATCTTTTGATAAAATTCTATACTCAATTTTTCTCTTTCTGATAATCATTAATTGGCTATATTTAGGTCGGAATGACAACAGATGAAATAGACGAGAAAGTTCACAATATGGCAATCGAAAATGGAGCTTATCCTTCACCATTGAACTACAGAGGCTTTCCAAAATCCTGCTGTACTTCGGTCAATAATGTGGCATGCCATGGAATACCAGATGATAGACAACTAGTGGATGGCGATATAATCAATCTAGATGTTACGGTAAACAATTTATAATTAATTACAAACTGGAAATATTAAAATTTAATTTTCTATAAAACTTACAACTTGTTACAGAATTTTGTAGATTTTCTTCTCGTGAATAAATAGAAAAATGTTTTCTACTATTCCCACATTTATTTTTATTTGAAAATCGTCATCAGTGGTCGCATACTGCTCGGGTCCAAGCTCTGAAACCCTAACGCCTGAAGAAAACCAGTTTCAATGTAAAGAAGTCAATATTGAGAAAACAGTCATCAACACTCACACGCAGACACACTCGCAATTGCATTTGTTTTTTATGAATTGCATTCCTCTTATCTGAGGGACTCAGATAATTGAATCTCAGTCTAGTCTGGTCGAGCAAAGAAGACATTCTGGCAAGATGTAAAAATGACTCCAGCTCGGTCAATATTGGTTCAAAAATTATAAATTTGGTCTCAAATGGTAGAGCTGAATGTTTTATAAAATTTGAGACCAAAATTAATAATTATTGAACCTATGCTCTGTGCTCTTCTGTGCTCGACAAGACTATACCTGAATTGAGATGAAAGTTATACAAAACTTGATAGGATTATGAAATTGTTTCAGACGTGAAAACAATTTGTCACCAATTCCTCGGAAACACTGCTGTTTGTTGTTGCCTGCGTCATTTTCTTACAGAGGTGTCATAAATCAAGTTTGCTATTTTCAAATTTAAATTCGATTTATTCAATTGATTATAATATAAATTTGATTTTTCTAGTCCTTATTGTATCAACTGGTCATTTACTTGCTTGATTTTTTGTGATAATAATGCTCCATTTTGTTTCTTCAGGTATACTTAGATGGCTTTCATGGAGATTGTTCAGCAACATACTTAGTTGGAAATGTAGATGCACCTGGAATACATTTGGTTAATATAACATATGAAGCCCTTCATGCTGCCATATCAGCTTGTGGACCAAAGCAAAACTTTACTGTAATAGGTGAGCAGAAGTTTCTATATTATTATGATTTTACTGTGAATTCTCAATTTGCAATTCAGGCTCTCATGCTTTATAGCAGTTCAACATAAATTTTAGTTTAAACTATCAGCTGACTTGAATCAAACACAAAATTCGACTATTCGACTATAGCTTGACTATTCTGGATTTAGTCATAACTTACTTGATTTTTAATTTATGCTATAGGTACTTGATGTAAACAGATGGGCCTGAATGAATGAGAATGAATTAAAGTAATAATTTATGTATTTTACAATTCCTGAATAGGATTGTGTGCACTCTAAAAATATTTACTGTAAGTTACATTTTTAATAATTTTTTCCTGTTATTGATCACTTCCATCGCTCTAATTATTACAGAATATACCCACAAAGGCCACAACAAATAGTGTGAAACAGATGTTTAACAATAATTTTATTATTCTTAGACACGTTTAATTTAAAAATGTACCTACTAAGGCCGGTACACGATAATAGTTTTATGATCATATTTAAAGAGATGAAAATACAAATTCCTATTTTCATCTCCTTCCATATATGATCAGATATGATCATATATAGAACTATTATCGTGTAATACCGGCCTAAATGATGAACATTTTTTGTAAACACTACTCGATATTTTCAAATTTGTAATCTAGGCTACATACAACTACAAAACTTGATTAGGAACAGTGGGAAGAAGTTTTTAAATTACAAAATTAGTATCTTAATTCATAAGTAATCTTATGAAATCAATTAAAAATTATTATGAGCATCGCTTCAATTCTGATTTCAGCTATGATAATAAACAATCACTGTTTTATTCCAGGTCAAATTGTCGAGGATATTGCCGTACAAAACAAGTTAGATGTTATTTCCTGCTTCACTGGCCATGGGATTGGTAGATACTTTCATGGACCACCTGATATTTATCATTGCTGTAAGTACATCAAGTCGACTATTTAAGCGAGTCACATAAAGAAATTAACTTAAATATAATGAAAACATGAAGATATCACAATATCTTAGCAGACACTGTGTCAGTAAGGCCTGCTGTACACGGGATAAGTGTAGTGACGGCCAGTCGAACAGCTATAGCCAATTACAGTCTTTGTCTTTGGCTCCAGTAATTCTAAAAGTCTTTATATAATAGAATATATATTTATAGAATATAATGTTTCTTTTTTGTATAGGGCTCTACTATCAATGTACCGTATGTTAATAGATGAAAAAAATGTAAAATCAAAATCACAGTACCCTTTTAGTATTTTCTATTTAAACACAACATGTTTAATCGCTCTTCTAAGAGGCATTCACTAGTGTCACTTGAAAGAGCGAAGCATGTTGTGTTTGAATAAAAAATATTAAACACTTTTGAGAATACCTCTTAGGAGAGCGAAACATGTGTTTTAATAACAAATACTTGAAGAGTACAGTAATTTTTATTTTTATCTATTACACCGCAGTATATCAATGGATTATCTTCATAATATATTCTTTTATACATACTTACGCGTATTGATTGTATAATCATTATCTGTTATTGATAATAATTGTATAATCATTCGATTTATCAACACTTTAATATTCCTATCATCCTCCAGAGAATTGAACCTTTTTTCTTTAGATAACGATTATGGAGGACAAATGGAGACTGGTATGACATTCACCATAGAACCAATTCTCACTCAGGGCAGAGATGAAGTGATTATTCTGGAGGACGGTTGGACAGCTATAACCACAGATAATGCCCGGACAGCTCAATGGGAGCACACAATTTTAATTACAGAGGATGGTTGTGAAATACTCACATAGTTTGATTGTTATATTGCATTTGTCAGCTTCAAGAACGCTTTGATAGAGCGTATTTATTTAAGAATTGATATTTAATACTATCACTGAATTATAAGCAAGTAGGCTATTCAACATTTGAAGCCCGTTGCTATAATTTTTATTCATAGGATAGAGAGAGATTATAAAATGAGAGAGATTATGAAACCAAATAATAATCAATGGTTTAAAATAAATTTCTGTATGGTAGATGAAACAGTGATATTTTTTGCATTATCTTTGAAATTTGTAATAGATTTTCATAATCTGATACAATTTTTAAATCGTATAGATTTGTAATTGAATTTCTTCAATAGGCCTAGTTTTAATTTAACTGCTGTAAGAAAACGTAACTTCTAAGCTTGATTGGGAATTGGTTGCTTTTTGCTCCCATTAGATTACGTCATTTTAGTATGGTTAAACTTTATTGAAAAAAGAGCAATAAGTGGTAAAGAATGATTCACAAAAATGCCCGATTTTATATGGAAATCTAAATCTTGACTGGTGAAAAAGAAAAACGATGACTGACTGAAATAGTTTAGTTTTAGCCAATTATTATTGTTATTGTAACGCTTTATTAGTTAAAATGTTAACATTATTAAAATCTGAGATTTTTTAAGTATAGGTACCGTAAGTTGAAGGTAATATTTTTCTCCAATAATATCATTGTGTTTTAATAATTTTTGCATGCCATTTTTAAATTTATTTAGTAGTGGATGGGTTGTTATATCTGTATACTGAAAAATATAATTATTGTGTCATTAAAATGATAGAAGACTTTTAATAAAAATAATTTACCTAAAAGAACTCGATCATATCAAAAGTATTTTTATGATGTAATCTTTCTTGTTCCACAACATTGATTTCATAAAATACATCGATAAAAAAAATATTCGGTGATAAAAATAATTGTGTTTGATATTGATACAAAAACCAATTGAAACAATTTTCAGTAGCTTTTATCAATAACTAATTACATTCAACTCGATACTCCATAGAAATCATTAATATTCATTATCATTGCTATTCATTGGACCTGGACCTTCACTTTCTTAAAAACAATCGACTTATTAATAATCGATTTCTTTAACAATGTTTACGGCTGACTCGGTCTTCATTCATGTTATTGTGTTATGTCATTCATTATCACTGAACGTTCTTATCAGTCTCAGAAGACATGGCTCTGCTTAGAAGAAAGCTAGTTTATTTATTTAAAAATGGAATCAGGGAGTTCAGTAATTCTTTCCCAGTTATCGAATCCAATATAAATCGGAATTCTGAACATTTCAAGGTAAGTTGAATTCTGTAAAAGGAATCTTAACTGAAGTTTTTTAGGTTGTTCGTGATTCTGTAATAACGTTGCATGATTATTAAACAATTATGATTTTATTTTTTAGTTTTTATCTCAAGCAGTTCAGTTGCTCTATTATAATTTTATTTATTACTTGTTTTATTTATGAACGGAAAACCATATCTGGCCCATCTTGAGCTTCTATTATCATATTTAATAAAATTAAATTCTAGTTTTGGAATTTGGTTATAGCTTATTGGGTAGCATAACCTGAAATTGACTTTAAAAATATTAATCTCAGCCTATGAATTTAAGCTACACAATTCTCATTTAAATTGATGAGCTTCATTTGAATCAATTTCCAACTATATATAATTATTGATGGTCCATTTGTTTCCCTATTTACATTCTTCATTTTCAATTAAATCGTTGCATTTAGTCAAACACGTGCTTTTTATTAGCCTAATTAGCTTGACACTAACTAACTTAAGAATTTGAATAATTTTTATTATGGCCTACTTCTCAAATTGACCGATAAAAGTTAATACAAAAGTGTGTTACTAGGAAAGGTATATTCTATCTCATCTTAATAGTATTCATCTTATTGCAGCATGAAATTTAATGTATTTCTTCATTCAACAGAATAATTATGATGATATGAGGATACTGGTTGAGAACCTACAGAACGTCACAAGCAGTGTTCTAAAAGGTGGAGGCGACAAAAGTATCTGGAAACATAAAAGTAGAGGAAAACTTCTTGCTCGAGAAAGGATAGACGTTCTGTTAGATGCTGGGTCGCCATTTGTTGAACTATCTCAGCTTGCTGGTCTCGATTTATACAATGATCCGGTACCAGCAGGAGGGATTGTCACTGGGATTGGCCAAATTATGGGGTGAGCTATAACTACCAAAGATTTTTATGCATGTGATTTGAAAAATTTTGCATTATATGGATGATGCCCACATAAGCATTTTTTAGCTTGTGCATGGGTAATGGATAATGAGTGCGAAGGTGATTGATGAGGTGAAAAACAGCCTACTGGGTCTCGAACCCTGACCAGGCAGTGCTAGCGGACTGAAGGTTGTGACGCCCCAGCCCACTGCGCCAACCGGGCCGGCAACTTGAATTCTCTGTTGAAACTTGAATTCACCCTTATGATACTTTCAAACTTTTAGCACACATGTGAGCTTTAATTCAGCAGAGTAATTTTACTTGTTCAATGAACTCCTTGATCATTTTAAAATTAATTAAGTTAATTTATTAAATTATGAATAAAAGTCAATTTATGAAAAATCTTCGAATGAGTGATAAGTCGTTACAATAATTGTTTATTCATTAAATGTCATCTAAACACACTCCGCATCTGGACCTGAATTTTTGCCTCATTCCATAATTTTTTAATTCTATTTATTCAAATGAAGAAATTATCGGATCTGTAATTTTAATGTGATATGGTATCTTATTTTTATAATACACTAAAATAAATATTGTGCTTCATCTTATACGTTAATTGTAGCCTATAAAACCAATCATTATCATTGTTTGCCAAAAAATGTTTGAAGTTTGTACCTGAACGCCTTATCTGTTTCTTGTTTTCACTATTAAAAATTTTACAAAAATGGTATTTTCTTCAAGATTCATTGGCAATCACTGAGCTTCGTTAAAAAAATCTAGTAAACTAATTAAAAAAGGAAACACGCAGCATTCCTCCTACTTCCAGTTCGATCCTTTATATAGGCTACTGCATCTAATCATCTCATGTCAACCTGACAGTTAAGTCATATCATTTTATTATGAAGAGCATCCATCCTGCTTAATAGTAAAATAATAATAATAATATCCGTGTAACCTGGCTGGCTCAGGTCTGGTGTCAGAGTTTTCAGGTCGCTCCTGAACAATTTCAGGGCCTCTGACATGACTTAACGACTGTTTTTAGGCAGCCGGGACCGACGGCTTAACGTGTCCATCCGAAAAACGGGGAAGTGGCTTGAGAAAAATTTCTGGTCTGACCTGGGTTTGAACCAGGGACCTTTGGGTTGCTAAGCCAGCACTCAACCCACTCAGCTACGCCACCCCCCAATAGTAAAATTAGCCCAACATATACCGTTCAGGTACATTAAAGATTTTCTCATTGTAGGCCGTGCTATTATATCCAGTTTTGCATAAGTATTATTTATTACCAATATTTTTTTTACAAAACTTTATGAGTATTATTTTGTAGGCCTAATCTGATGCCTCAATATTCTCTTTGAACAAGAGTTTCTTGTAGTTTTCTGCTTTACAAGACGTCTCAAATATTGTAAAGCTGGCCTCGGGTGCCACAATATTTTCTTTGACTTACTTTATTTAATAACTGTATATCATCAATTTTTGTATATCTTATTAAGTATAAAACTCATGAAATGTTATTTTCAGACAACAGTGCATGGTATTTGCGAACGACGCAACGGTCAAGGGAGGTACTTATTTTCCAATTACCGTGAAAAAGCATCTGCGTGCCCAGGAGATCGCTCTACAAAATAGACTGCCATGCGTCTACTTGGTTGATTCAGGTGGGGCGTTTCTTCCATTGCAGAGTGAAATCTTTCCCGATAGAGATCACTTTGGAAGAATATTTTACAATCAAGCAGTTATGTCTGCTGAAGGGATACCTCAGGTTTGTTGAATTCGCTTTTATACTTATAATGAATTAGAATGTGTTGCTTTGTAACCAAAGATTGATTTTATTTTTCACATGAAATAATAAGTTTCAAACTAAGAATCAAAAAGAACAATAAGATGAATATATTCTTGAATTAATAAATTTTACCTGTAACTAAAGAAACATCATTCAATGTCCATTTATAGTTATTTTGTGTCCATCTCTTCTACGATTATTTCAAACTAATTCACTTTCAACAAACTTCTAATAAACGTTTCACTGGTTGCTAGGTTACTAGGCGCATTTGTTTCTCAGTCATCAGATGATATTTAAAGAATATGTAACTTATGTTCTTTACATACTTATAAAAGGAATAATGTAAACTTACATGGAATAATGGAACACATTTTTCTAAAGTGCCCACATGCGAGCTGTAGTTAGGCTTGTGCGTGGATATAGAGAGGTATGATGATGAGATATGACGCCAAATTTTTTAAGCAGAAAGGACTGATGGTTTTTCGTCTTCTCCGAAAGACTGGGTGGCCGTATCTATGTGAATGTCCTTATTTATATTATGATCCAATGTTTCATTATTCTACCAGAATTTACTAGAAACCAGATAATGGGTTATACCACATTACTGGATTTAGTGGCCAGTTAAAAAATATGTATTTCAATGCTATTTTATATACTTATTTTTTTAATACCATGTATTTTAATACTAATGTTATATATTTACTGCAACTTCATATAATTTTTATATACTTTTTTCTCATGAAAATTAAAATTCATCACTCATATTTTTATTAATATAAAATTTAGGGCACAGTAGTGCTGATGATGTAGGCTTTATCATTAGTTTTCTAAGTTAAAACAAATTGATTAGTTCAGCCTCATTATTTCTTTATAATTATATTTTATTAGAAATATTTACAACGGCTAAGCCATACATTATGCCTATAGTTTTCTGTAATAGTTTTTCATAATTCAATGCCGTATAATTTTATTCTATAAAATTTCAAGTGAACCTTTTCCTAGTAATAAGTCTAATCTACTACTACTTCTTTTAGGAAAGGATAGCAGTGAACGACCTCTTCTTACTATAAGAAAATTATTTGACTTAATTAATATTTTTCAGTTCACCTTTTCAAGACTAAATACTTCGACAACTAAAGCATTTCTGAGAGCAGCACACATATTTGAAACTGCATGCACACACCATCACCAGTTGATTTTAAATTAATTCAAAAGGCTTCGTTCTCTTTAGCCTCCTGATAAGATTTTGATTTTGAAGTAGGAGACCTGCCTCGGGGTTGACATGATGATGGTGTCTGGACTTTCCGCATAGCAAATCGTTTTATCTCACATAAACGGTATAAGTTACGTAACTTATATCTCTGTGCAAGTCACTGTTTCTTATGTACCAAGGTGTGTTAACCTACTACTAAAAAAATGTGTATGGTATTCAATTTTATTAGATGCTTGTGAAAAATTCAACTACATAGTCATATTTATATCTGAACGATTTTTTAATGATTCCTAAGTAACCTACGGTATTGTAGCTTATTACTTCACATATGTTTTTTTTTTAATTTCAATCAATCTATATGTAATTTTTTTCAATTTTAGATTGCGGTAGTGATGGGAAGCTGTACTGCAGGAGGTGCCTACGTTCCTGCGATGTCAGATGAAAGTATAATCGTCAAACAGCAAGGCACTATTTTCCTGGCTGGTCCACCCCTTGTCAAAGCCTCTACTGGAGAAGTGGTAAATGCTGAAGATCTTGGAGGAGCAGACGTCCATTGCAAGTAATTATAGTTTATTTTTGTCTTAGTTCACATGAAGAAAGTCTTATATATAACATGATAATCACTTTAAAACGCCGCGCGAATCACAATCGTATCATTACTGTTAAAGCTCATCAAGCAGTTATGTAAATAATGGTTATTGGTTTTCATGAATATACCACTCCATAATGCTACTCAATCATTTTGACTTCTATGAACTCTTATTCTGAAATACTGAAACATCGGGTATCTGTCTATATTCATATGTCAGAATGAAATTCGTACAAGATAATTATGTCCATATGTTGTCCTTTAATAGGTTGTACATAATTATCTACACCCTGTCCTTGGAGAAATCCATACACCCCTTTCAAAAGTTGGTCAAAGGATACAGATGACATTGCCCCTAATGAACCTGTAATCTAGCCCTAGATGAATACCTCCAATCATTTCATATGTAAATATATTTCTATAAAACATCATATCATACCATATTATGAAATAATAAGAGACATTTTCGACCATAGTTAAGAACGGTACACTTTAGGTACAGTATGTAATTTCTCAACGTGGGCTTTTTATTTTTAACGAAAACATAAAAATAAAGTCAGCATTATTACAAATTTTATTTATACTATTTAATTTAAATGGATTTAATTATTTAGACTAGGCTTAAGTATACATTTTATTCAGCATTTTATTAAACATGTTTCAGCACCTATTGTGGAATATGGTAATATTTAAGTATCTTGAAATCTTACAATTGGCTTCAATTACAGGATTTCCGGAGTAACTGACCATTATGCATTGAATGACCACCATGCTCTAGCTCTGGCGCGAGATATTGTTTGCAAAGTCAATAATAATGCCAAGCCATTCACAACAAAGTCACAGAAACCCGAGCCTCCATTATACGATATTGATGAATTATACGGTGTAGTTGGTACGAATCTAAAAACAAGCTTCGATGTGAAACAGGTACTGTAATGATATTTCAGCTATTAAAACTGAAATTAATTCTAAGGATATACAGAACGGTAGAATGAATTTCACGTAGCTAACTGTGTAGTTGCTCTCAGTTGAAAAACGAAACGTCAGAAAGTGCAAACAATTTTTCTGTGTACAATTCAATTCAAATCTATGAATTTTAATTTCTTTCAGTATTATTGTAATAATAATATTGAAAGTGAGTCCTTATTTATGCCATATAATACCGGTACTCAGAAGATTTTATGTGAAGAATATTCAGAAAACTATCATATATTTATATTACCGGGTTTGGTATAACTGTTTACTCAAGACAGATGTGATTTATCAACATAAATATTCTAAAAGTTGTAGTGATAAAAATTCTACTGGAAGTTGAGGAACATTATATTATCATTAGGTACCATACCGTGAAAAACTCAGAATAAATCAATCTTAATTGAATATTTTCCTTTTCATAACTAATTTCAATATTCAGTTTTTAATGAAATGAGAGATATTTCAATTATACATCACAATAATTCAATTTTAAATAATTATAGTTAATCTTTCTTTTATATAGGTTATAGCTAGAATCGTGGATGGATCCCGATTTTCTGAATTCAAGGAGAAATACGGTGAAAGTTTGGTTACCGGATTTGCTCGCTTACATGGTGATTTGATTGGAATAATTGCAAACAATGGAGTACTTTTTCCAGAATCAGCTTTGAAGGTATCAGAAATTTGATGAATTTCAATTTATTTTATCTCGAATAAACAATTGGAATCGACCTAACATGTAAATTCCCATGCCGTACTTGTTTTTCATTAACATAATACTGATAAATTACTGTCATGTGCACTTCTTTATATTTAATTTATTCTCTTGCCATACTGCATTATTATAGTGGGATATTTTTGTATAGGCTACTTAATGATGGAAAATATTAATTATCAATATTCAGCAATAGACATCGATAACTAGTTTGAAAACATTTCAAGAAATATGCAAAATATGCATTTGTAAATTAAAATGTTCTGAATCACCTCATCTCTCTATAAATCACCTCATTCTACTAGAGTCTACAGTCAATAATCCAGATTATCCCAAATCGAGGTGGTCTCAAAATAAATATAGATTTTTATATTTAGCCTATATTCATTTTTTTAATATTTCACTTTTTCAGTAGTTGTCTTTTAATTTAATTTTTAATATTTCAATTGAACAGGACTTGATACATTTTTTATGTTTTAGGGAGCCCACTTCATTGAGATATGTGCTAAACGGAAGATACCCCTACTCTTTCTGCAGAATATAACAGGTAGCCTATTCATGATAATTTCGTGTTTTAAGCTTGAAATACCATAATATTAGAAATAGATGCCTTAATCTTGAGTCGAATACCTTATTAGCTCGTCAAATGAAAGGTACATAGGCCTATGGTTCGCACAAGCTGAGAAGAAACGCAGTTACAATACACTTTACATTGTAGCAGAGTGTCTTCTCAGCTGGCGCGAACTATAACTCTACTATTTTTCAAAATTCTATTCAATAGGTAATCATAAGTACTGTTCCAAGTTTCATATGATAACCGGTGAGATAAGTTGATTGGGTCTTATCCTATGATTTATTATTGAATACTATCCGTCGAATAAAAAGAAGCCCACCTTCTTTATCTTTATAGAGATAATTAATTTGTGATCAAAGATGTGCTATATTTAATCTTTTTGATGAGCATAATAGATGATAATATTGTGCTCTAATTTTAATAGTGTAGATAATGTGACTGCATTACATCTTGAGATAAATTATCATTAAAAACAGTTCATCGAATAATCTTAAAAATATATTAATTTAAATAAGCTAATATTTTAATACTACTCATCTATTTTGTTTTCCATCACGAACTGCTAGTAAATATTTCACTCTGAACTATTTTACACGACTGCACGAACTATTTTTGACTGCAGTGTCGTGTAAAATAGTTCAGAGTAAAATTTTAATACTATTATTCCTTTACCTAAATTTTTATTTATTGATAAATAGGATTCATGATTGGGAGAGAAGCAGAAGCGGGTGGAATCGCAAAACATGGTGCAAAAATGGTAACAGCTGTTTCCAATGCCAAAGTTCCTAAACTGACAGTGATCATTGGAGGATCATATGGTGCTGGCAACTTTGGAATGTGTGGCAGAGCCTACAGGTAAATAAGTTTGTCAAATTGTTTAAACATGATTAATTTCTCAAGTTCAATAACCAAAATTGCTACAAAGTGTTTAATTTTACAACTGAACCAGTTTTGAAGCTCGATAATAAGAGACTCAGAAAATATTTCTCACTTTGTCACTAGAGATTTGGAAGATCCAATTATAGGATATATTGGTTATGTGGGCTCAACAGGCTTAATTGAAATAGGGTTGATTGACTTATTTGAAATAATTGAAAACAAATGATACAAAAATGATGTAATTCTTGTAAAGCCTCAAAGTTCTAATCGAAGTTCTCAAAGTTCTAATAGTTTATATTCAATTCCATATCATGGCTAATAGAACATACAGGTTCGCATCAATTTGATTTTTAAATGTTTAGTAGTGGACATGGTTATAAACTTATAGAAAGAGGAGAAATACGGTATTAAATGTTGTAATAAGTTTCAATTTTGATTTTAGTTTTCTATGCTGTATGTGGACCATGTATTGTTGTAGGTATTCAAATCAATAAGAAACGGGCCCTTCAATGTGATTTGAATGAAATCTCATCTTTAGATGTGACTGGAAAATTACAACTCATAGATTCGTTTGAAAATTCAACCCTTGTTTATTTTTCATCATTAAGAATAAACTTTATTCATTCATTGAATAATCTGTATATTGTTGAGAGGTCATAGAATTAAATAAAATTGAGAAATTCATTATTTTTGTATCGTTTTCATTTCAATGTTTGTGATTGTGTTGAAGTCTACGAATTACTTTTCAACAGAAGGTTCATCTCTTTTCAGTCCAAATTTCATGTTCATGTGGCCCAATGCAAGAATATCGGTGATGGGAGGTGCCCAAGCAGCTGGTGTTTTAACATCTGTGATCAAGGACCAGAAGGCGAGTCTCAAGAAGGAGGTTTGTCAATCTTCTTATACTCTCTTCAATCTAAAAACATGATTCAAAATAAAAATATTATTTTTGATATAACAATATAAAAATACTGTACAGATAAAAATAAGATGTTGTTGAAAATATTTATGCAGAATCTTTAATTCCAATAAAACTATGGAATAATTCTGAAAAGTAGTACTTTGTATAAAATTTGTAGGTTGCCCTCATTCTAATAATTGAATAGGTAATAACTTCATATTGTTTTTATGTAATTTAATTTGTTGTATACACTTGTTACATTTAGTATTGAATCTAAGATCAAATATTATATCCTCCATATCATTGTTTCATTATATTCTTATCGATATTTTATGCTTGACTTAACGTATTTTTCATATTATTAATATACAAGCATCAACATTTTTCATCATATGGAATTTAATTCCATCAGTGAACCAAACTCCTTAAATTATTACTTGATAAATATAATATAATTTTGTGTAGTATATACCGAATCTAACGTTCTTCTAATGTTTGTTGAACTGCTTTTTGATTGTGCTAAAATTAGAAATCTTTGTTTTACTACACAAACTTGAAAAGTGGGAGAAATTTTATCATTCTAGCTAGTACTGCATGTAATCTAAGCGGTGACCTCTAGGGAAATGAACAAATTGATTACCTAGTGTTAGTATTGTGAATTGGAGATCTTTTTCCAAATTGAATATTACATTTTTCAGTGGCCTGCTGAAGAAGAAACTAAATTGAGAACAAAAATTGAAGGTCAATTTGAGGAACAGAGTAAACCATACTACGCTTCAGCAAGGTGAGATAATATGGGATGATTGGTATTGGTGACAGGTGAAGAACGTAAATTTCCATAGAATCATATAGATAAAGGCTTTATAACAGTAGGCCCACCTAACTTGACGATTGTTATGAACTTGATGAAACGGTAATTTTTAGTCTACATATATAGTAATATAGAATAATGAAACTCAAAAAATCACTTAAAAATGGAAATAAACTTACTTAATAGTAGTTACTATAGTTTCGACCTGTTGTGTGGCCATCTTCAGACTGAACAGTAAACTCTGTTCAAGGTTAACCTTGGTAACCAAGGTAACAGGTCGAAACTATAGTAACTACTATTAAGTAAGTTTATTTCCATTTTTAAGTGATTTTTTGAGTTTTAAATTTTAAAGTTGAAAAAAGAATGGATACACAACACCATAGAATAATGAACTTGTATAGAGAATATGAGTATAGGTTTACAAAAACATTCAACTACTGTTTGGATAGCATTTGGCCATTTGAAGTACATATATAGGCCTACAATATAGTAACGTAGTTTGCTTGAAGATTTTGTTAAATTCAACCGTTAATGTCGAAAATCAGTAGGCTGCTTATCAATCCATGAATATATTATATCTAAAATTTGATAATGTATGTATGTAAAATTTGTGTATGTTCGTTTGATATCTTGGGTGCAGGCTGACTAATTTACGATTTCAAGAAAGCACTGTCGTGACGTTAATATAACTGACCCCAAAAAGTTAGGCTGCTTCGCCTGTCTCTTGTAGCCTACATGATGTAACCTACTACTAACAGCTGATATAGAGCATCCAGTGTCTCTTTCGATTTCAAAAACATCATCTAGGCGAAGCTAAATAACATCACTACTTGACAATATCAGCTATTGGAGCGCAAAAGGAGCAGATGAAACCGCCCAATTTCTTGGCGTCAGCTAGCTGTAAATGGTGAGGTGAGAGGAGGAAAAGCAATTGTAGAATAATAGACAGGAATACACGTTTCAGTTATCATCATATGATCAAGTCTGTTATTGAAAATAATATATTTCATACGTATCAAGTAATTTATTAGTATTCATACGAGTAGCCTACTATAGGTATGAATATTGTGTGATTTTTATATTTTTATAAATGTATGATTTTGCCAAGTGGAAAAATTAAGTTGATAATTATAGGTAGTCTATTTTTATGCAAACTTAGAGTGTGCTTTGATGCGTCAGCATACATAATGATTTTTAAACAAATTTATTTTGATTTCTTACAGGTTATGGGATGATGGAGTAATCGATCCAATAGATACCAGAGAGTTACTGAGTCTGTGCTTGACTGCAACTATGCAAAACAATCCTACTCCTGAAACTAAGTTCGGAGTTTTTCGAATGTAGACTGAGGCTTTTTTATAGTGTTGTCATATTCCTATTTTTAAGTCAATTTATGTGATTAGATCTGAAGTACCGGTATGTGTAATTGCTACAATGAACTTCCCAGAATATTCCCATTATCATTATTTTTTATTGTGATGAATTAGGTTCTGTATAAATAAAAATTTTTATTATCAAATTGGGATTGATTGGTTATTGTTCAATGAGTACTTGTGATTTAGATAAAGTTATTTTCTATTTTAATTTACTGATTTAACTCTTATTGTATTCCTGATTTGAACAATCCTCACTATTTGATAAAAATATATGTTATTTTGTTGATTTAAGAAAGACCTGGTGTTTCATTCAACCTGGTAGGTCATATGTATGTATAGGCTACATTTATTTATTTTTATTTTTTTGAGGGTGATGCCCACATGGGCCCTTGGGCCTCTGCGTAGGTAATGGGAGGGATGATGATGAGATATGAATGGACCATTTTTGGAGCGATTTTTGAGGCTCATGAATTGAATTCAGAGGAACCGGTCACCAGTACAACAGTGGTGGCAGAGGCACGTCGCTTATCTAATCTCACCGATTAGACGCTCTCTACCACTGGGACAAACCGCTTCCCAAACATCTTATTGTATTGTGTGTGTGAATCTGACCTCGCCTCACTGCAAACGCAAAATATTTCCGATTAGTCTTGACGTAACTTACAGGAACGATGCCAAAATGTAATGCCCACAGACAGTAAGTATATGAAGACAGGGTTTATGTTCGCCGACGATGCCAACTTCCTCATAGTAGGAGACACTAGTCAGGAGTTACAACTTCGGGGAGAACAGGTAGTGAATGGCATCCACGATTGGTGTGAAGCCAATGCTCTTAAAGTGAATATCAAAAAGACATGCTAACTGAGCTTCTCCATAACTCATCTCAACACGCCAGTCATCTTTGATTTTGGAATTGATCTCCAACCGACTGAACCAGCAAATGTTTCCAACTTCTTGGGAATAAAAATTGATTCTGGATTAAAACGGAATGATCAAATAGACAACTTAATCAAGAGACTAAGTAAGGCCACATTTTCAATCTCCAGACTGTCAAACGCGTACGGTACTACGGTTACTTCCAGTCTCTTCTTACCTAAGGGTTTCTGTTTTGGTGCCCCAGAAATTATCAGAGTGTACAGAGCTCAAAAAAGAGTAAGTTACTTAGAATAATGCTAAAGAAACCACCTAGAACACCATGCAGAGCATTATTCCGAGCAACAGGGATTCTCACTCTGCCTTCTCTGTTCATTCTTGAATGTACTGGGCCTCAAACACGCATCATCGTGGACAAGAGGTGCCGACATTCAAAACTACAACACCCGGTCAAGAAACTCATTCAGATTACAACAACATAGGACGGCGTTTTATAAAAAAATCTAAGCCACATCAGTAAGAAGATAATCAACTCTCTGCCTCAACACCTAAAAAATATTGACAAATTGACAGAAGGCCTACAGTGAATCTGAAAAGTAAATTGAAACAATGATTGAAAGATATGTGTTTCTATAATTTAAATGAACTGATAACCTGAATGATAATGTACGGTATATAATTTATTAGTATGTAATTGACGATTGCCATACAATTTTATTGTACATGCATTGATAGAAATGAATTCAAATTCAAGACCCAGACGATGAAAAAAAGCTTACAATGAGAGAAGAAATCACTATACGTCAGTATCCTCGTCAGAACCCTTTTTTTTTTGTAGAAGCAGGATGTGTTTTACATGGGCTGGAGTGACTCCAGAGCAGGATGCCATACCGTATCTTATGTGACTGTCAAATCATTACCTATAGGATAATATTATTCACCTCTGAGAATACAGGAATGCTCTACGTGCATATTTTTGCAATCAGCAAGCCGATATGGATGAAAGAAACAACAAGCTCTTGGCACAAGAAATAAAAGTACCGGTAGCCTTTATCCAAAAATCTAAAGAGAGCACTCAGAATACACAGAGTGCTCACAGAAAATAAAATATCGTATTTGTGAAGGAGAGAGGTTTTCCCAAATGAGAATAATTTATAGAAATGCTCAGCAAAAATCTCTTTTTGAAACAAAATATTGTCTAGTGTACAAGTAATAGATATTTTTTCTTAGGGCTACTATATTCATTAAATTTCAAAATAATTCAAATCAAAGTACCCGATTCGAATTGTTTTGATGTCCAAGTAATGTACACGTGGAGCTATTGATATACGTTTAAATAATACCGCCATCGACAGAAACATGAAGCGTAGACAGAAGCATGAATATAGAGAAGCCACGAATCAGCATCAACATGATATGAGAAATGAGTTATCATCGAACTTCAAATGATTTAAATACTTAAAATTGTGTAAATAACTGAGTTTCATCATATTCAAGGTTTTTAATTGTATTAATCTCGCTTGAAATTAAATTATCGAAGTACATCTTGGATCAGGCTTTCTAAATGCCTACTACTCTAAGGTTGCTGTAGCTTATTATGATTCTACGATCAGACTCCACTGTTTGAGTATAAACAAATCGAGATCCTGTAAAAAGGTTTATTATTCAAACGATTTATATAATTTAAATTTTCTTTTGCCAGTTAAAAGGTAATTTTATGCATACATAAAAAAACTGCATGATTTTCTTTTTACAATAAGACAAGAATTACCTTTACGTATTTCAATTCTCTGTTATAAATTTCAATTCGCAAAAATGTATAAATCAATACACTCTACTTGGTAAAGCAAAATAAAATCTTAGATTGCTGCTAACTTTTATTATTTATTATTTTTTCGATTTTTATTAACAGAACTTGATTAGTTAATAATGTAAGAATTTTATTAAATATATTTTTCTCAGAAAATGATAACTTTTATGTCAGAAATAATTGTATTCTTGAAACCGAATAGTTCTCTCTTGTCAGGAACCTTCATTTCGTAAAGCAAAATAATTTTTTAGATTGATTCTAACTATTATTTCTCATTTTTTATTATCAGAGCATTATTAATTGATAATGTGAGAATTTTACTGCATATATTTTTCTCAGAAAATGATAACTTTTATGTCAGAAATAACTTTTAATTGTATTCTTGAAACCGAATAACTTTGTTCTTTCTTGTCAGGAACCCTAATTTCAAAGTAATTACAAAGTCATATCTGCTCCTCAATTACCTCAATTATCACGTTTATTTTCTTTCATGATGGTAATTTATTTACTTGAAAAATAATTTTATTTTATAGAAGTGAACTTGTAACTAACTTATTTATTTAAGATCTCAGCTTTGAGTTTCAATCATTCTACATATAAGTTTGTGAATTTGAAGCTTTTGGATAAATCTTCATGAATCCAATGAGAAGTCTATTTCAGGTTTGGTAGGAACTTAGAATAAAATTATTTTCATGATTTATCCAACTCAAGTTTGTTGTTGCTGATTTATTACCGGTACCTATTTTGTAGTACCTAGAATTATATAATTTAATTTGAATATAAAATTATAAATAACTTTATAATTTAATGTATAGAATTTTATTCTATATGAATTAATCTATATAGCTAATATAAAATTATAAATTCCATAAAAGTATGTTTTGTGTGAAGAAAGGAATACCGTAGCTTGCCATCAAATTAAATATAGGTAATGAAATATGAATATAGAGGTCTAATAACCTCAATCTATATTGAATAATATTATTTAAATATAAAATTATAAATAATCTATAAATTCCATAAAAATATGTTTTTGTGTGAAGAAAGGGATAGCTTGCCATTAAATTTAATATATAATATAAAATGTTGAATATAGGTCCAATAATCTTAATATTTATATTCATTAAATATAAAATTCATTCAACTAATTCATCTATTTATAATTGTCATACATACATAATATATGAAAGAAAAAACGGTTTTGACCCCTTACTATTCTTTTTCACTTTAATTCAAGGGCCAAATAATAGGTATAAATAATAAATATAAATAAATAAAATTATAATTTTTAATTCCATATATTCCATATAATTTTAAAATATATATTTTTATGAAAGGAATAGCTTTCAATCAAATTAAATGTAGAAAGAATCACGGTAAATATAAAATAATATGAATTAATTTGCAACGAATTTAATTAAATTGAATTAATATAAATCAAATATAATTTCAATCGAATTAAATATGAATTCGAATGCATTTTCCTTATTTTATTCCATGTTACGATGATAATAATAGATTCCTTGTAGACTCAGTACGGATATTTTATTGATTTAATTAATTTTTTATTTCACTTTCAGAATGAGCAGTCCGTCAATATCAGACAAAGAAGATTTTGTGAAGCAGTCTCTATTCAAATTTCTTAGAAAACATATTCCTAGTGCCCAAATAAGGTAATACTTAGTTTAAATTATCTTTCAATTTCAATCTACGCAGATAATTATTATACAGTAGAAATACTTTCCAATTCCGCATATTGCGCTGAATCGGATGTAACGATCGAACACCTTGGTAATTGAGTGATTGGTTCGTTGTATTTATAATATTGGTATGAATAATGCACAACTCTTATTTACCCTCCAAATTCCAGGGCGGAAATTCCAACGATATAATTATTTGAAATAGGAATCTTGCATTCTTTTAATGCAAACAATTAGTGTAAGTACGTCATATGTGTACTGTGTAGAGCTATTTTAATGAGCATGCTTTACATCTAGCATGCTTTACATCTAGTATGCCTCCCTCAGTCATCGACTGATATTTCAAAAGATTGACTTGGTAAATCACTTTGTTTACTGTATTTATAAAAATTCCAATAGGTTTCTTAAAAATTCCAATAGGCTTTTTGAGAAATTTCTCATATTTTTCATTATAACCTCTGTTGAACTTCTTATTTGATTCGTCAAATAGCCTACTGTAAACTATTATTAAATTTCTCTGACGATTATTGTAATAAAAAATAAATACATCCAGTTAAACTCGAATATTATAATTTATTTTCAATTATGATAATATGATTTAATTAAATAAAAGAAAAAAAAAACAATTTTATCAACTGCAAAAAAAGTCTGGCATCAGAATCAAACCCCATACCTTCGCAGCGATTGGTATTGTACGTCGCTTTAGCCAACTGGGCTATTGAATTTGTACGGTAGGCCTATTATGCGAAAATTTAGCCAGATAAAGTTGCATCTTTTTTTGTTTCACTGACTGAAGCTTATCACAACACAGCTGATTAGCGAGCGTAAAGTAATTCTCCTGCTCATGCGCAGTTGCTTAGCGAGCGTAAAGTAATTCAACTGCGCATGCGCAGATGGTTAGCAAGCGTAAAGTAGATTCTCCTCGGAAAAGGGCTATTTTACGAGGAAAATTCAGTATGTAAAATCTTGTTTTACGCGCAGTTGTAGAAAAACAATTTTTTCTAAACGACTTTTCTCTTGAAAAATTATTTGAATGGAAAAAATATGTAATTGAATAAATATAGGCCTACTAACTTACATTTAAAACGAAAAAACTATTCAAGTGTTGGTAATAAATTTGCAACAATAGCTAATGTTGGAGTCATAAATTATTCAATATCTTAGCACATCGCTCTTGAATGTAAAGTTCAGTCAAAATTAGTGGACATAAGTCAGTATTTTTAATGCAATTCTGTATCGAACATTGTCTGGTACAATATTCTATCATCCTATTCTGTTGCAGCGTGATCTAAAAATAAATTAAAAAAAAAAATTATTTCTCAGTAAACAAAAGTTTAAAAAAAACTTAGAACTTCTACGAAATTTATACAATTATGTTCCAACTCTAAAACTATATTTAGGATATAATTTCTAAATTTACTGAGAGGGGACACTCCCGAGAAAATTCTATGTGGGAGATGTCATCAAAATTCAAAATCTTGAATTATTTTTATTGGAAGAAATAACTATGATAAATAAAATAAAAAACTATGCTAGTAAATGAACTTAGGATAAGGTTGAAACTAATTGAAAAGAAAAGCAAATACTTGCAATTGAGTTTGAATGCAAATGATGATCTATTCATCCTGAATATTCCTGTGTCCTAGGAACCCTGGCTTGGGGATTCTCAGGCTGAACCATGCCTAGCTCTATCATTTGTATTTAATATTATAGACCGTTGTAGAATGTAGAAGTGTGGCAGATAAATTATTAGATTTGTCTTGTTTTGCAGCTCAATTGACGAAATAGTGCTCAGTTATGTTGTGAGCATCTTAGAGGATCTCGGTACTGAACAGAGTGGTGAGGTAGAAGAGGCCTTTGACGCTGAAGGTTTTTGTGAAATGATGGCCGCTTACTTTCCACAGTTCTCAACCATCGGACTACCAGACGTCTGCATGTGGATGTTTGAGTTGGAAGCCACACTACGACAAAAGAAGAGTAATAGTAAGTGTAAGAGATGAACGCGCCTTCAAGCAATACTTCATCTTAAGACAAGTTTTTGTATCTTTAGACCAGGGTAATTTGAATCTTCAAACAAAGATACTTCGTATCTTTAGACGAGGATACTTTTTATCTTCAGACAAGGATACTTTGTATCTTTAGACAAAGTGTTTTGTATCTTCAGACAAGGATGCGTTGTATCCTTAGACGAAAATACTTTGTATCTTTATATAGGGATACTTTGAATTTTCAGACACGGATTCTTTGTATCTTTAGACGAGGATACTTTGTATCTCCAGACAAGAATACTTTGTATCTTTAGACAAAGTGTTCTGTATCCTCAGACAAGAATAATTTGTATCTTTAGACGAGACAGCTAAGTATAGTTCGCGGAAGCTGATAAGACACGCCGTTACAATACACTTTACATTGTAACGGCGTGCCTTCTCAGCTTGCACGTACTCCCACTGTACTGATAACCGAATTCTGGCAAACTAGCACGAGAAAAAAATGTTTTCAATATCATGGAGAATATTTCAAAGTTAGATTATCATTCCATTTACTCAAATTAAAGTTTATAATAAATGAAAAGACAAGATGTTGTCAAACCACTGATTTATTAGAAAATCGAGATACCGGTTTCGGTTGTTACACCATTATCAATCTCTGGTAAACTGCATATTTATGCTGATTGAATAAAATAAATGCATATTGTTATAGTATGTCCAAGCAAAGAAGAAATTTTGGCAAGATGGGAAAATGACTTCAGCTTTGTCAATATTTGTTCAAAAATTATAAATTTGGTCTCAAATTATAGATCAGAATTTAAAGATTGTTTCCTACAATTTGAGACCAAATTTATAGTTTTTGAACAAATATTGACCGAGCTGGAGTCATTTTCTTATCTTGACAGAATGTCTTCTGTGCTTGTAGACTTTACCTAGCACATTGACATCAAACAAAGTCAGAACAAAAGCTGTAGTCAATAAGATTGAATTACAGATAGGCCTACAGTATTGATGAAAATAGTTAATTTGCTCTAGTGCATTGAAATCTGCTTGGCGAGATCAGGCAGATTACATCACTTAAATCTTGAAGAATAAAATTACTTGCCTAAGATAAATATTATAAACATCACATTAAATGCACTCCAAGCTCTCTATTGAGTTTGATATTGTAAGGAACAGTGACATCTTAGAATTGAATTATTATTAAACTTTAATTGACTTAGTTTAATTTGATTAAAAATTGATAATTATTTTTCAGAAGAGAATCATTTGGACTTCGAATTGTCTGAAATGCTTTTGCCAGTGACCGTCACACAGCATCGTACGATGACTGCACTGTCAGAATGTAGCAATTCAACATTTGAAAATAACAGTGCAATTGTGGAGAATGATGATTCAATTTGCAAGACTAATCGAAAACATTTGCTGTCGGAAACTTCTGATGGCAGCTATAGCTCAGACAGCAGCGGAGAGTTCTACAATACAGATGTAAGCACTGATATATAAGCAATTATTAGAATACAGATTAAGGGGAGTTATCCAATACATGACACGACTCAACGATTTGTTGCCAATACTTGACCAGCTCTTGTTGCCCAAGCTCAGGAACAAGACAATAAGAGCTGTGATTGGCTCTTGCGGCAAACCGTCGAGTCGTTTCGTTTATTAAATTTTCAAAGTTTCAAAATAGAGTAATATTTATTTTTTTTAATCAATGTTTTCAGCTGACAGAAGCTAGATTGAGAGGATAAACGTGCTAACCACACGTTACCTCTATGCTGTTTGATGATTAGATTTGATGCTGTAGTTCTATAGTGGAGTGAATATGAAACTGGCCTAATATAACTGCACCTTAGCCTAAATTAAGATTTAACTAAAAAAAAGAAAATTAACCTCAAAATATATTTAATTAGCTAAGCCCTCCTTGGGCTGTTGAGCCATTGACAAAAAAAACAAACTATAACAAGCAGCTTTTTGTTTGTCAATGGCGCAACAGCCCTATGAAGGGCTGTTGAAGGGCTGTTCATATTCACCAAACTATACAGTCCATCCAAGCGAAGAAGACACTCAGGCAAGACAGGAAAACGACTCCATCCCGGCCAATACCATCCCAAAAGCCATAAATTCTAAAAAAAACCCACAGCCCCCGAACCAACACCGACCGAGCCGAAGCCACCCCCACCCCGCCAGAATGCCCTCCCAGTCCGGACAGAAAATACAGCAGGCGAATAATCATCAACCAGGAAAGAAGTAACGTGTGGTTAGCACGTCGAACCTCTCAACCATAAGCCAGTCTTCACAACCAAGTGAAGATGCAGAACACCTCTGAATAACATGCAGTTAATCAGTTAGAGTGTAATGCAATAATTTACTATTCCTCCAGAAACGGGAAACGACTGACTGTCTTTACAAACGACAGCCAATCTCCCAAAGGAGGGAATAACAAGCAGCTGCAACCTACTAAATTATATCTTGTTAAAATTAATTTGAAATTGATGATAAATGTTTTTTCAATTACATTAATTAAAATTGAACTAATTGATGTTAATGACTGAGAAACAACTAATAGATCACCTGATTGATGGTGAGAATGGTGATAATGGGAAGTCTCAAGTTGAGGTTAGTTATAATGTTTATTTGGTTGAAAACTCGAGTTCATTGATACAGGAGACTAATAAATTGATGCATTCATTCATTATTATTTATAGTTTGATTTATTATGTTCGTAATACATTATTTACTATGTACAATGCCACATTAACAATGCCAATTGTTTAAGTATTCATATCAATGTCAAAGGCAACATTATAGCTGACGCCATGAAGTTAGGCGGTTGGCCAATGACTGTTATCAATTCTCAGCTCTGTCAGGACAGTCTGAAGCTGTCTTCAAGAGCTAATTAGTATAGCTGGGGGCGCTCTCGTTTCGATGTACTCTCGCAGACAGCTCGCCGACAGTCCTGACAGAGATGAGAATTGATAGAAGTCATTTGCCAACCGCCTAAATTCGTGGCGTCAGCTAACAAGAATATCGATCGAAACCAAGGCGGAACCTTTGGCGTTATAAGGAACTTGTATTGGTCCATTTAGTTAATGAACGCTGATTAACTCTGAGTGTTGAATTAAGTTTGATTAAATTAAATGAAATAATTTCAAACTTAATTCAATATTAATTATTAATCAATTATTTAATTAATTCGTAATTAGAATGTTTTCGACAACAGTAATACTTTTTTGTGAGAACCTCATTTTGTCCGTGCGATGGGAATAAAATGTAAGTATAGACTAGTATAGAGTATATAGGATAGAGTAGCCAAATAACAATGCATTGCCCATCGCTGATGTCCATATCTCCGTTAAACTTTTATAATTCTTGAACAAATATTGACCAAGCTGTACTCATTTTCCCATCTTGCCAGAGGATCTTCTTTGCTTGGACAGACTATACTTAGATCATGAAATTTCATTCACAGAGTGCGCGGGCTACACATCCCAAGCAATCACGTTATATTAGCCAATAGTATAATTTGTATCTTTAATGAATATTACCTACTTCTTGAGAGAAACTCATTAAGCCCTTTTTGAAGGACGACTTTCTGATACGCAGTAGTGATACTAAAGTTCAAAATTGATACGCAATCCTACAGGAAGGAAGCTCATTGACACAAAATGAGCGCAGCGTGGAGTTGCAAAGTGAGGTTAGCTCATTTGACAATGCTGAAAATAGGGGGAAAATAACTATTGTCTCTCTGAAACTTGGTGTTTCACTATTATTTTACATCAATTCAACTTAGAAAATACCTCAACTAAGTTTAAATTCTCTCAAAATGTTTAATAACCGAAAAATAAAATCAGCTTAGTTCCAATACAGCGGCGATCCATGAGCATCGCAAATGTCTTGTATCAACGAGCTTCCTTCCTGTATCATTTTCGGTATTTGTATCACTACTGCGTATCAGAAAGCCACCGTGTAAAGAGGCTGCAACATTGTTTTTTTTTTTTAATCAACTCATATCCCATAACTGGGGTCACCAATATGCTATTAACATTATATAAATGTATAAAATCGGAAGAAATTAATACGGTATTTTAGAAATCAATCAAATATTTATTTATTTTGACCCTTGAACAATACAATTTATCAAAAGAAACAAGTTTTATAAGAAAATGTAGAAAATGTATATACATCTTGAAGAAGGTTTATCAATAATGTTTCATATACAGAAATAATGCTAAAAAATGTCAAAATAAAAAATACTACTTGCTAAATTATAAAATTTGCATGGAAAAAAGTTTTTGGTGCTGGAATCATTCACTCACAGTTTCACACACTTGAATAATACATGTGTCTATAAAATTATTAGTGATGAAAGTTAGCTGATGAACAACATCTCAATATATTCAGGTGGAGAAAAAATAAGCCAGATGATAAGTTTTTTGAAAATAATCATGCTATTGACTCTTTTTATATGATCAGGTATATTATTGAAGAATTTAGAACTAAGAAGGACAAAGGATTTTTGGAAAAAAGTTTTGTAAACTTTAGGTCGCCTTAAAAGACTGTTTGCGGCACTTCTAGTACTATATAAGTAATTGCCCTCGTACAGTTGCCTTCTACGATCCCCTGATTGCATGAAATGAGAAATGAAAATTATAACTATACCATTTAGTGCTTATCAACATCCCAGTGCTTATAATGAATATTTCAAAAAATATTGTAAGACATTTTAAACTCAAATGAAACAGCAATTGATTCATTAAAGCCAAGATAATTGACATTTATTTGGTTGTTGTGTTATAGGATTCAAATGGTATGAACCGACAGGCGCAACTATTATGTGAAATGTTTCCTTCGGTTTGTACATTGGAAGTACGCCATTGCCTGACCATTGCCAATGGAGACATTGCTCGTGCCGCTCAAATTTTGCTTCACCGACAAGAAACTGGACAGAGCCTCACTCCATCCACTGCAGTCATCCAGGTAATTCAAATTATCAAGATGGGGTGATGTTGTACTTGTGTGGAAAACGTTGCTTTTATGGTCGAGCAAAGAAAACATTCTGGCAAGATGGGAAAATGACTCCAGCTTGGTTCAAAACAATTATAAATTTAGTCTCAAACTGTAGAAAACATTATGCTTTACAAAAATTGAGAACAAATTTATTATTTTTGAACCAATATTGACTAAGCTGGAGTCATTTACCCATCTTACCAGAATGTCTTCTTTGCTCGACCAGACTATACCAAGTAGGTTTCATGGAAATCGCATATCTTATTTTGTTTTGAATTTGTTTTCACTTACTTCAATCATACCATTATTATTCTATTCCCCAGAAGTTTCTCGCTGTATACTCTTCGTTCACATTTTTCTTTGACACATTTACGGTCAACAAATTACTTTTTTTATGATTAATGGGAGCATTCTTGAAGCGACAAAAACTAATTTATTTACTATCAGCAATACTTTACCTATCTGATTCATTCCCTTGATATTTTTAAATCCGTTTTCCATCTCTTGTAAAGAGATCAATCAATGGGTTAAGTGGAAGAGGGGGCTCTTGTGCCTCAACTTCGCCCACATCACTTGTGTATTTCACTAAGTGGAAAATAAAGGCATCTATCTACCATGTTGTTAAATTTGCTCTTTCTAATTTTTTTTCAGTCCACTAGTACACACCAGAAGTCAGTGGTTAATGACGAAGAGCTCAAATCACGAATAATAGCTCGCTATAGCTTTGTCGATAAAGATGACGACATTCGTGAGCATAGACCAGTTGCTCCAAAATCTGTAAGTTTCTTATTTTAAATACTTAAATTCTATGATTTTCAATTGATTTCGTATGTTCTTCCATGATTACATTTAACAGATAATGTATGATACATTATTATAAATTACATCATGAAGTAGTTATACTTTCATTAAATTATTGTACCCGTATCGACATCAAGTATGGAACTGAATTTGTCCTGTTACCGCTCAAGTGATCACATATAAATATTTTCTCCGTCACGAGTAAATTTGATAATGATTATCATAATATATTCAATAATTATATACGTAGGTTAGAGCAACATGCTAATTCCCTAAACTGCTCCTCTAGCAATTTATACAACAGTTCAAAACTAGGTTATCATGAAACTTCATATTGGAAATTCTCACTTGAATGTTAGAAGAGGTGTTACTGTGGTGATTACCTAATTTTTATTTCTATTGCATTAAAAAAAACATTAATGGTAGCCCTGTAGAACAAGTCAATATGATATACGGTACATAGTGGCATTTATAGTGTTGTAGATAGAACCAGGGGTCTCAATTCCGCCACAATAAAGACAATTAATCAATCAATCAATTGACGCCTTTTATTATCGGGACTACTCTATTATTTTCTCCATTTTCTATTGTCTCCTTCCTTGTAACATTGCAAAGGAACCACTCTATTGTTTCCTCTTTTATTTATCATCTAATAAAATTTGAAAGGGAGTACTCTATTGTTATTCATAACATACAATTTGGCTGGAACCTAAGAATTTGAGCTAAATCTATTGGAACAGAAATTTCTACTTAACCTAAGAATTTGGACTATATTTTAATGAAAAATTGTATTAGAAATACTAGGCTGTTCTTTCCTCCATCATGTATGTTTTTCTTTAGATGAATAAATTAATAACATCTCTTGTCTCCTCTCTTATAATATTTTAATATTATAGGAGCCCAAGAAATTGGTTCGCTACAGAGACAACAAGATAGTGTCAATGAAAGGCGAGAGATTCACTGAGGTGAAGAAGGATGATGAGGAAAGCCTGAAGAAGAGCTACGTCAGCTTAAAGCCTTCGCGCCAATTCAGGTTTCATTGATGACACGAGCCTTTGGCCGAATGTCATCTCATCCTAATGTCTTGACACCTACCCAACCGTAGAACGTTTCACCTTGTTTCCTTGGAGTTGACGGTTCTTAAGTACATTTGTAGAGCGTTTAGGCATGAAAATAAACTGGCATTTGGTTGCATTGAATTTCCTTTCAATGTGAATACATTGTTTATTTTGAGAGGTATCTCATCACTTGACATACATTCGATGAGAAATGTTTTGTGTCGAAGATGGTGTTTATATCTATCGAAACTGTTTTCTATAGTATTGTTGTTGTTGTTATTATTATCATGTTTATTACGACTGTCATGGATTGCTCAGTGCTGCAATCTAGTCGAAAAATCCACAAATTGTTTTGTGTTTGGGACTCAAAGAAAAAGGGTGATATTAAGAATTAAGGCTGCATCAAAATTCCTGTGTGTATGACAGTACATGTCAAGCCCAGGTTATATCTATCGTACAGATTTCACGTTCCTACTCATGACCGAAATCTCGGTTTTGGGACCGGTCACATGACGGATGGTTGCGGCTGGCCGCATTCCAGTCCGTTGCCTCAGACTGACGGATCGGAACGCTGTATGATAGGTATGACCCGGGCTTAGTGTGCAGCTCATTCAAGACAAGTGATTGATTCCTGATGTTTTCCCTTCTTCTTAGATTAAATCTATCGTTGTAATTCCAGATGCATTTTTGTTCTAGTCTCCAGGTTTGACCAGTTTTTTATTATCACGTCTTAGGATAGTATTTTGATTTTCTATTTTCATTGTAATCAATAATTTAGGTATAATTTATCTATCGACTGATTTATAGTAGAACCTTTCAATAGCAGTTATTTTATAGGTATGATTTTATTAATGTGGCCTTCACACCTCATTCCAATTTCTCACTGTGTAGAATTATAACGCATAGTGGTATGTGTAGCACATAGAGCCACTTTTAAATAATTGTAATAATATAAACAGATAAAACTAACACTAAGATACTCAACTTACTTTGTGATTCATGGAATATTTCGGCTGCTAAGGCATGCCTTTCTCAACCAAGACTGAAATATATGTATTTATGATATAATATGTATATAACTTATCACACTGAATATTATATTACATGAATATACAGGGTGTTTCAGGAGGAATGTGCAATACTTCTCAGGCTGATTCCTTACACCAAGTAGACAAAAACGTTCCACGGGACCAACCCCCAAAAACGCATTGTTACAGAGATAACGATGGCGGAAAATTGAGATTTTTCAAAATATATTAATTTTTCTAATTTTTTAGAGACTTTAGTAAGGTTCTAAAATAATAAATTCCTATGTAAAATTAGCTGAGAAATTCAATGAATCCAGTTCCAAGTTTGTAACTTTAACGGTTATTGAGATAATTGGATAAATATGCTAGAAAACGCCATTTTTCAACAATACGGGTTATAACTGGATAAGGAATCATAAAATTGTATTTTTTATTAATGGAAGTTGAAGAGAGTCGGATTCTAAAGAAAAAGTTGAATGGCGGTGATTGTGTAAATCTTACCCAAAGCTCAGAAATGGCGATCAAAAATCGCAAAATTGACAAAACATAGCACAAGAGATGAATTTGTGTTTGGTAGCGATTTTGCGATTTTTTGATCTTTATTTCTGATATTTGGGTAAGATTTATACAATCGCCGCCATTTAACTTTTTCTTTAGAATCCGACTCTCTTCAACTTCCATTAATAAAAAATACAATTTTATGATTCCTTATCCAGTTATAACCCTTATTGTTGAAAAATGGCGTTTTCTAGCATATTTTCAATTATCTCAATAACCGTTAAACTTGGAACTGGTTCATTGAATTTCTCAGCTAATTTTTGGAGGAATTTATTATTTTAGAACCTTACTGACTTTAAAAATTAAAAAATTAATATATTTTGAAAAATCTCAATTTTCCTCCGTTGTATCTCTGTAACAATGCGTTTTTGATTGATCCCGTGGAACTTTTTTGTCTACTTGGTGTAAGGAATCAGCCTGAGAAGTATTGCACATTCCTCCTGAAACACACTGTATATTAAATGTATCACTTTATTTTGTATTGTAAATAACCAATATCAAATTGAATTGTATTATTGTATCATGATTACGCTTTCAACTGAATTTTGAAAATAGCTAGATTCTCAACCATTAGAAACTACAACTCTTGCTAAATTTTATTTATTTGTACTTCAAAGCAATAACAGTATTAAGTAACTAAAATACCAAACAGTATTTCCTTGATTTGAAAACGATTATTAAGCTGAAAACGATCAATAGCTGTATTAAATTAATGCTCTCACATCACATAATTCATTTTGTCTATTTAGAATAATATGATAAATGAATTCTTATCGTTGCCTATGCAAAAAGACTGGCTGGACCAGTCTTATATTTTTAAGCAACTTGATGTTTCTAAGAACTTGATATATTTCTTGATAGGTAGTGTTATTAAATAACTTGAATTTAATGTTATTCTCTCAGTGTACAGTAGTTAAGGACTATGTCAATTAAATAATGTTTTGGTATTATTCTGATTAATTGGAGAAAATGAAATTTTAAGAAGAAAAATTCACCAAGATAGAAAATTTCAAACTAAACTGATGGAATTTTATTAATTTCAAGTAATGATTGTTTTTTGAAGGATGTTGATACTTTATTGAAATATTGGCCATGAATCATATTGTTATCAAATTATATTAAATCTAGAATAGCATATAAACAAAAATTCAGGAATAAAATTTCAATCTAGCTCTTGGAATAAGAGACATTAAAGACGATTCTCATAAAAGTATAAATATTAAATAAGACTAAAATTTCTTCTCAATTTGATACATCTAACGTCATTAGGGCATGATGTACAATTTACCTCGCTCTTAATTTAGTAAAATTGAGATGATAAATGTTTTGTAAATAAATTTATTGGCATCTACTTAGTTCATTCTGAACACATCACTTTAATTCTGCACAGTTGGGTTGGGATGAGGTAATTTTGGTATCATAACTTAATTCGTTTGGTTGATTGATAACTTAATTTTATATTTGATGACTTAATGATTTTACTATTTAATAATTTTATACATTTTCAACTTTTCATTATCCAATGTATACTGATCACAAAGTATTTAGTTACGAAATAGTAACATTTTTCATTGATTTAGCTTTTGCATTATAGTATCAAGTGATCAGTTTGTGAGTGTACCTTGTAATGTTACGTAAGAGTAAGATAAAATGTTTCAATTATTTACTAACTCATTCAATTTTATGTTTTTAATTTACATTAGAATACAAGTAGCGACACTTGATACGTTCCTTATTAAATTAGATGTGTTATTAGACCAACCTAGTAGTAAATTACTCAACCTTGATTGGGGGAAAATGATCAATTACTCTTGACAGGAATGAGTTATGCTCTTTCTCGAGTATAAAGCTTTACAACACCAATTATAAAATTTCTTCTGTCGATAGACTATGATTACTGATAGACCTGATGATATAATTTTTTGGTCTCACCAACTCATAAAATTGTATCATTTGCAAAGACTGTTTTGACGAAGAAAAAACAAGTGTACACTTATAACTGTTTACTATTTAGTCTGCCATGAGTGAATTAGTACAGTATTATAATAATATGCGTACTGTAATTGTATGTATCCAAGATGGATGTTGTTATGGTTAGTATTGAATTGTTGCACTAGGTTTAAGTGAAATCGTGTGTTGGTGCGTGCGCGTATGTGTGTGTGTAAATTTAGTCAAATACGAGGTCTCTCGTACACGGATAGAGCTAGAATCAGATGGGAGTATCCGGAATACTCCAAGATTTATTGAAAAATAGTGAGATGTGAGTTGAGTTGAAATATGTGATTTTAGTCTTCTATCGAAATTAATAGTTAATAATATATTTCAATAATTCTTGTGCTCTCTCTCCATTCTCTCTACTGCAATAAAAAGATGTTCTTAATAGAAAGACTATCATCACTCCAGTGTTTAAATGATGTTATTATGAGTTCAGCTGTCGCATAGTAGATTTTTTTCACTGCCTCTAGTAATAGTGTTTTCAAATGTATTTTCCAATGTATATCAATTCAGCACAAAGTTGATTTCAACTATGTAGAAATAGTTATGTGATCTCTAGTAGTGAATAATTTTTGTAATTCTGGTATATTTTAATAATTTTTGTATTAGAGATGTGTGAATACAATATTGAAGATTTTGTTTCTGTTTTATCTACTTAACTGATTCATATGGTAACCTAGATTCTTGATACACTTTATTACGATGTATTTCGGTGATTTAGATTAAGAATATATCCAGATTTATGATGAAAAAAATAAGTCAATTGAATTAGTTCCAGTTATAATGAACTGAAATTTAATATTGTACTTTCAATTGACTAAAATGGCTTATCTTGTAAAATATGCTTTAATATTTGTCTTATCAACTAAAGTTTAAATTAAAAGTTATTTCTTCTGTTATTGTAATTTAATATAACAGTTAACTGACTTGTTGACTTGCAAATTATATTAAAGTAAATAGGAATTTTATGAAAATCAATTCAACAATCTTACTGGCTTTAAATTTCAAGAATCTTATAATCTTAATAAAATATCTACTATTTAGTATTGGTGATCAATAGAATAGTCTAGCACGCAATCTTTGATTCAATTTATTTCAGTAATGAAATATCAATATATTCTAAAGTACTTATCCAAACGCTTATGAAATTTATGTATGCAAAGTTCAAATTAACACCATTCGCTGCGTATGAATTTTTGTAGGTATTGTTTGCGGAATATTTTGACATAGTTTTCGATGAATTTGCAATTTAGAAATGAAGTTCCAAGTAAATTTTTATCTACTTTGTAGTTTTTTGAAATTTTTCGAATAAGTGATAAGAAATACTTAATATAATAGGGAAATTATAGGAATATATTAAATTTTGATTAATAGAGTGTAATGTAGGGTTATAATATGAAATTATAAATCTCAATTATGATTGATGAGATCTTTGAGTTTCAATAATATCTCTCAAATAGTGAAACACCAATTATAAGACATAACTTTGTTCATATATGATTTTCTGGTGTTACTACTGTACGCTATACTAGCATATTACATTACATGGGTTTTAGAGTAGGTTCAAAGATTGAATGATAAGATGCTTGTTCAAATGAATGAGCTGAAGAGTCAACAAATTTTGAAATTGCAATACTAGAAGTAATATAAAGTTAATAAAATATAAACAAACATTAAATTAATAGGGATTGTAATAATAGATTATAAGAGCAAAAAGGTGAGAAAACATTTATTAAAAAAGTTTTTTTTCATCAATTTAGAATTGATTTTCAGTGGGATGATTCAAGAAGAGCGCCGGTTTTAATATACCAAATTAAGAGGGTTATTTAAACAAAAAATTGGAAATAAATAGATCAAAATGATCATATGATTTTCCGATTTAATGTATGGAAAAACATGTCTTGCATGTGTCCTCCTATACTGCGCTGGCTCGCATCAATTATGCTAATGTAATTCACTATTATAGTGTGGATACACATTCTGACAATATGGGAACGTGACTAGGCCCACAGCTCAGTCAATATTGGTTCAAAAATCATAAATTAAGTCTCAAATTGTAGGAAACATTCTGCTCTACAAATTGAGCCCAAATTTATAATAATTATTGAACCAAAACTAACAGAGCTAGAGTTCTTCTTTGCTTGATCAGACTATAATAGTTGATCACATGGACAGAGTTGATGCGTGCCATACACATGCATGACATAATTTTTCATACAAGAATTCGGAGAGTCAGATGAACATTTTGATGTATTTATTCTCAGTTTTCCGTTTAAATAAACCTCTTAATTTGATGTATTACCCCTACGCTGTAAAGGCAGAAGGGGTCAAGAAAAAGAAGAAGAGAAGAATTTGATGTATTAAAACCGGCGCTCTATTTGAATCACTCTATACTTAGTAGTGTTCTAGAAAATATGTTGATCATTTACACATGAAATCAAGAAATGCAACCTATTTTAATTTTAGAGAAAATTAATCATTTTATACATGTAAGATAGAGTTCTAGTTACTTTGTTCACCTGTTACAAACCAAAAGTGTATTAGTTAGAAATTATGAATCAATTGTGCCCACACATGAAAATTAACGGATTGAAAATACCCAAATTAAGATATATTAAAAATGTTCCAATGTACAATATTATAATAATTATAAAAAATGAATACAGAAACATAAAATTCCACCTTTTCAAGTAACTGTGTCGTTCATCTGTTATTTATAAGTATAGTCTGTCCAAGCAAAGAAGACTCTGGCAAGATAGGAAAATGAATCAAGCTTGGTCAATATTTGTTCAAGAATTTCAAATGTGGTCTTTAATTGGTCCAAAATGTTTTCTACAACTTGAGACCAAATTTATAATTTTTGAACCAATATTGACCGAGATGGAGTCATTTCCCTATCTTGCCAGAATGTCTTCTTTGCTTAGACAGACTATAGTGTATCCTTTAAAGCCCATCATGTTTTTTGATGTAGATCGACCCCCCATAATTAATTAGGCTGAGAACAGACGAGCAGCAAACTGTCACAATAAATTAGCGATTGGAGAATCTCACACATAATCCACACAAGCAGCTACTGCTTGAAAGTGCGTTTATTTGCAGCATGTTTGCAAACTTTTACATTTAGTTTTAACTCTTGAGCATTAGCCCAGACTAGAGAATTAAAATCCATAGCTTGTATAGTAAATAAATAATCTCCATATTTTCATAGTTTGTGGCATGAGCAACATTCAGCTGTAAAAATCTGCGACAGTTTACTGATCTTCTGGCCGCAGCTGATCTGTTCTTTAGTATGCTTCCTTCGGTGAATGTACAATTTATAAATTTTCAATTTGGAACTTACTTTTTGGATGGAAGCTTTACTAAAGTGTTCGTGTGTTGAGGCTTTAGTAAAAGCTTTATTGAAACAGTAGTTACACAATAATATGAATCTTTTGGAAGTGATATTGTGGTAGTTATCTATATTATTTTATTATTTAGCGTATGGCTTTCATAGTGGGGAGACCCGAGGGCTGTCCCACTTCGCCGACACAACCTTGTTCCGAAAATAAGAAACATTTATGATGTTATACACAAATTACACAGTACTTTGGATTCAAAAAAGTTATTTTAAATTCAGAAAGTCTGTAAACACCAAAACACAAATCGAAAACACTTATCCGAGACTAGATCTATATTAATTAATGAAAAGTCAAGATGTTGTCAAATGAATCTTGTCTGTTCCGCAACATCTTGTCTTTTAATAATATGAGTAGTCCTCAATCACAACTCTAAAAGTTTTGAAATATTGTCATATTGTTAGATTTTGTTGTAATGCAAACAAAAAACACCTTTTTAGATTCATGAATTGGGGACGTGAATACTATACTCGGGACGTTGTACTGCTATAAATATAAAAAATGATTGATCTATCTATATTTGTATTCCATATGAATAGCATTTAAATAGTGGCCTGTAACCAATAGACTATTAAAATTTTTGTTTGATTTTCATGAATGGTTTATGGTGCACGAATCTCTAAAAGATTCAAAATGTTATTAATATTAGATTTTTTTATTTTCATGAAAGGTTTTTGGTTCACAATTCTATAAAAGGTTACTGTTTGTAAACTGTTTGTGCCCCTTTTCACTGAGTGTTTGGAGTGAATTCAATCCTCTTGGTGTAATAATTCATTGTATATTGCTTGGAATGCGTTTTTCAACATTTTCAGTAAAGTCTCTGGGTTACAGATTTTTTGAAAAAAATTTGCTCAATGGAATATGAATGGAAATTGTACATGTACCTGATTTTATTCCAGAGATGAATGGAAGATTTTAACTTCAATTAGTGCGCTAGAGTGGAACTTTTTTCGAAAACTTGAAGATGATTTATTAAAAGCATTTGTTTGTTGTATTTGTTGAGGCTGTAAATCTTGTTATGTACAGAAATCGTGGGAAAATCTGTAGAAAATTGTATTTTGGACAAGTTGAAATCGATTAATGAAAGTATTTGGAAATCACAAAAGAAAAGTGTACAGTACAAATAAACAAGAAAGCAATTTATTAATATGAAACAACGGATAGATTAATTTTCTTACCTTATATTACCTTTTATAAATTGTCATAATGAAATCTAATTCTCTTCGTGAATTACTAAAATAATTTTATCTATATGATATGGATAACTAGACCCAACTTTCAAACTTATTGTAGCCTATAACAGTTGTACAAGTGCAATAAGAATATAATCGAGAATATAATAATAATGTTGATCCATGCAACATAATTTCTCTTCTCAATATAATGCTGATGTCCACTGTTTAGTTTGGAGCTTTAAAATATTATTTTACAAATAATTGAATTTCACAGTTAAAATCATTTTACAATATTATGGATTGTCAAAATTTTAGCACAAGGAAAATAATGATGAAAGTTGCAATAAGATCTACCTCTTGAACCCACAAGTTGTGGAACAAAAACACATCTTATCTCATAAAAAAGATGCACTTATATTCTACTAATCTGTAGGATATTTTAGTGATTATAGTGATATTTTGTTTTAATTCGTGTCCCAACCTGCATTGTATGTAATTTATTTGTATCATCACAATTCTTGCCAGTCTGGATTCTTTTAAGGGGTAGAAGAATGAAAATGATCAAACTCACAATCTATTGGATTGACAAGTTTTATTGATTGAAGCTGTTAACTCACCAGGCATATTTACTACCAGTTTTTTAGGTAGTCCACGTTACTCTATTGAAAATGAGTAAAAATATAAAATACAGTCTACATCTCAAACAGCATGAAATGAGATTGAGCAACTTTAAGATAAATGATTAGACTATAATTATGTAGTACTTTATTTGTCTTTTCAACATAAATGTACCTGTATGTGATCAGCTACACATGTTTACAGTGTCCATTTGCTGATATTTGATCAAAAACTAAAAGTCTAAAAGGTTTCAATTCTACAGTTTATCCACATGCAGAGCTAGTAATATCCTTCTGTGGTAGATGTCACTACTGTCGTAGTAGTGCTGGTAGGCGTACCTGTACTAGTTTCACTTGATGCAGTTGAAGCATTTGAAGTTTCAGTACTTGATGAACTAGTTTCAGCACTTGTTGACAGCGTTTCACTGCTTGATGTTGCAGTTGACGTACTTATTGATGCATTTGAAGTACTTGTTGAACCAGCTTCAGTGCTTGTTGATTCAGTTGAAGTATTTGGTGAACCAGTTTCAGTACTTGATGATTCAGTTGGAGAACTCATCAATGTAGTTGAAGAAGGTGTTGATTCAGATGAAATACTTGGATATTCAGTTGAAGTGCTGGTTGATGCAATTGTAGTAAATGATGAACCAGTTGACGTACTTGTTGATTCAGGTGAAGTACTTAATGATGCAGTTGAAGTGCTGCTTGATTCAGGTGATGTACTTGGATATTCAGGTGAAGTACTCAATGATGTAGTTGAAGTGCTGATTGATTCAAATGATGTACTTGGATATTCAGGTGTAGTACTTGATACTGCAGTTGAAGTGCTGGTTGATTCAGGTGATGTACTTGGATATTCAGGTGAAGTACTCAATGATGTAGTTGAAGTTCTAGGTGATACTGTTGAGGTACTTGTTGATTTAGGTGGAGTACTAGGTGATACTGTTGAGGTACTTGTTGATTTAGGTGAAGTACTAGGTGATACTGTTGAGGTACTTGTTGATTTAGGTGAAGTACTAGGTGATTTGGTACTTGTTGATTTAGTTGAAGTACTAGGTGATAAAGTACTTGTTGATTTCGGTGAAGTACTAATTCTTGGATATTCAGGTGATGTACTCAATGGTGCAGTTGAAGTGCTGGTTGATTCAGGTGAAGTACTGGGATATTCAGGTGAAGTACTTGAAGATGCATTTGGAGTGCTGTTTGAATCAGGTGACGTACTAGAACTAGATGATGTAGTTGAAGTGCTGGTTGATTCTGGTGATCTACTTGGATATTCAGGTGAAGTACTAGAACTAGATGATGTAGTTGAAGTGCTGGTTGATTCTGGTGATCTACTTGGATATTCAGGTGAAGTACTAGAACTAGATGATGTAGTTGAAGTGCTGGTTGATTCTGGTGATCTACTTGGATATTCAGGTGAAGTACTAGAACTAGATGATGTAGTTGAAGTGCTGGTTGATTCTGGTGATCTACTTGGATATTCAGGTGAAGTACTAGATGGTGTTGTTGAAGTACTGGTTGATTCAGGTGTTTTACTTGGATATGCAGGTGGACTGCTTGTTGGTGCAGTTGAAGTACTAGGTGATGGTGTTGAGGTACTTGTTGATTTAGATGAAGGGCTGGTACCTGGATATGCATTTGAAATTCTGGTACTTGGATATTCAGGTGAAGTACTTGATGGTGCAGTTGAAGTACTGGTTGATTTAGGTGTAGTACTTTCATATGCAAGTGAAGTACTTGTTGGTGCAGTTGAAGTACTAGGTGATACTGTTGAGGTAGTTGTTGATTTAGGTAAAATAGTACTTGGATATTCTTGTGAAGTACTGGTTTGTGCAGTGGAAGTACTAGGTGATACTGTTGAGGTACTTATTGATTTAGTTGAAGTACTGGTACTTGGATATGCATTTGAAGTTCTGGTACTTGGATATTCAGGTGAAGTGATCAATGATGCTGTTGACATGCTGGTTGATTCAGGTGAAGAGCTGGTACTTGGATATTCAGATGAAGTACTTGATGGTGCAGTTGAAGTACTGGTTGATTCAGGTGTAGTACTTGGATATGCAGTTGAAGTACTTGTTGATGCATGTGAAGTACTAGGTGATACTGTTGAGGTACTTGTTGATTTAGGTAAAGTAGTACTTGGATATTCTTGTGAAGTACTGGTTGGTGCAGTGGAAGTACTAGGTGATACTGTTGAGGTACTTGTTGATTTAGGTGAAGTACTGGTGCTTGGATATGCAGGTGTTGTACTGATACTTGAATATGCATTTGAAGTTCTGGTACTTGGATACTCAGGTGAAGTACTTAATGATGCTGTTGACTTGCTGGTTGATTCAGGTGAAGTACTTGGATATTCAGGTGATTCACTGGTATTTGGATATTCAGCTGATGAACTGGTACTGGGATATGCTGTTGAAGTGCTTTGTGATTTAGTCGGAGTAGCTATTGATGAGGTTGATGTACTTCTTGTACCCTTTACAGTAGTGGTTGATGCCATATGAGTGCTTGGTAATGTAATTGCTGTACTCCTCTTGGGGGTTGTTGATGTGCTTGGTCTACTGCCATGATGTGGCTTTGGTCCATGTCCAGGCTTTTTTACACATCTCCCCCATTTACTTGTGAATACAGCATCCTCGTCACAACGTATTGCCAAGGTATAATTATTTCTACAAAGAAAATACATGTTTGGTTCAACTTTGGATGGTATTACTGTGTTATCCTTACATTTTCCTCTCATAGCAAAGGCCACTTTTGCATTTTGAACACAAGCACACTTTTTGAAGTAGTGCTCAAAGTAACAACCATAATTGCAGTCAGTCATGTGAAGGATGAACTCCAGCTCGTGTATCAAACATGTGAAGTATCTTTTCAAACTTTTTTCTACTATAAGGTCTCCTTTATCTTTGCACAAATGATGTTTGTCATGAACATAAACCTGTGAATGGATACAACATTTATTAGTTTATTTTCTGTTTGTAAACCAATTCGAACTTATGAACTACAAACTCAAAAATGAACAGAACGAAAAATTGATTCTGAAGACAACTGAATAAAACATTTATAAGATTCTGAATAAAACATTCATTCAACTACCCTTCCAATCATATATTTCTCATCTAATCAGAATTATTCATCAATGTAACTCTTTGTAGAGAATAATATATTAATATGGTTACTGTTTTCTTTAGAAAAATTGAGACTGTGTTGGAAAAAGGACCGATGACAATAATCTATCTAAAATAAGATAAGAACTAAATTTCCAAACTCCACCGCTCATTCGTCAAATATTAGAAACACCCTATTTCTGAATATTGGTGTCGTCAGCATGTAAACTATAGGCGGACGTATGGGTTGGTCCGTAGGGGATTCCACTTGGTGAAGATGGGAAGGTTTAGACTGCCCCCGGGAAAATTTTGAAAAATATGACATTAAAATGGCTTCTGAACTCTAATTTAAACTTAAATTAATCTCTATTTGTTAATACAAATTGCTTTCTTACCAAGCAAGCTTTTATTATTAGAAGGCCGATTTGTTGTTTTTTGAGGGTGATGCCCAGAGCTCTTATAGGCTTCTGCGTGGGTAATGAGAGGAATGATGATGGGAGATTACGACTACTTTTTAGTTACCAGTAGTCGGGGCTTATCGTCTCCTGCGAAAGACGAGTGGCCGTATCTATGTGATTGTGCTATGATTGAATAATTTTTCCCCCGGTTATGATTTGAACTTGGTCCTCTTGGTTATCAGACCGGCGCGTTATCACGTACTTCAACTTCACCCAATTATTATTGTTTGTTTCAAACTGAATTAAATCTTATTAAACAGAACACAGAATGAAGTGTAGACAACACTGATTATTACTCTATGAAAAAATTAATATGTGTTTGCATAATAATTAAAAAACAATAACTTGGTGTATTTGTTGAAAGCTCATTTTTCATAATTAAAACAACTAGCCTATATTTTTCAAATATTTCAAAATTGGCGTGTTGGAAAGAGGGGGTGTGGGGATGGTCTGGATCAGTTAGGGAGACAATACCGCTACTACGTCTCATGTCAGGCGTGTGTTACTATTACTATTACATTTTACGCGTAGTATTCAGTGAAATACGGTACAGTATTTGTATATTACAGTAGAAACTCGATTAACTGACACTCTTTCCGTCACTCTCTGGTATTCGTCACTGCTAATCTGCTATTGTACACACATAGTCCCGGTCCCAAAGGTGACGGTTAACAGAGGTTCTACTGTAATTGTTTTGATTTTCGCGTAGTATTTCAATTGTATTACTAGATTTTTCATATTGTATCTGTTTTGGACGCTTTCCATTCCTTCTGTCATAACTTAGATCCAACTTCAAAAGGGGTTCCAAAATTATTATTTCGTGTAAAAGTTTATTTGTATGCGTTAGGTATTCTTAAGGGTGTAGTATAGTATGCACACAGATTTAAAAAAATAAAAGATGGATGGTGTGTAAAATTCGCTCATTATGAGATTGAATGCAAAACGGGATAAAAAATATTTTCTAATTTAATCGGTACACTTACGTTTTTAGGTGAACATTGATGCTCGGTTGAGAATTGTAGAGCTATGATGAAAGCAAAAATTATGAAAGAAACCATATTCATTTTCACTGCACAACTGAGGATGAAATGATTGTTCACTCTCTCAATCACTTTCACATAAAATCGTTTCCAAGTTCAGGAATAAACATCATCACGTTCCAACACTTCATTTTTAAGAATACAGTATTATGGACCGCATTTAAATTGGTTTGTCACATGACTAACTTTCTTGTTAATTACTTCAGGATGACTGAATTGCTAATTTTCAGGTTATTGTAGCTCTTTAAGAATTGTTTTTGTTATCGATCAACAATGCTTAGAGTTATTAAGCATGCATCTTCTACTTTCCATGAACTGTATAAATTTTCACCAATTCTCTGAGCTTAATCATAACAAAAAATTTGTTTGGATGGCCACTTGATGGAGAGCAATGTGGAGCGTTTAACTGGAATTTCGTCTCTTTAAAAAATTATGAATCCAACATTTCTTGGAAACATTGGTATTTATTTATCTATTTTTATTTATAATTGCACTGTCAGGTCCGATAATGCCTATGGTAAACTGCAAGCACTGAAACACAGTAGACAAGAACAATAAAGTAATGCTAATTACATTTCAAATACAATAAATATATTACTTGGCCTGTACATAAAATAACTATCCCTTAATTGTTTCATAGGTAGAACATTATTTTCTTAATCAGCCACATCTACATTACTCTGAAAAGCTTCATTTCTCCTTTCTGTTTAATGACCATCTCTGACGATGCATTTTAGTAGGGACACGATTCATTTTTAATGACCTTTTTCTTGTTGAAAAATTCAAAACTTCCAAGTATTCTTTCAAATTTCTTATTCTTATGTATTTTGTCGTATTGCCGTAATTTGTGTATTCTTATGTATTGGAACATAGAACATGTATAATATCAGCTATACATGCATACTAACATATAATACTATGTACTATCTAATACTTCGAATTCAATTCAATTCTCGATTTATTGTTATTTAACTTCGATTAAAGCTTTTCCTTAATATTTCTATTGAATTGGTGTACTTTTTCAAACTTTTTTCTGTCATTAGAACGGTATAGATCATGATTATTTCGAGTGATATTATATCATCGTATAAAATTAGAAAGAATATAAAGCATATAATTAAGATGAGAATGCAAAATCATATTTTCATCTCGCATATTTCATACAGCATAAAACTACTGAAGTTTAATAACATGATAAAAGTAACATTGGATATAAACTCTATAAATAAAACCCAAGTACTCAAGTAATCAAGTACTAACTTGATAAAATTATATCAGCTTGAATACATAAATAAATATTATATTAGCGTAAGATACTGAATAGTAAATCAGCGTCGTTTTATGTATGTCATTGGCCAATCAGAGTGTAGGCCGTAGGCGGAGCTTGTAGGCGTGTCCAATAGGAGTCACCCTATTGCTACTGCCATCTGCTGGCTGAATGCGGAACTATCACGAATATTTTCCAAGATATATTTATGAAGGGCAGTGAGAATGGCTGCAATCTTCAATTTGCTTGTTATTAAGTTTCCGATTTTTGTTGAAGCATGCAGGGGCGGATCCAGGATTTACTTCTGGGGGGGGCACAACCCAGGTTATGAAATTATCAAAGGCTAGTAAGGCGATATTATCACAAATCTGCAACCCCCTCCCCCACTTTTTCACAAGCCCCTCTTCATACCTAATCACCCCCATAATAAGATAATATCTAGAAGTATCACTAAGTGATAGGAGGGGTTTTCTAATCTATAGGAATTTGAAAAAGAGTATTTTATTAATATATTAATATTACAGAAACCATGATGAAAATTCCACAAAATTCACTCCATCTGATTTGAAAATTGCGTATTATTACATGATTCATCAAGCAGATTGAATTTCCCCCTAAATTATATGAACAGTTTTAAACCCTTCAATTCAATTTTTACAAAAGATCAAGAAACAAGAATTATTCATCAATAGGCTGGTTAAGTATGAAAAAATGCTGAAAGTAAGTGGCTTACCTAACTCATGTATTTTTTGTACCGGTATATTACTTTCGTTTCTTATTATAACATGTATTCTTATCTAGTAGGCTACTTCATATTTTTACTTCTTACGCCATGGCCAAAAAGGGGTCGGGGGTTTTTCCCCCGGAGATTTTTGTTGAAAAAGGTAGTCTCAAATGCATTTAGAACAGCAAGAAAGCCATCAAATATGTATTTTCAATCTTACAGGAGAGCACTCATTCCCAAGCATTTTCCTTGAATCTGAGCAATCATTGCCAACCATTTTCCTTGATTCTGACTAGTTGATATGGGTATTGGGTATGACGTTCACTGGTCAATCGCTCTTCACTTGAAAAGTTATTCTAAAAAAAAATACAATACATTATAGTATTCAGTCTCATTATAGTATTATAGTCTCATACATTCATTAATTATAGTTAATAATTACATAATTCATTATAGGATGATAGTCTCATACAAATAATAACGGAACAGACAGGTAATTTTATTTAACGTCAACCTTACGGTAGCATTCCCAAGCTGCAGCTCGAGTTACGCGGCTCAAGCTGCGCGCCCCACTCTAACTACGCTGCTCCAGCCATCACAGCTCTATTCACATAACTATATTAGTGTTATGGAATTTAACAGTGTCTGATGGCCTTGAGATAGTAGGACGACAAGGATGGACAAGGCGGGGATGGGGAGGCTTTGTGTCAACAAACAAGTGCATTGTTGTGTAAACAAAAGACTCATCAAGAATGTTCTCGAAGTGATAATGCCAGAACCTTCTAGCATTCTCTTGTTTATTCTTAGAAGCCTATATATTGAGAATGTTTGGGTTTATGAGTCAGTTCCTATTCAAGCGTTCAAAGATTGTGTCAGCCGTATTGTGTGATAGACCAGACGTTGTGTATAGACACTCTATAGTTATATTCATTCTGTCAGTGCTTATTCCTTCTAAATCAGTGTAACGTGATAATGACTGTTCATCATTTTTTTAGTGTAATTTGTATTGTGAAACGTTATAAACTCCTGTGCTATTTTCTGTTCTGTTATAGTTGATCTTGTCAGTGTGTTATAGCAGTGTAATTAATAAAGTTAATCAGTATAAATTGCCTCAAGTCTTTTATTGTAGTGGAAACCCGTAACATTATAAATGTTCTCTTTGTTATCAGGGCTACTAATGTATACTAAATCAATAAATAGTGAAATTCACATTTTTTGAGCCATTTTCAAGTAAATTTCAATATTTATTGATTTAGTATACATTGGTAGTCCTAATAGCAGAGTAAGCATCTATAATATAGTTGTGATGGCTAGAGCAGCGCAGCTAGAGCTGGGCAGCTCCAGAAGCGAATTTAGAGCCGGGCAGCTCGTGCCGCGTGGCTCGAGCTGCAGCTTGGGAATACTACCTATACCCTATTCACGATCACTTGAGACGGAATAAACAAACTTTTTAAGTGTGTGCGTGTAGTGGAAGGTCTTCTTCTATGCAAAACTTTCGGCCACAAACCAACAGCTGTAGCCAATCACAGCTCCAGACAAGAGTCAGCTGTTCGACTGCAGCCGACTTTTTCGCATAGAAGACCTTCTATTACACGCACACACACGTAAAAGGTTTGTTTATTTCGTCTCAAGTGATCGTGAATGGACTATAGTACGGTGCAATTAGTCTACAAATGGCCTAGGCCCTAGCCTTATTTTCAAGAGTTGAAGTTTCTCCCCAATACAAAAATGTCGTATACAACCCCTAAACTATAAATTGTTCAAATGAAAATTTGGTGAAATGCTACATTTTATTGAACTTATGTTTTTGAGGAGGGGGCTAAGATGTGTAATTATAGTTTTCCGAAATATCTCAAAGATTGGCCTAAAAGTGTATAAGTTACGTTCATCTCGTCCCTTTTGTAACTTGACAAACGTTCAATTTAACGGAATTTTGCATAGAACCACTATTTCATATATTTTTGTAATTTTGACACATTTGCCCTGAGCCGCACAGTTCCTGAGATATTTTGGTGCACCCCCAAACGTGAAAACTGTGTTATCCAAAATAATATTGAATAAACCAATTCAGAGTCGAAGAGAAACTCTTATTTTGGATGTTGAGGTTTCAGTCTAATTGCTACTATAGCTGTTGCCAAAATTTTAGACACTTTCCTCGTTGATGTAGCCTACTACCAAATCATCCATTGTCTTTTTTAATTTTAAATCCACCATCCAGGCATAGCTAAATGACAACTCTAATCGACAGCCTCAGCTGTTGGAGCGTACAAGCAGACAAAACCGCGTAACGTTTTGCCATCAGCTATCAGGCTACTTGATACACGCTAAAAAATTGGGTCCGGGGCTTGCCCCGAAAATTTTTTGCTTTTTACTCTAAAAAGTATTTTCATAGGAGTTTTAAAACTTTTAATTGAACCCCCTTAAAATTTTTAATTTGAGTTTATATGTAAAGTACCTATAATTCAATTTAGTCCATTCTATCTAGTGTATGTTTCATCTGTCTGGGGGGGGCACGTGCCCCTGTGCCCCCCCCCTTGGATCCGCTAGTGGAAGCATGTACATTCCAGTAAAATGCAAGATTTATGATAATCCAAATATTTTTCTCTGTGAAGAATGTACTATTTCATTCCTTATGTGCTTTCAAGTAAGCAACAAATCAATTAATACTCAAAAATTGAATAATTCATAACGCGCTGAAAATTTTTCGTTTAGTACAGTATTTTCATTCCCAATTTCCATGTAACACCATAACTATCCATATCCAAGCATTATTTTTTTTTAGTGCTCTCGATGATAAAGTACGGTACAATGTTACACTTTGCTCAATGCAAATAACTTTTACTTATTTTCTATTAATTTATTTTACGCTTAATTTTGCTTACCACGTATCAAGTATCTGAATACTTTACAATAAGTTTACATAAAAGCACAAAATAATACCGTACATTAGAATACATTATATAATAATTCTTTTTTTCACACAGCATGCAACATTGCGATGGCAAATGAGAAAACAATGAAAATGCAAGGCAGCTCGAATCATGTTTGGCTTTGAATTATGTATTATATATTATAGTATGTATGTATATTATGTATAGTATAGTATATTATGTATTATAGTATTATATTATGTTGGATTGCATACGACTGGTAAGGGGGCGCCTGACAATATCTCGCTCAGGGCGCCGAAACACCACGCGAGGGCCCTGACCATCGGACTGCGTTTGTTTGAACGTTTTTGGTTTAAGTTAATCAACGTGTTTCTATTGTTGCGACTTTTTCTTTGGCAACTCCGTAAAGTGGAGTCACCACATATTTATATTATTAGCCGGTTTGTTACATGTCGGTTAGTTGATATTGAACTCATAAATTTAGGGTGATGTTATCCGGTCGTATTAACGCGGCGTTATGTTCGTAATGTTATTGACGTTGAATTTAGAATCTCTGATGATTGATTAATGATGGGACCATACAGCCTCATTCGCCACGAATTTACAGCATCACATTGATATTATTCATTTTTACATTGTTATCAATACAAAAACCTCTCTCTTATGTTCAAACTCTTGTTGGAAGTTTATAGACTTTTGTTTAGACTCGTTTGAGTTTAGTTGACTCATCGGTTGAGTACGGTCGTAAATATAGTTTATTGCCCTTTGTATTGGGCATAGGAAAATTAACTGTACCTCTGTACGTGATTTTTATGAATTCGCACAGCATGCATGAGAATGTATTAGAAAACTAATCTGCTTACTTGGTGAAGAATTATTATTGGTCTTATAATTTGTTACCGATAATTTCTTGAACTACAGTTATTTTGTGAAATCATGCTCTCGTGAAATCACCTTTGTGAGAAGGGTAGAAGTTACTACTTGATGTCCGAATCTCTGTCATAATAGAATATTTTTCCATTCCAACTCCAATTTATAAACTAACAGCAACCTTACATCATGAAAAATCTGAAGTCTTTTTGCAAATTTTACAAGAAGTAAAAAGATGTTAAACTTCGTTCACGTATTAAATTACCTAACTACTTCTAATGATAGGTTTTTTATTATTCTCATGGTTCAGAATTCATTGGTGGATAGAATTATAAGGCTGACGCTGACGCCAAAACTTCAAGTGGTCTCGTCTGTCTCTTGTACGTGAAGTAACCTACTAACAGCTAACGTAAAGCATCTTTTTATCTCTTTCGATTTCAAAAAAATTATCCAGGCAACTTTCTACCAGATACAATGTACAAAGTATAATAGTACTTAGTCAATGTTAGTACTAAACTACAACTCTAATTGACGACATCAGCTGTTGGAGCGCACAAGAAGCAGACGAAACCGCCTAACGTTTTGACGCTAGCTATACCCTTGCTGTGAAATCCTCTTCAAAAGAGTAGGATATATTATGAATTCTGGAGTATCTTTGCTCGATCTGATTTTTTTTATTAGTTTGTAATTAATTAATTATGAATATTTTTCCCGAGTGAGAATTTCCTCGAACAGACGCTTACTCTCATAAACAGACTATTACTCTATCTTACTCGCATAAAGTAAAGGAGTAAAGATCACTTGTATATACAAGTCGTGAATACATTTCACTCAGTATTAGCGAGGATTTTGCGCTGGTAGAGTACATCATATATACTTATTAAATCTACTTTGAATATTCACAGATCACAGATGTTTCTCTCCGATTCAAATAAATACTCTTGATAGGACTCTTTTTCATATTCTTTCCGAAACAAATACGGAGATCGCTTGGTAGACCAGAAAATTCGTTGAGCAGTGAATCCAAACGTAGGATACATAGGATGATGAACGGATTACGAACTTTTATTGGTTTGTTATATTATTCTATATCTTCAGGATTCATTCCTTACAGTATTTACATTAGTCGAGTTTCTGTTAACTTGTAAACGTTCACAGAATACTATAAACGTTCACATAATACGTACATATAATACGTAAACGTTTACAGTACTGACAGGAATACTACGAGGAGGACTAAACGAATTGTCAGGACTAGATCCAAATCCGAATAAATAATTAGATTTTCAACATCTGTTAGTATTTTTCGTTTCAGAACTTTTGGGGCGGAGAATATTTGTGGAGTCTGTGTCTCACCCAATCTTGAAACCTTCGCTCCGCCTCTCAAAGTGCCTACCATTGGTCCCCAAATTTAGCAGCCCCTAAAGCCCCAAGCCCCGCTTCATTGCAGAGTGTAGATGGAGAGCTCTCTCAGTCTGTCACATACTAACGCAGTAGTCAAATCGCGCTCATTTCTCACACAACTAACAATTCAGTCTCAAAAATTATATTTTCTCTCAGTGCGTCTATGACCAAGAAATTGGATCTTATCAGGTTTTAAATAATTTCATCTCATGTTAGCGTATAAGGTCGATTCAGGGTTTCATCAATTGTTTAATAATTATACAAATCAGGGTTAATCATGATTTGTAGTTATGAATTGTGATTATTATTTTTAATTAAACAAATTCAGAGTAAATCATTATTAAATTGTTATATAAATCCTGAGAAAACTTCGGTACCGCGTTTGCCACATTTAAATGTTTTAGGCTCAATAGATTTTTAGCACTGGCGGCTCGTACCCACTAAAGAGGTGAAGAGCCCGTATCATTTACTGTACAGCACTTCACCTGTTTCGTGGGCACGAGCCGCCAGTGATTTTTAGTTCTGCTGAATCAGAACCATTTCGCTTTTCATAGTTTAGATAAAACAACGTTATTATGCATTTAGATAAACAACATGCATTATTCCTAACTTGATACATTATTATGAAAGAACGATTAGGGCCCTGTCACACTACGCCACTTCAGACGCGCGGCGGGTCATGTTACATTTTTTTACCTCGCGTTTCGACGCGTTTTGATGCGCGTTTTTTCGTGGCGCCACGAAGGGGGGATATAACCTTGGATTCTACAGTGTATTGGTTCGCGCACGCTGAGAAGAGACTCCGGCTCAATGCACCACTATTGTAGCGGCGTATCTTCTCAGCATGCGCTATAGACAGCATAATTAATGGACTGTATCATTGTCTACATTTACTTATTGTCTATCATTTTCGCCTATTGAAACTGTATTAATTAATATGAACTATTATTATATTATATTAACCGTTACTCATCTCTCCACTGATAAATTCTCACCAGTGAATTTGGTTTAATTGTAGCTAAATTAAAAGTCACTAGTGAAATCACTACATTTTAGTTATTAAATTTTAGTCACCACAGGAGTTAACTGGATGCTTTGAACAAACAAATAAACAAAACAAATTAGTCAACTATACTATAGCCTGTCCAAGCAAAGAAGACTCTGGCAAGGTGGGAAAATGACTCCAGCTTGGTCAATATTTGTTCAAGAATTATAAATATGGTCTTAATAGTAGATCAAATTACACAATTGAAATCGAATTGATAATTTTTGAACAACAATTAACCGAGCTTGAGTCATTTTCCTATCTTGCCAGAGGGTCTTCTTTGCTTGGACAGACTATACCTACTATTAAAGTTTTCGATAATTAATGAAGATCTTAGTACCATTTTAAAATAATATTTAATAAATAAATAATATTCAATGGATAAATATGAATAATGAATTTATTGAAATAATAATAAAGCACTGGGTGGTCAATTAAAATTAAATTGTATTGAAATGTAGGCAATTATTATTTCTTAAGAATTATTGGAAACAACTGCCATCAGCATGACACGGTTTTGTCAACAACATCTTATATTAGTAGTATCTGTGAGTGCAAAGACTTTTCATTGAATATACATCTCATATTATTATTACTATTATTATCAATGATGTGATATAATTGTTATAATAATGAAAAATTGCTCATAATTATATCTTGCTCATATGCACATGAAAAACTCTGGAGAATGATTTTATCATGTGAATTATAAGATTATACTCATCTACATTTTTGTGGATGAAAAGTAATAATAAGCTTGATTATAATATTGACAAAATTGATTAGGCCTGTGTGTTAAAGCATACTAAAATATTTTCTCATATAATCAAGAATAAAAAAATAGACTGATGATTCTTATGGAAATATAGAAGCTGCAATTTTATATTTTGTAATAATTTGTAGAGCAATGATACTTATAATTTGTTACTATGTGATCATTGAAACTGACTAAGTAGTATAAAATAAATTTAAACTATCAAAGATGATATAAATTCCTCAATTTTTAATATTTTTGCGTCCACGTGGGAAATCTTACTAATTAGAGAACTCTGAATCCGAATCTGAAATCAGAATTCCTCTATCTTCAAAATCACGTGATTTAGATTTGGTGGAGTGATAAGATTTTTTATTGCGAGTGGCGCTGAAGTGGCGTAGTGTGACAGGTTGGGCGCGTTCTCATAACGTTACAGCTGCTGACCCTGTGGCTCGCCACTTCTGAGTGGCTTTGGAAACGCGGACGGTCGACCCAACAGCGCGTCTCAAAAAAACGCGTGGCGTAGTGTGACAGGGGTACGCGCCACTCGTATTTGATACTATAGGAAAAAAATTGGATGAGCCTAACGCGCTGTTACGAACGCGCGTCTGAAGTGGCGTAGTGTGACATGGCTCTTAGCCTGAAATAATCTATCAATTGTATACTTTTTTCAATAAAGTGCTTTCTTTGGTAACAATCGGATCATAAATACAACGAATATCAATTGATGCTGTCATGCATCTCAAATTATTTGTTGTGAATAATAAAAACACTCTTTTAACAGATGAGTTAATAATACATGTGTTAAAATACTTGTAAATAAATAATGTACTCTTGTAAAACAATGTAGTGTCCAGAACTAGAAGAATGATTCTTTAATTAGGTTTCAAGGAAAATCAACACTCTTGTCAATAAATTAGTATTGTAATCTGTTACTACATCCATGTATATAGTTAACCAATAAGTCAAAAAATTACATTAGCGAATCATTGGATTCAATCAATCCATCATTCATTTAATATTTTTTGTTACAAGGCGAAGTAAGGACTCGCATGTCCTCTCTCACTCACTCTAAATAACACCAAGTAATCAACTGTAGGGTACGGTAACAATAGGTGATTAGGGAAAGTGAATTAGACGTGAAAGGGTTTTCAAGTTCATGTTCGAATCAGCTAATAGGAGAAATGATGACTTATTTCGTTTTATTATCTTTTTATAACTTTTCAAGTAAAGTGAATCGTGCTTATTAGTAGATACCTCTGTAGTATTCAATGACATAATTATTTCTTATACATACGTGCGATTATAATTGAGATTTCATGGCAATCATGCAGAAAATCATTTTCCATTGTGAAACCTTAATCGACTCTCATAAAATTCTCGTTGGAAGGAGAATTACTGCTCTGTTTGTTTGCTCCATTCACATGCTTGCGCCGTTTCAACAACTCAGAAATAGGATACGATCATATGAAGAACTCATAAAATACGATTCACTTAGTCTCTCCACTTGAGCTTGTAATTTATTTTCTTGCATTCATCGTTTTAATATCATTTGGAATTTCTCAACGTTCGGAAATTTGTTTCTACGATGAGAATTTTCCTAATTTGGGATATTTTGAGTGATTATGTATTCCCCTTCAATTTCACATTGGTTGAGCTTGAGTTTTCATTAGTTTGAGAGCTAATAAGTAGACTACTGAAGCTGTGATGTAGTCCTCTTATTGTGAAATAACACTTCAATTCAATACATTTAATTCAGTCCTCTTATTATGAAATAACACTTTAAATCAATACATTTCCCCATGAAAGCTTTATCTTCTCTATCAAAGATAATGGCTATTTGTTATTTTCGTAATAATTATAATACAATTACAATATCTAATATGTTGTTATATTATTTTTAATAACTTTTCAAGTAATGAAGTAAATCGTGCTTATTAGTCGAGGATACCCCGGCTTCAATACATCTGATCCAATGACATGATTATATCTTATATAGTCCGTCCAAGCAAAGAAGACCCTCTGGTAAAATTAGAAAATGACTCCAGCTCGGTCAATATCGATTCAAAAGTTATAGATTTTTTAAAAATTGTATAGAAAAATATTTTCTACAATTAGATACCAAATTCATAATTTTTGAACCAATATTAACCGAGCTGGTGTCATTTTCTCTTCTTGCCAGAATGTCTTCTTTGCTTGGACAGACTATATTTGCGATTGTAATTGAATTTCAAGGAAATCAAGCAGAAATTCATTTTCCACTATGAAATGTTATCGATATGAAATGACAATTTAATATATAATATTATCTCTGCTTTCATACTCCAACTCAAATATGAAGTAGGTATAGTAGAACGTCGATCATCCAAACTATTTGGGACTGGCATCAGTTCGGATAAACAAAAATTTGGATAATTGGACATGGAATTGTAGTAAAGAAAAACAATGTTTTAAACTTGGAATAAACTTTTTTACATTTGAGAAGTACAGTGTAGTGATGTTGGATTAATATGGAAAGCAAAACAAATACTGTACTAAACTACAGTAAGTAAAGTATAGTTCAATTGGTACAACATCGCCGCGCTACGATCATTTATTTATCGCGCTACGAGTTTTCAATTTATTAGTCTACTACGTTTAAGGCCAATTCGAATAATTGGCAATTAGGTTAATAGGCGTCCGGATATAATCAGCGTTCTACTGTACCTTGAATTTGTTTGCAAACTCATGTAGGCTGTTAGAAAATAAAGCGTATTTGATGATTTCCGTTCAGTAATGTATATGAATGAATATTTCTTCCGTTCTTATATTCTCTTAATCCTTTATGTATTTATGTATCTTGACATTTCTTTCAAAACCCTGTTACTCGCATGAGTTCATGAATCCACTTCATCCGTAATTATTGAAAACTAGAATTATTCAACGAGATCAACGTAGTGACCGTTGTTGGAAGATATTCGATACTTTAAGGCTTCCAGCACACTATTCTGTATCTCGAAAATACTGATAACGCCAATATTATCATGTTTAACAATAAAAAATATTTTAAACAGACAATACATTGTCTATTTAACGCCTGTTCATTTCAATGTTTCAACTCCATCTCCAATCTCCATCTCCATCTTCAATTTTCAACTCCATCCAATTCATGTAAATAGGATTGAATTTAATGATTGAACGGCTTCTCAATCGATTGCCATGAACAGTAAACATTTGAATTAGAAACAAGGTAATAGAACTTTCAGTTAATCTTCAGCAGCTTCAGTGCTTGTAATTCATGATCGATCCATTATACTTGTTTATTCATTAGAGTTTGAGAAAGTATTTGAATGTTGAGGAAATCTGTCTTCTTTAAAATTTCCATTGTGAAAATTATAGTATTTTACTTGCCCATTGATCTTTTGCTATCAATTCTCCATTTTTTCCAATTTTTCAATGCATCTCAATCAGATGATTATTCTTAGTTCTTAGTTGTGATTAACATCTTGTGTTCTTATCATTATTCTAGGACTTGCGAATATTTGTCTACTACCTTAGTTATATCGACTATCGAGGATTATTTTCGTGAGGAGAACTATATTGACTTGTTTTTCTCGAAGATTATTCTTATGTGGAAAACTTTTTCAAATGCTTTCTCTCACTGCATGTATTTAGTTCATGTTATTAGTTCATAAAAATGAAAATCTCAAATCACACAATTAAAAGAAATAATTGCAAGTATTTGACTAAATTATTGTGAGTCTAGTTCCATTAAATCGCCATGAAGCGGAGCCCCCTGGCATAGAATAATAGAACTCTCCTAAATCCTAGAATCCTCTTTGCCCCTGGTTAGATTAATGAGGCGAGAGAAGTGAGCCTGCCGGCTAGTTTTGAATAATCTGATTTAAATTCATCAAGAATTGATAGCCAAATATAAATAAGCAAGTAAAATACTGTGGTTTTCGATACGAAAATTTTTAGGAAGAAAGATTTTCCTCATCATTCTAATTCTTTCTCAAACTCTATTGAATGAACAAGTATGGGTCATTTTTAGGTAAGTGAAAACAAAGGTTGTCAGATCCACAAAGTTTATTTAAAATACCATACATAAGTTCCACAACATCTCTGATAAAAGTGTAAATTTTATTATGACTTATCACTCCAATTTCACATTGGTTGTGTTATTACAAAAGTACTGCTAATAAGTTCTGAAGCTTTAATGAAGTCCAATTCAAAAAGTAAACTATATTCTATTAATTTTCTATATAGGTGTTTTTCTGTGGAAATTTAACTCCACAAAAGTTTGTGCTCTAAGTTCGAAATTAACCAATCTTTCCTAATGCATCAGAGTAAATTCAATTTTGATCAATCTCTTATTTTTGTAGTAGTGATTAATAGAAAGTTGTATTAGTTGATCAACTGAATGTGACTTCTTTCGGGAGTGGATCTGAGCTGTTTGCGGCAAAATAAATTGAATAAAATATGACAGACCCAGGAATAAGTGAGTGTTCAAGTAATAACTGTGATGGAGGAAGTGATGGAACTCCCAGGAGGGAGCCTTTGAAGAAATCAGTAACCACGCCATTTTCCATTGATACCCTCTTATCGCTGGGGCAATCATCAGGTGAGTTTAGGAAAACATTTCAATAAATTTAATTCATATTTCATCCATAACATTCACATTTATTCCAAACTACTAAGATTGTATTCATTGGCACTAAAATCTCATCCGGTTCATCCTCTTCTATATTTTTATTTTATTTCATTTCTATAACTTTTGTATTCTCTTCCTACTTTTCTATTTTGTTTTCTATATTATTAATTTTTTCTCAATATCTCCTCTTGTGTAGGCCTAAAGAGTCTTCTGAGAATCCACTAGTCTCTGTTCCTTTATAACTGTTTGTTTTACTATAGCTTTATAGTCTCTATATAATAGTATAATAATAGTCTCTATAATGATCTGATTAGTCTCTATAATAGGTCTATTTTTTGTATTCATTTCCTATATGGACCAGAAAAGTCCCGTATTTCATTGCATGTTTTTGACTCCACATTAGTAATTGTTCTGTTCAATTCAACTCCACAGGTTAAATCATCAGACTAATATAGGCTACTGAACACACTAACCATTGCATTATGCATGAAACCTAAAAAGGTGATTTATTTTTGAAAAATTTATCAATAAATTGGCTACCCACAACTCACCCCTACAGACCTATAGTCTGGGGATTGGAGTAAAAGAAACTTCAAGTGCCAAATTTTTGTAATTGTTTATTTTGTGGAATAAATAAAGTTTTGATTTGACTTTTGAATCTAAAAATATATCTTGTTTCAATCTTATACTATTACGGAAAATGATTACACTAATAGGAACGGTGTCGCAATTCTGGTGTCTTAAGGATATCTTGCAATTCTGGTGTCTTAAGGATATCTATTTTGTTTTGTTGGATAGCTCTTTCTAAACTAGTGGAAATTGTTACGAGAACACTAAGCTCTTACGAAATCTCACGTAGACCGCTCTTTATGTTGTAATAGTATTATTTGTAGATTCTCCTACATAAAATAGGTATAATAGGTCCTACGGACAATCTATCTGAAATCTATTTATACAATGATTTTCCAATTTCAAGAATGATTTTCCATACATTGGTTATTGGTATTGTTACATTGTTGCGCTGGAAAAACTTGAAGAATTTTATCGAACAAATATGTGCTACAAAACTTTATTTGTACGTTATCTCAAATACAATAAAGTGTCTTGTGTACATTCACCTTACCTAAGCAGGATATCATCAGTAGGCCTATTTTTCATTCTCATGGTCATCAAATCATGAAGTATTTCAAGTCATCAATTTTGTGGAAGATAGTCAAAATTCTGTGGAAGAAGTATTAATTTGAGATTACTGAAAACTTGAGCATTGTGCTCAGACACGTCGATAAAAATATTTTTGATTTTATTGAAACTGTTTTGCAATATCAATAGTGTTGAGATGGCTGCATAACTCTAAAACACTGAGATGGCTAATAACTTAGAAAATGAAAACATTTCACTGCAGTTGAATATTGGATTCAACAAACTGGCCTCGTAACAATCAGCCATCATGCAACAGAAACATGCTTCTGCCAACAGAAAATAGAATTATACGATGAACTCAAATTCAAACTTCATTGCCTTACTTTAAAAACAAAACATACTTAGACAAAACGTTCAGCTAAAATACAAGAAACCAATCACCTGTAAGGAAAATCCTGTGCGCAGGTTAGAGTTGCTAACATGATTCAATAAAAAAAAGCCTTGAACTTACAAAAGAAATAAGAGATTCAATAATACGATAGAGACATAAAAAAAATGGAAAAGAGTGGAAGGAAAAGAGAAAGAAAGAGATATGGTGAACATTCTATTCAAAGAGAAAGAGTTGAGCCTACTCAAAAAGTTTGTCCTTCATTCTACTAGTTATTATCCATTTAAAAGTTCTTCTCTTACACAATGCATCAGATCTTCAATGCATTAATATGCTCAGCAGGGCCCTCGCGTGGGGTGTGCGGAATGTGCGACCGCACAGGGCGCCACGACCAAGGGGGCGCCGCGGCGGCTGATGCAAAACGGGAATTTGAAAAATTTCAATGGGGCTATTAGAATAATTTTTTCAACTATTTGATAAAAAACTAATTTTATCAACAGCTTGAATCCACAAGAAATTATTTCCTCTGCATAAACTCATTCATCATAAATCAATAACTCATGAATCGATCAATTGAAAAACCACGATTAATGTATGAAGGAAGGCAAGAAACGCGCCTCTTAAATTCAATTCTATTTTTGGCTGACAATCACCTTACACTCTATCGACCAATCGGAAGCCAGTTTCCGATAAAAACTTCTCCATAATATTTTGACCGAATTGTTGTACTTTTTCAAACTTTTTTCTGACAAGAAAGATATTAGATCATGAATAGTTTGAGTTCTATTCTATTATACCCATCGTATAAAAAATAGAATAAATGAGTATTAATTCTAAGTATGAGTAGTATTAATTAGATTAGAGTGCGAAATCATATTTCCATCTCATTTCATAGAGCATAAAACTATGGAAGTCTAATAATGGCCCAGGTTACACGATAAAAGTAAAACTGAGTGTAAATTCTATAAATAGATTCTTCAAATTCTAACTCGATATAATCTTACCAGCCTGAATACATAAATAAATATTATATTAGCACAAGATCGTCATTAGTAAATCAGCGTAATGTTTTGTGTTTGATACACCCTCCATAATATTCTTGCTAGCAGCCATTTTCTAAGACATAACTCACGAAATACTGTCAACCAATAAGAAAAGATCAGGTGGGGCATGAAGGCGTGTCAAAACTGAAAGATCACCCGTCAACTGCTGCCATCTACTGGTTGAATTTGGAAACTTTTCTATCCGATGCTTTCGGCCATTTTGATCGTAGGCGGAGCTTGGAGGCGTGTCCAATGGAAGTCGAAGCAAGTAACCCTATTGCTTTGCTACTGTCATCTGCTGGCTGAATCCGGAACTATTTCAAATGTTATTCAAGAAAGTTGGGTAGAGCAGTGAAAATGGCTGAAATCTTCAATTTGCTTTTTATTGAGTTTCTGATTTTTTGTTAAAACATCTTTATTTCCAGTGGAATGGAATATTTATGATGATTCCCAATATTTTTATGTGAAAATTTTTTATTCACCTCCTTATGAGCTTTCAAGCAAAGTAATAAAATAAATTAACCAATAATTAAAAATTCAGTATTTTAATGATTAAGTACGGTAGAATGTGACAGTTTTGCTCAATGTGAATCCTTTAGTTATTTTCCATTAATTCCTGTGGGCTTCTGCTTATCACGTATCCAATACATGAAAATACGAAACAATACGTTGATATACATTAAAATAAGGCGTGCCTGCCAAAATCTTGCACAGGGCGCCAAAAAACCACGCGAGGGCCCTGAGGCTCAGTAAGATAATCTGGAATGTTATTAAATAACTCTTTTGTTAGGTGAAAGTATCGTCTTTTGCAAACCTTAGGTCCATTCTTTTCTTTTCAAATCTATTTCTGGGAGGTTGTAAATGAAGATGTGATTCACTGAATGAAAAAACATCTCTATTATTTTTTAATGTAACGATGAGGTTTTGGATACTTAGTTGAAGGACAGTTAACACCTCAAACTCAAGTTGTTTCTCCCGGACAGATCTCCAGTGAAATAATCTATTCTTCCTCTGTACAATAAAGTACTATACCCTATTCACGATCACTTGAGACGAAATGAACAAATTTTTGCGCGTGTGTGCTGGTAAAGTGAGGTATTACTTCATACGACGGTCGGCCGCAGTCGAACAGCTGTAGTCAATTACACTTCTTGGCTTTTCCTCAAGCTCAAACAAAAATAGCTACCTGTACATGCAAAAAGTTTCTTTATTTCTTCTCAAGTGATCGTGAATAGGGTATAGGTTCAATATTCTTCAATATTGTTTTCCTTCTGAATAAATAATTAAAATAATCCAACAATATAAAAAAATCAATCCAATAATAAATAGAGCTCTACTTATAACTATGGCCTGTGATACTTATATATGGTTACTAAACGAGTACCTAGATTAAAATACTGAGTGAGTCATGCATGTGATTCCTCTCAATCAAACAATGATATTATTCATAGAGGAGCTTTTCGGATGAATTATTTATTGAATATTATATTGTTGCAATTCGCTACCATGAAAAATACATGTTATTATTTCAATAATTAATATAAAACCTTTATTCTAAATTTCAATCGATCCTGTTTTCAATAAGAGGGCTTTCTCTGATTTTCAGATGAGGATGAAAACTCCACCGCTGATAATACTGCATCGAACTCTGGCAACGAGACAGAAATGGATTGCACAAATGAAGGATTTCATGCAAGTGAGTACCACATATTGAAAAATTATCATCAATAGATAGATAATTCCCATATTCTCGCTTCGCTCGCCTGCAAATTCCATTCGATTGGATTTGCTTTGATAATCATATCACTTAACAGGGTTCTTTTGGGTATTTGTTCTGAATCAGTTGTTCTATTACCTCAGCTCAACCTGGGAATATGATTTGAGCGTATTTAGTTCAGTAGTTTCCGTGAAATAAACAAGAGTGCAGATTCCAAACATTGGAAAACCTTGTAATAGACGTAACCTCGGAAGGGTTTCGAAATTCATTGAAAGGTTCAGATTGGGTCTAGAAATGCTGTAATTTCTAGACACAATCTGGACCTTTCTACCAAATTTCATCATTTTCTGCCAATTGGATCTCGAAAAATATAAGAAAAACTCCGAAAAATGGTTGAACGCTAATATTGAGCGACACCTTGGGAAGCATATCGGACATGATTCGAAACTTGATCTTCCTAATAGTGCTAATCTATTATTTAGCGGAACTATTGAAATTACTGTAAGGATTGGTCGTATCAAAGCGGAAGATATGCAACCCGCAATTCATCTACAATTTTGAAAAAACTGATTACTGGCGTAATATCGAACCGATTTCAAAAATTTTCGAGTACAACATTTTCAGACCGGAGACGAACCTCTCCACAAAATTTCAACATTTTCTACCGATTGGTTCTCGAAAAAATTATGAAAATGCCGAAAAACTCAAATATTTGGCGTATTCTTGGGAAGTTTAAAAAATTCGTTCTTAGTAGGCGTCTATTGGTCCAACTGAACATGTCTCCCAAATTTGAACGCATTCGGCTCGGTAGATTTTTAGTTCTGCTGGTGAGTCAATGAATGAAAGAGTGCCATTTAGCTTTTATATATAGAGAGAGATAAGGCTTAAAACTTCAAAAAATATAGTATTAGGGTACTTTTTTGAAAAAAAAATCTAATTTCCAAACAATCAGGTCCAAAACCTCTTGTTTTCAACTCAATTATCAATGAACATTTGGAATTAAGGTATAATCATGAAATATACTGCATAATATCATATATTATCCAATCACATCGCAATACTGAGTATCCAAAACACATATATTCTTCAGTTTAGATCCAAGATGACAGGAAAAATCTTTCAGCACACCTTAGAGAACTTCAACGTTCAACTCAACAATAATATTGTCCAATACAATAGCCCTGTACAACAACTACTAGAGACCAATTATAGGTCTTGTTCAAATCAATGAATCTACAATAATTTAATGGTGAATGAATTTTTCTACACATTAAAAAGAAATCATTATGTTTAATGAGAGAAGACGAATACATTATAGATATTCAATGCAAGCAACAACCCCCCCCCTCCCGGAGAGGAGGTTTTCCTGGGTTTGACCCTGATTTCATATCCCCCGCCCGCGAAATTTATTTATGGGTTCGCCCCTGTTTCTTTAGGGAACTAATTGATTCCTCTGTGAATGAAATTCCAATCTACTATCTATTTTTCCACAGCTTTTGTTAATGAGTTTCATCTGTAAACTATTTTGTTAGAGCGATTTGTTTGTCTGTTATTTTGAATGATTATTTTTCATAACATGCTATTATCATTATTTGTTGCCTATTTCCTATCCCTTCAAATCAGATTTCTTACATTTGTTTACAACTAATCAGGTAATCTATCTAATATCTGCAGATTGTAGAGTCTGTATACAGAGTCGGTATCTATCTATCTATAGATAGATATTACAGATTGTTAATATTTATTAATACAGTAGAACGCCGATTATCCGAACGCCGATGAACCGAATTGCCAATTATCCGAATCGGCCTTAAGCGTAGTAATATATTAAAAACCAGCATTTTCGACGTGATCGTAGCGCGGCGAGGCGATGTGTTGTACTTATTGAACTAGTATACTTACTGTAGTTTAGTACAGTATTTGTTCTGCTTTCCATATTAATTTAACATCACTACACTGTACTTTTCAAATTTGTAATACAGTTTATACCATGTTTAACATATTGAAGAAAATTCCATATCCAATTATCCGAATTTTTGCTCATCCGAATTAACCCCGGTCCCAATTAGTTCGGATAATCGGCGTTCTTCTGTAGTACCTATATTATCTATTACCATTGACTATCTACTCTATTAAGTACTCTAGTTGTCTTTGCTGTTAGTGGATTGAGTGGAAGAGGGGGCTCTTGTGCCTCAACTTCGCCCATCACATCACTTATGTATTGTACTAAGTGGAAAATAAAGGCATCTTATCTATCTATCTGTTTCTAAAATTATAGACTTGACGATTAATTAATCTATAGGATTGAAACTAGATATTAACATATGCTAAAACCCATCAATTTATTCGAAATCTGCCCTAATACTCACTGGCGTCAACCAGCAATGATCCTGAAGCTAAGGTAACTGTTTCCGGAAGCTTATTATCCTTCTTGGTGCAGCTTCCTTCTCCTTTTACTTCCTTCCATCTCCGTCGTAAGGGTAATGATTTAGGAGGAGACCGCATCGATTTGATGGCAACTGATCTGTAACGCAAACATGGTTAGAGGCGCCTCACATCACGGTTGAGTTGAAGACGGGATGGAGAGAGATGGTGGTATAGGGTGAGATGAGGCAGGGATGAGAGAGAGAATGAGACATCCATCAGGTGCTAGATGCTAGTGAGTGTCTGGCTGTTTGACAACACGTGTGTTATCCGTAGACAGTTCCCACTGTCTTCTGCATCCTTTTTCTTCTTCTTCTTCTTTTTCTTCATATTCTATGTCTTTTTCTTCTTCTGCACCCCGCGCCTCGCATCAAACATTTTTTATTGCCACTGCTAACTAGCTTGTTAAATCTCTAAACCCAGAAACAAGCCACTGTTCCAATACTGTCAGCTAATATACAACATGGCCTATAGTTCAGTACTTGATATGCATAGCTTACTTTAGACCGGTTTCTTCAACCAACTGTTTTCAATAATAACAAAGGTACTGAACTATTAATTAGTTAATCGGTATAGGTTCATCCATGTGAACACCATTTAGCAATATTAAAATCAATATTGTCCTCATTAATTTTTATTGCGGATGATGCCCACATAAGCATTTCAGCTTGTGCGTGAGTAATGGATATTAAATGCAAAGGTGATTTTTGAGATGAAAAAATTTTAAAAAATTTATACCATATATTATGCAAGAAGATATTAGAATTTCATCCTCGAGCTCAAAATACGAGCTTCACTCTCTCCTACCTCAAGATGTCTATCCACGGTTCATCTCAAGATATACAAGATTAAACATGTATCAAATGGAACAATTATAAAGATAGTTACGTTAGATAAAGATGCAAAACCATTCAATAATATTGTTTTCATTATTTGATACCTGTATAGTGTACAGTATGAGTATGAATCTTTTGTCGATTCAGTTTATATCATCTTGTATACACTGGCGGCTCGTACCCACGAAACAGATGAAGTGCCCGTATCTTTTAGTGTACAGCACTTCACCTTTTTCGTGGGCACGATCCGCCAGTGTATTGTATATCCTCTCGAAAAAAAGTTAAACCGTGGACATAGTATCTTTTAGATTTTTCAATTGATAAATTGATTCTTGAAATGAAAATTTACACAGCTTCAATCGAATTGAATATCACACTTACCCAAGTCTTGAACTAATGCGAGCATCAGCACTCTCTCGCCTTGTTCAGCTTGTCCAAAGGTATTGATTACAGATTGATTAAATGTGATGATGCAGCTCAACAGAGAGCCCTCCTCAATATTGCTTAGATTTTCCAACAATATTGAGAAGAATCGGGGTTAGTTTAGTATGTTTAGCTTCATTAGTGTCTTTCTAAGGAGACAATAAGCCGTCGTTCCTAAAAAGTAGTCGCTATCTCTTAGCATCGTCCCTCTCATTACCCACGCACAAGTCTAGGAGCTCATGCGGGCATCACTCTCTTATATACTTCACATTCAGCAATCTTCATTTACTTCAATTTTTAATTTTGAAAAAAACAGTGTTAATGCTGCACAATTAGCATAAAACCCTGCCTCAATTTCTCCCGCTTTGATTGTCAGTGAAAAATGACTGTTTAACAGCAGGAATAGAATTTGTAGCAGAGAATAATTGATGGAATTAGTCGGCTGGCGCAAGTGTTGAGCAGATCTCGGGAGGTGAAATTCGTCCACCTCGAAATAGCCGACTGCTGCCCACCGATTACTCGAAAATTAGTGGAACGTTAAAGGGGTTGGAGAGCAGCGGCAGACGCGAAAATAGACGCATCATTACGACTATTAGAAAGAGATTAATGGGCGCAATAGGAGAAGGGAAGTGCGGGACACATCAAAGACAGCGCTCTCGTTAACGCCTGCTGGCTGCCTCATAGCCGCCAATTATATTAGAGAAATACGACTACATTTTAAACGCCACTCTATTTATACAAACAAACCTAACAGTGCGTCTCTAATTTGAAACAAATGTTTGCTTGACTAGATAAACGCGCACCACTCTGCCGTTTCGTTCCTCTCAACGCGCCCACTATCGCTGTCAATATCACTTCCAAATTGAATAGTTTGCTGGGATTAATAGCAATTTATGGTGCTCGTTTGAACTCATTATGTGAGAGATTTCTCCCAATGAGAAGGTCTTTCCTTCCTTTATTATATCAAGTTCTTTTTGGAAATCAGAAATCTGATTCGTAAATTTTTCGAAATATAATTCTTGAAAGGTAATGTGAAAATTTTAATATAAGAGTCCTTGACGGTTATTAGAATAATCGAATACTAGAATATTCAATTACTAGATAATTTTTCCACTATAAGAATAATTTTTCCACTATTAGAATAATTTTTCCACTATTTGATGAAAAAACTTATTTTACCAACAACTTGGATCCACAAGGGATTATTTCCTCTGCATAAACTTCAAAATGATTTGATCAATTGAAAAACCACGATATGAAGCAAGCCAAGAGACGCCCCTCTTAAATTTAATTCTATTGTTGGCTGACAACCACCTTACACTCTGTAGACCAATCACAAGCCAGTTTCCAATAACAACTTCTCCCCAATATTTTTACAGAATTGTTGTAGCTATTCAAACTTCTTTCTCGGTAAAAATTGGGTATTAGATCATGAATATATTCATCGTTTAGAAAATAGAACTAATGAGTTTAAGATTGGAGTGCGAAATCATATTTTCATCTCAGCATAAAACTAATGAAGTCTAGTATTGGCCTAAGTTACTCAATAAAAGTAGAACTGAGTCTGAATTCTAATAATAAATTCTTCAAACACTAACTTGATGAAATCTTACCAGCCTGAATACATAAATAAATATTATATAAGCACAAGATTTTCATTAGTAAATCAACATAATTTTCTGTGAATGATGCACCATCCATCATTTTTTTGCTAGCAGCCATTTTCTAAGACAGAACACATGAAACACTGTCAACCAATTAGAAAAGAGCAGGCGGGACATGGAGGCGTGTCCAAGTAAAATCTGGAGCATCACCCGTCAACTGCTGCCATCTACTGGTTAAATATGGGAACTTTTCTAACCGATGTTTTCAGCCATTTCAATCATAGGCGGAGCTTGAAGGCGTGTCCAATGGAAATCGAAGCAAGTAACCCTATTGATACTGCCATCTGCTGGCTGAATTCGGAGCTATTTCGTAAAATTAAATATTTTTGATGATTCCCAATATTTTTCTGTTAAAAATTTATTATTCCCTTTCTTATGTACTTTCAAGCAAACAAATAAAATGAATTAATTAATAATTAAAAATTTAATATCTAAATGATAAAGTACGATCATTGTGACAGTTTTCTCAATGTAGATTAATTACATTGTTTAATTTTAATTGATTTTCATTAATTATTTCCTTTAATTATTTTTCATTAATTCCTGTAGGCTTTTGCTTATCATGTATCCAATACATAAAAATACGAAACAATACATTAAAATAAGCAAGTCCCTATGTATGTCCCTAATGATCCTTTTTGCCAAAATGCAACATTGGGATTGCTTATGAGAAAAATGTGAACATGCCAAGCAACTAGAATCAATCATGTTTGGATTTGAATATATTATATATTATAATATGTTGGATTGCATTCGTCTGGTAATGGGGAGGCGCCTGCCAAAATCTTGCATAGGGTGCCAAGGGCGTACGCAGGATTTTTTCCAGGGGGGGGCAAGCCATGTTCCCGTTGATCAACCCCCACCTTATAGATCCCCCCCTTATAGAAAGAGAAGGGGGGGGCTCAGCTCAATACATTCTATCATGAAAATTGAAAATAAAAATAAATTCAACATAATATTCCTAATAATATGGATGATTTGCGATTTAGTGATCAATTTTCCATGAAGTTATGTGAGATTAGGTCTTTTGTACTAACAAGCCCCACATTTTTTTCAAATAATTTCATCACAAAGTTTGATTGTGATTCAATTTCTCTGTTCACTGAGTGTTTAGAGCAGGTTCAATCTTTCAGGTGTGTCTAATTCCTGGAACCCTGGTTAGATCAAGTTCAACAGTATTTCTCTTCCTAGGAAGCATTGCATATTAAGTTTTTCCTCAAAATTGTTCAAATACCAAAATCTATAAGCATGGTACAAAGTTATAATAGGTAGCATAACTAAAATATTGAATCTGCTCCAAACACTCTGGATACGATTAGAAGTACCCTAACTAATTTAAAAACGTTTCGGATAAATAAACTCATCAACATTTTATAACTAGGCTATAAAGGGTGCTTCAAAACTCCCTATCAATATTCTAGGGCATTGTTCCTGGGTAAGAAACACATATCTAAATATTATTTTGAAACTGTCGCAAAGTTATCAATTACTCACACAGCCGAATCTATGTTTTCACATTCCTCTATAAATTTTATAATTTTGTTGGGCCTTAAGAGATTACTAAAGTGGTCAATATTTATGTGAAATTAGCTGAGAAATTCAATGAAAACAGTTTGATGGTTATTGAGATAATGATCAAAATATAAGCTGAAATAACTCAATTTTTCAACTTCTAAGGGATGGATATAGGATACCTTATTGTTGACTGGTTCCATCCATTCAATATGATTTTTCCAGCTCTGTTGTCTCCGATATTCTGCCTCACCGATAATGTGTTGAGTTCCTGTCTTATTTAAACATTCCAAATTCTATCTTCTATACTGCTCTAAAAAATTTCATTTTAGCCACTTGTAACTTTCTCTATTCTATATTTCTCGGTACCCAGGTTTCAGAGTCATAAGTTTCATAGGAGAGCTGAGATGGCCATCACTTGTAATCACATGTAAAATTTCAAATTGGTCTCTCTCCTGGCTTTATTCTTCAAAGACCTGTTGATTGTCTCACAAATAGCTTGAATTCGATATATTTCAGAAGAAATATTCAGTTACTTTCTCGTCTGAAACGTACCCAAACCTCAAAAATAAGGATTTGAAGGGGACAAACAATTGAGCGATCCTTCAAAAGACAAACAATCTATTGAAAAATGCCTTCATTGTCGGTTTTGTCTCCTTGAAATCCTGATTTGTGAGATTTGGGTGCGTCCTAGAAGAAATGGAAACTGAGCTGATTCATCAAAATTTAATTCTCCACAATATTACTTGATTCGAAATACCAGTCAACAATAAGGTATCCGAAACTTCGGACAAGTTTGAAAATATTTAGATAATGTAGTAAGTTATGTTTCTCACCCAGGAGCAATGACCTAGATTCAGAATATTGGCTGAGAGTTCTGAAACACTATTGTATGGCTCCAACAAATTAGCTGCTACAATTACCTTCAACTCTTCAATTTTTCTTCCATTCAAATACATAATACCACAGCTATAACTCCGCAGTAATGGATTCTAGCTCATGAAACTCCATTAAAAATTAAAAATGTTTTTTTAAAATTCTCTGGAGTAACATTTGAGCATATAGAAAGTTAGCAAGTAAAACGGAAAAATTTGAATAAATCACCAACTCTTCAAGAAAATCAATTTCATCATTTATTAGTTATGAATATACAGAAAAAATGTACTTCTAAATGTATTCTATTGGACAATAATTGAAAATATTAATTTCTGAATATAAAATTTGCGAATAGTCCTCCATTGCAAGGCAAAGAGCATGTTGTTAGGCAGATTTGCGTGAACTTTGGAGTATTGTCTGTGGAACAAAAGCAATATTTTGAAGGGTTCGAAGGTTTTCGTACTCTCATCTACGTTTTTAGAGATTTATCCAGTTTTTTCAAGGTTGTTTAACTTACGCGTCTGAAAATGAGGTAACGATGCAAAAGTCATTCAAACCTCTAAAAACATGAGAAATTGATTTTTAGAATTAAACAATTGATTTCTAGAAAAAATACTTTATTTCTCTCATTGTACAGTGAATGGCTGCATTTTTTCCACAATAGTGACGTCTTCAAATTTTTCCGTTTCATTGACTAATTATTTACATAAAACATTGAAAAGAAAGCATATTCTTATTTTAGAATCTTACTTCCAATGAGAGTCAAGATGAGGAATTATTAATGATCTTCTCCAGTATTAAATTGGAGACTCAGATATGGAAGTTTTACCAATAGGCAATATTTAGCCTACAATCGAGTTGTGAATTTATTTCATTCTATTATAATGATAATTTATTTTTATTATATTATATTCATTATTTTTCATTCAATTCATTTTATTTTTGAATGTATTGAAAACAAAATTTTTGTCAACTTCTAGGGGCAGCTGCTTTTATGCGTACGCCCATGCAGGGTGCAAAATAACCACGCGAGGGCCATGAGAGGGTCTATTCTTCCCATAGTATATCTAGTTTGAACAAAAGTCTGTTTCAAAATTTCTTTGAAATAACAAAATAACTTTTTCTTTGAATTTCAGATGATTCTACAAATCCTCGTTGATTTCTTCAAAACGAATAGATCTATGCTTCCCACAATTATTATATCTATTTGTTTTTTAAATCAGTAAGTTAGTCTCTTTGGTAAAATTTTCGAAAGTTAATGTAAAAATATGTGAAATGTGCAACCTTAATGGAATAATTATTAGATATTGCAGTACCGTACACCAACTGCTGGATAATTATAATAATAAATCGAATTTCCATTTATTGCTATTTAAAGAGAAAAAGCACTTCTGCAACTGAAAATTACCAATGTACTATGTAGGCATGTGCCAATGCAAGGAGATTCGAATTGATTATTATTAATAAAATCCTTGATGATTTCTTCCAATGAGAAAGTTTATCCTTCTCATGCTTATTTTATCCAGTTGTTTTTTGATGAAAATCAGTAGCCTGTTTCGTTAAAAATTGAACTTTTAAATCATGTTATTTCAAACAAATATATCATGATTTTAAAAAGGGTATGAACAATTCAAACATAAAATTCTTTTTTTTTAAATATAGCGTAGGCCAACTGAAAGTTTGCATGGTAGATTTTTGCTTGGTAAAAATACTATTTGGTTACTTTTAAATCTCAGCTGTTTGGATATGAATCGTATCCAATATATAGTATTCGTATGGATACGATCCATATCCAAACAATAGATCTATAGGAAATTGGTTGTAGATTTCGTATTGTGAAGTAAGCTAAATAAAACAGGATGAACGATTAGATGTTTTAATGTGATGATGATGAATTTTGAACTGAGAAATATTAAACTGATACAATTAATAAACAAACTAATGCAAGTTGAAAAGAGATTGTTAATCACAAGTGGCCAATATCAGATGATTCGTCACATTACCCCCCTGGGCAGACGATTTGGCCATCAGGAATTTTTGAAGATTGTGGAGACTGCAAAAGACTTGCCGTCTAAAAGGTCGCGTAATAAACGTTCGAGGTTTCCCTGTAGATACATCCCAAAGCACAGTAAGTGGTGATCCAGGAACGGGTACACGTTCCAATGTAAGAAAATAATTATCTGATGTTATCTTCTGATTTTTTAATCAATTTCTTTAGATTTGGCCAACAACTCTTGATCAAGGGTTGCATAATGCATCACCGGGAACAGCTTTAATACGTGAAAGTGTATTAGCAACAAAAGTTTTGGGTAGGTTTGACATTTTGTATATCCGTTGAAACCTCAGAGATGAATGATAATTGGTTGAGTTGAATTGGTGGAAGTTTTTTTCGGTTCTGTTGAAAAGCATAAACTAAAGGCTTGTGATCTGTGTAGACATAGTGAGTGGATGTCCTTCCAAGAGATGGCGAAAATACTGCACCGCTGCATAAACCGCGAGTAGCTCACGATAGTACACTGGCCAGCCACTTTCTTTCAAAGATGGGTTATTGAAAAGAAAGTAAGAGGTTGCCAATTCGGAAACGGACAAGAAGGGAAGCTGAAGACATACTGTTTTTTGCAGGTTTCAAACGCTTTTTCGAGTTGAGATGTCCACATAACCACATTATTGGTTTTAAGAGCCCTTTAAGAATGTTCATCCATCGTATGTAACTCAATTAGTAACGTGAATCAGTGAAAATAGGTACTTGCTTTTCAAACGTCGGGTCACAAATATAGGAAATTTAATTTTGAATTTTGATTCGAATGAAATATTTTTCGCAATAACATCATGTCGGGGTCACCAGTATAGGAAATTTGGTTGTAGATTTCCTAATGTAGAGTAGGTTAAATAGAACAGGATGTACGATTAGATGTTTTAATGCACTGATGATGAATTTTGAACTGAGAAATATTAAACAAACTGATACAATTAATAAACGAACTAATGCAATTAGAAAACATATGATTCGCCACAGATGCATCAATTTTATTTATTGAATTCTGTTGTGCTTTTGACGTTTTTACTGTACTTTTACTATACGATTCGAACATTCGTCCAGGTGAAACCTCCCAATGAGAACGGCTAAGCTGAAAATTGGCACAATTCACTATAATGCCATCTATATCTATAAAAGCGAAATGGCACTGACTGACTGACAAATTCATTCATTCTTTCATTCATTCATCACCAGAACTAGAGATCCACTGAACCGAATGCGTTCAGATTTAGCAGGCATGTTCAGTTGGACGTTCAGACGCGCGCTAAGAACAGATTTTTAAAACTTTTCAAGGATACGCTAAATATTTAAGTTTTTCTATAGTTTTTTGGCGTTTTCTCAATTTTTTCGAGAACCAATCGGTAGAAAATGTTGATTATTGGTAGGTAGGTTCAGATAAGGTCTAGAAATGTTGTGTTAAGATATTTTTGAATTCCGTTTAAGATTACGCCAGTAATCAGGTTTTTCAAAATTGTAGATGTATTGCGGGTTGCATATCTTCCGCCTTGATACGTCCAATCCTTACTGTAAATTCAATAGTTCAGCGAGATTATAGATGAACTAATTTGGAAGATATTGAATCAATTTTCAAACTATGTCCGATATAGTTCCCAAGGTTACGCTCAATATTAGCGTTTTACTATTTTTCGGAATTTTCAGAGTTTTTTTTTTATTTTTCGAGAATAAATTGGTAGAAAATGTCGAAATTTGGTGAACAGGTCCAGATTAGGTCTAGAAATGCTGTGTTCAATAAGTTTTGAATCCCTTCTGAACAGAATTTGCAGGCGAGCGAAGCGAGCCTGTTCGTCTCAGCTTACACTGACAGAGGTTAGGCCTATGCAGGCGAGCGAAGCGAGCCTGTTTGACTCACTGACACTGCTGATACTGTCGGTGGTCCAGGGGGCGGACCCCACTGGCTAGGCGGAGAAGGCGAGCGAAGCGATCACGTATCACGTCAACTTTTTATTTTCAACTTTATTATTCTAACTTTTTTATTAGAGGTCAAAGGTCACGAAAATCAGTTTTCCGCGAATAACTTGTTTCCTGTTCAAGTTATGTTCTTAGATATTATTATAAAAATTGGCTCATAAACTATGAAGTAGAATGTTCGATCCACTATATTATGATATTATGTTGTTAGTGCAATCAGATACTATTGTATAGTCTGGCCAAGCAAAGAAGAGCCTCTGGCAAGATGGTAAAATGACTCCAGCTCGATCAATATTGGTTCAAAAATGATTGATTTGGTCTCAAATTGTAGATCAGAATGTTTCCTGCAATTGACACCAAATCAATAATAATTTTTGAACCAATATTGACCGAGCTGGAGTGATTTTCCCATCTTGCCAGAGGCTCTTCTCTGCTTGGCCGGACTATAGTAAACAAATTGATTGTAGAAAACCCTTCTTATACAAATTATCCACAATTTAAAAATTATAAATATTAAAATTGACTTAAATCATAGAAAATATACCCGATTATCGGAAATAAGTAATTAAGACCCTGCCGAGATTCAACAGCAGGTTATAAGGGTCATTTAAAATCTGCATTAATACCTTTTGGCTTATTCATTGAAAAGTCACATTCTCGCTTTATTATAATTATGTTGCATTCCACAAAATGATTGTGGAATTAACAATAGGCCAATTGAACTGCATGGAACTGCGAGTGTTGATATAGATGACGGACACATTGAACATTGAGAATTTTTGTAACTGTGACTGTGAATATGTATACACTACGTATTACACGGAGAGTCAATACTATTATTACAGGAATTCGATTGCCTATTCAGGTAGGCCTGAATATAAATTTTTATTGCAGCTAAAAAAGGAGTCAAGAGGATTCCCAAAATGTAATGACAAATTACCAGCCTCCACAAGTAAGTGTGCCAAAAAGTGAAACAATCACAACAAAATTAAAAGTGAGTTTATCACATGACATCAAAATAAAGACGAAAGTTGGATCATTCACACTTTTTTCTTTCTTTCGATCCTCAATTTATGAAATTCTTGGTATGGAAATGAAGTAAGCATCAAGGAAAATAATCTTCACGAATAGATAAAAATTATTGGGCAGGACATTCGATCTGTTGTTGATGCCACGACTTTTTCTCACACCAGTAAAATTTTTCATAACATAATTGTAAATAATTAAAAAGGTTTATTACATTTTAAGCGGGGAGTAATCATGATGAAAAAAGAAGGAAACAAGGATATCTTGGGGAGGAAATGCTCAGCTTTAAAGCAATACTTTAAGTATAACTTAGTATAACTTTAAGTATGAGTACAGTCTTTTTCATCACCACTACTACTAGGCATATACGGTACCTATTTTCTCTTCATTGCATATGTACGGTTCAAGAAAACTTATAGAAATATTATTGAGCTTTTCTGCTAGATAAAGCGACACTGAAAAATGAACGTTCAGCTATTCTCCACACGAAGATCAATATTCTACTGTCTGAGTCAGGGGAGTGTCTAGTGCAATACGTATGTAGCAAACATCTATATCTATAAAAGCGAAATGGCACTGACTGACTGACTGATTCATTCATCACCAGAACTAAAAATCTACTGAACCGAATGCGTTCAAATTTAGCAGGCATGTTAAGTTGGACGTTTAGACGCGCGCTGAGAAAGGATTTTTGAAACTTTTCAAGGATACGCAAAATATTAGTTTTTCTATAGTTTTTCGGCGTTTTCTCAATTTTTTCGAGAACCAATCGGTAGAAAATGTTGATATTTGGTAGGTAGGTTCAGATAAGGTCTAGAAATGTTGTCAAATGAAATGATTTAAAATGTTTGATTTGTTTTGAAATGATTTTCAAAATTGTAGATGTATTGCGGGTTGCATATCTTCCGCCTTGATACGACCAATCCTTACCGTAAATTCAATGGTTCAGCGAGATTATAGATCAACTAATTTGGAAGATATTGAATCAAGTTTCAAACTATGTCCGATATAGTTCCCAAGGTTACGCTCATTGTTAGCGTTTTACTATTTTTCTGAATTTTCAGAGTTTTTCTTGGATTTTTCGAGAGTAATTGGTAGAAAATGTCGAAATTTGGTGAACATGTCCAGATTAGGTCTAGAAATGCTGTGTTCAATAAGTTTTGAATACCTTCTGAACGGAATTTGCAGGCGAGCGAAGCGAGCCTGTTTGTCTTAGCTGACACTGACAGAGGTTTTGCAGGCGAGCGTAGCGAGTTTGAATCGTAGCTGTTTGAGCGTAGCTGTTTGAATCACTTACACTGCCTATACTTTCGGTGTTCAAGGGGGCGGAGCCCCCTGGCTAGGCGGAGAAGGCGAGCGAAGCGAGCCTGCCGGCTAGTACCATATATTATGCAAAAAGATATAAGAATTTCATCCTCGAGCTCAAACTTATACGAGCTTCACTCTCCCCTACTTCAAGTTGTCTATCCATAGTTCATCTTCCTTACAATAAGATATACAAGATTAAACATATTGTTAATGTTGATATTTGGTAAGAAGGTTCATATAAGGTCTAGAAATGTTGTGTTAAAATATTTTTGAAATCCGTTCAAGAGTACGCCAGTAATCACTTTATCAAAATTGGAAATGTATCGCGGGTTGCATATCTTCCGCCTTGAAAAGACCAATCCTTTCTGTAAAATCAATAGTTCAGCGAGATTATAGATGAGCTAATTTAGAAGATATTGAATCAAGTTTCAAACTATGTTTACGCTTAATATAAACGTTCAACTATTTTTCGGAGTTTTTCTCACATTTTACGAGAATCAATTGGCAGAAAAATTTGAAATTTGGTAAACAGGTCCAGATTAGGTCCAAAAATGCTGTATTCAATAAATTTCGAATCCCTTCTGAACGGAATTTGCAGGCGAGCGAAGCGAGCCTGTTTGTCTCACTTACACTGCCGATACAGTCGGGGGACCAGGGGACGGAGCCCCCTGGCTAGCCGGAGAAGGCGAGCGAAGCGAGCCTGCCGGCTAGTTAATATTAATTTATAGTCTTGATGGACACTCTTCTATCCTCATACTGTTATAAAAGACAAAAATAAATAAATAAATACTGCGTTTATGAAAATAATGCGAATATAATAATTCCAGAATCAAATCTTATTACTGAGGGAAGAGTGAAGAAATCTACATCAAATCAAAGTACCAAAGAAGTGGCAGGAAAGTTGCGTGTTCCTGATTTGAGTTTAAAAAATTACTACCTTGAGACTCGATAATTCCAAAATTTCTAAGTTGTGGATAATTTGTCAAATCAAATCAGAATCTCGTTTATTCCACAATCAATATACAGTACATGAAATAATATTTTATCAACTAATAATACAATCTTATAGATAATTAAAGTACTAGACTGAATTTTTGTTTCTAATGATTGCAATATCATAAATAATACAGTACTAGATTAAACTTTTATTTGCAATTCTGTAATAGAATGAGCCTACATAGGCACTATGGCCTGTGCGTAGTCTTGAGTTGGGATATAAAAAATTGAATCATGGTGTCGAGTGAGAGCAGAGTGAGGAGACGGAAATTCATATAAGTTAAAAAATACTAGGAGCTGGAGATTGGGAGAAATTTATGAGTACAATACAAAGGGAAAAATCTATTGTCGATCGAGTCAGTCAGTCTGTCAGTTGTAAATAAGGAACTGAGGAAAGAATACTATTGTCGAAATATTGAAAGTGAGTACGGTATTATAGTCATTAGTACTGAAATCAGCGAAACCGTCCGGTTAGGCGGTGCCGCCACCAGTCACAACCAGAGACCCAGCCTCTTCTTCACTTATTTCAATCAACCATTTATTTAATCTTTTTTTGAAAACTGTTAGAGTGACTGATGAAAATATATTGTCGGTAGGATATAATCTTCGAAAGTTACGGTAAACCACCTGGGCTAAGAAAAAACAATTAGTTGTTGGGAAAGATTTGGTTAGTTGTATAGTACTAATCCCAACTGTTGTTGCATATCGTCTGCTATAAGAATGTATAGATGGCGAAAAAATTGAATCAAATTTTTTATAAATATAAATGAGTAAATCTTCTATGTATAATTTTTTCTATGGAAGAATTTTTAATTTCCTGGAATAGCAGAGATGATGGGTATCTTCGACATCTTCGGAAGCCAGCTTTCAAAATTGCTTTTTGTATTATTTCTAGTCTTTTAAAGTGAGTGCGGTATGCTGCGCCCCATGCTATAGGATGCCGTATGAGAGACGAGATTGAACAAAAGCGAAATATGCTGTTCTAAGTTCATTAAAATTTAGAATTTCTCCAAGCTTCCGGAAAGCAAATATGTATTTGCGTAATGATTTTGTTTGAAAGTCTATATGATCTGTCCATTTTAGCCTGGAATCAAAAATAACTCCCAAATACTTATATGAAAAAACTCGCTCAATACTCTGGCACAGACAAGCTCTATTGAGAAAGTCAACGCAATCATGAATTTTTAGATCTTCTAAATTATAATCAGTTAATGCCGATAAAGAAACAGGCATGAATTTTGTTTTGGAAATATTGAGTGATAAGATATTTTGGTCCAACCATCTTTTTACTCTAGACAGGTCATGTAGAGCTCTATTTTTAGCTTCAATCCAATTTCTTCCATCAACAAGGATAAGAGTATTATCCGCAAAAAGGAAAATTTTTCCATTCAAATTTAATTTTGAAATATTATTTATGTAAATCAGAAAAAGGATTGGGCCGAGAGTACCACCCTGAACCTCGCCGAAATTGATAGATGACTTCTCCCCAAACTAATATTCTTGTATAAGAAGTGTATTCTATAATAAATTTGTTAACTACAATAGAATCTGATTGCACTATCAACATAATATAGCGAATCGAACATTCTACTTCATAGTTCATGAGACATTATCCCTTGATAAAGTGCGCGCTCCCCCCTCTCCGCGCCGTATCACGGAAACCTTCAGTTTTTCGAGAAAAATACATATACCAATCTTGTAGGGATTTTCGAGCTCTACAAATTTTTTAATAACATATAAGAACAGGAAATAAGTTATTCGCGGAAAACTGATTTTCGTGACCTTTGACCTCGAATAAAAAAGTTAGCGGATATGATACAGTTGTCGACTTTTGTATCCTCATTTAGAAAGGCATTATAGTGAATTGTGCCAATTTTCAGCTTAGCCGCTCTCATTGGGAGGTTGAATCCTAAAATGCCTGGACTACAGAGTGCACGGCACGAAACAGAACGAACAAATCGTATTACAATAAATCGTAAAACAATACGAAAACGATTCGAAAAGAAACAATATGATACAAAACGTAACGAAAATATTTAAAACGAAACGAGACAAAACTATGTGAAACAATCAAAACAATCAGACAAGACTACGTAACAAACGGGTTAAATTCTTCTCCCTTGACTTCGGATACGTTAATTGGTTGTCAGTGTATTGATAACATCATTTTACAGCCGCTGAATTTAGGCAATTTGAACACTTGTGCAATGGATAACCATTTTTATCACCTAATAAAAAGTGATAAAAGTAAATAGATGTATCTTCCATCTATTTACTTTTATCACCCATTCATCTTTTATCATCCTCACTTCCCACACTCAATTAATTGTGAAGAGTGATAACTTTTGTAATGATGATTGTTTTTCCCAGGTCAAGTAGAACAAGAAGATAGAAAGAAAAGACCCCGGACCGCATTCACGGCTATCCAGATAAAAGCTTTGGAGGCGGAATTCGAGAAAAATAAATACCTGTCGGTTGGAAAACGACTTCAACTCAGTAAAACTCTGCGTCTGTCAGAAACTCAGGTAATTATTATAATAAATTATGTTTCTCATAATTATTATTCTGTAATAATTAGCTCATAATGATCAATCAGGTTACAAAATTATACTTGAATAAACATATTAACTAACATTCAATTAACAAATTAGCTATAAATTTGTGTGTTAAGCACTGGCGGCTCGTACCCACGAAACAGGTGAAGTTTTTTTTTGCTGCTGATGATGCCCATATACTTACCCATTAAGATGCCCATTACCCAATTTACTTGTGTGTGGGTAATTGAGTGTGCGAGGGTGATTTATGAAGTGCATAAACGACCATGCCTCTGGTGGGATTCGAACCCACGACCGGGTAGCGCTAGCGGACTGAAGGTTGTAACGCCCCAGACCACTCGGCCAACCCGGCCCATATCTTTTACTGTACAGCACTTCACCTGTTCCATGGGCACGAGCCACAAGTGGTGTTAAGTCTAGCTCTCATATTTTTTATGCCTTTAAAATAATTCTGAATAATAATGTGTTCATAAAAAAAGTGTATAAAATACCTAATTTATGGTGTAACAAAACTCACTTGAAGGAGAGAATACAAATGGAAGTGTGTTGGATGAGTTTTGAAAAACTTGTCCATGTTTTACCTATCACTGGCGGCTCGTGCCCACGAAACAGGTGAAGTGTTGTACAGTTAAAGATACGAGCACTTCACCTGTTTCGTATGCACGAGCCGCCAGTGATACCCATCCTATTTGTTTGTCATATATCTTTCTTAATTCATTTCAATTGGACTAGTGTATGAATATGATAACTAGCCGAATCCTTAAATTGATTGAGTCACCATAAGAACATAAATTTCATGGAGTAATCTCAAACAAATGAAAAAAATAATAAAATTGCAGAGGTATTTCATAAGTAATCATGATCATTCATTGGATAATCGTATTAGAATTTTATTTATCACTAGTAAAGCCCAATTTATCAGACAGAAAGAATTGATCAGCTTATCATAAAAAAATGAAATGGATAGAACAAATTTCCTAAATATGCATATCAAAGCTCATTCTTTTGATAAACACAGAGGAGAACCCAGGGGGGGATTGAGGGGATATATCCCCCCCGAAATTGGGACCTATCCTACACCAAATAGAATTCTCTTTGAAGGAGTTGCAAAAATTTTCAATAACAGCTTTGAAAAATATAGTTTTATGGTGCTTTTTTGAAAAAAATTTCCCTCTTACGGGGGAATCCCTTTGGAGAAGGAAATGGAATGAAACTGAAAACAAGCATCGCAAGCCCAAATATTTCATTTCTTGTTTAAATGAATGCAACAAGAATATTCTCCCTAATAAAATGTTGAAGATTGGTACAACATGTTCAATTCAACAATTTTCTCAATTTACAACATCTACGAGAGACCAATAGCTCGTGTTAAAATTAATGACTACAATAATTTATGAATAAATTTTTCATTATTCAACTATTTTTCAACAATTAATCAACAATTTGATCAACAATATTTGATCAAAAATTAATTCACTTCTAGTTCTCACGGTACGGTATCTGTAAGTATTGCTAGTTGAGAAAATCAATGTAATAATATACCGGTAATGACATTCCAAATATAATTGTTTTTTGCATTCCATTTTCAAGTACCGTAACTCCAGTTCCAAATGTAGGCATAGATTAGAAGCTAGCCTGGAAACACATCAACTCTTCAGAAACGTAACGCAAAATCAAAACAATGCTCATTGAAAAAAAACTTCTGAAACTACTACTCCAACATGAGTAGTCTCTAGTTGGAACTTTTCACCCTACATGAAGGGTTCAATAGCACTCGAATGTTAATGTCATTACAAACTTATATAAACTTATATATTTTCAGTCACAATATTATCAAAATACGGTATGTGAGAGGTTCGATCATTGTTTGGAAATTTTAATTTGTTCAATAAATTACAAGTTCCCACATTATTTTCTATTCAATCTTTTTTATGATGAGCACAATTGATTTTATGTGATATTTTTTTAATGGAAAGACTTATTTGTGATTCACAGTATTTCAAGACTACTAGATATTCGTTCACTGCTTCACGAGCTTATTTTTTTATAAATACAGTATAATATACTTATACATATATAAGTTCTTGATTCATGAGATTTTGAAGTGACCGCATCCACTCCACTTTTCCAAACTATTAACATCAACACTCTATGTGAATGTTCAACTTATAATCTTTATAAAGATACATAGTGCTGTTATTTATGCATATTGATCGCGAAGTTAAGTCACGAACACTGTGGACTGCTCTTGGATGGGTGACTAGTATTAGGCCAAGTAGGTTACACATTGGCCAGGTGGGATACCTACCCATTAGGGTCTCCTCACCATTAAAAGACATAAGAATATATATTTTTTCATCAACAGAAACTCAAGTTCTATATGTTATTTAAAAGAGAATTCAATTCACCAGGGGCTGAATTGTTACTTTTATGATTAAAAGTTTATTCCAATAGTGATTAACTTTATCTAGAATGTATTATATGCGAATGGAAACAAAATAGAATGATTATAATTGTTTGTTGTACGAAATTATGAGTGAATAGGAAATTAATTCTGAGAAATATAAATTTGTTTGTTTGTCCACGGCTCAACAGCCCACGAAGGGCCTAGGCCTACCAGCTGGTTGCCAGTTTTATATTCACTCCACTATACAGTCCGTCCAAGCAAAGAAGACACCCCGTCAAGACGCGAAAACGACTCCAGCTCGGCCAATACCGGCCTAAGAGCCATACATTTTGAAACAGAACTCACAGTCCCCGAGCCAACAACGACCAAGTCGAAATCACCCCCACCCTGCCAGAATGCACCCCGCCCGGACAGCAAGCGGATAATCATCAACCAGGATAGAGGTAATGCGTGGTTAGCACGTTAATCCTCTCAACCATAAGCCAGTCTTCACAACCAAGTGAAGGCGTAGAACACATGCAGTTATTCAGTTAGAGTGTAATGCATCAATTACTATTTCTCCAGAGACGGGAAACGACCGACTGTCTTTACTAATAACAGCCAATCTCCCAAAGCAGGGAGATATATATTTGAATGAAATTTAATTTCTTGTTTCAGATCAAAATATGGTTCCAAAACAGGCGAACTAAATGGAAAAGAAAGTACACAAACGAATTGGAAATACTGGCTCAACAGTACTGCAGTTCACTGGGAGTAGTGGCACCTCGTCCTATGTTTTTGGGGGATCGATTATGGTAGGTATAGTAGATTTTTTTAGGAAGAGGGAAGAATAAAACAATTCTAATAGATTCTTGAGATCCACTTGGTCACTGATAGGCTCTCCTAGTCCTATCGCAGACTCTTCTGACAAAGCTAGTACAAAACAGCATGAAAACGTCGAATTACAGTCATTTGTCAACTGATTTTTCAAAAATAAGTTATGATATGAATTAATAAAATTAAATATCCTTTATTCAATAAGTTGTATACACGAGTTTGTACTTGACAACATTGAAAGCGTCAGATACCCCTTGAAAACACAGTAAAAATGCTGAAGTAGAATTACACGAATCAAGCAAAAATAATAAAAGAGTATAAAAAAACTAGTTTTAATTAATTAATGTAATCTGTTCAAGCAAAGAAAACATTCTGGCAAGATGTGAAAATTACTCCAGGTCGGTCAATAAAAATTATATAATTGACATTTGGCAGAAAACATTCTGCTCTACAATTTTAGACCTAATTTATAATTGTTAAAAAAATGTTGACCGAGCTGGAGTCATTTTCTCATCTAGCCAGAATGTCTTCTTTGCTTGGTCAGACTATAATTGTGCAATAAATTCTTGAATACAAAATGGTTCCCTCAGAAAAAATTAATCACTCAACCATATAAGGAAATTCTGAAAGATTTCTTAAATTTGAGCGAAGATGTGTGAGTTTACTTTCTGATACATTTCATACACTCTCATTTCGCTCTTTTTTTAATATATTTTATAAACTATTTCACAAGTAAAACTATGAAACCAATATTATCAATCATGCAAAATGTGTAACAATTTAAAATGAATAATCTATATTTGATTCCGTACCAATGCAAATAATACCATCTATCTACGAATCATATGCTTTCTCAATAATATTTACAAACATATGCCCTTTAAATAATTTTTACATACTCTGTATGCTACTTATATAAAATAAATAAAATTTTATTGTCATGAAGCACATTGGCATTAAACAAAGTCAGAACAAGAACTACAGTCAAAATGATTTTCATAAAATAATTACAAGTCAAAATTATATGAGGTACAGTACAAAATGAATAAAGTATATAAATACATCATATGAACTTATATACATACACAAAAGTAGAGCTATCAATTTATCACATATTGAAATACTTTTAAAGAATTAGACATCAATAGTAATATTAGAATCCAAAAACTCCGTTATTGAGTAAATTGGTACCTTCACTAACCAGTTGTAAAGTTTTATCTCAAATTTATCTGCAGTCTCATTTATTAAGCATTCTGGCAACTTATTGTAAAGTTTAGGTCCAATAATATCATAACTATTCATTGTCTTTGGCTTTGATAGCCTTTGGAATGGTATATTTAGCTTATTTCTATTTCTTGTTCCATAGGAATGTGAATTATTATGTCTTGAAATTTCAACCACCTTTGTCTTTATATGAATTAGAACAGTGTATATACAGGGTGTTTCTGGAGGAATGTGCAATACTTCTCAGGCTGATTCTTTACACCAAGTTGACAAAAAAGTTCCATGGGACCAACCCCCAAAAACGCTTTGTTACCGAGATAACAATGGCGGAAAATTAAGATTTTTCAAAAAATATTAATTTCTCAAATTCTCTAGAGGCTTTAGTAAGGTTCTAAAATAAGCAATTCCTATGTAAACTTAGCTGAGAAATTCAATGAAACCAGTTCCAAGTTTGTAACTTAAACGGTTATTGAGATAATTGGAAAAATATGCTAAAAAACGCCATTTTTCAACAATAAGGGTTATATCTGGATAAGGAATCATAAGATTGTATTTTTTATTAATGGAAGTTGAAGAGAGTCGGATTCTTAAGAAAAAGTTAAATTGCCGCGATTGTGTAAATCTTACCTAAATCTCAGAAATAGCAATAAAAAATCGCAATATCGCTACTAAACACAAATTCATCACTTGTGCTATGTTTTGTCAATTTTTCGATTTTTTATCGCTATTTCTAAGATTTTGGTAAAATTTACACAATCGCCGCCATTTAACTTTTCCTTTAGAATCCGACTCTCTTCATCTTCCATTAATGAAAAATATAATTTTATGATTCCTTATCCAGTTAATCCATTATTGTTGAAAAATTGCGTTTTCTAGCATATTTTTCCAATTATCTTAATAACCGTTCAAGTTAAAAACTTGAAAATGTTTTCATTGGATTCCTCAGCTAATTTTACATAGGAATTGATCATTTTAAAACCTCACTAAAGCCTCTAAGAAATTAGAAAAAAATTAATATATTTTGAAAAATCTCAATTTTCCGCCATTTGTTATCTTGGTAACAAAGCGTTTTTGGGGGTTGGTTTCATGAAACTCTTTTGTCTACTTGGTGTAAGGAATCAGCCTGAGAAGTATTGCACATCCCTCCTGAAACACCCTGTATAGAGGTTTATTATTGTCAATATTCTTAACTTAAGAAACAGAGGTCTACAATGGGTTGTTCTGCTATCAGCACCAGCTAACATCCTTATAGCTTTTTTCTTAAGTATAAGCACACTGTTAACATGGCTACAGTTACCCCAAAACAACAATCCATATGAAAGAATGCTTTGAAAAAATGCAAAATAAGCAGATCTTACATAGCTATCAGGAACATGATTTGAATATTTTTTAACAAATATATAACTCCAGACAACTCTATACTCTATATAACTCTATACTTTTGTATAAACCATATTTCAGTTCAAACGCCATTATTATAATTTATTATGATCATTTCAAGTTTTCAACATTATTCACCTGTCCAAAGTTTCATACAACTTATTTTCACTGGTAGGCTGGATATAAAGAATAATGAATAATGAATAGTTATTTCCATAATAAAAAATAACATATATATGATTTCAAAAACAAGGAAATTAACTGGTCACTATATCCAGTAAATGTGGCTAGTGTTCCACAAAAATTACAAAACATAAGAAAACAAACAAAGAAAAATACATACTAAGTGAAAAGTAGTGAAAACTACACACGGTTTTAAGCACGACAATATTGGTTTATTTATGTATGACACTATTTCAAGGAAAAGACAAAAACTGTCACTTCTTCTACCTGTATATTTTTATTTTACGTAGGCCTAAACGTTTCATATTCATGTATATTTTTTATTATGATTAGTCAAGTATTCATGATATTTTTGTGCAATTCATATCAAATTGACAATTGACACGCAAACAATACCGGTAAGTTAGGATAAACAATACGGTGTACCATTTTTTAATAATGAAACACTATGTTTATAATGATAAATTTTCACATATCAAGACACTTAACAAGAAGAATGATCAATGCAATCTAGTTATTCCGTAATCCTGATAATGAAACCTTGAAAAGTTCAAGTAACTTACTGTATATGAATCATCTTCTAGAATATACTATTATAGTCATGGAGACATTTATCAAGTGCCTAATCATTTCATCACCTTTGCTAAAGGATTAGAATAGGTTTGTTTGTTTGTTTGTTTGTTATGAGGGTGAAGCCCACATGAGCTCATAAAAAATTCATGTGAATGAAAATTCATGTGATCGAATTCATGTGAATTTATGTAAATTTAACACATTTTCTTGTTGGTGTTTTTTGTCTTTGAGAAGTGATTGAATGGAAATACCGTATAATAAATATAAAGTACCTACATAAATATAATATCAATATGAAAAATATAAAACACATGAATAATATTAGAATTTAAAACTGTAAATCAGTGTTGACCATAACTTATATATTTATGACTAATTTGTTGACTTTTAAATGATATGGAACTCCATTGTGGGAAAAACACAATATATGATAAATTCCACTTCTTATTTGAACAAGTTTGTAAAGAAGTGGAATGAACAAAAATTATGTGTTTTTATTATTAATTAGTGTTTTTATTTATCATGCTTTAAAACGTTTTTCTATTATTTTATTTCTAGGTTTTTCAACTGTCCAAGCACAACCTTCCCTACTGCTCAACCATTGAATCGCAATGTACCACATCTTTATCAGCCAATGCCTGGATGTTCAATGGTGTATTGCAATCCTGCAGATCATAGATAAAATGAGGTTATAAAAGGAAGTCGACTACGCTCATCATGATGTTACAGGACAAGCTTACTAGGGAGAGTCCGTTTGCCAAAATAAAAAATTCACAAATGATAAATGTAGATATAATCGCTCAACAGTGAATAATCGTTTTAGAGTCATTGATGAAACTAAAATTTAAAAATTGTAAACAATATCCATGAATTTCCCTCCAACTTAACTCCGATGAGTTTCTACTAGAATGAAAAATTGTTAACGTGTAGGCTATCATTTCCTTGGTAGACTAGGCTACTCTGTAAGGTATACTAATAAACTCAAAATTGAAAATGAATATAATTTTGAACATTTTTTAATAAATATAATGTTATCAATTTCGAGAGTGTTTTATTTCTTATCACACTGCAGACTCCATCAAATAAACATTAATTCTAAATGAGTCATCATGGGTAGCCGTTGCCTATTTACTTTAATATTTCAATTTTCACAAAATAAACTGGTACTCCCAATAACTGTAGTGTACCGTACCGACTTCTATTCATGTAGGTACTCCTATTTCTATTATTATTATTAATGGGTCAAGTTTTCATTAAAATTAAGAGCTAGTTATATGATTATGTAAGAATCATTAATTAATAATTATTGTATAGCTTAGATCAGCTTTTCTGGAGATATATGTCAACGGTTTAATCTCCTTTCAAGACAGTACAATATTCAATCAAATTTGATATGCGTTAGGCTTCAAGACAAAAAATGATAGGTGCCTTTCAACTTGCGATTATTTCATTTGTAGCCTATCGTTTAATTCGTATCTTTTTGAAAGGAAATTGAATCGTCGACACAACTTACAAAGGCGTTTGGTCTGAAAATAAATTATTTAGATATTGCAGTTAACCAACTGCTGGATAATCATAATAATCATTAGGAATAGTAATTGTTGCATTACACTCTATAACTGATCAATTATATGTTATTCAGAGGTGTTCTACGCCGTCATTTGGTTATGGAAGCTAACTTATGGTTGAGAGGATCAACGTGCTAACCACATGTTACCACTATCCTGGTTGATGATTATTCACTTCTGCTGTATATAGTGAAGTGAATATGTAACTGGCAACCAGCTAGCTGGTAGGCCTAAAAGCTGATCATGGGCTGTTGAGCTATTGACAGACGTACATACAAGGTGCAATAGAAGAGTGATCATACAGTACCTGCAGTTCTATGACTTCAACTTGACTCAGTATTAGATGCGCTATAGTGACTATTGTTTGTAATGATATGAAATTGATGATGTCTTAAAAGACATTAAAAACTATTATAGATTTAGTTGAAAAATTATAGTTAAAAACTATATAGACTGGTGCAGTAACATCAGCTTTTGACACTCCAGCCCAATAGCCAATTATGTATTTAATATTTCTAAATTTAAATAAATAAATAGTTTATTAATGGAAGCAACAGGCTTATAAGCCCATTTTGCCTCCTATACACAATACAATAATATTCAAAGTAGAAATGAAATAAAAAAAGTGAAATCAAGCATAACTTTATACAAGCGAACTTTTGAATAATATTTCTAGTAAAAAAAACATTTTGAATAATTATAGATGAAAGAAAATAAAATAGAATATGATAATAATTATTAAGAATTACAAAGAAATAAGATTGGATAATAAAAAATTTTAACAACTACGATGTTATGATAGAACAATAAAAACAATGGAAAATCATGAATGGAAAGGAGTAAAAGACAAAAAAGAGAAGAAAGAATGAAAATGTCTGTGTAATTTACTACCGGTACCACTTATAATCATACTGGAATGCCGGCAAAAACCACGAAATGATAGATCGACCGCTACTCCACCAAACCATTTGCAACTCTGCGGAATTTGAATGGGGAGAACCAGAAGATATCTGTGCTGGATATCAGAAGATAAGTGCTGAGAATAATTATTGAAGATTCTCTGAGCTCTAATTAGGAGAGTTATTATGGCTCACTGTCCTGGATCGAAGAATATTAAAAGAAAAAGCTCAAAGGCGAGTAATGGTATTGATGTAAATATTAATTTTTGAAAGTAGTAACAAAGAATGAATTCTGTTATTCAATAAATTGTAAAGGATTATAAGTGATTTAACTTCTCGACTGACTTTCAGTGATCTGATTCCAAACATACTTCTTGGAGAATTAGTGGGGAAATCAAAGGGACAGAGAACACCATGTTTTTTATAATATAAATACATCTTAAAAATTTATTTTGCAAACGCTCGAGTATGTGAATCTGTTCATTATGATATAGATTCCAAATCTCACAAGCATATCCCATCAGGCTCCTTACAATTGATTTACATAAGACTAGCAGAGACACAACATCCCTGAATAAAGGCTAGCACGTCCTGAGGATGAATCCCATCTGCTGAATTGCTCTATTAGCTATGTAATCTACATGTAGATTAAAAGAAAGGTCCGAGCTGAAAACCACTCCCAGGTCCCTGAACGACTCCACCCTTTCCAATGGAATGCCATTTATGAGGTAAGTTATACATAACCAAAAGGGAAAAATTGTCGAATGAAACTCATGAATTTACATTTAAGTTACTTACATTGATTTTCAGTCCATTAGTATTACACCATCTGGACAGATTATCAATATCCATCTGTAAATCATAGCAATCATATTATTTTATTTCTGCTGACGGATTGACTCTATTTTGCTGGGCATTCTCTCACTATAAATTATACATAAAGGAATTATTAGTAGAGACAATTATTTGTCTCTATTATGGGCAAGAACCACATTCTATTGAGTTTTTTTAGATATTAACACTATCAATACCTGTATAGCCTATCACTGTTTTTTGAGTTTTCAGAGATATCCAGAATAGATTCTCCCAGTTTTGGTATATCAACATTTTTAAGCTTAAAAAAACTACCTATTTTAAATGTCAGAAAATTGATTTATAAATTTATATTTCTATTGAGAGAATAACAAGTGAATTAATTCAAGTTTGCCTGTAATCTACACCATAACTCAAGAACTTTGCAAAAGACTGGCGGCTGGCGGGTAATAATCAATCTCAGCGTAGGCTACCGGTACTGTTATGAAGCGTTTCAATAGCCACACTATGATTATACAGTCTTTACAGTTAAGTAGTCTACTTTACAGGTAATAATTTCTCTTAATCTTGGTAGCTCAGTCACCGTATTAGATTTAATTCGAACAATTTTTGAAGGTGATGTCCACATGAGCCCTTAGGCTTGTGCGAGGGTAATGAGGAGATGATGATGATGACTACCTTTTTAGGTAGTCTGGAACGACGGTTTTATCGCCTACTCCAAAAGACGGGATGGCCGTATCTATAGGCTATGTGATCGTGCTGTGATCAAATAATTTTTCCATGGTCAAGAATTAAACTCGGGTCCTCTGGTCCTCTGGTCAGACTGACGCGTTATCACTCATTAGGCCTAGTTCAATGATGCCACCCATTTGATCCATTCGATTTGGTATCGAGCTTGGTAATTGCTCTCTAGCAGTAAATCTGATATAAAATATAAATAAAGTATTATTCATTTTGGTTGGTAGCTACACCTTGTCCTAGTTACACTGATCTTCGCTCGGCATCGCCACTGAACAGCTACTTTTTTGCGCTGTAACCTTTTTCGATGTTCCACTTTGTTAACATTCTCATACTGCGCAGTTTACTTATTTTTCAGTTGATGGAAGACATAAAATATTTTCCTGTACTATGAATTTGGAATATTATTGGGTGAAAATTTCACAACAGAGTGAGTTAAAAATGATTTATACCGTAATTAATTAATTAATTATTATTATTGAACACTCATTGAAGTGTACTTGCGCCAATACCGGTTCACCTTTCCACATTACTGCGCATAGAAAAAATAAAACGACAACTATTTTCAAGTTTATTCTTGTTTTTAATGAATTCAAGCATTCTGTATTGGATGAATATTAAATAAATATTTAGCAAATAAAATCCAACACTCATAATGAAGAATACAATAATTTCAAACATGTATATGTTTTTGAGGTTATGTACATCAGTGTGTGTCCTCCAATCAGATCAGAGATCCATGCCCCCATCCTCCAAACTTGAATATTCTTATGTATTCTTCTTCAGCCTTCACCTTCAGTCTAGCTTGAGTTACCTACACTGTTGAGTTCAGAAGTCTAAAAGCTAAAGCATCTCTCTGTCTCTTCTGTTTTGCGAATCAGTTTCGGTAGTTCGTTTCGTTGAAATGATTTCTTGTCAAATCATGAGTTCTGCATTTAGTTCGTGAATTACTAGTGACTTGTTAAAATCGTTTATCCATATTTTGGATGTGAAGTGGTGTTAATGGTTTTCAACACATGTGCTTGGTTTTTCAATCCTGAACACTGGTGTCATGTTTGATTTTGTATGTTTGGATTAACCTTAAAACAACACTTGTTGTAAAATACAAAATCCGGAACAATTCCTTTCGAAACTTTTACTATTTACAGTTAATTTAATGAATTCTATCATGTCTACCAACGCTATCTTCTCTCCAATTTAAATATGGCCAGTGCATCTTGCAATCTCGAAGTTGATTCAAATCCCCAGTTGAACTGGGTTGAATTTTGTGATAAGCATGCTAAAAGTGCAGCAAATGAATTTGCAAAAGCATTTTGCACTTACATAAACCTTAATTTGCCTGAAAATGCTCGGCCTACGATATCGTACAAAGACTTCGCATCTAAGTTTTTGGACTCTTTCGAGCAACACTTTGACGCCGAAGTCAACAAAAAATCTCTCAAAGATATACCAAATGGAACTGCCACCGCTGGATCATCTTCAAGTAACATTAGAACGAATAGTCATGATGATATCAGCGATTATTCAGAACAAGAAGCTGAATTGCCATCCCCCAAAGTTCACCCCAAAACATTCTTTAGGAGACTGTCCTTTAAGGGTTTGCGTAAAGGAAAGTTGTTTCAAAAGCAACATTCCGATGAAGTTGAGTTGAATAATATAACCAAGAACAATGATAAACATAGTAAGCAGTCCAAGACAAAATTGGCAAAAATTGTAGTTGAATGTAGAAAAGAAGGAATTGTAAATTATTTAGTTGGTGAAAACCTTGATGGCACCCAGAAGTGGGATAAGTGTAGATTAGCTTTGATAAAGACTGTTGGTGGCTACATGCTAGAATTCTACTCCCCACCGAAGGTGAGTAGATCACACTTTTATGTTCTTTTTATTATTTTTTAGTGTAGGCCTACGCTATGGCGTCTTGTGTATGCCCCGCGTGCACTTAATAAAGTTATAAAGCACTAATAAGTTATAAAGTTAGGCCCGCTCTGAAATTCATTTCCATATTAAGAATTATAATGCTTATTTCGGGCCGTTCAGGTGGATATCCGAACTCTTGAAATGAGAATGTCAATAGTCTTAGTTGTGGGCTGAGTTGGTTGAGAAATTTCATTTACATCTACAGAATTGATGTTGTAGGTGTCTGCCAGCCTGCACCTAGGCATCTCCAGTCTGGATCAATCTACCTATCTGGATTTTATTATCATGTCTCCCATGAACATGTGGAAGACATATAGATAGCTTAACTTACTTGTAGATTTTATAAGTAGCTACTATACTTAAAGCTCAAGCAAAATAAATCTTCTCATCACATCCAGCTAGCGTAATCTTTTCTTGACTGAACGATACTACTACCGAACTTGGTCATAGGAGTATAGGCTATTTCAAAATGATGATAAGATCATGCAAGGCATATTAATTGACCCAGTATTAGGCTGGTAGTTTAGATACTATTTGACTTGTAAAATATGTAACTTATCTTGTGATATTGTAGGCTAGTTGTATTCTATTGGATGTTTTACCCTTGCAGTATATTGTTGGCAGATTACAATTGTTGAGTATTATCATAACAAGACACATGAACAGGTGCCAAGATGAAAATTATAATGAATTTATTCCAATTGATTTAACAGTATCCTTTTACCCTGAACTGCATACTGTTCTAATAAGGCTAAGCCTTGATAATATCAGTGAATATCTACCTCGATATATCACTGATATGTTCCGCAATGGAGATGCTCAGATGGAACTTTCCAATTAAGCCCATGAACACCTCATGACAATGCTGTTGTTTTAGTTTGTCTGAGGTAGAATTTTGTCCATGTCCGGCCCTCTATCTATAAAAGCCCGATTCACTCATATAGTGTAGTACTAGTGGCGTTATAGTGTCGTACTAGTGGCGTTATAGTGTCGTACTAGTGGCGTTATAGTGTCGTACTAGTGGCGTTATAGTGACGTGCACAGACTGTTATAGACCGCTAACATTCACACATATAGGACCGTACTAGTGTCGGACTGTTTGGCGCAATGCTTAATCACGACTACTTACTATCTCCAACATAGGAGATAGATGATAGATGGATTTTGATTACAGATTTGGATTTAGCGCCATCGAATTAGTAATAATTCCCGCATGAACTAAAAAATAATCAAAAGTGGGATTTTAAAAAATCAGAACAGGCATTTCGAAAATAATTTTGTAATTTTTCATCTCTGATGAAACAGAACTCAGAACTCAGTTTAAACGTTTTTAAATTGACTAGTAACTGTCTGAACAAAGTACCTACTAATTACATCTTGAGTAGGATCCTGGATTATTTTATTAAGCAGGATCTTTAGGATAAACAATAAACCAAGTTTAAACTTCATCAATCATTCTCTTGAACGTCGGCCTAGTCTACTTAGTTTGAACTTCCATTTTATATAAGGGATTCTACTCGTTTTCTTGACCTTCTATGATATAAGTTTATTTTCAATCAAGAATAAATTTAACGAAAATATCGAGACTAGAGACCTTAATTACAATAAAAGTGATAAAAATACTTATTATCCATTCTCTTATGTTATTATATACTATTAAGCATATTCCTATGCTTTTGTAATGTCGTTACTATACTATCAAGAATATATTATTATCCTATTACTATATTGATCATTATTGGCAAGCTACTCTGATTTTCAAGACGTCGACATCATCGCAATTCTCATTACTAGATTACTAGTGATTGTAATAATTACAATGCAAATTCTTACAACAGTATTTCTCCCAAAAATGTGCATCTCCCAATTTATACCAACAGTCACATGGATGCAGATTATAGTCCTAAAAATCCCAATGATAATGATCCCATTGATTAAAATGCGAATTAAAAATATTATCCTAATCCTAAAATAACTCTGTTAATAAATTCAAAACAATTTAAGCTACCATACGTGATGGGAAAAACATAATCTATAATCATTTTAATACATCAGCTAGTAGAATAATTATTTAGATTAGGGTATTGATCATTAAATGTTTTCTGAAAGTAAGTGGGAATTCTTGATTTATACTATTCTTTTATGGGCTAGGTACTCAGAATATCCTATAGGTGTTAACACTTTAATTCAACAAGTACTGTTGATTTTTTTTATGATTACGATGATTTTACTGTAATTATTTTTCATTGTTACTTACTTATTGACTTTGTATTGAATATGATCGTGAGCGTTGAAATAGGATAAAGTTGACACAAAAATTTCAAAGCAATTCATGTGTTTCTCATACTTTTTTCAGTTCCTGACATGTATAATTTTTAGTTCAAAGTAGAAATTTCTAAAGTTGAAAAATGTAGCCTATATTATTATATTAAAATATTTTTCTGAGTAGAAATTTAAGTAGAATTTTTCTGAGTAGAGTTCAAAGTAGAAATTTCTAAAGTTGAAAAATGTAGCCTATATTATTATATTAAAATATTTTTCTGATAGAACACTCTTATCATACAAGGAATTAGAATAATAATACTTTTTTTCTCTTAGGGCTACTGGATTCGTTAAAACTTTGAATAATTAAAATCAAAGTACCCTTTTTGAAAAAAATTGAAATAAACGTAATTTTTTAAAAAAGGGTACTTTGATTCTAATTATTTAAAGTTTTAATTGTGATCAATAAAAGAACATAGGCCTATAACATAGAAGGATAATTCAATACAATTGAGTTGATTCAATTTATTGTTGTTTTTACAGCGTATACATTATACAGAGCAAGAATTAAAATAAAAAATTAAAACTAAACAAAATAGGCTACCTTTAAAGGTATCATTAAGAGTGGATGTTAGTGGACGGCCAACTGCCAAACGGCAAAATTATGTCCCATAAGAGCAATGTGATTTTTAACAATCTCCTGGAGCAGATAGCGCCGTTATTTATTGACAGAATTTCACTTTCTTTATGTCATCGGAAAAAGAATTCAATTCTCCAGGGGCTGGACTTTTTACTTTTTTAAGTTTATTTTAATAATTAACTTATATAATTTACTAAAAAAAGTATTTAACTCTAATTATTGAAATAAACTTGAAAGTTAAACGTCCCAGGAGAATTGAATTCTCTTCCCGATGACATAGAGAACGTGAAATTCTGTCCATAAATAACGGTGCTATCTGCTCCAAGAGATTGATAAAAATTACATTGTTCTTATGGGACATAATTTTGCCATTCAGCAGTTGGCCGTTCACTATTACCCACCCTTAACAAAGAAAGAAAAAGTCTCAGCACAGAGGCCGAGTGATACAAATTTTTTTGTTCAAATTCTATTGAGATTCTATTTTTTCTTTTGACATTTCATGGAAAGGACATTGCCTTGCTTCAAACGAAGAACCTGTCAGCAATTACGGATCTTTCAAGTAGTATGCCTGTTTCATTTCAACAAATGAAGAGCCTGTCAATGAGTTTGAATCTTCTATTTACAAAAGTTTTATAAACAAAAAACTAGAATTCTAAATAAACAGGTTGAATGCATGGTTCATGTCAACTGATGAAGAGCCTGTCAGTGGACTCGGACCTTTGAAGTGTGACAGATAGGAATGTGAAGTGGAATTTATAGATAGGAAGAAAGTGGAATTTATAGTTTGAGCTATGTGGAAAATTTGTCATCAATGACGTCATAACAAGAACCTATAAAACTCATTAACTAAATTGCAATAACCAGATAAAATTCTATACATACACGATTAGGAGAAGTGCCATTACTCTAATTTGGATCCTGTTGAGTTTATGACTTTTTTATAGCTTCATAAAAACACCTATCGTGATGAAATTGGTCAATATTGGGCTTCTACTCGCTTACTTGAGTATTGAAATGGAGCACTAATTTTCTCTTGAAAAACTCCATTTTTCAATTCAGTTGATGAATTTTGTATAAATTTGAGAAACTCAATCAGAGGCAGGGTAGTATTATTCCTTTTGGAGCTTAGCAAAGTTCAATGCTACTAAAATAATGAATTCCGAACTTGTAAATTAACATAAAAACAATAGATCTAATTCTCATAGTGCATAATGCATAATCGACCACTCAGTTAATGTCGCTAGCTGTACAGTTTGAAGAATCAAAGTTCAATCAAATAAACTATTGGTAATGCGATTAGATATTGACTAAGAGTGAATAATAATAGTGACTAAAGATATTTATTGAATAGTCATTGGATGAGGAGCATTGTTCCTTATTGCCCATATCTATAGAAAAATATTTGTGATAACTTCATAAGGCCCGGTATTACACGGTAATAGCTCTATCACATAGAGCTATGAGCTATGTTCATAATCTGTAAAAGTAGAGATAATGATATAAAAAGTAGAGATAATTATGATATCTTTTGACATAGAAGTATTACCGTGTAATACCGGCCTAAGTGAAGTTGATCGAAATATAAAAGATATAGAATTCAATATAGAAGAAAATTTTTCAAAAAATTGAATTCATATGCTGAATATCCTAGTTAGTTTGTATCGTTCCATACAATTTGTTACTAGAAAAATGTTTACAAAAGTAATAATTCTTCATTTTATTTTATTTACAGGCTGATAAACCAAAGTGTGGAGTCTTCTGCTTCCTTATAACTGAGGCAAGAGAGACAACTGCACTAGAGATGCCTGATCATGAGAATACGTTTGTATTGAAGGTATGATAATAAAATCATTATCACTCAGAATATTTCAATTCACTTCCACGTTAATGGTCAAGAGTATCTTGCTGTGTTTCAGCTCATCAAGAATTTCTATCATTGATTATTAATACACGTCACAAATATAAAGCATGTTAATAGCTCTTCCATTCATTCCATGTGGAAACGTTTATTATACTTTTTTGTTTGAAAATTCATCCAAATTTCAAGAGTAAAATAAGTTGTTGGAACTGTACGTGTTATAATGTGTATTTAGTTATAATCTATCACTCTGACTCTATAAACTGTCGACATATTGCTTATAATTCTCACGTTTCACTGCATATCTTATAGTTTATAGAGACTATTGAAATAAGATTTTGATTGAGCAAAAATTTCGAAAAGATTGCTTTACTAATCAAACTTATAATTCTGTAACTGCTGAGGATTGGTCATGAATACTTTCATTTGAGCGATCCGATGCAAAATAATAGTTTTTCAAAAAATACTCCTGATGCACTGTAACAATACACAGTAATAAAAATATGTTGAGCTTGAACTCCATGGAACAGGCCATCTGAATGGGATGGTATCCAATTGTCCCGTTTATTATTCAAATAGATCAATTTCATTCAAGTTCATAATGTGTTGGCTTGAGTTCATTGTATGAATTTGAATTGCTTTTGATCAGCATGACGGTACTAAAGCAATAAAGTCCTAACAATGTCCTTCGTGATTCTTCATCTTAAACTAATCCATAATGCCATTGTCAATTCAGTTTTCATCAGTTATGTAGTCGATGAGAGTTGAGCTTATTTATTAACTTTATTGTCGGTAATGTTACTCCAGTGAATATTTATAGTCAGTGATGAGATGGAAATTAAGATACTAAGTCAGTGATGAGATATCATATTTTTTTTGAGAATTAATAAGATTACTAAGGCCCAATTTCCTTTCAAGAAGATATACACAAGATGCCACTTCCATGTTTTTTTTTCATTTACTAGCAGCTACTAAATATAGCCTACTTGGTGTGACCCAGGCTTTATAATATTTAAATAAATGTATAACTAATAAAAACGTCAAGGTTTGTTACCAATGTTGAAAGATCTCTACTGCTACTCAAATTTCTACTTGAATAAATGCTCAAAATAGTTTTATATAAGTACATTGAAACTGAAGTTATATCGGGAAGCCTGTTCCATCAGATGAAATAAAAGTAATAAGTTATAGAAATAAATTATGAAATGAAAATTTTATTACAGTATTAGTATGTATTTGGAGGCATATTTGAAAAACTTTGTCAAGTTCAAAAGCTAGTGATTCAAGGTATTGCAATGTGTAATTATTTTAACTTGATATCAAGTTGAAATCATTCATTACTGTTTCATTATACTGTATTTCGTTTTATTGTATATTTAAAGATCATTTGCAAATATTTGTTAACATGCTACTGCTTATTTATTCATGGAGCTTATGTGTGAATTCGAATTTTCAAGGCTGAAAATAACATGGAATACGTAATAGAAGCTCACGATACGTATGATATGAGATCATGGCTAGCGACAGTTAAATACTGCATGCGATCGACACAAATGCATCCTGATAATGCTGAAACGAGGTTTGTACTTTATTTGCACAAATAACTATCACAGCTGTATAATTGAATGCATTCATTGTCTTTTTTATCTGTATTGAATTTATTGAAATAGCGTATTTCTTATCAATTATGATTTAGCTTAATAATAATCTCCTGATTCATTTAAACATAAATAGTTCAATAATTTCCCAGTAACCAGCTGACTACTAGTGTTGGTAGCTTGTATTTTTATGCAATGGGGCCATGGTATGAGATAAATTGATAAATTAATTGTATGAAATAAATTTGAAATTGATTATTTATTTTATTTCCATTGCATATTAAAATTAATTGTCGATATTTTAAAATCATTGAATTATTTATCAAGTACTGATACTGAAACTAAAGGTATAGTCTGTCCAAGCAAAGAAGACCCTCTAGCAAGATGAGAAAATGACTCCAACTGGGTCAATATTGATTTGGTCTCAAATTGTAGACTAGAATTTCGATTGAGACCAAATTTTCGAACCAATATTGACCGAGCTGGAGTCATTTTCTCATCTTGCCAGAGGGTCTTCTTTGCTTGGACAGAATATAAATTAAAAACGAAAAGAAATTATTTTGTGTGCGCTAAACATCATAAGTTGATTGATAACATAACACAGAACTACACAATAGTGAATATTTATAATGAACAAGAAGATTAGGGATCGTTTAAGGCAATCAAATTCAAAAGCAGTTGAATGGCATCTGACTGAAGCCATGCAACAATAACATTATTGACTTTCTTCAAATGACTTTATCTTACAGCGATGAAATTCAATTTGCTTCATTACATATTGACATATTACATATATTTATTATGTTTACATTATGTACAATACAATTGGCCTTGACCTTTTACCCAAGGCCCAATTTCCTTCAAAGAAGATATACACAAGATGCTACTTCCCAAGTAACAGCTACTAAAGATACTTGGTGTGACCCAGGCTTTAGGACAGAGTAAATCGATAAAGCCTTAGTCTCACCTAGCTACTTCATTAGCTGATTGCTTAATGATCATGAGGTTACGTCTAACACTGTGGATTGCTCTTGGATGAGTGACCAGTATTCAACCAAATGCAAGTAATATAATTTTTGAACAATATTGATAGAACTTGAGTAATTTTCCCATCTTGCCAGAATGTCTTCTTTGCTTGGACAGACTATACTAAAGATACTTGGTGTGAACTAGGCTTTAGGACAGAGAAAAGAGTTGATGAAGCCTGAGTCACCTACCTACTTTAGTAGTTTAATGATTGTAAGGATGTTTAATCATCCAAGGATTTTTAATTAAAATGAACTTATAATTTGAAGAAAATTGCTTTTCTCAGTTACGACCATTATAAACTTTTCTTGAACGGGTGACCAGTATTCAACCAATTCCATTTTGGCGAGGTGGAACCTACCCATAAGGTTCTCCCCACTAATGAAAGCTATATGCATCTGTATATTTTTTTAAATTGACATAATTGTCCTAGATGGAGAAAGCTCTTTTGTAAAATCGATTTTTGTGCCCCAGGAGTTTGCTTGGAACAGTGAGTGAAGGTGCGGAGAGAATGAGAGGTCACTCGAAGAGTGAAATGGATGGTGAGCATCCCCCAGAACTACCTCCACGGCTGCAGCCGGGCTCGATAGGACGGGCCGATCGATTATCGAGTAATAGCAACTTTGAATTGTGTTCATCTCACACCGACATAGAGCAGTGTAAGTATTTATTTATCCATTTACAGAAAATAATAAACTTATTGGTTAAAAACACAGACTAACGTCCAAAACGTCTTTATACCAAATTTTGATAAGTAATAAGTTTGAAACTAGGCTATCTTTTTTTGCTGCACTTTCACAATAATTTATAGTCGAGGAGAAATACCGTATTATACAAAATACCTCATCCTTCCATTTGTCAATTGAGATTTATTATAACAAAAATTTCAAGATAGCAAGATTCTTAATCCTATAAATTTCAAAGTATACTCTCATTCAATGTTGTAATAACAAGGTCTCTTTATCAATTATCTCAGATGCCGAGAAGTGGATGAGTTTCATCTGTCTCTTATACGTGATGTTTTGATGTAACCTACTAACAGCTTAAGGTTAATATTAATAACTAGAGGTTGAGTGTAAGAGAGGACTTACGTGTCCTAACTTCGCCTTACTATAATAAAATACAATAAATGAATAACACCTGATGTAACTTGAAGTATTTACTTTCTCTTTTCATTCCTAAAACATCATCTAGGCATAGCCAAATGACAACTCTAATTGACAACATCAGCTGTTTGAGCGCGCAAGGTGCAGACGAAACCGCCTAACTTTTTGGCGTCAGCTATACGAGTTTAATTCATCTATAAATTGATGAAGCAAACACCAGCAAAAGTGATGGTTGGCGAATATATTTTTATTAATGCTCAGCTCTATGAAACTGTTCATAGATTGGCGCACTTATTATTTTTTTTTTATTGTGGGTGATGCCCACTTGCCCACATAAGCATTTTTAGCTTGTGCGTGGGTAATGGATAATGAGTGCGAAGGGGATTGATGAGATGAAGAACAGCCATACCTACTGGGTCTCGAACCCTGAACAGGATTCCCGAAACTGAAGGTTTTGACGCCCCAGCCCACTGCGCCAACCATGTCGACCTAAAGAACTGTAGTTCAATTTTTGAGACTCCACGCTACACGTTCTTTCTTGCTATTTAGAAAACAATGCTATTGCTGTCATGAACTGGTTCAGTTCTTTTCAAGGAGCTGTCGTTCTTTTGTCAATCGTTCGTTCAGAAGCACACCAGTTTTAGTTTCATTCTTTGTTCAAAGCAGATCCGCGATTGTTGGATTCGAGGAATCGAAATTTTTGAAATCTTAAATTCCGACTTTGGATTTGTTTCGGGTTGGTCGGCGGGCTTGTATTTCGACATTTTTTGAATATCGGTTTCTAATTACTTTCTAATGAAGCAAGATATGAAAATGAATTGCGCTAGAAAAAATAGCCTATGCAATACAAATGAATGTGACATTTTTGGTCTGCTTTTGCTTCTATAAAGCCACTCTCATCCTATGTAAATGAAGAGAGTACTGTATTTTAGCTAGCTTCCATAGAATGGCTTAGTTCTTTTGGTTTGTAAGCTGTGCACGGCGTACAGCGTAGTAGTTTTGGAAAGCATCTCTTGAGTATTTCTAGCTTACGTTTTGTGTATTTGATACCTTTCATGTTATGCTATCGTATGTTTCATGTGTATTTCTTTTTTGTTATGCAGTGGTGGTAGATTCCGATATGGATTTGTCTGTGGTACTTCGTGACTTTCCCTGGTTCCATGGGACTCTGGCGCGGTCGGATGCGGCTGCCCTGGTGCTACACGGGGGCTCCGTGGGACATGGCATCTTTCTGGTGCGTCAGAGTGAGACCAGAAAAGGCGAGTTTGTTCTCACCTTCAATTTTCAGGGACGAGCCAAGGTAAGTGAACATTATTCCATTCTATATTATCATTATGAATTATTTTCACGTTTGAACTACTACTTCCGACATTGCAGTGAATTTTTTAATATTAGTTTTTGAATAACTATTACACACATGAGTAATCTTTGTAAGTCAATAGTTATGAACATGAAATAGTTCATGATCTAATATTTAAAAAATGACTGCATTGTTGTAAGTAATAATTCAAAAGTGAAATATTTACTAGCAGTTTGTCATGGGAAGAAAAATAGATGAGTATCCTCATCAAGTTGATAATAAGTTATTAAGTCCTTATCAAGTTAGTAATAAGTTATCAAGTTGGTGATCCTCAGTGTATTCAGTGGTTCAAACATCGCTCATTGCGGTTGAACAATGCTACTCCGAGTAAAATTTTCCGTCTTGAACCTAAATATTGAAATATTATTTTATGATTTCCTTCTTTTATGTGTGTTATAGATAATATTGTATCACATCACTCATTATATAACTTGAGTAATATGATATTGTAATACATATATTATGTAGCTTATGTTACATAAATATGGAGTGAGGTTTATCCTCCTGAAACTTCAGTTTGAAATATTATTTCATGTTTTTTCTCTTGTGTTATGATCTTATTGCATCATATTACTCATGTTATGATTTTAATAAACATAATATGTAGCTTACGTAACATATGAAGTTATTGCCAAATTTTTTGAAAGTGAATCCGAAATATTTGAAACTTTTAAAATATAATCTTGTCTATTTTTGGAACTTAGAAGTGAACCTTTATCAAAATTTTAAATTGTTTATGGTGAAAATGTTTTTTTTATTAAAAATTTTGATATTAAGCTTCAGGATCTGTTATAACCTTGTTTTGGACTGTTGTATGAATTAATATGAGCAGTTTTGGACATTAGCTTTTTGCACCCAACTATGACAATAATTATTGAATAAATGATGATGATGATGATGTTGTTGTTTCTCAAGACCTGGCAAAGAAGATTGAGAAAACATTCAGTTGTTGAGCAAAATTCTGAATTCATAATAATTTTCAATCTGATTTCAGCATCTGCGAATGACTTTGAACGACCAAGGCCAGTGCCGAGTGCAGCATCTGTGGTTCCCGACCATATTCGACATGCTCGAACACTTCCGGCAACACCCGATTCCGCTGGAGTCGGGAGGCACAGCCGATGTCACGCTCACCGAGTACGTGCTCACGCCGGCCGTGGCGGCTCGTCAACTACAGCAGCAACAGCAGCAACAGCAGCAACAGCAGCAACAGCAACAACAGCAACAACAGCAACAACAACAACAAGGCCAAAACTCGCCGAGCAACTCGGTCGATACTACCTCGACGAACACGGCCACGGCCAACTCGAGCGAGGCGCCCGCCCCGGCTCCCGCCCCGCTCACCGCTGTGCTCGAGCGACGAGCCCCCGCCCTGCCAGAGCCCCGAGAGGTAATTGCCATTGTAAACTCAAATGTGAAAACTTCCCGTCCGTCCAGGTTTTGGATGCCTATTTATAAGGTGGTTACTAAAACCAAACATAGGCGCAATCGCCATAAGTATCGTCTCATGAAAGAGAGCAGTGATGAGGAAGAGGAGAAAGAGAAGGAGGAGGAGAAAGAGAAGGAGGAGGAGGAGGAGGAGGAGGAGGTGGAGGACAGTGTGTAATCGCATTCTGTCATTGTATTAGGCCGCGGCTTACTGGTGTTGGTGATGTGGTGGTGGTGGTGATGATGATAATGATGATGAATAATACTCATGAATGATAATGATATTAATGTTGATGATAATGATGATGATGTATAATACTAATGTATGATTATGATGATAATGATATTAATGTTGTTGATGATGATGAAGTATAAAGTATAATACTGATGGATGATGATGATGTATAATACTAATGATATGATGATGACGATGATAGTGATAATGGTGATGTATGGTGTTGTTGATGATGATGATGATATTGATGATTATTTATAGTACCGATGGGTGATGATAATGTATAATACTGATGGATGCTGATAATGATGATGGTGATGAATATAATATGATTGTATTTATGATGATGATAATAATGTAGATTATTTAATTAGAATGATGTGATGATGGTGATGATTTTGATGATGAGGATGATGATAATAATAATCTTGTAAATATGGTGAAATGTTGATGCTTAATGATGAAGGTGTACAATATATGGCGTTCTTGTACATGCTGAAGGGGATGATAATGACGATAATGATGATGATTTATATAAAGATATGTTGATAATGATGTTGCATAAACCTTTTTGATGATGATGATGTTGGTGGTGAAATTATGTTTTAGGAAAAGTGTAGTGATGATTTTGATGAAATAGATGATGTAGATTATGATGATGATGATGATGATGATAATGATGTGATGATGATAATAATAATAATCAAGTAGATATGGTGATATGTGGATGCATAATGATGTAGAAAATATGATGCTTTTGTTAATGCTGAAGATGATAATGTTGTATATGAAATGGCGATATACTGGTGCTTGATAATGATGTGACGATGTACGAAATATGGTGCTGTGTTACATAAGAATGATATAATAATGTTGTGAATGTGATATGTTGATGATACTGATATTATACCTCTGGTTGATAGTGGTACTGTTGTTGATGAGTATGAGGAGGATGATGACGATGAAGTGAAAATGAGAAGTGTGTTGTTCATATAAGGAGAATGATGATGATGATGGTGATGATAGTGATAGTTTCCCTCTGTCTCATTATTGTAGTTGACACTTCATCACTGTAAGGCCGCGGCGTAGAGGTAACGCTAATGATGATGATAATGATTGATAATGATAATGATGGTGGTGATGAAGTTGATGATGACCATGATAATATCAATGATGATTTTTATTTCCTCCTGTTTGATTTTTTTAGGCCCCAGCGTCTATACAATGCGGCTCAGTTAACCTTAATTTGTTTTTCACTCGGAATATGTTTGTTTATTAACTAACTATCACTGTATTAACTCGGTTCTGTAACTTTAAAACTGAAACATGCACTGAAATAAGACCCCATACTATGCTACTTTGTATAAACGTCAAGATTTTATTTATTTATTGAAGTGGTATTATCGAACCATGTAGGGCTATATACAGTGTTCCCTCCTGATAAAAAAATAATTTAATAGAACCGGATTAATTTTTTTTGTGCGCTGGGGCCTTGGATTATATTGAAATGCTGCCTCCATATAGGCCTACTCTGAAGGCTATACTGACCCCACAGCTGGTGTCTATTGAAACGTTCGTTTCTGAAAAATGGAAGAAATGCTTATAACTCTTGAAAAAAGAGTCATAATTGAAGAGCTAAAATAATAATGAACTAATATAATGAATATGTTTTTGGGTACTCGATGTTGTCTCTAACCTAAAAGGTTGATAATTATTAACTTAGTCATTAGCTTATATTTATGTCTATTGTATTATCATACTCCATCTGCATTTGATGTTGGAATGATATAGTGCTGAATATGATAAAGGTCTTGTTACTGGATTTATTGTTCAAAAGTTGATGGGTTATGAAGCAACACTACAGTGTTGTATCCATGAAGTAAAATTATAATTTAGTTGAACTTTTATCACGTATCTGCAAAAGTAGTAATGTCCCACTGTCTTATTTATTCAATGTCTGTGTCTTCTCGATCAGTTTGAAGTTTTAGTTATAATTGGTCATAGATTTTACTCTTTTTTTACCTACTACCAGAGACAATGTACGTAGTCAATAGACAGTAATACTACATTCTCTGTTTCTCTCCTTGCCACCGGCGCTTGAAACCAAATTTCATCAATTTCAACCAAATTTATTTCATGTTTTCCGGTGCTCCTAGTCAATCTTACCGTCATTTTAGTATCTGATGCTTTCTTCGTGTCTTCCTTGCCAGGTTACATGCCTCAACTTCACCTACAATTCTCATAATGTTCTAAAAAATGAAGCCATTCACATTTATTTATTTATTTATTTATTCATTGATTCAATAATCCATCCATCCATCTGTTCGAATAAATAAATCAATTTATTTGTATATGAAAATCACACAAATATCTGTTCGAATATAAATGGAGCTCTATGATGATAAATCTGGCTTGCGAACTTTTTTTTTAATAATTATCAACGATTATTCATTTTCTTCCTTATGAGCCATACTTTATGAAGTCGTTGATGAATGTGAAAGTATCACTTTTGTAACGGTCCTTGAATGTTTGATAGTGTCCGGATGTGTTTTCAGCTTACTGGGAGCATCTTGATACTCTTTCATCCTTCAAGTTAAAATCCCCACACTATACAGTCATATCCCGTAGTAAAATACTCCAGTATGTCAATGCTAAAAATTATCCTCTATTTTAACAGTTTCCACATGTTCTCTCATTACTGATGAATCTTTTGTAACCTATCAATGCTTTTTTGTATGATAGACTGTTAGGTAACATGACCTCTTTCAAATTGAACACTTCAGTTAACCCAGCATCTTGTTCATCTCATTATGTGTACAGGTTGTCACTTTACTTTGAGAATGCTTTAGATATTCCTGAAACGTTTTACAGATTAATTTACTTCAACGCACCATTTCGTATTTTTTGAACGTTAATTGTCATGATTAAATATTTCCATGAGTTTGAAAGTTTGGTTAGAATGTTCTTGAAAGTTTTTTAATGACCTTCTGAGGGTGTAGCCCACATGAGCTCTTAGGATTGTACGTGGGAAATGAGTAAATTAAAGATGTTTGAAAAATCAGTATTGTCTCACAAAAAGATCTCTTTGAGAAAGTCGTTGTTTTATCACTAGTTTTTCTTGATTCTGTATTGTTAATGATAATTTTTTTGTCATTCAATTTTTAAAATACGTAGTATTTCATTTTCTCGAAACTGTTACACAGAAATACGTTTAACAAACATTATCTCAATCAAATCAACACTTTTCAAAATAGTAATTTCAAAAATTAAAGTCTTTCTGGATGGATATTCTTTTGTCTGTCAAGAATCACGAAGAACTACACACGTTTCATAAAAAGCCAAGTACAGAGCTAAACTGTCATATACTTTAATAAAAATTTAAAGTACATACTTTGTACTAAAGTAAATACTTTAATTTATTTAAATTTAATTTAAATACGGTTTGGACTCAAGTTGATAATCTTAGTTTCTTACTTGGAACAATATCTGGAGTATTCTCAGAGAGTTATGGGACACTCTGTATATGAAAAACCATTTACTTGAATTTTCTTGTACTAATATTTACTAACTTGATAAATGTTATAATAATCATGTATGTTTCTCAAGCTCAATTGTTTACAGGTTGTTCATTATAATCTATGTCTAATGTTATTACAGATTTTTCCACGTGTTGTAATAATTATGAATTATCTTTTCAATGTCTAACATTTAACTGAATTTTTCCATGTTCTAAACAGAGAAATGTTATAAATTTACTAGAAATTTGGATAGATGGAAAATCAGAATAATATTATTGTCACTTTTTAAAAGTTGAGATATATCGATTTTCTTACCTTTATATGTGTCTATAATATATGTATTTCATCCAGTGTGTACTTTATTGAATTGCGACTCGGAGATGAAGAAGGAGGATTGGTTTGTAATCTGATAAATTATGTATTTTATTCGATGTTCAGCCCCAATTATTGACATTTTAAAAGTCAAACAGTATTTCAATTTCATGCGATACCTATATATTCTTCAGCTGATGTCCGCTCAAAGGAGATTTTCAAACTTTTCAGCGGGTTTAGATTTCGTGAGTAAAGCGCATCATAAAAATACAACACAGTTTTTCTACAGACTGTATAAACCCGCTTGTCACTGATAGCAAATCACACATTGATTGGAACAGTGTTCAATGATCTAGAATATCAATCGAGATGCACTGACATGAATATAACAGCTTCTTATAAGCCCACTGGAAATTCCTCACTTTGCTAGAAACCACTTGTCACACTCAACTTATTGCATGTATAGCTAAAAATCTTCACAAAAGTTCATGTTGTTTACACGTTATAATTGAATACTAGTAATTTGTAAACCTCTTTACATACTCCAGAATATTAATTTACGAAGACACTCTCGAGAGATTCCTTCAATTTTTAAAGTAGGAAGGGATTTTTTTAATGTGTTGTCACCGTCTATTTTTTCAGAGAATGTCAATGAAGTCTTAGTTATCTTTTTCTATGTTCTTCAGTGTATTTTTCTGCTTTTCATAAGTGTGTGTATTTCAATATCACATGTATTCCGTGTTATCATTGTTGTTGTTGTTTTTATAATATACTGTATGTCATTTAATTCAAGATTCAAACTACAAGTTATTATTGGATTAAGTGTCTATCGCATGATTTAGATTGTTTTTGATCATTTTTATCTGAAGTATAATATTATGATAGCTGAATGATTAATATATGTTATCATGTACGCTCAATGTCGCTATTGAAATTTTAATCTCAGTGCTTCGCTTCTAATGATATTCACAGTTTCTTTCAGGAAAATTATTGCATACATGTTTTGAAATATGAAAACAATTAAATATCAAACAAATTCATATATTTATTATTCTCATACAAAAACACCTGACATGAAAAGCTTGCATCGTATAATATGCTTGTATGAGAAAACTTTCATTAAATATATTATTGAAGCTTCCAATTTTTCAAATACTTTTCAGTGTTTTAAGTGTCAATTTTTTATTTCTATCGTAAGTTATAAATGTTGATCATGCTGAAGAAAATCATATTGATCAATTATCATTATCTATTATTTATTATGTTTGCAGCCTCATCAGTATTACTATCTTATGTTTATTAAACATTTTTATTTCTATCATTTTATCAATAACGTTTTATTTGTTTTATGTTTTTACATTATTATATTTATTTTTTGTAGGTTTGAAAGAATAGCGAAATTTCTATCCCAATGACAAAGAATAGTTCTTCTGTTTCTTCGTGAGGATTTTTCAAATGTGAGTAGATCGAGATGTAAATGAATGAAATGATTTACTGACTAACGGAACTCCCTCCACTAACCACTAATCAATTTTTCATACTATTAATTCATTCTTAATTCTTCTTCATATAATGTGTAAATAACCATTTCAGCTCCTTGTGCAACATCTTGAATCCTAATTCATACCTACTAATAAATTGTGTCAATCTATGAGTGAGATGTAGAATATTTATACAGCTCTAACACGCACAGTTTTTGGTGTACCTTATGCACTCTATCACCCCAATAATCTTTCACCTACTCTCGTGATTTAACATTGGTGTTGTACTTTTTGTAGCCATGAATATTTTGTCTCTTTTGCATTAACTGGTTGCTCCTTCTCTTCACCCAATGTTTTTGTCGTAGTTATCGGTGATGAGTAAGACTTTTTAATATCACACATTAATAAAACTCCTTTCTCTTGAAACATATACTCTCTATATATATGATCAGAGTTTATCAGAAACCAATGCATGAATTTCAGGTTCTAACTCTAGACTAGTCTTACTCATCAACTAGTATTTGTCAATGTGTTTGGTTTTGTTTGCTGTTGAATAACTAATCGATGTTTTATTAAAGTAAGACAAAGTTTTTTAAAGCAGTTATACAAGAATTCCTTTTTAACTTCAATTGGCTTTGTTTGCTGTTAAATACAAATTTTTTAAAGGCATTTATACACGCATTTCTTTTCAATCTCATTTCTAAAACTCCTTTGTTGAGTTGCTTTTGCTGTTTTTATCTATGTGCTATTTAAGGTGAGACAAAGTTTTTTGAAGCATTCAGACAAGAATTCTTTTTTCAACTTTAATTGGCTTTGTTTGCTGTTATTATTATGTTAATCGATGTGTTATTATTTAAAACAAAATTTTTAAAAGCAATTATACACGGATTTATTTCCATTCTCATTTCTAAACTTCTTTGTTAAGTTGCTTTTGCATTTTGTATTGATGTGTTATTATTTCAAAGTAAAACCAATTTTTTGATCAATGCAATAATTCATTTTCAATCTCATTTATAAACGTCTTTGTTGAGTTGCTGCCACTCAAACCAATAAACTCTGGAATTGTCAAGCGAAATAGATTTCGTAAACGAGAAGGTATTGCTCTTCATTCTTATTAATTACTTTTTGTGTTTTTTTTTATTTGTCAATCATACCGATATTTTCATTGGAGATATCGTCGATTTAATGTTCAATCACACTAATATTTCTTGTTAACAGATTGTTGTTCAATTGAGATCGTGTCCCAATAACAAATTCCTTTGATGGATTTGTCTTGGTTGGTTTCAATCTTCTAACATTTGCGGTCTTTTATAACAAGTGTTCAATTCTATTCATCTTGCGAGATTATTGTCATAACTTGTTTGGTATATTTGTTGATGAATGCTGAAATCTTTCTCTTTGTTTAACAGACTCGTTCAATTGTTCACAGACTCGCTTATTCAGATTTTTGTGGTTTAGTAAAAGTCATTCAATCAAGATTGAACACAGATTTCATGTTCACACTGTAGAACAGGTTGGATGCCGTGTACCGACTTATTTAATTTACCGTAAATTATTTTTTATCAGGTGACGACAGTTAACGGATCAGTTAGAACAAGAACAGAATCAATGGAGCAAATTGCTGAACAGCCTCAGAATCAGAGTCAGCCTGAAATGCATGCGCAAACCCATCCTCCTAATGCAGCCGCTGCAAACCTTAGTGCAGCTACTGGTAATAGGGCCGTTGAAAATGCCTACAGTTTTGTTTAACGAGCGTTAACTCCTCGGTCAACGAGTTCTAGCAATTCACATCTCAAGGGTATTACTTCTTATTAAGGTCGGTCGAATAGTGTAGTTGAAATGTATTGCATAAGCAATGATTAATAAGCTTCAATTTAAAATTGATTAAAATTTAAATCGAACTAGAATAATTCCTTTGTGATTGTGATCGTGGTGTTGTCAAAACAACTATTCATTCATCCACGATGGATAATCATTCATACTCAGTCCTTTTTCAATGAAGTAGTGATGTTTTCAAAACTGAGTTTGAATGAATAGTTGTTGAGAATAGTTACTGATTGAGCAAATGATCTATTTACTATTGCAACGCCATGATCATGTTTGCTAGAAGGTTATGAATGAACTATAAACAAACACAATAAAGTGATAAAAACTTGACCATAATACATACTTGGACACGGCATGTGATCAGATCTTTGAATGAATTGGCTGCTTGACGTCATAATGTGGCATCGAATGGGCTAGAAGCCTAACCAGCCTATAACTGTAATTGTTAAATGAGCACTGTCAGCTCCTGAATCTAATTTCAAACTGATTTATCATTCTAATTACAAAATAAATGTTTCAATTTCATTTATAAATTATTCATTCATGTAATTACCGGTACATAGGTATGAAATGTCTACACTGCCTTGTGAACATATCAAGATTTAAGGCATTTTTGTTTTATTCTCCTTATCCTTCAGGGTTTACTTGAGTCAATTGTTGTGATTATCATTTGTAATTATAATAAAAGAGAGATAATAAGCAGAATAAGGGTAAAGAGGAGGCAAGAGAAGAAGAAAAAATGGTATAAGCAAGTAAAGAAGAGGAATAAGACTAGAGTAGTTACTGGCCAAAAGGCATATTTTGGGAAGAATTTATCTTGTAAGAATATCTTGGATAATAATATAGCTTAAATTACAAAGATATTCAATTACCTATTTGCACATGATCACTATTTGCCTATTGAACATGATTTCACCATCTTTCAAAAATTATAATCCATTCTTCAATCTATATAAAGAAATATAGCTTCAAACATGTGGGGAAATCCTGATTTTCTTTATCAATAATTGTATCTTATTTGAAGGCGAAGTTACAACTTTCAAGTCCCCTCTTGACACGCACAAAACAAGCCTGTTCAGTCATATAGTCTTCCTTCGATTGAAGTTGAAATGCTATTGTGATGTTTTCTTCTGTCTTCAGTATACAAAGATCTGGAGATACCGTGTCTAAGTATATTTGGTCTAAGGATAAAACCGTATGGTGATTTAAAGTTGAATTTGATAATCATGAATGTATACATACATTTTAAAACACATGTTTTGAATAAGTCTAGTCTTATCAGATTTTCTATTATCATTCAAAACTATTAATTCAAGAACTATTATTTTATTGAAAAATATTCACTATATTACTGAATTCTTGCCATTGAAATTTTATTATAAATCTATTCAGACTGATTTATAGAAATTATAAGACGATACTTCTTCTCCAATATCACAATATGGTTTATTTATTTAGAAACACAATTTTCTAGTTGAATGTTTATTTTTGAATTTTTTATTTGAAAAGTCATTTCATTTAATTATGTTGTTTGGCACACACACACACACACACACACATAGGGGCTAGTGGTTTTAACGTGTCAATTGCTGGTCATTTTTATGTTTGAATTGTAATAATGAACAAGCTTTTTAAACTTTGTCCTTCAAGAATAATAGATGCTTTCTCATATTTAACAATCAAAATCAAGTTATGATGTTCTCATAACTTTGATTTCCACGAAGCTCAACAGAATATTTAGTTATTTTCTGTTTGTTTTGTTGAGTGACGTTAACCGAATACTATTTTCTCCATATTTTAAATGCTTCTTATCCAACTATGAAATATTTTTTTCACATTTGATATGCATACTGCTCTCCAAGCCACCCCGACCATCCTGGGTTTGATTTTAAATAAATTAAAAGCTAAGATTAGTCATTCTTAGTTTATAATACAACTTTATTCCCATTTTTAAAACATCACAATAGAAAGTGGAAATAATACAACTCATAATTAAAACCAAGACAAAAAACAGTATTTTCAATATATTTTCTCTGCCACACTGAGTAAAAAGTTATTCACGCTTGGCCGAGGCCGTCGGCTGGATTGATAGGTTCCATTCCACTGTAACTGTCAAATGATTTTAAAGAAAGTATTGTGGAGACTTTGGGGCAAAGAGCGTCAATGTGGCTGGACTTATCAAACCCTGAATACTTGATAAATTATTAACAAACTTTCATAAAAAATACATGGAACAATTCTTTCATAAATAATACATAATTTTTATGAATACAATTCTCTTTGCATAATTTATACATAATCAAAAACAAAAACAAATCACCAAAGAATACAATATTGATGATGAGGATATTCAATATAGGTGAAAAGTGTCCTTGTTACATAAAAACCTTTCTTCAAGTAGAATGTTTTTCTACTAGCAATTAGTCTAAAGTTTGAACCCTCTTCTCTCACATACAAAATCGAATATTAAATTGACATCCCTTTACATGAGAAAAACAGTTACTAAAAAAGGTAGCACCTGATTTCTACTGCTACTATATGCAAGTAATAAGTAAAGATTCATGTTAGTAAGAATGATCTACAATAATTATAGGCAACTTTTAGAAATTAGACTCTGTTATCAACACTTCCATATACATCATAGCCTACTTCAAATATCCTACCAGGCTTGTACAAAATGTGCCATTCAGATTTTTCGAGTACGATAGCCTAAGTGAAAATCAACAAAAATTACATTTATCACCACGGCTTCTGTAACTGACAGCTCATATAAACCATTTCCAACATAGAATTAGATTATTTGGATACACATACAATTGTTTTTCCTTACTAATCTATAATCGATCAGTTTATCTCTCTTCATTGTCGCCTTTTTGAATATTTCTTTCTCATTTCACTGAAGGTCGAGCAGCTGCCAATAAAATAATGCATATCTTCTGTTTCCTGGATATTGCACAAACATGGATCAAATACCTTTTTGTTCTTCTCTAAACTATGTTTTATTGAGTGTCTTTCAAGCCACTTGTCTTTGATTTTGATCTGTATGTTTGTCGATGCCCGCTCCCACAGTGCCTCCCACCCCTGCCTGAAGTTCACTGCTTGATAGTTGTCCACTGCTATTGGCAGTTTAATATCCAAGTATATTACTTGGCAACCCAAACATTCTCTTCACGAAAAACCTGAAGATCATTTGTGATTCTTCTCTGTAGATATCCACGTACTTGTGCTGTCCATGTTGAAAGATTTTTAATTCTTTCCATGATATACAATTTATTATTTGCAATAATTAATATGCATTTTAATTGTAAATATTTACCATAATTATGATAACACTATCTCTGCTTTAAATTAGCCTCTTGGAAGTTGAAAGATGTTCAATACATATTTTATGTGAACAGCCACAAGAAATCGTTTCCAGTTTTTAAATAAACAAATAATCTTGTGTATTATTTGGCAACCCAAACATTCTCTTCACAAAAACCTGAGAATTATTTCAAATTTTTCTCTCTGTAGATGTCGACGTATCGACAGTTGGATTCTCCCAGCTGATGCTTCTCTTGAATAAGGCAGTCAGATTCCCCCATTTCTTGCCGTTGTGAGTTGGATCAACTGATGCTTTTCTCTAATTAAACAGTTTGATTCTCCTAATCTGTGCTAGTTGTGAGTTGACCTGCAATTGGTGCCACTTCAATGATGTCGTTTGATTGACTATGGTCCGTACTGTGGATAAATTTGTTAGTCTTCCAGTTCAGTTTGAGCCCAAACAATGAGACTCTCCCCTGGTCTATGGTATGATATCCAGCTCTGTCCCAGTTAGTGCTGCCCCTGGTGGCTGGAATGTCAAGTTGCCTGCTCTCGCCCCCAGTGTGACTATGTTGCCTATTTGCAGCAGCCCCAGTCTGCAGCAGCTTTGGTCCAAACCCTCTACACTATTTCAACTTTTGCTGGTAATTTTGTAACAGGAATTTTCACTGAACTTTGGCTCTGAGCATTGCAGTTTCCACAAAGTCTGATCTGATTGTGGTTTGACTGTTCTCTGTTGCGTTTTCAGGGTTGTATTGTGATAATAAAAATCTACTTTTAATACATTCTTAATTTTAGAATTTTATTTCCCCATCTGCAAAAATATACAATTGAATAATACATAAATGTTATGCAATACTTGGGTCTTCATCGTCAATTTTAATTTTGCTCTTGTTCATTGTGTGAATGAGAGAAAAACCAATATTTATCATGTATTGGGCTATTAATTCTCTATCTTGTTTCTTGTTGAGAAAATAAATAAAACTTTGAACATATTTAAATTCTACTTTAACCCATCTGAGCAATCCAGGACATGATTAACTGCTCATTTTTCAATTTTGCTCCAGAAATATCACAGTTATGCAAGTATCAGTACGCAGTCAATTTTTTGTTTCTCATTTTCATGCACTCTGCAATAATAAAAATGAATTCAATGACACTGTGATGAATATTAAAATTTGATAAATAACGCATGCATCCGTCATTCTTAAACCTTCAAACATATCTATTTGCCACTTTACCCGGTTACTGCATAACTAGCTTGTTGAGAGGATCAAATTTCTAAAATCGATAAAACTGGCTTCCAAAGTTTTTTCTGGCTTCCAAAGCACAGTAATATGATAGTTTCAATAGCCAGCTGGACTTTGGTCTTGGTTGTCAATTTTTTTTATTTTGCTCTTGTTCATTGTGTGAATGAGAGAAAATCATTGAGAGAGAGAAAATATGTATTATGTATTGGGCTATTAATTCTCTATCTTGTTTCTTGTTGAGAAAATTAATAAAACTTAGAACATATTTTAATTCCACTTTAACTCATCTGAGCAATCCAGGGCATGATTGACTGCTCAGTTTTCAATTATTTTTGTATCCAATGATGGGCTCCCAAATACAGGGTGTTTCAGGAGGAATGTGCAATACTTTTCAGGATGATTCCTTACACCAAGAAGACAAAAAAGTTCCATGGGACCAACCCCCAAAAAACGCTTTGTTTCTGAGATAACAATGGCGGAAAATTGAGATTTTTCAAAAAAATTCAATTTTTCAATTTTCTAGAGGCTTCACTTAGGTTCTAAAATAATCAATTCCTTAGTAAAATTAGCTGGAAAATCCAATGGAACCAGTTTCAAGTTTGTAACCTCAACGGTTATTGAGGTAATTGGAAAAATATGCTAAAAACGCGATTTTTCAGCAATAACGGGGATAACTAGATAAGGAATCATAAATTTGTATTTTTCATTAATGGAAGTTGAAGAGAGTTGGATTCTGAAGAAAAAGTTAAATGGCGGCGATTGTGTAAATCTTACCCAAATCTCAGAAATAGCGATCGAAAATCGAAAAATTGACAAAACATAGAACAAGTGATGAATTTGTCTATAGTAGAGATTTTGCAATTTCGAACGCTATTTCTGAGATTTGGGTAAGATTTACACAATCGCCGCCACTTAACTTTTTCTTCAGAATCCGACTCTCTTCAACTTCTATTAATAAAAAATACAAATTTATGATTCCTTATTTAGTTATAACCCTTTTCAACCCTGTTGAAAAATGGCGTTTTTTAGCGTATTTTTCCGATTGTCCCAATAACCGTTAAAGTTACAAACTTGGAACTGGTTTCATTGAATTCCTCAGCTAATTTTACATGGGAATTGATTATTTTGGAACCTCTTTAAAGCCTCTAAAAAATTAGAAACATTAATATTTTTTGAGAAATCTCAATTTTCCGCCATTGTTATCTCAGAAACAAAGCGTTTTTTGGGGGTTGGTCCCACAGAACTTTTTTGTCTACTTGGTGTAAGGAATCAGCCTGAGAAATATTGCACATTCCTGCTGAAACACCCTGTATATTGAAGCATTGAGGCAATTAGTTCAGTAATATCATTTCAACTTTTCAACTTGTAGCATTTAGCACCGATATTTTCTTATACATTGACAAGGCTTTTTGAATATTATGCTTTTTGCTCTAGTGCATTGTGTGAATGAGACAAAATCCAATATTTTCTTATCTTTTGGGCTATCAATTCTCAATCTTGCTTCTTGTTGAGAAAATTAATAACTGAACATATTTAAATTCCACTTTAACCAATCTTTGCAATCCAGGTCATTATTGACTGCTCAGTTAATGGTAGTGTCTCAAATAAAGAGAGGCATTGAGGCAATTACTTCAGTAAGATCCTTTCAGCTTTTTAAACTTGTAGCATTTAGCACCTATGGAATTTTTATATACAATGAGAAAACCTATGCTTATTGTACTTTTGGTTAAAAGATTTTAACTTTAAATCTTGAAAAGCCATTGTTCATTTTCAATGTTGAGAGTATGACATGAAATTATTGTCTCATCAACATGAAATATTTTTGACACAACAATCATTTGTAACATGCTCTAGAATTACCACAGTTATGCAAGTATCAGTACATAGTCAATTCTTACTTTCTCCATTTCAGGAATTCTTTTATAGAAAAACAAATTCAATGACTGAATTTTAGTTTTCAACTTGCAGCATTTAGCACCAATTGGATATTTCTATACAATGAGAAAACCTATGCTTATTGTTGTTTTGGAAAATAAATGTCAAAGCAATGGTCCATTTTTAATGTTGAGACATGAAATCATTGTCTCATCAACATAAAATATTCTTGTCACAATAACGTGTAACATGCTCTAGATTTACCACAGTTATTCAAGTAATAGATTGACAAAAACCTTGTACAAGTCAAATCCCTCTCCCCAAGCCCATTGAAAGTCAATCTTCCAGTAGATTCTCCAGGTCGTTCTTTGACCTTTATTCACATTTCAACCTCAAAGCTTAATGCCATAGAAAACTTGAATACCAGAAATATTCAATTATTAGAAAATATTTTTATGACTTGAGTATTACTATGTGCTAGCAAGTATACATTTTGAAGGTAATCTATCATTTGCAATTTTTACAGACTGGAAAGTTTTATACTGATGGAAAACTTCTTTTTAACTCTTGGCGCACTTCATTGTCTTTCTTTTCCACATTTTCATGTGGGAATTTCATTTCCACATTCTTTGGTCTTTTAGTCCTCGTTTGGATCTGCTTTGTTCATGTTCATTTGCTTTGTCCATGGTTTGTTCTGCTTTCACAAAAGCTGGAGCATTTTTTTTAGTGTACTTTTTTCTGAGTTGTACGCCACATCAGGTTACTTGATACATTTGTGGTGTAGTACATCAATTGGGTCTCTAGTGAGAGACCTTTGTGTATGTTCCATGCAAAACATTTACTATTCAGTTCTGTTCTTCTTAGACAGCTGATCAATTTTCCTCTGTAGCTTGGATCATATTTCATGGTCCTGAATGTTTGGTCATTTCAGTATTTTCTCTGTGACTTTTACCATTCATAAATAATGGTTCTGAATGTTGAGTCCATTTTTCAAATGTGTACATTACTTTGTTCATTCCATACTACAAAACCTGAATAATCGAATAATTGAATTTCACAAGATGAAAGGAGAATTTTTTGAAAATAACATTGGCCTATTGGTATCAGTATTTTCAATAAGAAACATTCGTTACAGTTCTCAATACAGTATTATAATATAAACACCAATGCTGAAGAAAATCTCCATTTTTCCTCCATCCTCACCACGGTATAATGGAGAATCCATAAGATTATGGCAAGAATCAATTCCACAATTGAAAGAATCATATAAATTGTTTTCTTCTCCATTTTTGTAGATAATTTTGTCAATTATCCTGAAGTTATTCTAGCAAGTTTCAAATCAACTTGAAATTTTCAAGACAATTCCATTACTATCAACAGCAGAACTTATTATAATACTATGAATTCCACAATTGAAAGAATCATATAAATTGTTTTCTTCTCCATTTTTGTTGATAATTTTGTCAATCATCCTGAAGTTATTCTAGCAATTTTCAAATCAACTTGAAAGTTTCAAGACAATTCTGTTACTATCAAAAGCAAAACTTATTATAATACTATGAATTCCACAATTGAAAGAATCATATAAATTATTTTCTTCTCCATTTTTTTAGAGAATTTTGTCAATTATCCTGAAGTTATTCTAGCAAGTTTGAAATTAACTTGAAAGTTTCAAGACACTTTCGTTACTATCAACAGCAAAACTTATTATAATACTATGAATTCCACTATTACAGTACAGTACTCTGCTTCTATAGAAGTGTTATTTCTACTTTCTTCTTCAGTTTGCAATTTGAAAAAATAATTACTTGAGGTAGTTGATATCTCCCAATAATAGACTCCATTAATAGACGATGATTGTCAAATTTGATTAATGAGTTTATTTGACAATAAAACCCCATCTACAAATTTAAATAAAATAAATTGCAGATGACAATGTACAAAACAGTTGAAAAAAATAAAGTTCATAGAAACTTTAGCAGTACAATTAGGACTAGGTTTTTCAAGTAGTTGCTTGGAAAATTGTATGAGGGTATCCAGTTTCTGGTAGACATTACTTTTGTAAATTGTAACCGCTTAATAACTTGAAAGTTTGATTATGGCAGTATTATTTTAAGAATAGGACTTCAATGACTTCAATTCTGGAAGTGAAGAAGTTGAAGTTTTTGCAAAGAACAATATTATTTTGAAAAGTGTTTGCTTAATAGTTTGATGATATACAATATCCTCATCCATTGATTTTGTGAAATTTGTATATTTCTTCAAACAATAATTATTACATATTATCCATTGTGTATTACATATCCTCCTTGCTTATCAATCAATGATTCTTGTGAAAGCTGTAGTTTTTCAGGATGCCAATGAATCCATTATAGATCTTGATGTTTGCCCTGAATCTATACTCTTTCCAGTGAACCTAATCCAGAGGCATAATTACTCCACGTGAAACCCATTCAATGACCCAATAAACATATTTTCCATCTTTTTCCCCCACATCAAATATTATGTTTCTGGAGATACAGTTGTCACAAAGTCTGTTACAATTGTGCTTTTCCTGGCAACTCAATTTCTAGTTTCCCATTTTCTTGCGTCATTCAATAATAAAAATGAATTCAATGCCAATGTTATGTTATAAAATTTGAGAAATATCACATGCATCCATCATTCTTAAAGATTCTTAAAATGTCACTCTTCCCAGTCACTGCATAACTTGCTGGTAAAGAGGATCAAATTTGTAAAAGCTATAAAATAATTGAATTTTTTATCCATTTGGCTTCCAAAGCACAGTAATATAATAGTTTAAATAGCCAACTGTAATTGGGTCTCCATTGTCAATTTTGATTAATTTGGCTTTTTGAATATTATGCTTTTTGCTCTAGTGCATTGTGTGAATGAGACAAAATCCAATATTTTCTTATCTTTTGGGCTATCAATTCTCAATCTTGCTTCTTGTTGAGAAAATTAATAACTGAACATATTTAAATTCCACTTTAACCAATCTTTGCAATCCAGGTCATTATTGACTGCTCAGTTAATGGTAGTGTCTCAAATAAAGAGAGGCATTGAGGCAATTACTTCAGTAAGATCCTTTCAGCTTTTTAAACTTGTAGCATTTAGCACCTATGGAATTTTTATATACAATGAGAAAACCTATGCTTATTGTACTTTTGGTTAAAAGATTTTAACTTTAAATCTTGAAAAGCCATTGTTCATTTTCAATGTTGAGAGTATGACATGAAATTATTGTCTCATCAACATGAAATATTTTTGACACAACAATCATTTGTAACATGCTCTAGAATTACCACAGTTATGCAAGTATCAGTACATAGTCAATTCTTACTTTCTCCATTTCAGGAATTCTTTTATAGAAAAACAAATTCAATGACTGAATTTTAGTTTTCAACTTGCAGCATTTAGCACCAATTGGATATTTCTATACAATGAGAAAACCTATGCTTATTGTTGTTTTGGAAAATAAATGTCAAAGCAATGGTCCATTTTTAATGTTGAGACATGAAATCATTGTCTCATCAACATAAAATATTCTTGTCACAATAACGTGTAACATGCTCTAGATTTACCACAGTTATTCAAGTAATAGATTGACAAAAACCTCGTACAAGTCAAATCCCTCTCCCCCGAGCCCATTGAAAGTCAATCTTCCAGTAGATTCTCCAGGTCGTTCTTTGACCTTTATTCACATTTCAACCTCAAAGCTTAATGCCATAGAAAACTTGAATACCAGAAATATTCAATTATTAGAAAATATTTTTATGACTTGAGTATTACTATGTGCTAGCAAGTATACATTTTGAAGGTAATCTATCATTTGCAATTTTTACAGACTGGAAAGTTTTATACTGATGGAAAACTTCTTTTTAACTCTTGGCGCACTTCATTGTCTTTCTTTTCCACATTTTCATGTGGGAATTTCATTTCCACATTCTTTGGTCTTTTAGTCCTCGTTTGGATCTGCTTTGTTCATGTTCATTTGCTTTGTCCATGGTTTGTTCTGCTTTCACAAAAGCTGGAGCATTTTTTTTTTTAGTGTACTTTTTTCTGAGTTGTACGCCACATCAGGTTACTTGATACATTTGTGGTGTAGTACATCAATTGGGTCTCTAGTGAGAGACCTTTGTGTATGTTCCATGCAAAACATTTACTATTCAGTTCTGTTCTTCTTAGACAGCTGATCAATTTTCCTCTGTAGCTTGGATCATATTTCATGGTCCTGAATGTTTGGTCATTTCAGTATTTTCTCTGTGACTTTTACCATTCATAAATAATGGTTCTGAATGTTGAGTCCATTTTTCAAATGTGTACATTACTTTGTTCATTCCATACTACAAAACCTGAATAATCGAATAATTGAATTTCACAAGATGAAAGGAGAATTTTTTTGAAAATAACATTGGCCTATTGGTATCAGTATTTTCAATAAGAAACATTCGTTACAGTTCTCAATACAGTATTATAATATAAACACCAATGCTGAAGAAAATCTCCATTTTTCCTCCATCCTCACCACGGTATAATGGAGAATCCATAAGATTATGGCAAGAATCAATTCCACAATTGAAAGAATCATATAAATTGTTTTCTTCTCCATTTTTGTAGATAATTTTGTCAATTATCCTGAAGTTATTCTAGCAAGTTTCAAATCAACTTGAAATTTTCAAGACAATTCCATTACTATCAACAGCAGAACTTATTATAATACTATGAATTCCACAATTGAAAGAATCATATAAATTGTTTTCTTCTCCATTTTTGTTGATAATTTTGTCAATCATCCTGAAGTTATTCTAGCAATTTTCAAATCAACTTGAAAGTTTCAAGACAATTCTGTTACTATCAAAAGCAAAACTTATTATAATACTATGAATTCCACAATTGAAAGAATCATATAAATTATTTTCTTCTCCATTTTTTTAGAGAATTTTGTCAATTATCCTGAAGTTATTCTAGCAAGTTTGAAATTAACTTGAAAGTTTCAAGACACTTTCGTTACTATCAACAGCAAAACTTATTATAATACTATGAATTCCACTATTACAGTACAGTACTCTGCTTCTATAGAAGTGTTATTTCTACTTTCTTCTTCAGTTTGCAATTTGAAAAAATAATTACTTGAGGTAGTTGATATCTCCCAATAATAGACTCCATTAATAGACGATGATTGTCAAATTTGATTAATGAGTTTATTTGACAATAAAACCCCATCTACAAATTTAAATAAAATAAATTGCAGATGACAATGTACAAAACAGTTGAAAAAAATAAAGTTCATAGAAACTTTAGCAGTACAATTAGGACTAGGTTTTTCAAGTAGTTGCTTGGAAAATTGTATGAGGGTATCCAGTTTCTGGTAGACATTACTTTTGTAAATTGTAACCGCTTAATAACTTGAAAGTTTGATTATGGCAGTATTATTTTAAGAATAGGACTTCAATGACTTCAATTCTGGAAGTGAAGAAGTTGAAGTTTTTGCAAAGAACAATATTATTTTGAAAAGTGTTTGCTTAATAGTTTGATGATATACAATATCCTCATCCATTGATTTTGTGAAATTTGTATATTTCTTCAAACAATAATTATTACATATTATCCATTGTGTATTACATATCCTCCTTGCTTATCAATCAATGATTCTTGTGAAAGCTGTAGTTTTTCAGGATGCCAATGAATCCATTATAGATCTTGATGTTTGCCCTGAATCTATACTCTTTCCAGTGAACCTAATCCAGAGGCATAATTACTCCACGTGAAACCCATTCAATGACCCAATAAACATATTTTCCATCTTTTTCCCCCACATCAAATATTATGTTTCTGGAGATACAGTTGTCACAAAGTCTGTTACAATTGTGCTTTTCCTGGCAACTCAATTTCTAGTTTCCCATTTTCTTGCGTCATTCAATAATAAAAATGAATTCAATGCCAATGTTATGTTATAAAATTTGAGAAATATCACATGCATCCATCATTCTTAAAGATTCTTAAAATGTCACTCTTCCCAGTCACTGCATAACTTGCTGGTAAAGAGGATCAAATTTGTAAAAGCTATAAAATAATTGAATTTTTTATCCATTTGGCTTCCAAAGCACAGTAATATAATAGTTTAAATAGCCAACTGTAATTGGGTCTCCATTGTCAATTTTGATTAATTTGGCTTTTTGAATATTATGCTTTTTGCTCTAGTGCATTGTGTGAATGAGACAAAATCCAATATTTTCTTATCTTTTGGGCTATCAATTCTCAATCTTGCTTCTTGTTGAGAAAATTAATAACTGAACATATTTAAATTCCACTTTAACCAATCTTTGCAATCCAGGTCATTATTGACTGCTCAGTTAATGGTAGTGTCTCAAATAAAGAGAGGCATTGAGGCAATTACTTCAGTAAGATCCTTTCAGCTTTTTAAACTTGTAGCATTTAGCACCTATGGAATTTTTATATACAATGAGAAAACCTATGCTTATTGTACTTTTGGTTAAAAGATTTTAACTTTAAATCTTGAAAAGCCATTGTTCATTTTCAATGTTGAGAGTATGACATGAAATTATTGTCTCATCAACATGAAATATTTTTGACACAACAATCATTTGTAACATGCTCTAGAATTACCACAGTTATGCAAGTATCAGTACATAGTCAATTCTTACTTTCTCCATTTCAGGAATTCTTTTATAGAAAAACAAATTCAATGACTGAATTTTAGTTTTCAACTTGCAGCATTTAGCACCAATTGGATATTTCTATACAATGAGAAAACCTATGCTTATTGTTGTTTTGGAAAATAAATGTCAAAGCAATGGTCCATTTTTAATGTTGAGACATGAAATCATTGTCTCATCAACATAAAATATTCTTGTCACAATAACGTGTAACATGCTCTAGATTTACCACAGTTATTCAAGTAATAGATTGACAAAAACCTTGTACAAGTCAAATCCCTCTCCCCAAGCCCATTGAAAGTCAATCTTCCAGTAGATTCTCCAGGTCGTTCTTTGACCTTTATTCACATTTCAACCTCAAAGCTTAATGCCATAGAAAACTTGAATACCAGAAATATTCAATTATTAGAAAATATTTTTATGACTTGAGTATTACTATGTGCTAGCAAGTATACATTTTGAAGGTAATCTATCATTTGCAATTTTTACAGACTGGAAAGTTTTATACTGATGGAAAACTTCTTTTTAACTCTTGGCGCACTTCATTGTCTTTCTTTTCCACATTTTCATGTGGGAATTTCATTTCCACATTCTTTGGTCTTTTAGTCCTCGTTTGGATCTGCTTTGTTCATGTTCATTTGCTTTGTCCATGGTTTGTTCTGCTTTCACAAAAGCTGGAGCATTTTTTTTTTTAGTGTACTTTTTTCTGAGTTGTACGCCACATCAGGTTACTTGATACATTTGTGGTGTAGTACATCAATTGGGTCTCTAGTGAGAGACCTTTGTGTATGTTCCATGCAAAACATTTACTATTCAGTTCTGTTCTTCTTAGACAGCTGATCAATTTTCCTCTGTAGCTTGGATCATATTTCATGGTCCTGAATGTTTGGTCATTTCAGTATTTTCTCTGTGACTTTTACCATTCATAAATAATGGTTCTGAATGTTGAGTCCATTTTTCAAATGTGTACATTACTTTGTTCATTCCATACTACAAAACCTGAATAATCGAATAATTGAATTTCACAAGATGAAAGGAGAATTTTTTTGAAAATAACATTGGCCTATTGGTATCAGTATTTTCAATAAGAAACATTCGTTACAGTTCTCAATACAGTATTATAATATAAACACCAATGCTGAAGAAAATCTCCATTTTTCCTCCATCCTCACCACGGTATAATGGAGAATCCATAAGATTATGGCAAGAATCAATTCCACAATTGAAAGAATCATATAAATTGTTTTCTTCTCCATTTTTGTAGATAATTTTGTCAATTATCCTGAAGTTATTCTAGCAAGTTTCAAATCAACTTGAAATTTTCAAGACAATTCCATTACTATCAACAGCAGAACTTATTATAATACTATGAATTCCACAATTGAAAGAATCATATAAATTGTTTTCTTCTCCATTTTTGTTGATAATTTTGTCAATCATCCTGAAGTTATTCTAGCAATTTTCAAATCAACTTGAAAGTTTCAAGACAATTCTGTTACTATCAAACAGCAAAACTTATTATAATACTATGAATTCCACAATTGAAAGAATCATATAAATTATTTTCTTCTCCATTTTTTTAGAGAATTTTGTCAATTATCCTGAAGTTATTCTAGCAAGTTTGAAATTAACTTGAAAGTTTCAAGACACTTTCGTTACTATCAACAGCAAAACTTATTATAATACTATGAATTCCACTATTACAGTACAGTACTCTGCTTCTATAGAAGTGTTATTTCTACTTTCTTCTTCAGTTTGCAATTTGAAAAATAATTACTTGAGGTAGTTGATATCTCCCAATAATAGACTCCATTAATAGACAATGATTGTCAAATTTGATTAATGAGTTTATTTGACAATAAAACCCCATCTACAAATTTAAATAAAATAAATTGCAGATGACAATGTACAAAACAGTTGAAAAAAATAAAGTTCATAGAAACTTTAGCAGTACAATTAGGACTAGGTTTTTCAAGTAGTTGCTTGGAAAATTGTATGAGGGTATCCAGTTTCTGGTAGACATTACTTTTGTAAATTGTAACCGCTTAATAACTTGAAAGTTTGATTATGGCAGTATTATTTTAAGAATAGGACTTCAATGACTTCAATTCTGGAAGTGAAGAAGTTGAAGTTTTTGCAAAGAACAATATTATTTTGAAAAGTGTTTGCTTAATAGTTTGATGATATACAATATCCTCATCCATTGATTTTGTGAAATTTGTATATTTCTTCAAACAATAATTATTACATATTATCCATTGTGTATTACATATCCTCCTTGCTTATCAATCAATGATTCTTGTGAAAGCTGTAGTTTTTCAGGATGCCAATGAATCCATTATAGATCTTGATGTTTGCCCTGAATCTATACTCTTTCCAGTGAACCTAATCCAGAGGCATAATTACTCCACGTGAAACCCATTCAATGACCCAATAAACATATTTTCCATCTTTTTCCCCACATCAAATATTATGTTTCTGGAGATACAGTTGTCACAAAGTCTGTTACAATTGTGCTTTTCCTGGCAACTCAATTTCTAGTTTCCCATTTTCTTGCGTCATTCAATAATAAAAATGAATTCAATGCCAATGTTATGTTATAAAATTTGAGAAATATCACATGCATCCATCATTCTTAAAGATTCTTAAAATGTCACTCTTCCCGGTCACTGCATAACTTGCTGGTAAAGAGGATCAAATTTGTAAAAGCTATAAAATAATTGAATTTTTTATCCATTTGGCTTCCAAAGCACAGTAATATAATAGTTTAAATAGCCAACTGTAATTGGGTCTCCATTGTCAATTTTGATTAATTTGGCTTTTTGAATATTATGCTTTTTGCTCTAGTGCATTGTGTGAATGAGACAAAATCCAATATTTTCTTATCTTTTGGGCTATCAATTCTCAATCTTGCTTCTTGTTGAGAAAATTAATAACTGAACATATTTAAATTCCACTTTAACCAATCTTTGCAATCCAGGTCATTATTGACTGCTCAGTTAATGGTAGTGTCTCAAATAAAGAGAGGCATTGAGGCAATTACTTCAGTAAGATCCTTTCAGCTTTTTAAACTTGTAGCATTTAGCACCTATGGAATTTTTATATACAATGAGAAAACCTATGCTTATTGTACTTTTGGTTAAAAGATTTTAACTTTAAATCTTGAAAAGCCATTGTTCATTTTCAATGTTGAGAGTATGACATGAAATTATTGTCTCATCAACATGAAATATTTTTGACACAACAATCATTTGTAACATGCTCTAGAATTACCACAGTTATGCAAGTATCAGTACATAGTCAATTCTTACTTTCTCCATTTCAGGAATTCTTTTATAGAAAAACAAATTCAATGACTGAATTTTAGTTTTCAACTTGCAGCATTTAGCACCAATTGGATATTTCTATACAATGAGAAAACCTATGCTTATTGTTGTTTTGGAAAATAAATGTCAAAGCAATGGTCCATTTTTAATGTTGAGACATGAAATCATTGTCTCATCAACATAAAATATTCTTGTCACAATAACGTGTAACATGCTCTAGATTTACCACAGTTATTCAAGTAATAGATTGACAAAAACCTTGTACAAGTCAAATCCCTCTCCCCAGCCCATTGAAAGTCAATCTTCCAGTAGATTCTCCAGGTCGTTCTTTGACCTTTATTCACATTTCAACCTCAAAGCTTAATGCCATAGAAAACTTGAATACCAGAAATATTCAATTATTAGAAAATATTTTTATGACTTGAGTATTACTATGTGCTAGCAAGTATACATTTTGAAGGTAATCTATCATTTGCAATTTTTACAGACTGGAAAGTTTTATACTGATGGAAAACTTCTTTTTAACTCTTGGCGCACTTCATTGTCTTTCTTTTCCACATTTTCATGTGGGAATTTCATTTCCACATTCTTTGGTCTTTTAGTCCTCGTTTGGATCTGCTTTGTTCATGTTCATTTGCTTTGTCCATGGTTTGTTCTGCTTTCACAAAAGCTGGAGCATTTTTTTTTAGTGTACTTTTTTCTGAGTTGTACGCCACATCAGGTTACTTGATACATTTGTGGTGTAGTACATCAATTGGGTCTCTAGTGAGAGACCTTTGTGTATGTTCCATGCAAAACATTTACTATTCAGTTCTGTTCTTCTTAGACAGCTGATCAATTTTCCTCTGTAGCTTGGATCATATTTCATGGTCCTGAATGTTTGGTCATTTCAGTATTTTCTCTGTGACTTTTACCATTCATAAATAATGGTTCTGAATGTTGAGTCCATTTTTCAAATGTGTACATTACTTTGTTCATTCCATACTACAAAACCTGAATAATCGAATAATTGAATTTCACAAGATGAAAGGAGAATTTTTTGAAAATAACATTGGCCTATTGGTATCAGTATTTTCAATAAGAAACATTCGTTACAGTTCTCAATACAGTATTATAATATAAACACCAATGCTGAAGAAAATCTCCATTTTTCCTCCATCCTCACCACGGTATAATGGAGAATCCATAAGATTATGGCAAGAATCAATTCCACAATTGAAAGAATCATATAAATTGTTTTCTTCTCCATTTTTGTAGATAATTTTGTCAATTATCCTGAAGTTATTCTAGCAAGTTTCAAATCAACTTGAAATTTTCAAGACAATTCCATTACTATCAACAGCAGAACTTATTATAATACTATGAATTCCACAATTGAAAGAATCATATAAATTGTTTTCTTCTCCATTTTTGTTGATAATTTTGTCAATCATCCTGAAGTTATTCTAGCAATTTTCAAATCAACTTGAAAGTTTCAAGACAATTCTGTTACTATCAACAGCAAAACTTATTATAATACTATGAATTCCACAATTGAAAGAATCATATAAATTATTTTCTTCTCCATTTTTTTAGAGAATTTTGTCAATTATCCTGAAGTTATTCTAGCAAGTTTGAAATTAACTTGAAAGTTTCAAGACACTTTCGTTACTATCAACAGCAAAACTTATTATAATACTATGAATTCCACTATTACAGTACAGTACTCTGCTTCTATAGAAGTGTTATTTCTACTTTCTTCTTCAGTTTGCAATTTGAAAAATAATTACTTGAGGTAGTTGATATCTCCCAATAATAGACTCCATTAATAGACAATGATTGTCAAATTTGATTAATGAGTTTATTTGACAATAAAACCCCATCTACAAATTTAAATAAAATAAATTGCAGATGACAATGTACAAAACAGTTGAAAAAAATAAAGTTCATAGAAACTTTAGCAGTACAATTAGGACTAGGTTTTTCAAGTAGTTGCTTGGAAAATTGTATGAGGGTATCCAGTTTCTGGTAGACATTACTTTTGTAAATTGTAACCGCTTAATAACTTGAAAGTTTGATTATGGCAGTATTATTTTAAGAATAGGACTTCAATGACTTCAATTCTGGAAGTGAAGAAGTTGAAGTTTTTGCAAAGAACAATATTATTTTGAAAAGTGTTTGCTTAATAGTTTGATGATATACAATATCCTCATCCATTGATTTTGTGAAATTTGTATATTTCTTCAAACAATAATTATTACATATTATCCATTGTGTATTACATATCCTCCTTGCTTATCAATCAATGATTCTTGTGAAAGCTGTAGTTTTTCAGGATGCCAATGAATCCATTATAGATCTTGATGTTTGCCCTGAATCTATACTCTTTCCAGTGAACCTAATCCAGAGGCATAATTACTCCACGTGAAACCCATTCAATGACCCAATAAACATATTTTCCATCTTTTCCCCACATCAAATATTATGTTTCTGGAGATACAGTTGTCACAAAGTCTGTTACAATTGTGCTTTTCCTGGCAACTCAATTTCTAGTTTCCCATTTTCTTGCGTCATTCAATAATAAAAATGAATTCAATGCCAATGTTATGTTATAAAATTTGAGAAATATCACATGCATCCATCATTCTTAAAGATTCTTAAAATGTCACTCTTCCCGGTCACTGCATAACTTGCTGGTAAAGAGGATCAAATTTGTAAAAGCTATAAAATAATTGAATTTTTTATCCATTTGGCTTCCAAAGCACAGTAATATAATAGTTTAAATAGCCAACTGTAATTGGGTCTCCATTGTCAATTTTGATTAATTTGGCTTTTTGAATATTATGCTTTTTGCTCTAGTGCATTGTGTGAATGAGACAAAATCCAATATTTTCTTATCTTTTGGGCTATCAATTCTCAATCTTGCTTCTTGTTGAGAAAATTAATAACTGAACATATTTAAATTCCACTTTAACCAATCTTTGCAATCCAGGTCATTATTGACTGCTCAGTTAATGGTAGTGTCTCAAATAAAGAGAGGCATTGAGGCAATTACTTCAGTAAGATCCTTTCAGCTTTTTAAACTTGTAGCATTTAGCACCTATGGAATTTTTATATACAATGAGAAAACCTATGCTTATTGTACTTTTGGTTAAAAGATTTTAACTTTAAATCTTGAAAAGCCATTGTTCATTTTCAATGTTGAGAGTATGACATGAAATTATTGTCTCATCAACATGAAATATTTTTGACACAACAATCATTTGTAACATGCTCTAGAATTACCACAGTTATGCAAGTATCAGTACATAGTCAATTCTTACTTTCTCCATTTCAGGAATTCTTTTATAGAAAAACAAATTCAATGACTGAATTTTAGTTTTCAACTTGCAGCATTTAGCACCAATTGGATATTTCTATACAATGAGAAAACCTATGCTTATTGTTGTTTTGGAAAATAAATGTCAAAGCAATGGTCCATTTTTAATGTTGAGACATGAAATCATTGTCTCATCAACATAAAATATTCTTGTCACAATAACGTGTAACATGCTCTAGATTTACCACAGTTATTCAAGTAATAAGATTGACAAAAACCTTGTACAAGTCAAATCCCTCTCCCCAAGCCCATTGAAAGTCAATCTTCCAGTAGATTCTCCAGGTCGTTCTTTGACCTTTATTCACATTTCAACCTCAAAGCTTAATGCCATAGAAAACTTGAATACCAGAAATATTCAATTATTAGAAAATATTTTTATGACTTGAGTATTACTATGTGCTAGCAAGTATACATTTTGAAGGTAATCTATCATTTGCAATTTTTACAGACTGGAAAGTTTTATACTGATGGAAAACTTCTTTTTAACTCTTGGCGCACTTCATTGTCTTTCTTTTCCACATTTTCATGTGGGAATTTCATTTCCACATTCTTTGGTCTTTTAGTCCTCGTTTGGATCTGCTTTGTTCATGTTCATTTGCTTTGTCCATGGTTTGTTCTGCTTTCACAAAAGCTGGAGCATTTTTTTTTAGTGTACTTTTTTCTGAGTTGTACGCCACATCAGGTTACTTGATACATTTGTGGTGTAGTACATCAATTGGGTCTCTAGTGAGAGACCTTTGTGTATGTTCCATGCAAAACATTTACTATTCAGTTCTGTTCTTCTTAGACAGCTGATCAATTTTCCTCTGTAGCTTGGATCATATTTCATGGTCCTGAATGTTTGGTCATTTCAGTATTTTCTCTGTGACTTTTACCATTCATAAATAATGGTTCTGAATGTTGAGTCCATTTTTCAAATGTGTACATTACTTTGTTCATTCCATACTACAAAACCTGAATAATCGAATAATTGAATTTCACAAGATGCAAGGAGAATTTTTTTGAAAATAACATTGGCCTATTGGTATCAGTATTTTCAATAAGAAACATTCGTTACAGTTCTCAATACAGTATTATAATATAAACACCAATGCTGAAGAAAATCTCCATTTTTCCTCCATCCTCACCACGGTATAATGGAGAATCCATAAGATTATGGCAAGAATCAATTCCACAATTGAAAGAATCATATAAATTGTTTTCTTCTCCATTTTTGTAGATAATTTTGTCAATTATCCTGAAGTTATTCTAGCAAGTTTCAAATCAACTTGAAATTTTCAAGACAATTCCATTACTATCAACAGCAGAACTTATTATAATACTATGAATTCCACAATTGAAAGAATCATATAAATTGTTTTCTTCTCCATTTTTGTTGATAATTTTGTCAATCATCCTGAAGTTATTCTAGCAATTTTCAAATCAACTTGAAAGTTTCAAGACAATTCTGTTACTATCAAACAGCAAAACTTATTATAATACTATGAATTCCACAATTGAAAGAATCATATAAATTATTTTCTTCTCCATTTTTTTAGAGAATTTTGTCAATTATCCTGAAGTTATTCTAGCAAGTTTGAAATTAACTTGAAAGTTTCAAGACACTTTCGTTACTATCAACAGCAAAACTTATTATAATACTATGAATTCCACTATTACAGTACAGTACTCTGCTTCTATAGAAGTGTTATTTCTACTTTCTTCTTCAGTTTGCAATTTGTGAAAAAATAATTACTTGAGGTAGTTGATATCTCCCAATAATAGACTCCATTAATAGACAATGATTGTCAAATTTGATTAATGAGTTTATTTGACAATAAAACCCCATCTACAAATTTAAATAAAATAAATTGCAGATGACAATGTACAAAACAGTTGAAAAAAATAAAGTTCATAGAAACTTTAGCAGTACAATTAGGACTAGGTTTTTCAAGTAGTTGCTTGGAAAATTGTATGAGGGTATCCAGTTTCTGGTAGACATTACTTTTGTAAATTGTAACCGCTTAATAACTTGAAAGTTTGATTATGGCAGTATTATTTTAAGAATAGGACTTCAATGACTTCAATTCTGGAAGTGAAGAAGTTGAAGTTTTTGCAAAGAACAATATTATTTTGAAAAGTGTTTGCTTAATAGTTTGATGATATACAATATCCTCATCCATTGATTTTGTGAAATTTGTATATTTCTTCAAACAATAATTATTACATATTATCCATTGTGTATTACATATCCTCCTTGCTTATCAATCAATGATTCTTGTGAAAGCTGTAGTTTTTCAGGATGCCAATGAATCCATTATAGATCTTGATGTTTGCCCTGAATCTATACTCTTTCCAGTGAACCTAATCCAGAGGCATAATTACTCCACGTGAAACCCATTCAATGACCCAATAAACATATTTTCCATCTTTTTCCCCACATCAAATATTATGTTTCTGGAGATACAGTTGTCACAAAGTCTGTTACAATTGTGCTTTTCCTGGCAACTCAATTTCTAGTTTCCCATTTTCTTGCGTCATTCAATAATAAAAATGAATTCAATGCCAATGTTATGTTATAAAATTTGAGAAATATCACATGCATCCATCATTCTTAAAGATTCTTAAAATGTCACTCTTCCCGGTCACTGCATAATTTGCTGGTAAAGAGGATCAAATTTGTAAAAGCTATAAAATAATTGAATTTTTTATCCATTTGGCTTCCAAAGCACAGTAATATAATAGTTTAAATAGCCAACTGTAATTGGGTCTCCATTGTCAATTTTGATTAATTTGGCTTTTTGAATATTATGCTTTTTGCTCTAGTGCATTGTGTGAATGAGACAAAATCCAATATTTTCTTATCTTTTGGGCTATCAATTCTCAATCTTGCTTCTTGTTGAGAAAATTAATAACTGAACATATTTAAATTCCACTTTAACCAATCTTTGCAATCCAGGTCATTATTGACTGCTCAGTTAATGGTAGTGTCTCAAATAAAGAGAGGCATTGAGGCAATTACTTCAGTAAGATCCTTTCAGCTTTTTAAACTTGTAGCATTTAGCACCTATGGAATTTTTATATACAATGAGAAAACCTATGCTTATTGTACTTTTGGTTAAAAGATTTTAACTTTAAATCTTGAAAAGCCATTGTTCATTTTCAATGTTGAGAGTATGACATGAAATTATTGTCTCATCAACATGAAATATTTTTGACACAACAATCATTTGTAACATGCTCTAGAATTACCACAGTTATGCAAGTATCAGTACATAGTCAATTCTTACTTTCTCCATTTCAGGAATTCTTTTATAGAAAAACAAATTCAATGACTGAATTTTAGTTTTCAACTTGCAGCATTTAGCACCAATTGGATATTTCTATACAATGAGAAAACCTATGCTTATTGTTGTTTTGGAAAATAAATGTCAAAGCAATGGTCCATTTTTAATGTTGAGACATGAAATCATTGTCTCATCAACATAAAATATTCTTGTCACAATAACGTGTAACATGCTCTAGATTTACCACAGTTATTCAAGTAATAGATTGACAAAAACCTTGTACAAGTCAAATCCCTCTCCCCCAAGCCCATTGAAAGTCAATCTTCCAGTAGATTCTCCAGGTCGTTCTTTGACCTTTATTCACATTTCAACCTCAAAGCTTAATGCCATAGAAAACTTGAATACCAGAAATATTCAATTATTAGAAAATATTTTTATGACTTGAGTATTACTATGTGCTAGCAAGTATACATTTTGAAGGTAATCTATCATTTGCAATTTTTACAGACTGGAAAGTTTTATACTGATGGAAAACTTCTTTTTAACTCTTGGCGCACTTCATTGTCTTTCTTTTCCACATTTTCATGTGGGAATTTCATTTCCACATTCTTTGGTCTTTTAGTCCTCGTTTGGATCTGCTTTGTTCATGTTCATTTGCTTTGTCCATGGTTTGTTCTGCTTTCACAAAAGCTGGAGCATTTTTTTTTTAGTGTACTTTTTTCTGAGTTGTACGCCACATCAGGTTACTTGATACATTTGTGGTGTAGTACATCAATTGGGTCTCTAGTGAGAGACCTTTGTGTATGTTCCATGCAAAACATTTACTATTCAGTTCTGTTCTTCTTAGACAGCTGATCAATTTTTCTCTGTAGCTTGGATCATATTTCATGGTCCTGAATGTTTGGTCATTTCAGTATTTTCTCTGTGACTTTTACCATTCATAAATAATGGTTCTGAATGTTGAGTCCATTTTTCAAATGTGTACATTACTTTGTTCATTCCATACTACAAAACCTGAATAATCGAATAATTGAATTTCACAAGATGCAAGGAGAATTTTTTGAAAATAACATTGGCCTATTGGTATCAGTATTTTCAATAAGAAACATTCGTTACAGTTCTCAATACAGTATTATAATATAAACACCAATGCTGAAGAAAATCTCCATTTTTCCTCCATCCTCACCACGGTATAATGGAGAATCCATAAGATTATGGCAAGAATCAATTCCACAATTGAAAGAATCATATAAATTGTTTTCTTCTCCATTTTTGTAGATAATTTTGTCAATTATCCTGAAGTTATTCTAGCAAGTTTCAAATCAACTTGAAATTTTCAAGACAATTCCATTACTATCAACAGCAGAACTTATTATAATACTATGAATTCCACAATTGAAAGAATCATATAAATTGTTTTCTTCTCCATTTTTGTTGATAATTTTGTCAATCATCCTGAAGTTATTCTAGCAATTTTCAAATCAACTTGAAAGTTTCAAGACAATTCTGTTACTATCAACAGCAAAACTTATTATAATACTATGAATTCCACAATTGAAAGAATCATATAAATTATTTTTTCTCCATTTTTTTTAGAGAATTTTGTCAATTATCCTGAAGTTATTCTAGCAAGTTTGAAATTAACTTGAAAGTTTCAAGACACTTTCGTTACTATCAACAGCAAAACTTATTATAATACTATGAATTCCACTATTACAGTACAGTACTCTGCTTCTATAGAAGTGTTATTTCTACTTTCTTCTTCAGTTTGCAATTTGAAAAAATAATTACTTGAGGTAGTTGATATCTCCCAATAATAGACTCCATTAATAGACAATGATTGTCAAATTTGATTAATGAGTTTATTTGACAATAAAACCCCATCTACAAATTTAAATAAAATAAATTGCAGATGACAATGTACAAAACAGTTGAAAAAATAAAGTTCATAGAAACTTTAGCAGTACAATTAGGACTAGGTTTTTCAAGTAGTTGCTTGGAAAATTGTATGAGGGTATCCAGTTTCTGGTAGACATTACTTTTGTAAATTGTAACCGCTTAATAACTTGAAAGTTTGATTATGGCAGTATTATTTTAAGAATAGGACTTCAATGACTTCAATTCTGGAAGTGAAGAAGTTGAAGTTTTTGCAGAACAATATTATTTTGAAAAGTGTTTGCTTAATAGTTTGATGATATACAATATCCTCATCCATTGATTTTGTGAAATTTGTATATTTCTTCAAACAATAATTATTACATATTATCCATTGTGTATTACATATCCTCCTTGCTTATCAATCAATGATTCTTGTGAAAGCTGTAGTTTTTCAGGATGCCAATGAATCCATTATAGATCTTGATGTTTGCCCTGAATCTATACTCTTTCCAGTGAACCTAATCCAGAGGCATAATTACTCCACGTGAAACCCATTCAATGACCCAATAAACATATTTTCCATCTTTTCCCCACATCAAATATTATGTTTCTGGAGATACAGTTGTCACAAAGTCTGTTACAATTGTGCTTTTCCTGGCAACTCAATTTCTAGTTTCCCATTTTCTTGCGTCATTCAATAATAAAAATGAATTCAATGCCAATGTTATGTTATAAAATTTGAGAAATATCACATGCATCCATCATTCTTAAAGATTCTTAAAATGTCACTCTTCCCGGTCACTGCATAACTTGCTGGTAAAGAGGATCAAATTTGTAAAAGCTATAAAATAATTGAATTTTTTATCCATTTGGCTTCCAAAGCACAGTAATATAATAGTTTAAATAGCCAACTGTAATTGGGTCTCCATTGTCAATTTTGATTAATTTGGCTTTTTGAATTATGCTTTTTGCTCTAGTGCATTGTGTGAATGAGACAAAATCCAATATTTTCTTATCTTTTGGGCTATCAATTCTCAATCTTGCTTCTTGTTGAGAAAATTAATAACTGAACATATTTAAATTCCACTTTAACCAATCTTTGCAATCCAGGTCATTATTGACTGCTCAGTTAATGGTAGTGTCTCAAATAAAGAGAGGCATTGAGGCAATTACTTCAGTAAGATCCTTTCAGCTTTTTAAACTTGTAGCATTTAGCACCTATGGAATTTTTATATACAATGAGAAAACCTATGCTTATTGTACTTTTGGTTAAAAGATTTTAACTTTAAATCTTGAAAAGCCATTGTTCATTTTCAATGTTGAGAGTATGACATGAAATTATTGTCTCATCAACATGAAATATTTTTGACACAACAATCATTTGTAACATGCTCTAGAATTACCACAGTTATGCAAGTATCAGTACATAGTCAATTCTTACTTTCTCCATTTCAGGAATTCTTTTATAGAAAAACAAATTCAATGACTGAATTTTAGTTTTCAACTTGCAGCATTTAGCACCAATTGGATATTTCTATACAATGAGAAAACCTATGCTTATTGTTGTTTTGGAAAATAAATGTCAAAGCAATGGTCCATTTTTAATGTTGAGACATGAAATCATTGTCTCATCAACATAAAATATTCTTGTCACAATAACGTGTAACATGCTCTAGATTTACCACAGTTATTCAAGTAATAAATTGACAAAAACCTTGTACAAGTCAAATCCCTCTCCCCCGAGCCCATTGAAAGTCAATCTTCCAGTAGATTCTCCAGGTCGTTCTTTGACCTTTATTCACATTTCAACCTCAAAGCTTAATGCCATAGAAAACTTGAATACCAGAATTATTCAATTATTAGAAAATATTTTTATGACTTGAGTATTACTATGTGCTAGCAAGTATACATTTTGAAGGTAATCTATCATTTGCAATTTTTACAGACTGGAAAGTTTTATACTGATGGAAAACTTCTTTTTAACTCTTGGCGCACTTCATTGTCTTTCTTTTCCACATTTTCATGTGGGAATTTCATTTCCACATTCTTTGGTCTTTTAGTCCTCGTTTGGATCTGCTTTGTTCATGTTCATTTGCTTTGTCCATGGTTTGTTCTGCTTTCACAAAAGCTGGAGCATTTTTTTTTTAGTGTACTTTTTTCTGAGTTGTACGCCACATCAGGTTACTTGATACATTTGTGGTGTAGTACATCAATTGGGTCTCTAGTGAGAGACCTTTGTGTATGTTCCATGCAAAACATTTACTATTCAGTTCTGTTCTTCTTAGACAGCTGATCAATTTTCCTCTGTAGCTTGGATCATATTTCATGGTCCTGAATGTTTGGTCATTTCAGTATTTTCTCTGTGACTTTTACCATTCATAAATAATGGTTCTGAATGTTGAGTCCATTTTTCAAATGTGTACATTACTTTGTTCATTCCATACTACAAAACCTGAATAATCGAATAATTGAATTTCACAAGATGCAAGGAGAATTTTTTTGAAAATAACATTGGCCTATTGGTATCAGTATTTTCAATAAGAAACATTCGTTACAGTTCTCAATACAGTATTATAATATAAACACCAATGCTGAAGAAAATCTCCATTTTTCCTCCATCCTCACCACGGTATAATGGAGAATCCATAAGATTATGGCAAGAATCAATTCCACAATTGAAAGAATCATATAAATTGTTTTCTTCTCCATTTTTGTAGATAATTTTGTCAATTATCCTGAAGTTATTCTAGCAAGTTTCAAATCAACTTGAAATTTTCAAGACAATTCCGTTACTATCAACAGCAGAACTTATTATAATACTATGAATTCCACAATTGAAAGAATCATATAAATTGTTTTCTTCTCCATTTTTGTTGATAATTTTGTCAATCATCCTGAAGTTATTCTAGCAATTTTCAAATCAACTTGAAAGTTTCAAGACAATTATGTTACTATCAACAGCAAAACTTATTATAATACTATGAATTCCACAATTGAAAGAATCATATAAATTATTTTCTTCTCCATTTTTTTAGAGAATTTTGTCAATTATCCTGAAGTTATTCTAGCAAGTTTGAAATTAACTTGAAAGTTTCAAGACACTTTCGTTACTATCAACAGCAAAACTTATTATAATACTATGAATTCCACTATTACAGTACAGTACTCTGCTTCTATAGAAGTGTTATTTCTACTTTCTTCTTCAGTTTGCAATTTGAAAAAATAATTACTTGAGGTAGTTGATATCTCCCAATAATAGACTCCATTAATAGACAATGATTGTCAAATTTGATTAATGAGTTTATTTGACAATAAAACCCCATCTACAAATTTAAATAAAATAAATTGCAGATGACAATGTACAAAACAGTTGAAAAAAATAAAGTTCATAGAAACTTTAGCAGTACAATTAGGACTAGGTTTTTCAAGTAGTTGCTTGGAAAATTGTATGAGGGTATCCAGTTTCTGGTAGACATTACTTTTGTAAATTGTAACCGCTTAATAACTTGAAAGTTTGATTATGGCAGTATTATTTTAAGAATAGGACTTCAATGACTTCAATTCTGGAAGTGAAGAAGTTGAAGTTTTTGCAAAGAACAATATTATTTTGAAAAGTGTTTGCTTAATAGTTTGATGATATACAATATCCTCATCCATTGATTTTGTGAAATTTGTATATTTCTTCAAACAATAATTATTACATATTATCCATTGTGTATTACATATCCTCCTTGCTTATCAATCAATGATTCTTGTGAAAGCTGTAGTTTTTCAGGATGCCAATGAATCCATTATAGATCTTGATGTTTGCCCTGAATCTATACTCTTTCCAGTGAACCTAATCCAGAGGCATAATTACTCCACGTGAAACCCATTCAATGACCCAATAAACATATTTTCCATCTTTTTCCCCCACATCAAATATTATGTTTCTGGAGATACAGTTGTCACAAAGTCTGTTACAATTGTGCTTTTCCTGGCAACTCAATTTCTAGTTTCCCATTTTCTTGCGTCATTCAATAATAAAAATGAATTCAATGCCAATGTTATGTTATAAAATTTGAGAAATATCACATGCATCCATCATTCTTAAAGATTCTTAAAATGTCACTCTTCCCGGTCACTGCATAATTTGCTGGTAAAGAGGATCAAATTTGTAAAAGCTATAAAATAATTGAATTTTTTATCCATTTGGCTTCCAAAGCACAGTAATATAATAGTTTAAATAGCCAACTGTAATTGGGTCTCCATTGTCAATTTTGATTAATTTGGCTTTTTGAATATTATGCTTTTTGCTCTAGTGCATTGTGTGAATGAGACAAAATCCAATATTTTCTTATCTTTTGGGCTATCAATTCTCAATCTTGCTTCTTGTTGAGAAAATTAATAACTGAACATATTTAAATTCCACTTTAACCAATCTTTGCAATCCAGGTCATTATTGACTGCTCAGTTAATGGTAGTGTCTCAAATAAAGAGAGGCATTGAGGCAATTACTTCAGTAAGATCCTTTCAGCTTTTTAAACTTGTAGCATTTAGCACCTATGGAATTTTTATATACAATGAGAAAACCTATGCTTATTGTACTTTTGGTTAAAAGATTTTAACTTTAAATCTTGAAAAGCCATTGTTCATTTTCAATGTTGAGAGTATGACATGAAATTATTGTCTCATCAACATGAAATATTTTTGACACAACAATCATTTGTAACATGCTCTAGAATTACCACAGTTATGCAAGTATCAGTACATAGTCAATTCTTACTTTCTCCATTTCAGGAATTCTTTTATAGAAAAACAAATTCAATGACTGAATTTTAGTTTTCAACTTGCAGCATTTAGCACCAATTGGATATTTCTATACAATGAGAAAACCTATGCTTATTGTTGTTTTGGAAAATAAATGTCAAAGCAATGGTCCATTTTTAATGTTGAGAAATCATTGTCTCATCAACATAAAATATTCTTGTCACAATAACGTGTAACATGCTCTAGATTTACCACAGTTATTCAAGTAATAGATTGACAAAAACCTCGTACAAGTCAAATCCCTCTCCCCCGAGCCCATTGAAAGTCAATCTTCCAGTAGATTCTCCAGGTCGTTCTTTGACCTTTATTCACATTTCAACCTCAAAGCTTAATGCCATAGAAAACTTGAATACCAGAAATATTCAATTATTAGAAAATATTTTTATGACTTGAGTATTACTATGTGCTAGCAAGTATACATTTTGAAGGTAATCTATCATTTGCAATTTTTACAGACTGGAAAGTTTTATACTGATGGAAACTTCTTTTTAACTCTTGGCGCACTTCATTGTCTTTCTTTTCCACATTTTCATGTGGGAATTTCATTTCCACATTCTTTGGTCTTTTAGTCCTCGTTTGGATCTGCTTTGTTCATGTTCATTTGCTTTGTCCATGGTTTGTTCTGCTTTCACAAAAGCTGGAGCATTTTTTTTTTAGTGTACTTTTTTCTGAGTTGTACGCCACATCAGGTTACTTGATACATTTGTGGTATAGTACATCAATTGGGTCTCTAGTAAGAGACCTTTGTGTATGTTCCATGCAAAACATTTACTATTCAGTTCTGTTCTTCTTAGACAGCTGATCAATTTTCCTCTGTAGCTTGGAGCATATTTCATGGTCCTGAATGTTTGGTCATTTCAGTATTTTCTCTGTGACTTTTACCATTCATAAATAATGGTTCTGAATGTTGAGTCCATTTTTCAAATGTGTACATTACTTTGTTCATTCCATACTACAAAACCTGAATAATCGAATAATCAAATTTCACAAGATGCAAGGAGAATTTTTTTGAAAATAACATTGGCCTATTGGTATCAGTATTTTCAATAAGAAACATTTGTTACAGTTCTCAATACAGTATTATAATATAAACACCAATGCTGAAGAAAATCTCCATTTTTCCTCCATCCTCACCACGGTATAATGGAGAATCCATAAGATTATGGCAAGAATCAATTCCACAATTGAAAGAATCATATAAATTGTTTTCTTCTCCATTTTTGTAGATAATTTTGTGAATTATCCTGAAGTTATTCTAGCAAGTTTCAAATCAACTTGAAATTTTCAAGACAATTCCGTTACTATCAACAGCAGAACTTATTATAATACTATGAATTCCACAATTGAAAGAATCATATAAATTGTTTTCTTCTCCATTTTTGTTGATAATTTTGTCAATCATCCTGAAGTTATTCTAGCAATTTTCAAATCAACTTGAAAGTTTCAAGACAATTCTGTTACTATCAACAGCAAAACTTATTATAATACTATGAATTCCACAATTGAAAGAATCATATAAATTATTTTCTTCTCCATTTTTGTAGATAATTTTGTCAATTATCCTGAAGTTATTCTAGCAAGTTTCAAATCAACTTGAAATTTTCAAGACAATTTCGTTACTATCAACAGCAGAACTTATTATAATACTATGAATTCCACAATTGAAAGAATCATATAAATTGTTTTCTTCTCCATTTTTGTTGATAATTTTGTCAATCATCCTGAAGTTATTCTAGCAATTTTCAAATTAACTTGAAAGTTTCAAGACACTTTCGTTACTATCAACAGCAAAACTTATTATAATACTATGAATTCCACTATTACAGTACAGTACTCTGCTTCTATAGAAGTGTTATTTCTACTTTCTTCTTCAGTTTGCAATTTGAAAAAATAATTACTTGAGGTAGTTGATATCTCCCAATAATAGACTCCATTAATAGACGATGATTGTCAAATTTGATTAATGAGTTTATTTGACAATAAAACCCCATCTACAAATTTAAATAAAATAAATTGCAGATGACAATGTACAAAACAGTTGAAAAAAATAAAGTTCATAGAAACTTTAGCAGTACAATTAGGACTAGGTTTTCCAAGTAGTTGCTTGGAAAATTGTATGAGGGTATCCAGTTTCTGGTAGACATTACTTTTGTAAATTGTAACCGCTTAATAACTTGAAAGTTTGATTATGGCAGTATTATTTTAAGAATAGGACTTCAATGACTTCAATTCTGGAAGTGAAGAAGTTGAAGTTTTTGCAAAGAACAATATTATTTTGAAAAGTGTTTGCTTAATAGTTTGATGATATACAATATCCTCATCCATTGATTTTGTGAAATTTGTATATTTCTTCAAACAATAATTATTACATATTATCCATTGTGTATTACATATCCTCCTTGCTTATCAATCAATGATTCTTGTGAAAGCTGTAGTTTTTCAGGATGCCAATGAATCCATTATAGATCTTGATGTTTGCCCTGAATCTATACTTTTTCCAGTGAACCTAATCCAGAGGCATAATTACTCCACGTGAAACCCATTCAATGACCCAATAAACATATTTTCCATCTTTTTCCCCCACATCAAATATTATGTTTCTGGAGATACAGTTGTCACAAAGTCTGTTACAATTGTGCTTTTCCTGGCAACTCAATTTCTAGTTTCCCATTTTCTTGCGTCATTCAATAATAAAAATGAATTCAATGACAATGTTATGAATAATAAAATTTGAGAAATATCACATGCATCCATCATTCTTAAAGATTCTTAAAATGTCACTCTTCCCGGTCACTGCATAACTTGCTGGTAAAGAGGATCAAATTTGTAAAAGCTATAAAATAATTGAATTTTTTATCCATTTGGCTTCCAAAGCACAGTAATATAATAGTTTAAATAGCCAACTGTAATTGGGTCTCCATTGTCAATTTTGATTAATTTGGCTTTTTGAATATTATGCTTTTTGCTCTAGTGCATTGTGTGAATGAGACAAAATCCAATATTTTCTTATCTTTTGGGCTATCAATTCTCAATCTTGCTTCTTGTTGAGAAAATTAATAACTGAACATATTTAAATTCCACTTTAACCAATCTTTGCAATCCAGGTCATTATTGACTGCTCAGTTAATGGTAGTGTCTCAAATAAAGAGAGGCATTGAGGCAATTACTTCAGTAAGATCCTTTCAGCTTTTTAAACTTGTAGCATTTAGCACCTATGGAATTTTTATATACAATGAGAAAACCTATGCTTATTGTACTTTTGGTTAAAAGATTTTAACTTTAAATCTTGAAAAGCCATTGTTCATTTTCAATGTTGAGAGTATGACATGAAATTATTGTCTCATCAACATGAAATATTTTTGACACAACAATCATTTGTAACATGCTCTAGAATTACCACAGTTATGCAAGTATCAGTACATAGTCAATTCTTACTTTCTCCATTTCAGGAATTCTTTTATAGAAAAACAAATTCAATGACTGAATTTTAGTTTTCAACTTGCAGCATTTAGCACCAATTGGATATTTCTATACAATGAGAAAACCTATGCTTATTGTTGTTTTGGAAAATAAATGTCAAAGCAATGGTCCATTTTTAATGTTGAGACATGAAATCATTGTCTCATCAACATAAAATATTCTTGTCACAATAACGTGTAACATGCTCTAGATTTACCACAGTTATTCAAGTAATAGATTGACAAAAACCTCGTACAAGTCAAATCCCTCTCCCCGAGCCCATTGAAAGTCAATCTTCCAGTAGATTCTCCAGGTCGTTCTTTGACCTTTATTCACATTTCAACCTCAAAGCTTAATGCCATAGAAAACTTGAATACCAGAAATATTCAATTATTAGAAAATATTTTTATGACTTGAGTATTACTATGTGCTAGCAAGTATACATTTTGAAGGTAATCTATCATTTGCAATTTTTACAGACTGGAAAGTTTTATACTGATGGAAAACTTCTTTTTAACTCTTGGCGCACTTCATTGTCTTTCTTTTCCACATTTTCATGTGGGAATTTCATTTCCACATTCTTTGGTCTTTTAGTCCTCGTTTGGATCTGCTTTGTTCATGTTCATTTGCTTTGTCCATGGTTTGTTCTGCTTTCACAAAAGCTGGAGCATTTTTTTTTTAGTGTACTTTTTTCTGAGTTGTAGGCCACATCAGGTTACTTGATACATTTGTGGTGTAGTACATCAATTGGGTCTCTAGTGAGAGACCTTTGTGTATGTTCCATGCAAAACATTTACTATTCAGTTCTGTTCTTCTTAGACAGCTGATCAATTTTCCTCTGTAGCTTGGATCATATTTCATGGTCCTGAATGTTTGGTCATTTCAGTATTTTCTCTGTGACTTTTACCATTCATAAATAATGGTTCTGAATGTTGAGTCCATTTTCCAAATGTGTACATTACTTTGTTCATTCCATACTACAAAACCTGAATAATCGAATAATCAAATTTCACAAGATGCAAGGAGAATTTTTTTGAAAATAACATTGGCCTATTGGTATCAGTATTTTCAATAAGAAACATTTGTTACAGTTCTCAATACAGTATTATAATATAAACACCAATGCTGAAGAAAATCTCCATTTTTCCTCCATCCTCACCACGGTATAATGGAGAATCCATAAGATTATGGCAAGAATCAATTCCACAATTGAAAGAATCATATAAATTGTTTTCTTCTCCATTTTTGTAGATAATTTTGTGAATTATCCTGAAGTTATTCTAGCAAGTTTCAAATCAACTTGAAATTTTCAAGACAATTCCATTACTATCAACAGCAGAACTTATTATAATACTATGAATTCCACAATTGAAAGAATCATATAAATTGTTTTCTTCTCCATTTTTGTTGATAATTTTGTCAATCATCCTGAAGTTATTCTAGCAATTTTCAAATCAACTTGAAAGTTTCAAGACAATTCTGTTACTATCAACAGCAAAACTTATTATAATACTATGAATTCCACAATTGAAAGAATCATATAAATTATTTTCTTCTCCATTTTTTTAGAGAATTTTGTCAATTATCCTGAAGTTATTCTAGCAAGTTTGAAATTAACTTGAAAGTTTCAAGACACTTTTGTTACTATCAACAGCAAAACTTATTATAATACTATGAATTCCACTATTACAGTACAGTACTCTGCTTCTATAGAAGTGTTATTTCTACTTTCTTCTTCAGTTTGCAATTTGAAAAATAATTACTTGAGGTAGTTGATATCTCCCAATAATAGACTCCATTAATAGACAATGATTGTCAAATTTGATTAATGAGTTTATTTGACAATAAAACCCCATCTACAAATTTAAATAAAATAAATTGCAGATGACAATGTACAAAACAGTTGAAAAAAATAAAGTTCATAGAAACTTTAGCAGTACAATCAGGACTAGGTTTTTCAAGTAGTTGCTTGGAAAATTGTATGAGGGTATCCAGTTCCTGGTAGACATTACTTTTGTAAATTGTAACCGCTTAATAACTTGAAAGTTTGATTATGGCAGTATTATTTTAAGAATAGGACTTCAATGACTTCAATTCTGGAAGTGAAGAAGTTGAAGTTTTTGTAAAGAACAATATTATTTTGAAAAGTGTTTGCTTAATAGTTTGATGATATACAATATCCTCATCCATTGATTTTGTGAAATTTGTATATTTCTTCAAACAATAATTATTACATATTATCCATTGTGTATTACATATCCTCCTTGCTTATCAATCAATGATTCTTGTGAAAGCTGTAGTTTTTCAGGATGCCAATGAATCCATTATAGATCTTGATGTTTGCCCTGAATCTATACTCTTTCCAGTGAACCTAATCCAGAGGCATAATTACTCCACGTGAAACCCATTCAATGACCCAATAAACATATTTTCCATCTTTTCCCCACATCAAATATTATGTTTCTGGAGATACAGTTGTCACAAAGTCTGTTACAATTGTGCTTTTCCTGGCAACTCAATTTCTAGTTTCCCATTTTCTTGCGTCATTCAATAATAAAAATGAATTCAATGCCAATGTTATGTTATAAAATTTGAGAAATATCACATGCATCCATCATTCTTAAAGATTCTTAAAATGTCACTCTTCCCGGTCACTGCATAACTTGCTGGTAAAGAGGATCAAATTTGTAAAAGCTATAAAATAATTGAATTTTTTATCCATTTGGCTTCCAAAGCACAGTAATATAATAGTTTAAATAGCCAACTGTAATTGGGTCTCCATTGTCAATTTTGATTAATTTGGCTTTTTGAATATTATGCTTTTTGCTCTAGTGCATTGTGTGAATGAGACAAAATCCAATATTTTCTTATCTTTTGGGCTATCAATTCTCAATCTTGCTTCTTGTTGAGAAAATTAATAACTGAACATATTTAAATTCCACTTTAACCAATCTTTGCAATCCAGGACATGATTGACTGCTCAGTTAATGGTAGTCTCTCAAATAAAGAGAGGCATTGAGGCAATTACTTCAGTAAGATCCTTTCAGCTTTTTAAACTTGTAGCATAAATGTCAAAGCAATGGTCCTTTTTTTATGTTTAATTTTCTATTTTTCATCTTATTTTCAATTTATTCAGTGCTTGCCAAAAATCTCTTGGGTTTTGAGCCGAAGAAATAGCATTGAGGAGAGCCTTCTGATATAGTTGACGCTTCGCATTACAAAGTTTTTTGAAATCATCCCTTTCACATATGTATAATTTACGGGTGCAATCATTACTGATACGACGATACAGATTCAAAGAAGATAAGACCTTAGTTCCGACTATTCCTTCCTCCTTGAATAAGTGTTCTGTAGTCCAAAAGTCGTGAATAGGGTCGTTTATCTCTATGGCAAACCAGTCAATCTGGTTAAAAGAAGGCATCTGCACACCATTACGGATCAGGATAAAAGTCAGTAGACAGGCCGCCAGTGAAGCCTGTCAATTTTTTCACCTCAATTTTTTTAAACTACAATATTGAACATTTAATTTTCATTTATCGACCCATTTGAGTGGTATTATTTGTGTTGAAATGCATGTTATCAATTTTATGATATTGGAATACTCATTGACATCATTCATCATGATTCATTTCATGTTATTTCATCATGATTCAATCCATGTTGTTCCATCATGATTCATCACATGTTGTTTCATCAAGATTTTTTCTAAAGAAATGAGCATGACGTGAATTTTGCTTGTAGATGTGCTTTGAATGTTAATTTAATTCTCATTCTACTGGCTTACCTGCAGTTTTCAATTTACAAACAAAAATTGATGACATATTTTTCAAAACTTACTTTCACTTGAATGATCAAGCAATTGGTCTAATTTTAAGGAAACTGAACTTTTGTTCAACTTTTGAAGTTGAATGTTTGAGTAATACTGAATTGGCTCGATGAAGCCTTTAGTTTGGTATTGAGGTGCGAACCCCAACAAATGCTTTGCTGATATCTTGTGACAGGATACCTTGTTGATAAAATGTTATCTTATCTGTTGTTAGTTGGTGAGCAGTTCAATTAAACTCATCCAGGAAAACTTCATATCAGTTCTAATAACTCCCCATTAATAATATTCTCAAATCATTTGTTTATTGTAATGAAGTAATAAAATAATAATAATTTCTTATATTGACTTCTTGTGAAGCTCACTTTGGCTTTCTACATCATTGAACACTTCTCTGACGCATATTTGCCAATCAATTATTAATTTTTATTCAATTAAATATATTGTCTCCTTTGTAATAGTTTTCAATTCCAAAGAACTGATTAAACTCTACGTCCACCCCTTAATTTCCTTTCAAGATGATACATGTATAAAATTAAACAATAGAAAACAAGTTAACGTTTCAATAATGATACAGTAACTTTCCAATCTATTGCTTTTCAATACATTTAACATAATTATTGTGTATTTCCTTTTAATAAAATTGAACCGTGGATACACATCTTTTGATTGAAATAAAAAAAATTATATTCATTATCATCATTATTTAATTCATGGTGGTAGAGTGGACACTACTGTAAAAACTTTGCCAAATCATAAAAATTAATTCTATTCTAAATTATAATCTCTTTTGAATATTTTACTGTCAATAATGCCAAATCAGCTTTAATATTGGTGCTATTCTCCCTTGATCTCTTGATTCACTCATTATCTGTATTTTCTAATGGCATCTAATCGAACGGTATTGCTTTGAAGAAGTTTGTTCAGAAATTATCACAATTCAATAAATCCACATCAATATAAGAGTCCAGTATGCTCAAGTACATGTTATCACTTTAAATTATGCTCTATGTGTGCTGTTTCATCTAAGATATTTAAATGGTTTTTTTTCAACGGCTAAATTTTTTGACAACTCTACACTAGCATAAAATAATTTGGTTGTTGGTTACAGTTGTAAAGTAAGTAGGTATTTTGTAATATTGTGATGAAATAATTGAAGAATACTATATTTTACTAATGCAAGAATACATTGAAAATAATTAATTATTTCGAGAATTATTGTTACTGCTATATACTCTATTATCTTCTCCTGTGCAGCTGTTTGATATGGTAATAGTAATTGATATAGTATCCATGTAACTCTTAAATAATCTTTTTCCGATGGATTCGTCCTTTTTCTAACTATGTGAGCTAATAAATGTAAAGAAAATACAATATATACGAATTTATTAGAGAGTATATTCATTTATCGATGCTTTACATTGAAGTACATGTATATTAGATCAAAAATAATAAATTTGATTCCAAATTATAGATCAAAAGGTTTCCTACAATTTTAGACCAGATTTATAATTTTTGAACCAATATTGACCGAGCTGGAGTGATTTCCCCATTTTGCCAGAATGTCTTCTTTGCTTGGACAGACTATACCATGGAGACATCATAACTGTCTATTCTATTTTATTAAATACAAAATCAAGAAACTTGCAATTATTGGAAAAACTTTTCACCTTTTAGTAATCCAGTTGATTTCAATTCCCGGTAAAAACGTAACAATCTCTTTTCTTTTGCATATTAACAAAGCATCTTGCCAATTTTACAAGTGGCAGATTTATTTCCATTAGGCTTATGCCTCGTTAGATGTTGCGTTCTAAAAACCAATAAAAGTATTTTAAAACTCAGAATCAACATTCACAGTTGGATTCTCCAAAAAACTGGCAATAATCTTGATTTCTCAACATATACAGAGTGTTTCAGGAGGAATGTGCAATACTTCTCAGGCTGATTCCTTACACCAAGTAGACAAAAAAGTTCCATGGGACCAACCCCCAAAAACGCTTTGTTACCGAGATAATAATGGCGGAAAATTGAGATTTTTCAAAAAATATTAATTTTTCTAATTTTTTAAAGGCTCTAGTAAGGTTCTAAAAAAATGAATTCCTATGTAAAATTAGCTGAGGAATTCAATGAAACCAGTTCCAAGTTTGTAACTTTAACGGTTATTGAGATAATTGGAAAAAATATGCTAGAAAACGCCATTTTTCAACAATGAGGGTTGTAACTGGATAATGAATCATAAAATTGTACTTTTTATTAATGGAAGTTGAAGAGAGTCGGATTTTAAAGAAAAAGTTTAATGGCAGCGATTGTGTAAATCTTACCCAAATCTCAAAAATGCCGACCAAAAATCGCAAAATTGACAAAACATAGCACAAGTGATGAATTTGTGTTTAGTAGCGATTTTACGATTTTTGATCCCTATTTCTGAGATTTGGGTAAGATTTACACAATCGCCGCCATTTAACTTTCTTTTTAGAATCCGACTCTCTTCAACTTCCATTAATAAAAAATACAATTTTATGATTCCTTATCCAGTTATAACCCTTATTGTTGAAAAATGGCGTTTTCCAGCATATTTTTCCAATTATTTCAATAATCGTTGAAGTTACAAACTTGGAACTGGTTTCATTGAATTCCTCAGATAATTTTACATAGGAATTGGTTGTTTTAGAACCTCACTAAAGCCTCTTAAAAATTAGAAAAATCAATATATTTTGAAAAATCTCAATTTTCCGCCATTGTTATCTCGGTAACAAAGCGTTTTTGGGGGTTGGTCCCATGGAACGTTTTTGTCTACTTGGTGTAAGGAATCAGCCTGAGAAGTATTGCACATTCCTCCTGAAACACCCTGTATAATAATGTTTCTAATACTGCATATTGTAATCAACAATTGTAATGAATTACAAGTAAAGTAGGGAATGAATGAACGAAGTAAATAATTTAGTTCATTGCAAATGAATTGTCTGAGAAGGGACAATGCAATATAAAAGGTTGAATTCAATGACAAATTTAGTGATCAACTAACTGTGACATCTCAAAATCCAGTGGAATTGACAATGTATCAAACCACATGAAATATGTATCAATCAAATGGGCTAATCAGGCCTTCTTGGGCTGCAGTAACCCTCATCTGTTGGGTTGCAAGAGATATGACCTTCTGGCTGCAAGAGGCCCCCCTCTAGAGCTGCTGGGGACCCCCTCTGGTGTTGTAGGGACCCCTCTATGGCTATAGGGGCCCACTCTAGAGCTGCAGTGTGTCAAAGTGGGCATTTGGGTTGTAGCGGGGCTCCTTAGAGCTGAATGCTACATCACTTCATTTCCGATTATACCCATATCAAGATATTCTTCAAGTTTGGATAAACTGTAATGAATTGTAAATAGACACGATATGTTGTAATATATTACATTATAGTCTGGACGAGCAAGCAGTACATTCTAGCAAGATGGAAAAATGATTTCAGCTTTGTCAATATTTGTTCAAAAATAAGTTTGATCAAGGTCAATATTGGTTCAGGAATTATAAATTTGGGTCTTAAATTGTAGATCAGAATGTTTCCTACAATTCGAGATCAAATTTATAATGTTTGAACTAGAAATCTCTTTTATGTAAACGTATATTAATATTTTTTTCAACAAATTGCTTCTACCTACAAGAATGTTTGTGTGTGGTTGTGTCATTCATACCAAATTAACAAGTAATTCAAGTATTAATTATAGTTATTGGAATATATGTGATAATTGATGCATATGAGTTATTGTAGTTATTATTATAAGATGGATAGTTGCTGTAGTTTATTCATGAATTATGCTATGATTTTATTATTGTGTTCATTATTTTAAGTTCAACCCGAATTTGTATGATCTCAAAGTAAATGAAACTAGTTATTTAATATTGTTTATGTTCTTGATGAAATCGGAAAGATTTCAGCTGGTTAAAATAACTGATGCTCGGAAAATGAAAAATATTTGGAGGATATCATGTAGGAATCGTGTGGTAAATTTTCAAATTTTCAGTTTCCTAGTGCGTTTGAAACCTCATTTTTCTGATTATTACATCATTTACTTTTATAGAAATAACAATAATATTGTCACACTTCAATAGTTGACAAAAGTCTCAACTGAAATACGTAATACTCTATTCTAAATTCAAGTTTATATCAAGTTGGTATCTCATACATGTGATGTATTCTTCTTCCATTCCTTATCCCTATTATTTTTTTTTCATTGAAAATTGACAATTTTATTCTATGCTGAATCCATCACTGTGTGAGATGATTAATTTGATTTAAGAAGTATTTTTGTGAGATAGAATCCGAACATGATTTAGTGAGCTAGTTATTAATACAAGTTTCACAAAATATGCCTTCGTTAAAATATGGCATCTTCAAGCTAAAATAGTATACTAGATAATATTATATTTTTTATTAAAATAAGAGCTAGTTATTAAAGTCCTGTGTTCATTTTATACCAAAACCCACTAAAAACTTGCTTGTTTTTCTTTCACCTCATGGAACTCCTTTAAAGTCATCTTATTTCCAAGTTCAGAGTGGCCGGTAGCAGTCGGCCATTTGTCGAACAGCAAAATCATGTCCAATGAGAACAATGTAATTTTTTTTAATATATTGAAGCAGATATCGCCGTTACTTATAAACAGAAATTCATGTTCTGTATTATGTCATTGGAAAGATAATTTTATTCTCCAGGCGTTGAGCTTTTTTACTTTGTTGATTATAAGCTTATTTCAAAAATTAATGTATTTTAGGTGCCTTGAAAAGTAATAAACTTTGGTTATTGGAATAAACTTATGATTCAAAAAATTAAGTTGTTCAGCGCCTGAAGAATTGAATTATTTTTTTCTATGACAAATAGACCATCAATTTCTGTCCATAAATAACGTCGCTCTTTTCTTAAAGACATTTATAAAAATTACATAGTTCTCATGGGACATGATTTAGCTGTTAGACAAATTACCGACTGCTACTGTCCTCTCTGAATTTCTATGAATCCGTTCTGAGTACTGATTTAACTGTTTAATGTGTTTTGTTGTACCACTAGAATGTTAATCTCACAGATTTTGTTGGAATATTGATGAATGTTATTATTTCGCTTGTACATGAATTATTTTATAGGAATTATTTTACATGAATTATTTTGACAGTACTGTATGATATTGTAAAATTATAGATATTGATTGCTCATCTTTAAATTTGTGTATTATCATTTTTGAATCTCAATCATGCTTAAAATATTTATTATTCTGATAAATTCATATATAAATATGTATATTTTTCCAAATGCTCATTTCATTCTTGAATGATATTTTCAACTGTAAATACTGAAAACTTTAACTCTCAGGTTTTCCCAGTTATTGTGATTCGCTAGAAGTTTGGGCTTACTTAACAGTATTAAACGCTATTTAACTTTGTTCTGCTAAAGATTATAACATTTCTAATGTATTGTTACTGCTGCATCTGCTCTTTTATTATTGCCAATATTTGTAAAGAGTTGTGAGCTTGTAAAACTGAAACCTTTGTTCCCATCTGAGTTTTTGGTAAATATTGTGTAATCCATTATTATGTAAGTTGTAGTTCTTGTTCATTGCAATCTATGCCTTCTATAAATTTTATCTTGAAAGCAATGCATTGTATTTGGCTATAATATTATGCAGTATGGAGATGTGTCTATTGAAATTAATGAATCCTTATTCAATTTTCATATCTCAATTCTATAAGGTTCTCTGTAAGTTCACTGGTGAGTTGAAAACTGAATTTGTTTTAGGAAGGAAGCAATACAATGCATTATATCCTCTGCTACATTGAAAGTTATGAAGTGTACGTGGGGGTTGTAAAGCGTTATTGAGTTTTCTTCAAAAAAGACTTACCGCTTTTAAGTATACCAAAAATAAGTATATTTTTTATAACTGGTTTCAGGACTACACAGTTTTTCGTATTTTTTCATATAATGACTATTACATGCATTGCTTTCTTCTTACAATATATATTGCTGTATTCCATATATATATTGCTTCCCATCATCAAAGAATGGCGTGGCTTCAAACTTTGTTTAAAGAAATTTAAAGAAAAACAGAACTACTAACAGTTGATTCTCTTTATCAATCCAAAAAGTTATCTCAAACCGTTTTCACATAATTAATTGATTTCAGTATGGACGCCTGTTTTCTCAAACACTCAACGTTTCTCCTAAAATTTCTTCTAATATGGCTGTCATCAACCCTTTTTTTCAAGTGATTCAGGTCGCGAATTTTTGTAAATAAACAATGTTTTAGATTAATAAAAAATTAACTGTAAGTAATTCAGTTAATTCTTTAAACTATTCTCGAAACCGCACCATTCTTCTATTATAACTCTGTATTGTCATATCTTATAAATTCAACGTCTACTATCTTCACTAATCTCTACGAATTATTGATACTGTTGATGTGTTCTTATATCAGGCTGCCCAAACTCAATATTGAACTGTAGGAGTATTATTTTTCAATTGAAATACTGTAATTGATTTTTGATTAAAGTTGTGTATTAAACTATAATATGTTGCAATTAAAAATGTTTCATTTATTGAAGTATGATACCTCTTCCACTACAAAATTATTTACTATTCAAGCCAAAATCGACCAATTTGAAGTGAAAATATAATGCTCATATGTTCATTATATCATGCTTACTGCTGATTGAAAATTGAGACTGTTCATTTATTATCTATGTGAAAAATTCAGAAACCCTACTTGTTCTGATATAGAAAAATAGGACCATATACTGTAAAATGAAAGACGGTCATATCTTTAAACTTTCACAAGTTTTCTTACATAGAAAAGGAATGAAGATGTCAAGGATCAGTGCTTAGTTGCTCCAATTCAACTGCTTTATAGAAAAAAATGAGTTGAAATAATTGAGAAAAACTACAGTAAAAATTGAGCTAATGTAAAACAAAGTAAATTTTAAAAGAATGTTGCTCAATATTTTATAAGGTTTAGTCAATGGGTTTTTGGATGCTTGAGTGGTAACTTCAAACGGACTGTGGATACATTTCATGAGGTAGAAGAGAAACCCAGAGAACCCACCTCAATCTTATCCCAAAAGTTGAAATAGTTTTCAACTCACGTTATAAGTGACTCCCATTCTGTTTCGCCTTAATGTGAATACATTTTATTCACATAAGGAGATACTTACAAAAGATTAGGTACTTACATAACAACTATAGGCCTACACAATTCTCATATTGAATTATTACCAACCAACACCCTAATATGGTAGTTTTAAAACACAATAATAAATGAACTTGTTAGCTGATGTTTGATGCACTGCTTCTTGCCTGTACATGGCCCTTATGTATAGGATAGGGTACACTACACATCCACAATAATATTGATTGAAATAAACGTATTAAGTTGTGCGATGCATTTACTATTCAATATAAAAAATTATCACAAGAGAAAATTGGTACCATGTAAGCATTTCGATAGATGTGTTCATTATTAAGTCACGTTTGCTATGGATTATTTATAGAATTCAAGTATGATCTCTGGATCAGCGATGTTCGTATGCTAATCTCATTTTCTGTCGTTTTCTGGCGCGTCTCAAATCAGCTTTCGCTGCAAGCTGCACTGTTTCTAGAATTTCTGTCAGCAGATTAAAAAGTCCTAGAGAACGTCCTCTATTTGAATATTGTAATTCCACTACTTCTGAACTTCCGTTTCCTTCTTCTTCTTCTGGACCGTATTCAATTGAATGGCGAACATGCTTATCTACATGAAATCCATCTGCTACCTGTAAAAGTGAAATGCATTTCAATATGTGTATTTTTTCAAAAAATAATTAGTGCCTGAAAAAGGATAGGACTTATATGTATCAGAAACTTATTCTCTTAGACTATAAGACTATTAGATTATTAATGATGTTCCAAAAACAAATGCGTTCAACAATAAAAAGCGTTTCATTTAGCTGGGGAAATGATTTGTGATAAAATTTTCTGACACCTTGTAATTATTGTGTTAGATATAACAGTCAAAAATGTCATTAGATTTATTTATTCATGAAATACAATTTTCTGATCAATATAAAAATAAATTCGTGAATAATTATCAATAGCACAGTGAAATCATACAACAATATATTAAAAAAATGTCTGCTGAAATAAAATGAGATCTAAAGATTAATTTATATATACTCGAGATAGAAGGTAAACCTGCCATTTTATATGATATTTAATGTTGATTCAATGTGGATAAATTTCAAGTTGAATGAATTATTAATAATTTTTTGAATGGGATTACAAAACATCTTTACTTTTTCAATTTGTAAATTATATTTTAAAATTTGATTAAACGTTAAATAATCATTTCTGATAGGTACTGTACTGTTATAGTGTCTCACCTTCGCTGTGATGACAAATGAAATAATGAATAAAGCAAAAAATACTTTCAACATTTTTGTCTTTAAACTCACAATAAATACTAATCTTCGTTTTTCGAACTTCAATTATTGAATGTGAACTGAATTACTCATACATAAATCAAATACCAGATAGAAATAAACAAATCACTGATTTGCTGAATGGCAAAATTTTGACACAATTATATCATTTTCTGCATACTCATCAATGTGAAAAATGTATTATTGTATTATAGTGTTTCAATAAGACCAATTATAGAGATTCACGATAGTTATATTAGATGTGATATAAACCAAGAAAATTGATATGAAAACAATAAATTGATGACTTGAAAATGCAATTTGATGAATGAAGCAGACACCAGCGGGAGTGGCGGTTGGCGAATGTCACTCTGGTTTCGATATGCTCTCACAGACTGCTCGCCAAATGTCCTGATAGAGTTAGCAGTTTCGTTGATCTAAATTTCTACACCTTATTGGGTTTGATTATTACTCAAATAGGTAGACTACTTATTTAGTTTATTCATACAACTTTCAACAATACAGATTCAAGCCAAAACAGACATTATTGAGAACAATTTTGGAGTGCGCATTATTGGGTGGCTCGTTGGAGGAAGTGATAACGCGCCAGTCTGATATCCAGGTGGACCCGGGATCGAGTCTCGACCGGGGCAAAATTCTTTGACTACAGCACAATAACATAAACACGGCCACCCATATTGTATTGCCCCAGTTGGAACACTCGGATGTTTCATTTCCCATTGGACTATTTTCATGTGTTCAACTCTAGTTACGGTACTTAACTTATATGCCTACTACTAGTACTTGATGACTAGTAATCTAACCTGATGATCTAATAGTTTTGCCAATTTAGAATTATTATAGTGTCACAAGTCAACATGCCAGGACTTGAATAATAAATTTATTCATTATTTTGTTAGATTCTCTTTCAGCAGAATAATTTATATGAAATTTATTATTGAATCCAGCTTTCTTGGTCACAGCTATATTTTCTAGGGATATCAATCAGGTAGGCTATAGGTAGCTTAAATTTAGTCAAACATAAATACCGTATTTTATAATATTGATCATTGGTTTCATCAATATAATAAGTGTAATATTCTGGGAAAACTGTGCTAATTCAAATGAGTCAACTGATTGTTGTTTTTATCATAATTTACATTTCGAATGTGCTAGTTCCAATCTTCCAAAGGCCTGGAGTGTTCAACTGCATCTAATATTCCTGTGGGTAGGACCGTAGACAGACGGGTTTTTCCGGGTCATTTGCCCGGGGCCCGGGACCATAAATTGTTGGCAGGGGCCCGGAAAAATTAGGTAAAATTTTTTTTAATCAATCATGCAAGTTCATAATAATTAGCCCATGAAAATTATCTTTTTTTCAACTAGAATTGAATTAGACTTGATTTCTTGAACTACTCAACCATTAATTGTTTTAAACATACCATACATTTCTAAAAAGTGGAATGAATTTCAAAAATCTATTGAATATTAAAAAAATATATATATACCTATTTATTCAGGCCCAGTCAGTCCGTCCTGAGTCGTAACCAGGCAGTCGCCAAGGGCCCATGAGGTCAGGCCCCAGAAAGTTAATAGCTCTCTTTTCCCAGTTTGTAATTGTTGTATTAATATAGTCTGTCCAAGCAGAGGAGACCCTCTGGCAAGATGGTAAAATGACTCCAGCTTGGTCAATATTTGTTGAAGAATTATAAACGTGGTCTTAATAGTAGATCAATAGATTGTTTCCTACAATTTGAGATCACATTGATAATTTTTGAACCAATATTGACCGAGCTAGAGTCATTTTCCTATCTTGCCAGAGGGTCTTCTTTGCTTGGACAGACTATAATAACCAGAGGGCTTGATTTCAGGGGGAACGCTTGGAACAACGCTCCCATACCTTTTTTCTCACGAAAAAAAAATTAGAACAACAATAATTTTTCATGTTTGGTTTTTATTTTTAATGTTATTTTTGTCAGTCGCTAATTTTAAAATGTTTGATAACTTCGTATTTAATTACAGTATAATATTACATGTTATTGTGAAGAGTTGTAATTCCAACATAATGATATTTCATTCTGAATCATGCAATTTTATTCTTGAACCGGATATTTTAAAACTTGAGGAAAACTTAGGCCTATGTAGATTATACAGTGTTGTTGAAATGGTGAAAACCATGCCTAGTCCAAAAAAGGTTTGTCATTTTTATTCATTCTTTAAAATTGTTTTAAAATTAGTTAAAAAAACATTGCCCAGATTTTCTAAAAACCCTCCAAGTCAAGGGTGATTTTTGGAAATTTTCCGTGGGAAGATGATATCTCCTTGTTTCAATTTCAACCCTTTTATAGGACCAATAAAATGGAAAACATGGGAACATTTTATATAAATCTGCTATGAGGGGCCCGGTCAGGCGATTTTGCCCGGGGCCCGTAATTCCTGTCTACGGCCCTGCCTGTGGGCCTACGCGTATAATGGATACACTATGCTGTGGTATTAGTACGGTAACTCTTACGAAAACTGTATTTGAAGTAGGTAGTAATTTTCTCCGCGTTACCGCTACTGGGCCCTTAAAGCTGCTGGTTAATTTCGCTAAAAAAATTACTGTATTTTGCGCCCCTGAAAATCTTATATTCAAATTGCCGCCAATAAGAAAGGTGGTATCATAGATAACAAATATTAAAGATTACCAGTTCATCAATAACATGTCATACAGCGAGTTAGAGCGCATAAATTGCAGCTGGGTACCCACACTACACAGTGTGTGTGGGTGTTTGGGGCGGCCACCAAGTGCGCGCGCAACATACGTGGGCTGAAAGTGAGCAGCGCTGCAATCATTTCAAATCAACATTACACTAGGAGTTTACACTAGTGTACAACTAATTACTAATATTTTTCAATAAATCATAAGATTTTGGAATAAACTCAATGAATATTTCCATTTTAATTCTAATTTTGTCAGAAGTCACTTATAAGCGCATTTTACAACACAAAAAGAACAATAATGTTTTTTTTTAAATAGATTTTTTCACATTAAACGGAGTTGCATTGAAGTTCTCAATATATTTTTCAAATTGGAAGGTATCTATGGCATTTTTATTTTGATAAATCAATCTTGTTCGCTCTTTAATAATTTTTGCCTGGAATGGCGATATTTACCAACGCCAATGCGTAGCAACGATATTCTGGGACTCTTTTTTGGCCAAAAGTTGGATCACACTTTTGACTTTTTTGGTCAAAAATTTTTTTATACACTCGACAAACCCGATCAATTCAGGAATGTGGTACCTCACATACAAAGAATAAATAAAACACCTTGATAACACAACAGATTGTGGTTGACGTTAGTGCACCTTTACGGCAGATGTGAGAATAGAAAATGTACTAGAATATCGTTGCACGCACTAGACAGATCAGGATAGTGTTCAGGAATGTGGTACATAAGTTAAGTTACTTCTTTCTTCTTTGGCACATTCTGTCAGGCAGCGCAGAATAGTAAAATGGATCGGAATGTTGTTGCACGCACTTAACAAATTTGAACATCACAAGAATGTGGTACAATCCATCGTTAGAAACATTCTGACAAGCAAAATATGAAATTGCAGAATGTCGCGGCAGGCACCCGACAGATTGATACAATAATATTCTCAAGAATATGTTAAACAATGTCGGTTAAACAATTGAAAAAATAGAAACTGACTCAAGATGTCGTTTTGAGAATTGTTTAGTTTGTCGTTGTCGAGTGCTGCAGCATCACAATTGTTTCAGTATATTTTATACTTAGTTGCACAACCTGCTGTAAAGAGCTTCATCTAGCCAATCACAAAGAGCGTCACTTGCTCATTGCTCATTCCCATTTCTTCTTTCGGCATCTCGTCAAGATCAGATCAGGCTTCAACAGGAAAGTTTTCGCTTTGAGTTTGTGACGCTTTACTGTTTTCGGTTATAGATTTACTTGAAAAGTAAATTTGCCTTACTTCCATTGTTTGATAAATCAATCGTGTTCAAGTAAACACTTGTAAACTCGCAAAAACATCAATATGGCAGATTCCTCTTTGAACGAACCTCCAGTCAAGAAACCCAGAGTGGATTCACCACCCAAAGGTAATTTATTTTGTCATCTCATTAGTTTGCTCTAAATATTTATCATAATCTCAACATCCTTTGATTTTTCTACTTGAATCAATCCTGTTGAGCATTTAAACAAGATCAGGAAAATTCAATGTTCTTTGGTGCTTAGTCTTGTAGACCTCTTGCGCCATGCTATTATTGCCTTACGGGTGTAAAGCAAACAAAGCTTTTCCTCCACTTTTATTTTGAATAAAATATTAATTCAGGCATAACTTGAAACTTTTAAAAATAGCATTGGCCATGTTAGGTTTGCAAAGTGAAGTAGGCTAGCTGTCGCCATCTTTTTTAACTGAATCCTGAAAATTAGCATTCATAAAAGTGCCTCATTTGAATTATGTTTGGAAAAATTGGTGCTTGGGAACTTGAGAATTTCGTTCAATGACTTCTTGATGAATTTAATACATTATATCGTCCAATCCAGCCATTTAATTATTTTTTGTTCCTTAGCGCATAACCTAGGCCTATAATGTAACTTTTAGCGCATAACCTATAATGTAACTTGGTTTCAGCCATGAATGAAGTAGTATTGCTCCATGCTCCAACCTCTTCCTTACTTCACATTGCACGTTTATTTAGAGTACATAAATTTATAATTTAAGTAGCCCACAGTAACTCATCTCTAATAAACAATTGAGCAGAAATAGCTGAGCAACTTAACAGTTTGATGATATGATTTAGCATATTTTATGTATTGCATGAATTTACAGAATTGTCGATATTGGGTTGTAATAATTAATGAAAGATTTTATAAAAAACTGATTCCAAAGAGTAAATGAATACCCGACTAGTAGAATGTCTATATTTAGCACGCTTACAACTGGATAAAAGTAGCTTGCCTCATTTTAGTTGCAAATTTTCATTGTTCCATACAATTACTAAAAATTGATCCTTGGAACTATTGCAATAAGTTTATAACTTTTCCATTCTATTGCAAAACGTTGCTTTTTCTATACTGGCTTGCGTATTTTTTCAATTGAATATTATAATCATGATCTGAACAGAATCCACATAAGTTACCTACATCCTTACAACTCAATCAATTCCATTTCTGTTACTTCTATTTGCAAATAAATATAAATTATTACCACAGACTCATATTTATTCTGTATTGTGTTCCCTACTCCTTTGTCATGCCTGTTTGGCATAAGATTTTTTCGGAGGTCGTCGCCCACATATGCTAAAGCCTATAGTATGTCTAGATGCGAGCGGCAACCTGAGCGGCGGGGGTGGCTACAAAACAAGCGGCTTTTTTGTAACTCAGGATTTTCCTGGCTTTACGAGTCAGTTCAGGCTAAGATAAAAAGCAGTCCTGACTCATAAGACGTGTTGCGACTGCTGTGATTATTTCTTTAATTTTTTATTCAAGTTAATGCATCAATATTGCTAGTGAATTGGATAAAAAGTGTTTGTAACTAATGTTGTCAAACCACTAATTATTGAACTCCATTTTATAGATATATACTGTAAAAGCGAAATGGCACTCATTCATTCACTCATCAGCAGAACTAGAAGTCTACAAAACCGAATGCGTTCAAACTTTGTAGGCATGTTCAGTTGGGCGTTTATAAAATTTCTTAAACCTTCCAGGAATACGCCCACTAGATTCGTTTTTCTATACTTTTTCTGGGTTTCTTGAAAGATTTTTGGGTACCAAATGGGAATTGGCAGGAATGTTCAGTTTTTTTCCAAAAATTTTGAAACCCTGAGATTACGCCAATTATCAGGTTTTCAAGATTTTCTTCAAAATTTTGAAGTTTTCACAAGAATGACTGAAATTTAAATTATTCAGGTAAGTGAAAGTAAATGTTGTTAGATTCACAAAGTTTATTTAAAAACCCATACTCAAGTTTCAATGCTCAGGACATCATCATCAGCTTTCCACAGATGCCCTGAGCATTGAAACTTGAGTATGTTTTTTAAATAAACTTTGTGGATCTGACAACCTTTGTTTCCACTTACCTAAATTATGAATAAGTTCCACAACATCTCTGATAAAAGTGTAAATTTCATTTGAATCACATCACATACCCGAGTTAAGCTGAGTTGATTGAATAACACATTCAAAGGATTCTCTAATCATCTAAAAATAATAGTTCCCTTTCAATCCCCCCTCGCACCCATAGACGTTTCCAATTCGTGAGGCGTGTTATAAAATTTGAGTCGGTGATCAGCTTATTTGGCAATATTTCATCAACTCTCATCGGACTTCTTTCATGGCTTCTACTATAGTTTTGCCATCATCACAGGCGAATGACGTGTAGCTAATATCGGTTTGGACTTTGTGTCAAGAGCGCCGCTGATCGCCGTCCGCCGCTCAGACATATTGTGGCCAGTCTCAACTAATTCACACACAACTAAATGAGATATAAAGTTAGAGCGGTGCCGCTTTCGCCGCTCGTCGCTATAAGTAGTATTGTACCCGAGGCCTTGATCATCATGTGCGTGGCTGATGATGAGAGATGGCTGATTCTTGGGCAGTCGGGACCAACGACTTTACGTCTCCTCTGTAAAAAACAATTAAACTTGTCAGTAGCCCTCATCAACAGATAAATCTATTATCAAATCAGGTCTCAGTTTAATTCTTGAATCTTAATGATCTACACAGGTTCCACTTATATTTCTTGTTACTTCTTATGTTTGAATTCCTCAACCATGACATACAAAGTTACATGAATTAATAGTTACACTGTTACATATACAGGGTTCTTCAGGAGTAATGTGCAATACCTCTCAGGCTGATTCCTAGCTTCAAGTAGAGGAAAAAGTTCCATGGGACATATAAAAAAACGCTTTGTTATAGAGATAACAATGGCGGAAAATTGACATTTTCTAATTCAAGTTTTAAAAATATCACATTCCATGTAAAATGAGCTAAGGAATCCAGTGAAACCAGTTAGAAGTTTTTAACTTCGACGGCTATTGAGATATAGCGAAAATATGATGAAAACCAGTATTTTTCAACAATAATCAAGGGAAAGACAAGATGTTGTCGAACCACTGATCTATTAAAATTTTTGAGATACCGGTCTCGGTTGTTACACTATTATCAATCTCTGGCAAACTGTTTATCATAATAAACTGTTTACCAGATATTATGATGTTCAACAGTTTATCATAATAAACTGTTTACCAGAGATTGATAATGATGTAACAACCGAAACCGGTATCTTAATTTTTTTAATAAATCAGTGGTTTGACAACATCTTGTATTTTCATTTAATATGTAAAACTACCACAATATCACCTTCACAATTACTCAAAAATTTAAATAAATTAAGGGTTATAACTGGAGATGAAATCATAAGTTTGTATCTCTAATTATTGGCAGCTTTAGATGATCAAATTCTGAAAAATTTAATTGAGGGCAATATTGTAAATCCTACCTAAATTCCAGAAATCTAGATAAAAAACCCGCAAAATCCTGACTAAACATTGATTTTTTACTTGTGCTATGTTTTGTCTATTTTGTCTTCTTTTGACCACTTTTCCTGAGATTTGGATTAGATTTTCACATCGCCGTCATTTCATTTTTTCTTCAGAGTTTGATCCTCTACAACTTCCATTAATTAGAATTAATTTGATTTCATATCCAGTTATAACCCTTGATTGTTGAAAAATAGTGGTTTTTATCATATTTTCCCTATACCTCAATAAACGTTAAAGTTGAGAAATTCTAACTGGTTTCATTGGATTCGTTAGCTCATTTTACATGAGATGTGATTATTTTGAAACCTGAATGAAGCCTCTAAAAATTTGAAAAAACTATTTTTTCAAGTGACAATTTTCCGTCATTGTTATCTCGGTAACAAAGCGTTTTTGGTGGTGGTAAGTCCCATGAAACTTTTCTATACTTGGTGCAAGGAATCAACCTGAGAAGTATTGCTGATTTTTCCTGAAACACTATTCAACTTATACTTGCTAACATAGAGTTGAAGTGACCTATAATATTATCATTCTCCGCCAATTTTATATTTATATCGCCAGCTAAAATTGAATTACTATTATTTCATTCCGATAAGCCATCGCTTACCTCATCAATGAATAACTCCAGACTGGAAATTAAAATGATGAGCACAAACATTACAAAAGTGAATAGAAAAGCCTTTATTCCAATATCAGCCGATGCGCATTCAAATTAACTGAATTACAGTCGATTTCATTGTGTACACAAGCAAGAATGGTGTCAGCTCTGCAGTTGAATAGTGACATCATCGATTTCAACTTGAAATATTTCATAATCATAGACACTCATTTCCTGCAAGAGTATAATTTTAAGCATATTTTTATCTCTTCCACAAAGATTTTGAAATTCCATTTTACATCTTTGACGAATTAGGTATGGTCTGTTCAAGCAAAGAAGACTCTGGTAAAATGAGAAAATGACTCCACCTCGGTCAATATTGATCAAAATTATTGGTTTGGTCTCAATCGTAGGAAACATTCTAATCTACAATTTGAGACCAAATCAATATTTTTGGACCAATATTGACCGAGCTTCGAAACTATAGATTCTTTCATTATTCATTTTAAAAATTGAAAAATACTGATTTCTCATACTGGGTGACACACGGGAAATGAACGGTTTTCAATGAAATAATACTCAGCCAAATTTGAAATAAATGTATATATTTGTTCATACAAAATCAAAGCTAATTTGAGTTAACAAAGCTTATTACGTGCAATTTCAGTTATGTGTGAAAAATAATGTCGAGGTGATGTCCATCATTTTGAATGCAGGACCCAACTCTCTTCTCAACATCCTCCATCACACGGTCTTAAACATTTCTGAAGTGATAGCAAATTTTTCCACAAGCCACGAAATTTGGACGAGTTGAAGATTGCAATCATTCAAGAAATTGCTACTATCACTGCACGAAAGTTAGTACGTTTGATAGAGGATTTTGAGAAGAGAGTTGAGTCCTGCATTCGAAATTATGGACATCACCTCGACGACATTATTCTTCACGAGTTTATTCATATGAACGCTTCATTATTATTAATTTTGATAGATATGATTTATAAAAATTTTAATATTATGTACAGGGTTAGATAGGGAAGTATGGATGGTTTAAAATAACAGTAACATCCTTATTAAAAAAATATTTGTTTATGAGGGTGATTTATACCTTAGATGTTGCCATTTTGAAAATTATAGAGGAAATCATAATAAAATTCATTAAATGCGAGAAATAAAATTTATTTAATGACGTTTTTCATGTCCATAAACTTCTTGTGAGCAGTTGGCATACTCTGAAGGATTGCACTTGGTACCCCCCAAATGTCTTCTTTTATTGTTTTTAGGAGTTCAATAATTATAACAGAAGTAACAATAACAGAAGATATTTGGGCGGTACTAAGTGCAATCGGTTCAGAAGAATATGAGAAATTCTCATAAGCAGTGTATGGACAAAAAAAAAACGCCATTAAACAGATTTTATTCCTCCCATGTAATGAATGTTTTGATTGATGATTTACTCTATAATTTTCAAATTGGCTAGATTTGAGATGCACATAAAAATTGAAAAATTAGTGATATGTAGTTTTATCTTCTACTCATCCATTTGTATTTTGTATAAGTACCCAATTATATTTTAAAATTTGGATAAGTATTCACTTATATTTTAAATCATTCAAAAATATTCCCTATTTAACTCTGTATATTAGATTTAGATAAATATCCTCTATTCGTGGTTAGAATTCACCAATTTACGTAAATGAAGAAATTTTTGTTAGATCTATTACTAACTTTTTGCAGAGTTATATTCTGATTGATGAGTTATTCTTGTTTCAGATTCTACTGTAATTGAAATAAACGACGAAGTGGACAACACCACGAAAAATGGTTTGTATGCAATTGATATTTTAAAAAATATATTTATACCTTAGATGTTGCCATTTTGAAAATTATAGAGGAAATCATCATAACATTCATTACATGCGAGAAATAAAATTTATTTAATGACGTTTTTCATGTCCATACACTTCTTGTGAGAAGTTGGCATATTCTGAAGGATTGCACTTGGTACCGCCCAAATGTCTTCTTTTATTGTTTTTAGGAGTTCAATAATTATACGTGGTCATGTATACACATGCTTCAAGGTTACTTAAAAAAATATTCGCTCCGGCAGCTGGCGGTCGGAAAGAGTGCATTTCAAATGCAATTCTATGATGGCTCAAATCACATGACGTATAATGAGCTATTCAGGGTATGAATTCAAAGGCGCCGTTTTCGAAAAACACAATTTTTGGCATTGTGTTATTCGCCATTTTCTCTGCCATTCTTGATTGGATTTTTTTCGTTGATGGCTCAAATTGTAGGGAATAATAAGGGTATTATACCCACCAATTTTCAAAACGATCACGTTATTGGTCGATTTGTAGTGATTTTTCAAAATTTTCATCCCCTAATTTCACCCCCTACCCTTGGACCAATTTGGCTGGTTAACGAACTTGACCGAGATATTAACACTAATGATTTTTGTGCAAAGTTTGGTCGCTCTCCGACAAGCCCTTCGGGAGTTATCGTGTTAACAAGAAACTGTACATATATAAATATATATATAGAGATATATGAATTTGAACGGACATCAGATTCGTGTTCTAGGGGCTCGGAAACGTGTAAAAAATATATCACATCATAAATTTTCGATTGTCAGGGCAAGACCAATAGTGCATTTTTTCAAATGAAATGCACTAAAATAGTCACAAGCTGACAGATTTTGTGGCCCTGTAGGCCACTCCATGTAATGAGACAGAAACTTGATGCTATCTAACAGATTTTTTTTTCAAAATAATTAATGTTTCAATTTTTTCTCTAAATTATAGAAAATATCTGAAGAAATAACATCTGATGAAATCAAGGTTTTGTCCAATTTTATGGAGTGACCTTCTGAGTTCATGATTAGCTACCAGCTAACCATTAGTTCGTGCTTCATGATTAGCCACTTATTTTAAATTTTGTATAAGTACCCACTTATATTTTAAATCATCCAAAATATTCCCTATTCAACTCTGTATATTAGATTTGAATAAATATCCTCTATTCGTGGCTAGAATTCACCAATTTACGTAATAATGAAGAAATTTTTGTTAGATCTATTACTAACTTTTTGCAGAGTTATATTCTGATTGATGAGTTATTCTTGTTTCAGATTCTTCTGTAATTGAAATAAACGACGAAGTGGATAACACCACGAAAAATGGTTTGTATGCAATTGATATTTAAAAAATATATTTATACCTTAGATGTTGCCATTTTGAAAATTATAGAGGAAATCATCATAACATTCATTACATGCGAGAAATAAAATTTATTTAATGACGTTTTTCATGTCCATACACTTCTTGTGAGAAGTTGGCATATTCTGAAGGATTGCACTTGGTACCGCCCAAATGTCTTCTTTTATTGTTTTTAGGAGTTCAATAAATATACGTGGTCATGTATACACATGCTTCAAGTTTACTTAAAAAAAAATAGTCACAAGCTGACAGATTTTGTGGCCCTGTAGGCCACTCCATGTAATGAGACAGAAACTTGATGCTATCTAACAGATTTTTTATTTTTTAAATAATTAATGTTTCAATTTTTTCTCTAAATTATAGAAAATATCTGAAGAAATAACATCTGATGAAATCAAGGTTTTGTCCAATTTTATGGAGTGACCTTCTGAGTTCATGATTAGCTACCAGCTAACCATTAGTTCGTGCTTTATGATTAGCCACTTATATTTTAAATTTTGTATAAGTACCCACTTATATTTTCAATTTTGTTCAAGTATTCACTTATATTTTTAATCATCCAAAATATTCCCTATTCAACTCTGTATATTAGATTTAGATAAATATCCTCTATTCGTGGCTAGAATTCACCAATTTACGTAATAATGAAGAAATTCTTGTTAGATCTATTACTAACATTTGGCAGAGTTATATTCTGATTTCTGATTGATGAGTTATTCTTGTTTCAGATTCTACTGTAATTGAAATAAACGACGAAGTGGACAACACTACGAAAAATGGTTTGTATGCAATTGATGTTTTTTTTATATATATATAAATTTACTCATCAGATTTCTACTTTTTTGCCATCTATGTTCGTTTTGGAAATTTTCATAAGCCTAAAACTTGAACATGATGGTGATGACATTCATTTAAGATATATTAATTTAAATATATATTAAAAAAACCTATCAGCTGGAATATTCGTCTTAGTGAACCATTTTACAGCATATTGATAGCGATTTTGAGAAATAATCGAATTTCCTACTAGTAAATTTACATCCTATCAGGCTGTGGAAATAATGGATTCGAGCTGGTTCTAGTGGGAACCGACAGATAGAAATATGGTTACAACATTAGGTAGTTTTATTTTGTAAGTACGGTACTGTGTATAACTGCGGCATTATCACCCTGATTACTCCACAAAAACCTACACAAAATTATAATTATGAATAGTGAATCCCTACGAACTCTTCAAATTTAATCAGCACGTTTAGATTTTTAATTACCCTGTAGGCTAATGTAATATTATTTTTTCTATTTCAAGATACTGATCCGAAAAGTGGATCTTCCAACCAACTTGATGATTCTGATCCCAAGGGTGAAAATGATAAATCCATCCCTATCATAGACCTACTGTCGGGTGAGTGTTTAATTTTATTTGCATTTATGGAATGTATAATGCATATTAAATCAGACAGATGATCTATTTACTCAATTTTACGGTCACACTCAAATTTACTCTCATACGGGAAGCGGTTTGTCCCAGTGTTAGAGAGCGTCTAATCGGTGAGATTCGATAAGAGACTTGCCTCTGCCACCACTGTTGTACTGGTGACCGGTTCCTCTGAATTCAATTTATGAGCCTCAAAAATCGCTTCCCGGTGGTTCGGAACCCACCTAAAGTAGGTCCATTCATCTCTCATCATCATCCTTTCCATTACCCACACACAGGCCCAATAGCCCATGTGGGTGTTTGAAAAAAAATTAACCAACTTATTTATCGCTCCTTCTTAATCTATCATATCAGTTCTTGAAAAATTTTGATGTTTTATTGAACAATTTCTTGGAAGATTTTCATGACTGTGAACAATTTTTGTAACATTTTCATGACTTGAAACAGTCCTCACACATTTTCTCTCTTGTTTATGATTTCTTGAGCAATCTACCATAAACATTTTTATTACTTTTTATAGATCGCATGACTTTCTGTACAATTTCTTGTGCTATTTTAAAGACTTCTTAAATCAGTCTTGAATGGTTGATGAATTGCTATACAGGGCGTTTCAGGAGGAATATGCCATATTTCTCAGACTGATTCCTTACACAAGGTAGATTCTCTACAACTTCAACCAATTGAAAATACAAGTTTATGATTCCGTATCCAGTAATAACCCTCAATTGTTGAAAAAGTTGTGATTTTGCATATCTTCCAGATTATCTCAATAATCGTTTAAGTACAATTTTCTAACTGGTTTCAATGGATTTCGCAGCTTATTTTACTCAAGAAATGAACACTTTTATACCAGCATATTTTAAGCCTCTAGCTATCTTGATAACAAAGCGTTTTTGGGAATAAGTTACATGTATTTATTTTTTCTCTTCTTGGTATAAGGGATCGGCCTTAAAAGTATTGCATATTCCTCCTGAAACACCCTGTTTATCTTGCAATTGGAAATAGAAACTTCACTTTATGCCTTGATGTGTCATGAATATGAATGCGTGATAGAATTTCAAATCCTCATGTTGTTTGTTTATTCATTTCCACAGATAGCGAGATGGATTCGGATAAACCGCTGGATGTTGACTGTAAGTATTCCTATATCTAATCATTTAATTGAGTTTGAAAAGAATAAATGTTTTAGAAATGAGTTTTCTTCTATATTCCTGGTTATATTGTTTTTGTAATATCAGATTTTCCAAACTTTAATTATTAGCCCAAAACGGATGTTAATGGAATATCAAGATTGCTCGGAAAGGGACTGGCTTTGATAGCATACACTAACCTGTATTAAAATAATAGATAGATAGTCCATTCTCCCTTATCTGGTTAGTCTATACTGAACAGTGAACCGTTTGTCGAGTTGTGTTAGACCGGCTGTTAACACACCCTTATTGAAATGAAATTCAATTCAGAAAAAGGTGCAAAGTTGGATTTTTTTTAAATTCTAGCTAGTATTTTTGCACCATTCATTGGAAGTTTTGTTCAAGTTAATTTCAGCAATCAACTTTTAATGCTTTTGCTTTTCATCTTTCAGGCTCAGAGGTAGCCAAGATTCAACCGGCTGCTGGTGATAAAAAGAATGATGGTAAGTTTCGTGGCTTTTGTGAAAATATTATTTTCGTACAGTATTAGTTTTGTATCTTAGACTTGAAAAATATGAGACCTTAATCAACTGAGACCTGAGTGACCTGATCATGTTTTTTCTGTTAAGAAACATGGAAATTATAAGATCACAAGTAACATGTTGGACTGTGAAGAATGAAGATACAATACTATTCTCAGTCAATTGATATTTTCTATTGAAAACTGTACTTACTTTTATTACTAATATAACTACTTAGTTGTAGTATAAATTTCAAAAATCAACTTCTGAATGTTTGTGGTTTTTATTTTACAGCAACCGATAAGACTTTTCGGTCTATTAATGATCAGAGCTATGATGTTGAGTGCCATAGATTTATTGAGAATATTATATTTGCATTGGTTTTCCATTGACTATTCAAAATATGAGACCGTATATAATATCTACTAAATGATAAATATCAAATGAGACTTTAACTATTTTTCAAATGAGAGCTGATCAGTGAAGATACCATGAAAGCCAGAAAGGTCACACGGTATTATTATTATTATTACCATGAAAGAGTTGAGATCATAAAAAGTATGTTTGCCTATAATAATAAAGATTTTTTATGCCATATCGAAAATGGCGTGAACATAATATAATGGACCATCAATACGTTTCTCATACAATTAATGTTTGCTATTAATTTTCACAATATAGGTTACTATATGTTGATTCAAAAAATACCCGGTTTAAATAAATATAATCAAGAGTATTATTTCGATGAAAAATTGGAAGTAAATAATTTAAAATGATCATCTGACTTTCCGATTTAATGTATGAAAAATGATTTCACGCATGTGTCCTCTGCTGCGCTGGCATGCAACAACTCTGTCCATGTAATTCACTATTATTGTCTGTCCAAGCAAAGAAGACATTCTGGCAAGATAGGAAAATAACCTAAGGTCAATATTAGTTCAAACATTATGAATTTGGACTCAAATTTTGGAAAACATTCTGGTTTACAAATTGAGACAAAAATTATAATTGGAAAGATACTAACCGAGCTGGGGTCATTTTCCCATCCTACCAGAATGCCCTGCCCTCTCTTCTCAACTTGACTATAATAGTGAATCACATGGACAGAGTTGATGTTTGCCAGCGCAGTAGAGGAGGATGACATTTCCCATTCATGAAATCGGAAAGTGAGATGAAAATTTTGATGTATTCATTTTCAGTTTTTCTTTTAAATAAACCTCTTAATTTGATATATTGAAACCGGTGCTCTTTTTGAATCACCCTACCAGCTTCTTTATTACCTAGCCTACATAAGTAAAGGTTATTTAGCAGCCGAAAAAAATTTATTTTGAGTTATCAATATGGGGAAATTCATTTATTGAATCGGTTAGATGAGATAGTATTTCAGCTGTGTATATGAGGCCGTTTAATTTTGTATTAATTGAATTGAGGTTTCATAAAGTTGCCTTCAAATGAACTTAGGACAACTTGATATAGTCTAGTCGAGCAAAGAATACATTCCGGTAATATAGAAAAATCACTGCATAAATATTATCTGACAAATGATAAATTCGGTCTTAAATTGTAGAGCATAATGTTTTATTAGAATTTTAGACTAAATTTATTATTTTTGAACCAATATTGACAGACCTGGAGTCATTTTCTCCTCTTGCAAGTATGTCTTCTTTGTTTCACCAGATTATATTTGAATGTTTTTGGTTTTCATGCAACACTTTCCTGCTTTTAAGACTGGCAGGCTTTGATTTTTTTCAGTAACACAGTAGGAACTTAGCTTATGAGGAAAATAGAATAAGCTCATGCACATTTTAGAATATATTCCTGAGAATTATCGATTGATGCTTTGTTATTTTTTCAGGAAAGAATGATGCCAAGAAGCCAGAGGATGTGTTCGGTGAGTTGATGAATTTGTTCGAGCAAAGAAAATATTCTGACAAGATGTGAAAATGACTCCAGTTCAGTTGAGGCCAAATTCATAATTTTTGATCCAATATCGACCGAGCTGGAGTCTTGCCAGAATGCCTTCTTTACTCGACAAGACTATAATTGGATGAATATATTTATATCCGATAACATAATTGAACGCAATACAGTTGAATAGCCTACACAGTGTTTGTTATCACATTGCAATTCATCTGAAAATTTTAAAGCTCAAGCTTTGTAAAATGTAATGAACTGTGTTTAAAAAAATTATATGTTTCCTTTATGTATAGGGCTACTATCAATGAATTTTGATGGATAAGAATATTAAAATTACAGTACCCTTTTAGTTTTTTTTATTTGTGTTTGTCCAAGAAATACTAGAAGGTTACTGTGATTTTGATTCTCATCTATTTGCATAAGATATTGAAATATTTTTTTCGAATAACCTAATCTTTTTGAGTATTATTGAATATAAAAAATACGGGTATCTAATGAGTGTTATATAAAACATTATTATATTTCGCTTCATAATTTTCCAGTTAACTAATGCATTAAATTAATTTTTTACAGATGATAACGATGTAGGTTCATCCGATGAAGAAGATGAAGGTGTGAAATCGAAGAAAGAAGTCCCTCTCGAAGCTTTCAATATGGAAGAGGAGAAAGAAATGGGCTCTTTCGATGAGGACTTTAACTTCCAATGGAAGACTAAGTCCAGGGAGCCGACGGACGCCTGGCTTGCGAGTGAGGGATCCACGCCGCTTGATAGGGTCAGCAAAATTCATTAAAACTATTCATAAAAATAACAACATTAATTAGAACTATTTATAAAAAACTCATAACTAATCATAAAAACTCTTATAACTATAGAATAAGAAAATACTACTCATAAGAATAAGAAAATTTTTGTAACTATCCATGAGAATAACAACATTCTTTGGAACTATTAAAAAATGTCAAAATTCCTTCATTCTATGCATAGATACAATTGGCAACATAAGTGTGTGTATATCACAGTCGTCAATATTATAGTTTTAATATAAAACTCGCGCTTTGAGCTCGTCAGGGCTTCACCCCCCTGAACCCCCTAGATTTTTTTTGTTGAAAAATTTTTTAATGAATTTTTTTTAGTTTGAATTTCTCTTGTATTGGTGAATTTACTTAAAGAATATATATTTTTTTGGTTGGAAATTTTCTTGGTCATGAATTTTTTTGGTTTGAAATTTTTCTGATTAAAATTTTCTTTTGTTCCAAAATTTTTACATTCTCTTATGTTTCTTGAAGTGCTAAACAAAATGGGTCCTCTCCACTTCTGCTCTAAATATTCAAATTGAACAGTTGGAAAATTTTGGGGGGACCTAAAGCCCCCTGAAATATGTTTATCCAAAATTTTGTAATTTTCAATGTATAAGCAAGTTTTCATGGTATCAATATGTTCAATTCATTCTTATACATTTATCTCATTTTAGGGAAGCATTGTAAAGTGAGCATGTTGTATGAGGGGAAATTTGGAGACAATTTACAAGTCCATATTTGTAGTTTCCAAAAAATTGATCAAATTTTATATTTTAGTATATGTTTCTGAATCGTCTTGATGAGCTGAGTTCAATGAAGTATATCACAATAGTTGCCGGTACGAAAATAAGAAATTTACAGGGCTTCAAAAATTTGATAAATTTGACCAGAGTCCCCCAGTGCCCCCCCTGGATATTTTCTTTGGGCAAATGGCATCATTATAGGGCTTTAAGGACCAAGAAAAATGATACCGACCTTAAAAACTGCCCTAAAACATTATTAACTGTTCAAAATTGACCCTTGAAAATTTGCAAAAATCTGCCAAAATTTTCAAAAATGGCTCCTAGTGGGTCCTCATTTCAACCCGGTTGGAATTTCATCGCATAAATCGACGTTTTTCGTGATACTGAACAAAAAAGGTCCTCTTCACTTTTGCTCTAACTTGTCAAATTGAGAAGTTGAAAAATTTTGGGGGGCCTGTACCCCATAATAGGGACAAATTTATCTAGGTCTAGAGGTTTTTCATGTACCATTTTTATGCCCTGAATCCATTGGTGACCTCCATGACATTCCAAAACAACCGTTTTGGCTGTGAATTGAGAAAATTGGTCAAAAATTGAAAATCCCCCCTATTGGCCCCCCCCCTATTATCTGGTTGGAATTTTTTTGCATAAACCCATGTTTTTTTAAGATTCCGAACAGAAAATTACTGGACAAATTTTCTGATAAATCAACGGTTCACTAAACAGAAAATATTTAGGGGGTCCGTTTAGGGGGACAAAAATTTCAAAGTTTGGAGGTTTTCCCTGTGCCTACTCAGTGCCCTCTATCGATTGGTCACCTCAAATCAGCAGTTTTGGCTGTGATTTTTTGTCAGTGAGTGAGTGAGTGAGTCACTAGCCTGTGTAAGTTATTGAAGTACAATAAACATTAGGTTTGTGATTTGAGTTGTCAGCCAGAAAAAAATTCACTTAATGGGTATAACAAGATTATATCATAAGAATAACGAGAGTTTTTTGGAACTATTCTCAAGAATGACGAAATTCTTTGAAACTATTCATAAGATCAACAAAAATCGTTGGAGCTATTCATGAAAATGACAAAATTCATTAGAACTATCAAGTTTATCAGAACTATATATCTTCCGTATTGGCTTTGTACGTATATCGTGTCTTTTTCAACGTTTACTAAGAACTGTCAATTTTAGTAGTGAAACATTGCATTGATATCTCTGGTCAATTCTATGGGGTGCTGTCCTAAACTACGCTGGGCATTGAAGAGATTAACATTTTTATAAGCTTTTTCAATATCTTATTTCGTAGTATGGATATCTTGCTTTAGTATTATTTATTCAATGAATGCAATACATAATTGAACAGCCTTTTGTTTAATTTTAATTTCCGTGTAGTGCATTGATTATACATGTAGCTCATGTGAACCTCTTGATTCCATTTCAGGAAATTGAGCCTCCAGTACCAGAATCATCCAGTGGATCTAATGGTGAAGAAAAAACTGAATCCAATAAACCCACTATAGAAGAGTTGAAAAATCACCTATCTTTCGTACAGTATTATATGAAGGGTGATGAGACAGTTCGTGTTGCTGTTAGCCGAATGAGTAAGTAGCATATTATAGTACCATTCATAATTATCACTGACTTTTTTCACTGTTTGGATATTCCCAAAAAGATTATTTTTTTAAGATCTTTTATCACATTGATTATTGCTTAATCAACTTACGATGAATTTCTCCTTCATAGGAATACTATCCTTTATTCTATGAGTAGAATAACTACATTGCTACCAACTACTTCATTGTTCTTTATCCTATGGATAATGAACGCACCATGAATTCTTATCATACCCATAATACATATCAGAAGGACTTCAATGACGTGGCGAAGTTTGGACAGTAATGTCCACTCTACCACTTAACCACGAATGAAATTATCAGTGAATCTACAACGTAGATTTTTTCTCAATCTTTCTTTTTTCTCACTAGCGCAATATTTGTACTGACTGAATCATATTGTGACCCTTTTCCTGTGGATTAAATTATGTGAATAATTGATATTATAATCACTTTACGAAACATGGTTATGTAGGTGAGGTGGAACACCTTCGGGTCTCTCCACTGAAAAAAGCCACACGCTAATAATAATAATGAATAATATGTATTATAATAAATAGTGTTATCTGTTGATAATTGAATAAGCTGTAGTCTTTTGAATGAGAACTGAGAAATAGACAATTGACTTGTATTTCACATTCCTTGCCCTATTTTATTCAATTGCCAGAAGATATTTTGTCAAGATGGCGGTTGCTTTGTGGTCGTTACGGAGTGGATGATCTTTCAACCCGACTTGCTGAAAATCGACACCTTGCATTCAATTAGACAGCCGCCATCTTGACAGAACCTATTCACCCTGCGATGTATCTGGCTAGGGGAGTCAGATACCTCTAGAGGTCAAAACTGCAATCATACGGTAGTAGAAACCAAAAAAAGCATACCATAGTTTTAAGGCTGTTGAACAGTCTTTCTCCACGTTTTGATTTAATTGCATTGTGGCTATTTTTGATGAGTATTTTTCAAACTGTCTAATGCTCAATTATTATTTTCCAGGCAATCCGCTTGCGGCGTCCGCATCCGCAAGACTAGCTCTGAAGAAAGCTGGCGGAAGCTACAAAGTAGCCCCCACTTCGCAAGAGGCTACTAGTCTCCATACTTTTCTCGGCAAGGTTACTAGTTTCCCCGTGAAGGCAGATATCTACAACCTCAAACAGAGTGAAATTCAGAGTATAGTGAGTATTTCTATTACTTATTTTCTCTTAGGGCTACTGTATTTATCAAAACTTTCAATTGATGAAGGTCTAAGTACCCTTTTAAAATATTTTTATTTTGCATAACTTAACATGTTTCGGCGTTTTAGCCATTTTAAATGCAAATGAAAGAAATATTTTAAAAGGGTACTTAGATCTTTCTTAATTGAAAGCTTTTTGAGTATTTCCATGTTTGTTCTTTATTTGTTCCATTGTAGATATCTTTTATTTTATACTAGTCGTATACTCGCTCGCTTCACTTGCCTTATTCCTCATTCCAGGGGGCTCCACCACCTGGACCCCCTGCAGCATCAGCCAATAGTAAGACATACAGGCTAAAGCAGTGGCCACACCAACGTCTGCTAGAGGTAGCGGGCTCGCTACCGCGGTGGTAGTTCAGGCCACACCAAAAAAACGTCCGATAGCTCACTTGCAAGGTAGTCTTCTAGTAGTGAGGAATGCGTAAGCGCATGCGCGACCGTTAGCGAAGTTTTAAAACTCGCCTTCCATGTTATTCAATTGTGCAGGCCAGACCGAGCTCGCTACCTCGGCGGTAGTACCACCAGGCACAGTTCGCCTGGCACAGCGAAGTGAAACTACCGCCGAGGTACTCCCTCCGCGGTAGCGAGCTCGGTTTGACCTGCTCAATTTAATAACATGGAAAGCGAGTTTTTTACTTTGCTACCGCCGCGATAGCGAGCTGTGTGTGCCTGCCCTTAACTTTGCTTGTCTGAAAATTCCATTCAAACGTATTCGCTTTGTTCATCGTATCACTTGACACAGTCTTTCGGGCTTTCTCCAACACTCCATTGACCTGTTGTTTTGATGTGTACAAATTCAAATTATGTAGGTCTTGTAATAGAACATGAGAATATAAACCAGCTCTTTCAAAACCTCAGCTGAACGATTCAGAACGATTTTACTTCTAATGATACTCGAGAAACCTGGAAGAACTCATCAAAAAGCAAAAAGAATGTATACAGTATGTAAATTTCTACATCTTATAAGGTGTAATTTGAGTATTGTTTAAAAATCCTTCGAATAAGTTCTTCTGAAACCTTACCAATTGTTAGAAATTAGAACGTTTTTTTTCAGCCGCTTCTGAAAAGTCTGAAAGAACGCAAAGATATGAATATCGGCCGTAATTTTTGGGAAATTGGAGAACTATTTAAATCAGCTATCATGTTACCTCAGCTGAACCTTTGTAAGAAATTAGTCAAGTCTTTTCTGATTAATCATCTTTGATACCTATCAAAGTTTCCAATAAATGTAAATCTCAGTACGCAATACTAACTCTAGATTTTCTTCTATTGACTGGGGTAATTTTTGTATAATATGAAAGTCTTTGAATTAGTTCTTATAATGTCTCAGCTTCACCTGTGTATGAAAGTTGAATTTTTTTAAGTCGTTAGTGATGATTCTGCTTAAAAATCATGGAAAACGCATAGAATGTGACTTAGGTATATCAGAACTTACATATCAAATTTAAACGCACTCGGTTCTGTAGATTTTTAGTTCAGCAGATGAATATAGTTATTTGTGTATCAGTGCGCAAAGTGTGGCTTTGTTGCATGAGAGAAATACTTACGCACGAGCCGCAGGCGAGTGCGGAATAGTTTCTCGAGTGCAGCAAAGATACTTTGCGCCCGTATTACACATTAAATTTTTCCTACAGTTACCATATTGAATTTGAAAGGTTGAAATTAAAATTAAATTCGTCATATCTCAGTTATTTATCATCAAATCTGGCACCATTTTATTCAGAATTCAAAGCTCTAAATTTTTTAATGGTACAGAAGTTTATAAAACCATAACTCTTAACAGTAAATTCGAAATTAATATTTTAGTTGGCCGCCATTTTGAAAATTTCAAATATTGAAAATTTTTGAGGCAACTATTTTGAAGACTTGATATAGTCTGGCCAGGCAAAGAAGAGCCTCTGGCAAGATGGGAAAATGACTCCAGCTCGGTCAATATTGGTTCAAAAATTATTGATTTGGTCTCAAATTGTAGATCAGAATGTTTCCTGTAATTGAGACCAAATCAATAATTTTTGAACCAATATTGACCGAGCTGGAGTCATTTCCCCATCTTGCCAGAGACTCTTCTTTGCTTGGCCGGACTACTTATACTTGAACCTGCCAAATTTCATGAGGGTGTGTCCATCCATTAACAAGATAAGATAAGAATCATGAAAAATAGAATGGTGGATAACAGGAAAACATAGGATAGGGCATTCTGTCAGAGACTGTTTTCTGTTTCTTACAAACTCGAAGAACACCGTGGTGGTACTTGAATGTTTTTTTCAGACAACCAAGAATGTTTAAATTTAAAATTTGAAATTTTTTAATTTTAACTTTTAAATTTTGAATTTTAAATCTTAAATTTTTAATTTTTTTTCATATCAAAGAATCTCAAAAGGTCGTTTATCACTTTTATTTCGATGTAAAATAATATTGGAAGTTGTTTTAAGTTGAAAACAATCGGCAAAAAAATGTTCTGCTCAGGATTTGAACCTCCCCTGATCGGTAAGCAGTGAAATACTAGTCCACGTCGCTAACCACTCGGCCATCGCGGTTCGTTAGGGGTTATTTTAGGTTAGCTTTTGCCAGTGATGCAACATGATTTCAAGAGCATTATAGACTTTACTAGCCTGAAATTATTCACAAACTGATGTTAAGTTGCAAGCCTGGAGTGCAGAAAAAATTTTGCGCACTAGAGCGGAAAAGTAGATTTTGGGTATTGTTATCAATGCAGGAAGCAACTTTCTAACGTAGCTGTAGGAAAAATGATATTGCAGACGATATTATTATAATAATAGCAGATGAATAAATCATAAAGGATATAAATAAATGAATCGGTGCTATTTCGCTTTCATATACAGCGGAACCTCGATAATTCGTAGTTCATGGGACCAAAGCTTTAGTAAGAATTAGGGAGGATTATGAACTATCGAAGCTATTTATAATGAAAATTATTTCAAGAGACTGAGCTTTCACTACGAATTAGAGAGAATTACTAATTATAGAGGTACGAATTATCGAGTTTCCACTGTAATATAATACAGATAGTTTACGATTTTTATTGATAGAAAATGATGAAGGAGTAAATCCTGTGACTGGTACATTACATTCCATTGATAGGTACTGTACGTACAGATATATTGTCAAATACTGTATGCTATTGGAAAAACATACGCAAGAGATACAATATTGATAATAATATCTCTATAATAAAATAATAATATTGATAACTCTCTGTTATCCATTCTTTCAACATTATAAAAGCTTGCTTGGTTCCAAAGTGCTTCTTAAAGTAACTTAGTCTTGTAATTAATTCAGTTACTCATAATTTAACCCTCTAGATATCTATTAGGAGACATTCCTATCTGAATTATTGAATGCTAACTGTGACTGAATGCAAGTCATCTTGTACAACATTTGTATTTGTTATTATTTTAACTGAGGGGAAACTAATTCGAACCTTTTTATTCGCAGATTGCGGATCACGATAAACTGTTTGCGTTTAGAGAACAAGGTAAGTGCACACGTACACTTATTTCATATTTGAATCACTTATTTCGTATTCTAAATCCGGTATAGAGCTGTTTGAGAATATCCTCATTTTCCACTAAGCGTGTTCAAATTCAGTGATGAACAATGTACATGTAGAGTTTGTTAAGTATTTAATATTTGAAATTTCAATATTACCTTTCATTTTCTACACAGAGAAAATGGGTCTAAATACACAGTTCTATGGGTCAAAATAAGGAGAAAATCAAGAATAACTTTTTCGATCTATCCGCCATTTGTATTTTGTACAAAATATTTTTTATATTCAATATATTTCAACCGATCTTCATTAAACTCGGTAAGTATGTTTAAATAAGAGAGATCAATAATTACTGTAAAAAAATTCAACATGGTCCAATCTAAAATTTCAAAATGGCGGTCACTTTAAATTCTTGATCCAATTCTTCTGTTTTGGATAAGAGTTTGAAATTACCGCCATTTTGTAATTTCAGATTGGCTTGACATTTTTTCTACGGATGATCTCTCTTATTTAAACATGAGTTTAATAAAGATCGTTTGAAAGATATTGAAGATGGAAAATATTTTGTACAAAATACAAAATGGCGAATATCTGGTGAACGAAGCGTTTTTGGGAAAAATAATTATTCCTGAGTTACTCTTTATTTTGACCCATAGAACCTTTTCCCAGAGTTTGGCTTAATACTTCTGGGACACTGTATTCATGTTTGTCTGTAGTAGCCTATTTTGATTCTCTCCGCTTATCTATATTTTAATTTTTTTAATGTTTATAGTGTGATAATAAACAACAACTTGTGACAACAACTCTTGTATTGTCATTATGAGAATACTGTAATTCTAAGAATTCTTAGCGGCTCATTCGTTCTCGTATTGAATAGATAAAATATTATATTTTCAAAGATTGAATTGATTTCAATGACAAGTTGTCGTATAGCATACTCTAATGAAATGGGCGGTTGTTGAATGTCTGTTTTGATGCTCAACTCTGTCAGTACAGTCTGAAAGCGGTCTGCGAGTTGAACAGACATTTGCCAGCAGCCAATTTGGCTGTGTCTGTAAGTCTGTCCTATTTGACTGTAAATAGATTCACAGTCCTTTATTTGAATTATAATATTGCTTTTCCAATTCATGTTTGAGTTTATATGTAAGCTCTACTGCTTGCTTTTTCAATATTTTGAAGCATTCAACATATTCTATAGATGTAATGCATACCGAGCAACGGGTCTTTTAAGACCTCATATACAATAAGTAATATTTAATCAATGAAGAATCAATTAATGAATGGTATCGAAATTATACAAGTACACCAATGACAATTGAACGAGTGTATTTCGTTGTTGTGACGGTATCAAATCGGTGAGTGTGGAAACGATCAATCTCATGGAGGATTAGCTTGACTGAAGGACGAAAATTCAATTTCTCGACCTCTATTTAGTGATACGGCGCTCCTCGATCACTATCCTATTTTGTCATTCTTCTATTTTTCCTTTTGCAGCTTACGGGTCAAACCCGATTGAAATCACCTCGGATGATGACTCCGATGAGGAAGTCGAGGAGGTGCCCTCGAAAAAGGACAAGAAAAGGTCGATTATGATGTACGTCTCGTCTTCTGATGATGATGATGTGGAGGAGGTGAAGGATCAGGGTAAGCCAGCTGGAGCTAATGGAGGAGGTCTCGACATGTTCGCTCAATAAGCTGTACCGGCCATTCATTCGCATTTCCTACTATTATCCTAAACCTGACTTTCCTATTTGTGTCAGCTAGATGTCAATGATAATTGTTGTGAATTTTGTGTGAGTATACTCTCAGATTGTGTGAGGAATAGCTTGATTGTGGGTGGAAAGGCACCAAGGTTTCATTTCATGAGGTTTTTCATTTTTCATTTACAATTTTGTTTCCTTTGTATTTTTTGTAGTTCTCTAAGATTGAATTCCGTTACGGTACTGAGAAAATAAGCTATTCCTCCACACAGGCCTAATGAGGAATGCGTTTGATTTTTTCTTATATTTTTCATAATAATTGTTCAATTAAGTGAATAGAAGAGTTGATTTGATTTTAATATGTTGACCGTGGGTGGAATAACACCCAAGTTATATGTAGCGTATATATGTGCTTGTTATGTAGTTCTAAACTCTTTGACCCGTATTTTTACGGTTATCTCTATAACAGCATTTATTGAATGTTAAAAATAATTGTTTGTTTGGATAAATGTTTAATACTAAGTGTGAAATACTGAATTTTTTTGGCAATATCAAAAATATTCATATTGAAAATATGAAGGATAGTTAAGGCTGGCCACTTATTATGGAACGTGAAGACAGTAAACAGCTGTTTGATTGCTAATTTATATCAATTATCAATTTATATCAAGTATTTATACCAATCATTTTTGGTGCAGTTTTTTGGCAAAATTCATAATAATTGATTAGTTTCTTTAGAAACATGTTGTCTATGTACTCGGTGGTTTACATTGTTACCTCTACAGTTCGTAGTAAATTACACAGTTGTGTAATATTCGTTTACAAATTTAGTACAAATTATTTTGTTAATTTTATTTTGTTTATTCTATAATGATATAGCTTTAATTCGAGACTTGCTAGAACATTATGTGTTCTATATTTAGAAATTCTTTATCAATTGATCACTTGAATAAATTTAATACCCTTTTTTAGCGATTATAATGCGCATTCAATATTTTCAGTCAATATCAGTTCATAGTTTGAAAAGCATTATTATTAAATTTAAATTATTAACTGTCATAATACATTTTCATCACTATTGGAGGAAGACGTATTTTATTTCCTGAAACGAAACTATTGTTCCAGTTTAATTTTCAATCACTTTCAAAATTCAGTGTTATATGTGGTGAAGTAAATGTAGTGCAAGGTACAGGACAATTTGACTTCTAAAGAACATTGATGTTTTAAGCTTGTCTCGTATAATGTTGAGAATACTATAGCAGGCGCTAACAAAATGGAGGTTGGCTAATTTCTGGTATGATGCTCAGCTCTGCCAGGACAGTCGACGAGCATATCAAGCTGGCTCATCAGCTAACCTTTCTAGCTCTGGTAGATTGTCCTGTCAGAGCTTAGCATTATAATCATACATTCACCAACTGCCAAATTGGTTGGAACCTGCTGTATAGATTTAAGGAAAGTATTAAGTTTAGATGAGTCGCTAGCTATTGAGAAAATGCCAAAGATACAGTATTAAGTTACCCTACACATTCCATAATGCTTGTTTAAAGAATGTGTCATCTCTTCAGCATTAATCAGCGACTTCTTACTGCCATTACTTGATTGTTGATTAATTTTTTCTACTAGATTTATAGCATTGAACGTACAATTTTTTCCTTTAGTTGCTGTATAATGACATATATGAATATTTATCGTTTGTAATGAATAATCCGAGTTGATAATTCTTTGGTGTAAATATTGATTGTCCATATTCTGTTGGCAATCAATGATCTCATGTCTCATCTTGTTTCTACGGGCTTCTACTAGTTTCTAAATTTCTTTATATTGGTATTTCACTACTTCAGGGTATTGATAGACTGTCTTGATCAATATTTAGTTCCATCCTTCCACTGGATCGAATTAGTTTAGTTTTTCTATCGAATCAGTTAGGGTACGTTTTGGTTGACATCGTTTGTCGTATTGTACGTATAGTTTTCCTTCATGGAACCTAGTTCCTTCGAGGTCGAATCAAGGTAAACTATCATAAATAAGCCATTTGATTCAACCAAGACATAACTTTAATTGCCGCTCAAGAACTTTGTACTTTGTAATAAATCTATTACAGGTTGGAGGTTGAGGAAATTCTATGATCTTGTAGTGTAAATATTTTTGTATGTGACAAACTGTTTGTAAATAAACCTATATTTGTCGTCATGAAACTTTCTTTTATTTCTTCACATATAATGAAATGGGTGTCTATATGGGTGTTTCAGGAAAGCTGTACATATTTGTTTTATTTTCTATGTGAAATCTTTTTCAATCCCTAAAAATGGTGACTTGAAATTGAATTAATAAGATTTCGGGTCTCAGGTGAAGTATGTCCATGGTTTTTCTAATCTGTTTACGATTAAAAATTTTTCTCAAGTCCAGATCCAAACATTTTTCGAATCATAAATCCACTTAATTTCTAATACAATTGAAAATTCCTCAACATCAACACTCAATCAACAAAATTCATTAATTGAACTTTGTCTGATGGTTTGTTTCAATATTTTTATTTTTTATTTAAGTGATGTCACACCAGGCCGGACACGACAGAAACGGACAAAAATTAAATTTCGCAAATACAAAATGTCCGGATGGGTCTGGTGTGACATGTTCTCACCTTCTCCAGTGCTGAAGATTTCTCACTTGTTCGAAGCGGCCATTTAGTCCAACCGGGTATGACATCACTTAAAATAAGGCTCACTGATCCTTTAAATATGTTCAATATTAAATGTTTGTGTATTTCCCTGAATTGCCTTGTAACCCTCATTTTCTATTCCTTGTTGGTATTTGTATATTTTTTATGATTATTTCATGTTCAGTTCTCCAGTAATTAACATTTGAGATAGAATTTTATTTGTCTAGTTCTCGCAAGCTGAGAAGAGGCTTCTTCTCAGCTTGTGTGAACTTTACCATGAATTATATCTCATTGCTATCAACTGTCAATTATAGTTATAGGCTGAAACATATTTTTTTAGTTGACCAAAGATCTAATATTTACTATTCATGTTATCTGATTGAACCCATAGCTTACAACCCAATCTTGAAACTAACATCTACAGTACGGTACGCATTATCGATGTATAAAACAGATGAATTAACAAATGTCTTCAAAATCCAGGATAGGAATATCTAACTCATATCCGGGAATCAACCACTATCGAGTTTGAACCCTTCAAACATGTCAATTTTTCATTTTACTTTTCCTGGAGCAATAGAGGAATATACAAAATATATTTTTATTATGTAAAATAGCCTTAGTAAACACCTGAGAAATCGTTTGGAACGTGTTTCAAGGTTCGTTTTCATGTAATTTCTTATATAACTAAACTAGGAAAACAACTCACATGATGTTTTTGCGTTTACGCAAAAACTAATGTATTTACGACTATAAAACCATTCTCATTCGATTCCTCGGTTCAATTTACATATGAAACGATATTTTAGTCGATTCAAACGCATCAGAAATACATTAAAATTCAATAATTCTTAGGAAAACTCAATTGATCAATCGAATACTCCGCGGGCTTCTGCCTTGTAGGCAGCTTCTGCTATCTAGCAGCGAAAGGAAGAACTAAATCGACACTGCTTACTGTGGAAGTATGCTGTATCGATAATACAGCGTCCATCAACAGAATAATAATAATAGCAGTCAATCACGCACGCACACTTTGTTAAGCCTATTTAACTTCAAGATATCGTGAAATGAAAAATCGTACGAGATTCTTCACAGAAAAGTAGTATAGGGACATCTGATGGACCACTGCCCGAAAATTCACCGTTATAGAGTAATAAATTATTGAAAATTTGTTCAAATTTCACAAATTTTAATTTTTCCTGGCGTTATTAAGTTATAATAGGTGACAAGTCAGGTACTGAGAAATAGGAAATGATCTGAGGAATCGATTGAGACCAGTTTCAAGTTCATAGCTGCAGTGGTTTCCGAGTTATTGTCAAAAAACAGCAATGACGAATTTTAGTTTTTTCATTCAAACATTTATTTCTCAAAAACTATGCGAGTGACATGCTAGAAACTATTTTTATTCGACTCCTCAGTTCATTTCCCAGATCCCAGTGCATTTTCATAGCCTATAATGCACTACAAGCTCCAGAATGATTAATTTTTTCAGTGGATGCACAGCCTTGAAAAACCTTAAATAGATTATCCTGAAATTTGTGAGGATTGAGAAGGTTTTAAAAAATGACAGTAACATAGGAAATTGTATGAGGAATGTATTGAGAACATGTCCAAAGACGTAGGATGAGAGGTTTTTCCGATAAAAAATGAAAACTTGTAAAAAAATTGAAAATCGATTTCATTGACATTTCCTCTTTGTGGGATATGTACCTTGAAAATCTAGGATAGGAACATCTGATGAACTTATATCCGGAAATCAACCCCTATCAAACTGCAGCCCCTCAAAGATGTCAATTTTTAATGTTATTTTTATTTTTCCTAGAGCCATGTAGGAATATGAAGGTTTCAAAATATTTTTGTATCAAGTAAAATAGCCTGAGGAATCGTTTGGGACATGTTTAAAGATGCGATTTCTAGTAATTTTCTATTTAACTGGGATAAACACCCAAATCACAAGTTGTTTTTGCGTTTACGTCAAAACTAATGTATTTACGATTCTAAACCCATTCTCATTCGATTCCTCGGTTCAATTTACTTAAAATACGATATTTCAGTCACTTCAAATGCATGAGAAATACATTAAAATCCAATAAACCTTTCTCAGGAAAACTCCATTGAAAATCAATCAAATATTTCGCGGACTTTATCCTTGTAGGCAGCCTCTGTTATCTAGCGGCGGAAGGAAGAACTAAATCGTTGATCGATACTCAGTGGCTGTAACAACAATAATAATAAGGCCAGGCGTATGCTGGGACGCATGTGTGAACACGCACGCATGCCAGCCAATCACAGCTCTTGTCTTGTCCTCAACCAGAGCTGTGATTGGCTGGCATGCGTGCGTGTGTTTGCATGCGTCCAAGCATACGCCTGGCCTAATAGCCGTCTAACTCGCCCGCACACTTGGTTAAACCCACTAAACTTCAAGATATCGTGAATTTAAAAATCGTACGAGACTCTTCACAAAAAAGTAGGAAAGGGACATCTGATGGAGCACTGCCCAAAAATGCACCGTTTTAGAGTAATAAATCATTGAAAGCGTGTGAATACCTATTTCACAAATTTTATTTTTTCTGGCGTTATTAAGGAATAATAAGTGACTATTCAGGTACCGGTACTAAAAAATGGGGAATGATCTGAAGAATATGAGATGTTCTTTTGGGAGGATAGGCTATCTTGATAATCTATCATAGGAACATCGGATAAAATCATATGCGAAAACCAATCCCTAAAGAGTTACAGCTCTTCAGAGATGTCAAATTCCCATGTTATTTTCATTTTTATTGGAGCAACGGAAAAAGATGAAAGTTTCAAATTAATTTTGTATGATGTCAAATATCCTGAGGAATTGATAATAATTAATTTTAATCGAAATAATTTTCAAATTTATATTTCATTAGGCCTACATTTTTAGTTAAATTAATTTCTCTATGAAGTCATTAATTTCTCTATGAAGTTATAGAGAAATTAATTCCTCTATGATGATTTCTTTAGTTGGAAATTTACATTTTTAGCATGATCGACTGTTTTCTTCAAGCTGATTCAATGAGCTAGTTAGTTTATTTTTCATCCACTGACCGCTCTCGATCATTATTATAATTGATTTAAATTTGACCATTGACTCCAGATTATGATTTAGTTTACCAACTTAAAGGAGTACACCCAATAATATTATCAACATTTAATTCTCAAGTAAATTACTTGTGAAAAAGAAGAATATGAATAGTTTCAGTATAATTATTATTACTTACTTATATTGTCATAAGGTATACTGTACCGTATTGTAAGTATTGTATAATATGTGCATAGCACATCGTGAGATTAGTTAATTTGAATCATTTATTCATTTTTTAACAACTTTTGAGAGTCAAGAAAAATAAATATGCAATTTAATTATACAATACTCAAATAAATTACCTGCAACTCTACGATAGTATTTTTATACAAGAAATACAATAAAAAATAATGTGATACTTTTATAAACTAGACTTCATTGCTTTATTAAAAGTGGGCACCTGTCTTGCATATTCTGATTGGAATTATAAAATTTATTATTTGGATCAGTTGATGATGTCACTTTTAAACTGACCCCTACCAACATTTGTTTGCTTGTTTGATGGTAGGCCAATGTAGGTATTCTAATTTAAAACTGAAATAGATCTTATGAGTTTAATACTTCTCCCAATTTTGTGTATTTATGGTTACAATTTAACTGATAGAGAAAATTTTCAAAGTATCATATTAGATTGGAACTCATACGCCTTATCTTAGTAAAGTGTATGTGTAATTTCTATACACGCAAATAAGTTAATAAAAAATCACAGAACCCTTCTAGTATTTTTTATTTGAACACAATATGTTCCGCTTTCCTAAGAGGCATTTTCAAGTGATGTGAATGAAAAAACTATTTAGCCTATATACCAATGAAAAAATAAAAATACTAAGAGGATACAGTAGGCCTACTGTGATTTTCATTTCTATTCATACATTGATAGAAAATAAATAAGTGTATTTCTCCTACACACACAAGTGTTAGCAACATATAAGCTATGTGTATCGTATGTATCTACACTAGGTAATATAGGGATTGTGATGAATTTTTATGCAGAGATCCTTTGAGAATAAATGCTAATTTGTGTTTCACTGGCCTGGGTGAGTATCACAGCCAGTTATCTAGTTTGGATGGCAGCACCAAACAAATTCTTGTAGGTTAGATGTGGAAGTTTAAATACAAAAGTACAGTCACACCTATAGCGATTTAAATCTTGCGCTATTTTGTATCTAGCTATATATAAAAATTCGGCGAGACGTCAACTGTTAACTAGAACTTAAACAAACCAGCAAGCTTTCAATCGCTGGGTGTGACATACCATGTAGGCTTAACATATGATTTACGTTTTATTTCAATGTGAATATAATGAGAACTAGCAAAGAGATATTGGATTCAACACAGCTTGAACCAATCAAAAGTGAGACATTTAATGGCTACATTGAAATTTTACAGTCACATATTAGGGTTGGGTATCAATTTTATTGATACACTGAAATGACAGTTGAAGAATCATATTGATAAGTAACTTGAAAATTCTTATTTTCTATTAAGTTATAGTATTTTTAATAGAAATATAATGATGACCCTCAATCCATGCCAATATTGAATAATTGTGCTCCAGCATATAAATTTACTTTCTGAATTTTTTAAACTTTAAAACTTGAAATTTTATTTTGCATTCTCATTACCGTAATATTTTCCACAGTAAACTCATTTGCACATTGTGCTGAGAACCACTTTAACCAAATTTTTTCAGGCTTATAGGCGCATAGAGTTGAATAAATAAAATATTGAAAATAGTTATTCGAATATAGAAATAAAATAGCTGACGCCAAAAAGTTAAGCGGTTTCGTCTGTCTCTTGTACGCTTGTCACCTTTTATTCAAAAAACATCATCTGGCGTAGCTAAATGACACTGTAATTGACTATATCAGCTGATGAAGCGCGCAAGAAGCAGACGAAACCACACCTATCTTTTTGGCGTCAGCAATATAAAATGGAATTAATAAATTCAATTATTCTTTTCTTGCCTTGCATTTTTAAAATCTTACGCATGAAAATCCATCTTATTCCAAGTATTTAGGGCTCACCAAGTTACAACTTGAAAAATTCTCAAACAATTTTGAAGACATTTTATCATTTTATTTTCAATAAACGACGAAATTTTTGACATAAATCATTCACGGTATATTGTGAACACATACTATAAAATCATCTTCAGATCTCTAAGAAAACTGGCAGATCTTTCTTTATCGTTTTATATAATAAGTTAATCATTGTTGATAACATATTATGTGCCAGAACGATTTCTGATATTAAACATGGAATGTTGTATAGAAATGTATAGAGTACTATTTCTATAAATGTTCTGTAAATGAACACTTCTGATTGTATATAATCTTACTCGATTCACATCTCAAACAATTTTAACATCAAATTTATGTTCTTATTGATAGAACAATTACGGTACTTAATATTAATCTTTCACACAGGAAACATTAGAAATACTCCACTCTAGTGGATCAAGAGTAAGTAGCAGTCGGAAATTGCTAATTTGATATTACCATTATCAAATAATACTCATGAGCGAATTGAGCTTTAAGGTACTCAATTATTAATTATGAAATTATACCATGTAATTTATAACATATATATTACTCATTTACTCACACATAGAGGAAAACACATAGAGCAGTATTGGTATGTGATTTGTAACATTTAGAGGAAAAACCATTGCTGATATTTTGATAGCCTCTTCTAGACAATCGATATAGATTTCTTGTGCTATGATTAGAGAATTCCTATTCTACTGCCTATCGCAGCATTTTTGTAGGTGAATAAAACTTATTCCATTCTATTTTGAAGAACGGTAATTTGATTGAAGAAAATATAAGTATAAAAAAACAATGGAAATGATTACGGTATAACTTCTCAACATATTGCATTAGAATGTTCATAGAATTTTCTGAAATTACTGTTTTAGTGCATCGAAGTTTTAAAATCAGATACTGTACGGTAGTTCATAAACATGAAAATATTACAAGTACATAAATTTAATGAGTAATTTATAATAACTCATATGTATATTAAGTTAGGCCTACATCGATTGCAGATTATAAATAATGAGAAAATCTGTTGTTGAACTAGTGGAGCAGAACAACTCTAATAAACTCTTATCAATAACTATCAAGATAATACAAACATCAATAATACGATATGCATAAAATTACTTTTGGAATAATACATCAACAATTAACAGTAACATTACAACATTACAACATTACAACATTACAACATATCAATAAACATTACAACATATTATTTTTGAATGAGACTTTTCGAGACACGGTAATATATCAACAAGACATTTATGAATAAATACCTAATATCCCAATTTTAATGTATAAAACTTATTGATTAATTCAAATAATTCTAGCACAATTGAATTAAAGGAGATGTGATAGGATGGAATCTTATGGATAAAGACAATAAATAAGGTATGATGATAGACAATATTCTACTATAACATAATTAATCTCCAAGAAGTAAAGTATGGAGTTTTCAATGAAATTAAGCGAGCTCTCATAAAGTAGATCATAATAGATTAAATGTTGAATTAAAATATCAGTATTTTCTTTAAAAATATCGAATCGAAAGCCCAACGTAGTGAATAATGAATAGAACAATGATTAAATTCACTAATATTCTGTAATAGGATATCTTATGTTTACTGAATGAATAAAAATAAAAAACCTAGCACCCTTTTCAAAAACCTTTCGTACTAATATTAATAGTACTCTAATATTAATAGGGTACTTGGTATTTATTCATTTTTGAAGTAGCCCTAATTGTGAATTTTAATCTTATGTTTACTATTTAAATAGAATAATACTGAAAGGTGTAATATAGGTATGGATGATAGGCAACAGTCTACACTAATAGCAATAGGTTCTTCATACCAACATTAAATCTTACAAATAACAACAGATACAGTTACATATAACATATTATTCAATAAAAATTTATAAAAAATGTTTTACTACTAGGTAATAGAGAAAATCTAAAGGTTATCATCAAGGAGATAGTTTTAAATGAGATCATTATTGTAGAAAATGGCTAAAATTGTAGATTCTGCTTTTTAAGATGGATGGAGCTCTCGCACTGAATATGGGTTTCCAACTAAATAATATTAAATCAATGATTCTCTCAAAATTATTTCGAATTGATTCTTCATCAATCTGATGACAGAGAATATTTCCAATCTGAATACCAGTTGACAATGTGAATTTTCAACTTCGGTCATGTATTAAGATTTAATTTTTAATCATTTAATTATAAGCTTGTTTTGCCAATTCTTATATACTAGATAATCTGGGTAATCCATTATCATTTTCCCAAATACTCTAGTTCCAGTAAACGTACATAGTTTACTTTGAAAAATGGCTTTTAAATATTCATTAATTTATAACATTAATATATTATATGAAAATACGATTAAATTTTTTTCATACAACATTCAAGAAAATACAATCCAGTATAGCCTACGATAGAACAATTTTAAATTCATTCTAAAATAATCATAACAAGAAAAAAAAGGTATGTATTACATAAACCTTATAGTTGAAGGGAAGAAAGACAGGAGTTTATACTAATAAAAACCTGTGAGGACTAATATGAAGTCTTGCATGAAGCAAAAGAGAAGATATACAGAAATTACATAACATACGGTATCCAAGTGTATTATAGATTTAACATTATCGAAAAATGAAAAACTGAGCAGCACTTGAAACTACTTAATGAACTGAAATATGGAATGAGAAATTTTTGCAAAAAAATCATATTATTTCTCCAAGTCTTCTTCTTTCTCTAATTCTAAATTACTTCTTTTCTATTCAAATATATAAATTGAAATTAATAAGCTTTACAAATAATATTTCATCATTTATCTTTGCATTAGTGCTATTACACTTTTTTCAAAAAATAGTCCAAAGTTATTTTAGGATAGTGATAGTCTATTTCTGAAGCTTCATTCACAGTAAGTTATATGATTCTGTGAGATGGATAAAATATTCTTAATAAAATATTAGGCCATATGCAGGAATGTTCACAACTTCTCCAAAAGTATAAATACGCTCTAACTGAGAAATCAATACTAAAACTTACTCCACACTGGAAAACTGTTTGAGCATAAGGAACTATTTTTTAATAAAATAGTTTGTAGAAAATTTAATCATATATGCTATTAATCTTGGCAACTCTGATTTCTTCAATTGATCATTTGTATAAAATTAATATCTATCAATTTAAATATTTCACTCTTTGATATTTATATTCATAATTATTATTACATTGTTAATTAACTTTTACAATAAATATTTATGATATGGCAGTCTCTTCACAAATCGGAATCTATATAAAGACCAAAAAATCAAATTTATTTTATGCCTGGGTAAATTATTGAAGTATTAGTAGTTTATTACCTATCAAAGTTGAAAAAACTGTTGGAAATATTTTCAATTTTTCAATAATTTATTCAACACATAAAATAGAGAGAAAGTAATGATAGTACGGTTTATAGATGTAAATAATGAATATTAAAATATCAAAAATAATAAATTGATCTTCAAGGCAATTGTAAAAACTGGATATGACTTCTTCCTTGAATAATTAATTATGTTTTATCTATTGATAACTTTTTGGACTGGCATATATTATTATAACTCTTTTACCTTAGTGTACCTTCACCTGATAACTTCACTTTTACCTTACCTTATTAGTTTTTATGATAAATGCTATCACAATCGTTTTGATTATCATATTTATTCCTGTGTTATTGTCCGTGAAAAATATTTAAAACTAAACTATAGAAGGAAAAACATGCATTGAATTCATGAAAAATGTTTAAGCTCGATAAATTCATAGTATATGCTCTTGGAATTTTGAACTGAGCTAATCTCAATTATTATTAAACTACCACAGGAAGTTACACGTTAATTTCTAAGGCTCTTAACCGAATATCGAGAATTCGATATTTTTTTAATTTTCAGTGGACTGCTCCCCTTAATTAAATCATGAAAGGACGTTTCTGGGATAATCAGCATAAGTTAATGAGGTATTTTTATACAAAGTTAGTTTTAAGAAGTTATTAGCTTATGAGATATTGTGATACAATAATATTATTCATGCAATAACAATTATTTTTTAATTTGAAACCAATAACTGTTTAAAAAATTCACAACAACACCGATTTGAAAGATGAAATATTTCCACAATATCAAATACATAACACCAATTAATGTTTTAAATAATTATGTTGGAATGTTGATAAGAAACATCAATGTTACAATCATAATATTGGAAAAAAATCGTGAATTGATACTTCTATCATTCTACTGGACAACGCTATTTCAAAAGATTGTTTTCTGAGTACCTAGCAATATCACTTTTAAAAATGGACCATTGACCACATAAGATTTCAATGGCCGACACTTATTTTCAAAAATGAATGTCTTTAAAGACTAGAAAGGAATAAATAAACACTTTTAATATCAATTCCATAATATAAATACTTCTCAATATCAATACAAACAGTCAATTCACATGTAGGGGAATAATTTAATGTTAAGGGGAATGAAATACCAATATTTGTTGGATAATAAAGAATTTGATTAATAGTGACAGTACGGTAATACTAACCTTCGACAACCAGATGACTAGTTGTTAGTAGAGATAATCTAAGGGTTGCTAGGCTTGGGTGGAGCCTGGAGCTTGGCAGACGATTTTTTTGGCATCGCTTGTTTCCGACCTTGCTTCTTCTGACCTTGCTTCTCCTTCTGACCTTGCTGTTCCTTCTGTCCTTGCTGTTCCTTCTGACCTGGCTGCTTCTGCTGACCTTGCTGCTCCTTCTGACCTTGCTCTTCCTTCTGACGTGGCTGCTCCTGCTGACCTTGCTGCTCCTTCTGACCTTGCTGCTCCTTCTGACCTTGCTGTTCCTTCTGACCTGGCTGCTCCTGCTGACCTTGCTGCTCCTTCTGACCTTGCTGTTCCTTCTGACCTGGCTGCTCCTGCTGACCTTGCCGACCTTGCTGCTCCTGCTGGTGCTGCTGATGCTGCGTTTCAACAAATATAACATGCGGATGAATTTGCTGCTGGAAAGATGGTGCAATTCCATCCATGCCCTGATCATTGTTGAGAGGCTGGTATGTGGGGACTTCGTTGGGCTTGGGTTCCCTTTTTGGTGGGGGGACCACATCGGTTCTCATGGCGGTGGGCCGGTGTTGATGATTGTGCATTTCATAATAGGCACCACAGACATTGCACAGTAACTCACCCAGATCATTCCGACGCCCAATTGTTGTGATTTGAGTCTCGCAATTGGAGCAGACCCGTCTTTGTGGAAGCTGGTGAGAGGACTCCATCTGCATGTTGTCCATCTGTTGTTGAGCTTCCAGCTCCAATTGATCCCATGCAATATCGACCTCATTCACTTGGGCCTCGCGAGTGTTTCTGCCTTGGTCGTTCTCAATGTACTGGACCGTCTCCAGAAAATAACTTAATGTCACGCCAGCCGCCTCATCCAACCCCTCGTCATCTGCGTCTGCAACTCCACCCCTGCGCTGCGTCTGCGTTATTGGCTGATAACCAGATGTGGAAGGTGTCACTTCCATGCGATCAGCTTGCATTTCCCATTCATTTGAAATGTGAGTACTGAAAATTGACGCTCCTATCAACAGAGTTCCCAAGAAACTATTTGAAACTGATTCAGATCTGACCGGCTGCCTTCTGGTTTGTGAGCCGTAATTGTGATCAACCACAACCGCCGGCTCTACCGTAGGCCTATCACTCTCATCCAACAGCGACATATCAACTAATTCAAAATTTGGATTATTGGATGTGATTTTTATATTTTGGGTTGTGAAAAAACTCTTCAGCTTTTCTTTCTTCAGCTGTTCGGATCTGTTTGTACGTTTATTTCCTCCATCCATCTGTTTTGTGTTGTTTTTTACAACTGCTTGTTTCACCCTTCCTTCTTGTCCCATTTCTTTATCTACTATTATTTCTCCTCCCACTGCTTCGTCACTCATTTCTCCTCCCACTGCTTCGTCACTCATTTCTCCTCCCACTGCTTCATCACTCATTTCTCCTCCCACTGCTTTGTCACTCATTTCTCCTCCTATTTGTCTACTTTTCTTCACCAGTCGTTTCTTTTCCCCCGCCTTTGATGCCTTTCCCATTTCTTCAGATTCCCTTGAGCTACCGCCACAATTGTTTGATTTTGGACCAGTGGGCCAAGAATGATTTTCAGCTGCCGTTGCCAGGTTCATGAGATTATCTAGCTGACCTTCCTCTACTGAAAAATCATCTTCAGAGCTGTCATCATCATTTTTCGACATGACTGATGTTTTACTACATTCACCTAGGTCAGGGTTGGCACGTTTGTGACCAGTCATATTTCTCTGCCATCTTTGATTTGCAGACAAAGATGCCATCTTTACTTCGTGAAGGTGCACCCTGAGAACAACTTCATTATTTTTTGACATTTCAAAAAACTCGTTAAATGCCTCCAACTTATGAACACAGCGGCTACATAGTGTAGAGGGAAGCTTATCCTGCTCCGATACAAGAATAGATAGACATGTACTTATTTTCTTTGATAAATGTTGCGATTTAGTACAATCAAAAATAGGCACTCTATCACCTTCGTGTGATAAACAAAGGCGACAAATTCCATTGAACTCTGGAGGCATTTCAAACGTGCTGATGCTCGTCATGATTCTTCAAATAACTCGATTAATATGAATAATTTACTTGAAAAATGCCATCAAAAACACTATTTAATTGTTTTATTAACAGGGAGAATGTTTGCTTCTATCACAGTACGTTCAATAAGACCACAAGTTCACTACTGCACCAATAGCAGCAAATATTTCAGAAAATAGTCTAAAAATATAATAAAGAAATTGTAGTTTCCCTCAAATTTCTAACTGTTGAGTACCTATTTTATGTGATTTATTAATAGATCTCGTTCAAAACCAGTTATCCACTCTTACCTGCCACATTGAGCTCACGTAAACTTATTAATTGAATAGTAATTCACTTATTGTAGAGCAACAAAATGATAATGAATACACACAGACAATCACGCAGGTTGTAATGTTGAAAATAAAGTCAATAAAACACTTTATTCACCAAAACTTCCAGCAAATTGCACGTCTGATGCGGAGTGATGTCTCCACCGACCTGTCATGTCTATTGAATATTGACTACTGATGCTGCAATCTGATAACTGGGCTCAGCTCACCCCGGTTTCCCGGTCTCGTTTCCAAAAATAGCCTAAATTAAGATGCTCGGTATAAAACTAGTGCCGTACGATTTTCGCAATATTTCGGGGAAGAAGAGTTTAATCTACAAATACTTTGAAAGTTATGATGTTTGGAGAGATTGTAAACTGTTTCGATCACATTATTATTGTTTAGTTGAATGAAAAAAATTTGAAGTGATGTTAATGATAAGAACTGATAAAAGCGAAGCTTTCTGCAGCTGGGTGTGTGGCAGAGCTCCAAACGGACATTTGGCGAAGCTTGTTGTTTATAGCACCATGGCAACGAGCCATTGATTTTCTTGCATTAGCGTTCGTGCATGGCCGTATCGCAGAATGCGAATAGAGTCGACTTCAACTTCGCTTCGGCGTTCTGTTTCTGTTCAGTCGTTCCGTAGCTTCTGCCTCGTGCGAGCCCGAGCACACACCACGAGAAGCTCTCAAACGGAGCACACCGCTTCTCACATTTTTTCGCCGTGAATTCGCGAGTAAACTATTAGAAATTTCCCCAATTAAGTATTTCATAATAGAAAATACTTGCGGAAAATCGTTCTAAATAGCAACAGACAATTCGACGTGACCAAGAGCTAACCTTCATAAAATTCGCAGTGTGTTTTGACAGTGCACATGTTCGTTAGCTAAGGGACATCTAATTAGAGTGCTATCTCAATTTTGCATCACTCTACAGTCGAGCACTTGGCCAACTCGGTGCTACTTGAGCGGATTGATCCAGTGGGTAAGTCACTATAAGTTTCATTACCTAATTCTAATGTCTTGCTGCTGAGTCTACATAACCTTACATCTCTGTTTTTATTGAATCGTAAATTGTCCAGATTGGCAGCTAATTCTTGGAAAGTTTATTGTCTAAAGTAATGAAAACATTAGGGTCTAGGACTATATAGAATATTATAAAAAATAATACCTCAAGATTATATAGAAAATAATATAATATCATTCATTTAAAAAACTTTGAAAATTATATAGAAAAATCTTGATAAAGTTTATATGATTTCATAAATGTATGAATCTAACTTCGATAATGTACGAACTTATTTTCCGCTTCTTTTCCAGTTGAAGAAAATTCTATGAAAGGTTAATTTTCCCATATAATAATTATGAAGAAGGAATCTTAAGAACGTTTATGATTTTAAAATTCATATTTGATTGTAAAATACTTTGAACAGCCATCCAACAATAGACGAAAAAGAATAGCATACAATTTCATTGAAAATAAAAATTTTAGGTAACACTCAGTGAAAATTTGTGTGAAAGAAAATCTCAAGATGTGTAAGTCTGGATCAGCCTATGCGATAATAATAGTCATCAATCTGTGTTTAAATCTTCTTTATTCATTTACATATCGCTATTTTATTGAAGTGATTTTTAAATTGAATAATTATTATCCCAGAGATTATATATAGTAAAGAGAGTTGGAAAAGGCCGAAATGTAGGTGCTGAGATGATATTCAGGTTGAAAATTTCTTACTTATTACCGTATCAATTCCGGTTACAGATAAGTAATTGAGCCAACCATAATAATGTCTCACACTATCAACTCAATTAGTAAAATTATTTGGGAGTTCCAAATTGTGGATATCTAAAAAATTATGAATTATTTATTGGTTTTTAAGTATAAGCTTAACCGGTTCAAATAGATCGGAAACGTGACAGCTGAATAATAAATTTTTGTAAGTGGGTTTCGAACAGGACAGATTGAATTTTCCGAATGATAATTATACGAAAATATACTTTTGTAAGCAAAAATTGAAATAATGTGCATACATGAAAAGTGTATAAATTATTAAACAATGTTTTGAAACTAATCGTGTAACACTTGTCATAATTTGTAAATTCAATGCAGGCTTTACTTGCTTCCATGAAAAAATTTATTGGAGATCTGGAAAATATTCTATTTCTCTAAAATTGATAAAAAACTGATTGATTGGCATGTACTACAAAATGAATGTACAGGAAAACATTCCAGAAAATTCAACTATAATGAAGATAAGCAACTACATTGAACTGCTTGTTTGCTAATACCGCGTATATTGAATAAATTAATGCGTAGATGAGTCAATTTAATCAATTTAATTTCCAAATGAACAGAGTATTCGAAACAATGTTTGTTTAATACATTATAAAATATTTTTAGCGTGGCTGGAATAAAACATTTGAGCCTCAGCCACGAGTTCTAATAGATGAGTTGAAAATTTTTAGGCAATTATCAGCATTTCTCACGTAAAACTTATTTGTAACTTACATTTTACTTTATGGAGTAGGCTGTGATGAATTATCCACATACTATAGCTATAACTGACTATAGCTATTCACGTACTACATAGCTTTCTCTATACTATAACTTACTTACATATTTACATGTATATCATATTATAATTATTTTGTTCTATATTGTATTGGGGAAATATAATGAACGAGCAGCATTTACTTCTTCATGCTCAATTGATATTTTTTAAATATTAAATCGAGCCAACTGCACGTGAAACATATACTCTTGTCCTGAATTCAGACGTCCAGCTTTATCCCAATATTCAATGCAAAATAGCTTTTGTGGAAGGGGGATCAAGAGTGGGATTTTGATGGGCTGTTAGCCAAAGTCTTTGAAGTGCTAATGAGTGCGGTTTGAAATGAATATTATTCCGATGAGCCAGCATCCGCAGGAAGAAACGGATGCTTTTTTCTGATAAGATGATTCAGGGAATAGGGAAGACACACAGACACTCCAATCTCTTGTCACTATTTCACGCACATTCTCACGCATTTTCACATGTGCTCGCTGTCTATCTGCCTTCGTCCACCCTAGCGTACACTCCAACTCCACCTCCTCCTCATCCTCCTCCTCCTCCTCCTCCTCCTCCTCCTCCTCCTCCTCCTCCTCCTCCTCCTCACCACCACCCTTCTTCCCCACCCCTGTCCTTCTTTTTCACCTCCTCCTCTTTCTCATTCTACACCTACTCCTCCTCCTCTTCCTCCTTCTTCGCCTTCTCCTCCTCCTGCTCCTCCTCCTCCTCCTTCTCCTCCTCCTCCTCCTCCTCCTCCTCCTCCTCCTCCTCCTCCTCCTCCTCCTCCTCCTCCTCCTCCTCCTCAATCCTCACCACCCACCACTCCCCATCCTCCTCTTATTCCAGCCGTCACTCACCAAAATTCCCTCTTTCCGAATCTAATCTTCATCTCATGCTTTTTTCATACTATTTTCGTTCGTAACTCTCTGTCATCTGCACTTGTCTCTTCTCTACAGTGTACAGATGTTTTCAATTTAAGTTTGTAATTTGATTTATTTTCGGAGCCTCGAAGGCAACGGCCATGCATGATAACCAACGTGACAAACGTTGCTTTATCACGTGACCTAAAGGGTTTCCAACTTGGAAATACCCGATATTACAGAATTGTGAATAAATTCGTAATTTGCATACCACGAACTTAGTGGATTTTCAATGTTGCAGAATTGGAAATTCCCTATTTTTTATCAAATTTATTTTTATATTATCAAATCTATTGGCGGTCCACTTTGAATTAATTCACTTGGAGATTGGATTTGAATGATTGCCTCACGTCAAATGTAATTAGATGTTTGGCAACCGGCCAACGATCAGTAAATTTAATCATTAAAAAATGTAGAATAAATTGAGAGTAGATACAAATAAAATAATTCTGCCACAATACCTCTATTTTTTGTTGCATATTGTATTAGGGAAATATAATGAAACAGCAGCATTCACTCCATTGGAATATCCAAAATTAGGACTTGAAACAGTTCAAAATCGTTCCCATATAAGTAAAATGCAGAAATAACAAATTGTATAGTCTATACGTGAACTAGTTTTAGTGCTAGTCGACTGGCTACTTTTGTAAATGCAGCATTAGTATAGTAATAGTAGCTTACTGTTCATGCTATTGGTGTTTATTTATTGAAACTCCAACGGTTACACCATTTTTAAATTAATTACAATAATTTTGAAGAATACTAAATTAACAAGAAAGTTCTAGAAAGCTTCAGTGTTCATTAAGCTTCTTAGAACTGGATTATAATCATGAAGATTTTCAAAAGAGTGAAAAGCTTTAAAAAGCGTAATGAAGTAGCATGCACTGAAAGCAAGATTCAAAAGTGAAGGAAGATTAAATTGCCGTATTGTCACAGCTTTAATGGAGCGCACTACATTTGGGAATAAAAGGACATGAATATTAGAAGAGTTTTTATCTGTAGAGATGAAAAGAATTTTCTGAAAGGTCAGGTAACTCCGTTAATTCATAAGTAGAGGGTGGCTTTTAACGTGAGAGTGGAAAATCCCAAGCTTTTGAAACCCATCTATCAAATACCTCATTTTGAGAAAAATCCAAAGTTGTACGCGAGTTTCCTCTTCGTAATCATTTAGAAAGATTATAGCTTATTATGAAATTTCTAAAAGCGCAAAATGCTGAACGTTTTAGAGTTGTATAATTCCTAAAAGTCTTTTGCGAATTTTATAGAAACTTTGTTTCTCTCTGCACAAAGCATTAAAGTTTCATCTTTCCATCATAGATTTATCATGACCTCGTTTTTATGTACATACTGTCCAAGCAAAGAAGAGCCTCTGGCAAAATAGGAAAATGACTCCGGCTTGGTCAACATTTGTTCAAGAATTATAAATGTGGTCTCAATAGTAGATCAAATTGTTTCCTACAATTTGAGATCAACTTGATAATTTTTGAACCAATATTGACCGAGCTTGAGTCATTTTCCCATCTTGCCAGAAGGTCTTCTCTGCTTTGACAAACTATAATACTAGTTTGACGGCATTAGATATGTAACAAGATTCGAAATAGAGAAAAAATCAATAAAAATATTTAATTATAAACCAGTTTCACAGACATCAATTGCGGTTTGATATTTGATCAATTAGGCTATTCTAGATTCTTGATTTATCATCGTAGCTCTATCATATTTGATCGTATAAGTAGATGATATTACTTTTCCTTGCGGAGAATTTTGAAGGACGTACATTTTGCAAATAACTCTAAAGAAACATTGCTACGGAATAGTTTGGAAAGTTGCGTGATACAAACCTATCTTATTTTAAATCATAAAAATATGTCTCGGAAGAGACACAACTGACAATGTGGTAATCCAAAACGTTTCCACGAATTTCGTCAAATAATTTAGTCCAACCAGGGAATTTCAGGTCTATAATAATTTATAAGAATTATGAATACTGTAAGAGTGGTTTAATCGGAAATGGAATAAAACAATTCTCACATTAATATGATGAATGGAGGCCTACATTAATTCAGGTCCACTAAGTAAATAGAGATTTATAAATTGAATACAATTTTTGGACTGAATATAACATGCAATAATGAATAAGATTCGAAGAACTTAATGAATTCAAAACAATTTGTTATAAGCAGTACAATAGATAGATTGATAAATAAAGTCATCCACACTTTGTAAATATTTTACAAAAATTTTTTGGGTGAAGTTGAGGAATGCAAGCCCTCTCTTCCACTTAACCCACTTAACAATATTGTTATGAGCAACACATACTATAAAAATTCAATAATGCAAAATATTTTATCCAATACATGAGATAGCCTGGTGAAATGGGAATATGAATCCGCCATTTCACGTATAGTAATGGTGTATTCTCCATTTTGAGTATTCAACTGACAATCTCAGATCAGCCAATCCTAGACAAGTATTTCAACCAATCGTAGAACGTCTGAGTAAGTCACTCCCATTCAGCTTTCATCTTCTTGAATTCTATTTGCAATTAAACTACTTCTAATTTTCCTCATTTCTGCTTCAATTTTTTCTAATCTACTTCAGACTTAATTTACTTCCAATATGATGAAATGACTTTTAATTTGGTTATTTCGTTTGATAGATGGGTATATTTCGGTGTACTCAATTCAAATACTTTAATTCAAGTAGGCCTAATATGAAAATGATACATTGAATAGTGTCAGATGAAGTTAATACAGAAAATAAAACTAAAAAGTCGTTGTAAGTTAACATAATAAAAACTAAATTTATAAAAAATACTCAGGCACATGAGCAATTTAAAATAGGCAAGCAAGAAATTATCATATGCGAAACTCCTCAGCACTATAAAATGCTTTTTCTATTAGGAAATCTTTCAGTCTATTCTTAAATTTAACATAGTTTTCCTCTCCTTTAATTTCCGGGGTTCTCCTTTTGAAAGTGTAATCTCAGAAGTAAATTGAGCCGTGGAGAAAGAATAGTATTAGCCTATTGAACCAGATACACTACTTCAGAAACATTGTTATTCAATTTCTTACTATGTAAATAATGTTTAAAAGGTATGTTAATGATTGAGTTTCAGATATAAATCCACCAATTTTTAAAATTCCAAACAGTAAATTTTTAAATTTTATGAAAGCAAGAGATAGCGCTACCCGGTCGTGGGTTCGAATCCCACCAGGGGCATGGTCGTTTATGCACCTCATAAATCACCCTCGCACACTAAATTACCCACGCACAAGTGAAATTAAATACTTATGTGGGCATCATCATCAGCATAAAAAAATCATTCATGTGTCATGTAGCAGGAAATTAAACCACGAGAGTAAAGATTCTTACTTGAAAGAGGCTTGAAATTTCGTTTGATATGTGTTTTCTGTAACTAATCACTTTCTTTCAAACACAGAGCGGAAAATAGGATTTCTTCACTCTTTCTGTATGCTCTCAAATGCCGTAATTGCCAATCGTCTGTCATTCTAATTGCTTGTTTCTGTATAGGACCGCTCAAAGTGCTTCGTTCTGTGGTTGCAGCTGCGTATACTGGATTAAAAAAAAACCCTGTTTTTGTGTGAAACTGGCGCCGCTCTATTGTAGGAATCGTTTTACATTTTTCATTGTAGCCGCGCCATGAAAAGTAGATGTGGATGCTTGTTAAGTGATTGAGGTTGGCGGAAGCGTTTTTCACAAGCCACTGAATGGGAATATAAATGAGAACGAATCTTTAAACCCCAGCCCCCCTCCCCACCCGATACCCCTCAACCACCCTAATGTGCTGCAATATTGTGTAAAGCCGTTCAATATACTGACGTCCTCCTTTCTGGGCTTACTCATAATTATTCATCAATCAATACTATTTCTGTTGTGAGGGGTTGTCCCGAACTGACTTCAAGGGCAATCACTTTTATATTTCTTAGGTGCTGGATTGAGGCAGGAAACCTGTCATAATTTCTTTTTCCAACCAACTCCACCCATAAAATAACTCCACCCTGCTTTCAAGCTGGAAGAGGTCGAGTGTCTTCAGAAGTTTTCCATCATTCCAGAAAGAGAAACATCAATAACTGACAATCTAAATGATAAACCACTGGCGGCTCGTGCCCACGAAACAGGTGAAGTGTTGTAAAGTAAAAGATACGGGCACTTCACCCGTTTCGTGGGTACGAGCCGCCAGTGCTATAAACTTCTTCCTCGGCATAAAGTACTTGCTTCGGCAGTATAAATAGAACTCGAGTAGCCTATATAGATAGACCATCTAGAATTCTCTATTTAGGTGAAGTATGAATTTCAACTTGATTATACTCAAATATTGGAGAACAATCAATTTATTACAAGAAGGCTGTACATTTTTGAGTGAGATAGTAAGCTGGCACTGGCGGCTCGTGCCCACGAAACAGGTGCGAAGCGCGGTACATTAAAAGATACGGGCACTTCACCTGTTTCGTGGGCACGAGCCGCCAGTGTAAGCTGGTAATATGTATTTTTCATTGCTTGGGAGCTTGTTGTACAAATGTACATGTAACACATTTTGTAATACTTTTAATTTGATTGAATTATTTTAATACTTTGTAATACTTCCAATTTCATTAAATTCATAAAATGTTCCTAAAAATAAACTTCATCCATCAATAGGATGGATAACAACTTCGTTTGCTCTTTCCTTTTGAAGGGGAAATTGTTGTTCATTTTCCGGTCTTCTACAAGACATAATAGAAGTTTTGCCTAATTCCTCTCTAGAATTCGATTTGGCACCCAATAGGAGACGTTTATACAGGGCGTTTCAGGAGGAATGTGTAATACTTCTCAGGCTGATTCCTCACACCAAGTAGACAAAAAAGTTCCATGGGACCATCCCCCAAAAACGCTTTGTTACCGAGATAAAAATGGCGGAAAATTGAGATTTTTCAAAATATATTATTTTTTCTAATTTTTTAGAGGCTTTAGTGAGGTTCTGAACTTTTCTATTGATAAGATTCGTGCTAGAGAACTCCTTGAGAGAGAATACATCTGTGGACACACAGCTCAAGTTATTTGAGTGGTGTGCACTGACAACTCGTACTCACGAAACAGGTGAAGTGTCCGTATCTTTTAATGTACAGCACTTCACATAATTCGTGGGCACAAGCCGCCAGTGACTTTTAATATAAAGTCAGAAGGAAAAGTATGTTCAGGTATAGTCTGTACAAGCAAAGAAGACCCTTTGGCAGGATGGTAGAATGACTCAAGCTCGTTCAATATTGGTTCAAAAATTATCAATTTGATCTAAAATTGTAGGAAACAATTTAATCTACTACACATTTTAAGACAACATTTATAATTCTTGAACAAATATTGACCTAGCTGGAGTCATTTTCCTATCTTGCCAGAGGGTCTTTTTTGTTTGGACAGACTACAGCTTATTTGAGAAAGACCGTGACACTATTTTTCGGCGCCCTTTCATTTTCATGAGAGAAGCGTGAAAAATATGTAGGGCATGGAATAAAAGACAGGAATCAAATGCAAGTCCAAACATTTAGTTCCTCCAGCATTTTAGTTCTGAAGTGCTTGGCTCACTCCTACTGCATTGCAGTTGGTATTGGACCGTTTGGCGGAAATAGCTAATTCGCGAGCAGCTTGCAAAAGAAGCAGGTATGCGACCAGTGTAGCATTAAACTATTATTAGTATTGCATAACATATCCTGATGTCATTGCATAAGACATCAAATAGCACTTCAAATTAAAGAAGCACTTAACTGGAAACTTCATGAACACTTGAAATTAGATTAGTCCAACTTAATTTCACTTCAATTAAGTTACTGCTTTTTAGATTAATTTAATCAACTTATGTTTATTATGATCTATCCAGTAATCTTAACAGTAGTCATGATCTTGTATGTTTGTAAACATACAAGTCTTTGTATGAAATAGTTAAGTCTTTGTATAAAGTAGCAAAGTCCTTGTATGTTTTCTACCATCTTGTATTTTTCCAACTAACATCATTGCTAACATTCAGCTGTTAAAGAATATTATTGTGATGATAATAATATTTTTATGGTTTGCAAAACATTTAAAGTATATTCAGTTGCAAATAAATCAATATGAATGTATTGTTAATGGCTCTGAAAAGCCCATGAAGGGCCGAGGCCTAGAAGTGAATAATCATCAACCAGGATAGAGGTAACGTGTGGTAAGCACGTTGATCCTCTCAACCATAAACTAGTTTACGTAACCAAGTGACGGCGCTGAACACCTCTGAATAACATCCAGTTAATCGGTTAGAGTGTAATGCAACAATTACTATTCCTCCAGAAACGGGAAACTAATGACTATCTTAATTTACTAACGACATCCAATTTCCCAAAGGAGGAAAATATGAATGTAATCAGAAGATTTAGTGTGAATGTATCCATAAAAAACATCAGTCATCCACTGGTAGATGCCCACGAAACAGGTGAAGTGCTGTACAGTAAAAGATACGGGCACTTTACCTGTTTCGTGGGCACGAGCCGTCAGTGCAATCATCTGGATCGATCCGGGAATGAACCGAAAGAAGCTTTTTGAAAATTTTGATTTGAAACTCAACCAAGCCTTTTAAGAACTAATTCTGATTTGAAACTGAACTGAGCTCAAGAAGTAAGCCTGTCAAGAACCAATTCTGATTTGAAACTCAACTATGTTCACCTCTCAATGTCTAAACATCATGATGACATGAAGGCTTTCAATAGCTCTGAATTTGAATGAATAAGTAACCTAGCTGATTTGCATTTGAAGGAAAGTTCTATGAATTATTCAAGTAGGTAATAAACTCATTCAACCTCTGTATTTGTTAGATTAGCGTTAGGTTGAATAGACTAGCTAAACAGACGAATGAAGCTGCTGCGGGCTCATGTCTCTCCATCTCAAAATTCCCTCTAGAAGGAAGTCTTCATTTGCAAACAGAACCAGTGTATGAAGATTACTCCATTGGGCTGCAATTATGAACACAACGTCACTATCATAAAGTAATTGAATTATTATTTTGATGGTGTAAGCTTCAAGATGATCATGATGACGATGTAAGATGATGATCCAAGTAAAAAAGACATTCTGGCAAGATGGGAAGATGACTCCAGCTCGGTCAATAATGGTTGAAAAATTATATATTTGGTCATGAATTATAGATCAAAATATTTCCTACAATTTGAGACCAAATGTTTAATTTTTGAACCAATATTGACCGAGGTGAAGCCATTTACCCATCTTGCCAAAATGTCTTCTTTGCTTGGACAGATTATACATGATGAATATATGTACGATCTTCTTGAAAGAGAATACACACAGCTCAAGTTATTTGAGTGGTGTGCACTGACGACTCGTACCCACGAAACTGGTGAAGTGCCCGTATCTTTTACTGTACAGCACTTCACCTGTGTCGTGGGCATGAGCCGCCAGTGGTGGTGTGATAATAAGTCTTTATAATAATGAAGTTAGTGAAATCATTTACTCATCTACGATCCATTATCTGTAAAATAACGGGTGTTTCAAAGAGGGCGCACCTCGTAGTTTGAGGGTGAATATATTTTGCATAGGGAATATTCCCTCTTCGAAGTTTGAACTGTTAGCTCTTAATCAACGCGTCACATCAAACGTATGTATCAGTAATGACTCAGTATTTATTTGTATAATTAAACATGTATTACAGACACAAATGAATACTGGGTCATTACTAGTACAAGTGTGTGATGCAAAATACGTTGATGAATAGTTCAATAGAACTAATACAATGAATTTTGAAGTGGAAATATTTCTTTTGTCGAATATATTATTCTCTCTCAAACTTTGAGGTGCGTCCTTTCTGTAGCACCCGTTACAATAGTAGGAAGATCAATAAGTATCCTAACGATTTTATTCATTCTGGTTGGTTCTAAGTACCTAGAGCATTCCATTGTCTTGTAAAGCTTCAAATATGAATCCACTCCAATTTACTTTCTATATTTGTTTTAGATAATGCATTGTGGAAATACCGCGCGCTTTCAAGATTTCTTCGCTCGTAGGCATTACTGGCTCAGTTGAGCACCTCTTGTTCCTTTGACAGTAGTCACTCGTTCTTATTCTGTTACTGAAATCTTACAAAGAGGAGAAACATTCTGTTCTTTGTCTTTGACTCTGCTCTATAATTCAATCTTTGCTCGGTCCCTGCCCAGAACTCGAAGATGAATCGTTTGAAATGAGAGACTGATGTTGCGAGCAACCTTTCCTTTTTTAATTCAAAACCAGGTTGTCCTCACAGAATTGCAAAAACAATTTTCAACATTACAATTTGATGTTGAAATTGGAGATACATTGGATGTGATTGAGCGAATTACTCGATAGTAAATGGTTCTGCTGATTAAGGGTTTTGGATGAGAATTTAAAAAACCATTTTCGACATTAATTGATGTTGAAATTGGAAATACATTGAATGTGAATAAACGAATAGTAGATAATTCTACAGTTATAGGTTTTTGATGGATTTTTTGGAACTTTGAAATGAATTACCCTGGAAAGATTTTGCACTGCTTGGAAATGACAAATTAGGCAATCCTATATTTTTGTCTCAAAATAGCGTCTATTATGAGAAATAATGATGGAAATCATTTTATTGAACACTGAACGCTGAACCGAATGAAGATAGATAGATAGATAAATGCCTTCATTTACACTTTATGTGAATATTTTAAATATTTACAAAAGTTTTGTGGGCGAAGTTGAGGCATGCCAGCCCCCTTCTTCCACTAGATAAGGATAAGGAGAAAAATAAGGAGCCAGTTAAACAATTTATTTAACTTATCATGAATGCAATTTTGTCGACACTGTAGTAAAACTATGTTAAATTATTTATGAAACCTCTAATTTTTTGAAAAATCTCTGATAATTCAAATCAAATATCCAATAAAAAATATTTCTATGAAATACTCGCCATAGACAATAATAGGAATATCATAAATTTATACAGATTAATACCGATTAACAGAAAGGAGTATAATGCGTTATCATTATTACCAGGTAAATAATATAAAACAAAATAACTCTGTTTCCTAAATTCATGCTACAATTTATTTGCAAGCGAGAAAATCGGATTCATTCCTGCCCAAACGCCTCAAATTGAACTGTACTAAACTCATTAACGTGTTTTAAATGCCTTTCTCCAGTAGAAGCTTGATGGTGATGGTAAATTCCATACAAGCCGACTAATTAATGCAGCGTCACTCATTTTTGTTAATTAGTCGAATCTTTCCGTTGCATGATGAAATTGAATCTTTCCGAAGCTCTGAACATTGAAGAAATTCTGGAGCCTCACTAATTTCCGAAGAATAAAGTTATTCAAGGGAAATATTAAATACTTTATAAGCACTGATGCGAAAATTCCTAAACTTTCCTGCATGTTCGAGATACTCAACGGAAAATATTGGATAAATTACCAGGAATTCATGCAGAGGCATGACACTCTTATCTTCTTCGTTGAAATATCATATTTGAAAATGTTGTTATCTTGTCTACACTTCATTAATGAATACCCCGATTTACGTTACAATACAAAATTACGTTACGAATATATCTCATTTTAATATCACAGAAACATATTATTATCCTATTCATTCCCTGGCAGGATTTTGAAATTTAAGTGTAAAAACTTACAATCTTCATCCATTGTTATCTCGATAGCAAATAATAATTTTCGAAGGTATGTTCAGTGGAACGTTTTTCACTATTTTGTGTGAGAAATCAGCCTGAGAAGTTTTGACAGATTTCTCTCGTGTATCACGAGAAGGTTTTCATATCAGTTTTAATTAGATTTTCATATCAGTGATGTGCTACGTAAAGTTATCACTGAAGCTAACAGAATGAGTGTTACTTCTAGAATAATATTGTATCATTGTATGAATGAGCTATTACTTCCATCTTGTTATCAAACTTTCAAATGAGTTTAGTTACTCTACTCAATGGGATGCTTGAGAAAACTTGCATAACTACTTATATGTTTTCTATCTCAGTTCATGACTAATAATACTTGGGAGTGTCGCATGACACTTGACCCAGCTATGATATGAGAAATAGGGGAAGCCCCGATTAGTATAACAAGTTACTGAAGAAAGTCTGGATTCACTTCGAATAGTAGATTTATTATACAGTTTAAATTTTCTCTAGAATTTTCCTTCTCGCGAAAAGCTACTTTGAAACGTTATGCAATTGACTCTCCATTCACTTCAAAATGTATCAAGTAGTAGTGTACTACTCATGGTTGTGAGAAGTTGAAAGTGATAAAAACCCAATAAATTATTCAAGCAATAGATTCAATTAGTGAGTTTGTTTCGAATTGCTAAAATTTTCTAAAGTGAATCCAAAATATTGAAATCCATTGGAATATTTATATTGTTTATTTCTGGAACTTAAAAGTGGTCTTTTATCGAAGTTGAAATTTGTTTGTGAAGAAGTATCTTTGGAAGTGAGAAAATGTAATATTGAGTTTGATGATTTATTATAACCTTGTTTTGAACTGTTGTAAAAATTGGTAGAGGAGCAGTTTTGGGCATCTGCCTGTTGCACTCACCTATATGTATAATTATTATTAAATAAATAAATAAATAAATAATATAATATAAATTATTGTATTGTGATATCTATGAATGGAATAACCGAAACGTTATGGAATTGAGTCCCCCCTCACTTCAAAATGTATCAAGTAGTATTGTACAATAGGTTGAGGGAGTTGAAAGTGATCAAACCCAATAAATTATTCAAGCAATAGATTCAATTATTGTATTGTGATATCTATGAATGGAATTACCGTTAGCTCTTTGCCAATAACTTTCTATTGACAGACTATAATCTGGACATTTGAAAAACGATGAACTTTGATAAACTATGTATTCGCATATGTTCTACAAACTATTTCAAATACTCATGTAGCATGTCTCCTTTATTATTCTGCCAATGCTTAAACTGCCAATACATGCCTCACAAAATCATATTATTGCACCACTACAATGAAGCTTACTATTCCTCCAAACTTCGTATTTGAACTCCTGCTCATTTTGAACTCCTGCTCAATTTAAACTCCTGCTCAATTTAAACTCCTGCTCATTTTGAACTCCTGCTCATTTTGAACTCCTCCTCATTTTAAACTCCTGCTCATTTTGAACTCCTGCTCATTTCGAACTCCTGCTCATTTTGAACTACTGATCATTTTGAACTACTCCCCACTCCATTTTTATAGTTTACTACATTTTTAGATAGTTTTCGTGGTTAAGTGGTAGAGTGGACATTACTGTCCAAACTTCGCCACGTTATTAAAATAAAGAAGTCATTCTATTCTATTCTATTCTATTCTATTCTATTCTATTCTATTCTATTCTATTCTATTCTATTCTATTCTATTCTATTCTATTCTATTCTATTCTATTCTATTCTATTCTATTCTATTCTATTCTATTCTATTCTATTCTATTCTATTCTATTCTATTCTATTCTATTCTATTCTATTCTATTCTATTCTATTCTATTCTATTCTATTCTATTCTATTCTATTCTATTCTATTCTATTCTATTCTATTCTATTCTATTCTATTCTATTCTATTCTATTCTATTCTATTCTATTCTATTCTATTCTATTCTATTCTATTCTATTCTATTCTATTCTATTCTATTCTATTCTATTCTATTCTATTCTATTCTATTCTATTCTATTCTATTCTATTCTATTCTATTCTATTCTATTCTATTCTATTCTATTCTATTCTATTCTATTCTATTCTATTCTATTCTATTCTATTCTATTCTATTCTATTCTATTCTATTCTATTCTATTCTATTCTATTCTATTCTATTCTATTCTATTCTATTCTATTTTTCTCATGATTAATGTTTGCTCCAGAAACTCTCAAATGTTATTCTGGTAGAAGACGACGAATAGGAAAAAACAATGAAGTTATTCGTATGTCTGACATATGCTCATTATTAGCTTTGAGAAGCGTCTAGTTATTGACACGCCAATAAAACGATTAAGCCAGTGGACAAGTGCATTATTCATGTAGCAAGATTGCCCATTTCCTTTCTTACTAGAAGCATTACTCCTTCATTCCAGCTTCAGTCAAATCTGCTTTCTTGCTTTTGTTTTATGATCCAGATAATTTCTCAAGTATTTCATACATGTTTCTAAAATGAGAGTGAATTATTTCAACTCATGCTACAACTCTTCTTGTAACAAGTCTCCTTAAGGTTAAGTGTAAGAGAGGACCGTTGAGTCCTAACTTCGCCTTTGTAAAAGTCAATAAATAAATAAATAGATAATGGAATATGCTCTTCATGTGAATGGAATAGATTGCAATTGAAAATAATAGATAGGCCTATACATGGAAATAAAAGTTTTTTTGAGTAGTTTTGAAGGTGATATTGTGGTAGTTATCCATATTAAATGAAATGACAAGACGTTGTCAAACCACTCATTTATTTAAAAGAAAAAAACGAGATACCGGTTTCGGTTGTTACACCATTATCAATCTCTGGTAAACTGATAGTGGAGATTTATAATGGTGTAACTACCGAAACCGGTATCTCGGTTAAAAAAATAAATCAGTGGTTTGACAACGTCTTGTCTTTTCATTGAAATAAAAGTTGCAGTATTTGATTTGGTATATTGTAACTGATGACTGGGAGGTCCAGTATTCGATTTCATATATTCTAGCTGATGAATAGAAGGTCCAGAACTCGCATAAAACAGAGCACAAAATGAATAGTCGAGAAGGCAAGCCCCATAGAACGAGAATTTAATTAATTAGATCTTTTGGTGTAGATTCTAGTTGGATGAGCAGAGAAATCTCTTCTCTCGCATATCGCGTTCTGGAATATTCATCAGCACTGACATAGAACATACACTCGTATATTCATTTCAAGCTCTCACTGTACAAAGAGTACAAATTGGCAGAGTCTCTCCTCTTGCCTTGATACCAATGTCAATTCTCATCTTGGAGAGGCTTTGACAACGAATATCAAATGGAGTGAAATCATCATCACGATCATCATTTTATTTATTCAAAAAATAATACAAAAATGGTCCCACTAAACCAGAAGTTTATTTCAGAAAGTACCTGATCAAACAATAGAATAGATTTTTTTAAATTCATTAATATAGCACCTAGTAAGAGACTAATAATCTATTCTATTCCAACTTAAATTGATGAGAGTAATTGGAGAAGGTATGCCCATTGGTTTAGCTTTCTATATTGGTTAATTACTAAATTTTCCCATATATTTTCATGGTAAAATAGGGATACTTGGAATAGAAATTGTCAAAATTAAATGTTTGCTATAAAAAGAACTGAATTATTAGGAGATAGAAAATATTACACAGAAATCAAGCTTGAGTACAGATGTTTGAGGTGGAGAACATAATTTATAACAAAACCGTTAATTATTCAGTTAACGGTCAAGACAGTCATGAAATTGTTCAGAAGTCCATTGGGATTGGGAGATACATGTTCCATTGAGAAGTAGATAATTATAATGCGTAAATAATGTTTATGTCTAAAGGACGCCTAAAGAACGGGTGTTGTTAGGAGTGATAACATTTAACCTCTATTTGGGTTTTACATCCAACTCGATGAGCTGATTGAATAACAAAAGCCTTTAATTATAATGTATGTCAATATTCTCATTCATGTGATCGGCTCAAGTTCAATTGGAATTAATTGATGATTCAACAATTATTATGATTATCTTGATTGGATATAAAATTAAGATAATTGAGTTTCTGTTGAATTAAAAAGTTGTATTTATTTATTTAGCGTATGCTTTCATTAGTGGGGAGACCCAAAGGGTTGTTCCACTTCGCAATATTATAACCTCATTTTTCACAAATGGAAACATGGAAAACCATGTGGGTTATAGTTCTTTGGAAAGTCGTAATTTAAAAGAGATATAGCCTAAATTTTAACTAAGATGAACACCAACCGGCACTGATATTGCAATATCAGGCACTGAAATTAGTCAAAATGACCACACAAAACATTAGCAAACCGGGTAATTTGCCCACCTATTTTTGAGTTTTGTTTGTTTGTTTTTTATTTATCTATTTTTGAGTACAACTTTGAAAAAACACTTATGTAGCCTTCATGATATTATATTGATACCCATTAGTTGAGCCACAGATTACAACAAATATCCATGTCAAGAAAGATAACTAACTTTAGTTGAACTTTATGCATTTTCGATTTTGTTTGTTCAACTCTGTAGTTTGGAAAGCTCATTGGTCTTTGACTAATTTCTTTAATAATAGAGAGAAAAAGCGAACTCTGTAATTCATCAACCACATAATAACCAAACCATCGTTAAATAAATATTTTATTATTATCGTTAAATAATACATACATTTTTAAAACAAATAATGCATAGTAACAACAAAATGTTACTCTTACTATGTGTTTGTAGTTCGTTTGTTGAATTCGGAATCCTTGTCAGTGAATATAAAAAATAATATTCATATCTATCTATCTATATTCTTAAAGTTATCTTATATTCATATCTATCTATTCTTTAAGAATATCTATTCATTCTATTACTGTCCTAGTATACAAATACGACAAACATTAGAAATTGTAGAACCAATTGTCTGTTTTATCAAACATCCATTCACTAATGCGTGTTTTATTGGACTCGTGTCTATTTCTGTATAGTGCAACAAGATACGATGAACTGATACAAAGCGCATCAATATGCCGGACGCAGTTTCCCCTCCTCCTCCTCATCACCCCCCCCCCATCACCAAACACCCACTATTCAATGGCCGTAATGTAGAACTGAGCCGAATTCAGTTGACGCTGCTTTGAATTTGGCTGTTCACCTTTATGCATGTGCATGGAATATCAATTATTGTGCGGTTCATGGGACTCGTGATGAATGGAAACAGGGTAACAGGCCTATCTTGTTACCCAAGTGACTGGAATAAGATTCACGAGTGTTTCGATATGAGCTTGCATACACGCGAGTCAATGATCGAGAGTTATTCAATTAGATTGTTGCGATGATAACCAATGTTGAAGAGCTGGAAGTACAACTCAAACTGAAATTGAGATTATTATTGGAATAAATGAAAAGACAAGATGTTGTCAAACCACTAATTTATTAGAAAATCGAGATACCGGTTTCGGTTGTACTCTTGAGTTTACCAGAGATTGATAATGGTGTAACAACCGAAACCGGTATCTTGATTTTTTAATAAATCAGTGCTTTGACAACATCTTGTCTTTTCATTTATTATGGATAACTACCACAATATCAATTTCACAACTACTCAAAGAGTGTTTATTGGAATGTTTGAAATGGAACGCTACACAGTACACAACACTGTGATGCAGGATTAATACAAATGTGGCGAGTTTATTACTTATCAGGCTGATTTACGATAAAAAGAGTAGAATTCTTTATTTCTTCACATGATGAAACAGAAGCATTTTGTTAAAAAATATTGAAAACTGATTTGTTTCATACTTTTTCCAGTTCTATAATACTCATCTATTTGTTGATATGCTTTTTATATACCTTTTAATCTGGCAAAATGTGTAATAATTAGTAATTCTTTACAAAGTTACTTTACAATAGTATGCTGTTGCATATTACTGTATAATGCTAATGCTTAGGATATATTATACTACTATATCATTTCAATAATGATCATAATCTAGAAGCAGAAATACTGTAGTGATATTCTACACGTATTGATTATTGCATTAATTCAGACCAAGTAAAATCTTATGCTAAGTTCAGATTCGAAAATTTTGTTGTGGTATTTTTGTTGTTGTAGCTGTCCTTCTTCTTTGAAAAATAAATGAGTCACTGTCGGCTCGCACCCACGAAACAGGTGAAGTGCCAGTATCTTTTACTGTACAGCACTTCACCTATTTCGTGGGCACGAGCCGCCAGTGGAATGAGTTTTAATAAGTTCAGTCCAAGTACAGTATCATTCTAGTTTAATTTCTGAGATTTTCATATTCTTGTTCATACCTGATTATCATCTTCGATTAGTCTGGTTACATTTGTTTACTCCATGAACGAAAAACATTAGTTTAGAAGTGTACCTTAGAGAATCAGAGTTTCTAATATTCAATCACCATTGAATGCCGAATGGCGATTCTAGCAATAGAAAGCAGGATTTCACAAAAACACACCAGCTAATGGAAGGTTGTTTTGATGAGAAACATCAAAGTAAAAACCTGAAATCATAAAAAATTAGCTTACCAGGTTATGAAATGGATCTCTTCAATTACCGAGATATGATATATTATTGTATGATATGGTTCCCATTTGGAAATCATTCTAGAAGAGTTTAGTTTCCATTGGGACCTAAACCGTCGAGATTAAGCTTTTCCTCAAGATTTCTTTGTTGACATTGCCCTCTCTCGGTTGAAAGAACAAGGTACAGTCCACCTGAATTATTTATCAAGTAAATCACTCATTATAACTGCGGCAGAGTTTTCAGATTTCCCAGCTAAGAAAATCTTTAAAGGGGAACTGTTCAGTGGGCAGGTGATATATAGAAAGGAAGCAAGTCTGCAGGAATGAGATTGTGTTCATGTTGACCGCGCAAAAACTTCGTGTCATTTTCCTTCTCTCCCTCTACACCTCCACCCCTCCCCACACCTATCCCGCTTCTGGAACAACCCTCGCATTACACAATACTTCAAAACACACACCCGCACCCGCACCACACACACAAGCCTTGCTTTCAAGCCCTCGGCGAGTTTCCATTGTTAGATGGTGACGTTGAAGCATGTATAGAAAATAATTTTGAGTGGCGATAATATGTTTTCCAGGTACCATTCACAGTTTACTTCAAGTTTTACAATATAGTATGTCCAAGCAAATTAGACATTCTGGCAAGATCGGAAAATGACTGCAGCTCCGTCAATATTGGTTCAAAAAATATGAATTTGGTCTCAAATTGTAGGAAACATTCTGCTCTACAATTTGAGACCAAATTGATAATTTTTTAACAAATTTTTACTTTCCTGGATTCATTATCCCATTTTGCCAGAATGTCTTCTTTGCATGTACAGACTACACTTGTTCATAGCTGACGTGTGAATTAGTTCTAATGTGAACTTTAGTTCTAAAATGATTGATATTCTCATTTTATACACTTCAAGTTCAATATCAAATACTGTATTTTTTATTTTATGTTAAATAATGTTATTTCACATATTGCTTAAATTTTCATGTGACTATGGGCGCAGGTTGCATAACAGTTCAATCTTCGGTTGGATTAAATTTGTTAAATAATTAAACTCAACTGGAACACAGATCTGTTAAACTAAGGCTGAAAGTGTCAAACAAAAATACTTTTCTAAAAGTACGTAAACTGAAAATAAGCCGCGTAACTCCATCACTTTAATAATAATATTACAAAGTAAGCTTGGTTGAAAGAATTTTTTATGGTTAGTTGGTTGATCAAATGGTCAATGGTCAGTTGGTCAATCAAATTTAACCGTCGTAAAATATAACGGAGCCATGCCATGAAGTAAAATGAAATCATTTACAGCGTCAGCGAGTTGATATCTTACTATTGAATTTTTCTTGTATGATTACCTAAAATTTTGTATTATCAAATTATATTTCTCACACCATCTTTCTTTATTCATAATTCTTCAATCTAGTTGAGTCCTACAGACTACAGAGTAGTAATTCATGATGATTATTCAGAAGGAACAAAATTTTTTCCACGATGAATTTTGGAATAAAAATTGCTGAGATGATTCCGACGTGAGTTCAGGTGTATTCCCAACCAAAGGAAAGCGATTTCAATTCTCTTGAATGAATAATATAACATCCAGCGGTAAAAGGCCTCAACTGATAGTGGTTTTAGTTCATATTTGCTCGCATTATCGAATATATCTTTATTGGCAAAATCTACAAGACAACCAGCATAAAAATATCTGAAAAATAGTTTCAAAGCGCTGACGGCTCGTGCCCACGAAATAGGTGAAGTGCCCGTATCTTTTACTGTACAGCACTTCAGCTGTACAGTTAAAGATACAGGCACTTCAACTGTTTCGTGGACATGAGCCGCTAGTGTTTCAAAGAAAGTTGAGCATACTACAAATAAACTAAACCAAACAACAATACTAAAAATTCCATAAAACATTCTGTAACCCGCTGGAAATTATATTGACTCTTTCACCTCACACACATGACATCAAATGTAACGAGTGACCCCAGATATACTATTTTGAAAAATCCTGAAACTAGATATTTTTCGAATCTTTAAGTGGTTGGGAGCATTACGTGGATTCGTTCCTCCAAATGCCAGACTATTTCTAATTATTTTTGATCTTCTTTAATTTTAGCAACTACCAGTACAACTACGAGACAGGAACTTGTATGAAAAACAAATATTTTGTGTGGTATTCTATACTCCGGTTTATTGAACGTTTCTTTAAATTCAAAAATAAAACTTCTACATCGAATCATGGCTGGAGTGCGGGTCAGAAGAGATAAGAAGTTTTTTTCAAGCCACTTGACAGCCGAGGGAGAACGTCCGGGCTTGAGAAGGGGGTGTCGCTGATTTGGACACGCACCCCTGGAATGGCCCACGTACCGCCGGAACTGGGTGCTGGGAACCTGGCCTAGCCAGGGTGACCCCGGTTCCAGGCCAATCTTCCGTTGAAGCTTGCCAAGGGGATCAAGGCAATGTCCTATGGTCCGCCTCCGTAACTAGGTTGGGAATCAAGGCGAGTTCTGGGCCTGGCTCCGTAACTGGCTTAGTTTCAGGGGGATCCAGCTGGGTCCTACACGTTCCGCCTCCGTCCCTAGGGGGAATCAAGGCGAGTCCCAATGGCACGCCTCTGTAACTGTGGTGCTAGCTCCACCTGGAGCAATGCTCTGGCATGCTAAAGCAGATACAGAGGGCTCTGGGTGGGTCGGCCGATAGAGGTTACCCATGTATTCAAACAATGAATTCTACGGTTCATGTTTCTATCCATCCAGAACACTGTTGCCAATTCTCTTGTCCACCAGAAAACTCATGTTCCATGTTACATCATCCCATTGTTTTTGAACTTGGATCAAATTTCTCTCAACAATAATTCATGACAACATCAAGATATTTTTCAAAACTCAACGAAATACTGATTTTCATCTCCATAAAATATTCAACTACGAAATAAATTAAATTCAATTACTCAACTCCAAAATAACACTTTCCATTTTCAAAATATTTATTATACATTTTTCTACTCTGTGCTTCAAACAAGTTTTCAAAATAAAATGCTATGTTCCTGCTCGTAATACTAACAATTAATTTTAATTAGGCTGTTTTCCCGTCTTTTTGATACTTCTTATCACACTTTCCTTAATCTCAAAATTACCTGATTTTTCTGGCATTTGAAGGTTTGTCATTCTTGCAGACAAACCCCACACCCTTGACCCCAAATGTAACCCCTGGAAATTTATATCACTATTCAATAATCACTATTACTAAATCAATAATATATTTCAATTTCCACACTATTACAATTCAAATCAAATAAATTTAATAAACATTAAGACAAAAAAGTAAATTAAACATTGGGATTGGAATATAGGTTTGCATTTGGACGATTACAGTCATGCTATTCGCTAACCTACTACTTGGACATCACTAAATTGTTGAAGGGTAAACGCTGTTTGGATGAATGTGACAACAGCTGAGATATTAAGATAAGTACAGTATAAAAGAGTGGAGAGAAAGAGCTATTTTGGTTCAAGGACGATTGATACAACTCTATTTGGGACTCTCTCAGCCTGGATGACCGCGACTGACAAAATTGCACTATTTACAACCACAAAACTACTCAATTACTTGCTAGATTGCTTATTTGAACCAATTTACAAATCTTCTGTTATCTTTCCGCTGTTATTGTCAAACTCGCATTGTTTGTTGCCTCATAAAAAAGCACGTTTGAGCCCATGCATAAAAGCAGAGTAATGTAAGTAGTAATTCAGCAAGTACGCCAATAACCAATAACATTGCGGCAAGCGATAAACCCCAGACTTAAAATTGATAATAGAAGTTTGAGATGTATGGACAAATATAATCAAGTAGTGGAAAAACACACAACAATGTTAATAAATCACTTATTGTAACAGATAATGTTTCCAAATGTTCTATAAAGACATTTTTGTGTATTTTTTCATTATATCAATATCATATCATCGCACCTAAACTACTTATACAGTATCTTCAGGGATTCACTAATTATCTATTTCTAAGAATGTTAATATATATCACTTATTGTAGCAGGCAATGTTTCCAAATGTGATATATTGTGTATTTTTTCATTATATAAATATCATCGCACCTGAACTACTCATATCTTCAGGGATTCACTAATTATTTATTCCTATAAAAATTTTAGTACAGTAGGCCTACTTATAGAGAATTCTATAGTATTGAAATAGTTTAATTAAGCGCAGTGGACTTCTACAATTATATTACTATCACTACTATGCAAACACTTTTTTAATTATTATTTAGGAAATTGATTTATTTGAATTTGAATATATTTGTGTAGTTATACAGAATAGAGTAGTAATATAGTTATAGTACCTAGACTTGGATAGAATCAAGGTAATCAGAATAGAAGGGTAATTCTAATTACTATTCTATTACTTTCTTTTCTAATTACCTTGGATAGGATCAAGTATTGGAATAGTATAGCCTACCTAATTGAGAACAGCATACTTCTAAAATATTATTATCACTACTACTATAATTCATTTACCATACTATATATCTTGACTAGTAATATATCTCTGATAGATATTGACTAGTAATATTATTATAGTTCTAAAGTTGACTAGAGTTGATTAGTATTAATCAACTACGGTGCGGTTATGATATCGAATTTCTGATAATGTGATAATAACTTCTGACATCGATAACTTTGACATAGAGCTAGCTATCCTCAGTATCTACCTCTATCATTGGATAAAGCGCGATACTACAACATATTGGATTAGCGATCACTAATCTAGTTGTTGTTACGCCTGAGTGTTGATTGTAGCTCTCTTGAAGCGGCTTGATGTAGAAATCAATTTCCTCGGCGAAAACTCGGATATGGATTTTCCAATCCAATAGACTTTGCAGTTAACAAACAGTTCTGATGATGCGGAAAATTCATTGCTTATCGAAGGGTTGTGGAAATCTGATTTCGAATATTTCAAACTGCGATTGCTATATACAGTCTGTCCAAGCGGAGAAGACATTCAGGCAAGATGGTAAAATAACTCCAGCTCGATCAATATTGATTCAAAAATTATAAATTTGGTCTCAAATTGTAGATCAGAATGTTTCCTACAATTTGAGACCAAATTCATATTTTTTGAACCAATATTGACCAAGCTGGAGTCATTCTCCCATATGGCCAGAATGTCTTCTTTGCTTGGACAGACTATAGTTCTATCGCATTTTGCCCCGGATCTTCTCAAATAATAGATTACGAAGAGAGAGAGAGAGAGAGAGAGAGACTGAGAGTGAATGAGAAAGTTAGACATTGAATTGAAGGGGGAGGAAAAGAGTTTTGGTGAAAACTTATTTCTGTAGCTTGATTGAAAGCTATAATACAGCTAACAAACCTGGAAACTCTTTATAATTGTCTGCTTCATTCATCTGAAAAAAGCTTGTTATAACTTGGTTTGACCTGGAAATGTATACATTATTTTTCCTCCACCTACTATGTGAAGTCGCATTTTACTCCCCGGAATCGAATGCTAAAGCTTTACATTTTCTCCTTATGGAGAAAAAGTTGATAATTTTTCTCTAGGGAGTAAAGTAAACCCATTAGAATAACATGGATGACGTCATCCATCAATGCAGCAATTGTGAAATTGATCAAAACAGTTGATCATCTCTTAAAGACAGTAAAAAGAAATAGCGCTTTTTCGACATGTTTAGTTACAGGAAATAGATGCGACTTTTCGATTGTGAGGTTATGACATCTCTACGACAGTATGGTACATTACACTTATTTATTACATTCCTATAGTATTTATTTTTGTAGGTGGAGGAAAAATGTTGTGTAAATCTCGGGACTCAATTACTTTTTCTCCCTCGGGAAATTGTCGCCCTCGGCTATGCCTTGGGCACCAACAGTTTCCCTCAAGGAGAAAACGTTTAACATTAGTCCCTAGATGCACAAATAACTATTATTTAGAATTATCAATACTCTATATATATGATGTGCATCAATAATATGAAATATAATAATAGTCGTAGCGCAAAAAATCTGGTTTGTGTTCAACGAGGAGTGGGTGGAGAATCAAGCTTAAAATGGCGGCTCTTACCCTAATTTCAATAAAAAAATACACAATCGCTTGCCAACTTGTGTGATTATAACTGAAGAAAACCTTTTTGTAATTAAAAAAATCTGAAAGTCGTTGATCAGGCAAAAATCATAAAATAGTTTGGTTTTTTGCAATTAGTCCAGTGGAGGTTACTATATTGTTTTCAATTTATCAAAGGAGGAATAGGAATGAGATTAAACAAAATATTGGAGTATGAAAAAACTTGGCAATCATTTCAACATTAAATATAATCAGTATTTATAAAGTTTTTTGTGTTATCGTTATTACAAGTAAAATTTATAGAATGTCTGGATCTACAATCTTAATCATTATCATTACTTGATAATGTAATGAAAAACGTATTCCTACTGTTGAATTATGTACAGTGATATGTTAGGTGTTTCAAATTTGTTATTAGAATTTTCGATTCTAATTTCAAGTTTAATGCATGTATTAAATCTCAATGATCTATTACAGTATATACCGTATGTTTAAAAAATAGCACTTCAGATTAGTCTTGGAGCAGGATTGATTGGAATTTATTAATGTACAAATTATATCACACTTTTTTACTATATTAGGCTTCCTAAACATTCTAAATAAGGAGTCTTAACTCAGTTACGACTAATTATGACAATTATGACTCTATAATACTTTGCCATGCTGTCCTAATTATGCTTATTAAGGACTATTACTATGACATAATCAAATGTAGAATCTGACTAGATACTGTCATTTAGTAGTGATTATATCATTTGACCATGATCATTTGTAATTTTTTTGAACTATTCTATTAATGATGTTATCAAATCATTATTATTAATGGCTCAATTGAGCTGATAGGCTATGTATTCAATAGCCTACATAAAAAAATACAAAACAATACATTGGGTTACATTAGAATAAGCTAGTCCATATAATCCTTTTTGCCACACCACATGCATCATTGGGATTGCTTATGAGTAAAATGCGAACATGCAAGCCAGCTAGTATAATGTTTGGCTTTGAATATATTATAATAAATTATGTTGAATTGGATTTGTCTGGTAAGGGGGGCGCCTGCCAAAATCTCGCACAGGGCACCAAAAAACCACGCGAGGGCCCTGTCTAGAGACATATTATATTAGGCTTATATTAGGCCTACTGCTGATCAATAAATTTTGTTCAGTCTAAATTCATCTCTAGTCAAAATATTTCAACTTTTCAGCTGGTATTACCCTATGACATAAAGGCATAAGACATTATATGACATATTTATATTTCTATGACAAATATGAAAGTATTATTTGGTATTATCATATGTTTATTGAGTAATTATACATGGAAGAGAAGGCATAAATTAAACAATTTGAACAAACAAAATAAAAATAGGTTTCATCTCATTTTATATGATTTCATTAGACTTTATTGTAGAATTATTGTAGTTCATCATCATCCTTCCCTTTAGCCTGTGCGGTAAACAAGCCTATGCAGGCCTACTAACAGCCCTGAAGCTAACTCCACTTACGTGATAGGTTGAATAATTAGGGCAACTCATTAAATAGCCTAAATTAGGGCATTATGTTATCTACAGTTGATTATTCCCCTTTATCGGGAAATATGCATTCATTCAATATGATCGAATCACAGTATTATAAAATTGTGGTCAAGTGATAGAGTGGACATTACTGTCCATACTTTGCCACGTCATTAAAATAAATAAATTATTCTATTCTATTCTAAAATGCTCAAGTAGGACGCATAAAATATGGAAGTCATCTGAACAAAACAAGCTACGTATCAAAGCTTTGAAAGTTGATACAAGTTCATAACATTCAAGTCGAGTACCTTACTGAGAATAATAATTGAAGAAGATTCGCGAGTTAAGCTCTACAAATTGGAGCTTTCTCCAGCAACTAGCTGTCTAATCTGCAAAACTTGCTCATACTTACTTTTTGATCCTTTCCCTGAAAGGAAAGAAGCGATCTTTTCCCTGAGAAGACTTAAGTAGTACTTGCAGGTAGGTTCTAACTACTCTGTATCGCCTTGACGCTCACTTACCTATTTATAAATTCTAAGCCCTTGTAAAATTGAAGTTTGATGGTTAATTACTCTGAAACCTCGTCATAGACGTTTTACGTCGAACACCTCGAGCCATTAAATCCTCTCTCTCACTCTCTTCGAACTTTGAAAACTCAAGGAAAACACCGTTATTGCAAAGCATTTTACATTGTTATAACAAGGCTTTATCACTAATTGGTGGATTGGAGGAAAATTTCTGTTACTTTGTGTAGCTTGTAGAAAGCTCCATCACTAATTATTATTGCTCAATTTTAAAAATTGATATGATGATCGATAAAACTTGAACAGTGAAGCTTGATGCAATTATAAATTTTCAAGAGAATTATTGAGAGCTATTTCATTATTTTTATTTATAATGAATTAATATATTGTACACTGGCGGCTCGTACCCACGAAACAGGTGAAGTGCTGAACAGTAAAAGATACGAGCACTTCACCTTTTTTGTGGACACGAGCCGCCAGTGTTATAGTAACAGTCTAGCTTGTTTAATGATAAAATTTTAGGAGAAATATCAAGTGATAATTCCATACTTATTTAGTATTAATCAACTCATTATACAAGTCTATCATTTATAGTTGATGACACTTGATTTGAAAGATGATTTGACTGTTTAGAAATGGGTAAAGGGTCAGAATGTTAGTTTTTTAACATAATATTTTTACAGTGTAAGGATAAATTAAAAGTAGTTTTGAACAATAATTATTCAATTGGTTTAGAGTATTAGTTTTCTCTGATTAGTACTCCGTGAGGGACTGGCGGCTCGTGCCCACGAAAGTACGTAGCCTACAGAGTACAGAACTTTACCTGTTTCGTGGGCACGAGCTGCCGGTGCCGTGAGGTGTTACCCGATTGGTCGAAATCCTTGTTTCTTGAAGCTGATTGGCTGAAATCGTGAACTGAACTCAATACACAGAATGGCGAAATAAATACTTCATGAAATGTCGGATATGACAATGCAAAATGGCTGATATAGCAATCAAAAGCGATAAGATCATATGTAATCAGAGTTACATTGGATAAATCTAACATAATTCAACCTATTTAATGCATTGTAATACATACTTGTATAAAAAAAATACAAATGTAAAAACTTTCAATAACGAAAAGCGATTCAATAACACCTGTGCACAGTTAACCTGTTAATCGAATACAAATTTGTGTTGATGATTTTGGAAGCAACACCATTTATTCGATGCTCCCTGACTCTCTTACTTTATTTTGTTGTAGCTTTAAAAACAAATTGGTAATACAAACTAAGGACTTCTTTACCTTTGAGAATTGCCTTTAAGGAGTATAATGCGTCATATCGACAGAAACTCAAGTTCTATATGTTATTTAAAAGAGAATTGAATTCACCAGGGGCTGCATTGTTACTTTTATGATTAAACCCTCCTTTGGGAGATTGACTGTCGTTTCCCGCCTCTGGAGGAATAGTAATTGTTGCATTACACTCTAACTGATTAACTGCATGTTGTTCAGAGGTGTTCTGCGCCGCCAATTGGTTGCGGAGACTGGCTTATGGTTGAGAGGATCAACGTGCTAACCACACGTTACCACTATCCTGGTTGATGATTATGTGCTTGCTGTATGGACTGTCCGGCCGGGGGGGAATTCTGGCGGGGTGGAGGGGGCGGCTTCGGCTCGGCCAGTGACGGTTCGGGGACTGTGAGTTCTGATTGAGAATTTATGGTTTTTTGGCCGGTATTGGCCGGGCTGGGGCCGTTTTCCCTTCGTGCCCGGGTGTCTTCTTGGCTTGGACGGGTTGTATAGTAGAGTGAATTTGAAACTGGCAACCAGCTGGTAGGCCTAGGACCTTCATGGGCTGTTGAGCCGGACATACATCCATGCGTCATATCAGAGGAGTGAATATGATGCAATCCAAAATTCAGTTCTGATTGTTATATTTTCTTCCTAGATTTATTACGTCATCGGGATCAATATTGCTAAACCACTCTCATGTTTTGCAAAGTTCATTTACAGAGAGTGTTGAATAAAAACAGAACTGTTCTCTCCGTCCACATATTCTAGTAATGGTACAGTCATTTAATGCCCCACATAAAATGCCAGGGGTGCCCACAGAGGGGGGGAGGGGCTGTGACGCAGGCTGCGTCATCAAAATTCTTGAGTTGGGAGGGGGGGGGAATGATCGCTTTGAGGGGGCGTGAATGATTTTAATGTTATTGAAGCCCTTAAACTTCTAAGAAGTTCAAGAGTACTCATTCAGGCAATACTATAGGGAAAGATAGTATCATAGGATAAGAGATTTCCAATTTTTATATTCCAATCCTGTTTCGTAGTATAAAAAACTGAAATCTAGAACGTACTACCAGAGACTATCCAAAGTTTATTGCAGTACTATGTATCTAAGTGTATCTATGTATCTAAGTGCTTTTTGTACTATGTATCTTTGCCATGTCCAGTAAGTAACGTTTTCCTGTATTACAGGAATTCTAAATTCACATAACAGACATTAGGATCGCATCTAATGTACAGTTAATGTGAATGGATAAAGGATAAGCTTTTCCCAAGTCATTTGCTTGAGAGATACAGAACATCACTCAATGATTGAATAAAAATTTATTCTAGAGTACATCTAATATACAGCTAATGTGGAAGGATGAAGGATAAGCTTTTTCCAAGTCATTTGCTTGAGAGATATAGAATATCTCTCAATGTTTGAATATTTATAAATTTATTTTTTATGTATGAAGTGTGAAGTAGAGTGATATGACAATAGCCGTCTGTAGATAGATAGATTTATTTATTTTATATTCTTCATTTTTCCATATAGTACATAGTGTATTACGTAAGTGACGTGTGCGAAGTTGAGGCACATGGACCCCTCCTCCACTTAACCTATACAGTGTAACCTAACTAATTAATTTTAGTCTATCAAGTGTAACCTACATCAATGAATGAATGCACAATGCTCGTTGAAGAGCACAGTCACTTGTAATGGAATTGTATTAGGATCGAATCTATTTCTTGCCTATTGGACAGATAATCAATGGCGAGAGCATCCTGCTTTCAACTAGCTGACAACAAAATCAATAAGGAAGGATGCTCTTTTATTTAGAACTTAGCCTTGGACTGCTTGGATCCGCACACCACTGGCGGCTCGTGCCCACGAAACAGGTGAAGTGCCCGTATCATTTACTGTACAGCACTTCACCTGTTACGTGGGCAGGAGCCGCCACTGCCGCACACCATTTCACTGATCAAAGAGCCATTATGATTGAATGCAGCCCTGTTTAGTGAAGCCTTTATGTCAGTTATTTGCAAGGTGTATAACGTCACAATGGGCCACTTGCTATTTAGGGAGCTTGCCAGACGGTATTGTGACTAGACCATGACCTAACTCCCTCAGTCATATGACACATGACTGCTTTCACCCAATCAATTCTCTATGTAACCTATATGAGCCAGACCTTTTGTCAAATATCACATACACGATTATTCAAACAGATCGACCCGACTCCCTATCAAACCATTCATGTTCTAGGAAACACTAATGGAGTTATGGTATAGTCTGTTCAAGCGAAGAAGACCCTCTGGCAAGACGAGGAAATGACTCCAGCTCGGTCAATATTGGTTCAAAAAATGTTGATTTGGTCTCAAATTGTAGATCAGAATGATTCCTACGATTGAGACCAAATCAATAATTTTTTAACCAATATTGACCGAGCTGCAGCAATTTTCTCATCTTGCCAGAGGGTCTTCTTTGCTTGGACAGACTATTATAGCCTACATGCTAAAATGTAAAGCTTGCTTTAGAGGCAGTGGTTGACTACTTAATGGAAGAGGCGGAATTATTGAAATGGTACCGTTTGTGAGAGATAGAATTGAACGACCAGTCCGTCCGTTAGCAGATCTGTCTTTTGAACGTATTGATCATGGCCTGGAATACTGCTGATGTCAACATTTGTTTGATGTTTTGTTACTGAATCACTCCAACCCAACACACATTGGGAGTGTGATCCCACTGGACGTCAAAACTGCAATCATATGAGAGTAGAAACCAAGCAAGGAGCAAAACATTATAGCGAAGTGTATATTAATTAGAAATCATCTGTCATATGAAATGTTTTAAAGCGTCAAAATTATTTGTACAGTATTTCGTATCCTCTGTTATAAATTTTAATTTGAAATTGTAATCTGATGGAGAAAATATTAGATTTTAATAACGTTTTTACAACCGGTCTTGTATTTTTTCTTCCTTTGTTTGTGAATTCAGGCTTTCAAACATTGTTAAACTCATTCAAACAAATAAAAAATATTTAAAAACATTGTTGAACTCGTTAAAAAACAAAACTCGTTTGGTATTTATTTATTTATTTATTCACAAAAATGCATACAGGCATGGAAATAACAGGCTTTGATAGCCCAAAACTGTTTCCGATTCAGTATTACAAATTTCTTCGAAAGTAAGTAATAATAATACAATGAATAAGCGATTATAAATAAATATAAATAAAAAAACCTATGTGAGACATATTAAGGATGATACATGGATAATATGAAAAAAATACTATGAGTACAGATAAGTACTAACATAAGAGGTGATATAATGAATGAGTACAGTACTGGAATTGATATATGAAAAGAGTAGAAATTTGTTTCACTGGAAGCAACTGTTTAAGCAAAATAAAAATGAAATGAGATAGAATGTAATAATAAAATTATGTTATGTTTATAATTATTATTAAACTATCATCTAGAGACAGGAATTAATGCCTTTATCATGTAAATAAATTATGTAATAGTAATACAGTGGGATCGATACCCCTTTGAAAAATTTCATAGCTGCTTGTCGTTTCGTTCTGATTATAGGTTCTCTGACATTGTTACAGCTGGTACAAATTTTACCATGCATTTTATTCAACCAATACCATTCAGCTGACGTGACAGCATGGCATGGATACTTGTAGGCTACATCAAGTACAAGTACACCAAGTACAAGTAAACCAAGTAAAAATATATCAATTACAAGTTTAATTAAGGTTTATCCAATCTATATCTTCATATTATGCTATTCATTCATGACAGTATTAAGTGTTTAAAATAAAATGAAGAAACATTGACGAGTTTCAGTCCCATTTCAGAAATGGTTAGTTTATCTTCATCCAATTCAATTTTTGTTTACTTCAGTGCAGAGTCGAGTTTTCTGGAGTAATATCCGAACCCAGTATGCGGTATCTCAATATAAAAATATTTGTGATTGTAATAAATTCAAGTTTCTTCATTCAATTGATACTACAATAACGCCTACTACAAAAATCATTAATTCTATATTGTGAATAAATCTGGAGCCTTGAACTAATATATTATTACTATGAATGAACAGTTTTTTATTTAAACTGTTTTACTATATCTAGGATTTTATTCAATTTGTTGGTCTAGCCCAAATTTCAGCAGATACGCATTCTAAAGGTTGAATAGCTTGAAAAAATAGAATGTTTGAAAGTAGTACAGTATAATCAATATGTACTGATATCGGTGTACAAGTTTACTAATAGACAATAACAAGACTAATATTTTGATTAAGTTGTACTTTTTATAAATTTTTCGTGCGATAAACGATTAGGTTTATCTTTCGCTCCGCTGCCTGAAAATATAATCTCTGACAGAAAATTGAAGTGTATCTCGCACGAGAAAAAAACACAATATTTATTACTCACAGAGCGTTTGTTTGACACGGTACTCACTTTGATTAGAGTGCATTCACGGTTGGAAAACATTTGCGAACAAATTCGATCACGTTTGTTTGATGTTGAGGTTTTAACAAACGGTCCAATTATTGGTGATGTTGATATTCAAGCTAACAATTATTCGAATAGAGCATGCTCTTAATTAAAAATTAATCGATGTTCAACCTTTGGAGAATGACATGATTCAAAGTTTGTGCATGAATTTATGAATTAAATGGGTCAGCCATTTTTATATGTTTGAAAATTTCTATAATTTAAGCAGAGTTGGATCAAGTCTTGTTTCTACAGAACATTGAAAAATCTACGTCTTCGACAAAAAATAAAAATTGATCGTCATAAAGATTATTATAACTTTTATCACGCAACACTGTTATTTACAGATAATTGGAATTTATCTACCAAAAAACATGTTTATAACATAGGCTTATTAATATTCTGAAAGAATTTTTATATACTATAACAGTATTTTGAATAACATATGTATTTGTATCT